>OY728136.1:1078893604-1083893604 GCA_963277665.1 Viscum album | reverse complement strand
GAGACCATTTCAACCAATATAGAACAAGAGAAAAATGAGAATTAGATCACCCCCAAAGCCCTAGGTTTTGGATGAAACATGTGGGTTGAAGAAGAGGCCAAAATCGGTCATGAAAAGGAAGGAAATTGGGGTAGAGGACCGTACCTTGATGATTCAAGGAAAAATTGTGAAGAAATCGGATAGAAA
Organism: Viscum album; assembly: GCA_963277665.1. Lineage (NCBI taxonomy): Eukaryota > Viridiplantae > Streptophyta > Magnoliopsida > Santalales > Viscaceae > Viscum > Viscum album. The sequence continues at coordinate 1,083,893,418 of OY728136.1, read as the reverse complement.
CGGCTATCGAATGAGGCATCCTGAGGGGTTCTAAGCATCACGGTTAAGCCCGCATGGTTGGAAAACATTGTGTGAAAACTATGTTGAGTCTACTTCCTCCAAGATGCACCCCACTCTAGCTAGGCACGTGTTTTAAGAAACCGTGTGCAAGCCACCATCCCCTTTAAAATAGGGTCTCACGGTTACCTGTAGTGGTCTACATGGTTTAGCAGGTCGTGGGCAATCTGTGTGCCATCTACTATCTTTAAAAACATAAAATTTCTTAGGTCCATCACCATTGAAACTTCTTGATCCACTCTAGAGACTTCTAGGGCCTTCTCCCATACCTAAAAACATCACTTAAGAGTGATCCAAATATCAAAATTATGTTCTAAAACTCAGTTCTAAATCTGACCCATCCAGCAAACAAAAAAGTTCAAAAACCGTCGTACTTTTGTCTATTCAAAAACAAGGGATTATACATGGAGGATTTTTTTTTCAAGGGGAATTAGAGGGGTTATTTATACTTGAGGAGAGGGGTATTTTTAGAATAAAAAATTAAATAAAATAATATATCAAAGGTAAAACATGAAATAATGAATTTTTGACAATATTAATCACATATAAATATAATATAATATTTTTTAAGATTTTAAATCCTTTTTTAATTCAAATTAATTAGTTAGTTAAAAAATAAAGTGGAAGGAAATAAAAAAAAATTATTTTAAGAGATCACTTATGACTTTAGGTTTTGGAAAATTATTTTTACGTTTAAAATTTAATTTAATTTTTTTTAATTACAAATTTATGAAATTAAATATTTTTTGGATAGACATAAAGTTATATAAATTATTAGGTCATTTTTACATCATGAATGATGTAATTTAAGATAGAATGGTTATGAGAAAACAATAGTTTTACTATTCACCTAAAAATTGAAATATTTTAGAAAATTACCAAAAAATTCACCCTTAGAAAATTTAAAAATACTACTATTAAAAATGACATTAATTTTATCAAAATAAATTTGTAACATTGGTAATTTTAGTTTTTAATATAGTAATTATGTTTTTTACAAAATAATTTAAAATACAGTTTATTAAAAATGTGCTTATATTTTTTTTGAGTTTTTAAATCATGGTATTTTTTTGAATTATAATATTTATATTTACTTAAATTAATCATTAAAAATATTATTTATATCACAATTTATTACTCTGAGGTAAAATTATTATTCCAATGGTCAAATTACTATTCCCAATAGTTATGTCAATATTTCCAATGCTCGGGTTACTTTTTCAATGATCACAATACCTCATATAAATACCACTTATTTCTTTCACAAAATATTCACTATAATTCTTCCCAAAGTTATATATTTCCAGTTTCTAATAATTTTATTGGTTTAATGATATTTTGTTTCTTTTCTATAGTGTTGGAAGTAGGGGTGATGATTCTAGCAGATTTGGGTGATCTATATTTTCATGTTTTAGATTTTAATTTTTTTTCAAATTATAATGTTTTACATTTTCATTGGTTTTTTCAGTTTAATGCAATAATATTTATTAATGAAATAATTTTTTTATTAAATACCTTATGTTTCTAATACAATAGAGTATATTATAACACATTTTTATTTCAAGATACAAATATCATTAATAAACTCTAGGTTGTTAAAATATTTAGTACTTTTATAGGATTTAATAGACTAATGAGATGAAATGAAGGAAATGGGATTTAAAGGGAAGATGGAGTGCCTATAACCCACTCTAACAAACAAAATTCCCAAAGGTGATGCTTGATGAAAAGGATAATAAAGCTAAAATTTATGGGGGATATTTTTTTCTAATCATTCAATTTATTTTAATGTCATTGAGGGTAAATTGGAAACTGGCCTCCATTATATAGATTTTTCATATTTAATCACAGCAGTGTTGTACCTAGAAGATTATAAAGATGAAATATAATAAGTGGTTGTGGAATAAAATATATAAGATATTTTTTTCACTGCTAAGACCAATAAGAAATTTGGAAAAGAAATAGAACACATAAAATAAAATGATTCTAGAATAGAACTTGAAGAGAAAACACTTCCTTTGATAGTAGAGAAATCGTCAGAGGTCTACAAAACTCATCAAACAGAAACTAAATAGGGAATATAAATCCATGTATCACTCTCAGTAGGAGACTTAGAATACATTTGAAATGGGTGGATAGAAAATAAAAAAGAACATGAGGAAACTCAAGAATGTGTTCATGAGAATCCATGGGAATGAAAGGATTTGATGGTTCTAATCATACAAACCACATCCTCTATCAAATTTTTATTGACCAAATTACTATTTTGATTTGGGTATAAAAAACACATCACCCACTTAAAGAATGATACCATATTTATTTCCCTCCCCTATTTTATATTTTTATCTTGATTAAATTTATCATTTTCTTTATTTTTATATTTAGTTTTAAAATAGAACTATTTTGTAGTATCTAGGATAATAACTCAAGTATTTTATTAGGATAATAACTATGACGCAATATTCATTCAAAATTGTTTAATCACTTATAATCTATGGTATATTAAAATAATATTACATTGTGAGTGTTAGATAAATTTTTTAGGGTCTTAACCTATATAGATAGGAATATTTTTACAATTATTTATTCTGTTTTCAATTTTTTGGGTGTTTTTATATATAAAATTTAAGCTCTAATGACCTCTTACACTGTGAATATTCATTTCTATTTTTTATGATTCTAATAGTTTTTATGTTTTTGAGTTTAAATTATTAGTGAAATGATTTTTTTATTTCTTAAATGGAATTGTACATGTGTTAGTAAGCTGGAAATGGATGTTTATACCATGAATTGGCTAGCCAATTATTTTTAATAACCTATATAGGTGACATTATAAGCCTATTTTGTGTATTATTCCTTTCAACACATTTAATGAGAGTCTTAGTCCATCAGTGAAACTATAAAATTACATGATTCTTGTTTGAAGCTATAGGGCTTGAGAGTGCTATGCATATTAGAGGAAATCATTCAATTTTAAAATTCATTTTAAAATCAATTTTTATTTCCACCTTGAAATTTCTATTTTTTAAGTCTTAGAGACTATGCAGAACCTATTAGTTAAGATACATTAGAATATTATTTAATCCCTTCCTACCCATCACGCTTTTTCATTTAATTTTATATTTTCATCTATGTGGGGGGAAGGCTATGTTTTTGGTAAATTCAATGGAAGAATCCCACAGTTTTGGGTTGACTGAGGGTGACTTTATACCTATTTCATGAGTGTGTTTATAACTAATTTTCATCACTATTATACTTGTTTCCTTATTTATATATATGAAAAAAAATTGTATATAAAATGAAAAAAAACAGAAAAGTGAAAAAAAACGTTGTACATAAAAAAGTTGAATAAAAAGGATAAACACAAACATACAATTAGAGATACTGGATGATATAATCACTATTATAAATTTCATGGTTGTGACCCATAAAAGGAGTAATTGGATTTATTCTTGGATGAATATATTTTTCAATATTATGAGTGATCTTGTAATTTTAATTAATAATATTTGGAATTGAAATTACATCAAACTCAATGGATTAAAAACTCATCATTATAGCTCTAAAAAATTCAAATCAAAACCCACCAACCCTTTTACTTTAGAAAAGCATACTAAAAGTAATTTTGAGTAGTACATTTTCCTCTACTAGTATATATTTCATAGTCTTAAAAATTATATGGTAGATTACATATACCCTTGGAATGAGCATAACTCCATTTTAATAGTTCCTATAATGAAGAGGGGAAATATTCCATATAAGTTAATTCATGTATAGGTTTAGACAGAATTAGAAATCCCAAACCCCAAGTGATTTGAACTGGAGGTAGTTGTATGGGATTATAAATTAAGCATCCTAATTTTTTACTACTGGGTAAATTTGTTCATTTCTTTTCTGTAGTTTTAGTATCTAATAATTTCGTAAGATGGTTTATCTTTAATTCTTTAAATTTACCAAGGGTGAAATGGTTTAAATGTGGGGGATTTAAAGAGACAATAAATTCATTTTATTTTTTGGTTATTCAATTAATTGTATTCCTAAAATTGACTAATTAATTTATTATTATAAATTTTTTGTAATTAAAATATAGTTTAATTAGATTTTGTGAATATTTCTTAAAATAGATGAAATTTTGAAATTTATTGATTTTATTAATTTATAGAATAAAATTGATTATTATCTATTGATCATCCTTTTATTTTTTATTTTTAAGGTGAATAATAATGTGGTTGAATCAATTAAAAGAATATTTGGTAATGTGTAGATGTAAGGTGAAGTCTAGAAGTAGGCATATATCAAAATCTTAAGGATAAATTTCCATAATATTTTTACAAAAATTGAAGAAGGAATCTATATATAAGTTCCATTTTTAATGTACATTGATATATAATATTCTCCAACTAATACATAATACTTTTCTAATACATGATAGTAATATGTTGATACACTAATCCATAAGGGTATTTTACTTTTCCATTTGAGGAGAAGAGTCGGGATTACCTAAGATACAAAAGAGTTTTATACTCATGTATAAAGGTTTATAGGCTAAAAATGAGGCACATAAAAGTTAACAAGCCACATATTGATTTATGTAAGGGATACATTGAATGAAATATAGATATAAAAGGTTCGATTCAGTTTATTTATAGATATGTAAAGGTATTATACTTTGATAAATTTAGATAATGTCTTATAATGTGAGAATTAAATATTTTCAAAATACTCTTGATAAAAAAAATAGATATCAATGTATAGGTTTATCCTAGTAAAATAGGTATAGAATATCATGGCACTAGAACTTGTTCTCAATAGAAGACATTGTAATGAAAGAATTCAAATATCATTATACACATGGATGGATATTACTAATTAGGATATTATCATCTATCCACTTGAATGTAAATTTCCCAATATACTTTTATATAAAAAAAATCCTTCCTTTGATATTATATTCCAATTTATAATTTGGACTTCAGCCTTGTGAGCAGTTTAGTGATAAAACTGTTATTTTTGTAATTCATTATGAGTATTTTAATAAAGTTAAGTTTAATCTTATATTTTTTTTATTATTTTACCTCACAATGTATGTCTTTAATACCCATTATGGTCAGTATATAATCCAAGTATTGGAATTAGGGTAGGTTCTTCTAGTGTTACCAAATCCCAACTATTATATTATTAATGTTTATTTTCTATTTATAATGAGGCAAAGCTAGTGTTTTTGGTTGGTGTGGTGATTGTCCACCTATCTAAGGAATAATCCTTGATATCATTATAATCCCTAATAAATATTCATTACCTCCCTTATATCAAAAATCTCTTCAAATAATGGAGTTTAGTTTAGCTGAGAGATGAAACAACATATGATGAAGTTAGGATATGAAATGTTTCACATACTCAATTTAGGTGTGTTGATTATTCATGACTTTTGGAAAAGGATAGATTTTGGGTGTCAAATATATCTTCTAGTCATGATAATTATTACACTAAATTTATGAGACAGTAGTTCCTATATGGTTATGTAAGATTTAGATGGACTTTATACAATAAACGAATGGATAATGAAGGAACCCGAGTAAAGAAATATAGAATAGAGACCTTTCTTGCTAACTCTTTTTTATTTTTTAATTTCTTTACTATGAATTTAATTAATATTTCATTAACATAAATACACCAACCACATTTTCATTTGATTTATTTATATTTTAAAATACCAAAAATTTAATAATGTGCAAAGAATATTGAGTGATATAAAATAGGATCCTTGAGAGATGACCATGTTCATCCACTATGTTGCACTACAAGTAATATAAATATTATTTGTTACCACATTTTAAAAATTGGTTAACTTCTCATATTGGTTTGGATTTTATATTGATAAATTATAGGGCTATGATCTCTATTTGGTATAGGAAGTTATGTCTTTACAAGCATGATTATTCCACCGATGATCATAATTTTGTAGTAGTAATGTATTCTTTGAAGGTATAGTGACACAACCTCATCATTGAATTATTTATCGTATTCATATATCATAAGTCATTGGGTTATATATTCTCTTATTGGGATATAAATTAGTATCATTGTAGATGATAGATTTCTTGTAGGAGTTCGATTTAAGGATCTATTATACCCCAAACAAATTGAATGAAGTTATTGATGTGCTAAGTATCAAGTCACAAGGATATGTTTCTTTAGATTTTAGATATTTTTAAATAATAATGGGGGAGGATATAGGGATGCATCATGAAATATAGGGGGTTGTTTATAGATGTTGAAGTTAATAGATAGCAATGTAATCATCTATATTATAGTGGGTAGATGAGTCACATTGAGAACACTCAGAGGTAGAGATGATATGGTGTTATATATTTTACGATGATTCCTAAGATATATGTTCATGGGATGATTAATATTGATTATTTATTCAAGGATAGTTTTTTTATATTGGTGATCTGTGATGAGATTCTTCATGAGTTCCATATCTCACTATGGTAAATGCATCTTATTATGTACATGATTTATTATTACTTAAGGAATTAGTTACGGAGGCATGGAATGAATTGGTCTACAGTATAGTCTATTTTTGTGTTAGTTTTTTCAATAGGTAAAGGGAAATCATAATGTTACCAGTGGTTTATTTCATCCATTGGATTTCATTTTTATAGATTTCCTCAATGATCTATCTCAATCTTAAGGAGGATGTGACATTATTTGGGTGATTTTTGATTGGTTAATAAAGTTATCTCATTTCACGGTGATCAAGGAGTTGAGTCATTTTGATGTTTTGGAAAGGTGATATACAATTAAGATAATGAAGCTTCATGGGGTATCAAGGAATATTATCTCTAATTATGATCCTTATTTTATCTTGTGAGTCTATGGAGATCCTTTCCATGATTTTTTCTCTTTTATATTATTTATAATTACCTTTCATACCTAGATAGACGTCCATATGGAGTAGTCTATTTATATGTTAAAGAACATGTTGTGTTCATGAGTTCTATATTTTGGAGGTTCATGGGTGAAGCATCTACCATTAGTTAAGTATACTGATAATAAAATATATCACTCTTCTATTTTCAGGGCTCTATTCAACCTATTGTGTGGGTGGCCTTGCATATTTCTATTACATTTGACTATGGTTATAGATTTGGTAGTCCTTGGGGAAGATGTAGTACAGATCATGAACATGAAGGTTCAGATGACCCAAGAGATTATGAAGTTGGTGTATGACCATAATAAGTATTATATAGATCTTATGAAGAGGTTGATAGATTTTGAAGTTAGAGACTATGTGTTCATTAGGGTTTCCCCTCTTTATTTATGGTGGTGGTTTGGCAGATGGAGTAATCCTTCCACTCTATTTATCTGTCCCTTTGAGGAGTTGGAATATTTAGGCAAGGTGGCATATTAGTTAATGCTTCATCATTATTTGTATTGGTTTTATGATGTTTTCTATATATCTCTTTTTTATCAATACTTACATGACAACTCACATGTTATCAATTCATGTGAGTTTTATATAGAGCACAACACAAAATTCATGGATCGGCTAGTTGAGAATTAGATGTTTTAGGATAATATGTTTTATGGTTGATTTATTCACTCGGTTTATTCATTATGAAGTTATAGTGGTTTAGAGTAATTTATGTAGGGATATGAGTTAAATATGTGTGTTTAGTATCCTTGGATGTTTTGAATATCCTTTTTCTATGATGTTTATATATTTTATTTAATATTATTTTAATTATAATTTTGCATCCTATTATTTCATTGTTCTTTTTTGATAGTATCATTTTTTTAGATATATCTCTTGAGGAAGATTGTGTTTGTTATTTTTTTATTCTATTGGTGTTTTTTTTATTCTAGAGGAAGATAATAGTATAAGAGGTATATAATAAAATTTCTTAGACTATATAAGACAATTACATTATTTCTTTTGGGTTTTATAGGTTTCATGGGAAGGATTTAGTAAGAAATATAAAGTTAGAGATGACATTTCAATTGGTGGAATTAATTTCAGTATGATTATATGTGTTATTATTTGAGTGATCAGTTGGATTATTATGTCACATAATGATGTTTTGTCATGGTTTGAATTATAATTCATGACATTTAAATTCCATACGATTTCATAATAGAAGTTTAGTTGTGACATGAGGGGTAATAGTTGTAGAAAAAATCCATATGAGTTCACCTTATGAGAATTTAGTTGTGCCACAGAGTTTTTGGATGCAGTGTAAAGGATCTTAGGGAGTTTTGGTTTAATCATCCATGATTTGTTCATGGTGTGGGTGGTCATAGTTATAGAATAAATTCATATAGTTTATCCATACATGAGGGTGGATCAAAGGTTAATATTATATAAGATCTTATTTAATCTCTCATGGAAACTGATTGCAGCATGGTTATATTCATTATGAAATAAAGCCTTTGGAGGCTTTTTTAATTGATTTTGACTTTGGGTACCATTGCATCATTGTTCCCTTGTTGCATCATGGTTTAGTTATATGTTATACCATGTCATTTAAAGGATCATACACAATGGCGTGACTATCATGGTTTCATTATGGCCTTTCGTTAAAGGTGAAAAGTTAACGTGATTTTGACTGTCATATTTAGGGAGATATGGGGGTGATCATGGTAAGTTTTTTAAAGGTGCATCCAATTTAACACCATTTTAGAAAGACCTTGAATCTTAATGAAATAATTCCTAAAATTTATAGTTCATTCATATATTGGTAAACCATTCAAATTGTTATAAATTACATTGTTTTTCCTTGAACCCTAGGTGACAAGAGGTGTGTATAGTGACTCGTGATTTTCAAACATTAACATTACATAATTTTTATGGAAAACACAAAACATTACAAAAATAGATGCAAGAAGACCGTACTAGTCTAGTTCCTTTGGAAACATGTAATACATAAATGTTTAAAAAGATGTGAGCTGCATTATCTCTCACTAGGTTCTTATTGAATAGAACCCTTCTTAGACACATCAAACATAATACATATCTTCTCAACCTGGGGAAGGAAACATAAAAAGGGGTGGGATCAAATGATCAGTAATGGTAAATAAGGGAAACATATAAGCATAAACATGAGCATAAGGGTATGATAATGTGATCATGAAAATATAATAACATACCCTATATATCAAAGATCATATACATGAATCATGGCATAGAGCTTGGCAGTTCATAAGACATGATTAAAAAAGAAGTAAATGACATAATCCAAGAAAGAATAACATAGGAGTAAGACATGGAATTGGAGGAAATATATAAGTATATAATGATTTCTATAGTATCCAAGGCATCACTACTAGGACTATATTAGTAGTATTGGTTCACTCCTCATACCTTCGTAGTAGACATGGTTCACTCCCAAGGCCATCATAGGAGCATGAGTTCACCCCTTATACCATCTTAGTAGTCATGGTTCACTCTCATGGCCATCATAGTAGTCAAGGTTCACTCCCAAGACAATATTATTTTATAACAGGAGATATAAAACTTTAACCAATGCATTGGAGGAAGATATAGGTCTCACCCATCATGTAATGCCCCCACCCCAGTTACTTAGAGTCGGTGCATTATTACATAACATTTGTATGATCACAAAAGATCAATTCTCTAAAGACCGATTAGTTTTGTAGCCTTGGAAACACTAGATACATTCATAATTCTTACATTACATCATAAAGTGAAAAAACTACAACAAAATAGTATCCATAGCCCACACTCATATCTCCTCAGACTATCCCTACAGGTCAATCATAAAATACTTCTTCACATCCTGGGAAAAATAAAACATAGAAAAGGGTGAGCTCAGATGCTCAGTAAGGATAACAATATAGCAGAAACTTTCATAAATAAGCATAAACATTTAAAGAAATGTATAACTAAAACAAAATACTTTTAAAATTTAACTTAAACATAATATGGAAATGATAAAATGAGATAATTCCATTTACTTATTCACATGGATGTTCTACTAGACTAAAAATCAAAATGCAATATCAATAACCACTTTCATAATAATGGAATGCATAATGCCAGACTATCATAACCATGTAGTCAAGGCCTTGTGCCAAGACAACAAATAAGTTTTTGTCAAGGCCCTATGCCAAGAAACTAGTTTTTCTCATGAGACCTACCGATTCATCAAGGAGCTATAGCCGGCTCCACCTATCACTTACTAAGTCCAATGCATTCCTCATATGAAAAGTTTTAAACATAACATAAACATTCTTATTGAAACTAGCATATGAAATGTCAACAATTTATCCATAAACCATGAATGGAATAAAAATAACACATCCACAATCAAACATATCACAAAACCTTGAATAAAATATAGAAGTTTTGTATCATAACAAATCAACTTCAAATACACTTAAAATTCATCAAAGGATGTTGACATAGATGAAAACAAAACTATTTGAGAGAAATATATCTTTTTTGAAATCATTTAAAAGTAACATAATTATAAAAGAAAACATTTACTTTGAAAATATTATTATAATATTGTAAGGTAAGATTTTATGATTTTATAACGGTGGAAAATAGATGTACCTTCCGTATAAGTTAAAAAGATACATTTTTACCTTAATTTGGTCGAAAAGGTTAAAAAGGACCTTGTTTGGAAAACTACAGAAAGATTCCTTTATAAACATCTTATAAAAAGTCAAACAAGGGTATAAATGACTTTAGCCCATATTTTATAAAATAGTGAGAATGTTTTTAAATACATTTTTAAGAAACATGGATGTGGATGATAGAGAGGTCCCAGTAGAAAATTATATATAAACAACATCGGATAATAAAGAGATTGTGAAATTAACCCTTACCTTGTACTTTTCCTTCATCAAGGGTAGTTTAACCTCCTGTATAATAGTTAAATAATTTTTATTAAATTATAAATGAATCATATACATAAATATGATATCATATATGATCTTTTAATATTGTTTTTTTAATAATATTTTAGTATTATCGTCGTTTCAGGTATTCACTTACTCGTTTTCTTTTATATGTTTTGTTACATAAGTTGTGTTTGTTATCCATAGGTTGTATCTTATTCATATCCATAATGATATAAATTCCTTAAAAATTATTTTTAATCATAAAATGAAAATTATTCTTGAATGGATACGTTGTGGAATGAATCTCATCGCGTTCGTGGAGACGGTAGTTCGTACGTACGCACGAGCGACAATATCATTCTTTTGATATTAAAATAATATATAATTGGATGGTGTATCATATATAAAGAATAATTATCATTTTATATTTATTATTTACATGAATTACACATCATTATTAAACCCATCCAAATAATAATGTATTGAATAACAATTACACCACGACGTGGAGACGGTAAGCCATACGTACGCACGTATGGTGACATGTCATCCAAAGAATGGATAGAATACTGAATATGGTTGTAACATATTTATAATAACATCACAGTATATATAATATAATGGAGTTATTATTTCAGAATGGAAATAACAAAGAAATAATAATTTTAAGAAGAAAGGAACTTGAATGAGGGTGGTGAAAACATTACCTCTTCTTTGGGTTCTTCCTTTTGATTTGATCAAAAGGGCTCCTTAGGTTGGCTTTCTGATCAAAATAAGGCCCCTAGGTTGAAGTGAGGGAATATGGGAGGATATTTGGACAGGGGTTGGCCGAGCCAAAAGGCTTTGAAGGTGTGAAATTGAGAGAAGGGGGAGTTCCCTTTTATAAGAGGGGTGTGGGGCACCTTAGGAAAATCTAGAAATATTATTTTATAATAAATTCATATTCAGTTTATAATGGCTCCAAAGTGAATTATGTAGAGGCTAAGGTGGGTATGGGTCTAAAACCACCCAACCAATAGGTTTTAGACAGTTTTGGGTAACTATATTAACCTTATGGTTTAGTTTTAACTCTTAGTTAATTAGTTTCACATTTACCATGTCACTTTGTATTTTTATATTATACGGTTAATAAACATACTATAAACTTCAAAACAAACCCCAAGTGGTTAATTAATGATACACCTATAATTATATAAGTCTCTTGGATAAACCTTAGATTTTCAAAAATTGAATATCAATTAATAATATAATATTTGTTTTAAAAACTCTTTTATGTCAATTTTGACACTATTTGTTATTTTTTTTGCTAAATTCATAAACAAATTATTACATCGAAAATAATTAATTTAATCAACCCTAACATGGAATATTAACCTATAAAATTCGTGGAATTCATTAAAAGTCTCAAATTATATTTATTTGGGTATTTATAATATAAATTATTTTAATATTTTACTAATAAGGTAATTATTGTATCATCATTGTGTCATAAATAAATTAAATTATTTAATTTCTGGAAATTATAAATAAAATACCATTATGTATGAAGTATTTTTAGATTTATAATGAATATATATAATTGAATTTATCTTATTAATAACACAATATTAAAATTGTTTTAGTTATTAAACTTCGATTTTAACTCTTTTAAATCTTCTTTGAATTAAATAATAATAAATGTCCTAATCTAATCCAAGTGGACCAAAAAGGTTCATATTTTATTGATAAGGTTGTTTTTGGTATAATTATACTTAGCCAATATTATTATGACATGTTTTAGGAGAATAATAATATCATTTTTACCCTTAATTACCCTATTTACATTTAACCGTGGTAAATAAAAGTAAAAAGTTACTATTCACCAAAAATTATTTTTATCTTATTGAGCAATATTTTACTCCTTGATATTAATCGTGTCTCTCAGATTTTTGAAATTCCAGTCACAGAAGCAGTAAAATTATGTTTTATGTGAATTTGAAAATTCTCCTAGGAGATGGGTAAAAGACGGTGAAAAGTTCAATAAACTTTTTATGTATCTAAAATTATTATAAACTGAATCCAATGAATTACATTGAAATTATATAGGTATTATGTATCTATTTTAACCTAAAATAAATTTAAACAAATTAAATAAAATATTTAAATAAAAATTTGGTTTTAAACTATACTCAGTGTTTTTCACTATTCATCAAAAATTGAATGTTTTTAGAAAAATACCAAAAATTCACCCTAAGATAATTTTGATATTAAAAATTCAAAAATGAAGTCTATTTTACCAAATTCAAAACATAGAAGTTTCATTTATTAATTTAAACTTTATTCCTATTGTCAAAATAAAAAGGCATATTTTAAGAAACAATAACTATCAAAAGATTGGCACTTGTTCATGTCCAATCTCAAAGTGAAATTACTTAAAATGACCAAAATTGGATTAAATGGTAAAAATATAATCTATTTTTACTTACAAAACATTAAAATATATAATTTAACACTATAAATTATTTTGATTAAAAAGGTTGTTTTCAGTTAAAATATAGTATTTTTCACTATTCACCCAAATATGATAGTTATCAGAAAAATACCAAAAATTTGTTGAAACTAAATTCTTATATCCTGATTCTAAAGAAGAAGTTTATTTTGTAAAATTGAATATATAAAAGTTTCAAATATTGGATTTAAAAAGGGATTACCATTAAAAGACGGTAAAAGTGCATTTTTTGAAAAATAGTTATTTTATATGAAAAAAATGAATTAGTTCTTACATTATGACTAATAAACTCATAGTATGGATTCTAAAATTATAATGATTATTTATAGTTCAAAATTCAGTTAATATTATTCATAACCTCTTTCAAACGGTTAGTTTGGTATGTTGTGGTGCGCTTGAACTTGGTGTTGCGTGTAGTGCAAGTTATTGAATTACTTTGAAGAAATAACAAACTATGAAATCTTGGGGTGTTACATTCTTCCCTCCTTCAATAAATTTATTCCTTGCAATTTGAAATTGTTCTTTGAAAATAAAAGGTTGAAAATAGAAAAATACATTTGTGTAAAACCCATATCATAAATTGGGTTAATAAAATTTAGTCTTAATAAGAGGAAAAGGGAAATGAAAGTGTCACCACCAAATTATGATCTCGATTAGGAGAACATTGGTGGAAATTAAAGACACATAATTGGATAAAAAATGTAAATATTTATAGGGAGTGATTGAGGTCATCCATTATAAACAAGTGTAAAATTGAGGGCCTTAAATCCATCAATCTATGATGATTTAAAATACCATCGGTTGAACAAAACATAAGGTATTAGGATATCATATTTTTGGTTTTAATATCCCTTCACTAAAGTTTAAGAATTAATGTATCCATATAATAAGAGGAAAAATATATATGTATATATATACTTGACAAGTAGAGTTTCATCCTTCAACTAATTCCTACCACAGACTCATCTTTCACTCTAAAAGATTTCAACAATAAATATATTCTATTTATCCTAATCGTATAGGGTTCCCAAAATAATGAATTTATAATTCACATATCAGACCCCTAAAAAAATAAACTACATTATACAATCTAGGGACTTCACGTAGTGCAGTGGTAGGTGATAAATCCCAATTGCACTATGGTTGTGGGTTCGATTCCCGCAGCTTTCTCCGACACGACGAGTTGCCACACGGTCTGTGTGTTGTCCTTTTTATAAAAATAAAAAAATAACCTTTCAAACTTAATCCATTCCAACATTTAGACTTGTCCAAAATACTTCTATCCAAACTCACAGTCCAAAATTTATAATGAAGTTAAACACAATCCTTTTTTCCACGTAATAACATGTGAAGACCTTCATCATATATTATTTTAAAACATGGTAACACCCTAAATTAACATAAAACCTTATTGATTACATTCATGCTCCCTTATTACTTATATAATAATGGATATACTTATTCCATTCAAAAATGTTGTAAACTCCAACAATGATATAATATACAAATCATTAATCAGTTTCAGAGTAGTCAAGAATATCCAATATAATTTATCCAAATCAAACATGTATTATTCCAAAATCACTACCTCAGTATCAAAACCATATTATAGTTTATCTTTCTCTCAGCCATATATTTTCCAAAAAAATAACCTGCTATTGAGTCACTTTTCTTGGTTCCACACAATCTCAAGTCCTTAATGAAATAGTACATCAATAAAATCCTTATATACTCCATAATTATTATAACTAGTACATCGTTGATACAACACTCAAATGACATAATTATTTAATGACAACATAAGAACACTAATCATTCCTCCACATATGTGGTAGTATCATAACTTGATTATTATCCAATAACATCATTTAGGGCATACTCTGATGATTTAAACATTGGTTCGCATAGTGTCCCAACTCCTTGAAGATGAAGCATTGTACATTTGAAACTTTTTTCTTACCCCTGCAGTCACGTACTTGGTGTCCTTTTTCTCCATAGTTATAAAAAACTCCCATTCCTTTCAGGCATGTTCCAGGGTGTTTCTTCCCACAGTTATCACATATTGAAAAATTCTTTTTTCCCTCTTCCCTTTATCTGTCTTTCTCTCTTCCATCCTTTTATTCTATTGCTTCCCTTCAAAGCCATAGAACTCAAGGAATTATTTACTTATCTTATTAACACATGATACTATTTATTCTTATGTTGAAAAAACATGAGAGACTATTTCCCTTCAAAATATTGGCTTAATACTATGGAAGATATGGTCCTTCTTACTCTTTGGTTCATACGTATTGTTGGAGTTCACATTCCTTCCACTATGCGCCATTTCTAAACAATGTAATACACTAGATTAGTTTATGAATCGCAATGCATAAATCCAAACTTGTAAAACACTTAACATAAATTGAACAGTTTATGGATATAATACATAATCATAAAAATGTTTTCTTTGAGAAAGTATATACTCATAAACCCTTCATAATTGTTTGTAAAGAAAATGAGAATTATCCTAAGCATATCCCCCGGGAGTGTCGTAACCAAGAGTGCAGCAAGGCCTGTTTTTGTGCACCAGTTCTCGTTCGAGTCTAGCTCAAAGTGGTGTTTTCGGGTTTTACCCCTAGGTACATCTATGCCAAAGCTGGCTCTACCTGTTTGTATGCAGACATGGATGTATTGCTCAGAAAACTCACAAAATCTCTATAATACCAAAATTCTAGGAAGTTCTTCTATACTAATCATCAATGTCCATCTTAGTTCTATGTGATCTAATCAAAGTTTATCTAAATCTAGCATCCAAGGTTTGTACTAAACTTCTTTTGATACCAACTATAACGCCCCGACCCCAGTTACCCAGAGTCGGTGCATTATTACATAACATTGGCATGATTACAAAAGATCAAGTCTCGAAAGACCGATTAGTTTAGTAGCCTTGGAAACACAAGATAAATTCATAAGTCTTACATTACGTCATAAAGTAAAAAAATACAACAACATATTCTCCATATTCCACACTCATATCTCCTCAGACTATACCTACAGGTCAGTCATAAAATACTTCTTCACATCCTGGGAAAAATAAAACATAGAAAGGGGTGAGCTCAGATGCTCAGTAAGGATAACAATATTGCAGAAACTTTCATAAATAAGCATAAACATTTAAGGTAATGTCTAACTAAAACAAAATCCTTTTAAACATTAACTTCAGCATAATATGGAAAAGATAAAATTAAATAAATCCATTTACTTATTCATGTGGATATTCTACTATTTGAATAATCACACGCAATATCAATAACCACTTTCATAATAATGTAATGAATAATGCCAAACTATCATAACCACATATTCAAGGCCTTGGTCCAAGACTACAAATAAGTTTTTGTCAAGGCCTTGTTCCAAGACACTATTTTGTCTCATGAGACCTACTGATTCATCAAGGAGCTATAGCGGGCTCCACCCGTCACTTACTAAGTCTATTACATTCCTCATATGAAAAGGTTTAAACATAACATAAACATTCGTATTTAAACTAGCATACGAAATGTCAACAATTTATCTATAAACCATGAATAGTAATAACACATCCACATTAAAACATATCACAAAACCTTCAATGTAATATGGAAGTTTTGTATCATAATAAATCAACTTCAAATACACTTAAAATCCATTGAAGGATGATGACATAGATGAAATCAAAACTATTTGAGAGAAATATCTCTTTTTTGAAATCATTTAAAAGTCACATAATTATAAAAGAAAATATTTACTTTGGAAATATTCTTATAATCTTTTAAGGGAATATTTGAAAATTTTATAATGGTGGAAAATAGCCGCACCCTCCGTATAAGTTAAAAAGAGACATTCTTACCTTAATTTTTTCAAAAAGGTTAAAAATGACCTTGTTTGGAAAATGATAGAAATATTACTTTATAAAAATCTTATAAAAAGTAAAAAAAGGTATAAATGACTTTGGCCCATATTCTATAAAATAGTAATAATGTTTTGAAATACATTTTTAAGAAACATGGATGTGGATGATAAAGAGGTCCCAGTAGATAATTACGTATAAACAACCTCAGATAATAAAGAGATTGTGAAATTAATCCTTACCTTGTAATTTTACTTCATCGAGTGTAGGTTAACCTCCTTTATAATAGTTAAATAATTTTTATTAAATTATAAAATAATCATATACATAAATATGATATCATATATGATCTTTTAATATTTCTTTGTTAATAATATTTTAGTATTATCGTCGTTTCGGGTGTTCACTTACTCGTTTTCTTTTATATGTTTTGTTACATAAGACATTTTATTTATCCATAGGTTGTATATTATCCATATAAAGAATGATATCAAGTCCTTAAACATTATTTTTAATCATCAAATGAAAATTAGTCTTGAATGGATATGATGGGGAATGAATCTCATCGCATTCGTGGAGACGGTAGTCCGTACGTACGCACGAGCGACAATATCATTCTTTTGATATTAAAATAATATATAATTGGATGGTGTATCATATATACAGAATAATTATAATGTTATATTTATTATTTACATTAATTAAACATCATTATTATACCCATCCAAATAATAATGTATTCAATAACAATTACACCACGACGTGGAGACAGTAAGCTGTACGTACGCACGTATAGTGACATGTCATCCAAGGGATGGATAGAATACTGAATATGGTTATACCATATTTATAATAAAGTCAAAGTATATAGAATATAATGGAGTTATTATTTTAGAATGTAAATAATAAAGAAAGAATAAGTGGAAGAAGAAAGGAACTTGAAAGAGGGTGTTGAAAACATTACCTCTTCTTCGGGTTCTTCCTTTTGATTTGATCAAAAGGGGTCCTTAGGTAGGATTTATGATCAAAATAAGGCCTCTAGATTGAATTTAGGTAATCTTGGAGGATATTTGGTCAGGTTTTGGCCGAACCAAAAGGCTTTGAATGTGTGAAATTGAAATAAGGGGGAGTGCCCTTTTATAAGAGGGGTGAGGGGAACCTTTGGAAAAGCTAGAAATATTATTTTATAATAAATTCATATTCAGTTTATAATGGATCCAAAGTGACTTATTTCGAGGATAAGGTGGGGGTCGGTCTAAATCCACCCATCCAATAGGTTTTATATAGGATTGGGTCACTATATTAACCTTATATTTTAGTTTTAACTCTTAGTTAATTAGTTTCACATTTACCATGTCTCTTTGTATATTTATATTATATGGTTAATAAACATACATTAAACTTCCAAGAGAATCCCAATTGGTTCATTAATGATACACCTATCATTATATAAGTCTCTTGACCTAACCTTATATTTTTAGGAATTGAATATTAATTAATAATATAATATTTGTTTTAAAAACTATTTTATGTCAATTTTGTCACTATTTGGTATTTTGTTTTTGCTAAATTCGTAAAATCATTATTACTTCTAACCTAATTCATTTAATCAACCCTAACATGTCATATTAACCTATAAAATTATTTTAATTCATTAAAAGTCTCAAATTATATTTATTTGGGTATTTATAATATCAATTATTTTAATATTTCATTAATAAGGTAATTACCGCATCATCATTGTGTCATTAGTAAATTAAGTTATTTAATGTCTAAAAATTATAAATGAACTACCATTATGTAGGAAATATTTTTATATTTCTAATGAATGTTTATAATAAAATATATCTTTTGTATAACCCTATATTAAAAATGTTTTCGTTATTAAACTTTGATTTTAACTCTTTTAACTCTTCTTTGAATTAAATAATAATAAATGTCCTAATCTAATCCAAGTGGACCAAAGAGGTTCATATTTTATTCCTAATTTTGTTTTCGGTCAAATTATACTTATCCAATAGAATTAGGACATGTGTTAGGGTGATAATAATATCATTTTTACCCTTAATTACCCTATTTACATTTAACCGTGGTAAATTAAAGTAAAAAGTTACTATTTACCAAAAAATATTTTTATCGTATTGAACCACATTTTACTCCTTGATATTAACTGTGTCTCTCGGATTTTCGAAATTCCACTCACAGAAGCGGTAAAATTAAGTTTTATATGAATTTAAAAATTCTCTTTGGAGATGGGTAAAAGATGGTGACAAGTTCAATAAAATTTTTATATATCTAAAATTATTATAAATTGTCTCCATTGAATTAAATTGAACTTATATAGGTATTATGTATCTATTTTGACCTAAAATAAATTAAATAAAATAAATAATTATTTAAATAAAAATTTGGTTTTAAACTATAACTCAGTGTTTTTCACTATTCATCAAAAATTGAATGTTTTCAGAAAAATACCAAAAATTAACCCTAAGATAATTTTGATATTACGAATTCAAAAATGAAGTCTATTTTACCAAATTAAAAACATATAAGTTTTATTTATTAAATTAAAATTAATTCATGTTGTCAAAACCAAAAGGCGTATTTTAAGAAACAATAACTATCAGAAGATTTACACTTGTTTATGTCCAATCTCAAAGTGAAATTACTTAAAATTACCAGAATTGGATTAAATGGTAAAAATATAATATATTTGTACTTCCAAACCATTAAAAAGTATAATTTAACACTATAAATTATTTTGATTAAAAAAGTTGTTTTTAGTTAAAATATAGTATTTTTTTCTATTTACCCAAATATTAAAGTTATCAGAAAAACACCAAAAATTTATTGAAACTAAATTCTTATGTCATGATTCTAAAGAAGAAGTTTATTTTGTAAAATTGAATATATAAAAGTTTGAAATATTGGATTTAAAAATGGTTTTCCATTAAAAGTCGGTAAAAGTGTATTTTTTGAAACATACTTCTTTTAAATGAAAAAAATGAATTAGTTCTTACATTATGTCTAAGAAACTCATAATATGGATTTTAAAATAATAAGGATTATATATAGTTCAAAATTCAGTTAATACTATTCATAACCGCTTTTGAATGACTAGTTTGGTAAGTCGTGGTGCGTTCGAACTCAGTGTTGCGTGTATTGAAAGTCATTGAATTACTTTGAATAAATAACATAATAGGAAATCTTGGGGTGTTACATTATTCCCTCCGTCAATAAATTGTGTCCTCTCAATTTGAAATTGTTCTTCAAAAATAAAAGGTTGAAAATAGAAAAATACCTGTGTGGAAAACCCATATCGTAACTTGGGTTAATAAAATTTAGTCTTAATAAGAGGAAAAGTGAAATGAAAGTGTCACCACCAAATTATGATCTCGATTAGGAGAAAATTGGTGGAAATTAAAGACACATAATTGGAGGAAAAATGTAAATATTTATAGGGAGTTATTGAGGTCATCAATCACAAACAAATATAAAATTGAGGGCCTTAAATCCATCAATCTATGATGATTTAAAATACCATCGGTTGAACAAAAAATAAGGTATTAGGATAACACATTTTTGGTTTTAAGATCCCTTCCCTAAATTTTAAGAATTAATTTTTCTATATAATAAGAGGAAAAAAAATATATATATATATATATATTTATACTTGACAAGTAGAGTTCCATCCTTCAAATAATTCTTTCTACTGACTCATCTTTCACTCTAAAAGATTTCAAAAATATATATATTCTATTTATCCTAATTGTATAGGGTTCTAAAAATAATAAATTTATAATTCACATATCAGACCCTTAAAAAAAGAAACTACATTATAAAATCCAGGGACATCACGTAGTGCAGTGGTAGGCGATAAATCCCAATTGCACTACGGTTATGGGTTCGATTCCCGCAGCTTTTTCTGACATGACGGGTTGTCACACGGTCTTTGTGTTGTCCTTTTTATAAAAATCAAAAAATAACCTTTCAAACTTAATCCATTCCAACCTTTAGACTTATCCAAAATACTTCTATCCAAAATCACAGTCCCAAATTTATAAGGAAGTTAAACACAATGAAGTTCTGTTTTTCCAAGTAATAACATGCCAAGACCTTCATCGTGTATTATTTTAAAACATGGTTACACCCTGAATTAACATAAAACCTTATTGATTACATTCATGCTCCCTTTTTCCTTATAGAATACTGGATATACTTCTTCCATCCAAAAATGTTGTAAACTCGAACAATTATGGTATATACAAATCATTAATCAGTTTCATGGTAGTCAATAATATCCAATATAATTTATCCAAATCAAACATGTATTATTCCAAAATCCCTAGCTCAGTATCAAAACCATATTATGGTTTATATTTCTCTCAACCATATATTTTCCAAAAAAAATAACCTGATATTGAGTCACTTTTCTTGGTTCCACACAATCTCAATTCCTTAATGAAATAGTACTGCAGTACAATCCTTATATACTCTATAATTATTATAACTAGTACATCGTTGATACAACACTCAAATGACATAATTCTTTAATAACAACATAAGAACTCTAATCATTCCTCCTCATCTGTGGTAGTATCATAACTTGGTTATTATCCAATAGCATCATTTTGGGAAGACTCTGATGATTTGGAAATTGGTCCGCGTAGTGTTCCAACTCCTTGAAGATGAAGCATTATACATTTGAAACTTTTTTCTTACCCTTGCAGTCACGTACTTGGTGTCCCTTTTCTACACACTTATAACAAAATCCCATTCCTTTCAGGCAAGTTCCAGGGTGTTTCTTCTCACAGTTATCATATATTGGAAAATTCTTTTTTCCCTCTTCCCTTTATCCATCTTTCTCTATTCCATCCTTTTATTCTATTGCTTCCCTTCAAAGCCATAGAACTCAGATAATTATTTAATTATCTTATTAACACATGATACTATTTATTCATATGTTGAGAAAACATGAGAGACTATTTCGCTTCTAAATTTTGGATTAATATTGTGGAAGATATGGCCCTTCTAACTCTTTGGATCATACGTATTGTTGGAGTTCACATTCCTTCCACTAGGCGCCATTTCTAAACAATGTCATACACTAGATTAGTTTATGAATCGTAATGCTAAATCCAAACTTGTAAAACAATTAACATAAATTTCATAGTTTATGGATATAATACATAATCATAAAAATGTTTTCTTTGAGAAGTATATACTCATAAACCCTTCATAATCGTTTGTAAAGAAAATGAGAATTATCCTAAGAATATCCCCCAGGAGTGTCGTAACCAAGAGTGAAGTAAGGCCTATTTTCGTGCACGAGTTCTCGTTCGAGTCTAGATCAAAGTGGTGTTTTTGGGTATTACCCCTAGGTACATCTATTCCAGACCCGCCTCTATTTTCTTGTATCCAGACAGGGATATATTGCTCAGAAAACTCACAAAATCTCTACAATACCAAAATTCTAGGAAGTTCTTCTATACTAATCCTCAAAGTCCATCTTAGGTCTATGTGCTCTAATCATAGTTTATCTAAATCTATATTCCATGGTTTGTACTAAACTTCCTCTAATACCAACTATAACACCCCGACCCCAGTTACCCAGAGTCGGTGCATTATTACATAACATTGGCATGATCACAAAAGATCAAGTCTCGAAAGACTGATTAGTTTAGTAGCCTTGGAAACACTAGATATATTCATATCTCTTAAATTACATCATAGATTTAAAAACTACAACAACATAGTCTCCATATTCCACACTCATATCTCCTCAGACTATACCTGCATGTCAGTCATAAAATACTTCTTCACATCCTAGGAAAAAAAAAACATAGAAATAATATGAATGTAAACATTGAATAATTTCCCCATAAATACATTAGTAACACCAACGGATATTATCTTATATGGGAAGTAATTTTTAAATATATTTTAGAAACATTTCTTGAGAAAAATATCATTTCTTCTTTGAAAATTGATTTTTATTACATAAAACCTTTTGATTTTTTTAAAAAAAATCTTTGAAAATTTATACATGATGCTTTGAAAACAATAAAACATTATTAAAAATCATTTTTCCTTGAAAATGATATTCATTTATCTTTTTAAAACATTTCTTAAAATTTTTTTGGAAACATTTTGAAAACATGGTTATTTTAATACAATAGATTTCCGACCGAAGAGAGAGACCGAAAAATTTTACTAAAAACATTGTCCTAAGTTACAAAGAGTGGGAAATGGTACTAAAAATTATAATAACTTGAGTAAATAGGTAATAATTAAACTAATAAAGATTCTTGATATATAGATCATGATATTTCATCAAAGTAATCATAAACATAAACAATCTCAGAAAGCGATGAGATTGTCTCAATAAACACTTAAAACTTGGTAACTTAGAATCATATTATCCACGTAAGAAAAGGAAGTTAAGTTAATATTAATATATCATTAATAGATAGTGATTTATTATATAACATATAGAATGAAATTATATACACCTTGAAAAGAGGTTAGGTGCATAACAAAACATGAGTCTCAAAGAAGGAAAATTTGGACAAAATTGTTTTACCGATTTGGTAACTTTTTCAAGTTAAAACCCATGAAAGAAGGATCATATAATATATATGTTAATACCCATAAACTTAAGTAAAATATGCATAGAATAAAGTCACAGGTAGTAAATACACCACACAAAAGGAAAGAGTGGCGAATATAGATTGTATCTCATAGAAATTAAAAGTGAGATGAAATCCTATTACCTTGTGTATTTACTCTCTCTATACTCATACAGGATTCCTATATAAGTAATATAAGTTTATTATAAAAATTCTACAAAATAATACTCTTATACATAATACCATATGTGTTTTTATTATGACCTTATACAACCTGCTTGTTAACGAACCTATGTTAAAGTTTCACTTCAGGTAAAATTTACTTTGTTCTTCACATGTGTCTTAATTTATTAGATATTTGGTCCTTATACTTATATCATGATTACATAATATAAAACATGATGTAAATATTAGGTATATACAATATATATTTATTATAATAAACTATATAATATAGGAGTATGAAATGGAATACACCGTTCATGGAGACGGTAAGCTGTATGTATGTATGAACATTGTTTTTGCCATTATTGTCATATTGAAATAAAGTATATAAATGAAATATATGTATGTATGTATGTATGTAATTATTACAGTAGAATTAATATATCATATAATTTTATTTAAACCAACATTACTACATTCCATGTGGTGTTTGAACGAATCACATCACTTTGAGGGGGCGGTAGTCTGCACTTCCTCAAATGAGATTATCATATTAACACTAAATGGAAATTAAAAAGATGTATGTTTTAAAAGGAATAAATATTATAAAATACATAAATAATACAATATATGACATATATAAATATATTTTTCATCATAATGGACACCATTATTTATGGTAAATGAAAAATGAACAATCGTCATTTTGTGAGGCAGTAATTCGCCATACACATAAACAGTATGTTCGATATCCATCAGATGGAGTTGTGTGTAAGTGTAGGTAAAAAAATTATCATAATAGAATCCTAGTATATTTATTATACTGGTGTTTTCACACAATAATGGAATAAAGATATTGTATGTGTTTAAGAAGGAAAATTATGGAAAGGATCTTGTGAGAAGTCGTTGCCTCTTAATGAGGAAAATCCTTTTGGTTTATGCCAAAAGTATTCCTTGAAAATATTTCTGAACAAATAGAGGCTTCAAAGTCAAAGGTAGGATTTTTGGTAGGCTAATTTGGTAGATTTTGGCCAAACATAAATGTTTTTAGAGGTGTGAGTAATGGGTAGAGGTAGTGGCCTTTTATAAGGAAGGAAAATGACTCATTAGGAATTTCTAGAAACAAGTTATGTGTACACATAATCTTACAAAAAAATTAATAACAAACCAAAAAAACCCAAGACTGGAAGGTTTATGGCTGAAATATGGACACAAAATGTGTGTTGGACAAGTGGATTGGTCATTTGGGCCCTTAATTTTAAGGTTTAGTTCCTAATTAAGCTTAATTTAGCCTTAACCACTGTATTTAATTTTAATTAATTTTACTAATCATTTTGGTCAAAAATTAACATGGTATTATTTGAATATAAATATTATAATGAATGCAATAATGTATGTCAAATTTTTGAAATTCTATTCATAGAAGTGGAAAAATTAAGATTAGTGTTAATCCTGTAGACGGGACAAAATAATGGGGTTTTAAAGTATAAAAAAGTATAAAAGTTTGTTAAGATTTTATATGTCACGACCCGTCCTCGGGGCCCATGTCGTGACTACCCAAAGCCTGCCTTCCATAGGCCAGGGGCTGGCGACTAGCACCAAGGCGTAATTCTCGATAAAAAAGGAAGGCATTTCCTTTGTAAAGTAAACAAACACCACAGAGCAGGAAAGAAGTAAAAGTAAACACTAAGTGAAAACTGATACAAATGTAAGTGTGGAAAAGTAAGTGGGCCAGTATACAAACCCAAACTAAAAGTAAAGTACAAATGGAAAGGGAAAACAGCAACTGAAAGTAAAGTCGCAGCCTCGAGCCGTCCACTGGAAGTCCCACCTGAAGGGTGAGTACAGATAGCCTCCACAGCTCCTCGGGTCCAGTCGTCCGCTCAGAGTACATCCCGCCCAGTGGTCCACCTCCGGGTACCGACCTGCTCTGCAAGCCTCAACCGCGATCAGCGCTGTCCATTATCTGCAACCAACACAATGTAGTGTGGGCATAGCCCATGCAGGGGTGAGTATAAGCTACTCAGTAGGGACCCTGAGACCCCCAAAGGTCTCCCAGAATCCACAAAGGATAAGATACAATCACGAAGTATCATCTGACACTACTTAGGTATATGCCCATACATATACCTAAGTCATCAATTCTCGTTCGGCTCTAACATCCGAACTCAAGTACAACCCAGTCCACAGAGGAAATCACAATCCAATCCATATAGGAAAGCATAACGTAATCCACACAGGATATCAAGTCAATCTTATCGAAGATAAGGATTTGAAATTCAAGATTCAGCTCACACAGGTATACTTCTTCGTAAGACGATAGAGATGATCAGATATTGCCACTGATTCATCTAAGTCGTCGGACCCACACATGATCTATAGGTACTAACCCCCACAATGACCCACAAAGGATCGATAGGTAACTAACCCTCGCAATGACCCACACAAGATCAGACCCACACAGGATCTATAGGCGCTGGCCCACCCAGGACCGCTGAGCGCTGACCCACATAAGATCGGACCCACACAGGACCGGTAGCACTGATCCACGTAGGATCGCTGAGTGTTGTAGTCGTCTCCGTCGAATCCACGGAGGATTCATGCACAGTCGTCATCGTCGTCGCAGTCGCAGCCATCTCTAGGGTTCCCGCACACAGCAAGCTCATTCGGGAGAGTCCGCTCCACGAGCCGAAGGGATGATACATCAATTGACACATAGTCCAGAGTTGATTTATCCAAAAGTTCTGTATCATCAACAGGAACTCAACGTCACTGACGGCGCGTCATTCGGACGCCCGGTCTGAGAGTTATTGTCTTTTTCATTCCAGGGGCCCAGTTGGTTTTTAAGTCAAAACCAAACCGACCATACTCAAACTGCGTCCAAACCTCAAGTAGAGTAAGCTAAAAGGTATGTCTCACTTAGAGGAATCCAACAAAGTCGACGGCACGTCAATCGGGCATCCAGAGCTCAAGTTATAAGCATTTCTGCTCCGAGGGCCCGGTTGGTTTCGTGTACGAACCAACCCGGCCGAACCCAAAGTACTCCGAAACCTTGAGTAAAATATACTGAAACGACCGTCTCGATCCAAGGATCGCTACGCAACTGACGGTGTGTCGATCGGGGGTCTTCAGCCCATTTTATGAGCAACAGACCGAAACAGTCCGGTAATAGGAGGTTCGGTCCCGGTCCGACCCGGCCCGATACCCTCTGGGTCGGCCCGAACTGGGTCGACCCGTCCCAGGTCTGGGTCCGGCCCTCTTGGGTGCGGCCCGGCCCGGCTAGCGCGGCCTGGGCGCGGCCCGGCCTGGTGGCCCGGTCTAGCGGACCGGCCAGGGCAGCCGGCCCGACGTGCTGTCACTAGCAGGTGGTTCGGCCGTTTGGCCGAGCGGATGAGGGGGGGGGGGCCCCCCTTTTTGTAACCGCAGCCCCATTATGGGGCCGCTCAGCTGGCCAGCCAGGGGATTGTAACCTCCGGCATTTCCCCGGTCCGGCCGGCCCGCCCCGGCCGGCTGGCTGTTGCCGCCACAGGACCGACAATGCCGGTCCCCCTGCTCCAACGCTGGCGGCCCGGTACCGGTCGCTGGTTCCCTGGCTCTACATCGGCCCGGAACTGGTCGTGGCTTTGGTTCGTCCAGCGTGGCGTGACGGCGCTGCGTCCCTCCGCCGCGACCCCGCTCCGGTCGCGGTGATTTTGTGGTCCTCTAGCGCAGTGCGACGACACCGCGTCTTTGGTTCGTCTTCTACGGTGTGGTGCGATGGCGCCGTGGATTAGTTTGTTTCTAACATCACGGTGTGATAGCGCCACACTTCTCTACCCTTCCTTAAACAAATCTTGTGCGGTGCTTCGGCACCGCGTTGCCTTGCTTGTGCCGCATCAATATCAAACAACCAAAAAAGGGGAGGAGTGTCGGCCATGTTCGTGCTGTCCGACCTCCTCCTGTTATTGCGATAACAGGCGGTTCAATTTGGAAGGAAGAAAACGACGGAAGTAATCATGAAATAGAAACGCATAAAACCCCTACCTCGTCGAACACGTTGAGCGAGGGTTCATCGCGGAGATAACCATCATGGAAAAAGACGTCACGGAAGGAGGAAGTCGTGTCGCCGATCTCTGAGGAATCTGGTGCTCTTTGGGTTCTTTGCGTTCTTCATCAAAGAGGAAGAAGTTCTTCAATCTCCTCAACTTTTCTCCCAAGACTCACACAACAAGCAAACAACCAAAAATAAAATAAGTCCCTTACTTATTTTATTAACATAACTTAAGCATTTGAATTTTAAACATTCAAATTAAACTCACCTAATTAAATAACTTAAGTTATCAAAATAATGGTGAGTTGAAAGAGTTGGAGAATATGAAGGGTTGGGGTTCGTGTGGGCCCCACCACCATCATAACCTCCCATGGGAAGTTGGGTGGTTTCCCCCAACTTCCACCCAAAGGTTTTAACCACTTAGGAAATAAAAATTGTAGTTTAATTTTTATTTTTACTTCCACAATTTCTATCAACTTCTCTCGTGAAAACGCAACTCCAGAAAAGGTGTTCCTAATCAATTACCAGTGCTTCGGATCCATCGGTGCCCTCGGAATTCGATTCCGAGCATCGGTTCAAAAGTAAGAAGAACCCGCTCATTCGTTCACTGAACGTACCCAAGCTAAACATCGGATAGAAATTCCGGGCACACTGGGCCTCGGAATCAAGTGCCTTCAGAAACCGCGTTCTTGTAAAATCCCAAAGAAAATTAAGAAAAAAATTTCCCTTGAATTTTACGGGTCTTTACATTATATTCAATTTCAATGTGAAATTGACTATAATTAATTAAATTGTATTAATAGATGTATTATTTATATAACTTTACCTTAAAAATATTTAGTATATCATGTAGCATTAATAATTAATTAGAAAAAAAAATGCAGTTTTTAACTAAAAACAGTATTTTTCACTATTCATCAAAAATGAAGTTTCTAAGAAAAATCCAAAAAAATAAACCTAGGATTATTTTGAAATTATGAATTCAAAAATGAAGTTTATTTTATAAAATTAAATTTCTAAATGTTTCTAAAATTACTTTCATTATTAGAAGCGGTCCATTCGAGAAAATGATGTTTTTAAACATATAAGGACTTTACCAAAAATCATATATTTCATTATCAAAATGTTTTATTTATATAACACAATTATAGACAATATTAATATTCGTATAAATATGTTTAATGTATATGTTATAATTGTCTTCTTTAAATTATAGCAAAAAATAAATGTTTCGTAGAAACTCAATGTTGTCTGTATCATATTTCAAGTCGATGTTGCGTGTAACGTATGCCAAGTCGATGTTTCATGTAATGTATTCCAATTCATTATTATGTGTAAAAGTGATATTTCAATTACTGTATTGAAAGATATAAATGAAAATTTAAATTTATTTGGAAAAAATTGGTCTATAAAAACTTAGGGTGTTACATTCTACCCCCCTCAAAATAAATTTCACCCTCGAAATTCATCACTTGGGTAAAAAAAAATGAGGACAGTTCTACTTCATCATATCCTCAACTTTCCATTTAGCTTCCTATAACTGGTGATTTATCTATAAAACTTTGACTAGGAGAGTGGCCTTATTTTGTAGAACTTTCTCTGATCGATATAGAATTTCAACAGGTTTCTCCTCAATAAAAGATATTGCTCCAGCAGTATGACCTCTGAGTTCAGTACATGTGAAGGGTTAGGTATGTACTTTCTTAGGAGCGATACATGGAACACATCATGTACTTGAGAGAAATTTGGATGAAGTACCAAGTGATAGGATACTATCCCAATATGATTAAAAATTTCAAAGGGGTCGATATACCTAGGGCTTAGTTTCCCTTTCTTCCTGAATCTCATAACATTCTTCTAGGGTGAGATTCCTAGAAACACCTTTTCACCAACTTAAAATTCTAGATCACACTGATGTTTTTAAAAATAAATTCTTTATTGTCTTTGAGCTACCTTGATATGATGGTTAATAGTTCTAACCTTCTCAATCATTTCATCAGTGATCTCAAGTCCTAATAGCTTTCTTTCTCCAACCTCATCCTAGAATGTTAGAGCTCTATATTTATTCCCATAAAGGGTTTCATATGGTGACATATAAATGATTTATTGAATGTTATTATTTTAAGATAACTCAACAAGAGGAAGGTGTTGATCCCAACCACCTTTGAAATCCAGATAACAATATCTCAACATATACTCTAGGGTTTTAATTGTTCTTTTAGACTATCCATCTGTTTGAGGATGACAAGAAATGCTGAAAATAAATTATATATCATGTTCTTTCTAAATACTTCTCTGAAACTTTGAGGTAAACCTTGGACCCCAATGAGATATAAGGGAATGTGGTACTCTATAAAACTTTACCAATTCTTTAATGTATATTCTGGATAGCTGATGAAGAGACAAATATTATCTGATGGCAATGAAGTGTGCTGAATTAGTAAGGCGTTCAACTACCACCAATATATCATTAAACCCTTTAGAGGTTTTGGGTACTCTAATGAAAAAATATACAGTGATGTTCTCCCATTTCCATTCTGGTACGTTTAATGGATGAAAAATCCCTTTAGAATTTTGTAACGCCCCAAGATTTCATAGTATGTTATTTCTTCAAAGTAATTCAATAACTTGCACTACACACAACACCGAGTTCAAGCGCACCACGACTTACCAAACTAGCCGTTCAAAACCAGTTATGAATAGTATTTACTAAATTTTGAACTATATATAATCCTTATAATTTTAGAATCCATATTATGAGTTTCTTAGACACAATGTAAGAACTAATTCATTTTTTTAGACAAAAGTAGTATTTTTCAAAAAATGAACTTTTACCACCTTTTAATGTTGAACCCTTTCTAAATCCAATATACGAAACTTTTAAATATTCAATTTTACAAAATAAACTTCTTCTTTAGAATTGGGACATAAAAAATTTAGTTTCAATAAATTTTTGGTGTTTTTCTGATAACTTTCATATTTGGGTGAATAGTGAAAAATACTATATTTTAACTAAAAAAATTAATAAAAATAATTTATAGTGTTAAATTATACATTTTAATGGTTTGGAAGTATAAATATATTATATTTTTACCATTTAATCCAATTCTGGTCATTTTAGGTAATTTCAATTTGAGATTGGACATAAACAAGTGTCAATCTTTTGATAGTTATTGTTTCTTAAAAATACGCCTTTTGGTTTTGATAATGGGGATTAATCTAAAATTAATAAATTCAACTTCTGTGTTTTGATTTTGGTAAAATAGACTTCATTTTTGAATTCAGAATATCAAAATTAGCTTAGGGTGTATTTTTGGTATTTTTTTTGAAAACTTTCAATTTTTGATGAATAGTGAAAAATACTGAGTTATTGTTTAAAACCGAATTTTTATTTAAATAATTATTTATTTAATTTAAATTAATTTTAGGTCAAAATATATACATAATACCTATATATGTTCAATATAATTAATTGGACTCATTTTGTAATAATATTAGACATATACAATTTTATTGAACTTTTCACCGCCTTTTTCCCACCTCCTGTGAGAATTTTCAAATTCACATAAAACATAATTTTACCACTTCTGTAAGTGGAATTTAAAAAATCTGAGATACACGGTTGATATCAGTAAGAAAATTTTGGTTAATAAGATAAAAATAATTTTTTTTGAGTAGTAACTTTTTAATTTTATTTACCACAGATAAATGTAAACAGGGTAATTAAGGGTAAAAATGATATTATTCTTACCCTAAAACATGTCCTAATTCTATTGGATAAGTGTAATTCGACCTAACTCAACCTTGTGAATAAAATATGATCCTTTAGGTTCACTTGGATAAGATTATTACATTTATTACTATTTAATTCAAAGAAGAGTTAAAAGAGAAAAAATCAAGGTTTAATAACTAAATCATTTTTAATATAGGGTTATACATAAGATAAATTCGACTATAAATATTCATTAGAAATATAAAAATATTTCATACATAATGGTATTTTATTTATAAAGTTTATACATTAAATAATTAAATTTATTTATGACACAATGATGATGTAGTAATTACTGTATTAATGAAAGATTAAAATTGACATTATAAATATCCAAATAAATGTAATTTGAGATTTTTTATAAATTACACTAATTTGATAGGTTATTATGACATGTTAGGGTTTTTTAGATCAATTTTGTTCGAAGTAATCATGCTGTTATGATTTTAACAAAAAAAACAAATACCAAATAGTGTCAAAATTGACATAAAATAGTTTTTAAAACAAATATTATATTGGCAATTGATATAATAGTCCTAAAAATATATGGTTCGTCAAAAATACTTATATAATAATATATATGAAATTAATGAACCAATTGAGGTTTTATTTTAATTTTATAGTAAGTTTATTAACCATATAATATAAAAATACTAAGAGACATGGTAAATGTCAAACTATTTAACTAAGAGTTAAATCTAAAAGTTAAGGTTAATATGATGACCTAAACCTATCTAAAACCTATTTTTTTGAGTGGGTTTAGACCCATACCCCCCTTATACTTTAAATAAATCATTTTAGAGCCATTAGAATCCGAAAATTAATTTATTATAAAATAATATTTTAAGTTTTTTCTAAGGTGCCCCTCACCCCTCTTATAAAAGGTCACTTCCCCTTCTCTCAAATTCACACCTCCAAAGCCATTTGGATTAGCCAAAACCTTCTCAAATATCCTCCAAACAATCCTAAATTAATCCTAGAGGCCTTCCTTTGGTCATAAATCCAACATAAGGATCCCTTTTTATCAAATCAAAAGGAAGAACCCGAAGAAGAGGTCATGATTTCACCACCCTCTTTCAAGTTCTCTTATTCTTCCACTTACTCTTTCTTTATTGTTTCCATTCTAAAATATTAAATCCACTATCTTATATATAATTTTTTTTATTATAAATATGTCACAACTATATTAATTATTCAATCCTTCTTATGGATGATAAGGTCACCATGTGTGCGTACGCACGGCTTACTATCTCCACGCTGAGGTGTAATTTGTTATTCGATAGAATGTTATTTTGTTGGATATAATGATGAGTAATATGTATATAAATAATGAAAATAACATTATAATGTCTCTTTAAAATTAATATACCATCCAATTCCACACCTTTATGGAAATGATATTGTCGCTCGTGTGTACGTATGGATTACCGTCTCCACGACGCGATGAGATTTATTTCCACATTCACCATTCATCGATGATTATAAAAATATATATTACTAATAAGTATGTGATATATGAAATAATAATTATACTGGAGATATATATATTTATATATATATATATATATGTACTTACATATATCTTATTCACTTAGTTCCGCTCAATATGATATGAAAACGGAAACAGCGTTTATGCGTACGTACGGAGTACCGTCTCCATAAACGGTGTTTTTAATTTCATATATACGTCTATTATACATATTTATATTCTAAATATATATGATATATAAATAATTTTTTATATTCTGGAAGTATTTAAATCTTTATCTAAGTGATGCAATCAAGACTAACAAGTTAAAACACGTACGATAAAGAAAGCGATTATTACCCGAAATGTTCATTTAACATTGAAATTATTATTAAATGGATAGTGTAAATTCATAAATCAATCATGTATGATATCATAAATATTACTATGGTTCTATTATAATTTAATAACATACTAAAATCTTCATACAAGAGGTTAAATGTACCCTCGACTAAAGGAAAGTGCAAGGTAAGGGTTAATTCCTCAATCACATTATTATCCGAGATTGTTTATGTGTAAGTATTTACTAGGACATTTTTATCATCTACGTCCATTTTTCATAAAAATTATTTCAAAATGAATATTTTAAGGATTTTTTAAAGTTACTCTTTATCAAGATCATAATTTTAAATGTTTTAAATATTTATCTTTCTAAATATTTTAAATTAATGTCCATGTTTTCGAAATGATTTTATGGATTTATTTATATGGACATGAATGTTTCGAAATGATAATTATTTTTAAAAGTTTCAAAGTGGTATGGGACACTTTGATTCAAAAATCTCATTTAAATTAATTCCTTTATAAATTTGTGACTTTTAAATGATTTAAAAAATGATATTTATCTCAAAAAGTTTTACTCATCATTTTCAACTATGTCGGCATCCTTTACTGGATATTATTTTTGATTGTGTTTGATTTATTATAATAAAATCTTCCATATTATATTGAATGAGTTATGATATGTTTGACTGTGGATGTTTTATTTTTATACCATTCATAGTTTATGGTTAATGTGTTTACATTTCATATGCTAGTTTTAATAAGAATGTTTATGTTATGTTTCAACTTTTTCATATGAGGAATACAGTGGACTTAGTAAGTGACAGGTGGAGCCCGCTATAGTTCCTCGATGTATTGGTAGGTCTCATGAGACAAACTAGTGTCTTAGAACAAGGCCTTGACAAAACTTTTATTTGTAGTCTTGGCACAATGCCTTGACTATGTGGTAATGATGTTCGTCGTTAGGCATTCCCTCATTATGAAATTAGTTATTACATGTAATTATTCGACTAGTAGAATATCCATGTGCATGTTTATATGGTAATATTTGATTTATTTTTTCCATATTATGTTCATGTTTATGTTGAAAAAGGCTATTGTTTTTATCACACATATTGCCTTAAAATTTTATAGCTTCCACTAAATTTTTTACCCTTACTGGGCATCTAAGCACACCCCTTTCTTGTATTTTATTTTCCCAGCATTCCAAGAAGTGTATTATGATTGATATGCAGGGTTAAGCTAAATGGAATAATGGCATTATCAAAGAGATATCTATGCTGTATTTTATTTTATACTGTGTAATGTAACGTTCATGTATGTAATCTATTTTCCAAGACTGCTAAACTGATCGGTCATTCGGGACTTGATTCTTTGTAATCATGCCAATGTATTGAAATAATGCACTGGCTCTAGTCTCTTGGGGTCAGGGCGTTAAAGTTGGTATCATAGGAAGTTTAGCAATAACCTTGGAAACTAGATTTATATTAACTCTTATTATAGAACATTGCCCTAAGATAGACTTTGAGGATTAGTATAGAATAACTTCATATAAATTTTAGTAATATAGAGATTTTGTGAGTTTTCCAAGCAAATATATCCCTATCTGGATATGAGCAGGTAGAGGTGGCTCTGGAACAGATATACCTAGGGCTAAAACTCGAAAACACCGCTTTGAGCTAGACTCGAACGGGAATTGGTGCACGACAACGGGCCTTGCTGCACTCTTGGTTACAAAACTCCTGGAGGATATGCTTAGCATAATTCTCATTTTCTTTACAAATAATTATGAAGGATTTACGAATATATACCTCCTCAAAGAAAATATTTTTATGGATTATACCCTTAAACTGTCCAATTTAGGTTAGGTATTTTACAAGTTTGGAATTATTCATTGTAATTCATAAACTGACCAACTGTATGCCATTGTATTGAAATGACGCCCAGTAGAAGGAATGTGGACTATAGCAATACGTATGATCCAAAGAGTAAGAAGGATCATATATTTCATGGTATTAAGCCAACATTTAGAAGGGAAATAGTCTCCCATATATTTTCAACATACGAAGAAATAGTATCATGTGTTAATAAGATAAGTAAAGAATTAACCGATTCCTATGGCTTTGAAGGGATGAAAGAGAGGAAAAGGATGGAATAGAGAAATATGGATACAGGGAAGAGGTAAAAGAAGGATTTTCCCATATGTGATAACTGTGGAAAGAATTTCCTTGGTAAATGATTGAAGGTAATGGGATTTTGTTATAAGTGTGGAGAACAAGGGCACCAAGTATGTGATTTCAAGGGTAAGAAAAAGGTTTCAAATGTACAATGCTTCATCTGCAAGGAGTTGGGACACTACGCGAATCAATGTACAAATCATTAGAGTATACCCCAAATACTACTATTGGATAAGAATCAAGTTATGATACTACCGAAGATGAAGAGTAATAATTAAGAGTTCTTATGTTGTTATTAAAGTATTGTTTCATTTGAGTGTTTTATCAATGATGTACTGGTTATATGAATTATGGAAATAAATAAGGATTGTACTGTAGTACTATTTCATTTGGAATTTGAGATTTTATAGTCCTGATACTAAGGTAGTAATTTTGGACTAATAGATGGTTGATTTGGATAAATTATATTGGATATTCTTGACTATCTTGGAACAGATTAACTGTTTGTTTATTTCATGATTGTTGGAATATTCAAAATTTTTGGATATAAGGAATATATCCAGTATTATATAAAGGATAACGGAGTATGAATGTAATCAATAAGGTTTTACGGTAATTCAGGGTGTTACCATGTTTTAAAATAATATATGATGAAGGTGTTCACATGTTATTACATGGAAAAAAGATCTTCATTTTGTTTAACTTCTTTATAAATTTTGGACTGTGAGTTTGGATAGAATTATTTTGGATAAGTCTAAAGGTTGGAATAAATTAAGTTTGGAATTGGATATTATTGTTAAGGTTATTTTTGGATTGTTATAAAAAGGACAACACGCAGACCGTGTGACAATTCGTCACGTCGGACAAAGATGGGGGAATCGAACCCACACCATAGTGCGATTGGGATTTATCACCTACCACTGGACTACATGAAGTCCCTGGATGGTATAATCTTGTTTTTTTGAAGGGTCTTATAGGTGAATTATAAATTTGTTATTTTTGGAACCCTATACGATTAGGATAAATAGAATATTTTTTTGAAATCTTTTGGAGTGAAATATGAGTTTTTTGTAGGAATTAGTTAAAGGATGTAACTCTAATTTTCAAGTATATATATATATATATATTCCCTCTTATTAAGACTAAATTTTATTAATTCAATTTTCGATATGAGTTCTCCACCATGGTATTTTATATTTTCAACATTTTATTTTTGAAGAACAATTTCAAATTGAAAGGATGCAATTTATTGAAGGAGGGAAGAATGTAACACAATAAGATTTCATAGTAAATTATTTCTTCAAACTAATTCAATAACTTGCACTACACACAACACCGAGTTCAAGCACACCACGACTTACCAAACTAGCCGTTCAAAAGCGGTTATGAATAGTATTTACTGAATTTTGAACTATATATAATCCTTATAATTTTAGAATCCATATTATGAGTTTCTTAGACATAATGTAAGAACTAATTTATTTTTTTCAGATAAAAGAAGTATTTTTAAAAAAATGCACTTTTACCGCCTTTTAATGGTGAACCCTTTTAAAATAAAATATTTGAAACTTTTATATATTCAATTTGAAAAAATATACTTCTTCTTTATAATCGGGAGATAAAAATTTAGTTTCAATAATTTTTTGGTGTTTTTCTGATAACTTTCATATTTGGGTGAATAGTGAAAAATACTATATTTTAACTGAAAACAACTTTTTTAATCAAAATAATTTATAGTGTTAAATTATACATTTTAATGGTTTGGAAGTATAAATAGATTATATTTTTACCATTTAATCAAATTCTGGTCATTTTAAGTAATTTCACTTTGAGATTTGACATAAACAAGTGTCAATCTTTTGATAGTTATTGTTTCTTAAAAATACGCCTTTTGGTTTTGACAACGGGAATTAATTTTAAATTAATTAATAAAACTTCTATGTTTTAAATTTGGTAAAATAGACTTCATTTTTTAATTCTGAATATCAAAATTAGCTTAGGTTGAATTTTTTGTATTTTTCTGAAAACTTTCAATTTTTGATTAATAGTGAAAAATACTGAGTTATTGTTTAAAATTGACTTTTTATTTAAATAATTATTTAATTAATTTTATTTTATTTTAGGTAAAAATAGATACATAATACCTATATATGTTCAATGTAATTAATTGGAGTCGTTTTCTAATAATATTAGATATATAAAATTTTATTGAACTTTTCACCGTCTTTTACCCACCTCCTAAGAGAATTTGCAAATTCGCATAAAACATAATTTTACCACTTCTGGGAGTGGAATTTAAAAACTCTGAGAGACATGGTTGATATTAGTAAGAAAATTGTGGTTCAATAAGATAAAAATATTTTTTTGGTGAATAGTAACTTTTTACTTTTATTTACCACAATTAAAAATAAATAGGGTAATTAAGGGTAAAAATGATATTATTATTACACTAAAACATGTCTTAATTCTATTGGATAAGTTTAATTCGACCAAAAACAACCTTATGAATAAAATATGATCCTTTAGGTCCATTTGGATAAGATTAGGACATTTATTATTATTTAATTCAAAGAAGAGTAAAAGGAGTTAAAATCAAAGTTTAATAACTAAAACATTTTTAATATAGGGTTATACATAAGATAAATTCGACTATAAATATTAATTATAAATATAAAAATATTTCTTACATAATAGTATTTTATTTATAAATTTTAGACAATAAATATTTAAATTTATTTATGACACAATGATGATGTAGTAATTACCATATTAATGAAAGATTAAAATTGACATTATAAATATCCAAATAAATGTAATTTGAGACATTTTATAAATTCCACTACTTTTATGGGTTACTATGACATGTTAGGGTTTTTTAGATCAACTTTTTTCGAAGTAATCATGCTTTTATGATTTTAACAAAAAAACAAATACCAAATAGTGTCAAAATTGACATAAAATAGTTTTTAAAACAAATATTATATTATTAATTGATATAATAGTCCTAAAAATCTAAGGTTCGGCCAAAAGACCTATATAATAATATATATGGCATTAATGAACCAATTGGGGTTCGATTGTCATTTTATAGTAAGTTTATTAACCATATAATATAAAAATACAAAGAGGCATGGTAAATGTCAAACTATTTAACTAAGAGTTAAATCTAAAAGTAAAGATTAATATGGTGACCTATACCTGTCTAAAACCTATTTCATTAGTGGTTTTCGACCCATCCCCACCTTATCCTTTAAATAATTCATTTTTTATCCATTAGAAACCGAAAATGAATTTATTATAAAATAATATTTTAAGTTTTTCCTAAGGTGTCCCTCACCCCTCTTATAAAACGGCACTTCCCCTTATCTCAAATTCACACCTAAAAATCCATCTGGCTCGACCAAAACCTACCCAAATATCCTCCCAACTATTCTACCTTCATCCTAGAGGTCTTCCATTGGTCAGAAAGCCAACCTAAGAATCCCTTTTGATCAAATCAAAAAGAAGAACACGAAGAAGAGGTAATGATTTCACCACCCTCTTTCAAGTTCTCTTATTCTTCCACTTATTCTTTATTTTTTGATTCCATTATAAAATAATAACTCCAGTATCTTCTATATAATGTGATGTTATTATAAATATTCCACAACTATATTCATTATTCAATACATCTTATGAATGATAATGTCACCATGCGTGTGTACGTACGACTTACCGTCTCCACGTCGTGGTGTAATTTGTTATTCAACACTATGTTATTTGGATGGATATAATGATGAGTAATATGTATATAAATAATGAAAATAACATGATAATGTCTCTTTAAAATTAATATACCATCCAATTCCACACTTTTAAGGAAATTATATTGTCGCTCATGCGTACGTACAGATTACCGTCTCCACGACGCGATGAGATTCATTTCCACATTCATCATTCATCAACGATTATGAAAATATATAATACTAATAAATATGTAATATATGACATAATAATGTTACTGGAGATATATATTTATATATATATGTGTACTTACATATATCTTATTCACTTAGTTCCGTTCAATATGATATGAAAACAGAAACAGCGTTTATGCGTACGTACGGACTACCATCTCCACAAATGGTGTTTTAAATTTCATATATATGTCACCTATACATATTTATATTCTAAATATATATTATATATAAATCATGTTTTATATTTTGGAAGTATTTAAATCTTTATCTAAGTGATACAATCAAGACTAACAAGTTAAAACACGTACGATAAAGAAAGCGATTATTACCCGAAATGTTAATTTAACATGGAAATTATTATTAAATGGGTAGTGTAAAGTCATAAATAAATCATGTATGATATCATAAATATTAATATGGTTCTGGTATAATTTAATAACATACTAAAATCTTCATACATGAGGTTAAACGTACCCTCAACTAAAGGAAATTGCATGGTAATGGTTAATTCCTCAATCTCATTATTATCCGAGATTGTTTATGTGTAAGTATTTACTAGGAAATTTTTATCATCCTTGTCCATTTTTCATAAAAATAATTTCAAAATGAATATTTTAAGGATCTGTGAAAGG
The DNA here is from genome assembly GCA_963277665.1 of Viscum album. Lineage (NCBI taxonomy): Eukaryota > Viridiplantae > Streptophyta > Magnoliopsida > Santalales > Viscaceae > Viscum > Viscum album. The sequence goes on along the minus strand of OY728136.1, from coordinate 1,083,852,956 downwards.
CACTCTTTATCAAGATCATAATTTTAAATGTTATAAAGATTTATCTTTCTAAATCTTTTTAATTAATGTCCATGTTTTCAAAATGATTTTATGGATTTATTTATACGGACATGAATGTTTGGAAATAATATTTATTTTCAAAATTTTCCAAGTGGTATGGGACACTTTGATTCAAAAATCTATTTTAAATTAATTCCTTTATAAATTTGTTAATTTTAAATGATTTTACAAAAAGGATATTTCTCTCAAAAAAATTTACTCATCATTTTCAATTATGTCAGCATCCTTTACTGGATATTATTTTTGATTAGGGTTGATTTATTATAATACAATCTTCAATATTGTATTTAATGAGTTATGATATGATTGATTGTGGATGTTTTATTTTTATACCATTCATGGTTTATGGTTAATTTATTGATATTTCGTATGCTAGTTTTAATATGAATGTTTATGTTATGTTTCAACTTTTTCATATGAGGAATCCAGTGGACTTAGTAAGTGACGGGTGGAGCCTGCTATAGCTCCTCGATGAATTGGTAGGTCTCATGAGACAAACTAGTGTCTTGGAACAAGGCCTTGAAAAAAAATTATTTTTAGTCTTGGCACTAGGCCTTGACTATGTGGTAATGATGTCCGGCATTAGGCATTCCCTCATTCTGAAATTAGTTATTATATGTGATTATTCGACTAGTAGAATATCCATGTACATGTTTATATGGTAATGTTTGATTTATTTTTTACATATTATGTTCAAGTTTATGTTTAAAAAGGATTTTTTTTATCACACATCTTGCCTTAAAAGTTTATAGCTTCCACTAAATTATTAACCCTTACTGGGCATCTGAGCTCACCCCTTTCTTATATTTTATTTTCCCAAGATTCCAAGAAGTGTATTATGATTGATATGCAGGGTTAAGATAAATGGAATAATGGAATTATCAAAGATATATTTATTCTGTGTTTTATTTTCTAATTTTTAATGTAACGTTCATGTATGTAATCTATTTTCAAAGACTGCTAAATTGATCAGTCCTTCAAGACTTGAATCTTTGTAATCATGCCAATGTATTAAAATAATTCACCGACTCTAGGCTTCTGGGGTCGGGGTGTTACAAATTTTTTCCTTTATCCTTAACTTGTTGGCATACCAAAAACCAAGATATAAACATTGTGATATCCCCCTTTATGTCATCCCACCAGATGTATTCTTTTAAGTCCCTATTTATCTTTGTACTTCCAGGATTAATAGAGAATGAAGAACTGTGAGCTTCCTCCAATAGTTACTTCTTCAAATATGGCATGGAAGTAACACATACATGGTTCCTAAATATTATCATTCCATCATCATAAATGTTAAACTTAGGAACATTTAGAACCTTATTTTGTAGATATTTGTCTTCCTTCTGTGCGTTCATTATCTTCACTTGAATAAGGGGCTGATCATTCATTTGAGAAAGATAAGATTTTTCCCTTCCTTAAGGATTTATAGACAAATTTTTTTCAAATCTATAAATATTGGATCCTTTTTATCCTCATCATAGATAAGTTAGCATGATCTTTTCGACTCAAATATTTAACTACCTTGTTCACTTTCCCAAGGTGGCAACGTATTGAGAAATCATAATCCTTTATCAATTATTACCATTTTCTATGGATCATATTCAACTCCTTCTATGTGCATATATATTTTAGACTTTTATGATCGGTATATATATCACACTTTTTCCCATAAATATAATGCTTCTATATCTTTAATGTAAAAATATATTGATTCTAACTATAAATCATGAGTTTGGTAATTTTTCTCATGAATCTTCAACTATCATGTGGCATAGGCTATAACCACATTATTTTTCATGATAACACATCCCAATCCCTTATTGGATGCATCACTATAATTAAAAAACTCTTCTATACTATAGGTTAATGTAATCATAGGTGCACTAACCAACCTTCCATTCAATTCCTTAAAATTTTCCTCACTTTCATCTATCCAGAGGAACTTAACACCCTTATAAGTTAACTTGTTTAGAGGATTAGATAGTCATGAGAAATTCTACATAAACCGTTAATAATATCTAGCTAAACCAAGAAAGATATAGATCTCAGTCACTGTGGTTAGTCTAGGCCATATTTCAATAGCCTTCGTCTTTTATGGATCAATTTTTATACCATCTCTTGAGATTATGTGACCCAAAAATGAATCCTTTTGCAGCCAAAACTCACAATTTGTAAATTTTTCATGCAACTTATCCTTCCGTAGGGTCTTCAGTAAAATTATCAAGTGATCTTGATGCTCTTCCTTTCTCCTTGAATAGATAATAATATCATATATAAAGACTACCACAAACTGTTTTAAGTAATCTATAGTGACTCTATTTATTAAATCCATTAATATTGTAGGGGAATTAGTAAGACCAAAAGTAATCACTATATATTCAAAGTTAACATACCTTTTATGGAATGTAAGATTCAGTATATCCTCCTTTTTTACCCTCAATTGATGATATCCAAAATTAAGGTCAATATTGGAAAATTATTAAGCTTTGCACTATTGATCAAATAAGTCATCAATGTGGGGAATATGATACTTTTTCTTGATTGTGATCTTGTTCAACTCGTGATAATCAATAAAGATTTGTATTGATCCATATTTCTTTCTCACAAAAATAATTATTGCACCCCAAGGTGACACACTAGGCCAAATGAATCCCTTATCAAGGTTTTCTTGGAGTTTCTTATTCAATTATTGCAACTCAATCAGGTCCATTCTATAAGGAGTCGTTGATATTGGTTTGTAACTAGTTATAAGTTCTATTGAGAACCTAACTTCACGTTTTTGTGTAAAACTAGGAAACTCTTCTAGAAAGACATCAAAAAAATCCCAAAAAATAGGCATATCATCGATGTTGATCTTCTCCCCAACCATTTCAGATAAAAAACCCTTTTTAATGGGAATTAATATCCATACACTGGATGTAATATCCATAAGAATTTCAGACTTATCGTCACATTGATGGATGATCATCATAGGGTTTGAAATATAAAATTTAACTTCCCTTCCTTGAAAATTGATGTTGTATTTATGTTGATAAATACAATCCATGCCTAGGATGACATAATGTTGGACCAAAGGAAGAATGACAAGATTTGTAGGAAACACATTCCCACAAACTTCAACTAGAGAGGAATCATAGACTTGGGATGAAATCATCATACCATTAGGGGTTTTCACTGCTAATTCCACTGCTAATTGTTTTGGATAAATCTTAACACCCCTAGAAAATTATTTAGATATTAAAGAGTGGGTTGATCCAAAATCAAATATGACATTATTAGTTCTAGAGTGGATTATAAGTGTACCTTTCATCACATTGTTGTTGCACCCCTCATCAAATATATCAGTTGTATGATATTTCCCCTTATCCCTTGGATTAAGAGGTTGTTGATGTTGATCACCATCACCAAACCTTGGGTTTGTTTACTAGTTAGAATAACTCCCATTTTTCTTACACTTGTAGCACTAAATTGTGCGAGGAGCATTCTATGTGGATATTTCTTCATTAGAGTTTTGAGCCGACTTCTTCCCATCTGCTCGGCAGTCAATTGACTGATGGCATTCCTTTCCACACTTAAAACATTTATTAGACCCTTTAAGGAAATTTCCTCCATCCTTCTTCTCAAACATAGAGCATAAATTAAAGTTCATCTTCTTTTCTCAATGGTTTTCAGAGTTTCCTTTAAACTCCATCTTCATAATCTTGTCAAAACCATGAGATTGATACATGAACCCTACTTCCATTTTAACCTTGATTGCACAAAAAATAATATTTTTATAGCTACTAAAGTATCTTATGACCAACTCCCGTATGAAACTTGGATTTAATCCACCAAATAAACTATCATCATTAATTTCAGGTTAGATAATAATTCCTAAAGTGTGCCTCAAAAGTCTCATGAAATTAGCCTCATTGGTACCAACCGACTCATCATCCCTTTTCTTCAACTCAAAGAACTCTTTCTCTATCTTGGTATGAATAATTTAAGGAAATTACTTATTGAAAAAATAGTTCTTAAAATTGTCCCATAACATGGATTCAATATCATCATGTTGCCTTGTATTCTTGATTAGAGTTCACCACTGATTCGCTTCTCCTTCTAACTGATAAACAACCAGAATTAATTTCTCATGCTTTGAACACTAAATAACGGAGAATGTCTTTTTAGTGGTACTAATATATTTTTTAGAAACAAGTGGATCCAGAGTCCCACGAAAAGATAGTGGATGTTTCCTAATAAAAGAATTGACAGAATTTTGTTCCCTCCTTTTCTCATTTGTAATTCCTCCATGATTCATAGCTTGAGAAATTTGTGTGAACAATGAAAAATAGTGTTACATTCCATATATCATAGAATTTGGTTGTTCATGAGGACAATCGTTTCATTTTCCATCCTAATCTCTATTAATTTGGAACCTTTGGGTTCCATCCATTGACCAAAACCAAAAGTATAGAGTAAGAAATAGTTATCATAATGAGGAACTGCATAATCATGAAAAATAACTTATAGGATGTCTAACATATGACACCTTCTTTAATCTATTACACCTTAGTTTTATACTAGGTTATTCATATCCAACTTATATTTAAATCCATCATAATGGTTCATGAAGAGTTTGTGGATTCCCAAATCATATCCCCCTGGATTATCAAACTAAGTGTGCAGCAAGGCCTATTGTCATGTACTGGATTATCCCAGGACAAGATCGAAACATCTTGTTAGAGCTTTTACCCCTAGGTACATATGTGCCAGAGCTGCATCCACTTGTAGTATCCATACAGGGATTTATTTCTTCTAAACCACTCACTATCTCCTTCACCAAAATTCCAAGAAATGTTTCTATACTTTGACTCAAACCTATACATATCCTTATACATGTCCTTAGGGTTCTCACCAATGTTTTATCATCCTATTTTAGAAAGTTTATCTAATCTTTTCCTTTGATACCAAATATAGAAACCTGAAATTTTTAAACATTAACATTACATAAATTTCATAGAAAACACAAAACATTACAAAAACAGATGAAAGAAGACCGTACTAGTCTAGTACCTTTGGGAACATGTAATATATAAACATGGATACATATGTGAGCTAAATTATATTCCAATAGGTTCTTCTTGACTAGTACCCTTCTTAGAAACATCAAATATAATACAAATCTTTATAACCTAGGGAAGGAAAAATAAAAAGGGGTGAGTTAAAATGCTCTATAAAGGTAAAAAAGGGAAACATTTAAGCATAAACATGACCATAAGGGTATGATAATGTGATCAAAAAAATATAATATTGTACCCTATATATCAAATATCACATACATGAATCATTAAATAGAGCTTGGCAGTTCACAAGACATGAATAAAAATGACGCAAAGGAAATAAGTCATGAAAGAATAACATAGGAGTAAGACATGGAATTGGGGAAAACACATAATCATAAAATGATTTCCATATTATCTAAGTAATCTCTTCCAAGACCATCTTAGCCATATGGGTTCACTCCCCATACCATCATATTAGTCATGGTTCACTCCCATGGACATCATAGTAGCATGAGTTTACTCATCATAGCATATTAGTAGTCATGGTTCACTCACATAGCCATCTAGTAGTCAAGTTTCACTCCCATGACTATCTTAGTTTATCTCATGAGATATAAAACATTACCCAATGCATTGGAGGGAGATATTGGTTCCACCCATCACATAATGAAATCATATATACATGTACCAAAAGATAATAAATAAACATATCATAACCCATTAAATGAAATGGGTATCATAAACATGTAAAAATATCATAAACTATGTAATGATATAGGTTTAATAATCATTTAATCATAAAAATAACCCATTAATATAAGCGGGTTTCAAAATCATATAATCCATGAAAGAGAAATGGGTTTCAAAACATCATATCATCAAAACAAAATTCATTCATAGAAAGAATATAAATAGAAACAATAAATAATATCCCCAAAAATGCATGAGTAATACCAATTTAAGTTATCTTAGATGGGAAATAATTTTTAATGATCTTTTAGAAAAATTTATTGAGGAAAAGATCTTTTCTTCTTTGAAAAATGATTTTTATTACATAAAACCTTTTGAAAACACTTTTCTTGGGAAATATCTTTGAAAAAATATACATGAAGCTTTTAAAACAGTAAAAAAATTAAAAAAAAATTCCTTAAAAATTAACATCAAAAAAATTTAGAAAACAATTCTGAAAATTGTTTTGAAAATATTTTGAAAACATAGTTTTTTAATAAAATATATTTATGACCGAAGAGAGAGATGGTAAGGTTTTACTAAAAATATATACTAAGTACCAAAGAGTTGGAAAATGGTACTAAAAATGAGTATATCTTGAATAAATAGAGAATAATGAAATTCATTAATATTCTTGAGATATGTATCATTATATTTCTTAAAAGTAATCATAAACAAAAACAATCTTGAAAAGTGATAAGATTGTCTCAATAAACTCTTATGACTTGGTAACTTGGGATCATAATCTCCATGTAAGAAAATGAAATTACATGAATAATAATATATAATTAAAATAATTATATTCATTATATAACATATATAATGGAATTATATACACCTCAAAAAATATTTTAGGTGAATAACAAAACATGAGTCTCAAAGAAAGCAAATTGAGAAAAAATGGGTTTATCGATTTGGTAATTTTTAATGTTAAACCCAATGAAAGAATGATCATTGAATGGATATGTTAATAACCATAAATTGAATTAAAATATAAATTTAATAAAGTAATGGTCAGTACATACACCTCACAAAAGGAAAGAGTGGTGAACATAGTGTTTATCTGATAGAAATTAAAAGTGAGATGAAATCCCCTTACCTTGTGTCTTGAATCTCTTCATACTCTTAAAAGATTCATGTATAATAAATATAAGTTTATTATCAATATCTTAAAGAATCATATTATTATACATAATACCATATATGGTTTTATTATAACCTTATATTACCCGCTTGTTTACGATCTTATGTTAAAGTTCCACTTCTGGTAAAATTTAATTTATTCTTCACATGTGTCTTAATTTGTTACATATTTGGTCCTTATACTTATATAATTTTTCTAGAAGGTAAACCATGATATAAATATCATGTATATACATTATATTTTTATTATAATAATATATATAATATAGGAATATGAATGGAATACCCTATTCAGGGAGACGGTAAGTCAAACGTACGCCTAGATACTTTTTCCATCGTTATTGTCGTATTAAAAGAAATTATGTAAATGAAATATATATATATATATATATATATATATATAATTATTTATGTATATATAATTATTCAATTATAATTAATATATCATATATATCATATAAGTTAATTAAAACTGTCTTTAATACATTCCATGTGGTGTGTGAACAAATCACATCACTTTGAGGGGGAGGTAGTCCACACTTCCTCAAACGAGATTATCGTATTAACACCAAATGGAAAGTAAATAGATATATATTTAAAAAGGAATACATAGGTTTAAATAAATAATAAATATAATATATGACATATATAAATATATTTTCCATCATAATTTCCACCATGATTGGTGGTAAATGAAAAATGAACAATCATTATTTCGTGAGGCAGTAATTCACCATACACAAAAATAGTATGTTTGATATCCATTAGATACAGTTGTGTGCAAGTTTGGGTTGAACCATTATAATAAAAACATAATATTATATTTATTATATTATTTTTTCATAAAATAATGGAATAAATATATTGGATGGGTGAATAAGGAAAATAAAAAAAGATCTTGTGAGAAGACGTTACCTCTTAATCGGGTAACTCCTTTTGGTTTATGCTAAAAGGGTTCCTATAAAAGATTTATGACCAAAGTGAGGATTCAAGGAAGAAGGTATAATTTTTTTGAGTCTAATGTTTCATATATTTTATGAACATAAAAGGTTTTAGAGTTTTGATAAATGGGTAGAGGTAGTGGTATTTTATAGTAAAGGAAAAGGACTCCTTTGGAATTTCTAGAAACAAGTTATGTGTGGACATAATCGTTACTAAAAGTCATAAAAACCAAAAAAAACTCAATAATATAAGTTTTATGAACTAAATATGTACATACAATGTATTTTTTACAAGTTGATTGGTCATTTGGACCCTTAATTTTATGGTTTAGTCCCTAATTAAGCTTAATTTGGCATTAACCACTGTGATTAATTTTAATCAATTTTACTAATCATTTTAGTAAAAACATTAACATGGTATTATTAGAATATAAATATTATAATAAATAAAATGTTTTATGTTGGATTTTTAGAATTCAATTCCCAAAATCATAAAAATTAATATTATTGCAAATCTCGTAGATGGGATGAAATAATGGGGTTTTAAATTAGGAAATATTTCACAAGTTTGTTAAGATTTTATATTAAATTTAATGGTGAAATTGATTATAATGAATTATTTTTTATTAATAAATGTAATATTTCTCTAATTTGACCTTAAAAAATATTTATAATATCATTTATCATTAATAAGTAATTATACAAAAAGACAGTTTTTAACTAAAAAACAGTATTTTCACTCTTCATCAAAAAATGAAGTTTCTCTGAAAAATCCAAAAAATTTACCCTAGGATGATTTTGATGTTATAAATTTAAAAATAAAGTTTATTTTATAAAACTAAATTTGTAAATTTGTTTAAAATTACTTTCATTTTTAAAAGTGGTTTATTCAAGAAATGATGTTTTTAAATATAGATGGAATTTACCAAAAATCATATATTCATTATCAATAAGTTTTATTTATATAAAATAATTGTATAAAATATTAATATTTATATAAATATGTTTAATTTATATGTTATAATTATATATTTGAAATTATGACAAAAAATATATGTTTCTTAGAAGCACGGTGTTGTGTGTATTGTATACCAAGTCGGTGTTGCATGCAACATATTCCAAGTCATTGTTGCGTGTAATGTATTCCAAGTTGGTGTTTCATGTAAAAGTAATATTTTAATTATTTTTTTGAATATATAAATGAAATTTTAAATTTACTAGAAAAAAAACAGGTCCATAAAAACTCATGGTGTTACAGTGTGCCATTGGAGACCTTTAAGATCTCCTTGATTGGTTTTGGCCCTAAACATCAATAGATAAACAAATTTTTTATCCTAGGTGAATTTAATCTATATCATTATTTATTATATCAAAGAATTTATTTCTTTAAGAGTTTTTTATAACCATTATGGTTAAAATTAGTTTTATTTTCATTTTCTTTCGATGGGGGTGGTTGAGCATATACCTTGTGGTTGAGCTTCATGTGTTAGATGGTATATGATTGGAGTTTCTTCATAATCTCATAAAAGGATAACTAAGGGTAATTCAATACTTCGATTTATTTATTTTTTAAAAATTATGATGTATCATGCATTTTATTTCTTTGGGTGGATGGTATGGATTAACCGAATAAAGCTAATAAATTAGACTAGAGAGAAATTGAATATAATGAGTTATTAATATATGTTTTATATGGTTTTTTATTATTATATATGATTGAATGGTTTTTTTATATAGATATTAAGAGGAATTTTTTCTACTAAATTATATGTGTTTTTTCTTCTAATAAATATCAAAATCTTCTTTTGAAATGGGGTAATCATTTAAAGTTGGTAAAAAATTAGTTTCCAAAAAAATCTTTAATTTATGGTGATGATGCTTGAATAGAAAATTCTGATTTAATATGAAAGAAATATTAATGGTAGTCCATTGAAGTTATTTTCTAATATTATTGTTTAGTTTTATATTATATGTGGAGTCTTATTTGCTATTATTAGATGTGTTTTGGTAGATTTTTGTGGCTGGGTGTGCAGATGTAGTGTGGTTTGGTTGTTGTAGTGGTGGAATCGATATTCTATGATATTGGTCGTGATGGTATGGATATTTATTTGGATAAAAAGTTGTTTGTGTCTATTTTGGAATTTTTTGGCATTTTTTGTGGCGAAGTTTATGTAGTGATGGGATTGGTTATTATGGGGTTGTTTTATAGTTTCCTTGTTTCATGGAATACAGTTGTAAATGATGAATTTGATCATGATTATTGGGATAATAATGAGATATTAATGGTTGAAATAAATGGTTAATGGTCAAGAAAAATTTTCTAGATAGAAAATGAATGCTTGGACATTAAATATAGATAAATAAAAGGCATAATGAATGTAATGAGGCTAATAATTGGTAATTCTAGAAGTTATAATGAAGATATAATTAAATGAGAAATTAATGATGAATGTGATGTCTTGTGTTAAAGTTAGAGTTGGTTTATGGTATTGTGATGGAAGTGGTTGTTAGAATGTGGTAGTGGTAGTGTTAGTGTGGTATCTGTTATGGGTATTAGTAGTGTTGTCTTACTATGAACCTTTAGGATGTTCCTTATGTGTGATTATGATATATGTTGTAATTTCTTATGATTGTTTACACACCATTACCCATTTGTATAACCTTAATAATGGCTAAATGTATTTGGTTTTGGGTGTTTAATCCAACTTCTAGATTATCAACGGAATGAATGGTTGACTACTCCATCTTCAATTCACTCTCTTCTAGGCAAGGTATAGGTTGTGATGGTGTGAGGTCATCATAAATTTGCTATAGTGGATTATAGTTAGAGTGACCCAAATGTGATGATGGTGTGATAAAGATGAGATGATAATGTAATGATGATGTGATAATGTTTGGATGATGATGTGGTAAAGGATGTGATGCATGGTGAGGGTCACTCATAGTAGTCGAAGGGTATGAGGTTGATGTCCTTCATGTTTGTGATACCATACTATGATGAGTATGGGGGATATTTATGTGATATTATTTTTGTATATAACATATATTTGTGATATGGTATTTGATGTGTGATGAGACAAATGTGAAATATATGAGAGGAGAAAGATGTTTTTCATTTGGGCAAGATAGTAGAAGATAAGTGGGGAAGTTGTTGTGAGGTACGAACTTGACATGTATTCTTTTGATGTTATATTATTTTACCTGGATGAGATATTGGGTGAGTGAACCTGTATGATGTTTGGTGATAGTTTAACTAGCATAGGTGTGTGTTGGTTTTGTTTTTTATTTACTAAGTCATTATTATGCTTCTTCCACATTTTCACGAGATGTCTTGGGGAGGATCTTACTGAGTATAATTGTAGGTTCACCCCTATATATATATATATATATATTAAAATCTATTTTCTAAGTTTTCAATAATTTTTTTTTTGACCGAGATGGATATTACTAGTTTAAGTATTGTAGTTTTCATTGGAGCCACCATCATAGGGGTATTTTTTGTATTTAGTTTAGATACTTTTTTATGAAATTTAGATGCATTGTAGGATTTTGATTATTATTATACACTATGGGGTTAATTGTTTTTATTTATATGTTCCTAGTATTATGGGGGTAATTTATCTTATATGTGTGTGATTCTACCCTTGGTGTTAGTAGTAAATTCTTGGCTTATTGGAGGTGGGTTTTGGGGGTCCATTATGCCTTCACTACAACCCCAATAAGGGTTATCAGTGGGGGGTGGGTGATAAAACTTTTGGATATCTTAATTTTTTTTATCTTTATAAAATAATACAATTAAAGTTAATGTTTTGAATATATGATTTTTTTCATTTCATAGATTATTAATTAATTTTATTAAAATGGTTTATTAATGTGATTTTACTTAAATTATTTACTTCTATTTTAGATGACATGTGCATGAATTTACACCAAGGGCATGACACATATTACATATGGATGATGTTTTCCAACAACTTATGATATTATTTAAATTAATGTAAAACCACATTGATTATAATCAATTTCTATTGTGATGGATTGTATTCATTTTTATTATTTATTTTGTAGTTTCATTAATTTATTTATTTATTGAAATAACATGAATTGAATTATTTTTCCTTATAATTGGATTAATTTATATATATTTAGCATTAAATTAAATGGATTTCCCATTTAATATTAATTTATGATATCATAAAAATATTTTTTTATTGTTATGAAAAAAATATTTTTAATGGAAATTAAAAAAAATCATTAATAAATTTAAATATACATTTTCCATGAAATTTTATTTGAAAATTTTCATGAAAATTAAAATTATGTTTTTTTATTATTTCTTTTTTAAAAAAATCAATGAAAAATAATAAAAATTAAATTTTTATGTTGATTTGTTGAAAAATATAAATAAAAAATGTACTATTAATACAATTTTATTAAAATAATTATAAAAATAATTTATTTATATAAATAATTATCCTATTTTGAATCAAAAATACATTTTTAATGGATTTTTTTTTTAAACCTTCCATTAAATGTTTTAAACAAATCACATTTTTCATGGTGGTTTCTCAAAATTTCAATTGAAAATATAATATAAATGAATTTTTGATAAAATCACCATAAAAATAACCCATTACAAATATCTTATTATGAAAAAAACATCATTAATAGTTATTTTCTTAATAAATACTATAAAATTTTATTCTTATTTTGAAACACTGGCATTAAAACTTTTCTTTTTTAAGTCACTTTTATTTATGTTGTAAAAAATGTAACATGAAAATTCAAAAAACATTTAAAATATAAAACATGTTTTTATACAAGTGTATCCTATATTGTACCACCAATATTTATTACTTCCTCTTAAGACTATGATTCTTTAAGAGGGACTCTTTCCTGAAAAATTCTAATATTAATTCCATTTTATTGTAGATACATCGTTATCACCCGAACTGATCATCCACCACTGATGCATCGTACCTACTAAGAAACTCATCACTAAGGAAAATGGTGCTCATATAATGTTGGGATCAGCTAATAAGATATCTCAACCTCTTATAACTAATCATTATTCACATGAATGTAGACATTCCACTCATACTTGACCAACTTATACTTTTATAATTCACTCAAGGTCGTCTTCCAAGCCTGTTTAACCTCTCAATCGACTTTCTTACAAACATCCTCATATTATAGCTATAAAATCTTTTTTCAAACCTCATGATGGTATCATAAAACAAATATAACTATAAATATATAAACCAACCATTGAAAAAGTACATATATGAGGAAATATAACCACATAACTACATCATTCACCCCAAAATGGCTCATCACCCCATACAAAGAACATACAAAATCATCATGATTTAAAACCACATTATTATTGAATATATACCTATAAATATACCCTAGAGTCAGTATATTAATCCAAAATAATCAATATATAGGTTATATATCCCTTACTTAGATCATAAGTGACCGTCCTATTTCATGCTCATTTCTCTAATCAACTTCTCATTATAGGTTCATCTAATATTACTACCTTACCACTCATGTAATTATCAATAGTGCATACTAAAAAATCAATACTATAAATACTCACTTTGATACCATTACTTCATAACCTTCCTTCACTATGACTTCCATATCTAGCATCAACTTAGAGTTTGACCCCCCAAAGTCTGATTTAATGGGTGTAACATCCTGAGTTTTCAATATATATTTTTATAAACATTTTCAACTAAATTATATATGTGTGTGTGTGTGTTAAATTCACTTATTTTATTTTTATTTTAAATAAAATAGCCTATAATTTATATACATATTTATCACTTAATTAGTTTCCTATATTAAAAACATGCCTATTTATAAAATATTAATTCATGTATAATATAATATTGTAAATAAATGGAATACAGTGCCTAAAGAGACAATTGTTATTTTATTTCCTAACATTAAAAATGAAGGATAAATGCATTCCATAAAATTAAAAAATTATATAACATGATTACAATATATGAAAACAATATGACTAGAACATTAATAACCATAATTTCCTAGTCTCTAAAAAATACTATAGATGTAAAGAATGCTTTGAAAAGGAATATAACTATTAGAACAATAATATAATTTTTAAATTGAAATGCAATGAAAATTTACGGAAATTTGAGTGAATGAATAATAAAGGAGGTAAGTGGTATTTATAGGGTATATAATGATTATATGAATCTTGGAATAGTAATTGACCATAAGAGTAATTGATAATTTAACCTTCTAAATAATTTTAACCACTAATTATATAATTAAATGGGAATGTTAATATAATATAAAATTATTTCCTAAATAATGTAACATATAGCATGTATATGTATAAATTTTAATGAGTTATGTTATAACTTTTTTAGAAAAATGTTAATTTTATATTAAAATTTGAATCTTAGATTGAACTATTTTTGGAAATTTATTTTCAAAAATAAACCTCATTTTTTGAAATACCATACCAAAACTAGAAATGGGTGAATTTTTGTAATTTTTTAAAATAGTTGAATTTTATATGAATAGTGAAATGTAAAGTTTTAAAATATATGATAATTATTATGATATCATTATGATGTAAAATTTAATCAATAATTTATAAAAAAAATTGTTGACGTAAATTGTATTAAATGAAAAAATTAATGTATTTAAAAATAATTAAGATAAATTCTAATACAATAAATAAATTTAAATTACATAAGTAATATTTTTAATGAACCATGTTTTCCTCTGAAAATAAATATTTTTTTTTGATGTCTTGATCAACACACAACACTTAAACAAAATAGATATGGACCATTATATGTTAGTCATATAATTAGAATGCATAAATAGTGGTAACAGAATTATGAATATATATATATATATAAAGTTAACTTTAAATATAAAAACCACTAGTGTAGATAAGAAACTAATGGAATAAATTTCTATAATTTACTTCTTTTAAATCATAATAAATTTTTATATTAATATAGGTTTGATACTAGTTTAATTAATAATAAATATTCAAGAATTCGTTTTCAAATAAAAATGGTTTTATTTAGTTATATTTTATATTTTTAATTAAAAAAAATTAGGGTGTTAATTTAGAAAATTCAACATCATTTTTGGATTTTCCAAGTCCATGTTAGTTTAATATGAATTTTTGAGGTTTTTATAAAATGTTTTATTTTAGGTGAATATTGTTAATTATAGATTTTTACAAATAACATGATTTTATGGAACTATTAGTATAGAATTATTTATAATAAATTTATGAAACCTTTTAATTAGAAAATATCTAAATATTATAATTCTATTTATAAGTTTAAAAAAATTCCTTTATAAACCAATATTTTACATTTTATTAATTAAGTTATTTTTTTGTAAAAACAATTAGTTTTGATTAATTATACATTTATTATTTTAAAATTAATTTATAACTTTTAAAAATTCAATCAATTAAATATATTTCAGATTTCGAATCTTTTGGTCCAAATTATATAATAACTACCATTTTATTTTTGGGCTTACAGGATAAATTACCAAGTTAAAAACTAGTTACCATGGTGAAAACTAAAATAGAAAATGTGAGTAACCTTATAGGTAAAGAGAATAACATGTTTATAATTGAATAGTGGAGGTGTTTCTTGACCTTACTGTCACATACAAGACATATTTTAAAGGTATTTTTCATTTAATTTACATCCTTTCTTTGTTTTGGGGGTTTTCCCTAGGTTTTAGGGAGGAATAGATGAGTATTCATGAATTGGGCCAAGCCGTGAGCCCAATTCCAGATTAAAAAATAAATTTTGTATCTTTTATAACTTTTTAATTTTTCAATATTTTTCATCAATTCAAATTCCTAATTGACCTACCCTAACCTATTAACACCACCAAGGTAATTTGGAACTTTTAGAAATCCATAACCAGGGGTTATTTGGGTTTTTCTCTAAGGGGTTGGGCCTGCCCGAAATCCAAATTCCTGTTTTAAAAATAAAATTTGATTTTGTTATAACTTATTCAATATTTGGGATTTTTCGGTGATTCCAAGTCTCACTCAAGCCCAAGTAACCCATCCGCGCTCCTGAACTCTCTCCCACCCATTTGGAGCTCTGTAGAATCGCGATTTTGTGCCGATCTTCATAGGGTTCCTCAAATCGCCCAGATTTGAAGAGGTAAAGTATTTCTTTCATAACTCTCTCAATTCTCAATATTTTTCCTCCATTCTAGTTCCTAAATGAGATAATACATCTTGTTCGAACGTACCCTAAATTTGGGCTCTTTTAAATTTCATATACTAGAGTTTTGGAGTGATTACTTCAAGATACTTCAAGTAAATGAGCCCTTTTCTTTCCTCTTTCAAATTACTTTGGGTTTAACTCATTGTTATTAGGGTTTCTTCGGTTATAATTGAGTTTACTAATGTCCAGAAACTAGGATTTCTAACCTAGGGTTTAACTTTGGGATTTCTTGGCCAATTTGTGGAGTTTTCGATTGATCTGGCGCCGGGAACACAGCCGATATCTCTTCCCTCTTATCGCATGGCCCCCACCGAGTTGAGGGAATTAAGGATACAGCTGGACGACTTAGAATCCAAAGGATTCATTCGCCCGAGCGTCTCTCCTTGGGCCGCTCCTGTGTTGTTTGCAAAAAAGGCTGATGGATCCCTCCGGTTGTGCATTGATTACCGGAAGCTGAATAAGGTAACAATTAAAAACAAATACCCTTTGCCCAGAATAGATGATTTGTTTGATCAGTTGAAGGGGGAAAAGTGGTTCTCAAAGATAGACCTGCGTTCAGGGTATCATCAACTCAGGGTGAAGGAGTCAGATATCCCTAAGACAGCCTTCCGAAGCAGGTACGGCCACTTTGAGTATTTGGTCATGCCCTTCGGATTGACCAATGCTCCAGCGGTATTTATGGCACTTATGAATAGGGTGTTCCATCAGTATCTTGATTCCTTTGTTGTGGTGTTCGTGGATGACATTCTGGTATACTCTAGCTCTGAGGAGGAACACGAACATCACTTGAGGATCGTTTTGGGTACATTACGATATCACCGCCTCTATGCAAAGTTGTCAAAGTGCACTTTCTGTATCAGAGAGGTGAGATTTCTGGTGCATGTGATCTCAGAGCATGGAGTTTCAGTGGACCCTGAGAAAATTAGTGCAGTCATGTCATGGGAGAAACCGAAGAATGTGTTTGAGATCAGGAGTTTTCTTGGCTTGGCCGGTTATTACAGGCGATTCGTTCGGGATTTCTCTCGGCTTGCTTCACCGATGACTTCCCTCACCCGGAAAGGGGTGAAGTTTGTATGGGGTCCAGAATGTCAGGCATCGTTCGAGGAGCTGAAGAGGCGGCTGACTACTGCCCCCGTGCTAATTTTTCCAGAGGCTGGAAAGGGATATGTGGTCTATTGTGATGCTTCAGGTATGGGTCTTGGGTGGGTTCTTATGCAAGATGATCATGTGGTCGCGTATGGATCTCGCCAACTTCGACCACATGAAAAGAACTACCCAACCCATGACTTGGAGTTGGCAGCGGTGATGCATGCTTTGAAGACTTGGCGTCACTACCTCTTTGGGGAGAAGTTTGTGGTATACTCTGATCACAAAAGCTTGGCTTATATCTTCTCGCAGAAGGACCTCAACTTGAGGCAACGTCGCTGGATCGAGTACTTGCAGGGGTTTGACTTTGACATTGTCTATACCCCAGGCAAGGGTAATGTAGTGGCCGACGCTTTGAGCCGAAGAGTTCCAGTGCAGGCTTTGAGGAAGTCTAGTGATGAGTGGGCATTGATGGGTCTCTTTTCTCAGATGCATGTGGAGACCAGGGAATACAGTGGAGGGGCATTCTTGGCAAGTGTCCAGTTGACTCCTTCTCTATTGGAGTTGATTCAGCAGGAACAGCCCAGTGATGATCTTTGTCAGCGGTCTAAGCAGTTCTTTCATGGTGGGGAGACATCCTCTGATTGGTCGTCGTCTCCCGAGGGCATCTTGTGCTTCAAGGGACGTTCAGTAGTGCCATTATCTCTGCGGAAGGTGGTGATGCAAGATAGCCACCAGTCTCAGTGGGTTGTCCATCCGGGTGCCACAAAGATGTATTATGATGTTCGTCGGCAGTTTTGGTGGCCTGGTATGAGACGGGACATAGCAGACTTTGTTTCGAGATGCTACGCATGTCAGCAGGTGAAAGCAGAGCACCAAAGGCCATCCGGTTTGCTCCAACCACTACCCATTCCTACCTGTAAGTGGGAAGAGGTTTCCATGGACTTCATTGTTGGGTTACCTCGTACACCTCGGGGTAAGAATGCTATTTGGGTGGTGATTGATCGTCTGACCAAATCAGCCCACTTCATTCCGATTAAAGATACAACTAAAGTAGATGAGTTGGGCCATTTGTATCTTCAAGAAGTGGTGAGACTCCATGGTGTACCATCAGCTATTGTCTCGGATAGAGACCCACGCTTCACTTCTCGATTTTGGGAAGGCCTTCAGAAGTCCTTGGGGTCTCAAATTAAGATGAGCACGGCATACCACCCACAGACGGATGGTCAGACAGAGCGGGCGAATCCGATATTGGAGGACATGCTTCGTGCATGTGTCCTGGACTTTGGAGGTTCTTGGGATAGCCATTTGGGATTGGTAGAGTTTGCTTATAATAATAGTTACCAATCCACGATTCGAATGGCCCCTTTTGAGGCGCTCTATGGTCGGCCTTGTCGGTCCCCCCTATGTTGGGCTGAGGTAGGAGAGACTTCACTGTTGGGGTCGAGCCTTGTGCAGGAGACTTCTGAGAAGGTCAAGTTGATCAGGCAGCGCTTATTGACAGCTCAGAGTCGTCATAAATCTTATGCTGACCGGAGGCGTCGAGACCTAGAGTTTTCTGTGGGTGACAGGGTATTCTTAAAAGTGGCCCCTCGTCTGGGCCATCGTCGATTGGGGAAGCAAGGTAAGCTGATGCCACGGTATGTCGGACCCTTTTAGATCACCGAGCGTATTGGTAAGGTGGCATACATGTTGGCCTTACCTTCTCAGTTGACATCTATCCATGATGTCTTCCACGTCTCCCAGTTGAAGAA
The DNA here is from genome assembly GCA_963277665.1 of Viscum album. Taxonomy (NCBI): domain Eukaryota; kingdom Viridiplantae; phylum Streptophyta; class Magnoliopsida; order Santalales; family Viscaceae; genus Viscum; species Viscum album. The sequence continues at coordinate 1,083,833,937 of OY728136.1, read as the reverse complement.
ATACAATCCAGATCCATCCCATGTGTTGAGTTGGGAAGAACTAGAGATAGAGCCTGACTTGTCTATCGTTGAGAGGCCGGTGAAAATAGTGGACTCCCAGGAGAAGATACTTCGAGGAAAGTCTATCCCTTTAGTCTGGGTTTTATGGCAGCATGGGAATGATACACATGAGACATGGGAGCGAAAGTCATGGGTCAAGGAAGAGTACCCATTCTTATTTTCCAACCGAGATTCATGTTGACTTTCCGGGGCGGAAAGTCCTTCATGGTGGGGATAATTGTCACATACAAGACATATTTTAAAGGTATTTTTCATTTAATTTACATCTTTTCTTTGTTTTGGGGGTTTTCCCTAGGTTTTAGGGAGGAATAGATGAGTATTCATGAATTGGGCCAAGCCGTGAGCCCAATTCCAGATTAAAAAATAAATTTTGTATCTTTTATAACTTTTTCATTTTTCAATATTTTTCATCAATTCAAATTCCTAATTGACCTACCCTAACCTATTAACACCACCAAGGTAATTTGGAAATTTTAGAAATCCATAACCAGGGGTTATTTGGGTTTTTCTATAAGGGGTTGGGCCTGCCCGAAAGCCCAATTCCTGTTTTAAAAATAAAATTTGATTTTGTTATAACTTATTCAATATTTGGGATTTTTCGGTGATTCCAAGTCTCAATCAAGCCCAAGTAACCCAGACGCGCGCCTGAACTCTCTCCCACCCATTTGGAGCTCTGTAGAGTCGCGATTTTGTGCCGATCTTCATAGGGTTACTCAAATCGCCCAGATTTGAAGAGGTAAAGTATTTCTTTCATAACTCTCTCAATTCTCAATCTTTTTCCTCCATTCCAGTTCCTAAATGAGATAATACATCTTGTTCGAACGTAACCTAAATTTGGGCTCTTTTAAATTTCAGATACTGGAGTTTTGGAGTGATTACTTCAAGATACTTCAAGTAAATGAGCCCTTTTCTTTCCTCTTTCAAATTACTTTGGGTTTAACTCATTGTTATTAGGGTTTCTTCGGTTATAATTGAGTTTACTAATGTCCAGAAACTAGGATTTCGAACCTAGGGTTTAACGTTGGGATTTCTTGGCCAATTTGTGTGGTTTTAGGTTTGATCTAGTTCTCTCTTGGTGCGGCGGGGGTGCGATTTGATTTCGCACAGAGATTCAAGGGGTTTTGTTAATTTGGTAGGTGATTCCATTGTGTGTGCAATTTTTGTGAATTAGCTTGATGTTTTCATGGTACTCTAATTTTTACTTCACTTGAATGTTTCTGTAAAAATAGGTTTTAGTTTCATTTATAATGAAAATGAATTTTATGTTCCAATTTTTGGTGAAATTGAGGGGTTTCCATTCAAATCTTTTATTGGTCTATTTTGGGATGCCCCATAACTGAATTTTTGGTTTCATTAAAGGGTTTTGAACTGAAATTTTGTTTTAATAACTTAAAAGGGTTATCAAAGTGTGAAAGGTGGATATCTTAAAGAGCTTTGGGTGAAAAACAATTTGATGTTTTGAGAAGTTGTTTTATTGGAAATAAAATTATTTTATTATGTGTTTTAAATGGTATAAAATGTGTGTAGATACTGTAAAATTTTTTTGTGACCAGTAGTGATATTTTATATGAAAAAGTATGTGTGTTGTTTGCTGAAATTGTTTGAGCACAAAAAGGGGAAGCCCGGGTACTTAGGTGGGGCGGATTTGTACTAGTACGGCTAGTGGATCGGATGGGTTTTGTCCCTGTTCCACTTAGCATCTTGATAACGACAACTCTAACTAAACTATTTGGATGATGATTGGGGACCACTAGGTTATGGGTATGTTACCTACTAGTGGCTCGTGCACGAGAATGGATTTTTCTATGGTTACTCTACACCGAGGTACGAGGTACATAGGGCCCGAGACAACCTAGTGCTTAGGGGTGTTCCTGATTTTGATGCTCATAGAATTTGTGGTATTTACCCTTGTTGTGGGTTGTTTTTGTCAGTACATTACAGTATCTCACATGTCTATTAAATGTGCTAACATTCTGAAATTCTCGGATTGAAAACTGTTTTCATTTGAAAGTTGCATTTCTTTGAATTTTAACACTGTTTCACCTTGTGTATTAAAATTGCTTGTTTTGTTCACCTTGTATTGCATACTCTTTGGAATCAACTGGTGGTATACTATTGGGGTTAGGCTCACACCCTACTTACACCCCTTGGGTGTAAGTAGACCTGCTCATTCTTGACTCAGGTAAAGGGAAGGCTAAGGGTGATGGCGGTTCGGGATGTTAGTCCCGATCGTTGGGGCGGAGTTGCGGGGACGGCTTGCGGGTGATGATCCCCTTGTCATGTGGAGTCCATGGGGATGTCTTTATGTTGTCATTATTTGTTTTTAGACCACTTGTAGTGTATTTAAACTTATGTATTCAGATCTGGTTTTGTTGAGAATTGTTTAGCATGAAAATTTCAGATTTTAATAATTGATTGTTTTTTTATGATTTATGCTGTCATACTCGGGTAAATCATTCCCAAACCAGATTTGTTTGATACCCGGGCACTTGTGCCAGCCCGTGGGGATAGGGAACGCCCTTCGGGCCTTGCCACGGGCCGGATTTGGTGTCGTTAATGGTGGCTACCAGATCCGGTTCGTGACACTTACACCCACTATAATCCATTTTTTAACAATTTTTTATCCACATTCTTTAAAGTGACTTCTCATTATTGATAATTTTTGGGAATTAACAAAAATGCGACTCCTTTTCATTTAAAAAAGGGGAACTCCCCTCCTCACATCCCCTCACACCAAAACCTATTAATTTGAGCCAAGAAACTACCCATACCTCTCCAAAACACTTTTATACACATTAATTGTGTTCTTATATTCTCAAAATACCATCCCTAAAGGGTTATTCCCCTTTACAAAAAAGATAATCCAAGTAGTGAGGTATAAGTTCCTAAAATATATTTCTTTTAAATTTTATTATACGATTTAATTCTTCCTAAAATTTCATTTCACCATAAAAATGACAACATAAGTATCGAGATTATATTTTTATGTAATTATAATTATGATACAATCATTAACCACCCTCCTCTTTTCCATTGAGAAAAATGAAAATGTGAATCTTGTGTTGTGTGGGATACAACCTCCACGAATAAACATGATTAATTTTCCTTAACATTAAAATATATCTAGTTTTAGTTTATATTTTATAAGTATATATGATATTTATATGCAATATAAATCATTAATATGGTTTTTTGAATAAAAAAATTAATGATCATTATAAGGTGATCCATTTATATTATTAAATATCCCAAAATGAGTTCATCACCATTTACATATTCATGAAACATGACTAAAACTCACATGTAATGGAATTATTATACTATTATTATTTATAAAATTAAATTAAATTACCATTAATAATTTGAAAATTATGATATTTTGGAAAAAATAACTATAATCACCACTTTTATGAACCCATCTCAAAACGGTTAACATTATTAACAGCTAATGTTGAAAATAGATTAAAAAATCATATAAATGAAGATAATTGTAATTATTGATGACTATAAATAAAAATATATAAAAATATGGTTCTAAATTAGGTAATTAAGATTATTATATTTATGATACCGTATTTTAAATCAATTTCATGGAATTTAAGGGTAGAGTTAAGGGACTTGGTATCTCAAACCCCTTTCTTTGAGTTAAAATATTTCTATTTTGAACTACATTTTAAAAGACATTCATTTTGAATGATTTCCTCTTTTTATTTATTAGGAAAATGAGTTTTTAATTCAAACATGATTTCATGGATTATTTTATTTTCACCTTTTTTAAGATAACAAAGGAGGATTTTTGAAAAGAGACTCATAACTATGACTTTTACATTGAGGTTTCAAAATGTTTTCAATAAATCTCATTTGTGATTTTGTTTTCATTTTACTATCAATATTCAAAAATATTTATCTCAAATAAAGTTACATTTCATGTTTTACTATTCATGTTTTTGGGTAATCACTTTTTTTATGTTAATCAATTTATTTCATGTTGTTATTTAATGTTATGAAACCCATTTTATTTCCTTGGATTATTTATAAAAATTTAATTAATTCAACTTAGAAGTTAAAAAACCCATTATTTTTCGATGGGTTTATTAATATATGCTTATGATTTATTTTAAATGTCAAATTTGTGTATTTATGTTTATAAGTGGGGTCTTATATCACCCTATGAGGCATTATTTTAAGTTTATATGTCATGAGATATTGATGAATGGACATGATGTGTTTATTCAAACATTCATGGGATCAATGGGTTTGCCCACATTTTTAGGCATGGATATAATGAGTTTGTTCACATAAGGATGGGAATATTGAGTTTAATCACATAGTTTTTCATATGATTATGGTTTTTCCATATTTTTAAGTTGTTCATCAAATTATACTAAATTTTTAAGATGCATTTCATCTCCATGAAATGCCACGATTTCTAGATTATGTGTTATTTTTAATTTATTCTATATTTTTATGTCATGAACACATGTTATATAACTATTGAGATATGTTTTGAGTTAGGTCATGTATTTTATGCTTCCTTGTCCTTTTTAAGATATTATGTTACTCTAACATTTTTTATGGTTATTATAGAAGGTATTTTGATCATTTATTATGATATTTATGTATTCCTTGAATTTTCCTTTATGTTATAATATAGTTTTCCATTACCAATCTTCTAATATCACCCCCTTATTATGTTTCCAACCCCTTGGTTATGAATATGATTATATCATATGAGATATCTATAAATGGTTCTAGAGGATCATTATTATGGAGAAATATTCACAAGTGTAATAAAAAAAGATGTTTATATAACTAATTTATATGAAACTAAACCATCAGGTCCTTGAGTTATATGGTTATTTGTTAGATGTGATAAAAAAACATGTGATAAATTTATTATTTAATTAATGTTTATCTCGGGTCACTTTAGATGGTATCATAGTAGGGTTTAGTTATTTTTTTAGATTTATTTATATAATTAGTGAAAAGCCTAAGGATAAGTTTAAGATAACATTTTTTATTTTGGTAAGATATGTAATATTTTTTCCCATACAATTTCATCCAATTTTGAATACTACATGTGGACATGGTTTAGGAATAGATTCATCTAGGGTTAATAATCCTGAATAGAGTTGTTTGAGTATATCTTGGCCATCATTCTGGTGCATGGTGAACGGTCCCCTGCTTCTCAACTATATTGACACTCCCTGAGGATATGATGTGGTTAATCACATTATCTTTAAAAAACATTATAAAGGATTTTAACACATATAAATAGTTCATTTTTAAATCCAATCATTGATAACCTATATTGAAACCTAGAGATTCATAGGATAACATATTCACATCATTTATAAAATCATTCTTATAAGTTTATAGTTTCCTTTTATATACAATAATTAATTTAAGTATAATCATTCTTAGTTTTCCTTTAGTATTGGAAATGGTGGGAACCTAAATTAAGCTAGTTAATAATGGGTAAAATGGACAATGTGTATAGTTTCCCAATGGGAAACCTAATGAGATTGGGTCTGGAATGAAAAATATCATGTAAATTATCACCCAACTATATCGATCTATGGGAAACAACCCAAATCATGTTGATCTCCCAAAAAACTGAGGAGGGAGAAACTCTCTATCAATCCCTTTATGAGGAAATGTCTACCGTCTTTTAAAAGGTCTTCTAATCCACTGGTTGTTGAGTAATGGGTTAATATAATTGAAAATATATTTTACATTCTCCAATGCTTGGAAAATGAGAAGGTTGTTTTGGTAGTCTATCATCTAGAAGGTGATTTTTTTCATAGTCTCATTAATGATACTATGGGAAATGAGGATTGTAGAATATATGGAATGGAAAAAAATTTAAAATTTATTTTTCACAAAGTATTTTCCATGTACTCTTCACAAAAATTTAGAGCAAGATTTTTTGGAATTAAATAAAAAAGTGAATGAATCTATTGGATTATATGATAAAAATTTCACAATACTTGTGATTTATGCCGCTAGTTTTATCTTTGATATTGAGAGTAAAATTGGTCGTTTATTTACTTTCCTAAAGCCTAGTATTCAAAGGTAATTTTCTATAGGATATTTTAGAAGCTATAAAGATCTTGTTTGATGTGATCTTAAGGTATAAATGGAAAATATAACCACTAAATATTTTTGGTAAAATAAAAGGAAGTGTAGTATAATGTAAGCACTAATGATTAGACACATGGTGGGAAGAAATACCAATTTTCTATATGAAATAAATATGTAAGAAAGAACTTAGGTAATTGCATTAATGGATTAGGGAATTATTTTAAGTGTGGTAAACTATCACACCAATCCCAAAAATATCAAATCAATTCTTATAGGATGATTATAACAAAAGAAGAGAATAAATTCCTAACTAATGATTCTACCACATTACAATTATTCAAGTGTAAGGTGATCAGACACTTTGAAAATAAATGGCCCAAATCTTAGACAAATGAAGAAAATTGGTCTAGAAACCTCCCAAACCAAGTAAACAAGGAAGGGAATTCATGATCATTGTCACTAAGTTAGATCATCATAATAAAGTGATGTTAGGTATAATTTATCTCTTTTCTATATATGTTATTTCATTTTTTGAATCTAGTTCAAAGAATTATTATATATCACAGAGTTTTTATAAGAATGTGGAATCACCGCCACAAATAATGTCTATTAAACTGTCAGTGAAAACCCTTTGTGGCATAATGATCATGTCAATGATTGAAAAATCTTCTCTAATAGAGATTTTTTGGGAGGATACTTCATGTAGATCTAATTATTCTTCCTTTGGTTTAATTTTACATAATATTAGGTATGGATTGGATTTACCTATATAAATCACATTTCCAATATCAGGATAATGAATCCTTATTTCATATCCCAAATAATTATATTATAATGTATGGACACAAGGATTATTATGATATCCCCATGAAGAAAATTTTATATTGTGGGTTTTTAAACCAAAAAATAAGGGACTCCTGGCTCAAATGATCAGGGAGGAAGTTAGCAATGATAACATGCCAATTATATGGGAATATACTGATGTATTTCTTGATGAACTATCCATTCTTTCCCAAAATTTTGAGGCGGATTTTTCAACATAACTCATATTTTTATCCATTAATATCTAAAATATTCCATATATAATGACTCCCATTCAATTATATGAGTTAAATAATCAACTATAAGACAATTTAAAAAAGGGTTTTATACACCTCTATGCTTCTCCATGGGGTGAACGAGTCCTCTTTTTTTAAAAGAAGGATGGATTGATGTGTCTTAGCATTGATTATTGTGAGATTAATAAATTCAAAATAAAAAAAAAGTATCAACTTCTTCGTATTGATGATCTATTTCACTAACTTTGAGGATCTTAATACATCTCAAAGATTTACCATCAGGATACCATAAATTATTGGTTAAAGGGGAGGATATTTCTAAGATACATTTCCATATAAGGTATGGAAACTATGAGTTTATATTGATATCGTTTAAAATTACTAATAACTCTTCAATGTTTATATATCTAATAAACAGAGTCCTTATATACACCCTTGATCATTTTTTGTTTTTTTTAGATGATATTCTTATATATTCAAAGAGTAAGGAAAAATATAAAGATTATTTGAAAATTTTGTTAAAGACCTTGTGAAAGCATAAGTTATAGTCCAAATTTATAAAATATGAATTCTAGATAAATAAATGTGTCATTATTGTGACATGTAATCACTATAAATGGAATATTGGTATATTCATAAAAAATATAAGTTATAGAAAATTTTTTAAGATTGACCACTATAACTGAGATCTATAGTTTTCTTATGTTAAAAAGATATTGCTGATGCTTTGTAAAAAAATTATCATGGATATAAAATCCACTAACCAAGTTTAAATAGAAGGGAGTAAAGTTCTTTTGGATAAAGGAATATAAATTATGTTTTAAGTAACTAAAGAATAGGTTGTCCACTACTTGTGTACTTACCTTACCCAATCATAGGGAAGGGTTTTTAATATATAATGATGCTTCAAAAAAGGTTTTTGGTTGAATCCCCGTGAAATTTTATAAGGTAATTTCTTATGGTTCATTATCATTAAATATTGATGGGAAAATTTACATGATGTGTGAGTTAATGCTGAATGTTGTGATCTTCATATTAAAGATTATGAGACATTATCTCTATAGGGAAAAGAGTGATATATATATTTGTATATTGATATAAAATATTTAAATATATATTCATATATAAGGAATCAAATATGATCCAAAGGAGTTTGTTTGATTTTATAAAATATTATGATTTCTTAATAAATTACCACCTAGGGAAGGAAAATAATGTGGATGATGCTTTGAGAAGGAAGAACCATGATACTTTATCTATGATCAGGATTAAAAGTTCCCAATACTTATGGATTTTTATATGATAAATCTTGAATTCATAATGGGGGAGATAAATATTATCTTCCCTAACTAACATCTAAACCTTTCTTTCACATAATGATCAAAAAATCCCATAAATATGAAGTAGTGCTAAAATAGGTATTAAATATTCTAGGGTTCAACTTTGATAAATATAGAGTTATGAGGATTGTGACTCGTATATGTGTCACATAAAATCCACAATTAAAGAAATAAATTTTTTATGATTCTCATAGATCACCATTTTCTTTACATTCAATAAGTATGATGATTTTTAGAGTTATAAAACAAAAATTCTTGGGGGATAGTATAAAGAGAGATATTGAAGTAAATGTATATGGATTCTTGGTATGCCATAAATTTAACGATAAATTTAAAAATTATAAGTTTTTGTTGCAACCATTACCCATACCAACATAGAAATAGAAAAACACTACCATGTACTTCATCAGAGGACACCCCAAAACTTATAAAGGTCATAATTTTATTAGGGTTATAGTTGATCACAATACAAAGTCATCACATTTTATTAAAATAAAATAAGATTTATCCCTTGAACAACATTCCAGATTATATATACTGGAAGTGGTGAATATGAATGTAATACCATTATCCATTTTATCTTGTCAGTATTTGAGTTTTACCTTGAGGTTCTAGATAATTATTTAGAAATCTTTTGAGATAGATCTGAGCTTTGGAAATATATATCAATCTCGAAAAGATGGTTAGTCTGTGAGGAAAATTCAAGATCTATAGGATATGTTTATATCTTGTTTGATGGATTTTAAAGTATATTGGGATCAATGCCTTCCCCTAATATATTTTTTATTTGATAAATATTTCTATTATACTATTCAGATGTCACCATATGAGAATTTGTATGGGAAGATATATAGGACCCCAATATGATAGAATAATGTTGAAGAGGGGAAGATGATAGGTCATGACCTTTTCCAAGAAATGATAGAGAAGTTTCAAATCATTTAATGGAATATAAAATTAGCACAATGTTTAGTAAAGAATTATATAGATAATTATTAATGAGATATAGAGTGAGAAGTTACTGTTAAGGTGTTCCTTAAAATATCTACATGGAAGTGAGTTATTAGATTATTAAATAAGAAGAAGATAAGCCCAAAGTACAACAATCCCTTTGATATCATTGATCATGTTGAGGTTATAGTATATTTATTATCACTCTTTATACACCTCTCATAAGTGCATGATATGTTCCATGTATCTATTTTATATATTACATACCAGACCCTTCATATATACTAAACTCGAAAGCTGTGAAACTAGAAAATGATCTCTCATATGAGAAAAAACCAGTGGAAATTCTGGATCAAAGGGATAAGGTTCTTTGGACCAATACCACTCATATAGTCAAATTTCTATAGAAAAATCATAAGTTTTAGTATCTTATGTGGGAACCAGGGGATGTGATGAGAGAAAAGTACCCATAATTGTTTTCTTCCATGTAATGAAATTTTGATAATGAAATTCTTTTTAAGGGTGTAAAATGTAATTACCTGAGTTTTTTACCATAAATAAATATTATATTTGATGGATTTCTCCACATGTAAAATCAAATCCAAACAAATATATATTATAGTAAGGTATCCTTAGAATTAGTAGTTATAAATAGTGGGAATATAATTATGAATATATATATATATATATATAATAATGTTCACTTTAAAAATAAACTCAACTAATGTAGCTAAAAATGAATGAAATATCTTTTATAAAATTTAATTCTTTTCAAGAATAATATATTTTGATAGTAATAAATGATTATTTCTAGTTTAATTAATAATTAATTTACGAAATGTTATTTTAAAATAAAAAGAAGGATTTCTTTCACTATATTTTATATTTTTAATTAAAATTAAACTTAAATGTTTTAGGAAGGAAATAAGAAAATTTTAATAAAATTTTTGGATTTTTCATGACAATATTATCTTAATATGGATTTTAGATATTTTTCTAAAAAGGTTTATTTTTCCGTGAATATTGTAAAATATTGTTTTTTACAAATATCATCACTTTATTCTATTATTAGTATATAATTATTAATTGAAAATTTATGAAACATTTTTCCAAGAAAAAATATGTATTTTATAAGTGAACTTATAATTTTAAATTTTTAAAAATTTTAAACCTGTATTTTTCATTTAAGAGTTTAAGTTATATTTTTGAAAAAAAATTACTTTTAACATTTGAAAATTAATTTTTATCACTTTAAAAAATTGAATAAAAAATAGATTTAAAATTATTAATCATTATGTATTAACTATATAATAATTACCATTTTATTTTTTGGGATTAAAAGATAAATTACCTAGGTAAAAACAAGTTACCATGGTGAAAACTAAACTAGTAAAAGTGAGTAACCTTATACATAAAGGGACTAACATGTTTAAATCGTGATATTATTTGAATTTTGGATGTTTTGATGGACCTAATCCCACCTACAATCCATTATTTAACAATATTGGAGCCACTATACTTGAGAGTGACTACCAATTATTGATTTTTTTTTGATATTTACAAAAAAAGTCACTCGTTTTCACTTATAAAAGTGGAAATACTATCCTCACTTACCCTCAAAAAACATATTAATTTATTACAAAAATATTCCCAAAACTCTATTAAACACTCATATACACCTTAAGTATTTTTTTTGGTATCATCAAATGACAAACCCTTAATGGTTTAATCCCCTTCACAAAGGATAAAATCCAATAAGTGTGGTATAAGTTCCTAAACCTCCCTTTATTTTTTTATTTCTTTATATTATTTTCTTCTTCCTAAAAATTAATTTCACCATTATAAAATGGTAACATGAGTATAATTATTATACTATTATTTTATTTTAATGATGATATGATCATTTTCAACCCTCCTCTTTTTTATTAAGAAAATTGAAAAGGTGAATTGTGTGTTATGTGGACTACCACCTCCATGAATAAATGTATCTCATTTTCTTTCACTTATAAACATGAGTGGTTTTATATTATATTTCATAAGTATATATGATATTTATAAATAATATAAATCATTAATATTGTTATTTTTTAATCACACCAAATGTAATGATTTTTATAAGGCAATACATCGATGTTAGTAAATAGCCCAAAACGAGATCATCATCATTTTCATATTAATATAAAATGAATAAAACACCCTTGTAATGGATCTATAATATTATAAATATTTATAAAAAATCAATTCTTGTACATTTAATTATTTAGAAATGATTTTATTTGGTATAAAAGGACGATCAACGTCGTTTTTACAAACCTAGTTCAAAACAGTAAAGATTATTAACACCTAATGTTGAAAAGAGATGAAAAAATATTATACATGAATATAATATCTATTAATGGTGAGTATAAATATAAATATATATTAATGAGGTTATTAAATAATTAATTAATATTTTAATTTTATGATACAAAAGTTTAAATAATTTATTTGGAAATCCAGGGTAAAGGTGAATAACTTGGTATCTCAAACTCCTCTATTTGAGTTATAAAATTTATTATTGAACTAAATTTTCCATGAATTTGATTTTAAATTAAGTACCATATTTATTTCAAGAAAAAAAAGAGTTTTCAATTCAAACACACTACCATTAATTGTTTTCTTTTCACTTTTTTGAAGGTATCAGGCTCACAGTGGATGCCAATGGGCTAGGGATTTTACAATTTTTCATCATAAAGATAATGATACTTTCCATATCTAATGATCCGAGCCCCAATACTATCCAAGGATCTCATGTAATTAATCAGATCACTAAAAATAAAACTATAAACATATCTTTTTTCAGATATAATGTTTCACTCACTATATGCCCGTCGGCGGCGACCGTTGTTTGAAGGATACAAAGAGGAATCCCTATAGATCATACACACATGCTTGAAAATATGCAAGAACATCAATCATCAAATTTTGGGTGCTAGTGTGATGATCCAATGATTTCTTCAACATCCCAACGATCACCGTGAACCTCTACCTTCAATCCTTGAAGGCATTCTTGGATCAACACTCAAAGAGAGGATTTCTCTCTCTAGAAGGTTGTAGGAGAGATAAGTTCTCATTATTGGAGAATGAATAGTGGACTAAGAGTTTCTCATATCCTGTTTATATATTGGGAGTCAAAAATACCCGGATGGGTTCCACATCCCCCTAAAAAATACCTCCCACTAAATAAGTAGTAAATCAATAATATTAAATAGATAAACTTCATCAAAAATATTATTTGTTATTTTATCACATTTTTTTAATATATATAAATATATTATGTAGTAAAATCTTGAGTCATTCAACTCTACTCATAATTCACTCTTAATATTAAAGGAACCTAAAATATTAAAATAATATTTGTTCAATTAGTATTATTCCTCATATTTACTTAACTTTTAAATACATTTAAAAAATAAACTCAACACCAATTATTCTTTACTTGAATAATATTAATTTAATTATTTATCGGTGACTGATAACTTGGAAAACACTCAAAACCCATGGTGGGGACACCCATGTCCAATGTACCTATTCAACTAAATAGGACGGACTCTTGAATACGCTATTTTTTGTGACTCTCTAGGACCTTATCTCAATAGTAGTGAATAAAATCCACATACCAATAGTGGAATCTAGAAACCCATCAACGCCCCTAAAGAAATAATGAAATTCATAGCAATGATAACCAACCTATGGACATGTATTGTATATTATAATCGCTTTGTATTTAGATATCTCATAAAGCAGGATGCACATTTGTGTCATCACCCTTTTCTTGCTTTATTATTTTTTGATGCAATCATATGTATTTACCTTTAAACTACCTTAGACAAGGATTTATAAAGTTACTTCCATCCTTATCAACAAGGATCAATATAAATTAGTTCCTTAACTTGAAATCAAAAAATATTTTCTTGATCATTCAACCAATTTCATGACACCAGTGACGCACCCAACACAAGCTACCTTGACAAGATTTCATTATCATGGTTTTTACTTTCATAAAATTACATGATAAAATGGAAAACACAAGTAATGATCTCAATTTAGGAGACTAATACACATGTATATAGATAGAAATAACTAATGACACCTAAAACATGTGGTGTTCCAATGGGCGGGTCTATCCTCAACATCTCACCACTAGATATCACCAAGTGCAAGCTTCATGAGAAGAAGCCTCAATGATTTTGATCCCCCATCACTTTATAGTCAAACATATACTATTTCCAATTAGTAAAATGTATCTAGACCATAGGACCATTGTGTTAGATTAGTTTCATAGTATCTAGATGTTCTCGTTATAGCTTGGGATCTGATATAACCTTTTGATATGACAATTAATCTATAGACATTACCATTAAATAATGGATGAGGAAATATATACACTATAATGGTAAGTAAGTATCAAGTATAGATAACATTATACATGATATGGTTATCAAAAGTACTATGAAAGTTTGTTCTAGGGAACCCTCTATTACAACACTCCCACTTGCACTAGAGATAACTTAATAACAAACCTTGTTATCTCTCACATGATAAAGATCATGTTTATTCTGAGTAACAGATTTAGTAGTTGGGTATGCCAAATTTATTCCATGTGGATATTATGTTATATGAAACCTCATCTCCTTGAGTAAATATTCTCAATAGATGGTAACCCTAAGTATATCATTTTGTTCACTATCAAAACATGACATCTAGGGTAGTACTAGTAATATAATTATCATTATGATAAAACATTACATGGTATGTGTGATTCAAAGAACTAGAACAAATATTTGTAATTAATAATTGCTTCTTATCTACCTCATAATCTGAAATAGACTCATTATTTTTAGGTATGGATACCACTATATTTTAGGAACCTGTCTCATTCAACACCTTATCCAAACTATGATACTAGATCATGTTGATCTGATGAATACTAGTTTGTGTCCCATCAAAACTAGTATCCCTTATTCTCTTCATACTAGTAAATATCTTTTTTACTTTCCCAAGTAAAATCAGATAGTTTTGACTACTTTAATTGAAATAATCCTAGATATAACTGATATTTTCCTACCATAAAGTATATTTTGGCAATATCATTTCTTGTACATATCATGAAATACACGATTGATCCATCGTAGAAGTGTATAAGACTCAACTCACCACTTAATCTTCTCTAATTCATTTTCATGTCTACTTGTATACATTTATTCTATGTGACATTGGAAATGATTTTTCTCTTAAATTGTTCCAACTTGTATTTTCAATACTATGTCAGTATATGTATAATTGACCTAGTCCAAGAAATCATTAAATCATGTTCTCTAGAACTTATGTTGCTACTTTAAGTCAGTCACTAGAGAATTACTTTCAACCTGGTCTTAACTGTCTTTAATACCAATATCTATTTTACATATATTTCAAAACATATTTTCTTCAGAAAATTATGGTGCTTCCACTAACCTCTTTTAGACACATGGAAAAGATTTATTCCAAATTAATGCTCTAAGATTTTATTTCTTACTTTAATCATGTACTGTATTTTAGTAACTTGAAACACTTGTTGGCTTACAATGGTGTCATTATCCCTTTATAGTTACATTGTAGAGACACCTTCCATTAAAGTTTATCATGACATCCAATGTTCAATTAAATAATCGTAGAAAATAACTGTGACAAGTAAAATTCTAATGGATTTCGTCTTACTAACATGGTATTACCAATAAATCCTTATTGGTACTTTATTTATACAATCAATATATCATCTCACTTGAATACCCACCACATTGTTCTACATAATAATCCCATTTTCACTTTGATACATGGAATCCATTATTTAATTTTAAATTATCTTGTCAATTTTAATTAATTTACATATACTACTTACTTGTAGGAATTATTATTATCACTGAATAATGTATCACTGACCATGGTGAATATAAAACCATCACTATGATTTTAACCTTCCTATGAATTATGTGTCTTTGGAATATTCCAATTCTATATGAACTTGTGGAACTTGTTCCTATTCGAACTACTTGTGCATCTTCAGCATTAACTAAACCCAAGTCAATATTTCTCCCACTATCTCTAATAGAGATGTATACCATTATATAGAAATTCAGTCTATCACTTGATTAACACTTATATATCTTATGGATTTATATCCTAATAAATCATTAATATGATTAATTGGATGCACAATGTGTTTATATTGATGTAAGTTTGTTTATATCCTAACAAACTCTTTGCATTGAAACACATGTTCTTATGACACAATGGATTTCCATAATATTATGACTCATATTGTATTGATTTGTCATTATATTTGGAATATGGTTATGGGATTTTGATGTTATTTTAAAAGAACATCTTGAAATATAATAGAATATTCTGCAAGTTACAACACTGATACTACTTACATCATAACTCTAATGTATAAAATGTTTATTTAGGAATTTCTCAAGGGTATATTTCATTGATAAATGTTTACATGTAAGACTTATCATTGATCCTAATTATAAACATCAATTTCATGATATAGATAAGGTAATGTATATTTTGGAATTTCTCTATGCTACAATCTTTTGATCGATGAATACTTGGCCAAGATATTCTTCGTCATGTTGGCCCGAAGTAACTCATATCTTATAACCATGAATAATTCACTTTATCATTCCTTAATTACTTGAAAGAATCATATGAAGTATGTTTACCACTATCTTTCCCTTTGAATACTTTGCACTCTCTTATTAAACAAATTATGAAATCTTTGTGGAAAACTTTTATTTCTAAAGGTTTCTTTTTCCAAACTAAATACCTAACTAATGTAAGAACCTGGAGCTTCGGTTTCAGGTACAGATCTCTTTTACGAGCTTTTTAAGGAAAAATGGAGAATCTGGAAATTTTCAGAGTACACGCCGTGTACTTTATGAGCACACGTCGTGTACTCCTCGGCCACTCTAAGTCGTGTGTTGGCCATGTCTGGGCCACACAAACGGTGTGTATCTTGAAATTTTCAGAGTACATGACGTGTACTTTATGAGTACACGCCGTGTACTCCTCTGCCACTCGAAGCCGTGTGATTGGTCGTGTTCAGGCCACACACACGGTGTGTAAGGCTGAGGTGGAGGCCGGTTATTTTGGGGTACGAAAAATTGAAGTACACGTCATGTACTCAAGAAGTACATGCCCTGTACTTTCTTTTTATTTCATTAATCAGACTGGGGTCCTGCCTAATTCTCGTAAACACCTTCTTCTCCGCCTAATTCCATCCAGAGCATCCAAGGAGGCTGATTATTCTCTGAGCCACTGATCCATCACCGGTTGTCCGAATCGAACTCCATCAATTGTAGAAGAATCACAACAGGGAGTTTTTTGTTCTTCTTTAACCTCGTTTCCTGATCCTTCTTCTCGCGTGAGTTATCTGAAGTTGAGCGTTTTAGACGTTTTTGTAGATATACTGTGTTCTAGGATGATTCATGGTACGAGGTTCAAGCATATCGATCTCAAAGGATCGAGGTAGGTGGTTTGTTGCCCTACGTTGTAGTTCTTTGAGTTTTTGTTGCAAAAGTGTTGGATACCCATGTATCAGGTATCCCGAGTTAGGATTTTGATCCTGTTTATTTATCTGCCTTAGATTTATTGTATGCTTGAGGTTATTAGATGATTAATAATTGCTTGTTAGCATGTTTGAGGATCACCCCATGGGTTTTTTCCCTTGTTTTGGATGTTGTTTGTCGTTTGGCATGGTTTGCCTATGAGGAAACCCCTATTGCATTGCTAGTATGCCTATTGACTTGATTGCATGTATTGCCTGCTGTTTATATGCTTATGGATGCATTTTGTAGCTATTAGCCAAGTAGTTGTTTAACTTACTTAGGGCTGCTAATAGTCGATTACGCACGACTGGACTGCTCAGGGCCGTGAGAACCTGGTGCGGGAGATCAAAGAGGGAATAGACGATTAAGTGCTTCCCTAGAGGGTCTGTTGGTTTTATTTTCGTACACAGGACCTACGGGGATCGGACTTTGTGCTTCCCAAGAGTGTTCTTAGTTTACCCACACATCGAGACCACAGGGGGAATTAGACGTAAGTGCTTCCTCAGAGAGTCTGTAGCTATTATTGCATGACCATAGGGGAATTGATGTAAGAGCTTCCCAGAGTGTCTGTGCCTTGTTTGATTACTGGACTATAGGGGTCTGCTAGTTTAATCCACCCAGAGAGTCAGTGTGAATTTTTTATGGTTGGTTGTGACGATTCCACCAAGACAAAGAACAATCTTGGGTTTTGTACTGCTTATGTTAGTTAGTCTTTTTAGATACATGTTGTGTTACCTGCTTATCTTGGAATAGAAAACTTTGCTTGTTTTCCCTGGTTGTGCAATTAAATAAATGTGAATGGTAATTGGTATAATTGTTTACTGCATTTATTTACCTTTACTTTTTCTATATCACTCACTGACAGTAGGGCACAAATATTGTGGTGGTTGCCTACTGGGATTAGTCTCACACCCTGTTTGGGTCCTGCTTTTCGGCCCAAACAGATTATATGGTTGCAAGTATAGGTAGGGATTGTGGCCCTTATACCTCGGGTACTTGATTTCTTGTCAGAGCTGGAGAGCATGGGACCGGGCCTTGGCCTGCAATGCTGCTGGAGTTGTTGTTTACATTTAGTGATTTGGTTTCAGTTGTATTTCATCACGTTGTTTTTCTTACTTCTTTTCATAAATACATGTACCATTCTTCATCATTATTATATCAGACATTGCTTTTACTTTCAGTCTAGTTTTTGCATGCTATTTACTGCTTCTGCTATTGTTTATGCTTATTCTTCCGCTTCATACTTTACCAAATGAGGGAATAGTTTCCCCACTGACTCACCAAGGCCCTCACTGCTAGTCGGAATCCTCTGGCATTTGGGGAAACACTCTTGAGGTCATGTGGCGAACCGGGTACGGGGAACCAGTGGAAGGGCTCCAGATTCGGGTCGTTACAAAGTGGTATCATAGGAGTTTTCCTTCTTTCTATTGCCTTAATGTTTTGCGACCATAGCCAGGGATAGGAAGAACTGGGTAGTTAGTACTTAACTGTGCCCTGGAGTAATTAACCTGTGTACAGGGAAAATCTATATTACCTCATAATTGAAATTTTCAGTTTTTTCAAGTGTTACAGTTTATTATATTTCACCGTTGGGTGATGCACATGTTTTGTGTTGTTACAGTTTATATGATTATGGTTCTATTTGGTTGCAACTCGATGAGATGAGGGTGTTCCATCTCATGCATCATATAGGCACCAGGTAACTGTTCATGCATTTTACCTTGCCATCTAGGGTGCATTAGAATTTCATGATGTTGTGGAAGATGCCGTGATAGATTATGCATGCCATTGTGGCAGTTTCTGTGATAGAAATACTTGTTGCACTGATAGAGTATTACTTATTTTAAAGCCTATTTAGCATGGGCACCAAGCTCTGGTCTTAGAGGTGTTATGGGCCCTCGAGGATCATAATTTGGCGGATCATTGTTTGTTATGTTGTTTACTTGTTTTATGTAATGTGATGATGCCAAGATTTGATTCGTGGGGAGTATGGGCCCCCACAGATCATAATTTGGCACATAGCTGGTTGTTTTTTCAGTGTTTCTAGCGTTCGGAGCAGTTTCAGAGCTACTGCCTGAAAAAACCCAGAATACATGGTGCGTACTTCCTTCAAACACGTCGTGTAGTTTTTAAACCGTGTTACTACCTGTGTAAACAAAAACACGAGGTGTCGGAAAATATTTGGGGGCACGTCGTGTACCTTATGTACACGTCATGTGGTGGTCAACCGTATACCCGGTCGTGTCGCCAACAACACGGGTCGAGGAATCTCGTCTAGTACATGTCGTTTGTTATAAGAACACGTTGTGTAGGTTTCTTCTGGGTACCCTGACGTGTCACGAACAACACGGGTCGGTGTTATCCATCTTTATACACATCGTGTTTGTTCGGAACACTCCGTGTAGGGGTTAGCCGTGTGGTCGGCCGTGTAACCTGTTACACGGGCCGCCGAAGCCTGGCTTGTACACGCCGTGTCCTTAGAGCACACGTCATGTAGTCTAGTTTTTGGAGGACCTTGTAGGTTATCCGTGCAAAGAGACTCGGGAAGGGGAGTGGAGTCCAAGTATACGCCGTATTTTGGGACAACACACCATGTAGTCTGGAACATTACACGACCAATGGTGGCAGAATTTCACTCCATGTAACTGGATTTAACAAACACGTCGTGTATCTTAAATACACGCCGTGTAGTCTTGTTTTGAAAATTTAATTGTTTCTCTCTCTTGTTCCCATTTTTCACTCTTGTGTTTTCTATCCTTGTTAATCCTAAATCTGGAATGTGCTTTTGACCTTTCAGGGTTATGGCACCAAGACATCCTCCCGTTGCACGCTAGGAACTAGGCAGTGACCATATGCCTGATACGGAAGACCAGGGACTACCAGTAGTTCCACCGATTGTTCTGAATATGGCACCTAAAGTGATTCCGGAAACTGGTGCGGACGCTCAGTTCATAGAGGGTTTCATGAGGTTTATGCAGACCTACTAAGGAGCTCAGCATCCTGCCCCGTCTATGGCAGAGATGACGCGAGTCTTCTAGCAGCAGCATCCTCCCACTTTCACAGGGTACGTAGGACCTCAGGTTGCAGAGTCATGGCTAGAAACCATGTTTTCCATCTTCGAGCATCTGGAGACACCCCCAGACAGATGGTTGAATCTCGTGACTTACATGTTGTGATATTCTTCCAAGAGATGGTGGGATATAGTCTCACAGGCAGGGTGCCAGCGGACTATGGCTTGGGACAAATTCCAGTGTACGTTCTACGACTACTTCTATCCAGCGACGCTGAGGGCCGACAGGGCCAGGGAGTTCATGAACCTACAGTAGGGTACTCTTTCGGTTATGGAGTATTCCTCCCACTTCACTGAGTTACAGTGTTTCTATCCCGTTCTGGGAAATGATGAGCTGTTTTTGGAAAGGAAGTTTGAGGAAGGCCTCAAACTAGAGATCAGATCATAGGTGAACATTTTCCAATTGACCTCTATTACTCTGATAGTCAACCAGGCGCTGATCAACAAAAGAAATTTGAGGGAGACTGGAGCTGTTGACCAGGGTGGTTCAACATCCAAGGCTGAGTCATTTCATACTGACAGCAGGAAGCGCCACCGAGAGTCTACTTGAGGTGACTCGAGGAAGCGCGGTATATCTTCTAGAGGATGGGATCTTCCTTCTGAAAACCCGATGGTATGATATCAGTGTGGAAAGAGCGGTCATAAGAAGCCTCAGTGCCCAAGAGATCCAGTGGAGTGCCGAGCTTGTGGCAAGATGGGTCATCTACAGCGTTTTTGCAGAGTTCTTCTTCCACCGGCTAGTGAAGGAGTATCTGTTTATACCCCTCGTTCAGGAGCAGGATTACCAGTCCCACAACAGACTGGGGGATGGAGTTCTTCAGGTCGTTTAGGCCAGGGTAGAGGCCGTGAACGCGGTGGTCAGGCTCAAGGGGGATCAGCTTAGGGATATCAGGCTGCTGTACAGGGTCGCGGTACTGGCCAGATGTTTGCAGTAGAGTAGATTCATCGGTTGTAGGATCCTGGACCTTCCACAATTCGAGGTACGATCCTAGTAGCCTCAGTTTTATCTTCTTCACTTTTCGATACCGGAACTTCTCAGAGCTTTATTTATGTGCACACTGTGGAGAGCCTTAGACTCACTATCCTTACTTATGAGGATACTTTGGCACTAGACACTCCTTTGGGACATAGAACTATTAATGTGTGTCAGTGTAAGGAGTGACCCCTTGAGGTTGGTGGGTGTAACTTCGTGTGGGATCTTTATGTCCTAGAGATGACAGGTTATGATGTCATTCTCAGAATGGACTAGATAGTTCCTTTTCAGGCCTTTTGTCGACTTTTATCATCGCAGGGTGAGTTTCACGTCACCAGAGGGCAGGTCTTTTCTTCACAAGGGCGAATGGGATGTCCAGGCAAGCAGAACTGGACCAGAGCATCATGGGTTAGGCAGAGTTACGGCCCAGATTTCTAGTTTATATCTGGATGATCAGGGTACCTCTCAGATGGATTTTCCTTCAGTGGTTGATCGCTTTCCAGATGTCTTTCTAGAAGACTTATCAGGTTTTCCCCTGGAGCGTGAGGTAGACTTCTCGATTGAGCTTGTGCCAGGAGTTGCACCGGTATCCATACCTCCTTAAAAGATGGCTACACCTGAGTTGCAAGATCTCAAGAAGCAGTTGGAGGAGTTACAAGCTAAGTGTTTCATCCAAGCCAATACTTCCCATTGGGGTTCACCTATGTTGTTTGTGAAGAAGGCGGATGGTACCTTATGGATTTTCATGGATTATCGGAAGTTTAACCAGTTGACGGTCAAGAACCGATATCCCTTGCTGAGGATTGATGATCTTTTTGATCAGCTTTGAGAAGCCAGGGTGTTCTCGAAGATCGACTTGAGATCCGGCTATCATCAGCTGCGCGTTAGGCCTTCAGATATACCCCTGATAGCCTTTAGGAGCAGGTATGGCCTTTAAGAGTATACGGTTATGCCGTTAGGCCTAACGAACGTGCCAGTAGTTTTCATGGAACTGATGAACCAAGTGTTCCATCCTTACTTGGATTCCTTTGTCGTGGTCTTCGTGGACAATATCTTGGTGTACTCTCACACTCGACACGACCATGCAACCCATCTTGAGATCGTTTTGAGTACACTAAGGGAGCATCATCTTTTTGCTATACTCTCAAAGTGCCACTTTTGGATGGATGAGATTCACTTCCTGGGTCATTTCATCTCAGAGACAAGAGTATCAGTAGACCCAGAGAAGGTGAGAGTAGTAGTCACCTGGGAGCAGCCGAAGAACGTCTTCGAGGTACGTAGTTTCTTGGGGTTGGCTGGTTACTACAGGCGGTTTATACAAGACTTCTCACACCTAGCAGCACCGTTTATGGGATTGACTAAGAAGGGGGTGAAGTTTGTTTGGTCAGAAGCCTGTGACTCATCCTTCCAGGAGCTGAAGGGGAGATTGAATTCAGCACCGATTCTAGTTCTTCCAGAGCCGGGCAAGAGTTATATAGTTTTATGTGATGCATCTGGCATTGTTCTTGGAGCAGTGGTTATGCAGGAAGATCGTGTTTTTGCGTACTGATCTTGGCAGTTGAGGCCACATGAGAAGAACTATCCTACGCACGATTTGGAGTTGGATGTTGTTGTTCATGCTTTGCGTTTTTGGAGGAACTATCTCATGGGAGAGCATTTCGTGGTATATACTGACCACAAGAGCCTCAAGTATATCTTCACGCAGCGTGACTTGAATCTGAGACAGCAGAGGTGGGTCGAGTACCTACAGTCTTTCGACTTCGAGCTTGCTTATATTCCTGGGAAGGGTAGTGTTGGGGCAGACACACTGAGCAGGAGGACTCAGATTCAGGCAGTTCAAAAGGCCAGCAGTGAGTGGAAGCTCATGGCTCTGTTCTCTGAGATGCATCTGGATGTACACGAAAGACAGGGTCAGACGGTTCTTTCTTCCGTAAATGTTACCTCTACCCTTTTTGATCGAGTTCGAATGAGGCAGCTATCAGACCCTGAGGGCCTAGTCCTACGAGAGGGTGTGTTAGATGGAGACCCTACTCCGGGGTGGACAGTGGGCGATGACGAGGTGCTACGTTTTCATGTCCGTGTATGGGTTTCAGCGGACATACGTGAGGAGCTGATGCGGGAGTCTCATGCCTCAGCTTGGGCAGTTCATCCTGGTGTCACCAAAATGTACCGAGACTTGCACTGCCAGTATTGGTGGCCAGGTATGAAGAAGGATGTGGCTGGTTTTGTTATGTTGTGTTCCACCTGTCAGCAGGTGAAGGCAGAGCATCAGTGACTAGCAGGTATTTTGCAGCAGTTACCCATTCCTGAGTGGAAATGGAATGATATCGCGATGGACTTCGTGACAGGGTTACCGAGATCGCCTCGAGGAAATGATGTAGTTTGGGTTGTATTGGATAGACTCGCGAAGGTTACACACTTCTTACCGGTCAAGGATACCTTCAGTGTTGATGAGCTGGGACGGTTGTACATCCGGGAAGTTGTACGTCTGTATGGATTTCCACACTCCATTGTTTCAGACAGGGATGCGTTTTTTACTTCACACTTCTAGCAGGGGCTACAGAGGGCGTTGGGTACTCAGGTACTTTTGAGTACAACATACCATCCCCAGACTGATGGCCAGTCCAAGCGAACAATCCAGGTGCTTGAGGATATGCTCCGAGTTTGCATTCTATACTTTGACAGTTATTGGGAGAAGCATATTCCCCTCATGGAGTTCGCTTACAAAAACAGTTTTCAGGCGACTATTTAGATGTCACATTACAAAGATTTGTACGGTAGGCCATTCTGATCACCTTTATGCTGGCTAGAGGCAGGAGAGGTGGCTTTGCTAGGGCTTCATCTTGTTCAGGAGACTTCAGAACAAATAGAGCTAATTCGGAAGAGGATGGCTACAGCGCAGTCTCGAAAAAAGTCTTATGATGATCAGCGGAGACGACCTCTAGAGTTCGAGTTCGGGGATCAGGTTTTCCTACGTGTCGCACCAAGTTTGGGACACAAGAGGATTCGGAGACAGGGTAAGATTTCACCGAGATACGTCGGGCCATTTGAGGTTCTGGAGAGAGTCGGGATGGTTACTTATAGGTTGCAGTTACCTCAGAGATACCAGGCTATGCATGACATCTTTCATGTTTCTCATCTTAGACAGTATTTCTCAAACCCGTCTCATGTTTTGAAACCCGAGGAGGATGAGTTGGAGTAGGATGAATCTTTCAAGGAGCATCCTATCAGGATTGTTGATCATAGTACAAAAGTGCTTCGTGGTAGGTATGTTCCTCTGGTATGGGTGCTATGGCAGCACGGCCGTATACAGAACAAGACTTGGGAGAGGGAGGCTGATATGCGATCATAGTGGCCAAATTTGTTCAAGGTTTCTTCTTCTACGCCTTGCTAGGGAAATTCTGGGAGGAATTTCTTTAAGGGGGGAGGTTTTTAAGAACCCGGAGCTTCGTTTCAGGTACATATCTATTTTAAGAGCTTTTTAAGGAAAAATGGAGAATCTAGAAATTTTCAGAGTACACGCCGTGTACTTTATGAGCACACGTCGTGTACTCCTCGGCCACTCTAAGCCTTGTGTTGGTCGTGTCCGGGCCACACACACGGTGTGTATCTGGAAATTTTCAGAGTACACATCATGTACTTTATGAGTACATGCCGTGTACTCCTCTGCCACTCGAATCCGTGTGATTGGCCATGTCCGTTCCACACACACGGTGTGTAAGGCTGAGGTGGAGGCCTGTTATTTCGGGGTATGGAAAATTGAAGTACACGATGTGTACTCAAGAAGTACACACCGTGTACTTTCTTTTTATTTCATTAATTGGACTAGGGTCATGCCTAATGCTCTTAAACACCTTCTTCTCCACCTAATTCTGTTCAGAGCATCCGAGGAGGACGATTATTCTCTGATCCACCGATCTGTCACCGGTTGTCCGAATCAAACTCAGTCGATTGCATAAGAGTCGCAGCGGTGAGTTCTTGGTTCTTATTTAGCCTTGTTTCCTGATCCTTCCTCTCGTGTCAGTTATCTGAAGTTGAGAATTTTAGAATTTTTTGCAGATCTACTTCATTCTAGGCTGATTCACGGGCCGAGGTTCAAGTATATCGATCTCCAAGGATTGAGGTAGGTGGTTTGTTTCCCTACGTTGAAGTTCTTTGAGTTTTGGTTGCAAAAGTGTCGGATACCCATGTATCGGGTATCCCAGGTTAGGGTTTTGATCCTGTTTATTTATCTACATTAGATTGCTTGTATGCTTGAGGTTATTAGATGATTAATAATTACTTTTTATCATGTTTGAGGATCACCCCATGGGTGTTATACCTTTTTTTGGCTGTTTTTTGTCATTTGGCATGGTTTGCCTACGAGGAAACCCCTATTGAATTTCTAGTATGCATGTTGACTTGATTTCATGTATTTCATGCTGTTTATATGCTTGTGGATGCATTTTGTAGCTATTATACAAGTAGTTGTTTAACTTACGTAGGTTTGCTAACAGTCGATTACACATGGCTGGACTACTCAGCGCTGTGAGAACCTGGTGCGGGAGATCAAAGAGTGAATTGACGATTAAGTACTTCCCTGGAGGGTCTGTTGGTTTTAGTTTCGTACGCAAGACCTATGGGGATCATACTTTGTGCTTCCCAAGAGTGTTCTTAGTTTACCCACACATCGAGACCATATGGGGAATTAGACGTAAGTGCTTCCTCAGAGAGTCTGTAGCTATTATTACAAGACCATAGGGGAATTGACGTAAGAGCTTCCCAGAGTGTCTGTTCCTTGTTTGATTACTGGAATATATGGGTCTGCTAGTTTAATCCACCCAGAGAGTCAGTGTGAATTTTTTATGGTTGGTTTTGATGAGTCCACCAAGCCAAAGAACAAGCTTGGGTTTTGTAATACTTATGTTAGGTCTTCTTTTTAGATACCTGTTGTGTTACTTTCTTATCTTGGAATAGAAAACTTTGCTTGTTTTCCCTGGTTGTGCAATTAAATGAATGTGAATGGTAATTGGTAGAATTGTTTACTGCATTTATTTACCTTTACTTTTGCTATATCACTCACTGACAGTAGGGAAGAAATCTTGTGGCGGTTGCCTACTGGGATTAGTCTCACACCCTGTTTGGGTCCTGCTTTTCGGTCCAAACAGATTATATGGTTGCAGGTATCAGTAGGGATTGTGGCCCTTCTACCTCGGGTACTTTATTTCTAGTCGGATCTAGAGAGCATGGGACCGGGCCTTGGCCCGCGATGCTGTTGGAGTTACTGTTTACATTTAGTTCTTTGGTTTCAGTTGTATTTCAGCACGTTTTTTTTGCTTACTTCTTTTCATAGATACATGTACCATTCTGCATCATTATTATATTAGAGATTACTTTTACTTTCTATCCATTTATTGCATGCTATTTACTACTTCAGCTATTGTTTATGCTTATTCTTCTATTGCATATTTTACCAAATGAGGGCATAGTTTCTCCACTGACTCACCAAGGCCCTCACTGCTAGTCGGCAGCCTCTGGTGTTTGGGGAAACGCACTTGAGGTCATGTGGCGAACCAGGTACGGGGAACCAGTGGAAGGGCTCCGGATTCGGGTCTTTATAACTAATACCAAAGGTTTTTAGATTTATCGAGCCTAAACACCAAATTGGGTATATAATTGATTCCAACTTTTAGTTTTACTTGACAAAGAATAAACTTTCCACAACTAAGTAAATATGTCATACATTTTATATTCACCATTATTTCCTATGATTCAAGTATCACTGAACTATTGTTTGAGTATGAAACATCATAAATAACATTCATTCTTGAACCCAGAATAATTTATTCTTATTTATAAAGGATACTTTAGATAAATTTTATGGTTATACTCAACAACTTGTTCAACTATAATCATTAACTTGTAAAATATAATTTATGTGTCTCACCACTGACTTATGAATCACCCTTTCTCAGCCTCTTGGAGAATACACCTAACTTCGTGTAATGATTCTATTACAAACATGGTTACTATATTTCAATACATATATGTGAAAGGAATATTGTATTTAATACCCTAGTAGTGTGTTGGAAACATTATATTTATGAATATACCTGGAGAAGAATCAAGAATTTTCTTTTTGAATTCAGTTCAATGATTTTAACTTTTATAGAATTTATTTCAAGTTATGTGATGAAAATAACCTTCTATTAAATAACCAACCTCATTTCATTGAAGGATGTTGAAAATGTTCCTTTTTCCTTACTATTTTCATTGGAATTTTATCTTTTCCTCTCAAATTATTCACCATAAGAATTAAAGATTATAATTTCTGTAATATTCTTATTTACTTGGTTAACCTTACTTAAAAGGTAATGAAGTGTTTACTCCATACTATTCATTTTGTAACCTTAAACAAAATAAGGTTTGTGGTTTTAATAGATATAATAATTGGATGCCTTGAAATATCATGATCCATCTTTCATATTTTCACAAAGCTAATTTAATCATCACATTCATATTTTGCTTCACTTTCTCCTTGTAAGCTACTCAGAGATGAGACTACATGTTATATCTTCGATGTCCTCATGTTGTAGCTGCAACTAACATTAGATATTGATGATATAATTGTGAAATAACCATAATATGAATCATACATGTGTATCCTATAATCACTATTACACTCTTTTTTCTTTAGTTATTTTTTAACAAATTCTGGGACACCAACACCTTGAATTTCAAATATTTTAGTAGTGTGTGTAAGTGCCTATACTACACTTGGAAATTTGTCCAAGTTTGGACAATAAATTTTTCCATTATTGTCATATTTTATTTATTGTGGTATTACTTTCCATTTTATACAAAAATAAAATTCTAGCATACTGTACTTTTTTTCTTGATTATCATTTTAGACATTATTGATTAATTATATCATTAAATGTCTCCCAATATTTTATTGAATTCTAGGAACACTTTGTGCTATAATTGTAATACTCTATCACTTCAGTATTCTAGTGGTAAGGATCCCTGAAACACCCTTCATAGTCTAAAATATTTGTCTATACCACTACTCGAAGGGTTCAAGGTAGGTTTTTGGTTGGCCAACAAAATTAACTTGTGGTTCCTTGATTTTTTTAGTGAAGTTTCAGCTTCAAAATCATGGCTTAATTTACTCAATGATTTATTATAAAATAAAATAAATTTATCTTTGGATAATCCTTAAAATTGATTTAGTTAATTAATCCCATTACTCTTATAAGAACATCTCGTTAGTAATCGGTTCCCCCATCTTTGTCAGGATGAGCACCCAAAACATTTGGTTATGTTCAAATTTAAATGATGGAAGGTGGTTATGACTTAATATTTATTTGAGGGGTTTTTTTGTTTTTTCTCTCGATGGATGTAATACATTTATATTAATATTGTTCATCAATATTTCCATGCAAAAAAAAACATTAATAGAAAAAAAGCATAAGTCTCTTCTTTATGCATTTAATTATTTATTATTTTATGTATTTTCTCACTATTATAAAAATTAATAAAATAACAAATAAATGGATAAAGTTAATCAACTACCCAAATGGTCTTAATCATTTAAAACGACCTAAGGGATTCACACATAAGTCTTTGCTTGATTCATGATGTAGCTCACCCTCATCTAGTTTATTCGATGCTCGTCTGGTATTCTGATCGCGTTGTCGAGCGCGTTAAATTAGATGTTTATTTTTAACTAGAATTTCTGCAGTATAGCAGCAACCCTAGGTCGTCTCTCAATGGAGCCTTAGATCATTAATTCCAAAATGTGGTTCTGATTATAAAGGTAAAAAGTGAAATGGGGTTTTATAATACTTGGGTTTGATGATTAAAGATGACAATAGAAAAGGAAAGTGATAAAACAAAGTAGAAATGAACAAGATTAATTAAGTGTGATCAACCCGGGGTACTCTCATCATGTTTATCCTCCACTGCTTCATGATATAAGGTTATGATGTTTTAATCCCTGGTTTTTAACACCTAGAACCAGAATTTTACTGAGTTTATACTAGGATACCTCCTAGGGTTCAGTCGAAAACACACAATGATTCACCGGACACCGCCGATGATTGGGTGATTTGTGTTCGACATCATAACCGAAACTCACCAAGGCAACACGCGAAGAACTCGATGTGATGTCCAGGTTTGTATGTTATTTAATTTTGATACCATTAAATAAATTTACATGACATTGACAGTGATTATGTGATTTCAATTGACCAATATGAACCACACAAACACCGCAATTGGAAGGGGGAAAAGAAAGTGTTGAACGGTGTGTGAAACATCACATGAATGGGTATGCCCAAACTTGGTCATATGAGTTGAGCATGACATACCAGTACATAACTCAATAAAATAAGAATATAGGATGATGAAAAGCAACATAACAACATGGAATTCAAATGATCATTCAAATATTACAAACATGAATCTTGGGATTTACATCACGTTTCTCCCCGGGTGATCACAAGGGGTTTAGAAACCCATGGGAGAGAAAGAAGAAGAAGATGTTGAAGTAGAACTTACCATAGCCTCCAGAACTTCTAGGGATGTTGAGAAGACTCCTTGGGGACTCAAAAATGGAAGAACCTTTCCTCTTGGCCGAACTTCATTATGGGGTGCCCAAGGTGCCTTTTTATAGCCAAAATGGGAAGTGGTTTTGGGCACCCGGATTTTGATAAACCAATTGGAGAAAGGTTTTAGGCTATTAGATAGTCGAATCTCCCTTTTTAAAAAACTGTAAAGTTGTAGACCCATGTCTTATCTATCAACACCTAAGGTTTTAAACCATTTGGAAAAATACATCTCAATATATTGATGAACTACAGAACGCCACTTTTGACTTTATGCATATTCGGTGGCTTGGATAGATCAGTTCGTATGGGCCCCATAGAAGCCGAATAAGGATTGGGTTCCTTGATATTAAATTTAGACTATTCAATTTTAAATTGGTACAAGAAATTTCATCCCATTTGGATGCACGTATTTCACGTACTATTCAAAAAAGTGGACAGAAGTCCATGGGATGCCATGCAGTTTGGCCCATTTTTCTTCTGGATAATCTCCAGGCCTCCAAATCATCTTTACCTTCAATAAAATTTTCAAAAAAAGTAACATTTCCCTTTTAAACAAATAATAATTGAATAAAACATGAATTTAATTGTGTTATTATATTTGGAATTTAGAATACAAATTCAGTTTAATACAATGGTGTAAGGGTGAAAATGACATAGTGAATCATGGAACGATCACACCACCACACCTAAACATTTTCACTCCTGGTAAAAGTCACATATCCAAATAAAATGATGAATATATATATATATATTACCAACATCATGAATATTTAACATTTGAGGAAATTTTAATTAACCAAAGTAATGTGATCAATGCAAAAACCGCGCCAAGGAGTTCTTCCCGGTGAAAATGGAAAAAGATGTCTCATAAATCATATCACAATAAAATTCAAATAGATTCATGACACCAACATGACCAAGGAATTAAAAAGTCAACCATTCCACTAAATTTCCATGTGTGTGTGTGAAAACCATTTCATGTTATTCTTTCCACTTTCTATCAAATAAATATAGGTTATTTTAACATTATTCATCTTTAAATGATTTTTCACCAAACCTGTCCTACATCCATTGCAATCATATTTCAAGACCCACTCATTTAAGCATTACCAGAATTCAAACCATAAGATCCTGACCTAGATATCCCCATATGTTTCACATTTCATCACTCCACTCATTTATTATTATTTTTTTGAAGTTTCATTTGGAACAAATCTCACACTCATCTCTCAACCCTTGTTTGATCTCCTCACGACACTAATTGCAATAGTTATAACAATATCAAAGGTTGAGGAGGAGTGGTTTTTGACCTACCCAAGACACAACCAATTTTTTTAGGGTGTACAACAGTTAGAAATTAGGTACACACGCATAGTTCAATCTGGTACCGTAATGAAACAGATCGTATAAGGAACAAATGTATGGAAATATCATTTAAAGATGAAAAATATTAACCTAACATATATTTACCTTATATTAAGTAAAAAATATTCACACTTTGTGGTTTGGTGCAAATATTTGTGGAGATATTAGTGACATAGTTTTCCTAGAAACTACTCACACAAGGGGAATCAATCATCACAAAGGTTTCACATAGATACGACTATTTATATCATTGACAGAAAACCAATTCACTAAAAAAAGAAAATCACTCCATGATGTTAAATTCATACAAATATTATTTTTAGCCTTCATTCACTACATCAGAATCGCCGTTTAGCGACGGTTTTTTAGCGGCGGTTCTGGGAACCGCCACTAAATCTTTTTTTTAAAAGTTTTCACGGTGGTTTATAATAACTCGTCGTGAAACATGTGTTTTTTTTTCACAGCGCCGACCCTTCCCCCCCACCCCGACCACTCTTCTCACCCCGCAACCCCGAGACCCCCTCTTCCCCCGCAACCCTATCCCCCCACGACCCTGGCGACCCTGCGACCCTAGCGACCCTGCGACTCCGGAGACCCCGCGACCCCTACAACCTATATGAACCCTAAGGTTTAAATTCTAGTAATTTTCTTGTAGTTTGAGTTAAAAATCACTCATGAACTTGTATAGAGTAGGCGTCCAAATCTTCATTCGTTGTTGTGTTTATTTCTATTTCAACTAATTTCAGTGTTTTTCATGTTTCTTTGTCTCAGCCTTCTTCTGTCCATTTTTTTGTTGTTTTGGAGTCTGTAACAACTCATGTTTTGTTCCAGAATATCAAGTAAGGGTGAAATTTTATTTTCAAATTATGGTTTTTTGATTTCCAATAAGTAATGAATTGTATTTATCAAAGTTGTGGTCTGCAATAAGGAATTTCTTTGGTCAAAACTTGATTGTGTAATGAATTTTCATTTTGCAGTAAATGATTATATTTAGTAAAATTATATTCATTTGTTGTAACATATATATTTTATACAATTTATATTTTGGATTGTGGACCTTATTTTCTATAAGGGATCATTTAATGTATTTGAATTATGTTTTAGTTAAGTTTAGGAAATATAATGTAAGGGCTTTAATATTTACTATTGTGATAAACTTTATTTTAAGGGATCATTTCATTTTTATAATTTATGTCTTATGTTAATGTTTCTCTAAATCATGTTTTGAGAATTAAAAGATCGGGTTTAGTTTTTCCTTAAAAATTTATCTTCTTATAATTGATTTCTATTTAGGGAATTATATTTTATAATGTTTTCATGTTCCAAAGTAAGTGATTAATTTTATTTTAAAACTTTAATTCATGAATTTCTAATTTTGTTAGAGGAATTTAATATATATATATATATATATTCATCTCAAATTCCATGTTTTATACATAAGTGATTCCCAAATTTATTTTTTTAGAATTTAAATTCATATAAATATATACATGTGATTTCATGTTTGTCATACATAAACATATATAAGTATATTTAAGTATTAAATTTCAAACTCTATGACTAATTTCTTCAAGTGATGTAAGTGGGTGAAACATATATATATATATATATATGTATATATTATACAAGTTATGTAATTCATATATATATGTATATATATATATATAAATGAAGTTTGTAAATGGGTGTATATGGGTGTATTATATATATGTATATTAGGGATAAAATGTTTATTGACATGTTATGATGTTCACTACAACAGTAATAATGAGATGAAGAAGACCCCAAAACCATGTCTCCCTCACTATCAATCTCCACTCATTGTGTAATGACATTGCACCCAAGGTGGACAACACATACTCTCGTCCATTAATATTCATCATCAACCTCTAATTGTATCCTCACATGCACCTAACAATAATTCACTATGCCTACCGGTGTCCCTCTTGTGTGGTTCATGACCCCTAACCAATAACCCAATGCCTCACACCTCCTCTTCTACTGGTTCTCTCTTATCCATGGTGTTTTCATCATGATTTGACCTTGATTCTTATTTATTCCTTCATCTTAGGCCCTCTTATTCCTTCACAATTATGTCTTCCTATATTTTCTCCTTTTCATCATTTTAATTTGGTTTGGAAAAATCCTAGGTAGAGTTCTATCAAAAATAAGTATTTTTGAATCTTTTTTATAAAATGAATTACAAATAATCTATGGTGAAATATTTCTAGGACTATTTATATCACACTTTTCATACACATTCATGTGTGTGTGTAACTTCTATCTTTTCATTCTAATTCCAAGATTGCGATTTCTAGTTATTTGTTTCCTCTTGATCCATTAATGGACATTGGAATGTTGTGACTTTTTGGGGATCACATAGAGATGTTTTGAGTTGTGAATATGGTTGTGACTTTTTTTGGGAAATTTTAATGTGAGATAGTTCAACTAGGTTTATTTTGTATTTAAATTTTATTTTTATTTTCTTTCTCTATATGTTATCCAAACTAAATTATTTTTTATTAATATGTATTGTCTTGGATGAAATTAATCACTTTCATTGAATATGTATCTTTGTATTTTTCATTATTTTTTGAAATGGATAACCAATTTATTTATAAGTCCTACCTGACTATAATGAATTATGACACTTAGGTATGGAGTTCCGTATACTTTTGATACTTGATCATGGAGTCCATCAAACATGTGTTACTCAAGCATAGCATCCCTTTACTTTGCATAAATTTCTTTTCTGTGTTGAAGTGAATGGTATTGAATTCATTCTAACTTATTGTAGTGGTTTGAATGAATATAATTCTTCCAAGTTCCCGAATATAATGTTTAGAGAGAATTACTTCTGGGATCTATTTCCACTTATGTGATTCTAATTATCTTATTATGTTGTCCTGGATGATAGTACCAACACCTCACATTTCATCTCCAAATTCCCAACATGATTCTACTATGAAACTCCAAACACCAATCCCAGACACATCAACTATTCTTCAAATACCCTAGTTTGATCCCCAAACCACATCAGCCACATCTTGAATGCCATTACTGATGTGGTCTCCACCTTACCACATCAATTTTTATGAAACAACACTAGTAAGTCCTTATCTATATTAATTATACCAAAGGCGCTCAATCCCACCCACCAATGCGCTATCATATCCTGGCCATGATTCCTTAAAACTCAAGGAATAACAAAAATGTTCAATGCCCACACTGAAGTCTGAATCTGACTCTTAGTTCAACTCCATGGTCAGATCCTCGATCATCCCGTTTAACAATAATTATCCACTCATGAGCACTAACAAATATATGGTCCAAATAACCATCAAGTCACACCACAACTCTTTTCTCTGTGAATACACCAAAGAGAGGTCTAAGAATTCAATCCACACAAGGTTCGTAGAACCTCAAAACCTAATCTCCCAAGTTATTTCATCATGAATTTCCATGAACACCACCGCTTATCATGCCTCAAGACTACCATCCCTCACATGGTTCTTTCCACTCAAAATTAACAATGTGTTGAGTTTTGTAAGCATCATAAGGTTTTCCCTAAACATTATTTATAATAGATATATTCGATATTAGAGTTTTATATGAAGACTCTATAGAGAACTTATGTTGGGGTTATTCCAAATTAACAATATGATTTGGTTTTCATGGTAAAGTAGCTACCACATTGTTAGAACACTGTTTCTCTTTACCAAAGAAACTTCCCCTATCCCAAACACTAGAGGGTTCATATCTAACTCAGGGGCTCATATTTATTATATTATGTTTTTGTAATCTTACACTATCGTATATATGAATCTCTTTATCTATTTAGTAGTAACTATGTGTTTTAATTTTTTTATTATTGTGTAGGCACATTGTGATATACATGGATAAAATTTGGATCACGTTACCGAGGAACACACCTCAGTATGTTAAGGGTTTGAATGAGTTTTTAGATTTTGCAATTTCTAATCGATCCATTGAAGGGAGAATAAAATGTCCTTGTCCAAAATGTAAATTTAGAACATGGTTGAAGAGAGATGAAGTTTATGAACATTTAATACTGAATAAATTCCCTGGTCAATATTTGTGTTGGATTTGGCATGGAGAATCGAATGTTACAAAAAGATTGAGCACTGATGTTAATCCACATAATGAGATACCATGTTCATCGACAATGGAAAATGAAATGAAAAACCTCATAAATGATGCATTCGGCACTGCAAGACACCACTATCAGCATAAAAACATATCAGAACAACCAGAAGAGGGTGCTACAAATTGAAATGTGACAAGTGATGTTTTTGAGACTATAACACAGGCAGATCAAGATTGTAACATATCATTGGATCCTCCTCTTGATTATATGGAGCCAAATGTAAGAGAAAACTTCACTAAGGAAAATGTGTTTCATGATTTAGTTGACGATGGAAATAAATAGTTGTATAGTGGGTTTTTAAAATATTCAAAGCTTTCATTTCTGCTGATGTTGTACCATATCAGATGTCTATGTGGAATTAAAAATAAGGCAATGTCCATGATATTGGAATTGATTCATGATTCATTTCCTGAAGAAAAAATCCCAGAATCTTTTTATGATATGAAAAAAGTTGTTAACAAGATTGGTATGAATTATACAAAAATGCATGTGTGTCCCAATTATTGTAAGCTTTATTGGGGAGAGGATTCAAGTAGACAGAATTGCAAGAAATGTTCTTCTTCTATATGGCAGGAAAAGGGTGATGTTTGAAGTATGAATGAACATAATTTCATGGAGAAGAAGAAAAGGAACACACCTACAAAGGTTTTGTGTTACTTTCCTTTGAAGCATCAATTGCAAAGATTATTTATGTCATCAAAAACCACTGAATACATGAATTGTCATTCATTAGATAATAACAATGATGGGTTAATGAGACATCCATGAGATTCCCAATCGTGGAAGACATTTGATTCATTACGTATTGATTTCTCATCTGATCTTAGGAATGTTCGATTGGGATTGGCTATCGATGGATTCAACCCATTTGAGACTTTGAGTACCAGTTGTAGCATTTGGTCAGTTGTTTTGATCCCTTATAATTTTCCTCTGTGGATGTGTATGCAACAAACATCTTTTATCCTTTCGATAATTATTCTTGGAAAATAAATGCCTAGAAATGATATTTATGTATACTTGTAGCCTTTTATTGATGAATTGCAGGAGTTATGGAGAAACGGTGTTGAGACATTTGATGCTTCTTCTAAAACAATGTTCAAAACGCATGCTTCTTTAATGTGGACCATTATTGACTTCCATGGGCTTGGGAATTTATCTAGTTGGAACACTTACACGGGTTTGGATTGTCCCGTTTGTAACTTTGATTGTGAGCCCAAACGGCTACCTCGCAGTAGAAAATGGTTCTTCTTGTGTCATTGAAGATTTCTCAAGGCATATCATAGATTTCGGCTGAACAGATCAAACTTTAATGGTTCCATTGATCGTAGACCACCTCCAAAGTTTTTAACTGGTTCTGAAATATTGAAAAAGCTTGAAAATGTTGAAATAGAATTTGGGAAGGTTCATCATTTGAATGATAGTGAAAAATGGGTCCGAAGTGCATCGTCAAGTGAAATCGGAATGCAGCAATGGAATAAAAAAAGTATATTCTTCAAACTTTTGTATTGGGAATTTAATTTGTTGTGGCATAATCTTGATGTGATACATATTGAGAAGAATTTCAGGGACAATTTGATTTTTAAATTGCTTAAAGAGCATGGAAAGTCGAAGGATCATCTCAATGCTCGCAAAGACTTACAATCAATGAACATAAAAAGCGATCTCTAGCCATAAGAGAATGAAAAGTATCCTCCGGCAATTTTTGCAATGAAAAATAGGGATAAAGGTGCATTCCTTCGATTTTTAAAGAATGTTAAGGTATATGATGGGTATTAAAGTAACATCTCGAGGTGTGTTGACTTGAAGAATCATAAGTTACATGGATTGAAAAGTCACGATTCACATATTTTTTTACAATAGTTACTACCATTGGAATTGCGTACATTATTACCTGAAAAAATTACTGCTGTTGTACTCCAATTCTGCACATTTTTTAGACAACTATGTGAGAAATCTCTACATCCATTTCAGCTTGACAACCTCCCGGAGAGGTTTTTATTGACCCTTTGTGCAATGGAGATGATCGTTCCTCTGTCATTTTTTACTGTAATAATGTATTTAATTGTGCATTTGGTTGAGGAAGCTAAATTAGGAGGCCTCGTTCATTATCGATGGATGTATCCAATTGAGAGGTACTTTATTTATATGTTTTTCAGTTAAGTAAACAATTTTTGGTACTTAATTAAATGCATAATTATGTTTATTTTATTTCCCGGATATCTTGGGCATTTGAAATCATACATGAGAAATAAATCTCAACCAGAAGGCTCTATTGTTGAAGGCTATATGTCTGAGGAGTGTCTTACCTTTTGTTCTGTGAACCTCTCTCGTTTGATGGATGTTGGTGATCGTGAACTTCATGATCCATATATCTTAGCATCACAAGAAAAAATGGTATATTATGTGAATGATGTTGTTGATGAAGGTTGGAGTGTAGTTTCTCACGTAATACAAAGATATTTGTATGATATGGGTGATGAAGTGGATAATTTGACCTCTGAAATTGAATTTTATCAACAATAGGAAGCAGAATTATTTGTCCATCATGATATTGAAAATATTAGTCTAGCAAGGATGAATGAAGTGGATGAAGTAATGGAGCAGAAAACCGACATGATTGAAGGGGAAAATGATTGTATGTACAATTATTTATTTATTCAGCAACCACTTGTTTCATTTCTGCAGTCATTCAATATCATTGTTATATATATTTTGTCTGTTAGTACTGGGCATCTATTATCATTTTTAAATTTTTTTCTGCATAATTTTTTTGAAATATATATTCTAAACTTAATTTTATTTGATTAAATGACAGGAATGCCAAGTAGGAAGTAGTACACTATTTCATCTAGTTCTGCAACAGATGACGATCCATCTGGCTCCCTCCCCACGACATCTGAGGCACCAGATGCCTACACCCCTGCACCATCTCCCCCTGCACCATCTCTCACACCATATTTGGATGTCCCATTAGAGGGTGAGTCGTAGACTCCCCCTTCAGGAGCCTCAGTAGTGGGGCAGCGACACGCCCCTTCCAGTTCATCATGGGCATACTGGAGTGTCACTGTCATAGGTACAAATTTTAATTAAATAAATTTATTTAATTTTGTTTATACTAATTATTTTATCATTGAAGATGAAAAAAATTCAACTATGGAGAAAAACATAAAATGTGCAGATGTTTGTAATATGACTGGCGAAAAGATAGTTGTGCCATTTGATTCTTATGGGGTCCTGACGGATGACGTTGCAGGGTTACTTGGCCAGATTATAGGCCAGCTGGCAGCGGAGCCCATTTCCCTTCCTATTTTATATGATGATTGGAGACATATGCCTCCAAGCAGGAAAAATGAAGTTTTTTATTCTCAAATAAAGTTAAATTTATTACATTATGGTTTAATTGAATGTCATGTTACTAATATGCTCAAAATGAATTTCTGTATACAGATGTTCTTCCAATTTACAGTTGGTTATGTGATAGCACGGAAGTGGATGTTGAAAAATATAGGTAGGAAATGGAAATATTTCAAATGGATATTGTGGTGTGATGTCAACGATACCTCGTTGACTATGCAACAAATGTATGAGAAGCTACCCGGTGGGGTACCGAAAGAACAGTGGAAAGTTTTTGTTGACAGACATCGTGAAGAGAAGTGGATGGTATTGAAATATATATTATTATATTATCTTCATTTTACATTTATACATGTATATGAATAGGACATGAAATTGAATACATTACTATTAAATTGAATTTTATTTATTTCAAGATCTCTCAAGACAGAATGCATGAAACTGGGCTAAGCAAGTCATCCCTCACACTGTGGGCTCAAAAAGATTTTCTAGAATCCGAATGACATTGGTTATATTTTAATTAGTTTGAATATTTAGAAGACAATATTATCTATTTAATATATTGATTTATTGATTTATCTTTGCTTAATGCAGTCACCGAGTTTAGGTCACGAAGCATCACGAACTGAACTGTGGTTGGATGTTCACAAGAAATCATATGGAAGTTTTATTAATGAGCCTACTAAATAATTTGGGGTATGAAGTCAATTTTGTATTATAATAACTTATTATAAGTTTTTAATGTGTTAATATATATTGATATTTGATTTATAGGTAAAAATTAAAGAACTATGGGATGTCAATCCTGCGTAGTCCTACTCAGTCTCCCAGGATGACCTGGTTACTAAATTCCTTGGGAAGAAGCATCCTGGTAGAGTGTAAGGGATGGGTTTGGGGCCCGTACCATCTGAGGTTTTTAGCAGGCCACCGGGGATGGCCGCTGCATCTACTCCTGGCTTTAGTCATCCCATACCCGGAGGTGCTCAGAAAGATATTGTTTCTCTATGAAACACAGTTCACCAGCAGGGGGATCAGATATCTACTTTTCATAAAGACTTGATTGAAATACGTCAGCATATGAGCAGATATGCCCCTAGTGGTAGTTCATCGACTGGTGGTATGAAGGTAAATCACAAAAAATCAAAATAATTTAGCTTTCTAACTTTCATTGGTTTTAAGTTTTAATATAAATATGAAACCGTATTTAATTTTCTATATAATGTTATTACAGGTGACAGCAGAAAGTGGTGATGAAGGTGGAGAGGGTAACGATGCATCATCGGACCATGAGTAGTTGTATTGATCATGTGTTGAATAAATATGAGAACATTTGGTTTGTATATGTAACATTTTTGGCACATAGTTGCCACCAAACATTTTCATGTCCTAAAATTTCCTTGATTTATCATGTTTGCTTTTATGCATTTTATTGATTTCTGATGTTTCTTTTTGTGTCTTGATTTGTCGAGTGTGGTATACATCATTCCATTTAGGCCTGTGTTTGAATTGATAGTCGAGATTTTGGATGACTAGGAGTTAAACCCATTGTTGAAGTGTTGAACAAATTGGGTCATTTCACATGTTATACTATTTTGGATTTTAACTAAGTAATATTCTCTTATGTTGAGATGGTTTTACTATTTTTTAGTGGTGAGGGGGTAGTGGATTCATCCACACCTGTTTCATACTCAATAGAATCATGTTTCCCAACATCAATTGGGTTAACATTGAAGAAATATACTAATGTTTTACCACCAATAGGAAACACATATTTACATTGTAAGAGGGATATCATTAATTTGGGTGTGATCCCATATGATGAATGATACTAGAGATGACCATGAGGAAAAAATGATAAAAAATTCCCCCACCCATGTGGGTTATGTTTTCCATTGTAATTTTATATTCACAAACTCCACTTAGGATAGATTCTGATGCTTTTAGATATTAGAGCATTGTAACCATCCCTAGTATATTATCTAGATATTCTAATGGGCCTCATGGGTGTCAGTGGTTGGATATCCCTAGTGGGATAAACTTTTAGATGCTTGAGTATAGACAATAGGGAAAAACACCCTATATATATTTTTGAGTACTCAAGGTCACATGTTAATAAAAATGACTATAGTGAACATGATACTCATAATGAA
Organism: Viscum album; assembly: GCA_963277665.1. Lineage (NCBI taxonomy): Eukaryota > Viridiplantae > Streptophyta > Magnoliopsida > Santalales > Viscaceae > Viscum > Viscum album. The sequence goes on along the minus strand of OY728136.1, from coordinate 1,083,793,139 downwards.
GTTCTAAGGTGATTTTTGCTTTATGGTGGACATATTTATCCAAATCAATATGATAAGAGAAGAACGTGTTCTCATGATCTATTGAAAGGATACAAAAAGGTTGGATGTGAAATTATGGACCAATGCTTTTGAAATATAATATTTTTAGTTGGACAACCTGTAGGGAATTATTCCCTATAGATTACCATGAGTGCCATATAATGTCAGGATAGATCCATTTAGATGGTATTCCTGAAATAAGTTGTGAACCATCATGCACTCATTTTACAAGGGTAGGAGACAATGTATGTCAGGGTATGGGGAACATATATTCATAGAAATTGAGTCTTATGTATGACATAACAATTGTTTTCATGCCTCACCATTGTGTTCCTTATGGGTACTATCAGCTTGTTTTTGGTCTTGAACATAATTGGTGCATTTGGTGATTCAATTTTAATTGAAGGGTGTGATGAAGGTATTAAAAAGGAAACACAATGAAGAAACCCATCAATACATCATCAAATGTAAGAGTTTATAGTTTATCAATCCAATTCCATGTTAATGGATTCACATTAGGTTATCTATTTTTTGATGAGAAACTCCAATGGGCTTCCATGTATATGAATATTTGGTATGGATGTCCTTTTAGAACTAAATTACAATGAATGGTGTTCACTAGTGATTCATATACTATAGATTCTTCGAAATGGGTATTGGTAAAAGGTGTGATATTTTGGGATCATCAAATATTCTTTGGGGGGAATCATTTCAATTATTGTATTCCCTTATAGATTTATGATTTTTTAATGAATAATAACAAAATAATAGTGTTTAACGAGTTACCCCTATTCCTATGATCTCTATGAATCTGTGTAGATATGAAAATATATGATTTTTAGGTTAATCATTCATATAATACATGTTTATGATTCATTTTTTTAAGGCCATATAGTTAGGAAATTATTCATTTTTCACCATACAAAGAGGTCGTAGGTGTTTACATTGTTGGGATCAGGCCCATGTGACGAGCATCATATGAATATCTATAAATAGAATCATAACACACATAGTTCATTATTGATTATTGGAATACATCATACCATTTATGTTCAATTTAAATAGAAATATTTCAAGAATATTAACTTTTTGTGAAGGGGAACACTTTGTGAAAGGTACCTAGAAATAGATAGTGTTTGAATTTATCATGAGTTTCCATTTCAGTTTCATCTTGGTCTTCAATGACTAATTTGGAGAAGGTATGGTTGTGGATTACACCTATTAGAGGGACCATATATTGTTTTCAATATCATATATGTTGGTATTATGATAATGGATGAATGCTTAGGAGGTTGGGGCATACAACTTGAAGGTAGATATGATATTGTGATACTAGGAGGGGTATCTAAAATTAAGGACTATATAAATAATCTAATACTAGAGTCTTTAACTATGGTATTTTGTAAAAGTGATTCATATTATTCTTTTCGCATAAGAATAATAGCATGTTTCTCGATGTTGGTATTGAACCTCAGAGGGGAATATATTGTATCCTAGTTAAGAGGAATAAAATACAATATAATTGAAGGCATGAATTTTAAGGTAATGTGAAATGATTCATCATATATTAAAATTGTGTTGAAATGACATGTGTAATGAATTTTAGAGTCATCCTACCAGGTTTATAAGGTGATTACTATAATGTATCTCAATAATTATTTTAAATTATGATCAAATAGAACATAATGTTTTTGTGTATCATGATTTTTTTAAGAAATAAGTTAATAGAAGATTAGTTGTGTTACAAAAAAGTGCACAATAAGGTATTGAGTGAGGCTAACACATGAGCTTCTCTAAGACAACTGGTATATTAGATGTGTGTGGTGATGGTATATTTGGGGTATTAAACCAATTAGGAGGTCCACACATGGTAAATCTAACTGTTTTTTATGCTCACTCCCTATATGGGAACACTAACACACATGTAGATCTAATGTTTCATTTTCAAGTGATATATATTATGGGGGATCAAGAAGGATTGGCTAGATGTATGTTTGGAGAGTAGTCAAATAATGGACCTATGTTTTATAGTTGATTCTATTATATATTTTTTTCAATTTATTCTTTACTGATTTCTTAGGTTTATGTTTCTTGTTGTGTGTTGGTATGCACAATATGGTTCATTATTATATAGCATGTCAATGTTTACTTATTTTTTTCAATTTATTCTATACCAATTTCCTAGGTTGATGTTTCTTGTTTTCCATTGGTATGTACAATATGGTATTTCTGGTTTGATTTGTGTTTTAGGGCAGTGGTGCAGCGGAAGCAAAAAAAATTTGGTCAGCTTTTAGCGGCGGTTTAAACCGCCGCGAAATGTACATTGGCAGCGGTTTAAACCACCGCTAAACGGTGAAAACTGCCATGAAATGTAATGAAAATTATGTTTCACGACGGTTTTAACCTCCGCTACATAGTTTCATCGTAGGTTCTCATTCCACGGAGGTTCTCATGACTTCAGTGGCGGTTTTACGGCCACTAGATTTGAGTTTATTCGCGGCGGTTATAACCGCCGCGAATAAAATGATGTCAAGGGATTGTAAAAACCACCGCTAAACTTAGTAAAACCGCCACAGAATGAGGCATCTATGACACTTTCTTTAAACCACCATGAAATGGAAATAACCACCGCTAATAGATTGGTGGCACCATATTAGGCAGTGGTTTACATAAACCGCCGCTAAACGGCGATTCTCTTGTAGTGGTTATGGTATTTTTACTTTCCCCCCTTTATGGTCACCAAATCATCGAACTTCGAAATTGTTGATGGGGAAAAATGAAAATACCATAAAGAAGGATAAAAATATAATAAAGTAGAAAATGATGAAAATTCCTAACAAACCCAGGAATGTATCCACCCCCCCCCCCAAACACCAAGAATGTGTTGTGTCCTCACTGAAATAATTGAGAATGTGAGAAGGAAGGATAAAACCTGGTGTGTTTTATTGGTATGATGCATCGAGAAGGTGGATTTCCTCCATCGGAATCTTTGGAAAATCCTCATAGAAGTGTTTAAGTCGCTTCCCATTGACGGTAAGACTTAGTCCACTTTTCTCATGCAAAATTTGTATTGCACCAAAAGGGTAAACATTAGTAATAGTATAAGGACCGAGCCGTCGAGAATGAAGATTACCTAGGTGGAGCTTAAGCCTGGAATTGTACATGAGGACATTCTCAGCAATATAGAACTTCCACTGGTGAATCATGCTATCATTAATAGCATTTGTCTTCTCTTTATAGATTCGGGAGTTCTCATATGCATCACGTCGAATTTCTTACAACTCTTGAATTTGTAGATTTATTTTCTCACCTGCATATGAAAGGTTTATATTACATTGTTTAACAGCCCAATATGCACAGTGTTCTACCTCCACTGGGAGGTGACAAGCCTTTCCAAACACAATTCTGTTTGGTGACATTCTGATGGGGGTTTTAAAAGTTGTACGGTACACCCAAAGTGCATCATCCAAGTGCAAAATCCAATCTTTCCTATTAGGTTGTACCATTTTTTCCAAGATTCATTTAACTTCACGATTTGATATTTTTGCTTGTCCATTAGTTTGGGGGTGATATGTAGTGGAGACTTTATGATCATCCCCATACTTACGAAGCAAAATTTTCATGTTGCGATTGCAAAAATGTGAACCCTGATCACTAATGATGAATCTTGGTAAACCAAACCTACTGAAAATTTGGGACCTCACAAAATCAACAACCACACGAGATTCATCGGTCCTGGTGGCCTTTTCTTCCACCCATTTAAATAAATATTCAACAGTCAATAAGATGTACACAAATCCAAATTAATTTGGAAAAGGTCCCATGAAGTCAATGCCCCATGCATCAAAAAATTCACAGAATAACATGGGTTGTTGGAGAATTTCATTCCTCTTGGAGATATTCCCTGTGAATTGACAATGACTGCATGACTTAAAAAATCTATGGGAATCCCCATACAATTTTGGCCAACAAAGTCCAGAGTCAAAGACCTTTCGAGTTGTACGTTGAGAGCCAAAGTGGCCCCCACATGACAAGGTGTGGCAGAAGGTCAAAACAGAGGTGAACTCATGGTCAGGGATACACCGACGAACTACTTGGTCACTGCAAATTCTCCACAAGTATGGGTCATCCCAAATGTAACAACGAGAATCATGTTTAAGTCTCTAGGATTGTGAAATGCTGAAATCAGTGGGGACCCTAGATGTTTCTAGAAAATTCAAAATATCTGCATACCAGGGGGTAAGGTCCACAACATCACAAAGGTTCTCATGAGGGAATAATTCTCCAATGGGTAGGGGTGAGTCAACATGATGGTCCAATAGTGGGAAAATCATACTAATGTGGTCAGCTACAACATTTTCCACCCCCATCATATCACTAATCTCAAAGTCAAACTCTTAGAGGAGGAGCATCCACCGTATGAGATGGGGTTTGGCTTCGTGTTTCTTTAAGAGAAATCAAAGGGCAGCATGGTTAGAAAACAGAATCAATTTTGACCCAAGAAGATATGAACAGAATTTTTCCAAGTCAAACACAATAGAAAGAAGTTATTTTTCAGTCGTTGTGTAGTTTACCTGGGCCGGGTCAAGGGTACGCGAGGCATACACAATGACATGTGGAGCCTTCTCAACCCTTTCTGATAAAACTTCCCCAACTGCAAAGTTAGAGGCATCACACATAATCTTGAAGGGGAGATCCCACCTTGGTGGTTGGATGATGGTAGGTGATGTGAGACACTTTTTTAGTGAATTGAATTCATCCTCACAATTTTATCAAACACAAACTCATAATCTTTTTGCAATAACTGGGACAATGGAAGTGAAATCTTACTAAATTCTTTAATGAATCGGTGGTAAAAACCAGCATGACCCAAGAAAGATCTCACCTCATGAACACATTTTGGATATGGAAGGGTTGAAATTAATTCAATTTTAGATTTATCAACTTGAATTCCCTTATTTTAAATGACATGCCCAAGAACTATATCCCACTCAACCATAAAATCGCATTTCTCATAATTTAAAACAAGATCTTTTTCAATGGAGCGGTGGAGGACAGAACTTAGGTGTTCCAAACAATCATCAAAATAATATCCATGTACCGTGAAATAATCCATAAATACTTCCATACAACTCTCAAGGTACTCAGAAAAAATACTCAACATACATCGATGAAAAGTACCAGGAGCATTACATAGACCGAATGGCATCCTTCTATATGAAAATGTGCCGAATGGACAGGTAAATGTTGTCTTTTCTTGGTCATCAGGGGCTATATGGATTTGGAAATAACCCGAATATCCATCAAGGAAACAATAATGGTACTTACCAGCCAATTTTTCTAACTTTTGGTCAATGAAAGGTAAGGGAAAGTGGTCCTTTCGCGTGGCTTGATTCAGTCAACGGTAGTCAATACAGACTCGCCAACTAGTTTGCACACATGTTGGAACCAATTCATTCCTTTCATTTGACACAACTGTTATTCCTATTTTTTTAGGCACAATTTTCACTGGGCTAACCCATTTACTATCAGATATAGGATAAATGATCCCCGCATCAAGTAATTTACTGACTTCCAATTTTACCACTTCATGGAGAGTGGGATTCAACCGGCGTTGAGATTGTCTTATAAGCTTAGACTCATCATCCAAAAGTATATGGTGCATACAAATAGATGGTCTAATCCAGGGAATATCAGCCAATGTCCATCCTATTGCCTTTTTACATTATCTCAAAAGTTTGAGCGGTTTTGATTCCTGTTGTAGAGAGAGGTTATTGGCAATAATGAAAGTCAGTTAGTTAATACCCTCAAGATATGTATATTTTAAATTATAAGGAAGTGGTTTAAGTTCCAACACTGGTGGTTTCTGGATTGAGAGAGGGGATTTAGGGGGAGTGAGGTCCATTGAACTGTCTATCTGCTCATGTTTATTCTCTAAAGATAGAGAATATATAGAAATAATATTTGTAGAATCATTGACGGTCATGGGTACCTTAGAATGAACAAATTCTTCAATTAAAGAACAAAATTTACACATTTCAGAACCCACACAACACTCAAAACATGAATCAAAACTCAAATCATCCAAGGGTGAAGAAAACAAAAATGAATCAAAGTTTGGGTTGAGGAGAGAATTGTGTGTGTGCATTGTTTGAGGGAACTTCCATCGAATATACAGAAATAGTGGAGTGCTCTTCAACGGGGTGTTTCATAGCCTCAAGGATGTTAAAACTTACCTTTTCTCCTCTGATTTCCATAGACAGCATACCATTGTGAACGTTGATGATCATCTTTGCTGTTTTGAGGAATGGCCTCCCAAGTATGAGAGGAGTGTGTCCTTGGGTTTGGGTATCTTCCATCTCAAGAATGTAAAAATCAGCAGGGAATATTAGATTCTTCACTCTGACAAGGACATCCTCAATCACTCCTTTTGGATGTGTTGTACTCCGGTTAGAAAGTTGCATGACAATGCATGTTGGTTGAAGCTCTCCAACCTTTAGAGAAGTATACACGGAGTGAGGCATTACATTAATGGAACTACCTAAATCCAGCATAGAATCAGAAAAGAAGGTCTCCCCTATGGTACACAGTATTGTGAATGTTCTCGGATCCTTGCATTTGGTTGGAATTGCTGGTTGAATCAAGGCCGAGACATTCCTCCCCAAGTTGACTCTCTCATTCCCCTTCAACCTTTGTCTATGGGTGAAAAGTTCTTTAAGAAATTTCGGATAATGGGGAATTTTCTTTACTGTATCAAACAATGGAATATTAACTTGAACTTTTTTAAATGTATCCATTATTTCATTTTCAATCTCATTATCAAAATTTTTCTTTGATTTAGAGAGTCCTTGAGGGAAAGAAAGAGGAATTTATTGTTCATGGGAATCCTTAAGGATAATTTTATTGTCATTTTTTTTTGTTTTTCTTCATTGGAATCTTTTGTGGGTGGAGAAAGAGTGTTTTCAAGAGGGGGACATACATATTCAGTAGAATCAGTAGATAGAGAAGCTTCTTTACCACTACAAAGTGTAATTTCACATACATTACCTTTGTCCTTCTGATTGGCAGTGGGTTGAGATGGTAGTTGTCCGGAACCTTGCATCTTAAGTTCACCGATGGTGTTTTCCAATTGTCCCACTTGAGTTCGTAGGTCTTGAATTGCCGATTGTGTGGTCTGTTGGAACTAGAGGTTCTCGGTTTCCATTTGCTTCACTATATCCTCGAGGCTTGGTTCAGATTTTGGAGGAGGAGGATTGTTTTGAGATGTTGATGGATAATAAGGTTGCATACCTTGGCCTTATTGATACCAATTCTTCTTGGGGTATCTTGAGTTTCCTCCTTGTCAGTACTGGGGTTGTGCTTGCCACCCAGGGTTTGGATTTGGCCTGAATTGTTCTTACATGAAGGGAGGTTCTTTTTGTAATGGACGCCCTGGGATCATAGCTGCACAAGACACAGATGAATCTTGAAGTTGTGGGCACTGGTCATAAAAATGAGTGTTATTAGAACAAATACCACAATGTAATAGAATAGAAGTAGAGTGTGAGTTACCTTGTGCTTGAGATAATTAACTTAGAAGGGTATACATCTCATCAAGTTTATTATCTACCTTTTATTCTAGGGCTGAATGACTTACCTCGTGAACTCCTCGGGTTGGTGTAATTGATCGTGTACCAAATTGTTGTGCATTTTGAGACATGTTGGCTATTAAGTCACGAGTGGCGGAAGAAGTTTTATCAACTAAGGCACCACCAGCTTCAGCATCAATCATTCCATGATCCATGGGGATAAGTCCAAAATATAAGTATTGGATTAATAGTTGTTCACTAATCTGGTGGTGGGGGTAGCTTGAGCAAAGTCTTTTGAATCTCTCCCAATATTCATGAAGGGTCTCTCCTTGTGATTTCATAATTCAACGTATTTCTTTCCTAATTGAATCATTTTGATAGGTAGGTATGAACTTCTCTAAAAAAGTCTTTTTAGGTCTTTATAGCCCCCAATTGTGGTAGGCAAACAGTATAGCCAATCTTTGGCTACACCATCAAGGGAGAAAGGAAAGGCCCTAAACATAATTAGGTTTTCAGACACATTTTGGGGTTTCATGGTGGAGAAGACTATATGAAACTCTTTGAGATGTTTGTGAGGGTCCTCACCAGGAAGACCGTTTAATTTAAGAAGAAGGTGGATGAGACCTGATCTCAGCCCAATGTTGGCTACTTCCTCGGGATATTGGATGTACGCAGGTTGGTACTCCACATCAGGGGTGGTCAGTTCTTTTAAAGTTCAATTATTTGTAGCCATGTTATCTTGGGTTTGATTGGGTTCAATTTTGGATTGATTTAAGACCACTTGAGGTTCCAACAGGGGTTCCTCAATGTTACTTGATTGTCCTTCTCTAGATGCCTTGATTTGAGTGTGAAGTGATTTTTCAATTTCAGGATCAAATTCAAGTAGTGTTTCTTTACCAGGTCGGGTTAGGAAAATAAGATGTGAAGTTTTTTTTAAAATATGGATAAAATTTATTAATAAGGGTGAAAAGATAATATAATGTTATAATTCAGAATTATAGAGAAGGATATGGATAAGAAGAAGAGAGAGAAAGAGAAAGAACACACAAAAAACAACAAAAAAATAAAGACAAAACCAAAAACAAAAACAATCAAATGGGGGTGGGGTATTGAAAGGAGTACTAATTAAGAAGTAAAATAAATAAATAAAAGGAAATAAAGAAAAAATGATCATGGATCCCTGGCAACGGCTCCAAAATTTGATCGCGTTGTCAAGAACGTCAAATTAGATGTTTATTTTTAAATAGAATTTCTGCAGTATAGCAGCAACCCTAGGTCGTCTCTCGATGGAGCCTTAGATCATTAATTACAAAATGTGGTTCTGGTTATGAAGGTAAAAAAGGGAAATGGTGTTTTATAATGCTTGGGTTTGATGATTAAAGATGACAATAGAAAATGAAAGCAATAAAACAAAGTAGAAATGAACAAGATTAATTAAGTGTGATCAACCTGGGGTACTCTCATGGTGTTTATCCTTCATCACTTCATGATATAGGGTTATGATATTTTAATCCCTGGTTTGTAACACCTAGAACCATAATGTTACTGAGTTTATACTATGATACCTCCTAGGGTATAGTCGAAAACACACAATGATTCACCGAACACCGCCGGTGATTGGGTGATTTGTGTTCGACATCATAACTGAAACTCACCAAGGCAACATGCGAAGAACTCGATGTGTTGTCCAGGTTTGTATGTTATCTCATTGTGATACCATTACATAAATTTACATGGCCTTGATAGTGATTATGTAAGTTCAATTGACCAATATGAACCACACAAACACTGCAATTGGAAGGGGGAAAAGAAAGTGGTGAACGGTGTGTGAAACATCACATGAATGGGTACCCCCAAACATGATCATATGAGTTGAGCATGACATACCAGTACATAACTCAATAAAATAAGAATATAGGATGATTAAAAACAACACAAAAACCTGGAATTCAAAATATCATTCAATATTACAAACATGAAGCTTGGGATTTACATCACGTTCCTCCTCGGGCGATCACAAGGGGTTTAGAAACTCATGGGAGAGGAAGAAGAAGAAGATGTTGAAGTAGCACTTACCATAGCCTCCAGAACATCTAAGGATATTGAGAAGACTCCTTGGTGACTCCAAAATTGTAGCACCTTGCCTCCTGTCCAAAATTCCAAATGGGGTGCCCAAGGTGCCTTTTTATAGCCAAAATGGGAAGTTGTTTTGGGCACCCAGATTTTGATAAACCAATTTGAGAAAGGTTTTCGGAAATTAGAAAGTTGAATATCCATTTTTAAAAAACTGAAAAGTTTTATCCCCATGTATTATCTATCACCACAGAAAGTTTGGCACTAGTTGGACAACAACAGCTCGAGATATTGATAAACAATAGAATGCCACTTTTGACTTTGTGCATATTCGGTGGCTTGGACAGATCAGTTTTGATTGGCCCTATAAAAGCCTAATCAGGATTGGGTTCCTTGATATGAAATTTATCCTATTTAATTTTGGACCGGGACACAAAATTTCAGTCCATTTGGATACACGGATTTTGTGTAATATTTAAACCAGTGGAAGGATGTCCATGGGATGCCTTGCAGTTTGGCCCATTTTTCTTATGGATAATCTCTAGGCCTCCAAATCATCTTTACCTTCAATAAAATTATCAAAAAAAGTAACATTTACCTTTTTAACACAAAATAATTGAATAAAACATGAATTAAATTTGTTATTATATTTGGAATTTAAAATAAAAATTCAGTTTAATACAATGGTGTAAGGGTGAAAATGACACAGTGAATCGTGGTACGATCATATTCGCCTTGACTTGGTGTTGTATGTGTCTTACATTTTCCTTATCAGGGAATATCGTCTCATCTTGGTATGGTCCGCATCTCTTCTGATATACCACTTCATCTTGGTGGGGGTCACATCATACATTTTCTACATTCAAAGTACAAAAAAACTCATGTGCAGGCGAGGGGGAATGGGGGTGTAATGTACATCTGATAAAATGGGAATGCAGTCCTTTATACATATTGACCGAAAATGAATGACAATGAATAGAACATATTAATTAATTACAAACATCGCACGCAGTTAAATAATTAATTAAATGTAAGCATACATAAGTCAGTGCTCAAGACCAGTGCACAAGTAAAATGAAAGAGTAATAAAAATTAAATTGAGATAATTTAATTATGGGGTTATTTTTAATTAAATTCAAATAATTTAATTATTTTCAGTCCCCTATTAATTTAATTTTAATTCCAAAAATTAAATCAACTAATTAATTTAATTAAATTCCAAAATAAAATTAATTTCTTTTGGATATTAAAATTATATATTTTTTCTAATCAAAATCAATATTATATTTAATTTAATTTAATTAATTAGTTATATTAATTTAATTAGATCGGGCACCAAAACTCCTATAGGCCCAAAGCGGGTTGATCCTAACTTGTATAGACCCATTTCGAGCCATGAAAAGCTCGTGTGGGGAAATACTAGGTTAGAAGGGTTTTCCCTGACCCATTCTGGGTCAGGCACACCCCTCTGAACCTGTATCAGTGCACATTGGGTCAGGAAGAAGGACATAAGAACAAAAATGGTTAACTCCTTTTAGGATCTAGCGAGAGAAGACCACGACAACCAATAGGTCATTCAGAACTAGATTGTCTGGAATGTTGGCATTTGGGTGGGGATCCCTTTGGCGGTACTATGAAGTTGGCTCATCTGTGGATCGACGGGTGATTATTTATGGTAGATGGGGGATCCGGATCTGCTAGAGATCATATATTTGGGTAGGAGGATCCGGCGAACTCAGGTAATTGGTAGTGGCTAATCGTCGTGGAATGAGGAGGGAGCCCGAGCATCTCTATCTTACAGTTGGGAGATACAGAGGGTGGCACTGGGAGGAGTTGTATAGGCGATGCAGGTCGAAGTCAGATGACCATCGAAGTTGGGAAGTAATAGAGGAGGCCATGATGGGTGAATTCTATCTTGGTAGAGGGAGGTGCGGGATGGCTGGATGGTGGACTTGGCCCCGGGTGAAGATGATCGGTGACAAGGGGAGTCATCGATCGAATGGGGAAGCAAGCTAAGGGTGGTCCAAGATTGGCCTATAACTGTTTGGAGGTTGGGCTTCCGGCGGGATGTGGGAGATAAGGGGTGCCAACCTTCCCCCTTTTTTGACTTTAAAAAGTTTTTTATTAAAATTTTAATCATTCACGCCCTAAAAATTTCTTTTTTTGTTGGCTTGTTGACCAATGTGTTAGTCCTCCCACCCACTTTAGTGATTTTTTTAGTTTTGGAAAAATCCACACAACTAGACAAATATTTTAAAAATATAATAACAATTAAAATTATAATAAATAATAATTATTATCATTAAATTATTATATTATTATAATTAATCAACAATGAAAGTAAAATGTTGGCCGGTATTAATTTTCGGTCACTAGACTCCGACCGAAACTTGGTCGGTTCTTTTGGGATGATCAGAATTAAAATTTTAAATTTTTAATACCGGCGATCACACTGTACAAAATCCATGAAATTTTTTCAGATGGCCATTACTTGGTAATATGAGGCTAGATTGAAATTCAGTCAAATCTGTTGGGATCATTTTTAAACCCTCTACTGAAATTTAAAGTAATTTAATTTTTCTAGGCTCTGAAATTTTACACCATCCCTCTTATAACAATTGAAGGTACCAAGGTTGCGGTAAAATCTAGTGGGCTAGGTATTTTGAAAAAAATCATCATTAAGACAATGAGACTTGTCGTCTCCAATAATTTGAGCCTTGGTATAGTTTGAGGATCTCACATAATTAATTAGAGCACTAACAATAAAACTGAAAACATACCTTTTTTCAAATCTAAAGTTGTACTCGACATCTGCTTTTCTTCGGTGATCATTGATCTAAGGATCCATATCGGGATCCCTCTATATCTTCCACATGCACTTCAAAAATCCATGGAACATTGATCGTCAAATTTCAGGTGATAGTACAATGATTTAACGATGTCTTTGAAATCCTGATGATTACCGTGATCTGATGACATTGATCCTTGAAGGAGTTCTTAGATCGATGCATAGAGATATTATTTCTCTCTCTATAAGGTGTTAGGAGAGATAATCTCTCATTCTTGGTGAATTAATAGTTCACTAAGAGCTTCTCCTCTTTTTCTTATATAGTGGGAGTCAAAAATACACATATGGGTTCCCTGGCCCCTAGAAAAATATCTCCAACTAAATAAGTAATAAATAGATAATATTGACGAACTAAACTGCATCAAAAATATTATTTATTATTTTATCATATTCCTATAATATATATATATATATATTCGGGGATAAAATCTCAAGATATTTAACTCAAATCATCATTCTCGCTTAATATTAAATGAACCTGGAATATTAAAATGATATTCGTTTGATTAATATTATTCCTCATATTTAGTTAAATTGTATATAGATTTAATAAATAAACTCAATACCAATTATTCTTTACTTTAACAATATGAATTTATTTATTTATCAGGGATCGATAACTTGGACAACACTCAGAACCTATGGTGGGCCCCACCATTTCTAATATTCTTATTCAACTAAATATGGAATATTCTTGAATACACTATTGTGTGTGACTCTCTAGACCCTTATCTTGATAGTAGTGACTAAAATCCATAGACCAAGAGCAAGATATAGCAACCCATCAAGGCCCCTTAAGAAATAAGAAAATTCATAGCAACAACAACCAACCTATAGACACATACTTTGTATTATAATCTCTTTGTCATTATAAATGTCATAAAGCAGGATGCACACTTGTGTCATTACACTTTTCATGCTTTATTATTTGTTGATTCAACTAGATGGATTTACCTTTCAACTACATTGGACAAGGATTTATAAAGGTACTACCATACTAATCAAAAAGGCATGAGATATATTACTTCCTCAACCCAAAAGTGATTAATAATTTCTCGACCTTTCAACCAATGTCATGCCACCAATGATGCACTGAACACAAGCTACTGCGCCACGATTTCATTGTCTTGGTTTTTTTATTGAATCAATGTATATGATAAAATGGAACCCACTGGTATTGATCTCAAGTCAGGAGACCAATACACATGTCCATAGATAGGAATAACCAATGACACCTGAAACATGTTTTGTTCCTACTAATGAGTCTGTCCTCATGATCTCACTACTAGAGATCACCAAGTATGAACTTCATGAGGATGTGATAATTAATCTATGGACATTACCATTAAATAGTGGATTTAGAAATATATACATTATAATGGAAAGTAAACATCACTTATATCTAACTGTATACATGATATGGAAATCAAAATTACTATTCAAGTTGGGTATAGGGAACCGACTATTACAACATTGTTTTTATGAAAACAAAGAAGGGTGTTTCAAAAGAGACTCGTAATTATGAATTTTACATTGATGATTTCAAAATGTTTTCAAGAAATATCTTTCATTATGTGGATTTTATTTTACTCTCTATATTAAAACACATGTATGTAAAATGTAGTTACATTTCAGGTTTCTCCCTCCATTATTCTATTAATAAGTGACTATTTTTGTGTGATTAATTTTTCAAGGACAATCGGTTTAGTTTATTTTGTTATTTAATGTTATGAAACCCATTTTTTATGTCAGTTCTTAATAAAAAGTGAAATATTTCTATTTGGATGTTTTTATGAAACCCATTTTATTTCTATGGGTTCTTTATGAATGTTAATGAATTCCATTTAGATTTTTAAGAAACCCTTTATTTTTTTCATTAGTTCCTTATGATATGTTTATAAGTGATTTTAATTGGTAAAAAATGTATGGTTGGTGATAGGGGTTCCTATATCACCCTCCAATGAATTTGTTTAAGTTTATCTCTCCTAAGATAGTCAGGCGTCTACAATATGAGATTGTTCAAAAGGCATGGGCATTACGGTTATGTTGAAATTTTTAGGCATGGAAATAATGTGTTTTTTAGATAATCATGAGAATAATGAGTATTGTCATACATGTTTTACTATTCTTATGGTTGTGAAAAATTACCAATTTGTTCATCAATTTATTCTAAAATTTCAAGATGCATTTCATTTCCATGATATTTCATGTTTTCAAGATTATGAATTATTCTTAATTTGTTCCACACTTTTTATTTCATGCTCATATGTTATAAGAATATTGAGATGGGATTTGATCTAGATCATATATTTTATTTTTTAAAAGTTTGGGGTCGATGCCTCATTTTATTATTAAAGCAATGAAAATATCTCTTTTAACTGGGTAGATGGAGACCCATTGCATAGCCCGAAGGCCCAGTGGGCTTATAGCCCATTACATAGCCCATAGGCCCAAATTTTTTTCCCAATTCTTATTCTGTGAATAGTAACCCACCTGCTACAATACTGCACAGTACCACCGCTGCTATAGTGCCCTACCGTTGCTACAGTACCCACCGATCTATAGTACCATCACTACTACAGTACCGCTACAATACAGCTATAGTACCTTCACCCAATGGGTTTTGAACCCCCATTTTCATGTAGGATTATGAGGTGCTTACCACTAAGCCAAACCCCAACTACAGATCATATCTTTTATGATTCCAAAATAGTTTTTGATATCTTATATTACTCTAATATATGTTATGGTTATCATCTAAGTTATTCTGAAAATTTATTATTATATTTATTTCTTACCCTTGTTTTCCATCATGTTATGATATATTTTTCCCTTAATGATCATTTTCTCCCATCTCTTTCTTATGTTTCCAATCCCTAGGTTATGTATATGATTATATAATGTTAGATATCTAGAAAAAGTTCTAGATGAGCATGGTTATTGAGAAATTTTCACAAGTGTAATAAAATAAGATGTTTATGTAGCTAATTTTTTAGGAACTAAACCTTTATGTCCCTATTTTATGAGATTTTTTTTAGATTTAATATTTAAATCATGTGATTAATTTACTATTTAAGTTAAGTTTATCTTGGGTTTCTTTAGTATATTATTTTAATAAAAAATTATTTCAGAATCGTTAATTTGAATACAATATTTATATGATGAAATTAAATTTTAGGTTTTTTTAATTTAAAAATAATTATACGCCATAATAAAACACTATTAATATTAATAGGAATCATTATTAATCATATTCTTGAGCCTAAATAATAAATTAGTAAATATTTTATTCAAAGAATCCCATTTCTCGTGCCTTATAAACACCTTTTATCCCCCATTTCTCCTCACACACAAAATATATTCTATTTCTAAATCTCTAACAAAATCACTCTATAAACTCGTTTTCCATGTTCTTCATCTCTGATTTTGACTAAAATACCCTTATCCAAAAAATTGAGACTCACTTGAAAGGAGGAATCATAAGGAGAAAGGTATGAGTTTTAAATACTATATCCTTTCTTCTCCATGCTCTTCTTTATTATTTCATAATATAAGTAATCCTTAAAGTAACATTGAAATGTTATTTTAATTATACTCTAATTTATTTATTAAAATAAAATATTTATTAGTTTTTCTCTTATTTTCAACTCTTATAAAAATATCACTCAATCTTGGTATGTTTATACTATAAATGTAAATGAATATTTTTTAAATTAATATATTCCATTCATGTATACTTTTAAAATAATTTTGCAACATATTTTTTATAATAATTATCAAATTAATTTAGGTTTAAGATTATGGAATAATAAAATTATCATTGTATTATATATATTAGTGAAAAACTATCATGAACATTTTAACTGGCTAAAATGATCACATCAAGACCAGTTTTTTAATATGAACCATTTTGAACAATCTATTAAACATGGGACTTTAATACTACTAGAATGACATAATATCCTTTACCTTGAAGCTTCTAGAAATTATAAAATCATTGTAAATTTACATTTAACCATTTTCATTATACAAAATATTATTTGAAACTATGGATAAAAATTTTCCAAATGATTAAATTAAACAAAATGACACTAATTAATAACAAATAAATGAATAAAAATAAATAATAATAATTCAATAAACATGAAAATTTTTATAAAACAATTAATTTATTAATATAATTTGATTATTTAGGAGGGTTTATGAAATACAAATTGATTTGGGACTCAAGGTAAGGGTTCTTAAACCTTCACCTTTATTTTTTAATTCTTATTTATAATCTATTTTATAATTCTCCTTCATATAAAACTATTTTTATAATTATAATGGCACATATTCTTTTTATCAATTATTAGTTGTAATTATTCACTCCCTCTCATCAGACCCTTTTCATAATCTATTATTACATCACAATAAGAGATTCTCTTCCAAATCCTTGTTATTTCTATGTATTAATTTTTCACTAACAATCATTTATTCAACATATTATATTTAAATTATTTAAAATATACCTTATTGTTTCCAATTTATATTATTGGTATTAATTATCTTCTTTTCTATATTTAGTATTCATATTTTATACATTACCTTTTAAGTAAGGGATTCTCATTTCAATTTCTTATCTTTCATACATGTTATTTATTATCCACTAATTTTTTATATAGTACATATACTAGCCCATTGACATATTTTATCACAATTTAATTTTTATTAATAGGATTTAAAACTCAATTTCTTGTTCACTTTTTATTATTTGTATTCATATCTTACCAAATTCATAAAGGAAATTTTATTTATCTCCCTTTTATATTGGAATATTTCTTTTCCATGTCCATGAACTTTATTTTATTTGTATTTAATTGTTTTTAAATACTTTTATATAAAATTACTTTATTTAATTAAAAATACCTTTTCTATTTTATTTACATTCCATTACTTTAATTTCGATGATATTTTAGAAACTAAAAAAATACTAAAGTTATCTATTTAAAACATTCATAAAATTTGCTATCTTTCTAATCAACGATCCTTTTAAAATAAATTATTTATATTATTTCTTCAAAACATTTTTAAATAATCATTTAATTATATATAGGTCAATTATTTTTATATAATTATTCTCATTATTTGGGATTATTTTAAAATTATGTAAAATATTATAGAATTTATTTTTTAAATCTTATATGATTTCATATATTCTTCTGAAGTATGTTTCATATGTTTTAATATCCTTTTTAATTCTATTCATTGTAAGTTACATATTATATTTCCTCTTACTTTATACCCTTTAATTATCTTTTAGTATTATAAAATAATTCTTTAGTTCATTATCTAAATTCATATGTATCTAGGGTGATCTGAAAATAAAGTCTCTATGAGAATATTAATTTATCACTACCTTTTTCTTTCCTTCTCATAATATATGGATAATGATTACCTATATTCCAAAACATTTCCATTTTTAATATCTTATACTTACTTCTTCTAATTGAAGTTTATTTGCCTAGGTATACATACCATTCGATTGATTGGGGAATATTATTGACTTGACTATATTCCCCTTATTCTATATGGTGTGAATAAACTCTGTTTCATAATTTTTATTAATTTTTATTTACCCAGGTAGATATAATTTTTTATTATTACTATATATAAATTAATTATATGCATTTTGAATATCATATAATTTATTAATATGATTGAAGTGTACTTACCTAGATAGAAATATCATTCAATTAAATGGATTGATCTAATGACATAACATTATATATTTTAATTTGATACAATGTGAATAGCCAATACACTATTATTCTGATTGAAGGTTATTTTCAAACATAGCCATACCATAAGTTTTCATAGAGAAAACTTGACAATACCCATACCCATTATTTATATATGAATAATTATTTATTAGTTATCCATTTTTTTATAAGAGGTTTATTTTGGAACATTATGAAATCAATTATTTATCCATTCTTTTTATATGATAAATGCATTTGATTTATCATGTGATGGGTGGGGATTATAATTATACAACCCTTTGATGCATCAATAGGTCTCATGGGACATAATTTACTGGGTATTGTGCATATTCATACCATTTATTTATTATTTATTAGGAAAATGACTTGATAAAAGGATTGTGTTATCTGACATTATTCATTCCTTCACTGTGAGTTCTATTATTATTTTTATACATGATATTATTTTATTTATATTCTTATTTTATCTATTGATATTTTACCCTCATTTTGTCATTTATACAACATAATTCTACAATTTAAGCATACTATGTTATATACATCGAATTTATGTGATATTAGCTTCTATTGTATTTTACCCCTTACTAAGAATTTGAGGACACCTTATATTTTTTTCCCCATTTTCCTAGGAATCCAAGAATAATTATTCATATTATCTAATGATAAAAATTGAGGAATAATAAGGTTTCATGAATTCTTATAGTGTATTTTATGTTTCTAATATATCGTATTGATCAAGTATCCATCTTTATTTCTGATACAGGTAAGATTTTAGATCCTATTTATTGTGATATATTTGTTCTATACTATTATAATAAGTAACCACCTGCTCTAGATTACTAGAGTCAAGGTTGTCACATTTGGTATCAAAATTAGTTTAGTATAAATATCATGAACTAGATTTAGAATAATATAGTTAGATAATAAATCATAATGATAAACCAATCATAAATTTTATTAAAATTTCTAAAATGGGTAGAAATCATGATATTCATTTATAAGAAATTCATAGGGATTCATGAAGAACCTAGTATAATTAAATTTTTTTTCAATGTCTTATTATGTTATAATATTTTATTGATAATGGAATATGGTTAGTAAAATGATAATGTGTAGAAATTTTTTGATATTATAATTATTTACCTAAATATAGAAATTTCGATATAACAAGTAGATTATAGTAATTTTTGCAGGCGGGATAAGGAATACACATGATATAAAACCCCACTAGATGTCCTTTAAGTTATAGAGATCCAATTAAGGTATAAAATTATGAATAGAGAAGGTTAAAATATAAAATTAAACTCGATTTATAATGATTTATAATATAAGGTAAATAATATTAAGTTAATAACATGTTCAAAATTTTAAAAGGATAGAATAATAAGAAATATTATTATGTATGATGAATATATAATTTAATAACTTTTAATGATACTATTATTACTAAATTTTATATTTATTTTAATTTTGAGCAATATACCATAATATTTTACAAAACATTGATTAATATAGCATTTTTTAATGATAAATTGAAATACTATTTTATTTTTCTTCAAGAGAAATTAAATTTTATTTTTTATACTAATTTTTATATCTCTGATAATATGGGACTTAAATAAAAAAAATTATAATATATTTAACATTTAATCATTAATTAAATATTATCAAAGTACAAACAACATTTTATCTTAAATTTTAAACATTTTACTCCCTCCAGATTATAATTATATTCTAAAAGGATCTATTAAATTTCATAACATCACATTCATTTGATGTTATAAAAATCATTAAATAGTTATAAAGGAGTTTGGTCATCAATTAGTGTATATATGCAATTGATTTTTTCAACTAAGTATTCTGAGAATTATTACACATTTCTTAAAATCAATTATGATTTAAATTATAAAATTTCATTTTATTGAAATTCATATTGAAATACATTTTCTGATATTTCAAGATAAAAAATCATTATAACTTTATTTTTAACACTAATTTCAATCAAACTATATTTAGAAGAAAAAAATAAGTTAAGTAATTAGAAATTATTATGAGGCATTTTGTTACTTCTTAAACATAGTAAAATGTATCATGGAGTAAAAAATATCATTGATAAAATTCTAAAATCTATTACTTTCTATAATTATTGGTTTTATTTAGTATATATATTCCTATATATTAATTATTTAAAAAATTCTTGGGAATGATTTATTTAAGGGGGGAATGTGACTTCCATGATTTTCAATAAATATGTTTACAAAATATTTCCCTTAAATTATATACCTAAATTTTAAATTCTTTACTTTTATTTTTTAATAAAATAAAATAAGAATTTATATACATATATATCACATATTTAGTTTGATTTATTAAATATAAGTTTGTTTATAAAATTTTAATTCAAGTATAATTTAATATCATAACTAAATAAAAGAAAACACGTTAAGATAAGATCAATAATTTATTTCATAGCCTTATATTTAAAATGATAAATACATTCTATAAAATTAGAAATAATACATATAGATAATAAAGACAAGAAAACAACATGACTATAACATGAAAATTCATAAGGTCATACTCCCATACAAATACAAAAATTGTGAATAATTATTTGAAAGGAAATTGTAAGATCCCATTATTTCTTTGTGGTATAGAACCTTTTAATTTTAGTTTGTTCCTTATATTTATCCTTGTAAATGTGCTTAATAGGGTTAGTTGCTCGGAACCCAGAGTTTTAGAGAGAATAGCTAGGCTGAATGGTTAGTAGAAACCATGCCTCCCAGTCAACATAGTTAGAGAAAATCATGTGGGGATTTTTAGGTCACAACAGAGGTCCACACGGTTTAACTTAACCATGCAGCCTAGCCACACGGTCATGCAGAGTTATGGAAAAGGGTGTGGACGATTTGTGCATGGTTTGTATAACCATGAGATGTAGGATGTGTAAGGTGTAATCCATGTCCAATTGGTTGCATATAGTTAGTGTACATTTTTTCCTGTTGTACGTCCAAAACATGAGAAATATAATTTTTTATAAGAATACCATTTCTCCCTCAATATTTTTAAAAAACCTTCCTTTCTTCTTTTCCAACAGATACACAACACCCTTATCCTCCCTTTGAGCTCTCCTCATGCCTAGCCTAGGATTTGATCCCATTGCTTTATCAAACCTCTTAATCAATATTAATCAATCACATTGGATGGATAGCTACTAGTAAGCTCTCTATTCCTTAGGATCTTTTTTCATTTGTCTTCCTCTAGATGAATTTATTTTGGTGCGATCTCATTTTCCTATTTTTTGGGTTTTCATCTATTTTGATGTTTTCATTCCATATGAACTATACCAAAGACTTGTATTATATTAGTGTTATACCATAGGATTAAGGTAGGGGTCTATACCTTTTTCCTATGTTTTAGTTGTCTTTTTTATATCATTTTTGTGTCGCATTCCAGATCAATTGGTCATTTTTTCTAAATTAAATTATAAGACTTAAAATTGTTATTTCTTATAATTTGGGTAGCCCTTGTAGCACCTAATCTTGGATTAAATTTTCAACCTCATCCCGATCCACCCATGTGGTATGTTCTTTAATCTTACCTATGTAAAACCATCCCTTTGAGTGTATGATCTCTCCATATTTATAGTGGGAGACTCTATGAATTAAATGAGATAATTAGAGAGGGTCATGACTCATATTTTATCTCATTGAATTCTATTAAAATGATTTTATTATTCATTAAATGATAATTTTGAATGGTTATAGACAATAATATCTCCCAAAGATCTTTTATTACATCTATGATGTTACATATTAGTATAGTACCGATTTATTAAAATGGTATGGAACTTATTGCTTATTATTATGGAAACAAATTATGATTATTAAGGTATGGAACCTATTATTATTAAGTTATGAAACCTATGATTATTTAGGTGTGGAACCCATTATTATTGAGGTATGAAACCTGTGATTATTAAGGTATGGAAACTATGATTATCTCAATATGGAACCAGACAAGGTATCAAGGTATGTCACCTCCAACACCTAGATATGATTACTTATGGTATAAAACCATTTTGGAGGATCTATGTATATTAAATGTGACTTCTATATACATCTACATCTCCATATATAGGTCACCCTGGTTATATTCCTTGGGACCTGACCTATATAGTTATATTATCCTTATCACATGTGAATTATGCTGAGCTAGTTACTACCTGATGTGGATACATTATATATATATCTGTGTGTGTGTGTGTGTGTCTTTATGCACACCTAATATATCCTTATTTATATATTTTTTCTATAACTTACATTGTTTTTTATCTGTTATACCTGCACACAGTTCTAGTTATTATGCACAAGATGGATTTTTTATAGACACTGTTGGTGGTGGCCTACTAAGTTTATTTCACACCCAGTTTGGCTGTTGATTGGTAACCATAAAGACTTCATGGATACAGGTAAGTATAGTGAAAAGTGAATGGTTGTTGATGCTTGATTTATTTTAGCATGGGAGTTAGGGATCACATGATCAAGATGTATCCCATGATGCAATCTGTAGATAGTTCTTTTAGTCTTATTGGTTATTTTGATATAACGGTATATATGTGTACCTACTACCATGTTTTCTTGCTTATTTTTTTTAGATACATGACATTACATCATTATGTATATGGTATTGGATTTTTCTTTTTATGTATTTTTTATTAATATCATCTAGATGTTTTACTTTTTCTACTCTCACATTGAGTTTTTATTATGCTTCTGCTATTCTTTTATCCAATTATTACACTGATGTATAACTCTAATTAAGAGGGTATAGTCTCCCCACTATACTAGTATACCCTCACTTCTAGTTTATATCCTATGGTATACGAGGAGGTGAAAATGAATACATATGACCCACCGACTCAGGGGGAGTTTAGTGTCTCTCAGGTTGGGATGTTACAAATTGGTATTAGATCTTTCTTTTCATTGAATTACTATTTTGGGATGGTAGAAATGAGATTAGGATGTGTTGTAATTTGGTAATGATCCTATGCCTAGGATTTTCTAACCCACATATGGTGAAAATACCAAATTTCATGTGATATGATATGATGTTCTAATTTAAGGCTATTACAATTGATTTGATTCCCCTTTCAGGTGACGTATATGATATGAGATTCTATTGTTATTATTATGTCGGATTACATTTTAGACTTAGAAGGATATTATAAGGAAGCGTTAATCATGAATCATCTTAGGAACCTTACAGTACTAACATGTCATGCATTATGCCATGACATGTAGGTTCCATTACTTGACTACATGATACTTGTTGTAGGTTCCTTAGATGATATATCTATTATTAAATTAACGTTTCTACAGTAAAAAAGAGAATATATAATGGGTTATTAAAGTGTCTGAATCAACCTAAATGGTTTTTTCCTGTATAGTTTTATTATAACAACTTAACTAACTAATTAACACAAGTTTGAGTTGTGTAACCAATGTTACATAGACTAAAAATCTATCCAATTTGAAATACATGAATTTAATTTGTAATTTAAAGAGCGCATATACCTCTATAAATTGGAAGTGATGATTAATTTATTAAAATTATCTTATGCAACCTATTATATTCTATTATCGAATATAAAGTTATGATATAGTAAAATGAACTACCAATTAAAATTTATAAATCATGTACATGTATAAATTTGGAATGGTATATCAGTTAATCGGTTTGTTATGTAAATGAAAGAATTGATAAATATTACAATCCAATACAGTCACCATGAAATGGAGATTCCAATTGAAATTTAAAGGGTTTTTCTTCTATAACTAACAATTGACATTCCATATACCATGACTCTTATAGTGGAACAAAGAGATTGACCGAGACCTGACCTTGGTATTGGGATGTAGGTAGTGTCTGTTATATTCTTTGTGATCATTCCTATCACCTGGAATTGGATTTAGGATATGGAATAGGGGTGTGGTTATGATATATGAAGGCTTTTACATATAACATTCTTATATTTTTAATCTTACCATTATCAATTCATATCTGAGGCATGTGCTTGGTATTTTTTTGAGATAATATACCATGATGTCCTCGAGTTGTTCTCTAAGAGGGTGGTGACAACCATGCTCTAGAGGTTGTGGTCCCTAATCCAATAGTGTTACAACTAGTAGTGCCACCTATGGCACCTCTTTTTATCCATTATTTGGGTGATGATGCCCAATTTCAAGAGTAATTTATGTAACTTATGGAGACTATATAGGGAGATTCATGACCTAACCCTTCTATGGGAGATTTTACATAGGAATTTCAAAAGTTGAATCCAATTTCATTTTCACGGGATGGTGGCCCCCAAGTTGCAGTGTTATGGATTTAGAATATTTTATATAACTTCAAGCACCTTGAGACACCTCTTGATATGAGAGTGGATCTCTCTACATACATTATTTGAGGATCCAAAAAAATATTTGTGGCATATTCTGAATCAGAAAGGTCAGTATTGAGAAGTGATTTAGAGTGAATTAAAATCTATATTCTATGACTATTTATACCCTAAGACCTTGGGTTATGATTTTTCTAGGGATTTCATGAACCTAAAGTAGGGTTATATGTCATTTAGGGATTTCTCGTCCCATTTTACAAAGTTTCATCACTTTTCACCAATCAATATTGTTGATGATCCGGCATAAGAGAGATGTTTTAAGGATGGACTCAAGAATCCTATATGTTCTTATGTGACTATTTTATGGTTGAATACCATGTCTGATATAGTAAACAAGTCTATTATTACCAAACATAACCTAAGGAAATCTAGAGGTCCTGATTTGAGTGGGCTAGCTTCTCGACCCAATAGTATAGTTTCTAGTGGTGGGAATAATCACTTCGAGACCTCTTGTGAATAAAGTACCAATATGAGTGCACATACTGGTGGTTTGTGGTATGTCATCAGTGTGGGGATAAGGGTCACATGAAACCTCAATGTGACAGGAATCTAGTTTATTTTTTATCATACATATGTATGGTCCATTTTTAGTGGTTTTTTATAATCTTTCCTCTAGTGGATAGTGAGAGAGGATCATCACTGACTCTGGGTCCTAAAGCGATAACAACAACTTTGTTCCAGGAAGGAAGTAGAAGTTCCACTAGACAATCAAGCCAAGGAGGTGGTCATTGAAGGGGAATCAAGAAAACAATTGTACAGTATCGGAATAGAGTGCCTCTTCAAGGAATTCATGTTTTATTACAAGTTCATGGAATGGTCTAGGTTTATGCAGTGTATCATGTGTTAGGTGTGTAGATTCTTAAACCTTCTACATTTCTAGGTTCTATTTTTGTAGAATCTACATTTATATCTTCTTTTTTTCACATATGGTTTTTGAATTATATTATCTCTATAGATATCATGGAAAGTCCCATGCTTGAAATTCAGTACTTCTATGAGGTGACAACCCATAACACCCCTTGGGGTACACATTCTAATAGTGTATGCCAATGTGGGGAGTTCCCCATAAATATAGGTGGCTTTCTCATTTTAGAGAAGTTCTTCATCTTTGAGATTTCTGGTTTCCACATTATTCTTAGGATGGATTGGTTGGTTCCTTATCATACCTACTTAGATTTCTGTCACTGGAGTATGTCATGGGTAGTACTTATATTTATAAGGGTTAGTGGGATATATAGGAAGTTATATCTATACTAGATCATCATGGGTTGATTGGCGTGATATCCCATATTTCTAGCCTTTATATGGATGATTAGGGTTTACATTAGGCATAATTACCTCTTATTGTAGATCATTTTAGGGATGTTTTCCCAAATGATTTTTCTATTTTCCCTACAAATCAAGAGGTTTTGTTATCTATTTAGTGGTTTTCAATAGTTTCACTAGTGTCTAATCCTCCTTACAGGATGTCCACTACTAAGTTATAGGACCTCAAGAGATAGTTGGAGTACTTAGAAGCTAAGGGTTTTATATGTCCTAGTACTTCTTCCTAGGGTGCATTGGTCTATTTATTTAAGAAGGTAGAAAAAACCTAATAATTTTTATGGATTATCATAAATTGAATAATTTTACTATGAAGAACCAGTATCCTTTTCCTTGTATATATGACCTCTTCAATTAGCTCTGGGGAGTTCAGGTTTTCTCAAAGATTGATTAAAGGTATAACTATCACTAGGTACATGTTATACCTTAGTAAATACCTCATACAGTGTTCCATAGTAGGTATAGTATTTATGATAATCTAGTTATTTTGTTCAGTCTGACAAATGTACCATCTGTTTCAATGGATTTGTTGAGTTAAGGTTTTCACCTATTTTTGGAATCATTTATGGTAGTATTAAAAAACAAAATCTTATTATATTATCATAAACTATAAAACAATTCAATGCATCTTGAGATCACTCTTAATACACTGAGAGATAACCAGTTATATGTTAATCTCACAAAGTTTCACTTTTGAATCAATAAATTCCACTTCCTAGGTTACATTATCTCAAAGGCTAGAGTATCAGTTGACCTAGATAAGGTGAGAGTTGTGGACACCTATTATAAACCCAATAAAATTTTTAACATATGTTGTTTATTGGGGTTGTTTTGATATTACAGGCACCATATACAAGAATTTTCATGAAAAACAATACCTCTTAAAGGCTTAACTAATAAGGGTGTGAAATTCTTATGGTTAGAAGCATATGATATAGCCATTCAAGAGCTGAAAGGGAGACTGACTTCAATGTTGATCTTAATTCTTCCAGATCCATAAAGAAGTTATAAAATTTATTATCATTCATTAGGTATTGGTATAATAGAAGTTATGATTTAAGATGATCAAGTTGTTTCATGCGGGTCTCATCAATTGAGAACACATGAGAGTAATTACTCGACATAATATCTTGAGATAGAAATTATGGTTTGCGCCTTACGATATTGGAGGCATTGCCTACTGGGAGAGTGTTTTGTGGTGTTTATGGACCAAAAAATCCTTAAGTATAATTTTAAATGGTTTGAATTAAACCTTAGGTATAAAATTTTTGTTAAATACCTAAATTCATTCGATTTTGATCTTACATATTCACCTCGGAAAGGAAATTATATAGCAGATGCTCTAAGATGAAGGACTCAAACATAGGTAGTTCAAGAGGCCAGTGATGAATGGAAGCTTATGGTCCTATTTTTTGAGATGCACTTGGATTATTAGGACTTTCATGGATAGTATGCACTTGCATCGTTATCAGTGACCTCTTAAATTATGGAGATATTAAAGATGAGGTAGTTTTTGAACCATGAGGGATTAGTCCTAAGGGAGAGTGTTTCAGGTGAGGATCCACCACCATGATGTATCATTGATGAGAATGAGTCATTATGCATCCATGGACATGTGTAGGTTCCTACAGAGATATGGTGGGAGTTTATGCGAGAGTATCATGATTTTACTTGGTTGGTACACCATGGGATTTCAAATATGTATCGTGGTCTACATCACTAGTATCGATGGTCTGGTATAAAAAGGGAGATAGATGGTTTTATTATTTGATGTTCTACCTATGAACATTTAAAGGAATAACATCGATGGCCAAAAGGGATTATATAGTCATTACCTATTCCTATGTGGAGATGGGATGATCTTAATATGGATTCGATGACTAGTTTACTGAGATCCCCTTAGGATAGTGATGTAGTATAGGTGATCATAGATTGGCCCACGAAGTTCACTAATTTCTTACCTATTAGAGAGACCATCTCGGTGGATGATCTTGAGAGACTATATGCCTGTGAGATTGTATAATCGCATGAGATCCCTCACACTATCATTTTATATAGGGATTATCATTTCACATTGAGGTTCTATAAGGTATTATTGAGAGGTTTGGGCACATAGGTACTTTTGAGTATATCCTTTCACCCTCATACTAATGGTTAATAAGAACAGAAAATACAGGTTTTAGATGAAATCATATGAGCATTAATTATTTATTTTTGATGTTCTTAGTAGATATATATACCTATCATTGAGTTCTTCTAAAATAATAGATTCCATGAGACCATATAGATGGATCCTTATGAGTCCCTATATGGTAGGTTGTATAGTTCATCCCTATGCTGGTAAAGGGTAGGAGAGGGAGAAATACCAAGTTATTTTATTATTTATAAGACTTTAGATTAAGTTAATATTATTAGGAAGACTAGGAATACAGCTCAGTCTAGGTATAAGTCATTTGTCGATTGTCGTCTCTGACTACTAGAGTTCGAGTTCAGGGATTGGGTATTCTTTCATGTATAGAATATACTAGGGAATTGATTTTTTAGACATCAAGGGAAGAATTAACCTCGATTCATTGTTCCTTTTTTGAAGTTGTAGAGATATTAGGGTTAGTAGCCTTTCAGTTTTAGTTACCTTAGAGGTAGTGGTCTATGAATGATGTCTTTTATGTTTCACCAATTATCTAGTATTATCTATATCCAAATCATATATTTCATCCTGATGAGATTGAGTTACAAGTTGATACGTACTTTGGGGAGCATCATATCCATATCATTGACCAGAGAATGAATGCTCTTCAAGGTAGTCCAGTTCCTCTGGTATGGGTTATATGGTAGCACGGACATGTAGAGGATGAGACATGGGAATGAGAGGCTGACATACATGCTCAGTGGGTGAAGTTATTCTCAGATGATGTTTTAACACCCTTGGAAGACAAAATCGGGGATGACTTTCTTTAAGGGAGGAAGACTATAAGATCCTATATTTTTCTCAAGGTATATAACCTTTTAATTTTTGTTTTTTTCTTAATTGTATCCTTATAAATGTTCTTAATGAGGCTATAGAGGATATAGGGGTGTATGGGGCCTATTCATATCCTAGATCCTTGGGTTTTAGAGGAAAAATATAGGCCATATGATTAGTTAAAACTATGCAGTCTAGTCCATATGGTTAAAGATAATCATGTGAGTATTTTTAGGTTATAACAGAGGATCGTATAGTTTAACATAACCATGCAGCCAAATCACATGGTCGTGAAGGTTTGTGGTAGAGGGTGCGCACAAGTTGTGCATGGTTTGTCTAATCATGCCCTACAATCCATGCAAGGTGTTCTCCCTATGCAATGGGGTGCACACAGTTGTTTCACAGTTTGTCCAACCGTGTGTCCAAATCATGTAAACTTTTATTTTTGGGAATAATTTCCATATTTTTTCTCACGCTTTTAAATAAACCTCCTTTAATTTTTTCCAGTGGATGCACAACACCCTTCTTCTCCCTTTAATCTCTCCTCAAGAATAGCCTAGGATTTGATCCTTTTCCTCCATCTGGCCTCTAAATCAAGATCTTTCTATTGAAATTGATAGCCACTAGTAAGCTATTTATTCCTTATTATCCTTTCATCATTATTATTACTCTCAATGAATTTATTTGGGTGAGATCTCATATTCCCTACTTTCATGGTGTTCATCTGTTTTTTTTATTTTCTTTTAATCCATACCAAACCAATGGCCGATACTAGGTGATAGTTCTACCACATGCTTAAATTAGGTTGTATGTACCTTTTCCCTAAGGTTTTGTTGTATTTTTTGGATATCACCATTGTTCCACATGCAAGACCATCCAGTTGTTTCTTCTAAATTAAATTATAATACTTAAAATGATTATTACTTATAATTTGGGTCAACTTTGTATGGTTTGAGGTCGTAAAACTCTACCCAAGTCACCAATGTGGTGTTTTCTTTAATATTACCAATTTCAGACCACCCCTTTAGGTTTGGGAGCTTATCATCTTTATAGTGGGAGTCTTTATGAATTAAAAGAGATAGTTGGAGAGGGGCATGCCTCCTTTTTGATGACATTGAATGCAATTAAAATTATTATATGGTTTATTAGTTGATAATTATAAATGAGTATGGACCCTCACAAATCCCTTGTCTCTTTGATTACTTGTATGATGTTACATATTGGTATGGAACTGACTTATTAAAAGGGTATGGCACCTGTTACTTATCGGTATGGAAATGACTTATGATTATTAAGGTATGAAACCTATGACTATTAAGGAATGACACCTATGATTATTGAGGTATGGAAGATATTATTATTGAGGCATATAACTTATGATTATTAAGTTATAAAACCTAAGATTATCTCGGCATGGAACGAGACAAGGTGACGAGGTATGACACCTATGACCCATAGATATGATTATTTATGGTATTTTGTCATTTTTCAGTATTGAGGTATGGAACATATGACTTATATATATATATATATATATATATATATATATTTACATCTCCATATATAGTTCACCCGGGTTATACGCCTTGAGACCTGGACTGTGTAGGTCTATTACCATTATCACATGTGGCTTATGTCGAGCTGGTTACTACCTATCATTGATACTTTATATATATATATATATATATATTGATGCCCACTTAATATATCATGTTTCATATATAGATTGTTTCATGGTCTTATTAGATTAAAATTATATTAATTCTTACCTATTATACCTAAACTCGGCTCTAGTTACTATGCATAGGTTGGATTTGTTATAGACACTGTTGGTGGTGGCCTACTAAGTTTATATCACACCCTATTCAGGCAGATGATTAGTACCTGGATATACTTCATGGATGCAAGTAGGGATAGGGGAAAGCACCCAATTTTTCATACTTGGCTAATTTGAACATGGGATTGGGGGGTACAAGACTAGGTTATGGCTCGTGATGTTGTCTGGGAATAGTTATTTTGGTCTTTTTAGTTATTTTGATATACCAGTATGTATGTGTGCCTGATTCCATGTATGGAAATTTATTTTTATTTTAGAGACATTACATTACATCATATTTTTTATGGTACTAGATTAAACTTTTTATGGATTATTTATTGATATGATCTGGATATTTTACTTCTGCTGCTCTCACTATCAGTTATTATTATGGTTCCTCTATTCAATTATCCTTTTATTAAATTGTTGTGGGACTATAATAAGGAGGTTATAGTCTCCCCATTGTACCACCATATACCCTCACTTCTAGTCAATAGACTCTAGTCTATGAGGAGTCATGTCTGAGGCCATGTGACCCAGCATCTCAGGGCACTATTTAGTGGCTCTCAGGTCGAGTCATTACAAAAAGAAATCATTTAAAAGAAGATTTTCATTTTTTCATTAGAATGAAAGTAACTTTGAGATAAAATTTATTGAACAAATAATGAAGTAAATAAGTAGTATTTATAGATAATATAATTATAATATGACAATTTCAATAGAAAATGATAATTAAAACAGTAACATGGTCATTAGAATAGTAAAATGACTATAAGAATAAAAAATAAAGTAACTGTATAATTAAATAATTTATTTTAAACTATTGGGATGAAATTTAAAAATATATCTTGAAACTTATATAACTTTTGTAATGATTTGGAAAGGATCTTTGATCACTACCATTATACAGAATTAATTTTGTAACCATGGATCAAATATATCCAAATTTTCAATATGAACATAATGAAAATAATAAGTAGATAATAAATGAATAAATAGGAATAATGATAATGAAATAAAAACACAAAAAAAATATAAATAAAGTAATTTCTAGATATAATTTTATTATTCATGAGTTCATAAGACATATGAAGCAAGCTAGAACACTAGTTAAGGATTTATAATCCTACCCTTTTATTTTACAATTATTTGATTATAATATCTTTTTAATGACCCCATGATACACAACAATTATTAATATTCCAATGGAATACACATATTTTTTATATATTATTAATTAAATATTATTCATTCCCTCTCATCAAAAATTTTTTATAAGTTTTTACTATGTAGAAGTAAGGGGTTCTCTTCTAAATCATCTTTCTTTCCATGTATTAATTAATATTTGAATTTATTATCTTCAATGTGCTATATTAAAATTGTTTAAAGTATAAATTATTGTTTTTAATTTATTATTTAGGTATCACTTTTCTCCTTTCCTCTATTATGTATTCATATTTCATACCTAACCTTCTAATTAAGGGATTCCAGTCTCAATTTTCTTCATTAATACATGTTTCAAATTTCCCACCTATTTAGTTTTATATGGTATATATATTTATCCATTGATATATTTTATCTTAATTTTCTTTTTATTCAAGGTATTTAAAATTCTATTTCATGTTATATCTTTTTTTTATTTTGATTCATACGTTACCAAAGTCACAAGGGGATTTTTCTTTATCTATCCATTAATTTGGAATCATTCTCTTATATGTATATGATCTTCACTTTCAATATATATAAATGATTTTGATATATTTTTATATTTAATTATTTAATTTCAAAAAAAATATTTTTACTATTATCACTTATTTCATTAAATTTATTTAAAGGATATTTTAAACACCACAATAATAGTAAAGTAATTTATTCTAAACTTCCATAAAATATTCTATCTTTCTTATCAGGGTCCCTTTTTAAATAAATTATTTATATTATATTTTCAAAAAAAATTGTATTAAAATTATTTCATGAAAAAATATTAAACCATTATTCTCCTTATTTTGATTATTTTAATGTTGTATAAAAATGATATAATTTTTTTCTTAAAGATTATACACTATCATATCTTCCTCTAAATAATTTTTCATATATTTCAATTCCCTTTTAAATTGCATTATTTAAAATTCACTGATTTTATTTTTCTCTCTTATTATACATTTTCATAAATTTTAATTTTTTCTAAATAATTCTTTCAATTATTATAATAATTCATATCTATATTTGGTGATTTAAAAATGAAATCTCAATGATAATATCAATCTATCACTACCTTTTTGTTTCATTATGATCATGTATGAATCAAATTAACATTTTTTCCAAAACCTTTTCCATTTTGAATACATATATTATTTGGACATATATATAAGCATCAAGAGTGGATGAATTGGAATTTAAAAAAACATAACAATTTTTTCCACTCTAGAAAATAAATTACCTTTAGTTATATATTACAAGATAAAAAAAGTACAACAGTAAACAAATACAGTGGAAATTAAAAAAATAAGAAGTTAAAAATAAAAAAAGGAAAACAAACCAACTATAATAGTAATATTACAAATTCAATAATGAGATGACGTTTTAGATGAAAATCCTTAAATTTTCTTAAAATATATTATTAATGAATATAAACAATAGAAATCAGAGGAACTATTTTATTTTAATCTAAAGAAGAATGAGGGTCAGTACCCCTATCTAAGGGATATAAGTTCTGATACCCTAGGACTTACTTGATCTAAATGTTAAGAAGATAAAATTCATATCCTCAGAATTCTTCAATAGTTGTCGAAAGAAGAAACCTATAACCTCAATATCCTCTTTGATGATAGGATTAGAAGTATTTTCGATCACAATACTTCTTCATAATATAAATTCAGAAGTATAAATTCTTTTTTAATAAATCTATTTGATTACATAAGACCATAGGAAAAAATTAAAATAAGAACTCTTATAGATTTTACAATAAATTCCTTACCAATAGACTCTCTAAGAATACTTTAAAAAACCAAATAAATGAAAGCACTCAAAGAACTAAGATAGTGAAAATATATCAATTGAAATATTATTTGTGTTTCATAATCCTCTACTCCTTGAAGCCTCAGGGCTCTATTTATAAGTGGAGATGTAACAAACTCTTAAATGGTAAACTCTTATTTCTATAGGAAGTTATAACAAACATGGAATCATAAACTATATCATTTGTTTGACATAGTTTCAATGAATTCACAAAGTTATAGGATATATATAGTTACAAACCTACTCAATGGAATGATATTTTCTAGATGTTAACTCTACACACACAATATATAAAAACTTTCTATTTATAAAAATACAAAATGAGATTTATTGTGATTTTAAAAAACATATATGGATGAAGTTATTTGTAAATTGAACAAACATAAACTTTCTTATTAAAATTTATTCGTATTTACCAAGATAGTCATAAAATTTTATTTATTTGGGAAAATTATTAAATTTCCCACATACCCTTTATTCTATAATTTGTAAGTACCCAATATTTCATGATTATGAGATGATTAGATGGATTATCACTTAAATGCACCAAATGTTCCACCCACATTTTCAAATTTTCATGTTGTTGATAGGTGAAATAACACCACTCCAACTAGGTTGGTAGAGGCATCACCATCGGTATATCTTCTATATTCCTAATTTCTTATCTCTTCATTGGTCTCCTCTATGTGTTATATTTTCCTATCTACCCCTGATCTTACACTTTGTTGTTCAAGCCCTTAGGTAGCTTCTTATGTGATGTTTGGTGGTGGAATTTCATATCATATCAGTGCTTATTAAATTGGCAGGTCCCTATTGTGATGTTTTCCATTCCTTCCCTCTATAGAATCTTAAAAGGTGGTACTCTCAAGTGATTTAACCATTCCCCAAAAATCATATCTTTATATTACCCCTTTGATTTTAAATTATTAGAAACTATGTGAAATTTTGGATGGATTCTTAATCCACATTCTTTCAGAAGTTGAATTAACAGTAGTTGTAAATTATCAAAAATGGTCTCTTGTGATTAAGTTTATTGTAGATCCCCCCTCTCTTCTAGTTTCCACTATATTAATCAAATCATTGTATCTTTCGTGTCATGCCTCTATATCCATCATGAATCAAAATTCCTTTATGTTCATATTTTATTTGAGATGGATTTTATAAGTGTTTTTTCTAAGAAGGATCGTATATATGAAATGTAGAGGATTCCCCTTCTATGTTGGTCCCTATATGACAGGAGGTTTAATGGTTTATTCTCTCTCTCTTTTGTTGATGTAGTTCTAGACTAATATCCTCTAACTACTTCTCATATTCTTGAGATGGATTAGCTCCAAAATGGATTTATGTTCCCAATAATTCTTCCCTTAAGCCTCTCTCCTTATATTATCAGTATTTATTAAATATTCCTACTCCTTAGGATTCTATATAATCGGATTAAGTGATAAATGAAGTGTAATATGGTAATATGGTGTTCACATACTAGGTTCCAACCCATCCTCTATTGTTAGAGACTCCCTATTCCCCCGATTCATTTGATGTTATAGAACTTTTTGATGAAGATTAGTTCATTTCACCTCTTTTTTGAGGCTATTAAAATAAGTTTATGTTTAACACCCCTATTCCTAGTGGGGTAATCACTCTCTGTCAGAAAAAAAATCCAATTTTAGTGATTCTTCCCCAAAAATTCAATGAATTATAGGCCAGTGTGATTTCCCATACTAATCATCATGATATCTATTATAATATGTAATTTAAGTAGAATTGGTTCCCTATAAAGAAGTGAGTATCTCTGTAAGATATTCTCTCACAACCCAGTTTCTCTATTAAATAATTTTTAATCAAATTGAAGGCCACTTCTATAAAATATTTTTCTAAATATAGACATATCCAACTATATATAAGGAAGTAAAATTAATTCATGTATATTGATATTATAATAGAACCAACTTCAAATTAATTTAATTAATAATTCACCCAAATATATAACTATTAAGGCTAGTAAATATTCAAATTCCTTCTTCATGACTATAATTTATATATATTTTGAGGTTGGAGAAAGAGATTAACTATGGAAAACTCTTTCATTCGTTTCCCCTGGATCCATTTCATGGTTAATAGGAGGTAACCTCAATACCATCCTTTCTCAATCTAAAAAAAGTGAGGAAGTATTTATTTGAGTCGATATATGAACAAAAATCACTCCTTCCTTTCCCCCAAAAATCTTTAGGATATAGGATTCATTAAATATGATTACATATAGTGTAATAATAAGCATGGAAATATTAGAATATTGATCCATCTGGATAGATATCTATCCAACTTATAGGCCATTTATAGCTCCCCTTAATCAATTTTCAAACACTTCGCATGGACTATACTAGACCACTATCCCATGCTTCTTCAAATCCTAAGCACACTATTTGTTAAATGAATCTTCTTGTACTCTAATAAGTGGGTGGAAGATAATGGATTCAAGGATATGGTGTGTGTATCACAAATTTATACCATTCAAGGGAATATATGGAGGGAACTATAGAAAAAACTTCATAGATTGAAAAGGGTAATTATTACATGGGTCAAAAATCATCTGAATTTTAAAATAAACTTTAGAAAAATCCATCGGGATATTAGTAATCTTGATGGTAATAATAATAAAAAATGGTATTATGAAATATTTTTTTCTTCTCTCCAAAAAACATATATGTTTGGAAGAGAATATTTTTAAATAAGAATTATTGATA
This sequence comes from Viscum album, assembly GCA_963277665.1. Classification (NCBI taxonomy): domain Eukaryota; kingdom Viridiplantae; phylum Streptophyta; class Magnoliopsida; order Santalales; family Viscaceae; genus Viscum; species Viscum album. The sequence goes on along the minus strand of OY728136.1, from coordinate 1,083,756,529 downwards.
GAGAGTGATCTAGAATTTAGTAGCTGATGAAAGGTGATTAAAACAAAGCTTATTTCCATTCTTGCATAATTTAATGGAAGTTTATTCTGAATCTAAATATATATCTTGAGGATGGAACCTACTCTAGTTATGTTAATATAATAGTCCCCCTAGTGGTCTCTTACTTCATGGGATTACTTTAATACCCTGATTATGAGATGAGATAAGACTCCCATAGGAAGGATGAAGATGAAATCTTCTTTATAAATATTCTGAGGTTTTTTTATGAACAAGACAATAACCTAATAAAATCTATATTATATGAATAATAGAATATAGAGGCTATTAGAATCCTTATCCTCTATAATTCCTTGGTTCTGGATAGATTACCGGGTTCTTTTTTATAGTTTCATGGGATATTATCAAAAAAATCATTGAAGTGATTAAATACTACTTAAATGGATGTATTATACCTAGATTTACCATTATCATGGTCCTTATCCTCATTACCAAAGTTAATCAACTAAGTATATTTAGTTATTTTTGGGCTATAAGCATGTGAATATTCTCATACAAAGTTCTTGTAGTTATTCTTAACAAAAGGCTCTCTCTTAGCCGGACCCCATAAATTTTAGATAAGAAAGATGGATTTATGTAAGGTATAAATATACAAGTTTCTAGAAATGATAATGAACCAAAAAATAAAAGTGTTTGGATCTAAAATTATGGTGGAATTTAGCATGGAAAAAGATATAACGCAAGATGGATATTGCTTCATCTTAATATTACTAAGACTGTGGGGATTATTATAGTGGATTTATGATCACTTTTTAATTTCTCCTCCTCTCTATGATTCATGTTCTAACTCATAGGGAATATATTTAGATTTATTTAATCAATGAGTGGTCTTAATTCATGATATTCTCTCTCATTTATCCTATTTATTATGGCTAGAGATGTACTTGGTAGGAATATAAACAAAGGTATTGCAAGTGTATTGGTTTTTCATATTGGGTTTTGGTATGAATTCATTATAATATATCATTTATTATTTCCCAATGACATGATATTTTTAATTAATGGTAAAAGAAACTTTATCCGAGAGTTTAAATTTATTCTAAATACGTATAGTTATGAACTGGCCACTATATTAATATTGGAAAAAGCAGTGTCTATATCTCAAATAAATTCTTGGGAATGAGGTACAATATTATCAATGAGAGGCTATGAATATATAAAAATAAATTTCTTTTGAATTATCTAAATACTTATCTATCAAATGGAAGAAACTTTATCCACCATTATAATGGTACTATTAGCTAGATATAAGAATGATTCTTAATTGAAATAGTTATTTTATTTCTTTTAAAAGTCAGATCACTGTAGTGAATTTCATTATAAACTATATTCCTATTCATGTTTTATTAATGTGTAAGGATATTATGGTAGTGATAAGAAATATCAAACACATTATTAATAATTTCTTCTAAGACTCTCCTCATGATGGATGACACCATTGGTCTGAATGGTCTAAACATGAAAATATAATTGAATAAGGGGGAATCAACCTCCAATGTATTTATGAAAGTATATAAATAATAAAATAAAAGTTAGTATGGGAGGTGATATTAGGAAAATATATCTATTCCAATTTCATTAGTATAAAATATGGGAGTTTGATGACTAACTATCTTGAAAGTTCATATGGATCCCATATGTGGAAAAACTTTCGAGGTTCCATTATAAGTTTATATGATAGTTCATGATTGATTATTATAAATGGTTATATTGTTTTCTAGAAATAAATTTTTATGGGAATCCCCCTCAATTTCATATAGTTTTTAATAGTAGACTTTGGATTCAAGTGATCTATAGACTATCATTCATTCATTGATGTCGTATTCAATAAAGTTCAAAATTCTTTTTGTAACAACTTAAACCTTATTGATGAAATTAATTTCATTGTTTCCAATACCTTTCCGTTGGTAAAATTTTATAGGTCTAAATATTATAAGATCATACACATAAAGAATAAAAATGAAGAAAGGGTCTTCAAGATTTTTAGGAAATCTATTTCAATGAATTTAAACTTTTTGGTGTAGTATATTAGGAATTAGGAAATCCCACATATGATGAGATTGAAAGTAAAGGTATCAATATTTCCTTTAAATGTATGTGTTGTGGTAATTATAATTTTTAATTGATGGGGGTTTTTTTAATAAGGGGAAATGGTTGAATTATATCTAAAATTATCTTATGGATATACCATGTGTCATTAGTTGGTACAACTATTTGGACTATTTTTTGGATAAATAGATATATTCACATGCAGGTGAGGATATGGATGCATAGGGGTTATTCGTCCTTATTTCTATAGTCTTTTGGATTATATTGGAGTCATGAAATGTTTCCCAGTACCATAAATAAAAACCAAATTAAGGATATCACAAAATAATTTTTTTATCAATTGTTGTTAGCATTCATTCATTATATAGGGAGGTTATTCCTCTACAATCAATTAATAATTAATTTTCTAGAACTATTACTTGGAATGGGGAAATCGATGGGATGAAATGTTACTAATTAAACTAAAAGAACCACTTACTGAGTATATGATCAATATGGATGTTTCATGTGTTCATGGTATCATATGTAGTAGTGGTATCATCTAGGACTATCAGAGTTTGACAATCCTAAAATTTTCATTATTCTATGGGGAGGGGAGCTCAGTTAGAGTAGAGGATATTACATTATTAACCAAAATCACTATTTTCTATTTTCATAACATTATTATCTATGATGTTTAATATGAATCATTAATGGTGTTTAAATAAAATCTTGTTTCTCACTAATTCATTAGATTTCTATTAACACCATCATAAATTATAGAAATATTATCAACCAAAATTTTAAGGTTTTTCACACATGATGTGAAGGGAATATAGTGGATGTTCTCCCAAATTAAAATAGTGATAAAATGGAGGATTTTATTATCTCCACAATCATTGGCCTTTACCTCCTAGTTATACTATCATTGTTTTAGGGGATTCCCTTGGACTCCGTCATTTTTCTACCATGACTCTTTATTTCAATGTTTTATTTTATTTATATTGTTTCTTTGTTTCATAATAAAAAACTCATAATTCTTACTCATAATTATGAATAAATAGTGTTTACATAAATTTCCATAATATTTAATTTACTAGATAAAAATATTGACATTATTTTATATCCTTTAATTCTATATGATGTGAACATCATATACTTCATTATTTTGATTGAAGTTTGTTTACTTAGATATTAATAACAATCAATTGGCTATGGAAATATATTGGCATGAAAATATTTTATTTTCTTCTATATAGTTTGGATACCCAATACATTATCTTTCTAATAAAAAGGTATTTACCATGATATCCATATCATTTATTTGATAGGGGAAATCTTGAAAATGTGTATTCCTATTATTTATATATGTATGAAAATTCATTATTTAGCAAAGTTTGTGTAAGAGTATTATTTGGGAACACTATGATATCTATTTTTTTATATATTCTTTTCAAATGGAAAATACATTGGGATTATTATATGATGAGTAAAGCACAAAATTATAAAATCCCTCGATGAATTATTAGGTCTCGTAAGATGAACTACCTTATGTATTGAGCATACCCTTTATTTATGATTACTCGTCATAAGGCCTCAACGGTATGGTTATGATGTTTAGAATTATGAATTCGATCACCATGAGATATATTATTATTATTATTATTATCTAAGTGATTATATTATTTCCATTAATATTATTAAAGTGTATTTTTTTCATTATCTAGTAAACATTTATATAAAATTATTATACTATTTATTTATTTGTTTTATATTAGGTATGTCATGTTAGTTTCATTTATATTATACCCCTTACTTGGAATTTGAGCTCACCCTTTATATTATTTCCTTATTTCCCCCAAGAACCAATAAATAATTTTAAGTATGATCTAAGGATGAATATAGAGTAAAAATAAAGTTAAATTTATTCTTATGGTATACTTTATGTTTCCAATGTAATATATTTTTCATGTATGTATCTAGTCACTTGAAACTACTAAAAATTTAGATCTTGTTAATTATTATGTATGTATTCTATACCATTTTAATAAATGACCACTAGCTTTGGGTTAATATATTTGTGGTAGTTACAAGAGTCCATGGGTTATTCTAGCCTAAAGGAACCTAAGGGATAAACTTTTAAGAAGCCTAAAGAAATATAATTCAAATAATCTTGTCATAAAATCAAGTTATGGGACTTAGAATCTTTGGTCCAAGAGAAACCAATGAAACCAACATCCAAATATCTAATTACAAATTGTGTGGGAGAGGGACTAGAATCTCAAGACCATAGAGGATTAATTTTCCCTTAATTGTATCTTCTCAGAAAAAATTGGAAATGATAAAAATAAAGAATGCATCTAGGTGATGAAAAAAAATATCATCCTACCTCTTGGGTACCAAGATAAAGTTAAATGGGAGGTATTTCCATAAGTTGTCCATGAAAAAATATATATGATTTTCATATCAACTTGATTACCCATTTGAGGAATTGAAATATAATCTCTTATCGTATTATGACTAGTTGATGGTCCTAAACACCATTTCTACAATCATTTAAGAGTTCCTCAGGGAAAATATCCTAATTAATATAATGTATTTATCATGAAAATATCAACTAGATCCTCCCATATCAAGGTGAACTAATTTTTATATTCCTTTTTCTTTCATCTTATTTGGTTGCGATTATTTCTCCCTTGGGTGTCTTGTACTTGGTTCTGAATTATCCTCAAAGTGGTTTTTAAAAATCCAAAAATATGAACTTGTGAGTATATGGGTTAGGAAATAACACCAATGGTATATCATCACATATATATGGATGGAATTTCCCTTTATAAATGAAAACATTACATCACCATGAATAATATAATGAATTAACCATCAAAAACCCAGGAATAATATATATCAATTCATGACATGTTATAAAATACCAAGCTATATATAGAAAAATAATGACAAGACTTTCATCTTCTATATACCTAGAGAAATGTATAATGCAACATCCCCATCTAACAAGTCTCCCATGTCTATAGATAGGGTCACACAACACTACCAATGAATTTATCAAGATAATATAAAAAGTTAAATATAAAGTAGGGGTGAGGATATTAATATACTCAGAAGGTTTATCTTATGAAAACTTATGTGTACATGTGAATAAAGCATATTAGCGCATCCACATATGGAATAAATATATAAAAAAAATCAACCAAGAAACATATCCAAAAATTTAACCATTTAACCACTTCCATTCTATACCATATCATTTCACTTTCCACATTATATCATACCATATTCACACATCATTACATAATAACCTATACAATAATAATCACCACCAATCCACATCTAAGAACCATAAATATTTACACCCATAGGGACCTCACTATAATATATTCATAATGTTTCCTTCTACAAATACCTTGTTATAATATCATCTCAACCATGTAGTTATCTACCTATAGGTAACTCATTATTATATCATAGCCACGAAGTACGTATCTACCCATAATAAACTTTTTATACATCTGCAACCATTAGTTATGATGAAATTCACTATTAGGGACACTCATTAGTTTTATGAGTTTCCACCCACATGGAATCTCTCCACTACAAAATGAATCATTTTTGTAGTTTTCCACCCTCATAGAATCACATTGTATAACTAGTTGTCTGCCCTTAGGGTATCTTCCCTTCTCAACTTGTATTATTACTACCACACCTCATGTATATTTTATATCTATTCATGTCATCCAAAACATAATCACCATCATACTCCTCGTTGGTATCACTATCTATTGCATCCACTACCATAACATTAATCATAACATCTACATCACTATCACATATCATAAATGGAGTAAGATCCCCCCCACACCATGCATTTATTATTCAACTTAAACCATCAAAAGTATAAAGGGAATTCGGAATATAACCACACATATATCACCCTCCCACCAAGTTCTACTACCACTACATCCTAAGGAGTATTTTCCCATATTACAAAAATTATTTACATCTTGAGTATATATAAATTTCATAACCTCCACATAGAACCAAACATCACACAAGACCCATTTTAACTAATCCACATCATCCAACACACCTTTAGTCATTCTCATATCCATTTATTAAAAAATTTCAGTAAAACTATAGGTTTATAATATATTCCTGAGTCACCGCCACTATCAACTCATTCCACTGTAATCACACCTCATAATCCTTAGTGTGTTGGCCCCTACTATATATGGTATAGACTCATTCAAAGGTAGAATAATCTAGGTATAAATTTAACAACCCTATCAAATTCTTTGAAAAATGGTCTTATAACTTTTGAATATGGAAGAATCCCATGACTATATTGTATGTACTACTGTTAACTCGCTACGACTTCATCACCAACTATAACCAACCCTTTAATATATATTTTTAGTTTATGGAATGGTCCCATACTTAATTGGAATGACCCATTACAAAATTCATAAATCTATACTCTCACATATTATTCTATTTTATAATATATTTAATCAATTTAGTCATTAATTTTAATATGGAGACTATTTTATAAATGTTCATAATCAATAATTAACACCAATTCCTAGATTTAAAAACTTATCAAATAATTAAAACTTTGTTTATAAATTATATTCAATGATAACTCATAAATTTACTTCTCAAATCAATCATTCATCATTCATCTCAATTACCCCATTAATATCTACATAAATTTAGATTATATTATCATAGAATTATGTTTTCATCAATTTTCACATTCTATTTCTTCTATTTATCAATTATTATCAATAATGTATTTTAGAAAATTTCATATTCGTAAAAAATATTCATCTATAATATATATCCCACTAATGTAATATTTTCATTTATTTATTATCCCAATTCACCACATATTCAAATTTTAATAATGTTTTGAGTTATATACCCAATATAAAAATTATTATCATGGTAGGTTCACAAGTATTATAAAAGTGATGAGAATTATGAGCCACCAAACTCTATTATATGATGAATTCATGCCTCTGATATTTTGAGGATCATTATTGATCATATGTCTATAATACCATTATTTTTTCTCCTTTATCTTGATCAACCATGATATAATAATTCCTAGAGTTTTCTCCCTTGAAAGAATAGAAGTAGTTGTGAATATGGAAGAAAAATGTCTCTAGTAGTGGAAAATCAATTTCTTTCATTTAATTCCTCTAATTCCCTCCCATTAATTCCATGCATAACCCCTCATAAAGGCTTCTATTGACTTTTCCATTTAATTATCCCATTAAATTCACCTTTTTAATTCTCTAAAATGACATTTTATCTATATAGAATATCAATATCCTCTTTTTCTAATTTTGATGTTCTAAACAATGTTCTAATAATATACACCCTAATAGGGGGAAATTTTGGGGGAATTACAATTTCTTTTTATATCATGTTTTACTAGATATTTTTATAATATTTTCAAAAACAGCATGAATCTGTCACAATGATTGCACACAAGCACAACCAAATACAATAAAATAAAAAAGTTTAGACATTTGTATTTTATATGGTTTACTCACACTATTCTATATCCAAGGAGAACATATCAATGATTTGTTGATATAATAATTAGTCTCTACTCCACTAGTTTGTGATAAAATATTTAGGACATGATCATTTCTCATCTAATTTCGATGACCTCTTCCTATCTTTCATTCACTAACTTACAAAAGAGATAAAATATTTGATATATTTGATATGTAAGTAAAACTCAAAAGAATAAAAATATAATAAATAACACCAAACAGAAATGGGTGTTCTTCATAAATATTTATTCTCAACTTCCTGATCATCATATGTATTCACAATAACTCTTCACTTACAAACATTATATTTAATAAAATACAATCAAACCAAAAATAAAACCTCAATTCCAAAGAGTTTGTAAAGAAAATTTTATTCTTCCTTCTCCCTTATTAAAAACTCTATATTCCATTCATTTACTTTTTACATTATTTTTGTCAATAAATTTTATCCTTTTTTATTCTATCCATATCTCTCCATTTCTAGAGATAATATTGGAATCTCAAATTCAAATTCAAGAATTTAACTACCTTAAACTTCTTGTACTTAAAATCCATATATAAAACTGTAACACCCCGAGCTTCCACGATATGCTTATCTTTCAATAATGCAATAGCTTTCATTGTACGCAAGTTCGAGTTTTAACACCCCGCGACTAATCAAAGTAGTTGTTATGAATAGTAATACCCACTTTTTAAAATTATAGAAATTTTATATTTCAAAATGGACTTCATTTTTGTATTCGGAATATCAGAGTTATCCTAAGTTGAAATTTTTGTAATTTTCTGAGAACTTCCAATTTTTATGAATAGTGAAAAATACTTAAAAACAACTTTTTTAATAAAAATAATTTATAGTGATAAATTATACTATTGAGTGGTTTTAAAGTATAATTAGAATATATTTTTACCATTTTATCCAATAGTGTTCATTATAATTAATTTCACTTTGAAATTAGACATAAACAATTGTCAATCTTTTGATATATAATGTTTCTTAAAAACACGCTATTTGTTGTGACAGCGGGAATTAATTATAAAATTAATTAATGAAACTTATGTGTTTGGAATTTTGTAAAATATAAATCATTTTTGAATTCGGAATATAAATTATAGCTTAGGGTGAAATTTTGGCATTCTTCTGAAAAACTTCAACTTTTTTATGAATAGTGAAACCACTAAGTGGTAGTTAAAAAACTGATTTTTTGTTTAAATGAAACATTACCACTTCTGTGATTTGATTTTCAAAAATCCAACATACATGGTTGTCATTAGGAAGTAAAATGTGGTTCAATGGGATTAAAATAATTTTTGGTGAATAGTAACTTTTAAGTTTAATTAATCACAATTAAAGGTAATTAGTGTAATTTAAGGTAAAGATAATGTTATAATAATATGAAATGACCTTTACACTTGTCCTAACCCTATTGGATGAGTCATGGCCGACCAAGAAAATCCATGGGTCAACTTGGGGACCCCATGGAGCCACTTTGGTAGGAAAATGACATAAATAACTTTTATTTAAAGTTAAAATAAAAATGTCACAAACATAAGTTATTTTACTAAAATAATTTTTAAATGGGGTTATACAATTAATATGTTTGACTATAAATATTCATTAGAAATATAAAAATATTTCCTACATCATGATATTTTTTTTATAATTTTTATACATTAAATAAATTAAATTATTTATGACACCATGATGATGCAGCAATTACCTCATTAATTAACGATTTGAATAAAATGAAAAGATAATGTAAAATACAAGGCTTAAACTTGTCAAAAACCTATTGGATGAGTATATTTCGAACCCTTATCACCTTATCCTCGAATTATATAAGTGTGGGACCTTTAAAATCCGAAACTCATTATATAATAATGTAACATTTCAATATTTCCAAGAGTGCCCCTCCTCTCCTCTTATAAAAGGCCCCCACCTCTAACACCTTATTCACACTTTCAAGACATTTGGCTTGGCCAACCTCTTCCCAAATACTCTCCCAACTTCCCTCCATTAATCCTAGAAGCCTCACTTTGGGCATAATTCTTCCCAAGGAAGCCTTTGTCTCAAATCAAAAGAGTTACCTGATTTTAAGGTAATGTCTTCTCTAATGTTGTTTTGTTTTATTTAGCTTCTCCCACCCCTTAAACTCTTTTTATTCCTTTATTTTGTAACAACAACAGTATCTAAAATATAATAGGATGTTTTTATGATAATGATTTGGTTTACACTTACACACACCTTCTTCTAATGGTTAAATAACATACTATTTCTGTGGGTGGCGAAATACTGCCTCACGAAATGATGATTGTTCAATATTCTTTTAACACCTCTAATGGTGGCCATTTTGATGACACTATTTTCATATATGATATATATATTATGTTTATGTTTTCATTATGCTTCTTTATTTATCATTTATGTCATACTTTCTGATTTCCATTATGGGTAAACGCGATAATCTCATTTTAGGAAGTGCGGACTACCGCCCCCTCAAAGTGATTTGAATCGTTAATGCCATATGTGGGATGTATAAAGGATGGATTAAATGGTATTATACATTATATTATACTGGAATTATATTATATCTTTATATAATTATAACTTTATTCCATTAAATATGAAATAGAAATGACAGTAGCGTCCATGCGTACGTACGGCTTACCGTCTCCATGAACGGTGCATTTCATTTCTTACCTCTAAATGTTATGTAATATTATAAATGAATGTATATACTGGATATATATAATTTATATGATATATACATAATGAATATGATTATTGATATAATGGATATATTACCACATGAACAAAGTGTAATTATAAGAAGTTTATTTTTGACTCAAGTACCTAAGATCGACAAAACGACCGTTATAAACTTAAATAATTACATAATGTTCATGACACGGTAATAAGTGATATAAAAGGAATAATGAACTTGAAAAAGATTCTTAAGAAGGTAGAGATTAACTCTAGTTTATTATTCAGGAGGTTAAAGAGTGGTCGAGTCAAGACAGGACGCAAGGTAAGGGAACTTCTTAACCCAATTTCCATTCTTTGGGTTAATCTCCTACTTTCAAATTATTTCATGATATTATTATGTCCTATCTTTTATTTGTAATTTCTTTATGTGTGCTTATAGTTAATACACATAATAGATCTATTTTATTTTAAAAATGATCTTTGTAAGGACTTCGTCTCAATCTCCTTTCATTGAGGCATATTTTGTTTTATACACAAATTTCTTTTATACGGTGAATAAACCCCTTTGACTTTTACGTCTATTCAAAAGTAATCATTTTATACAAAGTGTTTTACAAAATGACAAAAAGGAATGTTTTTCTTGTCGTACGTATGTGGCGACAATGACTTCTCCGCCGTCGTGACCATTATTTGAGTTTCGGCTTCCCCTACAAGCCATAACTTTTTTTAAAATGAAAAATAAATACCAAGTTTTAATTTTCATTAATTTTGGTATTGAAAATGGTTTTGATAAAGTTTAAAACCATTTCTCCGTCGAGCTTTAGTATCACAATCTTTCTCAACATACGAAGATATAGTCTCGTGTGCTATCAAGACAGAAAAGGAATTCTCTAAGTCTTATGAAAACAAAGTAAAGAAAGAGAAGAAGAGAACGGTGGAAGAAGAGACAGATAAAGTGAAAAAGGGAAAGAAGGATTTTCCATTATGTGATAATTGTGGGAAGAATCACCCCGGTGCTTGCCTAAAAGGAATGGGAGTTTGTTATAAATATGGAGAAAAAGGTCACCAGGCTCGTGATTGCAAGGGAAAGAAAGAGCCTATCAATGTTGAATGATACAATTGTAGGGAAATGGGGCATTATGCAAATCAATGTCCTAAGAATCAGGGAAACTTACCTCAGAAAAGGCCAAGGGATCAAGGACAATATTATGTTGTTACTACAGTTGAAGTGGAATAATTAATGTATTGGTGCTTTTGGACTCAAGGATTATATTCTGGTTATAAGGATAATGTGATATATATATATAAGGATTGTACTGAAGTACTTGTTGTTTTCATTAAGGATTTAATATGACGAAGGTAATCATATTTTTAGTATGTGACAATAAGAGAAACTTTACTTTGTTTGGGGAATCTGATGTTACAATTGATTTTGGAATTTAAAGACCTTTTAGAAAAAGTCTGGACAGAGGTATTTTGGATAACTATAAAGGTTGGAATGGATTAAGTTGATCTTTGGATAGTATTTTTTAAGGTTAAAACATTTCTGAAGATTATTTTTAGAATATTATAATACTATAGTTTTAGGAAAAGGACAACCTGCAGGGTGGGGCATAACCTATCGCGTCGGACAAAGCTGCAGGAATCGAACCCACAACCATAGTGCGACATGCCTTTATTACCTACCACTAGCCTACAGGAAGTCCCTGGTTATTACAAAATAATTTTACTAATCTAAATGGTATGTGTTAATATTTGGAACCTTATACAATTAGGATAAATAGAATATTTTTGAGTTCTATTACCTTTTAGAGTGAAAGATGGGTTCGTGGTAAAAATTTATTAAAGAATAAAAGTCTAAATAACAAGTATGTATACTCCCTTACATTCTTAGTAAATCTCCTAAATAAATTCCTAAACTTTATAAAAGGTAACTTAAAACAAAAACGTTGCCGGTTAACTTTTCCAACTGGGGATTCAATGACCGTTTAACCAATCACAAGTTTGTGATTTTCTTATGGTTAACTTTCTCCTAATCCAGTTTTCTACAACTCTCCATCAGACCTTGATGGTTTGTTTTTCTTCCATATCCATATTTTCATAGAATCCTAGTATGGGCTATCTCGGGTGACCTTTGTACTTATCTTTCTTTCTTTTAAAGTTATATTTTTATTAACCTTATTTCCGATGTGGGTTTTCCACAAAGGTATTTTTTATTTTCAACCTTTTATTTTTGAAGAACATTTTCAAATTGCGAGGACGCAATTTATTGAAGGAGGGGAGAATGTAACACCCCGAGCTTCCATGATACGCTTCTCTTTCAATATTGCAATAGCTTACATTGTACGCATGTTCGAGTTCTAACACACCGTGACTAATCAAAGTAGTCGTTATGAATAGTAATACCCACTTTTTAAAATTATAGAAATTTTATATTTCAAAATGGACTTCGTTTTTTGTATTTGGAATATCAGAGTTATCCTAAGTTGAAATTTCTGTAATTTTCTGAGAACTTCCAATTTTTATGAATAGTGAAAAATACTTAAAAACAACTTTTTTAATCAAAATCATTTATAGTGATAAATTATACTATTGAGTGGTTTTAAACTATAATTAGAATATATTTTTACCATTTTATCCAATGGTGTTCATTATAATTAATTTCACTTTGAAATTAGACATAAACAATTGTCAATCTTTTGATATATATTGTTTCTTAAAAACACGCTATTTGTTGTGACAGCGGGAATTAATTATAAAATTAATTAATGAAACTTATATGTTTGGAATTTTGTAAAAAAGACATCATTTTTGAATTCGAAATATAAATTATAGCTTAGGGTGAAATTTTGGCATTGTTCTGAAAATCTTCAATTTTTGATGAATAGTGAAACCACTAAGTGGTTGTTAAAAAACTGATTTTTCGTTTAAATGAAACATTACCACTTCTGTGATTTTATTTTCAAAAATCCGACATACATGGTTTTCATTAGGAAGTAAAATGTGGTTCAATGGGATTAAAATAATTTTTGGTGAATAGTAACTTTTAAGTTTAATTAATCACGATTAAAGGTAATTAGTGTAATTTAAGGTAAAGATAATGTTATAATAATATGAAATGACCTTTACACTTGTCCTACCCCTATTGGATGAGTCATGGCCGACCAAGACAATCCATGGGTCAACTTGGGGACCCCATGGAGCCACATTGGTAGGAAAATGACATAAATAACTTTTATTTAAAGTTAAAATAAAAATGTCACAAACATAAGTTGTTTTACTAAAACAATTTTTAAATGGGGTTATACAAGTCATATTTTTTACTATAAATATTCATTAGAAATATAAAAATATTTCCTACATCATGATATTTTTTTTATAATTTTTAGACATTAAATAAATTAAATTATTTATGACACCATGATGATGCAGCGATTACCTCATTAATTAACGATTTAAATAAAATGAAAAGATAATGTAAAATACAAGGCTTACACTTGTCAAAAATCTATTTGATGAGTATATTTCGAACCCTTATCACCTTATCATCTAATTATATAAGTGTGGGGCCTTTAAAATCCGAAACTCAATATATAATAATGTAACATTTCAATCTTTCCAAGAGTGCCCCTCCTCTCCTCTTATAAAAGGCCCCCACCTCTACCACCTTATTCACACTTTCAAGCCATTTGGCTCGGACAACATCTGCCCAAATACTCTACCAACTTCCCTCCCTTACTCCTAGAATCCTCACTTTGGGCATAATTCTTCCCAAGGAAGCCTTTGGCTCAAATCAAAAGAGTTACCCGATTTTAAGGTAATGTCTTCTCTAATGTTGTTTTGTTTTATTTAGCTTCTCCAACCCCTTAAACTCTTTTTATTCCTTTATTTTGTAACAAAAAAATTATATACAATATACTAGGATGTTTTTATGATAATTATTTGGTTTAAACTTACACACACCTTCATCTAATGGTTATAGAACATACTGTTTCTGTGGGTGGCGAAATACTGCCTCACGAAATGATGATTGTTCAATATTCTTTTAACACCTCTAATGGTGGCCATTTTTATGACACTATTTTCATATATGATATATATATTATGTTTATGTTTTCATTATTCTTCTGTATTTCTCATTTATGGCATACTTTATTATTTCCATTATGGGTAAACACGATAATCTCATTTTAGGAAGTGCGGACTACCGCCCCCTCAAAGTGATTTGAATCGTTAATGCCATATGTGGGATGTATAAAGGATAGAGTAAATGGTATTATACATTATATTATACTATAATTATATTATACCTTTATATAATTATAACTTCATTCCATTAAATACTAAATAGAAATGAAAGTAGCGTTCATGCGTATGTACGGCTTACCGTCTCCATGAACGGTGCATTTCATTTCTTACCTCTAAATGTTATGTAATATTATAAATGATTGTATATACTAGATATATATGATGTATATGATATATACATCATGAATATAATTATGGACATAATGGATATATTACCACATGAACAAAGTGTAATTATAAGAAGTTTATTTTTGACTCAAGTACCTAAGATCGACAAAATGACCGTTATAAACTTAAATAATTACATAATGTTCATGAAATGGTAATAAGTGATATAAAAGGAATAATGAACTTTAAAAAGGTTCTTAAGAAGGTAGAGATTAACTCTAGTTTATTATTCAGGAGGTTAAAGAGCGGTCGAGTCAAGACAGGACGCAAGGTAAGGGAACTTCTTAACCCAATTTCCATTCTTTGGGTTAATCTCCTACTTTAAAATTATGTCATGATATTATTATGTCATATCTTGTATTTATACTTTCTTTATGTGTACTGATAGTGAATACACATAATAGATCAATTTTATTTTAAAAATTATCTTTGTAAGGACTTCGTCTCAATCTCCTTTCATTGAGGCATATTTTGTTTTATACACAAATTTCTTTTATACGGTGTATAAACCCCTTTGACTTTTACGTCTATTCAAAAGGAATCTTTTTATACGAATTGTTTTACAAAATGAAAAAAAAATAATGTTTTTCTTGTCGTACGTATGCGGCGACAATGACTTCTCCACCATCGTGGCCATTATTTGAGTTTCGGCTTCCCCTACAAGCCATAACTTTTTTAAAAATGAAAAATAAATACCAAGTTTTAATTTTCATTCATTTTGGTATTGAAAATGGTTTTGATAAAGTTTTTATTATATCAATGTGTTGTATTGATATCTTGTGATTGAATTCTTATGTTTTCTTTATGCATGTTTTATGTGATACAATTATGTTATGGTTTATGATATGTTTAAACCTGTTCATATGAGGAATGCATTGGACTTAATAAGTGACGGGTGGAGCCCGCTATAGCTCCTCAATGCATCGGCAGTTCTCATGAGAAAAACTAGTGTCTTGGCACGAGGCCTTGACAAAATCTTATTTGTGGTCTTGCCACGAGGCCTTGGCTACGTGGTTATGATAGTCTGGCATTATGCATTCCAACATTATGAAAGTGGTTATTGATATTGCATGTGATTATTCGACCAGTAGAATATCCATGTGAAGAAGTAAATGGCATTATCTCATTTTAATTTTTCCATATTATGTTGAAGTTCAAGTTTAAAAGGCTTTTTTTTAGTTATACATTGCCGTAAATGTTTATGTTTATTGATGAAAGCTTCCGCTATATTGTTATCCTTACTGAGCATCTGATCTCACCCCTTTCAATGTTTTAATATTTTCCAGGATGTGAAGAAGTATTTTATGAATGACCTGCAGGGATAGTCAGAAGAGGATATGAGTGTAGACTATGAAGACTTTGTTATTTTAGTTTTTCACTTTGTGATGTAATGTAACATTTATGAATGTATCTAGTGTTTCCAAGGCTACTAAACTAATCAGTCTTTCGAGACTTGATCTTTTGTGATCATGCCAATGTTATGCAATAAGGCACCGACTATGGGTAACTGGGGTCGGGGCGTTACAAAAACCTTATTTAAGAAAATATATACCATTGAAATCCATTTAGTATTTGAATTTTTTTATATAACCACAAAACAGTTTCAAAAGTTTAAATAGATCAATTTTATTTGAATTACATAAATTTTAATAATAATGGAATGACCTTTATATTGAGTAATGACAACATTAGTGATTAGACACATTATAAAATTTATTTAATGATTTATAATGTATATCAGAATTCATTTTTGGTCATATTATCAATCATATTTTATGATTGATAAGGAAAAATATTATTATGAATCAGATAGAGATGTGGTGATTTTCTAATTTTCTCTCAAATAAAAACCATATGTAATATCTAAAAATTATTACATATCATAGGAAATATCATAAAAAATATATACTAGGGAAAATATCTTACATGCTAATAAATATTAACATTTAATACTTTTCCATTTTTTTCTAAAATACAGGATCTTATGTACCATCTAGATGATATTATATATCAACTAAAATATATTATATATCCTATAGAGTGTCTTTATTTTATATAATTTCATCATTATTAAGGATATTATGCATAATCCAACTATATTATACATCACATGGAAAATATTACTTACTATCTATAGTGTTTTTACTTTTTAACATTTTAGCATTCTAGAAGAGATCCTACATCATTCAAATATCTTACATACAGTTTTTAAAATATCGTGTATCATCGTTTGAGTGTTACATATCACAATAAGATCTATAGAACTTTATTAATTATATAAATTTTATAATATCATATATATTCATGGAGAATATCTTATGTATATAAGGACTTCTTAAAATTTTTACAACTCTGAATTTCTCCTGCCAACTAAACTCAACTCTAAATTTCTTCGCACATTTTAAACTACATCAAATTAAATATAATTTACTTATAATTGACAAAGAAAATATAAAATTAATATCTATGGTTGCATCATTCTACTACTGTGAGTTTTTTATCAATCTATCCATGTATAAATTTGTATTCAATAGAAACTTGTCCATAGAAAGCTATCCATACTATCCATGTAGTATGACTCTCCACTTGTATTCATTATTCCCCTTTCATAATAAAAATAAAACTGTTTTATATATTCTATATATTATGAAATATTAACCTTCATTAAACTTACACTATTCCAAAAACTATGAAAAGAGATATTAAAAAATTCTCTATGAAAATGTGAGTCAAATCTCATTTAAGGAAATAATAGAATAAGTTAATTTCTACAATGTTGACCATATATTTTCAAATAAAAACTTTTTCTTTTAATTCCACATGTATCGTTTCATCCCCTATCTTATAATACTTAATAAAATATGAAAATTGGAAAAAAACACATGACACCCAAATAAATATTTATGTTCAATGGGGAGAGGGGTTTTTAAATGTAATCGTCTAGACCTTTCTGGACATTCAATTTGTGTTTTTTAGATATTGGAGGTTTCAAAAGAAGTTTTAATAAAGGGAGTAGGATTTGGATTTCGGGCTTTAGTTGGGAATATTGTTTCACAACATGTCCTTGGTAGTCATGATATGAAGAGTTGGCTAGAATAAAGGGGTTTTGTAGTTTGGTGTTTTTTGTCATGAAGGGTTTATCCATGTCATGGGGTTTATTTTCAAAGTGTGAGGAATATTTGTGGCTTGGTGTCATAGGATGTGGGATTTAGGTTCCATGTTTTCCCAAGGAGACATTTTGGTTGTGGAATGATGGTTTATTTAATGATGCAAAGGTATTACAGTTATTTTTTTAAAATTAAAAATCTTATGTATTAAAAATAAATCCTTATATATCAAGTTAAATATTATGTATTTCGTTTTCCATTTTTTTCATGGAATATGGTTGTACGTCTCAAAATAGAATAATAGTGCTGATTTTTTTTTAATTTTTCATAAGTAGTCATCATGGTGTGTTCATAGATATCATGGCGTGAAGCCTTGGATTGTTGGTTCTAAGGTTCTCCCTATCGGCATGTCATTATGTGGTGATGATTTTGTTGCGTCATGGATTGGTTTCAAAGGATCATATAAATATCATGATCACATTGGTCACAGTGTGACCATTCCTCAATTATATCATATTAATATATTTAACCATGTTTAAATTGGGGAAGGTGGAGTTAATCATAACATATTTTGAATATTCATTTTATATAGGAAAATTATGTTGCGATGGTGACCTTTCATGCCATGAAATGTTAAATTTATGGTCTTAGTATAAATTTTTTCCTTGAATTGAATCCTTTTTTTTACCTAACCTTCTTTATATCCTAAGTGATACTGGTTTATCATAGGATATCTTTGGTCTCACTTTATAAATGTTTTATTCTTTTATTTGTTTAGATTAGGATATTTCTTCTGAGGTGAGTATCATTTCCCTTCTATTGGGTTCTCTTACTTTATTTTATTTAGGAAAGGCTATTTTAGCATTATAGATTTGGTTTTTTTGTCCTTGGGTTTTTAATTTATGAAGATTATTGTGATCTAGGTTGTTGAGGAATTTCCTTTGACTCATTTCATTGTAATCATTCCTCCACCCTAGTTTACTTATTATTGTGTAACGAACTTTGAATCTCTAGTTGAGGTATGGGATTTGAGTCTTCTCCTTTATTTTTTGTATATAATTTAAGATTTTTTTTGGGAGGATGGTAAGGATTGATCTAATTAATACAATATATTGAACCAAATTGAATGGAATAAGAAGGGGTGATTATGATATTTCTCTCATTTTATGGTTGTTTAACATGCTAATAAGTTTTGTTAACCATTATGATAAGTGTTATCTTGGTGTTAATAAAATGATGAGGTCACATTTCATAAAAGTATAATAATTGAAATATGTTAATGAAATGTTTTTTTGGAAATTTGAAGATATGGTAATGATGTTTATACATTCCATAAATTATTCACATGAAAAGAATTATTAAAATGATTTTTTTTAATTTTATTATTCTAGTTTTATAGTGGTTGGATGTGTTTCCCTTAATTTGGTCATGTTTTATTGGTTGTATAATTTTTATGGTCTATTTTTGTTTTTTTTATTTGATGTGTAGTGGATGTTATGTCTGGTTTCCATAGTGATCAAGAGAAGTTTTGGTGATTTTTATAAGTTACTGGCGGATGGTTTGTTATTTGGTTTGGAATATTTAGTGGGATGTTATGCTTCATGGATGGTTTTGTATAAAGGGAATGGTTTGGTGAAAGTTATGGGGAATTTTAGAATGTGTTGTGGGAAGGTTTATGTGGTGTTCAGATGTGTGTTATGGGGTTGTGTTGTAGTTTTTCATGGTAAGGGAAGTTTTTATTAATAATAAACATAGTAAATGGGTATAGGATTTATTTTAATTTGTGGTATCTAATAATGACTTGTTAATATTTGAAAATAATTTTTAATGAGTGGGATAAATGAAATTATTTTCTAATGAATGGTTTAAAATTAAATCTAGAAATGAATAGAATACTGAATTTAATATAGTTGGTAAGTGATAAATATGGAAATATCTAAATGATGTAATAAATGGTAAATTGAAAATTTAGTTTTAGTGGATGATTTATATGAAAGGTGGGGTTGGTTTTTTTGTATATTTGGAAATGGTTATTATTTGTGATAGTGATCATGCAGTGATAGTGTTTAGTATGGTATTTTAGTTTAGTATAAACCTTCGTGTTGGGATTTTGTTTGGATATTTTTGTATATATTGTATTTACTTATTTTTGATTCACCCCTCCCAAGTTGGATCACCTTACCAATGCACAAATGTTTTGTTTTTCAATTTTTTCCCACAACATCTGGGTTAGAGAAGGAATATCTAGTTAACTACTCCATCTTTTATGCTCTACCTTCTAGACATAGTATTAGTTTTGATGGAATTATGTTATGATGACCATATTGGATGACCAGAAGTTAGAGTTCCCATAATGGGATGATGAGGTGATGTGATTTTATGATGTTTTGTCATAGGATGTGGCACATTGTGCGGGTCATGCATGGTAGGAAGCGGGTAAAAGGTTGATGTCATAAATATTCATGATACCCTACTATTATAAGGATATAATGTGTAGTTTTGATTCAATGATCATGTGGTATGTGGTATGCAGTATTATTAGATATGTGATATGTGATATTTATAGTGTGGTTACATTTGTAATGCGGGATATGATTATGTATTTATATAGAAGGGATGGAAGAATGATAAATTTTTTATTTGATAATGAGAATGAAAAACCGGTGGTGAAGTGGTTGTGTGGTACCGCATTGCTATATTCTTTTTATAATATGTTATTATACTTGAATAAAATATTGTGGTCATGAATTGGAGAGGTTGTGTGATAGTTCACATGTTAATTGAATTTTGGTTCTTCAATTTATTTATTGAGGTATTAGTATGATTCTTTCACCTTCTCAAGATAGGTTATGAGGAGTATCCTACTAAGTATAAATTTATTCTCACCTCTATATATATAAAAATATTTTACATATTTTAAATAGGGAATTTGTAACCAGGATAGACAATACTATCTTGAGGATTGGATCTGATGTTTGGTTCAATACTGTGGGTTCAATACTGTGTTATTTTTATTTTGTTATTTTATTTTAGATACTTGTATTTTGTATGAATTTACTTATATTGTGGAATATTCAGTTTATTTTATATTATGTATTTGATTGGTCATTTATTTTATATATTCCAAGTATTTATGTGGGTAATGACTCTAATTATTATGTTTTACACACTCAATTATAGTTTCTAACCCAGGGCGTATTGTATATATATATTAGGGGTTACTATCATCTTTACTACTAGCCCAAGAGGGGTTCCCAGTAGGGGTGAGTCATCAGAAAGTGGTATCACAGCTTTGTTTGAGAGTTAGGATGAAATTTTTAGTTATTCACCAGTAAGAAATTTTATGGGGTTGGTAGGGTAATGGCATTGATCAAACTTATTGTATGATTTAGAAAGGGTGATTAGTTTGGATTAATGTGTTTAGGTCCCCCTAAGATATAATTCAAGTATCATAATCTTATAGAGAACCCTAAGTGAGGTAATACTCATTATATGGTAGAGACCTATGATTGAAACATGTATAAGGATTGATTGATATTGTGTTTGAATTAGGGTGATTCTAGAGGAAATTAAAATGAATCTAAATAAATAAACCTAAGTAAAAAATTTCATGTTTTGGGATTGGGTAATGATTTTAGATTAGTGACCTATGTGGGGTTTTAGTAACATGAAGGGGGTTGTTGATGTTCCCATTTTTATTGCTTTTATTGTTCTGAGTTATTGTTGGTATAGTTTTTATCTATGTTATAGGTTAACTATTGCCTAAAATAATTTTTACATGTGACTCTATATACTCTAATATGATTGTAATATATTTTTGGAGTTTGTTAATATTTGTTTTTTTATTTTGGATATTAAAAAAACCACTCAATGTTATTGAAAATTTAATTAAATTATACTTTCATAAATAAAATATTCTTTATTGAATAAATATAATTTTTCAAAATAATTTTAATTTGACAATATATTTTTAAGGATTTTTCAATCATTTTTTATCACTGTTTTATAATTATAAGAAAATTTTATTTTTTACATCTTCTATGAGATAATATTTCCATAATTCCTACTGCTTATTTGAATCTATAGATTACATGAACTTATTTTCATATCTTCCATAAATATTATATATTCTGTGAGGTCACCCTATCTTCCATGAATCATTCAGCTATGCCTATTTTCCATTGTCCCATGCCCTTATTAC
This sequence comes from Viscum album, assembly GCA_963277665.1. Classification (NCBI taxonomy): domain Eukaryota; kingdom Viridiplantae; phylum Streptophyta; class Magnoliopsida; order Santalales; family Viscaceae; genus Viscum; species Viscum album. Next base: position 1,083,734,374 of record OY728136.1, on the reverse strand, counting down.
TTTTTTCCCTTCTTAATTATTCAATTAACCTTAATTCTTCCATGAAACTTATTTCAATCTATTATTCCACTTATTGCTTCCTAGAACTTATAGTTCTAGGAAACCTAATGATTCCATTGAGTTTCGAGATACCATTTGGGTATTTTCAATGAATCCTTTCCCATTTTAATATCATTTCTTTTTTAATACAACCTTACTTGCATGAGTTCACCCATATTTCATGAAGCATCCTTTCCTTTTTCCATGATGAGACTATCAATGCATTTTAATTATTTCATAAATCACACATTGTATCTTCTATGAGTTTATATTATCGATACTTGAAATTGAAGATGCATGTCAAACCCACATAATACTCACCTCATGTAGAATATGTGTATACTATCAAAGCCATCATACTATCTTCTCACTCTAGATAAGAGACTTCTCTAGCCACAATTCTTTTATTGTTATGTGATTATAATTTCAAATCCATTCTATATTTAATGTCCAAAATATAGTTTCTTTTATAGAAGAAGAAATCTTAATATTATAGTTTCATAACATTAAAGTTGCATATAATATTGTTTGTACACTAAAGTCATGTGCATGTTGTACTAATTAGTATACTCAGTACACTAAAGCTTATGTAGTATTATCCACTTTTTAAAAGGATATCATGTAAACCTTTTGTGAGTTATAATAGTTTGAGTGATATATGAATATTCCACATATAGTCTCCATGAAATCTCAAATTATGTATCAACTATGAACTTCTTCATAGTAGAAAGATCAAGTTTTAGGTTTTATCATTCAAACATTCTATTTTATTACTTTCATGGTACATTGATCTATGGTGTTTTTAAATATAAATTTGAGTGTATTTTAATTATACTTAACTTTTGATAGTAATAATTACTGCATTCATATATTAAGTGTTTTAAATGATTAAATTATTTTATTAATTAATTTTAATGGTATAGAATCCATGTGGAGTGTTTTTAGAATATTATAATTAGTTATAAATAATTATTTAATTTATATTTTATTTGTACATATAAATTCAACATAAATTTCTCAATTTTTAAATTTATATATTTTTAGTTCATTTAATAATTTTATTTATTTATAAATTAATAATTAGTGAAATAAAATTTATTCAAACTTGTTTTTATAATTTTTAATATAGTGTAATTATTTTTTTAATAATTACGTATCAATGTTAATATGTAAGTTTTTTTTCAATATTCAAATTTTAATTTTAACCAAAAAAATATCCAATATTTAATAGATTTTCTTGACCAAATCTTATAGATACTATTTTAATTATTTAATAATGAATTAAACTTTTTTTGAATTGGTATTTAGTATTTGAATATTTATGATTATTGAGGAATGGTAACTTTTTATCTATGTGATGATTGTTACAATAATTATGGATTAGTTTTTATTATTATTTTGAATTATTCTAATGAATTGAATGAGTCTATACTACATAAAGATCCTATATAGAGGACTTGAGACTGTATGGTGATGAATCATAATAGTAACCTTTGAGAACCAAATATCTTTAATGTGAACTGTCAGCTATTTTAAAAACCAAGTCCTATGAAAATGATCTTTCATTTATTGGAAAAACATTCAAGTTATGAACCAAAACTTATTCAACTACTATTATTGCCTTGAAGAGTTGATCAAAATCACTTCTCAAGAATCTATAGTTATGTATCAAATTTATTCATTGACTTCCACCTAGTTCTTTGATTTAATAATTCATTTTTTTATAATTATTTCTATCTTCACATTTGATCTATAAAATATTATTATGTTTTTACCATAAAAAAACTCTCACTATTCAGGTTGAAACTTCTAGATTCTAAACTCAGATAATTAATATGGGTTTTGACTTCTATATTTTAAAATTCTGGATAGGTTAGATCTTCCACAAAAAAAAATTTAAGGGTTGTGACACCCCACACAAAATTTGGTTTGACTTTATGGTCATACATACACTAGAAAAGGTATGTGTTGTATCAAGTTATGATTACCCTTAAAAAATAAGGTACTGAAAGTGCATCTCTTGCTGAGTAGAGAGGTGTAAGAGTAGATTTGGTCCACATTAGACTAAACTATTATAAAAATTCCCTATGATAATTTTGTTATTTTCCCTTATAAATTAACTTTATTAATTAACTTTTATAATTGCATTACATAACATAATTCATCTCTTTAAAGTTTTAATCTCATTTATTCAACCCTTATCACAAACACCTATCATAACTACCTTTTTTCTAACAATTATTATCAATGGTTGGATGTTATTAAGGATATATTTGATCGATTATTTATTTTTATGATATAAAATAGCTGGTATCAAGAATTAGTTTCTCTTTGAAATAAAGTTGGTTGTTTATATTTTATTGAGATAACTTTTTCATCCTAAACCTAATAGTCCAAGGAAAAGTAACACTATAATATAGAAGGAATGACCATAAACAATGAATTAATTCCTCAAAATCCAATTAACTTTGATGGAAATTATTCTATTATTCCATGTATTCCTTCAGGTTGTGTTTCACTTATTGTGTTTATATTTTCTTGGTTATGGGAATTATTGTGGCTATTTTTGGGTGTTGTAATATGTTGTGAAGTAGGAGTTGTGATTTTTTACATGGTATGAAAGGGAATTTTTGGTTTTTAATAAGGAAGTGATGGATGGGTTTTAAAGTGTTTTAAAATAGAGGATGTATACTTATGTGTCATGGATGGTTATACGAAAAGGGAATAGTTTTTTGGTAGTCATGGGGGCAGTTGGAATGTGTTGTGGGATGGTTTATGTGGTCTTTGGTTGTCTGTTATGGGGTTGGGTTGTAGTATCCCAATAGTATGGGAAGTGGTTCGTAGTAATAAACATGGTAAAGGGTATATGATTTAATTTATTAAGCAATGGATGATAATGAATTGTTAATGATTGAAATGAATGGGTAATGAATAGGATAAATGTGGTTATTGGTTGATGAATGACTTGAAATTAAATATGTAATTGAATGACATGATGAATTCAATATAGCTGGTAACTGGTAAATTTTTAAAAAAATAATTTTTATGATTAATTGTAAGTTTTTAATATTTGTATAATGATTGATTTTTGTGAAATGTGGGGTTGTTTTTGTAGTTGAGTTTGCAATGGTTGTTAGTTGTGATAGTGGTCAGGCAGTGATGGTGTTGGGTATACTAGTGATATTTAGTATAAACCCCTAGGTTGGTATTATGTGTAGTTATATATGATTATGTTTTATTTTCATGGGAAATATAATGAACCAAGTCAAGTAAGATCACCATATTCTCACTCAAGTGTTTTGGGTTCTAAGTGTTTTCCCCAACATCCAATCCAGTGAGGGAATGCATGGTTGACTAATTCCTCTTCCAGAATCTCCCTTATAGTCATAGTATATTATTTGATGGCATAAAGTTTTAATGCTTGGGAAGTGATTTCAAAAAGTTATAGTTCCATAGAATTTATTATGATGTAATGTGATGTATTGATGATATGGTATAAGATTTAGTACATAGTGAGGGTCATAAATGGTGTGATGAGGGAATGAGGTTGATATAATTCATATTCATGATATGTTAATATGGTGTGAATATGATATACAATTATGATTATGTGATTATGTGTTATTTGGTATGTGTTATGATGTGGTATGTGGTATTTAATTATGATGGCGTGGTTATAGTTGTGATTTGTGATGTGGGTATGTGGTTATAAAAAAGTAATGGAAGTATATGATGTTTTCATTTGGGTGTGAGAGTGAAAACTAGTATAGAAGTGGTTGTGAGGTACCTATTTTATATATTATTTTAATATTATTTTTTTATACTTGGATGTGATACCCAGTGAGTGTTCCTTGGTGAGGTTGGGTGATAGTCGACATGTTGGGTGGGTGTTGGTTCTGTTGTTTAGTCATTATGGAATTAGAATACTTCTTCCACATTTTTATGAGAGGTCTTGAGGAGGATCCAGTAAGTATACATGTATTCTCACCCCTATATATATAACTATTTTTCAGGTTTCAAATAAGGAGTTGGTGATTAGGCTATAGATTACTAGTGTGGGGATTGGATCTGTTGTTGGGGTCACTATTATAGAAGATTTATTTTGGTATTTTATTTTAAAGACATGGATTTTGTATTAAATTACATGAATTTTAGAATATAGGTTTTATTTTTTTCTATATATTTGAATGGTTTGTTATTTTATATGTTATTGGGGTTTATGAGTATGCTTTCTAGTATTTGTAAGTTGTATACCCTCAATGCTGGTATTAAACCTGTGGCCTATTAGAGGCTGGCTTTAGGGGTCACCCTCATCATTACTATAATCCCTATAAAGGTTCCCAATTGGGTTAGTTTGTGAAATCAAACCTTATTGGTTTAAGTAAATTGGTTGAACTATGAAGTTCAACTGATTTTTATTAAACATAATTATAGCTAATGGTTTTATAAAAATATCTATCATTTTATAATGAGTTCCAACAAATTACAATTTCATAATTCTTTGATCCACTTTCTCCTTTATAAAATGATGGATCTCAATGTGTTTTATATGAATGTGTTTTACTAGGTTCTTTTTAAATTTTATGGAATTCTTGTTTTTACACTCAATCATCATTTCTTGTCACACTTCTTCTCCGAGTTCTTCTAAAAACTGATTTTTCCATATCAATTATTTACAATCCTTGGAAACTAAAATATATTATGCCTCTTTGGTAATCAAGGATACACTTTAATTCTTCTTACTTGTTCATCAAAAACAATTTCTTATGATAAAGAAATATCATACACTTGTTTATTTTCAATACACAACATATCTATCCCAATCCATACCTAAATAAGATATAAAATATAGATATTTTATTACTTTTGAAAACCAAACCATAGTTCAATATTCCTCGGGTATAACCTATTATCCTCATTACTTTCAAGAGATGTTTTTCTTTTGGATAAATTTGATAAATTACAGAAAAGAACTTAGAAAATAAGATATGTGGCTTATTAATGTGAGATATAGTGGGCTCCCAATAAATTTTCTATATATTTTTGAGTCCACTCCCTTACTATCCTTATTATTTCTGAGTTTCATCATAACTACTATTGGAGTTGAAACTAGTTTTCATTCTTTAATTTTGAACCTTGTTAATACCTCTGTTTCATATTTGACCTATGAATTAATGTGTTTCCTTCATTTCCATATATATAAATATGAAGAAAGTAAGTTGGTTATCCAATAATTAACATCTCAAATTTTAAACACAATAATTGTGCATAATTTTCAATGGGAATTTTATTATTACAATAAAATATGATATCATTCACATAAACTATCACCAATGACAACTCTTCATCTGAGAGTTTTACATAGAGGTAGTGTTTAACCCCTCCACTCTTAATCTAAAACTTTATCAGATATTTTCCCAATTATGAATACCAAGAACAGGGTGATTAATTTAAGATATAAAATTTATTTTTCAATCTAAAAACCTTTAAATCATAATTTATAATAAAAAATATTACTTGTTGTTTGATGTATTCTTATTAATTCAATACTCAATCCAATAAATGTTCTCTTCACATCCATTTCATAAAATTTGAACTTATATTGAATATAAAATACCAATAAAGGTATGATTCATTCCATTATTACCACTAGTAAAAATGTTTCCTCAATGTCAACTCCTTCAAACTAAGAAAACCATGCACATACCATTCTTACCTTGTTTTAGATCACTCTTATTTGTTTATCAATCTTGTTTTTAAAGAACCATTTTGCACTAATCACATTTTGATGTCTAATTATATCAAATAGATCATGTGTTTGATTATTGTTGACTTTATTTGGCTCTTTATTCAAGGCTTTCATCCATGATTTATTATTTTTTTCTTCTTCAAATGAATTTAGTTCAACCTTTGATAATAGAGAATTTTTTTACATTATTCTCATTTTATGGGTCTATATTGAAGTATATTTGTCTTTAATAATGTTTCATGTTTCAAATATAACAATACTTCTTCTTTTTTGAGTCAAAGTTTTAATCCCTTCATCACTATGTTCTTTATTTGAATCAATATTATAATTATCATCAATTTGATTATTTTGATATTTTCTTAAATCCAAAATTATCACTTCTTCTTCCTCACTCACTTCTTCAGTGAAAAATTTCCATAATTTTCTTTATACACATATTAACAAAATCCATCACTACTTTAAACTATTTTATTAAGCCTTTTTTTGAAACATTTATATGTTTTAATTTTTCATGAGTAGCCTAAAAATATTCCTTTATCTATCGCTTCACCATAATTTCCCTAATTTCCCTCTTTATTCTGAATAAAACATTTACTTCTGGATACTCTAAGATGTTTAAATTAGGGTTTCGAATAATTATACATTTCATAAATAATATTATCTTCTCTAAGACTAAGAAATGATCAGTTCAAAGTGTGAACAACCACTTTTACAGCATCATTCCAATAGTGGTGAGAGATTTCACTTTGAAATAATAAAATTGTGGATATATTATTTACCATATATTTACTTCTTTATATAACTCCATTATATTGAGGGTTATATACTATTTAAACTTTATTATTTATTCCTTTTTTCCATGGATAATTTGTTTAACTTCAATAGAAGTGTATTAAATTCCATTCTTGGGCCATAGAATCTTCATTATTATTCCAGTTTCATTTTTCACACTTCTTTAGAATCTTTTGAAATATTTCACATATTATCTTGTTGTAGACATCAATAAATAAAATGAAGTGTTCCATGCCATAAGTTCCATCCTAACTAATTAGATAACATACATCAGTTTTTAATAGATTCAGCAGATTTAATACTCACTTATTATCTGGATGTTAAGGGTTTCTTAACATCTTTTACATCAAGAATGAATCATAAATATTTTCTCTATTCCTATTCAATTAAGGAATTTCAACAATAGTTTTTATCTTTTATAACTTCTCTATACACTATAGATGAATGTGGGAAAGTCTTGAATTCTATAATATTCTCTCCTTTTATATAGTAAAAATACCATTATTCTCCTTGTTATCCACCTGATATAAATATTAGAGAGTTTCTAGACTTTAATTTGATATTACATACTTTTTTTTTTGAAATTAACTTCTAATAATAAGTTTCATAACTGACTTACATTCATAAATTGAGTTGAATGCCATAAACATAGTGAACATCATTGCTCTTCAATTCATCTTCATCTAAGAGAGTCTTACCACTCCCTTTAATTATTAAAGCTCCATCACATCCAAAATGAACTATAACATAAACTATTTTTAACATCCTAATATTTTATGATGTACTCCTCTTTAAATAAATTTTATTTCTTAGATATATTTCTTTACATGCAATACTAATCTTAAATGAAACACAATATACTATAAAAATATTATTATTTAATGTGATAGTTATTGAATTATCATCAAATTAGAGGGTAAGAGTAGGGATAAATACATTATAATAAATATTTATAAATTTTTTACTTAATTTAAATTTATTTATTAATTCATAATAAATAAGTAGTCAATTTTTATTAAAGTAAATTTATGTTTTAAAAATATGTTTCCTTCAAAAATGGTTTTTATTAGAGTTTGTGTGTGGATATTATAATTAATTTATTCCACTTATAGAAATTTAATTTTATAAAAAGTATATCATTTTTTAAATCAATATATCAACTTTATCTTAGGGTGATTTTTTGTAATTTTCTGATAAATTTTATTTTTTGCGTGAATAGTGAAAATACCAATTTTTTAAAAAATTGCCTTTTCCTTTTTAGTGTTTTAAAATAGATATTATAATTTGAATTGATTTGAAAATTTAATTAGTTTGTTATTTTTAAATATATCTCAATTTATACTATTTTTTAATTACTATACTTAATCTTGGTATAAAAATACTTTTAGACTTTAAAAACATTTTTCAAAGAATAGTTTTTCACCATCATTTTCAAGTTTATTTTAAAAGATATTTTTTCCCATTATAGATATTTAATTTTAAAAATTGTATTCCATGTATTTAATCATCATTTATAATTTTTTTAATAAGGACATTTTTATTTTTTTCATAATTAATAGTAAAAATATTAAAATTTTATTATCAAGGTTAAGGTTAAAATGGGTATACTGAGGGGTTAAACAAAGAGATAAGGGTAATATTTCCAATTAAACTTGTATAAATAATATTTTTTATCCATATTTAGACTTCATATTATCCTAAATTAGAATAATTTTTCATTTTTAATCATTTGGATTGAATATTAATGAATAATAATTTAATCCTTTAAAATATTCAAGGTGTGTCCCCCCCCCCCACACACACTTATAAAAGGAAACCCCTCATTTCTCTTATTTAAACCACATTGAGATACCTAACTTGAAAAAAATATAACAAATTATATTAAAAACTTCCCTAGATATTGTATAATTTGTTTCTTCTTAAAATACCATTCCAAGGGTTATTAATAAGTGATCTAAAGTAGGACTTCTGAAGAAGAAGTAATTGTTTTTCCCAACCTCTTTCAATTTATTTCTTCTTCTACCTTCTATAAATATATGGTATTCATCATAAAAAATAATAAAACAATTGTCATAAATATATTTAAATAACATTATGATTATGTAACCACTATTATCTATCATATTCTTCATCAAATGGTAAATTAAATCATCACTCATGTGTACATGTAGATCACTCCCTCCAAGTAGTGATAAAATTAATTTAACATAATCATCATTATAGTTGGTTATTATGATGAATTTAATTATTATATATGATATTTATGATATAATTATTATTTTTTATTGATAAAATATTATTTATATTTATTTCTTTATTTTCATTATAAAATGAAAATAGTGTTCATGCGTATGTATGGGATACCATCTCCATGAACAGTGTAATTCATTTTTCTATCTCAACCTTTTATAAATGATTCTAAATAAGTATATAATTATTATATATTTATATTATATTTATATCATGATTAAAATTATAGATATTATGAAACCATGATCAAATTATAGGGATCAGAACTGTCAAATGGAAACTTTCTTGAAAACAAAATAGTTAACACATGGAAACGACAATTTTAATAAGGAATTATTAATAAATGGATGTTGAAATGTTATAAGTGGGTTATATATGAAATTATAAGTATGTAAATAATTCTAGTATATAATTATAATAAATTAAATTTTATTATAAATGATGTTAGATCACTTATTAAAAAATTCAAACTTGAGGTAAAAGATTTATGTTACAATATCATTGTTTACGAGGATTGTTCATGATTAAGTTTTTTATTATGAAATTTTATAATATATCTATAAATAATATAAATAATTTTATTATACTATGTTTATTTCTTGATATTACATGTTTACCTTTCACTTTATTATCTTTAAGTACTCAATGTACCAAAATAATATTTTTAAGGAAACTCAACTTTATTTCTCTGTTCGGTCAAAAATAATTTTTCTTCCACATCAATATTTTCTGAAAATGTTTTCAAGAATGTTTATATTATTCTTATATGATTTTTTGAAGTCATTTTACACATGTTTTTCTTTCTATAAAAAATTAAAAGAATCTTCTTATCCTTTTCCATACGAGATAATTTTGACTTCTTACCAAAAATGTGAAAGGGGTCTTTATTTTAGTGGGAGATGTTGTAGATTTTTTATTTACAAATTGATTATGTATCTAAATTTACAAAGAAAATAAAACTTTAGGACTATAAAATAGAACATAATTTTATGTATTGAATATTCATCTAATAATATGTAATATTTATGTATGAAAAGTTTGGGTCACTATAGTTGGTATTATATCAAGGTTTAGTTATTTTTTGAAACTAGGATGAGAAATATTTTGTGATAACCCTTAGGAAAAGCATGTGTATAGGATAATATCTTAATTTATGATAAATAAAAAAGTGTGGTTGTCCTATAAAATACATCCTTGACTGGATATTAGAAAGTGGATACGGTTGTGGCACAGATGCACCTAGGGGCAACAAATCTGAATGGGGAAGATTGGGTATTAACTCAATATTCACTTATGCAAAATGAGTGGGAATATACTATACACCTGGATATATTATCTTGGAATATATTATTGGGTCAATTCACATTTTTTTTATGAATAATTTTGAATTATTTGAATAGATTATGTCTCCAGATAACTTATGTTAAACCTAAGGTGTCATAGATTTAAAATAAGGTGTCGGATTTTAAAATCCTATAAATGATTTTTGATGATTATATGGTTTTTAAATAGGATTATTGTGGCTCATGATGTGATTTTTTGTCTTATTAAATGGATATAACATGAAATAATTATGTTAACACCAAATGTGATAGATAATTCAATGATTTTCCTCCTAAGAAACCAAGTGGTATGAGATCTAGAATAAAAAATCTCATTTTTATGATTAAACTACTTTCTCAAGCCATAAATCATGTTGAGATTCCAAATGAGAAAATAAGGGAACAAAATTTTTTGAGTCCTTCATAAAGCAAAATCTTCCTTATTTTAGTGGGTTTTTTGATCCACTAGTTTTTCAGAAATGGATCGGTATCACTAAAAATATATTTTATGTCCTCTAGTGTTCAGAACATGGAAAAGTTATTTTAGTTTTTTATCATTTGTAATGAGAAGCAGATCAATGGTGGAATATTTTTAATAAAATGAGGCAATAGGAAGAAATTAAATCTATGGAGTGAGATGAATTTAGAGGGTTATTTTCCAATAAGTACTTTAAAAATATTCTTAATAAGAAAAATGGATAATTAATTCCATGAGCTAAAGAAGAAGGATTATGAATCTAGTAGTACCTATGAGGGAAATTTTACAGCACATTTGAGGTGTGCTTATGGTATTATCATTCAACCTTAAAGTAATATTATTCAATTATTTATTAGATTAAAACCAAGTATCTAAAGGGAATTATCCATAAGGGACTTTAGTTTCTAGTAATAAATCATTCAATGTAATATTATGGTGGAATTATGATTGGAGTTACCCATAAATATTATGGTTTTGATAATAAAAGAAATATGGAATTCAAATGAAATTCTAATAATAAAAACTATATAGAGAAGAATATAATATTTCATTTATTCTCGATAAGTGAAAGGAAACATGGATGAAATTTTATTAAGGGGATTTGTGTAGAAAGGAATGTAATATGGTTATCTAATATAGAAGTTATGGGAATAAGAAGTTAGATAATGATGGAAATGGAGAGAAATCACAACAAAATACACCACCCAAACTCCATTGTTTTAAATGAAAGGATTATGGAAAGTTTTCTAACCAGTTATCAAATCTAAGGTTTAATGATCATGACTAACATCAATAGCCTCCTAAGCCCAGAGATGAAGGGAAATATCACATGGCCACTATTGCTGATGTGGGGTACGATAATGAAGTGCTGAAAAGTACAATTACCATACAATATATAATTGTTAATGTCATATTTGATTCTAGATCTTCTCACTCTTTTATATCTAAAGAAATTTATAAGGGTATCACAATACCACCTAAATAATTAGATGTTTAATTATTAATGAAAACTCCTACTGGTATAATGATGTCATCTCAAGTCTATGATACTTCTCTGATTAAAGTTATTAGAAATTTTCTTCCTGTAAATTTTTTTATTATCCATCTAGTTAATTTTGAAGTTATTTTAGACATGTATTTGATTTCTTTATATAAATCCCACATATATTTCTGATTAAGATAAGTCATATTTTATATTCCAAACTAACCTATGATTGTTTATTAGTGTGATAAAAAATATAAAGTTACAATAGAAAATACATAAATTATGTTGGTCTTGATTCTTATTAAAGAGGGGAGTTTATCTTTGATGGTTGGAGAGAAACTAAAAATCTAATATATATTTTTATGTGAATTTTTTATGTCTTTCTGTAATATTTTCCTAGTATTCTTATGAATCATGATGTTAAGTTTTTAATAGGACTCATACCTAGTGCTACACATTTTTCAAATACTCCATATAGGATGGCCCCCATTCAGTTACAAGAATTGAGGAAATGAATCTAGGAGGATCTAGATAGGGGATACATTCATCCAAGTGTATCCTCATGGGGTCTTTATGTTAATTTTGTTAAGAATAATTATTGATTAATGTGACTCTATATTTATTATTATGAATTAAACAAGATCACAATCAAGAATAAGTATCACAAACCACATATTGATGATTTGTTCAATTAATTATAAGGATATTGATATTTTTATAAGATTTATCTTTGATCTAGATACTATCAGTTGAGGGTAAAAATTAAATACATGCCCAAGATATCCTATCATATGAATTATGGAAACTAGGAATTTATAGTGAGGTCATTTGGTCTTACTAATTACCTAATACCTTCAAGGATTTAATGAATTGAGTCTTTATAGATTACCTTGATTATTTTTTGGTAGTATTTATAAATTATATTCTTATATATTCCAATAGTGAGGAAGAGTATGAAGACCACTTGATAATTGTAATTAATACATTAATAAATGATAATTTATATGTAAAATTTACCAAGTGTGAATTTTAGCTACATAAATATAAATTTTTGGTTCACATAATCTCATGTAAGGGTATACCAATTTATCCATCAAAGACATAAGTTATTGATAATTGGATTAGACCAACTATAGTGACTGAGATTCATAGTTTTCTTGGTTTCTCTATATATTATCAGCACTTTGTGAGGAATTTATCAAAGTTATATAATCCACTCACCAAGTTAACTTGTTCATTCCAAAATCAGCCTAGATACTCTGAGCGGGGGGTGACTTAGGGTATGGATATTATTTTCCAAATTATTCCTACCCCACTGGATCTTGTCCTTTTTATTATAAGAGTAAATTCATTTTATATTTAGTTTTTATATTTATGTTATCCTTTCTAACTTTATCTTATGATGATGCATATAATGTAAATCATGAAATAAAACACAAGCACACATTGATTTTCACTTGTTTCACCCTCACTAGGAAAATTACAAAGACATTACAATGGAAATTTACAGATGTACCAAATTTACTATAGCTCACTACCAAATCAATGTTTAGGCTAGATCACTTCTATGCCCGGGCTCACTGCCTTTACAATGTTTATGTTCAGTTCACTACTTTTCTAAGGGTCACTCTCTAACTCTCTTTTGATGGTTCACTACCAATGTAAAGGATCACCTTCTTCCTCTTCCTTTTATCACTACTCTAGAAAGGATCCAGTCACAATTTATGGACATGTAGGTCCCTTCATTATAAACAATGAATACATCATAAATTGTAGGTAGATGCTCTATTGAAGCTCTTTCTAGATTTATCCTTCACTTTTGTGAAAATACCTGGATGAAACACTTCCACTTTCCATACAATTGGAATGGACTTCTCTTTGCTATAGAAATTGAAATTACTTCTTATTTGGAAAGATATTCAAGATATTCCAAGTCATCCATTCACTTCCATGAATGTAGAAGTGAATAAAACCCCTTTCAAAATATAGTCTAATGATGTATGTCCTCTGTCTTATTCTTCTTAATAATTCAGATATGAAAGTTATATTATTAACTTGGTAACCCTGGCATGTATCTCCTTACGTGAGAACCTCATAATAGTTTTACATATAAGTGTTCCATAAATTCCTATTTTCATCGTGTAGATGAAATACCATTTTTCATGTACTCTTATTTTTCAGAAATTACATTCGTGAACTATTTTATTCCCTTCACAAACTTCCTTATACCCATCACAAACTATTTTTCATCTTCTTCGAACTCCCTTTAATCATTTGTGAATTGTGTTACACTGTGTTGTGCGAGTGCTTTGTAGTTGATTTTTTTCTTTGCGAACCACCCCTACTTCGTGGACGGTTGATGCCTCACGGACTACCTCTGATAGGAGGTACCTTTTCCTTTGTGGGATATAGATCCCCACAAAACCCTTTCATGAACTGTCCTCATGAACTACTTCCTCCTTCATGGAATCCTCCCTCGTGAAATTTTTCCTTCACGAAATTCTCCCTCGTGAACTACTTAAGACATCCCCAAATTATCCCTAAAGTGATAATATTTTCTAATGAAATTTTCTCTACTTAATGATATTATTAGGGTCTTTATATAGTCAAATAGATCCAAAAACCCTACTAATATGAGTTACCTGAAACTTTGATGCGGTATAGCCTTTACTATGAACTGTGTTATGCGTTTCGCATAGCGCCATAATCCTTTCTAGCAGTTGATGCCATCCATGAATGAAATACTCTCTATGGATCCTTAAATTATTGCATATTAATCGAAAATAAAGACCCTCCCATGAACTATTTGGATCTTGTGAATTAGGAACCTCATGTGAAATGATTTTTCTAAGTAGTATACGTAGTGTGATTCATGGTCCGCATAGCACTACTGTGAGGAAATATTCTTTTTCCTATTTTCTTTAACTGTTAAGCATACCTCCTATTCGGTCTAAATAGTGCAAATATTCTACTATTTGGTTTTCAAACTCCATGCTTCATGATCTATAAACTTCACTTCATGATCCGTGAACTACTCTCCATGAGATCCTTTGTAGAAAACCATCATTTTCCATAAAACAATCATCTGATTTAGAGGCCCAAAAAATTGGATAAAACTAGAAAAATGTGTCATATTAAACATATGATTTGAAAACACAAATCATACTAAAACACAGTTATTTGTCTTTTTCAACAAACATAATCCACCCAAAAATACTACAATGTTACCTTGAGGCATTTTTTCCCAAAAATATCTCTATTTGGGTTTTCTGACAACTCTTCACATTTTGATACCGCATTAAAGATTCTTCTATATTCTACCAAAATTCACTTCATGAAATTAAGATAGTGATCAAGGATTTTCCCAACATGCACTCTAATCCCACATGATCCATGCTCGGTGTGAGAAATAAGATTATAATGAAAATTTCATCAATGAATCCCTTAATTCCAAAACCAATCATCTACTTTCATCATAAACCCTATCAATTGTGATATATATCCTTTGATCGATCACCTTTAGCTTCGTCAGATTTAGAACTCCTTTTGCTTCACTACTCCCCCTATCAGCTGCTCCACCTATCATCTTCTCCACCTACATTAAGACATTTTCTCCCTCTTTTATAGCCTATACTTCTCCCCATTTGTCAAAAAACCTAAAGGTCACTTTATTGTGGTCTGAAACAAGGTAAAGAACATGGATTGGAACATTAGGGGGAAAACATCATACCTTATGGAGAGGGGTCCCATGTCCATAATTTTTCAAGTACGAGGATTTGACTGAACTCCAAGATCTAATCGATGTTGTTCAAATGCTTCTTTGGGTAAGGCCTTTTCATAATGTCTACAACTTGTAGTTCTATAAACACATACTCGAAATTCACAAGCTCGTGATCCACCTTCTCCTTGATAAAATGATACTTGATTGCAATGTTCTTTTCCCCTAACCGATGGACTACATTTTTGGTAATTATTTTAGAACATGAATTATTGTAATGGATTCTGATCAGAGACTTCACTTCAACTCCCATATCATCAAGATATTTCTTCATCAACAATAACTATCTGCAAGCTTGAGTGTCCACAATATATTTAACTTATGATGTGCTCAATGAAATTAAATATTTCTTTTTACTTAGAAAATAAATAAAAAATCCACCAAGATAGAATGCACCACATGACATTGATTTTCTATCATTTGTTGATCTGGCCTAATCCACATCTGTATATCCTAATAACTCTTGCCGATATTTGATTTTTTTATATCAAACCTAAATCCACCATCCCCTTGATATATTGAAATATTATTTTTAATTCAAGTTAGTGGGTTTGTTTGGGATTTTATTTGATATCTTCTTAGTTGGAATGTTGAAAAAACAATACCAGGTCATATCATTGTCAAGTACAATAGATTTCCAATAATTTTCTTGTATTATTTGAAATTAACCGCTTTTCCATCATCATCACATGATAGTTTCATCCAGATAGCAATAGGATTCATCATCTATTTGGAATTATCCATTAAAAATCTTATAAAAATCTACTTTTCATATTTAAATTGAGAAATGAATGTGACATCCTTTTCTTATGTCACTTGTAAACCAAGGAAAATAGTCAGTTCACCAATAATTAACATTTTCAACTCACTTTTCTTGAATTCTTTGAACTTATTGAACTGAGATTATTCTGATCCACCAAATTTTACATCATCTATACACACCAGCACCATCATACTTTGATTATTTTTATTGCTGACATATAGATTGTAATCAACTCCACCACGTTGAAAACCAATCTTAATCAAAAACTGATCTAGTATTGAATACCATGATCTTGGTTCTTTATTCTCCCTCAATTGGTCTTATTGATGTAATAAAACAAAAAAATTCATCCTTTCTACACTATTGAGAGATTTTATGTGGTTAGAAGATAGAATTCTCCTCCTATTATATGCAATTATTTCTGTTGTTAGGCCCACTGTTGACCAATATCCATTCTTCTTCTACAACATCATTTCTTCACATGTGACTGTAGGTTTGGAAAACTTCTCTAGTTCAATAACATATCATAGTTGTTGTTTCCTTCAATAATATTTTCAATGTGTGATCTTGACACTTATCAATGAGCTATTAACAAAACCGCTAATCCTAGTGAGTAAAAACTCTTTATAAGAAACAAAAGATAAAGATAATAACATCACCACCTTTCATTGCACTCAATTACATTCATACATCTCAAGAATTCGTAGACCACTAAATCCTTTCATGGAATTATTCTATATATCTTCTTAAACTATGGTAATTTATTTGAAATAGTTGATATTATAGAGCACATCACATCACCACTTTTCATCTTCTAATGTAACCTCCCCTTTTTTGTATCTCCCCTAAAACATAAAACATATTAACATTAGTTAATAGAATTTAAACACATAGAGATTGGGAAATCTCTATAATTCTTAATAATAGGATTGTGTTTGATCTTGATAGATCAACCCTTTGGCACTTTCTTGCAAAGAACTACACTTTTTGGTGCTTGTTCCAACTACCCATCCAACACAACTATTCTATCCATATGACTAAACATTCTTTACCCATATACTGAGTCTTATTCTAATATTTAGGTTTTTTAGGCTTGGATATTCTCACAATTTAGGGCTTATATCCAATAGTATAAATTTCTTTCTTTGATGCACCACCAATATACCAATTTTCAGGACTCTTTCTTTGAATATAATTCTTTCCACTAAATTCATTCTCTTGTTTCTTCCTCTATTAGAGAAATATTTCTCTTGCCTTAACATATCACCATATGTCATGTCATGTAAATTTTTAAATTAATTATTTATTAATTTTTATTTTATCATTTATCTGAGTCACCACACTATTTCTTACTAGTGGTGATTTTTCCATTGAATTTATATTCTTTTTAATTACAACTGGATCATATCCTCCATTTTTATTTAATGTTAATTCACATTCTTTACAAGATAACCATTGTGAGTGTAATAGAGGAGGTTATTGACACACCTTTTGTTGATCTCCCTATGATTCCTCTGAGGATTAAACCTATTTTTCAATTTATCATGTTGTCTTCCAATATAGGCTTTTTTATACACTACCGAAGTTCGGGATCTCCTTTTGTGTTCCTTTTTCATCCCTGTTTTCTTCGTACTACAATGTATTTCCAAATTCCCATGATTATCACATATAAAACATATTCCATCAAATACATGCCTTGTTTAATCAATTCTCTAATGAAATATTGATGCATCTAGAGTTATTCGTCTTCCGAAACTGATTCCATGGACTTCTTAACACATACCCATGGTGTGTCCCTATCTTCCACAGTAATAGCATCTGATTTATTCTCTCTTATAAGAGGAATTCCTTTAAAAACATTCAAGAAACATCAACTTATTCTTAGATTTAATAATATTTTTTCATTCACATTTTGGAATACATCCCAAGGATTTATAACAAAAACTTGAAGTATGACCCTACATCCCACAAAAATAACACATGGTGTTATTAATTCCAGAAAAATCTTTTTTAGGTCTATCTTTAGCATGTTCTAGATTTTTTATATTTCTAGAACTATTCATATCTCTCTTACTATCACCCATGGAAGAGGGATAATCATATGCAATACCATTTTTCCCAAACTGGATGGCCTTTAGAATAATACAATACTTTCATGTTTCACCTCTGGAGTATCATATTTTCTTTTAAATTCATTATCACATGTTGTAGGATAATAAAATAATAAGTACCAAGAATCCTTCAATTTTGGATTTCCTTTGGTATTATATTTCTCCACTTCTTTCTTGAATGATTTTGGATCCTATCCTAATTGTTTAATCTTTATATCCCTTGATTCAAGTTGAGCATTAAGTTCTCTCTTGTGATTATTCCATCCAATCATCTCACCTTCCAATTATTAAGAGATATTATCCATCATATCGTATTTATCCTTTATTTTATAATTCATCTAAGAAACTTAATCATTACATCATGTATTCTCTTTTTGTAGCCTTTTTTTCTCCTGAACTAGTTCAGATAAGTTTGTATCAAGCTCGTCATTTCTAGATTTTAAATTCTAAATTTTATCTGATTCCATATTCTTTCTCATTTCATAATCTTTTCTTTTTTACAATTATTCATATTGGTAATCATTCTTCTATCTTATATCTATAGCCACATCAATAAGCCTTTTATTTAAACCTATTATCTTGTTAAACTCAATTTTTAGTACTTTTATCTGAATATAATTATATTTATTTTATTCATCCAATTCCTTTTTTTTGTAGAAAAAATACACTTTTGGTCTTCTTGGAGTTTCTTCATCATTATTAGTTTCAGAATAACTTGGAATATCAGGTTCTTTACTCATTCCTACAATATCATTGAGTGAGTATATATTTTTGATGTATTCTTCATCCAAGACTTTCCTCTTTACATTGTTAGATTCCTTAAACTAAATTAAGATTTTTCCAAAAACACTTCCACACAAAGTAATACCACATAACTTCTATTTCTTCTTTGTAGTTCTTCCATTTTTCCTAGCACACCAAGATAAGAGAAAAATGATACTTCAATTTCAATGATAGAGTAAACCTTGTCGGAGTAATAAAGTCAAAAAAAAGTAATATATCATCTCATACCAATTGTTGGGCCCAAAAGGTTCCTAGATACCCTGTGATGGGGGTGAATCAGGGTATGGATATTCTTTTCAAAATTCTTCTTCCCCACTATATCTTTACCTCTTTATTATAAGTATCACTTTATTTTTACTTTAGTGTTTATATTTATCTTATCCTTTTCAACTTTATCTAATAATGATTCATATAATGTAAAGAATGAAATAAAACGCAAGCACACACAAATTTTTACTTGGTTCCCCCTCACTAGGTTATGTACAAGGAGTATACAATAGAAATGTGCTAATGTACCAAATTTACTATGTCTCGCTACCAAATTAATGTTTGGGATAAATCATTTCTACACCCAGGATCAATGCCTTTACAATGTTTAGGGTCAACTCATTTCTTTCATAAGGGTAACTCTCTAACTCTCTTTTAATGACCCACTACCAGTGGAAAGGATCACCTTCTTACTCTTCCTCTGTTAACTGCTCTAGAAAGGATCCACTCACAATTTAAGAACATGTAGGTCTCTTTATTATCAATAGTGAATAAATCCTCAATTATAGGTAGATGCTCTGTTGAATCTCTTTTTGGGATACTCATTCACTTCTGTGAAAACACATGGATGCAGCACTTATACTTTCCAAAAAAACTAGAATAGACTTCTCTTTGCTGTAGAAATAGTAATTAATTCCTCTTTTGAAAGATCTTCAAGATATGTCAAGTCATCCTTTCACTGCCTTGAATGTAGCAGTGAATTAAATTTTTCTACAAATATAGTCTGATGATGCAGATCTTCCATGTTATTCTTCTTAAAAATTTATATATGACAATGATATTGTTCACTAGATAACCCTAGCATGTATCTTCTTACATGATAACCTCATAATAATTTCACATATAAGTATTCCATGAATTTATATTTTCACCTTATAGATAAAATAAAATTTTCCATGTACTATTAGCTTGAAAAAAATTTCTTTCATGAAACCTTTTAGTCCCTTCACAAACTTCTTGTACCCATCAAAAATTTTCTTGCATCTTACTCAAACTCCCTTGAATCCTCTGTGAACTATGTTGCACCGTGTGGCATGAGTTCTTCGCGGTTGATTTTTTTATTCGTAGACCACCCATGCTTCACAGATAGTTTATGTCTTGCGGACCAACTCTTCTATGTGGTCCCTTTTCCTTTTTGGGATACAAATCTCCCGCAAAACTCTTTCACAAACTGTCCACATGAACTACTTCCTCCTCAAAATTCTACTTTGTGAACTCTTCTTCTTTGCAGAATTCTCCCTTGAAATCTGCTTCATAATTCCCTAAATTATTCCCAGAGTGATGATCTTTTCTAATGAAATTCACTCTAATTAATGATCAGATTAAGTGTCTTTATATAGGAAAATAGATCCAAAATACCCATTATTCCTAATTACTCAAAACTTTGATGCGGTACAACCTTCAAAGCGAACTGTTCTATGTGGTCGGTATAGTGCCTTAATCCTTTACAGTATTCGATGTATTCCAAAAATGAAAACCTCTTTGAATCTCCTTAAATCACTATCTATTAACCATAAATAATGATCCACTTGTGAATAGTTTTCCTCCCATAAACTACGAACCTCCCGTGAACTGATTTCACTACACGGTCTGTGTAGCATGCTTCATGGTCCACATAGCATTTCCATATGGAAATATTCCTTTTCCAATTTTCCTTCATCATTCCACGTACCTCCTTTTCAGTCCATATAGTACATATTCGGTACTATGTAGTTAAAAAAATCCATTCTTAATGATTTGCAAAATGATCTTCATGGTCTATGAAAAACTATCCACGAACTCCTTTATTGAAAACCTTCCTTTCCCATAAAAAACTCCCGATTTTGAGGCCCCAAAATTTGGAAAACACTATGAAACTATGTCATCTTAAACATCTTCTTTAGAAACACCAACCATATTGAATCATGGTTATCTAGATTTTTTAACAAACATAATCAATGCACAAATACTAAAATGTTACCTTGAGAGATTTTTCACCAGCATAACTCATAAGGGATTAAAGCTCCTTTGGACTAATGAATGTGAAGAAAATTTCAAGGAACTAAAAAGAATATTGTTTAGTGCACCTATACTCACATTACCTAGCATGGTAGAAGGATTTGTGATATGTAGTGATGCATAAAAGAAGAGACTAGGATGCTTCCTTATGAAAAATGATATGGTTATAGTTTATACCTCATGTTAGTTAAAGGATTATGAGAAAAATTACCCAACTCATGATTTGGAGTTAGCTATGGTAATTTTTACATTAATTATATAGAGGAATTATCTTTATGGATAAATTTATTAAATATATATTTATCATAAAATTTTAAATTATATATTCTCTCTGAAAGAGTTGAATATTCATAAGATAAAAATGTTAGATTTGATTAAATATCTTGAATTCCCAATACATTACCACCATAGGAAAGTGAACAAGGTGGAAGATGATCTGAGTTGAAAGGATCATGCAATATTATCTATGATAAATATCAAAAAAGATTCAATATTTCTAGATTTTATAAAAATATATTTGGAAATCATAGTAAATGGGGTTAAATATTATCTTGTTTAAATGGGTGTTCAACCATCTATCCAAGTGAATATTAAAGAGACACATAAGGAAGATATAGAGCTACAAAGAAGGTGAGAAATATTCCTGAGTTAAGTCTTGATTGTTTTGGAATGACAAGGTTCGGGAATAGTGTATGTGTCCCATCCATATTAGATTTTAAGAAGGATTTAATGGATAAATCTCATAGTTCATCATTCTCTAGACATCCTTGAACTATGAAGATGTATAGTGATCTAAAAGAGTATTTATGGTGGGACAACATGAAAATAGATATTTCAGAGTATTTATCTTAGTGCTTTTTATGTTAGCAAGTTAAGTTTTAGATACAGAAGTCTAAGGGTATTTTACAATAATTGCTCATGCCAAAATGGAAATGGGAAAACATTACCATGGAATTATTCGTAATACTCCCCAAAATATCTAGAGGGGATAATTCTCTTTGGGTTATATTTGATCATCTTATGAATTTTTCTTAGTTCATTTACATCAGATAATATTTCTATCTTAATCATATTTCCAAGATATACATTAAGGAGGTGGTCAGATTTCATGGATTACCAATCTCAATTGTATCTGATTGAGATCTAAGGTTTACCTTTAAGTTTTAGAGAAGTCTTTAGTAGGACCTGGATATATTGTTGAGTTTCAGTACTGCAACTCATCCTCAGATATATGGTTAGTATGATAGGTCCATTTAACTCTAGAAGTCATTTTTAGATATTTCTTTATGGATTTCAAAGTTTTTTGGGATCAATATCTTCCTTTGGTGAAATTTAAATAAAAAAATAGTTTTCACTCGAGCATTTATATGGAACCTTATGAATTGATTTTTGACAGTAAGTACATAACTCCAATGTGTTGGGATGAATTTAAAGAAATAAATCTATTAAAACCTGATATAGCTGAGGAAATGGTAAAGAATGTTAGCTCTATTCAACAACACATAAGGGAATCTTAGAGTCAACAAAAAAGTTATGATGACAATTATTGGTGAGATATAGAGTTTAAAATTAATGGAAATATATTCATATGAATATCTCATTGCAAGAAGGTTAAGATATTTGGAAATCAGGGAAAAATGAGCCCTAGGTATAGTGTTCTCTTTTAAATTCTGCATCATATCAGGATAGTAGCTTATCTCTTAGATCTTTCACTGAATCTCTCTCAAGTTCATTATGTGTTCCATGTATCTCTCCTAAGGAAGTACATAATTGATCCTTTACATGTACTGAACTCAAAGGTCATATCGCTGGAGACTAGTTGAGATTATAAATCATAGATAAAAATTTATATGAAATAAAACCACTCACCTAGTTAATTTTTTTTGTAAAAATCATAAAATTTAGGAATCAATATGGGAACTGGAGGATGTGATGATACAGAAGTATACTTAGCTATCTATATATGTGTGATAGAATTTTGAGAGAGAAAATATTATAAATGGGGTAAAATATAACACCTTGATATTTTATTCTATATATCTCTATAAACAAATTTTATTTCTTTTATAGCTTTCTTTACACATATCATCATGTTTAAATTAACAACGATATACTAATAAATATTATTATTTAATGTGATAGTTATAACCTAGCTATTTGATTGGAAGTAATGAATAATATTAAATACATTAATAAAAATATGTATAAATTTGTTTACTTAATTTAAATTTATTTATTAATTCATAATAAATAAGTACTCAATTTTCAATAAAGTCATTATATGTTCAAAAATATGTTTTCATCAAAAATGGGTTTTATTTCATTTTATGTATTGATATTATAATTAATTTTTATAACTTTTAGAAATTAAATTTTATAAAAATGATATCATTTTTAAAATACTCATATCAAAATTATCATATAGTTATTTTTTGAGAACTTTCTGAAAAAATTTGAGTTTTAGATGAATAGTGAAATACCAGTATTTAAAGAAAACTATCTTTTATTTTATTGTATTCCCAAAGAACCATTTTTTATTTGGATTTGTTTTAAAATTTAATTTGTTTATTATTATTAAATATAATTAAATTATTATATTTTTAATCAATATTATACTTTATCTTAGTATAAAAATACTTTTAGACATAAAATGGAATTTTTTAGAAAATCATTTTCCATCACATTATGTGGGTTTATTTTAGAAGTAAATTATGCCACTTATAGAGGTAAAATTTTATAAAATAGGTTCTGTATTTGAAATCATCATGTAAAAAAATTTAATATTAGCACTTTTATTTTTTGTCATAATGAATAATAAAAACATAAAAGTTTTATTACCAAGGTTTTAGATAAAATGGGTTTACCAAGGGTTAAAATAAGAGATAAATATATGATTGTCAATTAAACTTATCTAAGTTCTATTTTTTGGACATATTTCAATATCATATTATCCTAACTTCAAATACTTTTCCATTTTGAATCATTTGGATTGAATATTACTTAATAATATGTTAATCCTTTAAAATATTCAAGGTGTGTCCCTCCCCCCACTAATAAAAGGACACCCATCCTCTATCTTCTTTACAAAAATTTTATCCACCTAGCTTGACCAAAAATTACCTAATTATATAATCAAATTTCATATTTATAAATTAGAGGTTATTTTATTCTTAAAAGACTATTCCAAGGGTCCTTATGAACTAATTTAAAGGAGTTCTATCGAAGAATAGGTAATTATATTACCCAACCTCTTTCAATTTATCTATTATTCTACCTACAATAAATATATGGTATCCATAATAAAAGAATAAATTAATTATCCTCACTATAATTATATGTTATTATAATTATATATAAATCATTACCCACTCACTTTTCCATCAAATGAGAATTGAAAGTATCACTCCTTTGTATATGTGGACTACCGCCTCCATATAGTAATATAATTAATATTTCATCATTGTCATTAATGGTTGGTTATTATGCTGAATTTAATTTTTATATATGATATTTATGATATAATTATGGTTCTTTAATTATATAATTTTTTTTACTTTTTTTATTTCCATAAGAAATTGAAAACAACATCCACGCGTACGTACGAAATACCATCTCCATAACTGATGTAATTCATTTTTCTATCTATAACTTTTATAGATGATTAAAAATATGTATATAATGAATATATATGATATTTAAATAATGATTAAAATTATTGAGATTATGGAACGATGATAAAATTACATTGATCGGAACATTAAACCCAAAACTTTCATGAAAAAGGAAAAAATTAACACCTAGAAACAACAATTTTAATAATGAATTATTTATAAATGGGTGTTGAATTGTTATAATTGTATCATATGTGTTATTATAAGTATGTTAATGATTATTTTATAGAATTATAATATAATTAAACTTATTATACATAATTTTATATTTCTTTCAAAGAAAGTCAAACTTATGGTAAAGGATTTATGTTACAATCTCATTATTTATCAGCATTACTTATGACTAAGTTTCTAATTATGAAATTGTATGATATATCTCTCAATAATATCATGATTTTCTTATAATAATATTATTTTTATAGACTACATGTTTTCATTTCATTTCCTTCTCTTTAAGTACACAAGATATTGAAATAATTTTTTAATGTAAACCAGCATTATTTCTCTATTCTGTTAAAAATATTTTTTCTTCCATATACATGTTTTCTAAAAATATTTTAATTAATGTTATTAATATTATCCTATAATTTTTTATTTTAATATTTAACCTGGTTTTACATTCAATAAAAAAAATTAAATGAATCTTCTTGTCATTTTCTGAATATGGTACTATTTACTTTTTACCAAAAAAGTAAAAGGGATCTTTATTTTAACACACATAACATGAATGGAATTTCCCACCATCATGGCCACTCAATTATTTGAAGCTTAATTTTTATTTTTACTTAGTTATTTTCAAAGAAAAAAATTTCCATGATATTTTGGATAATTTTATATTTTAAAAAATTGATTTCAAATTAAAATGGTATTTTCCTTAAGAAATATACTAGTGATATTTTAAAGTAATTTTTCATCTATGATAACATCCTTTGATGTTACTTATTATTTAATGGGGATATGATCAAATGATATTATCCTAATTATTTTTATGGATGGTTTGTTATTATTATGATGCGATTTTTATGAAACTTTTTTATTTTCAATGAGTTATGATATGATGAAATGTCTATGAAATGTCTATGAAATAATTTCCTTTCTATATGTTATGATATTATGATATGATGATATTATGAATTTTTTATGATCTTGTGGAACACATATATATGTGGTTTTCCTTATGAGTTTTTTGGGACTAGAATTATATATCCCTCTAATGAAGGACCCCAGAACACCCTGAGAGGGGAGGGGTGAATCAAGGTGTCAACTTTTTCTTTTAAACGGATTGATCTTGTTCCCATGTTAGTAGGAAATTGTTAAAACTATCTGAATATGAATTACAATAAATAAACAATCACATGCAAAACAATGACACGGAAATTTTACTTGGTTCACCGCTAAGGGCTACGTCTAAGGAGCATATGCCGATAGTGTGTCAGTCATACCAAAAACCACTAATCTTTACAGGTTGTGGATTACAAGATTTCAGTACAGTCACTCTATGACAGACACACTTCCTTTAAAATGTTTTAGGGATAGCACACCATGTCCCTCAGATTACTTCTGTTGACTCCCCCTTCCTCACTGCATTGGAAGAATATTTACTCAGTTTATCGACTTGAAGGTTGCTTCAATGGTTTAGCATTAGATCATACATCCTCAATAGTAAATGGATGCTCTGTTGAAGTCTTATAATCACCCACAGATGTAATTTATATTCTCGTACATTGATATGTTATGGAAATTAATTTCAAAAACTAATTTGGTCAATTTTTAGGCTTCCTACGGTGTTCTGTGTACTTTTGTTGTTTCTGCGTACTGTTTTTGTTTCCATGTACAGTGTATCTCATCCACGAACTACCCTAATCCACGTACTGCCCTACTCTGCATACTACTCCACTCCTCCGTGTATCATCCTTCTCTGCATGCTACCTTACTCCGCTGCGTACTGCGAGAGATTCCTGCACAAATCGCACTCTATTTCGCATACTCTTTTCCTTACACGGATGATCCTCTCTGCATATTGTCTTCTCCTCCGTGAACCACTTTGGACTTCACTGGATTTCTTCCTGAAATTTTAATCTTCAACCTCTTCACTTAACAAAGGGTATTACTGATCCTTAAATATGCACATAACTCTGAAAATTCTACTGATCCGATTGACCCAAATTTTCAATGTGGGACAATATTCACAATATACTAAAATCCATCTGTATACTGTTATACTCCACCACACACCACTCCTATTTCACAAACTACATCAATCCCTCCAACCTTCAGAATTCTGTGCACTGCACTCCTTCATCGCGTACCATCGCTATGAACCATTTTTTGTTTTTTGCATCACTCCGTGTACCATCCCACTGCCAGGTACGCGGCCATGAACCATTCCCGGAACATGGTACGCAGTCCATGTTCCAAGGTATGTGGTTCCCCTATTTTTCTGATTTTCTTTGTCGGTTCTCATACCATTCACTCCTATGCAAAAATCCTTAGTTTTCCATCACCAAACTTCTGATTTTAAGGCCAAAAAATTTGGCAAACACTGGGAAATTGCACCACCTTCAATACTGCTTTCAACCTCAAACGAATGACCCCATACTTTGTAAACTCCCTAGTCATCCATGTGAAGATTGAAAAAAAACACAATCCAAACTCCAATATTATCAACGAATAGCCTTGGTTCCAAAAATATCTCCCATTGGGTTTGTTGGCAATCTTCAGATAAATTCACTGATGCGCCAGCCACAATCAAAACATGAACCTTCAAGAAACAACTCGTCCATCACTCTAAGTCTATGTGATAAATGCTCGGTGTATAAAATAAGAGATAGGACATGAATTGAGTTCTCATCATTTTCTTTTCTCCCCCATAGTTTCATTTATAGATTTTTCTATTCTCCATAT
Source organism: Viscum album (assembly GCA_963277665.1). NCBI lineage: Eukaryota > Viridiplantae > Streptophyta > Magnoliopsida > Santalales > Viscaceae > Viscum > Viscum album. The sequence goes on along the minus strand of OY728136.1, from coordinate 1,083,706,484 downwards.
TTTCAGTATCCAGAAAGAAACAGATCACTTTTCATTGAATTTATCCAATCTCCCCCATTGTAAATAAACCCAATGAATTGAATCTTGACTTGTTGAGTAAAAAAACACGCTCCCCCTGGATCATATCTCCCCCATAAACCTACATAATTTCCACAAATAGATTAAAAATAGTTAAAACAACAGGGGATAGGGGAATCTCGTAGCCTTATTATGCACTAGGAGGTGCCTGAACACTGAGGTTCAACTGATGTTTCTCAAACACATCTGCTGATAGTGGATTGGTCATAATGTCACCCACTTTCTCATCAGTTCTCACATGGTCTATTTTTTTCACACCTTGTTCAACTTTTTCCTTGATGAAGTGATATATGATCTCAATATGTTTCATACGAGAATGTTGAACATGATTCTTCATAATATCAATTGCACTGTTGTTATCATAGTAAATCACCATTGGTTGTTTCACCTCATCACCTATCTCAATCAGTTCCTGCTTCATCCAAAGTAACCGAGTGCACACCTTGGAAGCAGATATATATTCAGCTTCAGTGATACTAAGTGAAGTACTTTCCTGTTACTTGCTTAACCATCCCACACATTCCTTTACAGTATAGAATGCTCCACCACTGGTAGAATTTTTATCCACTACATCTCTATCCTAGTCTGCATTAGAAAATGCTGATAGTTCATTATCTCTTCCTGCATCAAAGTATAGCTCATAATTATGTGTATCTTGAATGTATCTCATGATTCGTTTCACTACCACCATATGTTCTTCCTTTGTATTACTCTGAAAGCGGGCCACAAGGAAAGTTTCAAATACAATATTTGGTCGTGTCACCATTAGGTATAGTAGGCTTCCAATGATTCTTTTTTACACGGTGGGATCCATATAAGTTCCCTCCTCATGCTTCCCGAGCTTCGTTCCAACTGCAATCGGAGTCAAAATTGGTTTGGAATCATGCATGTTGAATTTATTCAGAAAATCTCTTATATACTTTTCATGATAAATGAAAGTTTAATCCTTCTTCTGAATCACCTGCAACCCTAAAAATTATGTGAGTTCACCAATCATGGACATTTCAAATTCATATTTCAAGTGATTGGAAAATTCATCCACTGATTCATGTCTGCTTCCACCAAAAATAATATCATCCATGAATACCAATACCATTAACTGATCCTTTTGATAATTCTTCATATAGAGGTTTTGATCCACTCCTCTTATTTTAAATTAAATATTTCTTAGATAAGAGTCAAATCGAGAGTACCATGCTCGTGGTGCCTGTTTCAGGCCATAGAGAGCTTTCTTTAATTTTCAAACCTTCAGTTCAACATTACAAGCAAGAACCCCATGGGTATTTCAATGTAGACTTATTCTTCCAATACCCCATTTAAGAATTTTGTCTTGACATCAATTTGATACACTTTATAACCTCTTTGGATTGACATGGAAAGAAATAGTCTGATTGACTCTAGTATCGCTACTAGAGAAAATGTCTCTTCAACATTAACACTTTCTATTTGTCAATATCCCTTACAGATCAATTGTGCCATATTTCTGATCAAATTTCTATTATCGTCTAGTTTTTTCTTGAAAATACACTTTGTACCAATCACATTGTGACCTTTAGGTATTTTTACAAGATTCCAAGTCTAATTTTTTTCAATCTGATCTAACTCTTCATTCATTTTGTTTACCTATGGATCATCCTTTGTAGCTTCTTCAAATGAGGATGATTCCACAAGTGATAGAAATGCATATTGTGAATTATTCCTCATTATTCATGTCTATGTAGGTGGATTCTAATATTTGATAATGTTGTACTAATCAATCTCTGATCCTCGATTTCTCCTTTGGGGTTCAACTGAATTCTCTCCAGCTATGGCTTCTTCTTCTGATTCTTCTTCAGAATCAACATCATGATGTGACTCCTGATAGTTTTCACACCTTCCTATACCTTTCTATTATCATTTTTTCCATGTTCACATTCTTACTCATATTCTATCACATCAGTATAAGAATTCCTTAAAGCATTCATTTTTTTCTCTTCAATGGTCTTTACATCACTACTTTCCACAATTCTTTCTAAGAGCTTATTGAAACACTTGTAGGTGTTGTTGTTCATTGAGTATCTAAGAAATATTCCTTCATCTGCATTGTCTCCATACTTCCCTTGATTTACTTATTTGTTTATGATAAAACATTTTCCTTCTAAAACACAAAAATATTTCAAATAGGGATTACTTAAATGCCACAATTCCTATGGTGTCTTTGTCTCACCCATATATAGCCCTGTTTAATTTTGAATATACACTACATCTTGTACTAACTCTTTCTAGTAATGATGAGGAATATGAATCTTAATCATCATAGTTCTGTCCATGTTGTTTACCTGTCGATTCATGTGCTCAACAACTCCATTTTACTATGGAGTTATCATATCTTCCACCTCGTGTTGTATCCCATTATTCTCTAGGTAATTTTAAAATTCACTGGATGTGTATTCCACTCCATTTTCAGAACATAGGACTTTTATCTTCTATCTAGTATCATCCTCAGTGATTCAGTGATAGGTTTTCATGCAATCAAGCTCTTGTCGCTTATTATGTATAACTATCACACATGCCATTCTACTGTAATCATCTATGAAAAGAACAAATGTATTTTCTCCATGAGTTCCAGCAACATTTATCAGGCCACATACATCTATATGGATGATTTCAAGGATATTTTATACTCTTTTTTATTTGGTCGATATGAACTATAGACCAGTTTCCCTTTCATGCAAACACCATAGGTCTTTTCTTGTTTATGCTTCAGATTAGGGATATCCATGACTATATTTATCTTAGATATTTTTTCCATGTCTTGCTAATTGATGTGCCCCAATCTTTAATTCCATAAGTTATTTTCCTATTTAACTGTTAGGTAGAAAATTTTCTCTTTTCTATCAACCTGAAATAAGTTATCATCTATTTTGTAGCCTTTCATGAGAGAATTATCATACTTTTCTCTTAGAGTAAATCCATTATGATTTAATGTCACAGTAAAACCTAAGTCAAAGAGTTGACTCACACTAATAATATTATGACACATACCATCCACATAAAAGACTTCATTTTTATTCATCTCTCCATTATCTAGCTCAGTATTTCCACTACTTTTTATTTTTAAATCACCATCGTTATTGAACCTCACTATTCCGTTGACCTTTTTCTTGAAAATTGTTAATAGTTACGCATTACCCTTCATGTGGGATGAACATCCACTATCAAGAATCCAAGTGCTATTTTTCTTTATAGATTTGAGGGATACTTCTGAAAAATTGGATTTTTCAATTTTCCTCTTTTCTTTCCATGAGATATTGGATTGAGCGTAGGACACTGATGGTATTAAAATAATCTATTTCATATACATGGGTTCTTCATATTCAAATTATTCTTCTAGAGGAGCAAAACTATTTGAAATAGCAACACCATCTGGTTGACAAGTATTGACTTGTCTCTGAGCATTGAAAGAATTTCTCATATCATACCTTTGTCTACAATATACAGCTTTATGGCCGAAGTTATAATAGTGAAAACAATATCCATATAAATTATTTCTTCTATAAGAAGTAGGATATGAATATTTTATCCTTTTTTAAACTCTTAACTCTTCCCCATTAATATATTTCTTTTTCTCTTCATAGTATGACATGGTATGGCATAGATATATACAAAACTGACACTTCATGAAAGGAAATTTCTTCTCACTTCTATTTGTCCTCATTCCTTCTTCCTTGGGAAAATAATTTGACTCCCTTTAATTTTTGAAAACTTGTGGATAATCTTCAGTTCTCCATTTAGTTTGATTTAAGGGTTTCTTTTTCAGAACTTCTGGTGGCTTTTCAACATGATCAAATTTCAACTTACCTTTATTCTGGTTCACTTTATTTATAGAATTTGATGTTTCTTCATCACAACCAATTACACCTTTTCTCATGCATGTGGGTCTTTGATCACTCAAGATCTTTTCAACTCCATCAGAACCATGTTTTTTTCTCTCTGGAAGTTCAGCATCCAAGAACCTTCTAAATTGTATTTTATTCTTTACTTATTTTGAAATTGATTCACTTTTGAGTTTACTTCTCATAATAACAACTTCTTCTTCGAGTCCCTCAATAGTCTTGGACTTATCCTCTAGTATTGAGGTAAGGTTGTTGATGACCTTTTATTGTTCATCAATTCTAAGTTTTTGTTCCACAACATCATCAGTTATTTTAAGTATTGATGATTGTACTTTCACCAATTCTTCTAGTCATTCAATTTTTTCTTCCAACTGATCAATATATTCTGAAGATTACTCCACCATTACTTTCCAATTATATCATATCTTACATTTATTCTCAAGTTTAACAAAAGCATACTTAAGTTTCAACTTGGGATCGACATTAGTACTCAATTAATTATCTCTAGATTTATCTGTCAATGGTTCTGACTTTTCAATGGTAGCCATCATGGAAGCATAGTTCCCAGATTTGAATTTTGTTTCCTATTCCTCAAAGAGTTCATTTTCATCGTCTTCTTCTTCTTAAAGAAAACTCTTTCAGTAAAATTTGTTTTCAGATTTGAAGTCTCTCTTTTGGAAAAATCTTTTCTGAGGATTTTGAATGTCTCCATCTTCACTTTCTTCATCATTAAACTTTCTTGGGAAATGAGATGCAATTTTCCCAACTCTTCCACAGTGAAAACAAGCCAGAGGTAGATTTCCTTCAAATTTCCCTATTCCATTCTTGAGTTTCTTGGAAATAATAGAAAGAACTTCTTTTCCTCATCATATTCTTCAACACAATCTCCTAAAATTTCTAGTTTTTCTATGGATTTGAATGTCATTTCCTTGCTTACATGAGTTGTTAAATCCTTTGGGTTGACTCTCATCTCATATGCCACCAAGCTACTTAGCACATTATAAAGAGAAAGTTTGGAAATATCACTTTCTTCAAGAGCTAAAACCTTTGCATTATAAATGGGAGGAATCCTTCTCAATATTTTATTTACAATATCAATTTCTTTGATCCCTTATCTAATCCATCAAATTGCTCCTATAACTTCAGTAATTCTATTGAAGAAATAATCTGCATTTTCATTAGGGTGCATCTTCATATCATCAAACCTGTTGTGTAAAACTTGGAGCTTCACCTCCTTAACTTTGTTGTAACCTTCATAAATATTATTTAGTTCCTAACACATAGACTTAACTGATGTACATTTCATCACCTTCAGATATATTTGATCATAAATAGCTGTAGTTAGGGTATTATGTGCTTTAGCATCAGCATCCAACATTTTCCTGTTTGTATCTGTTATAGATAGACCGGTTGGATCAGTGAACTATATTCCTTGTGAAGTTGAAAAAAGTACATCAATTCCAATAGATCTTAGATGATATCTCATCATGTTCTTCCATATTTGAAAGTTACTTCCATCAAACGAAGGAACTCCCTTGACATTAACTGTATTCTCCATGTTAGAAAAATGGGATAGATTTAACACCAGCAACCTCCCTCTGATACCACTTGAAGGACCCCAGAACACCCTGAGAGGGGTGGGGTGAATCAGGGTGTCAAATTTTTCTTTTAAACTAATGGATCTTGTTCCAATGTTGGTAGGAACCTATTAAATCTTTCTAAAGAGGAAGTGCAGAAAATAAACAATCACATGCAAAGCAATGACACGGCAATTTTACTTGGTTCACCACTAAGGGCAATGTTCAAGGAGCATATGCCAATAGTGTGTTGGTCATACCAAAAACCACTAATCTTAACAAGTTGTGGATTACAATATTTTATCACAGTCACTCTTTTCCAAGCACATTGCCTTTACAAGGTTTTAGGGATAGCACATTGCATCCCTTGGATCACTTCCACTGACTCCCCCTTGCTCACTATGTTGGAAGAATATTCACTTTGTTTTTCAACTTGAAATTTGCTTCAATGATTTAGCATTAGATCATTCATCCTCAACTATAAATGGATGCTCTGTTGAGGTCCCATAATCACCCACATATGTAATTTATTTTCCCGTACACTGATATGTTATGGAAATTAATTTCGCAAACTGATTTGCTCAATTTTTAGGATTACTTGGGTGTTCTGTGTACTGCTACTATTTCCACGTACTATTTCTGCTTCCACATACCATGAAACTCCTCCATGAAATGCCCTGATCTGTGTACTTTCCTACTATGCATACTAATCCACTCCTTCATGTATTGTCTTTCTCCGCGTACTGCCTTGCTCCGCTGCATACTATGAGATCTTCCTGCGTGTATCGCACCCTCTTCCACGGACTTTTTTCCTTACGCGAATAATCATCTCCATGTACCGTCTTCTCCTCCATAAACCACTTCATACTTCATAGGATTTCTTCCCAAAATTTTAATCTCTAACCTCTTCACTTAACAAATGGGAATATTTCTCCTTAAATAGACACATAACTCTGCAAATTATGCTGATCCGATTGCCCCAAATTTTCAATATGGGATAATCTTCACTATATATTGAACTCCATCTGCATACTATTAACCTCCACTATACACCACTCCAATTTCTTGAACCAAATCAATATCACCAACCTTCATAATTCCATGTACCACACACCTTCACTGTGTACCATCACTACAAACCATTTTTGGCAGCATTCTGCATACCGCACACCTTCACCATGTATCGTTGCTGCAAACCATCTTTGGTTCATCACATCACTCCACATACCATTCCTACTGCTAGGTACATGGTCACAAACCATTCCTAGAACATGGTACGCGGTCCATGTTTTGAGATTTTTGGTTCCTTTAATTTTTTGATTTTCTTTGTCGTTTCATATACCATTCACTCCTATGTGAAAATCCTTAGTTTTCCATCCCCAAACTTTCAATTTTGAGGCCCAAAAATTTGAAAAACACTGGGAAACTATACCACATTCAATATTGCTTTCAAACTCAAACGTATGACCCCATTATTTGCAAACTCCCTAGTCATCCATGTGTAGATTGACAAAAAACACAAACCAAACTCCAATATTATCAATGAACAACCTTGGTTCCAACATCTAATACATTGTGTAAATATGGATATCTCATGACATAATAAGGACTGGAATAGGGAGTGAACCCAGTTCAATAAGGGACTTTGTCTACTATTATAGTCTTGGGATTGAAAATTGGCTAGTAAAATGAAGGAATGGGGAGTGAATACAATCCACTCTTATATCCTTGTCTATGATCCTTGACTAAGGAAATTATTTTCTATGCTTCTGTGTATGAAAAAAAATTATGTCTTAATCTTATGATATGTTCTCATGGATCATTTTCTTTTATTCTTTTATTATTCATGTTTTATGATCTACTAATATTTATTCCATGTCTCATGTTTATGATCTATGCTTTTTTGGGTATGGTTTTCAAATGTTAATCTAATGTTCTCATACCCTTATGCACATGTTATGCTTAAATTATACTTGAAATAACCCTTATTTACCCTTAATGAGCATTTATTCCCATCGTTTATTATGTTTACCCTCCCTATGTTATGAAGGACTGTTTTAAGTATGATATTTATAATAAGGGTACTAGTAATGAAGAACTAAGTGGGAGATGATGTAGATATTTTTTTTAAAATTTGTTTATGTATCCAACTTTCCAAAGGAACTAAAACTTTATAATTCTGTAATGAATCTTAATGTTATGTATTTAATGTTAATTTGATAAAATGTAATATTTATATATGAAAATTTTGGGTTGACATACTCTTCTTTTTACATTCTTTCAATGATGCATATTACCCATCATGTGGTATGAGAACTCACCTACTAATATTCTTCATATCTTTTAAAGTTATCTAAGAAATAATATATTCCTCTATTATCTATTAATCAATATCATTCCAAAAAACATCAAAATTAGTTCATAAATATGTCAATATATTCAAATTTCCTTCAGTACTAGAAATCAAGTCATATTCTTCTTCCTCTAATGGGTAAAATATATTTCTCAAATTAATTTAATTGGATTGACTTACACTCATTCTTATTTTTCTTCCCTAGGAATAAATTCTATATATTTTCCTATAATCAAAATTTTTATATCTAAAGTTAGATCAATTGAAAAAACATTCATAGAATGAGTTACTATTATGATATTTAGGGTACATTTCAATTCACCTTTGATGACTTCCAATTTTTAATACTTTCATATATCATTAAGTTCATCACAATAAGACATTGGTTGTCCTAATTATCCATGAAATTGGAACTTCATTAGAGGCAATATTTTTTTGTTACCATATATCTACATATCCCATGTTTTTTAATAAATCTTGGATTATTGGTAAGTTATTTATGATTGATGGATTTATCATTTAATTTTCTTACTTTTACACTTCACATTTTTTATCTTTGATTTTGATGTTTAAACATCATATATAAGTCCATTTTTACCCATAAAATTTATTCTTTTAGAACTCAATGCTTCCTCAAACCATCTTATTCCTTGTTAATCCCTTCCCTTTAATACTTCATATATTAACTTTTAAAAATGTAGTTTATTCCTTGTGAATTGGTTTCTAATTTATAAGATTCTTTCTCAATGGTAAAATTTCCCCTTCAATAATTTTAGTATTTTTAGTATTCTTCTTGATAGATATACTAAGGTAATAAATTATCATATCTTGTTGATTTATATTTAACATATAGTTTAATGGTTATTAATTCCTAAATACATGTTTCATGGGAATATTTAAGGAAGGAACGGCTGGTTTGAGGTGAATCTAATCCAAAACTGCCCAAAATACCTCTAAAGGGTCTGTTTCATGAAGCCTGCTTCCTCCTCATATAGTCGAAGCTCATGAAGTTCTTTGGATGAGAAGATCCTTAAAAAATATAAATTTCTAATGGTAATATTTTCACTATAGGGATTTAGATTCATGGATCACTTTGAAAATTCATCAAGGGTTGATGATAATCTCTATAAAGTGACATTCAAACTCATGGAGCCCCTACCAAATTACAAAGCTCATAAATCTTCATGAAAATCTCCAATCATCCTAAAACCCACATCCCTATAAATAACCCCTTGTGTCCGAAATTTATGGGTATGAAAACCTTTCAACTTCTAAAAATCGCTATGTGTTCTTGAACCACCTTAACTTCATGAGAGAAAGATAAAATGGATCACCCAAGGTATCCAATAATCATGAAACCATTTCAATTGTGTTCTTGAGAGCCTTCACTCAAAATAGAGATGCCTTTTGGGAAGTCTTGTGCCCTTTATGTAATAAGAAGGACCTCTGAGGTATTGGAGGCTTCATGAATAATTCATCCTTCACAAAGTACTCCCTATGGAAACCAAGACTTCACTCTAAGTTAGGGTCACCCTATTTCATGAAACATACACCTTCACAAAGCTAGAATTGATTAGATCTTGAAGGTTGAGTGATCAGGGGGCCATTCCAATACAATACTGATTTAACTACACCTCGAGTCCCCATGTGACCAGTGTTGCCCACTCTTGTGTCCTCCCACTTCACTCCTAGTGTGGAATGGGACCCTGATCTACGTTCTTCTTCTAATAATAGGTACCCTAACCCATTTTTATTATAAGAATGGGGTCCATAACATTGACCTCCTGATTGAAAACTCTTTCATAGAGGTTCTAATGTCATATCCCACCTAGAGGTGCATGAGCGGTGGTAACGTGAGCCCTAGGGGTGAGGAGTGAGTCCCACAAAATCCAAGCTACATGATGTAAAACTTCCAAGATCCATGTCCTTATCATATGAATTTAAGATGCATGACAACACCCTCATAACATGATGTAAAACTGTAGTCTTACCCTATGTGATAAACACATTATGACCCATGTACAATCATTAGGGGATTCCACCTCCTTCTACACCACTGGATAGGAAAAATTAAGAGAGAATATTATATGTTTAAGCCCCACATAACCCCTTATAGATTCTCCTTCTGAAACATGACTATCCTTACCACATGAAGTTAAATTGTGTGGTATGATCCTATCACATGACCTTAAACTGAAACATCAAACTACATGGGTTTTGATCCATATCTTTTAAATAGGGTATGTAGGATTCCTCCTTGAGTTTCAATCCTAACATTGGTAAACTCTGTTGTGAAATCTTTCTTCCTAGGGTTACACCTCCTGGATCCTCCTCCATCGGTCATTAAATCCACATCGGTAAACTCTAGTGTGACATATTCCCTCCTAGGTACACACCTCTTGGATATAACTCTATATGGAATTCGTTACACATTGGTAAACTCATGTGGGAAACCCTCATAGGGACACACCCCCTATATCATCCTCTATAGGGTGTTTGATCCACATTGAGGGACAAAACTCCTAGATCTACTTCCATGGGGTGCTCAATCAACATTGGTAAACTCGGGTGTGAAATCTCCTCTTCTAGGGACTCACCTTTTGGATATGGATCCATAGGGAATTCCATCCACATTTTATAAACTCAGGTGTGACATTCTTCTAGGGACACACCTCCTAGATATTCCTCCAGAGGGAATTTGATGCACAGTGTCAAATTATCCAGGTGTTCCCTCCTAGGGATAAACCTTTTAGATTCACCTCCACAAGGCATTCGATCCACATTATAAAACTATCTAGGTGTTCCCTCTAAGGGATACACCTCCTCAATTTTCCTCTATAGGGGATATAATATACCTCCATAAGACATTAAAATAATGCCCCGATCCGTCAATACAGAACGTTCCAATCCATCTCCACAGGATGTAGAACTAGTGACCTAACCAAAAACACATACCCCATATGATAAACATGGGATTCATTAGGTAAAAATACATGGAAGACATATTCCCCTGGTGTTCATTAAATCATGATCGAAATAGGATGTATTGTGGTCTATGCCAAATATGCCTCATATGAGATTCCATCTTAAGAGAAAGATTCACAAGTGACCAATTTTCCCAATGTCCAGACATTCCCAAAGATTCCCAACATAACTTCTCTCCTGACTGAAGGTTGTTACCCTATTAATATAGAATTAGTGTAATTATACTATGTTCACAAATATACATCACCAAAAATGAGTTCCAAAAACATGAATTAATATATGAGGGAGACCCGAACTAGGAAATGAGCTCCAAGAAGGAATCTGTGGAAGGAGGAACCAAAATACCATCATCCAAATTCAATTAAGGAGTGGAAATCACTGATGAAAGTGATGAAATACACCCACCTTTGGAAATTGAGAATGTGGGGCAACGAAAATGTGCATCGTACATGGGCCCTTGAGAAAGTGTTGGAAACAAAAATGATGAAATCGACATGAAACTCTTCTCACCCAACTATAGGGACTAGTAGATTTTGGGGAATCAGTAGATTATCATTTCATCGGATCAAAATATGTGGCACTAGGTCCCAACATAAAAATGATGGGTCCATTATAGAACTCACCTACGCATTGTAGAAGATAGTGTTGGGGGTCATCAGTATGGAAATAATCAGTATGGATCATTTTCTACTTCAAAAGACTGAATGATGTTGGGGAATTGGGAATATCTTTCCTTATACATGTATTGGTGACTGAGTACCCATTCCTTACAGGACTCAATTTATAGGGAATCCTCAACCCATCACCTAAAAGAACTAGGTAAGGATAAATATTTATATGATAATCTTATAAAACTCCACCTCTACCATGACTTTGACTACTGTATTCCAACACCCATCTCACCCTCTAAGATTATCCAGAGGAGGGTGATTGATTCCCTCATGCTCTGGTATGAGAAAGAAGGGGTCATTTCCACAAGGAATATATCCCCCAATGACTTATAGGTATATACACCTCATTAAAAATACTTCTCCCGATGGATTCATAGGGGGAAACCACCCTCCATTTCAAAAATGAACCGCTTAGGTAGTCTCTACCCAAAGAGTTTTGATGATTCACTCCCCTTTTTCAAGGAGGTGGGGGATGCAAGAGTCACTCCATCCGCAACTACTATCCAAGAGCCTAGAATGAGGGATCCCGCTAGGACTCATCCATGATAGAAATGACCGGTCTCATAGACCGAAGAATATGTAGAATTAACCCCTTATCTACCAGCAGTACCCTAAAGAACCTGATTCCAATGTCTCAGAGAGGCTCAACATTCTTCCTGAAAAGGGAAATATTATACAGCTTCTATGTCCCCTTCCAACATCGACACATCCCACCAAATACCTATGATATAAAAACTTGGATACATATTTTCTTGATTGGTATTGATACCTTATCATCCACATAGGAAGTTTGTTTATACTCTTTCAATTTCTAACACAATAAATAGACGTTATGGGCCAACTCATGATAAAGAGACTCAGGGCAGCAGTCCTCCCCCCACCGTCATTAACCCAAGATAAGGTCCTCCCCAATATTCCAAAAACCAACATAGATGTTATTCTCGTGCCATCACTAGCTATAGTGGAGGTCCTCCCTGCTCTTTCGATAACCATTATGAAGTTCCTCCCCATACTCTCACTTCTCAACATGGAGGTCCCCCCCCCCCCCGTGTTCTTTCCAACCAAAGTGGAGGTCCTCCCTACTCCTTCACCAGCCAAATCGGAGGTCCTCCCCATATTAAAACCCACCATCATGAAGGTTATATCATTTTTGAAGAGGTTACCTACCCTAAAGAACCATCCTGAGGTAGAAAGGGATAATAGTCATCGTCGAAGGTGAAATCCTAGGAAACTCCAAGTCATCATGGACCTTGTTGATCTTTTAGACTCTGAGGGGACATATGAATTGATAATAGAGTCTCTATACTAATGAACATAGTATAGGTTAGGAGATCAACAGTTGAATTTCTCTATCCTAGAAGTCTAGATCTATAGGATCCCTAGATCCCTCTATAGGTACTTGCTAGTGGAGGAAGTTTGGGCCTCCTTTAAGGGGATCATAGTGATTCCATCCCCATCACCACTAGTTTCTATCCTCTATTCCTATAAAAAATATATGGGATATATTTTGGGGTCTAGACTAGCTTCTTTATATGGTGATCACTCTATTGAGATATAGATGAGTGTCTTCTCTCTTACACATGAGGAAGTGGTGAAAACCCCATCCTATAGGGATGTGATATGATTGAAACCACTTCCGAGAGGTGTCCAGGAATGAATTGAGAATTTGAATCATGAAATGACTCCTATCTCAGTCAACTTGTCACACCCTGACCATGGAAACTTGTTATTCTATTCTTTTATCGGCCTCGCGTCATTTGGACAAGGTTTAGTTGGGTCCATGTTTGAACTTTTCAAAAGTTTGATATTTTTTGCGGGCCTTGGGCTGGTGCGCGGTCACCACACCACTAGCGGTGACTGTGCGTTCGGTCCTGGAGACTACACGGTTGACTGCTTATTATTATCATCATCATTATTATTATTATTATTATTATTATCACTATTATTATGATTAGAATTTTTTTCATTATTAATATTACTACAATAATTATTATCAAAATTTATATTAATATTGTTTTTAACTTTTTATTTTAATTTTATTTTAATTTTTTTTTCTTTTGGGTAAAACCCTAAACGGGCACACCCCCCCTTCTACGGTGCGGCCTAGCCCTCCCCCCTGGATCCTATGCGCAGCGCCTGAACCCCCCCCCCCCCCCCTCTAATCCCATCACCCATCCTGCTACCCTCCCTGTCCGGCGCCCGCCTCCACCTCTATCGCGCGCCCTTGCACAGCGCCTCCATGAACTCCCCTCAGCCAGAACGATGTCTCCAGCCACACCATACTCCCCAGCAGGTCCTGGCCGACCCTTCTCCCTGTCCACCATCCGCTCCTGTAGCCCACTCGTCTGCAAGTCCTCCACCAGGCCTCCGTCAAGCCTCTACTGTTCTCCCCTACTGCCTCCTGCGGTAGGTTTTCCTCTCCTGCCGACCTCACCGACCCCTCACCCTCAATCTCCCATGCCCTCTGCACAACCGGCCTCACGTTTCAGCGGGTCCCCATCACCCCTGCCTCACACGGCTTCTGTCTGATGCCCTAGCCCCATCCAATGGCCCCTCCTTGTGTGGACCCTCCTTGTGCGACCTCATTTTTTGGTTTTCTCCTCTGGTATATTTCTATTTTTTTGGTGTTCTTTTCAAATATATCATCATTATAATACCGCGGTTCATTTTAGTGTTTTTTTTCATTATCTAGGGTATTTGTTTAGTCTCCATAGTGATATTCTTCCTTTCGTCAATACGCTGTTGTATTCACACACCTCCGAGGTAGGTGAATTTGCGTATTTTATTTCCAGAGCACTCTGATAATGTTTGCGCTCTATATTTCAGTTTTAAAACTTGTTTCTTAGATTTTTTATGCACTTAATTATATTTCTATAGAGTTATGAAATTTTTATAATTGATTAAGAATATGTTTTGAGTCGGTTCCTGGTTTATATCAATATGCGTCTATGATGATTTTCTTGTTTAAGTGACAAATATTATTTTGATGATTTTTAAAATTTAATTCACATTGCTATGGTTTTCTCGTCTAGCTTTTTTTGAATCTTTGGAATTGATGAATTGTTTAAAAATTGTTCATTAGCGTGATTCATTAATTATGTTTATCTTTTTATGCACTTGGGGTGTTGATAAATTGTGATGTGAGATTTTAAAATAAATTGATACAATTTTGGGGGTGTTTCCCTCAATTTTATTATATAAAAAATGGTTATAGTGTGATTTTGGTTTTACTTGTGAACTTTGTGATTTATGTAGGGTTGGTTTTTGAATTGTATCTTGATTGCTTTGTTTGGTTTAATTTTATTTTAGGGATTTGTAGTGTTTTTGAGTCCTGGGGATTTATCCTAGGGAGTTGCAGTTGGTTTTGAAGGTGCGCACGCATATTCCCAGGTATGGATATGTATAGATATATATATCTTCTGTGTGCATGTTCCCTCATGGTGTGGGGACCATGTAAATCATCTTAAGGATATATATATATATATATATATATATATATATGGAAGTGTGTGCATGCGAGCGAGTTACTGCTTGAGTTAGAAAGCTTGATGTGATCTTTGTTTGAGGTAGGTGTTTCCATCTTTTCTCTCTTTCTGAATCTTTCCATAGGCATTTTAAATATTTCATTTAATTCATAAATATTATTTTCACATTTATAAGCATGATAGTTTATTAATTGTAGTGTTTTTTTCCTTTCCAACTTGGTTAGAACTAAATGTTTTTATCTTCAAATGGTATTGTTGGGTGTCTTTAGTGGTGTTTTCTTATCACATCATTTTATGGAACTTGTTTTCCATGCGCTAGTTAGTTTATGGAACTTAGTGTTTTTGTAGAAATGATTTCACGTCTCTTTGAATTGGTATTTTTCTCACATCCTTGGTTTTATAAGTGGTTCTTGTTTTTTTAATAATGTGGGTCCCTTTAGAATATCCTTTAAATTGGTTTGAACAAGAAATCCATGCATATATGACCGTTTGGCTTTTGGTGTATATGTTTTTTTGAGTGCGTGGTGTGAGGCAACGCTTGGTTTGTTTTTTATTAAAAAATTGAATATAGTATCACTAAATACTTTTATTGCAATGCTTTGAAACATGGAACCTAAGGGCCCATTTGGATTTTTAAACAAAAAAGTGGTGTTTAGAGTTGTTTTGGAAGAACTTGTGCAATGTTTTCATAAATTCATTTGATTATGAAAAACTAGAGGCCTGATTTACAACTCCAAGTGTTTAATAAAGTGCTTTTGATAACCGAATTATGTGACATCCCGGTTGGAACTTTGTATGTTTGACATGTATGCTTATATATAAGTATATTGGGCGCTCTTATCTAGGGTAACCCTTTATGGGCGAACTCATAGGAAGCGTCCGTGTTTGGGGTAGGCAAGTGAGGTGAGATAAGTCCTGTGTGTGAGTTCCTTCCTACTTACACAGTATTATTATAACCATCGTGGGTTCCTGGGTGACTTTTAGATGATCTATTGAGGGTTGCTGACCAACCCCGATTAGACAGGTTGGTACCCCCTGGATTTGTTATTAGGCCAGGAGGGTTTTTCCATTAGATTGGTTAGTTATGGTGGCCGGTTGGTTATAGACTTAGGAGCTTCACCATATGCCGGTAGGTGGTTTCGAAACCGAGTACGTCCAGGGGTCATCTAGGGATGTTTACGATCACACATGGTTACTGGATTACTTACATTGCTTGTTTATTTTTCATTGCATTGGTTTATTTTCAGTTTCACTTTTACTTGTTTTACTCTATCTCAACTTTGGTAATTTTTTCTATTTTGGATTTATTTTATAAAATGGTAAATTATTTTGTAAATGGTGTGTAGCGTGTGTTGGGTTTTTCAATGAGAACAACATGTTGCATATTTAAAAAAAATATGAAAACCCTACTTTTATATCTGTATTTCAAACTTATGTCAGTGGACTATTTTGGAAAAGAGAATTGTTGAATTCAGTGGTTAATTTTTGGCATCCCTATTGAGCATCTCGGTGCTCATACCTATTATATCTTTCCAGTTGTAGGTTCAGTTTCTTGTTTAGGTTCATGGTTCAGCTGCTCAATGTTGGAGCAGACTTTGTTCTGAGTTGGGTGGTGACCCGAAGGTTCACAAAGAGGTATGTACTTTTATTTTCTTTCCACTTCTAGTCTTATTCTCTTATCTTCATTCTTTATTTGTTTGGTTATCTTTTTTTCATGGTCCAAATCATTCCCAACGATTAGATTTTTTATGTCTGGCACTAGTTTCCCACCCGTGAGGATCGTTAACGCCCTTCGGGTCATGTTGTGGACCGGCTCGGGTAACCGGCTCAGGGTTGACCCTGGTTGGTTCGTGAAAAAATGGTATCAGAGGAGGCCCTTGTTATTTGGGGTGTCCGGTAGAAGGATATTAGGACTGTCGGGTCTCAGAAGGCAAGTTTTGGGTCGGTGCCTGATCACCACTGCTCATGACGAGGCCTGAATTTTCAGGGGTAATCCGAGATTTGAGTCTTTATCCTTTGGTTGTTTTTGATTGTGGGATGAAAATGGGGGCGAATCGGTTCAGGTTGCGGCCTCACATGGGGTGGTGACCCATGTGGAGTCCAAGTGCCCGGTTTAAGGTCCTCTTAGTGTTATGCCTTACTTGGGACATGACTCGCCACCATGTCGTCGGATTAGGCACAGACACTACTTCCTCATTTTGATGTTTTACAGTTGGTTGTATTTTGTTTCGAACTCGGTTAATGTGTGTGTGTGTGTTGAAAATTAAAGTGAGTTCGAAATGAAAAAAATGGGTTTCTTCCAAATTGTTTTTAAATTAGTAAAGTGTGTTTTTAAAGAGAAAGTGTATCGGTTTGGAAAAAAACATGGCATGTGTTTTGATTTGGTAAGGAAAAAGAATTGTTTGAACATTGGCACTCTTTATGGAAGGCCACACGTGCGTGGGTATGTATGGAGAGTTCATAGGGGCACTTGTTTGTAGATGATGTGAGCGAGATTGAATGAATTCACATGTGACGGTTCATAAGGTGCCATAGGTGGGATTAAAAATTTTAAAGAAATGATGGTGTTGTAAAAGTGATGTATGCTTGTGTTTGTATATGTTTGGATTATGGGCATGTTTCCCTTGGCTTGTGTTGTTTCTTTGATTGATTTTTAGCTTGATGCTGGTTTCGATTGTGTTTTTCATGTCGTTATGAGTATACCGCCCAGAAAGCCTCCAAAAGTTGTAAATGAGTTACACCCAGTTCCTAGTTCTTTTTTGTGTTGCTTGCTTATCGAGGTAATTGAGGCATGTAATAGGTAGTTGTGTAGTTCAGAAAGATAGCATGTATTTGGGTTGTTGGGAAATCCTGGGGTAGTTAAGGTTCGTACCTTCCTAGAGTAAGTTGAGGGTTTAGTTCTGGACTAGTAAAGGTGGGATGTCTCATCATTGTTAGAGTCTGAGTGTAGTTGGTGGGCGTCTGCTCTTGTGAAGGTTCCTCATTTGGCAAGGACCTTCGTCTGTACTGACCTCCAGTTTGTTGAACCACTCTCTCACATGCCACTAGTGTGGTAGTTTGAGGTATTCTAATCTGCCTTGTCGCATCCCTCTGAAGTTTTTCTACCATGCGACTGTTCGGGCCACTAAGAAGAGTTTTGTAAGAAGAGTCATTCTAGAGGAAGGAGTTAGGGACCGGGGGATGCAAATGCTTGACTGTGAGGTAGGAGATGCTTCATCCATCAAGGCCCCAACCACAGGTCTCTGGGTGAAGCTCGCGCACAGTCAGGAGTTGTCGAGAGTGTTTGGAACATCGGCTCATATCATGTTTTCATCTTCAGATGGAAATATCCAAGGTTTTTTTGTTCAATTCTCGTCGCTGTCGTAAGATCATCCTTGTCGTGGTGGCGTGATGAGCTCGTTCCCCCACAATCCAATCGGTCTTATCTGCTCTTAGTGTGGTTTTTAAGTCGTTCAGTCTCTTTGAGTGGTGTGGCCCTATGAATAGATAGACCTGATCTGATTTTGAGTTATTCTCAGCTATGTACGTTAGGGGTGGGGGTGTTTCATTTCGTGAAATTGATGGGAGGTGTTAAGTTAATGTCTCATCCTCAAGTTGTTGGGTTGTTTCGTAGCAATATTTCAATCAAAGTCTTAAGTGTGTCTGTCGGTCCATGTGGGGAAAATTAATGAGTTTGGTTTGGGAGTTCCCGTGTTCCCCCCCCCCCCCCCCCCCCGGCGGTGGTTTGTTCGGGTTTCAAGGGTTTCTGTATTAGTGAATTATCGTGGTGGGGAGAACCCACCTGTGTTCACCCCTCAATATCGGGTTTTGGTCCTCCTTTAATTGGTCAGGTGTGACATTTTTTGGGAATAGTTACTCTGAGGCTCTTGGTTCTCTATTTTTTTGTTTGGGCATGGACTCAATTTGTGACAATTATTGGCTTAGTGACTTTCTCAGGGGCATAAAGTGTCTGTGGTTGGGAGAATTGTCACACCCCAACCACGGATTCCTGTTATTTTATTATTTTATCAGCCTTGTGTCATTTGGATGAGGTTTAGTTGGGTCCATGTTTGAACTTTTCCAAAGTTTGATATTTTTGGCAGGCCTTGGGCCGGTGTGTGGTCATCGCACCACTAGTGGCGACTGTGTGTTCGATCCCGGAGACTGCGTGGTTGACTGATTATTATTATTATTATTATTTTTATTTTTATTATTATTATTATTATTATTATTATTATCACTATTATTATGATTAGAATTTTTTTCATTATTAATATTACTATAATAATTATTATCAAAATTTATATTAACATTTTTACTAACATTTTATTTTCATTTGATTTTAATTTTTTTTCTTTTGGTTAAAACCCTAAAGGGGTGCTCCCCTCCCCCCCCCCCCCCCCACTTCTATGGTGCGGCCTAGCCCTCACCCTGGCTCCTGTGCCCAGCTCCCAAATGCCCCCCCCCCACCTCTAATCTCGTCGCCCCTCCTGCTACCCTCCCTGTCCAGCGCCCGCCTCCGCCTCTGTCACACACCCTTGCACAGTGCCTCCATGTGCTCCCCTCAGCCTGCACGATGTCGCCAGCCACACTATCCTTCCCAGAAGGTCCTGGCCGACCCCTCTCCCTGTCCTCCAGCCACGCCTGCAGTCCACTCATCTGCAAGCCCTCCGTCAGGCCTCCGTTGTTCTCCCCTGCTGCCTCTCGTGCCAGGTTTTCCTCTCCCACCGGCCTCACCGACCCCTCACCCTCAAGCTCCTGCACCCTCTGCACAACCTTCCTCACACACCAATGGATCCCCATCACCCTCACCTCAAACTGCTACTGTCTGATTCCCTAGATCCATCCAGCGGCCCCTCCTTGTGTGGCCCCTCCTTGAGCGACCTCATTTTATGGTGTTCTCCTCTGGTATATTTCTATTTTTATTTTTGGTGTTATTTTCAAATCTATCATCACTCTAATATCTCGGTTCATTTTGGTGCGTTTTGCTCAGTATCTAGGGTATGTGTTTAGTCTCTGGAGTGATATTCTTCCTTCTGTCAATGTGTTGTTGTATTCACGCACCTCTGAGGTAGTTGAATTTGCATATTTTATTTCCAGAGCACTCTGCTAATGTTTGCACTCTATCTTTTAGTTTTAAATCTTGTTTCACAGCTTTTTTATGCACTTAATTATCTTTCTATTGAGTTTTGAAATTTTTAGAATTGATTAAGAATATGTTTTGAGTCAGTTCCAGGTTTATGTCAACATGCGTCGATGATGATTTTCTTGTTTAAGTGAAAAATATTATTTTGACGATTTTTTAAATGTAATTTGCATCGTTATGGTTGTATCGTCTAGCTTTTTGTGATGCTTCGGCATTGATAAATTGTTTAAAAAAATTCATTAGAATGATTCATTAATTGTGTTTATGTGTTTATGCACTTGGGGTGCTGATAAATTGTGATATGAGCTTTTAAAATAAATTGATACAATTTTGGGGGTGTTTCCCTTAGTTTTATTTTATAAAAAAATGGTTAAAGTGTGATTTGGGTTTTACTTGTGAACTTTGTGATTTTGGTAGGGTTGGTTTTTGAATTGTATCTTGATTTTTCTATTTGGTTTGATTTTATTTTAGGGATTTTGTGGTGTTTTTGAGTCCCAGGAATTTATCGTAGGGATTTGCGGTTGGTTTCGAAGGTGTGCACGCATATTCCTAGGTATGTATATATATAGATATATATATATCTTCTGTGTGCGTGTTCCCTCATGGCATGGGGAACACATGCATCAGCTTAAGGATATATATATATATATAAGTGTGTTTGTGTGAGCGAGTTGCTTCTTGAGTTAGAAAGCTTGACGTGACCTTTGTTTGAGGTAGGCATTTCTATCTTTTCTCTCTTTATGAAGCTTTCCATAGGCACTTGAAAGATTTCATTTAATTCATAAATATTATTTTCACCCTTATAATCATGATAGTTTATTAATTGTAGTGTTTTTTTAGACTTTCCAACTTGGTTAGAACTAAATGTTTTTATCTTAAAATGGTATTGTTGGGTGTCTTGAGTGGTGTTTTCTTATCATGACATTTTATGGAACTTTTTTTCCATGCGCTGGTTAGTTTATGGAACTTAGTGTTTTTGTAGAAATGATTTCACGTCTCTTTGAATTGGTATTTTTCTTGAATCCTTGGTTTTATAAGCAGTTCTTGTTTTTTTAATAATGTGGGTCTCTTCGAACGATCCTTTAAATTGGTTTGAAAAGAAACCCATGTGTATATGCCCATTTGGCTTTTGGTGTATATGTTTTGTTGAGTGCGTGGTGTGAGGCAATTCTTGGTTTGTTTTTATTTACAAAATTGAATATAGTATCACTAAAGACTTTTATTTCAATGCTTTGAAACATGGAACCAAAGGTCCCATTTTGATTTTTGAATACAAAAGTGGTGTTTAGATTTGTTTTGGAAGAACTTGTGCAATGTTTTCATAAAGGTATTTGATTATGAAAAACTAGCAGCCTGATTTACAACTCCAAGTGTTTAATAAAGTGGTTTTGATAACCGAATGATGTGACGACCCGGTTGGCACTTTGTATGTTTGACATGTATGCTTATATATAAGTATATGGGGCGCTCCTATCTAGGGTAACCCTTTATGGGAAAACGCATAGGAAGCATCCGTGTTTGGGGTAGTCAAATGCGGTGAGATAAGTCACGCGTGCGAGGGCCTTCCAACTTACAAATGATTATTATAATCACCATGGGTTCCTAGGTGTCTTTTATATGATCGAGTGACAGTTTCTAACCAACCCCGATTAGACGGGTTGGTACCCCCTGGATTTTTTGTTAGGCCAGGCGGGCTTTTCCACTGGATTGGTTAGTTAGGGCGGCTAGTTGGTTATAGACTTAGGAGCTTCACCATACACTGGAAGGTGGTTCTGAAACCGAGTACGTCTAGGGGTCATCTAGGGATGTTTATGATCACTCATGGTTATTGGATTACTTACGTTGCTTGTTTATTTTTCGTTGCATTAGTTTATTTGCAGTTGCAATTTTACTTGTTTTACTCTAGCCCAATTTTGGTAATTTTTTCTGTTTTTGATTTCATTTATAAAATGTCAAATGATTTTGGAAATGGTGTGTAGCATGTGTTGGGTTTTTAAATGAGAACAAAATGTTGCATATTTAAAAAAATGTGATAACCCTACTTTTAAATCTGTATTTCAAACTTGTGTCAGTGGACTGTTTTGGAAAATAGAATTGTTGGATTCAGTGGTTTATTCTTGGCATCCCTACTGAGCATCTCGATGCTCACGCCTATTATATCTTTCCTGTTGTAGGTTCAGTTTCTTGTTTAGGTTCATGGTTCAGCTACTCAATGTTGGAGTAGATTTTGTTCTGAGTTGGGTGGTGACCTGAAGGGTCACAAGGAGGTATGTACTTTTATTTTCTTTCTTCTTCTAGTCTTATTCTCTTATCTTCAGTCTTTATTTGTTTTCTTATCTTTTGTTCATGGTACAAATCGTTCCCAACGATTAGATTTTTGATTCCCGACACTAGTTTCCATCCCGTGGGGATCAAGAACGCCCTTATGGTAATGTCGCGGACTGGCTTGGGTGACCGGCTCAGGCTCAACCTGGGTTGGTTCATGACACAACTAGTTGTAAAAAGAATCAACATCATTTTTTTCACCCATCTCTCAGCCAGCATTGATTAGATCTTGGTCCAACCAAGATCAGGACCCTCCCTATGTGAAATAAAACTTATGGGGGGTTCGAGTTTTCTACCTATATATGTGGTATTCTATCCTCATGTGAATCCAAACATTAACATCCCAAAGTACATTACCAAGGTTCATGCCATTTATTTTCACCAAATCATTTTGGTGACATTTCACCACCACCGAGATCATCAGTTTTTCTACCTAGGAAGCCAAGAGCATCTTGAGGCCATCAAAAAATAGTGTTAAAGGGTTGAAATAGAAACACTCCTGGTGGATCAGCACCCTGAGTCATATGGCTATCACCATACCCTACAATAAAGATACCTCAAGAGCCTCACAGTGCTCTACTGAGTTATAGAAGAGGCATATCTATATGTAAAGTTCAAAGGTTAGGGATAGTATGTTACTCTCTATTTTAGCCCTATCTAATAGCATCCTGAACTTTCAACCACTAATAATGAGGGTTCCCATCTGAGTATTGTTATAGTGAATATGTTCATCCCCAACTAGCTAGATAATAAAAGGGATAGGGGCATCAATGAAGGTCTTCATAGGGAAGATACACCCCTAGTGGAATGATAGTACTAGGTAGACCCACTAGTAGGTGTCCTCATGTTCCAAAAAAGGCAAGTACTCGGTATTTGGGATCCCTCCAATGAGACATTTCTTCCTACCCAATAGAACCTCAATAAGATAAAGGTGTATTTTTATCCCTACAATCCATCAAATTTTGTTCCAATGACTAAGGTAGAGCATACATTAACTACCTTGCTCAAGCAGCTCAAAGAGAAAAAGGGTCCCATCACTGATCTCATTGCTGATCGGCGCCAAAATTATGGCACTGCCCGAGGGGACCCCACCTATCCTCTAGTGGGGTAACAAGTCCTTCTTGTCCAGATTACCCTAGTCAATATTGGTGGCCCCTTCCATCCAATTAGGTAATAATTCATGACATATAGAAAGTGGTCGTGATATGAGTCGCTAAACTTTTCTGAGCAGCATAATGACCCTCCTCAAGATCCAAGTTGTGCCTCTCCTTAATTTGATGAACCCAATCCCTGAGTTGATGAGCCTATCAATGAATTGGTTATCAGGGACCATTTTCAAGATAGGTTCCCTTATGGAGATGATGTGATAGACTCTCTCACTTCTCACCTTGATGCCCTAAATGCACAACAGGTGGATATCTATCCTGATGATAATATGACAACCTTTGTCTTTATTACACATTAATTCGTGATTTATTACATAAGAGTACATATAATTCAACCTAGAATATCGATAAGTCTAGTGTATTTTGGAATTAGGTACATAACATAACAACTTAAAATAGGGGGTGCATCACCACTATTAAAACTTTTTTAACATGATAATAATATTCCAACTCACTTAAAACTGCATGGGATAACCTAAGGGCGTACATAAGAAAGGGGTGAGCTATAAAACTCAGTAAGGGAATAAACATGGAATAGCATGAATAAAGTATTGAATGTTAGAAAATAGGAATATCAATGAGGAATAAAAGAAGTGAGATTCATAAACATGAACTATGAGGCATGATATAGCAAGATAACATAAAGTAAACATGAAAATGTGTCAACAACTTTAAAAATGATATCATAATCATAGGTCAAGGATAATCGCAAAGAAATCATAACATGGTGGAAAAAATACATTGATAAATTAGGTTCAACATATAATCCCTTTCATGAAATCTCATTAGTCTAAAAAATGAATCAATGCATTGGATTTCTATATAATTCCAGGCGCACCTGTCACTTTCATATCATGTACATGCATAAGTGTACCACATAGATCATTCAGTATAGGTTCATATTTTATAACATTTGATTCCATGATCATGGAATCTGAAATAAATACATGTTATTCCCCAATCAAGTAAGTATAAATTCATAAAGTTAAAAACCCTTTATAGGAAATGGGTATGAGTATTCACTATAAAATTTTTTGCCATGTAAAATCACAGTGAAATTTTGGTAGTATAACGGGGGAACATGAATGTTCATGGGAGTTATTAATGAAAGTGAAATGCATATAGAATACTTTATAAATAATATGGGTAGTAAGGGGGATATTTAAGAACATATCTCAACATTAGGAATTTGAGATAAATGGAATAAGATAATATAGATTCTTGAATAAAGAGGAGAAGGAGAAGATCCATTACCTTTAGAGGGTGACTCCAAAAGCTTGGGAGAAGCTACTTGAGATATTAGGAGAACCTTGGGAAGACTATATAGAGGTTAAGGAAGAGTAAGAACATGATCTAAGGTTTTTTAGGGAATATTAATGGAATATTGGGTGGGTTTATATAGGAAACGAGGGTGTATTTCTTTATTATTTCTAAAAGTTGGGTTTTGGACTCTATAGGATAAAGTAATCAAATCCAAAAATTTTTCCATAGTTTTTTCCCATGGTTTCTGCCAAAGGATATATTTTTTCATTATTTTATAAGTCCAAGTTACTAAGTCATTAAAATATTACCCTTGTTTATGTGTAAGTGAGACATGTTCTTAAAGAAATGATTTTAAAACCTTAAAATATAATATAGGTTCTAGAGGATTCATAAAGGCTTTATGAAATTTATAAAATAAAATAAAAATCAAATTATTTTAAAGGTTAAATATATATTTGGTCGTGGATACCATTTATAATATTTATTAAATCATTTTGGGGTCATTATGATTTCATAATACACACCGTATATTTATATCGTATTTAGTTTTTACCCGAAAATTCAACAGTCTCAGGAAATTATTAAAAAATCACCATTGGATAATTTTTATGTTCTAATTCAAAAAATAATGTTTATTTTTTTAAAATAATATTCTAAATATGTGAATTTTTACTTTTATAATAATAATTTATATTTATTGAGAAATATTGGGTTTTTTAACAATAACAGTTTTCGAACCCATATAAAAATTATTTTTGACTTCGTAAAATTATACTATAAACAATACTTAATAAATATTATTTAATAATAATTAAAACATAATTTATTTCAAAAAA
Organism: Viscum album; assembly: GCA_963277665.1. NCBI lineage: Eukaryota > Viridiplantae > Streptophyta > Magnoliopsida > Santalales > Viscaceae > Viscum > Viscum album. Next base: position 1,083,680,745 of record OY728136.1, on the reverse strand, counting down.
TTATTAATTTATCAAAATTAATGTCTTAATTGAAATTAGATATTACCCAAAAATATAATTTCTACTTTATAAAATCAAAATATGAAATCCAGAAGTAAATATAGACATTAGTCTATTAAAAATACAATATACATATTCATATTATTAGGGTATTGTTGCATATCCTTTTATTATAGAAAAAACACCCTGAGGGTAAGGTTCCTCATGGTGATATTTTCTTGGGGTGGTTCAGCATACATGGTTTGGTCTATGATCTTGATGAGCATGAAATTCTACCGTAAATGGTTTCTCTCATTATTTAGTTATTGTATCATGACCTGTGATTTGTCAAAGGAAAATACCAATGATGTTATATCCCTGGGAATCTATGATAAATGGTATTCATAGGGTATGATCCTATTGGTTAAAGTCGTCACTTCCTTTTTTTATGTCAATTTGATTTATCAAAACCCTATATTTATACTAATCATATGATCATTGTTCAATGGTTATATTATCAATGGTTATGATGCTTAAAAGACATTTAAATCCAATAGGATATAGTAAAACCAGAGAAGTGAATGTGTTTTCTATAACCATAATACATAATATGGAATTTAATTTAACCAAAAATAGAAATTTATTTATAAAATTTTGGGTCATTACAATCTTCCCCCATTCAAAAATTTCACCCTCTAAATTTCCATTTCACACACTAAAATAGATGAGGGTAACTCTGTTTCATCACATCCTCTAGTTCCTAGGTCACTTATTCAAACTTCTTAATTCTCCATATTAGTTTTACGAGGTGTATTGTCATATTTCATAGAACTTTCTCTCTATGATCTAAGATATTCACAAACTACTCATCATATGAAAGATCATTCCCCGATGGTACCACCTTTGGATTAAGTACATGTTAGGGGTATAGTATGTACTTCCTTGGGAGGGATACATGGAACATATCATTCACTTGATATTGGTTAGTTATTTCTAGTTGATAGTCCACCACTCTGATGCAATCAAATATCTCAAAGGGATTGATGTATCTTGGACCAAGATTTCCCTTATTCCAAATTCTTATGACTTTATTCCATAGAGATATGTAGAGGAATACATTGTATCCAACCTCAAACTCTAAGTATCATCAATGATTATCAGCATAGCTCTTCTATCAACTCTAACCATCCTTTATGTTCTACTGAATTTTCTTCACCTTTTCCACAATTTCCTCAACCATTTCAGGACCTAGTAGTTTGTGTTCACCAACTTTGTCCCAATATGTAGGTGTTCTGAACCACTTCTCATAAAGGGTTTCATAGTTATATGTTTGGATTATTGAGTAGAAACTATTATTATATGAGAAATCAACTAGAGGAATATGTTGATCCCATTATCATATGAAGTCAATTGAGAATTATCTCAATATTTACTTGATTGTCTAGATAGTTCTCTTAGATTGGTCATCAGTTTGAGGGTGATAAGTCATGATAAAGTTCAACTCAATATTTAGAGTATATAAGAGACTCTTCCAGAACTGGGAGGTAAATATTTGATCTCTATAAAATAAAATTGATAGTGGTGTTTCATACATCCTCACCACTTATCTAATGTATATCCTTAAAATTTGATCAAGTGATAAGTCCTATTGAATTGAAATGAAGTTAGTATTATTTGTAAGATGATCTACCACAACCCATATAGAATTATTTAATACTGATGTCTTTGTAAGACTAGTGAAGGTTTACATGGTTATGTTATCCTATTTACATATAGATATGGGTAATGGTTGAATCATCTCCTTTTATTATTTCCTTTCATCCTTCACTTGCTGGCATAAAATACGTCTTGATGTATATTCGATGATCTCCTTTATATTGTCCTACCAATAGTTCTCTTAGAGATATTGATACATCTTTGTACTTATTGGGTGTATGGAGATGGTCAAACTATGTGCATCATCCAATAGCTCCTTCTTTAACTCAGGTTTTGATGGTACACATAGTCATGACCCAAATCTTAAAACTCCTTCTTCATTGACATTGAACTCTTAGGATTTCCCTTTTATTATAGCTATAAATTTCTTCCAAATTTCAACATCATCTCTTTGATTATTTTTTATCTTATCTTGGAGGGAATTTTGAGCAATCATTTATGAAAGGATTGATGGTGTTCCTTCTTTTATTATTCCCATTTCTATCCTTTTCAAGTATAAGAAGATTGGATCCCTATAAAGTTTAACTTTTTCATTCTATATTAACACACATCCCAAGACCTTATTTAAAGAATCACTATATGCCATGAAAATTTCCCCACTTGTGAGTAGCATAATATAGATGCAGTGATAGGCCTATATTTTAAATTCTTGATTCTCTCTTCACATTAATTATTCTAAAAGACTTTATTCCCTTTCGAGTTATTTTGGTTAGAGGTTTTGAAAATCTTGAGAAATTTCTCACAAATATACGATAGTACCTAGCTTATCCATGGAAACTATGGATTTTTTTCAAATATTTCATCCTCAACCATCCTTAAATTGATTTTTTATTTTAAGGGTCCATAGATATCCCATTTCTTGTGATAATATTCCCCATGAATGAGACTTCCTTTACCCAAAACTCACATTTTCTATACTTTTCATAAATATTCTTCTTTCATAAGGTCTTCAACATAGTGCTCATATACTCCTCATCCTCTTCCTTTATTTTAAAGTATATTAGAATATCATCTAGAAAGACTACCAAAAATTTATCAAGGTAATATCTAAATACTCTATTCATTAAGTCCATTAATATTTCTATATCATTAGAGAGTCTGAATGGAATTACAATGAACTTATAGTGCTTGTTCCTTGTATAGAAAGTAGTATTGGGGATATCCTCCTACTTCACCCTTACTTGATAATATCATGACCAAATATCTTCCTTGGAGAAGTATTTGGATCCACATAGATGATCAAACAATTAATCAATCCATGGTAGAGGATAATTGTTCTTTATAGTGATCTTTTTGAGCTCATGATAATCAATGAAAAGGTGCATTGAACCATCCTTCTTCTTGGAGATCATGACTGGTTCACCCCACAATGAAGCACTTGGGTGTATAAACCCTTTATCTAGATTATACTGTAGTTATTTATTCAGCTCCTTCTGTTCCACAACATCCATTCTATATGGAGTCTTGGATAATTAAAATTCCCCAGGTATAATATCGATTAGAAATTCAACCTTTAAACTAGGAGGAAGACTAGGAAATTCTTTAAGAAATACATTAGTGTATTACCTCACAATGGGAATGTCTTCAAGAAATTTATTTTCCTTAGTATAAATTATTTAATCTAGATATGTTTTCTCATGGGGTAGTAATATCCATGCTTGATATGTTGGTGCTAATGAAGATTCATCCTCCTCCTTGCACTTATACAGATTCAGAGGATGAATTTAAATATGGAGAGTGATTTACTTCTCATAGCAATTTATGTTGGCTCTATATATGGAAATCCAATTCATACACATATTTCCATAAAATTACACTAAAGGGGGTATCAAAAGGTTCTCTAGGAAGTTCAATCCACAAATTTTTATAGTGGAGGAGTTATATACTTAGGATGAAATAATTTCCCCATTCTCCATTTTTACCAAAAAATCTACTTCCATGTTTTTTTGTGGTATTTGAATAGTTCTACTAAACTTGTTTGATTCAAAGTAATGTGTAGAACTAGAATCAAAAAGTGAATTCAATATTAATGAATGAATAACTAGCATATCTATCACCACTTAATTATCAAGATCCACCTTAATGGTTATAATGGCATAATCTCTCCCTTATTACCTTGGTGGTTATTAGAGTTGATTATCTTCTACTACCCTTAGATTCATGCTTTTTTTTCAAAGTTCCCTTGTTCCTTACAATTTAAACATTGGAAAAAAGTATGAGGGTTGACTGGATAATTCCTCTATTCCATTACATTGGTTGGTTTCTCCCATTGAAAATTGTTAGCTAGGCTCCCTTCCCTCCTATTCCAAAAGTATTTCCTCACCCCCTTCAAGAAATTTCTAGAGTACTTCTTTCATCACTTTTGACAAGTGGGTTATTGAAATTTCTTAAAAAAATTATATTTTTCATTCACACAGCCAAAATTGAAATATAATTTACACTTCTTATCCCCATTATACACTTGAGATTCACCGATATCCATTTCTAATTTGAGTGAAAACTGATAATTTACTCATATCTATCAAAGTCTCAGGTCTCCAAGGATTTTCATAGACTTGGATTTAACCCACCAAAGAAGCGGTCAACTTTTTATTCAGGGATAACAACAAAGCTAAAGGCATATCATGTAAGTCTTGTGAAGTTTTCCTAATATTATCTATTGGATTCATCGACTTTTTTCTTGAGGGTAAGGAAATACCTTTCCATTTTAAGTCATAGAGTGTGAGGAAAATATTTGTCAAAAAACATTTTCTATAATTCCTTCCACCCCATCAATTTTATCTCTTCATCAGACTTCGTAATTTGGATCAATGTCCACCACTAATCGTATTATTTCTTTATATGATAAACAATTAGTATAACCTTCCCTTTCTCTAAACATTGAAAGATGATAATATCTTCTCAATTGAGTTAATCCATTATTCTATGATTAAGGGATTGTATGACCCATTCAAATTCAGAGTCCTTTGTCACATAAAGGACTCAATTGTAGATTCTTCTTTCTTAGGTGGATTTGGGTGTTTCTACTAATTTAGGTTTCTATTCATAACCTGAGTCAACTAAGAGAGTATCATCACAAATTTCTTCATTCCTACTCCCATTAGGTTGGGAATCTCACTAGGGAAATCATCACATTTCCCATCACATTATTTGTTTAATTGGTTCCTCCAATTTTTTCCATTGGCTAGAATAAAGGCAAAATTACAGATGAGTTATTTTAAACTATTAAACTCATAAATTAGAATCCAATGACATTAAAGGTGTAACTTATAAATGAAATTTATTCCTTAACTTACAAATTTATAGGCTTCAATCTATGTTATCCATAATCTATTCGCTAACATATACACTTTTGGTCATTTTTGTTCACTTAATTATGGTCCATAATTATATTCTGAATTTACTAACGCACATACCCTATGAGTTTAAAACTAGTTGTGCAGTAGGGCCCATTGTTATCCACCAATTCCCAATCGATTCTAGACCAATGCGGTGTTTTCATATTTTACCCCTAGGTACATCTATTCCAGAGCCACATCCACTTGTAGTATTTAGACAGGGATGTATTTTCTTGGAAAACTCTTACTATATACTTTATAAAATTTAGGGATTCCTTCTTATTTTTATTATTATCCCTAAGTATTTTGCAATATTTTTCTAATTCTAATCCAAAAAATAACTAAACTTTCCTTTGATACCAACGATAGAAACCCAATTCTTTAGTGAAGAGTAATGGGATTTTGGGTGCGTTTATATAGGAAAAGAGAGGTGGGTTGTTTATTATTTCTCAAACTTAGGGTTTGAATTAATAAAATTATATTATCAACTATACTTAATAAATATTATTTAATAATAATTAAAATATAATTTATTTCAAAAATTCATTAATTTAACAAAAGGAATTTTTGAATTGAAATTACATATTACCAGAAAATAGAATTATTGTTTTATAAAATAAAAATCAAAAATCAAGAATTAAATATAACCCTTATTCTATTGAAAATACAATATACATATTCATATTCTTAGGGTCTTATTACATGGATTTTTATTAAACCAAAAAATTCCCTAGGGGTAAGGTTCGTGATAGTGATATTTTCTTGGTGTGGTTCGGCATACATGGTTTCGGATGTGATATCTATGATCTTGAACTTCTCTCATAAATGGTTTCTCTTGTTATTTAGTTATTGGATCTTCTCTTGGGACTAGTCAAGTTAAAATCCCAATGATTTTATCTCCCTTGGAAGCTCCAATAAATGGGCTTCATAGGGTATGATCCTACTGGTTGAGGTTATCACTTCCTTTGACTGTGTCAATTGGATTTATCAAAATACTATATTTATACCAATCATATGATCATTGTTCAACGGCTATATTATCAATGGATATGATGCTTAATAGTCATTTAAATATGATAGGATATTAAAAAATAAATAAGTGCATGTGTATTGTATAACCATAATACATAATAAGGAATTTAATTCAACCATGAAGAGAATTTTATTTATAAAATTTGGGGTAATTACAGGGAATACAAACCTAGTGTGGGTGGATAACATCCAAGAACTCCCATATTTTATAAATCCTAGATCCACCCCATTCAATGGGATGAGAACCCACTATAGCACTTGGCCCACTTTATCTCAAGGTGAAGACCTATGTTGGGAAGTCCAAAATAGCAGGAGGCTACCAAGATTTGGTGTTTCATGCTGGACTTGGAAATCCCCACATTCATCTAGTATATACAGGTACCTATACTTTCCATTGATAGTTAGTAAGACCTCCATAAGAATTTCCTTTACTAGTTCAACTCCACCATGTGTAATAAAAGTATTTCCAACCTCTTCAAGTGAAAGAAAATTCTTTATGAGTAAGTCATGTATTTTTTCACCTGATGGAAAGGACTCACATACTCACTCGACATGCCACTGACTCAAGAGATACTACTAACGATGTTTGTGGGGAATGTTATGACTGACCTCGTCCCTACCCTCATCACCCAAAACTTTCCAGGTGGATTCCTAGAGTTTTCTAATAAGGACCAATGTCTGGAAGAATCCCTACAACAAGCTAGATATTTGTACCTGTTGCCTCTTACAAATCTTGTGAGAAGACTAGGTAATGCATAAACCTCCACCTTCGTACAAGTATAGGCCACCAAACTGATAGATTTGTTGGACCCTTTTTTAGATGAGCCTCACTGAGTATAGTAACCCTATCAAGCATAGCCTCGCTCAGCATAGAACCTTCAGGAACTTCCTCTCTAAGAAAAACTACTTATATGAGAGGATTTTTCTCTAAACCCTTTTTAATTTAAGACTCCTATACTACCCTTCCCAGATAAAGGAAACTAGATCAATTACTTCAAGGATGCATAGGTCCTAGGCTATTTCATTTATGCCCCAGAAAAGTGAATTCTAAAGTTTCCAGAATACATAATTCCCCAGGAGGCTGGATTCACTGATTTTCCCAACCATTTCCCATACCATAGAATCCTTGGAAATACTATTACATAATACTATGTGTTCAAATATTTGATCTAGTACCAAATAGATCATGGTTTGGTCAATTTGGGTGATTTTTAGGCAAAGGTTATGCATATATTCTCTAAATTCAGCAGTGAAAGTGAAGGCTCAGGTGAATGGAAACAGGCTTCCAACTATGGGATGTAGAAATATGATGATTGGTTGGATTGTAGGGTAGTTTACCACACCCATGGTGTCATATTTTCCTATTTAATCAGGCCTTAACCTCCTATGGTTGGGACACCTCCCCCGACTGCAGCTTCTGAATCTACATCACAGCCTTCTAAATCCTAGAGGAATGGGTGATGACAACACAAGGTAGGTCATAGTCCCCCACTAGTACCAAATTTTTCCCACACCCTTGGTAATTTCATGCCTCCTGAGTTGGAAATTACACCCAAGGTTCACCCAACACTAGATGACTTCACTGATTATGAGCAGTAGTACACCTCTATGAACATCGTTGAGTTGGTATACCACTTCATGACTCCCAAAAGTGATTAATTCCCTAAAAACCCCTTTAATTCCTCCAAACGATGTAAAAGGGAAGGAAAAGGACATGATAATTTCTATAATTCTAAGGTTGGTAGCCCAAACTAGTCCATTCATGCCACTAAGGCCAGATAAAAGTTTTCGTGTAGAGATCAGCAGCCACTATCATCCAAGCCTACTTCATATATCATGTATTCATAGCCAATGGTGTTAGTTGACCAAGTATATCAGTTGTGACCATGTCATGATCATCTATTTCTATCCAAGACAAACTATAACCAATAGAAAATCAGTTGGTAGTGGTTCAGATCTTGTCAAATAGTTCACAGCATGATTTTTATAGTACCAGCCAAAACCCAATGGTACATCCATCATCATCCATTGTTCCCCCTTCCAATGAGAGGCCACATTCAGGTAAAACATGCCTTCTGTGTGTAAGTACTATGTGTTAAAGCACCTCATAGGAATACTTAAAAGGATATCAATTCTCAAGGCCCTCCACCTGTTGAAATAAATGTGTAATTCCCTTATGGAATCCTTGAAAAGATCTGTCTAGTTCGAATATGAGGTAGTTTTAAAACATTGCTACTATACAGAGAAGTCTAACCAAGGGTAATACTAATCCATCATCTCATTCTATAGGGAATATGTGGGAACCCTCTTGTAGGGGCACATATACCCACTATACATCATAGGCAAGTTCAATGGTATAGAGATCCACTACTTCCTAGTGGACATAGGTTATGGGATCAACCTCATCCCAACTAGGACACTCCATAGGTTGGGAAAAACTAAAGTAGATATGACTCCCTCTTACCTAACAAATAGATTTTATGGCAGACTGAGCAGAAACTATGTGGAAGGATTTGGTTAAAGACCCAATTTAGAGGCTTGATATTAATCACTGAATTCATGGTAGTCTCATAGGATACTAAATACAATATGATACTAGGTAGTCCCTGGATTTATTTTCATGCAGTGGTCCCCTCCTATATATCACCAGTGCCTTAAGTACTCCCTTAACTGTTAAGTAGGGGTGTTTTAGGGAGATATTTCTCCCTTAAACTCATGTTAGTTATGTTATCTTGATGTCGGATAGTATAAGATAGTGGGGAATCAGGTTCAAATCAATGGTTTTGAGTGCACCAATGATATGAAGATCACCATGGCCAACCCATGGGCATACTTGGATGATGATTTTATTCTCTCAATTCATCGGTTAGAGGCTACAACTCCGAACCTAGGAGGTTTCTTTTTCATTTCCAAGAAAAAAAATTTGGCATATTTAATAAAATAGAGAATCTATATATTACCTCATACTCTTACACTAGAAAGGCTTGGGTGATACCATAATCCCCTACTCCCATGAAGTACCGAGGGGTTCTTCCTATAGACACCATTTCACAGAATTCCCATATTTTCCGTAGAGAAGGGTTGAATTGATGGAAGTTGACTCACCACCATTGATTTGACATCAGTAATGGTCCTCACAGTAAGAGTTTAGACACAATTGGCTAAAAATCCTTTGCCTACATAGTTATAGCATAGTAGGAACCCCTCAGTGGATATCTCATGTCAATCCAAGTAGGCACCGGTGATTTTCTTGGGTCAGCTAGCTTGGATGAACCACCTCCTCCTACTGATTCTCCTACCTCAGACAATTAATATGATTTATACGACACCCCTCCTACATTTGAAGAGGGTGTCTCCACCACTGTTAATGAGGTGATTTAGGTAAACCTTATTACTGAGGAAGATATTAGGCCAACATTTATTAGTGAAATTATACCTCCAAAGGAGTAGTAATATTAGGTGGATTTCCTAAAATAGAATCATCATGTTTTCTCTTGAATCTATAACAAGATTCCACAACTAGAACCTCATGTATTTTTCCACCATCTGGGTCTCCCTATGATTCATCACAGATTCAATAATCCTCCAAGAAAGATGTACCCCTCTCATGGTACCATGGTTGAGGTCGAGGTTTATAAGATTATTATAGTCAGCTTCATCAGGGAAGTCTAGTACCCTAGATGTATATCTAACATCATCCTAGTCAAGAATAAGAATGGAAAGATCAGAGTTTGTATCTACTTTAGGAACCTCAATCTCCATTATTCAAAGAATGATTTTCCCCTTCCATTAATAGACTTTTTGATCGATGCTACATTTGGGTTCCAGGCCCTCTCTTTCATGGATTGATACTCTGGGTATAACCAAATCTAGATATCCCCTAAGGATGTGGTGTCCACCACCTTCAGGGTACCACAAGGGACCTTCTTCTATCAGGTGATTCCCTTTGGCATGAAAAATGTAGGATCCACTTATTAGTGAACTATGTACCACGTCTTCAAACATATTATAGGGACATTTTTGGAATGATACATGGATGAATTAGTGATCAATTCCATAAATTTTTAGAAATATCTCAAACAATTTGATAAAGTGTTTGGATTTCTCTACTCCCAGTATTTGAAGATGAACCCATTGAAGTGTGCATTCAGGGTTACCTTCAAGAAGTTTCTTGACTTTTTCATAAGATACAGAGGCATTGATATCAACATGGATAATATCAAGGACATCATAAAAATTCCTCCCTGGAGAAACCTATAGGAATTGTGAGACCTCTATAGATAACTATCATACATATGTTGATTTATCACAAATTTGGTTTGCAAATGTAAGCCCTTTTCGAGGCTTATGAAGAAATCAATTGTTTACCAGTGGGATGAGGAATGCCAAAACTCATTTGAGGAAATTAAGAAATATATGATATAACCTTAGTTTTTAATGCCACACATCTTATGGAAGCATTTTTTCAACTATGTGATTTCCCTAGAATGGTCCCTTGGTTCCTTTTTCCTAGAAAAACAATGAGGGTGGAGATAATGGTGCATAATATCTCAGTTTCATGCTCCTCAATAAGGATACCATATACTAACCTATCGAGAAGAGATTCCTTGCACTTTTTTCCAATATAGAAGTTGTGTCACTATTTATAGAATCATGATTTATAGTGAAGGACCCCATAACACCCTGAGAGGGGATGGTGAATCAAGGTGTCAACTTTTTCTTTTTAATGTTGTGTATATTGTTCCCACATTGGTTGGAACTTATTAAATATGTCAAACAAATAAAAGTAGGGAGATGGCACAACACTTTTACTTGGTTCACCGCAAAGGGATACGTCCAAGGAGCATACGCCAATAGTGTGTTAGTTGTACCTAAATCCACTAATCTTCACTAGTTTTAGGATTACAAGATTTGGTCACAGTCACTCTGTTTCAGGAAAACTACCTTTAAAAAGGTTCAGGGATAGCTCACCGCGTCCCCCGGATCACTTCCCTCGACTCCCCCTAGCTCACTGCCTTTAGTGAAGTCAAACTCATTTTATCGACTTGATGGTCACTTCAATATATTTTCATTGAAGTTTTTTTATATGTTCAGAATGAGACACTACTTGCATCGAAGTCCTGAATTGATGAAATTGAAATCATTGAACCACTAAACTAGATATTCGTAACATGTATTCATCCTACACTGACAATTGTGCGCAACACCTACCCTATGCGTGAAAGATCTGACTTTTGCATGCATGATTTTATTTTCATGCAAAAAAACTTTCATGCAACTAAACCCTTTATGTGCAACTCTATCTTTTGCACGCAACTTGAACTTTTGCGTTCAACTTTAACTTTTTCATGCAACTTTAAATTTTTTGTGCAACTTCATATTTTCCACACAACTACCTTTTCGTGCAACTTTTATGCACATCAGAACTCAAATCTTCTCTAAGTATTCAGACATACCAAATTAGGGGGGTCACCTATTATCTATAGGCATCGCTGACCCCTATGTGAAAAAACCACCATGTCACGCAAAACCTCTCATTCTTCACGCAATGCTTTTCATGTAGGAACCGTTTTCCATGCACAACTCCAGATTTTTCACGCAGCTCATGCCTTTTCCATTTTTTTACATTTTTATCCCAAAAAATTCCTTGCACGCAAGCTTAAAAACACCTAAAATATTGCGTGCAACTTTCTTTTACAAACACACATTTCTTCATTTTCCGATTTTCAGGCCCAAAAAATCAACAAACACTAGGAAATGACGCCACCTTCAATACTATTGTCCGCCTGAACTATATGATCCCTTTCCTGGAAAAAATTCTAAACTTACAATGAGAATTGAAAAGAAAAACAAAACAAACTCCATTTCTTGCATAGAACGGTCATGGTTCTAACAATCTCTCCCTTCGGGTTTGTTGGAAATCACCAGATAAATTCAATAGAGCACCAGCCAAAAAAAAATCCTGAAATTCAACAAACAACTCAGCGAACACTCTAAGTCTATGTGATCAATGATCAGTGTAGAAAACAAGAGGGTAAGCATGAATTGGTATCCCGTGTTTTGGAATTCTTAAAGACACCACCCAAACTATTCTCTTACTATGACACAAAAGCATTACATATCCTAAATGTATTCCTTCTCCTCCTAACACTGAATTCTCATTGTTTCACGGAATAATTACATGTTCATTACATGTACATGTCCTAAATCCTGAATTTATTCCTTTCTCCCCCATTGAAAATAAACCCAAAGTCTGGTAAATTCCATTGAATATCTCAAAACAACCCCTGGATAGTATCTCCCCCATAAACCTGCATCACATCCACAAACAGATTAAAATAGTTAACATAGTTGGGAAGAGTGGAATTTCGTAACCTCTTTATGTACTAGGAGGTGGCTGAACACTGAGGTTCAATCGATGTTTCTCAAAGACAACCTCTAATAGTGGATTGGTCAGGATATCGGCCACTTTCTCATCAATTCCCACATGATCCATTTTAATCACGTCTTGTTCAACTTCTTTCTTGATAAAGTGATATCTGATTTCAATATGTTTTGTATGATAATTTTGAATAGGATTCTTCGTAAGATCAATTGTGCTCTTGTTATCATAGTAAATAACTATTGGTTATTTCACCTCATCACCAATATCTGTCAGTTTTTTCTTCATCCATGGCAGTTGAGTTCATGCCTTTGTAGCAGAGATATACTCAACTTTAGTAGTATTAAGAGAAGTACTTTCTTGTTTCTTTCTCAACCAGCCAACACATTTCTGCCCAATATAGAATGCTCCACCACTAGTGGACTTTCTGTCTGCTATATCTCCAACCCAGTCAGCATCATAAAATGTTAATAATTTACTACCCCTTTTTGCAAAAAAAAATAACCCATAATTATGAGTACCTTGAATGTACCTCATGATTCTTTTTACTGTTGTCATATGTTCTTCCTTCATATTACTCTGAAATCAGGCTTCTAATGAAGTTGCAAAGACAAGATCAGGTCATGTTGACATTAGGTATAGTACACTTCCAATAACCCTCTTTTACATTGTGGGATCTACAAAGGTCCCATCCTCATGCTTTCTAAGTTTGGTTCCAACTGTAATCAGAGTTGACATTGGTTTGGAGTCATGCATATTAAATATCTTCAGCAACTCTCTTCCATATGTTTCCTGATAAATGAAAGTGTAATTCTTATTTTGAGTCACCTAAATCCCCAAGAAATATGTGAGCTCCCCAATCATAGACATTTAAAATTATGATTTCAGGTGATTGGAAAATTCATCCACTAATTTCATCCTACTTCCACCAAATATAATGTCATCAATATAAACTAGAACCATGAATTGATCTTTTGGAGAATTCTTCACAGATATATTGTGATCTACTCCTCTTTTGAATTACATCTTCTTGAGATAAGAATCCAGCCATTAATACCATTCTTGTGGTGCCTACTTCAAACCATAGAGAGCCTTATTTAGTTTACAAACCTTTGTTTCATTAGTACCAAGAAGAAAACCCACTAGTTGTTCGATGTGGAATTCTTCTTCGAGAACACCATTGAAGAATGCTTTCTTGACATCCATTTTATATAATTTATATCCTCTTTGGATTTCCATGGAAAGAAAAATCCTAATTGAATCTAGTCTATCCATTGAAGCAAAGGTTTCTTCAACATCGACACCTTTAATCTGTGAATATCCTTTACATACTAGCCATGCCTTTTTTATGATAACACTTCCATGATCATCAAAATTGTTCTTGAAAATCCACTTTGTACCAATAAAATTGTGACCTTTGAGTCTCTTGACTAGATCCCATGTCTGATTCTTGTCAATATGACTTAACTCTTCATTCATGGAATTAACCCATGATTCATCCTTTGTAGCATCTTAAAATGGGGATGGTTCCACAACTGATAGAAATGTAGATTGTGTGTTATTCCTCATTCTCCTTGTTTTTGTGGGTGTAGTTCAATCCCCAATAATGTTGGATTGACCAATTTATTCTCTTTGATTCCTCCTTCTAGATTAAACCTTATTCTATCCAACCAAGGTTTCCTCTTCATATTCTTTTTCTGAGTCAACATCATGATGTGACTCCTGATTGTTTTGTACATCTTCCTCTATTTTTGTATTTTCATTTACTCCAAGTTCACTTTCTTCCTCATTTTCTATCACATCATCATATAAAATACTTGATTCATTTGTGGTTTTTTATTCAATGATCTTAACATCGTTTCTTCCCACAATCCTTTCTAAGCGCTTGTTAAAACACTTGTAGGCTTTGTTGTTCATTGAGTATCCAAGGAAAATTCCTTCATCTACATTGTCACCATACTTCCCTTTATTTCCTTCTTTGTTTCTAATGAAGCATTTACTTCCAAAAACATAAAATTAATTCAAAGAGGGCTTTGTTGCATTCCACAATTCATATTGTGTCTTCGTCTCACCCATATAAATCCCTATTCGATTTTGAATATACATTGTAGCTTGAATGGCCACTTTCCAGTAATTTCGTGGAATACGACTCTCAATCAGCATAGTTCTTTCCATGTTGTTCACCTATCGATTCTTGCACTCAACAACTCCATTTTTCTATGGATTTCTCATAACATCTACCTCATGTTGTATCCCATGCTTCTCTAGGTAATTTTCAAATTTAATAGATGTGTATTCCCCTCTATTGTCAGATCGCATGACTTTGATTATTTGTCCAGTATCATCCTCAGTGATTCACTGATATGTTTTCATGCAGTAAAACACTTGTTGTTTCTTGTGTATAACCATTACATATGTCATTATACTGTAATCATCTATGAAAAGGACAAAGTACCTTTCTCTATGAGTTCCAACAACATTTATCATCCCACATACATCTGTATGAATGAGATCAAGAAGATGAGATGCCCTTTTCTTCTTTGGACGATATGAATTGCAGACCAGCTTCCCCCAAATGCAAGCATCAAAAGAATTTTCACGTTTATGCTTCAGGTTGGGAATGTCTATGACAATATTCAGTTTTGATATTTTTTCCATGTCTTATTGATTGATGTTCCCCAATCTATGATGCCGCAGGTTATTTTATTCTTCAATAGTCATGTAGTAACTGTTCTCTTTACTGTAAACCTGATATAGGTTTCCTTCTGTTCTACATCCCTTCATAAGTGAATTTCCTATCTTTCCCTTGATAATGCATCCTTTCTGATTAAAAGTAACTCTATGTCCTGAGTCACAGAGTTGACTCACGCTGTGTATATTATGATGTTGGCTATCTACATAAAGTACTTTAGTTTTCTTTAGCTCTATATTAGCTAGTATAGTACTTCCACTGCCTTTTATTTTCAGAGCTTCATCATTACCAAACCGTACTGTTCCATCAACCCTCCTCTTGACATTCGTTAATAGTCCTACATTACTTGTCATATGATATAAACAACTGCAATCTAGAATCTAGGTTTTGTTGCTTTTTGTAGATTTTAGGGATACCTCTGCAAGGTTGGATTTCTCAATTTTCTTCTTTTCTTTCCATGAGACATTGTATTGAGTGCAGAACACTGATGGCCTTTCAATTCTCTCTTCCATGTATATGGGTTATTCATAGTCAAAATATTCTTCCAAATAAGAAAACCTATTTGTAAGAGCAATACTATCTTGCTGATGAGATTTGACTTATCTTGGACTTCAGTATGAGGTGTCAATGTCCCTACTCTTCCTACAATCAATGGTCTTATGAACAAAGTTAGAACAACGAAAACAATATCCATATAAATTGTTTCTTCTAAAAGAATTATGATATGAATGTTTTCTCCTTTTTTGAACCCCCATATATTCTCCATTCAAATAGATTCTTACCTCTTCACAATAAGACATGGTATGGCCCAGATATCCACATAACTAACACTTCATGAGAGAAAATGACTTATCACTTTTGTTTATCCTTATTCCTTCTTCCATGGGATAATAGTTTGAGTGACTCTTATTCTTGGAGGCTCGAGGATAGTCTTTTGTTCTTCTTTAAGATTGAATTGGGGGTTTCTTTTTCAGCACTTCAGGTGACTTTTCTACATGATCCACTTTCATCTTGAATTTATTTCGGTCACCTTTATTTGTATCATTTGATGATTTAGTCTCACAATGGATTCCACTATTTCTCATGTAAGCGGGTATTTTATTATTTAGAATATTTTCAATTCCAGTAGATCCATGTTTTGATCTCTCTAATAGCTCAGCATCTGAGAACCTTCCAAACTATATTTTCTTCCTTGATTATTTTGAAATTGATTCACTCTCAAGTTTACTCCTACGTGTAACAACTTCCTCCTCAAGTCCCTCAGTAGTCTTGGACTTTTCTTCCAGTATGGAGGTGAGGTCATTGATAACCATTTCCTACTCATCAATTCTCAGCTTCAGATCCACTACATCATCATTAATTTCATGGATTTTAAACTGTACTTTCACAAATTCTTCTGATTGTTCAATTTTAGCTTCGAGCTGATCAACATATTCATATTATTCTTATATAATTGATTTCCACTTATTGAAACTCTTACATTTAATATTAATCTTACTAACAGCATCCTTAAGTTGCAACTCGGGATTGGCACTAGTTTTCAACTGATTTTCTCCACCATTATCTTCTTATTTTTCAATAGTGGCCATCATGGAAGCATGGTTTCCAGTTTTAAATTTTTGTTCTTCTTCTTCTCATAATTCATTATCATTGTCTTCCTCTTCATAGAAAAAACTCTTCTTCGGTACTTTATTTCTATATTTTAAGTCCCCCTTTTTGAAAAAACTTTTCTGAGGCTTCTCAAATTTTTCATCTTCTCTATCTTCATCATTGAACTTTCTTAAGAACTGAGAGGCAATGTTCCCAACTTAGCCACAACCAAAGTAAGATAAACATAACTTCCCTTCAAATTTCCATTTTCCCTTCTATAAATTATTGGAAATGAGAGAAAGAATTTATTTTTCCTCATTTTCTTCACCACTACTATCTTTTTAAATTTTCAGTTTCTCTATGGCTTTGAATGCCATTTCCTTTCTCACTTGATTTATAACATCTTCTTGTTTAACTCTTATTTCATATGCCACCAGGATTCTTAGCAGATCATCTAGATAAATTTTGTAAAGATCTATTTCCTCAAGGTCTTACACCTTTGCATTATATAGGTGTGGAAGTATTATCAATATTTTCTTTAAAATTTCAACATCTTTGTCAGTCGTACCTAAATCCACAAATATTCAATAGTTTGAGGATTACAATATTTTCTCATAGTCACTTTATAGCAAGAACACTACCTTAACAAAGGTTCTGGGATAGCTCACTACATCCCTTGGATCACTTCCCTCGACTCCCCCTAGCTCACTGCCTTGAGAGAAGTCAAACTCTATTTATCGACTAGATGGTCACTTCGATAGATTTGCATTAAAGTCTTTTTCTATGTTCAGCATGAGACACTACTTGCATCAAAGTCCTGAATTGATGCACTTGAAATCATTGAACCACTGAACCAGATATTCAGAACATGTATTCATCCTATACTGACAATTGCATGCAACACATACCCTATGCGCGCAAGATCTAACTTTTGCGTGCAATATTTTCTTTTCACGCGGAAAATATTTCACGCAACTACACCCTTTACACGCAACTTTATATTTTGTGCACAACTTCAACTTTTTCATACAACTTTAAATTTTTTGCACACCTTTAACTTTTATGCGCAACTTCAACTTTTCCATGAAACTCCCTTTTCGCACAACTTTTATGTGCATCAGAACTCGGATCTTATCTAAGTCTTTAGTCATACCGAATAAGGGGGTCACCTCTTATTTATAGGCATCACTGAACCCTGTGTGAAAAACCCACTGTGTCATGCAAAACCTCTCATTCTGCGTGCAATTCTTTTCGTGTAGGAACTGTTTTCCGTGCACAACTCGAGATTTTTCACATTGCTCATGCCTTTTCTATTTTTTGATGTTATGATCCCAAAACATGCCTTGTGTGCAAGTTTAAAAAACACCTAAAATCTTGCACACAAATTTCTTTTCCAAACACACATTTCTCCATTTTCCCATTTTCAGGCCCAAAAATTTTACAAACACTAGAAAATGACTCCACCTTCAATATTATTGTCCGCTCAAACTGTATGATCCCTTTATTGGTGAACATTCTGATATTTCAATGAGGATTTACAACAAATAAAAACCAAACTACATTTCTTTCATATAACAGTCATGGTTCTAACATATAGTTGGTATCTAAGGTAGACCCACTGAAGTATATCCTGAATTTCCTCATGCTAACAGGATTATCAGCATGATAAGAAATGATCCTTTAGTTGTTTGACTTCAGTTTTTTTCCATATAAATATATCAATGTTCAGGCATTGGTCAACTTTATGGATTCCCATGTAGTCCCTAAAGAATTCCCCTGGATTTTTATTTCCTATATGAGTCCATTATCTATGTGTATTATGATATTATATTTTGGCAGATGCATTTAGATGGTACCTCCCGAAGCCCGATCGATAAGAGTGTCAATAATACCAATCTCAAAAAAGTGTTCATAGGGATCATATTCATCACTTCTGCACCTGTTGTTTTATCGTACTCATTCCTATTGTTAGAAGGTTTCACCAACAATGAGGTAGAGTATCAGGATCTCATTACTGGTCTTGATCTAGCCCTTGAGATTGATGTCCCATGCTTGAATATGAAGGGATACTCTGATCCAATAATCAAACTGACTAATGGTGATTATATCATTAGAAACAAAGTGCATGTTCCCCGAATGGAGGACACTCACTAGATAATGGCCCAATTTCCTGCTTATCCAGAAGTTACTCACATACCTCGATCATAGAATGGTCAAACTAACACCTTGGCCAATATAGTCATGTCACTTGAAGAACCAAACCAGGATGACCTAAAAATTCAGTTAGCATGTCGACGGTTCATCACCCCTTCCATGTCAGATGATGATGGAAACCAATAGGTAAACAATATAGTTATTGATGCTTCTATAACTAGACCCTCAGGTACCTATGTAATATTGGAAATTCCTAATTGGACAACTCCCTTTGTTGAGTACCTCCAACATGGAATTATTTTATCCGATCGGGGTTAAGTATGAGAGGATTTATTGGAATGTAGTACAGTTCACACTCCATAGTGGACCTAACCTTGAATAAAATCTCTATAGATGTGGGATTTATATAATTATACTCTATTGTATTCAAGGATATGATAATACATATATTATGTAGGAATTTCATGTCAGGTCATGTGGTTCCCATCAGGTAGAATTGAAGCTCTCCCACTAGATTTTAAGGTTAGGATATTTCTATCTCACCATGGTCCAAAACTTCATTGAGATTTATAAGAGCTTTCATTCATGTCATACCCATGATAACTTTGTGCATCGCCCACTAGATCTCCTTCACACCACCAAGTATTCTTTTCCCTTTGTAGTATGAGGACTTGACATTGTGGGACCATACCTGCCAATGACAGCTCACTAGTTCACATTCATTCTAACCATGACATACTTCTTCTCCAAGTGGGTAGAATAAATTCCCATAAAGAAATTCAATTCCTAATCAATGATACATTTTGTGATCTCCCATATCATACATTGATTTAGAGTTCCTCACACTATTCTCATAGAAAATGGCACTAACTTCTAGGTTGTTGTGCTGATGAAATTGTACGCCAAGTACAACATCTGATCAAACCATACTTCCTACTACTATATGTGGGAAAGTGTACATATTAATAAATTCAAAAATACCCTCAATAATATTTTTTAGAATTTGGTGGGCTAGAATAAGAAGAGTTTTCCGAATAATCTCCCCAACACCCTATGGGTCTACCATAGAACAACTCTGAATTCCACTCAAGTAACCTTGCATTCCCTGGTGTATGGAACAGAGGTAATCTTTCCCATTTAGGTTTATTTTCCATTTCTCTGAATAGTTGTATATAACAAGAATATTCTAGAAAAAATGGATCTTATAATGCTAATTATACCTAGAAAAAAGCCACAAAAATTTGATCCTAAGTGGTAAGGATATTAAATCATTCATAATTGGTCACCATGGATGGAGATCATATCACACCTCTTACCAACACCAAATTTCTAAATAATTACTTCATATGAGGTGTCTAAGTCCAAGCATCGTGAATTTAAACTATATAGAGGTTCCCTAGGAATGTTTTGGGTGGTGTTGGGCTCCCTTGGGTCTCAATACACATCGTATTTTTCACTCCACTGCACTATACACATCAATTCGGGATACTCACCCCTTAATCCAAACTCTATGACCTTAAACTAAGAACCCATTGGTCCAAACTATATGACCTTAAACTAAGAAATCATGGTCTAATATTTAAGACCTTAAACTAATATTCACCATATGGTCCATGAAACACAATATTAAACTACTTGAAATAGGTCCAAGAATTCTAAACTTAAACTATTTGCAACTCATATAGTCTGAGTTGTGATACTTTAAACTAAAAAACCTAATTTCATCAACGCACGATGTTAAATTGTGGTATTTTTTCATCTAAACCCAGGTTTCCTATTAAATATTAAATAAGATATGATATTTACCCTATCTTAAATAGGTATTCCTCATACAATAAGTATGGTATGGTTAAAAAAATCTTACCCAATGCCCCAAACATGGGATACCTTATGAAAACCATGGGATGCCTTAATTCACTTACTAGAGAGTATTTCCCCCACCATTTTTATTCTTCTACCACACCCTATTACAAAACTATGTTTGGATTGATTCCCATCCTCATGGGATATCTAGAAACACCTTTAATTTTTTTTCTCTAGGCCCAGCCAAAAAATTATCAACTTCTTAACCCCTCGCCCCATTTCTTGTCCAAGTATTATAACCTTAAACTATGTTTTGTTTTCTTCCTAATACTTTTATGGTATGTGATCCACCTTTGGATCTATTCATGTTGGGTTTTATATATTTTGTTCCATATAATTATTCTCAAAAAAAACTTCCATAGTCTAGGCATCACGACTTTAAACTGATTTTCCATAGTCCAAGCAACGTGACTCTAAACTATTTTCTCTTATTCTAAGCACTATGAACTCAAATTGTGTGTGTTCACCACTCTTTTTCATGGTTTTCTTCATCCATAGTGTTCCAACAGACCCATACCTCCACTTCTTTATAGAACTATGTATGGATTTCTTACCATACTCATGGGATATGTAGTGACGCCTATAATATCAGTCTCAAGGCCTAGCCACAGATTCACCTCAAGACCCTCTTTTACTTGTACTGTTATCCCTAAAAAATTCCCCCATGGGCCTCCTTTCTAGATATAATCCCCATTCATTTACCTTAACCCATTATCAAGCTGATATTCCATCTTAGCATGATATGAGTAAGAAAGGAATGGGAATATTAATGCATGAGCCCTTTCTATGTCATCATCAAATGATGTTAAACTTCAATATTGCCCCATATAAATTCAGGATGCCTATTAATGACAAATGGATTTACCCTGTATCAAATTAGGATACTCCATATGAAAAATATGGGATGAACAAACCCCAAATCCCTCATCACATGATGTTAAATTGTAGCCTTACCCCAAAAAATATTGGTATGCCTCATATCCTAATATGAGATGATTTTATATCCCTATTCGAGAGGGTGTCCCTCTTCCATCATTGATCTTCTTCCATTCCATGTTCAAGAACTAAGTGTGGACCGATTCCCATCCTTAGGGGATACGTAGTGATGCCCTAATATTTTATCTTGGGTCCATCTCCTTCGTCAACACATTGTGAGGAATTTCCTATCCTTTCAATTTCATGATGTCGATTCAGGGTATGGTTTTTCAAGGTTTTTCTTGGAATAGAGACATTTTGGACCACCATTCACATCAAGTTATCACTTTTCCATGTAACCTGAACCGTCTCACAACACTCGTACCATCCTGGTTAAAGCTATGTGACCTTAAACCAAAAACTATCCCAATAGTCTAAGCTCTATGACTTTGAATTAGTAGCATCCCTAGTCTGATTTGTATGACTTTAAACTTCCAAGCCCAATTTCCTTAGTTCATGATCTTAAAACTCCATCCTTATCCTATATGAAGAATATAGTAATCCTCATACAATAATTATGGGATGGTGATTTACCCCATATAAAATTGGGATTCCTCATATGAAAATTATGATATGAACACAATACCCCAAAGGTTCGTCCAAATATTAGAACCACACCTTTGAAAATCTTCCTTAAAGGTCATCCCTAGCGATTGAGTGCTCTAGCTCAGCCAACTGCTGCTGAGTGGCCTCTAGGTTCTACTAATGCTCCTCTAGATATTATTTATCTTAGTTGGAATTATGGTGAACTTCTTTAGCCTTAATCCTCATCTAGTTATTCCTAGACTAACACTCATCCACTAAGGATTTTACCTCTTCCACCTTGGCCTTGGTTACTACTAGTTAGGCCTTCAAATGATTTACTATCTCAGCTTGAGAATCATCCAGGTTTTCATGCTTCTATACTAGACCTTTTAGGTGTGAGATATCCCATTTATTTTCCTCAAGTGCCTTGGAATCCTCATATTTATTCCTCTTTCAGGTGAGGTCAAGAACTTTCCATTCAACATGCTCTCTCTCTAATAGGTATTCATGAGCCAGTGTGTAAGGGTTTTTGGAGTCCACCCCAATAGTTCCTAGGCTAACCATATAATGGAAGAGAGATCCCACCCACTGTGGAAGATCAGTTATCTGGGTGAAGGTTATAAAGTTCCACACATACCTCCATCCCTTGAGAAAACCCTTCAGGTTCTCCTGGGAATACTCTGAGATAGAATCCTCAAATTCTTAAGGTGGTAAAGGCTCATATAGAGTGAAGACCACCATGACCTCACTGGTCAGATCATTTGAATAAATTTCCTCAGGTGGGATCATATGAAAATATAGTCCCAATCCCAAGAATGGATCATTTACAGCCTCTTCACCAGTAGTATAATCCCTTGATTCCCCCTGTGGAACCCTTGATCTAGATGCAACCATCCCAATCTCCTTGACCACCCCTACTGGTGGTGCAATCTCAAACACAGTTCATATGGCTGCCACTAATGGAAATTCTGAATTGAGTAGTTCTAAAGAACCCTCCATGACTGTTTTATCTATTGGCATAATTTCCACCACCTCCATTGTGGATTTAGATCCAAAATCCTCCTTAGGGGGCACCTCTATGATTGGATCTACCATCGTAGATCCTTTATCCAACCCTGTCATAGGCCTCACCTTGACACCCTCCATTGAGGGCACTATATTAGTGGTCCCTTTCAGGTCCACCTCCATGGTGGACCCAACCCTATCCATCTCTATTGAGAGAATATCTTTCACTATCATATCCTTATCCTCTCATGATATGGACTCATATGTGGATGTTAGTGGATGAACTCCAGGTTCATTTTGAAATTCTATTTAAATATTATTTAGTTAAGAATATAAAGGAAAATTATAATAGATAAAGGTGTGAGGAAGAAGAGACTTACATGAATAGTACATCCAAGTGGGTAGCTCCTGGAGATTCATGAGTAATTCCCAAATAAAGGTAATTTTCCCAATGGTTTTTGCCTCAATCGTGTAATTTTCTTCAACTATTGGCTGCCTATGACCTCAACTTTGGGGAGGGACCCCACACTCACCCCTTCAAAGTTTGAGGTTCCCTCTCCCTCTTCTAAAGGCTCTTTATGGACCACCCCCTCTTAAGTTCTCATTGATTCCTACAAAATTGAAATAATGGATTAGGAAATAATTTTAAGGGATGGGTGATGTCCAAAAGTGAAAAAATAATAGAGTATTTACCTAGTCGGAATATGTATGTCTATTTATAGATGAACCCTTATATGCATCACTCCCCTAGGACTCTCTGGATTCTTCACCATCGGTCGTGGAAATAAGAATGTGATTAACATTGGAAATTGGAGGGGGAGATATTCCTATCATCACCTTTATTCGGTTAGTCAAGGGACACATTGTACCATGGGAGTATACCACATCCTCCATTTTCACCATATATTTCATCTCTTCAGAATGGGTAACATGGAATATTTACCTTGCATGACCTTGCCTGGTGAAGAATATCCCATCAATGATGTGATATTTACACACCCCTCGATGGGTGGTGAGCTACTTATAGAGTCCATAATTCTCCTAGAAATTTAGAAGGACAACATCTCTGGGAATATCTAGGCAACTTAATCACTTCCCTGAGCCTTGGACATGATCCCTTAGGATCACCCCATAGGGATCTCCTTCCAACCATGACCACTTTCCCAATAGCATTGAACCTAATTCTACAATTCATATCCCTCCATCACCACCTGTGTTGGGCCAAGAACTGTTGTCCCTACAACTGTAGTTCTTCCCACCTGACCAACCCTGCCTCTACGGAACACTATGACCATCACTCACCCTTATCCCCATAGTTGTAGGGATTCTCCTTCACTAGATATAGCATCCCGTATTTTTATAACATAACTATTCATTCCATTACACGGAACTGAGGATCTTTAAGGTTTAGTGTCTTGGAAACAAGGAACATAAAACATGAAACAAAAAAAACATTCTTCTTAAACACTTGAAAGGCTTATCCTCACGTTCACCCTAGGCTCATTTCTGCATCTCATAACCTGGGGACATACATCAAAAGGAAGGGTGAGCAGAAGGCCCAGCAAGGGAAACAAGTGAAACATTTTACATATGAACTTGAGATACATCAATAAAGTCATGAAAAGAACTTTAAGGCATGAGAAAGAAAATCATGAGGCATTTCATAATAAAAATAACATTTTCCATAACTTGAAGATGTGGCTACATCATTTAACATAGAAAATCATGAACATATCACCAAGGTCCATCCCCAAGGTGTCATTTGAAAATTACCAAGGTTATTCACCAAGGTATCATGAAAATTGTAACCTCTAGTGGTTACATCATTACCCAATGCATTGGAGCGCTATCAGGGCGCACCCTTAAATTTTCCTTTATTATCATGTGAGCCACATATATCATCATCAAAAATTTCATAAATAACCCATATAGCATAAAGGAAATGGGTTTCATTTCATAATCATAACTTTTTAAAAACTACTTTAAAGACATGATCTTTATATCACTTTAAAACCCACAGAAAAGGAAGGTGGGTCTTATGTATGTAAATCCCAGAATTTAAAATAGAACATTTTGGTATATATGTGAATACCCCTTTAGAAGAAATATCTTTGAGTATTCACTTAATAAAATAAAAGGACTTTAGAAAAAGAGATAGACATTTTGAGACAGAAATTCTGCAGCATAACGGCAATGTTCCGAGGGTTTAGAAGACATTAAAAGAGAGGTAAAATGGGTCAAACATTCATAAATGACCCATAAAATAGTACATGGACAGAATAAGAAGGATACATGATCATGGTAATGATATTTCAAGGACATACCATTTGAAATGAAAAACATGGAAGGAATAAAAAAAATTAGATTTCTCTTATGAAAGTTCGGCAGCCTATCGGCGTTACTTAAACATCAACAATAATGATTTGAAAAGATCAAATAGGATCTCTCATCATGTGAACATAAGAGTTCAGTATGATAGATATAGAGATAATTCCCCAACATAACAAAAAGGAACTTGAAAGAATTGACATGAAAGTATAACTTCAAAACGAGAAGGGTGAAGAACCACTTAAAAATTCGGCAGCCTAACGGCGCCACTTAAAACATCAAAATACTGAATTGAAGAGATCAAATGGGGTCTCTCATCATATGAACATAAGAGTCCAGTATGATATATATAGAGATCATACCCCAATATAACAAAAAGGAACTTGAAATAATTGACATGAAAGTAGAACTTCAAAACGAGAAGGGTGAAGAACCACTTAAAAATTCGGCAGCCTAACGGCGCCACTTAAAACATCAAAATACTGAATTGAAGAGATCAAATGGGGTCTCTCATCATATGAACATAAGAGTCCAGTATGATATATATAGAGATCGTACCCCAATATAACAAAAAGGAACATGAAAGACTTGAATGAAAATAGAACTTGAAAACGAGGAAGGTGAAAGAATCCCTTAAAAATTCGGCAGCCTAACGGCGCCACTTAAACATTCTTAAAACGAATTGATGAGAGCAAGGGGGGGTCTCTCATCATATGAACATGAAATAGGCAGTAGGATGAATATAAAAGAACATCCTCCAACATAAGAACATGGAGTATAAAAGAAAAGACATAAAAGAGATTACTTGAAAAGAAAGAGAGAGGTCGGATCCCTTACCTTAAAATGTAACTCTTAAACCTCAAAGGTTGGGACCTTGAGGGCTTGGGGGCACCTTGGGAGGACTCCTTGGGAGGTAATGAGACCAGAAATTTGTTGGGAATGAGTGGGGAGTCGAATGGATGAGAGGAGGGCTTGGTATTTATAGGGAAAGTGAGGGGACAAGGCATTAATGGCCAAGGGACACCTCACATGTGCTTTTCTCAAACCCATGTGCTCTCCCTTGTCATTTATCATGGAGTTAGGACACATGGGGCCCCCAAAACAATAATTCATCACCCTTGGCCGGCCAACCCTCAAAAGATCTCATGACATCATCATGACACCGTTATGATGTCACTAAACATACCGAAACCCTAAAACTGTATTTTTACTATTCACTGAAAATTCAACTTTCGCAGAAAAATCCCAAAATTTCACATTAACCAAATATCAATGCTCTGATTTCAAAAATGAAATCCATTTTATAAAAATAATTTTCTATATATTTTTAATTTAATTTTTAAATAAAAACACTATTCATCGAAAATTCATTTTTTTCAGAAAAAACCCCAAAAATTACCATAACATAATATCGATGCTCTGAGTTCAAAAATAAAGTCATTTTTATAAAAATAATTTTCTAATAATTTTTAATTAAATTTTTAATTAAAAAACACTATTCACCCGAAAAAACTAATACTTGAATAATAATTAATGAAACCGTTATTTAACTATTTTATTGAATCACATTACTTAATCAAGGTGCCTAGATTATTTTAAAACTTTCTTTAAGTGAGATTACTAATCCATTTGGTCATATTACTAATCCTAATCATAAAATCACTATTCATAATTTACTATTCATCAAAAATCAAGTTGATCTTATTAGACTCTAAATTTAGTACTGAACATAATTGCAGAAGACCATTTTTTGAAAATCATTACACATTTTTAATTATTTAGGGTTTACATAAACATATTTAAAATATCCTTTTTCTAAAATTCATCAAAAATATGCATACTATATTTATCCGGCCATTTCAAAATTCATAAACTTCATCATAAGAAGAAATCCCAATTTTTATTTAAAACAAGGATTACACAAGGTAGTTACGGTCTCATTACATAACCCCTTATAATACCAGCATAGGACCTAAGAGTAAGGTGTGCTAGGGTGATAGAAGCTTGGGGCGGCTCAGTCAACATTGCCCGAGTAGTAATTTCTATCAGTTTGAACTTTTCACGAAGGCGATTTCGTTCCAGCTTCACATGATGAAGTTCAGCTTGGATTTGATCCAGAGAAAAGCCCAGTGGTGCTACCTCCTTCCCAAGCTCTGTTAGATGGGCTTCGATTAGTCCAAGACTACTAGGTGAGGCCATCGAATAATTAACCAAGATTACTTATATTTAGAGACAATAATCAAAACATTTTGTTCACAGCGGTCATGTTGACTGATGGTTATATAATAGTCAAAACCCACTGATCTCATTTTAATTATAATCATGTTTATCAAATAAAACATTTTTGTTGAGTATAACAATAACACATAAAATTAGGAAACAAAATTTATTTAAAAATTTCGGGTCGTTACAATCTTCCCCCCTTAAGAAATTGCGTCCTCACAATTTTAAAATTGGGTTTTGAAATTTCATTGAATGTCCCACATCGGAAAAGGAGTCAGTAAAACTATTACTTTAAAATAAAGAAAGGGAAGTACAATGGTCACCCGAGTTAACCCACACTAGGGTTCCATGTAGGAAAACATGGACATGGAGGAAAAACAAAGGGTCAAGTTCTGAGGGAGAGTGATAGAGAACATGATTAGGAGAAAGTTAACAATGAGAAAATCCCAAACTTATGATGTGTGTAAACGGTCTTTGATTACCTAGTAGGAAACGTAAACCAACAACATTTTTGTTTTACGTTTCTTTTCATAATTTTGAGGATTTCATTTATTACATAGAACAAAAACATAAGAAAATATACCTACCTTCAAGTAGAGTTTCATCCTTTAACAAGTCCCTACCAACACTAATCTTTTCTCCAAATGATGAGAATTAAAAAACACTTGGTCTCATAAAAGCACAAGAATCATCTTCTATAGAATCACATAATCTAGAAAAGATTAACTATCTATTTCTTCTATCTTTAAACATTATCCCAAAAACAGAAAGGTTAAGGTAAAACAACTCTTCAAAAAGAAAGAATCCCATAGGAATGGAAACTACTTTTAAATCATCAAAGTTCCATGGTACTACCCAAAGTTCATC
This sequence comes from Viscum album, assembly GCA_963277665.1. Taxonomy (NCBI): domain Eukaryota; kingdom Viridiplantae; phylum Streptophyta; class Magnoliopsida; order Santalales; family Viscaceae; genus Viscum; species Viscum album. The sequence continues at coordinate 1,083,652,076 of OY728136.1, read as the reverse complement.
ATAGACCATTCCATAAATAACGGTCCTTAAAATTCCTCAAAACAAACCAAACTAATATTGAAACCCAAATACAATAAGGATTTGATAACATAGTCTTCCAAAACAACTTCATTGTTCATCTCCAGACAACATCAACCACTCCTAACATCTTATAAAAAAGTAGCTAACCTAAACATATTTTACCCAAGATAGGTTAGTCATTCCCATAAGTAACCTAAATTACTATAAGTTCACCTTAAATTCATCGATTCTTCAAAATATAATTCAACCTTACTCCTCAATGAAAATACCGTAGTAATCTATTTACCTCGATCAAATATGGTTCCCAAAATAATGAATGTCTTCCAAAATAATAATCATATTTTAATCCCCTAATCATCCCTGTCATATTAATACGAAAATCGTCGCATTTCCTATCACATTGGTTGTCGGAACATGTTCTTCCATTTCCCACCATTAACTAAGAAGAGAAAGCATAATTAGGGGCTTAAGTACTTAGCTAATAATCATGAAAAGGAACTGAAAGCATATAAGGATAACTTGTATATGAAAGGTATACCCTAACTTGTGATCTCCTAGGTTCCCATCTAGGTTATGAATGATCATATATTCTTATGTGAACCTTTCTTTTATTTTATCTTTGTTCCTTTAACAATGGTTCATACCAAGCTTATGAATTTACCAAAGCATATCCCCCGGGAGTGTCGTAACCAAGAGTGAAGCAAGGCCCGTTGTCGTGTACCAGTTCCCGTTCGAGTCTAGATCAAAGCGGTGTTTTCGGGTTTTACCCCTATGTACATCTGTGCCAGAGCCACCTCTACCTGCTCGTATCCAGACAGGGATGTATTTTCTTGGCAACCCCTTACTCAACACTCACCAAAATACCAGGAAGATTTCCTATATTAAACTTTTCTATAGGGTTCCTCCTAGATTTTTCATATCCTAATTTCCACAAATAACTAAACCATCCTTTGATACCAACTATAGCATCCCGTATTTTTATAACATAACTATTCATTCCATTACACGGAACTGAGGATCTTTAAAGTTTAGTGTCTTGGAAACAAGGAACATAAAACATGAAACAAAAAAAAATATTCTTCTTAAACACTTGAAAGGCTTCTCCTCACGTTCACCCTAGGCTCATTTCTGCATCTCATAACCTGGGGACATACATCAAAAGGAAGGGTGAGCAGAAGGCCCAGCAAGGGAAACAAGTGAAACATTTTACATATGAACTTGAGATACATCAATAAAGTCATGAAAAGAACTTTAAGACATGAGAAAGAAAATCATGAGGCATTTCATAATAAAAATAACATTTTCCATAACTTGAAGATGTGGCTACATCATTTAACATATTCAATCATGAACATATCACCAAGGTCCATCCCCAAGGTGTCATTTGAAAATTACCAAGGTTATTCACCAAGGTATCATGAAAATTGTAACCTCTAGTGGTTACATCATTACCCAATGCATTGGAGCGCTATCAGGGCGCACCCTTAAATTTGCCTTTATTATCATGTGAGCCACATATATCATCATCAAACATTTCATAAATAACCCATATAGCGTAAAGGAAATGGGTTTCATTTCATAATCATAACTTTTTAAAAACTGCTTTAAAGACATGATCTTTATATCACTTTAAAACCCACAGAAAAGGAAGGTGGGTCTTATGTATGTAAATCCCAAAATTTAAAATAGAACATTTTGGTATATATGTAAATACCCCTTTAGAAGAAAGAGCTTTGAGTATTCACTTAATAAAATAAAAGGACTTTAGAAAAAGAGATAGACATTTTGAGACAGAAATTCTGCAGCATAACGGCAATGTTCCGAGGGTTTAGAAGACATTAAAAGAGAGGTAAAATGGGTCAAACATTCATAAATGACCCATAAAATAGTACATGGACATAATAAGAAGGATACATGATCATGGTAATGAGATTTCAAGGACATACCATTTGAAATGAAAAACATGGAAGGAATAAAAAAAATTAGATTTCTCTTATGAAAGTTCGGCAGCCTATCGGCGTTACTTAAACATCAACAATAATGATTTGAAAAGATCAAATAGGATCTCTCATCATGTGAACATAAGAGTTCAGTATGACAGATATAGAGATAATTCCCCAACATAACAAAAAGGATCTTGAAAGAATTGACATGAAAGTAGAACTTCAAAACGAGAAGGGTGAAGAACCACTTAAAAATTCGGCAGCCTAACGGTGCCACTTAAAACATCAAAATACTGAATTGAAGAGATAAAATGGGGTCTCTCATCATATGAACATAAGAGTCCAGTATGATATATATAGAGATCATACCCCAATATAACAAAAAGGAACTTGAAGTAATTGACATGAAAGTAGAACTTCAAAACGAGAAGGGTGAAGAACCACTTAAAAATTCGGCAGCCTAACGGCGCCACTTAAAACATCAAAATACTGAATTGAAGAGATAAAATGGGGTCTCTCATCATATGAACATAAGAGTCCAGTATGATATATATAGAGATCATACCCCAATATAACAAAAAGGAACATGAAAGACTTGAATGAAAATAGAACTTGAAAACGAGGAAGGTGAAAGAATCCCTTAAAAATTCGGCAGCCTAACGGCGCCACTTAAACATTCTTAAAACGAATTGATGAGAGCAAGGGGGGTCTCTCATCATATGAACATGAAATAGGCAGTAGGATGAATATAAAAGAACATCCTCCAACATAAGAACATGGAGTATAAAAGAAAAGACATAAAAGAGATTACTTGAAAAGAAAGAGAGAGGTCGGATCCCTTACCTTAAAATGTAACTCTTAAACCTCAAAGGTTGGGACCTTGAGGGCTTGGGGGCACCTTGGGAGGACTCCTTGGGAGGTAATGAGACCAGAAATTTGTTGGGAATGAGTGGGGAGTCGAATGGATGAGAGGAGGGCATGGTATTTATAGGGAAAGTGAGGGGACAAGGCATTAATGGCCAAGGGACACCTCACATGTGCTTTTCTCAAACCCATGTGCTCTCCCTTGTCATTTATCATGGAGTTAGGACACATGGGGCCCCCAAAACAATAATTCATCACCCTTGGCCGGCCAACCCTCAAAAGATCTCATGACATCATCATGACACCGTTATGATGTCACTAAACATACTGAAACCCTAAAACTGTATTTTTACTATTCACTGAAAATTCAACTTTCGCAGAAAAATCCCAAAATTTCACATTAACCAAATATCAATGCTCTGATTTCAAAAATGAAATCCATTTTATAAAAATAATTTTCTAAATATTTTTAATTTAATTTTTAAATAAAAACACTATTCATCGAAAATTCATTTTTTTCAGAAAAAACCCCAAAATTTACCATAACATAATATCGATGCTCTGAGTTCAAAAATAAAGTCATTTTTATAAAAATAATTTTCTAATTATTTTTAATTAAATTTTTAATTAAAAAACACTATTCACCCGAAAAAACTAATACTTTAATAATAATTAATGAAACCGTTATTTAACTATTTTATTGAATCACATTACTTAATCAAGGTGCCTAGATTATTTTAAAATTTTCTTTAAGTGAGATTACTAATCCATTTGGTCATATTACTAATCCTAATCATAAAATCACTATTCATACTTTACTATTCATCAAAAATCAAGTTGATCTTATTAGACTCTAAATTTAGTACTGAACATAATTGCAAAAGACCATTTTTTGAAAATCATTACACATTTTTAATTATTTAGGGTTTACATAAACATATTTAAAATATCCTTTTTCTAAAATTCATCAAAAATATGCATACTATATTTATCCGGTCATTTCAAAATTCATAAACTTCATCATAAGAAGAAATCCCAATTTTTATTTAAAACAAGGATTACACAAGGTAGTTACAGTCTCGTTACATAACCCCTTATAATACCAGCATAGGACCTAAGAGTAAGGTGTGCTAGGGTGATAGAAGCTTGGGGCGGCTCAGTCAACATTGCCCGAGTAGTAATTTCTATCAGTTTGAACTTTTCACGAAGGCGATTTCGTTCCAGCTTCACATGATGAAGTTCAGCTTGGATTTGATCCAGAGCAAAGCCCAGTGGTGCTACCTCCTTCCCAAGCTCTGTTAGATGGGCTTCGATCGGTCCAAGACTACTAGGTGAGGCCATCGAATAATTAACCAAGATTACTTATATTTAGAGACAATAATCAAAACATTTTGTTCACAGCGGTCATGTTGACCGATGGTTATATAATAGTCAAAACCCACTAATCTAATTTTAATTATAATCATGTTTATCAAATAAAACATTTTTGTTGAGTATAACAATAACACATAAAATTAGGAAACAAAATTTATTTAAAAATTTCGGGTCGTTACACTAGACTAGGTAGTTTGGTGCCTCAATATCTCCCCAGGATACACACTATCCTTGCTCAATGCATATTTATAGATGATCCCATATGCAGCAATAGGTGATGGCAGATCATTCCACCATTTTTCTTCCTCACATATAAATATGAACTAGATCTATCTCAAAACCAAAGGATGTAGTTCCTGATTCACCTTTGTGTACACCTTTTATGTTAATCGCTTCAATCATATGAACTGACTTTCAAATCGATGTGGGTTTTATGGCTCACAGATCATGTTTTAGTCAAACCATGCCACTAGTACCTTGCCTTGGAAGTCCAAGAGGTATAATCACTATTTGATGGTCCATGTATCATCATTGGTCCCTATACCTATTGGAAGGGGGGTGGGTGAAAAGTGCTCTACTAAACTAACCTTTTATACCATGTCCATTAGGCCCAACTTGAGTAAGCGACTCCCAATGATGTTTAGAATCACTATTTATAAGATTTTAGTTGGAGGTGATATGGGGTTTAGATATTCATATCCCCCCATGTTCATAGCTACCCAACTATATAAAAAATAGAGGGGGCCACAATCATGGAGCAGAGACTTCCCTTGGTTAATTTGGTAGAGCACCTTGTACAACTTCTTCAATAAGGGTATATCCAAATTGAAACACTTCCATATCGCTAAAATATCCACCATAATGAAGCTTCTTGACCATACCCCCATATTTGAATCCCTTATAGGGAAAATCTATCCATATATGAGTTCAAGAATGAACCCCCTATCCTGGACACATGAGCTTCAAGCTTGATGTTGTATCCCCACGTCTTCCATCATCTCACCTCGAGGATCCACTAGTATGAGTGCTCCTTCCCCTGCTAATATACTCTATTGAAACTGCATGGCCTCCCTAGTAGATTTTTCTACTACCTCATCCCCCTCATGTGCCTCCTATACTAGTTCATTCAAGAAATAACTGAACCATTGCTTGAATGGTATTTCCTTTATCCTTGGATTATGTTATCTGGTCCCCTACACCAACTTCACCAATTCCCTCACTAGGTCCAACAGCTACTCCTAATCCTCCAACACATTCTATATAGGTAGGAACTCATTATACATATCCCCCTAGATTGGGATCCTAGAAATCTGGTGAAGATATCATAGGATGATTCTAACCTCCCATGATATAGATGGAAAGTGTTGGTCAATGATGACCATTGTCTCATCAAATCAGGTATGATATCATGTTGGTAATAAACATGAAACTATGAAGCCCACGCTACCTTTTAGAGCCCCAATTTATTCATCTCGACCTCAAATTCACGTCACGATTCACATTCCCAATAGGCCCAAGACCATTCATCGATAAAGTTTTCTCCTTATCATAGGTCCCAGTTATCCATCCATCCTTTGAGAAAATCCCCTAAATCCACTTTAAGAACCATATCATACTAAAAATGGGGATGCCTCTTCTTTCATCTTATCTTAGTCAATATTATTGATGTTGTTCCAGATATTTTCTTCCATGATTGACACATAGACCTTCTAAATATGGCCCTTGGAATCCCTACAACACTAGTACTATCCTGGAGTTCTTCTAAACCAGTATCCATGCTCATCTCTACTCACTATAGGGATAAGCACATTATCTATTAGTCCAAATCCATAAATTGGTAGCCTCTCGCATAGATTATAGTCCTTTTTAGATTATGATAGTAATGTAATTAGTGAGTCATTTTCCTAAGATCTCTAAATGATCTTCATGATCATGATATTCCCCGAAATTTTTTCATGATGAGTGTAAATGGAATTTTCTCCTTCAGCATCCATTTCAGTCAAGATTTAAGAGTTATCCTAGGTATTTTTTGAAAAGGTTTAGTCATAGAGATCTATTCATGAAGGTCGGATTCACAAATCTCGTTTTTTAAAGGTTGGGTTTTCGGAGCATAGTTTATATAGAACTGATCACGGAGAACTGTTTGTGGAGCTAGTATCACAAAGAAGGTGAGATTCATGAGTGATGGGGATCAAAAAGAAAATGAAATCATAAAGTATGTGATATTTACAAAAAGATATCATAGTATATTATCTTCTAAAAATTACCATGGTCACTCTAAGGGGCCCCTCCACAATTTATAGGCATATGGTCGACCATGAGTTCATGATGATCATTGTGAAGTGGGCATCACAGATAGGCTTAGAGAATGAGCTTCACGAATGAGATTTGATTTATGATTTTTGACTATTATCCCTTATAATTCAACTCTTTGTTTCCCCTTCAGTTCCTATTATGTTGGGGCCATTTTTTTAATTTCTAAATACATGTGTCGCTAGAATAGTCGAGAAAGGCATGGTCAGTTCATGGGAAATCCGAGCCAAAAAGGCCCAAAAATCCCTCTTAAGGGTCAGTTTCACAAAGCATAATTCCTATGTTAATGGTTGAAGCTCAATAATATACCTTTAATAGAATTTACTTCATGAAAGTGTAAATTTTTTATGTTAATATTCATCCCACAGGTATTATGAGTCATGAAGTACTTAACAAATGCATAAAGTGTTGATAATAATCTCCCAAAAGTGACATTCAGACTCAAGGAGCCCAACCAAATCATGAAGCTCATAAATCTTCTCAAAATCCTCCAATAATCATGAAACCCACATTTCTATAAATACCCCCTTGTGCATAAAATTTAAGGTGATGGTGACCTTTTGACTTTCAAAAATTGCTCTGAGTTCGTGAACTGTAACACCCTGTGTTTTTATGAACCATTTTTCAATTAAATTAAATTTCAATGATGTCTTGTATTTCATTCTACAACAAGTTAATATTTTACTATACACTACACCAAGTTAATATTTTACTTCATGCATCGCCATCTTAGCTTTCATTATACACAACACTAAGTTTCTACGAAACAACACTTTATTATTATAACTATTTAAACAAGATAGTTATAACATATCCATTAAACATTGTAATATGAATAATAATAACTAATTTTTTAATATTATTTATAATTTTTTCACATAAATAAAATATATTTATAATGAAATATATAATTTCATTAAATTCTACATATTTTGAGAAATACTTTTTTCTCAAAAGAACTTCTTTTTATGCCCTTCAGTGAACAATAATAAAATTAATTTTAGAAACTTTTATAAATTTATTTTGATAAAATAAAAATTATTTTTGAATTCAGGATTTCAATATTATATTAGAATGGATTTTTTTATTTTTCTGAAATATTTCATTTTTGGATTAATAGTGAAAAATACTTAATTTTAGTTGAAAATTTATTTTTTTTATAACTTATATATATAGTTAAATTTAATTGTAGTTTGGTTTTAAAGTATAATTAGAAAAATTAAGCATAAATTAATAAAATTTAGGTTATTTTAACCAATTTCACATTGAAATTGGATATAAAAACATTTCAAACTTTTAAAACAAATTCTTTAAAAACCCACTTTCGTGACATGTGTGTGGGGTTATTTTAAAATTATTTTCTTCCAGTTATGTGATTATCATTTGAAAAAATAGATTCCATATTTGGAATAAAAATTATTTATGATTTTTAATAAGTTAAAATTATTTTTTGACCAAACTTATTAGTGAAATTAATTAAAATTAATTACAGTGATTAAGGTAAGAATGAGTTTACATAATAATTAAACTTAAATTTTGAAGGAAAAAATAACCTAAAAACATGTCAAAAATACATTTTCAATACATATTTAGACCAATTTCCCTCTTTTGTATAAAATATACAATTATTGGAGGAACATGATGTTAGGAAGACCTCTCAATAGTGTTTACCTTTTTATATTTACATGAATGTTACTCCTTCTCCACTATAAAAAGGGCACTCACCCCCCTCACTTTTTCACACCTCTCAAGACATTTGGATCGGAGAAAAGATACCCAAATATCCTCCCAACTTCCCTCAATTCATCCTATAATCCTCCCTTTTTTCATAAATTCAAAAAAGTAATCCCTTTGGTGCAAATCAAAAGGAGTTACCCAAAGAAGAGGTAACATCTTTCAACATGCACTATTATTTTATTTCATTCTCCACCCCCTCAATTATTATTATTTCATGATTATTTAATAACATAATTATTCTCAATATTATGAGGTGTTTTTATGTTAATTTTATGACCTACCCTCACACACACTTTTATCAAATGGTGTACGCAGTCATTGTTTGTGTGTACGGTGGATTACCGCCTCTCGAACAGATGTCGTTCGTTCCTCCATTGCCGCCTTTCAGGGTTGGGAGTAAAGATGGAATTTATATTTTTATATTATATTTATAATATTTATTATTTATTTATTATTTTTTAATTACTATATAACATATTCCTTCATGATTTATATTTTTTGAAATATGTTAACTTCATTCTTGGATGTGTGGACTACTAACTCCTCAAAGCGATGTGATTCATTCACGCTTTACATGGAATGTATTAAGGATGTGTTTAGTAAACACATTTAATATATATTAAAAATTAATTATACTGAAATGATCATATATATATACTTTAATTCTCTTCTTTCTTTCAATATTCCAAGAAAATGGAAACAACGTTCATGCGTACGTACATCCTATTATGTCCGTGAATAATGTAATTTATTTCCTTTTTATATATTTTATATATTATTATAAATAAATATATAATGAATATATATGATATTTATTTCATGTTTATAATTATGGATATTATGAAATCATGGTATAATTAAGCAGACCAAAAATATAACAAATCAAAACACGTGCGAGAAACAAAGCGGTTATTACCTAAAACATAACTTTAACATGGAATTGCTAATAAATGGGTAATAGAAAGTCATAAGTAAATAATATATGGTATGATATAATTTAATATGGTTATATATAATATTTATAATAAAATTACATTTATTATACATGAGGTTTGAATGAGTATGATGGGATACAAGACATTAGGTAAGGGGATTTCTAGTCTCGCTTTTATTTCTACAAGACTTATGCCTTAATCACCACTAGTTTCTTTTGTGTGGTGTATATACTACCCATAAAATAATTCTATGATACTTATACTTAATTTTATGGGTATTTAAATATCTATTTTATAATCTCTATTTCATGGGGTTTACGTTTCAAAAGTTACCAAATCGGTAAGATAAATTTGTCTGAATTTTCCTTCTTTGAGACACATATTTTGTTATGCATGTATAGTATTTTATGAGGTGTATATGCTTCTATTTTAAATTTTATATCATGAATATTTTTATTTTCATGATATTTTTAGATTCATTTAATGTTATTATTTCATGATTATTTTCATTCAAAGTTACCAAAGTTGTGAGATTTTATTGCTACAATCTAATCATTTATTAGGATTGTTTATGATTATGCTTTAATTGATGAAATATTATGATCCATTTCTCAATAATTATCATGAATTTTACTATCATATATTTATTCATGATATTCCCAAGTAATGTTATCATTTCTCCACTCTTTGGTAATTAAGATAATTAAGAAAGTGTTTTCCAGAAATCCCGGCCTTATTTCTCTCTTTGATAAAAAATCTATTTTATTAAATAACCTGGTATTCTAAAAAAATCAAATAATTTTTTCAAGGGAAAGGTTTTAAATTTTTTTGATATTTTAAAATTTTATTAAAATGGTTTTCAAGTCTTCCTTTATAAGTTTTAATATCTATTTTCAAATAAAAAGGTTTTCAAAATGTTTTATGTATTAAAAAAATTCAAAGATAAAAAGGATATTTTCCTCAAGAAATGTATTAAATGATCTTTTAAAATTATTTTATATCTAATATTACATATATTGGTGTTACTCATGAATTTATGGGGATATGATCCAATGGTACTATTCATATTATTTCTCTAAATGGTTTATGTTTATATGTCATGTTGTTTATGAAACTCATTTCTCTTCCACTGGATATATGCATTATAGAACTTGTTTCTCTTTCATGAGTTATATTCTTTATGGAACTCGTTTATATTTAACAAGTTATATGTTTATATAACCATTATCATTAATGGGTTATATTCTTATGGATCCCATTTATCTTTAATGGTTTATATGCTTATGATAATCACTTCTTTTCATAGGTTATGCATTGATGAAATGATTATGAAACATATCTATTTTCCATAGGTTATGATATGATTACATGTTTATAATACCCATTTCATTTTATGGGTTATAATATGATGATTTTTTATGATCCTATGTCACACATATGTATGATTTCATTATGAGACTCATGGGACCTATATCTCCCTCCAATGAATTGGGTAAATATTTATATCTCGTAAGATAGTCATGGCTAGAATGGGGAGTGAACTCGGTTCGGTAAAGGAATTTTTTCACTAAGATAGTCTTGAGAGTGAACCTTGAATACTAAGATATTCATGGGAGTGAACCATGACTGCCAAGATGGTTTGGGGAGTGAACCAATTCCATTGATATGGCCTTGTAATTAAGCCTTGACTATTATAGAAATCATTTTATATTCTTATGTGTCTTCTATAATTTAATTTCTTATTAATATGTTAAGATTTCATGGATTATAATCTTTATTACCTTATGATTCATGTATTATTAACTTCTAATATGTATTATATGATTCATGTTTATGATATTTGATATGTAGGTTATGATATTTTAATGTTATGATCACATTCGCATACCCTTATGCTCATGATTATGCTAACATATCTCCCTTTTTTACCCTTATTGAGCATCTTACCTCACCCATTTTAATGTTTCCTTTCCACATGTTATAAAGATATGTATTATTTATGATTATTATAAGAAGGATTCTATCCATTAATAACCTAGTGGTAGATAATGTATCTCACTTATGTACCAGGTTTTATGTTTATATGTTTCCAAATGCACTAAACTAATATGGTCTTTGGGTGTTTGTTTGTGTAATATATTAAGTATTCCAAAAAAATGATATAATGTCTATGTATGATAAGTTATGGTTTCTATAGTTGGTATCATATAAAAATTTTAGTTAAACTTTGAAAACTAGGATGAGAAAAATATTATTGAGATCCCTAAGTACATGTCAATAAGGATAACCCTAAGGATGAGTCAAATTATAGGAAAATATCTTAGAATTTTGAAAAAGGATAGAGTGAGTGGTTTCTTAGAAGTATATCCTCATCAATATATTACAAGTTAATTTTGATATAATATAGATATAAATAGGGGTAACAACCATAAAAACCCTGTATTGAGATAGACTCAATCGGGAACTAGTGCATAATAGTGGGCCTTATTGTACACCTGGTTTGACACTCCCAGGGGATATGGTTTGGAAATTAAAAAACTATTCATGAACCATCGTTAATAATTTAAATGTAAGTTGTCTATGAATAACCTAGGATAAACCTAAGGTGTCATATATTAAATTAGGTGTCATAATTTAGACATTTTATAAGTGTTTTTTTATGATTATGTGGTCCCCCACTATGAAAATTGTTTCTTACTCTATGATTTTTGGTTTTAGTCAATGGTTGGAACCTAAAGGAACCTCACTAATGTTTATTTTGAAATAAAATGAAATGATTTTTCACCTGATCATTCAAATGCTATGGGATCTGAAATCCAAAACCTTAGAGCTATGCTCACCCAACTTTCTTAAGCTATGAATCATGCTGGACATCCAAATGAGAAAAGGTTGGAACAAAATTGTGTTGATTCCTTCATGAGAAAATGTCCCCCTTCTTTAAGTGAGTCTTTTGATCCACTAGTTTCTGAATAATGGATCAGTATCATTGAAAATATATTCTCCATTATCCAGTGTTCAAACATGATAAATTCAATATGGTTGTTTATCAGTTATAAGGAGAAGAAGACCAGTGGTGTAATTTAATCAAGAATATGAGGAAATAAGATGAAATTGAATCCATGGATTGGGATTAGTTTAGGAACTTATTTTTCAATAATTACTTTCCTTGTATTGTTCATACAAATATGGATAAATAATTACTTAAGTAAAAGAAAATGGATTATGAATCTAATGGTACCTATGAGGATAATTTGAAAAGACTTATTAGGTATGCTTTTGGTATTATTATCCAACCCAAAAGTAAAGCTGATAGGTTATTCAGTGGCATAAATTCAAATATCATAAGATCATTATCCATAAGATAATTTAGTATTTGTGAAGATATTTCTTGTTGTGAAATTAAGGTTGAAATGGAGGCTGGATTTATGTATCAATATCATGGTTCTAACAAGGAAAGGAAGATGTAGTTCAAAGGAAAATCTAAAAACGATGGAGAGAAGAAGATGAGATTTCATTTATGATCTAATTGTGGGAAGAATCATGGAGAAAATTTTTAAAAGGGGTTTAAAAATGTTTTAAGTGTGGAATGGAAGTTCGTTAGGAATTTGATTTCCAATGTCATGGGAAGAAGTTAGCAATCAATTCAAATGGATAGAAAGCTTCACAGAATTTACCTCCCCCACTTTAGTGCTACAAGTGTAAAGAGAATGGGAATTATGATAACTATTTCCCAAACCAAAAGGTTAATGATGATGATCGACATTAGTAACCTATTAGGATAAGGGGATAAGGGAAAATATCATGCAATCATTGTTTCAGATGAGGGGTGTAATAATGATTTTGTGAAAGGTACACTTACCCTCCACTCTAGAACTGATAATGACTTATTTTAACTCTAGATATTCCCACTATTTTATATCTAAATAATTTTATAAGGTTATTAAGATTACACCCAAATTATTAGATATGGGATTAGAATTGAAAACCCCTAATGGTACAATGATTTCATCTCAAGTGTATGATTCCTCTTCAGTTTAAGTATATGAGAATATGCTTCCTGTTAATATTTTCATTCTTCTTCTAGTTTAATTTGATGTCATATTAGGCATGGATTGGATTTCTCTTCATAAATACCACATCAATTGTCGAGTAAAGTAATTTATTTTTTATGTTTCAAACAAACCTATGATCATCTATCAACGTCATTATTAGTATGAAATTCCTATGGAGATTTCATCCTGTGTATGGTCCATAACTCCCATTCAAAAGGTGTGTTTATTTCAAATAGTTAGGGAGAAAATCAACATTGATTATATGAATATTTTTTAGGAATATATGGATGTATTTTCAGAAGAGTTTCCTAGACTTACACCAAAACATGAATTTTATTTCTCAATAGAACCTATACTGGGTTCCACACCAATTTTAAATACTACAAGTATAATGGACCCAATTAAGTTGCATGAATAGAATAAGCAACTCCAAGAAAACCTTGATAAGGGATTAATTCATCCAAGTGTATCACCTTAGGGTGAACCTATTATTCTTTGTGAAAAATAAAGATGTATCAATGTGACTATACATTGATTATTGGGAGTTGAACAAGATATTGATCAAGAACATGTATCCTCTTACCCTTAATGATGACTTGTTTGATAAACTGTGCAGATCTCAAGACCTTTCCAAGAGTTACCTTAATTATTAATATCATCAATTGATGGTCAAGAAGGAACTCTATAAAAGTTAGGGACACTATGAATATATAGTGATGTATTTTGTCCTAACTAATTCCTCTATTATCATCATGTAATTGATGAATAGATTCCTTGGAGATTACCTTGATCATTTTATGGTAGTCTTTATAAATGATATTCTTATCTATTCAAAGAGAAAATAATAGCATGAAGACTACTTTATAATTTTACTAAAGACCCTAAATAAGGAGAAACTATATGAAAATTTTAAAAAGTATGAATTCTTTTTGCAAAAGGTTTCATTTTTGGGCCATATAATATCAAGAGAGGGTATAGCGGTAGATACATAAAAGAATGAAGCTATTGAATATTGGCCCAGACCAACCATGGTGACTGAGATCTGTAGTTTTCTTGGTTTAGTAGGATATTATAGATGGTTTATAGAGAATTTATCATGACTATATAGTCCTTTAACCAAGTTAACTTATAATGGAACGAAGTTCATGTGGACAGATGAATATGAAGAAAATTTTAGAGAACTAAATATGGTTAGTCAGTGCACTTTTGCTTACATTACCCTATAGTGGATAAGGGTTTGTAATCTATAGTTATGTATCCAAGAAGGTACCGGGATGTGTTCTTATGAATAATAACATGGATATAGACTATTCCCTGTGAAAAATGAATATTTATGAGCAAAATTACACAACTCATTATTTGGAGTTAACTGTAGTAATTTTTGCATTGAAGATATGGAGGCATTATCTTTATAGAGAAAGTGTGGAATATAAACCAATCATAAAAGTTTGAAATATATATTCAAATAGAAGGAGTTGGACATGCTCTAGAGAATATGGTTATAGATAATAAAGGATTATGATTTCTAAATACATTTCCAACCTGGGAAAGCGAACAAGGTGGCCGATTCTTTGAGTTGAAAGGATAATACTAGCTTATCCATCATGAGAATCACAAAATATCCAATATTTATAGACTTGAAAAGTATGGATCTTAAAATATTTAAATAAGGAGGAAAATATTATCTTTCTTATTTTAATTTTCAACCCTATATCCAAGTGAAGATTAAAGAGTTGCAGAAGAAATATGTAGAACTGAAGAAGAAGGTTATAAATGTTCCTAAGTTTAACCTTAATCGGGATAGAATGATAATGTTCAGAAACCATGTATGTGGTCCTTACATACAATATTTGAATAAGTATATGTTATAGGAATCCAATAGATCTTAATTATCTATTCATCTTGTAATTACAAATATGTATAGGTATTTGAAAGAATACTTCCGGTTGGATGGCATGAAGAGTGATATCACAAAGTTTGTATCTCGGTGTTTAGTATTCCAAAAAATTAAGGCTTAAAGAAAAATTCTATGTAGATATTTCATCCAGTACTTGTACCATTATGGAAAATGGGATAAAATCACTATGTATTTTGTCATTGGACTCCCCAAAACCTCTAAAGGAAATAATTTTATTTGGGTGGTAGTTGATCGCCTTACTTAGTCATAAAACTTCATTTCTATCAAAGAAGACTTATCATTTGGATCATCTTTCTAGGATATACATTAAGGAAGTGGTAATGTTTAATGGAGTACCACATTCCATTGTATCATATTTGGATATGAGTTTTATATCAATTTTCTAGAAAAGTCTCCATCAATCCCTTGATATATAATTGATTTTCATCACTACTTATCATCCACAGAAGGATGGTCAATCTAAAAGAACAATTAAAACCCTAGAGGATATTTTAAGATCTTATTCTCTAGATTTCAAAGATGTTTGGGATCAACATCTTCCTCTAGTTTAGTTTTATTAAAATAATATATTTCACTAAATAATTCAAATAGATACTTATGGGTCTATCTATGGAAATAAATGTATATCTCCAACTTATTGGAATGAGGTTTGAGAAAAAAATCTATTTGGACGACCTAAGTTTACTAAAGAAATGTCAAAAAAGTTTAGAACCATTCAGAAGTATATCAGGGCAGCTCAAATTCGGTAGAAAAATAATTTTATAACCATCGGCGTGATCTAGAATTTGAAGTTGGTGAAAGGTTTTTCTAAAAATATCTCTCTAAAATAAGGTTATGATATTTGGGGAGAAAGGGAAACTAAGCCCTAGGTATATAGGTCCCTTTGAGATTCTTGATCGTATCGGGATAGTAGCATATAACATGGAACTTCCTTCAAATATATCTCAAGTTCATGATTTGTTCCATGTATCTCTCTTAAGGAAGTACATACCTGACCCTTCACATGTACTTAACTTAGAGTTCATTCCACTGGAGTAGGATATTTCTTATGAGGAATAACTGGTTGAAATTATGGATCATACAGAGAAAGTACTGTGAAAAAAGACCACTCACCTGGTCAATATTTTATGGAGAAATAACTAATTAGATGAAGCTACATGGGAATTTTGGGATATGATGAGGCAAAATTATCGTCATTTTTTTATTAGAATGAGAATTCTGAGGTCGAAATTCATTTTTTAAGTGGCGTAGAATGTAACACCTCATGTTTTTATGAACCCTTTTTCTAATTAAATTAAATTTCAATGATGTATTTTATTACACACTACACCAAGTTAAACTTTTTTTATATACTATACCAATTTAATCTTATCATGCAACATCATCTTAGCTTTTGTTACATGAAACACTGAGTTTCTATGAAACAACACTTTATTATTGTAACTATTTAAAAAAAACATTTATAACATATCCATTAAACTTTGTAATATAAACAGAAATAACAAATTTTTAAATATTATTTCTAATTATTTTACATAAATAAATCATATTGATAATGAAATATATAATTTTGTGCAAAGTCTATTTGTTTTGAAAAATACTTTTTCTCAAAAGAACTGATTTTTATATCCTTCAGTAAAAAATATTAAAATTAATTTTATAAAATTTTGGAATTTTAATCTGATAAATAAAACTAATTTTAGATTTTATAATGTAAAAATTATCTTAGGATGAATTTTTGGGATTTTTTGAAAATATTTCATTTTTGGTTGAATAGTGAAAAATACTAAATTTTAATTGAAAACTCCTTTTTCATCTAATTAATTTATATAGATAAATTAAATTTTAATTTCTTTAAAAGGATAATTAGTTAAATTATATATAAATTAGTATATTTTAGTTCATTATAACTAATTTTACATTGAAATTGGATATAAAAACATTTCAAACTTTAAAAAATTTCACTTTAAAACCCTACTTTCTCGACGCATTTGTGGGATTAAATTTAAATTAATTTATTCCACTTATGTCATTATAATTTGGAAATATGGATTCCACATTTGGAATATTAATAATCTATAATTTTTAATAATTTTAACATAATTTTTTACCAAAATTATTAGTGAAAGTAATTAAAATTAATTATAATGGTTAAAGTAAAAATGAGTTTACTACATTGTTAAACTTTAATTTTAAGGGTCCAAATAACCTAAAAACACGTCCAAAATCTATTGTATGGAAACAAAAAGGAGTTACCCAAAAAATTATTTTACTCAATGTATTCCTTCCCTTCATATTATAATCCTCCCTTTGGACAGAAATTCATCCTAGGAATCCCTTTGGTGAAAACCAAAAGGTGTTACCCAAAGAAAAGGTAACATCCTTCAACAAGCGCTTTTTTTATTTCTTTATACAACCCCTAAATTATTATTATTTCATG
Source organism: Viscum album (assembly GCA_963277665.1). Lineage (NCBI taxonomy): Eukaryota > Viridiplantae > Streptophyta > Magnoliopsida > Santalales > Viscaceae > Viscum > Viscum album. The sequence goes on along the minus strand of OY728136.1, from coordinate 1,083,634,479 downwards.
ATTATTTAATAACCTTAGTATAATAAATATACTGAAATTTTCTATGTTAAGGGTATGACCTACAATCACACAAACTTCCATCAAATGGGATATGCAATCATCGTTTGTGTGTATGGTGGACTAACGCTTCGCGAACCGATGTTGTTCATTCTTCCATTAACACCTTTAGAGGTTGAAAATAATAGTATAATTTATGTTATTATATGATATAAATTATATTTATGATGTATTTATCCTTTTTAAATTAGTTTATAACACATACCTTCATTCTTTCCATTTTTTGAAAATACGATAACTTTATTTGTGGATGTGAAGACTACTGCCTCCTCAAAGTGATGTGATGTGTTCACGCTTTACAAGGAGTGTATTAAGTATGGGTTTAATAAAAAAATTATATATATATGAAATAATAATTATACTATAATGATAATTTATATATCTCATTTACTTATCTTTTTTCTTTCAATACGCTAATAAAATGGAAACAACGTTCATGCGTATGTACGGCCTACCGTCTCAATAACAGTGTATTTCATTTAATTCTTTTTATATTCTATAGATTATTATAATTAAATATATACTGAATATATATAATATTTAATTCATGGTTATCATTATTAAGATGATGAAATCATTATAAAAGTAAGAGTACCAAAAATATAACAAATCAAAACACATGCGAAAAACAAAGTGGTTATTACCCGAAATGTAACTTTAACATAGAATTATTAATAAACGGGTAATATAAGGTCATAATTAAATCATATATATAGTATTATATAATTTAATAGGTTTATTTATTATATTTATAATAAACTTAAATTTATTATACATGAGGTTTTAATGAGTCCGACGAGAGTCAATACATAAGGTAAGGGGATTTCTAGTCTCCCTTTTATTTATTCAAGACGTATGCATTATTCACAACTCATTTATTCTTTGTAGTGTATATACTGACCATGAATTCATTATATGATACTTATAATTAATTTTATTGGTATTTAAATATCCATTTTATGATCTCTATTTCATGGGGTTTTATAGTTCAAAAGTTACCAAATCAGTATGGTAATATTTTCTCAATTTGCCTTCTTTGAGACACATGTTTTTGTTATGGAACTATACTCTTTTATGAGGTGTATATACTATCATTTAAAATTTTATATCATTAATATATTTATTTTTATTAAATTTTCATATTCATGTAATGTTATTATTTCATGAGGATTTTGATTCAATGTTAACAAAGTGGTAAGAGTTTATTGCTACATTCTCATCGTTTATCATGATTGTTTATGATTATGCTTTATTTGATGAAATCTAATAATCCATTTCTCAAGAACTATCATGAATTTTCTTCTTATATATTTATTCATTATATCCCCATTTAATGGTACCATTTCTTCACTCTTTGGTATTTAATATAATTAATAAATTATTTTCAAGAAAGGATGACCTTATTTATCTCTTCGATCGGAAATCTATTTTATTCAAAAATAATGTTTTCTAAAAATGTTTTCAAAAAAATTCAAGGAAAAGGTTTTCAAAAATGTTTTATGTTTTAAAATTTGTTCAATTTTTTTTAAATATTTATTTATAATTTTTCAAATATATTTTCAAATAAAAATGTTTTCAAAATGTTTTATGTATTAAAAAAGGTTTTTCAAAGAAAAAAGGATATTTTCCTTAGGAAATGTTTTAAATGATCTTTCAAAATTATTTTCTATATAATATGAAATAAATTGGTTTTAATCATTCCTTTATGTTGATATTATCCAATGGTACCATTCATATTCTTTCTTTGAATGGTTTATTTTTTTATGGCATAATGTTTATGAAATTTGTTTCTCTTTCATATGTTATATGCTTTGTGGAACTTGTTTCACTTTCATTGGTTATATACTTTATGGAACCTATTTTCATTTCATGGGTTATATTTTTATGTATACCATTTCTCATTCATAGTTTATATGCTTATATAGCCCATTTCTCTTTCACGGGTTATATGTTTATGAGACCCACTTCTTTTCAGGGGTTATACTTTGTTGGAATAATTATAAAAGTTTTCTATTTCCATATATTATGATATAATGAAATGTTTATGATACCAATTTCATTTCATGGGTTATTATATGACTATTTTTTATGATCTTGTAGCACATGTATGTATTATTTCATTATGAGATAGGTGGTATCTATATCTCCCTCCAATGCATTGGGTAATGATTTATATCTCATTAGATAGACATGGATGAAATGGGGAGTGAACTCAGTTCAGTAAAGAACTTTTTCCTCTAATATGGTCATGGGAGTGAACCTTGAATACTAAGATGGTCATGGGAGTAAACCATGACTACCAAGATGGTTCTAAGAGTGAGACCATTCTACTAAGGTTTCCTTGGAATTAATCCTTCACTACTATGAACATGATTTTACATGATTATGTGTATACCACAATTACATGTCTTATTCTTATGTTATGCTTTCAAGGATTATGGATCTTGATTCAATTATGATTCATGTATTATAAACTATCTATATTTATTACAAGATTAATTTTTATGGGATTTGATATATAGGGTATGGTCTTATAATATTACGATCACATTATCATACCCTTATGATCATGATTATTCTTACATGTCTCCCTTATTTACCCTTATTGAGAATTTGAGCTCACCCATTTTTATGATTCATTTCCCTAAGTTATGAATATGTGTATTATGTATGATGTGTCTAAGAATGGTGCTAGTCATAAAGGACCTAGTGGGAGATAATGTATTACACTTATAAACCAATGTTTATGATTCCATGTTTCCAAAAGGCACTAAAATAAAACAGTATTTGGGTTTCTATTTATGTAATGTATTAAGTATTCCACAAAAATGATGTAATGTCTATATATGAGAATTGAGGGTCGCTATATGAACCACCTATGATTCATGAGAGAAAGAGAAAATGGATCAACCGAGGTATCAAATAATCATGAAACTACCTCCCTTATGTTCTTGAGCACCTCCATCCAAAATAAAGATTCCTTTTGTGAAGGCCCATGCCCTTTATAGAAGAATAAGGACCTCCGAGGAACTTGAGGATTCTCAAAGCACTCCCCCTAGAAACTAGGAATTAACTCTAAGGTAGGGTTACCCTTTTTCACGAATCCTACTCCTTTATGATTCCCATATCCTTTGTTAGGCACCTGAGATTTGTGAACCATTCCTTTGAGAGACCCCAATCTTCACGAATCACCTATCTTGGGACTCACTATGGTAACTCCCTTTAAATTAAACTCATTCATGAATTTTAAGTTCCTATGCCCCTCGTACAAATCTAGGATCAGTTCATCTACACCCCGAGTCCCTATGTGAATGTTTCCACAAAATCTTATGTCTATCCACTTCACTTTAAGTGTACCCTAGGCCCCCAATCTACCTATTTCTTCTAATCATAGGCAACCTAACCTATTTTTATTCTAATCATAGGGACCCTAAAGTTTACCTCATTATTGAACGCTCCTCTATGGAAATTCCTACACAATGTCCTCCCCAGAGGTGCATGAGCACTGGTCATAGAAGCCCTTGGGGTGAGGAGTGAGTCCCCTCACATTCAAGCTGCATGACATAGAAATTCCTAGATCCATGTCCTAGTCATACTATGTTAAAATTAATGACAACTTCTTAACCACATTAAATAAAACTATAGTCTTAACCTATGTTATAAACATGGGATTCCCCATGTACAATCATCATAGGATGCCACCTCCTTCTCCACCATTGGATGGGAAACCCACATAGAGAAGCTTCTATAAAAATCCCCACACCATTCCTCATAGAATATCCTTTCATGACATGAGTGACCTTACTATATGACGTTAAACTACATCGTTAAATCATATCACATGACCTTAAACTGTGTAATTTAACTACATGGGTTTTGATCCCTGTGTTCTAAATAGGGTATGCAGGATGCATCCTTGAGGTTCAATCCCAACATTAGTAAACTTAGGTTTGACATATTTTCTCCTAGGGAAACCCCTCTTGGATAGACCTCCATAGTTCATTCGATTAACATTGTTAAACTTAGGTGTGACATCTTCCCTCCTAAGGACACACCTCTTGGATCTTCCTCCACAGGGCATTCAATCAACATTGGTAAACTCAGGTGTGACACCCTCCTAGGGAAACACCTATTGGATTTTCTTTCACAGGGAATTCGATCCACATTAGTAAACTCAGGTGTGACACATTCGTATAGATACACCTCATGGATCCCCCTCTACAGGAAATTTGATCCACAATGGTAAACTATCTGGGTGTTCCCTTATAGGGACATACCTCTTAGATATTCCTTCATAGGGTGTTCGATTCACATTAGTAAAATTTCTAGGTGTTACCTCCTTGGGATACACCTCCTTGATCGGTCTTTGTGGGGTATATAATCCATCTCCATAAGGTGTTAAACTCAAGCCATGATTTTTCTCTACAGGACATTCCAATCCATCTCTATAGGATGTAGACCTTGTGACCTGACCCAAAACACCAACCCTATGCAATAAACATGGGATGCCTGAGGTAAAAATCCTTAGAATTAATATTACCTAATGTTAATTACCTCTTGATCGACACAAGATGCCTTGGGTTCTATGCCTAATTTTCCTCATATGATATTCTCTCCTAAGAAGAAGATTCACATGTGAAAAATGCGCCCAATGTCCAAACATGACTAGAGATTCCAAACATGTCTACTCTCCTAACCAAAGGTTGCTAGACTTTCAAGATAGAAGCAGTGTAATTAAGAGACATCCACAAATATATGGCATCAGGAATGAGTTCCAAAAACATGACTCAATCTATAAGGGATACCTGAACTTGGAAATGATCTCCAAGGAGGAATCCATGGAAAGAGGAATCAAAATCCCATCATCTTGTTTTGATAAAGTATTATATATCTCTAATGAAGGTGATTAAATCCTCCCTTATTTAGAAAGTGGTAATGTGGGGAAATGAAGACATGCACTATGTTCGGGCCCTGATAAAAGCATAGGAAACACCACTTCTTTATGTTTCACTTAATAACTTTCATGTTCTTACATGGATTTATCTTGGAGATAAATTTTTTATTCAAGATCATCAATATAACTTTAGAATTATTACAATAATTATCTAATTTTACTATTCTTATTTCTTTGTAGGTCAAGCTTCTCAATATCCACTTCCAATTCCACTTTCATATCAAAAACTCCCTCTGGTTTATTATCTTATTCAATTACTGATTTTTATTTCTCCACTAAAATGATAATTAAATCTTTTATGTTGTAGGTAACAGGTTCAAAACCTTCTAAAGGATCTTTATCATCATCTTCCTCCCCTTTTCTTTCTAATAAATTTCTCTGAAATTTCATTCTACTTTCATTTCTGAAATTAAATTTCCTTTTAATGTAGAAATTATTGCTTTATTTTTGTGTAAATTCAAACCCACCATCATATCCATCAAATATTTGTGGACACCAAGAAGTGATTTTCCAAACCTTTCCACAATGAAATCATGATAAAGGTATCTTACCCATTAATATTCCTTTTCCTCTCTTAAACTTCATTGCGAAAAGAGATAATAAATCATCACTAATATATTTTTAAAATTCTATCTCCTGAATAGATTTATCCTCTAAATATTTGGATGTTATTTATTTTTATTAAAGTTTTAAAAAACATCCTAAATTTACTCATATCTCATCTGTGACCAATTTTATGCAAATATCATCAAGAGATAATTCCCCAAAATTAAATTATTCAAGTTTTTATACTCTTATATTTTAAATTGGTGGTAATATTAATATAATATTATTCATTATATTATAATATTTCACCACATGTCCAAGTCCATAAATAGATCCAACCACTTCAATAAGACAGTTTAATAAACTATCAAAAATTTCACTTTCACTTCAACTAATATTTATCTTTTTAAACATGTTTTAAAGTACCTATAGCCTTGTCTCTCACTTTGTTGTATCCATCATAAATATTACATTTATTGTCCAAAATTACTTTGGATATTTTTAAACTTATCACTTTTATGTATATAGAATTAGGAAATGCTCAGAATAAGAAATTAAGAGCCTTTTCCTCATCATTCAACAATTTCCTATATACTTATATCATTAAAATTTATATAGAATTACTTACTAGAATTATATTAACTGCTAAAAAGTAAACAAAGTGACCTAGGTTAGATAGACCACTAATAGGGGGATGAACCATTGTTATTATTTTTAAAAATTATTTATGTTCAAATTATACCTCTCAAACTTTTTATGGTTTAAGATCCACTAAATAAATTATCATAGTTCTCACCATATGTGTAGTAAATAAACTAAAGGTATTATCACATAGTATTTATAAGGTTTATCCTGAAATCCAAATCTTCTCGATGTTGTTTATACCCCCCCCCCCCCAATACGGATTCTCTGATATCTTCAACAATTGTTTACAAATATCGATAGTATAGTCCTAAAAACAAAAATTCCATTATATTTACTTCGTCTTTCAACACAAAATCCACTATTTTACCACATCTTCTAGAACCCACTAGAAGATACTTAACTTCTTCAATGATGATTCAACACATAAAGATCTTATTTTTTTCCTTGGTTGATGTTTCACCACTTATAAACATGATCTTCCACCATGAGTAGGTGGATCAGTAGATCTACACATTTACCTCTCTAAGAACTTCAATAATATTGTTGGTCTTGAGGCTTCCTCTAGATGTTATAGGGATCTAGATCTTTCTCAACTTCTCAAATACTTAGGTTCTTGAATACCCAACTTAGGTTATTCTTCTTCTCTATATAATACTAGGTGTGTCTCAAATTCATAGAATTATCAGAATTTTCTCAAGTCTTGAAATAAAATTATTCATCACCTACATGAATATTTATATTCATATAATATTGAATATTAATTCCCATTTATCATCAGATATATTATTACCATATTTTAATTATGGAATCTCTAAGACCCTCACTGTTAGGTAATATTCACATTCAGAACTAGAGGTAATTTCTCCTTGTTTAATTCTCATTAAAATCTCATTCCAAATTAAATTCATTATCTCAATTTGAATCCCCTAGAGACTCAATATTAAAATCTAATTAAATATCATTTTAAATACCTGAAAGATTTGTGATCACATTTCCTTTTATTATACACTTAAATTTTTATTTAAATAACTCATTAAAATTCCCAAAATAGTCAAGTCATATTCCTCCTTCACATGGCATATTTAATACCTAAATTTGATAATTTTCATGCATAATCTTTGTAAATAATTTCATGACTACATGCATGACACCATATCATTCATGTGATTCCCCATTCCTGTACTCTTAGATCTGATTCTCATAGACACATACTTTACATACACACTTTGATACCAACCTTAAAATCACATATATAACCATACTTAATTAAAAAGTCATTAATTATTATTATATATATTATATCAACATTATTTTTAAGGTTTATAACTTTATTGAATTAGGAAAATAACAATAACTAGAAAATCCCATTTCATTTGTATCAAATAGACATCTTTTCATTATATATTAAACTAATTAATAAATAATGTGTCTTAAAATTATCCCATAAATTCTTTCACATGAGCTATCATTATTAACATGTCATATGTACTAATTTTATTCATAACCTAGGTAAATGGAAACATAAGAAGGGGTGAGATAAAATGCACAATAAGGTAAAAAATACAACTGAGGAAATAATAGAGTAAACATGGAATAAATATTATGGTAGGAATAAGTAAACAATATGAATCCATAATCAACTTGAAACTAGGAGAATTCTATATCTATGAAAATAAATTAAAACATGTTGGACATAAAAAAACATGTTGTCAAGGCCTTATTCCAATATATTTACTTCTCCTTGAGACCGCAGTCAAGACATATTACTGAATTGGGAAAGCATTGTAAATACCTGAAAATTCCATGTAATTTTTTTTAAATTATTTGGTATTTTTAAGAGTCATAGAAAATTGAAGACACATGATTATGAGGCTTGGTGTTCCCAGAATGAATTTCTAAACATTTTTAGGTACCTTCAGTAAACATGCGGGTGGCGTTTTCTATCTTTTGAACCTGTACTCAGAATTGAAATCCTAGAGCACCATTGAATCTGCAGTGCCGGGATTCGCTTAAGGGAAGCTTCACTTCGACTGCAGTTGATCAGGAGAAAAAGATAGTTTTTGGAATTTTTAAAGAATAATAAAATAACATGTAATTTTTATTTTATTTTCTTTTTCTCCAACGGATGAGCGGCGGTAGTGGGACCAGTGACTTGTTAAGCCATTTAATGGATTGAATCATCAACCACGTAACTCCACCATTGTGAACTAAAATAGGTCCATTAATTAATTTAATGAACCTTGTTAATTCTTCAATGTGTTAATCACCTTTCCCCCTCCTATTTAAATGGAGCTTGGGGTGGGATTTTGGCACGGATTCTTCAAGTGAGGAAACTCTGGAGGAGTTCTGTGGAAACATCCACCGACGGGGGATGAAAGCTCGGGTGGTAATGATCCAGGATCAACGAACATCAATGACTCCATCCAACATAGACACTCATCCTGTTGTAACCATGAAACCTCCAATGGATCTCGAGGTAGGGGTTTACATTCTTTGATGTTTCCACTCTTTTTCGTTCTTGAAAAATATAACAAACATGGACCAACTGAATAACGGGTTGATCTGCGTCTCATCCAAACATGCAGTTGGTTGTTGTGGGGTCTTAAATTTGGGGATTACTCTTCCTTTCAATTATCATTAATTTTTTTCATGTTTAAAATGATAACACAGAGGGCGTAGACCAAAACCAACAAGACCAGGATCCTCTGCTAAACTTTTCCTTGGTGCATTCTTTGGGGCGGAACAACGAACGTGGCAACAAGGAATATTTGAGGGGCGTGAAACAAAGGCAGCATCCCGAGAGGACCGTAGGTTCATTCTGAAGGAATAATGGACCATCGGGGCTCACCTGGTGGCCCGCAGAAGAAACGTCGGCGCAGCACCGGCACGGTGGCGTCGCTGACTGGCGCCGACAGACGAGGGCAGCGACAGGAAACCCCCGGCCATGGTGGAAGAGTGGCGCCACTCGGTGCCACGGTTGTCAGACAGGCGGCTAGCAGCAGCTGACCATGGAGGAAGAGGTGGCACGTCATCATGCGCCACTTTTAAGGGTCGCAGCTTGAAGCCGCAGCGGTGGCGAGCTACAGAAGACCCACCTCCTACGGGTCCACGGGTCGCGCCAGTGAACAGACTGGACTGAGCCTGCCATGGCCCAGCCCAACCGGGCTGGCCCAGGCCAGTTCGTTCCAGGTTTGGTCAAACCTGGATGGGGTTGGGTTGAACCGAACTGGGTCGGGTCGAACCGAACCGGTTTGGATCGGACCCAAACCCCTCTCGGGCCCAGAAACACATAAAAGGTCGTAACTTGCGAACCGGACATCTGTTTGATGAACCATCTATAGTGATGGAATCCTTGGACCAAGACATTACTTTTTAGATACTCCACGAGAGTTTTGGAGAAATTTGTAGTATGATCGGGTTGGATCAACTCTGAATCCAACTGGGCCCTCGGCACTAAAATGAAAATAACTAACAGACCGAGCGTCTGATCGACGCTCCGTCTATGACATAAGGACCCTTGTGACAAGATGGTTATTTGGATACACTCTAAGTGAGTTTTGAAAGATTTTGACGTGTGACCTGGGTTGGATCGGACTTGAATCCAACCAGACCCTTTTTACAAAAGTGTCCATATCTCACAGACCGAGCATCTGATCGACGCGGTGTCTGTCACGTTGGGACCCCTATGATGGGGTGGTCCCTTGGGTATGATTTTTGTGGGACTTTTTACTATTTGAAATATGATTTATGGCTTGAGGAGTAGATTCGTCCAGAGATCAGGCGTGCTTTGTGCGGGAATCCAGTGGCTGGTTGTGACATGAAAAAGAAGAGCGACCAATACAGGTCAACATCAAAAACTCCAGAGTGGGATGATCTAGTTGTACGAATAATCATCCCTACCTCTATACCAGCGACCAATACGGGTCAGCACCAGCGACCAATACGGGTTAGCACCAGTGACCAATACGGGTTAGCACCAGCGACCAATACAGGTCAGCATCTAGTGACCAATATGAATCATCATTAGAAACTCCAAAGTGGGATGATCTATTTGTATGACTAATAATACCTACCTCTATACTAGTTACCAATATGGGTCAGCACCAGCAACCAATACGGGTCATCACCAGTGACCAATACGGGTCATCACCAGCGACCAATACGGGTCAGCACCAGCAACCAATACAGGTCATCATCTAGTGACCAATACGGGTCAGCATGCAATGACCTATACGGGTCAACAGTGGAGTTACTACAAATAGGATAATCTGGATTTACGACTAGTAATCCCTATCCCAGTAACCATGAAGTTATACCATTAGAGTGAGCTGTCTCTTTTTCTTTGTGCTTCATGATTTAGATCATGCTTATGATATTACCTTTTTTGTATTTATTGTGATGTTTTACTTTGTGGATTATTGAGAGACCTTCATGGGTCCTGAGTTCCCCTACTGAGTTATTATACTCACCCCTATAAAGGATCTTCCTGCATGTGTGTGTCTAGTGTAGAATACTGACGCTCTGAGGTAGACTTTGGAGGTTCGAGACTTGGTGGAGCTTGGTGCGATAGGAGCAGTCGAGATCCTCTTCTTCGGCTTCATAATTACAGATACTAACCTTCAGGTAGATCTCCAGGGTATATGTGATAGTTTTTTACTTTCCTTTCAGTCTCTAGGGCTTGTATCCTGACCTACTATTTTCATTTTACAGTTGTACTTGTGATTGTACTTTACTCCCGTGGTTATACCTTACTTTGTTGGTTGTTTACTTCAGTTTCCCTTTTTGAGTGTGTAAAGATCTATAAGGAAATGCCTTCCCTATTTGAGAAAATCTTTCAGGTGCTAGTCACCAATCCCTGGCCTATGGAAGGTGGGATTGGGGTAGTCATGTCTGGGCCCCGTGGGATGGGTCGTGACAATGTGGTTTCAAAGGGCGGTTGGTTATACTGAAAGAACTAAGAGTATAATTTTAATGAGGAGATGGTGTAAAGTGTCTTGAGTAAAGTTTTTAGTATAGGGAGTCTAGTGTTAGTGCGGAGACCAACGTATCTATACACCAAGACCCTGAATTCTGTTTTCTGACTCGGTATATAAAAACACTAGTTGCTAATGTTTTGAAAAGTTCTCTTGATATTTCTTGAGTCTTCTCACCAGGTATAACTTATTGATTGTGGTGCATCTGTTTCTTAAAGGATGCCTCCATGAAGACAACCAGCCAGGATTCTAGTTAGAGATTGTGACATTGGCCCACCGAGTGATGAGGTGTTGGTACAGGGACCACTCACAGTGATGGCACCTTTGGGTGGTGTACCATCAGCACCACCACCCGTTGAGCAGTAGATGCTACTAGTGTATCATGCACGCTGGTTGAGCATGTAGCATGAGTTCCAGAGACAGAGGCCTCTGAGGTTTCAAGGCGAGATGGACCCCCAGGAAGCAAAGGACTAGTTTGATGCGGTTTCTCCGGTCTTTCGCTTAGTACAGACACCTGCCTAGCAGATGGTGATCTTGTCCACTAGCCTTCTTCAGGGATCGGTAGGACTATGGTGGATCTCGACACTCTAGGTGAATGTAGAGATGACCCTGACCTGGCCAGACTTTGAGAACCTTTTCAGCGCGGATTTAATGTCAGTAACACAATGCTCTATGCATATTCAAGAGCTACTACATCTGCAATAGGGCAGCCATATTGTGGATCAGTACTCTGTGAGATTTATTGACCTCTCCCGATACTCCACTGACATGGTATGGGACCCTTACTTCAGGGACTGGACCTTTGAGTAAGGGCTCCGACGAGAGATTAGATTTGCGACAGTTTCTCTCAGCATCCCGATGCAGGCTGGGTGCTAGAGAAAGCTTTGATGATAGATAGATTCCTTACCGAGTAGGAACCAACAGTGTGGGCCCCTACCTGATGATAGGTAGGAGATGTTGAACGGAAAAGAAAAGAAAGTGATGGCAAGAGGGGGGTGAATTGCCTTTTAAAAAATAATTAACAAATTAAAATCAAAGTTAAAAGTGCAGCGGAAATAAAAGAGGCAAGACACAAAATTGATAACGGAGTTCGGCTTAAACCCAAGCCTACGTCTCCGCTCCCAACTCAACCGTTGAGAGATTTACAACCGCTTGCTTTTCAATGGTTTTAGCAAGAAACCCACTAGACTTTAAGGTTAGTCTAGAACCTATTATAGCTTGCTTTTAATGGTTATGCAAGAACCCACTTGCTTTCAATGGTTGAGCAAGAACCCACTAGCCTTCTTACAGGTGAAGGCTAGCTCACCTTTGATTCAAGCCTTTTAAAGGGAAGGCTTGTCTAACCTCTTCACACCTTGAAGGTGGTGTGAAAACCCAAAAGAGGGGATGAGAGAAAGAGATGGGGTTTGTAGGCACAAACCCAATTTGATGCTTAAAATAAATAAAGCAATAAAAACCGTAATGGGAGAAGCCTTGGGCGCCAATGGATTGATGGAGCTGATGAAGGGCGCTCCCAAGCTTCTTTGGTGGTGCTCCTTGGATGTGGAATTGAGTTGGATCAATTGGAGGATTCCTTGGAGGAATGCGCCGGAGGTTCTCCAAATGATCAAAATGTATCTCGTGGGCTTCCGTGTCTTGATAATGGTTCCGACTATGTTCTGGGGCTTCCTAGTCCTTTATTTATAGAGGGGGAACCCTCATATGGCCTTTGGAGGTCTTTGGAGCCGTTGGAAAGGGCTTCGGAGCCGTTGGGAGGCAAGTGGACAGGTCTGGTCAAAGGCCCAACGGCTAGTTTGACTGGCTCCACCGGCTGACCGGTGCTAGGCCACCGGTTGGCCGGTGTTTGGAAAAAGGAGAGGCCTTCGGGCTCAGGCTCCACCGGCTGGCCGGTGCTGAGGCCACCGGTTGGCCGGTGCTGAGACAGTAGCTCAGCCTTCTGTCTGGGTGCCACCGGCTAGCCGGTGCTGAGGCCACCGGTTGGCCGGTGCTGAGGTAGTGGCTCAGCCTTCTGCCCAGGGTCCATCGGCTGGCCGGTGGTGAAGCCACCGGTTGGCCGGTGGACATGAAAATAGTCCACTTTGGCTTTTTGCCTTCTTGGCCTTCTTGGCCCAATTCCTTGGCACCCTGAATTTATGCCTATCATCCAAAAACACTTAAAACAATATTAGATAAATAAGAGAGTGATTGTGATCATGAAAATTAAACCTCGAGGGGTACGAGAGGTACAACAGGAGAGTCATCTGCAGCTGGTAGTAGACAGATGACGCAGAAGCCCGAGTGGGATAGACCTTCCGGAGGGCGACCTCAGGGTGTAGGGTCAGAGGTGAGAGGATTGAGAGGCCGAGGAAGCCACCAACGAGGAATGATCTATTTTTCCTATGGGGTATAGGGTTACAGAGCTTGTGACTATCTGACTCCCTGTGTGGAAGGTAGGCAGATGGTGGAGGGGCCACCGAGGCATCGGCAGCAACAATAGCATGAGTATCATTTAGGCGGCGGACATGGCAGGGGAGTAGGACGTGCAGTGGGAGGTGGTCAGGGTCACTAGGCACTACCACCACCACCCCCAGGTGGTCCACCACAAGCTCAAAGAGTGGGTGGACGGAGATAGACCCAGCTACAGGCAGTAGTGGCTCACGATCCTAATGTCCCTAAGATGATATGACATATGATCTGTATCTTCTCTACTTTAGTAGGAGTGCTTATCGACACAAGTTCTAGAAATTCTTTCCTTGTTGTGGACTTAGTTTGGGACTTTGAGATTTCGATTGATCTTTTAGATCGACCTTTGAATTTGGATACTCCTACAAGAAGAGATTCGGCGATCACACACTGGTACTGACAGTGTGATCTTACTCTAAAAGGAGAGAGTTTCAGATGGGATCATCTAGTAGTGTTGTTGAAGCCCTACGATGTCATTCTAGGCATGGACTGGCTATCAGCAATTCAAGCACAAATTGATTGCTTGATATGTACAGTGCGATGTACGCGCAGAGATGGAGGCCAGTTTTCCTTTTTTAGTGAGAAGGAAAAAAGAGCAGCATGAGATGGACTTTCTCTTAGGAGGGTACAGTTGATTACATATTAGTTTTCTTTCATGACCTTCAACATGGTGGATGAGACGAATCCATAGTTTCCAGTGGTCGTGGATGAGTTTGAGGACATCTTTCTAGAAAATTTCCCAGGACTACCACCTCGTAGAGAGGTAGACTTTTTCATTGACTTGTACCTAGGAACAACACCGATATCTACACCAGCATATCAGATGGCCCCTACAGAGCTCCGGGAGCTGAGGCTATAGTTAGAGGACATACAAAGGAAGGGATTCATAAGGCCCATTGTTTCTCCATAGGAATCCCCGGTGTTGTTTTCCAATAAGGAAAACGTAAGTTCAAGGCTATGCATGGACTTCTGGTGCTTAAACCAGGTGAATGTGAAGAACAAGTATCCTCTGCTGAGGATTGATGATTTTTTTGATCAGTTGAAATAAGAAAAGTGGTTCTCAAAGATATACCTCAGATCAGGCTATCATCAACTCAATGTATGATACGAGGACGTACCGAAGACATCCTTCAGATGTCGGTATGGCCATTATGAGTTCTTGGTGATACATTTCAACATGACCAACGCTCCAGTATTTTTTATGGGTCTCATGAATAGGATCTTTCAGCCATACCTCGATCTCTTTGTGGTGGTCTTCATCGACGACATATTGGTGTACTCAACCTCTGATTAAGAGCACGTTTTACACTTGAGGATAGTTTTGGACACACTCCGAGAGCACCAGTTATATAGGAATTTCTTGACATGTGAGTTTTGGATATGGAAGGTCTACTTCTTGGGACATGTCATCTCAGAGGATCGAGTTGTAGTGGATCAAACAAAGATCGAGGCAATACTTTCTTGGGATCCACCCAGGAGTGTTACTGAGGTGCAGATATTCCTTGGATTAGCAGGATACTATCAGAGATTCACACCCTATTTCTCTAGATTAGCAGCACCTATGACTGCCTTGACGAATAAGGGGAAACCCTTCCTATAGTCAGAGTCATGCCAGCAAAGCTTTCAACAGCTGAGACAGAGCTTGAGCAGCACTCCCATCCTGAGGTTATTGGAGGAGGGAACTGGATATGTGGTTTACTATGATGCATCGGAGACCAGACTCGGTTGTGTCCTGATGCGGGTTGATGCAGTGATTGCTTATGGATCACGACAGCTGAGGCCTCATGAGCATAATTATGTGACTCATGATTTGGATTTGGCAGTAGTAGTCTTCGCACTAAATATGTGGCGACACTAATTGGTGGGTGAGCGTTTCATTGTTTACTCAGACCACAAGAGTCTCAGGTATATCTTCACACAGAAAGATATGAATCTAAGACAGTGATGTTGGCTATAGTTTTTCCAGGACTATGACTTTGAGATAGTCTATACTCCTAGGAAGGGGAACGTAGTGGCAGATACACTTAGCTGGAGATCGAGTTTGCAGCTACTTAACGAGGCTTCAGATAAGTTATCCTCACTTCAAATATCCTATGTGGATAGAGATGAGACAGTATACATCTAGTATATGGTAGTTGCCTCTCCACTCCTTCATCGTGTCAGGTAGGCGCAACTCAGAGATAGCAGCTGTGAGACTACAGGTGCTCAGATATCCACAGGCCATGCACCTGATGGATATTTTGAAGGTGGGGATCATGCTATCCTTTTAGGAGGATGTACATTTGTACTAGTGATGATACGAGATGAGGTGTTGATGTTGTTCTATACACCCCCCTTGGCGGTACATCCAAATGTGATACCAGTAGGCTTAACCCAAACCCTTGAGATACCATAGTTGAAGTGGTAAGGGATATTGATGGACTTTGTAATGGGGTTACCATGTATGTACAAAGGGCATGATACCATATGAGTGATCATTGAAAAACTCACCAAGTCGGCCCACTTCCTTGTTATTTGAGAGAAGGGTTCAGTAGAGAGATTGGGACTTCTCTATGTTCAGGAGATCGTGCGACTTAACGGGGTTCCTTTGACGATAGTCTCAGACCATGACGCACGCTTCAAATCTCGATTGTGGAAAGGATTTTAGGAGGCTTTTGGGACTCATCTTTTCTTAAGAACATCTATTCACCTATAGAAAGATGGTCAGACTGAGTGGACCATCCAAACCATGGAGGATATGCTCCATGAAAGTGTCCTAGATTTTGGTTGTAGTTGGGAGGACCACCTACCCTTGGTGGAGTTTGCATACAAAAATAACTATCAATCCACCATTGGTATGGCCTCTTTTGAGGCATTGTACGGATGACCATGCAGATCGCCTTTGTACTGGACGGATCCAGGAGAGCTAGCACTCGTGGGCCCAGAGACTGTACAGGATACCACTGAGAAGGTGCAGGTCATCTGATAGTGGATGAAGGCTACACAGAGCCGAAAGAAGTCCTATGCTGATAGGCGACGGAGGCCATTGGAGTTATAGGAGGGGGACTGTGTAGTCTTGCGAGTCTTTCCTCAACGGGGACTACTAAGATTTGGACGAGGCGGAAAACTCTCACCGAGGTTTATCAGACCATTTCTGATACTTAGAAGGATTGGAAAGGTGGTATACTGCTTGGTACTGCCACCACAGTTGGAGAGGGTGTATGATGTCTTCCATGTATCCTAGTTGAGGAGATACGTGCATGACCCATCTCACGTCATCGACCATGGAGAGATGGATATTGACGATGGGGTGAATTTTGTGGAGTTCTTTGTGGAGATAGAGGATCGACAGGAGCGGTCCTTTTTGGGTGTTCAATTAATCTGGTGCGAGTTAGTTGGCAGCATGGGAATCTCTAGGAGAGAACATGGGAGCAAGAGACTCATATGTGTGCCTAGTACCCATCATTGTTTGTGTAGCCTTGTTTGGATTTTAGGGACATAAATCCCTAAGGTGGGGAGAATTTAAATACCTAAAAATTCTATGTAATTTATTTTTAAATTATTTGGTATTTTTATGAGTCTATGAAAATTGACGATGCGTGATTCCAAGACCCGGTGTGCCCAGAATAAATTTCTGAACTTTTTTTTAGGTACGTTCAGTAAACGCATGAGCGGAATTTTTCTATCTTTTGAACCAGTGCTCGTAATTGAAATCCGATAGCACCATTGAATCTACAGCATTGGGATTCACTTAATGGAAGCTTCACTTTGAATGTAGTTGGTTGGGAGAAAAAGATAGCTTTTTGGACTTTTTAAAGAATAATAAAATAACATGTAATTGTTATTTTATTTTCTTTTTCTCTAATGGATGAGCGGCGGTGGTGGGGCTAGTGACTTGTCAAGACATTTAATGGATTGACTCATTAACTGTGTAACTCCGGCGTTGTGAATTGAAAGAGGTTAATTAATTCATTTAATGATCCTCATTAATTCTTCAACGTGTTACTCACCTTTCCCCTTCTATTTAAATAGAGATCGGGTGAGTTTTGGCATGGCTTCTTCAAGTGAGGAAACTTTGGCAGAGTTCTATGGAAGCATCCACCAATGAGGGATGAAATCTCAGGTGGAAATGATCCGGGATCGATGAATGCCGATGACTCAATCCAACCTGGATGCTCCTCCCATTGTAACCATGAAACCTCCAATGGATCTTGAGGTAGGGGGTTTAAGTGCTTTAATGTTTCCTCTCTTCCCATTCATGAAAAATATAACAAACATGGACCAACCGACTAATGGGTTGATCTGAATCTCATCCAAACATGTGGGTGGTTATTGTAGGGTCTTAAATTTGGGGATTACTCTTCCTTTTGATTATAATTAAGTTTCCTCTTGTTTGAAATGCTAACGTGGAGGGTGCGAGCTGAAACCAACAAGGCCCGAACCCTCCACTAAACTTTTCCTTGGTGCGTTCTTTATGGAAGAACAATGAACATGGCAGCAAGGCATATTTGAGGGCCTCAAAATGACAATGGTATCCTGAGAGGACCGTAGGTGCATCCGGAAGGAATAACGGACCACCGGGGCTCACCCTGCGGCTCGCGGTAGCAATGTCGGCACGGCACCACTGCCGACCGACGCAAGCGAACAAGGGCGGTTGTTGGCAACCGTCGGCCACAGTGGAAGAGCGGTACCGCGATGGTCGGATGGTCGGACGGTAGAAGCTGGCCATAGAGGAAGAGGTAGAGGTGGCGTGCCATCTCACACCGGGTTGAAGGGCCACGGCTTGAAGCCCTGGCGGTGGCAAGTTTCAGAGGACCTGCCTCCTCTGGGTCCGCAGGTGACAAGGCGGTTCCACCTGGCGTCGCCCTTAATTAATCTGAAT
The DNA here is from genome assembly GCA_963277665.1 of Viscum album. Lineage (NCBI taxonomy): Eukaryota > Viridiplantae > Streptophyta > Magnoliopsida > Santalales > Viscaceae > Viscum > Viscum album. The sequence goes on along the minus strand of OY728136.1, from coordinate 1,083,616,001 downwards.
GTCTCCTTTGAGTCGTTCGGGATCCAGCGACTGCACGACCCAGTGCGGGTCGCACCAGCGAGCGGGCCGGACCGCCCGGCGGAATGGGCCGAGCCGGGTCAGACCCAGACCAGGTTGGGTCGACCTAAACTGGGTTGGCCCGGTCAGATCAGACCAGACCCAGACCCCTCTCAGGACTAGAAACATATAAAAGAATGTAACTTGTGAACTGGACATTAGTTTTATGAAACTTTTGTGGTTCTGGGATCCTTGGAGAGATACGGTCTTTTTGAGATACTCCACAAGAGTTTTGGAGAAAGTTGGAGTACATCCGGGTTGGATCGACGCCAAATCCAACCTGTCCCTCGGCACTAAAATTCCAATAACTAACAGACCGGGTGTCCGATCGACGTGCCGTCTGTAGAATAAGGACCCTTGTGACAAGGTGGTACTTTGGAGATACTCTAAGTGAGTTTTTATAGATTTTGACATTTGACCTTGGTTGGATCATACTTGAATCTAATCAGACCCTTTTTACAAAAGTGTTTGTCTAATCAACACGTCGTCTGTCACATTGGGACCCCTATGACTGGGCGGTACCTTGGGTATGATTTTTTTGGGACTTCATACCAATGTAAATATGATTGATGGCTTGATAAGTAGATTATTCTAGATATTAGGCGTACTTTGTGCAGGAATCGAGTGGTTGATGATGACATGAAGAAGAAGAGCAACCAATACGGGTCAACATCAGAAACTTCAGAGTGGGATGATCAAGATGTATGACTAATCATCCCTACCTCTGTACCAGTGAACAATAAGGGTCAGTACCAGCGACCAATATTGGTTAACACTAGTAACCAATACGGGTCATCACCAGTGATCATTACGAGTCAGCACCAGCGACCAATACGGGTCAACATCTAGAGACCAATACAGGTCAGCATCAGAAACTCCATAGTGGGATGATCTAGTTTTACAACTAATCATCCCTACCTCTGTACCAACAACCAATATGGTTTAGAACCAACAAACAATATGGGTCAGCACCAATGACCAATATGAGTCAGCACCAGGGACCAATATGGGTCAGCACCAGCGACCAATATGGGTCATCATCTAGTGACCAATACGGGTCAGAATGAAGTGACCTATATAGGTCAGTAGTGGAGTTACTACAGATAGGATGATCTAGATTTACGATAGGTCGTCCCTATCCCTGTAACCTTGAAGTTATACCATTAGAGTGAGCTTTCACTTTTTCTTTGTGCTTCATGATTTAGATCATTCTTGTGATGTTACCTTTGTGGTAATTCTTGTGATGTTTTTATTTTTGGATTACTGAGAGGCCTTAGGGGGTATCGAGGTCCCCTGCTGATTTGTTATAATCACCCCTGCATGGGCTCCACCCACACATGTGTGTTTGGTGAAGACTACTGACACTCCGAGGAAGACTTTGGAGGTTTGGGACTTAGTGGAGCTTAGTGCGATAGGAGCAGTCAAGATCCTCTTCTTCAACTTCATACTTACAGCTAATACCCTTCAGGTAGAGCTCCAGGGTTGATGCAGTAGCTGTTTACTTTCTTTTCAATTTCTAGGGCTTGTATTCTGGCCCACTGTTTTCAGTTTACAGTTGTACTTTACTCTCGTGGTTATACCTTACTTTGTTGGTTGTTTACTTCAGTTTCCCTTTTTTGAGTGTGTATAGATCTTTAATATCATTATATTAGGGTTTTCAGAATAAATTGAAATAAATATAATTAAGATAAAAATATAATTAGTTGATAATACTCATGTATCAGTCATTTTTATCACATTGTGATCCAAATTAGAAATAAATTGGCCTCTTAAAAAAGTTAAACTCATTCAATGGAAGGTAGGATTATTCTTGTGAAATTTTTTTTTTGGATCCTAATGTTTTTATTCATTTATGGGTTATAAATGTCAGGATTCCCTCATTAAGAGTATCAATGCCTAAATTAAAAACTTTTTCTAGAGTAGAAGCTTCCTCCAACAAGGAATTATTACTGTCCTATGGAAACAATGCTATCAACCTATTGATTATAGAGGTCTTGGAATAAAAAATATCTACAAATTCAATCAATATTTATAGGTTAATTTCATGTGGAGGATCGTCAATGGGAAGTCTAAGGGACTTTCCTTTCTGAGGTGTGGATTTTTGAGTAGGCCTAAATCTAGGAATTTAAATTATGTGGAATCTTCCATATAGACTACCCTAAAGGATTATAATTTTATAATTTCATTGAATTCTCACTAGATGGACAACATTAACTCATCTATGAATTTTTTTTCAGAAAACTGGATAGGTATGCCTCTTGATAACATCTTAAATTCTTCTGATCCAAAATTTGACAAAAATGTGTCAATAAAAGAGAAAATGGAGTTCTCCTTGGACATGCTTCCTGATAAAGTTAGGGAAATGGTTATTAATTTTTTGGTTTGGGAACCTACCTCCAATGGAAGGAACTCCTCCAAATTATTCTACTGAGAGGAAATACAAGGGAATAAGAGTAGTTGGGATGTGATTTTTAGTAGAAACTGGATTCTTCCATCCAAGTTATCTTACTTAGAGGGTGATGTATTCTAAAATTCCCACTGATGACTTTATTTAGTCTGTAGGAATTAACTTGTGCTCAAAATGTGTCCTATATAATCAATATAGGGATAAAATTGATTATTTATTCCTTAGGTATGCTACTACTCCAACATTATAAATAGCCATTTTTGCTCTGTTCAAAGTGATGATCCCTTGCACAGCCTACATTTAAGAACATCTTTCCACCTACATCAATATGACCCTCTCCAATAAGATTTTGAATCTATTCTTGATGACTATCTTGGAAGTTTTACATGTGTTATGGACCATCCAGAACAATCCAATCTATGAAAGAACTACCTTCTAGATAAACTCATATCTTACTCAAATAATTACTATTGTGAAAAATTCTAATTCCCTCTTAAAATGGTTATTGTGATAAATCATAATGGTGATGGAGCTTCTATATGGAATCCAGTACATTTTTGATATGGTGAAGTTTTTATAAATCATAATGGTGATGAAATGGGATACTTATATAGTCAAAGTGGAATCACTACATCTCTTGATGCTAAAATTATTTCTATAATCAGTGTGGTTAAAATGGAAAATCAATATGGATGACTCTACTTATTGCTCAAATGTGATTCCACCACTATTGTACAAGATAATAGAAATGGAATTCTCTATCTATCAAGGAAGAAGACTACTAAATGGATGAAATGCATGGACTCTCTTTTGTCCATGAATTATATCATCACACATGCATATCGGGAAGTAAACTATTTGGCTAATGGTTTATACAATAAATGGGTTACTACTCCAGAATTAACTTGGCTTAATGACATACCATATGAGCATCCCTATTTTTTTAAATGGATTTTTGTAAATAACCTTCTTTCAAACTTCTGTAACTTATCTTTTATTTAATAAATGAGGCTTGTACTTTTGGGCAAGTCCTACTTCTCAAAAAATAATGTAATTTTACTATTAAAGTGAAAAGGGCTAAAAAAATAAATAGAGTAGAGTAAAATGATTGAGGGACCAAACTCTCCTCAAACACTCCTTTTTTAGACAAATTTCAGTTTTTTAGAGTCTTTGTTTTAACTTTTCGACTTTTACACTAATTTAAATTTAACTTGGTAATTAATTTCTAACCTTATTAATTAATTTTAATAAAAAAATTAAGATTGAACTTCTTACCATATTTGATACTTAAAATTAAAATTTTGAAAATAATTTTATCAAATAAAATTTCTAAAGGTGTGAAAAGTTAATTTTAAAATAAATACACTAAATCATGTAAAAATATTTTTTAGATAAATAATGTTTTTAAGATTTAAATTTTTATATAAGTTGAAATTATTTTGGATAATGAATTTAATTACATAAATTGATTTATTATAAAAATTATAAAATATATGAGGCTTATAAGGAAATCCAAAACCAAATCTCCCATGGAAATATTTGATTCAAAGAAAATACCGAATGTAGTTTTTTATTAAAGAAACATTTTAATTAGTTTTAAAAATGTTGGAGATAGGATTTATCAGCTCAAAGAATATTTTTAAAATTCATAATGTTATTTAAAATATTCATATTTTATCACCTAAAAGGTTTTTTAATCTTATATATCATTCTTATATAATGATATATTTATAAAAAAACATATGTTTTTTGAAAACTATATTTTTTAACGAAAACCCAACCCTTTAATAAAAATATTTAAAAATAATACTAAGAAAATTTTGATACAAATAATTCAAAAATTAATTTGGTTTTTATTAATTTCAAATTCCAATATTTATAAATTCATTTTTTGAATAAAATCCTAAAATATAATGAAAAACTTAGAAAATGGAATTTTTAGTTATTAACTATAATTATTTTTATTTCATATCATTTACCAAAAAAATATGTGTTAAACAATTATTAATATAAAAAATAATTTATCATTAATCATATGTTTCTTGAAATAAAAATGTGTATCACGTAAAAGAAATTTTTTTAGGAAAATTATTTTCTAAATAATAAATGATCTTATTAGTCATTTTAAGTAAAATAATTAAATTCAATTCGTATTAAATGTATCCTTTATTTTTAATATACATATAATTCAAAAAAAATGTTACTACTATTAATTCCTATTAATTTAATGGCTAGGATTTTAATGGTATAAACATATCAATGTTCTATTTTAGTTTGGTGTTGTGTGTGAAGAAATTTATCAAACACATTGACTTATTCAATGGTAATAATATATTAAAATATTGAGGTGCCACATTCTCCCAACTAAATAAATTTCATCCTCACAATTTTAATCATAAGATTAGATTAATTTCTATAGAACATTCATAATTAACCATACACAACTAGATGATCATGGGTTTATTTAGGATTTGGAAAGAGATTTATCGATATAAAAAATTATTATAAGAACTTTATAAAGAAAGATAACTCATTTATAATTTCCCATAGAATTCTACTAAGGGATATAGATCTATATCCATGAGTAATAACTTCCCATAAACCTAAAAAATTATTTATATGATAATCATAACACTATGGGTTTTTATTTATAAATAAATATCTAATAGTTAGTGAAAACTTACATAACATAGGATACTAGAAACTATAGAGTTAAAACTCGCTATCTGATTCATTAGTAGTAGTTTTATAGTCTTTTTCTTGTTAATGAGTTAGTTGTTGACTCCTTTGTTGGATCTTGGATAGGGACATTGAGTCTCATAATTCCCAACTCTCTTTAAATTTAAGTAATGTATTTTTGTAAATTCTCTCTTTACCTTAGACTTGTGATTCTGATGACCTTCATTTCTATACTTACAGTATTTACCTAAATCTTTAAGGAAATTTCCCCTATATTTATTCCCGCATTTTTTAAATTTAGGAAATTAAATATTCTTTCCATCATCATATTTATCACTTGAATGTTTATGATATTCCAACCTTCTCTTCTTTGGTGTGTTTGGTATTTCAACTATGTTTATGATGTTGATCATAATTCTTGATAGTCAGTATGGTATAATTACAAAAAAAAATACTCCATCTATTATCATATTAGGTTTTTCATTGGGATAGTTTCCATATTGTCCATGGAATCATGGTTAACTTGGTTCCTTCATATTTTAGTCATTACTAAAACCAAAAGAGTTAACATGACTAATCATTATTATAAGATAATTGTCATAAATAACTATAGGAAAAAAATTAACATCAAGATTCCTTTCTTTATGACACTATCATATTAGCCTATAGTTTTTATAACCTAACTTGTATCAGACTCGGTTCAACCTATATCAATCTCAATGTAATATATATCATTCATGGTTAATCCTAGGTTACTTTGAGTTTGGTTATCTCATACATATTAACCTAATCCTTAAAATAGAGATCCCAAATTTCCATTAATTTTATTAAAATATTATAAACCCAAGAATCATTAAAATTTATTCTCTCAAAATCCAATTTATCCTTCCTTAAACAAAAAATTTTATTTTTAAAATCATATACCCAAGTATTTATATGCCCAAATCATATAATCTCAATATCATACCTTTACCAAAACCTAATGGAATCTTCAGGTCACTAAACCATAATGAAGTTATATATTCTTCCAAAAATTAACTCTATTGTTAACCTTAAAAATGTATTATCAACTATTTCATAAAGTTACACACTATTTAATATATATCATCATCCTGAAAATAAGATAGATATCAAAAAAATTATCATGATACAATTATCAATCCCAATGTTACCAATACTATCTAACTTACTTATTCAAAATCAAATCACCCTTTATTATCTCAACATCACGTGTATATTAAACTTAAGAGTTATCAATACCTTAGTCATATGTTCTCCAATAGTTATCCTTAAAAATATAACATTTTCATAAAATCACTTTTCAAGGTTATTAAAATAATTTAATATTTTTTTTTAAAATGTTGGGGTTGAAGCCTCATTTTATTATTTAAAGAAAAGACCTCTTTAGACTGGGTAGAGGGAGACCCATTACATAGCCTGAAGTCCTAAGGCCAAGTGGCCTGAACACTAGGCTTTAAAGCCCATTTATTTGTCCCAAAGATCCCCTTGGTGAATAGTACTACTACAGTACCCAGGCTGCTACAGTACCGCCGCTGCTACAGTACCCCTGGAAATAAGTCCCTGCCCATATTTGATCCTGGGTCTTTTGGATTCCAAGCAGAAGCTTGTACCACTAGGGTACAGGCTCGTTGGCTTAAAATAATTTAATATATGTTTACATACCTTTAAAGTAAAACTATAGAATAAAAAACCTTGTATGTTACACAAAATCATACAAAGTTTTAGAATATACTAGAATATTATTGATAAATATTACTTAGTAATGGGAATATCTAAGAGTTTTAGGAAATTAATTTCTATTATGATATCAACATCACTACCATATGTAAGACTAAGAAACTCACATTTTCCATCATAGTATGTATAAACTAAAATTATTAACCATTTACATATAATCCCTTATTAAGTTATAAGGCATAGTGGTTTCTATGTACATACCTTCCTAAACTTCATTTCTATGATCTTGTTTAAAAATAATAATAAAATCCAAAATGGTTATCAATAAAATTTGAGTAAATGATCATATGAATATGAAAACATAGTCATTATATATCTTATCTAGTGAAATATTCATTTAATCCTTTAATATTTCTAGTTTAATCTAATTTGATTTAAGTTTGGTTCTATTATACTTCTTAACCTAATCCCTTAATGTAATTAGGAAATAAATCTTTTAGAATGGTACAGTACATATAATGTGAATAAACTATATCATATCACTTGAGAGTATCAAACCAAGTATGCAGTTTGGCATCTTTTTTGTGCACTAGGTGATAGTCAATTTAATACCCAATTCTCCATTTTTTTCGTGTTATTACCCCTCAATAAATTTATGCTAGAGCCTGTATCCACTTATATTATCCAAATAAGGATTTAATTTCTAGGAAAACTTTATACTTGAGACTTTACTAAAACTTTAGGATTTCTTCCTATACTTATAATTATTCCAAATATTTTCTATAAATTAGTCTTATACTAATCCCCAAATAAAAAGATAATTATTAACTTAACATCAAATCATATACTATACCAAGGTTTTATCTATACCTTTGAAATTATGATCAACCATAACTTATCAACCTTTAAATTATCCTTAACAAACATCTTAATCTCTAAATTTATCTAAACATTTCATTTGATACCAACTTTGATGCTTTGGAATTGTTATCCTAGATTTGGTTATCATAGACACATACTTTATATACTTGTTTTGATACTAACTGTAAAATATTAGATATAACCATCCATAATTATAGAATCAATTACAATTATTTTATATCTTACATTTTAAGTATACTTTAAGTTTTATAACTTTATAGAATTATGAAAAAACAATAACCATAAAATCACATGTTACTTTTATCAAATAGACATTTTTTTAATTATATAAAAAACTACTTAATCCATAATGTGTATTTGACATATCCCATAAATTCTTTCACACATTATATCCATCTAAAAATGTCACATGTGCTGATTTTCTTCATAACCTAATTGAATTGAAATATAAGAATGGGTGGTCGCAAATGATCAGTAATGGAAAACATAAAACTAAGGTAATCATGGAATAAATAAGAAATAAATATTTTGGAAGGAATAATTAAACAACATAAAGTCATATTCAACTTGAAAATTGGAGAATTTTAAATCCATGAAAATAAATGAAAACATGGATGTCAATAATAATAATCTCATATTGATGGAATGCATAATATTGGACACCAACAAACTATTGTCAAGGAATTGTGTAAATGCATTTACTTATCATTTATACCACGGTTAAGATATCTTATTGAATTGTTTAGGCATACACAAAATACCCAAATCTATTTTTCCCATAATATTTGTCAATGCATCGAGGGTATATATAATTTTGGACCCCTCCCATCATCTGATTAAGTCCAATTCATTCACCATAATAGTCAATAATACCTTTTATATTATTCCCTAAGGAATCTCTTACTGAATAAAACATGGCTATCTATATAGTGTGGAATACAAAATATAAATACATGATCAGCCTACATTATCATTCAATAATCACCAAGAATTTCAATAATTTTTCCCATGTAAAGAATAGGGATAACATGACCATAACACATCATGAGAAAGAATGTGGATGGTCAAAAATACATATTCAACTTGAAAATAATCATCCATATTGGAATAAAAATATATTGTATTCCAATATTGTTTCATGTGTCAATAAAAGTGATAACATAATCATAACCCATCCGGAGGAAGAAGGTGCATGGATAAACAATACATGGTCAAATTTATAATAATCACCCATATTGGAATAACAACATATGGAATGATAATACTTTCCCCCATTATAATAGAATAATAATATTTCTAGGTGAAAATCATCCAATTATAATTATGTAAAAATTTAATGTTCACTCCATAAAGATTAATGAGTATAAGTCTATGTAAATACTTGAATAACATGATCGTAGTTCATCCAAAGAAAGAAGGTGGATGGTTTCAAAGGAACAATACCTAAGAAGTGAAAAATATTTTTCAAAGGGTTTAGGTGGTAGGAATTTATATCCTGATAAAAAAAATATAATACCACATAATACAATCAAATGGTATAATATACCCAACTTATATGAAATAAGTTCAAGAGAACAATCATAACTTAATAAATAAAAATTGAGTTACTAAAAACTCTTAATTCTGGGGAAACAACAGAATAAATATCCAATTCAATAAGAGAACATTATTTGGATAGATAATACCCTAAAATAAAATGGTTATGATAAAATCATATCCATGGGTAGTGAATACACCATTCAAATAAAACAGGTTCACAAAATGTATTATATCTCAAAGAATCATAATTGAGACCAAGAAAACCATTATGACTTTAGAAAATTTTGAATCAAACCCCCTTGAAATAAATTATATGAAACTGAACATAAAATACCATTATTAAAAGATAAATAATTATATTATATTATATCCAAATGGAATTAGGTTTATAATATCAAATATCTTTTAAAAAGATGAATTTGAGACAAAAAACCTTTACCTCTTGTCTAGAATTCTGTGAATGCACTTTAACCTCTTATATAAAAAACATTAATATCTTAAAAAATTAATTAATAACCTTTATAATATATACTTTCATTCATAATCTTCATAAATAGTCATTATCTGCATGAATTCTTCTGATTTTCCATATTGGGTATTTATAGTCCTAATCATTTATACTAGTTTCATAATAGCGATGTTTGTATTCATTTTTATTCCAAATTTCATCATTAATATGTCATTAAAGTTACTTACATATATGTATTATAATTATTTAATATTTCTCAAATTCATTTCATGAGTTTTTTATTCTTTATCTTTAAAGTTGAAATTGATAATAAACATGTTTTTAATATTCTTGACAATTGAAGGGTGTTTTATTAATTAATGAATTACATTTTTATTTAAAATTTATTGAACCAAAAACAAATAATTATTTATAAATTTATATCATATTATTCCATTAATTATGTTCCCATATTCATTCATGATATAAATTCATAGTATTGTTCAAGTAGGTGGTTAAACTGACCCAAACATGAACATACCTGGATTTAATGAATGATTATGAGGTGGTTTGTTATAATATAATTATACCAAAATAATAATGATATTATTTATTTATTATTATTATATATCATAATTGGAATTATGTTTAATAATAATTAATATATATTAATATATTACACAATTAGGATAAACTGTTATAATCTTAATATGCTTATTTTAAATGATTAAATTAATGATGATCATTTGTTGATCATATCATTAGTAGGTTATCTAATTTTTTATAAAATAACCTTAATGATATAATAAAAATAATATTTATCCTTTAATTTTATACTTATATCCATCCTTTTAATTCAGTGATGGAAAACAAAACATGTTTCATCGTGGAGGCGGTAGTCCACACACCGCACGAACATCAGTTTTATTTTTCTTAATGGATGGGTTATATGAATAAAAAATGATGATACCCTTAATATATTAAAATTAATCTATATAAATGATTATAATATAATTATATTTTTGTGGATATAAATTCTTTTAATAAATATAATAAATAGGAAAACCTAAGTAGTTGATAATACTCACGTCAGGGACTTGAATTTTCCTTAGAAGTCTTCTAAAAAATGAAGGCCTTATGATAAATAATGGTGACTAGAAGATTTTTTAAATGGAATATTGTTATATAAGAATAATTTTGGAATATTATCAAGATTAAATTCCAATTATAGGTTAGTCTTTAAGTGGTGAATATGTTACCCTTTTATAAGTGAAGGGAATGTTAGTTTTGGGAGTAACCCTTGCATTTTCAATAATATAAAGTTACTATTTAAGTGAAAAAGGAAATAAAATAGAAAAATGATGTGAGGAAAATAATTTTTGGTTGAAAATAACCTCAACCACTCATTTTTTAGACAAAATTGAGTGTTTTAGGTATTTTTTTACCTTTTTTAATTTTACCCTAATTTAGTTTTACCTTGGTAATTAATTTATAACCTTAGTAATTAATTTTATTGAAAAAGATTAATATTGAACATTGTACATAATTTTATATTTATAATTAAAAATTTTAAATTAATTTTATCAAATAAAATTTAAAAATTTGTGAAATTTTAACTTTAAAATAAATACACTCAATCACGTAAAAATTGTTTTTAGAGAAATAACTTTTTTGAGATTTAAATTTATATAGAAGATAAAATTATTTTCGAAACAAATTTTAATGAAATAAATTTATTTATTATAAAAATAAGTATATTATTATCCCATGTCTAACCAAAACCTAATCTCCCTTGAAAGTAATTGAATTAAAGAAAATACTAAAAGTGTTTTTTATTAAAGTTACATTTTAATTAGTTCTAAAAATGTTGAACGTGGGATTTATAAGCATAGATGATATTTTAAAATGAATAATTTTATTTATTAAATAATATTTAATCACCTAAAAGGTTTTTAATCATATATATCATTCTTATATAATGATAAAGTTATTAAAATATATTTTTTTCTTGAAAACCATATTTTTCAAGCAAAAATCATCCTTTTTAGAAAAAGATCAAAAATTCTTACTAAATCCGTTTTTATATGAAGGATTAAAAAATGAAGTTCATTTTTAATAATTTAAAATTATAAAATTTATAAATTCATTTTTTTAATAAAATTATAAAATATAATGAAAAACTCTTTTTACTAGAAAATAACATTTTTAAATATTAACTATTATTATTATTATTATATATCATTTAAAAACTCAATTGGTGTTGACTAATTATTAATATAAAAAATAATTTATCATTAATCATATGTTTCTTGAAATAGAAATATGTATCATATTAAAGGCTATTTTTTGTAAAAATACTTTTCTAAGCAATAAATGATCTTATTAGTCCTTTTAGGTAAACTAATTGAATTTAATTCATATTAAAAGTAGAATTTATTTTCTATATACATATAATGAATTAAGAGGTTATTCCTATTCATTCCTACTAATTAAAAGTCTTGGTTTTTAATGGTCCAAACATATCACGATTTCATTTTAGCTCAATGTTGCATGTTTAACAAGCTATTGAACACTTTGACTTATCTAAAAGTATTCATATAATAAAATATTTTGTTGTTACAATGCATCATGGTGTAAAATAACACGACCTCACTATTTTATCCTAAATGGTACAAAACATGAATGATTTTTCATGCAATAATTTTGAATGAATCTTGACCTCTCTATCATTCATCCATATATGTATAGAAGACAATATGGAAAAAAATCATAATGTAGTTTTCCTCAAATACTACATAAAAGTATACAAAAATTTCACATGCATGAATCAAAGATTTTTCATCCCAAGATTCTCAATATAATATTTACATGAAATATACTCTTTTTATTCATGTAATAGAGAACACATGATCTCATTTTATACTTCATATTATGAATTCTCTATTTTTTCAATGCAACATCAAGTATATAGAAACTCTTTCTTACACTTGATTAACAAGAATGAAAGTGGACTAACCTAATTATATTTTAATCTCAAAATTTTCCTCTATTTTATAAGTAATGTTAGTCAAACATACGGTAGGTTCTAGTGAAGTCTATTATACTTATGGTAGGTTCACCTACCATGTATGTCTCAAAGTCACTTAAGCTACTCATGGTATCTTTGTCTCCATTTAAGATTCACTTGAAAACTTACTCAAGTGATCACATTGGTTTATTTATGTGGTCATTATATTGACCATGTAGTGAAATCACTATCATTTCACCTTTGTTTTTATGGTAGTTCGGAAACTCTTCTTATGGTCAGTAGGTTTCTAGCACGTGATTAGTTCAATCTTGTTATTTCATTAATTTTGAGTTTGTTCATGCAGTGGGTTCATAATTGTACATATGGTAGGTTTTTTATTCATTTATTGATTGCAATCTTGAGGTGGAATATGGTACGCGTGGTACCTCATCATTCTTCCAATATTTTTAATGATAGGTGAATAGTTACCCATACAACATTTATCCCACGTTGGACATATGCTCCTATAATTTCTTATTAAGTATACTATATACATACAAATCCATCCATAATCCATGGAACTAGGGATTGAATTCATGAAACACTGCACAAACTTGCGTCTTAGGTCGCACCTCCATGTGTTGACCCAACAACACCCCCATGTGATCTTTTGTGTGCACCCTTCTCTCCATGCATGCCATCTGTTCATACCCATACATATATTCCTATGGTCCTACATGTCCCATGTGTTAGAAATACTTCATCATTCATTGGTTCTCACAATGGACCTCCATAGTTGGTGTCTTGGACTAATCTTTTTAATAAACTCATTGTAACACTTATCAAAATATAATTGTAATGTCAACATTAGCATCCTCCTAAAAAACTTACTAAATAAATTTCCTTTTATTCTCAATATATCAATCTTATTTTTTTACTCCTCATGTGTTATAGACATTGTACAATTCCAAAACTCATCATCATAAGCTTTTTAGACTTAAATAATAGGTTTATAATCATCATATATTATCTTAAGGATAATAATTCTCCAAGAATCATTAAAAGCATCATCAAACTCATATTAACATGTTGAAAAAAATACCTATCTTAGTATCAATAATATCACCCTTATAATTTTTTTCAATACCAAGGCAATATGTGTGCCTCAATTTTTCTACCCCTTATTAGTAATAAAATGAAAGGAAATAATATAGGGTATTTTTATCTGCCTTTCATCCTTAAAAACTCTCATAATATTCTCCCTGAATAACATCATATATAAATTTTCTAAGATAAATATGATATAACATGAATTTATTAGAAAAGTTCTTTTAATTATACAACTCTAAGTATACAGGGGATAACCTAGTGTAAAAAATAATAGTGTTTAACCAAGGTGACCAATGTTGTCCATAAAATACAATACATGTGATACTAATCTCAAAAATTTATTATTTCTCAAATAAGGATTGTATAAAGAAATTGTATCATGAAATATTTTGTAGCCTGCACACATCTCAAAAAAACATTAAAAAAACCATGTACATGCCATGTAACTCCCACTTTGACTCATTAAATAATCAAATAACACTCATCATTAAAAAAATTGAATAAAATCATAACACAGGGTTGTAAGTGTGATTGTTTAAACTCATTATTCATAATTATAAAATATATCTAGAAATTTCATATTTAATAGAGGTGATAGGATGATAACTTTTTCTCATTATTTTCTCCCCCTTAAAGGATACACTATTTTACTTTATCATAGATATTTATTTTCAATATTACTCTATAAAAATATCATCTTCTTTATTGTATAGTGTGTACATGCCTTAATAATTCTACTACAATTCCCTAAAAGTTATCACAAGTAAAAAAAGAATAGGGAATAAGTAGGGACCTATTTGTACCATATAAGAAACATTCAGGATAAGAGGTTCCTCTTAAACTAGGCCAATATTTTCTTCCAATATAATCATGGGAAGATTTATTTGGAATCTTCCTTCTGTTCTGAGTCTTAATGGTTTTTTTTCCTTGAGCTCTTTCTGGGTGTGGAATGTTTTTTACAACCTTAGTTTTAAAGGAATCTTCATTTCTTGATGCTTTAGGTGACTTCTTTATTGAACCTTATTGGGTGGAAAATATAGTCCTATAATTTTTTGAGTCATTCCTAACTTTATCACTTATTTTATAAGTATTTCCTCACATTTTCAAGTCACTACTTATGGAAGAATTCTCATTAAATTTATCTTCCTCATGTGAAGCTACTTGTTTTTATTTTTCCTCAAAAATATTTTGATATTCCTCCAATTGTTTAGCTAGTTTCATTTGATCTATTCAAATAACTAAGAACTCTTTCCTGAAATTCTCAACTTCCTCATAATTTTCACATGACTTACCACTAATTTTTTTAAGTCTCTTACCTTTTGTAGTATAGATTTATTATCCTTCCAACCATGCCATGTATACCTCATCCTTGTGACCTTCCAAACAAAATATTCCACATACTTCTTCGAGAAATAGAAACGTGTTTTTTATAGACAACTTTATTGAAAATATAGTCACATTTTGTCTCTTTAGATATTTTTCCCTCATATTATCACTAAGACTCCCCCTTGGTTCTTTCCAACTTCTTAGAAAATACATATTGAACCTCTAATAATAGGATTTCTATCCATGATTACCACAACACAATCAAAAACCATGAAACTTTTATCTTTATTAATGGTTCTAGATTCGTACATATTTGTATTGTTGTTATCTTATTAAAAATCGAGAGTTTTTTTTTCTTGCATTAGTGGTTATCTTAGATCATCTCTTTATTTTTTTTGGAATATTTCATTACATTATTCTTAGTCTGAATTTTTTTAGTTTTTATTTTTTTCACATGTACTCTTAGATAAAAAATATATGTTTTCAATATGAGTTGGTGTATATTTATATTATTATTTTAAGTCTGTATTCTCATGATTTTTATAACACTCTCCTTTGAAATATAATTATTTTTTGAATCTTTATTTATATATTTTTAACACGTGATAAATAATTAAACATATAGCTTATGTCTCAAACCACTCTTAATCCATTAAAACCAATTTTTATTCAAGATCACACACCATTTGTCCTTATTCTTCTCTATTTAATCTATGCATCTTTATTTCATTGGAATATGCTATATTTTTTCTATCCAACTCGTTTTTCACTTTAGGAGAAAAATTTTCTTAAACTCGTCCTTTTAAGTAGCTATCATATTATTTTCGTTCTCTTGATTCGTCTTTTCCTTCTTGAGTTGTATAATTTGATCAAGACAAGATTAAAACTTCTATTTCAATTCCCACTTAAGATCAGTCCTTTATTCTCCATCATCATCACTTTTTGGTAAATCAAATCCTTTATTAGTATGAACAAAGAAGTTAACCTCATCATCTGATGAAAAAAATTAGTTTTCGTGTTCCTTCTTGCTCAATGAATTTCTTATTTTTATAATGAAATGATTCTTATTATTTTTACCCATATTCTTCTTTTATGATTTTTCCTTCTCATCTAATTTATATTCTCCAAATTTCTTCTTTGGAAAAAAATTAATATGTCTAATACCATCACAATTATACCATCTCATAAATTTATTACCTTTATCTTTCCATTATCCATCCTTGAATCTCTTTAATAAAAATCCACGGTTTGATTCAGGTCTTTATAAGCTTACTCATCATATGAAATACTTAATTTGGCATCATCTTCTTCTTTAACTTTACATTTATTTCACAGAATTAGAAGCCACTTCATCTTTGGATTTCTTTTTGAAATTTGGATCCTTCCTCATTTTATGGGTGATGAGAATATTTTGAAGTTCATCCAAGGGTAAATATTCCCTATTCTCCAATACTAAAACTATAAGATCAAATCTTTTTGGGAAATTTCTCTTAATATTCTTCGCAATGATTGAGTCCTATATCTTCTCATAAAATCCTCAAATGCTATTGATTATTTAATTTACCCTATTTAAATAATATTCTATATTTTCATCATCATACATTTTTAAATCTTAAAACTTGATCCTACAAACTAGTAATTTATAATACTTGAATTTTATATTACCCTAATAACTATTTCTCAACTTTTTCCAAATTTATTTGGTAGTCTGGAAACCCATTAGTTTAGTATAGACTTCCTCTAGTGGATAAATTAGGATAGAATTTCATGTATTTTAATCCATTTTTATATTCCTCTTGTCATCCTGACTCATTGGATCATCTTTAGAAATAGGGGGAAAACCTATAGTAGTATTATATCTAACTATTTTTCTGAGTGAACGGAGATAGGGAATAATCCTATTCCTACAATAGTGGTAGTTTTTACCATTATAAGTTGGTACTACTAAAATGTTCACAGATTTATGATTCTCTATTTTTTAAGAAGAAATATTCCTCAATATTTAGAGGGAACCTGTCCTAATACCACTAGAAGTGCCCCCATATAGATGGATGGAACTCTGATGGGGGGGGATAAATCAATGGTATTCTTTTTATGAATAATTTATCTTTTAATTTAACCTATTAAAATTGTTAAGGTTATTGATTTACTCAATAAATTATCACTTTTATCACCTCATGTGCAATAAATAAATGATAATATTGACATATATTGTTTATAAGGTTCATCCTGAAACCATACTCCTTATCATGTTGATTATACACCCCAACATGGATTCTCCATTGCATTTAATAGTTTTTTACAACCAAGGATATTTCATTACTATCAACATAGATTCCATAATTTTCTATTCAAAAATTTCCTTCCATAGAATCCACTGTATTCCCACATCTTCTAGAATCAAATGGAAGATACTACACTTCTTCAATGATGATATATTATAGAAAGATATTTTTTATATCCTTGGTTTCTTCTATATTTCATAGAAATATAATCTCCCTCCATGATCAGATGGATCAAAAAATCAGCATGTGTACCTCTCAAAGAACTTCAGCAACACAGCTAGTCTTGAGACTTCCTCTAGATCGAGATCTAGATCTTACTTATCATATCAAATACTTAGGTTTTTGAATACCCAACTTCATATCTTCTTCTTATCTCCATAATATTGGGTGTATCTCAGACTCTAATAATTCTCTATATATTTTTAAGGATCAAAATAAACTTATTCATCGCCTCCATGTATATATATATTCATAGAATAATAAATATTAATTCTCAATTATAATCATAGATGTTATTATTGTATTTGAATTATGTAATATCCATGATACTTGATGGAAAGTAATATTTTCATTAAAAATTATAGGATATTTATCCATTTTCAATTCTTATTAAAATATCATTCAAACATTGAGTCTTTATCACCATTAAAATCCCCTGGAAACTCGATATTCAAAACTTATTCAATATCATTTTCAATACTGGAACAGTTTGAGATATCCTTTAATTTTATTCTATATTTAAATATTTATTTAAATACCTCATTCAAATACCTAAAATCTTCAGGTCATATTCCTCTTTTACATGAAATATTTAATGTTTTAATCTCATAATTTTCCCATAACTTCTTCAAATATCATTCCATGCCTACATGCATGGTGCCATATCATACAGCATGGTGTAAAATCACATGGCCAATGGTACATGAAATTCATAATTTTTCACATAAACATTCTGGAAAAAGCTTGATCCCTTCATTATTTATCCAGATATGCATGAAGGATAGCATGAAAAAATTCATGATGTGGTAATACTTCAATATTTTATGGTATTATATATGATTGTTGCATCATGGATTTTTTTTCCAAGATTCTCATGAAAAGATTTACACAAAATAACCTCTTTTTCTTCATGCGATAGGCTCACTAAATACTTTCTATTATGAAGTCTCTATTTTTTAATTGCAACATAAAGTGTGTAAGATCTCCTTCTTAGAATCAATTGACAAAAATCCAAGTGGGACAACATGCTTGTCTTTGAATATCGGGATCATCCTTTATTTTCCCAATCATATCAGTTGAACAGACAATAGATTCTTGTAAAGTAGATTAATTTTATCATAGTTTCACCACTGTATATGTCTTAGAATAACTTGATCTACTTATAGTAGCTTCATCTTCATCACAATGTCAGTTTGACACTTACTCATCTATTCGCTCTTGCTTCTTCATGCAGGAAGTATATTGACCACACAATGAACTCATGGTTAGTTCAACTTTTTATATAGTAGATTAGAAACTATTCTTATGATCATTTGGTTTCTAGCACATAGATGGTTCAATATTATTCATGCATTCAGTTCAAGTTTGTACATGTGGTAGGTGTATATTTGTATGTGTGTTAGGTTAATGTGTTTATTCACATGTTGATTGAGATCCTGAGGTGGAAGATGGAATATGTGGTGCCTCGTCATTCTCTATGACTTTTTAATGATGGGTTAATAGTTACCCATGTATTTTTTATCCCACATAAAACTTTTTCTCCTATATATTTCACATAATTATTATTCACTCATACAAATTCATCTATAATCCATGGCATTGAGGATCAACTCTCTAAATTACTACACACACGTATTTGACAGGTCGCACCTTCCTGTGTTGACCCACTGGTATCCCTACATGCACCTATGTGTGCACCCTACTCTTCATGTGCACATATGTACACACCCATTCACATATGCTTATAGTTCTTCTTATCCTCAAAGTTGGAATTGCTTCCTCATGTGTTGGTCCTCATAACAGACCTCCTCAGCCAGTGCCTTGGCCCAATATTTTTAGTAAACTTATTTCAACACTTATCAAAATATAAGTGTAATGTCAGCATAGGTATCCTTCTAAAAAAATCCTAAATAAATTTTCTCTTCTTCTCAATATTTCAATCTATTTTTTTACTCCTTAGTTATTGTATCCATTTTTTTATTCCAAACTTCATTAGTATAAGTTCCTTGGGATTAAATAACATGTTTTTAATCATCATATTTTATCTTGAGGTTAACAATCCTTCAGGAATCATCACCTCCATCACTAAACACACATTGAAACATTGGTAAAAAATACAATTCCAACTTGGGATTAATAGTAAACATTAAGATCAAGAGATCATAAAAAATATATCAGGCTATTCTTACACACCTAATAATTACATCCATCAAATATTGGAACTCCATTTTCATTTACCTAGTTCTCCATGATGATATCTTTCTCTAACATATCCACTAAGAAATTACATGTGGGTATAATACTAATTGTTGTAACCATAGATCCTAAAATATACACCCTAAGTGGGGTTGAATTAGAGTGACTTGAAATTTATTCTTTTGTCAAGTTTAATAGCATCTTATCCTCATGTTTCTAAAGATACCTTTGATCTATCACAATGATCACATGCAATAACAACCAAATACATTAATATAAAGAAACTTGGACACAGGTATCTTACTTATTTTACTCTAATTTGGCCACATATAATGATAATATATCAACTATTTTTTGATATGTAATTAATCACTACTCCACTAATTTGTGATTAAAATATTTAGGAAAATTCCATGACTCATCCAATGTCTGCACCCTCTTCCTCCCATACACTCACTGATTTCCAAGAGGGTTATAGGATTTGATAGAGTTTATATGTAGGTTGAAATTAAAATAATAATGATGGTATAAATAAAAACAAATATCAATGTGTGTTCTTCATAATTATCTATTTTACACTTACTGATCTTCATAGGTATTCATAAAAACTCTTCACTTTCAAACTTGATCTTCAATGTAATTCAATCCATTCACAATTCACTCTTAAATTCTAGATATTTAATGAATGAAACTTAATTCTTCCTTCTCATATCTGAAAAACACTTTATAACTTTTCTTTACTTCTTATCTTCATTTTATCAATAAATTTTATCCTTATTTTTATTCCATCCATCTCCATACATTTCTAGTCATAATATTTCAATTTTAAATTCAAATTAAATAATTTAACTACCTTGAACTTCCTCTACTTCAAATCCATCTCTTGGATTATCCTCAATTAAATCCCCATTATTGAAATCTAATGGTAATTGTATTCTCATGGGCCTTCGGGTCATGTATTGACCTTTGGGTCATGTCGGGCCTTGTGCCTTGGGCCTACGGGTTATGTAAGGGTTCCCCTTCAACCCTTAAAAGGGGGAGTATCCATAATAAAATAAAAAAGAAGGCCTTCGGGCCATTCGGGCTAGATTATAGAAATCATTTCATAACCTTTGTATTATGGAATGATAACATCCAAGGTTGGTTTCATTATAAATTGTACTTGAAATTTGACAATGTGTATCATAATATTTGTTTTTTTCATTATTAATCATATTTTATGATTGATAATGGAAAATAATACTATGTATTAAACTGTGACCTAGTACTTTTGAAATTTTCTCCCAAGTATAAAACCTTATGTAAGATCCAAAAAATATTATGCATCATTGGGAGGTTCCTATAATAAATTATATCCTTGAAAAAAACATCTTACATACTAATAAATCCTTATGTTTGAAAAATATTACATCTATTTTTTTCCTAGAACGTAGGATCTTACTTACCAACATATGATATTACGTATCGATTGAAATATATTATATACCCTATATAGTTTTTTTCCTTTTCAACATTTCATCATTATGGAATATATTATACATTATAAAAATATATTATATATCCCTTGGAAACTATTAGGTATCATTTAGAGTGTTTTTAATTTTCCTCATTTCAACATTCTGGAAGATATTATGCATCATCTAGATATCTTACATATCACTTATAAAATATTTTGTTTCATCCTATGGATGTTAACTATCAAATTATGACCTATATGATATTATAAATTTTGTCAATTTTGAAATATATTATATATATATAGGGATAATAACATACATATACATGGACTTTTTCAAATACTTACAACTCTGAATTTCTCTAGCCAACTCAACTCAACTCCAAACTTCTTCATAGATTTAAAAATACTTCAAATGAATTCCAATTAACTTCCAAGTACATAAAAATATAACATTATAGCCTATAGTTCCAAAAATTTCTTTTCCGCTAAAACCACAAATATCACACCATTAACAATATTTATTTAACAAAATAATCCACAAAAAATAATTTAAATATGGAAATAATAATTAAATTCACCTTTAACCCAAAATCTATGGGAAAAACCAACAACCTCAAAAAAATTCCAAATTACTATACTAGGGTAAAACTCACAACCAAAATATAGCAACGTTCTCATAATTTTATTCGGGGAATTGAAAAATTATTATTTAACCTTTCTTATCTAAAAATTCATAAAATTTAACAAACTCCAAAAATTCAAATTTTTTGGTCTCTATAATATGTTTGAGGACAATTGTTTTTATATTACTAAATTATACTCACATTGTGTACATACACATATCATTTACATTTATATGTAATGTATCATGGTGTGGGTAAAGTAAAATCCTAAATTTATATGGTTGAGTATTCTGTACACATCTTGTGTATGTGAAGATCATAAAAATTTAGATTAGATAAGAGTTTAATGCTTATTTTGGGAGAACATATGTCTTTATTTATTGATTTATTTTATTCTGGTTTTTTATTTTTTTTATCATTGACTTACTTTGAATTTGGGTTGTGTGTTTGTAAGATATGAAATGCATATTTTTTAGATTATGAAATTCATCAATTATGATAGTTTGGTTTATTTTTGTTCTATTGATTTTTTTATTTTTAATATTTATTTTTTATTTCATATGAGATTAAATTATTATCTAATTATTATCGAATACCCTTGGAACTAGTCACTGGTATCTGGTGAGTGGGGAACATTCTTGTGGCCTTGGGGAATTTCATCTTGGAAGCATGATCATAATAGAATAGGATATTACAAACTGATAGCAAAGCCTTTATTTTATGTGTTTTGGGATTTTTTAGTTACTAGTAAAACAAATATTAATGTGTTAAGACTTGATGAATATTCTATAAATATGAATTTACAACAAAATTATTGTGTAATTTTAAGTTACTAAGGTTGAATGGGATTATATTAAAATTTTGAGTTATTGGATATTAAATTTAGTTTTGGGGAGAGTAATTAATTACTTATGATTTTATTATCCTTGGATATGGTGGGTGAGGATGTTTTAATTTCATGCATCATACAAGATGGTACATATAAAAACATGACATGAACTTTATTTATTATCTATAGGGATGGGTGATTAAAATTTAATAAGTTAAATCATGATATTAAATTAGTTATGAGTTGATTCAAATTCATTAAAAATATTTTATGTTTTCTAAAACATTTATTATTGGAAATATAAAAAATAAAAACTAATAGGTAATTTTTATTGTTCATTTATTGGGTGGATCATTTTACTTATTGTTATGATTACATTTTCATGATCATGTTGATTATATGATTAATTGGAACTTGATTAATTTGAGAGTGTGTGTGTGCATGTGCATCCTTTTATAATTTATTTCATGACTTATAAATAGTTATAGTAGTCATGATATATTTAATTTAATTATATGAAGAATTAAATATACTAATATGTAATATGAGTTTGGATAATGAATTAGTTTTTTTAATTTAAGTTTTTGATATGTTATATTTCATCTTGTTTCAAAATGATTTTAGAAATGTATTTTTGAAATGAAGTATAAAATTTTTAGTGAAATATGTTTAGAAAAATGATACAAAATTATTTTGGAAGTTATATTTGAACTAAAAAAATGAGAAGGTTTTATAAATTAATTTGGAAAGGTTTTGAAAACATCTTTTGTGATTTAAATTTGTAGTGGATTATTTAGAGCATGATGGGTGGTATTATATTATGTAGAATATTTGAATGAGTGTGATTTTATAGTTTTTAATGTAATTTTGATTATGATATATGAAAATAAATGTTTATTTATGAATGGTTAAAAAATATCATGGTGATTTTGGAGGAAATGAAATATCTCAAGTAATTATTTACCTTAATAGTAAAAAATCATGTTTTTTATTTATTAAGTGTGAGGATATGGATTAAACTATTGATATTTCAACTTGTAGTTATTCTTATCATTATCATAGCTAAAAATAATAATGTGTATTGTTAAAATATAATCTGAAATAAGAAAGGATATTTAATTATAATAATGATTCATTGTATTGTTTAAATGATTATGGGAATGACATTTGTTGAGATATGATATGATTTCTTAGTTGAATAAATTATCATTATCATGAATTTGATTTCTTTTGAAGAATAACTTGTGGATTGAAGAATGAAAATGATTTTAGTATGTTTAATTCAAGGTTATATGATATTACATATTAATTCATGATTTTATTCTACTCTCATCCTTAAAGTTTCACTTAAAATGATTAATTTTCATTCAATGCTCATGTTTTGATCATGAACATATATAAAGATAATTATTCAAATTCATTCAATTACATAATTGTTTAATGTTTTGATAATATATTTCAATATTCTCATAAAAATGATGTTGTTATTATTTTTTAGTTCTCCTGATTCAAATAAAAACAAATAATTCAACTTGATCTTTGGATAATTTGACCATATAAAGGACCATTTGGACCACACAAGAAGGCCCAAGGAATCTGTCAAAGAAACTGAACCAGTTGTGATGTTATATTTTCTAGGATCAGTCCATAAGTAAAATTAATTTATACTCCACCATAATTCCATTTAAATTCCATTAAAATTTTCATAAAAAAATTAGTACCCAAATTAACCAAAAATTGGCCCAATTCATGCATGAAAATTCATCCCACAATTATATCTTAAGATTTGAAAACAACCCACATTTATTTACTTTTATCCCAATATAGAAGTCCAATTAAACTTTGATTATTTTTAGATAAAGTAAATATATAGGATCAAAACTTTTTAGAATAAATTTTTTGGATTTTAGGTCATATTCCTGACCTAAAATTCATTCACATTGTGGCTTTTGAAAAATTATGGATAAAACTGGAAAGTAGCCCATGGTTTAAAAAAATAACCACAAAATTGGATAAAAAATTTCAATAGTAACCAAATTTTTAGGGTTAACTCTAAACATCCAAATATAAAACTTTTAAGAAGATGATTTCTCAAAATTTATATTTCTGCATGGTCAAATGGTCAAACCAAATTAAGGACATTTTTTTAATACAAACATTCCACCACATTTGATTGTAAATACACTCCCCTCTTGTCCTCAAAAGTGGTTAGAATATTAGAAATTATAAGGATAAATTGGAATGATAAAACCCTTTAAAAAGGCTTATGAGTACCTTATAAACTCAAATTTCTACTTGATAAACCTTTCCTCCTCTCTTTATTTTCATGTTCTTTTGTATTCCCCTTAATTTGTAATCTCGTAAGTGTTTGAGTTGTAATTTTGTTTAAATATTAATGAAATTATATTCATATTATATTATCTTAATCCAAATTATATAGTGTATTATAATTTTTATTAATAAAATTTAAATTAATTTTAAAACTCTTTCTTTTTCACTTCCTCATTCAATCCAATGTCTGTGTTTAACTTTCTTCGACACTCGTGTGTGTGTTCGACACACAACTCTTTTCTTATCTCATTAATTTTATTATTCTTTTAAATACTCACCATAAAATTCTAAAACTATATTACTAAAAATATCAATGTATGAGTAAATAATCAATTTTATTGAGTCATAATTTGGGGATGTCAAGTGATTGAGATATTTTGGTCGTTAAAATTCTTTGGGTTAACATTTTGTTTGTTAAAACTTAAACTGTCATGGATTAATGACATGATTGGTTTAACATATGGAATACATGAATTATTGTTAACATAAATACACTTACATAAAAAATTATTTATTGATATTATTACCCTTTTTGGCTTGTATTAAATCCTCAATATTTTTGAATTCCTATTAAAATCATCTCGTGAAGTACATGTTAATTTAATGTAATATATCGAAAATCTCAAGGATATAAAAAAATTACATACCCAATAATGAACTCCTCTAATATATATATAATTTTTAAAACTAAATTCATCTATAAATTAATTTAATTAAGATCTAAAAACAAACCCCCCTCTCAAAAATACAAAACAAAAACAATCAACTCCAAAAATAGTACCATCACCAAGGATTCGACCTGAGTGCAGCAATACACATTATAGTAGAGAACCATACCTTTTAATGCTTGATATGGAAAAAAATATTTATTCTTCAAATTCCTTCATTTCTAAGGAAGGTGTGATAAGTAGTAGTTTTTTATTTTTATAAAAAAATAATAAAAAACTAAAAAAATACAGAGAAAAAATCACTTTCCTCATCCTTTCAAAATTTCTATGAATTCTCCATAGCCTCCCAAAAATTCCATCAGATTTTTTTAACCTATAAATTGAGAGAACATTTCTCCAACTTAGAAGGTACATTAGTTCTAATAAAATCACTCAATACACATTCATTTCCCATCCAATTGAACTAGATATGGATAATCCTAGGAAACAAACCCTTAAAGAACTTGATTCCCCTGATATGTACTACCAACCCCTTGGTATTCAATATCTCAATATCAAGGTTGATTTAAAACTCAAATCAAGTTTGATTCATCTTTTGCCTCATTTTAATGGGCTATCCGGGGAGAATCCTCACCTTCGCCTCAAAGAGTTCCAAGTGGTTTTCTCTATTATGAATCCTCAAGGGGTTTCTAAAGAAAAATAAAACTTTTAGAATTCCCTTTCTACTTAGCTGACTATATTGAGTCATGTATCTATTAATTACCTTATAGTTCCATAAACACATGGAATAACATGAAGTTACTCTTCTTAGAGAAATTATTCCATACTTCTCAAACCACTTCTATCCAAAAGGAAATTAGTGGTATTCATAAATTACCCAATAAACCACTCCATTAATACTAGTAGAGGTTGAAAAATATTGTGGAAAAATTATTGTAACACAAAATACTTGAAAAAATATTGGCTCAATACTTTTATGAGTGGTTATTGGCTATAAAGTGAACTCTCATCGATTCCACAAGTGGTGGTGCTCTTATTGACCAAAAACGTTCAACTCCATGAGATATCATAAGAAACCTGGATATAAATACATATCAATTCCATACTCAAGAGCATGATCAAGTCAAAAAATTCCAAGAGAATCAATCCATAAATACCAACAAGATAAATGAGTGTATGAGTGATCTTACTGGTCTTGTGTGTCAACTAGTTATGGCTACTAAATCCCCAACCTCATAATCTACACAATATTTGTTCCTTGGACCTATAAAAAACTATGGAATTTTCATCTCACTAGCTCACCCAAATGAAACATTTATATAATTATAAGATAATCCATCATATTCTTCTGGTCTAATGGAGATCAACATATCATATTCTTAGTGGAAAACCAACCTTCAAAAATCAATTCAGTTTATTAAAAACTCTAACCAACCCTACTCTTGTCCCTTATCTTCTACCTATAACCCAGGTTTGAGTTATGGTAATCTCATCTCTCATCCCTCTAAATTCCCTCCTAAAAATAAAACACCAATTCTAATATGGTCAAGGCGGTGGTAACTTTCAAAAACCATATCATTTTTTTACTCAAAATCGAAGGATCAGTCCTCCTCCTACTCCTTCTGGTTTCTACTATCTTAGTAAGCCTTCCTAATTCCCAAGCCAATCCAATTGATTTCCTCATAACTCAAATAAATGAAATCCAAATACAGTACATGCCTCTTCTGTAAATAAACCATGGGAAATTTTTTTAGAATATCATTTCTCCTTTACCCGTTCTATCCTCAAAAACATTGAAAACCAAATTGGTCAACTTACATCCCACCTATATCAGTAACAACAATCCAATTCTTCCCAAATACCATCCCAAACATTCCCCAAATATAAGGATAATGTAAGTGAAATTTCACTTTGATCTATAAATAAAATTTCTATACTTCATGATGAATCCAAAAAATCCCTTTAAATGTTGATCTAGAAAAATAAAAGAACAAAAATATAAAAAATGGACCTAAATAAGCTCCCTCGCCTCCTTTTCTTCCTATAAGTAACCCATTTTTTCCTCAATTCATTTCAAATCCTAAGAAGCCCTTTGATCTTGATTCTAAAATGCTTGAAATGTTTAGACATATTGAATTCAACATTACCCTCTTAGATTCCATCAAAAAAATCCCTAAGTATTTAAATATTCTTAAGTAATTGTGAACCCATAAGAGAAAACTTAAGACTATTGAAAAAATTTTAACCTAATAGTTGATTCACATGAAGTGAAAAGATCTAGGGACCTTTATGGTTCCATGAAAATTATGGAGTTATATCTTTGATGATGTACTCATAGACCTGGGATCATCAATAAATTTTATTCCCAAATCTATCTTCTCAAACCTTGGACTAGGTCCCTTTCATCCAACAAATGATGTCAGATAGTTATCCAATCGAAGTACTACAAGTATCGAGGGAATGATCAAGGATTTCCTTTTCCGGTTCATTGATCTTATCTTCCCAGTTGATTTATATGTCCTTGAAATGGAAAGTGATACAACTTATTCTCCCCTAATTTTAAGAAGACAATTCCTCAGGACATATAAAACTAAAATTGATAGATATGTAGGAATATTATCCATGTAATTGTGTGACCAACTGTTTAAGTTTAATATTTTTCAATCCATGAAATACCCATAATAGGAACACTCTACATTCTCTACCCATAATTTTGAGAACAATTTTAAGAGTCAAATGAATCTTGTCCCATCATGTCATTCCTGTTCTAATTATAAAGGAGTTTATGAAATTTTTACCATGATTAACCAAGCCATAAATAGAGAAGTTAATATTGACCTTTAATTTATAGAATACATCAATCTAAAGAACCTTGAAAACTATTTGGAATCCCATCTCATTTGTGATCTATATTGCTCCACCTTGGATAGTAATGAGGAAAATGAATCAAAACCAACTAGGATCCCTTCCTCTATTCCTAAGTTTTTTAGTTCATAAATGGAGTATGAAACTGATCTGAAACCTCTTCCAACACACCTGATGTATGTATTACTTTTCCATGATCACTTTTTCCCTATCATTTTATATACTTTAATTATTCAAAATGAGGAGTCGAAACTTGTTTAGGTGTTATATAAAAACAAAAAGACCCCAGGTTTCATCCTATATGGCATACCAGGAATCAGCCCTATCCTTTTCATGCATCACATCCATATAGAAGAATCAACCAAACCAATTGGACAACCTAAAATAAGACTCAATCCACTCGTACTTGAGGTAGTTATGGAATATATCAACAAGCGTCTTCAAGTTGATATTATCTAACCAATTTCCCTTAGTGAATGGGTTATTCCAATTCAAATGGTACCAAGGGTCAGATAACTATTTTCATAAATGAACATGGAGAGGTGGTCACAACTCAAGTGAAAAAAAGGATTTGTCTACATCAATTATTGGAAATTGAATTTTGAAACATGAGAATATCACTACCCATTTCGTTTATTTGATCAAATGCTATAAATATTATCTAGAAAGTTACATTATTACTTTCTTACACCTCACAACTAAGGAAAGACTACATTAAATTTCACCTTTGGTACATATTCATATAGGATAATTCCTTTTGGCCTTTCAAATTCTTCTTCAACATTCTAGAGGTGCATGATGAGTATATTTTCCAGATTAATTGAGAATTTTATAGAGGTTTTCATGGATAATGGTACTATTTGTGGTGATTCATTTGAATCCTACTTTTATTCACTCTCTCTTGTCCTACAAAAGTGTGTCAAATGTAACTTTTTGTTAAATTTTGAAATATTTCACTTCATGGTTTCAAATTGGATTTTTATAGGACACATAATTTCTCAATAGGGTTTTCAAGTTGATCTATCTAAATTTTAGGTGATCCAATCACATTCTAAACCTACATCAGTTCAATACATATGTTCATTCCTTGTTCATGCTAGTTTCTATCAATTATCCATCCATAAATTTAGTAGTATTTCCCTCTCACTCACTCTTGTACTCCAGAATGATCTTACATTCCATTTTGATGAGGGTTGTAAGAGAGACTTCATTGAACTCAAATCTGTTATTTCATATGCCCAGATAATCCAACCACCATATTGGTCCTTACTCTTCAAATTGATGTGTTACTCTTCTGATAGGGTCATTGGGGTTGTTCTTGATCAAATAAGAGAAACAATTCCTCATTTCATCTATTATACCTCAAAAACACTAGATGAAACTAAATCTAATTACATTATCACTAAAAATGAACTTATAATTATGGTTTTTACATTGGATAAATTCCATCCCTATATCTCAATTGCCAAAATTATTATCATTATATAAAATTCATCTTTAATGTTCTTAATCAATAAAATTGATTCCAAATCTAGGATAATAAGATAGATCATAATGCTACAATATTTGGACCTTGAGATCAAAGATAAACCTAGAAATTAAAACCCTATGGATGATCACCTGTGTAGAATTTATAATTCTTATAATTCTCAAATCATTGATCCTAAATTTCCCATTTAACACCTCATGTATCTCACTCTAATGTTACCATGGTATGCCCCGATTATAAAATACTTAGTTTCTAGAGTTTTTCCTAAAAAAATTTCAAAAGAAAAAAAAGATAAAAAGTGATTCAAAATACCATTTTGGGAAGATAATAAACTTTGGAAAACTAGGGTTGACATGGTGATTAGGAAATGTGTTAATGAACATGAAACTTCCTCTATCCTAGAATTATACCACTTAATTCCTAGTGGTGGAAACTTTAGACCACAAAGGATCTCCTGAAAGGTACTTGACTCTATATTCTTATGGATTTCACTCTTTAAGGACTAACATGAGTTTTTTCAATCTGTACCACTTGAAAAAAATTTGTCATAATTTCTAAAAGAAATTAAATGCCCCAAAATACATAAATCATCTATGAGATTTTTGATGTTTGGGGCATCGGTTTCATGAGACCCTTTCCCCCTTTAAGTGTATTATACTACATAATTATTATTGTTGAATATGTTTCTAGGTGGGTTAAGACCAAATTTACTATAAAGGATGATTCACATATTATTATTGAGTTCCTCAAAACCCACATTTTTCATCGATTTAGAACTCAATGTTCCTTGTTAAGTGACTTAGGAACCCATTTCTATAGTTGAACCATGGAATTTATTTTAAAAAATAATGGGGTTGTGCATAAAACATAAACTAAAAATCACCCCAAAAATGGAATGGATAAACTTTATAATAAAGAAGAAAAAATATAATTTGAGAAAAATGTTAAGCCCACAATAAAATACTATCCTAAAAGACTTAGTAAAGTAATTTGGGTTATCATACTTCCTATAAAATGCTCATTGGTATATATCCATTTAGGCTATTGTTTGGTAAATCATTTCATTTACCAATTTAAATCCAATATAATTCATTTTGGGATGTGAAAACTTGTAATTTTTATTATAAAAAATCTGGTGAATATATGTAGTTACAGTTGAATTAACTGGAGGAGCTTATACTTTATTCTAAGGATAATTTAAATATCTATAAATAAAATACTAAGTAACTCCATGAAAAACACATCCTGTGAAAGGTATTTCATGAATGTGAAAATTTAATGCTCTTAAATTATCAATTTTAACTTCACCTAGGTAAGATTAATTCTCATTGGGAAGGTCATTTAATTGTTACTAATATTTACCCATTTAGTGTAGTGTAATTCCAATACTCATCTTCAAAAATCTCATTCATGGTTAATGGACATTGGTTAAAGCATCACCATGAGAGGAAACACACCCTGAGAACAACATTAACTTCCATTAAATCCCTAACTATTGGAGTCAACCAACCATTATATGGAGACAGCGACCCACCAAATCCAAAATAGGGGGAACCTATTTCCTATTAACTCCCTATATTCCTACTTCTATTGCTTTCTCTCTTTTTCTCTCTATATTTCTCTCATTATTCTTCTTTCTCTCTCATTATCGCCTTCTCTGTCATTTTTTACCACTTCCTTCATCACCTTTTTCCTATTTCTCTTTTTTGGGTGTGTATTTATTAAAAAATGAAAAAATGAAAAAAAAAGATTCAAAATTTCCCACCATTAAATTTTGAAAAAATTTCCATCCATTTTGATGATTACAAGTCTTTTTTTTATATCAAATATCTTGTATTTTCATCATAAACTTGGATAAAAAATTTTTTGTTAAGACCAATAAGTTTTGAATTCCAACGTTTAATTGTAAATGATTCTTCCCATGCCATGAGGAACAACATAAAATTTAATTCCAAGGTCTCCTTTTACCATCTTTTCATTTTTTGTGTTTTTCACCCTTGATTTTCAGTCTTGATTTTGTGGAACTTTAAGCTAAATTTTTTACCTTGTTGTGAATTAATATGGCAGAGGAATTTTCTGGAACATATGAGAATCAAAATATCCAAATAGCCTTTCATTACCATTACATTGATCCTACTTTTGAAATCCCCTTCAATCCTATGAAAACATTTTTTATAGCTATATCACAAGCCAATAACCTTATTCCACCCAACATCTATATGGATATTCATTACATGATTTATTAAAATTTAAGTGTGGGGGGAATATATTTAATTTTTGACAAACTTTCCTTTATTTTTAATGTGGAATCAAATGATTGAAATAAAGCACTCATTTAAGTGTAGGGGAGAGGTTTTCATTTAGTGAGGTTTGGTAATTTATATATGTTTATGACGTTTTGTACAAAATTTATTAAAATTTTATCAAAAAATAAAAAACGGAACAAAAATGAAAAAAATGGGTTGTGTCTTGAGAAAGTAAAAAATCACTCTTCCTCAACCTTTGATCTTATTATAACTATTACAATTACTGTCATAAGGATATAAAATAAGGGTTGAGAGATGAGTGAGATTTTTTCCAAGTGAAACTTCTAAAAAAATAAAAAAAATATTAAAAAAAGAACACATTCATCATATTTTCTTATGTAATTGGGAGAAGTTTTGTGTTTTGTACATATTTTATCTTTTAATAATCTTCTAATTTTCTCTCTCTTGTCTTTCTTAACACATTAATACCCATTTAAATATGTGTTTCCATTTCCTTC
This sequence comes from Viscum album, assembly GCA_963277665.1. Classification (NCBI taxonomy): domain Eukaryota; kingdom Viridiplantae; phylum Streptophyta; class Magnoliopsida; order Santalales; family Viscaceae; genus Viscum; species Viscum album. The sequence goes on along the minus strand of OY728136.1, from coordinate 1,083,583,120 downwards.
CATGTCTCATTTTAAAAATTGTGCATTATTTTTTCAATGTTGATTTTTTACCCATCTTTCCACTCTTTTGGAAATTATATTCTTGATTTCATATATTCCACTCTTTTAGAATAGGTAATGTAAGCTAAGATCTCTTACAAACTCTAAGAGTTTTACTTTTGGTTGGTGAATGAGTGAACCTCATCAATAACTTGACATCATTGTGATAGGTGTGAGATCTGTGTGATCACATTTTTCATTTCTAATTTAGAGCATGAAAAATGGTTTTTTTAAAGATTATTATTATAAAGATTTTTGGTGGAATTCATTATGGATGAGTGAAATATTCTAGACCTCCCCTAAATGGTGAAAAAAATTAATAATTTTTGGTGAGTGAAAATGATTTTTTTGTGTGTTTTTGTTTTTTTTTTTCTGAGGAAATTCACTAATGTAATTATGGAGGGTTTATATTACATATTAATATATGATTTTATGCTACTCCCATATCTAAATTATCACTTAAAAATTATTAATTCACATTCAATGTTCATGTTTTGATCATAAACATATATAAAGATAATTGTTTGAATTCATTAAATTAAACTATAGTTTATTGTTTTGATCATATATTTCAATATAATCATCAAAATTATGTGATCGTTGTTTTTTATTACTACTGATTCAAATTCAAACAGATTATTCACCTGGATCTCTATCTAATTCATCCATATAAAGTTACATTTCACAAATAATCTATCAAATAAATTGGACCAGTTGTGATGTTATATTTTCTAGGTTCAATCTAGAAATATAAATTCATTGATACTAAACAATAAGTCCAAGGTATTTCCATTACAATTTGTATAAAAATTTGAATGCCCAAATCAACCAATAAGTGGCCCAATTGATGCATGAAAGTCCATCCCACAATTCTATCCAGGATTTGAAAACATATCACATTTATTGACTTTTCTCCCAATATAGAAGTCCAATTGAGCTATAATTTTTTGGGGAGAAAGTAAAGATATATTATCCCAAATTTTTAGAATAAATGGTTTGGATTCAAAGACATCTTTATGTCCTAAAACTGATTCACATTGTGTCCTTTGAATAATTCTTGATAAAACTGGAAAACAACACATGGTTTAGGAAAACAATCATAAATTTAGATAAAATGGTCCAATGGCCACCCAATATGGAGGGTAAACTCTCAACATCAAAATATATATCTTTTAATAATATGAATTCTCAATATTTTGTGTCACAACCCATCCCCTGGGGCCTGTGTCGTGACTACCCCAAGCCCGGCTTCCATAGGCCAGGGGTTAGCAACTTGCACCAAAAGGAATACTCTCTAAAATGGGAAGGCATTGCCTTTAAACCTGTACATACACACAGAGAAGAATGCAACAAGAAGAAACCACTGAGTAAACTGTTGTGGTAAAAAGAGTGCTGAAAGTAAAGGGGTCAGAATACAAGCCCAACTGAAAGTACAAGTATAACTCAAAAGTACAAATAAAACTGAAAAGTGAAAAGAAACTTCTGAATCATCCACTACGAATCCTACCTGAAGGGTAGGTATATATCTCCTCCTCAGAACTCCACATCCATCTGTCTCCTCTGCATCGTGTCTCACCAAGTGATCCACCTTCGAGCTACCTTCAGTCTTGGCTCCCTCAGCCTCGATCAACATTGTACGTCGTCTACACTAGACACAACAAGGTGCGGGCGAAGCCTGTGCAGGGGTGAGTATAACAATACTCAGTAGGGACCCCGAGACCCCTTAGGTCTCCTAAAGTTCCACAATTTAAAACCACAAATCAAGACATCAACCCTACTTAGGTATATTCCCATACATACAAATAAGTTATCAAGATAAACACATCTCATACATGAGGGAAGTATACCACGAAGGTAACACCACAAAGGTGAATTATCACATAGCATAACCTCAATCACAAGCACAAAGTAAAGACATCTCACACCAGGATTTATTCTAGGTGTAGTAACAAGTAACATCTCTAGTCACACCATCGAACACCTCGGTTGCTGGAGAACTCCTCCTCTATCGAGTACGGTGGGCCTGCCGCGTCACACAGAGGCGCTTCCCATTAATCTTGGACCGCTGAGGTACTCCTCCTATCGAGTATCATGGGTCTTCCGTGTCACACATAGGCTCTCCCCATCGTGGGTCTTCCACGTCACACATAGGCGCTCCCCAATGGGCCTATCGAGTCACTCCGAGTTGTAATGGTCAGCAATCGTCAGATCTCAGCCAGTCACAGGGTTCCGCACGTAGCGCGCTTGGTATAACTGCTCCCCAAGCCATTTTCCATACCTCAACCATACCAAAGTTCCAGGAAAAATTATCCCAAAGGTCCGTCATGTCAAAAGCGACCCAACGCAATAGACGGCGCGTCAATTGGACGCCCGATCTGTAAGTTATTAGCATTTCCGCTCTGACATCCCGGTTGGATTCGGGGTTCGATCCAACCCAGCCATACTCCAACTTTATCAAAAACTCAATTGGAGTATACAAAATGTACCATATATATCCAAGTATTCTGGTACCATAGACGGTTTTCCAAACGGACACCCGGTTCTCAAGTTACGGTCGAAAAGGCGAAACTGGGTTCGGCTGGGCCCGGGTCCGATCCGACCTGGTCGGACCGACCCAGCCCAGATGGCCTGGGCCTCGGCGATCTCATCCCGGCCCGTGAAGGAGGTGGCTCGGCTCGTCTCATTGGCGCAGCCTGCAGTGGGCAGCCAGTTCACCCTAGCTGCAACCCTAGGGGGATCCCCCCCACCCCCCCCCCCCCCCCGGTAATCTGAATGGCCCGATAGCCGTTCGATCGCCCTACTGGCACACGGGATCGCTCGGCAATCCCGCACACTGCAGCTCGGCCGGCCGGAATGGCCAGCTGGTTCTCCTTCCAGTGGCGCGACGGCATCGCTCTCCACCTGCGGTCGGCCGGGTGCTGGCCGCCCTTCGGCTCCGCCGTGACCAAGAGGTCACAGCCTCCTGCTCCACTAGCGGTGCAGATGCGCGCCGCCACTCCGCCATGCGGCTGGTTGGATGCCAACTGTCACCTTACTCTGCCACTGCCTCCTTCACAACTGGAAGCACAGACGCGCGCCACCCTTCCTCCCTCACGGTCGGCCGGGAGTCGGCCGCTGCCTTCTTCTGCGTGCCGTTGTGGCTTCGTTCCAAGCCCAGAAAATTAAACGATCATATATTCGTGATCCTTGCGTCGAGGGCTCCGTGTCCATATATCGCGCTCAGTAAAACTCTATGTTTCTAGCGTTAATAAATATTAGGTGTTGAAGAACTCATGAAGAACGCGCGAAGAATAAAAAGAAAGAGGAGCAAGGTTTATGTGTGGGACGATGGCCATGTTCGTTTAGACATCGTCATCGTGAATTTAGGATATGAAAAATCAATAAAGTAAATTCAAACATAAATAAAACCCCTACATCATCCTGCAATAATTATTCCTAATCCCACAAGAAGAAAACATTTGTGGATCAACTAGTTAGTGATTTGATCCGCGTTCTTCTTTTAGGAGAGAAGAACATGGGAAACAATAATCACACAAATTTAAACCCCTACCTTGAATGTCGGAGAATCGTTCGCCCTTGCTGGTGGACCATGTTCTTAGTTCTCGCGACCGGCTCCCAAAGACTACACTCACACATCACCCATTGGTGGTTCGATGTCGTCTGTCACCTCCCGCTGGGTCAACTTTGTCTTCTATGGGTCTGGCATCACGGCATTCCTTCAGCAATTCGCTGCTTGGTGAATCTCTCTGATACCCTTTCCCTAACTCCATATTTATAGGAAAGGGGTAGGGTAAGTAACAACGCGGAGAGTTAATGGGGCTCATTGATTAGGAATCTTCCTAATTTCCCCCAATATTGTTGTTACTCAGATTGGAGGTTCAATCTATTTATTGTCTTGACACGTCATCGGTCCCACCTTACCGCTCGTTCGTTGGAGGAATAGAATAAAAATAAAATAATAAAGTTATTTTATTTATTCTATTAAAAAATTTCAAAAAAACTAACTTTTTCTCCGGACCTATTACGGTCAAAGTAAAGTCTCCCTTAAGTAAATCCTGGCATTGCGGGTTCAACGGTGCCCTCATATTTTTAATCCGAGCAACGGTTCAAAAGTTAGAAAATTCCGCTCAAGCGTTTACTGAATGTACCCAAAAAAGTTCATAAAATTATTAACAGTCACCCTCGACCCGTGCTGGTCGAGGTTAGGCCTTGCCTAAGTGAAACATGCCTCAAAGAACCCAATAGTACTCTCGGATTTCTAATCTGATTTACTGTTTAAAAGTTATGGATTTTACAATAAAATAATTATCACTTAATTATTTTATTTACGACCAAAAACTAACTTTCACTTGTGGCCCACATCGGCCAATGTTAGTATCTTCCTAAAGAAAGCATACCCTCATGAGTTTAGCGGTGGTCTCAGATTTTTAATCTGAGTTACCGTTTGTGAGTTATAAGCATTGGAAAAATAAAATAATTTATTTTATTATTTTATTTATGGTTAGGCCATTTTTGGGTTTTCTCACAGGAGGCCTGCACCAACTAAACTTAAGTCATGCCTAGGTTAAACCCATCATCCTGAGCACAACAGTGCCCTCGTATTTCTGATTCGAGTAACCTTTTAAGATTTATTCTACTTTTTTAGGAAAACTGCTTACGCACGCTAATTAAACCTTAACAAAACTTCGACGGATCGTTATAGGCACTCCGTGCCTCGGAATCACGTGCCGTCAGATTTCACGGTCTTGAAATAATTCCATATAATTAAAAAACACATAATTTTCGAGACATTACATTCTCCCCACCTTAGGGATTTACATCCCCGAAAGCCACGACATAGACTAAGGAAACAAATGGGGGTACTAAGCATGGATTTGAGCCTACCGCTCTCATGTGCTCTCCTGGAGGTTCTCGTGCAACCAGCATACGCATACCAAAGGTATCGACCGCCCATAAAGGACCCACTCCTATAGATTCTCAATCTCTACTGGAACCTTGATAAACATCGCCCTATTGTCTAATTCCATATCGCCATGGTTGATAACGTGCGATGGATCACGCACGCATCTCCTCAGTTGTGACACATAGAAAACATTATGCACCTGGTGCATCTGTGGGGAAAGAGATATATGGTATGACACCTCACCCACTCTATTGAGAATCTAGAGAGGTCCGATGAACCTCAGAGATAACTTGTCACCTCAGAAAAATCGATATAGTCCCCATTGAGGAGAGACTCGCAAGAATACATGGTCCCCTATCCTATAACTCCAAGGGTCTATGTATCATTTTGTCATAAGACTTTTTCCAACTCTGTGCAGTCTTTAGTTGCTGACAAGTGAGACATCATGAGACAAACTCTTCCATTACTTTCTTCATTCCCAGCCACCAGTGCTGACGCCGAAGGTCCTAATACATCTTTGCCACTCCTGAATGTACTGCTAGAGGTGATGTATGGAACTCCCTCAACACTTCCTCCCTAAGTGTCACTAGTACCATAGTACACCCTCTTAAGAGGATGGCGTTCTCCCCACCTTCATAAAATCCATCAGGTGCATGTCCTGTGGATATCTGAACACGTCAAGCCTCGCAGTCATCATCCCCAAGTTGCACCTCCCTAACTCTCTAAAGGAGTGGGGGAGTGACTGTCAATGACTAAAGATAAGATGCTCCTTCTCGATCCACATAGGATAGACACAAAGCGGCTAGTTGCTCCATCACCTCGCTCAGCAGTTGTATACCAGATCTCCTACTGAGTGCATCTGCTACTACATTCCCCTTCCCAGGAGTATAAACTATCTCGAAGTCATAGTCCTGGAGAAACTCAAGCCAACATCGTTGTCTCAGGTTCAAGTCATTCTGAGAGAATATATACCTGAGACTCTTGTGATCAGATTAGACTGTAAAATGTTTTCCCATCAAGTAATGTTGCCACATTTTCAAGGTGAAGACCATTGCTGCTAACTCCAGGTCATGGGTAGCGTAGTTCTGCTCATGTTGTCTTAGATTTCGATAACCATATGTGATCACCGCTCGCTCCTACATCAGGAAACATCCAAGCTCGGTCCCTGTTACGTCGTAGTAGACTACGTACCCAACACCCTCCTCCGATAGACTCAAGATGGGGGCACTCGTCAGTCTCTGCCTCAACTCCTGGAAACTCCGTTGGAATCTCTCCAACCAAACGAAGGGTTTCCCATTCTTTGTCAATGCTGATAAGGGTGCCGCAACTCTAGAAAAGTCAGGCACAAACATCCAGTAGTAACCAGCCAAACCTAGAAAACTCTACACCTCTGTCATACTCCTGGGTGGCTCCCAAGCTAGTATAGCCTCAATCTTCACTGGATCCACAGCAAATCTAGCCTCCGAGATGATGTGTCCCAGAAAGTGTACCTCTCGTATCCAAAACTGGCACTTCGAGAGCTTACCATGAATTTGGTGCTCTCGGAGTGTGTCCAGAACTATCTGCAAATGATAGGCATGTTCCTCCTCCACCATTGAGTATATCAGGATGTCATCGATGAAGACTACTACAAAGCGATCAAGGTATGGTTGGAAGATCATGATCATGAGTCCCATGAACACTGCTGGGGTGTTGGTCACACCGAATGGCATAACCAAGAACTCATAATGGTCATACCGACATCTGAAGGCCTCCTTCTGCACATCCTTGTCTTGTACTATGAGCTGGTGATAGCCTGATCTGAGGTCTATCTTCGAAAACCATCAAGATCCCTTCAGCTGATCAAAGAGATCGTCAATCCTCAGGAGTGGATACTTGTTCTTCACGGTCACCTGGTTCAGGCGCTGATAGTCCACACAGAGTCTCAAACTTCCATCCGCCTTCTTGGTGAACAAAATTGGGGTTTCCCAAGGAGAAACACTAGGCCTAATGAACCCCTTACTCTGAAACTCCTCAAGATGTACTCGTAGCTCTCAAAGCTCTAAGGGAGCCATCTGATATGCTGGGGTAGATATTGGTGTCGTCCCGGGGTTCAAGTCGATGTAAAATTCCACCTCTCTGCGAGGTGGTAGACCCAAAACATCATCAGGGAAAACATCAGTGTACTGGTCCACCACTATAGGATATCTTAGACTCTCAACATCAACTGCTCCGAGTGTGATCGGCTACACCCTCCTACGGGTAAGTCCATCCTGTGCTGCAAAATTTTCCTTCTCACCGGTGAAGGAAAACCTGGTCTCATCCGTGAGGACACACCACACTTTGCGCCTAATACAGTCAATCTGAGCTTGGAATGTAGATAACTAGTCCATACCCAAGATGACATTGTAAGGCCTCGACGTCGCTAATAAGAGATCTCAGTCGAATCTCTCACCTCCTAGAGTAAGCTCACACTACTGGCACAAGTGCATAATTGTCGAATATGCTCCCGTAGAAGTATCTAGCCGTAAAAATTAAGCCAAAGGCTCCATCAAAATCTTCGAGCTCCGAACGAGGGTCATGGCGATAAAAGAATGACTGGAACATGTGTCTATAAGTACTGTATCTAGGGTGGAGTAGACACAGATCGTACCTCGTATCATCTCTGGAGAACCATGGCCATAGGCCTCAGTTGCCTGGAGCTGAGCTCATCTCTGTCCACCTGCTCCCTGTAGTCGGAGTGGACCTCCCAGTGGTGGTTGCGACAGAACCTCAAATCTTCGCCCACCGCCTGCTACACGGCCTACTCCTCTGCCACATCTGCCTCCTGCATGCAAACCTCCTCGATCGAATATTTTTCTCTTCCTCGGAGGTCCCTCGACCATCTGTTGTTCACCGGTATGGTGGGTCAGGCAGTCGTGATCCATGTGACCACGCTCGTTGCATGAGTAACACTGCATGATCCTCGCATGTCCTACTCTGACTCGAGAGCCCCGCACCACTGAACTTGTATCCTACAGTCGTCCACCTATAGGTTTGGTCTTCTTGGACCTTTACGTCATCTGTCTGATTCCAGCTGCTGAATACTCTACTACGTGTCATCCGGTGGTGGGTCTCGATGTCGAGGACTTCTCAGTAAGTAAACTCTCCACTAAAAGTGCTCACTCTAACACCCCCTCCTACTTCGGGATGCTGAGAGAAACCATCGAAGCTCTAATATCCCGTCTGAGCCCCTGGTTGAAGTTCTGGGTCTTGAAGAAAGGGTTCTACACCATGTTAGTGGAGTAGCGAGAGAGGTCGATGAACCTCGCTAAATACTGAGCCACAGTCATGCTACCCTGCTGCAAGTGGAGAAGCTCCTGTATACACACTGAGTGTAAGGTCACTGGGATGAACTCTGCCCTGAAAAGGCTCTCGAAATCCGCCCAGATGAGAGTGACCTTGTCGTGAACTTGGAGCATCAAGCTCCACCATCTGCTCGCTACTGCCTGAAGAAGGCTGGCGGTAAGGATCACCATGAGATCAGCTGGTGTCCCTACCAGTTGAAAGACTCTAACCACAGCCTCCATCCAATCCTCAGCCACCTGTGGATCTGTCTCACCCCGGAACCTTGGTGGCCTCTGGTGCTGGAACTCGTGCAACGTGCTCAACCGGTGTGTACCCTCTACTGCTGGGGCTGGTGGCATCGGCTGCCCAACGGGTAGTTGTGCTACTAGTACACCACCCGGTGGTACAATTTCCATAATGGGGCCCACACCGAAGCCTCATCGCTCGGTGGGCTGTCATTACGTACTCTAACTGGAAACCTTGCTGACTGTCTGTGAGGAGGCATCCTGAAAAGAAACAGGTGTGCCACAGTCATTAAGTTTATACCTGGTGAGATGACTCAAAAATATTACAAAGAAAACTTTTAAAAACACACGCAATCAGTGTTTTCATGCACTGAGTCAGAAATCAGAATTCAGGGTCCTTGTGTATGGATATGTCAGCCTCCGCACAAAAACTGGACCCCCTGAACTGAAAACCACACTCATCACACTTAACACTATTTCCACATAGAAAATATCAGAGTTCTAATTCTTCAGTAGAACTGAACTCCTCTGATACCAATTTTTCACGACCCGTCCCCCGGGGCCTATGTTGTGACTACCCCAAGCCCGCCTTCCATAGGCCAGGGGATGACGACTAGCACCGAAAGACATACTCTCTAAAACAGGAAGGAATTTCCTTTAAACCTGTACATACACACAGAGAAGAATGCAACAAGAAGCAAACACTAAGTAAACTGTTGTGGTAAAAATAGTGTTGAAAGTAAAGGGGCCGGAATACAAGCCCAACTGAAATTACGAGTTCAAATCAAAAGTACAAATGCAACCGAAAAGTGAAAATCAGCTCCTGGATCATCCACCATGGATCCTACCTGAAGGGTAGGTACAGATTGCCTCCTCAACACTCCACAACCATTCGTCTCCTCTACGCCACGTCTCGCTGAATGGTCCACCTCTGAGCTACCTCCAATCCTGGCTCCCTCAGCCTCGATCAACACTGTACTTCATTTGCACCAGACACAAAAAGGTGTGGGTGAAGCCCGTGCAGGGGTGATTATAACAATACTCAGTAGGGACCCTGAGACCCTGTAGGTCTCCAAAAGTTCCACAAAGGAAAACCACAAATAAAGACATCAACCCTATTTAGGTATATGCCCATACATACACCTAAGTTATCAAGATAAACACATCTCATACATGAGGGAAGTATACCATGAAGGTAACACCGCGAAGGTGAAGTATCACATAGCATAACCTCAATCACAAGCACAAAGTAAAGACAACTCACACCAGGATTTATTCTATGGGTAGTAACAAGTAACATCCCCAGCCACATCGTCAAACACCTCGGCTACTGGAGAACTCCTGCTCTATCGTGTACAGTGGGTCTGTCGCGTCACACAGAGGCGCTTCCCACTAATCTTGGATAGATGAGGTATTCCTCCTGTCATGTACCGTGGGTCTGTCGCGACACACAGAGGCGCTCCCCCTCATGGCCTACTGAGATGCTCCTCCTGTCGAGTACCATGGGTATGTTGCGTCACACAGAGGCGCTCCCCACCATGGGTCTTCCGCGTCACATATAGGTGCTCTCCACTGGGCCTATCAAGTCACTCCGAGTCATAATGGTCAGCAGTCGTCAGATCTCAGCCAGTCGCAGGGTTTAGCACGTAGCACGCTTGGTAGAACCGCTCCCCAAGCCATCGGTGATACATCAACTGTCCCGAAGTTCAACGAAAAATTATCCCAAAGGTCTGTCATGTCAAAAGGGACCCAACACAATAGACGGTGCATCAATTGGACGCCCGGTCTGTAATTTATTAGCATTTCCACTCCGAGGGCCCGGTTGGATTTGGGGATCGATCAAACCTGGCTGTAATCCAACTTTATCCAAAACTCAAGTGGATTATACAAAATGGACCGTCTCGATCCAAGGATTCTGGTGCCATAGACGGTTCATCAAACGGACCCCCAGTTCTAAAGTTACGGCCAAAAAGGCGAAATTGGGTTCAGATGGGCCCGGGTCCGCGTCTAACCCGGATGGCCTGGGCCTCGGTGGGCCCAGCCCACTGGGTCGTGGTCCAGCCCATCCCACGAAGGGTACGTCCCGCTGGCACGGCCCGCTGGGCGGCCTGTGGTACGGACCGTTGGGCGGCCCGCAGTGTGGCCCGCGGTGGGCAGGCGGTCCGCCCTAGCCGCAACCCGGGGGGAGCCCCCCCCCCCCCCCCAGTAATTTGAACGGCCTGATGGTCATTCGGTCACACTGCTAGCAGGACGGCTGGTTCTCCTTCCAGCGGTGTGACGGCACCGCTGTCCACCTGCGGTCGGCCAGGTGTCGGCCTCCACCGCATCCTCCTGATTCACCGGCAGCGTGGACGCGCACCGCCACTCCGCCTTGCGGCCGATCGGATGACGGCCGCCACCCTACTCCACTGTGGCCGATGGTCTGCGGCCTCCTTTACAACCAGCAGCGCGGACACGCACTGCCCTTCCTCCCTCACGGCCAGCTGGGTGACGGCCGCCGCCTTCTTCCGCGTGCCGTTGCAGCTTCGTTCCAAACCCGAAAAATTAAAAGATCGCATATTCGCGATCCTTGCGTCGAGGGATCCGTGTCCATATATCGTGCTCAGCAAAACTATGTGTTTCCAGCATCAATAAATATTAGGCGTTAAAGAACGCACGAAGAACGTGTAAAGAATAAAAAGAAAGAGGATCAAGGTTTATGTTTGGGACGATGACCATGTTCGTTTGGCCATCGCCATCGCGAATTTAGGTTATGAAGAATCAATAAAGTAAATTCAAACATAAATAAAACCCCTACATCATTCCCACAAGAAGAAAACATTTGTGGATCAACTAGTTAGTGAGTTGATCTGCATTCTTTGTTTAGGAGAGAAGAACATGGGAAACAATAATCACACAGATTTAAACCCCTACCTTGAACATCGGAGAATCGTCCATGCTTTCCTGTGGACCATGTTCTTAGTTCCTATGACTGGCTCCCAAAGACGCCACTCGCACGTCCCCCATTGGTGGTTCGATGTCGTATGTCACCTCCCACTGGGTCGGCTTCGCCTTGTAAGGGTCGGGCGTCGCGGCATTCCTTCATCAATTCACTACTTGGTGAAGCTCTACGATACCCCTTCCCTAGCTCAATATTTATAAGAGAGGGGGAGGGTAAGTAACGATGCAGAGAGTTAATGGAGCTCATTAATTTGGAAGCTTCCTAATTTCCCCCAACATTTTTGTTACTCAGATTGAAGGGTCAATCCATTTATTGGCTTAACACGCTGTCAGTCCCACCTTACCGCTCATCTGTTGGAGGAATAGAATAAAAATAAAATAATAAAGTTATTTTATTTCTTCTATTAAAAAGTTCCAAAAACTAACTTTTTATCCAGACCTACTATAGACGAAGTGAAGTCTCCCTTAAGAGAATCCTGGCGCTGCGGGTTCAACAGTGCCCTTGGATTTTTAATCCGAGCAATGGTTCAAAAGTTAGAAAATGCCGCTCAAGCGTTTACTGAACGTACCCGAAAAAAAGTTCAGAAAATTATTAACAGTCACCCTCAGCCCGCTTCGGTCGAGGTTAGGCTTTGCCTAAGTGAAACATACCCCAACAAACCCAACGGTACTCTCAGATTTCTAATCCGAGTTACCGTTTAAAATTTATGGATTTTACAATAAAATAATTACAACTTAATTATTTTATTTACGGCCAAAAACTAACTTTCACTGGTGGCCCGCACCGACCAATGTTAGTATCTGCCTAAAGAAAGCATACCCTCACGAGTTTAGCGGTCATCTCAGATTTTTAATCTGAGTTACCGTTTATAAGTTATAAGCATTTGAAAAATAAAATAATTTATTTAATTATTTTATTTACGGTTATGCCATTTTTGGGTTTTCTCACAAGAGGCATGCGCTGAATAAACTTAATTTGTGCCTAGGGTAAACCCTCCATCCTGAGCGCAAAGGTTCCCTCGGGTTTCTGATCCAAGTAACCTTTTAAGAGTTATTCCACTTTTTCAGGTTAACTGCTTACGCGCGCTAATTAAACCTTAACAAAACTTTGATGGATCATTCTGGGCACTCCAGGCCTTGGAATCGCGCGCCGTTAGATTTCTAGGTCTCAAAATAATTCCATATAATTAAAAAAATTATAAAAAAATTTCGGGACATTACATTTGGCTTTCATCATGGTCAATTGGTCGATCCAACTTGAGGGGATGTTTTAGGATGCAAACAGTCCACCACCTTGGGCTATAAATACACTCCCCTCTTATCCTTGAAATAGGTTGGAATTTCAGAACTTAGGAGGATACATTTTCATGACCAAATCCTTTAAAAATTCATGTGAGGAACTACCAAACTCTATTTTCCACTTGAGATACCTTTCCTCCTTTCTTTTTTTCCATATTATTTTACATTCTCCTTCATTTATAATCTCATAAGTGTTTGAGTTGTAATTTTTTTTAAATATTAGTGCAAGTATCTTCATATCCTCTCATATTTATCCAAATTATGTAGTGTATTACAACTTTTATTAATAAAATTTAAAGTACGTTTAAAACCCTTTGTCTATCACTTCATCATTCAATCCAAAGTCTATGTTTAACTTTCTTCACCACTCGTGTGTGTGTTCGGCGCACAACTGTTTTCTTATCTTATTTATTTTCTTTTTATTTTTACTCATCACCATAAACTTCTTAAAATATATTACTAAACATCTCTACAGATGAGTAAATCATATATTCGGGTGATTCATAATTTGGGGATGTTAAGTGATTTAGAGATGTTGGTCATTAAATATTCTTTAATTTAACATTGTGTATGTTAAAACTTAAAATTTCATGAATTAATGAAATGATTGGTTTAAAATATAGATTGCATGGATTATTAGAACCATAAATAAACTTCCATAAACATGTATTTATTGAGATCAATACCCTATTTGAGGCTTGTATTAAATCATCAATATTTATGAATTCTAATGAAAAATATCTTGTGAAGTGGGTGTTAATTTAATGCAATATATCAAAAAGCTCAAGGATGTCATAAACATACATCCCCAATAATGAATTCACCCCAATCATTATAAAATTTTTAAACCTAAATTCATTTATCAATAAATTTAATTAATCTCTACAGACAACCCCCCCCCCCCCTCAAAAGACAAAACAAAAATAATCAACTCCAAAAATAGTATCATCGTCGAGGATTCAACCCGAGTGCCACTATACACATTATAGAAGAGCACCAAACCATTGAAAAGTCAATAGGTGAAAATAATGTGTGCTTAATTATGATTTTGAAATCATTTTTTGAAATTGAGAGTATGAATTTTTATTTGATTTTGAAGATTCTTATAATTTATTGAGCGTGATTGTATGAGTAAATATGAATTGAGATTTTAAATATTATGGTTAAAATCATGTGGTTTCAAATGTAAAGTGGATTTTTATTTTAGTATATGAGTAATTGTATATAGTTTATTGTGCAATATGAATTATTAATTTTTAGACAGACCAATGGAACAGGAAATGGTTTCATGTTTATTAAAAGTCATTGATAATTAATTTTGGTTTTATATTATTTTTATTTGTGGAATTTTAATTAACTTGAACATATTAGTTTCTACTTAAATATGGATTCAGTTCAAATAAAATAAAAAACATATACTATAGATGTTGATGCACATGATTTATAGTGATGTTATGATTTTATTTATTGTGTGATGTGTATTGATGTGATCATTGGAATTTCTCTATGTTGAATGTGTATTTTAAATTTTTAAATCATCATGGTTACTTATTGGGTTTGTTTTTATGAATATTAATATGATTCCATGTTATTTGTTTATAAATAATGTTTAAAGTGAATGATTTTTAAAATGGAAAGAGTTTTCACAAATTATATGAGTACATGAAAATTGTATTTAAAAGTGTTATTTCAAATGATTTTCATTATATGAATTTTTATTGTAAAAAAATATATTTTAAATGTTTTGGGTAAAAGAAATCTAATTGTGTCTTATGATATAATAGATATGAGTTTTTAAAAAAAATGATCTTGAAAATAAAACCATGTTTTGTGATGTGTCATGCTTATAGTGTAGAATATCTATAGATATGACTATGCAGTGATTATATGATATTCCATCAAGAGATATGATATGTTTGTACTATGTGTTAATTCGTTATTTTTATAATTATCTTGTGAGTTTTTGACTAATTTACTTATGGATGAAAATTTAAATGGTCTTAAATTAATTAAAAGTATGTAATTAACATGTAATACATAATTGAGTAATTAATTGTGAAATAATTAATCAATATTGGAGTAAATTCTAAAGTAGGACTGTGATAATACTATAGGATATTACATGTGAGCCCTTAATAATGAATTAAGAGGTTGGTCAGTGATGATTAAATTATATGGTACTTATGAGGTTTACTTTAGAGTCAACCAGGTAAGTATATTTATAAATGGATTCTATGTATGTGAGATGGGTTATAGACTTATGATATGGTTCTACTAAAATGATTTTTGATATTTTATATTGAAAATTTTTAGGTATGTTTATATATTACATGATTACATAGATCATGGTCTATTTAATGGGTTATGGGATGAAATCATAGACTGAAATATTTAATGGGGCCTATGAAGTAGGTGAGTCTACCATCAAAGGTCAATTCTATGAGGGTGTAGCAAACCAAGGACATTTTCGAGTAGATATTTGTTTATATTTTTATTTTAAATCACATATACTTGTCTAGGGAACATGAATTATTAGTAATTTAAGTGAATAATTATTCTCATGTAATGAGAAGAGAGTTATATGTTGTTGGGACCAGGAAGTTTGAGGTGTTTTGAAGATGCTAAAAGTTTTTGTGGAAGATGTTAAGAAAGTTTTTGTCTTTTTTTTTCAAAAAAAATTTATCAAAGTTTGTTATGTTTCTAATAATTGGTGAACAAAAAAACTATTTTGGAAAAATTCCATCAAACAAACATTTTGGATAAAAAAAATTATATGAAAATTTCATAAGTAAATTTTAGATAAACATTTTAGATGAACATTTCATACAAACATTTCGGACGAACAAAGTAGAATCGAATGAACATTTTGGATGAAAATTTAAGACAAAAATTTTAGATGAAAATTTTGAACAAAAAATTCATATAAACATTTTGGATGAAGATTTCATATGAATATTTCATACGAACATTTTAGATGAACATTTTAAATGAACATTTTACCAGATAAAGTTTTATGATGAATTTATTATTCGAAATTATTTACAATTTTTTCATAAAGATATCAATTGTAAAATTTTGAGATTATATTTCAATGTTTCAATAATAATCAAGGAAGTTTGTGATTTTAGAAGAGTTAAAGAATTTTGTAGAAGTTCCTCAAACAATGAGATAAGGAAATTCAAGGAATATTGTTAAAATCTTGAATATTCCAGAATGTTTCAGGAGAGTTCTAGTGAAATTGAAATGAGTGAGAAGTTAGAATTAAAAATTGAAATTGGAGGGAAATCATGTTTGAGTTTCTATTAAAGTTCATCTATAAAAGGGTTCAGGTACAATTATGAAAGTTAAGTGTGTTGTTCACATGTGAAAAAGTCAAAGTGCTGCAGAATTTTTTTCTACAGAGTTATTAGACAAACTTTTGTAAGCCAGTTTTTGAGTACGAAATTTTCAACCAAGGAATATCTTGGTTGAATAATAATGTGATGATGATGATGATGATGAAAGTGGTGTTGATTATTATAAGGAACTAGATGAACCTTTTGGACAGACTATTTGGATGAACAAATCAAACAAATAATCTAATGAACTGTGAAACGGATGAAGTTTTATACTGAATGAAATTATTACCCATTTTATATGAGAAAGTGAAGAATAATTTTTATTCTAGAAGGGAAAAGGTGAATAATTAGAGTAGAATAGTGGAAACATATTGAGCCTATTGGTGAAGGTTTCTAAAAATTGTTATGAAATATTTATTACATCGTTATCTTTATAGAAAGCACATGCACTATAATTTTGATAATAGTGAAACACAAGTGTAATGATGTTCCTTGCATGTTGTAACCACATAAAAAGGTTTTTTTTCTTTTTTATTGTTTGGTAATGGATTATTTCCAAACCAAAACAAGGACTAGCTACTCTTATTGAGTGGTAAAGCTTGTAAATTCTTCTATTTTTTTGGAATGTTCTTGTGTGTTTGTTTTCTAAAAAGTTATAACTCTTTAATAGAAGATAAATGTTTTTTCATCAGAAATAAATTGTAAAAATAAAATATCATTGATTCACACCCTCCCCCTCTCAATGATCACATATATCTTATTGGGTCCTTTCGAGTGGTATCATAGGAAATGTTTCATTTAAAAACTCTTTGTTGAAGTTTTAATAAAAGATAAGTTTCTATGGATGTTCAGAATTATATGAATAGTAATGGGGTTCATATTTTCAATGAAAAAAACTATCATATTTGGAAATATAGGATGTTATCATATCTTATGTCCCTTTTTATGAAGTTCTTAAAGTTTTTATAGATTGTTTTCCTCCTCATGCTGAGAAGGTTCCCCTTATAGCTACTAACAAGAATAATTTTTAAAATGATGGGTGATCTATAAATGATATACTTTCCTCACTCTCTATAAGTGAGTTTATTAGAGTTAAAGGAGTTTTAACAACAAAATACATCTAGGATAACTTGAAAAACATCTATGAAGGAAATATGAAAGTGAAGAAGGAAAATTTGAAAATATGGAGGTTGAAGTACTAAGATCTTAAGATGAGTGATTATGAATCTATTGGTGACTTATTTATAAGGGTGAATGAAATTGTAATCCCCATAAGATGACTTGGTGAGAAATTGGAAGATTCAATCATTTTTTGAAAGATCTTATGAATTATTCCTGATAAATTTGATGTAGAAGTTTCATCATTAGAAGATAGAGATCCTAAAACTCTATCTTTGGATGATATTCATAGCACTCTCATAACTTAGGAAATGAGAATAGAAAAAGTGATGAACAATAATGAAAAGGCTGATTGAGAAATTTCCTTTAAAGCTACTAAGAAAGAAAAATATAAGAAAGTTATTGAAGATAAAGAAGTTTGTGACTTTGAAATTGAAGATAAGTTCAGTAATTTTTTTGATAAATTTGTTCCTTTGTATTCTAAATAAGTGAAAATATGCATAGTAATGTACAAAGGGAAGTTTCCACTAAAATTTTTTAGCTGCAGAGCTATTGGGAACTTTTTCAAAAAAAATCCACATCAAAAGGATGAAGAAGAATGTGATGAAGATCGAAAAAATTCAATAAGATCCATTAAGAATAAGGAATAAAAATCCAAGTTATATCATAAGGGATAGGATAATAAGTTCTCTAAATACAAAAGGAGAAACTATTTATCTAAGTGTGATGGTGATGATAATAGTGAATAAAAAGATGATAAGTTCAGTGATGTTGCGGCTAAAAAACTTCTTATTGAAAAAGTGAATGATCACCAATGATGAAAACAGTAGCTCAGATAAAGAAGCATCTTAGATGGATTTTATAATAAATATAGAGTTGAAATAATTTCTTACGAAGATTGTAAGACTTGAAAGAGATTTCAGAAAGCTAAAAAAGGAAAATATTTCAGTGAATAATAAAGAATATTTTCTTAAATAATAATCCATGTTGCTAAAAGAGTTTGATAGTCCAAAAAAGTTGGTTGATGAAAAGAAGAACCTCAATACTGAGCTTGAAAAAAAAGTTAAAGGTGAAGGACTGTGATTTAGGACTTGTTCAACAAAAACTTTTTAAATTTGAGAAAGGAGTTACAAATTTCTAAAAATAGATTATAGAATTTAGTGAAAGTTATGAGAAGAGAAAATATAAGAAGGATCAATAAAATTTATCCTCAATTTTTGGTAAAAAGAATGAATATTCTCATAAGGAATGTGTAGCTAAGAAATCTATGTATGTAACTAAAATAAGAAGAGCTAAAAACTATAAGTTTCTAAGGTTATAAATTCTAAACCAAAAGTTGTTACTATAGGAGATTATTTTGAGGCTGAGAAGATATCTATATTGAAGAATAAAATATTAGGTGATAAAAAATTATGTCATGTAATGAAATAACAATATGGAAGGTAATAAATTTGATGAAAAATGGAAATACAGCTCCAAACAGTATGCAAGTAATAGAAGGAGATATGTTTTCTATAGTTACTGCTGGAATTGTTATAGATTTGGTCATACAAAATATATGTGTTGGATTAACCATCAACATTATAGAGAATCCAAAAGAAGCTGGAGGCAAAGTTTGAGGGGGATTCAACCCACTCAAAAGAGATAACCTAATAAAGTTAGTTTGGAGACTGAAAATAGATTCAAACCTTTTGAAACTATTTTTGAAATATGTTATTAACATTGAAATCTTGCAAAAGGATGTATTTTTATGATATCAGCACAAAAAAATTATATAACAAATCTTAGAATCCATGTGAGATGAAAGAAAAAGAAAAATAAAAAGACTTAGTTGTTGAAACTACTCTCAAAGTTATAAAAGGAGAATGACACTGGATTTTAGATAGTGGATTTTCTTCACATATTACAAGAGACTTGAAGTTTTGAAGAATGTAAAATATTTTAAAGAACGTGTAGTGAATTTTGGAAATGATGAATTACTCAAAATCAAAGGCATTGGATCTGATATTATTGGGGAATAGAAATTAAAATCCAAATGAGCCTTGTTTATTGAAGGTTTAAAATACTATTTTTAATTGTTTTGAAACTCTATGATGAAGTTAAAAAAATTAGAAAATATGGTTTTTTTATAGAGTGTAAAATATAGGAACGTTGTTACATGAGGCCAATAAACAATGTGAAACTTGATTCAAGTTAGTGATTCTCAAATTACATTCTATTTGAGCATGATGGAAGGACATTAATTATGGTATAAAATGATGGGGCATATGTGTCATAGGAACATGAGAAATCTTATAATGAGATAAAGTACTCATGATATTCCTGATATGACAAGAAGAAGAGAGTGGTGTTTCTCTATTTTCCAAAATGGGAAGATTGCAAACTCAATGCATAAGAGTGTTGAGATACATTCAACTCATCCCTTGGAGTTGATACATTTTGATATCTTTGGTCCCATGAGTAAACAATCAACACATGAAGATAAGTACTTCATTTTTTTCATTGATGACTTTACTCACATTACAAATATTATTTCTCTAAAACATAAATCATAGGCTCTCAATATGTTTAAAGGTTTTAGGATAAGTGTGTAAAAAGTGTGTGGATGTTCTGTAAAGATAATTTTAACTAATAATTATAGTGGATATACAAGGGGAAGTTTGGAAACTATATTGAAAAACATGGAATTCTTCACGATTTTAGTGCACTATAAACACCATAGTAGAATGGTGGTGCAAAATGAAGAAATAGAAATTTGGTGGAGATGGGATGAACAATGTTGAACAAACATGATACTTCTCTTTATTTTTGGAGGCAAGCTATCAAAGAAACAGTTTATATTCAAAATCAATGCTTCTATAGGCCAAAATTTGATATGAATCTATATGAGAAGTATTATGAAGAAACCCTAAGTTTGAAGCACCTAAGGGTTTTTTATAGCCCCTGCATTATAAAAGTCAAATGTTAAAATATTGGAACGTTTTATCAAAGGAGTATTGATGGAATATTTCTTGGATACCCTTTTAATGGTAGAGGATACATGTGTTATAATAATGAAATAATAAATATGGTTGATTTAGAAGATATGAAAGATCTTGAACTATCTGATAAGAAATATTCTCAAACAGTTGTAGATATGGAAGAAAGGGAAAATGAGAAGGATGCAGTTAAACAACATAAAAATTTTCTAAATGATAGGCTAAGGAAGCAAGTGTAAGTTCATAACATCATTAGAGATCAACAAAAACATGTTAAAACCATAATATCTTCAAATTTAGTATCAAATAATTCCTTATAATCATAGGTTGTGCCAATTGAAGCGTCAGGAGTGGATTTATGCTATGTTGAAGAGATGGATTAGATTGAAAAAAATGATACTTGGGAACTTGTACCCAAAAAAATAATAAAAATTTTATTGGTACAAAGTGGGTGTTCTAAAACATGTTCAATGATAAAGGTGAAGTTATAATAAATAAGGCACGACTAGTTTTTGAAGTTTACTCAAAAATTGAAGGCATTGATTTTGATGATACCTTTTTTCTAATAGAAAGATTAGAAACTATCATAATCATCCTTGTTATTTCTACACAATGGAAATATAATTTTTTTCAAATGGATTTTAAGTCATATTTTCTTAATGAAGAGCTTTATGAAGAAGTTTATATAGAACAACTACGTGGCATCGTGATTGGGGAAGATGAATGTTTTATGTGCAAGTTGAAAAGGGATTTGTAGGGGTTGAAGCAAGCTCTAAGATATTTGTATTCCAAAATTGTATACTTTCTTAAGGAACTTTAACTTTAAGAAAGGTAGAGGTGATAGTAAACTCTGCATAAAATAAAATCAAGAGGTTTTCCTTATTGTGATTGTTTATATTTATGATATCATATTTGTGGGGAATGGTGAAGAAACTTATGAAAATTATGTTGGGGAGCTAAAGAAGATTTTTGAAATGTCCATGTTAGGGGAAACGAAATATTTTCTTAGCATGAGAATAATGTAAAAGAAGAAATATATTTTACTATCTCAATAGAAGTATGCTAAGGAACTTCTAAGGAAGTTTTGTATGGAAGACTCAGAACCAGTTTCCACACCAATTTTATTTAGAACAAAATTATTAAAAAAATGTTGAAGGAAAGGACATAGATCCTAAAGAGTTTAGAAAGTTGATTGGAAGTTTATTATATCTAACAGCCCCAAGGCTGGATATAGTGTATGTTGTTACACTTTTTGTCAAGTACCAAAGTGCACAAAAATAATATCATCTTATGGATGGAAAAATAATTCTTAGATATATCAAAAGCATAATTGATTTCGAGTTAAAATATGATAGTGTAGGAAAGATTGATTTGTTTGGTTATACGAATTGGGCAAGAAGTGTTGATGATAGAAAATCCATATATTGTGGAGTTTTCTTCTTAGGGGAAAGATTCATTAGATGGAACAAAAAGAAAAAAAAATTGTAACTCTCAGTACAGTGGAAGATGAGTATTTTGTTGCCACTCAAGTTGTAATACAAATTATGTTGATGAAGACATGGTTGTAAGACTTGTTTATTGATATGAATTTTACTCTACTCCTGGGTTGTGATAATCAAAGTACCATAAATATCACTAAAAACTAGTGCAACATTCTCATTCCAAGAAAATTGATATAAAATATCACTTCATCAAAGAGCATGTGGAGAATAATGGACTAAAGTGGGAGTATGTTCCTATAATGGAGCAAGTTGTTGATATCTTTACAAAATCATTTTTGAAGGAAACATTTAATGAGATGAGGTTGATAATGGGGGTTCAACCTCCCTCACTTAAAGGATAAGGTATGTAAATCTTTCCCCTCTCTATATTATCTTTGGATAGTGTTTTCAAGGGGGATAAAAATGTTTGCAACATAAATATATCCATTAGTGTGTATTTAACCTTTTAAGGAATGCATGTATTTTAGGGGAGTTTTTAAAATGGGTAAGTTGTAATCTCTCTCTGTGTGTGTGTGTGCGTGAACTATTTTAATATTTTTTTGAATTGTATGTAGGAAATATTGTTCTTACAGGAAATTTACAAGTGGAAGAAGGTGTTAAGAAGATGTAAATGTTTGATGTTTAAGAAAAAAGTTTCTTAAGTCACTGCTTTTGGACAGCATGGTATTGTGTTTCAATGATTCTTGTTTCCTACACTGATTTCATTCGCGTAATATTAGAATTGTTGGATATATAATCCATTGCATGATTTATAAAGTTTCGGTGATTTATGTTCCTTGGTTGACAACAAAATCCAAAGGGGGAGATTATTGGGACCAGGATGTTTAGAGGTGTTTTGAAGATGTTGAAAATAGTTGTGAAAGTGTTAATAAAGTTTTTGTATTTTGTTGTCCAAGCATAAATGATAGAAGTTTTTTAAGTTTACAATGATCGTTGAATAGAGAAACTTTTTTAGACAAAGTCCATTAGTGAAAATTTCGGACAGGCATTTCAAAAAATCATTTCATATGAACATTTCGGATGAACATTTCGGATGAACGTTTCAAACAAACGTTTTGGGTGAACATTTTAGACAAACATTTTGGACGAAAATTTCGGATAAACATTTCAAATGAAGAAAGTTAAATCATATTAACGAAGTGGAATCGGACAAACATTTCAGACGGGGATTTCGAATGAGCATTTCAGACAAACATTTCGGATGAATATTTTACCAGATGAAGTTTTGTGATGAAGTTCTGGTTTGAAATACTTTACAAAGTTTTCATAAAGATATTAATTATGAAGATGTTGAACTGCTCTTTCAACATTTCAATAATCATGAAGAAAGTTTGTGATTCTTGCATAGTTAAGAAAGTTTGTAGAAGTTCCTCAAACAACGAGTTAAAGAAATTTGAGGAAGATTTTTAAACTCTTGAATGTTCCAGAATGTTTGAGAAGAGGTCAAGAAAAATTGAAATGGGCAGGAAGTTTAACATTCAAAGTTGAGCTTGGTGGGAAAGCATATTTGAGTTCCCATGGGAGTGCATATATAAAAGGGTTCAAGTACATGTAGGAAAGTTAAGTGTATTGTTCACATGTGAAAAAATTTATAGTGTTACAGAATTTGCTTCAAGATATCAGATGAACTTTTGTAAGCCAGTTTTTGACCAGTAAGTTTTCAACCAAGGAATCTATTGGTTGAATAAGAAGAAGAAGGAGGAGAAGCAGAAGAAGGAGGAGAAGAAGAAGAAGAAGAAGAAGTGTTGATTATCAAAAGGCATTAGACGAACTTTCTGAATAAACATTTCAGATAGACTTTTCAGACGAACAAAACGGATAAAGAAATATGATGAATAGTGAAACTGATAAAGTTTTATAATGAATGAAATCTTTACCTATTGTTGGGTGAGAAAGTGAAGAAGGTTTTTTCTAGAAGAGAAAACGTTAAGAAGTACAAGCAGCACAGTGACAACATACTGAGCCTGTTGGTGAAGGTTCCTAAAAGTTATTACAAAATCTTTGATACACTTTATCTGTGTAGAAAGCACATGCACTGTAGTTTTGATAATAGTGCAACGTAAGTGTAAGGATATTCCATGCTTGTTGTAGCCTCATAAAAATGATTTTTTTTCTAGTGGATTGTGTGGTATTGGATTATTTCCAAACAATGTCAATGACTATCTACACTTACTGAATAGTGAACCTTATAAATTCTCGTGTTCCTATAGAATGTGTTTGTGTGTTTGTTTCCAGTAAAGTTATAACTCTTTAATAGGAGGAGAAGGTTGTTTCATAATAAAGAAACTATAAAAAGAAAAGATCGTTAATTTACCCCCTCCCCCTCTCGGTGATCACACAAACCCTGTTGGGTCCTTTCATACTTTTGGGGTAAAGTGATATTGGAAATTAATTTCAGTAAATTAGAATTCTTTTGATGGGATATAATTTAGGACCATTGGGTCAAGGAGAATTGAATATGGGAATACAGATAAATCATGAGAGTTGGTGTACCTAGTACGTTGTTCGAGTTGAGTTAACAATGTTCAAGGGAAACAAATTTCTCACCATGGGTAAGTAAAATATCATTGTATTGATATAGAATTGTGACGACTCATCGGAGAACAATCAGTGTGGGATAAGTTGGAACATGTGGCAACAACGTATCATGTTAGAATAGTGTGGTTTGGTAGGGAATATTAGTGTGATCAGGATAGGTACCTGGGAAGGGTACATCGATGTCATGGAAGTGATTTGTAGTAATTTTAGATAGAAAATCATACAGATGTCTTATCAGGTGAATAAGATATGTGTTTGGGGGTAGTACCTTGAATATGTTTGTGTGTGATTGGGAATTTAAGTATGATTAGAGGGGTTGATATGGGTTTTTCTGTAAGTTTTGAGTCAAGTTTCTATTGTAGGATAAAGATGGAGATGTCTGATGGTAGGAAGCACCATGGCGTCATTTGGATTATCAATTCTTTTTTTTCAATTAGCAAGCAATGTTTTCAATAAGGGATAGTGGAGTATTGATGAGATTTACTTATAATTCTTAATTAGAGTGTGGAAACTGAGATGGAATGGAAAATTTTGAATTTTTTCATGGAAATTGTTAAGATAATGGAGTTGTGTGTCTGGGGAGTATTAAAATGATTAGTGTGAGTTTGAGGAGTGGATGAAATATATGTTGGTAAAGCATCAGTAAGTGACTTGCATTGTTCTATTGAGTGATTGTAGGGTAATTGATAGTTGTGGGTTAAACTATTGGTGGTGTTTTATCAATAGAATGGGGTTAGGGAAGTAAATGTGAGGTTTCAGTGGCCTAAGTTGTTCACCAGAGTTACTCGATGACGCTTATTGGGAACAATAAGCATTATGGTGGGAAGTTTGTAACGACTCTGGATTTTACATGTATGTTTCCATAGTTTTTTTTTTTGGTGTGTATGAATGTGTAATTTGACTAAGAAATTGTATTTTGATGGGAAATATAGGAGGGTTGAAGAGACAGAGTGGTGGTGTTGTTATTCAGTGGCAAAGACAACTAGGTGCGTGGTGACCAAAATAGAGGTAAGGAGAGTTTCTATCTCGGCCAATGGGTAGACGATGGGTTGCCATCGAGTAGCTAGTGGTATTCCACCGAGTACCCAATAGCTTGTGAATCCATTTTCTAATAGAGGGAATTTTGGTAATTGTGCTATAAGGATTTTGATTAGAATTCACATTACTATTTGTTTCTTGTAGATGAACAGTAGTAGACTCCATATCCTCTTTCTTCCTCATCCAATTATCTCAATTTTGATGACGTTTAAATGACAACAATATTTTCCATCTAATTTTATGATTTAGCAAAATTTCAAAGATCCTACTAGATTCAGACATTCTTTCTTTCATTGAAGGCTTCGATTAAGCTCATTATAGGTGACATTGAACCTCTCATGATTTAATCTATGTTTCATGTGCAAATATGTGTGTGTAATGGAAATTAGAAACGAACGACCAAATTGAATCTTGAAGGTATCTCAATTTTATTAAAATTAAATATGTGAGTTATTATGTTTATAATGGCAAATATCTATATGATAAATAGAATTTCAAATGTGTTTATTATTGAGAGGTTCAATGAGATTTTTCAATAAATTTAGGAATTTTGGTATATATATATTTAGAAGAATTAATTGAAAAACAGGAGATTTTGGAGATGGGCAATTTGTGTAGTTGAGGTGAATTGTGAATTAACTATGAGACATCATGTCCTTGAATGAGAATTAAGTGGGGTTGGGAATCAAATTATAATTTAGGTTTATGATGATGTCTTTTGTTATTGGTTTTTGAATTGTTCTACTACTATTGTTCTTTTAAATAAATGGAAGGCATTATGCGAAACTGGTTCTTTATTATGGTGTGGCGACAATAATTTGAGCTGTGCATTCTATTCAAGTACTTCTCTAATATGGTTTATAAAGAATTGAACTGACTTGTCAAAAAAAAAACTGTCATATTTGTTGGAGTTGTATAGAATCTAGGCCTCGAAATTAGAAGTCTAGTGGTAAAAGATCATGTTTCAAAACACAAAAAAAAATCATGCATCGTGGCCACTGGCTGGGGATTTCTGCTCTCCAGCCCGGGCACCAAAGCTGGCAAACCAAGCCACCCGCATGAGCTGCGTGCCGAGAACCAGCACCCACCAGCAGACCAACACCCGGATGCCATGCACCGCCCATGGTGGCACATCAAGCTCCCCACCGAGCTTCAACCCCCTCATCAGCTGCAACACCCTGTAACCCTCGTATACAACAGGCACCACAAGCCACACAGGTGACCTCCAATGCCAGGTCAGCACCTCCGTCAAAGCCTGCACCAACTGGAGCAGGATGCATGGTCCCAGTAGAATTGCAAAGGAGACGAAAGGCAGCCGAGGCTCAAGGGAGCCCCGAGAACCCACCAGCATGGCAGCAGGGATCAAGAAGCCAATGATTGACGCGGCCACGTTCCAAGCCCGGTAGCTCAAGGGAGGCTGGGTGTTGCAATTGGGCCGAGCACAGGAATCAGCCATGAGGAAGAAGAGGGTTGCACCAAGGTTGAAGATGCAGTCAAGCCCGATAAGTGATAGGATGCTGGCAATGTTGGGGCCAAGGAATATAGAAGGTAGGGGCAGCCACAGAGTTGGCACCACACTGGTGGCAAGGAGAAGGGATGGACCCAGTACCCACATTGGCCATTTAAAGAACTTTGGCTGTGGAGAGGGCAGGTTTTGTACCCTTTCAGTTGGAGTTTTGGGTTTTAGGGTTTTAATGAACTTCGAATTGATATCATCGGTAGGAGAATGTGTGAGGAGGGAAGGATCCCATGGAGTCAAAGCTGCATGGCAGGCCAGGAAGCTTCTGCGAAGGAAAGTAAATTCATGGGAGGCAATTGTGGCATTCATGAACCTTGGATTCATTCTGGGGACAGAGATGGTTGAAGCAGCTAGGGTGATCAGGGCCACCATTTTCTGATTCACTGATGGGCGCTTTTGGCATCACAAAATGGTGTTTCTACTGTTGACTCTGAAAATAAAAACTATCAGACCAAAACAAATCCAGATTTAGAAAAAATATGCAAGTAACTTTTATATCAAAGTACAAATCACGTTCAAAGTAAAAAAAGAATAAAAGGAATTCCAGGCCACAAAGTTTTTCTCATAAAATCATGAGTGCAGAAGTTTCCATTTAATCATAAGCATCATAGCACCAATGTAGATGCGCATACATCAATGTTGTCAAAGGCGCGCGCATCAGAGCACATTGGCGAGAGGCACGGTGAGGCGCACCTGGAGCGTCTCATCACAGGTGAGGGGAGGCATCCTCACTGAGGCGCGCCAAAGACGCGCACCTCGCGCGCCATTGTAGGAGGCGCTGAGGCGCATGGCGCTGCAATGACGCACCCCCTGAAAAAAAACCGGGCATCCTTTCTAAAAAGTGGCAGCAGCGGGGTGGAAATTGGGGCGACATTGGGATGGAAATTGTTGGTCGGAGTAGTTAACTCAAGAGGGGAGGGGTGAATTGAGTAACTATAAAAATTTCTGTTTAAAAGATATTAGTTTTACAAATAATGAATTCCCCAAAAAAATAGATACAGTCCAGTTAATCAAGGTTATACTGTTATAAGAGTTTGACTGTTTAAACAACTTCTTAGAAGATTGATTAATTCTCAGTAATCTTAATTGGTATCATTAATATTACTTTTGAAGTTATCCTACTAAGACAAATCAGATATAACTTCTTTCCAAGACTAACTATCAAAGTGAATTTAGTGTTTTTCTTGATTATGTAGTAAAGCAGGAAAACAGAGTAGACTAAATTTAAGTGGCACAGCGGATATAAAACAAGTGGTTCAGTCTCAAGCCGAGACCTAATCCACTTCACTTGGTGATCACCTTCCACCAAACAGTTTATATAAATAAACTCTGATCCACACCCTGGATCGGGGTTAACAACAGTACATGGACTGTTCAGGCCACACAGGGATCTCTTCCACAGTTTTCGTGGGTAAACAAAGTAATGACCAGGTCACACAAGAACATCTTCCACAGTTGTCGTGGGTAAACAAGGGTAAAGAATATGGTGTGAGGATTTTAGAATCCTCCAGTTCAGCGCAGGAGACAGTGTATGTGTAAAATATACAGAGTACACACACTGCTCGAAAGTAAATAAAAGAATCACTAAAAGAGAGTAAATGTGAGTTTAGAAAGCTCTAGTGATTAGCAGTGCAGCTCTGGACTCCTTGGATAAGACAGAAATGCTTCTGAGTCCTTCTCTGGTTTTTGTGTTGAAAAACAGAGTGTCGTGGTTCAGCTTGTGTTCTTCACGAGTAAAGATGGTCTCTTGATCCCAGTACTTTGTGTGTTCTTCAGTAGAGTTGGATTGCATGCATGACAACAATTGCTTCCTTGAAGATCTTGCAATGTGTTCTTCGTGGTCGTGCTCACTGGCTTGTTTTCTTGTTCAGTATCATGCTCTGTAGTGTGTATGTTCTTCCTCTTGGGCGCACTTCTCTTTATCTTCGAAAAATGTATGAGATTTAGCCGACAAGTTCCATATGTGTCGTACCTCGTACCTCGTACTATGTCTACAAAGAAACATTAAATATGTCAGTGCATTAAAGACGTCAAATATGACCGTTAAAAAGTTAGATAGAAAAACGACAAAAGAGTTTAGGAAATGGTGTCACAGTAGATATACAAACGGTGTCTCCTTCACGGTATCTTCTTCACGGTGTCTCCTTCACGGTGTCTCTTTCACGGTCTCCTTCACGGTATCTCTTGGTCACGGTATCTCTTGGTCACGGTGTCTTGCTTACGGTTTCTGGCTTCACGGTGCCTTGATGACTGTGTCTTGCTAACTGTGTCTGGCACTTAGGCAAACAAAATGTCTGTCTTACGGTGTCGGTTATTAGTGTCTTGCTTCACGGTGTCAGACTTACTGTGTCACGTTGTCTCGTGGTCACGGTGTCTCGTGGTCACGGTCTCATTGGTCACGGTGTCTGACTTACTGTGTCAAGCTTCACGGTGTCTTATACTTAGGCAAATAACTGTATTCAGACTTAAACAGTAATATGCATAAAATGAATTGAGCTTAGCCATTATCAAGTATGAGATAACTTGAAGCATAAATACACATGATTAATAAGATTTGTGAGATTTGTGATTATTAATAAGATTTGTAATTATTATTGAGATTTATGATCATTAAAACATGATTAATACATGAGAAGTCCAACAGAAATCAAGGGCTACAGGGGAAGGAAATCGGCAGCAAGGGTGGAAATCGTGGCTACATGGGATGGAAATTGGGGCTCCTTTATGAAAAATGGCGGCTGCAGGGGTGGATATTGGGGGTTATAGGGGAGAAAATTGGGGTGCCACGGGATGGAAATAGGGGCTACTTCCTAAAAAGGGGTGGTCATAAGGGGTGGGCTGTCAGGAGCATTAAACATAACATTTAATGAATTAATTAAAAAATAACTGAAGAGAACTCTATAAAAAATAGACAAAAGCTCTCAAAAAATACACAGCACGCAGCAGCAAACGTACTGGGCAGCAGTAGCAACAAACGCACTGGAGGGGTTGAAGAGCAGAGGATTGATTATTTGATTATGGTTTTGTTAAAAACTATCTATATATATTTTAATTTGTATTATTTTGATTGAATTTAAGTTTTTTTTTTAATTTAATGTAAGTTGAAATTCTGTGCATATTTAATTATTTTTTGAAATGCGTCTTAATTTTCAGAGGCGCGCACCTCGCGCCGCATCCCCAAGCAGACTTTGCGCCTTATTCCGCCTCGCACCTTTTACAACACTAGCATACTTTTTTTTTTTTAAAAAGGTTGGGGTCGAGGCCTCATTTATTATTAAATCAAAGCAAATACCTTTTTAAACTGAGTAGAGGGAGACCCATTACATAGCTCAAAGACCCAGTGGGCATTTAGCCCATTACATGGCCCATAGACCCAAAGTTTTTGGCCCAAAGCCCATTCTGTGAATAGTACTGCTACAGTATCTGATGCTACAGTACCGCACAGTACCCAGCGCCACTACAGTACGCTACAGTAACTGCGCCCAATGGGTTTTGAACCCCCGTTTTTCATGTAGGATTATGAGGTGCTTACCACTAAGCCAAAACCTAACTACTACAACACTGACATACATGCTAGAACCAATAGCGATGTCAATTGACCATAATCCTTTCCAATACAAGAATAAAATGTTTAGTATGAACATTAGAGAGAAATGATCCAAAAGCCATGTTTGGTACAAGACTGAAGGAGACTGACAGAACACCAGTTCCATCATTTGGGAGAGATGAGATTTCTCCCCATTTGCATAGAATGCTTGCCCCATCTTTGAAAAATAACTTTTTACATAATTATAGATGATTGTATATGTTATTGACAAGAATGCCACTTAAACAAGGAAACAAATTATATTATATTATAATAATTATTAAATATTTATACTATTTAACATGTTCCGGTACACATTCTCCATACAAACCTTACAAACTAAGTACTCATCAATTTCTGTCTCATTCACTCTTCCTTTCCTTTTCCGTTTCCATTAGAAAAACTTCAATCATATCAAACATAGTGGAAATTCATCTGTGCATTCAGGGTTTCAGATGTGTCATCTCAATACATTCACAGAAAAATGCCGGTAAATATCAGTACAGGCTAAGCTGTTGAGATAAAATAACAGAAAATTCACAGTTCAGATGTCCCAAAAAGTGAGAACTGGCGTTAGCAGCTCTTAGTTCAATCTGCATAAACATACCATTTTAGTTCATTTATTTTTTCTGCTGGAGCTTAATAGAAGGGAAAACAATGTCCAGAAATAAAAAAGTCGCCAGCCCAGAATGAAAATGCAATAACCCAGATCTTTTACCATAGCTTTCCCTTCCATTTTAATTCTTCGCGGCAAATCACCCCCCCCCCACCCCCTCCCTAATTTCCTTTCCGATCAAAGAATCCCGCAGTCTTCAAAGTCTAACAGACGCTAAGGATGCAATCACTTGAAAACTTGGGCAAAATTTGGAATCGGTTCTTGAGAAAGATTTGGGCTCCTAACAGACCCATGAGCCTCCGGATAAGTTTCATTCTAACTACGACAAGAAAATTCATTCCATTAGCGAATAGTTCAATCATCTCAAGCACCTAGAATAACATGAACCCTTGTCAATTAATTTGTCTCCGAAGGGGATCGATTCAAACATAAACAACCGATTCAGATCAATCATTTTTTTTTTTTTGAAGATCAGACACCCAACACGGATCAGTCTTTAACGGATCTTCACACAAAATAATAGAGTTGAAACTTAGATGAAGGCGAAGAAGATGCAAGTTAACATTGTAAGACTTACAGAGAGCAGCCGACGGTCGAGGTACGGCGAGAGCAAACTCGGTGGAAATGCTGCCGAGCGAGCGAGCGAGCGAGGATGCTGCTCAGACATTCGAATAACTGATAATGCATTCATGGCTTTTTTGTCCAAAAAAAAACTGATAAAAATAAAGTTCATGAACATTATTTATATTTAGAACGATGCGAAATTAATTGTATTATTTATGAAATAGATAAAACTAAAACAAATCTTCTTTTCATTTCTTTTTTTGGAACAAGAAGTCAACTCACGACACCTCAATGACTCCCTTCACAACCAACATACCCATGATGGTTTTAAAACCAAATATTTGGATAACCCCTATGTGTCGAGAAGCTCCGATCAAACAACCAGAGAAAAAATAAAAAACTCAACCATATAAAAAAAACTCAAATCTAGAAAAATCTTGCACATCGAAGCCTCACCTACAACAACACTTCATCGTAATAGCATCTTACCCATAACCAAAACACAAAAACATAATAGAAAACTAAACATCATAAAATCGTAGGTCCCAAAATCCAAAAAAAACACAAGAAAAAAGCTCAAAACATCAAAACCCATAGATAAAGAAAAAAACAAGAAACAATGGTATAAGATGAGCAACCCCTGCTGCCCCCAAAAAAAACACATTATGCACCAAACACCAAATCCACAAAACCTAACCACTAACAAACTTTGAACTTTGCGGCAGATTCATAGCATTAATATCTTCCACTTTGTTCCTCTCCCCTTCCGTGAGGGTGAAATTAGACCTGTTATACACCCTTTCTCCTTCTCTAGTTAGTAACACACAACTTC
This sequence comes from Viscum album, assembly GCA_963277665.1. Lineage (NCBI taxonomy): Eukaryota > Viridiplantae > Streptophyta > Magnoliopsida > Santalales > Viscaceae > Viscum > Viscum album. Next base: position 1,083,550,758 of record OY728136.1, on the reverse strand, counting down.
ATCGACACTCCCCCACGATCTCCCTCCATACCAAACTCCCCTATGTCCCAAACACAGACAGAGGAAAAGTGAGCATAGGAAGAATATGCTTAATGTTGGGATTTTGTCTTAAAATACGAATGCATGGAAAAATCTTCATGACATTTAATGATGAGAGAAAAATATTTCCATTATAGTTCATAAAGAGAGAGAAAAGTTTTCTCAGCATTAAAGAAGAAAGAAGAAAATCTTTTCCATGGTAAATGGAATGATAAAAAGAATTTGACAACTTTTATTAGAAAGAAGTGAAGACAATTCCTATAAATGGGGGTTCATAAATATCATCAAGGAGGAACAAAGGTGGAACTGTAGGTGAAAAGTGTTGGAGTTGGTGCCCTAGAACCAACTTCTTTGTACTTTATGAAAAACATATATTCATTAAATAGATACCAATAAACTCCTTATCACATCATGATTGTTCTTCTATGTAACATTGCATGTGATAATGTCTCAAGAGTAGTTGTCGCACTAAAAGGTTATAGCAGTTCCTCGTTATGATGAGAACCTGGAAGTGTCGGGACACTATTCTTAGATATATGTTATATAGCCGGATGATATCATTTGAGGGACACAAATGACACAAGCTATCAAGGGCGGAGACTCATTGGACTTTGAGACACCTTCTCATGGTATACGTCCTTCGTGATATCCAGTAGGATATAATGAGAACGATGTTAGGGTTGGTGTCCTGAGAACCAACTATTTTGTACTTTGATTACATGAATGTACACTTATTATATATTTTTCATTGTTCTGCATGACTATAATATAATAATGTCCTGGAATATTTGTTGCATTGATAAGGTCATGACAGATCCCCGCTATGATGAGAACCTTGAAATGCTATAACAATATTCTTAAATAAAGTTCTATGGTTGGATGATATACTATGATAGGACACATCGTATATAGACCGTCATGTGCGAGTACTCGTAAGAAGACGAGACTCTCTCTCATGAAGTTCGCATTTGGTAATCTCCAAGATGGGAGATTATGAGAACAGACCCACCAGTAGCAATTCTGCATGTCTTGGTGTCATCGAACATTGCTATCTACGAGCGTGTGTAATGGTCCTTAGACTAGAAGATTATCGTTAACTCATGTCATGACTCGTGCACTTAGATTTGTAGACGAAAACCGCCACGAAGAGAGTTGGCGGGAAGTAGGGTACGTTGGGTGCATCACGAATGACATGTTGTTAATGGATAAGTCGAGGAAGGATTTGTCCCTTCCATATTTATGAAAGTAGATATCTCGGGCCCTTTGATTGAAATAGATATGTCGAATAAATTCCATGGCCACGGTGACACGACGAGTTTATTTCTGGAAGTCAAAGAATAAAAGATCAAGCATATAGGTGTATGACACTGCCATGAAACTTGCTTGACGAGATATTGAGACAAAGGGATTAAATTACACAGTAAGTGTTCGTATGAGGTGACACATCAATGTGGTGTCAACTTCTTTCTCTTGGGTGCCTTGACCCGTTGCTAGACAGTAATCTTGGACTTTAGGTAAGCCCGCCTAATGCCAATGAGAAAGAGGCCTAGAGGGTCACACACTAAGCGTATTCAAGTATCTCAAGTTGAATAAAGATTATTCTCATACGTGATTTAATAATTATTCAAGGAAGCCTAAATCGTTTTAATGTTGGAGGAAGAATAAAAACAAGTACACGCCGTGTATTAATGATTACACGCTGTGTAGTTTTTATTTTGAAAACAAGTACACGCCGTGTATTAATGATTACACGCCGTGTAGTTTTCATTTTGGAAAGGAAATGGAAAAATGAAAACAAGATATACACGCCGTGTACATTTAATGTACACGCTGTTGGGACGGAGAGTGATGGCAAGAGGGGGGGTGAATTGCCTTTTAAAAAAGTTTAACAATTTAAGAAAAAGTTAAAGCGCAACAGAAATAAAAGAGGCAAGACACAAAATTGATAACGGAGTTCGGCCTAAATCCCAAGCCTACGTCTCCGCTCCCAACTCAACCGTTGAGAGATTTATACGACAACTTTCTTTTTAATGGTTGCAGCAAGAAACCCACTAGACTTTAAGGTAGCCTAGAAACCTATTACAACTTGCTTTTTATTGGTTGTAGCAAGAAACCCACTAGCCTTCTTACAGGTGAAGGCTATCTCACCTATGACTCAAGCCTTTTACAGGGAAGGCTTGACTAACCTCTTCACACCTTGAAGGTGGTGTGAAAACCCAAACAAAGGGAGGATGAGAGAAAGAAGGGTTTGAATGCACAAACTCAAAATAATGCTCAAAATGATAAAACAATAAAAACCGTAAAGAGGAGAAGTCTTGGGCGCCAAATAATTGATTGGTGATGATGAAGAGCGCTCCCAAGCTTCTATGGTGGTGCTCCTTGGTTGTGGAAGTGAGTTGGATCAAGTGGGGATCCTTGAAGGAATGCGCCAGCGGTTCGCCAAATGATCGAAAAATGTTCCCGTGGGCTACTATATGTTTCCGGGGCTTCCTAGTTCTCTATTTATAGGAGGGGAACACCCAAATGGCCGTTGGGGGTCTTTGGAGCCGTTGGAGAGGCCTTCGGAGCCGTTGGGAGTCAAAAGTACAAGTCTGGTCAAAGCCCAACGGTTAGTTTGACTGGGCTCATCGGCTGGCCGGTGGTGTCTCACCAGCTGGCCGGTCCTGAGCCACCGGTTGGCCGGTGCTCCAGACAGAGAGCAAGCTCTCTGCCCAGGTTCTACCGGCTGGCCGGTGGTCAGCCACCGGCTGGCTGGTGACAATACCGGCTGGCCAGGGAGCTCACACCGGCTGACCGGTGGATCTGGACAGAAACCATTGCTACTGCCAGAGACCACCGGCTGGCCGGTGGGAATCCACCGGTTGGCCGGTAGACTCAGAGAGTCTACTTTCAGTCCTTCTTGGCCCAACTCCTTGGCAACCTTTTGCTTATCAACAAAAACACTTGAAAACAAGTTAGAAAAAAATAAGAGTTATTGTGATCATTAAAATCCAAGAGAGAGGGGTACAACAATCTCCCCCTATTTTGATGATCACAATCACCAAAACAAGCAAAAAAGACTAAAATGAAAGGCATGCTTTAAAGGATAAATTGAAAAGTAAAGCAAAGCATGAGAGAAATATTTCTCCCCCAATCAACCAAGGAAATCTCCCCCTTTGTGATTATCAAAATAGCACGGGGCATAAAATTTGATTGAAGGAAAGGATTGAAAAACAAGATAGAGTTTTTAAACCAATTGAAATTTCTGAAATTTGAATTGAAAGTTTTAAATTGAAAGTTTTGAATTGAAAGTTTTGAATTGAAAGTTTTGAATTGAAAGTTTTGAATTGAAAGTTTTGAATTGAAAGTTTTGAATTGAAAGTTTTGAATTGAATGTTTTGAATTGAATGTTTTGAATTGAAAGTTTTGAATTGAAAGTTTTGAATAGAAAAACGCAAAAAGGCTTAAACGATCCTAACTCCCCCTAAATAAAAACAACAAATCACCGGGGAGAGGATTTTAGAACCGAGACAAATTTTGGTCCGGAGAGACTCGCTAAAAGGGATTTTTCAATCCAAACTTGTCTTGTGGCGGGTCTTCTCCTATGAAATTCATCGTTAAAGGAAATGGTTTTGGGTCTTCCATACCGGGCATTTTTGCAGTCGCACTCGTAAATTAAGTGCCCGATCTTTTTTCAATAGTTGCAAAATTTATATTGGGAGCTCCCCCTTACAAAAATAGTAGGAGCATGGGAAGAGGAAGCTTGCTTGGAATAGCCAAGCCCTTGGGTGGTTCTAGATATGCATTGGGAACCAAGGAGCTTCGAAAGGTTATGTTCACCTTCGGTGAACTTAGCTAGGGATTTCCTTAAATCCTTGATTGTTGATTCCATAGAATCAACATCGGGAAGGTTTTGGATCTTGAGGGACAAGTCTTCCTTCTCTTTGAGAAGTTGATCCTTTTCGGAAGAAAGAATTTTGAATTTCCTTTTTAGAGCAATAAATTTGGAAGAAAGTTCGTGAAAACCTTCCTCCAATTGATCTCTCGCATGTTGGAGATCCTCGTAAGATAAATGATTGAATGAATTGGAAGAACAAGAGGAAGAGGAGTCGGAAGAGGTTACCTCATGAAATGCCATTAGACATTTTTTACCGTTGTCTTTTGAGGAGGAGGAGGATGGGGAGATATCACTCCAAGTGTCCTTGAATGCCTTTTTCTTTTCCTTTTGCTTGGCCCTTGTCTTGTGGAGTGGGCAATCGGGCTTATAATGGCCTTTCTTGCCGCACCCATAGCATATTACCTCGGGATCGGATTTTTTGTCGAGTTCTTCCTTTCGAGCCTTGCGAGATTTCTTCTTTTTTGTTCTTCTTCATGAATTTGTGCATCTTGCGGGCAAGGTTCTCGATTTCTGAATCGCCGCTTGAAGAGGAAGAAGATGAGGAGGAGGAGCTTTCTTCTTTTTGAACTTTGAAGGCGATGTTCTTTGGAGTTTCGATGAGTTTGCCTTCCTTTTCAGCTTGCCTCCTCATGGTGATCTCGTAGGTCATGAGGGATCCGATGAGCTCTTCGACCGGCATTTCTTTTAAATTCTTCGCTTCTTGAATTGTCGTGACTTTCGGTGCCCATGAACTCGGTAAGATCCAAAGGATCTTCTTGACCATCATCTCTGCAGAAACATCATCTCCAAGAGACTTTCTCCCATTACAAACATCAGTAAAGCGAGTAAACATATCAGTAATATTTTCAGATGGATGCATGGTAAAAGACTCAAAATCTTGACAGTACATATCCAATCGAGTACCCTTAACTTTGTTGGTCCCCTCATGGGTAACCTCCAAAAGTTTCCAGATTTCATGAGATGAAGTGCATGTGGAAACTCGATTGAATTCATTACGATCAAGGCCGCAATGAAGAGCGTTCATGGCTTTTCCATCAAGCTCGAAATTTTTAATATCGTCTTGAGTCCATTTGGATTCATTGAGATAAGAGAGAGAGTAACCATGCATGACAATTCTATAAATAGGATAACCTATACTTCTAAGAAAAGTAGACATGCGGGTTTTCCAATAGGTATAGTCGGTTCCATCAAAAAAAGGAGCACGACCCAATGAATAACCTTCGGGGGCGAAAGAAGATGAAGCCATCACAATGGATCTTGAATTTGAAACCGGTTAAGGTATTACACAAACACTTCCTTTGATACAAATTGTTGGGACGGAGAGTGATGGAAAGAGGGGGGGTGAATTGCCTTTTAAAAAAGTTTAACAATTTAAGAAAAAGTTAAAGCGCAGTGGAAATAAAAGAGGCAAGACACAAAATTAATAACAGAGTTCGGCCTAAATCCCAAGCCTACGTCTCCGCTCCCAACTCAACCGTTGAGAGATTTATACGAAAAATTGCTTTTTAATGGTTGTAGCAAGAAACCCACTAGATTTTAAGGTAGCCTAGAAACCTATTACATCTTGCTTTTTATTGGTTGTAGCAAGAAACCCACTAGCCTTCTTACAGGTGAAGGCTAGCTCACCTATGACTCAAGCCTTTTACAGGGAAGGCTTGACTAACCTCTTCACACCTTGAAGGTGGTGTGAAAACCCAAAAAAAGGGAGGATGAGAGAAAGAAGGGTTTGAATGCACAAACTCAAAATAATGCTCAAAATGATAAAACAATAAAAACCGTAAAGAGGAGAAGTCTTGGGCGCCAAAGAATTGATTGGTGATGATGAAGAGCGCTCCCAAGCTTCTATGGTGGTGCTCCTTGGTTGTGGAAGTGAGTTGGAGCAAGTGGGGATCCTTGAAGGAATGCGCCGGAGGTTCGCCAAATGATCGAAAAATGTTCCCGTGGGCTACTATATGTTTTAGGGGCTTCCTAGTCCTCTATTTATAGGAGGGGAACACCCAAATGGCCGTTGGGGGTCTTTGGAGCCATTGGAGAGGCCTTCGGAGCCGTTGGGAGTCAAAAGTACAAGTCTGGTCAAAGCCCAACGGTTAGTTTGACTGGGCTCACCGGCTGGCCGGTGGTGTCTCACCAGCTGGCCGGTGGTCCACCGGCTGGCCGGTCCTGAGCCACCGGCTGGCCGGTGCTCCAGACAGAGAGCAAGCTCTCTGCCCAGGTTCTACCGGCTGGCCGGTGGTCAGCCACCGGCTGGCTGGTGACAATACCGGCTGGCCGGGGAGCTCACATCGGCTGACCGGCGGATCTGGACAGAAACCATTGCTACTGCCAGAGACCACCGGCTGGCCGGTGGGAATCCACCGGTTGGCCGGTAGACTCAGAGAGTCTACTTTCAGTCCTTCTTGGCCCAACTCCTTGGAAACCTTTTGCCTATCAACAAAAACACTTGAAAATAAGTTAGAACAAAATAAGAGTGATTGTGATCATTAAAATCCAAGAGAGAGGGGTACAACACACGCCATGTAGTTTTCAATGAAAAACAAGCACACACCGTGTAGTTTTTTCAGTCAGGATTTTGAGGAAATAATATCATTTTTTTAAATGATATTTATTATAATCAGTGTGGACGCATGTCAAGAAATTAATTACTTAACATGAGGTTTTTAAAAGAGTTAATGAAATAAATAAAATGTGTAACGCGTTTATTTATTGTCATAACTCTATAACCTCAAACACGATTATAAATATCCTCACAATTCCAACTATTTTCTTAAGAGAATCGTTGTACACAAAAATTCTGGAGAATTCTATCAAGACCGAAAGAACTCCGTCCTTTAAGAACACTCTCCAGACCGATAGAGATCCACCTCCACCGGATCAAGGTGATCTAAGGCGGACAATGCAAGCAAAGGTTTCTCCACACTAGCACCCGGAGACACCTTTGGCGACGTCCAGAGATACGTGGTGCACGTGTGGATCACCGCTAGAGGAAGTCTACCCTTGGCTTCTGCGACGCAATGACGAATCACATCGGAACGTGATCAAGAATATCAACGAAGAAAGAACACCCAAAAGGTACTTCTTGTAGATTAATTAAATTAATTATAATCAACCTGTGACGATCCACTTTTGTGGTTCCGGGACCTTTCTTCTTCTTTGTCTATTTTTGTGAATCGATCCGTGGAGACTGGCGTTTATCATTGTATTGATCCCGAATTGATCATTGCTAATGACAAAAAGCCAAGTGGGCACATCCACCCACGTGCTTCCACTACGCCCAGAACCTTCAAATGGTATCAGAGGGAGGTTTCAACGTTAATTATAGTTATTTAATTTTCGTTGATAATTTACGCATTTATATTTGATTCAATTCGTGATAAATCATTCTATTAAACTGAATGAACGAGATCTGTTCTTCCTCTTTCATTTCTTGATTCACATCACAGAAATGACCTTTTAATTTTAATTTTGATTAAAATAAAAAAAAATGAGGAACTCATCCGGAGGAGCTGCTCTTTCTATCTGTACAACACGGGAATACACGGCGTGTAATGAAAACTACACACCGTGTACTTAGGTTCAACGAACCGGTACTGGTCCGCCAAATCACGCCGTGTGAATTGAGTATACCTGAGTTTTATTACACCGTGTTGACCAGAAATGAACGGCGCATGGAACCGGAATACACAACGTGTATGTTGAATCAACACGCTGTGTAGTCCGATTTAGCCCAAGTGAAACCGTGTACAAGGAGAAGCCGTGTTCCATGTACACGGGATTTCCAGGCTAGTAACCACGTAACAAGGAAGTACACGCCGTGTTAGATTAATCTACACGCCGTGTACTCCAAAATTTCTAAAGTAGAGAAAACACGCAAAATCCCCCGGTGTGTACTTTGGATAAAGGGTGAAAATAAATACACATCGTGTAAATATAATGTAATGAATCGCCAATTCTCATTGGTTTGAGAGCTCAACGAGTCATTACTAGGCCTTAAGAGACATCCCCAAGGCGCCAAAGGTTGGTAATAAATGTTGAAGGGTTTCAAAACACATGGGGGACGATTTACCCTTTAAAATGAAGACAACCAACAAACAATGCAAACTAGATAAACATATCCAAACAACCACTATATGATGCATGATTTAAAACCGAAAAACTCAACCATTATTTCCATAATAACCCCACCAAGTGAAACAACAGAAAACAAAACCAAATCAGAGTAAACAGTGGAAAGACAACTACACGACTTCAAGACGACAACCCAACTCCATGCTCCATATGCTCCAAGCTCCAACGTCACGAACCAACCCGAACATCACGAAGTAGTGCTATAAACATGTGACACTTTACCTTTGCCAACATCCCGGTATATGGCATCTGCAAAAGAACCTACGTGCCAAAGCAGGGGGTGAGTAATGAAACTCAGTAGGTTTTCCCCGATGAATTCACAACCCATGCCTCTAGGATAAAACATGTTAGCACATTTATATAAAACAATTTATATAAAACAATTCCAAAACAGTTCACAATATAACAAGTTCCATGTCAAAACCATTTTCCAACAAAACCCACCTTTCTCAAGAAAAGCAACCAAGCAAAGTTTCCAATTAAGATCCCATTTCCATTTTGGCACATTCAACCCAGTTCACATATCCACACAACCATCCATTCATGCAACCTGGACCTCCCTATACTCGCGAGTGGTGAGTTATCCTTCCACTAAGTCATCACTTAGTGGACTACCCTGATGGGGGTACTTCACGACCTTATCCGTCCCTTTTGATGGGGGTACTTCTCGCCCTTATCCATCCAACCTTTTGATGGGGGTACTTCTCACCCTTATCCATCCCAATGCATATGAACACACACCACAACTCATGCAAATCCATGCCAAAACCAAGTGTGTTCAAAACCTTTCAATAAAGCATCAAACCTTTTATTGAAAAACCATTTCTTTCGAGAAGCAAAACCATAACAAATTTTAAATCACCATTTTAAATTCACATCAACCAACACATTCCAAAATCACACAATTTCCATCACCCGTTACTTAAAAGGGGTTTCAAACATTCTTTCACAGCAGATAAACAAACCATTTCAATCAAGGAAAACAATTTGAAACTAATCCTTCAAGTTCTAAGAAAGAGGAATCGAGAGTGAAGCCACCTACCTCAACAAATTAGGTGAAACCAACCAACGGACGAAGAACACCAACGAAACTGAGTTAATTCTCCAAAAACCCTCCTTAGATCTCTTCTCCTAACACAAACAAGACCAAATTTTATCATATTTGGCATCCAAACCCTTATATCTACCCATAACGGGTGTATATATAAGAAAACGAGAGAAGAGGAGAAGTATATCTAAGTAGATCTAAGAAACTGATCAAGAATGATCACATACCTTAAGAATCCGGCTTCAATTCGCCAAGAGAACCTTTCGAATCGCCTCCAGAATGCCTGGGAGAAGTCGTCCAACCTTCAAGGGAGAGTAATCCTGAGTTAGGGACACTTAGGAGCTTTAATGAGGCAATTAGAGGCAAAACAGATTAGATCCACAATTTTAGGATCTAATTTTAAGTGACCGCATGGTTAGTCCGCACGGTTTGACAAACTGTGTGCTAACTGTGCGTTAGCTTCTGCCTTGGCCATCCTTCACGCATGACCTCATCGCACGGTTTCCCTTAACCATGCGCTAACCATGCAGAATCCACTGCCTCCCCAGTCATCTACGCACGGTTTGGCCGCACGGTTTAGACTAACCGTGCGCTACCCGTGCGCCTTCCCCTTTACTTCAAACTTCAATCCAGGATCTCCCGACTCTCCCAAACGTCACCCTTAACTTTTAAAACAAGAAAAGGATCAAGTAAGGGTTACATACCAGAAACTGAGGGTACTACATATAAACTACACGCCATGTACTTTCTAGAAATGGAATTTCACCAGGTTTCCTCCAAAAGTACAAAGACCTGTACAAGGGACATGGATGAGAAGAATCTCAAGGAAATTCAGAAAGGAATTTAAGATAAATAATTGATTAATTATAAGATCATAATTAATTAATTTCAAGCACGACTTATCTTAAATAATAGAATGATTAAAAGAATTTGAATTCTAAATATGTGTAAATGTCGTTGCATGCTATGGATGCTCATGATCTAGACCAAAGACCCTTTGTATGTGTGTTTGGTTTTATTTAAATTTGTTTAATTTAAATTCTTTGTCCTGCGAGCCTTCTTCCAATAAAATGTAGGGCCTGTGTGCCCATGGTTTATTTAATGTAAACCCCATGTAATGGGGGATCTCCCAAGCCAGGGAGACGGTTCAAAACCTGAAGATGAGGCAAAACCAACCCAAGAAGATACAAAGGTGGACAGGTGGGAGCTGCAAAACACGAACCATCGGTTCAAGGTGTTTTTCCCTAGGTCAGAGTTATCTTATCAAACTGCTAGATAAGCTAACCAATAAAATCTCATGATCATGCCATATTATTTTACTTATGTATGATTTCATGGTTTATTTATTATGTATGCATTGTTGCGATTACATAGTTAATAAAATGAACAAGCATGCAAAGATGGAATAAAATAAAAACCGGACTATGCGTAAAAATTATCGGAACATGGTTAATAAATTAATCAAGAATAACTTAATATTAACAAGCATGTGATAATGATAAACTACGCATAAAGGATTAAAATCCCTCAATACCATATTAAGTCAGACCAAGCCTTCCGTTACTTGATTAAGGGCAAGACTCAATAAAACTATGTGTTCGACTAACCCTTGTTGGGACACTTACTTTTATATAGGAATACCTTATGAAAGGTTTCAGGTTGACTTAACTATATTACATTAAGAGGAGTATCCCTTGCTATACTTGATGTAATATTGGAGGCAAGAGTTGAGGAAATCCAAGTTAGGATTTCAGGATTGGAGAGTCCACTCAATAGATCAAGGAACTGTAAGCTCACAGTTGGCAAAGACCTTCCTACCTAAATACATTCAAATAGATTGACCAACCATTTTTGGGGTATGTGAAGGGGAATATGGATCCTTGCCACTAGAATTTCAAAGAAACTAGACATTCCGGGTTCAATGGTGATGGCCATTGGGACTTGATAAAATAGTTGGATAATTAATAAAATTTATTATTTCTTATAAAATGTAATCAAGAAAGTACTGATAAATATGCTCTTTTAAATTGTAGAATCAAATATGACAAGCTCATCAACCACATTTTCTCTGTGATCAATTCTAGATAAAGACAATATCCTCACCAGCAGTAACTTTCAGGAATGGTTTAGGCACCTTCGGGTTATCCTACGCCATGAATGAAAGATTTACGTGCAGGAGTCCTCACTTCCCAATTCTCCTACCCAAGGGGAGAGTGATCAAGATTTCCTGATCTATGATCAACATTTGAATGATTCACTTTACGTTCAATGTTTGATGCTATCATCAATGTCTAGTGAGCTCATGAAGTCTCATGAAGACATGGATGCCTATAGCATGCTCAAGAACCTCTGTGGTCTATATCAGGAGAGAGAAATACAGGAAAGGTTTGAGATCTCCAAGGCTCTATTTCAGAGCAAGCTTGGAGAGGGTGCCCCAGCCGAGACTCATGTAGTCATGCTCATTGGCTACATTGAACGCTTGGAGGTTCTAGGGTTTAAACTCCCCGAGGAACTGGGTACCGATCTCATTCTTGCATCACTTCCCTAGAGATTCTCTAACTTTGTTGTAAATTTCAACATGAACAACGTTGATAAGTCTCTATCTGGTCTTCTTATCCTTATTCGCCAAGTGGACAATGATATAAAGTGTGATAAGCCTTCTGTCCTTATAGTGAATAAAAGGAAAGGGAAGGCGAAGAGATTTAAGCCCAAAGCTTCTTCAAGGCCTTCCAAGAAAAGGAAGATCAAAGGGGAGGCAAGAGAATAGGATGCTGTTTGTTTCGCATGTGGCAAGAAGGGCCACTGGAAGAAAAACTGCACCTAGTCAGGGAAGCAAGGGGAAGCTTCAGGTGCGTTTTTCATCAAATTCAATCTATCTGTTTCTACAAATTGGGTATTAGATACAGCTTGTGGTGCTCACATATGTATCCAAATACATGAACCAAGTAGATTTAGGAAGATTGATCGAGGGAAGGTAGATCTACGAGCAGTCAATGGAGCCAGACTTGCTGCTGTAGCTGTCAGGGACTACCACCTCACATTGCCTACTAGGATGGTCTTGGTTTTAAAAGGATGTTATTATGTACCCTCTGTAACCAAAAACATTATTTCAGTATCCATATTAGATATTGATGGATTCATCTTCAAGTTTGGAAATGAATGTTGATACTTTTATAAAGATAGCATTTGTTTTGGTAGGGCACATTTATATAACGACCTTTATGTGTTAGACTACACAAACCAAGTGATGACAATCGATGACAAATTCAATTCACATGACTCATACCACACCCAACTTTGGCATCACCGGCTAGGACATGTCAATGAGAAACATTTGAAAAAATTACATCAAGATGGGTATTTAGATTCTTTCGAACTAAAACCACTTGGTGTATGTCATGCGTGTCTACAAGGCAAAATGAACAAAGCCCCATTTAGTGGGAAAGGTGAAAGGGCTAAAGATCTTCTAGAATTAGTTCACATAGATGTGTATGGACCATTTCTAGTTGAAGCAAGGGGTGGGTTCTCATACTTCATAACTTTTACTGCTGATTTTAGTAGATATGGATATATTTACTTAATGAGGTATAAGTCAGATTCTTTTGATCGGTTCAAAGAATACAAGAATGAAGTTGAGAACCAGCTTGGTAAGAAGATTAAGAAACTACGCTTAGACAGAGGAGGAGAATATCTTAATCAGGACTTCATTGATTTCTTACAGAAGTTTGGGATTCTATCTCAACTCAATCCTCCTTACACACCTCAGTGGAATGGTGTAAGTGAAAGGAGGAACCGCACCCTGTTGGACATGGTGAGATCAATGATGATTCATGCGAGTCTTTCATTATCCTTTTGGGGATATGCATTACAAACAACATCACACATACTAAACCATGCACCAACTAAATCGATAAATGGTATTCCATACGAGTTATGGAGTGGACGCAAATCCATATTATCGAATTTACATGTGTGGGGTAGTGAAGCATTTGTTAAGGCCTCTTCAGGTAACAAACTTGCACCCCGAGGCACAAAGTGTATCTTTATAGGATATCCCAAGGAAACAAGGGGATATTACCTATACAACCCATCAGATAAAAAGGTTATAGTGGCAAGACACGCCATATTCCTTGAGAGGGAGCACATCTCCAAAAGAGATAGTGAGAGTGAGATAGACTTCGATGAAATTGAGGCTCAAGATACATAGGAGTTGGTACAAGAACAGATTCCACAAAGCCCTGTGGAAGAACAATCTGTTCTAGTGACACCAAAACTGCGTAGGAGCACGAGAGAGGTAAGAGAACCAGAACAATATGGTCTTCTTTTCACTGAGGATGGTGACTAATTATTGGTTGACAATGATGATCCTCTTACCCACAAGGAAGCAGTTGAAGGAACAAATGCTACCAAGTGGAAAGAATCCATGAATTCTGAAATGGATTCCATGTACCAAAACCAAGTCGGGATTTTGGTAGATCCTCCCATTGATGTAAAGCCTATTGGTAATAAATGGATATTCAAGAAGAAACTGGAAATGGAGGGGTAAGTCATCACCTATAAGGCAAGAATGGTTGCAAAAGGTTTTAGACAGTGTCAAGGAATTGACTATGATGAAACCTTTACACCGCTTGCGATGCTAAAATCCATCAGAATCCTATTGGCCATTGCCGCTTACCATGACTATGAAATTTGGAAAATGGATGTCAAAACAACATTCCTTAATGGGAACCTCCAGGAAGACGTCTACATGACACAACCTGAAGGGTTTGTGACTCCAAAGGATTCCAATAAAGTATGCAAGTTGCAGAAATCCATTTATGGATTAAAACAAGAATCAAGGTCACGAAACATTTGTTTTGATGAAGTCGTAACAGAATTTGGCTTTATTAAGAACAAATGTGAGCCTTGTGTATACAAAAGGTTTAGTGGAAGTGCAGTTGTTTTTCTAATAGTATATGTTGATGACATATTACTAATTGGAAATGAAGTACCTATCTTACATCCAGTTAAGGCATGGTTAGATAAATGATTCTCTATGAAATACTTGGGAGAGACAACATATATTCTTGGGATCAAGATCCATTGGGATAGATCTAAGAGAATTCTGGGACTAAGTCAAAGTACATACATTGACAAGACACTGAAGAGATTCAGTATGGAACAACACAAGAGGGGATTTTTTCCAGTGTCACATGACATTCATCTTTCAAAGAAAATGTGTCTTCAGACACATGAGGAAAGAAAGAAAATGGAAAGGATCCCTTACACATCCGCGATTGGGTCAGTCATGTATGCTATGCTATATACAAGGCTAGATGTTTCTTATGCATTAAGTGCGATATGCAGATATCAAGATGATCTAGGAGACCAACATTAGATGGCAGTCAATACTATCCTTATGTATCTAAGGTGTACTAAGGATATGTTCCTGGTTTATAGAGAAGATGAGGAACTAGTCATCAGGGGACATGAAGATACTAGTTTCCAGACTGATCAAAATGACATGAAGTCGCAGACTTGATACATCTTTAGTTTAAATGGAGGTGCAGTGAGCTGGAAGAGATCAAAGCAAGCTGTGGTGGCAGATTCTACAGCAGAGTCTGAGTATATTGCAGCTTCTGAGGAATCTAAAGAAGTAGTATGGATGCGAATATTCATCCAAGAGTTGGATGTAGTACCTAGCAGTAAAGGTCCTATCACACTCGATTGTGATAATACTGCAGTAGTGACACTTGTAAAAGAGCCAAGGTCACATCAATGGACAAAGCACATACTCCGGAAGTATCATCTCTTGAGGGATTTTTCTTAGAGAGGTGAAGTTGCAGTGATCAGTTTTTCCACGGAAGACAACGTGGAAGACCCCTTGACTAAAGCCTTAACTCAGCAGAAACATGATCATCATGTGAGGTCTAGCGAACTAAAAATCGTAGGCAGTTGGCTCTAGTCCAAGTGGGAGTTTGTTAGGGTAGGTGTCCTAAGAACCAACTATTTTGTACTTTGATTACATTAATGTACACTTACTATATATTGTTCATTGTTCTTCATGAATATAATATAATAATGTTCTGAAATATTTGTTGCATTGATAAGGTCATGGCAGATCCCCGCTATGATGAGAACCTAGAAATTCTATAAAAATATTCTTAAATAAAGTTCTACGGTTGGATGAAATACTATGATATGACACATAGTATACAAACTGTCATGTGCGAGTACTCATAAGAAGACGAGATTCTCTCTCATGGAGTTCGTACTTGGTAATATCCAAGATGGGAGATTATGAGAACAGACCCACCAGTAGCAATTCTGCATGTCTTGGTGTCATCAAACATTTCTATCTACGAGCATGTGTAATGTTCCTTAGACTAAAATATTATCATTAACTCATGTCATGACTCACACACTTAGATTTGCTGACGAAAACCGTCATGAAGAGAGTTGGCGGGAAGTAGGGTACGTTGGGTGTGTCATGAATGACATGTTGTTAATGGATAAGTCGGGGAAGGATTTTTCCCTTACATATTTATGGAAGTAGATATCTCAGGCCCTTTGATTGAAATAGAACTGTCGAACAAATTCCATGGCCATGGTGACACGATGAGTTTATTTTTGGAAGTCAAAGAATGACAGATCAAGCATATAGGTTTATGACACTGCCATGAAACCTGCTTGATGAGATATTGAGACAAAGGGATTAAATTACACAATAAGTGCTCGTATGAGGTGACACATCAATGTGGTGTCAACTTCTTTCTCTTGGGTGACCTGACCCGTTGCTAGACAGTAATCTTGGACTTTAGGCAAGCCCGCCTAATGCCAATGAGAAAGAGGCCTAGAGGGTCACACACTAAGTGTATTCAAGTATCTCAAGTAGAATAAAGATTATTCCCGTACGTGTTTTAATAATTATTCAAGGAAGCCCAAATTGTTTTAATGTTTGAGGAAGAATAAAAACAAGTACACGCCATGTATTAATGATTACACGCCGTGTAGTTTTTATTTTGAAAACAAGTACACGCCGTGTATTAATGATTACACACCATGTAGTTTTCATCTTGGAAAGGAAATGGAAAAATTAAAACAAGATATACACGCCGTGTACATTGAATGTACATGCCGTGTAGTTTTCAATGAAAAACAATTACACGCCGTGTATTTATGATTACACGCCGTGTAGTTTTTCCATTCTGGATTTTGAGGAAATAATATCATTTTATTAAATGATATTTATTATAATCAGTGTGGACACATGTCAAGAAATTAATGACTTGACATGGGGTTTTAAAAAGAGTTAATGAAATAAATAAAACACATAATGCATTTATTTATTGTCATAACTCTACAACCTCAAACATGATTATAAATATCCTCACAACCCCAACTCTTTTCTTAAGAGAATCGTTGTGCACAACAATTCTGGAGAATTCTCTCAAGACCAAAAGAACTCCGTCCTCCAAGAACACTCTCAAGACCGAGAGAGATCCACCTCCACCAGATCAAGGCGATCTAAGGTGGAAAACACAAGCAAATGTTTCTCCACTCTAGCACCCAGAGACACCTTTGGCGACGTCCAGAGATACGTAGTGCACGTGTGGATCACCGCTAGAGGAAGTCTACCCTTGGCTTTTGCGACTCAACGACGAATCACATTTATAAGTGTCATTGGATATTCATATCTACGGACGTGTGTATTGGTACTTATACTTTAAGATTATTATTAATGGGTATTATGACTTGCGTATTTAGATGTATTGGTGAAAACCGTAACAACATATGTTCACAGTGAGGTAGAATGTGTTGGGTGCGTCACGAGTAATACTGTATTAATGAATAATACAAAAAAGGATTTTTCCCTTATATTCCATAACAAAAGTTGATATATCAGGCCCTTTGATGGAAATGATATAGCCTAAATAAATACATGACCATGGTATTCTATAGGCAAGTTCAAATTATGGGAAGTCAAAGAATGAGAAATCGAGAACATGTGTTGATGACACATGCATGCAACCTTCTTGATTGAAGATATCAAGACAATGAGATTATATTGCATGGTAAGCATTCATATGAGGTGACATGTCATTGCAGCATTAACTTATTTCTCTATGGATGCCTTGACATGTTTCTAGACACTAACCTTTGAATTTATGTTGTTCTTCCTAATGCCACTGAGAAAAAGGCTTATAGGGTTACAAACTAAGTGTATCTAGTATCTTAGTTAAATAATATATATTATTTATTATTTAACAAGTTGAATAAATATTATTCCTGAATGTGGTTTAATAATTATTCATGGACGTCTAATCGCATTTATTTCGATACTAGTTATTCGAGAAAATATATTGTGGCTGGAATAATTATTAAATATTATTTTTCTATTTAGTAAATATAATATTTATATATTTATTGGTGAATAATGTAGTGATATTTATTTAATAAATAAACATTCATTATTCAAGGTTCAATAACTATGGTAGAGGATTGGCGAACCGAGTTAAGGGTTCAGTGAAAAATAATAATATTGGATATTATTTTATTAAATAATATTTAATTATAACTCGCAAGTTAAGTGCGTGTCAGGAAATAATAATGTTGCTGTTATTATTTGATATGGGGGTTTTTCTAGGATTAATAAAATAATTAAGGCACTTGTGCAAATTATTTATTATTACTCTAGTGAATTAAATGACCAGTTATATTATTCTCTTATTAGCCAAGCGTTAACCAAGCGACGCATGATTGTTGTTGTGCACAACAAACTGGAGAAAAGCTCTCAAGCCTAGAGAGTTCATTCCTCTCCAAGAACACTCTCAAGAATGAGATAAATCCTCCTCCCCTGGATCAGGGAGAATGATTTGGAATCGGTTCTTAAGGCGATCGAAGGCGGACATCACAAGCCTAAGAATATTTCATGCTAGCACCCGGAGACTCCTTTGGCAACATCCAAAGATATGTGAAACATGTGTGGATCATCGTTAGTGGAGATCTACCCTTGATCTCTACAACGCAATGAAGATGAACTGCAAATCTGTGGTTGAACACATCAACAAACAAGGAATCACCTTGGTGGTAATTCTTTGATTTAATTAAATTAATTATAAACAAAATATGTTGATCATCTCTCTTGGTTTTGGGGGAAATTATTTTTTGTCTAAATCCTTGATTCAATTCCATAGACAATGACATTAATCATCATATTTATCCCGGATTGATCATCAATTATGGAAAAAATAAAAGTTGGGCACCATCCCTCCCACGCTTCTGCTGCACCCAGAACCTAAAAGTGGTATAAGAGCGGGCATATTATTGTTTATAATTATTTAAATAATTCATTGATGATTTACACTTTAATAATTAAATTTTTCAATTCAAGTTTAATAATTTATTTTTAATCTGAATTACGAGATCTATTCTTCATCTATCATTTTTCACAGATCTAAGAGAAACGATTAATTTTATGATTAAAATAAAATCAAGGAACTCATCCGGAGGTTCCAAGGATCCTGGTCGTATAACACCAGACTACACACCATGTAATCGGAATTACACACTGTGTAGTATTGTTCAACGCATCAAGATTTGGTTTGGAAATCAATTTGAGATCTTGTATTAATTAGGCATTAATGACACCATTAATGACCTTTATTCCACATAGTGTTGACCAGGATTAACTGGCGCATAGAAACTAGACTACATGTCATGTAGCCCACTGGACACAGCGTGTAGTCCCTTCGGGTCAGGGTTGAGTCGTGTATCCCATACACGGCTTAACCGGCTGGTGACAGTGTAACATGGAGTCTACATGGCATGTGGCACACTGGAAATGTCATGTACTCCAAATATTTCTAAAGTACACCTCACACATCATTTCCTCAAGAGTGTACTTCAGATGGACAATGAGGAGGTTAAATGTCATGTATTCGGATCTACACACATGTACTTTTTCCATATTACACATATTTAAAATTTATTATTATATTATATAACCCTTGATACATGTACCTTAGTGTGAGCATAAATATGGGACACAACATGTGATAGGTGTTTGATATATATATATGTTTAATTAACATCTGCGTAATGTTCAAAGATCTTCACATCATGTATGAGTTGTATTACAATTATAATTCTATGTGCATGCTACATGTCACAAAGAATAAAGTGTATATAAGTATAATACTTGTTGGGTAGTTTTGGATGAATATTCACCAGGTTACCTCCAAGGTACAAGTTATGTACACAGTTAATTTTAAATGAATTTATTAATTTTATTAAAATTATAATGGATGGGAATCTCAAGGAAATTCAGAAAATGTTTAAGATAAAAAGATTGATTAATTAAAGATAATAATTAATCGATTCGAGTGCGATTTATCTTAAATAAGAATGATTAAATAATTGAATTCTAGTTTTATTAAATGCGCAATTAGTTTCATGCATGTGTATGATCATGAGTTAGAACAAACCTTTGTATGTGATTGGTTTCCCTTTTAATTTATTATTAAATAAAATTGTTGGTCTGCGTTCCTTCTCTCCTCATTAATATGCAGGGTCCGCATGCCCATGGTTTCTTTTATATAAACCCCATTTTACCCCTCACTTGCGTGTGAGTAAAATCATATGTAATGGATGGATCTCCCAAGATAGTAGAGTCGGTTTAAGTTAGGAGTTGAGGCAAAACCAATCCAAGGAGATACAAAGCTGGGCATGTGGATAGATGTAAAAACAAACCTAATTGGTTCAAGATGTTTCTCCCCTGGGTTAGCAGTTAGTTTATCAACTACTAGATAAACTACCCATTAAAACAAGATCATGACCATACCCTTTATTTTATTTCTTTCATTTTCACGATTTATTCATTATGGATGTATTTTCATGATCGCATAATTAATGAATTAAACAAACATGCAAGATGGAACTAAAATAAATTGGCTTATGTGTAAATATTATCTAATACATGGTTAATCACTTAAGATTATCACACTTAATATTAACAAGCATGTGAAAAGGTAATAAATAGAAATTTACGCATAAACTATAGAATCCATCAATAAAATACTAAGTCTGTATAGCCTTCCATTACTTCAGCTAGAATCAAACCATATTTTAAAGTGCTTGACCAGCCAAAGTTGGGGTGCTTTCAATTATTGGGGAATTCTAATTTGAGGTTTTGGGTTGACTTGACTTATTTTACATCAAGGGTTGACTTCCAAAGTAGGACTTGGTGTAACTGAGAGGCAAAGGTTGAGGAAATCCAAAATTAAGGATTTCATGATTGGGGAGTCCAATCAAAGGATCAAGGAGCTATTAGTTAATGTAGTTGGCATTTGGAATGCCTACCTAAAACCTTTCAAATTTCTTGACCAGAAAAAGTTGAGGTAATGCGAAGGGAAATATGGATCTTTGTAGCTATAATGTCCAAGAAACGAGATATTCTGAATCCAATGGTGAGGGCTATTGGGTTTTGATAAAATAGTGGGAGAATAATGAATATTTATTTATTTATTTGTCTTAATTTTATTAAATTATGTACTAAAACTCTATTGATATTATTTGTAGAAACGATATTAAAAATGAAATCAAACATATCATTGAAATCCATACTCGATAAGGAAAACCTTCTCACCAGCATTAATTTTTAAGAGTGTCAAAGGAACCTCCAGGTCATCCTTCACCATGAAAGGAAACTATAAGTGCTAGAAGAACCTTTACCAGTTTCACTTGGAAATGAGGTGAGTGATGAGGATCTCTCTATGTACAAGAAACATTTGAATGATGATACAAATGTTTAGTGCCTCATGATATCATCCATGACCAATGATCTCTTGAAGCAACATAAGGAAATGGATGCTAATAACATGATATCTCAACTTCAAGATCTATATTAAGAGAAGGTGATACAAGAGAGGTATGAGATATCCAATGCTTTGTTCACCAGTAAGCTTGGAGAGTCTGTGCTAGTTGGGCCACATGTATTCAAGATTATTGGCTACATTGAGCATCTAAACATCTTAGATATTAAATTCCTGGTACAGATCTCATACTATCATCACTTCCCAATACATTCTCTAGTTTTATTGTGAATTATGATATGAGAAATAATGAGAAGAGTCTATCATAAATTCTTAATTTAATTCGCCAAGTGGATAAGGACATGGGGCGTAAAAAACCCATAGTCCTTAGGTGAATGAGAAGAGTAAGGACAAGGAAAAGGGGACTAAGACATATAAATAGTATAAATCACCTAAGCACTATCTGAAAAAGAAGAAGAAGAAGATACAAAAGAAGGGAAAGGAAAATGAGACGGTATTCTTTGAATGTGGAAAGTTAGGCCACTAGAAGAGGCACTGCACCTAGAGGTAAGGGGAAGCCAAAGTTGCATTCGTTATCGAGTGAAATATTTCCATTTATACACATTGGGTATTAGATATAGCTTGTGGTGATCACATCCATATTCAAATGCAGGAACCAAGTAGATTTTGGAAAATTGCTAGAGGATAGGTGGATCCGCGAGCTTCCAATGGCGCGACGTTGGATACTCTTTCCATTGGTGACTACCACCTCACATTTCCAACAAGAATTATTTTGGTTTTACATGGATGTTATTATTTACCTAGTGTTACCAAAACACAATTTATGTATCAATTTTGGATACAGATGGGTTTATTTTCATGTTCAGAAATAAAAGTTGTTTCTTTTATAAGGAAAAAATATGTTATGGTATGACATATTTAAATAATGGTCTATATGTATTAAATTTTGAAAACCAAGTGTTAGAAATTGATAACGAATCAAGTTCTCATGACTCATATAACACCCAGTTGTGGCATCACCGTCTAGGTCATGTAAATGATAAGAGTTTGATAAAGCTCTATGAAGATGGTTATTTAGACTCTTATAATCTAAAACCACTTGATAGATGTCATGCTAGTTTACAAAGAAAAATGACCAAACTACAATTGGGTGGATAGGTTAAAAGGGCCATAGATCTTCTAGGATTGGTACACACTGATGCGTGTGGACCATTTCCAGTAAAATCTAGAGGTGGATATTATTACCTAATAGCTTTTACTAATGACTTGATTAGATATGGATATATTTACTTGATGAGGTATAAGTGTGAGTCCTTTGAGAAATTCAAGGAATTGAAGAATGAATTAGAGAATAATCTTGGTAAGAAGATAAATAAGTTTCAATCAGATCGAGGTGGAGAATATCTTAATCAAGAGTTCATTGAGTTTTTACAGGAGTTTGGGATTCTATCTCAACTCAATCCACCTTATACACCACAATGGAATGGTGTTAGTGAAAGGGGGAATTATACCTTGTTGGACATGGTAAGGTTAATTATGAGTCATGCAGATCTTCCATTATCCTTTTAGGGACATGCATTACAAACTGCGACATACACATTAAAATGAGTACCAACTAAAGTGGAAAATGGAATTCCCTTTGAGATATAGAGTGGAAAGAAACTCATTTTGTCGCATATAGGTTTATGGGGATGCGAGGTGTTTGTTAAGGATTTTTCGAGCAAAAAACTAGCACCCTGAGGAATGATGTGTATCTTTATAGGGTATCCCAAGGAAACAAAAGGATAATACCTATACAACCCATTAGAAAAGAAAGTAACTGTTGGTAGACAAGCCATCTATCTTGAGAGAGAGAACATAATGATAAAGGATAGTGGGAGTAAGATTGAATTTGATGAAGTTGATGCTCAAGATACACATGAGTTGGCACTGGAAAAAATTCCTCTGGTCCCCATGGAAGAAGTAGTTCCTGAAACACAAGTACTATGTAGGAGCTCATGAGAGGTAAGGGAACCAGAGAGATATGGTTTTCCGGTCACTGAGGATGATGACTCATTATTGTTGGACAATGATGAACCTATATCCTACAAGTAGGAAGTAGAGAGCTCAAAAGATTCAATATGTCTAGTAGCTATGAATTTTGAGATGGATTCCATGTATCAGAACCAAGTTTGGGTTCTGGTCGATGTGCCAGTTGATGTAAATCATGTTGGGTGTAAATGGGTATTCAGGAGGATACTGGACATAGAAGGTAAAGTAAGTACCTATAAAGAAAAGCTAGTGGATAAAGGTTTTAAAAATCATCAAGGAATTGACTACAATGAAACATTTTCACCAATTTCTATGTTTAAATTCATAAAAATCATATTTTCCATATAAGTTTACCATGACTATGAGATTTGGAAGATGGATGTTAAAACTGCATTCCTTAATGGGAACCTTCAAGAAGATGTATGTATGACACAACCAGAAGGGTTTGTGACACCAGGTGATGACAAAAGGATTTTCAAGTTGTAGAGATCCATTTATGGATCAAGTAAAGCATCTAAGTCATGGAACATTTTATTTGATGAATCCATAAAATAATTTGGTTTCATTAAAAATGAATGTGAGCCATGTGTTTACAAAAGGTTTAATGGTAATGTGGTCATTATCCTAGTAGTATATGTTTACAACATATTACTTATTGAAAATGACATACCAGTCTTATCATCAGTTAAAGACTGGTTGAAAAAGTGATTCTACATGAAGGAATTAGGTGAAAAAACCTACATTATAGGGATCAAGATCATTTGTGATAGATCCAAGAGGCTTATTATACTATGACAAAGTACATATATTGACCATATACTAAAGAGATTTAGTATGAAACAATCCAAGAGGGGATTGGTTCCAATGTCACGTGATTTATATATTTCTAAGAAAATGTGTCCCCAGATGCAATAAGATAAAGATTGAATGAATAAGATCCCATATGCTTTAGCGATAGGATCTATCATGTATGCCATGTTATATAAAAGACTTGATGTTTTCTATGCACTAATCATGGTAGGAAGATATCAAGAATATCCTGGAGAACATCATTTGACTGCTGTTAAGACTATCCTTAAGTATTTGAGAATAACTAAGGATATGTTCCTGGTGTATGGAGGAGACGAGGAGCTTTTCATCATAGGGTATGCTGATGCTGTTTTTTAAATAGATCAAAATGATCTGAATTCACAATTAGGATATGTTTTCTGTCTCAATGGAGGAGCTGTGAGCTGGAAGAGTTCAAAGCAGCCAGTTATCACTGATTCTATAGTAGAGTTTGAGTATATAGCGTCTTCTAATGCAGCCAAGGAAGCCGGTTGGATTCATAACTTTTTCCAGGATATTGATGTGGTACCTAGAAGTAAAGACCCTATCACATTGTATTATGATAATACTACAGTGGTGGCTCTTGCAAAAGAGCTGAGGTCACATCAACAGACAAAGAATATACTCCAGAAGTATTACCCCTCGAGAGATTTTTATCAAAGGGGTGAATTTGTAGTGAGAAGAGTATCCATGAAAGAGAACGTGTAAGAACCATTGACTAAAGGCCTATCTCAGCAGAAGAATGAGTATCATATGAGAGCTAGTGGACTGAAGATTTTTGGAAGTTGGATCTAGTACAAGTGGGAGTCTATTGGAGTTGGTGCCCTAAAACCAACTTATTTGTACTTTATGATAAACATATATTCATTATATGTATATCAATAAACTCCTTATCATTTCATTATTGTTCTTTTGTTTAACATTTCATGTAATAATGTTCCAAGAGTAGTTGTCATACTAAAAGGTCATAGAATTTCCCCGCTATGATGAGAACTCAGAAGTGCTGTGACACTATTCATAGATATATGTTCTATAACTGGATGATATCATTTGAGGGAAACAAATGATAAATTCTATCATAGGTGGAGACTCATATGATGTTGATACAACTTCTAATGGTGTACACACTTGGTTATATCCAGTGGGATATTATAAGAATGAGACCCGATAGTAGAAAATCCACATTTATAATTGTCATTAGATATTCCTATCCACAAAAGTTTATATTGATCCTTAGAATTTAAGATTATTATTAATGGGTATTATGACTCGTGCACTTATATGTATTGAAAAAAACCATGACAACATATTTTTGCAGTGAGGTAGGATATGTTGGGTATGTCACGAGTAATACTGTATTAATAAATAATGAGATAAATGAGTTTTCCCTTCTGTTCCATAATAGAAGTTGATATCTTAGGCCCTTTGATAGAAATGATATAGACTAAATAAATCCATGACCATCGTTTTTTATAGGAAATTTCAAATTCTAGGAAGTCAAGGAATGATAAATTGATCACACGAGTTGATGAAACTTGCATGCAACTCGCTTGATTGGAGATATCGAGACAAAGAGATTATATTACACGGTAAACGTTCGTATGAGGTGACATGTCATTGCAACATTAACTTATTTCTCTATGGGTTCCTTAGCGTGTTTCTAGATGCTAACCTTGGACTTTAGGCTACTCCACCTAATGCCATTGAGAAAGAGACCTATAGGATCACACACTAAGTGTATCCAATATCTTAGTTAAATAATATATATTATTTATTATTTAACAAGTTGAATAAATATTATTCCTGATTTTGGTTTAATAATTATTCATGGATACCTGATCACATTTATTTCAACACTAGTTATTCGAGAGAACATATTGTGGGTTGAATAATTAATAAATATTTATTTTCTATTTAGTGAATATAATATTTATATATTTATTAGCAGATAATGCAGTGATATTTATTTAATAAATATATAGTCATTATTCAAGGTTCAATAAATATAGTGAAGGATTGGCAGACCGAGTTAAGGATCCAATGATAAATAATAATACTGGATATTATTTTATTAAATAATATTTAATTATAACTCGCATGTTAACTGTATGTCAGGATATAATAATATTTCTGTTATTATTTGACATGGGGGTTTCTCTAGGATTAATAAAATAATTAAGGCACTCGTGAAAATTATTTATTATTACCCTAGTGAATTAAATTCCTGATTATATTATTTTATTATTATCCAAGAGCTAACCAAATGATGCATGATGGTTGTTATGCACAAAAAGTTGGATAAAATCTCTCAATCCTAGAGAGTTCATCCCTCTCCAAGAATTATCTTAAGAACAAGAGAAATCCTCCTCCTTCGGATCAAGGATAATGCTTTGGAAATGGTTCTCAAGGTGATCGAAAGCAGACCATACAAGCACAAGGTTCTTCTGTGCTAGCACCCGAAGACTCCTTCGACGACATCTGGAGATACGTGGAACACATGTGTATCACCGCTAGAGGAGATCTACCCTTGATCTCTACAATGCAATGAAGACATACTACAGATCTATGGTCAAACGCATCAACGAAGAAATAATCACCTTATAGGTAATTCTTTAATTTAATTAAATTAATTATAAGAAAAATATGTAGATCCTATCTCTTGGTTATGGGGTGAATTATTTTTTGTCTAAATCCTTTATTCAATTCTATGGACACTGACATTCATCATTGTATTGATCCCAAATTGATCATTGATTAGGGAAAAAAAATCAAATTTGGGCATCATACCTCCCACACGTACGTTGCGCCCAGAACCTATAAAAAGTTGGAAGGGGTTCTCACCCATGAAGTAGCCAATATGAAAGGATTTAAACATTGTCACATGTCATGAATTTATCATTTCATCCATGTGAGAAAATCATACAAGTGAGAAAATTATACGAGTGAAATAAATTTCCTTCAAGGGAAAATCCTTTTGTTGAGAAAAAAATTTATCAGTAAAAAAACACCAGGGGTGATAAAATCCTTTGGTTGTAGGGTGAAAGAGAAAAGAAGAGTGCATTTTGTGATTATAAAACATTAAGGATTGAGAGTAACATTCTCTCTAAAGTATTTGTGCAATTTTGGACTTGATTAATGAAAATTATAGATTTAATTGAAGGGTCTAATGATGGTGAATCAAATGAAGATGAATGATGATGTTAGAAGCCATTGATGATGGAGCCAATGATGATGAGATCAATGATAGTGAATGAAATGCCCCAATTTTTCTAAGAGGTACGAATACGTTAAAATAATCTTTGAACTACTTGTTTTATGCTAATAATGTGATGAATAGTTAAATGATCGGTTTGGTAGAATCTCTAGCTCATTCAGAGCCTGAAGATCTAAATTTTGTAGATGCAGTCTGAGTTGCACAATTAGCACATGATTAGGACTAACCGTGAAGATGATCTCATAAATTGTAGAGGGGTGCAAAATTTGTTTTAACCATGAACCTCAGGCTGCACGACCATGTGGGATATTATAGTGGGATGGAAGGGGCCACACGATTTGTCCAAATGGCGTGCCCAGAGACGCACACTTATTGCCACTTAACCAGTGGTTCAACATGGTTTAGGTGTACGGTTTGACAAACCGTGTGGCCAAATCATATAGCCAAACCATGCGCCTCTTAAAAATGTGTGAAAATTCAATTTTCTCTTGCCTTAATTTAAGTTACCTCCCTTATTTTCCCTTCCCTTCCATCCACAATAATCTTCTCTTTTGTGAGATCTCCTCCTTTTGATCTAACCTAGGATTTGAGATAGATTCTCCACTCGATCTCTGATTCTCCCATCGTTAGTTGTGTTGGATAGCTAACAATAAGGGATTTGATCCTCTTTCTTCCTTTCTAGATTTATCTCACTACAATCAACGTTATTTAGGTGTGATCTAATATGAATTATTTCAAGGGTGTTTGTCTAATTTTCTTATTTCTCCCATTCTACTTCAAATCTAGAACTAATAATGGATGAGGCTTCTCCTACCAACCTAAGGTAGGTGGTTTAGTATTTATCCCAAAAGTTTTTTCACTTTATATCACACGTCGTGATACTGAAACTCTGAACATTACGTGTGGTGCCTTAAAATATAAATTGATCTTAATTAAATTGTTTTCCATGTTAGAAATTCCCCATCACACCCTTGTTATTTTTAGAGGACTTACCTTTTAACTAGCACCACCCTTTGGGTGAGCTTATGATATGTTCTTGACAATTAAATGTCAATGGATTGATTTAATTGAATGAAAGTGGATGGTAAGACCATCTCATGTACACCTTATGATAATTATGGATCCTCCCTTGGATAATTAAAATGCTAAGTGGGATGGAACCAATCCTTGGATTATGTTAAATCACTGCATACATGACAGATTATTATTACTATTACTCATCCACATTTAATGAATTTTGAGACATGATTGAGGATAGTATTAGACATGATGCTTTATGCTCCCTCAATGTGTGATGTAGGGCATATAGACTCACATCATTTATTGAACGATTGACATGATGTTTCATGTTCCTATAGAGGTTGTTGGACATGAAGTTTCACTTTGCTCATTTGGTAGACAAATATGATGAAATATGTATCCTTGATCAAATGATTGGGCTAGTACCCTATTTATAACATGAAGATTTTATGACTAAGCATGGACACTTGAGTTACACCTCAGGTCCTATCTAGTATTTGTATCTATATATATGGCTATATATGTCACTATGTATATAGTCCATATATATGCATATATGCATATATATATATATATATATATATATACTATAATTATATATATATATAGTGCCCCATGTTCAGAGATATCCCGACTTAGGCCAAAGGAGGTATAGTCAGCCTAGTGTCTTATGAGAACTAGAGATGACCTATTTATAGTTTACATTAATTCATTAAATTTATCATTTCTACACAATACCATTTTATATGAATTGAATAGATATTTCTATACATCGTTAGTGGTGGCCTATTGAGTGCATATCACACCCTGTTTGGGACGCCGATTGGTACCCGAGTAGACTTTGGTTGTAGGTAGGGATAAAGGAATGGGCCTAACTATAGATGTTTTATTTTCTACCTAGGATAGAGTATGAGAGTAGAGGATTGAGGTTATGCTCGATATGCTACTAGAGTTACGTTGGTCCTTTTATTATCTTTTTGTATAGCATGTTGTATATGCATGATACTTTGTATCCCATGAATTTCCCCTTTTTTGTAGAGTATCATGTTATAATCATCCTTTTTTGTATGACTTGGTTTATTTATTATGTCCTTAATTATTATCCAGTTGCATGTCTTTTATTACTGATGCTTATATATTTTTTCTATTTTCTTATTATTTTATTCCAATGTGGACACTTTGATATGAGGTCATAGTCTTCCCACTAATACACCCTAGGCCCTTACTAATAGTTTTCAATTTATGGTGTATGAGGAGGCATGCTTGAGGCCATCTGGCCAACTGGCTCAGGGTACCATTTAGTGGATCTCGGGTTGGGGTGCTACAAAATGGTATCAGAGTAGTTTCTTTTCATTATGTCTTATTGTTTTGTAATAGTTATATAGGAGATTAGGAAGTTTTGGAATTTGTTAATGAACTTGTTTTTAATAGTAACTAAACCACATATAGAGAGAATTCAAATTACCTAGAATGGGATCCAGTTGTTCTGAAATTTTCTATTTACAGTTGTATTAATTTCACCATTGGGTGAAACTTGTTTTTTATATGACATTTACAGTTTCCTCTTTTAACCTTGGACTAATAAGGTAAGTAAGCACTATATATTCATCATATTAGGAACATAGGGATTCACATGTCATGCATTATTCCATGCCATATAGGTGTATCTCATTGCTTTCATTTCTTGTATTGCTTGTGGTTTCAATGAGTTCCTTGATAGTTATGATTAAAATAAACTAATTTTTCTTGTAGTGAGATAAATAATTGATTATTTAAAGTTTCAACATCAACCTAAGTGGTGTTTTCCCATATAACTTGAAGGTGGACCTCTAATTTAACCAATTATGGAATGTTTGAACCATGGACCATTAGTCACATGGGATGAAACATTAGGGGTTAGAATGAAATGGATTTCAATAACAATTTATAAAGAGTATGAACCTCTATAAATTGGGAATTATGATCCATATAAGTGAACCATCATGGAGGTATGATGCAGTTACATGAATTCCAATTGAAATTTATTAAGAAATTAATTAATAAATTGGGAACGGTAGAGCATCTAACTGGACCATAATGAATATAAATATATATAATACTTACAAACTTACTAATTCTTATAAACTAATCAATGTTTACCATTAAATGGGGATTCCAATTGCAACATAAAGAGCGTTTTCCTTTATACCTTGAAACTGACACTCTATATACCTAGACCTTCGTTGTATGATATGGTACCTTGACCCTGACCTGACTTTAGTTGTGGAAAGTAGGGATTGTGTCTTATGACTTAAATGATCTTTTAGAATTACCTAAACCCAACTTTAGGAGTAAGAAAATGGGTGTTAAATCTTGTGTAGGAAGGTGTTTTACCTATACTATTTATTTATCTATGATCTGTTTGGTTATCAATTCTGTTATGAGGCATATGTTTAGATATTTTAGAAATATGCCACCACGATGACCTCAGGTCGAGTGTTAGGAAGATGATAACGACCATGCTCTAAAGGTGGTGGACCCTAAGACACCAATATTACCTCATGCAGTGCAACTTATGGAATTAACCTCTATACTTGAATTGGGTATTAATGCTTAGTTCCAAGAGAGTTTCTCACGGGTTATGTAGTCCATTCAGGGAGCTCCATGAGTTGCCTCGTCTATGGTAGAATTGACATAGGAATTCCTGTATTAGCATCCACCTACATTTCTGGGGGATGGTGGCCTCCAGGCTATTGAGTCATGGTTGGATGCCATGATTTCTATATTTTAGCACATGGGGATGCCTCTAGAGATGAAGGTAAATCTTAAAACCAACATTTTGTGTCATTCATATAAGATATGGTTGGATGTTGTCACCCGAGCTGGTCAGTGTCAGGATATGTCCTGGAAGGATTTCCAGAAGGACTTCTATTATTACTTATTTCTACTAATACTGAGATATGAGTGAGCTATGGAGTTGTACACATTCACCAGGGGGCTATGTCTAAGATGGAGTATTTTATTCACTTCACAGAGCTCCAATATTTTCACCTACTCTCACTGAGAACAATATGATAACAATGAGATGATTTGAGGATGGGATTTTATACACCATATGATCTCAGGTTAATATCTTTCGGTTGACTACCATTTTAGAGATTGTAAACCAAGCCCTACTATTGATCGGAATTTGAGGGAATTTGATGGTGTAGTCTAGGGAGGTTCAGTACCGATACAAGGTAGTAGATCATCTAGAGGCCGAAAGTAGTGCTTTGAGTCTGCTCGTGGGGGCAGTTCTAGTCAGGTGGAATATACTGATAGTTACTGTAAAGACCCAGAAATTTTGTATATTTTTTTAATTATATGGAATTAATACGAGACTGCAAAAATTGATGGAACATGATTTCGAGGCCCGGAGAGCCTGGAACGGAATTTTGAACTTTTTTAAGGTACATTCAATAAACATGTGGGAAGGTTTTTCTATATTTTGAACCGGTGGTCAGATTGAAAATTTGAGAGCACCGTTGATTTCACAGCGCCGAGATTCTCTTAGGTGAAGCTTAAGTTTTAACGGAAAGGGTCGGAAAAAATAGTTAATTTTCATACCTTTTAAAAGAAAATAATAAAATAACGTTTTCCAAACTTATTTTATTTTTCAAACTGTTGAGTGGCGACATTGTGGTTCTAGTGAGACACTTTAATGAAGGTCTTTTAATGGTTCTCTTAATGAGGGCCATTAATGAGCGTCATTAATGATGCAACGTTATAGAACAATTAAAATGATGCGATGTGTTTTTTTATTTAATTAATCTGTTGGAAAAAGAATTCACAACCCATGAGAGGAAGCTCTGACGAAAAGCCGATGACGTCACCCTCCAACGAAGAATGGTGATCGATTGATGACCTTTGGAGAGCTCGAACCAGACATCAACGAACAACTTCAAGAACATAATTATTTCCTTTGTCCACAGAAGATTCCACTGAATCCAGGTAGGGGTTTAATTGTTTTATGTGTCTAAAAGAATCCCCTTTTCCATTCTTGATTAATATGAAGAACACAGACCAACTGACCAACAGGTTGATCTGCAATTCATTATTTATTACGGGAGGTTGTTATAGGTTTCTATTTGGGAATTTCATTCTTTCAAATGATGATTTATGCTTCTCCCATTTTAAAACACTAACGTGGAAGGTACAGTCCAATATAAACAAGGCTCATACCCCTCACCATTCTTAGTTTATGTGCGTTCTTTGTGCGCGGTCGGGAAACATGGAAGTAAGACGAATATAAGAGCCTCGTAGTGAAGGAGGAAACCCGGGAGGCCCGTAGGCATAGACAAGAAGGATAATAAACAACCAGAGCATATTCAGTGGCCCACAGAAGTAGCCATCAGCGCGGCACTGACACACCACATGGGGGAAATGAGCGGCGCACTCGGGCTGCTCTATTGGAGCGTAACGGCCGGCTTCAGCCGGCTGCTTCAAAAGGTTGGGCGGTGCCCTGCTTGCGGGCTGGGTTTTCCAGGTGGTCCGGACTTATAAGAGGGGCCATAACTACAAACTGAGTCGGGCCAGACCCATAGGCCCAACGGCCTGACTGGGCTGGACTATTACGGGACCCAGACCCAACCGGTCTCGTTACACTAAAACTTGAGTATCCTGCAAATCGGGCGTACGATTGATGCGCCGTCTGCGGCGTTGGGACCCTTGGTAGTAGAAGGTACTTTGGAGATACTCCACTTGGATTTTGGTAGAATTTGGAATACGGCCAGGTTAGATCGAACTCAAATCCAACTAGGCTCTATTTACCTTTTTGCTTATAACTTACAGACCGAGTGTTCGATTAACACGCCGTCCATCACGTTGGAGCCCTTATGACAATATATTCATTAAGGTTACTTATTCATAGGAATTTTTGGAGGTTGAGATATGACTGATGGTTTTAGGAGAGGATCCTCCAGAAATCAAGTGTGCTAAGAGAGAGAATCCAGTGGCTGGCTGTGACGTGAAGAATGAAGAGTGACCCTTCCTGGATCAGTATAAAAGTGACCCTTCGTGGATTGTCATAAAATAAACCCTTCATGGATCATCATAAAAGA
Organism: Viscum album; assembly: GCA_963277665.1. NCBI lineage: Eukaryota > Viridiplantae > Streptophyta > Magnoliopsida > Santalales > Viscaceae > Viscum > Viscum album. The sequence continues at coordinate 1,083,517,685 of OY728136.1, read as the reverse complement.
GACCCTTCGTGGATAGACATAAAAGTAACCCTTCATGGATCGACATGAGAGTGACCCTTCATGGATCGACGGTAGTGCGACCCTCTTTGGATCGACAGTAGTGTGACCCTCTGTGGATTGGTAGTAGAACGACCCTTTTTGGATCAGCAGTTCAAAGACCCTTCATGGATTCGCAACAGAACCTCTAAATAGATTAAAAATGATCTAGCTTAAGACTAATCATCTTTATTCCTATTCTCTAAGTTGTATACCTGGTGCGGTCTATCTTTTACTTTTTGCTTTGTGATTGAGATCATGCTTTGTGGTTTTTACTTTGTGGATTTCTGAGATACCTTTGGGGGTCTCAGGGTCCCTACTGAGTATTGTTACACTCAACCCTACACGGACTTTTCCTGCACCTTGTTATGTCTTGTGCAGACGATGAACATCTTGACTGAGACTTGGGGAGCCAGGGCTAGACGGTGCCCGGAAGTATTGATAGACGTGGTGGGTAGTAGTGATGACAGACGACGAGCTGTACCTACCCATAAGGTGGGATCTTTGGTGGACGACCTCCAGAGAATGTTTTTTCCTTTTTGATGTCCTTTATTTTCAGTTGGGTTTGTATACTAGCCCTATTTCACTTTCAGTTCACACTTTTTCTATTAGAAGTTCTACCTCATGGTTTGATTTTGTTGTGTACCTAGTCAAGGTGTGTATAGGTTTAAAGGAAATTCATTCCATTTTTTGGATATTCCTTTCCGGTTCTAGTTACCAACCCCTGTCCTATGGAAGGCGAGCTTGGAGTAGTCACGACATGGGCCCCGTGGGATGGGTCGTGACAATTACGTGATATAAAACAAGTGTGGAAAACCTAATTATACTAAGACCCAATACAATAGAGATCCAATTGAATTCTGATCATGTGGAAAGATGGGCCATCTATAACATTTCTGCAGAACCTTTCTCCCAGTGCTGAGTTATAAGGGGCTTTCACTGACTCTGTATTTAGGAGTGGGACTAGTAGATTCACATCAGACAATAAATATGGTCACTACCGGACGATCATGCTGAGGAGGTGGATGTGGCCATGAGATCCAATATTATGAGATATAGCACCAACAATGTGGGCCTGATTTAGATATCTAGGCTATGACTCGGGGCTGTGGTACTGGCCAACATCATGCAGTACATCCTATTCCAGAGGAGTAGAGCAGTGAGCCTTCTATGGTTAGTGGAACCATTATGGTAGCCTCTACCTTAGTATCTTCTTTATTCAATATAAAAACCTCATAATTTTCATTTCTAATTCTATTATGGAATGTTTTAGTCTCAAAATTAAGTACTATTATGGGGTGATGAATCTAGATACATCATTAGGAAAACAATCAAATAGTATACACCGATGTGAGGAATGTCCCCTTGAGGTTGGTGGATTTTGTTTCTTATGGAACCTCTTCATCCTGGAGATGATTGGTTTTGAAATCATACTTGGGATGGACTAGTTAGTACCCTATCAAGATCACATTGATTACTATCATAAGATGGTGACATTCACATCACCCAAGGGTGGCGCCCATATTTATAAGGGAGAATGGGATGTACAAGAAAGTCAAGATAGACCTGAGCATCATGGGATGAGTGGAGTCACAACTCGAATTTCCATTTTCTATCTGAATGATCAGGGAACATGTATGACAGATTTCCCTATTATAGTTGAGCATTTTATGGATTTTTTATCAGATGATTTCTCTAGACTACCTTCTATAAGAGAGGCATAATTTAACATTGATCTAGTGCTTGGATCAACATCAGTGCTCATTTCTCTTTACTAGATGGAAACTACTGAGTTGCAGGAGCTTAAAAGGTATATAGAGAACTTGTAAGCTAAGGGTTTCATATGTCCCAACACTTCTCATTGGGGTTCACCAGTGATATTCTCTAAGAAGGTAGATGCAACCCTCATACTTTTCATGGATTAATTCTAATTGAACTAGTTTATGGTTAAGAACCGGTATCTACTACCACACATAGATGACCTATTTGACCAGCTCTGTGGAGTGATGGTTTTCTCCAAGATCGATTTGAGGTTAGGCTACCATAAGGTGCATGTTTATCCATCATACATACTACATATAACATTTGATAGAAGATATGGAATGTATGAGTATCTGGTTATATTTCTTGGTCTTATGGATGCACTTACGGTTTTAATGGTCTTAATGAATCAGGTATTCCACTTGTACTGGGATTCATTTGTGGCGGTCTTTATGGATGACATATTGATGTATTATCATACCCAATATGACCATGATAAATGTTTTTAAATCATGATAAATAAATTTATAGAGCACTAGATATATGATAAGATCACCAAATTCCACTCTTGGATCAATATGGTTCACTTCCTGGGTCACATAATCTCATAGATGGTAGTATCTATTGACCTAGAGAAGGTGATAGCTATAGTTACCTAGGAGTGGCCCAATAATGTTTTGACATACAAAGTTTCTTGGGGATGGTTGGCTATTTCAGGCATTTCATTTAGGACTTTTCATTCCAATAAATACCTCTCATGGTCTTGAATAAAAAGGGTGTGAAGTTTACATGGTCCGAAGAATACGAGACAACCTTTCAAGATATGAAAGGGAGATTGATTTTAACATCAATCCTAATTATTAAAGATCCAAATTGAAAATATATAGTTTATTATGATGTATCAACAATCGGTCTAAGATCAGTTTTGATGTAGGGAGACTGAGTTATAGTGTACGAGTCCTTCCAAATGATTCCTCATGAGTGGAATTAACCTACACATGACCTTGAGCTAGTAGTTACGGTTCATGATTTACTGTATTGGAGGCACTAATTATTGGGAGAATAGTTATTCATTTACATGGAGAAAAAAACTCTCAAATACATTTCTGTGCAACATGACTTCAATCTAAGGCATCATGGATGGGTATAATACATACAATCATTTGACTTTGAGCTTGCTTATACAACTAGGAAGGGAAATGTAGTAGCTGACTCACTGATCCGAAAGACTCGGTCGTAGGTTGTTCAAGAGGCCAGTGGTGAATTGATGTTGATGGATTTGTTTTATAAGACACACCTATAGGTTTAGTAATATCATGGGTAGTATATTTTAGAAACTTTAGTAGTGAAATACTCCCTTATGGAATAAGTAAGTGTAAGACTGATTTTAGATCTCGAGGGCCTAGTCCTAAGGGAGAGTGTCTTAGGTGAGTACCCACAACCTAGTTGGGTTATCAATAATGATGAGATCCTACAATTTCATAGATGTTTTTGGGTTCCTGTGGACATATGGGAATAATTGATGTGGGAGTCTCACACCTCTATTTGGGTAATACACCCTAGGATTACCAAGATTTACTAAGGCATACATCGTCAGTATTGGTAGACAAGTATGAAGAGGTAGATTGTAGGCTTTATCACATGGTGTTCCACCTATCAGTAGGTGAAGGTGGAGCATAAAAAACCTACTAGACTTTTATATCCTTTATCTATTCCCAAGTGGAAATGGGATGGAATCACCATGGAATTTTTGAGAGTCTTGTAGAGATCCCCTCAAGGCAGGGATGATGTATGAGTGACTATTGAAAGGTTGACCAAGGTCACTCACTTTCTACCTATCAAGAATACCTTTTCAGTCAAATAAATTGGGAGGCTTTATATGTGAGAGATTATATTCCTTCATGGTGTTCCATGTTATATCATATCAGATATATATGCTCAATTTACATTGTGGTTATGGAAAGGGTTTCATAAGGCACTAGGTTCATAAGTGCTTTTAAGTATAGCATACAACCCTCAGACTGATAGTCAGTCCGAGCATATGATATGGGTGTTAGAGGACATGCTCTAAGCATACATCCTAATTTTTGGAGGTTCATAGGAGAAACACCTACCTATCATTGAGTTTTCATTTAGTAACAGATTTTAGGCAACTATTTAGATGGATTCATATAAGGCTTTATACATTAGGTCTTTCCATTCACCTCTGTGTTGGTTAGAGGTAGGAGAGGAAACACTCCTGAGACCTCATCTCATTCATGAGAATTCAGATTAGGTAAAACTTATCTAGAAGCATATGTCTACATCTTAGTTTAGGTATAACCCTTGTACCAATCATCATCGTCAACCTATGGAGTTTTTAGGTGAGACATTGGGTATTTCTGTGAGTTTCTCCTCAATTGGGTCATAGATGGATTTAGAGACAGAGAAAGATATTTCTGTGTTACATCGGGAATTTTTCAGATCTTAGAGTGTGTCAGGCCAATAGCCTATCAATTTTCTTTACCTCAGAGGTATCAGGCCATGCACGATGTCTTCCATATATCATATCTTCACCATTATTATTCCGACCTATCTCATTATTTTGATCTTGAGGATATTAAGCTAGTGGAAGATGCATCCTTTGAGAATAATCTTATACATAACATTGATCATAACATAAAGTCTCTCCAAGTAAGGTCAGTTCCTCTAGTATGGATTCTATAATAGCATGATTGAGTACAAGACGGGATATGGGAGTAAGAGGCTGACATATGTGCTCAGTGGACAAAACTTTTCTCAAATGATGTTTTACCACCATCGGTAGGGAAACTCAAGGATGGGTTGTTTTAATGAGGGGAAGTTGCAACATACCATTTTTTATAAGTGGTATGGGTACATTACACTACTTCTCAAAATCATTATTTTATCCTAGTAATGGGATTAAGAGTAAAAAGAGTGGTTCAGGAGTGTCCGATGCTCATTCAGATCTCGAAGATCCAAATTTTAGAGAGGCATACTGAGATACACGATTAGAGAATGGTTAGTGCTAATTGTGTGACTCAACCATACAGGATCCATATTAAATAATATATGGATAAATAGTTAGTTTTAACCATGTATCTCAAGCCACATGTCTATGCGGGATGTTCCAATGGGAAGAAATGGTCCATATTGGTTTTCTAAATTATGAGCCCAAGGCCGCACGCTTAGTTCCACTTAACCTGTGGTTCCATGTGGTTTAGGTCCTTGATTTGAAAAACCACGCACCACTTAAAAATGTGTGAAAATTTAATTTTCCCTGGATTAATTTAAGTTGACTCCCTCTTTTTTCCTTCCCTTTTATACACATCGGCCTCCTCCTCTGCTAGAGCTCCAATATTGGCTCCAACATAGTATTTGAGCTAGGTTCTTTGTCTAATATATGATTATTATGTTTTCGATTATATTGGATAGATAATGGTAAAACATTTTATCCACTTCCCTCTTTCATTGGTTTATCTCACTATATTTGACATTATTTAGGTGTGAGATAATATGCTCTATTTCTAGGGCATTTGTGTATTTTTCCGATTTCTCCCATTTTACTTCGAATATGAAGATGATAATAGGTTAGGGTTTGCCTACCAACCTAAGGTAGGTGGTTTAGTATTTATACCTAAAGCTTTATCACTTTATATCATGCACCATGATGTCACAAAGCCAGACCTTCCATGCGTTATCTTAAAAATATAAACTGTTCTTAATTAAATTGTTGGACATGTTAGAAATGTCCCATCACACCCTTGTTATTATCAGAGGACTTACCTTTCTACTAGTGCCACCCTTTGGGTGAGATTATGATATTCTCTTTATAATTAAATGTGAATGCCTTAATTTAATTGAATAAAAGTGAATAATAAGACCATGTCACGTACACCTTATGATAATTATAGATTTCCCCTTGGATAATTAAAATACTAAATGGGTGGGAAACAATCCTTAGATTTTGTTAAATCACTATATATATGATGGAATATTATTACTATTACTTGTACACATATAATAGATGTTGAGACATGGTTGAGTCTAGTACTGGATAGGATGCTTCAAGCTCCCTTGATGTGTGATGTTGGGCATGACGAATCATATAATTTATTGAATGGTGTACATGATGTTTCAAATTCCTATGGATGTTTTTGGATATGAAATTTCAATTCACTCATTGGGTTGATGGATATGATGACATTCGCATCCTTGATATAATTATTGGGCCAGTACCCTATTTATAGCATGAGACTTTTATGGATAAGCATGGATGCTTGAGTTATGCCTTGGGTCCTGGATAGTATTAGTATTTATATATATGGCTATATATTTCACCACTTATATAGTCCATATATATACATAATTATATATATATATATATATGGTTCCTCATGTTCAGAGATATCCTGGATTAGGCCGAAGTAGGTATAGTCAGCCTGATGTCCTATAAAAACTAGATATGACCTATTTATAGTTTACATTACTACTTTATATTTATCATTTATGAACACTATCATTTTAAATGCATTGGATGGATATTTCTAGACACCATTAGTGGTGGCCTACTTAGTGTATCTCACATGCTATTCAGGCTACCAGTTGGTACCTGAACATACTTTTTGGTTGCAGGTAGGGATAAAGGAAAGGGTTTGGTTATGGATGTTTGATTGTATTCCTAGGATGAAGTATGGGAGAAGAGGACTGATATTATGATCGATATGATATTGGAGTTAGTTTGGGACTTTTATTATCTTTTTTATAGCATGTTTTTTATTCCTGTTTCTCTGTATCCCATGAGTTTTCCTTTTTATAGAGTATCATGACACAATCATTATTTTGTATATGATTTGGGTTATTTATTATGTCCTTCATTATTATCTGGATGTATGTATTTTATAAATTATTCTTATCTTTTTCTTCTTATTTCATATTATATTATTCTGCTATGTCCACTCTGTCTTGAGGGAATAGTCTCCCCACTGACACACCCTAGGCCCTTGCTTTTAGTCTACAACATATGGTGTATGGGGAGGTGCACTTGAGGCCATGTGCTTGACTGGATAATGAAATCATTTAGTAGATCCTGTGCTAAGATTCTACAATGAATCTAATGAAGGTGAAGTGTTCATATTTTAATCCAAGGTAGATATTTTTACATTTTTATTAAAAATATGAATGTGTAGAAAAATATTCATGACATTAAATAATTAAGAAAAAGAGGAAGGCCTTATAAATATTAAAGGATAATGAAAAATATATTTTCCACATTAAATATAATTAAGATAATATATTTATTAATATTATTGTAGGTAAGTCAAGATGATTACTATAAACAAGGGTTCTTAGATTTTTTCAAGAAGTTATGAAGGTAAAGATTTAGCATTATGAGAGGGAAAGTAGAAGGAGGTCATGAAAGAGATCTATCATGGGTTACTTTATAATTTTTTCATCCCAAAAGGATAATACAATATAGTAGTCCTTATAGTTTTCTCATGAGAATGTTGCAGAATAAGTTCAAAAAATTTCACTTTTGTTAATTTTTTTTCTAAAGGTTAAACAAATCAGAGATTAAAATAAGTTAAAAAAAGATAGAGTAAAAATAAAATAGATTATATTATAAATTAAATTATGAATTAAAATCATAAATCAAAATAAAAACTAATTGGAAAGGAAAAATTTGAGAAAGCATTAGTAGATAAGCTTCATTTTTTTAGATACCCAATTTATCCTTGTTTAAAAAATATTACCTAGTTAAATTACTTTAAAGACCTCCAAGTAAACAAATAAACTTTTTTGGAATTTCTATTGAGATCTTAATATGTGTGTTGATTCTCTTATGAAAGTGATTCTATTAACCAAAGTCCTCTGAGTAACCAAAATAGATCGAGCTTATTATACCCAAAAGTGAGACCTCAATTAATAAGTTTAAACAAAAATAATAGTCATTTCACTTTCATAAGCTAAAAAAATACTAAATACTTTAAAAGAAAATGTTATTAAGAAAGAAAAAAACCACCTTCATTAAAAAGTAAATTTTCTATATAAATTAAAAAGTATTACAATGATGTGAAAAACTCGAAAGGGAACAATCCTCAAATCTCCACTACTCATAGATTCTTGAGAGTTTGGCCCAAAATGGATAGATTATCTCCCTATGAACTTCTATTCTCTATCCAATACCCCCCTATATAGTTGTGACCTCTATCCCACTCTCTTTTACTTAGTTTGATTTTTGGTTGTTATAACTTTCACAAAATGGTGGGGAAATATTTTGAAATGCTGATAGCCATTACTTCTCTATCATTTAAGCTTCATGTGTGTACATCACTTCTTCTATGAACTACTCTGGGTGGCAGTAACAAAAATTAATTCCTCGCATTCATGGGTTGAAAACAATTAATAATCCACAAACCTCAAGCTTTAAATATACTTTATTCATCCTTTAATTATCCTATGAACTTTGACTCTTTGTCTTACATTTAAATTAAATCTTGTGTATTAGCTGAGGTATCACTGTGACAACCTAAATTTGTAGGGAGACTCTCCCAAAAATTTCACAATGTTTAGAAAATCCATAAGACTTACATTTTCAAAAATTATTTTTGTAGTACTTTCATTTCATATGATTTTTGAAGTCTTATAAAATGGAAAAGTCATATGGGATTGAGTTTGAATTCATACGAATTGGAAATAAAAGTCATATGAAAATTAAGTGAAAGTCATATGGAATTGAAAAGAAATCCATATAGGACATAAAAAATAAAGTCTTATGGTTTCACATATTTCATAAAAAATTAGTGGGAAAGTCTTATGAAAATAATGAATTTCATACATAATTCCTTAAGAATCATATAAATTTAATGAATCCTTATAAAAATAGTGAAAGTCATTTTAAACTTAATGAAAAGACCTATGAAACTAGATTAACCAAATTTATTTATATTTAAAGTTCAAAAAATGAACTTATAAAAGAAAAAATAAAATCAAGACTTATGCACTTATTTCAAAAAATGATTCAAAACATTAAAAAACTAAGAACTTTTTCAGTTTCACAATTAAATCCAAAATCTCTCTAAAAACCAAAAAACAATTAAATTCCTTTATAATGTAAAATGGTGATGATTGAATCATTGAAAATCAAATAAAAAAAATATCATTTCTATAAATTCCCCTATGCTTAAGACTTGGAATCTTTAAAAAATAAGCCTAAAAACAACACTAAATAAATTTCAAAACATAATCCCATGCAACCCAATAATTCAACAACATGTCACTGAAAATTATCATGCATATTAAAAAATATTTATTCAAAATTTTCTATTTTATTCATTCAATCCATTCCCAATTCATTTATCCTCTTATGAACACAAAAAATTTTCCTATCCATAATTTTCTCTCATCATAAAAATTTGAATTTTCAACAAATAATTACTCACTAAAACACATGAAATGGTTACCATTATCTTGAAAAGTTCATAAATCTATACCAAATTGAGTCAAGTTCTTGTTTATATCATGTGGAGTTTTCAGGTCAGTTTAATGGTCATGGGATGGTAGGTTATAGATGTGAAAAAATATGAGGAAGAAAAAATATTTTCGTCTCTTTTTGAAGAAAAAAATGCATGACGTAGTTTACACTCAAGAATGGTCTTATCCTCACTCATATTAATAGTTAATAATCTACCAAAATATTGAAAATATTCAAATATAATTCATACTTATATCATTTCAGTATTATCATTTTATCCACTCAACTACCTTCAACATATTTTATTTTTTTGGTATTTTCAAAATCTTTATAGTATTGATTTTTGAAGGTAATATAGGTTATTAGAATCTAAAATAGTGGTGTGAAATTATAGCCCTTATTTTAATAATAAATAATTCTTTTCATCCTCACAAAATTGGTTTTTAATCTCTTTATAGTAGCTTCAACACTACATATTTCTTTTAAAAATTTTAGTTTCTCATAATCTGCACAAAATAGTCTCCAGTATAACCACTTAAAAACAACTCCAAAAAAACACATTATATTTGTATTATCCTCAAAAAGTAACCTCAAATTATGAAGAAAACCATAAGACAACAATCCCACAAACTTGAGTTCAACTAGACCACACAATTTCACTTACATAGTAGGTTTGGATAGAGATTATAGGCTTGTAATTTGGCTTACTAATAGGTTGTTCATGGAATTATACATTATTGTAAGGATAAAATGAAAATAAAATTCTTGAATAAAAGGAATATTTTGAAATGGTGGGTTTTAAAAGAAAATAATTTCCTCAATAATCTCATCACAAGTTCATTTAAGTTTAAGGTTTTGACAAAAACTTAGTAAATTTTGGTTATATCAAGCATTGTATAGTTCTTTCATGAAATGAAGTGAATGTGAATAATATTTAAAAAGGATTAAATTTCCTTTTAGGTAGGTGATTGAAATTTTTTTATAGTGATTTATGACATGAGATACAAAATTTCTAAGGTCTTTTCATGAATTTACCAAGATTTTGAATCTGATACAATGTCTATTTTAACATTCATTTAAATTTAGTCCCATGAGAAAATTTATTCAATCATTTTCATGAGTTTCAGAAATTAAAAAGATTTTCATTTTGAGATAAAAAGTTTCAAAAAACATAAAAATGAAAAATAAACACACAAAAATGAATGGAAAACAACAAGATTTAGAATGATTTTTTTAAAGAAAATAAAAAATAGAAACTGAAAAAAAATCATATTCTAATAAATCATCCCCCATAATTATTTTTTTGAAATTTCCTCATTGTGAAAAAATTCATATTATAAATTAAAATAAGAATTTATAAACTTAGAAAAACTAGTGGAGAAGAAAGAAACAACCTATTTTATTGAGTAATAACAGCTCTGTGTTAGTCTATTAACAACTATGACATGGGAACCTACAAGAAAAACAAGAAACAAAAAATAAGAAATTTATTGAAGGAAAAATAAATAAACATATAAAAAATAAAGAGAAGATGGGAAAATAAAATTGTTTTGAACCCCCATGTTTGTGTTGCATGTATAATATCTACAATTGGACAATGAAATTTATTTATACCTAGTATAAAGGGGGAACATGTTTCTTGCTTAAAAACCACAAATTATTCTTAAATATATTATTTTTTAGCTTGAGATGCTTGTAGAACGTCCTGAAGATAGATTTCTTCATGCCATTTTTCATCTATTTTTGGTTTTTATGTAGTAAAGAAGAGAAAAAAATATAAGTTAACCTCCACCACACTTTATCTTCAGAGGGAAATCCATTGATTGCTATAAATTTATTCTAGAACGTGGTTTATCTTAATTTTTAGCTTGAAATTTTAATTTTTATATGTAAATAAGCTTGGTACCATCATCCCCTTGTAGATCAGTATACTAACCAATTGGTTACTCCATTTTCTCTTCACATTCAACCATTAATTCCTTGATCAAATATTCTTTATTAACCATACCAGTCCATTCACAAGTTGTATGAATAAATATGAATAATAATATGTTGTTAAAAAATTATTATCAACATAAACTAACCAAAATAAATCAAATTATTAGGATTATCCCTATGTTATCATGGGTAAAATTCTTTTTAAGAGTGAATAACTTATATAAAGTTTTCATTAAAAGAAGGATGCAACTAATAATCCTCCAAGTGTGCTTCAATAGAAAAAGTTTGCAAGACAAGGTTCTCAATTTCATATGATTTTTTAATGTCCAAGTATATTAATTAATTTTTAGAAGTGGAAATAATTTACAATCTTTTACTCACTTCCTGAATCATTAAATCATTTTGTTTCAATTTTTGTTTCAAGATCTTCCATATACGATGTAGATAATTATTGATGAACATGAAAATTATATGAGTAATCACTATAAAAATAAATTTTGAAAAAAATGACTTAATAAATTTCCCTAACAACCATACCAATTTATGGAAAAGATTTTTCAAATGTCCCATTTAAAATATTTATCCCCAATGAGAATAAATTATAGTAGTCCTCAGGGTTATCTCATGAGGAGGCCGACTATGTTTGAAATCGTCACTGTCATTAATTTGTTTTTTATAATGATTAATAAAATTACGGATTAAAATAAGTTTAAAAATAGATAAATTAAAACTAAGATATATTAGAACATAAATTAATTAGTAATAAAAATTAGAAATCAGAATCAAAACTAATTAGAAAGGACATATTTTAAAAAACAACATTGGCCAAGCTTCAACCCATTGGGAACCCCATTTATCCTTATCTAAAAAATATTAAATACTTGAATTCCTCAATGCTCACTCAAATACCTACAAGTGAACACCTAAACATGATTAGAAATCATATATAGTCCTCAATATGGGTATTTATCCCCTTATACATGTGATTTGATTATGTAAAGACCTCTGAGTAAATAAAACTGATAGAACCTATTGTGCTCAAAAGTGAGACCTCACTAAATAAGTTTAAACAAAAAGAATAAGTATTTCACTTTAATAATATGAAAAAATCCCGAATAATTTAATAGAAATTGTAATTAATAAAAAAATTAATTCCTTAATTCAAAAGTACACTTTATAAAGAAATTAAAAAGGTTTATAGTGAAATTTAGAACTCAAAAGGGAAGAGTCCTCATACCTCCACTATCCACAACTACTTGGGAGTTTAGCCTAAAATGGCTAGATTATCCCCATGATAACTCCTCTTCTCCAGTTAATCCCCTCCTACATAGTCGCAACCTCTACTCTTCTATCATTTTCTCAGTTTGTGGATGTTATGTATTTCATAAAAATGGAGAGAAAATATTTTGAATTATTTATAGTCATTATTTTTATCCAATGGAATCTTCATGTGCAAGAAACACTTTTACCATGATCATCACTAGGTATAGGCAACAATAATTAATTCTTTACATTCATGGGTTGATAACTATTAATAATATATTCACACCAAGATTTAAATATCATTCTTATTCCTTTAATTATCCCATGAACTTTAACTTAAAATATCCCTTTTAAATGAAATCTCATGGATCAAATGAGGTATAATCATGACAACTGATAGTTGTAGTGTGAATCTCTTTAAAATTTCAAAAACTATATAAAAATCCATAAGACTTTCATTTCACAAATTATTTTCATAGTACTTCAATTTTGTAAGATTTTTGATGTCTTACTAAATGGAAAAGTGCCATGGGGCTGTGTTTTATGTCTTACAAAATGGAAATGAAAGTCATAAAAATTCCCAAGTCCAACATGAATGAAGTGATAATCATATAAAATTTAAAAAAAAGTCATACTGGACTTTAGAAATGAAGCCTTATGGTTTCATATAAGGAATATAAAATTAGTGAAAAATTATTAATAAAATAATGAACGTTATATTAAATTCCTTATGAGTCATAAAAAATTCAAGGAAGTATTAAAAAATATTTAAATTCATATGAAAGTTAAGGAAAAGTCATATGAAACCAATCTTAGCCAAAATTCTTTCTATTTAAATTTTATAAATAAATTTCTAAAAGTATATTTAAAATCATGGATTGTTCAATTATTTCAAAAAATGATCCAAAACATTTAAAGACTGTGAATTTTTCCATTTTCATATTCAAATCCAAAATGTCTCTAAAAACAAAAAAATGATGAAATTCCTTTTAAAATATGAAAATGGAAGGGGATTAAATAATTTATATTAAAATAAAAAGTAATGAAAATATCATATTTATTAGGAGGTTTCCACTATGTGGTTACCCATGTGAATAGATAAAGATTATGTCACACAACGAGAATATTTTACTACATATATGTGAGAAAATTCAATGAGTGAGAAAAACATACGGGTGAGAGAAAACTTATTAGGGTAAAAAATCCTATGGGTGAGAGAAAAAACTTCTTGGGTGAAAAATATTTTTAGTGAGAGAAAATCCTAAGAGTGAATAATAATTTATTTGATGTTGGGTGAGAGTGAGATTTTTGTATTTTTATGATTTTAAACCCTTGGGAACCAAGAAAGATGATCTTTATTGGAGTTTTTTTTTGTAATTTGAATTTGATTAATCAAAATTTCATATTCATTTAGTGGAGTAGGCAAGTGATAAATCAATAATTTTTTCAGTTATTATTCAATTGGTTTCCATAGTATTTTTATTCACTACTCCAACACTAAACACCTTAAATATAGAAATACTTCCATAATAAACACCATCTAATAGATTGGACAAAAAATAATTCATGAGGATGAATAAACCATTTATAAATAGGGAAATAGAGAAACCCTATATCTAAAACTATCTTACCTACAGTTTCTATGTTTAAATAAATTACATATAAAAAAATTTATAAATAAAGATTTTTTAAATTATAACTAATTGATGAGACCTTTAAAAATAAATTTACCACATGAAGTAAATTAAAAAAAGGAGGAATTATGATATGATATCAATTGAGGAATTATTAATACTGAATTGATATTTAAACAATGAGTTGGAGAACTCTTATAAACACCATTCTATCCAATGATGTGGTGTTTAAATAACTCCTACATTAGAAGCATGTTATGGATTGTTTCTTGAGGTAACTCCTTTATGAGTTTTTATGGTGATTTTTTTTTATAATAAACAAGATCATGGATGGGATAAAGTCTGATTAAAGTTGTTTTTTTAGCAAAGGAAAGAAGTTTTTTTGAGGATGGAGAAACCACAGTGTTGTGGGATACTATTACACCATAATGGGATCAAGCAAAGATAGTATATACCATGGAATGAGAATCATGTCATGATAAAAATGGATTGAACTGTGATGGTTTCCTAATAAATAATAGCATTTATCTTACATAGATATTACACCATGATGGAATATTTTACATTGCAGTATAACTAGATATAGAATATTTATACACAATTGGAATTGAGCATTATCCCATGAATATTCAAATCACATCATAATGGTTTTTAGTAAGATCTAAGGAGAATTATCAGTTAAAAAAATATTACATCATAATGTAATACTTTACTCTATAATGAAGACATGAATTGTGTGGATTTTAAGGATATCAATAAATATTTTAAGAGAGATATATAATAAAATATTTTCAAATCTGAAAGATTACATTATAACTATCAACATCGCAATATATTATGCATGTGATTCTTATAAATAATATTTTTTTCCAAATATAGTGGTGATGAAACATTAAAATATATTACTATATGTATCATCCCTATTTTTTTAAAAAAATACTATGTTCGATAGCATACAATATACACAACACCAAGCTTAAACAAACAAAGAAATATTATTATTTAAATGTGACCAATATAACCTAGATGAAAAATTGAAAGGAATGAATAATATTAGTCTCATTATTAAATATATAATGGTACTACTCATTTATAATATATTAATTAATACTTTTTAAATAAGTACTAGTTTTTTTAGTAAAGTCATTTTATTCTTCAAAAAAATATGTTTTCTTCAAAAAACATTTATTGTATTTTATGGGTGATTATTATAATTAGTTTATGGAAATTTCAGAAATTGTATTTTAAAAAATGAATTTAATTTTTGAATTCATAATTTCAAAATTATCTTAGGATGAATTTTTTATATTTTTCTAAAAATATTTATTTTTCAAGGAATAATGAAAAATACTGATTTTTATTGAAAATAATATTTTAGTTTAATGAATTTACAAGGTAAAATTATGTTTTGAATTAGTTTTAAATTTTATTTAGTTCATTTTTATTTAAAATAATCTAATTATGGGGTTTATATTTATTTTAAACTTCAATTTAGTATAAAAACATATTATATTTTAAAAGAGTTTTTTTTCTTCTAAAAAACTGTTTTTTGTTATGTATTTCTGGTTTGATTTTAAATTAAATTATAAAAATTTTAAGTTTTTAATTTTTAAATTTGGATTAAATATTTATAATTAGTGTGTAAAAATTTATTAAATAATTCTCTTTTATTTTTGGTCAATATTAATAGAGAACTTAGTAATTTTTGTTACAACGGTAATGGGTAAATCAGGTAATTAAAGGTTAAAAATAAAATGGTAAGGACAAAAAAATTATCTTAACATTTGATTGAATTTTATTTTATGATTATATATAGACCATAATAATAAAAGGGTCTAATTTATAACCTTTTGGGGACACTTTTATGAGATTATAACATTTATAGTATTTTATTTAAAAAAATGTCAAACATGTCACACTCTTGTTTTTAGTAAGTGTAATATTTTAATATGGAATTATCCAAAGGATATATTAGAAAATAAATATTATTTTTAAATATAAAATATTTATATTAATAATTTTAAGTTATTTTTAATTTTTAGGGAAGAAATAAATACCTTAAATGCTTTCACAATGCTGGTGCAATAATTATTCAATTATTGGAAAATCAAATAAATGATATTAAAAATATTAAAATAAATATAATTTAAGAAAATTAATATGATCCAAAAATTTATAGATTACCTTGAAATTTTAGGGAAATATTAAAATAATTCTTTAAAATTATAAGTGTTATCTTGATATAATTAAAGTCAAAGTAATGAATAGTTCTAAAAATTGACATTATTGATATTTTATATTAAATAATATTTTATTAAATAATATAAAATTTCTAAAAATATTAAATTTATAAAAGTGATTATAATAAGGTTTATAATGTCAAATATGGCCCATTTATTGG
Source organism: Viscum album (assembly GCA_963277665.1). NCBI lineage: Eukaryota > Viridiplantae > Streptophyta > Magnoliopsida > Santalales > Viscaceae > Viscum > Viscum album. Next base: position 1,083,501,178 of record OY728136.1, on the reverse strand, counting down.
TCTTTTTTCATTTTATAGTAACTATATTAACTCTCAAAGTGTAAAAATTCATATTGTCACACTAAGAGTTAAAGAGGTTAAATAAGGGTTATAATATAAGGGTAGAAATATATTTAAAACATATATAATTTTTATTTTATAAGGATATTAAGACCCATAATCATACTATATTCTAAATAAATGAGTTTTGATACATTTTTAATAAAATATTAATTTATATTAATTTAATATTTTGAGAAATTCCAAGAGTCCCCTCTACTCTCTTATAAAAGGGAACCACTTCTTCAAAATCATTCACAATTCAAAACCCATTTGGTTCATAAAATAACTACCCAAATAACTTAATATAATCCCTATAATCATTAAATATCACTTTTTATATACATAAAACCAACTTTAGTGGTCTTATGGTTTTAAGAAAAAGAGAATGTTTGAATAAGTGATATCGTTTTTAATTGAGCGTTTCTGTATTATTTATTATTCCACATCCCTAAAAACTTATTCAAACATGATAAAATAATATATACAGTATCCTCCATATACTTATATGTTATTATGTTATTTTAATTTCCTATATCCTTCTCCACTTCCATCAAATTGGAAAATAATTTATCGTTTGTGTGTACAGTGGACTACCGCCTCGCGAACTGATGTAGTTCGTTTTCCATCACCGTCTCTCAAGACTGGTTATAATGATGAAATTAAAATTACTATATGATATTCATGATATATTTATCATTATTAATATATAATATATCATTTAACACTTTACCATTCCATTCACTAGAAAATAATAACGCCGTTCATGCGTACATGTGAACTATCACTTTCACGAAGCGACGTGAGTCATTTTTCATCACCACATTACATGTATGATATATATAAGTATTTTTAAAGTTTTAATATTATATTTTTGATTTTATTATGATTCTATAAAGATAAAATAATACTTATCTTCTTTCCATATAGATCATTGGAAAATGAAAATGTTACTCATGTGTACGTACGACCTACCATCTCTATGATTGAAACATAGTTCATTTTTCATAACCATATTTAATGGTTGGACTTAAAAGTAAAATTTATGTATAAAAATTATAATTATTTAATTATTACTATTCTGTATATGGTAGATTAATGACCCCATTGATCATAGTCAACCTACCAAAGTTATTTTGAATTTATGAACCAAATATCATCGAAACGTCTGACAAGAACTTAATTAATTAAGTACTTTTATATAACATGGTAATAATGGAAATAAAAGGAATAATAAAATTGAAAAATGTTTTTAAGGAAGAAAATAATTAATTCAATTTTACTATTCAGGATGATAAAGAATGTATTTGGTGAATCATATTCAAGGTGAGAGACTTTCTTTTAAAAATTATATTTCTAAAGTTCCCCTTGAAACTCTATTTTTCTTCCATATCCATATTTTCTAAAAATATTTTAGAAGAAGGTGTTTATTATTAATCTATGATTGTTTGAAACCATTTTTACCCTTGTTTTAATTTTTAAAAATGGTTTGAAAATAATATTTTTTTATATTTTCCAAATGAGGTACTTTGTGAATTTTCCAACAAAAATAAAGAATAAATGTTTTTTTAACTTATACAGAATGAGATAATTTTCCCACCATAATGAATAGTTTTTTCTTTGAATATTACTTTACACGTTTACATGGTAATTTTAAAATAAAATTTTCCCTTCTTATGTTCACATTTTTTAAAAAAATATGTGAATTCATAATGAAAAAGGTTATTTTCCTTAAGAATGTTTTTATGATACAATATTTAATGATTTATGATAATTCTATGGTTCTTGGGAATTTTTTTTGATGATAATTAGTTCCAATATAAACCAATGAAGGGTGGTTTTGTGATAAAATAAGGACAGGTGGTAACATTATTAACCAATGAAGGAAGATTCTATGATAAACCAAGGATAGATGGCTATGTTATAACCTTCAATGCATTAGGTACTCCATAGGTGGAAGTAGACCTATGGTTATTCCATGTTTGATACAGAGTTAACTAATTATGTTTCTCTTAAGAGATAATGAGAATATACTGGGATGGTTATTCCAAGATTAACTTCAATGGTTAATCCATGAGTAGTTTTGATGGTTACTCTAAGATAATTATATGAAGATAACTATGAAGGTCTTCTGTGAGTAACTGTGATGATTACTAAAAAATTAATCACTAATGGTTATTTCATATATAATATTGAAATAAATAAATTTTTGTATATTTTTTCATGAGTTTACCAGGTTTTCAATGAAACCCTTATGTGTTTTATTTTTTCCTTTAAGTTTTCTTATGAAATGTTTTATGAAAATATTTGGGAAGAAAAGATGATTTCTTGGGTAATAAAATGTTTATTTTTATCCCAAAGACTAATTTGAAAATGAAATTTTTTCGTGAACTAACAGGTTTCTTTTATTTATTTTATGTCCCTTATCAAGATTTTTGTACTCATCCTATGTTTTAAAATGTTTTTCATAGAGTTTAAGGAAAATTAGTGATAAGGATTAGATCAACATGAAAATTGTGAAGATTTATCAAGAAAATAAATCATTTTTTATTTAAAAGGGTTTTTTTTTGTGTGGAAAAAATGGATATTGAGTATAAGTGTTCACTTGTAATGTATGAGTTTACTATGTAAGAGTTTTTCCTAATTATCTAAAACTCTAAACCAACAGGTTCCTAAATATTATAAGAAAAATAATTATAGTCTAAAGTCACTAGAATATGTAATGACTAAGGTCAGGTCCTTAATATTGGTATTAGAGGAGGTTTTAGATAACATTGGATATTAGCATGTTTTCATGTGAGTTTAACTTAAGAGTTATGGATAACATCATGGTTTTATAATTTTGAGGCTGATTATAAAATAAATATATTATACACCCCTTTTGAGGATTTAAGTAATGGAATTTTTAAGTGATTAGTGACATTTTAGGAGACTTTTTTTATTGGGTTTAGGTATATGTAACCCTTAGGATTAATGTGAAGTATTATTTAAGGAATAATTACATTAATTTTATGGACATAAGTTTAATGGTCACCTTTATAGTTTATCATATATTTGATGTTTAGGTAATTATGGGTTATTGCAATTTAGTGACATATGATTTATCGTATAGATAACCATGGAATTGAAAAATTATTTAGTGATAAAGTGATTAATTTTATTTTGGAAGATGGTAACTATAATTTTATAGACCATTAAAGAAATTAGGTAAAAAAAATATTGTGGGATTTTGTTTGAGGTATAATGTTTGAATTATCTTTTTGAAGAATATATGATTTTATTATGGATTCATGATTATTGAAATTATTTACAGAAATGATTAGAATATATTGGATATTATACAATTTGGGAATAACATTTTTATAATGAGAATTAATATTCATTGATGTTATTTAGAGATAAATACTAAATTTTAACTTGTAAGAATATGTAATAATTTTTTTGGTTTCAATATTAGTCTAGAATATTTTTGAGTAATTTTAAGGACAATTATTTTTTGAATTATCTATGTTGAACTTTGGGTATTACTGTTGAATTTTGGAGGTTAAAGTAATTTTTCATAGTATGACTGTTTATTTATTTCTGGTAATCATCATATATTATGATAATAATTTTTTTGGTTAATGAATAAATATAGAAGGAATATATAGTTATTCTTTTGTAGATTTTTTGATTCGTTGAAGTTGATTCTAGTGATTCAGGAATGAAAATAAAAAATTCAACTTGAATACTAATCTTTTAGAGAAAAAGATGAGTTTTGGTGGAAATGAATTAAAGGATGAAATTATTCTATTCAAGTAAGTATATTTCCTTATGTTATTAGTACATGTAGTAAAATATTTTCCATTCTTTATAAAAAGGTATTTTAAAAATAAATACATTATTTTTTACTTTTTTTACTGAGTAATATGTTACCTTTTAACCTATCGTAGATTTATGGTTTTGTGATGGTTACATTTCTCATGACCTTGTTATCTATCACTCAATACCAGTCCTTGGGTGATAAATTTTCTCTTCAATTTCCATGTATTCCTACATGGAAACGTATTATGTGTTATATCAGGTAACCTTCATACTTCCCTCTCTCTCTTTTCAAAAAAAATCTTTATTGATGCTTTTTATGATGTGGATTTTCAACAAAGGTATTTTAAAATGTCAAAACACTAATTTTTGATACAGAGTTAAAAATTGTGTGGATAAAATATCTTAAATTGGGGATAATATAACATACCTAGATTTTTTTAAAAAGGACTATGCTCGATAACATACAAGATACACAAAACCGAGCTTAAACGAACAAAGAAATATTATTATTTTAATGTGACCATATAACATAGTCATTAAATTGGATGGAATGAATAATATTATCCACATTATTAAATATATAATAGTCCTAGTCATTTATGAAGTATTAATGAATATTTTTTAAATAAGTATGACAATTTTAGTAAAGTAATTTTATTCTTAAAAAATATATGTTTTCTTTAAAAATGATTTTTATTGCATTTTTTGGGTGATTATTATAATTAATTTATCAAAATTTCAGAAAATTTATTCAAAAAATTTAATTTAGTTTTTGATTTAGAGTGTATAAATTATCTCAGGATGATTTTTTGAGAATTTTCTAAAAATATTGATTTTTCAAGGAATAATGAAAAATACTGATTTTTATTGAAAAATGTATTTTATTTTAAAGTACTTACAAGGTAAAATTAGGTTTTGGATTAATTTTAAATATTAATTATTTTATTTTTATTTCATAAAATCCAATTATGGGTTTTTAAATGTATTATATTCTTTAATTTAGTGTACAAATATTATATATTCAAAAAGGGAATTTTATCGAAAAACTGTTTTTATTGCACATTGCCGGTTTAATTTTAAATAAAATTATACATTTTTTGTGTTTTGAGTTTTAAACAATTGATTCCATAATTTGAACAGGTGGATACATATTTAGTAAAAAGGAAACATTTTTTTGGTTAGTATTAAGAGTGAACTTAATAATTTTTGTTACCATAGTAAAGGGTAAATCAGGTATTTAAAGGATAATAATAAAATGATAAGGACTATAAAATTAACTTAACACTTAAATTAAATTTTATATAATTATTATATATTTACCATAATCATAAAATTGTATAATATATGATCTTTTGGAACCACTTGGATGAGATTATGATAATTATAGTATTTTATTTAAAGAAATATCAAACATGTCACACTCTTGTTTTTAATAAGTGTAATATTTTAATGTGGTATTATTAAGAGGATATATTTGAATATAAATAGTATTTTTAAAGATAAAAGATTTAGCTTAATCATGTTAATTTATTTTTAAATTTTATAGAAAAAATAATTACCTTAAATGCTTGAACAATGCTGATGTAGTAATTATTCAATTACTAGGAAAATAAAATAAATAATATTAAAAATATTAAAATAAATATAATTTGAGATAATTAATGTGTTAAATTAATTTTATATATTCCCATGAAATTTAGGGATGTATTAAGATAATATTTTTTAATTATAAGTGTTATATTGATATTATTAAACTCAAAGTAACGAATAGTTCTAAAAATTGAAATTATTGATATTTATAATAAATAATATTTTATTAAATGATATAATTTTCCTAAAAATATTAGATTCAGACACTAACCTTAGTTCCCTTACAATGTTAAGAAAAAAAGATAGTCCGAATAAGTGGTATCATTTTTAATTGAGCAATTCTATTTTGTTACTTCTTATACACCCCTAAAACCTTTTTAAAACATTATAAAATAATAAATATAGTATATTTAATATTATAATATTTTATTAGTTTAGTTTAATTATATATATAAATCTTCACTTCCATAAAATGGGAAAATAATTCATCGTTCACGTGTACGGTGAACTACCACCTAGCGAACTGATGTAATTCATTTTACATCACCATCTCGTAAGAATGGTTATAATTATGGAATTAATGTTTATATATGATATTCATGAAATATTTTTTATTTTTAAAATTCAATATATCATTTACCTTTTTACCTTTCCATTCACTAGAAAATGATAATGTATTTCGTGTGTATGTGTGAACTATCACTTCCACGAAGCGATATGATTTGTTTTTCATCACCAAATCAAATGGATGATATATATAAGTATTTTTAAAGTTTTAATTTGATAATTTTTATATTATTATAATTATTTAAAGATAAATTAACACCTATCTTATTTCCATAAAGATCATTGGAAAATGAAAATTTTACTCATTCGTACATACGACCTACCGTCTCTATGATTGTAACATAGTTCATTTTTCGTAACCATATTTAATGGTTGGATTTAAAAGTATAATTGATGTATAAAAATAATAATTATTTAATTATTATTATTCTGGATATGATGTTTTAATGACCACATGGACCATATTCAACCTACCCATGTCATTTTGGACTTACGAACCGAATATCATTGAAACATTTGATGAGAACTTAATTAATTAAGTACTTTTTTATAATATGGTAATAAGAAAAATAAAATGAATAATAAACTTGAAAAAGTTTCTTAATAAATTAAATAATTAATATAAGTTTATTTTTCTGGATGATAAATAAATTATGTGGTGAATCAGACTCATGGTAAGGTACTTTCTTTTAAAAATTATTTTTTCAAAGTTTCCCTTAAAACTATATTTTTCTTCTATATCCATATTTTCAAAAAAAAAAGAATAATGTGTTTATTATTCATATATGATTGTTTAAATATATTTTTACCCATGTTTTAATTTTTACAAAATGGTTTGAAAAGAATATTTTTTTAGTTTTCCAAATGAAGTACTTTGTGACCTTTCTAACAAAAATACAGAAGGAATGTTTTTTAGCTTATACTGCATGAGAATATTTTACCACCATTATGAATAATTTTTTATTTTAATATCACTTTACAAATTTACGTCATTATTTTCAATGAAAATGGTTTCCATTGTATGTACAAAGTTTTTCTAATTTTTTTTTGAATTTATAATGAAAAAATTTATTTTCCTTAAGTATGTTTTTTATGATACAAGCTACCATGATTTATTATTATTCTACAGTAATTGGGAATTGTTTATTATTAAGTTTGGTTTCATTATAAACCAATTATGTGTGGTTATATGGTAAACCAAGGATGGGTGTTTATGTTATTAACTAATAACAGGTCGTTCCGTAATAAACCAAGGACGGGTGGTTATGTTATAACCTCCAATGCATTGGGTACTCTGGAGGTAAAATTCAACCAAATGGTTATTCCATGTATGAGATGGAGTTAAATAATTATGTTTTTAAAAATAGATAATGGGAATATACTATGATGGTTATTCCAAGATTAACTATGATGTTTAATCCATGAGTAGCTATGATGGTTACTCTAAGATAATGTTATGAAGCTAATCACGAAGGTCTTCCATGATCAACTATGATGGTTAATCCAAAATTAATATGTAATGGTTATTTCTTATATAAGTGATAAATATAAAACATTTTGAATTTTTTTTCATGGGTTTATCATGTTTTTAAAGAAACATTTATGTGTTTTATTTTTTCCTTTTAGTTTTCTTATGAAATGTTTTATGAAAATATTTGGGCAGAAAATGTGATTTCTTGGGTAAGAAATTTTTTATTTTGAGACCAAATATTACTTTGAAAAGGAAAAATTTTCATGAACTAAAGGGTTTCTTTCTTTTCTTTTATGTACCTTACTGATATTTTTGTGATCATTCCACATTTTAAAATGTTTTTCATAGGGTATAAGGAATATTATAGACAAATATGAGGTCAATATGAAAATTATAATGATTTATCATGAAAATAATTTATATTTTATTTAAAAGGGTTTTTTTTGGGGGAAAAATGGACACCAAGTATAAGTGTTCACTTATAATGTATGAATTTACTATGTAATAGTTTTTTCTAATTCTATAAAACTCTAAGCTGAAAAGATTCTCAGGATTGTAAGAAAAATAATTCTAGTATAAAGTCACTAGGATATGTAATGATTACGGATGGGTCCTTATAGTTGGTATAAGAATAGGGTTTAGATAAATTTAGAGATTAGGATGTTTTCATGCGAGGTTAACTTAAGAGTTATAAATAGAACAACGGTTTTATAAGTTTGAGTTTGATAATAAGATCAATATCTTAGAAACCCCTTTTGAGGATTTAAGTAATAAAAATTTGAAATAATTAATGAAATTTTGGGAGATTTTTTTATTGGGTTTATGTATACATAACCCTTAAGATTAATGTGAAGTATTATTTGAGGAATAATCCCATTACTTTTGTGGTCACAAGTTTAATGGAGACCTTTATAGTTTATCATATCTTTGATGTTGAGGTAATTATGGGTTATTACAATTTGGGAATATATGATTTATCATATAGATAACCATGAGATTGAAAATTTATTTGGTGATTAATTTTATTTTGGAAGATGATCACTAAAATTTTATGGATTATTACATGAATAAGGTAAAAAGAATACTATGGGATTTTATTTGAGGAATAAAGGTTGAACTATATTTTGGAAGCATATATGATTTTATTATGGCATTATGATGATTCAAGTTATTTATAGAAATGATTATTATATCTTGGAGGTTATATGATTTGGGTATACACTTTTTTGGAAAGAGGCTTAATATTCATTGATTTTATTTAGAGATAAATGCTAAATTTTATCTTAGAATAATATGTAATAATTTTTTGGGTTTTAATATTAGTCTACAATTTTTTTTATTAATTTTAAGGATAGTTATTTTTTGAATGATCTATGTTTAATGTTGGGTATTACTGTTTAATTTTAATGGTTAAAGTATTTTTTCTTAATATGAAGGTTTATTAATTTTAGTAATTATATTATCTTATTCTTACGATATTTTTTGTTTAATTCCTAAATACACTAGGAATATATAGTTTTTATTTTTTAGATTTTTTTATCCATAAAAGTTGATTCTAGTGTTCCATGAATGAAAAAAATTCACCTTAGATACTCATCATTTGGAGACAGAGATGAGTTTTAGTGGAAATAGATTAAAGGCTGATATCATTATTTTTAATTAAGTATATTTCCTTATGTTCTTAGTATAATTATTAAAATAATTTCTCAACTTTGAAAAAATGGATTTTGAAAAAAAATTATTCATTTATTTTCTTTTGAGCAATTAATGGCCTTTTAACCTATCAATGTTTTACAGTTTTTGTAATGATTAACTTTCTCATGAACATGTTCTCTATCACTCTATATTATACCTTGGGTGTTATCTTTTATCTTTAATTTCCATAAAAACCTAGTATTTGTTATCTCAGGTGACTTTCGTACTTTCCTTTCTCTCTTTTCAAAAGGAAGCTTTATTGATGCTTTTTACGATGTAGGTTTTCAACAAAGGTATTTTGAAAAGTAAAATCCCAATTTTTCGATCCTAATTTAAAAATTTTTAGGATGAAATTACTTAAATGGAGGATAATTTAACATCTCTATATTTAAAAAATACTATGTTTGAAAGTGTAAGATACGCAACATTGAGCTTAAATAAATAAAAAAATATTCTTATTTTAATGTGACCGTTATAACCTAGATGTTAAATTGATGAAAAGAATAGTATTATCCACATTATGAAACATATAATGGTCCTACTAATTTGTAATATATTAATTAATTATTTTTTAAATAAGTACTATATTTTTAATAAAGTCATTTTATTTTTCAAAAAATATGTTTTCTTCAAAAATGATTTTTATTACTTTTTATGGGTGATTATTATACTTAATTTTTGGAAATTTAAAAAAGTTTATTTTCAAAAATTAATTTAATTATTGAATTAATCATTTAAAAATTATCTTAGGATTAATTTTTTATAATTTCTTGAAAATATTTATTTTTCAAGGAATAGTGAAAAATACTAATTTTTATTGAAAAATATATTTTATTTTAAAATATTTACAAGGTAAAATTATGTTTTGGGTTAGTTTTAAATTTTAATTAATTATTTTTTTTATAATAATCCAATTATGGTTTTTTAAATATATTTTATACCTGAATTTAGTATAAAAACATTTATAATTAAAAAGGGTATTTTTATGAAAACCAGTTTTTCACTGCGTATTGCCAGTTTAATTTTAAATTAAATTATTAATATTTTTTATTTTTTATTTTTAAAAATGGATTACATATTTGGAATACATGGGTCTAAATTTATTAAACAGGTCACTTTTATTTTTGGTCTATATGAATAGAGAACTTATTATTTTTTGTTACCATGGTAAATGGTAAATTAGGTAACTAAAGGATAAAAATAGAATGATAAGAACTATAAAATTATCTAAAAACATGATTATATTTTATTATATGATTATATATCAACCATAATCCTTAAAGGTTCAAATATATCACCTTTTGGGGCTATATGGATGAGATTATGACCTTTATAGTATTTTATTTAAATAAATGTCAAACATGACACACTCTTGTTTTTCATAAGTTTAATATTTTAATATGGTATTATAAAAAATATATAATCAGATATAAATATTATTTTTAAATATAAAACATTTATATTAATCATGTTAACTTATTTTTAATTTTTAGGGAATAAATCATTACATTAAATTCTTGTACAACCCTAATGCAGTAATTATTCAATTACTGGGAAAATAAAATAAATGATATTAAAAATAATAAAGTAAATGTAATTTGAGATAATTAATTTGATACATGAATTTTATAAATTAAATTTACATTTTATGGATGTATTAAGTGTTATATTTATATTATTAAAGTCAAAGTAATGAATAGTTCTGAAAATTGATATTATTGATTTTTTTAATAAATAAAATATTATTAAATGTTATAAAATTCCAAAAATATATTAAATTAATATAATTGATTAGGATATGGTTTCAAATTCCAACCATGCCCCATTTATTGTTCATTTTTCATTTTATAGTAACTATATTAACCCTTAAAGTGTAAAAATCTATGTTTTCACGATAAGAGTTAAAGGGGTTAAATAAGTGTTAAGACTAAAAGATAAGGGTACAAATATAATAAAAATTATATTATTTTTATTGTATGAGAGGCTTTATACCCATCCTCATCCTATATTCTAAATAAATTAGTTTTTTTCCATTTTAAATTTAATATTAATCTTTATTAATATAATATTTTGATAAATTCCAAGAGTGCCCATCCCCTCTTTTATAAAAGGGCATAACTTAATATCAATCCTTAAGACTTAAAAAACCATTTGGTTCAGACAATTTCCTACCCAAATAAATTCCTAGAATCCCTCTCCTCATTCTATATTACTTTTTTTAGATAGAACACCAATCTTAGTGATGTTAAGGTGTTAAGCAAAGGAGATTGTGCGAATAAGTGGTATTGTTTTTAATCGAGCATTTCTGTTTTGTTTCTTCTTCCACATACCTAAAACCTTCTTCAACCATTATAAAATAATAAATCTAGTATCATAAACATAATGATATGTAATTATGTTATTTTCATGACCTATATCCATCTCCACTTCCATAAAATGGGAAAACAATTCATCATTCATGTGTACGGTAGACTACCGCCTCGTGAACCGAAGTAATTGGTTTTTCATCACCATCTATAAAGACTAGTTATAATGATGGAATTAATGTTTATATATTATATTCATGACATATTTATCTTTATAAAAATATTATATATCATTTAACTTTTTTACCTTTATATTCACTGGAAAATAATAACATCTTTCGTGCATACATGTGAACTATCACTTCCACGAAGCGATGTGATTCATTTTTTATCACCAAATCACATGGATGATATATATAAGTATTTTTTAAATATTTATTATTATATTTATGATATTATTATAATTCTTTAAATATAAAATAATACTCATCTTCCTTCCATAAAAAACATTGGGAAATGAAAACATCATGCATGCGTACACATAACCTACCATCTCCATGATTGTAACGTAGTTCATTTTTAATAACCATATTTAATGGTTGGATTTAAAAGTTTAATTTATGGATAAAAATGATAATTATTTAATTATTATTATTTTGTAAATTATGGATTAATTACCCCATTGATCATAGTCAACCTACCAAAGTCATTTTGGACTTACAAATCAAATATCATCGAAGCATATAACGAGAACTTAATTAATTAAGTACTTGTATATAATTTGGTAATAAGGGAAATAGAAAGAATAATAAAAATGATAATTTTTCTTAATAAATTAAATAATTTTTACAAGTTTATTATTTAGGATGATAAATAAATTATGTGGAAAATCAGACTCATGGTAAAGGAATTTTTTTGTAAAAATTATCATTTTAAAGTTTCCCTTAAAAATTCAGTTTTCTTCCATATCCATATTTTATAAAAATGTTTTATAGGAGGGTTTTATATTCATATATGATTGTTTAAATACCTTTTTACCCTTGTTTTAATTTTTTCAAAACAATTTTAAAATAATATTTTTGTCATTTTTCAAATGAGGTACTTTGTGACTTTTCCAACAAAAATACGGAAGAAATGTTCTTTTGAAATTATACAACATGAACAGATTTTTCTATCATAATGAATAAATTTTTCTTTTAATATTCCTTTAAAATTTTACATGGTTATTTTAAAATAATTTTCTTTCCTTTGTATGTGATTAGTTTTTCTAAAAAAAAGTGAATTCATAATGAAAAAGGTTATTTTTCTTAAGAATGTTTTTATAATACAAGATTTTGTGATTTATGATTATGCTATAGTTCTTTGGAATTATTTATAATGATGGGTGGTTCAATTATAAACAAATTATGGGTGGTTCTATGATAAATCAAGTATGGGTGTCTACATAATTAACCTATGATAGGTGGTTTCGTGATAAGCCAATGAAGGGTGGTTACGTTATAAACTCCAATGCATTGGGTAATCAAAAGATGGAAATAAACCTTATAATTATTCCATGTATGAGATAGATTTAAACAATTAGGTTTCTCCTAATATATAATGGGAATATACTGTGATTGTTATTCTAAGATTAACTGTAATGGTGAATCCATGAGTAGTTGTGATGGTTACTCTAAGATAATGTTCAAATGCTAACTATGAAGGTATTCCATGAGTAGGTATGATGGTTAATCCAAAATTAATCTATGATGGTTATTTCATATATATTACTAAAATATACAAATTTTTGAATTTTTTTTCATGATTTTATCAAGTTTTTAAAGAAACCTTTATGTGTTTTATTTTTTATTTAGTTTTTCTTATAAAATATTCTATGAAAATATTTGTGTAGAAAATATGATTTCTTGGGTAAGAAAATGTTTATTTTGAGCCCAAATATTACTTTGAAAAGAAAAATTTCCATTAACAAATAGGTTTCTTTTTTTTTTCAATTATGTACCTTACTAATATTTTTGTGCTCATCCCATGTTTTAAAATATTTTTCATAGGGTTTATGGAAGAGTTGGAACAAGGATGAGGTCAATATGAAAATTGTGAAGATTTATCTTGAAAAGAAATCTTGTTTTATTTAAAATGAATTTGTATGGTGGAAAAAATTGATACTAAGTATAAGTGTTTACTTATAATGTATGGGTTTACTATGTAAGTTTTTTTCCCTAATTATTTATAAATAAAAACTGAAAATATCCTTGGGATTGTAAGAAAAATAATTCTAGTATGAATTCACTAGAATATGTAATGATTAAGGATCTATCATTACACTATACATTATAAAGAGTATTATAAAGAGGATTAGGATGGATTTGAGGAAATGAATAAGGGTGAACACTTTCTACAACCTTGGAATCATGAGAGGAAGGAAATGAATGATTGATAAAACTATTAATGCATATTTTGACCAGTCTTACACTTTGAATTCAAGATCATCTTTATACTCCATTAATTTTTATTATTGATAATGATATAATAATATGGTCATTGATATTATAACCATTGGAATATAAGGATTAGATAATTAATAAAAATAGTGAGTGAGTCCTATAAACTCCTATCACATGTACATTATATCTCTATTTATCTCTCATCATCACTTGGTTTCATTTGGGGATCCTAACTTTAACTTAAATGAGAATAATCCCATTGAGAGTTTTTTTACCACTTATCCACTCCACATATTAGTGGTTGTGGATTTCTCACATGGTCTTGGAAATTAGTATCATAGTGTGTTTCTTGTTAGGATCATTTTCATAGCCTTTCTAATATCCTCATAACTTGTATCATATTAGGTTGATTAATTCATTTTGATATCATTAAAAACTATTCCTTTGGATATTTACAATAGTGGTTTCATGTTTTCTTGAGGATCATAGTTTTTTTCTTTATTTTTAACATCTTTTGTTTATGAATATCTATAGAGAGTATAAATTCAATAAAAAATAAGGGTGTTCCCATATTTGATGACATAGTATTTCATCTATGGAAAGTGGGGATGCGTTTATATTATTTTTCACTATTCATAGATATTATTTACATCAGTGAGAATGGTGTTTATATTATTGAGGTTAGGATAATTTTTGGTCTAAAATAAGGTGATTATTTTTATGGGGGGTGGGTGGGTGGGTAAATCATGGTATTATAAATTATTTAAACAACCCTTTCCAATGATCTTTTCCCACTTTCAATAGGAACACCTATACATTCCTCAAAAATCAATGCGGGGTAATAAAATAGTAAAAGAGATACAATTGTGATTTTAATTGGTTTAAGCAAACTAATATAATCCAAGGAGCATGAAAAGTTGACGTGCCTATGTACCTAAAATACTAATCTCACTACCATTTCTTTTACAATAAGGAATGGTCGTACTAACACTCTTGGATAATAACCTTCAAAAAATAAATTAAGACCAAAATTTTCTTCCTATAACGTAGAATACAATACTCCACATGTAATATTCCTCTTTATTCTACAAAGAACATGTATAAATGAAACCAGAGTTGGTGTAGCTATCTGCACAACCTCCATGAAGTTCTAATGAGGAACCTCTTGGAACAACTTCTTCCTATTCCATAAATTTATAATTCTTGGTCTAAAATTATCCTTTATTAGTTCTAAAAAGAATTTTATTTAATCCATGTTTCACCTCTAGTTATTTAGTTTATTCAATTTGAAAGATATATCCCTTCATTTTGTGTCATGATAGTCTCCAGAAAATCCTCTTTTTATTTTTTATTTCTATTTTTAATATTTTATTAATCAAAAATTCATGTGAGAAATATTTAAATATTTGAATATAAAAACTCTAAAGTTAGTAAAGTGTTTTCCTCTAATATTTAATTCCAAAAAAATCACCTAATATTTTGAAAATAAATTAGATCCTCAACCATGGTCAAATACTATATTTTAATTTAAAACTGAATATGCTACTATTATTTACATGGAATGACTTACCTCCTTGGGGTGTGTTTCATGGTCAAAACTAGATCCACCAAATTAGTACTATACTTGAATTTCAATCACCAAAATATCATGGTATAATCCTCCATTGATTTTTGAGTGATTTTATTCACTTTTATTAGTTGATGAATTAATTAATTTTAAATATTAATAAAATATATCATAAACTATTGCATGTCAACCTTCTCAAAAATGGATAAGGAAATGAACATTTAATGATTCAATTATAATTCTTATAAGAAACCATAATGACTTATGAAGCTCAGAAAAATTATTTTGTGATCATCAAATTCTTACACAATCCAACAAAAATATTACAAAATCCAAAAATTATTATTAAATGATGTCTTATGAAATTTAGAAAGTCTTAAAAAATAAAACTAAGTCTTATAAAAATATAAATCTTTCTCAGTTCACTGATAACTCTTACATGATCAAAATTAAAGTCTTATAAAGTTTTAGAAAGTCTTGCGAAATCTACCATTTCCTTATAAAAATCCCTATAAAGTCTAGATAAAGTATTACATGCATAAGGAAACTTATTTTCTTTGGAAAACATCAAGTCCACAAAAGTCCTTTGAAATCCATAAGTTTTACAAAAATATATAATTCATACAAAATGAGAGTATACTTTAATAATTTGTTATTTTTTAGATATGTTCTCAAAGTTGGAATGTCCAAAATTCTTCAAGAATAATTATAATGTACATCTAGTCTTTATAAAATGTGTTCCCTAGGACTTCGTGAGTTTTTTTGGAAGTTTCTCCAACTACTTTGTAAATAAACACAACCCAAAAAAACTTTGTAATGAAATTTTTCCAACAATCTATTCCTTTGGTTTTATTAAAAATTATAAAATAGATTCAACATATCATCTCATAGAAACTTCAAAACAAACCATATCTGACCTGTACCACTCTCCAAAAATATTTCCTTAATATAGTGCATCACTGATTCACTAATCATAAACTCTAATCCCCATGAGTTGATATATTTATGAGAAAAAATAATTAAATGAAAATATCCTCATAAAAAACTTCTTTAAATTTTATTATCTTCAAAAATCCTTCACAAATATTCCCTCCTTGATTAATAAATTAAATAATCCCCCTATTAAAAACACTTACATTGGATTTATCCCCCATTTTCAATATGAAATAACACTTCTACCCTAATTCTCTTCAAAACTACTTCTCTCATGTAATTTTTATACCGTTTCAACCCCTTTTTTAATAAACCCAAATAGAAAATCTCTAAAAGTTTACAATAGAAGGTGAAATATAGATATTTAAGTCAAGATAGTTTTCATACCTAACTATATATAAAAAATACTAGGGGGTGTGGGGGTCCCTTAACCAACCCATTTAGGTGAATGTAGTTTGTTGTATTCCAAGATCCAACTAGAACCTTTCATAACAAGTCTTAGGTAGTTCATGTGTTATGATGTCCACAACATGATTTTGTGTTAACAAAAAATCCACCATTACTAGCCCACATTCTACCAACTCTTTGATAAAGTGACACTTTATCTTGATTTGAGTTTTCCTTGAATGATTTATGATATTTTTTCTAAAATTAATAGAAATTTAGTTATCACACTTGATATAAACAAGAGATTTCACATTAACTACAATATACTCAAGATATATTTTTATATATAGTAATTGAGTACATTCTTGAGTGGACATAATGTATTAAATGTCCATAATTCTAAAATAAATGTTGTCTTTATTCTTAATCAACCAAGAAATGAAAGATCCTACAAGATAGAATGCACTGTCTGATATTGACTTGTTATCATTTACTGAACATGCTCAATATACTGTGAATCATAATAAGTCTTACTATTATATTTAATGATAAAACAACTCAAAATTAACTGTATAATTAATATATAAAAGTATATTATTTATCAATATCATGTGTATTTATTTGGGATAACTTTGGTTTCATGCGACTTAGTATGTGGAAAACACAATATCAAGTCATATTATTATCAAGTACAAGAGGGTTCTAATAATCTATATATATTGGTGTTATTAAACTCCTTACCATAATAATCTCTTAAAAATTCCATCTAGGTATCCACCAGTGTTTTTATTAGATTGTAATCATCCACTCTAAATCTTTTTAGAAACTTTTAACAAATTTTTATTTTAAAATAATTATATTAGACCTTCCTTGAGTCACCTGTAAACCATGTAAAAAGTTAAATCACTAACCATGAACATCTAAAATTTACAACTTATATATTTTAAAAATATTTTTCATTGTTCATGGTTTTATCCTCAAAAAATTATCCAATCCATATAATTAATCCCCAACATACCTTGATATTTTTTCCTCTTTAATGTAGAGGTTGTGATCAACTCCCTCACATTTGAACCCAAGCTTTCTCAAGTGTCGATCAAGCCAAGAGTACTAAAGTTTTGATGATTTATTTAATATGTATGAATATTTATACATCCTAAATACTTTTCTCTCATATTTATATACAATAATGTCATCCCATTGTTTAATAAACTCTTTTAACTTAAGGACTCCATTAAGAAATGTTGTTTTGACATATATTTGGTATACCTTGAAACCTCTTTTCACTTACTTTATTCAATATTTTCCAATAGAGAAATGAGGTAAAAATTATCATAGAAATAATTCCATTTAATTTTTTAATATCAATTATAAAAAAACTATTATTTGTTCTAATTCACCTTACTATCTTCTTTGAGTTTCAGGAACAACCACTTGGTCCTGATAACATTTTTATTTTTCATCCTTGGAACAACTTCCTATATTTTATTCTTTCCTATTTGGCCATGTTCATTATGGATTTTCTTGACCTAATTAATATAATTGGTAACCTATTCAATGATTCTAGTACCAACTGAGATAAAATAGAGGTTTTTTGCTGAGTCTTAATCTTTCATGTTGTCATAGAAACTGTACAATCACTATTAATGTCCCTATTGTTGATTTCAACCCCACTTTTTTTCTCATTGTAGCTACTAAAACTAATTTATTTTCCTCATAATTGGTGTCTATTTATTATTACTCTATATCCTCATGTTCAAACCTAATCCACTAGCTCCAACATCTTATTACATATACTTTTCATCATTGTCCTATTAAAAAAAAATCTATTTTTTTGAAAATATTCTCAATTTAAACTACGTTTATTTCCTAAATTTTAATAGTTTTTACAATCCTTTTGTTATAGAATTTTTATAACTTTATTTTTAATGAACATATAAGGAAAATAAATTCACCCTATTATACTTGAAACTTTACATTATTCTATTTTTTGGGAATAAATAATTTACTTCCAAAGGCCTGAAAGTACTTCGGTGTAGGATTCTTCCCATGAAACATATAATAGGTTATATTCTCTTAATTTGGACATAAAATAGATTTATTAAATATGTATAATAATGTAAGAAAAGGTTTCTTCTAATAATTCTCTCATATATTCTTTCCAATGAGCATTGTTCGAGCCATATTATTAATAATTAAATTCCTTCTCTCAATGAATTCATTTTGTCGAGGAGTGATCACTATCAAAACTTGATGTTTTATCCCATGCTTCTTGAGATATTATTCCACTTTATTATTAAGGAATTATGTTACATTATTATTTAGAGACATAATAATTTTATTCTAACCATTAAAAACGTGTGATGCATTTAAAATCTTTTAATTTGCGAGTAATGACCATCATGCATGTCATACTTCTATAACAATCAATGAACAAGACATAATAACTCTTTACATCCATTGATTTGGGTGTCATAGGACCACACATATTGATATGTAAAAACTTAATCAATGCTTTCATTTACTTATCTTTTATCTTGTAAGTATTTTTAATATTTTTTTCTTTTTGATAATTATCACACATGTGAGTGGGATCATATGACAATTTAGGGATATCTCATTCTACTTAATTTTTCACAAATCCCTCAAAAGATTTTGGGTCAAATTTCCAAGTCATTTGTGACACAGATTATTTTATTATTTATTTTATAGAAAACACCAATGTTCTTCCCCAATAATGAGATAGATACCCCCCTTCATGCACTTCCCCTGAATAATAATTTATCCATATCTTTCTTTGATAATACAAGATTTCTTGTTAAAATTAATTTCATTCCCTAAGTCCCAAAATTTACTTATACTTAGTAATATGTAACTAAGAACTTTAACCAATAAAAAATTCACAAAACTAAATTTTTATCCTCCTATTTTGGGGTTTCCCAAGTTAATGATCCTCAATACTTCATAATTACCAAAGATAATGACCCCATATTTGTCATACTTTATGCCCATGACAAGGTATTTGATCCCTATTATATGGGAAGTACAATTACTATCCAAATTCCATATTATAGATCGATCCATTTATCTCAATGAAATTTATATGACAATGGATGTATTAGTTGTTTCTTTCTTGGCCCGTGTCTTATTTTTCAATTCCTTTAGAAGAGAGTAAGCTTGTTTCACTTTTGGATCCATTAAATCATCTTCATAATATATAGATGAAAATTTATTTTGAGTTTCCATCCCTCTTGATGATGCTTACAGCTAATGTGATCTCCTCAATTGGGTATTTTTTATCATATTTATTTATACACTTGATGAAAAATTTATAATATTTTTTCAATATACTTCACGAAAAAGAAGTATTTATTAAACCCATACCTTGTATAGGAGATTGTACTCATATGTTTTTGTTTATTTTGATATCTAAAATGACTTTTCATTATGAAACACATATATTTTAAATACCATATATTTACATAATAATAAAATTGGATGTGTGATATATTATTGCATATATTCACTACTCAAACTGTAGATTTTCGAGTCTTCTATGAGTTACTCAAAACATCCTTATTCTAAGGAGTAGGTACTTATAGTTTTTCATAAAATTACATTGATATTTTTCTTAAAATAAATCCCCAAAATAGATTTAAATTTATATTTGAAATGTTTCACTTTTGGAAAAGTGACTAATTTTTCCATTGACTCCCCATGCACTTCATTAGCTTTTTTTAACAGTGAAATTAAAATCCCCAATGTTATATGAGGGGTTAGAAGTGTTGGACTGGTGCAAGATACCAAATAGGTCTATATTGGGGGGGTGTGGTGGTGGTGGATATACCTCCTTAAAATTTAAATATATTAAAACATCAGTGCTCAATATCAGAGTTCAGTTCATGAAAACACAACTATAGATACAAAATATATAAGTGATAGTATGTGTACATGTGTAGTGGAAATAAAAAATGAACAAAGAATTCCAAATTTTTGTAGTCATCTAGATTAACATGATCCTATGTATACTATCCACTTATATATTATCCATGATGAAAATGACACCTAATAAGAATAAACCTCATGTTTGAAATATAGTGAAAATATTTTAAAACACTCACATTTTACATAGATAAATACACAACTTAAAAAATAACATTCCTAGATTTCTATGGACCAGAGAAAAACCAATAAATTTTTTTCTTTTAAATAAATTCATAACTTGACATATCTAACTTTTGTTTAGGAGGTATAAATAAGAACAACCAAACCTAATTTTTTAAGGGAAAAAATAAACTAACTATACAACATAAAAATAAATAAATAAAGATACAACTTTAAAGACTATAATAGAAATGAAGAACAAAATTTTGATTGTATCTTGTTCACTATTTTAAAAAATTGAACATTAAATCCCTTTTATGATCCTACATTAGAACAATAGTTGTAGTAACTGAATCTTAGAACATTTATATTTTGATTAATGTATATTTATAACTCTTATAATTTATAAAAAATTCCCAATTATCAAATTTAAAGAGATCCAAAATCTTCTATATCCAGGTTTACTAAAAAATCAACACAGATCGCATACAACAGTTAGAAATAATATATACATGGAAACACATCATTACTTGTATATAGATTTATCATGCATATTATAAAAAATATTTCACACATTATTTCTCATCAAATATTTCAAAAACCACTTATAATATAATCAATAACATTTATAAGTAATTTAAAAATTATTAAAATAGTTAAAATAAACCAATATAAATCAAAGTAAATCGAAATATCAAAATAATTATAAAATATATTACCACATTTATTTTATGATTAAAATTATGTAAGGGTAAAGAGAACTCCAAAGGATAAATTCAATTTGAAAAGATAACTTCACTTAGAAGGATAAAAATCATAAGGATAGATTTTACATAAACACATCAATCATTTAAAGATAAACCACATAATCATAAAATGAGTTTTTCACATGTATCATTTTTCATATATTTCTAAAAATTATTTTTCATAAACATGAATCTCTATATACATGAAAATTCTATAGGCATGAAAATTCTATAGGCATGAAAATTCCATAAGCATGAATACATAAGTATATTAGGATCATTTTAGAATCTTCATAAGAGTCATTTAATACTTATAAAAATAAAACACAGTGACTAAAAAATCATTAGTAAAAACATAATAAAAAAATAACTAAGATAATATAATAACAAAAAAATAACTAAGTATTTAATAAATTATAATTATCCAAATTAAAATTATCTAATTTATTAAATATGTGAGGTATTGTAATATAAAGAACATAAAATAAAAACAAAACTTAATACTAAAATTCTCACCAACTAAAATATCAATCCTATGACTGACAATCTCCCCATTTTTAAAACTTGATTTTTTTTTTAAAAAACAATCTACCTCTTTTTTAAAATTTATTCAATAAAATGATAAAATAACAATTTATTTGAAAATTTATTAAGATAAAATAATATTAATAGTTAAAAAACTTTTATTTAATAAATAATGAACATGTTTCACCATAATGACACATGATTAATCTGAACTAAAAAAAATATTAAAGTTTAACTATATTAAAACTAGCATATTTTTATATGCTTAAAATATATATTAACATAGGTTATACCTAAAAAATAAAAATTTAAAGAAAAATACCTACGAATAAATTCATATAAACATAAGTAAAAAACCACACCGTCTTACAAATTCTATAGAAAAAAATTTCAAACTTCAATAAATCAAAACTGTTTTTGAAACAAAGACTCAATATAATATACACAATATATTTTTTGGAAACTAAAAACAATAATAAATATTTAAAAACCAATAGTTTAAACTAAATATCTATCATACCAGGTTCAAATTTTATTTTCTAAAACTTCACTACATCCAATGGTTTAGTAAATATATCAACAAATTTATTATTTATTGAAATATATTTTAAAAAAATATCTCCTTTATTAATATAACATCTTATAAAATGAAATATACCACATCAATATGTTTTACTCATGAATTTTGTAAAGGATTAATTGAAATTAAAATAGAAGAAATATTATAACAATAAATAGTTTTTTTAATCAAAATAAACATTAATATTAGATATAGTTTATTTTATCCATAAAATTTTAGCATAATAATTAATAGAAGCTATAAACCTATCCTCATCTATGGATAAAGAAACTGGTAATTTATTCCTTGATCTCTATGAAATTAAAATTTTTCCAAGTAAATAAATAACATATGAAGTACTTTTCCTATCAATTATACCTCCACCAAAATCAGAAGCAGAATAATAAAACAAATTTGAATAGT
The DNA here is from genome assembly GCA_963277665.1 of Viscum album. Lineage (NCBI taxonomy): Eukaryota > Viridiplantae > Streptophyta > Magnoliopsida > Santalales > Viscaceae > Viscum > Viscum album. The sequence goes on along the minus strand of OY728136.1, from coordinate 1,083,478,021 downwards.
TCTATCTTGAAAAAACTAAACCAGAATTAATACTTCCATTAACATATATTATTACTTTTATAAAAACTATTAAATTAATTTTATTAGTATTTGATTTAAATTTTACACATATACAAACACCAAACATGATATGAAGTTTAGTTTCATAAAAATATAAAAAACTTCATATTATTCTTATATATATTTGATTATTATAGTTTTTTCTTATTTATATAAATATAATTTAGAATAAATACTCATAGTATTTTTAAATTTTTTAATAGAATCATTATTGATCCTTTTTAATTGACTCTTTTGAAGATTTATTTTGATTTTAAAACATTCCATTAGGTCTTTAAATTTTTTTATATCTAATAAAAAATTTTAATTCAACCCATGAAATCATATCAAATTCAGAAGTCATTATATTAGAAAATTCATTACATAATAAATCACTTGAAGTTATAAATAAAATATCATCTATTTTTTTACAATTAAAATATAGTTCAAAACATTCTTAATAAACAATGTTAGATCAAAATTTCATTTATTAAAATAATTATTGAACAAAAAAAAAACAAAGTATATCATTACACACAAAAAGAGCTTACTTAAGACCATATAAATCTTTTTAAAGTTTAAAAACATGATTTGGAAAATTTTCATGTTCAAATCCAGGTGGTTTATTAATATAAATTCTTCAAAATTCACACTATTTAAAAAAAGAACTTTTAACATCCATTTGAAACAATTTAAAACCTTACAAAGAAGAATAATGATAACTAAATAATAGACAATTCAGTCTTATAAACAAGAGTAAAATAATACTGAAACTAAATTCCTTTGGAAAAAATCCACGAGAAATAGGAATTGCTTTATTTTTTACTATTTGGCTAGATTCATCCATCTTATTTTGAAAAATCCATTTAGTTCTTATAATTTATTAATTTTTAGGGGTTTAGTTAAAGTACCAACATTATTTATTATAAATTTATTAAGTTCATATTATTTGGAATCTATCTAATTAATATCTTTTAGCACTCTATTAATTTTTTTAGGTATAAATTTTGAAAAAAGAAAAAATAGCACAATAATTCAAAATAAAATTCCAAGTTTTTATTCTAGATTTAACATTTTCAATTAAAATTTCTAAAGGATTATTTTTATGAGTCTTCCAAACTCAATAATCATATTGAGAAAGGTGTTTCCTTCCCCTCAATAGATACATTATTATTTAAAGGTTCATCTTAACTGAAATTAAACTATATAAATTATTCTTTAGTTTCCTCTAAATCTTATTGTTCAGATTTAAAGATAGATTCACTAAATTTTAGAAGTAATTTTTTTAAAATGTTATAGTTATTTTATTATAGACTCTATAATCATTTATATTGATATAATATCCTTGAAATATTCCTTTATCACTTTTAGTATCAAACTTATTAAAGTTTTCCTTAGTATTTTAAAAAAATAATTTACACCCAAAAACTCTAAAGTACTCAAATTTAGGTTTATTTTATTCAAAAAATTCATAAAGTGTTTTATTTGAAAAGGGTTTATTAAAAAATATATTTAAAATATAAGTTTATTTATTAATTTATTCATCCCAAAAAAGTAGGCAAGTTAAACTCATTAATAATTATTTCAATCCATATCCAAAATATGTATATCTTTCCCCTCTATAACATCATTAATTTTTTGGTGTTATAAGAGTATAAAAATATATGAAAACCATTATTTTCAAAACATTTCTCAAATTTGTGATTAAAAAATTCACCACCTTTATCACTTATAATTTATATAATTAATAATTTTTAATTTTCACTAATTTATAAAAAACAATAATTTTAGCTAAGGTTTCATGCTTATGAGACAAAAAATAAGTCCATGTAAACCTACTAAAATCATAAAAAATTACAAAAGCATAATTTTTTTACTTCATAATCTAGTAGGTTTAATAGGTAAAAATAAATATAGAAGTAAAATTAAATAGGTATTATTGTATTAACTTTATTAGTGGATCTAAAAGATTCTTTATGTTGTTTCCCTTTTAAAAATTAGTCACAAAAAATACTTATGTGTCTTCAGTTGGGGAAGTGTAAAAACTTGTCCATGATTTGAAAATTTATATAGAAATCAAATTTTAGCATGTCAAATATACCAATATCATAACATATCATCCATTTAAATAACTTGAAGACTCTTTACATTCTAATTAGTATGTTCATAAAAATTAAATAATAAATGTTATCTTTTATTTTTTTCATAAAATAAAATATATTCATTTTTAAAAACGAAACATTTACTATCTTTAAAATTAACATTCAATCCATCATAAAAATGTTTTGAAGTAATTATTAAGTTATATTTTAATCCTTCGACATATCAAACTTTAGAAATTAAAACTATACTAAAAACTCCTACATCACTAAATCCTTTAATATTTCCTTTGAGTTATCATAGAATGTCATAGAGACTCCATCATATTGATTTCAAGAATGAAACTTTGATGGATCACTGGTCATATTCATGGAGTACCTACTATCTATATCCCATATATCCTTGAAAATATTAAGGAAGATTTCCTAAAATCAATCAAGTATAAAATTATTTTGGTACCCATGCTATTTTGGGTTCAATAGGATTAGTATATGAGTTCTTAGGTACCCAAATAGAAGCCTTGGTATGAAAAAAATATTTAGAAAAATCCAATTAACATTCATTAGTATAATAAACTTGAAAATTTCACCCAAAACATGTAACTGTTTATACATTACCTTTAATACTTTTTTAAAAACATTTCTTATACAATTTAGGTATTTTCTTTTTGTATCCAAAACCAGTTTTATCTTTATTTATTTTGATTATAGACATTATCTTATGAAATCTCAATTTCCCTCAAACAAAAGTAGGATAAATTTCATTTAAACTAATAATTTACTTCTTAAGAATTTCAATCTCTTTTTGTGATCTTTTTGAACCACTATAAATTTTTTCATCAAAATAATAATCTCAATTTATTAATCTATTTTTATTCTTTATGATTTTTTATATTCTTTCCTTACATGATTAATTTCATCCTACAAATTATCAAATTTACTTTTTTCCATTCATTATTCTTTGAAGGAAAATCTTTGATCCTACCATTCTCATCTTTTATTTTCATAATTTTTATCATTAATTTTTAATTTCCTTCTTTTAGATTAGAATATTAAGAATCAACATTTATCGTCTTTCTAATCTCTATAGATAAATTATTTTTATCATGGGTAATAGATTTATTTTTCTTAATAATATTTTTATTTTCTTCTTATGATTATCTATAAAATTTATCTATTCTTGTATTTTTTATTCTCTCAATTTGTTCAGTTAATTATTTAATACCACATTTAGAATCTAAATCATAAACAGAATTGGAATTTGAACCTGTAAAAACATCATTGAAAGTTTTATCCATCAAGCACATGTTAATCGATTTTTTTCACTTTATTAATAACATGATATACTTATTCTTTAGTGAATCTCCATTTATCCATTATTTCTTGATTTTCTTTATTCCTATAATTTTGTATTTTCTTAGGTGATTTAGCTTTATAAAATCTAACTTTATATGTCCCTTCTTTCTGCACTCATAAAGTGTTAGTTCTAAAATATTAATATATTTATTAAAATTACCTTTATTTTTTTCAATCATAATTTTGGTTTTAATTTTTTGTTCAATTTCTAAATCCATTCTTTCTTTTATTTATTTTATAAAATCCTTTAGTGAAGTTATCTATTTTTCCTTTCTCTCTTTATTATATCTCAGAGTTAGAATATTTAGTAGAAAAATTTATTTTTATTTAAATGAAATACCTTCCTTATTTTAATTCTATTCATCTATATTATTATTTTCCTCATGTTTATAATGCAGTAGTTAAAAAATGAGTTTATTTAATGAATACTTCTAAATATTCTAACTCTCACTGATTACTACCTTCTTTTTAAGCCACTTCTTAGGTAGTGACTCAATAACCTTTCAAATATAATAGTGTTATCTAAAGATTCTATAAGATAACTCATACCATTTATGATTCTTGAAAATCTATGAATTATTTAGTTCACTGATTCATCTTCACCCATCTTGAAATCTTGGTATTTTATATGTAGCAATCCCATTTTTTTGACTTGATTTTTTTATATTGTTGTGTCTTACATTATTATCCAAATGTCTTAATATATCTTACACATCGAGACATGGATAAAAAATCTTTAAATAATGGTACAATATAATTTATTTAAAACCTTATAATTCAAAACATAATTTACTACTTCATTACCTGTAAGTGTATCTGGATCAGAATCAAGTAGTTTGCAATGTTTTACTACTATTATCTAGTGATATATACTCAGATGTTTAAGTTATTATTCCATCCTTGGATACTAGTATATATAATAATTCCCATTGAAATATAATGATTTTTAGGTAATCCATCCATAATTTGAGTTCATTCTTATCATCTTACAATTTTTGTTCATTATAAAATTAAGTCTAGGACAATATTAGAATAGTAAAAATATACAACATAACCTAATTTGAAAAGGATTAATCTCTGATTCCAATTATTAGTCTCATATAAGATGCTGAATAGGTCTATATTTTGGTTGAATAGATTTTATTAAAATTTAAATAGATTAAAATATCAATGTTTAATATCAGAGTTCAATTCATAAAAACAAAATTGTAGATAAAAAATATATAAGTACAAGTTTACATACATGTGAAATAGAAATAAAAATGAGCAAAGAACACCATATTTTTATAGTAGTTTAGATCAATATGATATTACATATACTCTTCAATTTTATCTTCTAAATAAGATAATTTAAACCAATTAAGAACAAAACTCATTTTTAAAGGTAGTGATAACCTCTTACAACTCTAGTATTTTTCTCACTAAGAAGCACAACCCCCAAAACAACCCTACTAACTTTATATAGACCAAGGAACATGTAAGAACACAACATGACTTTTAAAGAGAGCCAAAACATGACAAACCTACATTTTTAGGAGGTATAATAAAGAAAAACATGGACTAAATTTGGAAGGGAAAATCATAAACTAAAGATAAAATATAAAGAGAAAAAAATAATGAAATAACTTTAAAATCTAGAATAGAAATGAAGAACAGAATGTCGATTGAAGCACGATCACTCCTAAAAAAACTTACCCAATGAAGATCCTTCATGATTGTATAGTAGAAAAATAGTTTCAAAATCATAATCTCAGTAATTTCATATTTTTTTCATGTATATCTATAAATCTCCTCTTGATTAAAATTTATAAACAATTTCTCGATGTCCAGATTCAAAGGGATCCATGATCTTCTCCACATGTGTTTGCTAAAAACTCAACACTGTTGAAATGAAATGGTTAAAAATAATTTAAACATGGAAACACACTATTACCTATATATAAAAGTATATTTTGTATTTTGAAAACTATTTCTTATTAGGATCACTTTGTGATGAACACACTCAGAGGGGTTGAATTAGTGTGGGATAAATTTTTATCACTCTAAACATTTATCCCTTTTGATACCTTTTTACTTATTCAGTGAATGATTCTCTTATCTTCTTCACTTTTCATTAACAACAAGTAACATAAAACAATAAAGCATATGGAACACCAAAATTTATTAACGAGGTTCACCTCCAATGTAGAAAACTATGTTCGTGATGTATGGTGGTTATTATCCCACATACACACTTTCATTTTTTATTATCAAATAAAGGATGAGAAAGTGGATGAACTTGGAACAAATTTCCTAGCACTGACCAGGTACAATTAAAGCTTTATCTATGAAGCACAAGATGTAGGATACCAACCTTCCCCTTATGAAGTGACCAATAGTGTATCACAAATCATATTCTCTAGAATCCAATGAATACAATAAACTTACATAAAATATAGAAATAAAAAAGGGTTTCATTGTATATAGAAATTATTTTACTATCTTAGAAATGCATCAATCAATGGATACCTCTTATTTTATTTATGTCAGAATAATATGAATATTAATATGGACTAAAATCTTATAATTACTTGATAAAAAATATCATTTTTTATTATATCTGTTCTCTACTATTATTTTTGATGTAGTAGATATTTTTGAAATTTAATCACACTATACTTTAAATATTATTTTCTCCAAGAGTGACCTTGTTCAATCTCAAATGTAGCTTCTCAAGTTTTTAACCATAGAAAAAATAAAATATTATTATTATTATTTTATGCACTAATTCAATGTTATTAAATGTTTTAATTTAGGGGACCTTTTACTTAATTATTAACTAAACATGTAGATGATTAATTATCTTTGTCCATGTGTATGTTCATGAAAGTTTCACAACTGATCCTACATGCACATTGGCTTACTCATGAAAACCATAATAGTTATATGATATTGCATGATTTCTCCTTATATGGACAAGTATTGAGCACTTGTCTCTTTATTTACTCACACTAATAAAAACATGGAACAAATTAATGAAATAAATGATTTAAGGAATTTATTTATTCTTCACACAAATGAGGCTAGATTTATAGAAACTCTAATATTACACTGTATTTGTGTAACAATGTGAATACACCGAGATAATTCTTCCTTATTCACTTAAACCTTGAGTGTTCGTTGAAAAAGAAAAGTTAAATGGTTATTCTTTTCACAAGATGTATGTAGAACTATCTTTCATGAAATTGAATGGATTGTGGATTATCTTCCTTCATATGAATGGATCATGTGAGAATACTTCATGAAAACTATTTTGCATGAAACAATTACAAAGCCTCTTTTTTTCAAAAGCTCTCAATAATTTTAGAAGAAAAACTCTACTTCAGTACATAGGTATTTATAGAGGAAGAACCACTTAATATTCCCATATGAGAAGTATGTTATGTATAATAATTGTTGTGATTCATAAATTATTTAATATTACCAAATCTTTAGGTATATTAAACTTCACATAGATTCCATCACATTAAACTTAAAATCTTGGCATATTCATGCTAATATACTTTTTCATTCTCGATGGTATCTTCAAGTACATGCAATGATAATTTCATGAAACATTATTATTTTGAAATTAAAACTCATGAATTCTATCAGATACTCAAATATTTCAATATAGTTTCATTTTTATCTCCACAGTGGAATATTTTTTAACAGATTTATGTATAAAAGACTAACCTTTAATGCAGGGATTTTGGTGCTTGATAATGTATTCTTCTTCGGGTTTTGATCACTAGATACAACCTTCGACTATCGTAAGTTCAATTAATGCTCATTTCCTCTTGAAGAAATCATGATGATCATGTAAAGACCTGGATTTTCAATGTATTTTTTTTATTATACAAAATTTTACGAGTCCAAAAAAATTTATGGCGTGTGAATCTGAGGTCTAGTGTGCTTGGAATTAATTTCTGAACTTTTTTAAGGTACGTTCAGTAAACACATAACCATATTCTTCTAACTTTTGAACTGGTGCCTAGATTAAAAATCTGAGGGCACCATTGAATCCGCAGTGCCGAGTTTCGCATAAGGGAGGCTTCATTTCGACCGCAGTAGGTTCGGACAAAAAGTTAGTTTTTGGAACTTTTTAATAGAATAAATAAAATAACTTTATTATTTTATTTTTATTATATTCCTCCAATGAACTAGCGGTAAGGTGAGACTGACGATGTGTCAAGCCAATTAATGGATTGACCCTCCAATCTAAGTAACAACAATGTTGAGGGAAATTAGAAAGATTCCTAATTTAGGAGCCCCCATTAACTCCCTGTGTCATTAATTACTCTACCCCTCTCCTATAAATATAGAGCTTAGGGGAGGGGTATCAGACAAGCTTTGACAAGAAGCGAAGTTCTGTTAGAGTGCCGTAACGCCGAGACCTTAGAGGATGGAGACGACCCTAGTAGGAGGTGATGTGCGACACCGAAACCCCAAACCGGAGTTTGAAGTTCGAGTGGCGGTGAGGGATGATTTTTGTGGGGATGAAGAAAAATGAGACTCCCTCAACCACAAGCTCTCTCCAACGTTTCAAGGAAGGGGGTTGCATTGATTTTGGTTTTCCCACTTCTCTTTCTAAAAAGATGAGAACAGATCAACTCAAAAAAAAGTTGATCCATTATTTTATTTTTTTATATGCGAGAGGGTATGCTTTATCGTTGGGGTCGGGAATTGAAACCGATGCATGAAATTCAGTTGAACTTTTCCCCGAAACCCCCCCTGGGATTATCTCTAACCCAGAGGGTGCGGACAGACACAAACAAGACCTGAGCCCCTCCGTTCCTATTTTGTTTGTGATTTCCCTTTTTGAAGTTGGCGACAACCCAAAGCAGGGCCTACCCCAGTGAAGAGCATGATCCCCAGGAAACCGCAAGAGCTGACGACGTAGGAAAACGGGCCACTGGTGCGTGACCGATGGCCTGAAGAACACCCTGCCTCCAGCACCAGCGCTGGAGGTAGTGCACAGTGGCATGGAAATAGCACACGATGACACCCGCCATGTGTCCAATGGAAGACTGGCCACCGCCCCGGGCGGCGGTAGAGCAGAGGAGGGGCACGCACCTAGCGGCGCTCCCACGCAACAACAGGGCTGCGACCTGTGATGGGCGCAATGGGAGCAAAGGCCGCCGGTACTACCAGTGACCGGTGGATGGGGCACGTGTCAGAGGCATGCCCGATAGAGGACCCGCGACCCATCAGCCACAACGCGGAGGACCCACGACCCGTTGATCGCGGCGTGGAGGACCCGCATCCCGTCCACCGCGGCGTGGAGGACCCACGACGCCACGTGGCATCGCTTTGGGTCAACCCCCGAGTGTTTACCCACTGATGTGGCCCCATGCTACATCATCCCTACCCAGAAACATTACATATGGGTGTCCCTGGAGGCCCGTGCCGCTAGGTGGGTGGCATTGCCGGGTCAGTCCAGCGGGCCGACCCGCGGCCCAGATGGGTCGGGTCGGGCCCAACGATCCTGGTTGACCTGAGTCGTGTTAGACTCGAGTTAGGCCAGGTTGACCCAGGTCAAACCGGATCGACCCATGCCAAACTGGGTCAGGCCAGTCTGACCGAGGCAGACTGGACCCGGACCTAGTACCGCCTTGTTACACAAAACATGCCCTAACTTCTAAACCAGATGTCCGTTTGGTGAACCATCTATGGTGTCAAGATCCTTAGGATGAGGCGGTCATTTTGGTTCACTCCATATGAGTTTTAAAAAAATTTGGGGCATGATTGGGTTGGATCGAATACAATTCTAACCGGGCCCTCGGCACTAAAACACTCGTATTTCACAAACCGTGCATCCGATTAACAATCCATTAGAGGATTTGGGACTCTCTTTAGGAGACGGATCTTTGTAATAATTTTTGGTAAATTCCATGGATATCAAGATGTATAAAGTGTATTTAGGAGTGGTTATCCCAAGCAGACTATGTATGGAACCATGCGGTTGGCTGAGACATGAACACTGCTTGACGATTGGCCCAGTGGGAAGCGGCTCTGTGTGACCTAGTAGGCCCATAGTGGGGAGTGGATCTATGTGACCTAGAAGAACCATGATAATAAACATGAGGAGTAACTCCATTTGGCCAAGCTGGGAAGCAGCTCTGTGTGACTCGGTATGCCCATAGTGGGAAGCGGCTCTGTGAGACCTGGTTTGTGCATGGTACCCATCAGGAATGGGTACCATAATAGTTCAAGGTTAGTGGGAAGCTGCTCTGTGTGACCCTAAAGACCCACTGTACTCAATAGATGAAGTGTTCTCCAGCAGCTTAGGAGTTCAATGATGTGATAAACCTTCTATCCTTGACCTAAAATGATACCTAGTGTGAGTTGACTTGTGTTGTGTAATTTTGCTTCATGATTTGTGATTTTTCCTTTATGAAAATCTAGGAGACCTATGGGGGTCTCAGGGTCCCTACAGAGTATCATCATACTTACCCCTGCACGGGCTTCGCCCGCACCTTATTGTTTCTGGTGCAGACGACGTACAACATTGATCAAGGCTGAGGGAGCTAGGACTAGGTGGTGCTTGGAGATAAACCTTTTTCACATGACATGATGCAGGGAATACAGATCATGAGCTGTGCATACCCTTCAGGTAGGATCCGTGGTGGACGATCCAGGAGCTTCCTTTCACTTTTAAGCTATTTTGTACTTTTTCAGTTGTACTTGTACTATTTCTAGTTGGGCTTGTATTTCGGCCCCCATTTATTTTCAGCACTCTTTACTACAACAGTTTACTTTATAGTTTCTTTTATTGCATTCTAGTTTGTGTGGTTTCCTCGTATTGTATTATATTCGATGAGTTTTTACAAGTTTAAAGGAAATTCCTTCCCATCTTAGGGATATGCCTTTTGGTGCTAGTCGCCAACCCCTAGCCTATGGAAGGTGGGCTTGGGGTAGTCAGGGCACGAGCCCTGGGATGGGTCGTGACAAAGTGGTATCATAGGTGGTCAGTTCTACCTCAGAGAATGGGAGTCTATTTTTTTGTTTTAAAGCAACAATGTTAAGTATTGTGAGTTCGACATTCAGGTTCGGGGAGTCCATGGTTGGTGCAGTGGCCGACGTATCCATACACTGGAACCTTGAATCCTACTTTTCAGCTCAATGCACAAAAATACTGGTTGCGTTTTCATTTTGTGATTTTGAATAAGATCCATATCTCTAGGTATAATGTTCTAACTATTTCACATATTGATTTATCTTAGGATGCCTCTATGAGGATGACCATCCAGGATCCAGATGCGTGAGGAAAACCCTCTCAGCGACGAGGTGTCTGTCCAGGGACTACTGTTTGAGATGGCCCCACCGGGTGGTTCCCTAGTGCCACCACTACCCGATGGTTAGCCCCTGCTACCAGCGGTTCCGGTAGATGACGTTCATAGGCTCAGCACCCTACATGAGTTTCATAAATAGAGACCTCCCAGGTTCAGGGGTGAGATAGACCCTCGATTTTCTAAGGACTGGCTAGAGGTTGTGATGTGGGTCTTCCGCTTAGTGAGGACACCACCTGACCAGATGGTGGTCTTGGTAGCGAGCCTTATATAGGGATCAACTGGGAGGTGGTGGAGTTTGACCATCCATGTTCACTATGAGGTGACCCTCACTCATGTTGACTTCAAGAGGCTTTTTTGGGAGGATTTTTTCCCCACAATGTTGCACTCTATGCACATTCAGGTTCTGATTCACCTTCAGTAGGGCAGCATGATAGTGGATGAGTACTCATCAAGGTTTACAGAGCTTTCCCACTACTGTACGGATATGGTGTGAGACCCTTTCTTTAGGGCTCGTACCTTTGAGTAGGGGCTCAAGAGGGAGATTAGGGATTTAGTGTTGACCCTCAGCATCCCCACCCAGGCGGGAGTACTGGAGTGGGCCCTTCTTGTAGAGAGATTCCTATCAGAGTAGGCGCTGACAACGAGAGCCGACAGCAGAACCTAGGCCGTAGAGTCTTCGATGGGCAGTAGGCATCAGGCGCATGGGACCAAGTGAGCCATGTATTTCATTGGGCGACCCGAGGACTCTGGATTGGCAGTACAAGGCTCCTAATCTAGAGGGAGTCAGCAGGGTGCTAGATAGTGCTTTTCGTGAGGAAGATAGGGACACATGGCTCATGACTACCCGAACCACTGTACGGACGACCATAAGATGGTCGAGGGACTGCCAAGGTTGAGGCAGAGGTTCAAGCGAGGAGATCCACAGGGTGGAGGATGTGACAGGGGAGATGGCCGTGCAATAGGTGGTGGGTAGAGATTTGAGTTGCTACTTCCACTACCTCCAGGAGGTCCACCTCGGCCATAGGGAGCAGGTGGACAAGGATGATCTTAGCTCTAGGAAGCTGAGGCCTACGACCATGGTGCTCTAGATATGATTAGAGGTACGATCTATGTATACTCCACCCTAGCTGCAGTTCTTATAGACATAGGTGCTAGTAACTCTTTTATTTCCATGACCCTCATTCGGAGCTCGTAGATTCCGACAGAGATATTGTCTCGATCCTTATGGCTAGATACTCCTACAAGAGCGGATTCGATGATTACCCACTAATGCTGGAAGTGTTAGCTCACTCTAGGAGGTTAGAGCTTCGACTGGGATCTCCTAGTAGCAGTGTCGAGACCTTACGACGTCATCCTAGGTATGGATTGGTTATCCACAGTCCATGCTCATATTGACTGTATTAGGCACAAAGTGCGGTGCATCCGCAAAGATGAGACCGCTTTTTCCTTCACTGGCGATAAGGGAACCTTTACAACATAGGACAAACTTACAGAGAAGAGGGTGAATCCGATCAACCATTAGATTCCTAGCCTTACCCTCAGGTCAGTTGTTGTTGAGAGTCCAAGTTATCCTGTAGTGGTGGACCAGTATGCCGATGTCTTCCCTGATGATGTCCCAGAACTACCTCCATGCAGAGAGGTATAATTTTTCATCGTCCTGCACCTCGGGACAACATTGATATCTACACCAGTATATCAGATGGCTACCATAGAGCTTCGTGAATTACAGGTATAGTTGGAGGACTTACAAAGAAAGGGGTTCATAAGACCTAGTGTTTATCTATGGGTAGCCCCAATTTTGTTCTCCAAGAAGGAAGATGGGAGTTTGAGACTCAGTGTGGACTATCGGTGCCTGAACTAGGTGATCACGAAAAATAAGTATCCACTTCTTAGAATTGATGATCTTTTTGATCAGATAAAGGGATCTTGTTGAATTTTGAAGATAGACCTTATATCAGGCTATCATCAGCCCAGGGTACGAGATGAGGATGTGCAGAAGATGGACTTCAGATTTCGGTATAGCCACTATGAGTTATTGGTTATGCCATTTGGCATAACCAACACCCCTAAAGTGTTCATGGGACTCATGAACAGGATCTTACAGCCATACCTCGATCAATTTGTGGTGGTATTCATCGATGAAATCCTGATATATTCAGCAATGGGGGAGAAGCATGCCTATCATCTACAGATAGTTCTGGATACACTTTGAGAGCACCAGCTTTATGGTAAGATCTTGAAGTTCTAGTTATGGATACGAGAGGTCCACTTTCTGGGACATGTTATCTTGGAGGATGGAGTTGTAGTGGATCCAGCGAAGATAGAGGATGTACTTTCTTGGGAGCCACCTAGGAGTGTGACTGAGGTGCAAAGTTTCCTGGGGTTGGCTGGATATTACTGGAGATTCATGCCTGAATTTTCCAAAGTTGTGGCACTCTTTTCAGCATTGACGAATAAGGGGAAGACCTTCATATGGATGAAGAGATGGAAGTAGAGTTTTCAGGAGCTGAGGCAGAGACTGACGAGTGCTCCCATCTTGAGGCTATCCGAAGAGGGAATTGAGTACGTAGTATACTGCGACACATCAGGAACAGAACATGGGTGTGTCCTGATGCAGGAGCGAGCAATGATCATCTATGGATCGCGATAGTTGAGACAACATGAGTATAACTACACTACCCATGACCTGGAGTTAGAAATAGTGGTCTTCACCCTGAAGATATGGAAGCATTACTTGATGGGTAAACATTTTACAGTCTACTCTGATCACAATAGTCTCAGGTATATCATCTCTCAGAAGGACTTGAACCTGAGATAGTGGCGTTAGCTAGAGTTCTTCTAGGACTACGACTTTGAGATAGTCTATACTCCTGGGAAGTGGAACGTGGTAGAAGATGCACTTATCAGGAGGTATGGTCTACAGTTACTGAGTTAGGCGACAGAACAGCTAGCCGCGTTGCAGATATCCTTCGCGGATAGAGATGGAGGAACATACCTCCAGTCTTTGATAGGCACTCCCCCACTCTGTCAGTGAGTCAGGGAGGAGCATCTTGGGTACATTGACTATGAGGCTCAACATGCTCAGATTTACTCAGATCAGGCACCTGATGGATTTTATGAAGGTGGGGAGCATGTCATCCTCTTCAGGGGACGTACCATGGTACCAGTGGCGCTATAAGAGGAGGTGTTGAGGGAGTTCCATACGCCCCCTTTGGCGGTACATCCTGGTGTGAAAAAGATGTACGAGGATCGCCGACGTCAGCACTAGTGTCCAGGGATGAAGAAGGCTGTAGCGGATTTTGCTTCATGATGCCTCACTTTTCAGTAAGTGAAGGCCAAGAATCAGGTCCCAACAGGATTAGCACAGCCACTAGACATGCCAGAGTGGAAGTGGGATGGGATCCCCATGGACTTTTTGACAGGTCTTCCACGTATGTCCAGGGGACACGATTCTATCTGGGTGATCGTTGACCGAATCACCAAGTTGACCCACTTCCTACCCATCAGAGAGCAGGGGTTAGTAGAGGTATTGGGACAACTCTACGTATAGGAGATTGTGTGACTCTATGGGGTGAAATCGACGATCGTCTTTGACTTTGATGCACGTTTCACATCCTGGTTATGGAAGGGTTTGCAGGAGGCGTTTGGGACTCAGCTACGTCTGAGCACCGCCTTCCATCCTTAGATGGATGGTCAGACATAAAGGACCATACCGATGTTGGAGGACATGCTTTGTGCATGTATCCTAGATTTTGGCAGTAGTTGGGAGGATCATTTTCCCTTAGTGGAGTTTGCTTACAACAACAGTTACCACTCCCCCATCGGTATGGAACCATTCGAGGCCTTGTATGGTCGACCTTTCAGATCACCTCTATGCTGGACATACCCAGGGGAGTTAGGACTTATGGGTTCAGAGTTTATACGAGCTACCACTAAGAAGGTGCAGATCATCCAGGAGTGGACAAAGACTGCGCAGAGCAGAAATAAGTCTTATACTGACAGGAGGTGGAGACCCTTGGAGTTTTAGGAGGGGCACCATGTATTCTTGTGAGTCTCCCCTCGACGGGGACTACAAATATTTGGCCGAGGCAGAAAGTTATCACTGAGGTTTATTGGGCCTTTTATGATACTTCATGGGATTGGAGAGGTGATGTACCACTTGTCACTTCCACCACAGTTGGAAAGGGTGAATGACATCTTCTATGTATCATAGTTGAGGGGATACGTGCACGACCCATCTCACATCATCGACCATGGAGAGCTGGACTTGGACGATGGGGAGACGTTTACGGAGGTTCTAGTAGAGATTGAGGATCGATAGGAGCGATTCCTTCATGGGCATTCGATACCTCTGGTGCGCATTTGATGGCAGAACGAGAACCTCAAGGAGAGCATATGGGAGCGGGAGTCTCAGATTTGTGCTCAATACCCCCATTTCTTTCCTTAGTCTATGTTGTGGCTTTTGGGGATGTAAATTCCTAAGGTGAAGAGAATGTAAAGACTCAATTTTTCCATGTATTCTTTTTATTATATGGAATTTTATGAGTCCAAAAAAATTTACGGTGCGTGAATCCGTGGTCCGGTGTGCTCGTAATTAATTTCTGAACATTTTTTAAGCTACGTTAAGTAAATGCATAACCATATTTTTCTAACTTTTGAACCAGTGCCTGGATTAAAAATTCGAGGGTACCGTTGAATCCTCAGCACCGGGTTTTTCTTAAGGGAGGCTTCACTTTGACTGCAATAGGTCCGTAGAAAAAGTTAGTTTTTGGAAATTTTTAATAGAATAAATAAAATAACTTTATTATTTTATTTTTATTCTATTCCTCCAATGGACAAGAGGTAAGGTGAGACTGGCGACGTTTTAAGCCAATAAATGTCTTGACCCTCCAATCTAAGTAACAAAAATGTTGGGGAAAATTAGGAAGCTTCTTAATTTATGAGACCCCATTAACTCCCCACGTCATTACTTACTCTCCCACTCTCCTATAAATATAGAGCTTGGGGGAGGGGTATCAGACAAGCTTCTCCAAGCAACGAAGTTTTGTTGGAGTGCCATAACGCCGATCCCTTAGAGGATGGAGCCGACCCCAGTAGGAGGTGACGTGCGACACTGAAACCCCAAACCAGAGTTTAGATTTCAAGTGATGGTGAGGGCGGCTTATTGTGGGGATGGTGAATAACTAGACTCCCTCAACTACGGGTGCTCTCCAATGTTTCAAGGTAGGGCGTTGCGTTGATTTTGGTTTTCCCGACTTATCTTTCTAAAAAGAAGAGAACAGATCAACTCACAAACAAGTTGATTCATTATTTTATTTTTTTTATATGAGGAAGTGTGTGATTTATCATTGGGGTCGGGAATTGAAACCGAGGCATGAAATTTAGTTGAACTTTTCACCCAAACTCCCTCAGGATTATCTCTAACACAGAGGGAATGGGTCGACATGAACAAGGCCTGAGCCCCTCCGTTCATGTGTTGTTTGTGATCACCCTTTTTGAAGTATGTGACAACCCGATGCAGGGCCTACCCTAGCGAAGAGCACGATCCCAGGAAACCGCAAGTGCCAAAAATGTAGGAATGCAGGCCATCGATGCGTGATCGACAGCCTGACAAACACCCTGCCACCGGCACTAGCGCACAACGGCGCGACAATAGCACGCGGCGACACCGACCGCTACCCTGGGCAGCAACGAAGCAGAGGAGGGGCGTGCCCCTGGTAGTGCACCCACGCGGTAGTAGGGATGTAGCCTGCAATGGCCACAGTAGATGTAAAGGCCGTTGGTATGACCGACGACTGGTGGACGGGGCGCGCGCCAACGGTGCGCCCGACGGAGGACCCGAGACCCGTCGACCACGGCGCGGAGTACCCGTGGCCCGTCGACCGCGACGTGGAGGAACCGCGACGCCACATGGAATTATGTTGGGTCAACCCTCGGGGGTTGACTCACTAATGTGGCCCTATGCCATGTCATCCCTACTTGGATGCATCGCATCTGGGTGTCCCTGGGGGCCCGCGCCACCAGGCGGGTGGCACCGCCGGGTCGGTTCAGAGGACCAACCCACCGCTCAGTGGGCCGACCTGCGGCCTGAACCTCCGCCCAGATGGGTCACGCTGGGCCTAGTGGGCCAGGTTGAACTGAGTCAGGTCGGTCCGACTGAGGCAGACCAGACCCGGACTCAGTACCGACTTGTTACACAAAACATGCCCTAACGTTTAAACCAGACATCCATTTGATGAACCGTCTATGACCTCAGGATCTTTAGGATAAGGCGGTCCTTTTGGGTCACTCCACCCTAATTTTGGAGAATATTGGGGCATGGCCGGGTTGGATCGAATACGAGTCCAATCGGGCCCTCGGCACTAAAATGCCCGTATCTCGCAAACTGTGCATCCGATTGATGAGCGGTTTGAGGATTTGGGACTCTCTTGAGGAGAAGGATCTTTGGAATACTTTGTGGTGACTTCCAAGGATATCAAGATGCAGAATGTGGATTGAGGAGAGGTTTTCCCAATACGTATGGAACCCTGCGGTTGGCTGAGACCTTCTTGATGATTGGACTAGTGGGAAGCGACTCTGTGTGACCCAGCAGGCCCATGGTGGGTAGTGTCTCTGTGTGACCTGACAGACCCACGATACTTGATAAGAGGAGTACCTCAATTCAGCCAAGGTGGGAAGTGGTTCTGTGTGACCCAACATGCCCACTGTACCCATCAGGGATGGGTACCACATCAGTTCAAGGTTAGTGGGAAGAGGCTATGTTTGACCCGGAAGGCCCACTGTACTCGATAGAGGAAGAGTTCTCCATCAGCCGAGGAGTTTGATGATGTGATAACCCTTCTATCCTTGACCTAAAGTGATACCTAGTGTGAGCTGACTTGTGTTGTGTACTTTTGCTTCATGCTTTGTGGTTTTTCCTTTGTGGAACTCTAGGAGACCTACAGGGGTCTTGGGGTCCCTACTGAGTATCTTCATACTCACCCTTACACAGGCTTTGCCTGCACCTTGTTGTTTCTAGTGCAAACGATGTACAATATTGATCAAGGCTGAGGGAGCTAGGACTGGGCGGTGCTTAGAGATGAACCTTTTTAACACGACGTGAAGTAGGGACTACATATCGTGAGCTGTGCCTACCCTTTAGGTAGGATCAGTGATAGACAATCCAGGAGATACCTTTCACTTTTTAGTTGTTTTTTACGTTTTCAGTTGTACTTGTACTATTTCCAGTTGGGCTTGTATTCCGATCCCCCTTTATTTTCAGCACTCTTTACTACATCAGTTTAATTCACATTTACTTTTGTTGCATTTTAGTCTATGTGGTTTCCTCTTGTTTCGTTTTACTCTGTGAGTTTGTATAGGTTTAAAGGAAATGTCTTCTCGTCTTAGGGATACGTCTTTTGGTGCTAGTCGCTAGCCCTTGGCTTATGGAAGGCGGGCTTGAGGTAGTCACGGCACAGGACCCAGGAGATGGGTCATGATAGATCAACTCATAATAACCCAAGGAGGAAGATTATAGAGTGTAAGTTATAGGATCATTAGATCTATAGTGATCAAACAACTAATCTTATTTCCATATTTTTTAATATAGATGAACAATATCACACATTGATTTTGTTCCACATCAGTTTTCAGCATGGTTGATCACTTCCATATATAAAATCTCATTAATTCCATATCTCAATCCAGCATCAGGGTTGGCACCCAGATACAAATTTCACCCACTAACCCACATAGGACATTCCACACACTTGTGTGATCCCCAGGGATCCTCTATGCCTTCTATATACACCCATCCAGGAACTTTGTTCCCACTAACTCCTACTGCCCTAGATAGCTGTCCTGGATAGCTCTCCCACATGATTGAGCCTACTCCCACATGAGTGGGATTGAGCTAGATTAGATGGCTGGATATATTTGACAATTTTTTTAGATTAACTACCATTTAATACATACTTATAAAAATTTACAATTATAAAATTTACAATCCAACTTTAATGACTCCTTCAAATATTGATCATGAAACATGAAACATTTTTTGCATGGCAATAATTTTTGTTTGAATTATTTTTAAAAAATACTTAGAGACTTATTTACTTATCCACATAAAAAAAATATATTTTAATGGTATTAAATTAATTCCTTATGAAAATATATTTTTTCACTGTACTATTCACTTATAGTAGACATTTTCTTAGTTCTATAACCCCATTAACACATGATTTGATCTTAAGACTAGTTCAACAATTGTAATACTAAAATTTACTTCGTCCAAAATATAATATGTTACTATTTAAATTATTGTAGAAGGATATTATTAAAAAATTCAACGACTTCCAAGATTCTTGATGCAATATACAAAATTTCTTGGAAAATTTAATCTTAACATGCTACCAATCTTCAACTGCTTCCAAGATTCTAGATGCAATGAAAATAATTACATGTGAACTTTAATCTTAACACACTACCAAGATTGGGAACACCAAAACAAAATTCCAAGCCAATATTATTCTTCAATACATATTGATATTAAGTGATTCATCACAAACAGACTCTTTGACAACAAATTAAACACAAAGAAAAAGTATGATCAACAATATACCCTTTGTATTTTTTGTCAATACCAATGTAAAAAATGGAATGCCAATATGTTCTCTTTATTTCTTATCTCTTTTAATTTTTTTTCTATCCTCCTTATTAATAACAAATACAAAGTAACTAAGAGAGGATGGTATCATTTATTTCTTAAGAAATGTGCCATCAATTATTCTACTCAAAGTATATATGGGAAATCATTGTGTAGAAAACAAGAGGGTATAATTTAGACATCAATTTTGTCCATTCTCTATTCATAATATAATACCAACTGATGTAACCCAACTTATTTATATCTCTATATACTATTAAAATGTTTCTCATGCTAATTTTTTTGATACCAATTGATAAAATACAAGTATAAATTGTTTAATACCAATAGTCAAAAACATTATCAAGATACACTCATCTTGAAATTCCAATACTCATGTCAACACGTGGATTAAAAATATTTAATCATAATAGGTAGGTAATGTTCATGAAATTAGTCAAAGGACTTATTCAAGATTATTTTGTTCATTTCATTGATTAATTTAAGTTACCCCCTTAAGATTAGACTTCATTTCATTTTTTTGTGAATAAGGATAGGAGAGAGTTCCAATACAATCCATTAATGAGTTCTTTAATAAGTTCCTTTGAATGATAACACCTTTTACTGAAGTATAATTCCATGGAAACTTCTTTGGATACTCCCCCTAAAGGGATGATCTCCAGTTTTACATCATAATGATGGTTCTTTTCATTATTTTTTCAAATCAATTCCAATCAACATGAATACTAGTTCTTGTGATCACATTCATGATGGTGACTTCAAACTTATTGATCATCTACAATAGATTTATCATCTTCATCAAGGTTGATATATAATCTTTTAAAATAATTAATCTTCAAGATAAAATTAGATAGATCAAACCAGGATGGATACTTCCATTAATATTGGAATGAATATTCCCGCTTCTATATATATAAATATAATTTCTTTAACTAAGTTCCCCACTTGAGTATGTGAATCACTTTATAAATTCCCCACAGGTAATGAACAAACACAAATTATATGGGAATAAGGTGGATCTACCTTTCTTTTTAGTGAGAGATAAAAGGATAATAATTGTTTCCTAACTATGAAACTTCTTTCTTTTATGATCCATGTGCAAGTGAACTCTTGAAATTTAATTTTATAAATTTCTTGGAAGTTTTGGGAATTATGGAATCTTTACTTCTTTCAGTAACAAAATCATATATACTATTATTAACACTATTTATCAAGGAAAATTCATCACCAGGTGATTTCTAAATCCTTTTCCATATATCTTCTAAAATAGGAGTTATAAAAAAGAAATCATCTAAAATGTGTCTAGTCTTCTTTAACCTTACACACATTACTTATGAGATTTTATGTTTATCAATTTTAATAAAACTCTCATAAAATTTTATTTCTTTATATATAATATTTTGTTTTATTTTATAATATACTTTCATATGTGATTCTTACAATTTTATTCTTATTTCCAAATAAGATATCAAAATTACCAGTATATCATTTTGAATATTCATATCTTGCTTATTAGATCCACATGTCTTCTTAGGTGTGATATTTATTACTTCAACCAATTTATTTTGTTCTTAGACTGGTCTTCACCTTTAATGATTAAGCTTACTTCCATTCATTGTGATATCTATGGATTTCTTATAGTAATCTGTAGAGTGACCTCTTATTCTACAAAAGAAGAAGGTTATTCTATTTAGTCTATCACAACTTTTTAACTTATTGGGTTTATTATGATTATCAATCTTCTTCTTATTTTCACCTAAGGTTGATATGGCTGTCTTCTTTGTTAGCTTCTTGGAAATTTTCTTTGTAAATATTTTATCTTTATTCTTTCTCAAGGTAGTATTATCTTCAGTCATCAGATTTTTAGAATTTTATTTTAATTTTTTTATTAGAATTCTTGAATGATTTATACTTTTTTACCTATTCATTATAACCATTTCCATTTTAAATACCACATAGGTTATTTAAAATTTCAAATATATTTGTAATAGAATGCTTCATCCCTTTATACTATAGTATTTTCTTATTTACTGATTTTCTTCCCCTTTATATAGGATTTATTTGATTTTCATATATTAACATTTTAAACCAACAATCAGATTCCATATGACTAAATATTTCATAGTACCAACAGTAGATGAAAAATATTGATATCTTCTTTTGAATTATAGTCTAGATAGATTGAAATACTGGCTCATTTTGTTTCTCTTTATTATTCTTATGGGATTCTTTAGGGGAAAAACTTCTTTTACACTTATCTTTATTCACCAAAAATGTAGTGTTGGTATCTTTATTTACCTTATTCATTCATTTTCACACGTTTTTATTATGAACTTGTAATATGATAGCACCAGGATTTGCACAAATACCATTATTTGAAGTGGATGTTACCTTTTCTAGATACAAATTGAGATTGAAAATTGAATGATTTAAATATGTTATTTCCATAAGATGGAGGTATTTTAGGATAATATTCATCCTTATAAGTTTGTGTGGTTGAATCTCTTGAAGTAATATCTCTCATTTCATCTTTTTGTGAAGACTCGACTCAAACATTTTTAACATTTTCTATTTTGACACCAAGATCAAGAAACTTTATATTTAGGATGAATTTCTCATCCTAAAATAACTTCAATCTATATTCACATTCATTCTTGATATTTATAACTTCATCATCATGTATTTTATTCTTCTACTATATTAATGTGTCAAGCTCTTTGATCTTGTTTTCTATTATTTAAAGTTGATAATTCTTGACATCAATGATAACATTATATTTTTATTTGAATGAATGGATATTTTCTTTAAATTCATTAGAGAAATTTTATTTTTCATGAATTTTATTTATTCATTTATCTTCAAAACTAGATAATATTTATTAAAATTTAAAAATATCTAATTAATTGGAACTGATTTTATTATAGATAATAATATTTTATTTCATTATTACTTCTAAACATTTCTCTAAGTTTTCTAGATTCTCTTCAAGATTAGTGATCTCTTCCCTCATTCCTTTGAATGAGTCACAAATAAAATTGAATATTTCATTGGGATAATTGTGTAACATATAATTCAAAGTAGAAACATATTCAGCATTGAATTATTTTGACATGTGATCACTTCCACTAATTCTTGGATATTCTTAGGGACAATTTTTACAACAGATTTTGGTTTCCTCCTCTTCATGTAGGGATGAATCCCTACAAGGGGTAGAAATATTTTCCTTATCTTTTGTATTTGAATAAACTACTAGATATTTTAATCCTATAAATGAATTTTATTAATTAGGAACAATTTATTAGGAAAACGACTCTTCATCCTATCTTTACAAGAGGGATGTACTATTCATTTTCCTCAATTATGAAACTCTTCCATTCTTCGAAGTATTGGCATGATATAATTATGAACTATAGTAGATGAAACTACTAAATTTTTTCAATCCACTATGAATTAAGAAGATAAATTAGATATTAAAAAATATTCAAATAAAATAATCTAATTAGAGGCATGATCAAATCTGATACCAATTATTAGGATCACTTTGGGATGACCACACTGAGTGGGGGGGGGGGTGAATCATGCATGATGAATTTTTATCACATTAAACTTGTATACATTTTAACACCTTAGTAACTTATTCATGGAATTATTATCTAATATTATTTACTTATGATTAGTGAGAATGCACATAAAATAATAAATCACAAGAAACATAAGTATTTTTTAATGATGTCCACTTATAATGTGGATGAAAATGTTCCTAGTGTAAGGTGGTTATTATCCCATGAACATAGATTCCTTTTTATTATCAAATAAATCATGGGAAAGGGGATAAACTTGGACCCATTTTCCTAGAATCTACCGGGTACAATGAAAGATTTATCTTTGAAGAATAAGACTTAGGATTTCATCCTAACCCTTCTAATGTGATTAATAGTGTAACATAATAACTATTCTCCATACTCCAATGAATATGATCAAATTACTCAAAATTTAGCTATCAAAAGGGATTCCTTGACTATAGTATTCAGTGGGATATCTCAAAATTGCAGAAATAAAGGGATTCCTCTTCTTTTTCCCCAGTTATAATAATTGAATATTACCATGAACTGAAATCTTAGACTCCCTTGATATAAAATATCAATAATTTTTATCATATCGATTATGATCTATTCTTCTTAGTGAAATAGATATTTGTGTAATTGAATAAAATTTCACTTTCAATATTATTTTATGCAAGAGTGACCTTGGAAATATCAAATATAGATATTAAAGTTAGTAAAACGTAGAACAAATAAAAATATTTTATGTTCTATTTCAATGTTATTCAATATTCCAATTTAGGTTTCCTTGTACTTAAGTATCAACTACACATGTTAATGTTTAGATATAATTTTATATGTGCATGTGCATATATGTTTCAAAAATCATTATTCATGAACATTATCTTTCGCATGAAAACCTGAACAAGTATATGATATTTCATGAGTTCTCTTTCTTTTCACCAGTGTTGAGCACTAGTCTCTCTCCTTTGGTGAACAAATAAAAATCAAAAAATAACTTTTCAAAATAAATCCTTCATGGGATATATTTCTTCTTCAAGAAAACCATGTAGTATTTACAGAAACTCAAATATTACACCATCTTTTTGTAATGGTGTGAATACATTAAGATAATGTTTCCATATTTGCATAACCTTTGAGTGTTATTTGAATAGTCAAATGTATATATTTATTATTCATGCCATATGTATTCAAAACCATCCTTTGTAAATTAAAGTGGCTCATAGATTCTCTTCTTTCACATGAAGGGATCACATGAAAACACTTCACATGAATAGTTTCATATAGAATAATTAAAGATCCTTTATTTTTCAGAGAACTATGAAGAATTTCAACAATAGATCTCAGCTTGGGTACCTCAGTATTTTTATAAGAGGAACTATTAGCTATTACCATTTGATAAATATGTCATTTCTGATAATAGTGGTGATTCATGGATGATTTAATATTACTAAAGCTTTTGATATATTAAAATTCACACATTTCCCATCATATGATACTAAAAATCATGGAATTTTCACATCAATTGGATTCCCCCTTCTCGATGGTACCCTCGCATGCATGAAATGTGAATTACATAAAAGATCATTATTTTGAATTTAGAACTCATTAATTATCTTGGATACTTGAATATTTAAATTTAGATTCATTTTTATCTTGAAAGTAAAATATTCTTCAAATATATGCATGCTTAGAAGGCTGAGATTTCATACATGGTGTTAGGTGATCAATCATGTGTTCTTATTTAGGGTCAGATCACTAGAGATGGTCAAAGAATGTCATGAACTCAATAGGTGATCATTTTCATCTAAAGAAATAACAAGTAGAAAATTATGATAAATTGATGAATAAGATAATGATGTGGAAGGTAGAGGATTATTGGATCTATGTTGATTGAATAAATTATCTTTTTTCCATATACTTTAATATGGATGAAAAGTATCATGTATAGGTTTTTACCACATCAATTTTTATCATGGTTGTGTGCTTTCAGATATTACACTACATTACTTTCACATATTGATCTAGAACTAGGATCAGCACCTAATACACATTTCAACCACATGCCTACATGGGCCACACCACACACTTGTGTGGTCCTTTGGGAACCTCCCTGTGCACCACATACACCCCTATGGGTTCTTTTAACCTAATAACACATACTTCCATGTCTATATGACCTATATGTCTCTCCTATTATCATTATATTTATTATATTTAAATTACAAGAAAGGGAAAATCTAATACAAAGTTGTCACAGAGGCCTAAAATAGTATAGTCCAAGGGAATAACCTATGACTAAATACTATTATTCAGAAAAAAATGCATCAAATCTAGGAAAGTAAGAGATGGGCCAGTCATGATAATCTTTCAATGTGAGGAAATCTACGACTTTGTTACCCTCATGATAGGTGTGGAGCATGTCCATGTAGTTGGTGATGTACCTTCTACACTTACAGATGAGGTATATAATAGATGAATGTATAGTTAGGAAGACACATAGAGAGTTATAAATAATTTTGGAGTTAGTTTCCACCATAGAAAGTTCTATGTTGATCTTATTGCAAAGGGTGAGGCCTGCCAGTACTTCCTGAGCCTCAACCTAAAGAGAGTCTCTACTCCTGAAGAACGATTTGAAAGTAAAAAAAACACCACCCCTAGTATCACGAACCACAACACCCCCTTGCATAATTCCTAAACAACAAGAGTTTTTAGTGTTTAATTTGAGTCCTAGACTAGGCGGGAGCCATCAATTCCACATACCTTTGAGATTATAGTTAGATGTAGGAATAATAGATATTTTGGCTAAGATGGGTTTGAATGAATGTGTGTCGCACCACTCCTTGTGCTCTTGGGAATGATTAGTCAATAAATTTCTTGTTCTGATAGTAAGATCTAGCTTCGAACCTATATGACTCTCCCACATGGTTGAGTTTTCTCCCACATGTGTGGGATTGGGCTGGCCTAACTGGTTGGATATGGTTGACTAATTTTTTAGATTAACTCCCATTTAATATATAATTAGTTAAATTTTAAAGAATAAAATTGTAAAGAAAAATTTAACACGTCCTTAAAATAATTTTTATACAACATGAAATATTTTTTGCATGGACCTAACTTTTTTGAATTGTTCCTAAAAAATCCTCATAGACCTCTTCACCATTGCTCATAAAAAATAAATTATCTTTACATGGTATTTAATCAATTCCTCATGAAAATAAACGTTTTTATGATATTATTAACTTTTAGTAGACATTGTGTAAGTTCTAAAAATACATTAAAGCATGACTTTGAACTTAAGACCGATTCAATAATCATCATACTAAAATATAGTTCATCCAAAATATAAGATTTGATCTTTGAACTTCTTATGGATGGATCTTCATCAAAACTAAAACTACTTCCAAGATTATTTATGCAATGCACATAATTTCTTAGGAACTCCATTCTTCACACGTTACCAAGATTCAACTACTCCCAAGCTTCTTGATTAAATGTACATAATTTCATGGGAAATTCAATCTTCAGACATTATCAATCTTGGGAATACCAAAACACACTTCTATGATAGTATTATTATTTAATAGATATTAACATTAAGTTCTTCATAAATTACCAACTCATTAACAACAAATACAAAAAAAAAAAACAAATTAGGATCATAATTTCAACATTATTCCTCATCAAAAAATTCAAAAAACACATTGAATATATTTTTTATAATTTATAAGTAATTTAAAAATTAAAAAAATAGATAAGAAACCAATATAAATCCCAAAAAATCAAAATATTATAAGAATAACAAAATAGAGTACCGTAATTATTCTAATAATAGAGGTATATAAGAGTAAATATATCTTGAAATAATTACTTAAATTTATAAGGATAATTTTTCTCAAAAGGATAACACTCATAAGGATAAATTTCATGTAAACATATCATTCATGTAAGGATAAATCATGTAATCATAAAATGAGTTCTTTATAAGAACAATTTTTATATCTATGTAAACATAAAAATTTTTTTATCATGAAAATTACATAAGCATGAAAATTTCATAAGAATGAAAATTATATAAGCATAAAAATATTTTAGTCATAAAAATTTTATAATCATGAATATAGAAGTTCATAAGGGGAATTTTAACATTTTTTTAAGAGTAATTTTATACTTTAAAAAATAAATCACTGTGAGTATAGAATCCTTTATAAAAATATTAAATATAGTAACCAATAATTGCAAAGACAATCTAATCAACAAGTATCCAATTCATTTAAAACTTGTAATTATCCAAATTATAATTATCTAATTTAATAAACATGTTTGGTATTCTAAAATTGAAAACATAATTTACAAACACAATTTAACACTAACAATCTCCCAAACTAAAAACTCAATCCAAGCACTAATAAGAATTATTTATTAATCATCAATATTTAATCACATTATAATGACTTTTCCCTATAGTTTCTAAATTATTTTGAAATTATATTTCATCAAGTTAGTAAAGGAATCAATAATCTAGGTTTGTTCATCAATTTTGGGCTTAGAATCAACTTCATTTTGTGAGTTTCCACCAAATACATACTTAAGATATTGAATTTCAACCTATAACTCAATTTTTTTTCCTATTTATA
The DNA here is from genome assembly GCA_963277665.1 of Viscum album. Taxonomy (NCBI): domain Eukaryota; kingdom Viridiplantae; phylum Streptophyta; class Magnoliopsida; order Santalales; family Viscaceae; genus Viscum; species Viscum album. The sequence continues at coordinate 1,083,450,370 of OY728136.1, read as the reverse complement.
TTATATATAAATATTTAAGTCATATACCATTGTATTTTATTTCTTTTTCTTGTCCCTCAAAAAGACAATTTTTTCATTAGTAGCTTCATGTTCATCCTTGATGTTTAATCTTACCTTTACATCAACAAATTTATCATCATAATCCACCACTCCTAGTATATATATGATATCCATAAGAACTTCCATGTTGAGATCCTTAAAGTTCTTAAAATATTCCGCTTTTGTCTCTTCTGAGTTGATATATTAATAGGAAAGAAATTTCATCTTTTGGAATAATTTCTACTATGGTATTCTCTAACTTTTATTAACCTTAAATGGTTTCTTCATAGAATATTCCTGTTCATCATCATCTTGAAATTTATTTGGAAATCTTGAAGTGACATTACCAGATCTTCTACACCAAAAAAAATCAAGAAGAATATTACCTTTTAATTTTATATTCTCTACTTTGAGATTAAATGAGAGAAAATAAATCACCACATCAAAATACCTATCTTTAGGATTATCATCTACTATGGTAGTTTTCATCACCTTGATTACCACTTCTTGAGAATCCTATTTTTTCTTGGGTTCTTTTTCATTATTACTTATCCCATATGTAATTAATATTTTGTAAATAATTTTAAGAGACACTTCCTTTGGTTATTTGTCTTTGAGTGCTGATATTTTTTTTAAAATGTGGTTGTAACCTGCTCAAGATCCTATTTAAGCTTTTGATATTATGTATTTTTTACAAAATTTTTGTATATACTTTTCTATGATGTTCACCTGATAAAATAATGAATTAATAGACTCATTCATGTATATTATAAAGTCCTCATACTTGTTCCAATGTACATGAAAGTTAGCTTCATGTACCTTGGAATCACCTTCATAAATGGTGAGGAGTTTTCCCTATATGGAATATGAAGATTCACACAACATCAACTGTTTGTATATACTATTGGACAATACTCACCCCAATGTGTTTAATACCTTGGAATCGACATTAAACACCCATAGATAATTCTTGGATAATGATTCTCTTTATATACTATATGAAATACATGTATTTCAGCTATATAGACATCCATTCCCAATGATCAGAAGTAGTGTTTCATCTAATTAATCCATAATTATAAATTATTTTCCTTGAAGATCAGAAAACCATTTTAGTTAACAACCACTTTCATTATGCTCCATATAGAGAAAAAATTCCCCAATAACCTTATCATTGACACCACTTATTAGTCCCAAACAAGGTTATTTCCCTAAGGATTTTGAATCAGGGTATTATGGATTATTTAAAAACACCTTCCCAATGATCTTGTCCCACTTTTGATAGGAACACATCTTCCTTCCTCACATTAAATATAGAGAAATAAAATAGAAAAATAGAGACACAAAATATTTTTAATTAGTTCACCTAAACTGGGATAATCTAAGGAGCATGCAAAGTTGATGTACCAATGAACCTGAAACCCTAATATCATTTATTTTTGATTTTATAATAAGGAGCAGTCACACTAAACCTCAAGGCTTAAAAGATTCACCAAATAAGTGAAGAAAACACCAATCTACCTATAAGGTAGAACAGACTTCTACACTTATAATATTCCTCTTTTATCTATAAATAATAAGTATAAATTACACCCAATTTAGTGTAGGTATCAAAAACAACCTCTATGAACTTATAATGAGAAGCCTCCAAGAACACCTTCTTCTTCTTTACTAACTTTCCAACACTCAACATATAATTATTCTTCTTTATATCTCAAAATAATGATATTCAATCTAATTGTTACCTATAATTATTTAATTCTTTCAAGTTAAAATATATCTCCCATCTCAATATGTCAATAGAGTATCTATGGCCTCCCATTTTTATTTTTGATTTCACTTTTTAATTTTTTGTTATCTAAATATAAATTTGATAAATGTTTCCATATTTGAATATAAAAATTCTAAAGTATCTAGCATGTTTTCCTTTAATATTTATTTCCCACAAAAGTTCCTAATATTTTTAGAATAAATCAAATCCCCAACCTTCGTTTAAATCCCATATTCGGATTTAAAACTGAAAATGATATTGCTATCCACATGGAATGACTTATATCTTCATAGTTCATATTATGGTTAGAACTAGATACACCAAATTAGTACCATAATTAAATTTAAATCACTAAAATATAATTTAATAACATTTATATGACTTCATCTTTATTTTCCCCACTTTCACTAGAAAAATCATTAATCAAATTTAACGACTAATGAAATATTTCATAAAATAATTCAATCCAACCTTATTGAAAATGGATAAGGGAATGACCCTTACACACTTCACTGATATGCCTTATGAGATACTAAAAAGTCTTAAAAACCTTATAAAAAATCTTATGATATTTTCATAGTATTATGAAATCCAACTAAATACATATAGAATTCATAAAGTATTATGAAATAAATTCTTAAGAAATTCAATTTGTCTTACAAAATCAAATAATAGTTATGAGAAAAAGTCTTACATGGACTGATGATAATTAAACTCTTATAAAGTCCTAACAATTATTATAAAATATTCCTCTATCTCAGAAAAATCCTTATGAAGTTTATATAAACTCTTACACACATAGTAAAGTTTCATTCCTTTAGAAATATTCAAGTCCAACCAAAGTCTTATAAATTATTGAAGTCTTAAAAAATCCACAAGTATCATGAAATAAGAGTAGAATTTATTTATTTATCGTTTTTTAGATATTTTTTCAAATCTATAATGTCTATAATTACACTAGAATACTTATAATGAACCACTACACATTATATAATGTGCTACCCATGGCTTTGTATGCTTGTTGGAAGTTCATTCAACTACAATGAAAATTTTAAAAAACCTAAAAAAACATTCCAAGGGTATTTTTTAAAATAAAATCTACTTTATTAGATAACAAGAATATATATTCTGATGAGACAGTGTACATTGTCTTATGAATAGCCTTCTCTAAGAAATATTTTACATGAGTTATAGGCTTAAATATAATAAAGAAAATTTGATGAAAACCCCATATCATCCATGATGGAGATAAAAAAATCAAGCAGTCATGATTGTAAACTTTTTAAGCTCAATTTAAGTATGTTAAAATGATATAATATGTGTTAATGGATGGATTATTCCTTTAGATGTGAAAAAATTGTAATCTTATTCCAAAGTTGTAGTGAATTTATTGATGATATCATGGTGGGGGATTAATTGATGAGACTTCTCCCGAAAAAGTTCAATGAAAAAATCTATACACTTGAAAATCTATAATTAGACAAGTGAACCATTGATAAAATAAAAAATGAATTGATAGAATATAAAAGGGATAAGGGTGTATCCCTAATAAATAAATGAAAATCAAAAAAGGGGAAAACATTAAAATCTTTAAAAGGTTGAAAACAATATAAACCTAGTAGGTTTTATGAAAATAAAACCAATTTCGAAGAATATGAAATGAATTTTAATGAGTTTATATCATTATTCTCAAAGATAATATATTAATACAATGTAATGTTTAAGTGAAAAATACCTTTTTTGTGTTTCAATTATGGTAATATTATATAATCTTCAAAAAAAATTTTGAGAAGAAAGAAGTTTATTTAGAATATAATCAACACAAAGTATTATCTAGGGAAAATAAGGTGGAAAGTGGTAATAATATAAGAGTATACTCCAAAGGAAAAGAAAATGCCGAAACATGAAATAAGTTGATATTTTTCTCAAAATGTGATGCTATATGTTGTGATGTGTATAATTAAAGAGAGTAACAGGATGAAGGAATTCATGTTTTTATATCCTAATAATTTTTTTTCAATTGATCCCTCTAGTGAAGAAAAAGAAGGCAGTAGCAAAAAAGAGTGCAATAATAAGGATAATGAACATTCTGATCTAACAATTAATTTAATTATATTTTTAAAGATTATTTATAGGATTTTTAAGACCCTTAATCATCTCTCAAGGGAAGTTAAAGGTTATTGAGTGTTAAATTTTAATATGTTTTATAAAAAAACTAAAAAATAGGGGGGATTGATGATCTTTTAAAAAAAATCATTGAAGCTTGAATAAAAAAATAAAATTTTAAAATATATTGTATTTTGAGATAAATATGATAAGATCATATTTACTAGGTTTCCACACCTCTTGGAAAGTTCCTTGTTATTATATGATTATTAGGTTTTGTTATAATTCTTTAGTTGAGGTTTAACTGAGATCTTATTTACTCTCTAAGCCTATAAAACAATGCACGTATATCCAAAACTTGACATAAAAATTGTGTAGTAAATTTATAGACTATATTCATGTTAAAAGGACCTCTAAATAAAATTTAAATCTCAAATGTTTGGGAAAATGTATTCTTTTATTTTCTAATTAGAAAAATACAAGTCACATAATTAAAATTTCAAATAGATTAGTAATGAAATAAAAATTGTTTCCTTCAAATGCATCATAAAATTAAAAAATCATCAAGATTCATCTAAAATAAATATTTTAAACCTAGAAATTCACCAAAATAGTATCAAATTATGTTCCAAAACTGACTTTACAAGTATGTATCTCCTTTCAATGATCATTTTTCATTTAGCTTTCCATCGAGAGGAAGATAAATCTTGAGTGGATATAGTTCTTCATTTTAGATCTCCCTATAAGGATAAGGATACATAAAACCTAATAGGTAAGGATAATAATAATAAATCTCTCCAAAATGGTAAAACCTTTCCCCCTATTCAAAATTTCAAATTAGGTGCCCAATGTTCCAATTTTAGGTAATGGGTGGTAGTGGTTTTTGCAAACATATTTCACAATACCACTTGTATTTTTGTTTTGAGAAATTAAACAACCTTATCTCAACTATGAAAAAACTATAAAATTGTTTTATAACCTCTTTAATGTATATATATGAAGTTTTGTGTATAATAGATTTTTAGAAAGATAGATTTTATCAAAATTCCCATATATAATATTGCCCTCAAGTAGTTATGGTTTTGTGAACAGATCACTTCATTTAGGATACCAGATGAACTTAATGGATAAATTTTATTATAAAAAATAGTATAACACATAATCAGATATGTTTTAAAAAATATTACACCAATTAATTAAACCAAATTTTCAAAATTTGAACATTAGTGCATATGTGTGCTTAGGTTTCCATGCAGTTTGTCCCATTTTGCTTCAATTTATTCTAGAGATCTCCAAATTTCATCCAACCATGATGGAAAAATCAAAACAAGATTTTTTTCATTTTTAATATAATTAAACATCAATTAATTTGATCAAATGATAAGTATATTTGATCATTAAAATTTTAAACTATAATAAAAAAATAGTTTAACATAATGGTATATAGGTGGAAGTAAATATTGAATCTCTATATGATCATACCCCTACAACTAATCATTTCAACTCATGGGAATAGTCATATTTCACTAAATCTATAAAAAATATAAATACCTTAAGATATTTTCTAGTTCATTAAGAAGGATCATTTAAAGTATATTCAACTCATGGTAGCATTGTGAAAAATTCAAGCACCATACCCAGGAGTCAATTTACATAAGCATGGAGATGAGTGTCTTATAAATTTAATTAGAATAGACTTTAATAAGATTCATGATATTCTTCATAAAAAATAAATCCATGATTCAAAAATACCACTAAATCCTTATGTGTGTGTGTGATAACCATTTAATTCTTACATTACTACTTTTTTATTTATGAAATGTAGGACTTTTTTGGATTACCAGATTCATTAACTTAAAATTTCCCTACACCATTTGTAATCAAATATAAAAACTCACTCAATTAAGAATTATTATAATTCAAATATTTTTTTCTTCATATGTGTTGTGTTACATTATTATTAATTTTTTATTTTACCTTTTTATTGTTTTTCTCAAAAACATTATATATCAACCATATGTTAATACAGTAAAGTAATGAAAATTATCAGATAAGAAATGAATTTATAGAAATAATTTTTTTAAAGATAATTACAATTAACCTAACATATATATATCTTCAATTAATTAATAAAGATTCACACTTCATTGTTGAGTGTTATGCTGTGTTGAGATGTAAAATGACATAACTAACTTATAAAATGCTCACACAAAGAGATACAACCAATCATATCATCAAAAAATAACCAAAATACTAAAATCACCAATTAATGTTAAATTCTTTCTCAAACTCACATACCATCCATGAAATAAATTCTCTTAAAAAGTTAAAACAACTTGAAATTGGGGAATTCAACATGAATTTTCAATATATTCTATGAAGGTGATAATGGAAAATATGATATTTATTTAGAAATTTATTATTATTATTTAGAAAAATTATAATAACACAACAAAATAAGAAATAGGTACAACCTTTTATTCATGTTTTTTATTAATTCATTATTTTTTTATTTTCTTTTTTAACTTGCAATAAAATAAAAAATAAAATTAATATTTAGAAAAAACCATATGCACAACTTGTATTAAAGTAAACAAAATATAATTATTTAAATAAAAATATATTGAATAAGAATTACCCTGATTATTGTGGTGGGGTTCAAATTAGTAATGACTCAATCCCATAAATTCCCCCAACCACTTGAGAAAATTTTGTTCCATCGAAATTTAATTATTTTTTGGGGTTTTATAATCATTTTTACATGATATAAAATACATGATGTATGTGAAATACCATGAAATTTTAATATATATATTTTTTAAACAAATAAAATGTTCTATAGCATTTACTATGCACAACACTGTTCTTAGAAAAACGATGACATTTTATGAAAATATTATTATTTAATTATGAATGTTATAACCTTGTTATTGGTTTAGTGGGTATGAATATGAGTATCCACATTTTTAAATATATGTTGAAAATATTTTTTAATAAAATTTATTGATTATTTCCTAGTAAATAAGCACTAAAATTTGAATAATAATAATTAAATCATATAAGGTTAAGAAAAACTAATGTTTAAGAGGGTTATTTTTATATAAAACAATGTTTTCAATATATTTTGTATTTTTTATTTTAAAATATAAATTAATGAATTTTAGTATTTAAATTTTATCTAATTAACTTAATTTTTATTTTATGATATAGAAATTAACTTAGGATGGATTTTTTTTTTATTTTTCTGAAATGCTTAATTTCTGGGTGAATAAGGAAAAATACCGATTTTGAAAAACTATAATTTATTTACTTTTCCTAAAATTAATTTAAAGGTTATATTTGATTTTTTATTTTATTAAAGTCACATAAGTTTATATTTTTATATTTAATCTAATTAATTACATGGGAATCAATATCATACTTGACTACGGTATAAAATCATTTTTATGCCTGAAACAAACTTTTTCCTAAAGATAGTTTGAGTTGCGTTTTATGAACTTATATTGAAAGTAATTTTTATCACCTATAGAAATTGGATCCAAGAAAATGGAATATATATTTTGGATTATCATGTTTAATTATTTTTATAATGTTAATTTATTTTTTAGTCATAATGAATAGTAACCATGGTAAAATTTTATCATAACGGTATGGGGTAAAACGGTTTAATTAGGGATAAAAATTTGTTATAAGGTCAAAAAATATCATATTAAAATTTATTTAATAATAGTATTTATACCCCTATAACCTTATATTAGAAAGTTTGGAAATTGGGTGCAATTTTTATTTGATTAGAACCTTTATATAAATTTATATAAAGAATTATTTCAAAATGTCACTCTTTTATTTAATATCTCTAACATATTCTCATAGGTATAAAAAGAATTCGTGAATGGTTATAAATATTAATTTTTAATATGAATAAATTATTTTTAATTTTTAGTGATGGTATAATAACCTTGAATGCTTACGCAATGTCGATGCAACATTTGTGAAAACAGTAAAAAAATCAATTAAATGATTTTGAAAACATTAAAAGTAAAATGTTTTTGATGAATTATGGTGTTCAAAAAATTTATTAGAAAATTATATGGGAACATTTGTGGTGAAATTATTTATATTATAATTCCATTATTATCTCGATTCCTTTAAAATCAAGATATATGAATAGTCATAAAAATTAATTTAATTGATAATTAATATTTATTTATTTTTAAATATTTATAAATGCATAAAAATATTTTATTAATTCAATTTAATAAGAAATTTTATATCCTATAATGAATAGTCCATATATATTACATTTTTAAATTTTCAAATTACATGAATGACCCTTAAAGATTGAACATTTATTAAAATACCATTAATTGTTTCCTATAAAAATGGATTCACATAAAAAATTTCAAAACAAAAATCAAGTTTTATTTTATCTAAAAAATATACCCAAATAACTATATAAATATAAATTCTATCATACCTAATCCTATGGAGTGACTAAAAACCTCTCCTCAAGAATATTTAAACTAAATCAAAGGGAGGATCTTAAAAGAGGAAGTTTAAGTCTTAACTAATCTCTTTTAAGTTTATTTAATGTTCTACCTTTTTAAAATATATAATAACCATTATAATATAATAAAATAAGTATATATAATTTATTTAAATGTTATTTTGTTAATGGTATAACCCTTTTTAATCACATTATCCATTCAATGGAAAACGACTGCCTTGCTCATGCGTACATATGGACTACCACATCCACAAAGCAATGAAATTTGTCTTTTGTTTCCACTTAACATGGTTGGTATAAGGATAAATTTAATAAATTTATATGATATATATATATATTATTTAAATTTATTTATTTCTATTCATTGGAAATTGAAACCATCACTCATACGTACATATGATCTACTGTCTCCATGAAGTGAGGTAAATAATTTTTCATAATAAATTTATATAAATGGTTATACATGTGAATATCATGAATAAATATGATAATTATTACATAATTATGAAAATTTATGTGATTAAACCATAATAAATGTTCAAGGAATGAAATATTCGAACTAAAACATGCATGTGAAATAGAATAATTAACACCCTGAATGCCAATTTTAATGAAGAATTGTTAATAAATGGGTATAAAAAAATTATAAGTGAATGATAAATTGTAATATAAGTATGAAAATGTTTATATTATATATATATATATAATAAATCTAAATTTCTTACATAGGATATTAAGTCTGCGTACGAAGAATGTCAGGTCTTGAGGCAAGGGTCCTTCATCTCAGTATTGTTTTGTTGAGACACGTTTTATGTTATGCACCTATCTATGTTTATATAGTGTATATAACAATAATTTGGCATGTTATATCATGAATATATTTATATTAATATTATTTAAAGTTTAATTTTATGTTATTTATTTTAAGGGGGTTATGATTCAAAAGTTACCAAAGTAGTAAGGGTTTATATTACAATCTCATTTATTTTCAGAATTTTTTATATGAAATTTAAAATGAGTGAAATTATATGTTAATTATATTTTAAAACCCATTTATTTTATTATAATATGTTTATTTATAGTTTTTTAAGCTATACTTTCTATTTTCCTCTCTTTGGTACTCAAGAAGATCGAGATTTTTTTAAGAAAACCCGATATTATTCTACTTTTGGTCAAGAATTTTTTTCCTCCAGGTCTATGTTCTTTAAAATGTTTTAAATACTATTATTTTATATAGTCAAAATAATTTTTAAATTAATTTTCAAATATATTTTACTTTCTTATCAAAGGATTAAATTGAAATTTTTGTAAGGTTTTCTGAACTTGTTATTTTTTACTTTACAATAATCTTGAAAGGAATATTTGTTTTAACGTTTGATGCATTAATGAATTTTACCATAATCATGAAAATTATTTTCTTTTAACATTAATTTATATGTTTACATGGTTAGTATAAAATAAAATATTTTTCTCAATATTCTAGAAATATGCAGTTTTTAAATATACTAAAGAAAAATGATATTTTCATAGAAATTTTCAAATACTATTTCAAAGGTATTTTTTATGTATTGTAACATCATTTTATGTTTATTATGATCCACTAGGGATATATTATAATGATATAACACATTTTATTTATTTGGATTTATTATGATCATGTGATAATTAAATTTTGATGAAAACCATTTATTTTCAATGGGTTATGTTATTATGGAATGATGAATGTTTTAGGATCTTGTAGAACCCATATGTATGGTTTTAAATATGTGATGGGTTGTCTTAGAATTATATATCCCTCCAATGAAATGGGAAATGAATTATATCTCATGAAATAATATAAAATATGATTGGAATTGAACCCATTTAATGAATGAAAAAAACATAGGGAGTAAAAAAAATCCATTATGGGACATTGTCAACTATGTGAATATAGTCTTGGTAGTGAGACTTAATTAATGATATGATTTTATATCATTGCAATTATTTCACATGCTCTTTTTTCATGTTCTTATGATCATTATATATTCACATGGATCATGATTTATTGTTGATGATTCCACACTCTTCTGACCCTTATCTCTTATTATAAAATATTTTTATTCCATGAATATTGATTTATGATCTGTAACTGATTGGTTATAAATTTTGTAAGTTATGATAATTCTATAAAACCCTTTTTATTTTCTTATTATCAATTATGATGTTTAATTAATATCTCTAATTTTTACCCTTACTGATCATCTGATCTCATCCTTTCTTATGTTTATAGTTCCCCTGATTATGAAGAATGATATTATATAATATATGTATAGAAGGGTATAATGTGTGTATAATATTATGGGAGATATTGAAGCCTTCTTATGGAATAAGAAAATCTGGGTATAATGGAAAAAATTCCTATCTGATTAGAAATACCTGAGTTTTTTTACATCAAGTGATTTTTCATAATTATCTAAAACTTTAACCCTAATATATATTGGTTATGTAAGTGACTCAATGATGGTTATTGATATTGTAATTTTATTTGGTTAAAATTGGGTTGATTCATCTAGTATCAAATATAATATGTAAAGAATATATTTTTAGCACATGATCAAGGAGTATGGGTCTTAAGATGTCTTAGTTGGTAGTTGATCCAAGATTAGATAACTTTAAAGGTTAATAATTTATCAAATGAGGATAATTTAAGAGTTAAGGATATAATTATGGGTTGATAAGTTTAAGGATGGTTAAAAGTTTAAAGGCATAAATATCTTTTAGACTTTTCATGTTATGGGATTTTAATGTGAATAATGACATTTTGATAAATGTTTATTAGATTAATATATTATTGAGGTATATATAACCCTTAGATTTACCATGTGATTTAGTATAAAGTTATTTTGAATAATGTTATTGAGTACATAAGTTGAAAGGAACACATAACCTTTATGGTTAATAAACTCCTTGATGTTAAGGTGACTATGGTTAATGGGTATAAAGGGGTTATCAAATTTTTAGGAATATATGAGATTGAAAAGTGATTTGGGAACTAAATTATTAAAGTTATTTTTTAATAAGTTCACTATATTTAGAATATTACATGATTAAGGTAAAAAATATTATTTTCCAGGATATCATTTTACTTGAGGAATAATTATTGAGTTAACTTATAGAAGCCTATATGTTTTTATTCCAGTTTTATGATGATTTATGTTAGTTTTGGAAATTATTAGTATATTTTGGAAAAAATATGGTTAGGGTATATATATTTTTGGTATGTAACTTTATAAATGATTAATGTTATTTAAAGATAAATTTTAATTTTATCTTTGAAAAATATGTGATAAAATATTTATGATTTGGGTTTAGAATTTGATCGAGTATATTGTGTAATATTTTTAAGGTTAATTATTTATGGAATGATTTATGTATAAAATTGGGTGTTATTTTTGAGGTTTTATATATTTAATTATTAAATTGTATTCATATTGTATTAACATGTGTTAACCATTAAAGTTTTGGTTAACGGGTAAAAATAGTAGGAATATTTTTCCATTATTTTTTGGATCTTGTGATCCATTTATAGATAATGTTAGTGATTCAAAAATAAAATATTAATCATGGTAATTTATCTTATGACATAAAATAGAGGTTGAAAACTACTTGATATAAAACTAAAGGATGAGATTGTGGGAAGAAATCAATTATGTATATTATCTAACATTATCTATCTGGATGGAAAAATAATCCCTCAAACTCAATAAAGAGGAATATAAATCTATCAAGCCCTATGTGGAAAATATTTCTAAGATATATAGGTACATTTTATGAAACTTATTCACAAGTATGAGTCTCACAATGGTAAATGCATGGTTTAAGAAATATTTAAGAAATGTTATATTTCCTAGTATTAAAATTGAAATTAAATTTCTTTTCAAAAGGAAATGTAATTGATGTTAATGAAAATGTATTTCTTTATAATTATTAATATTTATCTTATAGTCCTTATAATTGATTCTGAAAATGTAATAAACCCTTGTTATCAGACATGAGAAATAATTACGTGGTCTCAATTTCTTTAAAAGTTATAGAATGTAACTCTCTGATATTTTAGAATTTATTTTTTATTTTTAATAAATACGATGTTAAATAGAATTTAAAATATAAAACATAGAGTTTAAATAAATTTTGATATATTATGATAATAATATTATTTAAAATTGATATTTATAACATAGCATTTGGTCTGACGGGTATGAATAGGAGTAAAAACATTATAAAATATATGTTGAAAAGTTTTCCTTATTAAAATATATGTATTAGTTTATATAAAATAACACTCAATTTTGAATCATAAATATTAAATCACATAAGGTTAACACTAGTTAATTTTTAAGAGAGTCATTTTTATATAAAATTGGGTTTTCCTTATATTTTTTATTTTTTCATTTAAACGATAATGTTTAGAATTTTAGAATTTTAATTTTATAGAATTAAATTTATTTTTTTTTCATATCAAAATTATCTTAGTGTGATTTTTTAGATTTTTTTTAAAAGGTAGATTTTAGGGTGAATAGTGAAAAATACCAATTTTGCAAAAACTATCATTTCTTTAATTTAATAAAAGTAATTTAAATATTATATTTTTTATATTTTTTTATAGTCACATATGTTTTTATTATTAATCATAATACAATAAATTTTTATAGGAATCAACATTATACATGATTTTGGTATGAAATCATTTTAATGCTTAAAATAAGAATTTCTCTAGAAACATTTTTTTGTTGAGTTTTGAAAATTTTTATAAAAATTAATTTTCATTAATTTTAGAAATTTAATCCTAGAAAATGGATTCCATATTTGTCATCATTATGTTCCAATTTTATTATAGGTATAATCCCATATTTAATTATAATTAATAATAATCATGATAAAAATTTATAACAACAATAAAGGGGAAAATGAGTTAAATATGTTTATAACTTTGTTATAAGGCCAAAATATCTCATATTAAATTTTAATGGATGAGATTATTTCAACATATCTCATATTATCTTTGTAAATATGTAAATTTGGTTCAATTTTCCTTTGAGTAGGACCATTATATTGTTTTGTCTAAAGAATAATTACAAAATATCAAACTTTTTCTTTTAATATCTCTAATGTATTTTAATAGGGATAAAATGAAGTTATTAATAATTATAAATGGTTCTTTTGAATACGAAAAAATTATTTTTATTATATATTTGTTTTTATTTTTTAGTGATGATATAATTACCGTTGTAATGCCGTATTACCTTTATATCATGTATGCTTTAACCTTTGTTTTAGTTTTTCTTTTTCATTGGTTGAGTATTGTAGAAAAGAAACTTGGGAGGATACCTATAATGGTTAAGTCATAGATTTTTTGGAATTTTCAACATAAAACTTGTAGTTTTTACTATTCATTGGGGAATTACACACCATTTAATGGGAGTAAAAACCATGTAATGGCCACCAGACAGAATTTTTGAATGAGATGCACAACATGAGAGCCTTACATGGTGTGTAACAAAATCATGATGTGTAATGAGAAAAATAATATTTTTAATGAAAATGTGATTTTTTTTCTGTGTATCTAAGATTTGTGGATTAAATGACATGTAATGGCATTAAGTATCATGTAAATTTCATGAGTTGTTGTTTTTAGGGTGATGCATGACTGATTTTTATTTTATTCTGCTTTCAACCTTACCTCCCTTGACCTAGAGCTCATCCTAGGTGATTTTGGGTGACTCCATCCCATCTAGATTACTTCCTTTAGCGATTGATCACCATTAAGGTTGTATTTATTTTCTCTGGGTATATAATCCTTTAGATTCTTATTTGGTTTTGGTTACGGCTATGTTTTGGTTATAGATTTGTGATCAGATAGTTTTTTATATCAATCCTTTTCAGTTTCTTAGAGTTACATGACTTTTTGACACCGTTCTCTTGGTTTTCAGTCACTGTTGTCAAAAGAAGATATGTTTATACCATGTTGAGGTAGGTGTTTCTATACAATGGGTTAATTTTATGAATTGCATATTGTTCTTGATAAATTCATTTGGGTTCATTGATTGGAAGTGATAAATTGTTTCAAATGATTTCTTGGAAAGGAAAATGTTTTTAAAAAGGGGTTTGGATTTTAAAATGGATTTTCTTGATTTGGAAATGGGTTTTAAAACTCCCAAGAATATTGGATTGGATTTTAAAATGTTTTATGAAATAATGAGAATGGTTTTGAATTTTTTTAGAAAATTGAATAATGGGAACCTTGGTTGCATCGGGAAAGAGACACATGTAGCCTTAATGTGTGTTGCACTATTAAGAGGTAAAATTTTGTGATATCGACTGGTAGGAATCAATATTTATTATATCCAATGTATAACTATTTAGGATTGTGATTGTCTATTATACAGTTTCCCATAGGATAAATCCTAATATGTGAGGTTATTTTTCATTTATGGTTATTTATCACATGATTGTTTTATCTAATTTCAGTTTAAGTTGGTTTGGAGGTGACTGTTGGTCACATAGGTTTATGATATACTTTATGGTGTAGCCTATTTTGGCTTAGATTGTGTGTCGTTATGGTAACTTTTCTATTTCTTCTTCACTCTATGATTTTATGACTTGTTTTATTTATTCTCAAGATTTATTTTTTATCCTATTTTACCTATATCATGTGATGTGAAGGTTTGGATGGATTTTCTAGTTGACCTGGGTTGATTCATTTTAATTTGGAATCAAAGTGATACTTAGCCTGAAGTGTGTTAGCACTTCCTGATTTTAGTCCTATTTCTTGGGTAGACAGGAGCCAGGACCATCATAATTTGGATAATAGGTGCAGAAATAGAGCCTATCTAGCTCACTATTGTGGCTGAAACATAGTTACCATGGGTGGTGAAGGACTTATATTGGGTTTGTGACATGGAGTTTGAGGTCATTTATATGAAATCTTTAGGATGTTTATTTTAATTGACCTATTACATTTTAAGCATGGTTTTTTCCTAATAAATTTATGTTTTCTTTAAATTGTTAATGTATTAAATATTTTTTATCTATACCAAAATTTGGTACTAATATTTTGAAATTTTATAGTTGTTGATTGTTTTTTGTCTTTTGTTAGAAAATTCCTCTGATAATAGCTTATCCAAATTCAAGAGAGGAATCTATGAGAAAGGTTCCACATGTTATTATTTCAATGAAACCTACTTTGGTAGAAGCTTTTATATGCACTGCTCAGACTCTTGGTCAAGTGTGTTTTAGGAACCTAGCATTCATAGTGGGTCATGGATCTGAATTTACTAGCATCCACCCATCTTTCATGGTGAAAAATTACCCCAGATATCCAAGGAGTGTATTGAGTGGATAGAGTGGATCTTCAGCTTCTTGAAGATTACTAAAGACTCTAAGGTGGGTTTTCCATGTATATTCTTGAGGGACATGGAAGAATATGGTGATACATTATTGTAAAAGTTATGTTTCACGAGGATATTACATGGGCTTCCTCCAAGAAAATATTTAACCAGTAGTTTTATCACGAGACATTACATGTGACAAAGACATAAAAGTTTTTGTCCTTAGAGTAGGGAGAGTTTATCATTCTATATAATTCTTCCCATTTTTACGAGTTAGTGAATATGGAACCAAATCTTGTCACTAATGAGTATATGAAGGCTCAGAGGTTTGCGTTATGACCGAGGCCTAATATTTGGTCGATATTGATACTCATGTTCCTTTAGAAATTTTTATAGTCAGTTGAAAAGGAATATTTAGATGAGGTAGACATAGCTGGGAAGATATGTTTGGGAGGAGCTTTATTTAGTTCAATGGTTATCCAGGGTGTAGATTTTGGTCAGAAAAGGAAGCATAAGAGAGGTTAGTTTTCCTTAGGATGAGTCTTAAAGTTGATGATAGGGAAACGTTAGGTTTTATTCTACTAGTATGGAAGGTGAGGTCATACCAAGCCTAAAATTTATGAGGATCCTAAGACTTGTCATCATTAAGGATGAATTGTCCATATACCACACTTTCTTAAAAATATATCTCAGGGAAGTTGGGTAGGATCCACTCTCACCAAGTGTTCGTAGGTTTGTGTAGATGATTCCAAGGGTGGTGGGTCTAATCTTAAGGACAAGGGTGATGTTCATGTGGATAATACTATAAAAATTTAATCAATAGAGTATGATCTAGAATAATCTGAAGCAATACCAACTAATGTTCAAGGTACAATGTTCATCTCATGTTCTATGGTGCTATCTTTGTTTGATATGGGTGCTACTCATTATTTTATATCATAATTTTTTTTTGATGTGTTGGTATTACATTTGGAACACATTCCATTCTTTTTGGAACTTTTCATTCCTTTGGGAATGAGGTCAGAATAAGGTTTTAGATGTCCCACATGTTGGTTGATGATAGCCGAAATTGAGGTGGATTGAGAATTTTTAGTGATTGATCTTGACATCTTTGACTTTATTATCATCATGAATTGGATGATCCGTGTTAATGCCCAGATATACTGTTATCATAATTGAGTTCAATTATTATCTTCCAATTGGGTCACTTATATTTTCTAGGGTGAGTGAGACTCTAGATCAGGAAGGTTAGGGCCTGTTGTTCCATATACTGGGGGTAATATTATGATAATTTCTAGAAATGTTTCTTGATGAAGTTAACCCTTGTTTGGTCGGTCGAATTCTTGAAGTTATGTGTGAGTATCCTAAGTTATTTTTGGATGATTTTCTGGTTTACCACCACATAGAGAGTTCAAGTTTACTATTGACCTACACATTAGTTTGATGCCTATTTCTATACCGTCTTACTATATGGCACCTACTGATTTGGTCAAACTTAAGGTTCAAATTGAGGACTTAGAGGCCAAATGATTTATTCATCCTAGAATGTTCTTTTCCTGTCCACTTTTCTAAAAAGGCATATATGAGCCTTATACTTTTTATTGATTACCAAAAGTTGAATCTGGTGACTATTATGAACAAATATGCATTTTCAAGGATTGATGATATCTTTGATCTACTTAAAGGGGCTTGTTGGTTTTCAAAGATTGAACTAAGGCTAGGGTATCGCTAGTTGAGACTCTGGTAAGATGATATAACAAAGAAAATATTTATGAATTGATACAGGCATTTCGAGTTTCTAGTAATTCCATTTGGTCTTCATAATGATCATGTAGTGTTTATGGTTTTGATGAACCATATATTTTATTGGTTCTTGAAATCCTTTGTTTCTATATTCATGGATGATATTATGGTATAATCCAAGTCATAGGAGGAGAATATGAACCATTTTTATATCATTATTTGAACCTTTAAAGGACATCATTTGTATGGTAGTCTTTCCAAGTGATATTTTTGGATCTAAGAGGTGAAGTTTATGGGGCATGTGATATCTGAGAGGGGCATCTCAGTAGACCCTAAAAAGGTACATGCAATTATGTCTTGGTAGAAACCCAAAAATGTGTTTGAGATTTTGAGATACTTGGGTTTGGTTGGTTACTATAAATTGTTTATTCAGGGCTTCTCCAAGATTTATTATTTGATGACAACTTTAACCTATAAGGGTTTGAAGTTTGAGTGGAATTAAAAGAGTTAGAGATATTTTGAGGAGCTAAATGTGAGGTTGAATTCAACATTGGTTTTTATTCTTTTGGAGCCCGAGTTAGTTTATAATGTTTTCTATGATGATTCTGGTATGGTTTTGAGTTGTTTCTTGATGCTGGGGAAAAAGTTGTGGCTTATGGATCTTGCCTGTTACACCCTCATCATAAGAACCACCCTACTCATGATCTTGAGTTAGAAGCTATTATACATGCACTAAAAACGTGGTGTCACTCTCTCTTTGGGTAGTGATTTATGGTATATAATGATCATAAGATCATGATATATATTTTTCCTCAGAGGTATTTGGATTTTTGACAGCGATACTAAGTGGAGTATCTTGAGACTTTTGATTTTGATATTTCTTATACCTCTGGTAAAGGAAATGTGGTTTCTGATGTATTGAGAATATAATTAATGACAAAATTCATGAATTAATTGGTCAAGAAGTGGTCTTTGATGAGTTTATTTGATGAGAAGATATTGGAAATTGAAGAGGTTGGTGTAAAAGTGTTCTTTGCTTTGATGAAAGTTGAATTGTCTTTTGATGAGTGAGTTTGGCTTGAACAGGAAGAAAACACTAAGTTCCAATGCATTAGTGAAATCCATTATGTGGGGGGGGGGACCTCAGGTGAGTGGTCTCAGTTTCCTAGTATAGATTTCTGCTTGCATATTAGGTTGGTTCTTCCTTTCTCGTTGAGATATGAGTTATTGGATAATAGACACCATTCTTATTGGTCTGTTAACCCTGGGATTACCAAGATGTATTATAACTAGAGGTGTCAGTATTAGTGGTAAGGTATGGAACAATCTATATAAGATTTTGATTTGTGGTTCCTTACTTATCATATAATTATGTTGGAACACTAGATACCTGTGGGGTTGTTATAGCCTTTACCCATTTCGGTATGAAAATGTGATGAAAGTTCCATGGATTTTATCATTAGTTTTCTATGGACTCTAGGTGGGAACGATGTGATTTGGGTGATCATTGATCAAATCATGAAATCATTTCATTTAATACCTATCTAAGAGGTCAAGAAAGTGGGAAAAATAGGGAAATATTATATCCAAGAGATTATAAGACTTCATGGGTTTGCCTCTATAATTGTTTTTGATAAGGATATGTGGTTCCCATTTAGTTTCTGGAAAGGTTTCTAGGAGGTTATGGGTTCCATGATTAAATTAATCATATCTTATCATCCACAAATGGATGGATAAATAGATAGGGATATCCAAGTTCTAGAGGATATTCTTCAGGCTTGTGTGCTTGATTTCGAAGGATCTTGGGAAAAATAATTTTCCTTTGGTTGAGTTTTCCTATAAAAATAGTTATCAAAAATCGATAATGATGGTTCCCTTTGAGTCTTTATATAAGAGTCCATTTAAATCTCCCTTATGTTTAGAAGAGTTGGGGGAGTGGTACTTGGTTGGGTCAAGTTTTGTTCCGGAGATGGTATAGATGGTGTAGTTGATATGGAGGCATTTGATTATGAAAAAAATTCATTAGAAATCCTATACAGAATTCTGGTATAGGCCACTGGAGTTTGAGGTTAGTGACTGGTACTTTCTCAGAGTTTCACCTTACTTGATACATCAGCAGTTGGGTAAGTAGGGTAAGTTGTCACTGATATTTATGGGCCATTTTGAGAACATTGTATGACTGGGGAGGGTGGCATATCAATTTCACTTAATATTGAGTTTTATAGTAATCCAATACCTAATTTATGTTTCCTAGTTAAAAAGGTATATACCATATCCTTACCATGTGGTTAGATGAGATTATGTTGATCTTAAGCCCGATACCATTTTGGTTGAGCATCTAGTTCATATTATATATCTCCAGGATAAGGAACTACACAATAAAATGATCACCCTGGTCTAGGTATTTTGGTAGTTCAGGGAATATAGACATGAGATGTGGGAGGAGGAGTCGTTGTTGAGGTAGAATTGGCCTTCTTTTTGTGTGGATCCAGGTGTTTGAGGGATTTATGGAGTTAAGAAGCATTTATAGGGGGAGGTTGTAATTCCCCATTACCTTTCTATCCAGTACGTTTTTACCTTTGTTTTGATTTTCCTTTTTTTGTCTGAGTAATGCTGAAAAGGAATTTGGGAGGATACCTACAATGGTGATGTCATTGATTTTTTGGAATTTTCAACATAAAACCTACATTTTTTATTATTCATTGAGAAATTAAACACCATGTAATAAAAGTGAATATCATGTAATATCCATTAGGAAGAATCTATGAACTAGATATATAATATGATATATTTACACTCTATGCAATAGGTTCACAACATGTAATAAAATTAATTCATATTTTAATGAAAATGTGATCTGATTTTCAGAGTATCTAAGCTTTGTGGATT
Organism: Viscum album; assembly: GCA_963277665.1. Classification (NCBI taxonomy): domain Eukaryota; kingdom Viridiplantae; phylum Streptophyta; class Magnoliopsida; order Santalales; family Viscaceae; genus Viscum; species Viscum album. Next base: position 1,083,429,948 of record OY728136.1, on the reverse strand, counting down.
GCATGATGTGTAATGGAATTATACACCATGTAAATGTTGAAAGTTTTGTTTTTTAGGGTGATGAATAACTAATTTATATTTCATTATAACTGTAGACTTACCTCTCTCTACCCAAATCCCACCCTAATAAATTTTGGGCAACTCCATCCCATTCAGGTATCTTTATTCAGTGATTGATCACCATTATGGTCGGATTTATTCTTCCTGGGTATGTTATCCTTTTGGTTCTACTTTGGTTTTGATTGAGGATATGGTTTGGATATAAATTTATTATCATATAGTATTTTTTATCAATAATTTTTAGTTTCTTGGAATGCCTTATCTTTCAGAGGTATTTATATTGGTTTCTATTCACTGTTGTCAAAATTAGCTAGGTTTCTACCATGTTGAGGTAGATGTTTTCATGCAATGAGTTAATCTAATCAGTTGAATATCATTCTTGATAAACTCATTTGGGTTTTTTTATTGATTGTAAGTGATAAATTGTTTCAAATGATCTCTTGGAAAGGAAAATGTTTTCAAACAAAGGTTTTACTTTGAAAATGAATTTTCATAATTTAGAAATGGGTTTTCAAACTCCATAGTGAATTAGCTTGGCTTTGAATTTTTTTTATGAAATTCTTAGCATGGTTTTGATTTTTTTTGGAAAATTTCACATTGGGAACCTTGGGTGTGTCAGGAAAGAGACATGAGTAGCCTTAGTCTGTGTTTTACCACTAAGAGGTAACCTTTTTTGATATCTAATGGTAGGACTTGATATCCATTGGATCTAATATATACTTTTTAGGTTTATAAGTATCTAGTATACAATTTCCCATAGTCTAGAGTCCAATATGTGAAGTCATTTATCATTTATGGATATTTATCACAAGATTTTTTTATCATGGATTATTTCTCATAGGTTTTTATATAAGTTTGTATCACATAGATCCACATGATAGTTTTTTTCATGGATATGTGTAACTCTTGATGCATGGATGAGACTTCATGTTTTAAAACTTCTACTTTTCATATTTATGGTTTGAGAATATGAAATTATTTTAAAAAAACTAAATGGAAAATGACTTAAAAGTGCACTTATTTTATTAAAATCCTTTGTAAAACTATTTTTGTTTTAAAATATAGAATTTTTGTATTCGGAATATTAGACCTTTTATAGAAACTGTGACGGTATCCTACAAGGATTTAGATTTCACCCAACTTATTCCTTTGGGAATTTTTTGATGTTGTATTATGAGATTCAGGTAAAGGGAAGAGTATCATGTAGTATTATGGATTCTCTTGTTTCTACTGATTTTGGTCTGGTTTGGTCTGGAGGTTACTATTAGTCATGTGGGGTTATGATATACTTTCTTGTTTAGATTGGTTTGGCACATATTGTATATATTTGTGGTATGTTGTCTATTTATACTCCATACTCTGGTTGTATATCTTGTTATGTTTATATTCAAGACTGGTTTTTATTACCCTATTTTACTTATATCATGTGACAGTCTTGTTCGGGTATCTTTTCTAGTTCACTCATGATGGTTAATTTTAACCTTGAATTCTTACGCAACGCCGATGTAGCGCTTGTTCAAGCAGTAGAAAAATCAAGTAAATGATTTTGAAAACATTGAAAGTAATACTTTTCTTGGATGGATTATTATATCCCCCAATTTTATTGGATACTTATAATGTATTAGTGGTGTTTAAAGTACTTATATTATAATTAAATTGTTATCTTTATGAATTTAATGTCAAGATATGTGAATAGTCATTAAAATGACTTTAAATGACATTTAATGTTTAAAACTAATTTTTAAATCATTATAAAATCATAAAAAAGCTATATTAACTCAAGTTGATGGGAAAATTCCAATTAAATAATTTATGTCCCATGTATGTGTCACATGGAATATTTAAAATTACATTCATTACACTTAATGATTGAAAAATTGTGAAAATGCCATTGATTTTTACCTATAAAAAGTGATCCACTTCAACATTTTCAAAAGACAACTAAAGTTCATTTTAATCTAAAAAATATTCCCAAATAACACTCTAAACATACATTACCATTTCCCAAATCCCCTTGAGTTACCCCAAACCCCTCTTTAAAAATCCTTAAGCTTAATCAATGGGTGGATATCCAATAAAGAGGTGTAAATCATAATTGATTTCTTTTAAGTTTATTTATTCTTCTAGTTCTATAAAATTTATAATAACTATGATTATATAATAAAATAAGTATCTAAAAAATACTGAAATTTATTATTTTAATTGTAAAACCGTTTTTCCATCTAATGGAAAATGAATACTTCGATCGTACGTACGTGTATACTACCACCTCCACAAAGAGATACGATTTGTTTTTTATTTTACACTTAAAATTGATGGTAATAAGGATATATTTAATGAATATATATGATATATATTATTTTATTATGATTCTATAAAGATATATTATCATTTACATTTATTTATTTACATTCTATAGAAAATTAAAGCATCACTCGTGTGCACGTACAAACTACCGTCTCCATGATGAGATGTAAACAATTTTCATCACAAGTTTTAAGGAATGGTTATAAATCTGTATATAATTAATAAATATAAAAATTATAAAATAATTATGATTCTGGAGACTATGAAACCATAGCCATGGTGCGTGGACCAGAATCATCAAACCAAAACATGTTTGGGAAATGGAACTGTTAACACCCTGCATGTTAATTTTAATGAATAATTGTTAATAGTGGGTAAATGAAAATTATATAGGAATGATATATTATATGATAAGTATGAATATAGTTCTATTATATTTTTATAATAAATATATATTTATTATATAGTATCTTAATATCATGTATGGAGAAAGTCTGGACTTGAGGTAAGGGTTCTTCATCTCAATATTGTTTCATTGAGACATGTTTTATGTTATGCACATTTTTGTGTTTATATGGAGTATATAATTACAATTTTATATGTTCTATAATTAATATAATTATATTTAAAGAATTTAAAGTTTCATTTGAGGTTATTTTATTCAAGTGGGTTATGATTCAAAAGGTACCAAAGCAGTAAGAGTTTATGTTACAATCTCATTTATTTTCAGGATTATTTATGATAAATTTAAAACAATTATATGATCCTTATCTTTTAAAAACCATATATTATCTTATCCTATGGTTATTTTTGGTTTTTTAAAGTATTATTTCCATTTTACCTCTCTTTCATACTCAAATAGACTGAGAATTTTTTTTAAGAGAGGTCGACCTTATTATTCTTTTGGTTGAAAATATTTTTCTCTATGTCCATGTTCTTTAAAATGTTTTTATGAATGTTATTTTATATTATCTAATGACTTTTAAAATTCATTTTCAACCATAATTTACTTTATTTTCAAATGTTTTAAAATTATTTTTTACAATTCTTTCAGAAATGGTCATTTTTTACTTCTTATAAAAAGTATGTAAGGAATATTTGTTATAACATTTACTGCATGAACAAATTTTCCCATCATCATGACCATTATTTTCATTAAAGTTTACTTTAAAGTTTCGATAATTATTTTTAAATAAAATATTTTTCTCAATATTCTTGAAATATTTAATTTTTAAAGATACTGAAGAAAGTGGATATTTCCCCCTATTTTCAACAAAATGTTCAAATACCCATTTAAAGGAATTTCTCATCTATGTTAATATCCTTGAAAGGTTTATTATGATACACTCGAGATATTTTATAATGATACAATCCATGTTATTTATCAACATGTCTTATAACTATGTGATTATGACATCTTGATGAAAACCTTTTCTTTTCCATGAGTTTTCTTATACTGGAGTAATGAATGTTTTATGATCTTATGCCACCTATATGTGTGGGTTTAATTATGTGATGGGTGATCCCAAAATAAATTTCTTTAAAATTCATTGGGTAATTAATTATATTTCATGAGATAATATAAAATAGCATGGTGAGTGAACCCATTCCAAGAATGAAAAAGATTGCAGAGTGAGCCCAATCCAATATGGGACTTTTTCTATTATGTTATAATAGCCTTGGCTTTATGAATATGATATTCTCTTATAGATCATTTCTAAGTATTGATGATTATTCACTCTTATGACTCATTTCTAATATTATAACAAAGTTTTATTCCATGAAGTATGATTTATGATCTATGAATGATTGGGTATGAATTTAGTAAGTTATGTTCATTCTCTCAAACCCTTTTTCTTATATTATACTCACTTATGATTTTCAATTGATATCTCATATGTTTATATTTATTGAGAATATGTGATCAACTTTTATTATGTTTCCATTTTCCCAGGTCATGAATAATTATATTAGGTAAGATATGTTTATAATGGTATTATGTGCAGATATTTTAGTGGGAAATGTTGAACCATTCTTATAGAATAATAAAATTATGGTATTATGGAAAAATTACCATTTGATGGGAAATACATGGGTTTCGTTACGTAATAGTCTTTTTTACTAATAATATAAAACTCTAAACATAAAAGGTCTTTTGTATATAAGTAAATCAATATTTTCTATTGATATTATAATTATAGATGGTTAAAATTGGTTTTCTTCAGTTAATATCAAAGATATTATGTAAGGAATATGTTTTTAGCACCATATCTAGGTGTATGGGTCTTGGCCTTTCTTATTGTGTTTTTTTAGAGAAAAAGGGTGGAATTTTGTTGGCTATGAGGACTCAAACCCAAGTCTTTTGGACCTTGGTTAGAAACCCTACCTATAATGCTATGAAATTTTAGTATTACTTTATATTTAAATAAATACTATGTTGAATATCTAATTTTACACAAAATAACAAACTAAGAATAAATTTTGATACTTTAAAATAAAATTATTCAATTTGACCATTATAATATAAATGTTAAATTTCTAGGAATAAATAGAAGTAACCACATTATGAAATCGATGTTGAAAATGGAAAGAAATTACATCAAATAATAGAATTTTTCCTTATGAAGTTTATTTTTTTTGAGTTTGGAAGGGAGGTAGATTCTCTAGAGTTTTACCCAGACTAATCCCAACAAGAACTCCAACAATTTCATCTTGAGAGAAATCATTTTCCGGAGAAGGTTAATCTCATGAGAATTACTATAAGATCTATACTGGATAAATATTCACCCCTATCAATGATTGTGGTTTATCTTACTATTAGGTCTTATATAGTGGTCATAAGAAGATTTGTAAGAAGAAATTAGAATAATATAAAGATTACATATATTTTATACATTTAGAATTTCTATATAATTTATTAAACAATAAATGTTTTATTTAATAAAAATATGTTGATGAAATTTAATTAATTCTTATTAAACAGTTAATCAAACTTAAATAATTAGAAAACAAAATTAATTAAGATTTATTTTCAAAGAAATTTATTTTTCTATATATTATGTATTTTTATCTGAAGAAACTAAATTGACCTCTTTTAAGGGGTTATTTATATTTTTTCAATTTTCAAGAAAATATATAAGTTCTCCTTTAAAATTACCAATAAATATGAAATAATATTAATAACCCTGAATGATATTTAAATATCACCTTTCTACAAAAATTGTTTCTTTACCATATAAATTATGTTTTAAATTAAAAATAAAATCTAAAATATTTATAGAATTATTTTTTATAAATTGGATTTCATTTTTGGATTCATCAAGAAAATAATATCTTAGGTTGCATTTTAGGAATTTTTCTGAAAAATTATTTAAAAGTGAGTAGTGAAAAATACCATTTTTACAAATACCATGACTTTTATGAAATCATTAGGATATAATCACAAAATAAAATTTATGTAGAATTTTTATTTACCAATGACATATTTTATATATAAAATTATACATTTAATTTTTTTTAATTTTAAATACCAATATTTTACATTTAAAAACTTAAGTTAAATTTTCCCCTAGAACTATTTTTAATGCATTATACATTTAATATTTTAGAATTAATTATTATCAATTTTAGGAACATAATATAATAAAATTGATTTCCTATTTGGAATCAAAAATATAAAATTATGTTGCAAGTTCCATTTTATTTTTAGGCATAAAAAATAATTTACTTAGGTAAACATTAATTACAACCGTAAAGTCAAAATGGTAAAAGTGTTTATTATATGGGAACAAGGCCAAAAAAATATTACAAAAATTCTTCCAAATGAGTTTATGATGGATTTATTGACCTCAAATTATCCTTAAATCCATTATTTTCACTTTGGATCTACTTTCCTTGTGGAGAATTATATAATTATTTATTAAAAAATTATATTTATAATAATTATATTCCCATATCTTATAAATTTTCCTCCCAAAAACCCTTCAAAGATAGAACAAAAATTATAATCAACCCCTATAATATTCCAAATTTCATTCAGAAATAATATTCTCTCATGTTATTGATCTTCTTATCTCTATATACTTCCCAAATCCTTTCTAAATCAAGAATATTTCAAATAAGAAATCAGATTCTTCTACATAAGTATTTTATCCACTACAATCATTCATAAATTTATTATACCTATCCAGTTCTTAAATATATTTTAAAAATTATAATATAATTACATTAGTATTATTATTATAACAAAATGTTTTAATATTTATGGAATAACCATTATTTATCTTCCCGCTATTAATAGAAAACAAAAATTTCACCCGTGTGTATGCGCGAACTACCACCTCCCTCAAGTGATGTATTTTATTTTTCATTACCATCATAATTGTTTAATTATAAAAATTTATATAATTAATTAAAATTATTTATTATGACATTATTATGGTTTTCTAAAGGTTTTTTAATATTTTTCTCATTATTAATATGCCAACTTTTGATCGTCAAAAATTACTAAAACAAGAATGTCATCAATTCCATCTTTAAGAATCGTGACTAAAACTCTCGTGGAATGAAATTAGATATTTAATTTTTTAAGTAATCAATTAAATTATCTTGGATAATATAGTAATTATGAAATTGGTATTAAAGAACTAGAATCAACATCAACATTTTAAAGAATGCATGAACCAACCAAAATTTATAACATTCGATGATGAAAATAAACTATAACTAACTAATAAATGACTAATAAATGATTATAAATAAAGATTATATAAAGTAATATATATGAATAAGGTTATTAAACATGTTACTATGTTTTTTATTTCTATTATATAGGAGGTTAAAGATCTTTCATCTAAGTTGAGAGTAAAAGGTAAGGGGGTTTCTTAACTCAATATCTTTTCTTGAGTCAAAATTAGCCCAATTTAAATATGGTTTTACAATATTGTTTTATTTTATAATATGTTTATGTTATATTTAATTTAGGAATTATTTTTTGACAAATTATATAGTCACATCAAATAAATATTCTTTAATGGAATTCTTTCTTCATAAAACTTGATGATGTTAAGAATAATTCCCTACCTCTTCAAATGAGATCTTTCTCTTACATGTCCATATTTTCTCTTCTTAAAAATGTTATCCATTATTATTTAGAAATAAAAATAAGTATTATTTTTTATGATCTTCAAATTTTTATTTTCCTCATTTTAAATATAATATATATCACTCTTTTTACATTACAGGTTTGAATGAAGATATTTTTAATATTGAAAAGGTTTTTCATTCCATGACCTTATATTTTATCTTCCACTACACATTTTCTTTAGAAAAAATTTATGTATTTTTAAAGGATAATTTTTTTATATTTCTTTTAAAATATTTCTTGTAAAAATTATTCATGAAAAATTATATGAAATAATATTTGTTAAAGTGACTCATAACTTTGTCTCTTTAGAATGATATTAATAAATGTTTTCTAAAGAAATTTTTAGTTTAAATTCTATTTCCCTATTTCTATAAAAAGGATATATCTTATATGGATTCATATTTTATGAATAAACTTATTAATTAATTTATTAAATACTCTTTTTGGGTGATTAAATTATTAGTATTAGTAGATCCAATTCTTTATGTAATTTTATGTGATACAATTTGGGAATGTTATACCCCCTATTTTCTTTTCATGGGCTCTGTTGGTCGGAGTGGATACTCAAGAGGGGGGGTGAATTGAGATCCAATTAAAATTTCTGTTAAAAACAATTTCTAATAAAATCTCCCAATTTCAAAAACAATTTAAACAGTAGTGAATTTATACAGATTATAAAGGTTCAATTAGTTTATCAAAGATTGATTAGTTCTCAATTAACTTAATCTTATGATTAAATTAACTTTTTAAACTAACTTACTGGTTTACAATAAATATAAACACTTGCGAGTTTAACTATCAAAGTAGTTTTGAAAATAAATTATATTTCAAAGTAATAGCATGTAAAGACCCGTAAAATTCAAGGGAAATTTTTTCTTAATTTTCTTTGGAATTTTACAAGAGCGCGGTTTCTGACGGCACCTGATTCCGAGGCCCGGAGTGCCTGGAATCAATTTCCGAAGTTTGGCTCGGGTACGTTCAGTGAACGAACGAGCGAGAATTTCTAACTTTTGATCCGGTGCTCGGAATTGAAATGCGAGGACACCGATGAACTCGCAGCGCCGTTATTCGCTTAAGGGGACCTTTTCCGAGGTTGCGTTTTATGCGAGACGAAAGATAGTTTTGGGAGGAATTATAAGAAGTTAAATAAAAAAAATGTGGAAAAACTATTTTTTATTTTGTTGGTTAACTTCTCTCAAAGGAAGTTAGGGGTGGGACCCACACCCACTTAACCTCCCTTGAGAGGATTAAGTGTGGTGGGACCCACACAAACCCTAACTTTTCATCTTCTCTCAAAACTCCCTCTAACCCCTCTTTAAATGACATGACAACTTGTTATTGATTTTGGAGTTATTTTATTTGAATTTCAAACCTTTGAAATTCAATTTGTTAAGTGTGTGAATAAAATAAGACTCTAACTTATTTTACTTGGTTAGATTTCTCTAGCCTTCTTGAGAGGATTTTGGGAGCTCCTTCTTCTTCTTCAACTTTGACGAAGAACGTGAAGAACCTTCGAGCTCCGACGAAGAACGCCGCTCCTCTCTTCTTCGTAGCCGGTTGTTTCCGAAGATCGACGACGCCTTCCGTGTCAACGAAGGGAACGCCGCTTCCTCCTCGGACTTCCTTCGTCGGCTTACGAAGATTCGCCAACGACGTACCTCTTCGGACGTACCTCTTCGTCAACGGATTTGACGAACGATTACCGCGACGCCCGACCTCCGCGACGTTGTCTTCCGCGGGTCGTTGAAGAACATCGATCTTGAAACCAAGGTAGGGGTTGTTGTTGGTTATTTACTTTCTCGTTCTTGGTTCTAGCATGATAGTCTTGTGGATAATTATTTAAGAGTTATCATCTAACAAGAGGGGGGTCGGACCGCACAAACACGGCTGAATTCCCCCTCCTTTGTTCGTGATGATTATTATTTTCTTGTGGATGACGAGATGGCGTGGTGCCGTCGCACCACGCGGGAATTCACACGGTTGTATTGCGCGGCGCCGTCTCGCCGCGCCGTGGAAGGATCATCATGAATGAAACGCCGTCGTGCCGCGTCGAAGAAAACGGAAGGCGCCGCGGCCGGAGCGGGGCCGCGGCAGAGGGGTGCGGTGCCGTCGCACCGCGCTGGACGACGAACACCGCGGCCGGTTCCGGGCCGCGGTGGGACGAGAGGACCGGCGGCTCGCCGGGCCGCCGGCGTCGGAAGCCGGAAAGGGGACGGGTTTGCTGGTCCCGTTGAAGAAAAACCGGCCGGCCAGGTGGGCCGGCCGGAAGGTCAAAGACCGGGGGAATTAAATTCCCCCGACCAGGTTATTTCCCCCCCCATTATGAGGGGGGGCCGGTTCTCCAAAGGCGCGGCTTAAGCTGCGCCGCCAGGTAAACAAAAGCGGGGGCCTTGCCCCCCGCGCGCTGCACCCGTGCGGCGCTAGGCCGCACTGCCGCTGGCCGGGCCGCGCCGCCGCGCCAGACCGCGCCGGGCCGCGCCGCCGCGCCGGACCGCCGCCGGCCGGGCCGGGTTGGACCCGGGTCAGGTCGACTCGGTACGGATCGACCCGAGGGGGGGGGGGGGGGGGGTCGGGCCGGGTCGGCCCGGACCCGGACCCCCCGTTTTCGAAACGATTTCGGTATTTTGGCCATAACTTGAGCCACTGACCTCCAATTGACTAACCGTCAGCGGAAATGCGATCCTTGGATCGAGACAGTCGATTCGGTATATCGCACTCAAAGTTTCGGAATACTTTGAGTTCGGCCGGGTTGGTTCGTACACGAAACCAACCGGGCCTTTGGAGCGAAAACGCTCATATCTTGAGCTACGGACGTCCGATTGACGTGCCATCAGCTTTGTTGTGTTCCTCTTAGTGAGACAGATCTTTTGGCATACTCCACCCGAGGTTTGGACGCAGGTGGAGTACGGTCGGGTTGGTTTTTCCTTAAAAACCAACCGGGCCCCTGGGACGAAAAAGCCAATAACTCTCAGACCGGGCGTCCGATCGACACGCCGTCTGTTGCGTTGAGTTGCTGTTGACGATACTGAACTTTTGGATACATCAACACTGGAATTTGTGACAGTTGATGTATCAGCCTCTCGGCTCCTGGAGCGGACCCTCCTGAACGAGCTTGCTGTGTGCGGGAACCCTAGTGCTGGCTGCGACTGTTACTGTGACTGCTACTACTACAACTACTACTACTGCTACTGTGACTGCGACGACGACAGTACAGAGATCTTGTGTGGATTTGACGACGACTACAACACTCAGCGATCCTACGTGGATCAGTGCTACAGGTCCTGTGTGGGCCCGATCCTGTGTGGGTCTTTGCGCTCAGCGGTCCTGTGTGAACCAACGCCTACAGGTCCTGTGTGGGCCCGATCCTGTGTGGGTCTTTGCGGGGGTTAGTTACCTATCGATCCTTCATGGGTCCGGCGACTTAGATGGATCAGAGATCAACTTTATCATCTTTCGAGGAAGTATACCTGTGTGAGCTGAATCCTGTTACTTTCCTGTGTGGATTGAGTTGTGCTATCCTATGTGGATTTCGTTTGCTTTCTTGTGTGGAATACGTTTACTTTCCTGTGTGGACTGAGTTGTACTTGGGCTCGGAGGTTGGAGCATATTGGAATTGATGACTTAGGTATATGTATGGGCATATACTTAAGCAGTGTCGGTTGTTACTTCGTGTTTGTATCTTCCTATGTGGTTTATCCTTTGTGGATTTTGGGAGACCTTCAGGGGTCTCGGGGTCCCTACTGAGTAGCTTATACTCACCCCTGCACGGGCTATGCCTGCACTACGTTGTGTTGGTTGCAGATGACGGACAGCGTTGATCGTGGCTGAGGCTTGCAGAGTAGAACGGTACCTGGAGGTGGACCACTGGGTGAGACGTGTTCGGAGCAGACGGCGGGACCCGAGGAGAAGTGAAGCTATCTGTACCCACCCTTCAGGTGGTATTTCCAATGGACAGCTTGGAGTAGCGGCTTTTACTTTACAGTTGCTGTTTTCCCTTTCGAGTTGTACTTTACTTCAGTTTCGGTTTGTATACTGGCCCATTTACTTTTCCGCACTTTCAGTTGTACTCTGTTTATACTTAGTGTTTACTTTCCGCTTTCTTACTCTGTGGTGTTTGTTTACTTTACAAAGGCAATGCCTTCCCTTTTTACCGGGATTTACGCCTTGGTGATAGTCGCCAGCCTCTGGCCTATGGAAGGCGGGCTTGGGGTAGTCACGGCACGGGCCCCGAGGACGGGTCGTGACAAATTGGTATCAGAGGAGTTCGGTTCTACCGTGAACTCTGATCTTTTCTATGTGAAGCAATAATGTTTAGCCTATTGAGTGTGGTTCTCAATCCAAGGGGTCCAGTGTTGGTGCGGCGGCCGACGTATCCGTACACCAGGACCATGACTTCTGATTTCTGACTTAATGCACGAAAACATTGATTGCATGTGTGTTTCAAAGTTTTCTTTGTGATTACTTTATATCAGCTCACCAGGTATACTGTTCTGACCGTGGCGCACCTGTTTCCTTTTCAGGATGGCCCCACGACGGCAGCCAGCTAGGGTTCCGAGAGTCGAGTGTGACGACAGCCCACCGAGCGACGAGGCTTCGGTGCAAGGCCCTTTGTCAGTAGTGGCACCGACGGTAGCTCTACCCATCGAGCCACCGATACTTCCAGCACCAGCCACTGACGATGCACGTCGCCTCAGCACACTGCATGAGTTTCAGCGCCAGCGACCACCCAGGTTTCACAGGGAGACAGATCCCTAGGCAGCCGAGGACTGGCTGGAGGCAGTAGTACGTGTGTTTAGGCTAGTGAGGACACCAGCAGACCTCATGGTGATTCTCGCTGCGAGCCTACTACACGCAGCAGCATGACGATGGTGGAGCTTGATTCTCCAGGTGCACGATGAGGCATCTCTTCTATGGACGGACTTTGAGAGCCTTTTCCGCTCGGAGTTCATCCCAGCCACCCTTCGTGTGGTGCGTATCCAGGAGCTTCTTCAGCTGCGGCAGGGCAGCATGACGGTCGCTCAGTACTCGGCGAGATTTACCGATCTCTCGCGCTACTCGACCAACATGGTACGGGACCCTTTCTTCTGGGCCCGGACCTTCGAGCAGGGTTTGAGACACGAGATCAGGGCATCGCTGATCTCCCTCAGCATACCGACTCATACAGGAGTACTGGAGCAGGCCCTTTTGATCGAGAGCTTCCTTGCTGGGTCTACACCAGCACCGAGACCCACCGCAGGGCGGCACGTGGCAGAGTCATCTCCAGCAGGCAGTCGACGGATGACTCAGGGGTTCAGGCAGACTAGACCTTCAGGAAGACGACCTCAGGACACTGGCTCAGTAGTGCGGGGCACACAGCGCGGAGCCAGTCTTTCGAGAGGCAGACAGTGCTACTCGTGCGGCGGGCAGGGCCACATGGCTTGTGACTGCCCGACCCGCCGTGCCGAGGAGCAGCAGACGGTTGAGGGACCACCGAGGCAGAGGCAGAGGGTCGACCGTGGCGGTCCGCAGGGAGGAGGCGGACGGGGCAGAGGAGCTGGCCGAGCAGCAGGTGGTGGGCGACGCTTTGAGGCTCTTCCACCACCACCACCAGGAGGTCCACCCCGACCACAGGGAGCTGGCGGGCAGAGACAAGCACAGCTCCAGGAAGCAGAGGCCTACGACCACGGCGCACCCGAGATGATTCGAGGTACTATCTATGTTTATTCCACCCTTGCTGCAGTACTTATAGACACAGGAGCGAGTCACTCTTTCATAGCCGCTGCCCTTGTTCCGAGCTCGGAGATACCGACAGAGCCATTGGCTCGATCCTTACGGCTAGAGACTCCTACGGGAGCAGACTCGATGATTACGCACTGGTGCCGGCAGTGCGAGCTTACTCTAGAAGGCGAGAGCTTCGGCTGGGATCTTCTTGTAACAGCGTCGAGGCCTTACGACGTCATCTTGGGCATGGATTGACTATCTACGGTCCATGCACAGATTGGCTGTTTTAGGCGCAAGGTGCGATGTGTACGCACCTACGGGAGCAGGTTCACCTTCACCGGAGAGAAGGGAGCCTTTGCAGCACATGATGGACTTCCGCGGAGGAGAGGACAGCCCATTACTCATCAGTTATCTAGCCTCATCCTTGGAGCAGTTGACGCGCGGAGTCCTGGTTTTCCTGCAGTGGTGGATCAGTTTGTGAACGTTTTTCCCGAATACGTTCCAGGGCTACCTCCTCGCAGAGAGGTAGACTTTTATATTGACTTGTACCCCGGGACAGCCCTGATATCGACTCCAACATATCGGATGGCCCCCGCCGAGCTTCGAGAGCTATGAGTACAGTTGGAGGACTTGTAGGGCAAGGGGTTCATCCGACCCAGTGTTTCACCCTGGGCTTCCCCGATATTGTTCGTCAAGAAGGCGGACGGGAGCTTGCGACTTTGTGTTGACTATCGTCGCCTGAACCAGGTGACGGTGAGGAACAAGTATCCGCTACCGAGGATTGATGACCTCTTTGATCATCTCAAGGGAGCACGGTGGTTCTCGAAGATAGACCTCAGGCCAGGCTATCATCAGCTCAGAGTCAGAGACGAGGACGTACAGAAGATGGCCTTCAGATGTCGGTATGGCCACTATGAGTTCTTGGTTATGCCTTTCGGCGTAACCAATGCTCCAGCAGTGTTCATGGCTCTCATGATCATGATCTTTCAGCCATACCTTGATCGGTTTGTCGTGGTCTTCATCGACGACATTCTGATTTACTCTACGACTGAGGAGGAGCACCCCTATCACTTGCAAGTTGTACTAGACAGACTCCGAGAGCACCAGCTTTATGGTAAGCTCTCGAAGTGCCAGTTCTGGATACGGGAGGTCCACTTCTTGGGATACGTTATCTCTGAGGCAGGAGTTGCAGTGGATCCTGCGAAAATCGAGGATGTGTTAGCATGGGAGCCACCCAGGAGCGTGACTGAGGTTCAGAGTTTCTTGGGACTAGCTGGATACTATCGAAGATTCGTTCCAGACTTCTCTAGAGTTGCGGCACCACTCACAGCTTTGACGAAGAAGGGGAAACCCTTCGTGTGGTCAGACAGATGTCAGCAGAGCTTCCAGGAGCTGAGACAGAGATTGACAAGCGCACCTATCTTGAGGTTGCCTGAGGAGGGAGTAGGGTACGTAGTTTACTGCGATGCATCAGGGACCGGACTCGGATGTTTTCTGATGCAGGAGCGGGCAGTGATCGCCTATGGATCATGTCAGTTGAGGCCGCATGAGAAGAACTACGCTACCCATGACCTGGAGTTAGAAGTAGTGGTCTTCGCTCTCAAGACATGGTGTCACTACCTGATGGGCGAGCGCTTTACAGTCTTTTCTGATCATCAGAGTCTCAGGTATATCTTCTCGCAGAAGGACCTGAACCTGAGACAGTGGCGATGGCTTGAGTTCCTCCAGGACTATGACTTTGAGATAGTCTATACTCCTAGGAAGGGGAACGTGGTAGCCGATGCCCTCAGCAGGAGGACGGGCATTCAACTACTTGAGGAGGCAACAGAGCAGCTAGCCTCTTTGCAGATATCCTTCGTGGATAGAGATGGAGCAGCCTTCCTTCAGTCTCTCACAGTCACCCCTCCTCTTCTGCAGCGGGTCAGAGGGGCACAGCGTGAGGACGCTGACTGTGAGACACAGCGTGCACAGATATCCTCGGGACAGGCACCTGATGGTTTCTCCCTTGGAGCAGAGCACAACATCCTTTTCAGAGGACGTAACATGGTACCAGTCGCTTTGCGAGAGGAGGTGCTGAGAGAGTTTCACACTTCTCCTTTGGCGGTACATCCAGGAGTGGCGAAGATATACCAGGATCTCAGACGACAGCACTGGTGGCCGGGCATGAAGAAGGCAGTAGCAGAGTTTGTTTCTCGATGCCTCACCTGCCAGCAGGTGAAGGCAGAGCATCAGGTACCAGCAGGCTTGGTACAACCCTTGGAGGTTCCGGAGTGGAAGTGGGACGGCATATCTATGGACTTCGTGACTGGACTTCCACGCACTTCCAGAGGTCACGACTCCATCTGGGTGATTATTGACCGACTCACCAAGTCGGCACACTTCTTACCCATCAGAGAGCAAGGCTCAGTGGAGAGCTTGGGACGTCTCTACGTTCAGGAGATTGTGCGGCTCCACGGTGTGCCATCTTCTATAGTCTCCGATTGGGATGCTCACTTTACTTCCCGGCTTTGGAAGGGGTTACAGGAGGCATTCGGGACGCAGCTACGTCTGAGCACAGCTTCTCACCCTCAAACGGATGGTCAGACGGAGAGGACCATCCAGACTCTTGAGGACATGCTCCGCGCATGTGTCCTCGACTTTGGTCGTAGCTGGGAGGACCACCTACCCTTGGTGGAGTTTGCGTACAACAACAACAACCACTCCACCATCGGGATGACACCGTACGAGGCGTTGTACGACCGAACTTGTAGATCTCCTTTGTGCTGGACAGACCCTGGGGAGTCAACACTTGTGGGACCGGAGATAGTCCAGGCCACGACAGAGAAGGTCCAGGTCATCCAGGAGCGGATGAGGACAGCTCAGAGCCGGCAGAAGTCATACACTGACAGGAGGTGGAGGCCACTAGAGTTCGAGGATGGCGACCACGTCTTCTTGCGGGTCTCACCTCGACATGGTATACATAGATTTGGCCATGGCGACAAGTTGTCTCCGCGCTTCATCGGACCCTTCCAGGTCCTCAGCAAGATTGGCGAGGTGGCTTATCGCTTGGCTCTACCACCTCAGTTGCACCGGGTGCACGACGTCTTCCACGTATCTCAGCTGAGGAGATACGTGCATGACCCGACGCACATCATTGACCATGGGGAGCTTGACATCGACGATGGGGCGACTTTTACGGAGGTCCCGGTGGAGATAGAGGATCGAAAGGAGCGAGTCCTATGTGGGCGATCGATTCCTCTTGTGCACATCAGATGGAAGCACGGGAACCTCCAGGAGAGCACTTGGGAGCGGGAGGCTCAGATGCCTGCTCAGTACCCTCATATGTTTCCCTAGTTTTTGATGTATCTTTACGGGGACGTAAAGCCCTGAGGTGGGAGTAATGTAAAGACCCGTAAAATTCAAGGGAAATTTTTTCTTAATTTTCTTTGGAATTTTACAAGAGCGCGGTTTCTGACGGCACCTGATTCCGAGGCCCGGAGTGCCCGGAATCAATTTACGAAGTTTGGCTCGGGTACGTTCAGTGAACGAACGAGCGGGAATTTCTAACTTTTGATCTGGTGCTCGGAATTGAAATCCGAGGACACCGATGAACTCGTAGCGCCGTTATTCGCTTAAGGAGACCTTTTCCGAGGTTGCGTTTTATGTGAGACGAAAGTTAGTTTTGGGAGGAATTATAAGAAGTTAAATAAAAAAAATGTGGAAACACTTTTTTTTATTTTGTTGGTTAACTTCTCTCAAAGGAAGTTAGGGGTGGGACCCACACCCACTTAACCCCCCTTGAGAGGATTAAGTGTGGTGGGGCCCACACGAACCCTAACTTTTCATCTTCTCTCAAAACTCCCTTTAACCCCTCTTTAAATGACATGACAACTTCTTATTTATTTTGGAGTTATTTTATTTGAATTTCAAACCTTTGAAATTCAATTTGTTAAGTGTGTGAATAAAATAAGACTCTAACTTATTTTACTTGGTTAGATTTCTCTAGCCTTCTTGAGAGGATTTTGGTAGCTCCTTCTTCTTCTTCAACTTTGACGAAGAACGCGAAGAACCTTCGAGCTCCGACGAAGAATGCCGCTCCTCTCTTCTTCGTAGCTGGTTGTTTCCGAAGATCGACGACGCCTTCCGTGTCAACGAAGGGAACACCGCTTCCTCCTCGGACTTCCTTCGTCGACTTACGAAGATTCGCCAACGACGTACCTCTTCGGACGTACCTATTCGTCAACGGATTTGACGAACGATTACCGCGACGCCCGACCTCCGCGACGTTGTCTTCCACGGGTCGTTGAAGAACATCGATCTTGAAACCAAGGTAGGGGTTGTTGTTGGTTATTTACTTTCTCGTTCTTGGTTCTAGCATGATAGTCTTGTGGATAATTATTTAAGAGTTATCATCTAACGAGAGGGGGGTCGGACCGCACAAACACGGCCGAATTCCCCCTCCTTTGTTCGTGATGATTATTATTTTCTTGTGGATGACGAGATGGCGTGGTACCGTCGCACCACGCGGGAATTCGCACGGTTGTATTGCGCGGCGCCATCGCGCCGCGCCGTGGAAGGATCATCATGAACGCGACGCCGTCGCGCCGCGTCGAAGAAAACCGAAGGCGCCGCGGCCGGAGCGGGGCCACGACGGAGGGGTGCGGTGCCGTCGCACCGCGCCGGACGACAAACACCGCGGCCGGTTCCGGGCCGCGGCGGGACGAGAGGACTGGCGGCTCACCGGGCCGCCGGTGTCGGAAGCCGGAAAGGGGACCAGTTTTCCGGTCCCGTTGAAGAAAAATCGGCCGGCCAGGTGGGCCGGCCAGAAGGTCAAACACCGGGGGAATTAAATTCCCCCGACCAGGTTATTTGCCCCCCCCCATTATGAGGGGGGGCCGGTTTCATTAAGGGGGGCAGCCGGCCCCCCGTTTTTCCTCAAAGCAGGCCCCCACGGGGGGGGGGGGGGGGGGGGGTTCTCCAAAGGCGCGACTTAAGCCGCGCCGCCACCCAAACAAAAGCGGGGGCCTTGCCCCCCGCGCGCTGCACCCGTACTGCGCCAGGCCGCACCACCGCCGGCCGGGCCGCGCCGCCGCGCCGGGCCGCGCCGCCGCGCCGGGACGCGCCGCCGCACCGGGCCGCGCCGCCGGACCGCCGCCGGCCGGGCCGGGTCGGACCCGGGTCGGGTCGACCCGGTTCGGGCCGACCCGGGGGGGGGGGGGGGGGGGTCGGGCCGGACCCGGACCCCCCGTTTTCGAAACGATTTCGGTCTTTTGGCCATAACTTGAGCCACGGACCTCCGATTGACGAACCGTCAGCGGAAATGCGATCCTTGGATCGAGACGGTCGATTTGGTATATTGCACTCAAAGTTTTGGAATACTTTGATTTCGGCCGGGTTGGTTCGTACACGAAACCAACCGGGCCCTCGGAGCGGAAACACTCATATCTTGAGATACGGACGTCCGATTGATGTGCCGTCAGCTTTGTTGTGTTCCTCTTAGTGAGACAGATCTTTTGGCATACTCCGCCCGAGGTTTGGACGCAGGTGGAGTACGGTCGTGTTGGTTTTTCCTTAAAACCCAACCGGGCCCCTGGGACGAAAAAGCCAATAACTCTCAAACCGGGCGTCCGATCGACGCGCCGTCTGTTGCGTTGAGTTCCTGTTGACGATACGGAACTTTTGGATACATCAACACTGGACTTTGTGACAGTTGATGTATCAGCCTCTCGGCTCGTGGAGCGGACCCTCCTGAACGAGCTTGCTGTGTGCGGGAACCCTAGTGCTGGCTGCGACTGTTACTGTGACTGCTACTACTACTACTGCTGCTACTGCTACTGTGACTGCGACGACGACAGTACAGAGATCCTGTGTGGATTTGACGACGACTACAGCACTCAGCGATCCTACGTGGATCAGTGCTACAGGTCCTGTGTGGGCCCGATCCTGTGTGAGTCTTTGCGCTCAGCGGTCCTGTGTGAACCAACGCCTACAGGTCCTGTGTGGGCCCGATCCTGTGTGGGTCTTTGCGGGGGTTAGTTACCTATCGATCCTTCGTGGGTCCGACGACTTAGATGGATCAGAGATCAACTTTATCGTCTTTCGAAGAAGTATACCTGTGTGAGCTGAATCCTGTTACTTTCCTGTGTGGATTGAGTTGTGCTATCCTATATGGATTTCGTTTGCTTTCCTATGTGGAATACGTTTGCTTTCCTGTGTGGACTGAGTTGTACTTGGGCTCGGAGGTTGGAGCGTATTGGAATTGATGACTTAGGTATATGTATGAGCATATACTTAAGCAGTGTCGGTTGTTACTTCGTGTTTGTATCTTCCTATGTGGTTTATCCATTGTGGATTTTGGGAGACCTTTAGGGGTCTCGGGGTCCCTACTGAGTAGCTTATACTCACCCCTGCACGGGCTATGCCCGCACTACGTTGTGTTGGTTGCAGACGACAGACAACATTGATCGTGGCTGAGGCTTGCAGAGTAGAACGGTACCTGGAGGTGGACCACTGGGTGAGACGTGTTCGGAGCGGACAACGGGACCCAAGGAGCAGTGGAGCTATCTGTACCCACCCTTATGGTGGGATTTCCAGTGGACAGCTTGGAGTAGCGGCTTTTACTTTACAGTTGTTGTTTTCCCTTTCGAGTTGTACTTTACTTTCAGTTTGGGTTTGTATACTGGCCCATTTACTTTTCCGCACTTTCAGTTGTACTCTGTTTATACTTAGTGTTTACTTTCCGCTTTCTTACTCTGTGGTGTTTGTTTACTTTACAAAGGCAATGCCTTCCCTTTTTACTGGGATTTACGCCTTGGTGCTAGTCTCCAGCCCCTGGCCTATGGAAGGCGGGCTTGGGGTAGTCACGACACGGGCCCCGAGGACGGGTCGTGACATAGCAGCGGAATATGAAATAAATATATATAGTATGGATATAAACATTAACTAAAAACACAGAGGAGTTAACCAAGAGGTTCAGTCTCAAGCCGAGACTTAGTCCTCTCAAAAGTTTATAAAGATGATCCACACCCTGGATCGGGGTTCAACAGTTTACAACTGTCCAGGTCCAAGACCTCTACCACTGTTATTCGTGGGAAACAAAACAACAACAACCAGCTTTCCAGGTCACACACGACCTCTACCACTATCCACAGTGGGCAATGAAGTATAAAAAGGCTTTCTGAGGATTTACAGATCCTCCAGTTAAAGTACAGGAGTCAGTGTGTTTGTTTAATACAGAAGATAACACACACTACTCAAAATGTAGAATAAATGAATCACAGAGCAGAGATGTAGAGTTTATAAATGGCTCTGGTGATTTCAGTGTTTCTCTGGACTCTTTTTGGATTTTATCAGAAGTAATTCTGAGTCCTCTTCTCGTTTTTGTTTGAGAAGAAGAGTGTCGTATGCTTCAGGTTCATAGGTAGTGAGATGTAGTCGATGAAGTTCTTCAATGTTCTTTTGTATGCACATAACTCTTCTTGAGTGGGCTTGATTGTGTATGAGGTTCTGTGTAATCTCTTGATATGTATCTTCTATTCTTCTTGGTTCTTCCTCCTCTTTCTTCTTGTATATCTCGTGTGTTCTCTAATGTCTTTCTTCTTCTTCTGTTTTCTTCTCTATTTCCAGCAGCAGAGTCTTCTTGTATTTATGTCACGTGCTTCGGAAGACAGAAAAGGTTTCCTTTCCGCAGGTACGAGGTACAATTTCCTGACATCCGACAACCTTTATTAATTAATTGACAGAGCATTAAAATATACCTGATATTACCATTGGTTAGATTAAATAAAGATAAAGATAAAGAAATTAAAACAGTTGTTTATGACTATCGATGAGTTCAAGTGATCGGTAGGTCATCAGCATCAGCATTGGTGGCTAGACATCGGTGTGTCCTGACCGATGACTCAGATGATTAGCATCAGTGTGTTATTTGATCGGTGACTCATTTGCATTAGTGTATCATTTGATCAGCATCGGTGACTCAGATTGATCAGCATCGGTGACTCAGATTGATCAGCATCGGTGACTCAGATTGATTAGCATCGGTGAGTCATATTGATCAGCATCGGTGACTCAGATTTATCAGCATCGGTGAGTCATATTGATCAGCATCGGTGACTCAGATTGATCAGCATCGGTGAGTCATATTGATCGGTGACTCATTTGCATCGGTGCGACCGTTTTCCTCTAATATGGATCGGTGAGACCGTTGTCTTGATATTGGATCGGTGCGATCGTTGTCTTGATATTGGATCGGTGCGACCGTTGTCTTGATATTGGATCGGTGCGACCGTTGTCTTGATATTGGATCGGTGCGACCGTTTTCTGTTTGATCCAGAAGACTTCCAAAATACTTGTAAATCAATAAAAACATAGATAAAAAACATGATAACAGATTCACTAATAGATTGTGATTAAGTTTATGAGAAATCCAACCGGATTAAGTAATAACGATTTGTGATTATTAAAAAAACAATCATAGGAATGACTTCAGCAATCTTCCAGAGGGATCAACAATATCCCCCCTTTTGATAATCACAAATCTTTAAAAAAAATATCAATAATAAAAACATAATGAGATATAAATCTCCCCCTGAAATTAAATCTCCCTCATAGATATTAATCTCCCCCTTAGAGATTGATCTCCCCCATAGAGATTGATCTCCCCCTTAGAGATTGATCTCCCCCATATATATACATCCTTCTCCCCCATATATATACATCCATCTCCCCCATATATGTACATCCTTATCCCCCTTTGTGATAATCAAAAAGGAGGGAAAACATACAAATAAGAGAGTAAAAAAGAAGGCAGCATAGAGAATAGAGAGAGAGAAAAAAATATTTTATAAAGTACAGAATATTATAACCAACACATAGTTCACCCCATCAAAAACAATACAAAACTATTTATGGGGATACAAAGGGGATTTTCCTTTGTCTTTAGGAGCAAGATTGGGTAAGTTGGAAGGCTTGGAGGCAGGAGGAACTGGGCGAATTTGCAGAGGTGGTAAAATGACTCTGGAAGTTGGAGGAGATGGTGCCACGGAGGTTTGTTGTTGAGTATCAACAGTAGCTGGTTGAGAAGATGTCTGAGGAACTGGCCGTAGTTGAGAGAGTGCCTGAGCAACAGAGAGCTGATTTGGAGCTACATCAGAGGCAGGGAGAGGGTCAGCAGTAGGAAGCATAATGGCAGTGGATTGGGAATTCAGATAAGGCTTCAAAAGATTTATGAAATTCTGAATAACTTCTGCACCATACTGCATAGCCTTTTCGAAATCATCTTTGTTCTCCATGAACTGTGCCAAAGTAGGAGTAAAATCTTACAACTGACGAACTTGAGCCTTGAAATCTTGAGTGACTGGAGGTAGTTTCAAATTCTCTTCCAACACCTTGAAATTTGCAGCCATCTCATGCTTTGTATAACTCTTTGAAAAGTAATGATCAACCTTTTCCTTGATCTCTTTCAGAGCCTTTTTGGCATCTGCTGAATATACGGTTTCCATTTCATGACTTTGATCACAGTGCTCCTTCATTTTCTTTAAAGAATCCAGATCAAGAACTTGTCTAACAGGTGCTAACTCATCATGTACAACCTCCCTTAGAGCCTCTAGCTCATAGGTAGTGATTTTGGTTACTTTGGCAGTACTGGATTTGATAACTATTTGAGTTATCTCAGCTTTCAATCTTCTCAAATAAGACTTGTTGAGATGTTCAATTAAATTCCTCAACACTTCCATCATACCTGAGATGGTTGATCTAAATTTGCTTGATAAAGATACTAAGCCAATGTGGAGATCCTTCATAGTCTGGTTCATAGAGGCTATGTTCCTTCCAATAAGCTCACCAGTATTGGCCAGGTCTGGCTTCACAGCATTCGATACGCTTTGTGAGAAAGCTTCCAAAGATGCTTCAGAAACTTGCAGAGACACTTGAGTAAGGGCATTGGAAATTTCTTCTCTGACTGTATCTCTCACAGCAGCCAGCAATTCAGTCTTAAACTTATCAAAATCAACTTGAGAGATTGCAGAACTAGGCAGATGAACATCTGTAGAATCAACAAAAGGAGCATATCTTGCTTCACTTGGGAGGCTCTTCTTCATAACTATAGCAGATTCTGAAATTTCCTCTTCTTCTTCTGAATAGTCGAAGCCCAAAACAGCAAAACCAGGGTAGTCATCCCAAACAGCAGCACACAAGGTATAATTCGGTTTCTCATAACGTTCTATTACACTGATTTCTAGTGATTCTCTCTTGCCAGTGGCATCTGTTCCTGGTACTGTTTGATGTGTTTCTGTTGGATGTACAACAAGACCATCTACAGGTCAGTTAACACCATCATCACCATCATCAACACTTTGTTGTGGTTCTATTAAAGGTTCAGCCAGACCATCTATATGTCAGTTAACACCATCATCATCACCATCACCATCACCATCATCATCACCACCATCATCATCACCCCCTTGCTCATTATAACTCTTCTCAGAGTCTTCACTGGTAGAAACTTAAGTGTCAGTATCTTCTTCATCACCAAGAATTGGTTCGGATTCAGGTAAGGCCAAAGGTGGACTAACAGGTCCAAAATCTATTCTTTTCTTTGGACTCACTGTATCAGGATCACTCCTATCATCAGGAGGTGACACACTTCCATCTTCTGTCTCAGCTTCTTCCATTCTTTGACCTTCGGTAGCTTCATTTCTTTCATCCTCTTCCTCATCATTAGAATAAACTGGTTCCTCATTTTCTTTCAAACCAGGGTCTCTCAAACCATTAGGCCTCTTTCCATGATCTGTGGGATTGTAGGCTTCATACAGCTTGTCTTCATCAGCAACCGAACACTTCTTCCATGGATTCCAATTGATTTTCATCCTCTTGCAGATCTCTTTGTTGAGACAGAAAGGATGATCTGTTTCAGATACTTCATCATCTTCATCAACACATTCTAGATTCTTGAGCATGGTAGAGATCATCTTGGAGTAAAATAAGGCAGTGGCTTTCTTAGACGGTTTTACCATTCTAGCTATGTGCACCATCACATATCTACACAAATTGATATTCTAATGGGTTTTCAGAAGAAACAATAGGAAAACATCCTGGTACTTTACAGCAGCAAAATATCCTCTCCTAGGTCAAAGTTGGTGCTGAATAAACTTGAAAAGAAGTCTGCATTCACCATCCAACTCTGAGGATGTGATTCTCCTCGACTCTTTGTTTCCATTCAGAAGCTCTAGAGCTAATTCATAAGAGAAGTAATCAGTGATTGGAGGAATATTCCCAACATAATCCTCATACCGACCCTCATGGGGTACATTTAAGCACTCTGCCCACTGTTTAGATGAAAAGGATATTTTCTTTCCTTTTACTTCAGACGACATCCGGGAAGCCTCCACACCATCTAGAGTGATTTTCAGATTCATATAAAACTCATGTACCAGCTTCGGGTAGTCTACTCGTGAGTTGTCTGAAAACTAGTCTGTCCATCCTTGCGATTCAAGAACTTGCAGCAACAGTGACTTACTTGATAAAATCCAGGAAGAACTAACTTCTCTTTCTACAGCAACAATCCGAGTTTCCAGGTTCGGATTTATTGATCGTTGAGAGGTACTACTCGACTCGCCTCGAGCACACTTGGGAGGTACAGGACTGTCTGATCCTTTGCTCGGTCTCTTTTTCTTAGCCATTCGAAGATTTTGGGGAAAGCAGGAGTTCGAAGGTTCGAGGTAGAGGAGAAGAGAAGATGAAGGGTTCAGTGGGAAATGAAAGGTTAAAGGTTTAGGGAATAGAAATAGCCGCGTATCATTTATTTTATCATTTAGGGTTCCCATAAAAAGGATAAAAGAAATTAATTAATTAATTACAACATAATAAAAAGTAATACAAAGAATCGGTTTGACAGACCGGTGTGACAGATGGGTTTCACTGATCGGTTTCACAGATCAGTTTCACAGATCGGTTTCACAGATCGGTTTCACAGATCAGTTTCACAGATCGGTTTTACTGATCGGTTTCACAGATCAGTTTCAGAGATCAGTTTCGCAGATCAGTTTCACGGATCGGTTTCACAGATCAGTTTCACAGATCGGTTTCACAGATCGGTTTCACAGATCGGTTTCACAGATCGGTTTCACAGATCAGTTTCACAGATCGGTTTCACAGATCAGTTTCACAGATCAGTTTCACAGATCAGTTTTACAGATCGGTTTCACCGATCAGTTTCACAGATCAGTTTCATCAAATTTGATATGAACATATTCTTCCACACATTTGGTTCTTTTATTGAAAAATCTACAGGCTTTACTAGAAGTAGAGTAACCTAGGAAAATTCCTTCATCATTCTTGGATGAAAACTTGTCAAGATTATCTTTAGTATTAAGAATAAAGACTTTGCAACCAAAAACTTTGAAGTAGTTAACTTTATGTTTCCTATGGTTCCATAACTCATAAGGGGTACTCTTAAGAACAGGTCTAATCAAGACTCTATTAATAACATAGCAAGCAGTATTGACAGCTTCAACCCAAAAATAAATAGGTAGGTCATACTCATTGAGTATAGTCCTAGAAATTTCTTGCAGGGTTCTATTCCTTCTTTCTACTACACCATTCTGTTGAGGTGTCCTAGGGGCAGAGAAATTGTGATTATAGACACTGTGTGAGCAGTAAGATTCAAACTCATGATTTTCAAACTCACGGACATGATCACTTCTCAGGGTCTTAATCTTAAGTCCACTAAGGTTCTCTACAGACTTGGAATATTTAACAAAGTAAGAACAAGCTTCACTTTTGTGAGCTAGAAAATATACCCAAGTATATCTAGAAAAGTCATCTACAAGAACATAGACATAGTGCTTCCCATTTAAACTAGAAACTCTAGAAGGTCCAAATAAATCCATGTGAACCAACTCGAGAGGTTGAGAAGTTGACACTTCTTTCTTTGATTTGAAAGAAACTTTATGTTGCTTTCCCTTTTGATAGGGATTACAAATTTTGTCTGCTGGAAATTCAAGTTTGGGTAGGTCTCTTACTAAGTTCTTCCTAGCAAGTTTTCTAAGTGAATGCACATTGCAGTGTCCTAATCTTCTGTGCCAAAACCAATACTCTTTTTGAAAAGTATTTAAACAAGTAATGTTTTGTTTAGCCAAGGGATTTAAGTCGACAACATAAACGTTTTCATTTCTTAAAGCAGAAAACACTAAAGCATTTTTAGAATTAAAAACATTGCAAGAATCATGTTCAAATTTAACATAAAAACCATCATCACATAACTGAGAGATACTTAATAAATTGTATTTAAGGTCTTCAACAAATAAAACTTTAGAAATCAATACTGAGTTAGTGTTACCAATCTGGACAAACCCGATGATTTTCCCTTTATAATTGTCACCAAAGGTAACAAAACCTACATCAACTCTGACTAAGCTTTTAAAGCATGAAAAGTCTCCCGACATATGTCTTGAACATCCACTGTCCATGTACCAGGTCTTTCTACAAGAGCTCTTTAAGCAGGTTTCCTACAAAACAGATTTAAACAGGAAATGATTTTGGTACCCAGA
Organism: Viscum album; assembly: GCA_963277665.1. NCBI lineage: Eukaryota > Viridiplantae > Streptophyta > Magnoliopsida > Santalales > Viscaceae > Viscum > Viscum album. The sequence continues at coordinate 1,083,403,206 of OY728136.1, read as the reverse complement.
TTTTCTTGGGTCCAGACAGGTTAGCCAATAATACTTTAGGTGCCCATATTTGTCTAATGGGTCTTATATAATTTTTAGAATCACCATACATTGAAAGATAAACCTTATTAGATCCATAACTATGAATATAACTGGTTGAGGCGTATGAAGTTCCAGAGCTAGTTACATTCTGTCCAAATTTAGGAATAAATCTATTCTTGGTCAACTGTCTCTGTCCAGGTTTGTAACCTATTCCAGTAGTGTATTTTGGTGCAACTTGTTTTCCTAGCATTTGAGTTAGAGTTTCCTTACCATTGGTAAATTTCTCTAAATCCTTTCTGAGTTTCTCATTAGATAATTTCAATTCAGTGTTCTCCTTTAACAGTTGAGCATTTTTCTCTTTTTCAATAGTGAGTTCAGTTTTAACTGTAGTGGTGAGAGCATGTTGTTTCTTTAATGATTTGTATTTATCCTTAAGTTCATTGCATGTCTCTTTTAACATATCACAATATTCAAACAATTCAGATTTAGACATGTTATCACATTCAAAATCATCTCCAGAATAATATGAATTAGAAGCAGGAGTTTCTGAAGTTACCTCAGAAGTGTTTGTCATAAAACACATGTTTGATTTATTTCTGTGTTCTGTTTCAGAAACTTCAGATTCACTATAACTGTCCTCAGAAGCACTCCAAGTAGCCTTCATGGCCTTTTTAAACTTATTGTCCTTGTATTCATACTTCTTCCTGTATTTCAGCTTTGGAAAGTCAGCTTTTATGTGTCCTTTCCTTTTACACTCATAACAGACAACTTCATCTGATTTATCAGATTTCTTCTTGTCCCTTTTCCAATGTCCCTTGTTACCATACTTACCTTTGTAGTTTGACTTTCTGAAAAACTTTTTCTTCCTATAAAACTTTTTAAATCTTTTGGCAATGTGAGCCATCTCAGCATCACTGTCAGAGTCACTCTCACTGTCTTCATAGCTTGAGATTTCGTTTATAGCTTGAAGTGTTTTCTTATCCTTGTTCTTTGAGTTTGTAGTTTTGAAGGCAACAGACTTTCTTCTAGGTTCATCGTCTTCTTCTTTATTCACCTTGAGTTCCTCTTCATACATCATCAGTTTTCCAATTAGTTCTTTGACTGGCAGTTCTCCAATGTCACACGATTCTCTAATGGAGACAGAGGTTCCTCTCCATCTTTCAGGTAGACATCTCAAAATTCTCATGATTTGTTCCTTTGCTGGAACATCCTTTCCCAGAGAGGTCATTTTGTTGACAATTTCATTGAACCTGAGATACATATCAAAAATGGGTTCATCAGGCTTCATTTTAAAATTATCATACTTAATAGTATAGGTTTTCAATCTCATCTTTTTAACATTTGTTGTTCCTTCATGAGAAACAGCTAAGGTATCCCAAATTTCATATGCAGTTTTACAAGTAGAAATTCTATTAAATTCTTCATCTCCTAGAGCACAGTACAAGGAATTCATAACTTTACAATTATTATTGTAAGCAGTCTTTGTAGGTTCATCCCAATTAGATCTAGCAGTAATGGAAATTTTATATTCAGATTCAATAGCAGTCCAAATATCAAAACCTATGATTTCAAGATGAATTTTCATTTTGAGTTTCCACTGAGCATAGTTTTTTCCATTGAAAAACGGTGTCCGGTTAGTAGCAGCACCCTCAAGTATATTATCCATGATATCAAAAAAATAATTTTAAAGAGATAAAAATTTAGAAATAACAGAAATTTTAAGAACTTTAAAATACAACTAAAATCACAGTTGAAAAGCAGAGTACTTTATAAAATATTTTCTAACCTCTGATACCAAATTTTGGTCGGAGTGGATACTCAAGAGAGGGGGTGAATTGTGATCAAATTAAAATTTCTGTTAAAAAAAATTTCTATTAAAATCCCCCAATTTCAAAAACAAATTAAACTGTAGTGAATTTATACAGATTATAAAGGTTCAATTAGTTTCTCAAAGATTGATTAGTTCTCAGTTAACTTAATCTTATGATTAAATTAACTTTTGAAACTAACTTACTGGTTTACAATAAATATAAACACTTGCGAGTTTAACTATCAAAGTAGCTTTGAAAATAAATTATATTTGAAAGTAATAGCAGCATAATATGAAATAAATATATATAGTATGGATATAAACATTAACTAAAAACACAGAGGAGTTAACCAAGAGGTTCAGTCTCAAGCTGAGACTTAGTCCTCTCAAAATTTTATAAAGATGATCCACACCCTAGATCGGGGTTCAACAGTTTACAACTGTCCAGGTCCAAGACCTCTACCACTGTTATTAGTGGGAAACAAAACAACAGTAACCAACTGTCTAGGTCACACACGACCTCTACCACTATCCACAGTGGGCAATGAAGTATAAAAAGTTTTGCTGAGGATTTACAGATCCTCCAGTTAAAGTACAGGAGTCAGTGTGTGTGTTTAATACAGTAGATAACACACACTTCTCAAAATGTAGAATAAATGAATCACAAAGCAGAGATTTAGAGTTTAGAAATGGCTCTGGTGATTTCAGTGTTTCTCTGGACTCTTTTTGGATTTGATCAGAAGTAATTCTGATTCCTCTTCTCATTTTTTTTGAGAAGCAGAGTGTCATATGCTTCAGGTTCATAGGCAGTGAGATGTAGTCGATGAAGTTCTTCAATGTTATTTTGTATGCACAGAACTCTTCTTGAGTAGGCTTGATTGTGTATGAGGTTCTGTGTAATCTCTTGATATGTATCTTCTATTCTTCTTGGTTATTCCTCCTCTTTCTTCTTGTATATCTCGTGTGTTCTCTAATTTCTTTCTTCTTCTTCTGTTTTCTTCTCTATTTCCAGCAGCAGAGTCTTCTTGTATTTATGTCACGTGCTTCGGAAGACAGAAAATGTTTCCTTTTCGTAGGTACGAGGTATGGTTTACTGACATCCGACAACCTTTATTAATTAATTGACAGAGCATTAAAATATACCTGATATGACCATTGGTTAGATTAAATAAAGATAAAGATAAAGAAATTAAAACAGTTGTTTATGACTATCGATGAGTTCAAGTGATCGGTGGGTCATCAACATCAGCATTTGTGGCTAGACATCGGTGTGTCCTGACCGGTGACTCAGATGATTAGCATCAGTGTGTTATTTGATCGGTGACTCATTTGCATCAGTGTATCATTCGATCAACATCGGTGACTCAGATTGATCAGCATAGGTGACTCAGATTGATCAACATCGGTGACTCAGATTGATCAACATCGGTGAGTCATATTGATCAGCATCGGTGACTCAGATTGATCAGCATCGGTGAGTCATATTGATCAGCATCAGTGACTCAGATTGATCAGCATCGGTGAGTCATATTGATCGGTGACTCATTTGCATCGGTGTGACCGTTGTCCTTTGATATGGATCGGTGAGACCGTTGTCTTGATATTGGATCGGTGCGACCGCTGTCTTGATATTGGATCGGTGCGACCGTTGTCTTGATATTGGATCGGTGCGACTGTTGTCTTGATATTAGATCGGTGCGACCGTTGTCTGTTTGATCCAGAAGACTTCCAAAATACTTGTAAATCAATAAAAACATAGATAAAAACATGATAACAGATTCACTAATAGATTGTGATTAAGTTTATGAGAAATCCAACCGGATTAAGTAATAACGATTTGTGATTATTAAAACAACAATCATAGGAATGAATTCAGCAATCTTCTAGAGGGCTCAACAGGCTCCTTATGATACGATGAATGGTTGATTTCATATGGCACACATATTTATGAATGTTTATGGATTAGATGTATATCACTCTCTAATGAACTGGTTAATGTTTTATATCACATGATATAATGATGTTGTCACCTGAACATGAGTTATATTTTCTAGTAAGTTTTTTTGAGTGGAAATGATTACGAATAACATTGATTTTATGTTTTTTGTGGGGATTTGTTTTCAAATAGATTTTTCATAATTTTTTTATGTGGACTTGATTACAGGTATCTTTTTTCACATGGATTTATGTATACATAATTAATTATATCCTTACTCACCATGTTATGATTCCTATGCTTATGCTTGTTCCAAAATCTTATGTTTTTCATCATACTCATGTTATGATTAGTTTTTTGAGTCAATAAGGTTTTCCTTATGACTTTTCCAATCCTTCATACTTGGGGGAGATTTTTGAGTCAATAAGGTTTCCCTATGACTTTTCCATTCCTTCTTGTTTTGAAAATCACAAACTCCTTATCTTAAGAAAAATTTCATTTTACTCTATGTTTTACTTTCTTAAGGAAATTTTCCTTCCCCAAAGAAAATTTATCCTTATCATGTTTTTCATTGATTCATATTTTTATCTAAGTATAAAATTCAGTTTCGTATTCAAAACCTCAAAATCATATAATACTTAGATATAGAGCATTATGTTTTCAGGATCCGAATTCAGGTTCCGAGTTCTCTGAATTCAGACTCTGAACTATTATGAGTTCTGACTCTGAGTTCTTTGAATTCAGACTCCGAACTCTTATGAGTTCTGATTTCGAGTTCTGTAAATTCAGAATCCTAAATCTTATGAGTTCTGACTTCGAGTTCTCTAAATTCGGACTCCGAACTCTTATGAGTTCTAACTCCAAGTTCTCTGAATTCAGACTCCAAACTCTTATGAGTTTTGACTCTGAGTTCTTTGAATTCAGACTCCAAACTCTTATGAGTTATTACTCCAAGTTCTCTGAATTCAGACTCCGAACTCTTATGAGTTCTGACTCTGAATTCTCTAAATTCAGAATCCGAACTTTCTAAGTTCAGACTCCAGATTCTTATGAATTCAGACTCCAAACTTTTCTAAGTTCAGACTCCGAATTCTACTGAATTCAAGACTCTGAATTTCCTTGAAATTCAGACTTCAGAATTCTATAGAATTCTAACTCCAAATTCTTCTGATAAACAGAATCTGAATATACATTTATTATAGACTCCGAATAGTTTTTGGGTAGACTTCGAACTTTCATTTTGGATTAAACTCCAAAAAATGAATTTGGTTAAGTAACCATATTTCCTCTTACACATGTTTTGGTTATAAAATGATGTCTTGCATTCAGTTACTAACTAACCTTTGTTTGAGTGACACGTGTATAGGTCCCTCTGAAATTCAAAGAAAAATATGACCATTGGAGGAGGGAGCCGACCATTGGAGCTGTGCCTATAAATAGGAGCTCATTTGAAAGAGCTCACAACTTTTCTACTACAAGTTGATCAACCTAGAGATTACATGCTACTGAAGTGATTTATAGGGAGAGAGACTTTACTACTTAGTGCATACTGAACGTCTTGTTCAGATTTGCTTCGTGTGACTCCGAATGTTGCTGAGTACATTCGAGGGCTTCCGGGGATAGGAAGACAGAGGTGCCGACTACCTTAAAGCTCGAGGACTTCCTTGCTGAGGAAGACAGAGGTACCAACTACCTGGAAGTTGAGGGATTGCGGGGATAGCAATATAGACTCTGATCTTCGTATCGAGGGCTTACCCTAGTGTGGATAAGACAAACTTTTTTGAAAGTACAAATCAATGGACCTTTATCCAAGGTTTTTTGATACCCCTCTCTTTGGGTTAAAAAATTTACTACTTGTTACTTGTGTGTTTTAGGTTTTCTGCTACATTTTTCATGTTAAGAAAAGTATAACTATCTTATACTTCCTTATACTTGTATACTCTGATTTAGTAAGATTCTATACTCTTTAAGGTAGAATCTTTATCTTTGTAAAATTTTGTATAGTTTCATTTCCAGAATCACTTTTCTAAAATTTCTTTCTCGGAATCATATTTCCAGAATCAAGAAAGTGTGTAGAACCATAAGTTTTGTGAATTATCTTATTTAACCTTGTTAAACATATTCACCTTTAAAAGTTCCAAATAAATTTTAAAGTATACAATTAACCCCCTCTTGTATTTTGAGCATCATTAGATACTACAATCAATATCTACATTCTTATTCTATACTACATTTGGTATTATAGAGTATATCATAATCCATTCCATTTCAACAATTGGTATCAGAGCATTTGTTAAATCTAAATTAATCTCACGATTAGATTCAGAAGAGAAATATTCATTACTTTTTCGGAATCATATTTTTGGACTCATAAAATTCAGATTCATATTTATTTTCTTAGAGATAATCTAGTTCTATTTTTCTTTCTTGGGATATTTTTTCCTTGTTTACAAACTTTTATTTCCAACAAGTTTGTGTGGAAATATTTTCCTTAAGATGGTAGGTTTAAATGTTGGTTACATTGACAATCTAAATCCCACCACACCTCCTATTTTTGATGGAAATGATTATGAGTACTGGAGAGATAGGATGAAGACTTTGGTTATTAACAATGGAGTTGATAACTACCTGATACTGATAGGAGACTATAAGATTCCTTATAAGGAATTGAGAACTTTTACTAATCAGGAGAAATCAGAATATCAAGAAAATTTCAAAGTCAGAAATACATTGCTATGTTCTATGACTAGGAAAATCTATAGTAAAATATCTTCATGTGAAGCTACAAACAATATCTGGAAGAAACTTGAAGTTACACATTTTGGTACTTCTAAAGTTATAGAGACAAGAAGAGCTATGTTGAGAGCTGAATACCATGGATTTAACTTTCCTTATGGAGAACCTATAAGCAAAGTTCATCAAAGGTTTATGACTATTGTGAATAGCTTACAGTCTATCGGAGAAAAAGGTTTGTATGATGAGGTCATTTTAGATAAGTTCATATATATCATGACAAATGAGTGGAAGTATAAGAGGACTGCAATTTATGAGAATAGGAAAGTCAACCAGATTTTATTAGATGATCTGTTTGGAACTCTTCTTAAACATGAGATGATAATGAAGAGAGATGCTGATAATGTTAAAAAGAAGAATGGGAATGGAGGAGTTGATTTTACAACTAATTCAAAACATATGAAATCCAAGACTCCAGAAAGAGTAACTAGATAAAATTCAAAGAAAGTTACTATTCAATTAGAATCTAGTGATACAGAAAAGTCTGAGAATGAATTAGTTAATCTTTCTCGTAGAATGAAAAAGATAGTAGCTCAGAAGAAATATCAAAATAAGTTCAAGAAGAGAGACTACAAAGAGAAGAAATATGGGGAAGTTACTTTTTATGAATGTAGAAGAACATGTAATATTAGACCTTATTGCCCCTATTGAAAAAGAAGGAAAAGAAGGAAAGGAATTCAAAGAGAAACAAGAAGAAGTTTTATCATTCGAATCACAAGAAAAGTCTTAAAACAAATGACACTTAGAGTGTGAGCTATGTAAACTCTTTGGAAAGTGAATATACTAAATAAAAATCATCATCATAGAAAAATATTGGATTCATTGCTACTACTTCTTTCCCAAATACATGTCTTATGTCCAAGGTACACTCTGTCGAGGCATTAATAAATCTATTTATTGATAATAATTACTATTATAAAGATATTACTTCTAGTGAAGATACTTAATCTTCATATAATGATGAAATACCTTCATATGAAGAAGTATCTAGATTTACCAAGTTGTTAGAAGCAATAAATTGTAACATTTCTAAGAAATTAGACAAGGAAAATACTGGGGAAGAAATTCTTACAAAAGAGATTTCAGACCTCTCTAGAGATATTAAAGATAAAGATGAGATTCTAGAAAAACTTTCTAAAGACCTTAAGGAAGTAAATTATGAAAAGGAAAAACTTTCTAAAAATCTTAAGAATGCTATTTTAAAAATAAATGATTTTGAGGAAAAATATAACTCTAAGGAAATAATTCCTGAGGATAGGAATTTAGTCTTAAGACTAAAATCCGAAATATATTACCTTAAGAAACATCTTGAAAACTTTACTACTGGTAAAGTAAATTTTTAGAAGATATATTATCAAATCAAACCTCAAGGAAATACTACTGGAGTAGGTTATACTCACAGAAAACCTGTTTTAAAAAACAACTATTTTATTCCATCCAGAGCCCCTTTTTGTACTAAATGTCAAAGTGGTGGGCATTGGAAGAAAAATTGTTCTTTGAATAATGTTCAATCTCTTGGGTTTCATAAATCTTATTTTTCTAAACAAATATGGATACCCAAAATTTTATTGTCTAACTTTTCCGGATCCAAGAAATTTTGGATTCTGAAAGCATAACTCTTTTATTTTCAGGAAAATAAAGATAGTACCAACAACAATTCTTGGTACAAGGATAGTGGATGTTTCCATTATATTACTGGTAATAAAAACTACTTTGAAAATATTATCAAGAAAAAAGGAGTAAAAGTAACTTTCAGAGATAATGCTTATGGAGAAATTATTGGTATAGGTAACATCGTTCTTCTTGGATAAACTTTAATTTCAAATGTTTTATTTGTTAATGGTCTTAAGAAAAACCTCATTAGCACAAGTCAATTATGTGATGAAGGTTACCTTGTGAATTTTAGGAATGAAAAGTGCTTAGTACACAATTCCAAGGAAGAGTTTATTCTTTCTGCCCATAGGCAAGTGAATATTTACACACTAAACTTAGAAGACCTTATAAGCCAAGGCTTACCTTGACTTAGTGCATTGGAAGATCATTCTTGGTTGTGGAATAGATGGTTTGGACACTGTAACCTTAGGAACCTATGAAAACTCTCTAAGAAAATATTTGTTAAGGATCTACCAGAGCTTAGATTTGATTCTTCAAAAGTTTTCTATCCTTGTAAATATGGCAGGAAACATAAATCAAGTTTTAAATAAGTTGGTGAAGTCTCAACCACTGATGCATTACAATTAGTATATATGGATATTTTTGGTCCAACAAAAACTGGAAGCATTGGAGACAAGTATTATGTATTTTTCTTAGTTGATGATTACACTAGATTTACGTGGGTCTATTTTCTAGCAAATAAATCTAAAGCTTTTTATTATTTCAAAAGTTTTTGATCCCAGGTTAAAAATGATAAAAACCTTCATTTGGTAACTATTCATAGTGACCATGGAGGAGAATTTCAAAATTCTGATTCTGAAACTTTTTGTAGTATAAAAAGCATTACTCATAACTTCTCATCACCTAGAACACCTTAACAAAATGGTGTAGTTGAAAGAAGAAATAGATTTCTTCAAGAGATAACTAGAACCACGTTTAGTGAGTATTCTATAGCTAAATATTTTTGGGATGAAGCTGTAAGTAATGCTTGCTATACTATAAATTGAGTTTTGATTAGACATTTTCTTAATAAAACTCCTTATGAGTTATAGAAAGGTAGAAAACCTAGAATTTCCTACTTCAAGGTTTTTGGTTACAAGGTATTAATTCTAAATACTAAATAAAATCTTCACAAATTCGCACCAAAATATGATGAATGTATTTTCTTTGGCTACTCCACAACTTCTAAGGCTTATAGAGTTTTCAATAAAAACACTTGTACTATTGAAGAGACAATACATGCCAAATTTGATGAAACTAATACTTTTGTTTTTAAACAACCTCAACCTATATATTCAGGTGTGTTTTCAAAAACTGATTATCAACCTTTGTTAGAAGATCCTTCTGATAAGGAAAATGTCAAAAAAGATGTTTCTGAAGCATTTACCCCAGAATATTTCCTAAATTCCAAATCAGTTGCTTCTTAAGAATCATCCCAGTGATAGTATCATTGGTGATATAAATCAACCTGTAAGGACTATAAGTTCCTTAAGAAATAAAGTAGAACATCTAGCATTTCTTTCCCAATTTGAACCAAAAATAACTGATGAATCTTTAGGTGATGATGATTGGATAAAATCTATACAAGATGAACTAAATGAATTCAAAATGAAAAAAGTATAGACCTTGGTAGAAAGACCTAAGGAAACTTCTATTATTGGAGTCAAATGGGTTTTCAGAAATAAGTGTGATGAAAATGGAATCATTGTAAGAAATAAAACTAGATTAGTTGATAAATGCTATAATCAACAAGAAGGAATAGACTATGAAGAAACCTATGCTTCAGTAGCTATACTTGAATCTATTCATATTCTACTTGCCTTTACAGCATTCTTAAATTTCAAACTCTTTCAAATGGATGTGAAAGGTTCTTTCCTTAATGGTTATGTTCAAGAGGAAGTTTTTGTTGAACAACTTCCTGGTTTTGAAGATCTAAAACATCGTGAACATGTTTACAAACTTACCAAATATTTGTACAGACTTAAGCAAGCCCCTCGAGTTTGGTATGATATACTTACAAGATTTTTGCTTCAAAATAACAACGTTAAGGGAAATGTAGATCCAACCCTTTTTATAAAGAAAGATAAGAAAAATGTTTTGATTGTTAAAATTTATGTTGATGACATTATATTTGGTTCAACTCAGCAATCTTTAACTGATTATTTTTCAAATATAATAAAATCTGTGTTTGAAACGAGTATGATGAGTGAGTTAACATTTTTCCTTGGATTTAAAATTTCTCAAAAACTAGAAGGAATCTATATAACCCAACATAAGTATATTAAATATCTTCTTAAGAAGTATGGATATGATAACACTAATAGTATTAGTACTCCAATTAGTAACTCAAATTTACTTGATCTAGATGAAGCTGGAAAACCAGTTGATCAAACATCTTTTAGAGGTATGATAGGAAGCCTACTTTACTTAACAGCTAGTCATCCAGACTTAATGTTTTCAGTTTTCTTATGTTCAAGATATCAATCAAATCCTATAGAATCTCATTTAATGGTAGTGAAAAGAATTTTTCTCTACTTAAATGGAACTATGGATCATGGACTCTTTTATACTTCTGGAAATGATTTTATTTTAAAGAGTTTTTCAGATGCCGACTTTGGTGGATGTAGAATGGATAGAAAGAGTACATATGGAACTTGTAATTTCTTAGGAGATTCATTAGTTTCTTGGTCATGAAAAAAGAAACACTCAGTAGCACTTTCCACTGCTGAAGCTGAATATATAGCAGTTGGAAGTTGTTCTGCTCAAGTGTTGTGTATGCAACACACACTCACAGACTATGGTATGAGTTTTACCAAATTTTTTGTGTGATAATACTAGTGAAATTACCTTAGTAAAAACCCTGAACATCACTCTCGTGCAAAACACATAGATATTGGGAATCAATTTCTTAGGGATCACACACAAAAATGGGATTTCATTCTTTAATTTATCGGAACACAAGATCAACATGCTGATATTTTCACAAAATCTTTACCCTTTGATAGATTTGAATACATTAAATAGAAGTTAGGAATGATAATCGTAAGGTAATACTCCTTGTTAACTTCTTGTTAAAACCAATCTACTTACAGTAATAAACTCCTCTTTATAGGGGGATTACATTTGTTTGATAGATTTCATTTTTTTTCTTTTTCAAAGTTTTTTTCTTAAAATTTTCATAATGGAAATTTTCATAATGAAGTTTTTTTTCAAATCTTTCGTAATGGAAATTTTTTTAATGGAAATTTTCATAATGAAGCTTTTTTTTTCAAATATTTCTTAATGGAAATTTTCGTAATGGAAATTTTTGTAATGAAGTTTTTTTCAAATCTTTTGTAATGAAAATTTTCATAGTTAGATTTTTCAAATCTTTTGTAAGGAAAATTTTCATAGTCAGTTTTTTTTAAATTTTTTGCAATCCAGTTTTTTTTTAAAAATTTCTCGTAATGAAGTTTTTTTTAGTTCAAAATTTTTTGTATTGAGAATTTTCGTAATTAAAATTTTTTCATATGACAAATTTTCTTATTTTTAAAATTTTTCATAGTCAATGTTTTCGTAATTATATTTTTCAGAATCTAAAGTTATTCAAGAAGAGTTTTCCCCAATATGAATAATCTTCCTAGCTATCTAAAAGGTATATTTCCTTTCTTGAGTTTTCTCAATCACCTTTTATTTGCTGGTATTTTCTTTCATTTTTTATTTTGAAATCTTCAGATTCTATTTTCCTTAAATCTGAATGTTTTTTATAAAAAAACCTCAAAAGATCGGATCCTACCAAGTTTTCCTTGTGGCTATCATATCAACCATCAGATCTGGTTAGAAGGTTTTTCAGTCATTAGATTGAGTTTGGAAGATGAACCATCGCATCAAATGCCTATATAAAGGACCCCCAATGGTTGTCCCACATCAAAACTCAAGTTCTCACATGTTGAAGCTCTACCCTTCTACATAAGATCATTCTGGATTTTCAAGGATTTATTAGTTCCGAATGTTTGTAGAATAATCCTCTCAAAAAGATATGTCTATTGTCAAGTCAATCTCAGAGTGGAAGGTTTATAGATAAAGGTTGGTGCATCCGAACTTCTTCACTAAGTATGATTCGATCTTCTCGAAGAACGTTAAGCTGAATGGATGGGAGAGTGTTTGTGTATCGAAGCCAGGGGCTCAAGATTTAGTATATTAGGACTTTCTAATTGAATTTTATGAATCAGTCAGTTTCTTTAAGGAAGAATGAAGAGAGAAGTTTTCATTCAAAATATATGGAAATACTTATTCTCCTTCATAAACTAAGGCAGCAAGTTTGGTTGGTATTCCATACAAAGGGGAAGCTGAGTTCTGCTCTCATAAGTTACCAGATGTCAAAGAAAGGTTTGTTAAGGTAAAGGCTATAGCATGTCTTGGACTCTCTAATGTAAAGACTCCAAAGATCGTCCATCTATCTACAAATCATTGGATTCTTGAATTATGGGTTCAAGTATTCATCATTCCGAGAAAAGGTGAAAAAGATACATTGAAGAAGAGTGACATGTATATCTTGGATTTCTTGGTAAATATAAGGAAAATTAATCTGGTTAAGCATATTCTCATTACAATTTAGAATATTAAGAATGGAAACTTGAAGGCTCAGATAATTATGTATCCAACTATTTTTTCTAAGTTAATTGTTCGGTTCTTAGAATCTTTTAAAATTCCTTGCAGCTCAAAGACAAGGAATTACATAGTCATGTTATTCAGTGATGATACACTGAAGAGGATGAAAATTGTTTTTTCTACTGACTCTTGAGAATTTTATGACTTACCAGAGGAATAAGTAGAAGTTTTTCTGAAAAAAATAAGAAGTGGATGAACCTTCCAAAAAGGGAGGAAGGAAGAGGAAGTTGAAGGAAGTAGAAGAGGAAAGAAAAAATGCTGAGCCCAAGGAAATCCAATCAGCACCTCCAAATACAAAAAAGCAGAAAGAATATCTGGATGAGGTAGTTTCTAAGTGGAGGGAAGACAAATAGAACAGGAAAGCAGGAGATCCAAGTTTTGGTTTGGATCCTACTGAAGTAAAAGCCTTAAAAGAGAAGACAACTGATGAGCTTTAAAAGTAAGCTAAAGAAAATAAGCTAAAGAAGAAGATGAATGAAGTAGAGATTGTTCAATACCTTCTAAAGGCTACTAAGAAAGTATCTGAGAGTATCCCAGTACCAAAATATTTCTTGGTAGAAGATTTACTTGAAACTCTGGGTAAGGAATTCGTCACTCCAAAAAAATTCCAAGAAAATCTTGTTGAAGAAAAAGGAGAAGTAAGAGAAGTTGAAGGGGAAGTATAAATTAGTGGTGACACCGCATATTTGATTAACCAAGTTGAAGATTTCCATGAGAAAGAAATCCCATCTGAGAAATTGTCAATCTGAACTTTTGATGCAGAATCTTCAAAGCTTGCTACTCCTGGGAAGGATGAAGGAAAGGAAGATGATGAAGAAAATAATCCATATGAAGAAGAAAGTATTAATAGAGATTTCATTCATCCTAAGGATACCGAGGTAGGAGCTCAAAAAGAAGATATAGATGAAGATAAAATTGTTTAGCTATCTGGCAGTGAACATGAATCTCTGGATGAGGAAGCTATTCTGAGAACTGATAAGGGAAAACATGTGGTTGTTGATACACCTACTAAATATATTTTAAAGAACAATGAATCTGGTGGATCTTCAAAGAGTAATCTTATTGAGTTAGAGAAAGATCCCCCACCAATAAAAGTTTCAGATTCAGAATCATCATCCCTTGGACATGATTTCATTGTCCAGTCGTTGAAGAAGCTTGTTGGGACCATTCTGATTTTTCCTAGTATTGATTCGATATGCCAGATGCTTCAACACTCCTTTAACCAAAAATCAGATTCAGTGTCCATGGTGATGTACAAGTGTGTCAAGCATGAGGTTTATTTTAAGAATTTCTTCATTAAATACGATGCCCACAAAAGGTCTAATAAGAAAATGGTTAGATGGTCAAAAAATATAGTTGAAGAAATGAGAAGTCTTGATGAGTTCCAAGATAGTGTTAAAGAGGCATTTTACATTGAAGATAGTAAGATCAAGGATCTCACAAGCAGTTTTGAAGAAAATATGACACTGGAATAGAATTCTTGGACTCAAGAAGTGAATGATTTGAATGGGAAACTATATTCAGTGGCTCAAAGCCTAAAGAGAGAAAGATATCTTCGGATTGAGATAGAAGAAAGGATTTTCAAGCAGGAAGAAGTCCTGAAGGCTCAGAAAGAGGCTCTTAAGGCTCATGAATATTGGATCAAAGCCTTAGAGAAGAAATCTAAGGATCAAGATCAGATTCTCAAACAAGTAGAGGAAGACCATAATGAGATTAAGAAGCTAAAGATAATAGTCAAGAAGTTGATTCACAAGGAAAAGGAAAGATGATCTTGTTTAAATCTTTTCTTTTGTTGTATTCCTTTCCTTGTACAAATCTTTCCTATCATAATGAAATGTTTGGTTTCTTGTCTTTTGGATGTGTTGTAAAAATATTTTAAGTACCATAATTTCTTTTCCAATCCCTCAAATTACTTTTTGAAAATCACAAAGGGGGATAAAGGAAAAAGAATACTGAGTAAAGAAGAAATGTCCCTACGTAAGGCGGAGTTTGTCTAAGGGGGAGTTTTCATTACAAAGATTTACGTATGAAATAAAATGCAAAATCCCAATCTGGAAATCTAGAATACGATACTTAGTGTTCCAAATCCTAAAGGGGAGTTAGTCGTATTCATCTTTTACCATGTTTCAAGGGAGATAAGCTTTATTTTCCAAGTACTTATGTTCTTTTTTATAAGGATGTTTGTGCATTCCAAAAATGGGGTGATTTTTGAGTCAATAAGGTTTTCCTTATGACTTTTCCAATCCTTCATACTTGGGGGAGATTGTTGAGTCAATAAGGTTTCCCTATGAATTTTCCATTCCTTCTTGTTTTGAAAATCACAAACACCTTATCTTAAGGAAAATTTCATTTTACCCTATGTTTTACTTTCTTAAAAAAAATTTCCTTCCCCAAGGAAAATTTATCCTTACCATATTTTCATTGATTAATATTTTTGTCTAAGTATAAAATTAAGTTTCTTATTCAAAACCTCAGAATCATATAATACTTAGATATAGAGAATTCTGTTTTCAGGATCCAAATTCAGGTTCCGAGTTCTCTAAATTCAGACTCCAAACTCTTATGAGTTCTGACTCTGAGTTCTCTGAATTCAGAATCCAAACTGTTATGAGTTCTGACTCCGAGTTCTTTGAATTCAAAATTCAAACTTTCTAAGTTCAGACTATGGATTCTTATGAATTCAGACTCAGAACTTTTCTATGTTTAGACTCCAAATTCTACTAAATTCAAGACTCTGAATTTCCTTGAAATTCAGACTTCGAAATTATATATAATTCTAACTCCAAATTCTTCTGATAAATAGAATCCGAATATACATGTATTATAGACTCTGAATAGTTTTTGGGTAGACTCTAAACTTTCATTTTTTGCTTACACTCTGAAAAATGAATTTGGTTAAGTAACCATATTTTTAATTACACATGTTTTGGTTATAAAACGATGTCATGCATTCAGTTACTTACTAATCGTTGTTTGAGTGACACATGTATAGGTCACTCCAAAATTCAAGAAAAAATATGACCATTAGAGGAGGGAGCCGACCGTTGGAGCTGTGCCTATAAATTAGTGTTCATTTGAAAGAGATCACAACTTTGCTACTACAAGTTGATCAACCTAGAGATTACATGCTGTTGAAGTGATTTCTAGAGAGAGAGAGTTTACTACTTAGTGCGTACTAAATGTCTTGTTTAGATTTTCTTCGTGCGACTCCGAATGTTGCTGAGTACATTCGAGGTCTTCCAGGGATAGGAAGATGGAGGTTCTGACTACCTTAAAGCTTGAGGACTTCCTTGCTAAGGAAGACAGATGTTCCAACTACCTGGAAGTTTAGGGCTTGTGGGGATAGCAAGACAGACTCTAATCTTCATATCAAGGGTTTACCCTGGTGTGGGTAAGATAGAATTTCTTGAAGGTGTAAATCAAGGGACCTTTATCCAAGGTTGTTGGATACCCTTCTCTTTGGGTTAAAATATTTACTATTTATTACTTGTGTGTTTCAAGTTTTCTGCTGCATTTTGTATGTCAAGGAAATTCTAACTATCTTATACTTCCTTATACTTGTATACTCAGATTTAATAAGATTCTATACGATTTGAGGTAGAATATTTATCTTTGTAAACTTTTGTATAGCTTCATTTCCGGAATCACTTTTTCAGAATTTCTTTCTCGAAATCATATTTCCAGAATCAAGCAAGTGTGTAGAACCATAGGTTTTGTGAATTATCTTGTTTAACCTTATTAAACATCTTCACTTTTAAAAGTTCCATTTTTTTAAAGTATACAATTCACCCCCCCTCTTGTATTTTGAGCATCATTAGATACTACAATAAATATCTACATTCTTATTCAATCCTAAATTTGGTATTATAGAGTATATCATACTCCATACCATCTCTATATAGTTATGTATTATTCTATACTTAGATCCTTTATTTATGACTAATTATCGAGGTTTATCTAGGAATGATTCCTAAATGTTATGTTCTTAGACTTTGATTATGTTCTCATACCTACATACTTATTTTATATTCACTTATGATCTTACTTGTTTACCATTACTGAGTATCCAACCTTACATTTTCTTATATTTATATTCCCCTCATTATAAAGGATATTATTATGTTTGACGTGTCAAACAAGGAATCATGTGATAATACTTATTATGGGATATATTGAAAATATTTTAGAATAAATTATTTATATATCTAGTCTCCAAATCCACTAAACCTTTGTGTTATAGTGTGTGATTTATTGTGGGATGTAATAAATAATAATATGAAAAGAAGTATTTTATATGGATTATTATCTTGGGTCACCTCATTTTGCATCAGAGTAGGGTTTAGTTATTTTTGGGGATTTGGGTGATAGGACTTAAGTGAAATACCTAAGGATAAGTCTATGTATAGGATAACATCCCAATGTTTTGGTAAATTAGAGAATATGTGGTTTCCTAGAAATTAAACCCCTATCTTGATACAAACAAGTGGATAAAGACTCCATAATAGACCCACCTAATGGGAATAATCCTAAAAAAGGATGGTTGGGTGTTAACTCAGTCTTCACTCAATGGAAAAAAATAGGCCTCACTACACACATTGTTTGAAACTACCAGGGGATATACTTTAATTAATTCACATTATCTTTATAAACCGTTATGAAGGATTTGAGAACATTTTTATGGTATTGTTATAGAAGATAATAGAAAATATATAATGAAAAACCTATATTGAAACCTATACATTTATATTTTAGGGTATATATTTAATTTATGATTTATTCCTTTTATGTTAATAGTTTTCTTTTTTATATTAATATCAAATAAATTATTCTTATCCTTAACTTTACTCTATTTAGTAAATGGATGGAAATAATATAAAATGAGTTAAAAATGGGTGTTAGTGAAAATGTAGTGATTTCCCCAATGAATAACATAATGACATTAGAGTTGGAGTGAGAATTATTTTGGTTATGACTAACCATCTATCATGAATTATAATAAACAACATGAAATTAGTTGAATTTACAAACACACCAAAGAATATAAGGATAGAGTTTCATGGAATTTATTTGGATACAAACCATTAAGAAGAGAAGATTAAATTTCCCACATGTCAAGAATATGGGAAACACCCAGATAAATTTTTTAAATGTACTGGGATATGTTTTATGTGTGAAAAAAGTGTGCATAGAGAAACTAATTGTTGAGTAAAAATAAAGAGTTTGGTTAACATGATGGAGGGAAATAAATTTCATCGTAAGGAACCATTAATAGTTTAATGCCTTAAATATTGGTAACTTGTGAATTTTAAAATTTAATACCCTAATAATAGGGATAATAAGTATGAAAAGCATAAAAAACCTCATAGACCAAGGGAACAATGAAGGGATTATGATATAAAAATCACTAAAGAGGATCATGATAATTAAATAAAACTTATCATATATTCCTAAGTTGTGGATTTCTAATTAGAGTTTGATTCTAGGCAGTCTAGTAGATCAAGGAAGCTTTATAAGAGCATTGAATAACCAACCTAATGATTTTATTATCAATGAAAACTTCCAGTTATATGATTATTGAATCCCAATATAAATTTTATGGTAATTTTCTTCATGTTAATATTATTAATCCTTATTTTGAATGAATTTTATGTGATTTTATAAATATATTTTCTATCTTCAAATTTACTCTATATTAATTACCAAAATGGGGAAATCAATTTTCACATTTCAAACCAACCTATGATTATTTACCAGTTTAAGGTTGATGATTAACTCTCTATGAAAACAAATTCTATTTTAGGATTTATGATACACAATCATTAGAGATGTTTAACTCAAATCATTATAGAGAAACTCAATATTAGGGATAATACTATTATGTGAAAAAGGTATGTTTCTTATGGTTGTAAGGTTGAACTCTCTAGAAATTATATTTTGAATCATTTATGTCATTTAGATAACATTAAATATTCTAATTAGTATGTGATAATTAAAATTCTAAGGAAAAAATTTATTTATGGAGGGATAATATGATGCCTCAAAATTTTAGTATTAATTTCACTTTAAATAAATACTATGTTTAATAATTTGTTTCACATGAAACACTGAACTAAAATGAAACCATTATACTTTAAATTAAATTATTAAATTTAACCATGATAATATAACCATTAAAATATTGGGTATAAATAGAAGTAAAAACATTATGAAATATATATAGAAAAAGGAAATAAATTAAATCTAGTAGTAGAAGTCTTCCTTATGAATCTTATTTATCTAGGATTGGAAGGGATATTGATTCTATAGGGTTTTCCCTAGACCAAGTTCAAGACAAACTTCAATAAGTGTGTATTGAGTGAAATTATTTATGGGAAAAGTCCAAGATCTTGGAAATCACTATGAGATCTATGCTATCTGAATTTCCACCTATGACAACCACCACTTCTTATATTACCCTTACGTTTTATAGAAAGGTTATAATGGGATTTATAAATAGAAATTAGAATGATATAAATGCTATATATATTTTTTTACAATTGTAATTTCAATAGAATTTACCAATGAACAAAGTTTTTATTTAATATAAAAAAGTTTCTGAAATTTAATAAATGCTTATTAAATAATTAATTAATATTAAATAATTATAAATAAAATCATTTAAGATATATGTTTGAAGAAATATAATTTCTATATATTGCCTATGTTTTGTGTTAAGAAAACAATTAATCACTTTTAAAGGGTTATTCAAAATTTTGAAAATTTAAAACAAATATAAAAACACAAATTTCAAATTACTAATAATATTAAGAGTACTTGGATTTTTAATGATCACTTTTCCATAAAAATATTTTCTTTACTATATAAATTATTGATTAAATTAGAAGTTAAATTTATAATATTTGGAGAATTATTTTGATAAATTTTTTGAAATTTTTAGATTAATAATTATTGTATTATCTTAGTATTAACTTTTGGTATTTTAATAAATGGTTTATTTTTATGTTAATAGTGAAAAATATTTTTTTAATAAATACTATGAATTTTATAATGTCTTTTGGAAATAAAAATAACCTAAAATTTATGTAACCTTTTTCTTGACAAAATTTATATTTTATAAGTAAAATTATACACTTAAGACTATTATGTTTACTTTACAACCAAATATTTGACATTTTCGAACATATGTTATATTTTTCTCTATAAAATTTTTAAGGAGTTATACATTTATTATTTGAGGATTAATTTTTATCACTTATAGAAATTGTAACTAATAAAATATTTTTCATATTTTGAATCAAAAGTTCCCAATTATGTAATAAGGTCCATTTTAATTTTCATCATAAAAAATAAATTACTTGAGTAAAAAATTAGTCAGCACGGTAAAAGATAAAATGGAAAAAAGTTAAATCTAAATACAAATAACCTAAAACATGTTAAAATATGACTATAAATGAGTTTTTAAGGCTTTTTTGATCTTACTATATAATGAACTCCATTATTATCTTATTTAGATACATTTTCCATGTTTAAAATGATTTCTTTTTTTATATTAAGAAATTAAATTTGTAATAATACAATTCCATTAACTTATAAAAGGAGTCTCCAACCACACATTCTATTATACAAAAGTAATTCAAATTTTATCCTCCCACATCCCTTATTTACTTCCCAAATATTCATCTAAAAACTTCTTGAGATTCTTTTCACTATAGGTTACCAAAATTCATTCTTTAAAAGAAGGTTTCTATAAAGAAATAATGTTCTTCTATGTATGTATTTTCTCCTCTATAACCATTATTCCATTTCATATTCATATAAAACTTATTAAATCTATTTTACCCATTATAATATAATGACATTAGTATTATTATTAGACTTAAATATTGTTATATTGATGGAATAACTAGTATCTAACTTTATGCTTTCCATAGAAAAACAAAAATGGAATTCATGTGTATGTGCAGAATATAGCCTCAATGGAGTGGTTTTTTCATTTTCCATCACCAAAATAAATGGGTTATTCAAATAATTTATATAATAAACTAAAACTGATTTAGATATCCCACATGTCGGGTGATGAAAGCCGAGATTGAGGTGGATTGAGATTTTTTTGTGCTTGATCTTGTCATCTTTGACTTGATTATCATCATGGATTGGATGATCCGTGTTAATGCCCAAATAGACTGTTATCATCATCGAGTTCAATTATTATATTCCAATTGGGTGACTTATATTTTCTAGGGTGAGTGAGACTCTAGATCAGGAAGGTTAGGGCCTATTGTTCTATATGCTGGGGTAATCTTAAGCTAATTTCTAGAAATGTTTCTTGATGTAGTTGACTGTTGTTTGGGTGGTTGAATTCTTGTAGTTATGTGTGAGTAACCTGAGGTATTTTTGGATGATTTTTTAGTTTACCACCATATAGAGAGGTTGAGTTTAATATTTACCTACTCATTAGTTTGATGCCTATTTCTATACCGTCTTACCGTATAACACCTATAAAGTTGGTGAAACTTAAGGTCCAGATTGAGGACTTAAAGGCTAAAGGATTTATTCATACTAGCATGTCACCATTTTCATTTCTTTTCCTCCTTTATAAGAAGGCATATATGAGCCTTAGAATTTTTATTGATTACCAAAAGTAGAATTAGGTGACTATTATAAACAAATATCCATTTCTAAGGATTGATGATCTCTTTGATCAGCTTAAAGGGGCTTGTTGGTTTTCAAAGATTGAACTAAGGCCAGGGTATGACTAGTTGAGAGTTTAGGAAGAGAATATACCAAGGAAAATATTTATGAACTGATACATGCATTTCGAGTTTATAGTTATTCCATTTGGTCTCCCTAATGATCATGTAGTGTTTATGGTGTTGATGAACCATATATTTCATTGGTTCTTGGAATCCTTGGTTTCTATATTCATGGATGATATTATGGTATAATCCAACTCATAGGAGGAGAATATGAACAATTTTTATATCATTCTTTGAACCTTGAAAGGACATCATTTGTATGGTAGGCTTTCAAAATGAGAGTTTTGGATCTAATAGGTGAAGTTTATGGGGAATATGATATGTTATAGGGGAATCTTAGTATACCTTGAAAAGGTACATGCTGTTATGTATTGGGAGAAACCCTGAAATGTGTTTGAGATTTAGAGATACATGGGTTTGGATGGTTACTATAAATGGTTTATTTAGGGATACTCCAAGATTTCTTCTTTGATGATAGATTTAACCTATAAGGGTGTAAATTTTGAGTGGAATTAAAAGTGTTAGAGATATTTTGAGGAGCTAAATGTGAGGTTGAATTCAACATTGGTTTTGATTCTTTTGGAGCCCAAGTTAGTTTATAATGTTTTCTATGATGATTCTAGTATGGTTTTGGGTTGTTTCTTGATGCAGGGGAAAAAGTTATGGCTTCTAGATCTTCCCTATTACACCCTCATTAGAAAAACAACCCTACTCATGATCTTGAGTAGGAAACTATTATGCATGCACTCAAAATGTGGTGTCACTATTTCTTTGGGTATTGATTTATGGTATATTATTATCATAAGATCATGAAATATATTTTTCCTCAGAGGTATTTGAATTTGTGACAGTGATACTTGGTAGATTATCTTTAGACTTTTGATTTTGATATTTCTTATACCCCTGGTAAAGGAAATGTGGTTTCTGATGCATTGAGAATAAAATTACTGACACAATCTACAAAGTAATTGGTCTAGAAGTGGTCTTCGATGAGTTTGTTTTATGAGATGATCTTGGAAATAGAAGAGGTTGGTGGACAAGTGTTCTTTGCTTTGATGAAAGTTGACTCGTCTTTTGATGAGCGAGTTCGACTCGAACAAGTGGCAAATACTAAGTTCCAATGCTATAGTGAAAGCCATTATGGGGGGGGGGGGACCTCGGGTGAGTGGTATCTGTTTCCTAGTAGAGATTTATGCTTCCATATTAGGTCGGTTGTTCCTTTTTACTTGAGATAGGAGTTATTGGATAGTAGACACCATTCTTGTTGCTCTGTGCACCCTAGGATTACCAAGATGTATCATAATTAGAGGTGTCAGTATTAGAGGTAACAGATGGAACAATCTTTAGTAGATTTTGATTCATGGTGTCGTACTTATCATATAATTATAGTGGAACACCAGATACCTGTGGGGTTGTTATAACCTTTACCCATTTTTTTTATGAAAATGGGATGAAACTTCCATGGATTTTATCATTAGTTTTCTATGGATTCTAAGTGGGATGGATGTGATTTGGGTGATCATTGAGAAACTCATGAAATCAATTCATTTAATACCTATCCGAGAGGTGAAGAAAGTAGAACAACATGGGTAATTTTATATCCAATAAATTATAAGACTTCATGGGGTTCCATCTATAGTTGTTTTTGATAAGGATATGAGGTTCCCATTTAGTTTTTAGAAAGGTTTCTAGGAGGATATGGGTTCCCTAATTAAATTAATCATATCTTATCATCCATAGATGGATGGATAAATAGAGAGGGATATCTAGATTATAGAGGATATTATTTAGGCTTGTGTGATTGATTTCGAAGGATCTTGGGAAAAATAATTTTACTTTGGTTTAGTTTTCCTATAAAAATAGTTATTAGGAATCGATAAAGATGGTTCCCTATGAGGATTTATATAAGAGGTTATATAGATCTTCCTTATGTTTGGAAGAGTTGGTAGAGTGGAACTTCATTGGGTCATGTTTTGTTCAAGAGATGATAGAGATGGTCCAGTTGATATGGAGGTTTTTGATCATGAAAAAAATTCATTAGAAATCCTATGTAGAATTCCGACATTGGCCACTGGAGTTTGAGGTTAGTGACTGGGACTTTCTCAGAGTTTCACCTTTCTTGATATATTACTAGTTGGGTAAGTAGGGTAAGTTGGAACCGATGTTTTTGGGCTATTTTGAGATCATTAGATGACTGGGGAGGGTGGCCTATCGATTTAACTTACTATTGAGTTTTATAGTTATCCACTACATGATTTATGTTTCCCAGTTAAGGAGGTATATACAAGATCCTTCCCATGTGGCCGGATGAGATGATGTTGATCTTAATCCTGATACCAATTTGGTTGAGCAACCAATTTAGATTATAGATCTATAGGATAAGGAACTACATAGTAAAATTATCACCCTGGTCTAGGTATTTTGGTAGTGCAGGAAAGATATACATGAGATGTGGGAGGAGGAGTTATTGTTGAGGAAGCATTGGCCTTCTCTTTTTGTAGATCCAGGAGTTTGAGGGATCTAGGAGTTTGAGGGATTTATGGAGGTAAAAAGCGTTTATGGGGGGGGGGGGGTTGTAACACCCCATTACCTTTTTGTAAGGTATGTTTTTACCTTTTTTTTGGTTTTCATTTTTTTTGAGTAATGATAAAAAGAAATTTGGGAGGATACCTACAATGGTGATGTTAGGGATTTTTTGGAATTTTCAGTATAAAACCTACAATTTTTATTACTCATTGGGAAATTAACCTCCATGTAATAGGACTAAAGATCATGTAATATCCACTAGGAAGTATCTATGAACTAGATATATAATATGATATATTTACACTATGTGCAATAGGTTTACAACATGTAATAAAATTAATTCATATTTTAATGAAAATGTGATCTATTTTTCAGTGTATCTGAGCCTCGTGGATTGCATGATGTGTAATGGGATTATACACCATGTAAATGTTACAAGTTGTTTTTTTTAGGGTGATGAATGACTAATTTATATTTCATTATAACTGTAGAATTACCTCTCTCAACCCAAATCAAACCCTAAGAAATTTTGAGTAACTCCCTCCCATTCAGATCTCTTTATTCAGCGATTGATCACCATTGTGGTTGGAATTATTATTCCTAGTTATGTAATCCTTTTAGTTCTAATTTGGTTTTGGTTGAAGCCATGGTTTGGATATATATTTGTGATCATATAGTGTTTTCTATCAATAATTTTTATTTTCTTGGCATGCATTATCTTTCAGAGGCCTTTCTCTTGGTTTCCATTAACCGTTGTCAAAATCAGCTAGGTTTCTACCATGTTGAGGTAGGTGTTTCAATACAATGAGTTAATATAGTCAATTGAATATCATTCTTGATAAATTCATTTGGGTTATTTCATTGATTATAAGTGATAAACTGTTTCAAATGATCTCTTGGAATGGAAAATGTTTTCTAAAAGAGTTTTTACTTTGAAAATGGTTTTTTTGTGATTTAAAAATTGGTTTTCAAACTCTAGAGTGAATTGGATTGGCTTGAAAACTTTTTATGAAATTTTTAGCATGGTTTTGATTTTTTTTGGAAAATTTCACATTGGGAACCTTGGGTGTGTCAGGAAAGAGACATGATAGTAGCCTTAGTGTGTGTTTCACCACTAAGAGGTAAACTTTTTTGATATTGAATGGAAGGACTTGATATCTGTTGGATCTAATATATACCTATTTAGGTTTGTAAGTGTCTATTATACAATTTTACATAGTCTAGATCCCAATATGTGAGGTTATTTATCAATTATGGTTATTTATCACATGATTTTTTATCATAGATTATTTCTCATAGGTTTTTATATGAGTTTGTATCACATAGATCCACATGATAGTTTTTTTCAAGGATATGTGTAACTCTTGATGCATGGATGTGAATTCCTAATTTACAACTTCTACTTTTAATATTTATGGTTTGAGAATATGAAAGGATTTTAAAAAAACTAAATGGAAAATGATTTAAAAATGCCTTTATTTTATGAATTTTTTTTATAAAAATATTTTTTTTAAAATCTTGAATTTTTGTATTCTAAATATTAGACCTTGAAGAGAAACTATGACAGTATCCTACTTGGATTTGGATTACACCCTACCTGTTCCTTTGGGAATTTTTAGATGTTGTATTATTAGATTCAGGTAAAGGGATGAGTATCATGTAGTATTATGGATTCTCTTGTTTATACTAATTTTGGTTTGGGTTGGTCTGGAGGTGACTGTTATTTAGGTGGGGTTATGATATACTTTCTGGTTTAGCCTGGTTTGGCTGGTATTGTATATATTTGTGGCATTTCATCTGTTTCTAATTTATAATCTGGTTGTATATCTTGTTATGTTTACATTGAAGACTAGTTTTTATTACCCTATTTTACTTATATCATGTGACGGTCTAGTTCGGGTGGCTTTTTTAGTTCACTCATGATGGTTCATTACAACCTTGAATTTTTACGCAATGCTGATGTAGCACTTGTTTGAGCAGTATAGAAATAAAGTAAATTATTTTGAAAACATTGAATGTAATAATTTTTTTGGATGGATTATTATATTATCCAATTTTATTGGATAATTATAATGTATTAGTGGTGTTGAAAGTACTTATATTCAAATTAAATTGTTATCTTTATGACTTTAATATCAAGATATGTGAATAGTCATTAAAATGACTTTAAATGACATTTAATGTTTAAAACTAATTTTTAAATCATTATAAAATCATAAAAAATCGATATTAACTTAATTGAATGGAAAAATTTAAAGTAAATCATTCATGTCCCATGTATGTGCCACATGGAATATTTAAAATTACATTCATTACACTCAATGATTGAAAAATTGAGAAAATGCCATTGCTTTTTACCTATAAAAAGTGACTCACTTCAACATTTTCAAAAGACAACTCAAGTTAATTTTAATCTCAAAAATATTCCCAAATACTACTCTAAACATATATTCCCATGTCCCAAATCCCCTTGAGTGACCACAAACCCCTTCTTAAAAATCCTTAAGCTTAATCAAAGGGTGGATATCCAATAAAGAGGTATAATTCATAATTGATTTCTTTTAAGTTTTTTTATTCTTCTAGTTCTATAAAATTTATAATAAAAATGATTATATAATAACATAAGAATATAAAAAATACTGAAATTTAAAATTTTAATTGTAAAACCTTTTTTTCTATCCAATGGAAAATGAATACTTCGCTTGTACGTACTTATAAACTATCATCTCCACAAAGCGATGCGATTTTTTTGACACTTAAAATGGATAGTAATAAGGATATATTTAATGAATATATATGATATATATTATTTTATTATGATTCTATAAAGATATATTATCATTTAACTTTATTTATTTACATTCTATAGAAAATGAAAGCATTAATCGTGTGTATGTACATACTACCGTCTCCATGATGCGATGTAAATAATTTTCATCACTTGTTTTAATGAATGGTTATAAATATATATATAATGAATAAATATAAAAATTATAAAATAATTATGATTCTGGGGATTATGAAACCATAACCATGGTGCGTGGATGAGAATCATCAAACCGAAACATGAGTAGGAAATAGAATTGTTAACACCCTGAATGTTAATTTTAATGAAGAATTATTAATAAATAGGTAAATGAAAATTATATAGGATTGATATATTATATTATAAGTATGAATATAGTTATAATATATTTTTATAATAAATATATATTTATTATATAGTATCTAAATATCATGTATGAAGAAATTCAGGACTTGAGGTAAGTGTTCTTCATCTCAATATTGTTTCATTGAGACATATTTTATGTTATGCACATCCAAAACAACAAGAGTTTATGTTACAATCTCATTTATTTTCAGGATTATTTATGATAAATTTAGAACAATTATATGATACTTATCTTTTAAAAACCATATATTATCTTATACTATGTTTATTTTTGGGTTTTTAAAGTATTCATTCTATTTTACCTCTCTTTCGTACGCAAATAGACTAAGAAAATGTTTTTAATAAAGGTCAACCTTATTCTTCTTTTAGTCAAAAATATTTTCCCCCTGTCCATGTTATTTATAATGTTTTTATGAATGTTATTTTATATTATATAATTAATTTTAAAATTCATTTTCAACAATAATTTACTTTATTTTCAAATGTTTTAAAAGTATTTTTTATAATTCTTTCAGAAATAGTTATTTTTTTACTTCTTATAAAAAGTATACAAGGAATATTTGTTATAACATTTACTGCATGAACAAATTTTCCCATCATCATGACAATTATTTTCATTAAAGTTTACTTTAATGTTTCCATAATTATTTTTAAATAAATTATTTTTCTCAACATTCTTGAAATATTTAATTTTTAAAGATACTGAAGAAAGTGGATATTTCCCCCCGTTTTAAACGAAATGTTCAAATACTCATTTAAAGATATTTTTCATCTATGTAAATAGACTTCAATGTTTCTTATGATACACTAGGGATATTTTATAATGATATAATCCATGTTATTTCTCTACATGTATTATAATTATGTGATGATGAAATCTTGATGAAACCTTTTTCTTTTCCATGAGTTTTCTTATACTGGAGTAATGAATCTTTTATGATCTTATGACACCTATATGTGTGGGTTTTATTATGGAATGGGTGATCCAGAAATTAAGTTTCTTTTAAATTAATTGGGTAATTAATTATATCTTATGAGATAATATAAAATAGCATGGTGAGTGAACCCATTCCAAGAATGAAAAAAATTGCAGAGTGAGCCCAATCCAATATGTGACTTTTTCTACTATGTGATAATAGCCTTGGCTTTATGCATATGATATCCCCTTATAGATCATTTTTTGAGTATTGATGATTATTCACTCTTATGACTCATTTCTAATATTATAGAAAAGTTTTATTCTATGAATCATGATTTATGATCTATGAATGATTGGGTATGAATTTAATAAGTTATGTTCATTCTCTCGAACCATTTTTCTTATCTTATGCTCACTTATGATTTTCAATTGATATCTTTTATTTTTATCTTTACTGAGAATATGTGATCAAATTTTATTATGTTTCCATTTCCCAGGTCATGAATAATTATATTAGGTAAGATATGTCTAGAATGGTTTCATGAGTGGAGATTTTAGTGGGAAATGTTGAACTATTCTTATAGAATAAGAAAATTATGGTATTATGGAAAATTACCATTTGATGGGAAATACATGGGTTTCGTTATGTAATAGTATTTTTTATTAATACTCTAAAACTATAAACATAAAAGGTATTGTGTATACATGTAAATAAATATTTTCTATTGATATTATAATTATAGATGGTTAAAATTGATTTTCTTCAGTTAATATCAAAGCTACTATGTAAGGAATATGTTTTTAGCACCATATCTGGGTGTATGGGTCTTGGCCTTTCTTATTGTGGTTTTTAGAGAAAAAAGGATGGAATTTTTTTTTCTATGAGGACTCAAACCCAAGTCTTTGGAACTTGGGTAGAAACTCTACCTATATTGCTATGAAATTTTAGTATTAATTTCTATTTAAATAAATAATATATTGAATATCTAATTTCGCACAAAATAAAAAACTAAGAAGAAATTTTGATACTTTAAAATAAAATTATTCAATTTTACCATTATAATATAAATTTTAAATTTCTGGGAATAAATAGAAGTAACCACATTATGGAATCTATGTTGAAAATGGAAATAAATGACATTAGATAGTATAATTATTCCTTATGAAGCTTATTTTTTTTTGAGTTTGGAAGGGAGGTAGATTCTTTAGCATTTTACCTAGAATAATCCCAACAAGAACTCCAACAATTTCATATTGAGAGAAATAATTTTCTAGAGCAGGTTAATCTCATGAGAAGTACTATGAGATCCATGATATCTGAATATTCACCCATGTCAATGATTGTGGTTTATCTTACCCCTAGGTCTTATGCAGTGGTCATAAGAAGATTTGTAAGAATAAATTAGAATAATATAAATATTATATGTATTTTATACATTTATAATTTCTATATAATTTAGTAGAAAATAAAGGTTTTATTTAATACAAATATGTTGATGAAATTTAATTAATTCTTATTAAACAGTTAATCAAACTTAAAGAATTAGGAAAAAAATTATTTAATATTTAATTTCAATGAAATTTATTTTTCTATATATTAGGTATTTTTATCTTAAGAAACTAAACTGACCAATTTTAAGGTGTTATTTAAAATTTTTCAATTTTAAAGAAAATATAAAAGTTCTCCTTTTAAATTACTAATAAATATGAAATAATATTAATAGCCCTGAATGATATTTAAATATCAATTTTCTACAAAAATAGTTTCTTTAACATATAAATTATGTTTTAAATTAAAAGTAAAATATAAAATATTTATAGAATTATTTTTATATAAATTGGATTTCATTTTTTTATTCATCAAGAAAATAACATCTTAGGATACATTTTAGGATTTTTTTGAAAAATTATTTAAAGGTTGGTAGTGAAAAATACCATTTTTACAAATACTGTGACTTTTATGAAATCATTAGGATATAATCATAAAATAAAATTTATGTAAACATTTTATTTACTGCTGACGTATTTTATATATAAAATTATATATTTAATTTTTTTTTATTTTAAATACTAATATTTTACATTTTAAAACTTAAGTAAAAATTTCCCCTAAAACCATTTTTAATGCGTTATACATTTATTATTTTAGAATTAATTATTATCAATTTTAGAAACATAATATAATAAAATGGATTTCATATTTGGAATCAAAATTTTCAAATTATTTTACAAGTTCCATTTTATTTTTAGGCATAAAAAATTATTTACTTAGGTAAAAATTAGTTACAACTGTAAAGTCAAAATGGTAAAAGGGTTTATTATTTGGGCGCAATACCAAAAAAATATTACAAAAATGATTCCAAATGAGTTTATGATAGCTTTATTGACCACAAATTATCCTTAACTCCATTATTTTTACTTTTAATCCACTTTCCTTGTGGAAAATTATTTAATTATTTATTAATAAATTATATTTACAATAATTCTATTCCCTTTTCTTATAAATGTTCCTCCCAACACCCCTTTAAATATACACTAAAAATTATAATTATCCTTTATAATATTCTAAATTTCATTCAGAAATAATCTTCTCTCATGTTATTAAGCTTCGGATCCCTATAGATTTCCCAAATACCTTCTAAATCAAGAAGGTTTTCAATAAGAAATCAGATTCTTCTACATAAGTATTTTATCCACTACAATCATTCATAAATTTGTTATACCTATCCTGTTATTAAATATATTTTAAAAATTATAATATAATTAAATTAGTATTATTATAATAACAAAATGTTTTAATATTTATGGAATAACCATTATCTATCTTCCCTTTATTCATAAAAAATGAAAATATCACCCATGTGTATGCGCAGACTACCACCTCCCTCAAGTGATGTATTTTATTTTTCATTTCCAGCATAATTTTTTAATTATAAAAATTTATATAATTAATTAAAATTATTTTTATGACATGATTATGGTTTTGTAAAGGTTTGTTAATATTTTCCTCATTATTAATATGCTAAATTTTTATCGTCAAAAATTACTGAAACAAGAACGTCATCAATTCCATCTTTAAGAACCGTGAATAAAACTCTCATGGAATGAAATTAGAAATTTAAAAATTATTTTAAGTAATCAATTAAATTTCCTTGGATGATATAGTAATTATTAAATTGGTATTAAAGAACTAGAATCAACATCGACATTTTAAAGAATGCATGAAACAACCAAATTTTCTAACATCTGATGATGAAAATAAACTATAACTAAGTAATAAATGACTAATAAATGATTATAATTAAAGATTATATAGGGTAATATATATGAATAAGGTTATGAAACATGTTACTATGTTTTTTATTTCTATTATATAGGAGGTTAAAGATCTTTCATCTAAGTTGAGAGTAAAAGGTAAAGGGGTTTCTTAACTCAACATATTTTCTTCAGTTAAAATCAGCACTCTTTAAATATAGTTTTAAAAGATTGTTTTATTTCATCATATGTTTATATTATATTTAATTTAGTAATTATTTTTTGAAAAATTATATAATCACATAAAATAAATCTTCTTTAATGGACTTATTTCTTCATAAAACTGGATGATGTTAAGAATAATTCCCAACCTCTCCAAATGTGATCTTTCTCTTCCATGCCCATATTTTCTCTTCCAAAAAATGTTCTCCATTATTATTTAGAAATAAAAATAAGTATTAATTTTTTTAAACTTCAAATTTTTATTTACCTCTTTTCAAATAGAATATTTATCACTCTTTTTACATTAAAGGTTTCGATGAAGATATTTCTAATATTGAAAAGGTTTTTCATTTCATGAACTTATATTTTATCTTCCACTCTACATTTCCTTTGGAAAAAAATTATGTATTTTTGAAAGATAATTTTTTTTATATTTCCTTTTAAATAATTCTTGAAAACATTATTCATGAAAAATTCTAAGAAATAATATTATTTAAAGTGACTCATAACTTTTTCTCTTTACAACGATATTAATAAATGTTTTCTAAAGAATTTTTTATATTTAAATTCCATTTACCTATTTCTATAAAAATGATATATCTTATATGGATTCATATTTTATGAATAAACTTATGAATTCATTTATTAGATACACTTTTTGGGTGATTAAATTATTCGTATCAGTCGATCCAATTTTTTATGTAATTTTATGTGATACAATTCAGAAATGTTATAAAACCTATTTTCTCTCCATGAGTTCCTTATGACATGATGAATGGTTGATTTCATATGGAACACATATTTATGGATGTTTATGGATGAGATTTATATAACTCTCTAATGAATTGGTTAATGTTTTATATCACACGATATAATGATGTTGTCACCTGGATATGAGTTATATTTGTTAATAATTTTATTGAGTGGAAATGATTTTTGATAAATTTGATTTTATGTTTTTTTGTGGGGATTTATTTTCAAATTGATTTTTTCATAATTTTTTTATATGGAAAGGATTACATGTATATTTTTTCACATGGATTTCTTTGTACATAATTAATTATATCCTGATTTCTATTCTTATGTTTGTTCCACATTCATATGTTTTTCATCATACTCATGTTATGATTGGTTATGTATTATTCTATACTTAGATCCTTTATTTATGAATAATTATCCATGTTTATCTAGGAATGATCCCTTAATGTTATGTTCTTGGACTTTTATTATGTTCTCATACCTACGTACTGATTTTATATTCACTTATGATCTTCCTTGTTTACCCTTACTGAGCATCCGACCTTATATTTTCTTATATTTATATTCCCCTCATTAAAAAGGAGATTATTATGTTTGATGTGTCAAACAAGGCATCACGTGATAATACTTATTATGGGATATATTGAAAATATTTTAGAATAAATTATTTATATATCTAGTCTCTAAATACACTAAACCATTAGGTTCTAGTATGTGATTTATTTTGGGATGTAAGGAATAATAATATGAAAAGAAATATTTTATATGGATTATTATCCTGGGTCACCTCAGTTTGCATCATTGTAGGGTTTAGTTATTGTAAGAACCTGAACCTTATTTTCAGGTATGTTTTTCCTTTTTATGGAGTTTTTGAGAAAAGAGGAGTTTCTGGAAATTTTTGAATTACACGCCGTGTACTTTATAAGTACACGCCGTGTACTTCGATTCCATGCGAGGCTGTGTGCTGGCCGTGTTCGGGACACACAGATGGTTCTGTGGGGTGATGTGGAGGCCGCTTAATGCAGAGTACAGAAGAGCCTAGTACACGCTGTGTAATCCAAAAGTACATGCCGTGTACTTTCATTTTTTTCATTAAACACACCGAGGTCATGCCTAATCGCCATAACACGTTTCTTATCCAGCTTCTTCAACAGAGAGTGTCCTGTATGGTCGAAAATCTCCTATGATCCCCCGAACCTCCATCCGTTCTCTGAATCGACCTCCGTCAATTGCATTGGAACCACAACGGTAAGATCTTCCTTCTCCTAGAGCTTTGTTTTCCAATTACTCCCCTTTCTCAAGTTATCATGGGTTGAGCGTTTTGGGAGTTTTTATAGATCTATGGTGTTGTAAAGATATTAAAGATTCGTGGTTCAAGTATATCGATCTCCTAGCATTAAGGTAGGTGGTTTGTGCCTTTCCGTTCAAATTCATTGAGTTTTATGTGCAAATTCCACCAATACCCGTGAATGGGGTAATGCATGTTTACTATTTTCCCCTGTTGTTTTACTACCTTGCTTGTATGATTGTGTAGAGGTAATTTAGTTATGTATGAGGATAATTTCTATGCTTGGATGTTTTTACCATGCCTTGTTCTATTTAGGACCTTTTGGTCTTGTTCAACCTTTGGCTGTTATACCTGTTTTCCATTCCTTGTGACTGTAGGATGGAGTGTTGTTCACTGACATGCTTGTTATTCCATATACTAGTTTGCCAAGTAGCTCTGTAGGATTAATTTTTCCTTATAGCATTATTATGCACTGAATGGCATGGGTCCATGAGAACTTGGTGCTATAGACTATAAGGGGATAGACCGAGTGAGCTTCCTCAGAGAGTCATGGACATTATAGACTATAGGGGATAGACCGAGTGAGCTTCCTAGAGAGTCTTGGATATTATAGACCAAAGGAGGATAGACTAAGTGAGATTCCTCAGAGAGTCTTGAGCTTTATAGACTATAATGGGATAGACTGAGTGATCTTCCTCAGAGAGTCTTTGTTTTGTTTATTTTCCTTAAACCATTCCAGGCTATAGGAGGAATTGACCGAGTGAGATTCCTCAGAGAGTCTGTGATAGACCTGAGGCTATAAAGGGAATTGACTGAGAAATATTCCTCATAGAGTCTCTAGACATTGGGGATATAAGGGGATTAGACCGCATGATCTTCCTCAGAGAGTCCCCGACTACCTTAGACTATAAGTGGAATTGAATGAGCGTGCTTCCTCGGAGAGTCTTATAATTTCATATGACCAAACCAGAGGGGTTAGGTTGAGTGTACTGCCCATAGGGTTGTTGGTACTTCTTGGATAGGATCAGAGGGGATGGATGTGAGCACTTCCCAGAGGGATTCCTATTTGTGGTTAGTTTTTTGCTTCACTGTTGCTTGTTGATCTGTGGATTTTTTACTACTGGGTATTATCCTGTTTACTACTTACTATATACCATTTACTGTACTTTACCTTCCATATAATCACTGACTATTAGGCACAAATCTTCAGGTGGTTTCCTACTGGGATTTAGTCTCACACCTTGTTTGGGTCATTCTTTTGGGCCTAAACATATTATATTATTGTAGGTATAGATAATGGCAAGCTCCCTTCCACTTCAGGTACTTGACTTGCATTGGAGCAGGAGAGTGTGGGACCAAGACGAGGCTTGCGATGCTGAGGAGTTGCTTATCTGTTTTCTTTTGTACTTCGGTTTAGTACTTTATTCAGCATTGTGAATTGTTTGGATTCTTTCCTAGACATATGTATCATTCATCATTTCATATATCTATGTGTGCTCTAGTTTTTTATTGTTCTAGTCTTCCATTTTTTACTATTATTGGGTATTTACTGCTTCCACTATTGTATGGGTTGTTTATTTCTGCTGTGTACTCTTCCAATGAGGGCATAGTTTCCCCACTATCACACCCAAGGCACTTACTGCTAGTTGGAAGCATCTGGTATTTGGGGAAATGTGCTTAAGGCCATGTGACCAACCGGGTACGGGGCGCCCCTGGGTGGCTTCCAGAATTGGGACGTTATAAAGTGGTATCATAGGAACTCTTTTATCTTGACTTACTGTTTGGAGCCTATATCTAGGGATAAGACAAAATAGGTACCTGGTAATAAGCTGTTCCCAAGAGTAGCTAACCCATGTACAGGGAAAAGCCATGCTACCTTATTTATTGCAGTTTTAATAGTTTTCACTTTTACAGTTGATTTGATTTCATTGTTGGGTGATTCACATGCTTTGTGCTGTTACCGTTGTTGATATTACAGTTCTATTTCTGTCACAACCCGATGAGATGAGGGTATACCATCTCATGCATCATATAGGCACTTGTTAGAAATTTCATTCCATGCATTCTTTCCATGCCATCTAGGATGCATTAGCGATTTCATGTTGTTGTGATAGACATTGTGTAGATTATGCATGCTATTGTGATAGATGCTTTGATAGAATATCTGCTGTTTGATAGAGATTTTTTTTGTATAGTACTTTACTTAAATGGACGTCAAACTTTGGTTCTTGAGGTGTTATGGGATCTCATGGACCAGAATTTGGCGGATCATTACCTCGTTATCTTGTTATAACTTGTATAAGATGCCAAGCTTTGATTCACGGGGATTATGGCCCCTCACAGATCGGAATTTGGCACCTTAACTCTTGTTTTCTATGTTTTCTAGGCTTCAGAGTAGTTTCTGAGCTACTTCCTAGAAAAACCCAAAATACACAGAATGTACTTTATTGATACACTCCATGTAGTTTTTAAACAATGTCACTGACTGTGTGGGAAGAAACCTGGGGTTGTGAAAAATTTTCAGGAACACGCCGTGTACAGTACGTACACGCCATATTATAGTGACCATGTGTCTACTCGTGTGGATAACGACACAGATGGATGAAACTTCGACTATACATGTCGTGTCCTATTATCATACACTGTGCCTTGTAACCTAAGTACCTGGCTGTGTCACGAACAACACGGGTCGAGGAAAACCTTTAAGTACACGCCGTTTTCTCAGGGATCATGCCTTGTAGAGTGAACCGTGTAGTTGGCCGTGTAACTAACAACACGGGTTGTTGAAAACTTGTCTAGTACACATCATGTCCTTCGTGAACATGCTATGTAGTATAGTATTAATAGAACTGTGTGGGTTAGCTGTGTTAGGAGACTCAGGCAGGGGAATAGAGTTCAAGTACACTCCGTGTGTGGGGACAACACGCCGTGTGGTTGGGGCATTACACGACTAGTTGTGGCAGAAGTACACTCCCATGTGAATGACCTTAAAGAACACGCTGTGTAGATTTTATACACACTATGTAGTTGTTTTTTTTAAAACTTAAATGTTTCTTTCTCCTGTTCCCATCTTGTACTTTTGTGTTCTCAGTCTTTGATAATACTGATCTAAGGTATTCTTTTGTCCTTTCAGAGTTATGCCACCAAGACGTCCTCTAGTTTACGTCAGCTGCCAGACAATGATCAGACACCGAATATGAATGATCAGGACCCTCCTGCAGATCTTCCTGCTATGCCAGCCTTGGAAACATCAGTTATACCGGTTGTAGGCGCCGATGTGCAGTTTAGGGAAGATTTTCTGAGGATGATTCAGTCCTTCTAGGGAGCGCTGCCTCCTACCCCATCGATGGCAGAGTTGACGCGGATTTTCCAGTAGCAGCATCCTCCCACCTTCTCTGGGGAAGGAGGACCTTAGGATGCAGAGTCATTGATAGAGGCCACGCTCACAATTTTCGAGCATCTGGAGATATCTCTAGAGAAGAGGGTGAATCTCGCTACCTATATGCTCTGAGACTCCTCCAAGAGGTGGTGGAAGGTGATCTCACAGTCAGGACGCCATCAGAGTATGACTTGGGATGTGTTTCAGCGCATCTTCTATGATTACTTCTACCTAGAGACCTTGAGGGCCGATCGATCTCAGGAGTTTATGAGTCTAGAGCAGGGTACTCTTTCGGTTATGGAGTACTCATATCGCTTTACTGAGATGCAGCATTTCATGGATATTCTAGGAGGCGATGAGTTGTTCCTTTCACGGAAGTTCGAGGATGGTATGAGGCATGACATCCTCTTGTAGGTGAACATATTCTGGTTGACTTCGATGTCCTCTATCATCAACCAGGATCTGATCACAGAGAACAATCTGAGGGATTCTGGAGTAGTGATCCAGGGTGGTTAGACATCCAGAGTCAGTGTTCCTCCTACTGATAGAAGGAATCACCGCAGGGAGTCTGCTCGAGGAGATCAGAGTAGGCGAAATGTATCTTCGAGCAGCTAGGTAGTATGCTACCAATGCGGGAGGATCAAGAATACTAGGCCTCAGTGCCAAAGAGACCTGATGGAGTGCCGATCTTATGGCAAGATAGGCCATATTCAGCATTTTTGTCAGATCTTATCACCTACAGCTGGTGGTAGGGGTTCTTCTATGACCCCGCATCCAGGGGATACATCGCCAGTTTCTCACCAGTCTAGGAACTGGGGTTATTTCGGTCGTTCGGGTCGAGGTGGAGGTCGCGGCCGTGGTGGTCAGTCACCAGGGTACCAGTGATAGTAGAGTGAATCAGCTCAGAGTGGTTAGCCAGGGTCATAGGGTCGTGGTACAGGCCAACCATTTGCTGTGGAGCAGACCTATTAGGAGAAGGATCCCGACCCTTCTACAGTTCGAGGTACAATCTTAGTAGCCTCAGTTTTATCTTCATCTCTTTTTGATACTGGTGCTACACATAGCTTTATCTCTGTTACTGTTGTGGAGAGACTTGGGCTCTACATCTTCTCATATACCGATACTTTGACTCTAGACACAACTTTGGGGACTAGGGCGGTTACCGTACGTCAGTGTAGAGAGTTCCCTCTTGAGGTTGGATGTTGTCACTTCTTATGGGAACTCTATGTCCTAGAGATGACGAGCTATGATTTCATTCTCAGAATGGACTGGTTAGTCCCCTTCCAGGCAGTCATCGATTGCTATCGCCGCAGGGTGAGTTTCGTATCACCAGAGGGTGGATCCTTTCTTCATAGAGGCGAGTGGGATGACCAGGAGAGTCGAGGAAGACCTGAGAATCATGGTCTAGGAGGAGTTATAGCCTAGATTGCTAGTCTATATCTAAATGACCAAGGGACTTCACAGTTAGACTTTCCTCCAGTGGTGGATCGTTTCAGAGATGTCTTTCTAGAGGACTGTTCAGGTTTGCCTCCGGAACGTGAGGTATAATTTTCTATTTAGATTGTGCGAGGAGTGGAACCGGTGTCCATTAATCCTTATAGGATGGATACACTTGATTTGCATGAGCTCAAGAAGCAGTTGGAGGAGTTACAGGAAAAGGGTTTCATCTGACCCAATACTTCTCCTTGGGGTTCGCCTGTCCTGTTTGCGAAGAAGGAAGATGACACCCTCATGCTTTGTGTGGATTATCGGAAGCTAAACCAGTTGACAGTCAAGAACTGATATCCCTTGATGAGGATCGAAGATCTCTTTGATCAGCTTTGAGGAGCCCGAGTGTTCTCAAAGATTGACTTGAGATCGGTTTATCATCAGTTGCGCATTAGACCATCTGATATACCTCTTAAAGCTTTCCGGAGTAGGTATGGTCTATACGAGTATATAGTTATGCCGTTCGGTCTCACGAAGGCGCCTGAAATTTTCATGGCACTAATGAACCGAGGGTTCCATCCATACTTGGATTCCTTCGTGGTGGTTTTAGTGGACGACATCTTGGTGTACTCTCACACTCGACACGACCATGCTACCCATCTTGAGATAGTTCTGAGTACATTGAGAGAGAACCAGTTATTTTCTAATCTCTTGAAATGCAACTTTTGGGTGGATTCGATTTAGTTCTTAGGTCATGTTATCTCAGAGACAAGAGTATTAGTAGACCCAGAGAAAGTGAGAGCTTTAGTTTCCTAGGAGCATCCGAATAACTTCTTTGAGGTTCAGAGTTTTCTAGGGCTGGATGGATACTACATGCATTTCATACAAGAATTTTCAAACCTAGCAGCACCACTGACATGTCTGACCAAGAAAGGGGAAAAGTTATTATGGTCAGATTCCTGTGAGTCAGACTTTCAGAAGATGAAAGGGAGGTTGACTTCAGCACTAATACTAGTCTTTACAGAGCCGAGCAAGATCTATATGGTCTAATGTGATGCTTCAGGTATCGAGCTAGGAGCTGTGCTTATGTAGGGAGATGGAGTCATTGCGTACGAGTCTCGACAGTTAAGGACACATGAGAGGAACTACCCGATGCATGATCTGGAGTTGGTAGCTGTTGTTCATTTCCTACGCTGTTGGAGACATTATCTTCTGGGAGATCACTTTGTGGTGTTTACCGACCACAAGAGTCTCAAGTATATATTCACTCAGCATGATCTGAATCGGAGACAACACAGGTGGATCGAGTATCTTCAGTCCTTTGACTTTGAGCTTTCCTATACACCTAGGAAGGGAAACATAGTGGCTGACGCATTGAGCAGGAGAACTCAGATACAAGCAGTTCAAGAGGCCAGTAGTGAGTGGAAGCTTATGGCTCTGTTCTCTGAGATGCATTTGGAGGTGCACGACATATAGGGGCAGACCTTTCTATATTATGTAGCTATTACCTCTACACTTCTTGATCATGTAAGGATGAGGCAGTTATCAGGATCAGAAGGCCTAGTCCTGTAGGAGAGTGTGTTAGGAGAGAACCCTCTTCCTGGATGGACAGTGGGCGAGGATGAGATCTTTCATTTATAGGGATGCGTATGGGTGCCAACAGATATACGTGAGGAGATGATGCGAGATTTTCATTCCTCTGTTTGGGCATTTCATCCTGGCATCACCAAGATGTATCGTTATCTTCACCGTTAGTATTGGTGGCCAGGTATGAATAGAGATGTTGCTAGTTTTGTCCTGAGGTGTTCCACTTGTCAGCAGCTGAAAGTGGAGCATCAGTGACTAGCAGGGATTCTGCAGTAGTTACCCATTTCCGAGTGGAAATGGAACGATGTCACGATGGATTTCATGATAGGGTTTCCGAGGTATCCTCGAGGGAATGACACAGTATGGGTTGTCATTGATAGACTCACAAAGGTTGATCACTTCTTGTTGATCAAGGAGACCTTCAGTGTTGATGAGCTACGACGGTTGTACATATGAGAGATTTTACATATACATGGAGTTCCACACTCCATTGTTTCAGACAGAGATTCACGTTTTACTTCTCGGTTCTGGAAGGGGATTCAGAAGGCTTTGGGTACACAAGTACTTTTGAGTACAACATACCTTCCCCAAACAGATGGCCAGTCTGAGCGTACGATCTAGGTGCTTGAGGATATGCTCTGAGCATGCATTCTGGACTTTGTAAGTTCTTGGGAGAAGCATATACCTCTTGTGGATTTCGCCTACAACTACAGTTTTTAGGAAACTATTCAGATGGCACATTACGAGGATTTGTAAGATAGGCTATACTGATCACCTTTATACTCGCTGGAGGCAGGAGAGGCAGCTTTACTGGGACCTTGTCTTGTTCAGGAGACCTCAGAGTAGATAGAGTTGATTCGGAAGAGTATGGCTATGACACAGTCTCAACAGAAGTCTTATACTAATCAATGGAGACGACCTCTGGAGTTCGAGGTCAGGGATCAGGTTTTCTTACGTGTCGCACCGAGGTTGGGACACAAGAGGATTCAGAGATAGGGTACGATTTCACCACGGTACATCAAGCCGTTTGAGGTGTTGGAGAGAGTTGGGCCGGTTGACTATCGGTTTCAGTTACCTCAGAGGTACTGGGCTATGCACGACATCTTCCACGTTTCTCAGCTCCGACGTTACTTTTTAGACCCGTCTCATGTCTTTCAACCCGAGGAGGTTGAGATCGAAGTGGATGCATCGTTTGAGAAGCATCCTATCCAGATTGTCGATCGTAGTACGAAGGTTCTCCGTGGCTGGTCTGTTCTTATGGTACAGGTGCTATGGCAGTACAGGGGAGTACAAGATGAGACTTGGGAGAGGGAGGTCGATGTACGATCGCAGTGGCCAGATCTGTTTGGGGTTTCTTCTTCTATGCCTCTCTAGTGAAATTCGGGGACAAATTTATTTAAGGGGGGAAGTTTTTAAGAACCCGAACATTCTTTTTAGGTATGTTTTTCTTTTTTCTGGTGTTTTTGAGAAAAGAAGAGTTTCTGGAAATTTTTGAAGTACACATCATGTACTTTATAAGTACACGTCGTGTACTTCGATGCCGTGTGAGGCCGTGTCTGGGCCACACACACTGTCATTTTGGGTGATGTGGAGGCCAATTAAAGTGGAGTACATAAAATCCTTGTACACACTGTGTACTCCAAAAGTACACGCCGTGTGCTTTTTTTTTTCATTAAACACACCGGGGTCGCGCCTAATCACCAGAACACGCTTCTTCTCCAGCTTCTTCGATTGAGAGTGTCCCGTACGACTGCGAATATCCTCCGAGCCACCGAGCATCCCTCCATTCTCTGAATCGACCACCGTATATTGCATTTGAACCTTAGCGGTAATCTATTCCTTCTCCTAGAGATTTGTTTTCCAATTCCTCATCTTTCTCAAGTTATCGTGGGTTGAGCATTTTGGGAGTTTTTGTAGATCTTCGATGTTCTAAGGAGATTAAATCTTCGTGGTTCAAGTATATTGATCTCCTAGCATCAAGGTAGATGGTTTGTGCCTTTCCGTTCAAAGTGATTGAGTTTTATGCTCAAATTCCACCAATACCCGTGAACAGGGTATTGCGTGTTTACTATTTTGCCCATGTTGCTTTACTTCCTTGATTGTATTCTTGTGTAGAGGTAATTTGGTTATGTATGAAGATAATTGCTATGCTTTGATGTTTTTCCCATGCCTTGTTCTGTTTATGACCTTTTGGTCTTGTTCAGCCTTTGGCTGTTATACCTGTTTTCCATGCCTTGTGACCGTAGGATGGAGTGCTGTTCGCTGACATACTTGTTATACTATAGACTGGTTATCCAAGTAGCTCTGTAGGATTACTTTGGCCTTATAGAATTATTATGCACTGACTGGAATGAGGCCATGAGAACCGGGTGCTATAGACTATAAGGGGATAGACCGAGTGAGCTTCCTCAGAGAGTCTTAGACATTATAGACTATAGGGGATAAACCGAGTGAGATTCCCAGAGAGTCTTGGATATTATAGACCATAGGAGGATAGACTGAGTGAGCTTACTCAGAGAGTCTTTAACTTTATAGAATATAAGGGGATAGACTGAGTGACCTTCCTTAGAGAGTCTTTTTTTTTGTTAATTTTCCTTAAACCATTCCAAGAAATAATAGGAATTGACTAAGTGAGCTTCCTCAGAGAGTCTGTGATAGACCAGAGGCTATAAGAGGAATTGACTGAGTGAGCTTACTCAGAGTGTCTCTAGACCTTGGGGTTATAAGGGATTAGACCGCATGATCTTCCTTAGAGAGTCCATGACTACCTTAGACTATAAGGGAAATTTACTGAGCATGCTTCCTCAGAGAGTCTTATAATTATGTATGACCAATCTAGATGGGTTAGGCTAAGTGTACTGCCCATAGGGTTCTTTGTACTTCTTGGATAGGACCAGAGGGGATGGCTATGAGTACATCCCAGAGGGATTCCTGTTTGTGGTTAACTATTTTCTTCACTACTTCTTGTTGATATGTGGATTGTTTACTGTTGTGTATTATCCTATTTACTGCTTAATGTATACCGTTTACTGTACTTTACCTGCCATATACTCACTAACTGTTAGGAATAGATCTTCGGGTGGTTGCCTACTGTGATTTAGTCTCACACACTATTTGGGTCATGCTTTTGGTCCCAAACAAATTATATTGTTGTAGGTATAGATAAGGGAAAGCACCCTTCCACTTCAGGTACTTGACTTGCATTGGAGCAGGAGAGCATGAGACCAAGACAAGGCTTGCGATGCGGAGGAGTTGCTTATCTGTTTTATTTTTTTACTTCGGTTTAGTACTGTAGTCAGCATTGTGACTTGTTTGGATACTTTCCTAGACATATGTATCATGAATCATTTCATATATCTATGTGTGCTCTAGTTGTTTATTGTTTTAGTCTTCCGCTATTTACTGTTGTTGGGTATTTACTACTTCTGCTATTGTATGTGTTGTTTATTTCCACTGTGTACTCTGTAAATGAGGGAATAGTTTCCCCACTATCACACCCAAGGCCCTCGCCGCTAGTCAGGAGCCTCTGTAATTTGAGGAAATGCGCTTGAGGCCATGTGACTAACCCGGTACGGGGTGCCTCTAGGTGGCTTCCGGAACCAGGATGCTATAGTTATTTTTGGGGATTATGGTGATATGACTTTAGTGAAATCTATAAGGATAATTCTAAGTA
This sequence comes from Viscum album, assembly GCA_963277665.1. Classification (NCBI taxonomy): domain Eukaryota; kingdom Viridiplantae; phylum Streptophyta; class Magnoliopsida; order Santalales; family Viscaceae; genus Viscum; species Viscum album. The sequence goes on along the minus strand of OY728136.1, from coordinate 1,083,359,379 downwards.
TAGGATAACATCCTAATGTTTTAGTAAATTATAGATTATGTGGTTTCCTAGAAATGAAATTCCTATCTTGATACAAACAAATGGATATAAACTCTAGAATAGATGCACATAATGGGAATAACCCTAAAAAAGGATGGTTGGGTTTTAACTCAATCTTCGCTCAATGGAAAACAAATAGGACTCACTACAAACATTGTTTGAAACTTCCATGGGATATACTTTAATTAATTCACATTCTCTTTATGAACCGTCATGAAGGATTTGAGAACATTTTTATAGTATGGTTATAGAAGATAATAGGAAATATATAAAGAAAAACCTATATTCAAACCTATAAATTTATATTTTAGGGTATATATTTCATTTATGATTTATTCTTTTTATGTTAATAGTTTTCCTTTTTATATGAATATCAAATAAAGTACTCTTATCTTTAACTTTACTCCATTTTAATAAATGGATGGAAATAAGATAAAATGAGTTAAAAAAGGGTGTTAGGGAAAATACATGGCTTTTACAATGAATAACATAATGAGATTAGAGTTAGAGTGATAATTATTTTGGTTATGACTACTAATCTATCATGAATCATGATAAACAACATGAAATTAGTTGAATTTAAAATCAAACCAAAGAATATAAGGATAAAGTTTCATGGAAGTTATTTGGATTCAAACCATTAAGGAGAGAAGATTAAATTTCCCACATGTCAAGAATATGGGAAACACCTAGATAAATTTCTTAAATTAATTGGGATATGTTTTATGTGTGGAAAAAATGTTTATAGAGAAACTAATTGTTGATTAAAAATAAAGAGTTTGATTAAAATGATGTAGGGAAATAAATTTCATCCTAAGTAACCATTAATATTTTAATGCCTTAATTGTGGGTAACTTGTGAATTTTAAAATTTAATACCCTAATAATTGGGATAATAAGGATTAAAAGCATCAACAACCTCCTAGAACAATAGAAAAAGGAAGGTATTATGCTATAAAAATCACTAAAGAAGATCATGATAATTAAAGTAAACTTATCATATAATCCTAAGTTGTGGATTTCTTATTGTAGTTTGATTCTAGGCATTCTAGTATATCAAGGAATCTTTATAAGAGAATTTAATCACCAATCCAATGATTTTATTATCAATGAAAACTTCCAGTTATATGATTATTGAATCCCAATATAAATTTTATGGTAATGTGCTCCATGTCAATATTATTAATCCTTATTTTGAATGAATTTTATGTGATTTTCTAAATAGACTTTATATCTTTAAATTTACTCTATATTAATTACCAAAATAGGGAAATCAACTTTCACATTTCAAACCTACCTATGTGCATCTACCAGTTCAAGTTTAATGATTAACTCTCTAGGAAAACTTATTCTATTTTAGGATTCATGATACAAAATAATGACGGATATTTAACTCAAATTATTACAGAGAAACTCAATATTAGGGATAATACTATTATGTGAAAAAAGGTATGTTTACTATGGTTGTAAGGTTGATATCTCTAGAAATTATATTTTGAACCGTGTTTGTCATTTAGATAACCTTAAATATTCTAATTAGTATGTGATAATTAAAATTGCAAGGAAACAATTTATTTATGGAGGGATAATGTGACGCCTCAAAATTTTAGTATTAATTTTCTTTAAAATAAATATTATGTTTAATAATTTGTTTCACATGAAACACTGAACTAAAATGAAACCATGATAATTTAAATTAAATTATTAAATTTAACCATTATAATATAACCATTAAAATATAGGTTATAAATAGTAGTAACAGAATTATGAAATATATGTAGAAAAAGGAAAGAAATGAAATCCAGTAGTAGAAGTCTTCCTTATAAAGTTTATTTATCTAGGATTGGAAGGGAGTTTGATTCTCTAGGGTTTTTCCTAGACCAAGTTCAAGACAAACTTCAATAAGTGTGTATTGAGTGAAATTATTTATGGGAGAAGTCCAAGATCATGGAAATCACTATGATATATATGCTTTCTGAATTTCCACCTATGACAACCACCACTGCTTATATTACCCTTAGGTTTTTTAGAAGTATATAAGGGGATTTATAAATAGAAATTAGAATGATATAAATGTTATATGTATTTTTTTACATTTGGAATTTCCATATAATTTACTAATTAACAAAGTTTTTATTTAATATAAACAAGTTTTTGAAATTTAATAAATTCTTATTAAATAATTAATTAATCTTAAATAATTATAAATAAAATCATTTAAGATATATGTTTGAATAAATATATTTTCAATATATTGCCTATTTGTTTTGTGTTAAGAAACTAAATTAATAAATTTTAAATGGTTATTCTAAATTTTGAAAATTTAAAACAAATATAAAAACTAAAATTTCAAATTACTAATAAATATTAAATAATATTAAGAATACTTAGATTTTTAATGATCACTTTTCTATAAAAATATTTTCTTTACTATATAAATTATAGATTAAATTAGAAGCTAAATTTACTATATTTGGAGAATTATTTTGATAAAATTTATGAAATTCTTAGATTAATAATGAATGTATTATCTTAGTTTTAACTTTTGGTATTTTCGTAATAGATTTATTTTAATGTGAATAGTGAAAAATATTGTTTTAATAAATACTATGAATTTTATAATATCGTTTGGAAATAAAAATAACATAAAATTTACAAAACCTTTTTCTTGTCAAAATTTATATTTTATAAGTAAAATTATACACTTAAGACTATTATGTTTACTTTACAAACCAATATTTGACATTTTCGAACTTATGTTATATTTTTATCTATACAATTTTTAAGGTGTTATACATTTATTATTTCAGGATTAATTTTTATCACTTGTAGAAATTTTAATTAATAAAATATTTTTTATATTTTGAATGAAAAGGTCCCAATTATGTAATAAGGTCCATTTTAATTTTCATTATAAAAAATATATTACTTAAGTAAAAAACTAGTCAGCACAGTAAAAGATAAAATGGAAAATGGTTAAATATAAGCATAAATGACCTAAAACATGTTAAAAAATGACTATAAATGAGTTTTTAGGCTTTATTGATCTTACCATATACTAACCTCCATTATTATCTAATTTGGATCCATTTTCCATGTTTAAAATGTTTTATTTTTTTTATATTAAGAAATTCTATTTATAACAATACCATTTCGTTCACTTATAAAAGGAGTCTCCAACCACACATTCTAAGATACAAAAGTAATTCAAATTCTATCCTCCTATATCCATTATTTAATTTCCAAATATTTTTCTAAATACTTATTGAGCTTCTTTTCACTATGGGTTACCGAAATTATTTCTTTACAACAAGGTTTCTATAAAAAAATCATGTTCTTCTATGTAAGTATTTTCTCCTCTATAATCATTCTTTCATTTAATATTCATATTAGACTTATTAAATATATTTTATCCATTATAATATAATTACATCAGTATTATTATTAGACTTAAATATTGTTATATTGATGAAATAACTAGTATCTACCTTTTCGCTTTCCATAGAAAAACAAAAATGGCGTTCATGTGAACGTGCAAAATATAGCCTCCATAGAGTGGTGTTTTTCATTTTCCATCAGAAAACTAAATGGGTTATTATAATAATTTATATAATAAACTAATAATGATCTATAAAACATGATTACGTTTATTTAAAGGTTATATTAATATTTAACTCATTATTAATACACCGACACTTGATCATAAAAAATCACTGAAATAATCTTGTCACTAATTCCGTCTTCATGGATCATGAATGAAAATCAAATGTAATGAAACTAAAACATTATAAATAATTATAAATAATATACTCTAGTAACTTATAAAATATATTAATGACTAACTTGTCATCAAATAATAGGGATCAACATTGATATTTTAAAGGAAGCACATAACAATCAAAATCGTTAACATCCGATGATGAGAATAAAAAATAACCAACAAATAAATGTATAATAAATAATTATAATTTAATATTGTCTTGGGTAATACATATATATAAGGTTAAAAAATAGGTTATTAATATGGTTATATTCATTATACATTATTTTAAAGTGCATTCGTTTAAGTCGGGAGAAAAAGATAAGGGTATTTATCGACTCAACTTCTTTTCTTGAGTAATAATTATTCCTCTTTGACTATAGTTTAACAAGATTATTTTATTATATTAGATAATGATATTATATTTAATATATTCATTATATTTTATGGAATTATATTCTCACATATAATACATCACATTTAATTGAATTCTTTGTTTATAAAATTTGTTGATGTTAAGAATAATTTCCATCCTCTTCAAATGAGATATTTATCTTCAATATCTATATTCAATCTTACTTCCAATGTTTTCCTTTATTATTTTGAAATTTAAAAAATTATTATTTCTATATAACTTAAAATATCTCTTTAATTCTATTGAAATGGTATATTTATCACTCTTTTTACAATGTGGGTTTCAAAAAAGGTATTTTAAAAATTTAAAAGGGGTTTCCTTTCACAATTGTATGTTTTATCTTTCACTCCAAATTTACTTTTTCAAATATTTATGCCCATTTAAAGGATATTTTATTGAGATTTTTTTTAAATATTTTTTTAAATTATTCATGACAACATATCAAATTATTTTTTTAAAGTGACTCATAACTTTTCCTCTTTACGTCGATGTTAAGAAATTATATCTAAATACATTTTTTATGTTTTTATTCCATTTTACTCTTTTTTATAAATGATCTATATATTATTAAGTATTTTTTTAAAAAATTAACTTATAAATTACTTTATAAAATACTCTTTTTTGAGTGACTTATGTTTTTATATTAACTAATCTATTTCTTGAAGTCATTTTATGTGATACCATTTAGAAATGTAACAAAAACAATTTTTTTTATATAGGTTCCTTATGATATTATTAATGATTTATTTAATATGGAATACATATTTATGAATAATGATGTGTGGGGTGATATATCTCCATCCAATTCACTTGTTAAAGTTTTATATCTTATGATAAAATGAGGTTGTTGGGTGTACATGATTGTAGATATATTTCTTCACAAGTTTGTTGTGTGGATATGATTACAAATAGATTTATTCATAAGTTCATTGGGTGGACATGGTTATAGATATATTGATTCACAATTTTCTTATGTGGACATGATTTTTGGTGTCTTTATTCAAAATACTATCCATAGACATAATTACTGAGAACCTTTCTCACTATGTTATTATTTCTTTGCTTATGTTTGCATCACATTAATAAGTTTTTCATCACAATAATGTTATAACTAATTATGTCTTATGTTATAATCATATACTTGATTTATTTAATATGATCCATTTTTATATTGGTATGACTCCTAATGTTATGTTATTAGACTTTGATTATGTTATCATACCTATAAGATTAAATTATGATAACTTATGATCTTTATTGTTTACCCTTAATTAGCATTTGAGCTCACCATTTCTTATGCTTCAGTTCCACAAGTTATAAAGGAGATTATTATGTTTGATGTTTTAAATAGGGTATCATGTGAGAAGTATGATTATTGTAGACACTAATAATGTTTTATAATAATGTTTTTATGTATCTAGACTCCAAAGACACTAAAACCTTGGGTTATCTGGCATGATTAATTATGATATGTAATGAATAATCACGTGAAAGGATGTATTTTATATGGATATTTAAATGAGGTTTAATTACTTCCAGCTGATCCAAACTCACCTTCAGTTTTATATTATTTTTTTATTTATTAAAATATTACAAGTCCTATTATAAAAACAAAAAGTAAACAAACAAACACACTATATGATGTACACTAATATATATAATATGTATTTATTTAAATTAAAATACGTGGAATGGATGTGAAACCCTTGGTTGGGGTGAGATTTGAACCTGTGACTGGTTCAATTCCCTGGATTTCCCATAACCAGCAGATCCCCATTGATTCCACTGCCATGTTATTTTTTTCATAATTACATTGTATATTTTTAGTGATATTAAAAATTATGTGCATGGATATAAAATTCATGAAACAAAAAAATATAAATGAAAAGAATGAATTCTACATAGATGATCAAGCATGGAATCGAACTAGTACTAGTTTCTTCATGCAAACTTGCACATCCCTCAACACATACCTCATTATTGGTTTTTATTATTTTATTATATATATTAATATAATTTTTAACTCATTTTTATAGAAAAATAATTATATAACTATATCTGATATAATCTCTTTATTATTATAATATATATAAATATTATATATATTTATATATTTATATTATTACATGACTTCATTTAATCCTGGTATAAGTCATGTAAAATTTTAATTATTTAATTAAAAATATAATAAAATATTCATTTAGTTTTTTGAAGTGGGTATTTACACTACTATTGTTTTTCCTCATTAATTTATAAAAATGGTATATATTTAGTTGTAATAATACATTGAATATAAATTATTTCCCATCATAATGCATATTCACGCTCCCATGTAAGGTCAAGTAATCAAGAGTCAGACATTAATGAGGGTGAATTAGGAAAAATGTGAGGGCACTAATTTACATCATCAAGACATGTGTATTAGATTAAAGGGAAAAAGAAAATAAATAGTAAGGCCTATAAACTCACCTAACTACTTAAGGTAATTATCCTCATATGAGTATTTATCTTTTACAAGATGATTAAAGTTATAAATTGGAAATAAATCCTCATAATTTAAAAAATATCAATGAATAAAAATTCATTATAGTTTTTTAGTTAAATTTTTTTAAACTATTTCCAATTTTAACATGTTTATTAATGAATTAAAAATTTAAAGGATAAATAATGAATTCGAATAAAGAGATAGAAAGAGAGAATGAGGTAGGGAGGGAGAGAGGGTAGGGTAAAAGTAATGCTTTTTCGTTTGGGTTAGGTGGACATCCTTCTTTGGATAATGGTGGATCCTTTCTAAAATTATATGTGTTAGAGAATATTTTTTATTTACAGAATGAAAATAAAAAGAATTGTTTTTTTACACAATATATAATCAACTTAAAAAAATACCCTAACCTCTCATCACTCCTTGAAAATGGAACCAAAATTTGAACTATCTATCCCGACACATAAAATTAATTATGTTTTTATAGGTGATTTATAACATATAGAATAATGTAGGTAATATCTCAAGGAGCATTGATGGTTTTTGAGTGTGATTTTTTAGTATGTTTCATAAAACAAAAATAAAAACCAGGGGGGTGATAAGCTTTTAGAAATATGAATGATGTAACTTGAATAATGAAAAAATATTTGTAAAATAAATTAGAGTTTGAGAGAACTATGAGAAGGTGATCATGAATAATATTATATTTATTTTTCAAATTTCTTGTTCTTATATGATTATTAGGTTCTATAATAATTATTTATTTGATTGTTAACCAAGATCTTGGTTACCCTCTAAGACTTTAAAACAATACCCTTAGATTTAAACATTCACATCACAATCATGTAGTCAATTTCTAGCCAATATGAATGTTAAATAGACCTCTAAAGAACACTAAAATCTCAAATGTTTGGGAATGAAAAGGATTCTTATGTTTTCTATTCAGAACAACACAAGTCACACAATTAAAATCCTGAACTTACTGGTAATGAATAAAATGCATTTCATTCAATTACATCAAAACATTGAAAAAAATTAAATATATATCTAATAAAACTATTTAAAACTAAAAAATAAATGAAACTATTAGAAAAGTATGAATTAAAACTCAATTTTAAAGTGTGTGACTCCCTCACAATGATCACATACCATTTAGTTGTCCATTGAGGGGAGGAAGATGCTCGAGTGAATATCCTTATTTATTTAAACTCTACCTATGAGGATATGGAGATCCAAAACCTAAAAAGTAATGAGAATGACCTTAAATCTCTCCAAAATGGAAGAACCTTACCCCTTGGTCTATAACAACCCAATCCTCTTACATATATATTATTATATGATTTTTAAAATAAATATCCAATAAACACACCCCAATAATCCAGAGGCCATGTGTATTTGGGGTAATAGGTTCATAATACATGCATATGAATATAAGACACAAAACATTTATTTTAAACTTCATAATGTTATATTAAATCCATTTGATCATAAAACACTACATAAGACAACTTGGGGAATACATAATGAAAAGGGGTGAGCTATAAATCCTGGTAAGGGAATACACATGATAATGAGACATAACATAAGAGACAAAATAAATAGCATGATATCATAAAATAAATAGTCCATGAATAATCATATGAAATCATGACATAAATGAGATAAAACAATAATATCATGACATTATAGGAATGCAAAAACATCATAATACACTACATCATAAGCATAAGTCAGGGCTCACCATCGAAACATAATAACATAGTGGAAAAATTCCCATAGTGGATTATGTTAACTCCCTAATCCCATATATATAATCTCATGGAATATAATAATTAACCAATTCATTAGATCACTATCTAGGTTAAACCATCATAACTTGTACATGCATATGTGTTCTATAAAAGGAAATTAAACATAAGGCATAAGAATAAGAATTACCCTTGGAAAGAAATGGGTTAAACAATCATGTATTATAACCAAATATAATATCATAATTATTTCCATGAAATATGGTAATAAATAATTCTTGGACTTCCATAGATAAAAAATAATCACAGGACATGAAAAATTATGTCCAATACAAGTGAAGACATGGAAAGTAGTGGAAAAGTAACTTTGGAAATGTACCTCTTAGGCGAGGTTTTAGGAAAAAAATGTAAGAGTATTTAAATAGGGTATAGGGAATAATAATTTCCATAAAACATAAATTAACTATTTTTTTTTTCAATTATAAATGTATATATTTTATAAACCACAAAATTTTTACAAAATTTATGGAGTAGTACTTGATATGATGTAAGAAACAAAGAAGTCCCCATTAATCAGGTTTTCTTAATAAAGCAAACTGAGAAGGAAACCTTCAAAACACATATATCCCCAACAAATAAAGATAATAATAACCAGGTATATATGTTTGGGGCACAAAAATATATAATTTTTAAGAAATAAATGATAATAATATTGTGATGAAGTGAGTTTTAGAGGGAAATGACATGAACAAAAATAAAGGAGGGTGGTTCTAAAGTCCCATTACCTCGTGTCCTTGACTCACTCAGTACAGTCGACTAAATTCTTGAAAAATAAAATTAAATTTATTAAACACTCTATTAATAACCTTTTCCATCTATGTTTTATTTATTACTATTGCTTTATTTTCATTTAAAATTATTTTTTAAAGGCATCATGTTTATTCCAACTCTCTTATGGGTGTTCGTTTCCCGGTTCCAAAGTCGCTTTGGTTTGGGGATAATTATTTAAGTTCTAGTTAGATGAGAATACAACATAAAAAGTGAAATGAAATGATATTAATTTCCTTACATAATTTGAAATGGTCCTAAATATAAATATGTGATAGGAAATAGGGATGGTTCATTTATTATAAACATTATCGTTGTATGATTAGTTCATTTAGACTTTTTTACTGACTATCATGAACTAGATTTTTTTTATTTAATTCAGTGATTATTAAAACATTCTAGAACATGAAAGAAGATATAATAAAATTATTTTACTTATATTTAACCATAATATTGTTTCTATAACTATAAATGAGGGTGGGGGAGAGAAGATAAATACTTTGTTTATGGAGGTGGTGAACCCACCATAATATGAAAGATTATTTTCATTTTAGAATGAAATGAAAAATCTTTTATGATTGATATTAAATAATAAGAATAAAATTATAATATATTAATTATACTAGAGTCATTATGAAATTTTTTGATCAAATAAGTGAGGAGGAGGTAGAATAAGAGAATATTAAAGGATAGTTCAGTTACAAACATTACCTCTTTGGATGTCCTCTCTTAGATGAAAACTTATGACACCTTAGTATGGAACTTTTGTAATAACATAAATCATTATATGTCTGGAGAGGTATGGGGAGTTATTTTGGTAGAATATGGGTGGTCTAAGAAGCATATAATGTGTGGGGGAGAAGGGATGGTGAGAGGTTGTATTTATAAGGGGAGGAGAGGTTTTTTTGAATATAATAATAATTAGTTTATTATTGTTTATCATGATTATTAATAGTGATAAATAATGTGAAAAAATATAGTAATTAGATCATGTGAGTTTTAACTGATGGTTTCTTTCAATATCCATGACTCAATTATTTATCTATTTGACTTATAATATTAAATAATATATTTTACAATTCAAAAAAAATCATCATTTTCAGAAAAATAATAAAAAATTAATCCTGATTTTTTTTAATGTGTAGATTCAAAAAAATTAAATAAATTTTATGAAAGTGAATTTTTTATATATTAGAACATAAATTTTTTAATAAAATTTATACTTATGTTAAACATACAAATTTTTTATATTATGATCAATTTTTGGAATCTTTGAAAAATTAATTATAGTCTCAAAATATTATTCCATCATTATAATTAAAATTAGCATTATTTTATAAAACTATTTTATGATTTTTTTTCTATTTATTTATATTTATTATAAAAATTAAAATAATACACATGTGTTTTACAAAAATAAATACACATATTTTATCATTTTTTAAAAAAATTATTTATTTGTATTGTGGTATAAATTTTCTATATTTTAATTTAAAAGATACAAAAAAATTGTTTTATAATTTCATCATTCAAGTTATTATTCTATCATCTAGGTTACTATCCCTAATAGTTAGATTACTATTCCAACAGTCATATAATAGTCACCTTGCAACGATCAGGTAACAATAAGATAATATTCAGATCCTAATATTTATATTTCCTTTTACAACCTATATATACTCTACTATTATCATAACTCCTAATTCACTAATTTTCTTACTAGGATATATACTTCCATTAATAATTTATATCATTTCCCTCATGCTTCTCTTTCTTCTTAGATTAATTATTTTAGGAGTGATCTTCATGGGAGAATTCAGGTCCACAGAGTTTACATTAGTGTGTGCATTATTTTTTTTATCTCACTACATTATTCCTAGATGTTATAATCAATATTACTTTTTTATTTTTAATGTTCCTATTAAATTTACAATTATTTATATGTGTGTCTATTATAAAACATAATGAAACAATAATAACAAAACGTGATTTCTTTTAAAAATAGAAGGAATTCTCCCCCCTTCAAGAAATTTCACCCTCAAAATTTCATTTCTCCCACATTTATGAAAACACTAGAGGGTATTTTTATTTCACTAATTCATATAGTTAACATGTACCCTCATCATACTTATGGTTTATATATAGTACTTTTACTAGGTGAGTTGTGTTTTTGTGTAGAATTTAGTCTCTATGATCTGAGATCTTCACTGGATGCTCCTCATAAGAGATATCATGATCCAACTATACAAAATCAAAATTCTGTACATGTGAGGTATATAGTATGTACTTCCTCAAGAGGGATTCATGTAACACATCATGTACCTGAGATAGCGTTAGTGGGAGTTCTAGTTGATAAATCACAACTCTAATGCAATCAAAAATCTTAAAGGGGTCGATGTATCTAGGACTCATATTTCCCTTCTTACCAAATATCATGACTCTATTATAGGGAGATTTATAGAGTAAAAATTTATCTCCAACCTCAAACTCTATGCCTCATCGATGTTGTTTTTTATAGATCTTCTATAAACTATGATTTTACTAGATATTCTGTCGAATGGTATTGACAATTTCTACCATTTTTAACCATTTTAGGTCTAGGAAACTTGATCTCACCAACTTCATCACCATATGTGGGTGTTTTAAATCTCATCCCATAAAGGTATTTATATGGATCTATTTGGATTATTTAGTGGAAGATATTATTTAATGAGAACTTGACCAGAGGAAGATATTGATCCCATCCTCCTTTGAAGTCTATCAAGAATACTGTCAAGATATCCTCAAGTGTTTAGATATCCCACATACATTGGCCATCATTTTGGGGGTTATAAGATGAACTGATGTTCAACTCAGTGTTTATAACATATTAGAGACTTCTTTTTGAACCTGGTGGTAAACCTTAGGCCTCAATAAGATATAATCAATATTGGTGTTCCATGTAGCCTCAACACCCACTAGATGTATATCCTTTAAATTTGGTCAAGTGAAAATTCCTCACTAATTTCAATGAAGTGATAAGTCTTTGTAAGATGATCCACTACATCCCATATATAATTATTTACACTAGATTTATTTGGAGGACCTATGATAAATCTATAGTGTTTTTTTTTTCTGATTTCCATTTAGGTATGGGTAATGGTTGCATCATTCCCTTGGATTTTTTACTCTCTCCCTTCACTTTTTGAAATAATAAGGTTTATGATGTGTATTTTTTTATATCCTTATTTATATTATCCCACCAATAGTGATTTCAAAGATATATATATACATTTTGGTGCACTATGGGTGGATGGAGAATATCATTCTTTATGCATCATTCAATATACCCTTTTTTATCTTAGAATTTTATAGTATACATATTACTGACCCAAATATTATAACTCATTATTCAACAATTTTGAACGATTACTATTTTTTTATAGCATCTACTTTATTTTTTATTTCTAAATCACCCCTTTCAGAAACCTTTATCTTCTATAGAATGAATGGATGAACAATCATTCCATATATATAATATTTTTTTTATTCCTTTATAACTTCCATTCCCATCCTTTAGAAATCTAAGATTATTGGATCCTTCTAAATTCTCATCACTAATAAGGTCCCTAGATCCTTTTTACTTAGACAATCTGCCACTTTATTTTCCATTCAATTATAGAAATGGACTAAGTAGTTATATTCTTTGGTCAGATCTAACCATTTTTATTGGTTCATATCATGCTTATTTTATGGGAATATATACTATAGGCTCTTATGATCTATATATGTTTCAAACTTCTCGCCATAGAGATAATGATGAAAAATAATCAATGAAAATATCACTGTAGCCAAATATATTTCATTAGTTGTATAGTTATGCTCATAAAATTTCAAATACCTTGATATATAGGATATCACATTATCATTTTGTATCAGTACACAACTCGAACACTTCTTTTAAGCATCACTGTATACCATAAAAATTTATTCACTTGAGGGTAGTGTGAGTATTGGTGTAGTGATAAGCCTCTTTTTTTCAATTACTTAAATCTATTTTCACATTCATTGGTCTATAAAAACATCACTCCCTTCTGAGTTATCTTGGTTCATTGGATTGAAAATTTTGATAAGTTACTCAAAAATCATCAACAATACCAAACTAGTTCAAGGAAACTATGGATCTCTATTATTGATATTGGTCTGGGATACTTCTTAATAGACTTTTTCTTGGAAGGATCCCCATATATCCATTTTTGGTGATAAAATGACCCAATAATGATACTTCCTCCATAAATAAATGACATTTATTATAATTTGTATACAACTTATTATTTCATAAAGTCTTTAACATAATATTAATGTGATCTTTATTATCTTCCTTACTATTGGAGTATATCATAATATAATCTATAAAGACTACCAAAAATTTGTCAAAGTAATCTCTAAAGACTCTATTAATCAGGTCTAAAAATATTTCCAAAGCATTAGAGAGCCCAAAAAGAATCACTATGAACTCATAATGTCTATAATTTATTCAAAAGGCATTCTTGGGAATATCCTCCTTAATTACCTTTAATTAGTGATATACAGACTAAAGGTCCACCTTTGAGAAGTAAAGGGACCCACATATATAATCAAACAAGTAACAAATCTATGGTAGGGGATAATTATTCTTTATCATGATTTTTTGAGTTCATGATAATCTATACAAAGATACATCGACTCATCCTGATTTATGATGAAGAGGACTCATGCATCCCATAGTGAATTAATTGGGCATATAAAACCCTTTTTTAAATTATATTATATTTTCATCTTGAGTTATTCTAATTAAATGGATGCTATTATATAAAGAGTCTTGGATATAGGCAGAGATATAAGTATAAATTCAATTGATAACTCAATATCTAGGTCCATAGGAAGACCAAAAAAAGCTTCAGGGAATACATAGGTATTGTCTCTTATAATGGACATATATTCAATAATGATTATCTACTTAGTTTCAATCATTTGTGAAATATATTATTACTCATAAGTAAGTAATATCCAATCTTGAGAATAATTTTCAAAAGGAGATTCATCCTCCGACTTACACTTGAACATAATAAGACAATGATTCTATATATGTAGAGTTATTTTACCCTATTGGTAGTTGATGTTATATTTATTTAAGGAAAAACAATCCATTCCCATTTTTGGAATGAAACTCTACTAAATGAAGTATGATTTATTTTTGAAAATATAGTCTACAAACATTGATTGTGGAGGATTAATATAATTGGGATGCAATAATTTCCCCATTTTTTGTTCTCACTGATAACTCAACCTCCATGTTTTGAGGTGGTGTTTGAATAGTTTTACTAAAAAATCATGATATTGAAGAATGTTTAGAACTATAATCAAATAAAACATTTTATATTCTTGAATGAATAACCAATGTACCTTTTACAACATCATTCTAGTGATCCAACTCAACAGTAATAATAACATAATCTCTTCCTTGATCTCTTGTCCTTAGAGGCTATTTTCATTTATTATCTATGATAAACCTTAGTATATGTAATTAACTTTCATAATTTACACATTACTTATAGTTGAAACACTTGACCATAGAATAAGGGTTAATTAGAACCTCATTTTCTTCAATTTAATTAGTGGGATTCTTTATCTCCCTTAAAAATTTCTTATCCGAATACTCCTCTTTTACACACATGAATCATATCCCTATTACCTTGAGATAGTTTCCATGATTCTTATTCCCACACTTTTAACATGTGGAAAATTTGGTTTTCTTTCACCCATGGGGTTTATCCATTGATCCTCCTAAATAAAGATCCATTTTTAACTTTTTATCTCCATCCCCATTAGACTATTGAGTATTACCATTATCCATCTTGACTATAAGGGAACAACACATAATCTCTTCACATATGTCAAAGTATAAAATCACTAAATCTTTTTATAGACTCATTTTAATATACTAGGTAAGTGTTACTTATTAATTTAGAAGTTAATAACAATTATAGATGTGTATTGTGGAATCCTTGAGAATTTTGACTCTTAAGGCTTTATAGAATCATCTTCCTCTTTCTTTAATCCAAGGAACTCCCTCTCCATTTTAAGACAGAGAGTTAAGGAAAAATATTTATAAAAAAATATTTTCTTGAATCCTTCCCAATCCTTGGATTTTATTTACACCTTCAGCTTCATGTTCTTGACTAGTGTTCACTACTGATTAGGTTCTCCATATAGAAGATAAAATGATCAATATGAATTTCTCTTAATTATATAATTAGAAGACATAAAATATCATTTTAATGGTGCTAATCTATTTTTTTATGATAAGGAAGTTAAATTATCTAATAAAATTAAGATACCTTTTTTGCATAAAGGGATAAAAAAAATTTATATTTCTTAGGAGAAGGAGGGAGATCCATATGATTTAAGTTATTATTCATAACTTGAGTTAGTTGATCTTGTACTACCATGAATTTAAGAAATCCTAATCCCATCAGGTAAGACATTTCATCAGGGAAATCATAAAATCTCTTGTCACATTGGTTTTTTACATGATCCCTCATATTTCCCTATATTAACAAAAATAAAAGAAAATTAGGGATGAGAATACTAAAACTAATATTCATATAAAAGGGAAACTATGAACTTGAAAGGAATAACTTATAAATAGAACGTGTTTCCGCACTTATGATTATATAGGTTTCAATATAGGTTATCCATGGTAATTTTCCTATTATTTTTTAATACCTAGAAATATATTTAAGTCCTTTATAATGGTTTGTAAAGAGATTGTTAATTTAACACGGCATATACCCTAGGAATGTCAAACAATGTGTGAAAAAAATAATATTTTTCATACACCAGGTATAGGTTGAGTTAATACCAAATGACACCTTTTGGGGTTATTGTCCCTATATACATCTGTTCCCAATCCACATCCACTTGTAGTATTTAGGAAGGGATTTCATTTCTTGGAAACCATTCACTCTATATTTTTCCAAAATTTGAGGATGTTTTCATATACTTAAACTTATCCCTAGGGGTTTCACTAATGTATTATAGTCCCAATACTAAAAAAATAAAAAGTCCTTTATTTTATATAAACAATAGTGTCTAAAGTCTCTTACACATATTATTATAATATATTTAACATAATATCTAATAAAAACATCCTAGAAACCTAAAGTCCATGTGTATTTGGGATAATTGGTTCATAAATCATCAATATGAATACAAGATAAAAAATAAAAATTTTAAACACAATAATGTTCTTAAAGATCCATTTCTAATTATAAAACCACATAGAATAACCTGTGGAATAAATAAATAAAAAGGGTGTGATATAAATCCCAATAAGAGTAAACATGATAATGGAGAAAAACATAATAGACAAATGAAATAAAATGATATCGTAAAAGACAAGGTTCATGAATAATCATATAGAATAATGACATAAGGAAGATGGAATTATAAAATCATGATGTCATAGGAATATGGAAACATCATAATACATGAAATTATAAGCATAAGTTAGGGCTCACTACTGAGACATCATAACATGGTGGATAGAGTCCCATAATGTATTAGGATTACTCTCTAATACTATACATATAATCTTATGAGATATAAACATTAACCAATAAATTTTTTCTATATATGGGATCACTCATCATAACCTATATATTTATATGTGTGACACAAAAGAAAATTAAACACAAGGCATTAGAATAAAAATTACCCCTAGAAAGAAATGGGTTACATAATCATGTACTATTACTAAATTAAATATCATATTGGTTTCCATGAAATATGGTTATAAATAATTCTTGGATGTTTATAGATTAAAAATAAGTAAATTAAATAAAAAATTATTTTCAAGTGAATTGAAGTGAATACATGGAAAGAAGTGGAGAAGTAACTTTGGAAATGTACCTCTTAAGTAGTGTTTTAGGGAAAATGGTAAGAGTCAATAAAGAAGGTAAAGAGAATAATAGTTTTCATAAAACTAGAAATGAACTAAAAATGTTTTCTTGAATCAAATGAATAGTTTTAAAAACCACATATAGTTTAAAATTTTTATGGAGTAGTACTTGAAAAGCGGTAATAAATAGTGAAGTTCCCTTTAATCTGGTTTTTTTAATGAATGAAATTAAGAAGGAAAACTTAAAAAAATTATATATACAACATAAAATGGAAATAATAATAAGGTATATTTATATTAGGGGAACATATATATAGAATATTAAATAAATTAATGAGAATAATAGTTTTATTAACTGATTTTTATAGGGAAATGACATGACCCAAAATCAAGGTGAGTGGTTCAAAAGTTCCTTTATCTCAGGTCCTTGACTTGCTCGATACGATCACCAGACTTACTAAATAATTAAATTAAATTTATTAAATAATATATTAAGATATATTTTTCATCTATATTTTATTTATTAATATTATTTTCTATTCATTTAAAATAATTTTGTTAAGATAACATATTTATTCATACTCTCTTGAGGGTGCTCGTTTCATTGTTCCAAAGTCACTTCGGTTTGTGGATAATTATTGAAGTTGTTATAAAATGGGACTAAAAATTTATAAGTGAAATGAAATTATATTCATTTAATTACAAAATTTATAATGGTTCTAAATATAAATATGTTTTCTGACATTGATAAGATTCATTCAGTATAAATGTTATCGTTATATGGTTAGTTCATTTAGGCGGTTTTACTGAACATCATGAACTAGATTAATTTTATTTAATTAAATTATTATTAATACAGTAAATAAGATGAAATAAGTTATAATATAATATTTATCTTTATATTTAACCATAATAATATTTTTATAACGATCCATGAAGGTATTGGATAAAAATAAAGTGTAATGAACAACTCATTCTCATTGGTTTGAGAACACGATGAGTCATTACTGGGCCTTAGGAGACATACAAAAGATTCCAAATGCTGGAAATAAATGCCTAAGGGTTTAAAAGACAATTGGGAGGATGGTTTACCCTTTTAAATATAAACTATAAACCAATCAACCACAATCTATAACTGCTATATGATTCATGAACAAAATAATGACAATTCTGAAAACCTTTTATAGAAAAGTGAGCCAAAAATAGTGTTATAGTGGAAGAAAACTAGAAATAAACCTAATAAAATAATATAAATAAACAATACACCAAAATAACCAAAAGACTCCAGGCTCCACTAGCTCCATTCTCCACCACCACCAGGTAGCTCAACAACTCAAGAAGTAGTGCTAGAAACCTGTTTCACCCTACCTTTGCCCACATACCATAAGATGACATCTGCAAAAGAACCAAAGTACCAAATTAGAGGTGAGTATAAAACTCAGTAGGATTTTACCAATGAATTCCCTACTCACACCACTATGATAGAAGAGTTAGATACATTTATATAAAATATTTTATACAAATTTTTTTGAAAATAATTTATAACTAAATATAAACACTTCTCAAATGAGTTTATAAATAAATATACACATAAATCATGTGAAACAATTTCAAAAAAAGCTATACTCCAGGTAAAAATATAAATAAATCTTTAAAAAAATTTCTAAAAACTACTTTGGAAAACCAATAAACTCCACACAACAACAACTACCAAAAACACATGCATCGTTATGACAGTTTCATAATCATGAGCAATTTCTCATCGATATACCAAGTTTTCAAAAGTTAATTATTCCCCATGTGACATTAAAAATTTGGAACCAGAAACATGATCATATTTAAACCATGCCTAGTAATTAAATATTATATTCACACCAAGTTTTCTGAAAAACAAAAAACAATTTGAAACAATTTGAAACAATTTCACCTGTTTCAATAAAATCAATCGTTTATTGAAAACTTTCCAACCATCCAATTTCAAAACCTTAAAGCATTTGAAAAACCCATATATCAACTAGAAAAATTATAATTAAATCAATTTCAAAAAATTCCAAAATATATATAATTTATAAATCCCCATTTAAATTAAAAACCAGGGTTTTCACAATAATCCCCAATTTTCCACTTTTTCCACCACCCATCACTAAAGAGGGTTTAATAATTGCACAGTAGAAAAAAAAACAATTTAATTTGAATAAAGAATTAAATTTTATTGTATTAAAATTAATTCCATCATGGGGAGATGAGAGTGAATCCATCTACCTTGCTCGTTTCAACGAAAACCGACAATGTACAAAGAACACTCAAGAATCCCAGTCAAGATTCCAAGAAACTACCAAAGATCTCCACCCCTATCATGAAAAACAATAGATATAACATTACTTTTCTTGAAAACTCTTAGATCTACCCATATGTGTCATAGATATAATAAAAATATATGAAAGGAGGAGTATATCTAAGAAACTGTGAATAAAACAATGAAGAACATACACTTACAGCAAAAATCTACCTTCGATTCTCCAAGGAACATGTTCGGATATCTTCTAGATCAATGGGAGAACCTCCTTTTGAATTTGAGGGAGAAAAAATTCATGTTATGGTTTATTTTCGTTGTAATATATCGAACATATGACAAAACCGAATTAGATCTACAAAGATAGGGAATTAGTTTTGGCCTTGCACAGTTTGACCACATGGTTTGGCCAAATTGTGTACTGACTGTACACCCACTTTTTCATAAAAAACCCTGAAAAAGTATTCCAAATTCTCCCCAAATTCCCACAAAACCTTTAAAAATATAAAAATATTCTAGGAAGAGTTACATACCAGAAATCAGGTGTGCTAAATTCTCCACACCATTGGCCTTTTCTTCCTTGAAAAGTTGAAAGCGATCACTACACTGAAAGAGTTATGGAAATTTCTATCTCATTTTGTTCTAATGTTCTGATGTCTCTTCTTGAATATGAATATGTTTTCATAACACCCTCACTATACCGATACTTTTTCCATGAAATACTTTGTCTTTCCTATCCATAATCTACATCGGGATATGTACCAAAGAAGCATCCGGCTCTTGGTCAATGTGATCCAATATGATCACATGAACAGGATCAGACTGATACTTTTTCAACTACGATATGTGGAACACATTGTGCACCTAATTTAACCATGGTGGCAATGCCAACCAATATTCCACCTCTCTAACCCATTCTCGTATCTCAAAAGGGCCAATGTATTGGGGAGACAATTTTCTCTACTTCCCAAAATAGTGATGTCAAAGCCTTAGAGAGATCCTCAAGAACACATGATCACTCATTGTAAATGATAATAGTCTTCGATGATGATCCACATATGATTTCTAATGACTCTAAGTTGTCTCCATTCTATTTCTAATCAACTATATCTTTTCCATCATTTCTTAGACAAGGCTCGGCCCAACTAATGAGGTCTCACTTGTTTCCACCCAACATAGTGGAGGACAATAAGGAAAACCATACAACACTTCGAAGGGGGCCATATGTATTGAATCCTAATAACTGTTATTGTATGAGAACTCCACCAATAAAAATTTATCTTTCCATAAGCCACCAAAATCCATTATAGAATCCCACAACATATCTTCTAATGTATGTGCTGTTCTTTCAGATTGCCCATCTGTCTGAGGATGATACACCATACTCATATTCAATTGAGTTCCCAGGGATTTCTATAAGGATTTCCAGAAATGGGATGTGAACCTTGGATCTCTGTCAGAGACTATCAAAACTGGTATGCCATGTATCTTTACCACTTCTTGGATATAGATTTTGGATAGATCCACCACCATATGAGTTTCACGAATTGGAATAAAATGGTCCAACCTAGTGAGATGATCTACTATCACCCATACAGAATCATGTTTTCAGACCATTCTTGGGAGACCTGTAAAAAAGTCCATAGCTATCTTCTCCCATTTCCACACTAGAATAGGTCAAGACTGCAACATACCCATTTTCCACTGATGTTCTTCCTTAACTTGCTAACAAGTTAAACACTTTGAAATAAACTCAGCCAATTTTTGCTTCATACCATTCCACAAAAATGAACCTTCAATTATTTATACATCTTCTGTATCCCTAGATGTACAACCCATCTCGAATGGTGGTTGTCATGAGGAAGTTATTCCTAAAAAGAGATAGGTACAACCATCTGATCTTTAAACCACAAAAATGAAGTTTCATCAAGTTTCAAGAACTAAATGCTCTCCCCACCATTGAGTTTTGAACTCATAATCAAGCATTCTGCATCGAAATTTTGTGCCTATTTAACCATTTTTACCAAATTGAAACTACTAAAAATGAGAAGAAAACTACCACATCACCTCATTTTTTGCATTACACATGTATATCGCCTAAGACTGACATCAACTGGCACTACTCTAAAGATTCCTTTTCCAACTGAGCATATTAATTTCTACTTAATGAATCGGCCACCAAATTTCATTTTCTCAGTTTATACATCAAGTAAAATTCAAATAAATGGAGATACTTAATCCATATCCTTTAACTTAGATTCAGATTTCTTTCTGAGAAAATGTGTTTTAAGATCTTATGATCAGTGAACATAGTTAATTTCTCACCAAGGAGATGGTAACGCCAAATATTTAACTCATGAATGACTGCAGATAACTCCAAATAAAGTGTCGGGTAATTATTCTCATGAACTCTCAACTGTCTTGAACCATAAGCAACCACATGGTCTCTTTGCATGAGAACACATCCTAACCCAGATCTATAAGCATCAAAGTAGACCACATATCCCTATACTGGTTTTAGAAAAACCAAGATAGGTACTGATGTTAGATTCAATTTCATCTCTTGAAAAGACTTATAGGATTCTTCACTCCACTAAAAAGGAACATTTTTATTTGTCAACATTGTCATTGGCGATGATAGTCGTGAGAAGTGATGAAAAAAACAACAATAATACCCAGTGATACCAAGAAATCTTCGTATCTCAAAACATTCTTCAATAGTTTCCAAGAGATAACTGCTTCAATATTATAAATATCCATTGAAACACCTTTTAAAAAATCACATGGCCCATAAAGCATTCCTCTTGTATACAAAAATCACACTTAGATAGTTTTTCATACAAACAACAATCTCTCAAGATTTGCAACACTATTTCCATGTGTTCCTCATGCTCATCCCTTGTCATTGAATAGAACAAGATATCATCCTAAAACTCCAAAAAAATAAAGAGTCTAGATATCGCTAAAATATCTGATTCATCAAAGCTATGAACACCACTGGTGAATTTTTTATTCCGAAAGGCATGACTACATATCTTCTTCTGAAAGCTGTCTTCATAATATCTTCTTTCCAAAATCGCAATTAGTGATATCCTGATCAAAATTCAATCTTTGAGAACCACTGAGCTCCCCTCAATTGATTGAATCATTAATTCATGGAAGCATATACTTATTCTTTATTGTGACTTGGTTAAGCTTATGATAATCAATGCACAACCGAAGAGTTCCATATTCTTTCTTCATGCACAAGACAAGTACTTCCCACATAGACATACTTAGCCAAATGAAACCTTTTCTTTATAGCTCATCCAACTAAAATTTCATCTCCATTAATTATATTTGTGCCATCCTATAAGATTTAAGGTATATAGGACTAGTCCTAGAAAGGAGATCAATTATAAACTCCACTTCCCTTATAGGTGGTAACACACAAAAATTTTTAGGAAACACATTTGGAAATTGATCCACTATTGCTAGAAAAATACTATCCTTGATATCTTTCATCAATGCCAAAGTCAACAAAACCAACTAATAAGAGATCATTCCAATCACTGGTACTAATATCCCTGTTGCACCTATTTTTTCAACCCTTTTCCCTCTCAATAGATGCTCGACACCATCCTCAGTTGTGAAACTTACAATCCTACTATAACAATCGATGTGAGCCTTGTAAACTATCAACCAATAAATTCCTAGGATTACATAAAATACATCCATATCTAGCACTAATAAATCCCAAAACTACTAAGCTACATCAATAGTTATAGAACACGCTCTACACATAAAGGATCGATATTCTCTTTCATTGAAAGTGGTTTGACATTTTATCACAGAAGGAATCATTTCAAGTTTAAAACTCATAAAATCAGAAGTATGTGAAGAAATAAAGGAATTTGATGCACTTGTATAAAATATCAATTTCATAAGGGTATATTTTAGTAGAATCATACCTCACATTGTAGATGGTCCAATCTGATCATTCAGAGTCCCCTACTCTACTGAATATACCTGCCTGGTCATGGAACTCTGATCTTTATTTCTTCGTTAAGATTTCCCCTTTTGAGGTGTCATGGTGTTCCTAGAATCACCATGGGTATCTCCGCTCTATTGGTGGATTTGATTCTACTGGCCTCACCCTATCGAAGCATATGATGCCTGCGATACCTCAGAAGTGTCCCGAGCACCCAAAATTGGATAACTACAACAATATCACTAATGATGTCCCATTTTTTTTGTAGTTGTAGAATTATAGAATTTGTATTGTATAATATATCTTGATGTGGTCTAATGAACCACACTGATAAAATCCCAGCTGACCCTTTGGTTTAGTAGGAAGATTTACTCATCTAGCTATTTGACTCTGATTCCCATTTCCACCCTAGAAATAGGTGTCCCTCTTCCTTTTTCTCCCAATAGTTGAGTTCCCACTATTTCCTGTAAGTATCATCATGCTTCCTCCTCCCATAGCTCCATAGATATCTTGCTCAGCCACAAATTACCTATTTACCATTTCTATATACTCTAGGATACAAAGTACTCCAATCTTTGACTGAATCTCCTACATGATTCCCAACTCGAAGATTCATGCCTTCAAGATCACAATTTCTAAAACTTCTGGTGAAAATCACACTAAATTCATGAATTGATCTATATATTCAGTAACAGAGAGTATCTCCTACTTTAGGATAAAAAAGTTTGTTGTTCGTTGGATTCTAAAATTTTGAGGATATAATTGTTTGTTAAACAATTCTTCAAAATCCTCCCAAATCAAGCCCTGATCCAATCTATCTTTCATCACAAAATCCCACCACTGGAGTTTAATATCCCAAAAAATATAAGTTTTTAGTTTGAACATAAAGTCTGATGGTGTGCTGATGAAGTCAAAGATTCGATTCATCCCATTCAACCAACCCTCTTCCCTCTCTGGTTTCAAATCACCCTGGAAGATGGGTGGCTTCTACTTCTGAAACTGGATGGAGTGGTCCACCTACCATGGATCCTACCTTTGATTCCATGTGTACACATCTTGGAATGTTTGGACTATACATTTCACCAGCTCTTGGTTCACCTGTGGCTGAGGTGCGACTACATTTTCAACATCTTCCTTAGGTTGGTTTACACACCACCTACCAGGTGACATTTCTAAACAAAAACACATTCTTTAAGTCTCACTCTTATATAAATTGATTGGCTTGGAATTTCAAATTATACAACATCAATATCAAAAAATTAATTTCAAAATATAACTTATTTTTGAAAATAAAACACTCTTGCTTTCAAAAATCACAACATTTTCAAAATAAATCAACTATTTCTTTTTTAAAGTCTTTCATTTGAAAACAATTTTATTCATTTTTTTCAAAAATAAAACCATGATCTAAATAATATGTCTTTACTCAAAATGAGATATGAAATCCTTGTATGAATTCATTTATATACAATGCATGTGATTCTGATCTCATTGGATAAACCCATGTCAGTGAGACTACACTATCATACTAGTGTTTCCAAAACACTTATGTACCCAACTCCCTAGTTACTTAAAGTTAAACATAAAAAGGTTTTGCTACATCTTTTTATGATCCACATTCCAAGACCAGAAAATCCTAATATTTTCTAAGAAGACCACACAAAGAATATACAAGAAGTATTTCAACTCCAAGACCAAGAAAACTCAAGACTACTTGTTCTATAGAGAAGGGACCAAGGTGATACCATTTGTAATGACCAATTCATTCCCATTTGATTATGAACACAATGAGTCATTACTGGGCCTTAGGTGAAATACCCAAGATGCCAAAGGGTATCAATAAATTCCAAAGGGTTTCAAATACTAGTGGGTTATGATTTATCCTTTTAAAGATAAACTACAAACCAACCCACCACAATCTATAATAGCTATATGATTAATGAAAAAAATAATGAAAATTTAGGAAACCTTTTATACCAAAGTGAGCCCAAAAAAATGTTCTACAGAGGAAGAAAACTAGAAATAAACTTAATATAAGAAGATACCTTAACAAGACACAAAAATAGAAAAAAGACTATAGGCTCCACCAGTTCCGTACTCCACCACCACCATATAGCTCAACAACTCAAGAAGTAGTGCTAAAAACCTGATGCACCCTACCTTTTACCACATCCCGAAAGATAACATCTGCAAAAGAACCAAAGTCAAAAAGTAGGGGAGAGTATATAACTCATTAATATTTCCCAAGTGACTTTCCTAATCATTCCACTAGGATAGAAGAGTTATCCACATTTATATAAAATAGTTTATACAATTTTTTTTTTCAAAACAATCTATAACTAAATATAAATACTTCTCAAAATGGTTTATAACTAAATATAAAATAAAACCATGTGAACCAATTTTATAAAAATATTTACTCTAGTTAAAAATTTAAATAAATATTCAAAACAATTTCTAAAAACTACTTTGTAAAAACAATAAACTCCACACAACAATAACTACAAAAGATGCATGCATTGTTATGACAGTTCCATACTCTTGAGCGGTTTCTCATCGATCTACCAAGTTATCACAAGGTAATTATTACCATGTGCCATTTAAATTTTGATACTAGGAAAATTATCATATTTCAACCATGACCAGTAATTCAATATGATACACACACTAAATTTTCCAAAAAACCAAAACCAATTTCAAACAATTTCACTTGTTTCAATAAAAACACCCATTTATTTAAAACTTTCCAATAATCCAATTTAAAATCCATAAAGTGTTTAAAAAACCCATATATGTACTGGAAAAATTATAGATAAATAAATTTTAAAAAATTATAAAATATTCATAATTTAAAAATCCTCATTTAAAATAAAAAACCAGGGTTTTCAAAACCACCACCAATTTTCTATGTTTTCTATTACCTATCACTAAAGAAGGTTTAACAAATTTAAAGAAGAAAAAAAAACAATTTAATTAGAATAAAAAAATAAATTTTAATGAATGCGAATAAATTATAGCATGGGGATATGAGAGTGAATCCACCTACCTTGCTTGTTTCGATAAAAACCGACAACAGACAAAGAACACTCAAGAATCTGAGTCAAGATTCTAAGAAACAACCAAATATCTTCTAACCTATCATAAAAACACCAGATATAAATTTATTTGGACTAAAAGATATTATATACACCCACATGGGGCGTATATATAAAAAAATATTTGAAAGGAGGAGTATATTTATGAAAAAGTGAAAAAAAAACGACAATGAACGAGCACGTACAGCTAGAATCTGCCTTTGATTTGCCAAGGAACGTGTTCAGATCACTTCTAGATCGATGGGATAACCTCATTTTGCCTTTGGTGGAGAAAAAATTTATGTTAGGGTTTATTTGGTTTGAAATATATCAAACATATGTCCAAACCAAATTAGATCCACATAGATAGCTAATTAGTTTTGGCCTTTCATGGTTTGGCCACACGATTTGGCCAAACCGTGTGCTGACTGTGCACCCCTTTTTTTTTACCCAAGCCCTAAAAAAGTACTCCAAATTGTACCTCAACTTCCCACATAACGTTTAAATATATTAAAATAACCATGTAAGGGTTAAATACTAGAAACTAGGGGTGCTACATGTAGTATATTATTTATGGAGGTTGTAAACCCACTATAATATGAACAATCATTTTCATTTTAGAATGAAATAAAAAGTGGTTTTAAAATTTATATTATATTAAAAAAATAAAACAATATAATATTTATTATATTGGATTCATTATTTTATGTTTGATTAATGTATCGAGGAGGATGTATAAGAAGATAAGATTAAAGGATTATTCATTTAAGAATAATAATTCTTTGGATGACCTCGGTTGGGAAATAACTTAAGATAATTGCAATGGTATTTTTGTAATAAAATAACTCCTTATATGTGGGTAGTGGAATAATTTATATTTGGAAAGAATATGGGAAATATAATAATCTTAGAATGTGTGGGTATAAGTGGTGGTATTTATAAGGGGTGGAGAGGGGTGTTTTATGAATATAATAGTCATCAAATTATTATTTTTAATGAAGAATGTAAATAGTGATGAATCTTGTGAATAAATATAGTAATTAGTGCATTTTATTTTTAACTAATGTTTTCATACATCATCTATGACTCAGGTATACATTTATTTAACTTATAAAGTTAAAAATCATATTTTTCCATATATTAATATTCACAATTTTTTTTTTCATTTTTAGAAAAATATCAAAAATTCATCCTAAACATTTTTTGTTGTGTTGATTACAAAAATAAAACACATTTTATAAAAAATAATTTTTTATATATGAAATTTTTTAATTAAAATTATTATTTATTTGGAAAATACTGATTTTAATATTTTGATCAATTTCCTGAACCTTGGAAAAATTAATTATGGTCTCATAAAATTATGTTACCATTATAATGAAACTTAATATTATTTTGTGAACACATTTTATAGAAAAAAATATTTTATATTTTTATATTTATCATAAAAATTAAAATAAAACATATTTATTTTACAAAAATACAAAAAATTATTTTATTATTTTTAAAACATTTATTTCTTTGTATTATGATATAAATTAGATAAATTTTCATTTTATTTAATACCAAAAATATTATTTTATAATTTCATTAGTCAAGTTACTATTCTAACAATCAAGTCACTATTCATAACAGTCAGATTACTATTCTAATGGTTATATAATGGTCACATTGGAATGGTCAGGTAACAGTTAGATCCTAATGGTTATATTTCTCTTTAAAACCAATATATACTCCACCGTTGTCATACCTAATATTTCAACACTTCACCTAAAATGTTTTTATAATTATATTAAAAATATGTATCATATTATTAATGATTTTATTTTAATTTATAATCTTTATGGAAGTAGTAATCTTCATGGGAGAATTTGGTCCTATGGAGATTACATTAGTGTGTGCCATATTATTTTTCTTTTATCTCCCTATATTATCCATGACTCTCATAGTCAGTATTATTTTATGATGTGTAATTTTCCTATGACATGTAAGTCTTTCTATATGCATCTATTGTAAAACATAATAAAATATTCATAGTGAAACATGAGTTCTTTTACTAATAGATGGAATTTTCAGGCTATTAAAAGGTCTATAATGAAAATCAGGTGCCCAAGGTGCTAATTTATAGGCAATGGGACATCATGGTTTTTTGCACATATTTCATAATACCAATTATATCTTGGTTTTGGGAACATAAAAGTCTTTATCTTTAGTTTGAAAAAAATAAAATAGTTATTGGTAGGCCTCTTGAATGTCTCTCTATAATGAGATATATTATCAAAATACACAGTTATACTCTTAACTTTGAAAAGTTCTAGTTTTGCGAAAGGATTTCATAATTTGGGCCACTAGATAGATGATCTGGGCTTAGGTTTCTTCTAAAATATTACATCCCATTCAGTTTGGAATGTGTAAACCAAATTTGAGCCTAATTATTTAATCATATTTTCCAGAATGTGAACATATATTCAAATTTGTGCTAGGGATCCTATGTAGTTTTTCCAATTTTTCTTCAACATTATTTAGGACTCTCCAACTTACCTATACCTATGATGGAAACATAAAATCAATTAAAACTAACTTTTTTAATATTATTTAATATTAATTAATTTAATAAAATGAGAATTTCAATTTATTATATTGGTAAATTAAAATAAAAAATTATTTTAACATAATGGTATAAGGGGGGAAGGAAATATTGAATCTCTACACAATCACACTCTTATGCATAAACATTTTCACTCATAGAAAAATTCACATTTTACCAAAACCATAAAAATGATAAATACATGATTATATTCCCAATATCACGAATATTAAATATTCAAAGGGAATTCAATTCATAGCAGCAATGTGAAAAAACTAATAACTACATGAAAGAGTCAATCTTAGTAAGCATGAAAATGAGTGGAATATAAATTATATCAGAACAAAATTTAAGGAGATGCATGATATTCTTCCCATTAAGGAATTTGTATACTTAACTATACCACTTAAATCCACAATTTTTTGTATGATAATTATTTAATTCTTATTTTAAAATTTTTATTTAGTAAATATAAGCCATTTTAATTTTTTTGGATTAGCTTATTCTTTCCACTGAAACTTCCCCACACCCTTTGTAATCAAATTTAAAAAACCACTCACTTAATCAATATTGGAATTCAAACCATTCTTCTTTCATCCTATATGATTTGTTTTATTATTATTATTATTATATATATTTTTTTGATTTTTTATTATTTTTTTCAATAACAATTTTAGGTATCAACCACAGGTCAATCTGATATAGTAATGAAACTAATCAAATAACAAATTAATGTATATAAAAAACATTTTTTAAATCCAACTAAGATTAACCTAACTTATATATACCATAATTTAAGTAATATAGATTCACACTTCATGGTGGAGTGCATTGATGTATAGAGATATAAAATGAAATAATTAATGTATAAACTGCTCACATAGAGGGTATCAATATCTTAATAGTTTTATAGTGATACAACCAATTGTATCACTAAAAAATAACCAATTATATTAAAATCACCCATTAATGTAAATTATTTCTGAAAACAACCTATTATTAGTGAAATAATTTCTCTTTAAATGTTAAAACAACTTAAAATTGATAAATTCAACTAGAATTTTAAATATATTATATGATAGTTATGAAGGTATGACATGAGATTTGTTTAATTGTATATTATTATTCATAAAAAAAATAAAAGGGAAACATTTTATTCATGATGTTTCTTATTTATTTTTTATTTTTGTTCCTTTTTCCAACCTACAGAAAAATAAAAAAAACATAATATTTAGAAAAAAAATTATAAACAATGTGTACTTATTTAAATGAGAATATGGGGAACGAGGCTTGCTCTGATTCTGATGGTGGGGTTTGAATCAATGATGAATCAATCCCACAGATTTCCCATAACCACTCAAGAAAAGTTTAAACCACCAATATATTATTATTATTTTTAGTGTTTTATACATTTTTTAAATTGTATAATACACATGATGTATGATTTTTTTCTAAATAAAAAGGATAGAGTTGAGTTGCCCAGGACGAAGTGAACCCATGCATTTTATACCATATGTAAAGGACTTTACAATCAACTAAATCCCGTGTTCGGTTTTATATTATTTTTTATATTATTTTTATATTTATAAAAATATTACATATATTTATATAAAATTTGGAAGTGAAACAAATTCAGACACTACATGATGTACAATAACACACACAATATTTATTTATTTAAATTAAAAAAGTGGAATGGATGTGATTCATGTAGTTGGGGTGGGATTTCAACCTATGAATCGTTTTTTTCCACATATCTCCATAAAAATTATATCCCTATTAATCCTCATTCTATTTTATTATTTTTTCATTTATATTGTTTTTTAACAATATTAAATAGAACATGCATCGATATATATGACACGTAAGAGAAAAAAAATAAAAAAGAATGAATCGTGTACCAATGGTTGAGAAAGGATTAAATCAGGTTTACAGTCACTTCCTACAAACTCACACAACCCTATAAACATGATTCATTCCTAGGTTTTACTCTCTCTCTCTCTCTATATATTAACAAAATGTTTTTACTCTTTTTTATAGAAAAATAATTATATAACTTTATGTAACACATTAAATTTACTATTATTTTAATTTTTTTATATATGTTTATTAATATGTTTATAGTATTATATGATGTCATGCAATCCTAATACACATCATGCAAATATTTAATTAAAAATATAATAAAAAATATAATGGAATTCATATAAGTGGGGGCTCCTTCCACTATAGTTTATTCTTAATAATTTTAAAAAAATAATATGTTTTGTTAGGAAAATATGGATAATAAAAGAAAGTTCCCATCTCAATGCTTGTTCACACTCCCATGTATGGTCAAGAAATACAAAGTCATGAATTAATGGGGGTGAGGTAGAAACAATGATTGGGAAGTTATTTATATCCATAAGAGAGGTGTTTCAAATTAAAGGGATAAGAAAATAAAGAAATAAGTTTACAAACTCACTTATCTACTCAAGGTATTCATCTTCTTTTGAGGATTCATCTTTTTACAATTCTTGTAGAATCATCAATGGTCAATCGATACTTAAAAATTTTAAAAGCATAAATTAATAAAAAATAATGTATTTTTTATAGTTGAAAACATTTAATGAGATTTTCATTTTTTAACAAGTTTATTAATAAATTAAATTTCATTGATAAAGAGGTAATAATAATAGAGAGAGAGACTTAGGTGGAGAGAGAGACAGAAATGTTAGGGTAAAAGTGGTACTTTCTTGATTATATTAGGTTTCCAAACTTCTATATCCATTGGTGGACCCTTAATAAAATGAGATGTGTTGGAGTATAATTTTTATTTATAAATTAAAAATAAAAATAATTAAATTATTTATAGAATAGAAAATCAACACAAAAAAATAAACACTCCACCCCTCTTAGTGATCCCCAACAATAATGCCAAAAAATGAACGCACTTTAATGATTCATCAAATTAATAATATTTTTAAATATTATTTTTATTATAGGTTATAAACTAGGTCCCCTAAAAAGGATATTTTAATGTTTTTGAGTGTGATTGTTTAATATTATCTATAAACAAAATTGAAAACAAGGGTAGGGGTTTGATGACCTTTAAAAAGAACTATAGCTTTAATAAAGAAAATTTATTTCAAAAATAAATTGGAGTTTGAGAGAACTATGTGAAAGTGATCATTAATAAATTGTTACACCTATTGGAAAGATAAATTTTATGTTTTATTATTATTATTATTATGATTTGGTATAATTATTTTATTGAGGGTTAGCTATTATCTCGATTACCCTCTAGAACTTTAAAAAATCTAAATAGATCTAAACATTGAAATAAAAATAATTTAGTCAAGTTTTAGAATATATAAATATTAAAAGGAAACAAAAATAAATATAAAATATAAAATATTTTGGAATGAAAATTATTATTGTGTTTTATAATTATAAAAACCAAAGTCACAAACATAAAATTTCAAACCAATTAGAAATGAAATATAAGGTGTTTCATTTAAATTCACTACAAAATTGAAAATACATTTAGATATATATGAAATAACTATTTAAAACCATATAATACACAAAAAATAATACCAAATTATATTACAAAAATCCCTCTCTTAATGTGTAACTCCTTCTCAATGATATCCGACTGTTTATCTTACGATTAGTAGGAGGAAAAGGATGGTTGAATGGATCTCCTCTGACATTTCAAATCTATTTAGGAGCATATGGAGATACAAAACCTATAAGGTGATGATAATTACTAAAAATAAATATAAAATTGGAAATAATAACCCTACTATATATTGAAAATGAGGTTCCAAAGGTTTTAATGTATAGGTAATGGGTGTTAGTTATTTTTGCACATAGATTTCACAATACCATTTGTATCTCAATTTTGGGTAAGTAAAGTCCTCATATTAACATTGAATAAACTGAAGAATTTTTAGATGGAACATTTAATGTATCACTATAAAATTTGGAATCCAAATATGTTTTATTATGGGAGGTATTGTCAAAATATTAAGATATACTATTGATATTGGTAAGTTTCATGTTTTTGAACCGATCACTTTATTTAGGATGATATATGAACAAGTTGGGATTATGTTTTTTTTAAATTTTTTATCCAACATGTTTAGGGGTATTTACAACAAATTATATACCAATTAGTTGAATATATTTTTCAAAATTTGATCATTAGTGCACAAGTGTACTTGGGATTTTATGCTATTTGGCCAAGTTTGCTTCACCTTCATATTGGTCTTTCCAAATTACCTCCACCTATAATGGAAACATAAAAATTATTGAAATTTTACTTTTTAAAAATATTTATAAATAATTAATTTAATGAAATGATAATTGAAATTTAAATACTATAAAATTAATGTACAAAAATAGCCTAATATAGTGATATAAGGGTGGAAATTTATTGTAAATCATTACTTGATTAGAGATGCCAAAGAAGTTTCAACTAACTATATATCTCTTGGTGTGTTTGAAATAAAACAATAAAATAGAAATAGAAATGGTGGTATTAAAATATGATAATTATTAATTAAAGTTATCCCATGATGAATCAAATGTTAAGTATATTTCTTAGATTGAAACAAATATCACTTGAATGATGAGTGATCTTAATGAAATCATTAGATCATGAGAAAATATTTTTAAGATTATGAAAGTAAAATTGATTTAAAAAAATGAGGTTAATAAAATTGATTCCATTTTTATTGAATCTGAAATTACCTTGAAATAATTTGATTAAGTTGAGTTTAAAAATTCCATTAAAGAGATAAAAAAAATCTACCA
Source organism: Viscum album (assembly GCA_963277665.1). Taxonomy (NCBI): domain Eukaryota; kingdom Viridiplantae; phylum Streptophyta; class Magnoliopsida; order Santalales; family Viscaceae; genus Viscum; species Viscum album. The sequence continues at coordinate 1,083,325,463 of OY728136.1, read as the reverse complement.
AATCAACTAAGAAAGGTGTTTTTGACCCTAATAAAGCTAGAAATTGTCATAGAATTCCAAGAAAAATTATATTCACCACTTTATATTACATTAAATATTATGTAAAAAGTTTCTATAAGGGGAATAATGTGATTAATTCAATTAATAATAGGAAAAAAACTATTTTCATCTCAAGTAGAGGTACTAGAAAAGAAAGATATTGAGGATAAGACTAAGGGAAAGGCCAATATGAAAGAAGATGCCTCTAAACATGAGGATGTTTATGAGAATAAGTAGAGTTAAGATAAAAATTTTAAAACCCAAAAATCATAAAATAATAACATGGTATTTGATAGTGTAGGTGACATGAAACACCGAGCTTAAATAACCCAAAAAATATATTTCTTTAAATTTAATCTCTTCGATAGCTTACAGAACACGCAACCCTGAGACTAAATGAATCGTAATACAAAATGTAATTATAAATTATTCATTAAATTTGTAGGTATTACTAGTACTATAAAAATTATGAAAATTATTGTTATCCATTGATTATAAATAAAATAATAATTAATTGAATAAAAAAGAAATGTTTTTTGAAACACTATATTTTTCTAAATTATGGTTTAGTCGTGATTTGCATATATAATTTAACATTAATTTTTAACACTTTTAAAAATATTATTTTATAAAAAAACTTCATTGTTGAAATAATAATATAAAAATTATCTAGGGTGAATTTTTATGATTTTTTAGAAATGTTTCAATTTTTGATGAATAGTGAAAAATACAAATTTTTATTGAAAATTGCCTTTTTTTTAAATAATTAAAAAGGTTAAATTAATTTTTAAATTGGTTTTAAAGTAAATTTATTTCAATTATATTAAAATTATATTTGTTTTTTTCATTTTAATCAATTTCATATTGAATTTTTATATTAAAATCTTCTATACTTATGATAATTTTCTATTTGAAAACTATCATTTTCATCACGTCTGTGAGTATAATTTTAAATTAGATTTTTCCACTTCTATGAATTTAATTTTGAAAAATTTATACCATATTTTGAATCAACAAAATTTATATTATCTAATAATTTCAATATAATATTTTTCAGTTATAAATAATAAAATTAATAAAAATTATTTACTACAGGTAAGGTAAAAACCGATTCACCGGGGGGGGGGGGGGGGTAAAGTAAAAAAATAAGGTTTGAAATGATCTAAAAACTTTTAAATTACCAATTTTATGGATATATTTTAACCATTTCACATATAATGGTCAATAATGACCCATTTTGAGGCTTTTTCAAGACGAAAACAGGGTTTTAATTGAATCTTCTAAAAAACTTTCATGTGTGTCCTCTCCCCAACTTATAAAAGGACACCCCCTCTATTACCCTAATCACACTTCCAAAACCATTTGATTCATAAAATACCTACCCAAATAACTCCCTCAATATCCTCAAAACATTATATATTAGTTGATTTGATCATAAATCCAACTTAGTAAGTCTTTTGTCGCAAACCTAAAGAAGTTGTCTGAAGAAGGGGTAACATTCTTAAAAGAGATTTTTTTATTTTGTTTTATCTTCCAAATAATTAAAATATTATTAAAAAATTATCATATAATAACTTAATTATATAAAATATACTGATATTTTATTATTCTATTTTTATGACCGATATCGATATACTCTTTCATCAAATGGGAAATGAAACCATAGATCGTGTGTATTGTGGACTATCACCTCACGAACCGATGTAATTAATTTACAATCAATACCTTTTGAGGATAGATATAATGATGTATTAAATACATATATATATATATATATATGATATATATGATATTATCATACATTTTTAATTATAATACAACATATACCTTCTTAATTTTAATGTATTTTAAAATATGATAACATCTCTCATGTGTACAATGGACTACCGCCTTGCAAAGTGATGTGATTAATTTTTTACTTATGATTCACCTAGAATGTAATAAGGATATATTTAATGAATATATGTGATATATATGATATGATATTTATTATTTAAGCTTAATATACCACCAAATTCCTTTTCCTTTCACTCATTAATGGAATAATATCATCACTCGTGCGTACGTATGACGTACCATCTCCACGAAACAACGTGATTCATTTTCCATGTCCAAAAATCATGAATGAGTATAAAAATTTATATAATTAGTTAATATGATATTTATAAAATTAATATAATTATGGATATGATTGATCTATATCATATACATAATAACTAGAACTTTCATGAAAAAACATGAAAGATAAAACAAGGTAATTAACACATAAAACAATAGAAATAATAAAATATTATTAGAAAATGACTGGTAAAATGTTATAATAGGATCATATATTATATTATAAATATGAATAGGTTTATTTTATAAATAAATAAAACTCTTAAAACCATTATATAAAAGTTTAATGTACATTCAATTAAAAGTAAACATGAGGTAAGGGACTCCATCTAAATTTCTATTCATTGAGGTATATTGTAATGTTATGCACTTAATTTATTTTATATGGTATTTATACTACCCATTTGACATGTAATATCATTATTAATTAATAAATAATTGTATTTTTAGTTTCAATTTGAATTATTTTAACCAAGGTTTTTTGACATGAAAGTTACCACATGGTAAATAATTTCATAACTCAATTTATTTTTATTGAGTTATATTACTTCTTTGTTTTACTTTGATATTATAAGATTTTGTATATAATAAATTTTATTTTATTATTTTTTATTTAAACATTTTATAAGTGAGTTTATAATTGATACACATAATCTATCTATTTATTAATTCTCACTTCAATGTTATGATCATTATCAGGGACTTCATCTCAATTTCTCATTATTGAGGCATATTATAATGTTATGCACCTAATTTCATTTATATAGTGTATATAATTCCAAATTTTCATGTAATATAATGGATAATTCATAAATAATTGTATTTTAAGCTTTAATTTTAATTATTTCATCTAAGGTCATTTTAATTGAAAATTAAAGAGTGGTAGTGAATTTCATAACTCAATTTATTTTTATTGGGTTATATTACCTTTTCATTGTCATTGAAATTGTAATATTTTTTTAAATAATTTTTACTATATTATGTTCTTTTTAAAATTATTTTATGTGGATTTAAATATTATATGCATAATTTTTTCATTGATTAATTCTTACTTCAATGTTATGATCTTTTTAAGGTTTTATTTCACAATCACATTTTAATTGAGTTTTTTTTATACTTGAATTTATATTGAAGGAAATTATTTGATAATTATAAAATAAACCCATTCCATTTTCACATAATATGGTTATGAATTTTATTTTCATGTAATAAGTAACATTTTTTCCTTCTTTGGAAGTTAAAATGATTGATAAAATGTTTTTAATAAAATTCGACTTCATTTATCTCTTTGGTTGAAGACCATTTATCATCCAAAATCAATTTTTCTAAAAATGTTTTCAAAAAATATTTTAACATTATTAAAATTATTTATTAATAAATTTTTATCCATATTTTACCTTTTACAATTTTTTTTGAGAAGAATCTTCATTTCATTTTCCAATCAAGTCCTGTTTGGATTTTTCAAAAAACGTGAATGGAATATTTTTAGCTTATTCGTCATGTATAAAATTTACTACCATCATGAAAACTCAATATTTTATTTATTATTTTAAAATAATACAATTTTATTTTCAAAGAAAACTATTTTCAAAATATTTTTGAACTTTTAGTTTTAAAAAGGTTATTTTCAAAATAAAAAGTATACTTTCCTAAAAAATGTTTTTAAAGATCTTATTATGGCATTTCTATTCATCAATGATAAAAAAATTTATTTTACTTATAATAAACTAGGGATATTTTTTAATTATACCATCCTTATTACTTCTATGTATTATTTGTGATCATTTTTACCAAGTAAATTATTAACATTCACTTTCATAAATCATCTTTGTAGTTATTAACTTTCCCTTGAAATATTCACTTTCCTATGATCGTTAGACATTATATTTACCATAAATTTCCATATTATTTATCATGGATATTATTATTGCTTAAAACATATATAATTTATAGATATGTTATTTTATAATGAAATTTATTTGATTAACTAGGGAAATATTGATAAATTTGTATCCTATACTCAGTACAAATATTTTATGGTAAGATATATTGTTCTCGAATTAAATCTATTATTTGATACATGAGGAATGATTTCGATATATAGATATGGATTAAGCCTATTTACAGATATCCACTCTATGTATTAGTAGTATCATGAGACAAATTAGTTGGATAACCTTAGGTAAATGAGTTTCTAGAGTATACCTACCCATTAGTTTTAAACTGTTTTGAGGAAGGTCTTAATAATAGATATTTTCACGATGAATAAGATCATAACATCCAATAATTTAGAATTTACTTCATTGAGAGTTAAATTATTATTATCCATGATATTTTAACAATGATATTATTTATGGATGAATTTTATTCTCAGTTTATTGATTAAATGACATGTATTTTTATTTATTTACTTTTCCATATTAACGATGCCTTATACAGTTATGATAGTCATGATATTGATTAAATGAAATGTTTTTTAGTTACTTACCTTTATATAATGATTATTCAAGTGAATTTTTTTAAATGGAATGTGTGTTAATTTATTTATCTAACCATGATTTTACTTATTGATTCATGATAGCTTTTGCAGTACTTAACCCTTTACTGAGTATTTGAGATCACCCTTATTCTTTTTCCATTATCTGGAATCTAGGAAGTGTATTAAGAATGATATTCAAGGATATTATAGAGGGAATAATGATATTATATTTTTTTTTAAATTTTTATTTTTAAATGTAATTTTGGAATCATTTATGTATCTAGTTTGTGAAGACTACTAAACTATTCAGTCCTTTGGGATTCAATTCCTTGTATATTATACCAATGTAATAAAGTAAGAAAACGAATCTTGGTTACTGGAGTTGGGGCCATTACTGTTGGTATTAGAGTTAAGTTTAGTAGAAATATTTTGAATTATATTTATTAAAACATATATTAGGGATTATAACCTAATTATAGACTTTGATAATAAGTATAGAAGAACATACTAAAGTTTTGGAAAAGAAGAGATTATGTGGGTTTTCCGGGAAATACATCTCTATATAGATACTACAAACAGACATGGTTATGGAATTGAGGTACCTAGGGGTAATTATTATGAAAATGGAGCATTGGGATTGACCTAATAATCATATAGTATATGAAAATGGTCCTTATTGTGCACATGATTTGACAATCTAAGGGGATATTCTTAGTATAATTTACATTTTCTTTAAAAACCATTATAAATTATTTTAATAGATGATGAAAATGAATGAGAATTGTCAAACCTAAGGGGCCTTATCTTGAAAATAATGTGTCATGATATAGACATCCTATAAATGATAATGCAGTTTTCTCACTATATTATTGTTGATCACACTATGATTTTTGGTTTTACTCAATGACCGGAACCCAAAGGGATCATGTTAAAATTGATTATGATGGAAACTGTGGTGACTATGAGAAACCAAATATTATGATTATATGAAGGAAATAAATCATGATTATTCCCAATCGTTTATCCCAAAATATGATTAACACCCTATACCTTAACCATCTCCCAGACTCACCAAACAAGAGAAGGATGGAGTTCACTAAGAGCTTGAGTTATGAAGACCATAAGAAAATGAAGGTTTGATTTCATTAATATTAGAAATATGGAAAGAGACACCAATTAAAATGTATGAAAGGAATGGGAAAATGTTTTATGTTTGGAAAAGGATGGCATAAAGGAATGAATTTCCCAGAAAAAATAAAGAGTAAGATGGAAGGAAATAAATTTTGTCATAGAGATACATTTATAGTTAGTTGTCTTAAATGTGGGGAACTATGGGATTATATAATTCGTTGAAAACTAATAAAGTTTAACCAATAGACAAATTAAGGACCTATGTTGAAATAAAATTATTTAAGTACTTATGTATTTGGAGTCAATAATTAAATTGTAGAAGTATTTTTACCAATGGTATTTTTGTTATAATAATCATGAAACACCTATGGATTGTGTAAAATTTTAGAATAATATATATCTTCATTAACATAAGAATTATTGAATCCATCCCAAGTTTATGAGTTTAATATTGGACAAAAGTTCAAATTATTAAACACCCCTTTTTAGGTTCTTTGTGATGGGAGTCTACTAAGAATAAGGATATTTTTAGAGACATTTATGGAAATAAAACCCACTAGTTTAGTATTTGTTTTAGTGAAAAATTGATTTTAGAAATAATTCTCTTAATGTTGTGGTAATAGGTTTAATTTTATTCAAATCCTGTAGGGTTGATCTTATATTTTACATTGAAGTAATTATGGGTTATTACACTTTGATAATGTTATAGGAAATATATCAATATAGTTTTTGATAAAGGATAACCTATTGAATTTGGATAAGGTATTAGGCTTGAACCCAAAACTTAATAACAATAAGGTTTTAGTTCCTACCATTAGTCTATGTGATGTTTGGGTTAATATTTCATTATTTTTACTTAAATGATTTGATTAATAAATATTAATGTTAAACCAGTGATATTACTATTTTGGTTTATGGATTATTGTTTTATATTGGATAACTTATGATAGAAATATTGGTTATTTAAAATAGTTAGAGATAAATGGAAGTAATTTTCACTATTTTATGGATCTTATGATCCATTAAATGTGAATTTTAATGATTTCAGTATAAAAAAATTCATTTTTAGATATTCATTTTTTGGAGTAAACGATGAATTGAAAACTGATCAAAGCATAACCAAAGGATAAAAGTTTTCTTATAAAATATAAAGGTATGAATTAATTATATTTACTTATATTCTTAGATATTAAAATAATTATTCATATTTAGGATAATAATATTTAAACAAAAATTTTGTACTATTAAATTTATATAAAATGAATCAAATAGTCTTTTATAACATCACAAATTTATGGTTTTATGGTCCTTAACTATGCATTGATCATTCACTTTCTTATGGTAAATGAATTCTATAAATCTCTATTAGTATTTATGATTTTATTCCATGTTCATATAATCAATTTCCAAAAAATACCCTACGTAGAAACCTATTTATGTGTCACTCCATATGAACTTTATACTTCCCTTTCTCTATTATTAAGAGAATGTTTTATTAAACGTTTTTACAATGTGGGTTTTCAATAAAGAAATTTTTGAATATCAAACCCTTGATTTCAGAATTTAAGGTAAAATTATAAGGATTTAATTTATTTAAGGTGGTTAGAATATGAAACCATGAAATTATATAAGAATAAAATTCTATTCAATATAATATTTGACACCCAAAACTAAGCTTAAAAAACCAACAAAATATATTTCTTTAAATTAAATCTACTTGATAGCTTGCGGAACAGACAACCCCAAGTCAAATGAAATGTAATATAGTATAATGTTATAACTTAGCCTTTAAATTAGAGTGTATTAATAGTACTATAAAAATTATAAAAATTATTATTATATATTTACTATAAATAAAATAAAAATAATTTTAAATAAAAAGAAACATTTTATGAAAAGTGTTTTTTTCTAAATGATAGTTTAGTCACCCTTTTCACACAGATTTTAAAATTAATTTTAACACTTTTAGAAAATTTATTTGATAAAATGAAATTAATTTTTGAAATATTAATATCAAAATTATATTGTAGCGAATTTATAGGATTAATCTAAAATATTTCATTTTTTGATGAATAGTGAAAAACATTGTTTTTTATTGAAAACTGTCTTTTTATAACTAATTCACTATCTTAAATTACATTTTAAATTGATTTCAAAATAAAATTAGTTCAATTATATTATAATTTAACTATTTTACATTATTTAAATAAATTTAATATTTAATTTTTATGTTAAAACCTTATATACTTATGAGAATTTTCTCTTTGAAAACCCGCTTTTTCGTTGTGTCTGTGGGTATGATTTTTAGTTGGATTCTGCCAATTCTGTGAAATGATTTTTTAAAATTGGTTTACATATTTCAAATAAGAATAATTTATATTATATAATAATTTAAAGATAATTTTTTTCCATTATGATTAGTAAAATAAGTAAAAATTAATTATCAAGGTTATGGTAAAAACTGATTTACTGGGGGGTTAAACAAAATATATAATGGTTAAAATGACCTACCAACCTATAAAACACAAATTTTTTATCCATATTTAGAACTTATACCCTATAATTGTTTATAATTACCAATTTTGTGGGATTTTTGAATGATAGAAATGCGGGGGTAGTTGAATTATGTTAAAAATTCCATGTGTGTCCTCTCCCCCACTTCAAAAGGCCACCTCCTATCCTCCCCTCCTCACACTTAAAAATCCATTTGGTTCATAAAATACCTCCAAAAATAAATTTATTACTCCCATAATAACATAATATATTACATTTTTATCATAAATCCAATATAGTAAGGATTTTTACGAAAACCTAAAGAAGTTATTCGAAGAAGAGGTAACATTTTTAAACAAGCGTTTTTATTTTATTTATTCTTAAATCACATTAAAATATTATTAAATCATGATAATATAATAAAATAATTATATTAAATATATTTTATGTTATAATTTTAATTTCATGACCTATATTCATCTCTTCTCCCATTAAATGGGAAACAAAACTGTTAATCATGTGTACGAAAGACATCCGCCTCACGAACTGATATAATTGGTTTTCCATCACCACATTTCAAGAAATGATATAATGACAGATTTAACACATGTATATTATATTTATTATATTTCATTAATTATAATATCACATATAAATTCTTACTTTCAATGTATTTTTAAAATACAATAATGCCGCTCGTGTGTACAGTGGACTACTGCCTCACGAAGCAATGTGATTCTTTTTTCACTTACGCTTTAAAAGGAAAGTAATAAGGATTTATTTAATGAATATATCTGATATATATAAGTTTTTATTTATTATATATGATTAATATATCACAATTTTTTTACTTTGACTCATTAATGTAATTATATCATCGCTCGTGCGTATATATGACCTACCATCTCCTCAAAGTGATGCGATTTATTTTCCAAGTAAAACCTTAAAGAATTATTATAAAAATGTATATAATGAGTAAATATTTTATTTATAACATTAATATATTTTTTAAATCATGTTTCTATACCATAAACCTAAAAACCTAAACTTTCACGACAATGCACAAATGAGAAAACATGGCAATTAACACCCCAAACAAGGAAAATAATGAAACATTATTAGAAAATGGGTTGTAAAGTGTTATAAGGGGTTAATATAGAATATTATAAATAAGAATATGGTTCTTTTATAATTAATAACATGATTAAAAAATTTAAACATGAGGTGGAATTATGTTCAAGAAAAATGTAGCGTAAGGTAAGGGACTTCGTCTCAAATTATCTTCACTGAGGAATATTATAATGTGATACATCTAATTTATTTTATATAGTGTATATACTAAACCTTTTAAATGAAATATCATTATTCATTAATAATTCATGGTACTTTAAGTTTAAATTTTATTTATTTCATCCAAGGGTATTTTACATAAATGTTACCAAGTGGTAAAGAGTTTCATAACTCAATTTTTTTCATTGGGTTTTACTACTTCTTCATTTGACTTTGATATTATAAGATTATATATATAATGAATTTTTATTATCTTATGTTTTATTTAAAAATTTTGTATTTGGATTTAAATTTGATATAGATAATCTATTCAATGATTAATTCTCACTTCAACATTATGGTCATTGTAATGGACTTTATCTCAATTTCTCTTTATTGAGGCATATTTGTAATGTTATGAGTCTAACTTATTTTATATGGTGTATATACTACCCCCGTTTTCATGTAATATTATGAATAATTCATAATTCATGGTATTTTATGTATTAACTAGTATCATTTTATCTAATGGGATTTGACATGAAAATTACCATGTGGTAACGAATTACATAACTAATTTTTTTATTGGCTCATATTACTTCTTCATTATCCTAGACATTATACTATTACGTCTATAAATAATTTTGATTATATTATTTTATATTTAAAATTTTTATGTGGATTTACATTTGATACCCATTGTTTATTCATTTATTAATTATCACTTCAACATTATGATCTTTGTAAGGGTTTATTTCAAAATCTCTTTTTAATTAGGATTATTTATAATTGAATTTGCAATAAAAGAAATTATTTTATCATTTCTGGTAAAACCCTTACATTTTATTATCCTCTAGTTATTCATTATTTTTCAATGTAATAAGTACCATTTTTTTACGTTTTGTTACCTAAAATGAATGAAAAATTGTTTTTAATAAAACACGACTTTATTTTTCTCTTTAATCGAAAATTATTTTTCTTATAAAACCATGATTTCTAAAAATGGTTTAATTTTTTTTAAAATTATCCAAATAATTTATTAAACTTTTTTACACATGTTTTAATTTTCATTTTTTTCAAATGAATCTTCATGTAATTTTCTAAACAAGGACCTTTTGGATTTTACGGAAAATGTGAATGAAATATTTTTTAACATACATGACATGTATAGAATTTCCATCCACCATGAACACTAAATGTTTTAAATATAATTTTATAAGTTTACAGTGTTATTTTCAAAGAAAATTATTTTCAAAAAGTTTTGTGAACTTTTAGTTTTAAAAATGTTATTTTCAAAATTAAAAGGATATTTTATTTAAGAATGTTTTTAAATATATTTTTATTGTATTTCTATTCATCAATGAATTTTTTTATCTATTATTAAATGGGGATATATTGTCTTCATACTATCCTTATTCTTTATATATATGGTTTATGACTATCTTGACCAAGGAAATTATTGAAATTCACTTTCTTGAATAATTTTTGTAGTCATTAACATTCCCCTAAAATATTACCTTTCTTGTGATCATTGGAAATTGAATTTCCCTTAACCCATATTATTTATCATTATTATTATTATTTCTTAAAACAGATATCATTTATACATATAATGTTTTATATTTAATGTTATTTTATTTACTGGAAAAAATTGATAATATGTATCCTATACTCAATACATATATTTAATGATAAGACATATTATTCATGAATTAAATCAATTATTCGACATATATGGAATTATTTGGCCATAAAAATATGGGTGGGGCATAGTTATAGATATCCCCTGGATGCATCAATAGTCTTATGATACATATTAGTTGGATAGAAAAAGTTAAAAGGGTTTCTAGTGCATACCTACCCATCAGTTTAAACTTTCTTGAGGAAGGTCTTGACAGTAGAGGTTTTCAAGATTTTTGAGATCTTGATGTCTAATAATTAAGAATTTCATTTTTTGAGAGTTTATTTATTATTATCCATGATATTTTCATAATGATTTTATCGCTAGATGCATTTCATTATCAGGTTATTGATTAAATGAAATGTGTTTTTAATTATTTACCTTTATATTTTTAATATGCATTATCTAGTTATAGTAGTCATGATATTGATTAAGTGGAATGTGTTTTCAGTTATTTAACTTTCTATATTTATTATTATTGACAAATTATTTAAATGGAATATTAGTTTAGTTATTTACCATGCTGTGATTATACTTATTGATTCATAATAGCTTCTACTATACTTAACCCTTACTATGAATTTGAGCTCATACTTATTTTTTTTCATTTCTCAAGAATCTAAAAAGTGTACTAATAATTATATGAAAGGATATTCTAGAGGGAATAATGATATTCTCATTTTTTTATAATTTTTTTTTCAAATGTAATATGGGAATCATGTATGTATATAGTTTACCAAGACTACTAAACTATTCAGTCCTTTTGGATTTAATTCCTTATAAATTATAAAAATGTAATAAAGTAATAAACTGAATTTGGGTTACTAGAGTTAGGGTTTTTACAAAAAGGAATATTTTTTTTTGATAAAATAAACTTCCAAATATAGAGATTTATTTTTGAAGGAAGATACTGGTGTTGTGGAGTGTACATATATAAATCATAAGTGTGGTGGTTAAATATGTCACTTCCTTAATCTAAGAGAGTACTTGAATCAATGTGGATTCATTCTTATGTTAATATAATCTAATAGATACAATATCAAAAAGATATGGTATAACCACACCACACTTTTTATTCTCTTAAGGAAATTTTTGGCGAGTGTGATTAGCCAAAGAGCACCGCTAACAAGTGTCTAATGATACAACAAGACTAGCTGAAACAAATAGAGAACCTAAAATCCATAAATACGAGGAGTAATAAAGTATATAAAATTACAATTTAGGTGGACTATAATGTAGTTTAAGGTAGAAAACATTGGATAATTTATAGTGGTTTCTCATAGACCATCAAAAATCATCTTTTGAAAGATATCCAATGGTATGGTGGAGGATCCATTACTTTTAGGAATGATGTACCAATCAACGTGAAAGGATTTTTAATCACTAATATTGGTTTAAATAAGTTTTAATTTTTTGATGTTCTCTTTATCGATGGGATGTGACCTTTTAACACACCATGATTTTAGTATTTATTTCTCTTTAAAAAAATCCTATGTGTTCAATAGATTGTGATACATGAAATAGTGAACTAAATTGAACAATGATTTATTATGAAATAATATTACAATACAAAATTAAATGAATTATGAGATAATTAAATGACAAATAATTAGTAAAATTACTAAAGGAATGAAACCACATGTAAATAAAAATATTACAAGGTTGAAATTCTCATAATCACAATCTCTCATAAAGATCATACCACTTGTGGTAAGAATAGAAATAATTAAATATGTAATAAATAATATAAACATCCTAACAATGAAGTTGAAGAATATGATGAATGATTTTAGATACATATATAAGGTTATATAAAAAATATAATATGATAGTTATATATATAACCATTGGTTATATAGTCATTGGAAATATGGACATTGAATATATGGTCACTGGATATATTTGTATCCAGTAGGTATATTGAATTTGAGAAATTAGAAGTAATAAATTAACAATAATATAATTTAAAACTAATAAATAATTATATAATAAAAAATATAAGACTTAATTATTAAAATGTTTATTATTTCATTAATATTATTATTTTAATTAATGATTTAATGTGTTATTTAATGAAAAATTATAAGAACAGTGGATTAACATAATTGAATTATTATAAGATAAATATCTAATATTAATACGATGTGATTAAAATCATTTAATATTAAAAGGGATTTATTTCAATGATTTGTTTTTAAAGTATAGTTTATTTTCATTTTACAAAATTAAATTCATCACTCTTAAAGGATGATTCTAGTGAAATTTATTATTTCAATATATATAATTAACACTCATTTAATTAATTATTGATATGATATAATATTAAGAACACTTAATTATTAAAAAATAAGTTATGTGCACAATTTTTTTTTCAATATAATTTATGTTTTAATTTTAATGTTAAATTTCTCATTTTTAAAAATTTAGTTAGATTAATTAGAGTCCAAATTTTCAATCAAAATATTGAAATTATGTAAGGATTTAAATTTCATTATGTAGGAAAAAAATAAGTTACGAAGGTAAAAGCTAGTCACCACAGTAAGGGTTAAAATGTGGTAAAAAAGTTAAATTAAGGGATAAAGACCTAAAATATCATAAAAAATATCTCTAAATGAGTAGGTGGGGACATCATAGACCTCAAATTATCCTATATCCATCAACTTTACACTTTGGATCCATATTCCCGGAAAAATAGATTCTTTACACATTAAGGAATGAATATTTATGAAAATAACACTTAAGATCACCTATAAAAGGATCCCTTCTCTCTACACTTAAACCCACACTTTTATTTTGGAATTATCAAGAATACATAAAAAAATCCCCCAAAACCCTCTCCCAAATTTGGAAATAACTCATCACAAGAATAAGTCATGAATCCCTCATTTCGAGAAGTCTTTATAAGATGATATTTAAGGCTTCAACATAAGTGTTATCCTCTGCTTAATCATTATTCTTTATCTTCTTCATCCACATATTTTGAAATATAATGTATCACCTTAATAGAATGTTTTTAAAATATTTATTCTTATTCAAAAGTGATATTATATCTATAAAATAACACATTCTTACACATTCAATTGTTATAACATGTTCTTATTGGGGTTGGTTTTACCAAGTAAATAAAAAATATTATAATTTTTATATCATGAAAAACTAATACAATGTAAATAATGGAAATATTATATATTAGTGATTAATTTTAGATGCTTTCACAATTCTCTAATGGTTATATGACAAAGTATATCCACTAATTAATTCAACTATTTTATAAAATCAATAATCACTTAAAAGGAAATGTTTAGGTGTTCCTTACTAATCATCACTATAAGTTCCATGAGATGACCAAGGAAATCCTAAAACATATCATAACAATACAATAAATATTTATAAAAATGTTTTAAATGTTGAATTTATGATCAAGGTATAAGGATCCGAACTTCCAAACTAAATCATCCATGGAAACAAAATAATTAACACATTAATATTAGTTTCAACAATAAATAATTATTATGTTGGTAAAAAACTTATAAATTAACAGTTTTAGGAAAAATTTATCTGAATAAAGTTCTTATATATAATAATAATAAACCTAAATTTATTTTATAGGGAGTTATAGAATTTCTGACCAAGCAGATGTACGTGTTTCTTTTCTAGTCTCACTTTGAAATAAATATTATCTATTTTTAAATTCCTATTGGGAAAATTTTATGTTCTTTCAATATAAAATGCCATATATTTTCTTCTTCTCTGAAAATTTTCAATTTTTATATTTCTTATTAACATTTCACCTCCCTTTTGTTTACAACTCAATTTAAATGTTTCCTGTAAGTGGGGATGACCTTATCTCACCTTTTCAGTCGAGAATATTTCTTTTACATGTCTAGATTATTTATATTTTTCTATGGATATCCATCTCTATAATTCAAATATTTATTAGGAATGTGTTATATTATTTTTTTATTTTATTTATAAAGTTATAAAATTATTATATTTTTAACATTTTCTATATGGGTCATTATCTATTAAATTTTACTTTTTGTATGAAAGTGTGAAACAAATATATTTCTTGACTTTTTATACATGATTTTTTTCTACCAAAATTTACATAGGTTTTCTATATAAAGATTCCTTTTAATGTTTTTAGGGTTTTCTAATGAACTTTATATTCTCATTATTTTATCAATTATTTCCTTTGAAATAAAATTTATTAAAAATATAAAGGGTAATTCTTATTAATTTTTAGAGTATTTTTCTAATTATCTTATAATGTTTTTTCATATATAATAACAAAATTTAATATTTATTACACTTTAATGAGGATATAATATAATAAAAATACCCACCTTATTTTTCCTAATGGATTAAGATCATGTTTTATTGAAATCTTCCTGAAACCTATTTATTTATCATGATTTAATCAAGATATGATGGGATTATGAAATTTTTCATATTCATGTGGCATATATATATATATATAGTTTATTATTATGTGATGGGTGGGTCTAATATATCCATATAATATATTGTTTAAGGTTATATATCTTATGAGATTAGGATAATACTGGTTATCCCTTGTAAAAAATTTTATGGAACATATGTGGTTAGCCTATGTCCACTATGTTATAGGGAGGTGGATGACCTAGTCCATTATGATATGAATGTGTTAGTGGTTAACCGTGACATATGTTATGATTTATATGATTATTTTTGTGTCAAATTATTATGTTATACAACAAACCTATATCATATTCTCATGACTCATGATTATTGGATCATGTTTACATAATACCATGACTCATGTATTATGATATCACCCAATCCTTATATTAAGATCCATGATTTATGATGCATGTTTAATTAGGCATGGTTTCC
The DNA here is from genome assembly GCA_963277665.1 of Viscum album. NCBI lineage: Eukaryota > Viridiplantae > Streptophyta > Magnoliopsida > Santalales > Viscaceae > Viscum > Viscum album. The sequence continues at coordinate 1,083,309,378 of OY728136.1, read as the reverse complement.
TTATGTTATGATCATGTAACTTGATTATGTTCTCATTCACACATATTCATCTTGTTCTCACTTATGATATTCCATTAACAACTCTTATGTTCAAACCTTACTAGGCATATGATCTAACAATCACTATGTATGTATTTTCCTAGGTAAAAAATAAGAGTATAATATCTAATATGTCTATAACTGTGTCACATGTGAAGAATATTTATGGTAGATGTTTAATAACATTCGTAAAATAAGTTTTTAATGTATCTTTTTGTGATCTGGGTTTCATATGAAAAATAAATATCACATTTTGGATTTTTAGAGCCTAAAATATTAAGGTTGGGTAAAATGGTATTTTATCCTAGAAAGAAAACATTGAAATACTATCTGAGTGTTCTATAGTTCATGGGATGTGTTTCTTAACCTTCGGATTAAATTTGGTGATATCCTGAGTCAAGTGTATTTTTTGGATATTTAATATTTCTTAAATAATAATTATTTATTACATTGAGTTATAATAACCATATATCATAAATGGATCCATAGATAGAATTTTAAAATTCAAGGATGAGTTTAGTATGTACTATTTTACTTAGGCGTGGTGTAATGTATATTTGGGAAAATCCCTCAAGGTGCTGTTTTAGTGTTTTTGGGTTTTTGTATTTATTAAAAAAGATAAGAAACAATATTAAAAAATTATTTTTTATCAAAGTAGGTAATTTGAAGGCGACACAGTTTTTTAAAATTTTTTGGAATGGAAATTAGGATTTTTTATTGAAAAGGAAAGATTCATGCATGAAAAAATTGGATGACCAATTAACACCTAAAGGAGTTCACGGTGGATTTTTAGAAAAGTAATATTGACCACATATGAGATTTAATATTAAAATAACATATAAATTATTTGAGACCTCAAAGAAAAATCAATAATTGGAATTTAACCATATAGTAAAAATACAACAAAAAATGAAAAGGGCGCTCTTTGTTTGTGGTAGAAGGTAGTGATTTAGGGACCACCAAAAAGGGTGATCAGTATTTGTGATCTAAGGATGTTATTTAGAGGCTTCCACAATGTGATTTCATCATTTTTGAAGATATCATGTTTTAGAGGCCACTGTAAAGAGGGTTTTTCACATTGTGAACCCCATAACAAGTTCAGTTCATGGTGAAGGCTAATTCACAAAGAAGTTAACCTTAATTGTAATTATCAGGTTTTTAGGGTTTATTTTCCTATATAAAGAACCCATAATAACTTAATTATGAAGATAATAACACATTATAGAGAATATTCACTAGAATAATTCATGGAATTTTGAAATAGGTTCATGAAGGAGTTGAGTTCATGAAGGAGGCAGCTCACAAAGGAAGATTAGTTTATGAAGGAGATTTGTTTGGAGTGAACTATAACTCAAAAGGAGTGGTAGTTCTTGATGAATCATCCATATAAGAATTAAATTTATTTCATGATGTGTCCACACTATATAGTTCAAGGGTTTTCATGAATTTATTAAAGTAGTTTGCATAATAACAAAAAAATAGTTCACAAATGGACTCTCAACAAATAAATCACTACAAAATGATATAGTTTTAATCTAATTAGTGAAAATAATATTCATGGAACAACCATATATGTAGGAAACTATTATAATCTGATTTATATCAATGGAATAATCTTATAAAGGAGAAGTTCACAAGCTTCAGTTGATAGAGAAGTGATTTTTCAGTTATATTTTGGTTTTACACTAGGAGGTATAGTGACTATGTTATGAACATTGTAATACTAGTTCACTTTAAAGGTTTTGGTATATCAATAGATTGAATTTTTATTTTACTTAGACATATCCTATTGAGGGGGAAAAATGTAAAAATTGTTGTGTTCTGTGCATGTTTTAACTTACAATTATTATTTTCCATGAGAAGGGGGGATAAGAGAGTTTTGTTTAATGATGAAACTAGATCAAAATGAGAAGTTGTTCAGATCTTTCATACCCTGATTCACCCCCTATGAGGGAATTTAACCAAGTTATGGTAAAAATTGGTATCATATACAAAGGTTCAAAACTATTTTTCTCTCCTAGAGGATTCAATTGAGGTTATTAATCATAATGGGATTCTGATTTTTTATGGAAATAATTTTCATCTTTAGAAGAATTAGATGTTGCATTACTTTAAAATATTAGATATGTATCTGTTTATAGATACAATACATGTTATTTAAGCTGGTATGGATAATATATATTTATTAGGTGAATAATGAAGAGAAAAGGATACCGATTCTAGAGGAATCAATGACATAGGGAGTTCTCTATCCAATACAATCTACACAGAGTAATGTCATGTATATCATCACATGACACATGGGAAAAGCTACTAAATATAAATAAAGGCAATAAAAAAGTCTAATAAGATGAATTTCATGTTCTTTAGAGAAAATATGAGAACCTACTAATTCAGCCCAATGAGTATATAGATGAATTATTTGATAGAGTGAATGCTATTTTGGAACACATGCATTATTTTGGGGAAATTATCGATGATATAAAAATCATTAAATGCATTTTGAGAATACTTCCAACTCAGTTCAATATGAAAGTCTATATAATAAAGGATAAATATCTAATGGATATGAGATTTAATAGATTACATAGTACTTTTTTCATATAAAAAATGATAAATGATGATAATAAGGCTGTGAAAAAATGGGAGTCTAAAGAGGTTGAATTCAATTCCATAAAAAAGGTCACTATAAAAGATGGCCAGGAAGAAGATGTTGTGGTTGGGGTTGTTTCATTACTTTCCTCAAATCTACAAAGGTAAAACATAATGTTTAAAAGGAAACTTCCTCTTTTATTATTTCATTGTGAAAAGGTTGTAATTTTTACAGAAAAGTATCCAAATAAGTTTCAATACAATGATGATGGTGATGATAAAACTCACAAGAATAATTCTTCAACTAATGTGAAAGGTAGGAAAACTACTAAGTAAAATTTATTCAAAATGAATAATTTTATTTCATGATAAAATTATTGTTTAAAATAATCATAGGTAGGAAAGATGAAATAATGCAAGGATCATGAAGAAAATGATATGTTGGAAGTTCTAAGTAATTCTTAGATAATTGAAGAAAGTAAAAATTATGAATGCTAAATCATAGGAAGATTTTACCTTTAAGTTGAATTAGAAGATTCTCTTAAGGGGATAGATGTTTGGAGATCTAAAATGAAGAAATACAATAGTGTGGTTCATGATTCCAAACTCTATATGTATCAATATGAAGAAGAGAAGTTTGAGATAAGGGTTTAAATTGAAAAGATAAAATATAAAAATATAGAAAACATAGATAAATTCATTGAGTACAAGATCATAGTTAAATAACATACTATGGTTATTGATATCTTGACTAATACAGTAAAAGATCAATTGAAATGTATTGAAGAACACGAGGAGGAATTTGTTGGCCTCTTAAGAGAGGTAAAAAACCAGGAGAAACTCTTAACTCTTAATATGATATTAAGAGAGCAGGTGAGATAAGAGATAAAAAAGAAAAAAATAGGGTATGGTGGTCCAGTAAAATAGTCAAATGCTTTCAAGAGAATAAAATGATACATCAGAGTGATATAGATGGTAAAAGACTTAACCGCAAGTAGAAATCAATAATTATTAGTTTCAAAAACATAAGAACCCAAATTGAGGAAGAAGATTAATTTGATAAATAAATAAAATTATAAGATTCAAAGAAATAAAGGTTAAACAAGTAATACATCAATGAAAAACATGACTAAAACTTATATAAGGTGTTATTATTGTGGAAATATGGGATATTCTCAAAAATATCTATTCCATAGCTATGAGGCACTGAATGGAATTAGAGAAATGTTGGAATCCAAATAAGTTCAATATCCCAAGAATTATTTTGATGGTCACTATTATTAGTGTAGAGTATATAGACACATGGGAAGTTTTTTATCAACAAAAATGCATAAAAATGTGCCAAAAAAAACCCAAATTTGATATAATCATCAGATCAAGGAATAATTGAATACATTGAAAATGTAAAATCAATTTGTATCTATGAAAGATGAAGTCGGACCATCATAATCCAAGTAAGGTCAATAATATCATTCAACTTAATATATAAATCCAAATATGTGGATGAAAAATAAAATAGTTTAGAATAAATGGATGTAGAGATTTCAATAAAACCATAAGATAAAAATATAATATGGATCATTAATAGTGGATTAACCTCTCATATGGTAGGAAATAAGGATCTAGAGACATGCATCAAGTATGACAAGGAAGGTGTTGTCAGTTTTGGCACTGATAAAGGCATGAAGGTTATTGTTTCAGGAAAATCTATTTTTGAGGGAAAAGATATGAAATGTGACGATTACTAGGATATTTAAATTCTCATTAAAAAATTTTAGGTGTCAATAAACATTGTGATTTGATAAATTTTATAATATTTATAAAGAAGGTGTGTATCATCAAGGGAAAAGATGGTTCATTTGTTTTTTTGGGAAAGAACACGAAGGATAATCTCTACCTTATGAGTTGAGAAGAAGATATGTTCTTTATATACACGGAATATGAAACTAGGTTTTTGAATAAATGTTATTGTAATTTATTTCAACCATCTTTAGAAGATACAGTGAAATGTGATGATGTTAAAGATCTACCTAGGTTATCACATGATCATACTCATAAGTGAGATGCTTGACAATAAGGGAAGTTTAATTAAAATATGTATAAGGATAAAAATTAAAGTTCAACAAGGTTTATTTAACATGTGTATATTAACATGTGCGGGAATAAATATTATATCCTCTTCATTATTTATTTTAATAGAAATAAATGGGTCTAAATTATCACCCAAAGTATGAGGTGTTCATTTTCATAACAAATTATTAGAGGTAATTTTAAAATATTCTGAGTAAAAAAATCTAGAAGAATCAAAATGATAATGAAATAGAGTTCAAAAAAAATAAATTATAGTATTATCTTGATAAAAATGGGATAAGGAAATAATTTACAATACTAATAACTCCTTAGATAAATAGTGTGATTGAGATAAGAAACTAGATTATCAATAACACAACTGGAACAATTCTCATTGAGAAATACCTTCATGAAAAGTTTTAAAAAACGATGTATTGAAATTGATCTAAATTTATAAAAAATAATAGTTGTTCCCAAACTAATAAAATAATCCATATGAGTTATGTAATGGAAATAAAACGACATGTAATTTCATGTTTTTTGAATTAAGTGTTTCATTATCATTGAGGAGAAACACAAGAAGTTTGAATCTCATAGAGATAAAGAGATATTTATTGGATACTCAGGAAAAATGAAACTATTTAAATGCTTCAATATACTACATGGAAAAGTTTTAGAGAGAACTTATTTTGTTTGGTGGAAAATGATAATAATATTAAAAAAATATATGAACATTTTTAAGAGGATTTTGATCCAGAGATTAACAACTATGAAGAAGAACACATACCTAATGAAAATTTTGAGGAATATTTTGATGATGATAAGGATGAACTTAGGCCTATATTTGTATAGTAACCAAAGAGTTAAGTCAAAATTTATAGGAATAATATAATCGATAATTAGATAGCACTAGTGAAGACAAGGATGCTAAATATACTATATAATTCAACTTTCTTATCATAGGTGGATCCAATGTGTTTTAAAGAATCTATAAGAGATGATAATTGGATTTAGGTAATGAAGAATAACTTTTCCTAATTGAAAATAATTATAAATGGGAGATTTTTTTGAGGTTGATAAACAAGAATGTCATCAATACTAAGTGGCTCTTCCATAACATGAAAAATTAAAATGGAAGAGTAATTCAAAAAAGATAAGGATTGTGTGAAAGGGATACTCCTAGATGGTGGGTATTAATGTTGATGAAAGATTCACATCTATTTCAAGGATGAAAAAAATTATATTATTCATAGCCATAGTAGTGTAAATAAAATTCAAAATTTTCAATATAGATTCCAAGTAAAAATTTCTAAATGGGGTTATAGAACAAGAGATGTATATTGAATAACCAGATTCTTTTCTCATTAATGAATATGAGAACAAATCTTACTGGATGAAGAATGATTTATATAGATTGAATCAGGCACCAATAGCATATTATTCAAGAATTTATTGATATTTGAAGAATCTTAGTTTCTAACATGGTAGATTTTATTACAATATATATTTAAATAATGAGATTAATCAAATTATGTTGGTAGTGGTGTATGTAGATGACATAATATATTTGGTGTATTTAATGAAGTATAGTATAAATAGTTGAAAAATTTCATGAAATGAGAGTTCAAAATGTCAATTATTGGATGGATTCTACTTTTTATTAGTTTATAGTTGTTGAAAGGATTGAATGAAACATTAATTTATCAATAAAAATATTTGAAGGAGGTTTTGAGAATATTTTTAATGGAAAATTCCAAGGAGATGAAAAATTATATGGATACTCAGATGAAAATGTCATGAGATGATGAGGGAAAATTATTCAGTTTCACTAAATACTGGAAGATTATTGGGATATTATTATAATTAATAATGAAATAACCTAACATTTTTTTGACCCATTCTATTACACATGGTATCAATGTAATCCCAAGTAAATACACTTTCTTATGGTAAAAACAACACTTTAGTATATTAAGGGAACTGTGGATTCCAGTTTTCTATACAATGAAAAATATCAGCAAGAGTTATTGGGTTATATAGATTTATATTAGGCCGATTCAGTAGACCATAGGAAATCAAAATCAGGTGGTTCATTATATCTTGTAATATTTTATATTTCTTGGCTAAGTAAGAAGAAATATTAAATTTCATTAAGCATCATATAAGTTAAATAGATTGCAGCTACTCAACATTGCATGCAATTATTTTAGATGAAGCATCATCTTACAGCTATTTGAATTAAATTGAAGTCTTAAATCAGAATCCATTTTGATAATTCAAGTTTTATAAATCCTATAAAAAATACTATCCCTCATTCACAAACAAATCACATTAAAATCAAGTATCATTTTATTAAATATAAGGCAGAGTATTATCTTATGAAGATAGAGCATATGCGTACATTAATATAGGTTGTAGATATTCCGATAAAGGCATTACCTAAAGAAAATTTTGAATAACATAAACTAGATCTTAGAGTTCATTCAACTTCCTAAACATGAAAAATGTAGATGTGAGACCCCTCTCCCTGAGTTATGGAGTGGTTTCTCCCATGTTTTGATATGTTTTCTTTACCTTGGATGAGATCTCACAAAAGTTTTCTTTGTGTTCATTAATAAAGAGAGCTTGACCAAGACATGTGGATAAGCTGATAGGGGGAACAATGATTCAATGGTAGTTCCAAATATTACTATGATGATGATTTTTATTTAATACATGATAAATAATGTAAGTAGTTAATGATGTAAGAAATTTATAAAAGTGCGTATAAAGAATGTTTTCTTCGCATGTTCCACACACTGTGTTGGTATCAAGAAAATATTTTCAAGTGGTATCAATAATTATGTTGTCTATTGATGAAATTTTCATACCACTCTTCTTTATCACACCAATCTTGACTCATGTGGGCTTAGAGAATGTGTTGAGTAAATCATTGATCGATGTACGATCTTGAAAAGTATGAGTAGTGGTTATAATAGACAATGTGTGCAATCGTTTCAACAGATGCATTTATGCCATTTTGATGTGTAGTTAACAAACACAAATGGGATATTGTTGGGAAAAAAACTATCAAGGTTACATTTAATTTTTTTGGGTTGTTTTTTTTATTGAAAAATACAAGAAAAAACATTTCAGTATGGTTATTGATTAATTAGTTTTTATAAAGGTATCTCAGCTTGTTTTACATTTTTTGGGCATGAAAATTGGGATTTGTTTTATAAAAAAGGAAGGATTCCCATATAGAAAAATTAGCATACCACATAGAACCTAAAACACTCATTTATGTGTGAAACTATTTTGAGGTGATTTAGATAAATAGTATAATCTTCTAAATGAGTAGTGAACATACATTATTTGATATAAAATGGGATTTAATTTTGGTTTTGGTTGTAAACCAGGAGAGAAATTAAGTCCGCTCCAAACCTTGTAACAGTGGTGAATTTTATTGAATTTGGTACATCATAATATTTCCTTTGTATGCTCCTTGGATGTATCCCAGTGAGGGTAAACCAAGTAAAAATTATTGTTTCCTATACATATTTTAACTTCCACTTATTATTTTTTATGGGAAGGAGAGAGATAAGGGTTTATTTTAAAAATGAAATAATATCCAAAGGTGAAGTTGATTTAATATTTCATAAAAAAATTCACCCCAACCCTTAGGGTATTTATCTTGGTTATACTAACAATATGAAACTAGGTTTCTAGTCTAAGTTTGAGTCCTTGTTAATTGTTTACTTTATTTTATTTTATTCCCCTATTCCCATTGTCTTGAAGATAATGAGGAGTCCTCATCTCATTGTGGTCATGGAATTGAAGGGATTAAGAGGAAGGGATGAGGATCATCACTCAATGAAAAGGATAATTGGAGTTTGATCAAAAGGCATATGTCATGGGGAATGAAACCATGGACGATGCTTTGGGTATTATCTAAGAGATATGAATAGTTATTTCAATTCCACCTTATCCTTTTTATGCTATTTTTGTTTCCTTTTGAGGGTTTTATTTTCTACCATATTAAATGGGGTTGGTGGAGGAGATGATTCTAAAGGAATGATAGGTTTAGGTAGTTTCTAGATAATTCCAAATCATAAATTTCCAATCACATGGTGTGTAATAGAACACCTATTTTGTAGTTCATCAGTGTATTTAAGGTATAAGTCAAAGTCTACACTTTATGCAAGACTTATGAACATGATACATAGTATTATTGGGTTCACAAATCAGGGTGTGTCTAGGTACATATCCAAAAACCCCATATGAGATACATGGAATGTCGTATTACACACCATGTTAGGTTACATGAAATAGATTTATATAGGGAACATGAATCAGGATATCATGTGCTTTACACACAATGTGTGACTTTGAGGCATGCTATGTATTTGGAAAATACATGATGAGGTGAGAAGAGGTACTAGACTGGGGGAGTACTTTAGCATACATGTCATGCATTATATAGTGCATTAGGTGTACTTGGAGTTTACATAATGAGGTGGAATTAGTACATTCCCTAATGGAAACTATGGGAGTACCCATTGTGTATACCTTGGTATACTCTGTGTACATTTCATGTGATGAAATTTTACGTGTTTAATAACATATAAGTAAAAACTAAAAATATAGATTATCTATATTGACCGCATTTCCATGTAGAACATGATGGAAGGGACCTATTTACTATTAGTGGAATTTGGTAATATGATTTGGGTATTTTTTGTAGAACTTATCCCCACAGTGATAATGACGGGATATGAGTGATGATCTAGGGTAGGTGAGAGGATAATAAATCCCCCTAGAAGAATATAGATTCTCAGTAATGAGTCCCTAGAATGTATCAAGATTTTGGTAACTCTATGGATTCTTTTATAGTTTTAGTTCCACACTGGGTTCTAGGAAAGTCTCAAATGAATAATTTTTGTCTAGTCATTGATGGTCCCCCCTACGCAATTTGGTAGCTCAAAGGAACTTATTGGTGGATGTAGAACTTGATGTGATATTCTATACTTCTATGCAACTCAGAGTTGGAGTTAGTGCCAGAGTGGTACATAGGAGGATAGGGATTTAGTCATTTACTCATGTTACAATTTGGTCTATATTTCTAGTTGGAAATGTAGAAATTAAATATTTTATCTCTCCTTCTTATCACACCATGTGTGTCTAGGAGAGGTATAAAATAGTTATTTTGGGGTATTCTTGATGTCCCTTTGATGGGATCATAGGTTCTAATGACTAAGAGGTGAGAATAGTGTGGTGGTGGGATTTTGGATCTCCCTAAAGATTAGAATTATTATTTAGGTTCCAGTCATCCCTAACATTGATGGAGTTGATAACCCCCAGATATATGGTGTTTGGTTCCTCTATGTAGAGTATTTTTCTTAGATCTCCCTTAATGGTGTAGGTTACTATTTATATATATGGTGGTAGTTATTATTACTCTAGAGAAATGGGTTTTAGGATCTTCATATGACATGATAGTATATTAAATACATGTCTTTAGGTATAGGAAAAACCATTTATAAAAAAATAGACAATACTCTGCACAATTAGATTGAAATTTTTGTGAGGCACATAGTTCTTCCTTGGGGATTGTAACTCCCTCAGTTGGTTTATAAACATCAATGAGGTATGGGTCCCACATTAATTTTTTGGAGTGGTTCATATTGGGTTGTGGTATTTGAGTAGTAGGGATGGTTTGGATACTATAGGTTGGTAACTCCCTTAGTTGGTTTATGCACTTAGACGAGGAATGAGTCCCCTAATGTAATTACAAAATGTTTTTATGTTGGTTGTGATATTGGATTAGTATAGAAATATTAAATTCTTTAGAATTATTGGTTTATAAGGTGCTCTATGGTTCCACTTTCGTATGTCGATCTAGTAAAACTAGGGTGAGTTGAAAAGGATTATAGAAACCCAGGACTAACATACATAGACATTACTTAATTTTTGAGGAATATTTATTACATTACACAAACACAAACCCAAATAATATATTAGTTTAGTGCTTTTGGAAATAAGGAAACATAAACACTGGCCCATAGGTGAACTATATCATCTCCCACTATGTTCTTCATAACTTTCACCCTTATTAGAAACATGATACATAATACATGTCTTTATAACATGGGAAAAAACATAATAAAGGGTGATCTAATATGACCAGTAAGGGTAAAAAATAGAGATATGAAAGCATAACATAAACATAATGGCATGAGAATACCAGAATAACATTTGAAAATCGTACCCTACAATTCAATGATCATAATAATGAGTCATGGAATACATAATTTTAGTTCATAAGATATGAATCATAAGGGAATCAAAGAAAATTATCCATGAGAGTATAACATAGGCATAATACATGAATTTTTGGCATACAAATAAGAATATAAAATCATTTCCATATTGTTCAAGGATCACTACCAATTCCATCATAGTAGACACAGTCCTTTACTATACTGAGTTTACTCTTTTTCTAGACATGTATTACTATACCATGTTCACTCCACATTCCAGCCTTATATTACTATATTGGGTTCACTCCCTATTCCAGCCATGCCTATATCATGAGATACAAAAATATTTACCTAGTGAATTTAAGGGAGATATAGGTCCCACCCATCACATAATGAAATTACACATATGTGTTCCAAAAGATCATAAACATTCATAATATTATAACCCTGAATTGAATAGGGTATCATAAAAATATCACCATAATATAACTTATGGAAAATAAAAGGTTTCATAAAAATTTCATTATTTCATTAAAGAGTAACCCATGGGAAAATATGTGGGTCTCATAATTATATAACTCATGGAATAGAAATGGGTTTAATAAGCATATAAATCATGGAAGAGAAATGAGCTTCATAAACATCATGCCATTAAAACATAAACCATTCAAAGAAAAAATATGAATGGTACCCTTGGATGATATCCCCAGTAAGGAATGAGTAACACTAAATAATTTCATCTTATATAGGAAATAATTTTGAAATATCATTTAAAAAAATTCTTGAGGAAAACATTCTTTTCACTTTAATACATAATTTTTTTTGAAAACCTTTTCTTTGACAATAAACATGAAAACTTTTAATGGAAGGTTTGAAAATACAATAATTTTTTTTTTAAAATTTAAAACATTTTCAAAATCCATTTCATTAAAAAATATATTAAAATATTATTTATTTTTTGTAAAACATTTTTATAAAACATTGTTTTTAAAGAAAATAGATTTATGACAAAAAAATAGAAATAAAGATATATTTTCTTAAAAATATTTTCTTAACGATCTTAATTACCAAAGAGTTGAAAAATTATACCATTACTTGAAGATATCATGAATGACCATATTATAAGAAAATCTATGAGAATCATTGTGAGGTAGATCATGAGATTTAAAAATTGGAGACTTAATCTTAAAAAATCCTAATAAATTAATATATTGTAACATAAAATATTTACCACTTTTTTAATAATTAATCATATTCCCCATGAGGGAATAAAATTACATGAAGCTTAAAATATCATGAAAATAAGGAGATATATGATATAACATGTCAATGGGAGATATATACACCTAGTAAAAGAATATATGTGCATAACATAACATGTGTCTCAATGAATGAAAATTGAGAACAAAATCCTTTATCAATTTGGTAACTTTTGAACCGTGAACCTGATAAAAGAGATATCCAAAAATGGATATGTAAATACCAATAAATTGTAGTTGAATTATCCAAAAATACATCATGGGTTGTTTTTACACCACATAGAAGAAATGAAATAAATCAATAGACTTTCTTACCCATAATAAGTCAAGGTGATGGTATATATAATAGATTTATTTTATATATAGTGTATATATTTAGCATTTATATAAAGGAGTATAGTATATCTAATCATAATATAATGAATGAGTTTTTGGGAATATTATTTTAGGGAATTGGAAGCTAAAATCATAGATAAATAATATATAAGTAGGTATTATACATCTATTATTGAACCATATTTATTTATATCATACCATATATTATTTTCTTATGACCTTTTATTACCCGTTTATTAAAAATTCTATGTTAATTTACGTTTTGGATAACAACCAATTTTTTTATATATGGCTTGATTTGTTATATTTATGGTACTATTAATTTAATCATGATTTAATCATATCCAGAAAGATAATGATGATATAAATATCATATATTCTATATATATGTATTTATAATAATCTATAAATGATATAAATAGTAAATTAAATACACCGTTCATAGAGACGGTAGGCCATACATATGCATGAACACTATTTCCATTTTCTTATCAGATTGAAAGAAAGAAAAGTGTATTAGATATTAATTCTAGAATAATTTTTATTATATATATAACATATGTTTATTAAGACCATACTTAATACATTCCATGTAAAGTGTGAACAAATTACATCACTTCGCGAGGTGGTAGTCTTTCGTACACACAAATGATGTTATCATATTTACAAAAAATAGAAAGCATGAAGGTATGTGTGATATAAAAATTACAAAACATTATAAAATCATAAAAATCATAAAAATAATATATAAATATTATGTTCATTATTATTTCAAACCTTTATAGGTGGTAATGGGAAAATGATCAACATCAGTTCACGAGGCAGTAGTCCACCATACACATGATAAATGATTTCATAATCCATTTGATGGTAGTGTGTGTGGTTTTAGATGATTAACTTAAAATAAAAACATATCAGTATATTTAATATACTAATTTTATTATAAAATCTTTATATAAAAATAATTTAAGAGGTTTTTGAAATAAATAAAATAAAAACATTCATTGATGAACATTACGTCTTCTTCGGGTATCTCCTTTTGGTTTCCAAAATAGGACTTCATTGGATGGATTTATCCCCAAACTAATTCTTATAGGTTAAGAAGATAGAATCCTATAAGTTATTTTGGTAGTAATTGGATGAGAAAAATGGTTTTTATTGTGTAAAGATAGGGAAAGAAAGGGTGTCCTTTTATATGTGGGGGAGAGGACACACTAGACATTTTTAAAAAGAAGTTATGTGTAACCTTGTTTTTAGATAAAAAATGGATTAAATAATGTACAAAATTAAATACATGAAGTGTTAAGGTTGAAATATGTCCAAAAATGGGTTTTGGACAAGTTTATAGGATATTTTTTTTCCATTATGATTAAAATTTAGTCCCTTAGTAAACTCATTTTTTATTTTAATAACCATGATTACCTTTAACTATTTTCACTAATTACTTTTATAAAAAATTAAGTTATCCTTAATAAAAATTATAAATTATTTTAATTCAAATTATGGAATCCATTTTTATAAATTCTGTTCACATAAGTGGTAGAAATTAATTTAAAATTAATCTCGCAAACGTGTTGACAAAGAGGGGTTTTAAGACGAAAAAGATCAATAGTTTACGAAGTTTTTATATTCAAATTCATTATTAAATTGATTAAAATTACATAAATTGGATTAATATATGTTTAATTTAACTAAATATACTTTAAAGAAAATTAAAATATAATTTAACTATATTAATAAATTAATCAAAACTTCTGTTTTCAATTAAAATTCAGTATTTTTAACTATTCATCAAAAAAGAAACTTTTCAGAAAAATCCAAAGAATTAAAATTATGATAATTTTGACATTATAAATTAAAAAAAGAAGTTTATTTTATAAAATTAAAATTCTAAAAGTATCAAAATTAATTTTATTATTATTCATAGAAGGACATAAAAAGTAGTTCTTTTGAGAAAATAGTATTTTCATAACATATAAAGACTTTACTAAATATTATATATTTTATTATAAATGTATCTTATTTATATAAAACCATTATAAATTATATTTTAAAAGTGGTTACTAATATTCATATTACTAAGTTTAATAATAAGGTTATAAATATCTTGTTTAAATTATTATAATAAAATGACGTTTCATAGAAACTTATAATTACATGTAATGAAAGTTAAACTCGGTTTTACATGAAAATAAACCTAAAATTGGTGTTATAAATAAGTAAATACATTAAATAAATTTAATTTATTTGAAATAAAATTCATAAAAACCCAGGGTGTTACATTCTACCCCCCTTAAAATTAATTTCTCCTTTAATTTTTTTCACTATGATACTGAAAAATGAGGATACTACTTCCTCATCATTTCTTCAAGTTCCCATGTAGATTTTTAAAACAGGTGGTTTCACCAAATAACTTTGACTAGGTGAGTGGTAGTTTTTTGTAGAAGTTTCTCTGTATAACCTAGAATCTCCACCGGTTGTTCCTCATAAGAAGGATCTTTCTCCAGCTGTATGACCTTTGAGTTCAGTACATGTGAAGGGTTAGGTATGTACTTCATCAGAAGAGATACATAGAACACATAATGGACTTAAGATAGGTTTGGTGGAAGCACCAAATGATAGGCTACCATCCTGATATGATCAATAACTTCAAAGGTACCAATATACCTAAGGCTTAGTTTCACTTTATTACTGAATCTCATAACCTTCTTCCCTGGATGAATTATTAGAAATACCTTGTCACAAACTAGAAATTATAGATAACATTGATGATTATCAGTATAAATTTTCTAATGACTTTGAGTTGCCTTGATATGCTACTGAATGGATCTAACCTTATCTCTATCATTTCTTTACCCATATCAAGTCCCAATAGCTCTATTTATCCTAACTCATTCCATCACATTGTAGCTCTAAATTTCTTTCCATAAAAGGCCTTATAATGATCCATTTAATGCATGAGTGAAATATATTGTTGTAATAGAACTCAACTATAAGAATGAGTTGATCCAAAATACCTTTGAAAAAAAAAATAAAAAGGTCTCAACATATCGTCTAAGGTTTTATTTTTTCTTTCTGACTGGACATCTATTTAAAGAAGATACACAGTGATGAAAATCAATTCTATATCAAGATATTTCTAAAGACTTCTCTAGAACTTTGTGGTAAACCCTAGATTCTGATCAAATGCAATGGATTGTGGTACTCCATGAAACCTTACCACTTCCTTAAAGTATATCCTTACAAGTTGATCTAGAGAGAGGTATCCTTGAATATAAAGGAAGTGTGCTAACTTAGCGAGGAAACCTACTACCACCTATATATAATTATGCCCTTTAGAGGTTTTGGGGAGTACAATGGAAAAATCCATAGTGATGTTCTACTATTTCTATTATGGTATAGGTAATGGATACAACATCCCCTTATAATTTTTTCTTCCAACCTTAAATTATCGATATACTAAGCACTGAGATACAAACTATGAGATATATCTCTTCATGACATACCACCATAAGTATTATTTCAAATATCAATACATCTTCATACTTCTAGGATGAATTGATAATGAAGAATTGTGATCTTCCTCTAAAAACTACCACTTCATGTCTGGTCTAGAAGGAACACATAATTGGTTCCTAAACCTTATCATTCCATCATGGTTAAGATTAAAATTAGTAATATTTATAACCTTCTTTTGCAGCTCAATATCTTACTTCTGTGCCTATTTAAATTTCACATTGATAGATGGATGAACATTCAATTGAGAAAGAGTATATTTTTATCATACTTTCGGATTTCTAGATCCATTCATTCCAAATCCAAAAATATTGGATCTATTTTGATCCTCATCATGGATAATATAGCATTATCATTTCAAATCAAATAAACAACCACCTCGTTCACTTTCTCAAGGTGATAATGTATCAAGAAGTTATAATATTTAATCACCTCTAACCATATTCATTGGCACATATTTAACTCCTTTTTATGTGAATATATACTTTAAACTTTTATTATTGGTATATATATCACACTTTTTTCTATAAATATAACAACTTCATATTTATAATGAAAAAAATACCACTGCTAACTCCAAATAATGACTTGCATAATTTTTCTCATGAATCATCATTTGTCATGAGGCATAAGCTATAACCATGTCATTATGAAAAACAACACATCCAAATCCTTTATTGGATTCATCACTATAGATTAAAAACCCTTATCCACTATAAGGTAATTTAATCATAGGTGAGTTGACTAACCTTCTCTTTAGTTCTTTGAAATTTTCTTCACATTCATCTATCTAGAGGACCTTTATCCCCTTATGAGCTAACATGGAAAGAGGATTAGATAGTTATGAAAAATTATCCACTAAATATCAATAATATCCAACTAAACCAATAAAACTGTTGATCTCATTCATCGTGGTTTCTCTGGTCCAACATTCAATAGCCTATTTCTTTAATGGATCTATTGATATAACCTCTATTGACATTATATAAACCAAAAATGAAAACATTTTCATCAAAATTTCACACTTTTTAAATTTTTCATATATTTTATCCTTCTTATGGGTCATTAGTACAATTTTAAAGTGATATTTATCCTCTTAATTTATCTTTGATTGAATAATAATATCATCTATAAATACTACCACAAACTAATGAAGGTAATCTCTAAAGACTCTATTAATTAAATCTATGAAGATATCAGGGGCCTTAGTAATAAAAAATGGAATCACAATATATTTATTGTGTCCATAACTTGTACAGAATTACATCTTGGGTATATCCTCCTTCTTAACCCTCAATTGATGATATCCAGAACAAAGTTAAATCTTAGAAAAGTATTGATCTCTATACAACTGATCAAATAAGTCAATAATACGGTGAAGATGATACTTGTTCTTGATTATGATATTGTTCAAATATCTATAATCAATGCAGAGTCACATAAATCCATATTTCTTTTTGAAAACAAGAACAAGTGAACCCAAAGGGATCACAATTAGCTAAATTAATTTCTTGTGAAGGTTTTATTAGAGTTTCTTCTTCAATTTCTGCAACTCAATCAGGGCCATTCTATAGGGAGTCTTTGAAATTGTTTTAGAACTAAGTTTGATTTCTGTTGATAAATCAACTTCACATTTTAGTTAAAAACTAGAAAATTATTCTAGAAAGACATAAAAAATACTTCAATAGTAGGAATATAATCTATGTCAAGTTTATCACCAAGAATTTGAGATAAAAACCCCTTCTATATCTGAGATAAACACCCCTTCTTAATAGGGATTTAAGACCCGTACATTGGGTGTGATCTCTATCAGAATATCATAATTATTTTCACATTGACATATGATCATAGGATGGTTTATAATATTAAATGTGTCTTCCCTTAATAAACAATTTATACAGGATTTTTGTAGAGAAATATAATCCTTTCCTAATATAAAATCAAATTCAACGATAGGAAAAATGAAAAGATTTGCAGGAAGCATATTTACACCAACATAAACTAGAGGGGAATCATATACTTGATATGTGATCAGCATACAATTATGGATCTTCAATACTAATTCTACATCTAACCATTGTGGTGGAATCTTGATACCCTTATAAAATTCTTTATATATGATAAAATGTGTAAATTCAGAGTTAAATAAGATATTATCAATTCTAGAGTGGATGGTAAGTGTACCTTTCACCACATAAATATCACACCCCTTATTAGAAACATTGATCACATATGATTTCACCTAGTACCTAGGCTTAAGAGGTTGTCAATGTCAATCATCATCATTAACCCTTGGGTATGGGAACTGGTTAGCATAATTCCCATTCTCCTTAAACTTAAATCACTGTAGTTGGGAACGTTCATTTCATACAGCTTTATCTCTATCTTTATTGTTAGATAACTTCTTCCCATCAATTTTACAATACATTTCCCAATGAACTTATATTAAAAACATAAAAAAAATTCATAGTCCACTTAATACAATTTACTCCATGCTTCTTCCCACACTATGCGAATAAATAAATCCTATATTCTACTCAACATATTTTTTAGATTTCTCTTTGAAATCTATATTCCTTTTCTTGTCAAAACTTTAAGATTGATACATAAATCCAACATATTTTCCCTCCTTGATATAATAATGTAGAATAATTTCATATCTAAGGAAGTATCTTATAGATAACAACCTTCAGAAACTTATTTTTAAGAAACTGTAGAATTGATCAACCTTTTTTTAGGTTGGATGATAATTACCGAATCATACCTCACATGTCTTGAAAAATTATCCTTATAGGTACCAAAAAATTCATCATTATTTTTATTTAACTTAAATAACCCTTTATCCAAATTAATACAAAGAACAAGAGTAAATCACTTAATTAAAAATAAGTTCTTTAACTTTTCTAATCTATAGAATAAATTTATTCATGTTGCCTTGTATTCTTGATAAGATTCCACCATTTATCTACTTCCCCTTCCAAATAAGTAAACAACCAAAAGGGATTTTTCATGTTATGAACACTGAATAATTGAAAACATATTTTAAATGGTAATGATCTATTATTCAACAACCAGTGGATAAGAAGTCCCACTAAAATAAGTTGTATGTTTCCTCATGAAGGAATCAACATAATATTGTTCCCTCCTTTGCTTATTTGGACGTCTAGCATGATTCATATCTTGAGAAAGTTTTCTAATCATAGAAATGATATTTTTCATTCCATATCCCATAAAATTTTGATTCCTAGGAGAAAAATCATTTCATTTTCCACCACACATAGCGTTAACACAGTTCCTTTGGGTTATATCCATCGAATAAAACCCAAAATAATAGTATAAGAAACAATAATCATAGTGGGGAACCACATAATCATGAACTAGCACTTATTGGTTGTATAAATCTTGAAACCTTATTTTTTAATCTATGACCCCTTACGTTCATCCTAGGACATTCATAGTCATAATTTATTTAAAAATTTCATGATGGTTCATTAAGATTTTGTGAATTTCCAAATCGTATCCCCTAGAAGTGTCAAACCATGTGTATAGAAAGGCCCATTATCATGAATGAGTTCCCAATAAATTTTATCTCAATATTATGTTTTTTGGGTTGTTATCCCTAGGTAAATATATTTCTGAACCACATCTACTTGTATTATATATAAAGGGATGCAATTTATTTGAAACCACTCTCTATCCTTTACGAAAATTTCAGGACATTTTTCTATACTTTAAGACGTATACTTAGACATATCCCTAGAGTTCTCACTAAGGTTTTCTAATATTATTTTCCAAATAATAATTAATCCTTTCCTCTAATACCAACTATGGAGACCCAAAGTTATTGTATATAGACATTACATCATTTTTGTGGAATATATATTACATTACACAATCACACTCCTAAAATCCATATTCGTTTAGTGTATTTGTAACATGAAAACATAAACACTGGTCTATAAGTAAAAAACATCATACATAACTACATTATTTATAACTTGAACCCTTCTTAGAAACATCATAAATAATACACATCATCATAACCTGGGGAAATAAAACATAAGAAAGGGTGAGATCAGATGCTTAGTAAGGGTAGAAAAGGGAGATACACAAGTAGAACATGAACATAAGTGTATGAGAACATGAGGATATCATTTTAAAACAATTCCATACATATCAAAGCTCACAACCATGGGTCATGGTATAAATATTGGAATTTTATAAGTCATGAATCATAAGGGAATAAAATAAAATAAGCCATGAGAGCATAACATTGGAATAAGACATAGATTTTTGGCATAAAAATAAGTATAGAAAATCATTTCCATATTGGTCAAGGATCTCTTCCAAGGGCATCATAGTGGACAAATTCCTTTACTGTATCAAGCTCACTCCTTGTTCTAGGCCCATATTACGGTACCAAGTTCACTCCTCATTCTAGACATGCATTACTATACCTAGTTAAATCTCCATTACATCCATGTCTATATCATGAGATATATAAATATTTTACCAATGCAGAAGAGGGAGTTCTATGTCCCACCCATCATGTAATGAATTCATACATATGTGTGCCACAAGATCATAAAAATTCATCATATCATAACCCATGAAATCAGATGGGTATCATAATAATTTAATTATAACATAAACATCAAAAAATAAAGGAAAATCATGATATAATATGTCATAGGTTAGTATATACACCACACCAAAGAAACAAGTGGTGAATATGGCATAAGTCTTGTAGAAATAAAAGTTGGACAAGAAATCCGCTTACCTTAATTCTTAAATTCGGTTGTACTCATTCAAACCTCCTATATAATAAATATAATTTTATTATACATATATTATAGATTAATATTCATTTATATCATTCCATATATGTTTTTATTATAGACTTTCATTACCTATTTATTAATAATTCGATGTTAATGTTATGTTTCTATTAATAACTATTTTGTTTTTATTATATGTTTTGATTTATTATATTTATAATCCCATTACATTAATCCTGATTTAATAATCTATAGAATTATAAAAATTATATAAATATCATAAATATTTATTATATATTTATTTATAATAATCTATTAATGATTGAAATAGGTTATGAAATACATTTCTCACAGAGATAGTGGGTCATACATACTCATGAATGCGGTTTCCATTTTATTATCAGGTTGAAAGAAAGAAAATTATATGATATATTATCAACCCAAAGTAATTTTAATTTCTTATATATATATCACATATTTTTATTAATCCCAACCTTAATAAATTTCATGTAAATTCTGAATGAATCACATCGCTTAGCGAGGCGGTAGTTCACCGTACACACGAACAACGTTATTGTATTTCCAAAAAATGGAAATCATGAAGGTATGTGAGATATTACAATTTAATAATCATAATAACATCATAAAAATAATAAAAATAACATATAAACACCATTTATATGATTATTTGTCAAATTTTATATCTAATAATGGGAAAACAAACAACATCGGTTTGTGAGGTGGAAGTTCGCCTCACACACGAACAATGATTTCATAACCCATTTGATGGAAGTGGGTGTGGTTTTAGGTTTTACCCATAACATATAAAAATATAATTATATTTAAGATTATAATGTTATTATATAATTTTTATGTAAAAAATATAATAGGTTTTAGGAAAAAATAAAACTAAAACATTCATTGATGAACGTTACCTCTTCTTCAAGAATCTTTTTTTGGTTTGCACCAGAGGAATTATTTGGATGGATTTTTGCACAAAATAAGGATTATAGGTATAGATTATGAAATTTTAGCCATTATTTGGGAAGTAATTGGATGAAACATTTGAATTTTAAGGTGTTAAGAGAGTGGAAGATGGGGTGGACTTTTATAAGTGGGGGAGATGACACACTTGTCATTTTTGAGAAAAAGTTTGGTGTACCAACATTTTTACCTAAAAAAGGATTCAATAATGTAGAAAATTATATCCATAAAAGTTTAAGATCTAAATATGTCCATGAAATGGGTTTTGGACAAGTTTCTAAGACATTTTTACCTTATGTTTAATGTTTAGTATTTTAGTTAACTCAATTTTCTCTTAATCATCATGATTAATTTTAACTGTTTTATTAATCACATTGTTAAAAAACTAAGTTGGAATTATTAGAAATTATAATTTATTATGATTATAAAAATTTAATACATTTTTTGAAATTAAATTAACATAATTGTCTTCAATTAATTTAAAATTAATCCTCTAGATACGTTGAGAAAGTGTGTTTTTAAAGCGAAAAAGATCAAAAGTTTACAAAGTTTTTATATTCAATTTCAATATGAAATTGATTCCAATGAAATAAAATATATTAATATATTTATAATTTTACTCAATATAATTTAAAACCAAATTAAAATTTAATTTAACTATATAAATAAATTAAGGGAAAATGTAGTTTTTAATTAAAATTTAGTATTTTTAACGAATCGTCAAAAAATGAATTTTTTTTAAAAAATAATAAAAAATTCTCCCTAAGATAATTTTTAAATTATGAATTCAAAAATAATTTTTATTTTATGAAATTAAATATCTATATGTTTCAAAAATTAATGTTATTAATGTTCACAAAAGGACATAAAAAAGTAGTTCTTTTGAGAAAATAATATTTTCAAAACATATAAATACTTTACAAAAAATTATATATTTCATTATAAATGTATTATATTTATATAAAACCATAATAAATCATATTTAAAAATTATTTATCAATATTCATATTACTATTTTTAATGACTAGGTTACAACAATATTGTTTAAATAATAACAATAAAATTATGTTTCATAGAAACTCACACTTACATGTAACACATGTTATACACGTTTTTTTGTGGAAAATAAGTTTAAATTGTAATTGAGTATACGTAAATAAAATAAATAAATTTAATTTATTCAAAAAATAATTTATAAAAACTCTTGGTGTTATAGGGATACATTGTCTTATATATTGATCCTCCCCTTAGAGTTAATTTGGTTTATCAGACTCACTCGCGTAATGGGTTGTTACTTTACCATTTTTGGGGAAAGTAACTCCTTAATATACTATATATATATATATATATCATATTATGAGGTGTAATTATCCCCTATTTTAATAGTTTATGAGAACTAGACTCTGTAAGTGATATATTTAGTTAGGTATTCTATAGAAAAATGCATCATTATGGGAAAATTAACTTGTTGGTGGGTCTATTAATTTTACTTGAGTACTGTTCAATGGTGATTCTTATTCATGAAGTGTAGTTCACGGGTGTATGAGATCCTATTTGGGTGGGATATTATGAATTTTATCCATAAGTAATAATGTAGTGGATTCAGTTATAGTCCTTTCTTGCAGACTCAGTGTGGTTGATCTTCTATGGTGTGGATGAGAGGGAGGTGGATTTTTCCAAGGAGGCATTGTTATTTGTAGATACCTAATTTTATGGGTTGATTTGTATATTTAGGGGTCTTATATCCCCATATAACATGGGTTTGATTTGGTTTTATTTATAATTTAAGCTATAGATTCCCCCTTACTTACGCTCCTCCACACTTGTCTTTAGTTAGATGATTGTACAGTTTAACCCTTAGATGTGAGATGACTTGCATAATAATTTATCTTTTATTATTGATTATCATACTAGATATTTTTATACTCAACCATGAACATGATTTATAACCAAACATGTTGTGTCTATATAGTTAGTGATTAGGTTGGATGCATTTTTTATTGATGCAAGGTGGAGCTAGTAGAGATAGAGTATTATGAATACCAATAGAATTCGTGGATGGATGTTCTTGCAATGGAGTTGGTGAATTATGGTGGTACCCCTTCCCTATCACTTGAGGTAGTTTTATTTTCAGAGTATTGGGCATTTTATTTTTGACCCTTTATGCTAGAATTTTTATTGCATATCTTTAGGATGTTTAACATATATACTGTGAATTTTTTATTTTATTTATTTTTTTATATCCTACATGGTTGTGATTTTATGGTTGGATAATGGTGTTTATTTGATATAGGTTTTATAGGATAATTACTCTCATGTATTTATTATTCCATTTAGACTCTAAACCTTAGCCTATTGGAGGTGGGAATGGGTTGTCACACTTAGTGTACCATATGACCTAGTGGGGAATCAATGGGTTAGTTCATTTTATGTTTGTATGAAATATAGTTTATTATAGGTATAGAGTTTGGAGTCATGTGTCTCATGAAGTTTTGTATAGGAAATTTTAGAAATAATTCTTAATGGTTCATAGGTTTAGTTATTATACTAGTGATCCCAATTAGGGGGTTAAATCCAATGAATTTATTTGAAAGGAATCTAGAAATATATTTACCATGTTGAGTTCATAAGGAATTATTTTTAGGGTGAAATTATTAGGTCTATTATTATATAACAGTAAATTCATTTTTGATACTATGGAATGACATCCTTATTTTCATATGTGTCCATGTAGTGAGGATGTTGTTTTCCTTAGGATAATTATTTCACTAGAGGTACATAATGGACCTTCTATGGATTATGAGTTCCATGAGTCTAATTATAGAAATTACAGTTTCTTAGGTATTTATCTCCCAATATTCCAATACGATGATTTCAAGAGAGCTTATTTGGAATGATCATAACATAGGTATGGAGATCTCAATAGCCTTGGGTGTTAGTTTGGACGAGATCAGTAACCCCCTAATGGCATAGATGTCATGGTGAGAGTCCCCCATGAACTCTACATAACATACATGGAGTTTTGGTACTCATCTATGAGATGGGGTGAGGTTCCACAATGATTTGTTTTTGTTAAATCTGAAAAGGATATTTTAATATAGTGGTTAAGGTCCCCCATATGAGATTGTGGAGCTCAATACTTCCCTACGAATATAAGAGTATAAAATAAAATTTATGGGTGTATATTTATTTTATTATGGTATGGGTCTGGTACTCCATTATTCTTGATGAGGTGATGGTCTCCCATACTGTAGTAAATTTTATACTCACCTTTTGGATAGGTCACTATTCCTCTATCTATATAGTGGTTACAATTCTTGATGGGATACATTGTGGTTCATTTATCCTTTTGATTTGGTACTCCGCAAGAGATTTGAGGTGTGGGTCCTCTATAGGAGGGTTAAGTACTCCCTTGGAAGATGTTTATTTATCTATGTGTCATGGGTCCCCTTTATGTATTAGGGAGTTTGGAAAACCCCCCACATGCAGGATCACATACTACCATTAGTTGGTAAGTGGGTTTTACATTTTGGCATGGGTTCAACACTTCTTTAATCAGAGTGAGCTGTGGGTTCCCCATACAATAGATTATTCAATACTACCCAATAATATAAGGCGTGAGTCCACCATTTGTATAGGTTAAGGTTCGAAGAGGTATACAGAAAGATTATTATTGGTTTGGTGATTCCCCAATAGTTTTGGGTGAAAAGTCACATACCAGTGAGGTTGGTTACTACCTCAACCAATTTATAGACATTTATTGAAGGATTCCCACACCATAGTTCTATGATTAATGATATTTTATCCAATTAATAGTGTTTATTGAGACCTATTGGTTAGAATTATAGCCTAGAAAGTTTGCTTGATAGAGATTGGTGTATCCAATCAGGCTATCTTCTCTAGAAAATGGCGTCTATGATGAGATATATTCCAATTCATGAAGCCTAGGCTAGATGATATTGGTGGGATGCTTCTATAAACTATATTTGAGGTATCATTTATATATAGATATTAATTCATTATTGGTGGCAGATTGAAGATGATGATCATTGTTACGATTTTATCCTATTATGTGGAAAACTATGTATTGATTTGCATCCTTCCCCACCACCTCTAGAATGTTATCACATGACATAGAGAGTTAGTGTCCTGGACCATGGATATATGCGAACCATTAAGGGAAGGATTATCTAGAACCTAATATATCCCAAAATCTAATAATTTTCCTTTTTTCTGTGGAACTCATGTTAGTTAGCACTAGTTTATTCTATCCTCTGATTGAAAATTATTTTTTTTATTATCAAAACACTTTTGAGGGAAAGTGAGAAACCACTTGATCCAACATTAAAACCTTAAAACAATAATAACAGAGAAAAACTTGAAAACTGGAATTTTCCCTCCCGAACAACTACACCATGATGATAATCCTTCACCAAAGCATGTAATTAGGCTAGTTGTACCATGCATAAGTGCACAAGCATGGAACCAATGTCATATCCATACCCTCTCAATCATCCAAATCTGAATGACATGCACTATTGAAGACTTCATGCTCTGATCCCCATCTTAAACAACTCCAAGTACCACCAAAAAACCAAAAATAGAATTAGTCTAAGAGTAGACACAGCTCTAACAAGAAAACCTCTCAAATCAACCAACCAAATCACCAACTTAAACAGAGTCATTAAATAGTAACTTGATATTACCAGAATACATTTCTCTAAAAAAATTTCTAGGATAAAGATGAAACCTGGGAGACTGGGACCTCCATCATTCGCTTTTCAAACTTATAAGCTAGGTGATCCCAGAACTAAATGTACTCATTGATTCTGATCTTCTATTTATTGAAACCCCCTATGATAATTAGATCCTTTTTTAAGTCCATAAGTATTTCTTCTCATTGAGAGTCACCCATAGTGACCTACCCATCATTTTAAAAACCTCTTCTTTAGTTGAATTAAGATGTAAGACCTATTGAATAACTTCTTATTTAGAATTTAAAAGAAAATCAAGGGTTGATCTCCCTGGCCCCTTGGTCTCTGATTTCTCAAAGTCTCAATGTCTATCTTCTTTTCATTTATCTTTTTCACAGAGTGAGTCTCCGGAGGAGGTGGTAAGGAGGAATAATCATTCCTCCCCTTCCTCCTGTTAAAAATCTTATTACTATTTGGGATTGAAGCTCCATTTGCCAAGTGATTAGGTTCACATTCATTAGGATCCTTCACGGAGACCCCACATCATAAACTAGGTTAGTTTGATCAGATCTCAAACCAACCTCAGAAATTCCTTCAAACTTATTACTCAAGTGAAGAGATGTATGAATTAAAGAATCTGAACCCCCTATTTTCCCAGTTCTGGTTGGATCAGCCGCATAAATAGAAACCTCATTCCCCCTTACACAAATATCCACTACTTGACCTTAAAACCTCGGTGAAAGGAGAAACAGAGACAACGTCCTCACTTCCTATCATCTGCTCTATAACCACTATACTCCCATTCAACTGGTTTTCCATTTGAGAAGCCTCATACGAAACTAGAACATCACCCTTCGACACACTATTAGTATGTTCAGCCAGATCCTGCCTCAGCCTATGGAACACCTCAGAAACCTGTGGGTTAACCTGAGGTACCAAGGACTTCTTCACCTGACCAGTTCTATAAATATCCTCAAAAAAATGCATGTCAGTCCATTAAAGCACTTTCTAGTTATTCCTCCTCCACTGTTCGCAATAGATGAGATCCCCAACCTCCCCCCAATATACCCTTTTTCGTTTGTTTCATTCCATGCTCCTCACGTTCCTCTAGAACCTTACCACTACCACCATCCTCCGTCCTTCCCCTAAACTGGGCTCCCCAATGACAAACCTCCATCAAGTGGCCCAGTCACTTGCACAAAGAACAAAATTCATTTACATTTCCCCTACCCATCAGCGTTGCAGACCCCTAGTAAAAACCATCCATAGAGTGTCCCAAATGACTGTAGGTAGAAAAAAATCGGTCTAGTTTTCATAAATCACACGTTGTTTACACCTGTACTCCTCACCGATTTGAATCCAGACATATTCAAAAGGAATTCTAAATGGGTCGAGTTCTTCACAAACTTGAGGGTTGACAGGGTGACAAACTACCTCAGTATGAATATCAGAGTATAAAAATCTATAGACTATATTTCCAATCATCCTAATAATATAAATATTTTGAAACCATAAAGGAATATTATGAAAACATACCCAAACCACAAGAGAAGGGGGATCACACTTCATGTGGAATTCGAAAGACCAATAAAATAGGAATAATCGAAATGCATCGAAACTACAGGGGCTCTCAACCAGGCTCTGATGAGGTCCTACTCAGAAGAAAATAAAATCATGATATGCTGATTGCTGAGAAAACCCAATGTCTCCCTCTCATGAAGATTCCATGAGCCAAAGATGAATGGATCAAATGAATCAATTGAAGGTCTCCTCTTCTTAAACTGAGCCACTAGGGTGAGGTTCCATAGTGAGGTGGTTTATGAAAACTATGAAGAACATTGTTATAGATTAGGGAGACCGTCGATGAGATCCAAAACTTTATGTCCTATCGAAGCTTTTGGAAAAGGAGGAAGATAATCAGGGTTTGAGAAGAGGAAGAATGAAGGCCCTGCTCTCCTGTTGGATGTTAGGGGTCCCTCCCCCACCGGGGGAGGAGGGACAAGCACTGTTTCCTTCATCATCACCGAGAGGCAAATAGAATTGGACTAGGGTTATCATGCCCCCTTATTGTATCCTCTCATTGTTCCATCATAAACCAATGGGATAGAGATCCCAATAGAGATCTTAAAACAGTATGTTGTGAATGTAGACTTCTACTAAAGGTGGAAATATTCCCTTATTTCTACCATCTGTGTGATATGAATTTGAAAGGGAGGTTTTCCTAGGATCTAACAATGGTAGAGTTAATCCCATTGATGGTATTGTATGTGGAGGGTGATCAATCATGATATGAGTGTGGATGGATGACCTTAATTATGGGGTGATCGTATCTAGGAATATGGGTCATGGATCATTCCATTAAAAAGTGAGACCCAATTGATGAGAGATTCCAACCCTTAATAAGATATAATAAGTTCTTTCACTTGTGGGAAATCTTGTGTTTGTACACTATAAATGTTTATGAGGATCCATAATGTAACTATAAGGTAGAGGATACAACCTTACATGGGATATTTCCTAGACGTTACTGGGGATTTGAGTGTTAAGCTTTTGGAAATTGATTTCCATATAGATTTATAGGGAGTGAAATAATATTTTGATCTATGATATATGTTATCTATAGAATATATTTGTGTGAGAACATCTCTGTGATTTCCTTATTATTTTGATTAACTGCATGTTATGACCAAGATGTGTGGGAAAACATACGTTTTTTATTGTGAATCCGTGACTGACCATCAATCATCTTTTTAAACCTTGGTTACATGGTGTGAGTTTTAGTGGGAGATTCCATAAATAATATCAAGATATAGAATGAGGCCAATTATTCCACAGGTTTACAGTTTAAAATGTTTGAGTTTTAGGAAGGTGCTAACCTTGGGTTTTGGAGTCGATGGATCATATTATCTATGATGGATGATAATCTGACTAAGGTAAATAGGACATGTGTGTTATTACTATTGTTTTTGGAAAGTGAATTATGGAAGGATAAATGTTATCCTATTTCCATAAGTTTAAAAATTTTATGTGTACACTTGTATGTTTTTTATATATAGTAGTATAATTCTATTGTGGTGTAGTGAAATGATCCAGTTGAGGTTCCCAAGAGAATAGGTTGATGTGATTAGATTTTATCAATATGAAAACCTATTGGGTTTCCTTTTTTAAGGTTGAAAGCTTGATATTATCATTGGAATTTCCTTCATAGATGAACTATATATGATTGATACTAATGGTTCATAGAATCACTTTGGGATATCACTTATTGAAATTCTATAGTTAGAGGGAAAACTATTTGGGTGGAAATACTTGATGAGTTAATAAAATATATACTTCACTTCTGTTAGGAGCTTCCCCTATGACAGATTGTGGCTATTTTTCATTCATAGAGGAATGAGAATATCAGATGCGGTACCACTGATCTGAGTAATAAAAGGGGGGATGCACTCCTGGGTAGGAACTATAATGGAGACAACACTTTAGTAGGCACTATAGTAGATTAGGTACTATAGTAGTATTATTCATCAAATAGCCCTTTGGGCCAAAAAAACAGGCTTTCAGGATTTGTATTTAGACCACTTGGTCTTGGGCCTTCAGACCATGTAATGGGTATCCCTATACCCATTTTGAAATAGGTATTTTCTTTAAAAAATAAATGAGGCTTTAGTCCCAACTTTTAAAAGGGGGGGGATGCATTCCCAAGTGGGTTTCATTCAAGGTCCTCATAGTTTTAAGGACCTTCAGAAGATAGGGGAGCTTATTTTAGGGCATTTAAACCATTCTTCATGGGATATGATATAATATTGATAGTAATAAACCTTGTTTGTTTTTTCTTTTAAGGAAAAAATTTGATAGAGGTGGGGTGGATGTAGAAATCTGATTTTTATTGTGTAAAAGATTTAGCTCATTTGGGAGTTTTAGAGCCTAAAATAATTAATAAGGGTAAAATGGAAATATAACTTTGAAAAAAAAACCTCGGAATTATTTCTTTTGTGTTCAATATTTCTTGGGATGGTATTCTTACACTTTGGATGAAATTTGGTGATATTTTGAGTCATGTGTATTTTTAGGATATTTAACATTCTTCATACTAGTATTACTTATTACCACAAGTGAGAATACCCATATCTACTAAATAGATCCCCAGATAGAAATTATAACTCTATTGTTGAGTCCAAAATGGGTTGTTTTACATAGTATTTGTATAGAATCCAACCAGGTTTTGATCCCTAGGTCAAGACCTTATTGGGTGTTTATTTTATTTCATTTTCTCCCCCTCCCCTATCCCCCCCCCCATTCACATGAAGGTGAGGAGGGGAACTCCCCTAATTTATTCCAAAGAACCAAATAGAGAAGGATGGTGGTAGAAGTATCCTCACTTAAGTAGGAGGATAGTCAGATCCAATTCGAATGATCATGGCCAAAAAGTGTGGAACTGAGCCTAAAACTTTAGTGATTCACCAAGAGGCAGAACTAATTATTTCAATTATTCATTGATCTGGTTTTATACTATTTTTTGGTTCATTTTATGGGTCCTTATTTCCTTATAGGTTAATTAAAGATTACAAAGAGTGAATTATGAAGGAATGTGAGGTTTAAGTAGTTTTAAGAGCATTATGTGTGTAAAATTACTGATTTTCAGGTGTGCGATTATAGATCAAAAACTGGTTATTTCTTTGGTGGGTTTGATGTTGTAACGTCCCGATCCACCTCACCACTGAACCAGTGGCCAGACCGGTCACCACATGACCTCAAGTGCGTATCCCTATATGCCAGAGGCTGTCGACTAGCAGCAAGGGTCTAAGGATAGTTAGAAGGGAGACTATACCCTCTTATTAGAGTAAAAACAGTGGACAATATCAACAATAGGATGAAGTAGTGTGATTAACAATAAATAAGTAGAAGACATAATTTTATAAATCTTGTATAAAATAAAATGTCCAATGCTAATGTTAAACAATGCATGCATGTTATGATTTTATAATTATGAAAGTGATATACAATACATCATTCTTTACATATCAAAAAATCAATAAATAAATTACGACTCAAGCCCTGAGGGAGATCTCCTCGAGCATTCTGAGCTTCCACTCAGTCCTCTACTCCTGTCTCCCAAGTATAAGAAAACATCACAATCTTGCAACCAAATAGAATATACTGAGGCATCTCAGTACAATGTTAGGTTGAGTAGGGTGTGAGATATAAATATCAGTAGATTGGGACCACCGGTGTCTACCCCAAATCTAGACACTTAATAAATAATTTAAACAATGTGAAAGAATGCATAAATAAAGTAACCAGAACAATGTAACTATATACCCAAGTACCTGATTCAACCCTCAGACAGTGTCTGAACCTGTATTATACATTTTTCATGCATACACAATAGTCATCACACATTAATTTTCAATTATCAATTATTCAATCCTTGTTAATTGATATTCTTTATTTAACCACATAAATCCCTAGGTTCCCCTAGACACCCATATCTCAATACCTTCCTCAGCCATGTCAGGGTCTGAAACATTTTCCATATTCAATCACAAATCATTACATCACATAGGATTTCATTAACTATTCAATTCTGTTCATGTATGATGAATTGGACCCACAATACAAAGTCAATTAATGGGTGTAGAACATCATGTCTAGCACCCTCGTGAGTATTTAGAGCATCAGTCCTTATCTCACAATCCATGGGTATTTTGGAGCATCAGTCTATGTCCCATAAAAGAATATTTTCATACAGGATGGGTGTAAAATTCCATGTCTTTCAACCCATGAGTATTTGGAGCATCATCCCCTGTCTCACAACCCTTTTACCAGTCATTCATATATATTTATCATTGGTGTAGAACGCTATGTCTAACACCACAAAACCATCCATTAATTAATTCATAAATTAATTAATCAAATCCGTTAATTAATTCAACAACTAATTAACAACATAAAACTCCCATCAAATAAATTCAAAAATTAATTAAACATTCAACATCTCAATAGTTAATAATTAATTAATAATTAATTATTCTTAACCACCAGCAAGTCAACCAGATAATTAACTCTACATTTAATTATCTCAATTCCTTAACCAAAAAACATGATATTTAATTTACCAATCAATTATCTTCACTCCCTTACTAATACAGTCGATTAGTTAAATATACCCAAACTATTAGTTAACACAATAATTAACTAAGTACATATTACAATTAATTAATCATTCAATTAATTAATCTACAAAACAAATCACATCCCATAATTAATTTTCCAAAAAAATTAATTATCTCAATATAAATCTCAACTCTCCATAATTAATTTCTATAATTAATTATTTAAACTAATTAATATAAAATAAAAAAATTAATTCACCACTAATTATGTCAATTTAGCCAAAAACTACTTATCACATTAATTTTAAAAAAATTAATTTATCACATCATTTCCATTTAATTAATTCACAATTAATTAACATGTTTAAACAAGGTCAACATCCATTAATTAATTCAATAATTAATTAACACTATTCAAGAGCCTCATCATCCCATGATTAATTCAACAATAAAATATTCATTCTATGGAATCAACCCATTATATATCAATACTAACAAAAAGATATATGGAAAACTCAAACTATAAGAAAAAATGATATAACACTACCACTAATTTTTGGTTTGAAGGCAGCGCACCTCGATCGAGGGGTTCTATTACAAAATATTTATATTACTTATCACACAAAACAATTATGACATTTAGCATTTTAAATCATTAAACTTGCTAAATTCAAATTAAAAGGCATTCAATATAAATACTTCACTACATGGATTAAATTTATAATAAGAGTATAGTAAGAAACTTATTAATGAAATTATAAAATTGAGGACTTGTAAAAGGGACCATAACTCAATGAATTTGGCTGACCCAAAGCTTTATAACTCAACTGTGATCCACTCACTTATAGGTACCTTAACAAAAATGCACGGTTATTTGAAATTTATCATCGCACCTAAAAACCATTAACCGACACCCATAAATAGTGTGGTGGGGACCAATGCACACCCAAAATATTAACTGTAATATAAAAACACCATAAACAACCAATTCATAGGGTGTGAAACCAAATAAAGGGTTTAAACCCACACCCAACCATGGTGACCATGAACCAAAATTGATCCGAAACGCTTTTCCCTTAGAGGTGGTAGTTGGAATACAGAACAACAGGTCTTGAGGAGCCCCTTGAACAACCCTTGAATCGAAGAAACAAGGAAACCCAACTAAACCCAAACCGTAGGGTTTTGGATGAGCAAATAGGGTGAGGGAGGATCCAAATAGTTGATGTGAATCATGAAACATATGAATACATACTCACCTTGATGAGGCAGAAAAGACTCATGAAGACACCAGAAGGATCCGAGCGTGTGAAGAGGATCTGACAAGGGGGTGTAGCGCACCCCATAAAGGGATGGGGGCCTAGTGTGTGTCATTGCTCTTGCAGTGTGCCTCCTCCTTCATTCTCTCTCAATCAACTAGTTATGACCATAATAAACTAATAGATATAATATAATAATAATAACATTTATTATTCTCATTTAATATAACATTTCTTCATTAATTAACCTTTAATTAGATGTTTCATAATTAATTCTAAAATCCCCCATTAATCATCCAATTAAAATCTTGAAACATTTATTTAATTAAATAAATACAATAATAATAATAATAAAATCCTTATTAATTATATTAAATCTTACTTTTATTTAAATTAAATTAAAACAAATTTTAAAAAATCAGGTAATCGCACAGCTGACCCACACGGTTTGACTTACCGTGCACAACCCAATATCTACATTTAAAATAGTCATAATGTGTATTTCAAATTCAACATAATGATTAATTTAATTAAATAACACCTAAATTTCACATCAATTAATTAAATTCCTCATTACCATGAATTTTATTAAATTAAAACCCAACTCCAAATTCATTCCTCATTTAATATTACCATTTATTATTACCCTTGTTCAATAACACCCAACCCCTCATTTACACATCCTTTAATATTACCCTTTGTTGATAACCACTAACTCCTCATTAAAACATTATTTAATTTAATTCATTCACAAAATTTAATTCAATAAATTCCCCACTTCATATTACTTAATTAAATCATCTCAACACAATTTAGTTAAACTAAATTCTCCAACTCATCTTTATTTAATTAATTATCTCAACACGAATTAATTAAATAAAACCTCCACTTCACAATGATTAATTAAATTCTTATTGACCTTGAATTTAATTAAATGAAACCCTCAAAAACTTATTTAATTAAATTAATTTAAAACTCAAATTAAATAAAAGAAACCTCTATAATTATAACCATCATTATTATTATCATCTAATAAAACACTTCTTTGATAAAAACCAAAAATCCCTACTACACAACATTTAATTAAATTTCGTTTAACTCAATTTAATTTAATGAAACCATTATTTTGCAACAATTAATTAAATCCCCCTTTTCATTGGATTT
The DNA here is from genome assembly GCA_963277665.1 of Viscum album. Lineage (NCBI taxonomy): Eukaryota > Viridiplantae > Streptophyta > Magnoliopsida > Santalales > Viscaceae > Viscum > Viscum album. The sequence continues at coordinate 1,083,274,338 of OY728136.1, read as the reverse complement.
AATTAAAAAAACCACAAAATCCATTATTATTATTCTTCATATTAATAATAAAAACCATAATTAATAATAATAATTATCCCCATAAAACCATAATAATAATAATCACATTATTATTATTATTCAACCTTAGATAAAACCCAACACCTCTATTAAATAAAAAACGCTTATTTATTAATTCTAAAAATACTTATTTAATTAAACTCATCTCCATTAGATTTAAAAATCCTCATTTAATTTCCCATAACTATTACTCCACATTTAATTAAATGTTTCTTTGATATACCCAAAAGCCACATTAATTTCACTCAAATGTTACACCCCACTAATCATGCAATTAAAATCCTTTAACATCCAAATAATTTAAGACACCATAATAATAATAAAATTATTATTATTAACCCATTATTATATATGAACACAAATCTACCATTTAATATTATTTAATTAAAATACATAAAATATTAAACTAGGTAAGCTGCAAGGGTTGGACCACAATCATGCGCAACTCGTGCAGATCTATTAAAGTGTAATGTTTTGGATCTGGTGCTCTGAAGACTTATTGGGACACTCGTGAAAATTATCCAATATTCACCCAAGTCTAAAAACAACACCTTTAAGTGTTACAAAACTCAGAATAATGTTCTGGATCTCAGTTTTAAAACCAACACGTCGATAAATGGATTTTTTTTAAAACCTTTGTATTTAAACCCGGTTAAAAAATAGGACTTGAAAGAGGTGGAAGAATAAGTTTACATGATGAGTAAACTTTATAGACACACCATATAGGAACACTAGGTACACAAATTGGGGTTATTCTAAGTACATGTCTAGGCACCCCATGTGGGATACATGATTTGTAGTAGTACATGCAATGTGGAGTTACATGACATGGATTGAGCTAGGTTACATGACTTAGGATTTCATGTGGATTACATGACATATAATAATTTGGATTCATTGATCACACACTCTATGTATGCCATATTTCATGTTTTTTACTTGGAATGTACATAATAGGGTAGTGTTAGTATATGACCATGTAGAGACTTTGGGAGTACACATTGTGTACCATCTGTATGATGGATTGTTTTTGTATCCTATCACCCATAAGAAAGAATAAAACATGTATATAGTCTATTATGATTAAATTTTCATGAATAACATGATAGTGGGGTTCTGTTTTCTATTATATTCCTTTATCAAGATTATTCAGGTATGGGTGTAGAACTTATCTCTATGGAGATGATGAAAATATTGAGTTAATAATCCATGGTATGTTCAATGATGGTAAATCCCCATAATTGCATCCTGATGTTAGGTCATGTGACCCTCACATATATTAGGAGTTAAGTAACTCCTGGAGTTCATCAATAATTGTGAGTTCAATTTTGGGTGTTTGGAGAATCATGAACATAGATTTATGGGTTAGACTTTGACAGTGGCCCTATATTTTAGGGTATCCTAAAGGGATTTATTAGTGGATGTGGAACTCAAGGATATTTTCCCTCCTTTTGTAGAAGGTGATTGAGTGATAATTCTTATGAAATGATAATTAAGTGAGCAGTGTTTTTAATAAGTTCCACCATAATCCATATAACATTTTTCCCTTTTTATTTGTTTATAATACCCATGAAAAAATCCATAGTGATGCATTTAAATTTTGAAATGGGTAATGGTTTCATTATCACTTTTGAAATTTTCCTCACATTACTCAATTTCTAATACACTAGTCACTTTTATGTATATTACACAATATCATTCTTTGTATTTTCTTAACAATTGTGTTCTCATATATTTATCTATACATTTTCAAGTTTCTTGGGTGAATGGATACTTATGATCTAGGGGAATCATTCCATAGATCCTTCATTATCTCCAGATATGAGGAAATGAAAAGTTGTTTCCCAAATGTCACAAATGCTTCATCATAAAACGTGAACTCAAGAGTTTTCCTTTCCAAATATCATCCACATTCTTTTATATCTCCAAATCAAACGTATTATAATTCATAATATTATCAAGTAGTGAAGGTTGAGAAATAATTTGAGAAATGCAGCTTTATTTTCATCTATTTGTGATTCCCATGTCTATCCTTTATATGTTTAATAAAATTGTATCCTTACCAACTATTATCATAGATAAAGTTATAAGATATTTTCTTATTATATAACCTTACACTTTGTTCACCTTCCCTGGATGGTAGTGTGTTGATTAATCACAATCCCTGATCAACTCTAACCATAATCATCGGTGCATGCTGATCTACTTCCATTTTAATATATATTTTAGTCTATTTTGGTCAATATATATAAAAATTCTCTACATAGTGATAATGAACCTAAAATTTCAACATGAATATTACTACGACCAAGTTTGGAGAATGCATTAAATTATTCTATTCATTCACCTTAAATTATCTTGAAGCATAGTCTTTCAATTTATCTTTCTACATGATCAAAAAACCCAAGCCTTTTTTTATACATCACTATATATCACAAATCCATCCTCAAAATTTGGTATGGTGAGTACAAGTTTGGTGATTAAACTCTTATTTAGCTCCTTGATGATCTTTTCACACTCATCTATCCAGACATACTTTACTTCCTTATGAGTAATCTTGGATAGTGGTTTTATTAATCTTGATAATTTTCTCTCAAATCCTCGATAATACCAAGATTATATAAGGAATCTATAGATGTCCATCACATATGATGGTCAAGGCTAATCCTAAATTACGAAAGTCCTAGAAGGATCCACATATATCCCATTACACGTGATAACATTCCCCAAGAATTCTATTTTCTCATCCAAAACTCACATTTACTATTCTTTTCATATAATTTATCCTTCCTCAAAATCTTCAACACAATATTCAAATAATACTTGTATTCCTCCTTTCTTTTTAAGTATATAAGAATAAAATCTAAAATTACTACCAAATTTTTTTGAGGTAATCTCAACATAAAATACTCATTAAGTTCATAAATATTGTTGGATAATTAATGAGTTTTAATGGAATGACTATGAACTCATAGTGCCTGTACCTTGTATGAAAGGTGGTCATGGGAATATTCTACTTAATCACCATTAACTGATGATATCATGACTAAGGGTCCACTTTAGAGAAGTATTGATATCCACATAACTGATTGAACAAGTCATCAATCCATGGAAGAGGATACATGTTATTTTATTGTGATATTATTAAGTTCACAATAACTAATACTGTGATGCATAGACCTTTCCTTCTTTTTAAAAAGGAGGACTGGTGCACTGCAAGGTGAAACACTTCCACATATAAAACTTGTTTCTAGATTCTATTCTAAATTCTTATTCAGTTCATCCAGTTCAATGGGAGACTTTCTCTATGGAGACATGGAATTTGATAGAGATCCAAGTATTAGTTCAATTGAGAAATAAACCTATTGGTCAAGAGGAAGAGCATATAGTTCATTAGGGAACCTATCATTATAATAACTTATGTCACGACCCATCCTCGGGGCCCGTGCCGTGACTACCCCAAGCCCGGCTTCCATAGGTCAGGGGCCGGCGACTAGAACCAAAGGTGTAGATCCCGATAAAAAGGGAAGGAATTGCCTTTATAAAGTAAACAAACACCACAAAGTAAGCAAGCTGAAGTAAACACTAAGTAAAATGGGTACAACTGTAAGTGCTGGAAAGTAAATGGGCTAGAATACAAACCCAACTGAAGTAAATTACAACTGAAAAGAAAGTACAACAACTGAAAGTAAAGAAGCAACGCCGAGCCGTCCACTGGAATTCCCACCTGAAGGGTGGGTACAGATAGCCTCCTCAGCTCCTCGGGTCCAGCCCTTCGCTCCAAGTATGTTCCGCCCAGTAGTCCACCTACAGGTACCGAATTGCTCCACAAGCCTCAACCACGATCAGAGTTTTCCATCGTATGCATCCAACACAACGTAGTGTGGGCATAGTCTGTGCAGGGGTGAGTATACACTACTCAGTAGGGACCCCGAGACCCCCGAAGGTCTCCCAGAATCCACAAAGGATAATCCACAAAGGAAAGATACAATCACAAAGTAATAACCAACTCTACTTAGGTATATTCCCATACATATACCTAAGTCATCAATTCCAGTTCGGCTCCAACATCTGAGCCCAAGTTCGATACAGTCCACACAAGATAGCAAAACCAACCCACATAGGATAACACAACCCAATCCACTTAGGAAAGAAAGTCAATCATATCGAAGATAATGATTGAAACGTCAAGACTCAGTTCACATAGGTATACTTCTTCGTAAGATGATAGAGATGATCAGATGTAGCCACTAATTCATCTAAGCTGTCGGACCCACGTTGGATACAAGACCAGCTAAGCTGTCAGACCCACAAAGGATACAAGACCAGCTACTCTACCGGACCCACGTAGGATACAAGTACAGAGTCAAATACTGCCGAACCCACATAGGATACAAGAACAATAGTCACGTACTGCCGGAACCACAAAGGATACAAGAACAGTAGTCATCGCCGTCGAACCCATGGTGTATTCCTATACAGTCGTCGTCACTGCCGAACCCATAGAGGATTTTAGTGCAGTCGTCGTCACTGCCGAACCCACAGAGGATTTCAGTACAATCGTCATCGTCGTTGCAGTCGCAACCAGCTCTAGGGTTCCCGCACACAGCATACTCGATTCCGGGAGGGTCCGCTCCATGAGCCAAGGGGGATCGATACATCAACTGACACATAGTCCAGAGTTGATGTATTCCAAAGTTCCGTCTCGTCAAAAGGAACTCAACGTGACCGACGACGCGTCAATCAGACGCTCGGTCTAAGAGTTATTGGCTTTTCCTTCACAGGGGCCCGGTTGGGTTTTAAGCCAAAACCAACCCGATTATACTCCAACTACGTCCAAACCTCGAGTGGAGTAATCCAAAAGGTCCGTCTCACTAAGAGGTAACCAACAAAGTCGACGACACGTCAATCGGACGTCCGGAGCTCATGTTATAAGCGTTTCCGCTCTGAGGGACCGGTTGGTTTCGTGTTTGAACCAACCCGGCCGTACCCAAGGTTCTACAAAACCTTGTGTGTAATATATCTAAACGTCCGTCTCGATCCAAGGATAGCATCACAACTGATGGTGCGTCAATTGGAGGTCTGTAGCCCAAGTTACGGGTGTTTGAACGAACCTGTCCGATTTTAGGGGGTTTTGGGCCCGGACCGACCCAACCCGAGACCCCCTGAGTCGGTCCGAACTGGGTTGGCCCGACCTGGGTCTGGGTTTGGCCCATTAGGGAATGGCCCGGCATGGGCGGCCTGGCCCGGTGCGGCCGGTTCGGCCTGGGCAACTCGGCGCTGGCCGAGCAGGGCGGCTCGGCACAGGACGAGCAGACGCGGAAGGGGGGGGGGGAGCACTGCCCCCTTGTTTTGTAATGGAGGCCCCCACTTGGGGACCTCTCCTTTGCCAGCTGGGGGTTACGACCCCTGGATCTTCCGAATACGGCAGGCCCGATTGGTCGGCCAGTGTGCCACCGCAGGACCCCCCGCGGGTCCCGCCTTCTATGCGCCGGTGGCCGGCAGTTCCGACCGCCCCTCCCTGCACCGCCGCGGCCCGCCCCGGCCATGGCCCTTCGTGATACTCCGGCGTGGCGCGATGGCACCGCGCTCCTCTGCCACAGACCGTCCTTGGCCACGACTTCCTAAGGCTTCACCAGCGCGATGGCACCGCGCTCCTCCGCCGCAGACCGTCCTTGGCCGCGACTTCCTAAGGCTTCACCGGCGCGGCGTGACGGCGCCGCACACTTTCGTCGTGTTCATCCTCGTTTTCGCGCGGTTCCATTTCACCGTGCCGCCTCTGTTCCAAACCACGTCAATGATCAAAAATAAGGGGAGGAGGGTCGCCCATGTTCGTGTGGTCTGGCCCCCTCCTGTTAATTCGATAACAAGCGGCTAAAGAATTTAACGTTGGATGGAAAAAGAATATTCATGAACACAAAACCAAACCCCTACCTCTAAGAAGTCGTCAAAAGAAGATTGTCGCGGAAAACAGTGTTGTGAGGGTGGTTCGTTGACGGCATTGGCGAGCTCCCAAGAAGAGGATGTTGTCTCAAACCGGCTGCAGATAAGGGAGAGATCGGCACATCGTCTCTCCTTGGTGCTCCGATGTTCTTCACGTTCTTCAATGAGGAAGAAGATGTTCTTCAAGACCGCAAGATTTATCTCCTCTTTTCCACACAACGAAATCCACCAACAATAAAATAAGACCTTGTCTTATTTTATTCACACACACACATGCCAACATTATTTTTAAAATTAAAAGATCTCATTCAATTAATTTACTTAATTGAAGAGAGTTTGACAATCAAATTAATTGCGAGAGTTGACATGTCATTAAATTGGGGAAGTGGGTGAGTTATAAATTAAATTGTGAGAGGGAGGTTAAATAGAAATGAAGGGGTGGGGCTCGTGTGGGCCCCACTTCAATAATATCATACCTAGTGGAGTTAGGATGTAGTGGGTCCCACTACAACTTCAATGCATAGGTTATAACTACTTAGAATAGAAATAAAAAATTGTAGCACAAATTTTTATTTCACTCATCAGTTAACCCATTTATTTAATAACCTCACTTGAGAAAACTCAACTCCAGAAAAAGTGTTCCTAAGTAATTACCGGCGCTGCGGTTTCATCGGTGCCCTCAGATTTCGATTCCGAGAACCAGTTCAAAAGTTAGGAAAACCCGCTCGTTCTTTCACTGAGCGTACCCGAGCTAAACTTTGGAAAATGATTCCGGGCGCACCAGGCCTCGGAATCAGGTGCCTTCAGATACAGCGTACTCGTAAAATCCCAAAGAAATTAAGAAAAAAAATTTCTTTGAAATTTACAGGTCTTTAAATTACTCCCACCTCAGGGCTTTACGTCCCCATAAAGATACATCACAAACTAGGGGAACAAATGAGGGTACTGAGCACGCATATGAGCCTCCCGCTCCCAAGTGCTCTCCTGGAGGTTCCCGTGCTTCCACCTGATGCACACTAGAGGAATCGACCACCCACGTAGGACCTACTCCTGTTGATCCTCGTTCCCCACTGGGACCTCCGCAAAAGTTTCTCCATCATCAATGTCCAGCTCCCCATGGTCGATAATATGCGTCGGGTCGTGCACGTATCTCCTCAGCTGAGATACGTGGAAGACGTCATGCACCCGGTGCAACTGAGGTGGTAGAGCCATGAGATAATCCACCTCACCTATCCTTCTGAGAACCTGGAATGGTCCGATGAAGCGCAGAGATAACTTCCCGCCCCAGCCAAATCTCCATAATCCACGTCGGGGTGAGACCTGTAAGAAAACGTGGTCGCCATCCTCAAACTCTAGTGGTCTCCGCCTCCTGTCAGCATAAGACTTCTGTCAGATCTGAGCTGTCCTCATCCACTCCTGGATGACCTGGACCTTCTTTGTCGTAGCCTGGACCATCTCTGGTCCCACAAGTGCCGACTCCCCAGGGTCTGTCCAGCACATAGGGGATCTGCAAGGTCGGTCGTACAATGCCTCGTATGGTTCCATCCCGATGGTGGAGTGGTAGCTGTTGTTGTACGCAAACTCCACCAAGGGTAGGTGATCCTCCCAGCTGCGACCAAAGTAGAGGAAACATGCACGGAGCATGTACTCGAGAGTCTGAATGGTCCTCTCCGTCTGACCATTCGTCTGAGGGTGAAAGGCAGTGCTCAGACGTAGCTGCGTCCTGAATGCCTCATGCAACCCCTTCCAAAGCCGGGAAGTAAAGTGAGAGTCTCGATCAGAGACGATAGATGATGGCACACCATGAAGCCGTATGATCTTCTGAATGTAGAGGCATCCCAAGATCTCTACTGAGCCCTGCTCTCTAATGGGTAAGAAGTGGGCCGACTTGGTGAGTCGGTCGACAATCACCCAAATGGAGTCGTGACCTCTGGAAGTACGGGGAAATCCAGTCATGAAATCCATAGATATCCCGTCTCACTTCCACTCCGAGACCTCCAAGGGCTGTACCATGCCTGCTGGTACCTGGTGCTCCGCCTTCACCTACTGGAAGGTGAGGCATCGAGAAACGTACTCTGCTACAACCTTCTTCATACCCAGCCACCAGTGCTGTCGTCTGAGATACTGGTACATCTTTGCTACTCCTAGATATACCGCTAAAGGGGAAGTGTGAAACTCCCTCAACACCTACTTCTGTAAAGAAGATGGTACCATGGTACATCCTCTGAAAAGGACATCATGCTCTCCTCCTACAGATAATATATCAGGTGCATGTCCTGAGGATATCTGTGCACGCCGCATCTCACAGTCAACGTCCCCACGCTGTGCCTCCCTGACCCACTGTAGAAGTGGAGGAGTGAATCTGAGTGACTGAAAAAATGATGCTTCATCTCTATCCACGAAGGATATCTGCAAAGCAGCTAGCTGCTCTGTCGTCTCCCCAAGTAGCTGAAAGCCCGTCCTCCTGCTGAGAGCATCGGATACTACGTTCCCCTTTCCAGGAGTGTAGACTATCTCAAAGTCATAGTCCTGGAGGAACTCGAGCCATCGCCACTGTCTCAGGTTCAGGTCCTTCTGCGAGAAGATGTACTTGATACTCTGGTGGTCAGAATAGACTTTAAAGCACTCGCCCATCATATAGTGCCACCACATCTTCAAGGAAAAGACCACTACTGATAATTCCAGGTCATGGGTAGCATAGTTCTTCTCGTTCTTCCTCAACTGTCGTGATGCATAGGTGATCACTACCCGATCCTGCATCAGTAAACACCCAAGTCCGGTCCCTGATGCATCATAGTAGACTATGTACTCTACTCACTCCTCCGATAGCCTCAAGATAGGTGCGCTGGTCAATCTCTGTCTTAGCTCCGGGAAGCTCTGGTGACATCTATCTGACCATAAAAAGGGTTTCCCCTTCTTAGTCAAAGATGAGAGCAGTGCCGCAACTCTGGAGAATTCTGGAATGAACCTCCGGTAGTACCCAGCTAGACCCAAGAAACTCCGCACCTCCGTCACGCTCCTGGGTGGCTCCCAAGCTAGCACTGCCTCAATATTCACAGGATCCACCACAACTCCCGCCTCAAAGATGACGTGTCCCAATAAGTGGACCTCACATATCCAGAACTGACACTTCAAGAGCTTACCATAAAGCTGGTGCTCTCAGAGTGTGTCCAACACAACCCGCAAGTGGTAGGCGTGCTCCTCCTCAATGGTCGAGTAAATAAAAATGTCATCGATGAAGACCATAACAAATCGATCGAGGTAAGGCTGAAAGATCCTGTTCATGAGGCCCATGAACACTGCTCGAGCATTAGTTACGCCGAAAGGCATAACCAATAACTCATAGTGGCCATACCGACATCTGAAGGCTGTTTTCTACACATCCTCGTCCCGAACTCTAAGATGATGATAGCCTGACCTGAGGTCTATCTTCGAGAACCACCGTGCTCCCTTGAGCTGATTGAAGAGGTCGTCAATCCTAAGTAGAGGATACTTGTTCTTCATGGTCACCTGGTTCAGGCAACGATAGTCGACACACAGTTGCATGCTCCTGTCCGCCTTCTTGGCGAACAAAATCAGGGTAGCCCAGGTTGAAACACTGGGCCAGATTAATCCCTTGCTTTGCAAGTCCTCCAGTTGTAACTGTATCTCTCGAAGCTCAGCGGGAGCCATCCGATATGCTGGAGTGGATATCAGGGTTGTCCCGGGGTATAGGTCAATATAGAAGTCTACCTCTCTGCGAGGAAGTAGTCCTGGAACGTCGTCAGGAAAAATGTCCGCATACTGATCCACCACTACAGGAAAACTCGGACTCCGCATGTCAACTGCTCCTAGGATGAGGCTAGCCAACTGATGAGTGATCGACTATCCTCTCCTCTGCGTGAGTCCATCCTGCACTGAAAGGGATCCCTTCTCGCCGGTGAAGGTGAACCTGCTCCCATCAGTGTGGACACACTGCACCTTGCACCTAATACAATCGATCTGAGCATGGACTATAGATAACCAATACATGCCCAAGATGATGTCGTAAGACCTCGACGCCGCTATAAGAAGAACCCATCCAAAGATCTCACCTCCTAGAGTAAGCTCAAACTGTCGGCACCAGTGTGTAATCATCGAGTCTGCTTTCGTAGGATTCTCTATCCATAAGGATCGAGCTAACGGCTCCGTCGGAATCTCCGAGCTCCGAAAAAGGGCAGCAACAATGAAAGAATGAATCACTCATATGTCTATAAGAACCACAGAAAGGGAGGAGTAGACACATATAGTACCTAGAATCATCTTTGGCGCGTCGTGGTCATAGGCCTTCGCTGCCTAAAGCTGAGCCTGCCTCTGTCCGCCAGCTCCCTCTGGTCGGGGTGGACCTCCAGGTGGTGGTGGTTGTAGATGCTCAAAGCGTCACCCACCACCTGCTGCTCGAACATCTCCTCTGACTTGTCCGCCTACTCCCTGCGGACCGCCACGATCGACCCTCTACCTCTGCTTGGATGGTCCCTCAACCGTCTGCTCCTCCTCTGCATGGCGGGTCGGGCAGTCACGAGCCATGTGGCCCTACCCGCCGCATGCTTAGCACTGTCTTCTCCTTGGAAGGCTGGCTCTGCGCCGTGTGCCCCGCACCTCTGAACCAGTGTCCTGAGGTCGTCCGCCTAATGGTCTGGTCTACCTGGACCCCAGTGACATCCGTCGACTGCCAACTGTAGAAGACTCAGCTACGTGCCGCCCTGCGGTAGGTCTCGCTGCTGGTGTAGGCTCAGCAAGAAATCTCTCTACGAGAAGAGATCTCTCCAGTACTCCTGCCTACGTCAGAATGCTGAGGGAGATCATCGATGCCATGATCTCATGCCTCATTCCCTGCTCGAAGGTCCGAGCCTGAAAGAATGGGTCCCATACCATGTCCGTCGAATAGAGCTAGAGATCGGTAAATCTCGCTGAGTATAGGGCTACCGTCATGCTGCCCTACTGCAGCTGTAGTAGCTCCTGAATGCGCACCACACAGAGGGTGGCTGGGACGAACTCCGAGCGAAAGAGGCTCTCGAAGTCTGACCAAAAGAGAGATGCCTCATCGTTCACCTGGAGCATTAGGCTCCACCATCTACCTACTGCCGCTTGCAGGAGGCTCGCTACAAGGATCACCATGAGGACTGCTGGTGTCCACACTAACCTGAAAACTCAAACTACAGCCTGCAACCAATCCTCGGATGCCTGAGGGTCCGTCTCCCCACAGAACCTAGGCGATCTCTGACGCTGAAACTCATGTAGTGCACTAAGGTGACGTGCACTCTCAGCAGCTGGGGATGGTGGCATCGATGGCTCAGCGGGTAGAGGTACCGCTGGTGCCTCTGCTGTAAAAGGGCCCTGCACCAAGGCCTAGTCGGTCGGTGGGCTATCGTCTCGCAGAAAGCTCGGAACCCTAGATGGTTGCCATTGTGGGGCCATCTTGAAAAGAAACAGGTGCGCCACAGTCAAAACAGTATACTTGGTGAGCTGACACAAAGTAATCACAAAAAAAACTTTATAAACACACATGCAATCAATGTTTTCATGCACTGAGTCAGAAATCAGAAGTCAGGTTCCTGGTGTACGGATACGTCGGCCGCCGCACCAACGCTGGACTCCCTGGACTGATAACCACACTCAATATCCTAAACACTATTGCTTCACATAGAAGAAAGATCAGAGTCCTGAGTTCTGTGATAGAACCGAACTCCTCTGATACCAATTTGTCACGACCGGTCCTCGGGGCCCGTGCCGTGACTACACCAAGCCCGCCTTGCATAGTCTAGGGGCTGGAGACTAGCACCAAAGGCGTAAATACCGATAAAAAGGGAAGGCATTGCCTTTATAAAGTAAAAAAACACCACAGAGTAAGCAAGATGAAGTAAACACTAAGTAAACTGGGTACAACTGTAAGTGCTGGAAAGTAAATGGGCCAGAATACAAACCCAAATGAAGTAAAGTACAACTGAAAAGAAAGTACAACAACTAAAAGTAAAGAAGCAATGTCGACCCGTCCACTGGAATTCCCACCTGAAGGGTGGGTACAGATAGCCTCCTGAGCTCCTCGGGTCCAGCCGTCCGCTCCGTGTACGTTCCACCCAATAGTCCACCTCCAGGTACCAAATTGCTCCACAAGACTCGACCACGATCAGTGCTTTCCATCATCTGCATCCAACACAACGTATTACGAGCATAGCCCGTGCAGGGGTGAGTATACGCTACTCAGTAGGGACCTCGAGATCCCTGAAGGTCTCCCAGAATCCACAAAGGATAATTCAAAAAGGAAAGATACAATCACAAAGTAACAACCAACTCTACTTAGGTATATGCCCATACATATACATAAGTCATCAATTCCAGTTCGGCTCCATCATCCAAGCCCAAGTTCGATACAGTCCACACAGGATAGCACAACCAACCCACACAGGATAACACAGCCCAATCCACTTAGGAAAGCAAGTCAATCATATCGAAGATAATGATTGAAAAATCCATACTTAGCTCACAAATGTATACTTCTTCGTAAGATGATAGAGATGATCAGATGTAGCCACTGATTCATCTAAGCTATCAGACCCACGTAGGATACAAGACCAGCTAAGCTGTCAGACCCATAAAGGATACAAGATCAGCTACTCTTCCGGACCCACGTAGGATACAAGAACAGTAGTCACGTACTGCCAGACCCACAAAGGATACAAGAATAGTAGTCATCTCCATCGAACCCATGGAGGATTACAATACAGTCGTCGTTGATGACAAACCCATGGAGGATTTCAGTGCAGTCATCATCGCTGCCGAACCCATGGAGGATTTCAGTACAGTCGTCATCGTCGTCGCAGTCGCAGCCAGCTCTAGGGTTCCCGCACACAGCATGCTCAATTCCGGGAGGGTGCGCTCCACGAGCCAAGGGGGATTGATACATCAACTGACACGTAGTCCATATTTGATGTATCCCAAAGTTCCGTCTCATCAAAAGGAACTCAACGTGACCGACGGCGCGTCAATCGGACGCCCGGTCTGAGAGTTATTGGCTTTTCCGTCCTAGGGGCCCGGTTGGTTTTTAAGTCAAAACCAACCCGAATGTACTCCAAATACATCCAAAACTCTATTGGAGTAAGCCATAATGTCCGTCTCATTAAGATAAAACCAACAAAGTCGACGACACGTCAATCGGACGTCCAGAGCTCATGTTATAAGCGTTTCTGCTCTGAGGGCCCGATTGGTTTCGTGTTCGAACCAACCCGGCCGTATCCAAGGTTCTATGAAATCTTGAGTGTATTATATAAAAATGACCGCCTCGATCCAAGTATCTCATCGCAACTGATGGTGCATCAATCGGAGGTCCGTAGCCCAATTTATGGGCATTTGAACGAACCTGTCCGATTTTAGGGGGTTTTGGGCTCGGACCGACCCGGCCCGAGACCCCCTGGGTCAGCCTGAACTGGGGAGACCCGACCCGGGTCCGGGTCCGGCCCATTAGAGAGCGTCCCGGCCTGGCCTGGGCGGCTCGGCGCTAGCCGAGCGGATGCAGGAGGGGGGGGGGGGGGGGTGCTGCCCCCCTTGTTTTGTAACGGCGACCCACATGTGGGGGCCCGATCCTTTGCCAGCCGGGAGTTACGATCCCCAGATCTTCCGAAAACGGCTCGCCCGGTTGGCCGGCCGGTGTGCCAGTGCGGGACCCGCAACCGCCTTCCATGTGCCGGCGGTTCCAGCCGCCCCTCCCTGCACTGCTGCGACGTTAAGTTACGGCCTTGTCCGACCGGGTCGGCGCGACGGCACCGCGCCCCTCTGTCGTGGACCGCCTCGGCCGCGGCCCTTCGTGGTACTCTGGCGCGGCGCGATGGCGCCATGCTCCTCTTCCGCGGCCCGTCCTTGGCTGCGGATTCCTAAGGCTTCATAGGTGCGGCGCGATGGCACCGCACACTTTCGTCGTGTTCATCCTCGTTTCTGCGTGGTGCCTTTGCACCACGCCGCCTCCTTTCCAAACCACGTCGATGATCAACAACAAGGGGAGGAGGGTCTCCCATGTTTGTGCGGTCCGGCCCCCTCCCGTTAATTCGATAACAAGCGGCTAAAGAACTTAACGTTGGATGGAAAAAGAATATTCATGAACACAAAACCAAACCCCTACCTCAAAGAAGTCGTCGAAAGAAGATTGTCACGGAAAATAGCGTCGCAAGGGTGGTTCGTTGACGGAATTGGTGAGCATCCATAAAGAGGATGTCATCTCATACTAGCTGCAGAGAAGGGAGAGATTGGCATGTCGTCTCTCCTTGGTGCTCCGACGTTCTTCGCGTTCTTCAATGAGGAAGAATATGTTCTTCAAGACCGCAAGAGCTCTCTCTTCTTTTCCACACAACGAAATCCACCGACAATAAAATAAGACCTTGTCTTATTTTATTCACACACACACATGCCAACATTAATTTGAAAATCAAAAGAACTCATTCAATTAATTGACTTAATTGAAGATCATTTAACAATCAAATTAATTGCAAGAGTTGACATGTCATTAAATTGGGGAAGTGAGTGAGTTACAAATTAAATTGCGAGAGGGAGCTTAAATGGAAATGAAGGGGTGGGGCTCGTGTGGGACCCACTTCACTAATATCCTACCTAGTGGAGTTAGGATGTAGTGGGTCCCACTCCAATTTTCATGCATAGTCTATAACTTCTTCGAATAGAAATAAAAAATTGTAGCACAAATTTTTATTTCACTCATCAGTTAACCCATTTATTTAATAACCTCAACCGAGCAAACACAACTCCAGAAAAGGTGTTGCTAAGTAATTACCGGTGCTGCGGTTTCATTGGTGCCCTCAGATTTCGATTCCGAGAACCGATTCAAAATTTAGGAAAACCCGCTTGTTCATTCACTGAATGTACCCGAGCTAAACTTCGGAAAATGATTCCAGACACACCGGGCCTCAGAATCAGGTGTCATCAGATACAACGTACTAATAAAATCCCAAAGAAATTAAGAAAAAAAAATTCCTTGAAATTTACAGGTCTTTACAACTTACAATGGATATGTCCATAGGAGAGGTACACTCCATTGATTCAATCATTTTAGAAATATATTCTTTCTTATATGGTAACAATATCCATTTTTCTAAAGAAGATTCAAATGGTGATCCATCCTCCACCTTACACTTAAATAGAATCATTGGGTAATTTGGTATATATAATGTGATTTCCTTATCCTTAAAATTGATGTGGAATCTATATAGAAACTAATAGTCTGTTCCCATAATAACATTAAATTTCAATAAAGGCACCATGATAAGGTTCATAAGGATATTCATACCACATATATCAATCGTGGAGGAGTTATGTACATGAGTTTCATCAATCAATCTATTAGAAATTTTCATTGATAACATAACCTCTATATTATTTAGTGTTTTTTAAATAGTTATACTAATCTTGAATGATAATAAAGAGTGCATAGAACCGAATCAAAATTATATGTTCACTATTGTAAAATGAATAACTAGTGAACCTTTTATCACATCATTTCATTGATCCTACTCTATTATAGTAATAAAATAATCACTTCCTTGACCTTTTGTCCTTGGAAGTTATTTTCATTGGTTATCTTGAATAACCCCTATCATTGTGCATTGGTTTTCATAGTTTCCTTGTTCCTCATAGTTGAAACATTGGAAAATATGATTATGATTGATTTGGTAATTTTTTTCTTCAATCACATTAATGGGATTTTTCATTTCATTTGTACATGCATTGGCTTGATGTTCTTTCTTCCAACACTTAAAACATTTTCTCCCCCTTGATATAATTTTCATGGTGCTTATTTACACATGTTTTACATATGGGATGTTTTATTTTCTTACAACTATGAGTTCTATCTAGTGATACATCAAAGTTAAAATAAATTCTTTTATTATTATTTATAGTCCCATGAGACCAATGAGAATCACCCATTTCCTTGTCAACTTTGAGAGAATGTCAGAAAAACTATTCATAAACATAAAAGTATTGTTCTTCCTGGTTCTATCTTCTTCGTTAGACTTCTGTGGATGTATTCTTATCAGATATTTTTGGGAGACCATATCACATTGTTTGAGGGTGGTGAATTTTTTTATTGGAGCTCACCAGTGGGTTTGTGGTTTTGGGATGGTGTTGATGGTTGCACCGATTGGATTTTGAGGAGGTTGGTTTCGAGGTTTGTTCATGTTTTTCTGATGTTTGTGTTTCCTGGTTCATGGATTCCTCAGCCTTATCTCTGGTGATTCTGACTCTTGCTATGAATGTTTAATATGTTAAATGATTGAGTTAACTAATTTGGTGTGCTGAATGGGTTGTTTAGTTGGTATTAATCCTTTTATGAATGATGTTTTGACTGTGGTAAGTTGTGAAGTCCTGTATGGTTTACCACTTTTCCCTCAAAAATTGTTTGATGGTTTCTCACTTTTTCCTCAAAAGTGTTTGGATAATAAATTTTTTAATTTTCAGTCATAAAAGTCTTAAATTTAAAAAGATCTTTATAGAATTGGATTTATTCTTCTAAAGAAGCAGTCGATCTTACTTTTAGTGTTAATGTCAAAAAAGAGGTGTATCATGAAATACTTGTGAATTTTTCCTCATAAGATCCAATTGATACATCCTCATTTTTCTTGAGTGGAAGGAATTCCATCTCCATTTTAAAATAGAGAGTATGAGGGAAATATTTATTAATAAATAATAACTTTAATTCCTCCCACTCCATAGATTCTATGTCTTCCATGGTCTTTATATTCTTGATTAGTGTCCACCACTAATCATCTTCTCCCTTAAGGTGATAAACATCCAAAATGACCTTCACTTTCTTAGATAATTAAAGGATAGATAATATCTTCTAAATGGAGTTAAACTTTTTTTAGTGATTATAATATTAGAAGATACATTAGAAGTTATAGGTCTTTGATTCATAAAATGATCAACTAAAAATTTATCTCTTAGAGGGTGTTCTACACAATTCAAGCTGTTATTCATAACTCAAGTTAGTTTTTCATGTATTGTCATAAGGTTCCCATATCTTTATTTTAACATGTTAGGAATATCATTAGGGTAGTTATCACATTTACCATTTCCTATATCATTAAAATGATTCCTCCCAAATCCTATCATTTTCTAAAATAGTGTATAGTTATGGATGTGAATAATTTTATTAATACATGTATAAAAGGTAAACTATTAAATTAGAAGAATTAAATTTTACATATTGTGAAGAACCTAAATTATGAATTTCTAAGTTTAAATATACTTTATCCATGGTTATTTTCCAATTAGGCTAACTAACCCAATTATGTTCCATAAAGTAATTTCAAATCCTTCATAATGTTTTGTAAACACAACTCAAAATAACAAAAGTATATCCACCCAGGGTGTCAAACTAGGTGTGCTGTAAGGTCCCATTAACCATGAACCAAAATTATGGTTAATATATACTCAACCAAATCTTTTTAGGGTTATTACCATTATATTTATCTATGAAAAAACTAGGTACAGTTTTAGTAACAAAATTGTGATGTATTTCTAGGAAAATCACATCACCTCTACTTTAACAAAATTTTAGGATGTTCTCCTATACTTGGGATCATCCTTTAGACTTATCCGTAGGGGTTTCACTTAGGTTTTATCCTACTAATATCCAGAAATAACTAGTCCAGCCTTTAATAAAATTATATATACCCAACCCTTAAATAGATATTGTTTGATAATTCTTGATGTACTTTAAAAAAAATAAAATCAATGGATCCAGAGGTCTAGTGTCTTTGGAATATTATATTAACAAATACATCAATTTGAACATAAAAAAATGTTTTTTAAGAGTCCACATAGTGATCCTAAATCCCATTGATATTCTAAAACTATATAGGATATTATAGAGAAATAAATAAGGAAATGGGTGATCTATAAATAATATTAAGGGTATAAACATGGAAATAAATCATTAAATGAGATTCAAGAGGAATACTTGAAATCATAAAGAGGATGATCATAATAATGGAGACATGGCATATGGAAATGATGTCATAAGATCATATTAAAGTGGAAATAACATAAAACATTATATCATAAACATAATTTGAGGTTCGATCCCAATATAATCATCATAAATTTAAAAAATTCCCATAGTGTTTTGGTTTTACTCCCTAGTCCCATAAACATAGCTCCCAAAGTCCTATTTGGATTAGGTTCACTACCTAATACCTTACATAACATATCAGGACATATAAGGATTTTACCAATAAATTTTTGGGATATATAATTATGGGGCCACACATCTCATAAATGAAAATGTTATATATGTATTCAAAATGAGAAAAATTAACCATACATAAGGCATAATCATGATCAAACCCATGAGAAAGAAGTGGGTTTCAAAATTATGATTCATGGCATAACAAAAGGATAAATCATAAGGATTTACAAGGGAAGAAGTAATTAAATAATTTGGATATAAATATTATAAAATGAAAAATATAACATGACAATTGAGTTCAAATATAAAGATATCATGAGATTTTTCTAGTATAACAAAGAATAAAAACACCCCACTTGGGAGGAGATTTTTGATATAAGTTAAATATATTTTTTTAAAGAAGGAAATACCTTATTATTATAAATAAAATACAAAATTGAACCAATATGATTCTATATAAAATAATAATTATTTATATAATTAATTTATAGTTTAATAAAAATTTATGGGGGCGATGCTTGGCATGAGATAAGAAATAGGAAAGTTATCTTAAACCGGGTTTACTTAAAACTGATAATTTTAAAAGGGAAATAAAACATGTATAACTCAAAAAATAAAAAGTATATTTAACTAGGTATATATGTAATGGAAATATATAAAAAAATAGTATATATAAATGATATTAATATTTCATATAAGGGAGAAAAATAATGTAAACTTGTAACCAATGAGTAACGAAGGAGGTGTAAAAGATCCCTTACCCTGAGTTCCATATTTGTTTTACGCCTGTGATTAACATCCTGAATAAAAAAATAAATTTTATTACATACTAATATAATAAAATTATTCAAATATATTTCATATAAAAATGTCCTTTATCTATAATATGTTATTTATTTATAATATAGTTTTCTTACATATATCAATTACTTAAGGTTGTTCGGTCAATTTTTCATAACTCATTATGTATGTTGACCATGGTAGAAAGAATTGTAAAATAATTTCATAACATCCAAAATATTAATAGTGTTATTATAATAATTTTTATATATTAAATATATTTTTAAATCCAACCATGATGGGTGGGGGTGAAAAATGAAACTCATTGCCCGTGGAGGTGATAGTTCGCACGTACGCACAATTAATGTTTTCATTTCTCAATGAATGATAGGGAAATAAGGAAAATGAAAATTTTAAATTTAATAATCATATTTATGTTATGTATATCATATTTATTTATCCATTACATTCCCTTTATCATCCATAAATGGATGTAATTAAAAATGGAAGATGTCACTTTGTGGAGGTGTTAGTCTATGCAACACGTAAATGAAACTTTTGTTTTTCTTAGAGGATATAGATGAATAAATAATAGTTATTATAATAATATAATAAAATAATATTATAAAAATTATAATAGTTTCATTATGTTTTTATGGAAATAAGATATCTAGAAATAAAATATTAAAGAGAAAAACTTATGAAGAATGTAATACTTACGTTGGAGACTTGATCATCTCTTAGAGATTTCCACAAAAGTGAAGGCTATAGAACAAATTATAGAATTTGGGGGATTAAGTATGAGATAAATAAATATAGAATATTTATTTTATTCAAATTATAATGGAAATTTATAATGTATGTGTAACCTTTTAGGGGTGTAAGAGATCCCCTTTTATAAGTGAAGAAAATAGAACTGTTGGGAATACTCTTTACACTTCCATGATATAAATACACTATTCCATGGTAAATGACTCTAAAATCTAATAATAATGGATATTTGTGTGATATTGTGTTCATTAATCCAGGTTTAGCACTTTACTCACATTTTTTAAACACGTTTCAAGTATTTTACAATAAGTTTTTACATTTTTAAATTTTGATTTTTACTATGGTAACTAGTTTTTAACCACGTAATTTATATTTAATTTAAAAATATAAAGTAAATCATATTTATAAATTTTTATTTTAAGACTAAATTACATCTCCAATTAATCTAATTAAAATTATAAAAATTATAATATAAAATTTTAAATTAAAATATATAATATATAATAATTAGATTTCATAGAAAAATGACTTTTAATCATTTTGTGTTCTATGATCGTATTTTGTATTGATTACCAATTTAATGAGTGTTAATATAGTTATATATATATTTAAACATAATATTAGGTTTATATTTTAAATTATACCAATTTAGTTGATAAAATAAAAAATTATATGAAATTAATAAAACAATTCTTTAAAAAAATGTTTTACCATTATCAAAGTAACTAACACTAATCTTACTAAAATTATATTTATTACTAAAATAAAATTTATCTTGTTAACTAATGATGATATTTTGAAATAAAATCATAAATACATTTACTTATAATTCTTTTCTAAATGTTTTAATACCTAATTTTTAATATAAGCACATAAATACCGTATTTAGTGTGGAATATTACTTGAGTTTCAAAAATATTAAACATTTATTTTATAAATTCCATATTTTATTTTGAGTTTATTTATATTACTTATAATATATGTATTTTATATATCAAAAGGATTTGTTAACCTTTTAAGTCATTATTGTATTATAAAATTAATAGTTTTTTAGTAATATCTGTATTTTTACTATTCACATGAAAATTAATTATTTTAGAAAAATATAAGAACTCATCTTAAGTTAATATTGATATAAAAAATATAATAAATGAAGTTATTTTTTAAATTAAAATTATAAATTTATTATTAATATGGTAATTTATAATGTAGTTGCTACTATTGATTCCCGCTATTTTAATTACTATAACAATCATATTTAATAATTTAAAGTTTCATGGTATTAGTTTAGTATAGTATTGTATATATAACATAATAATCAACACAATACTTATTAAAGGGAAATAATCATTAATATATTGGGTTTTTTCAATAAGATCCTCTAATATATCTTCTCTTAGTGGGATCATAACATGAGGAAGAGGAGTTGGGTAGAGTATCTATAGACACTTGACTTTAAGATGGCCTATGATCCAAGGAATGGTAATGATGTTTCCGATGATTTTCATAGGAAAATTACATAGACGTATGATCTTTTAGAGAAGTATTCACATGAGGAACGAAAATTGATGATTTTAATGGATGTTTTTCTTATGGATGCATCCAAGGATCATGGTATTATAAATTACACACCATTATTTATCATGTATTCTGTTTTTGAGAATCCAAAAATGATCCAAGAATTAGAACCTATATTCATGGAGATGATAAAATTATTTATAGGGTATAATTTAGTTTTGGGGTGGTTCTTAGAAAATGAATACACGATATACATTTATGAGAGGTTAGTAGTTCCGACTTCTATGAGAGAGGAGATGATGGGGTAAAATCATGATTTGAAGTGGGTAGTGCATCTAGGGTTAATAAAGATGAACCATAACATCTAAAATTAGTTTTGGTAGTCTATAATGAAGAGGCACATTACATTTTTTGTTTCATGATGCCTTACCTGCTAGAGGGTAATGGATGGGTATCAGTATCCTGGTAGACTTCTTTAGCCACTTAACATGCCTATGTGTTAGTGGGGTGATTTTATGATGTGATTTTTAATGGGATAACCATAAAACCCAAGGATTTGTCATTATTTTTGGGTGATAGATTATTGGTTTATGAAAGTCACACATTTCTTTCTAATTCGAGAGACTCACTCTATTGATGAGTCGGGATAAATATATATTTTAGATATCATAGGACCTAATGAAGTGTTTTATAATATCTTATCCAAAATAGAAGTACATTTTACATCATGGTTTTAGAAATTATTGAAAAAGGATTTGAGTAATTTGTTAAATCTGAGTATGGCATATCATCCATAAACTAATAGATAGTCAGATAGGATGATTATGATCCTTAAAGATATGTATTAGGCATGTCTCCTAAACTTTGTTGGAGCATGTAATGGGAATATTTCCTTGATGAAGTCTATATAAAACAAAATTTTATAGTGTTTTATTTAGATGGAACCTTTTTAGACACTATATTTATGACCATTCCACTAATCATTGTGTTGGCATGAGATGGGTGAGGTAGTATTTGTTGACCTGAGTATGGTGTAGAATACCACTAAGAGTGTGAATTTAATTAGGAAGGATTTGTTTACTACTCAGGTAAGGAAGTGATCATATTATAACCATAGGAGTTAAATGTTGGAGTTTTTTGTTGGAAATCGGGTGTTCTTGTGTGTGTCAACTAAGTTAGAGAATCATTGTTAATGGAATCAAGGGAATCCAATGCCACATTTTTTGGATTGTTGGAGATGACCAAACATATCAGAGTGGAAAATTACTAACTGGACTATTATCTCTATTATCAAGGAATAAATGATGTTCCCTAAGTTTCTCACATTTTAATGTACATGCCTAATTCTATACACATGATCAACTGCATGGATATTTAGTTTTAATGAGATGAATATTTTGTGGAATGTTTGGTGTAGATCATAAATGAGAGTGACAAGATGTTGTGGGAGAAGAAGGTTCCACTTGTTCTTATCCTATAGAAACATGGATAGATCTAGGAGGAAACAAGAAAGTGAGTGTTTGATGATCAAGATCAGTATCATGAATTTTTAGAGATATACCTCTATAGATACATATCGTGGATGAGAAGTCATTATAGGGGAGATTTTAAACACCCTCAATTTTAGGGTAAATGCTAATATAAGATTTATGTTGTTTTAATTAGTTTCTTTGAATATTTTTATGTTTGAAACTTGGGTCTAAAATTCTTTGGAAACATAAAAATGGGTTTTGAGATTTTTTATCCAATATGAGAAAAAACCACAGTGTTGGACATGGTGTCCCTAGATAGATTTAGTGTAAAATAGGCATGGGGACCATGATCAGTGTAGGTGTGGTTGTGGGCATGAAACATTGTAGGTCCCTCAGTTGACAACAACTTAGGAGACATCACCACACCCACGGTGGAGGGTGTGGTAATGGAAAATATATAGAATCTTAGTATCACACCATAGGCACAATCTATTTCACTTAGGGTGTTCAAGAACACCACAACCACGGTGAGGCCATGGTGTTGTCCATGGTGGCATACACATACACTTTTAAATGGTCAAAACTATTATAATTATTCACATATTTTGACCATTTTCAACGGGAAACGTTTGTTATAATGAATATGGGGTCTTTAATTCATTTTAAGCTAATTCTTGCCTATATTAATCAATCAACCCTTCTTTATGTTCATTCTTTTGGATCCATATGATTTATAGGTGAATTATAGATACTCCTTGGACAAACCTAAAACTCTTCATGTGTTGAGGTTGTCGCCTTGAGAAAACTCTTTCATCTTGAACCTACTTATTCAACCTTTCTAGAAGATATAAACTTGGTAGTTGGGGCCTATTCATGTTGACCTAGATTCATGGAAAACCAACTTTCTTCTTCTCTAGTAATTTTTCTAGGAGTAACAAGTTATGTTCTTTCAACTAGACATGAATTCCTCCATTGATGATGTTGAAAATTTTGTAAGTGTTTTTTATAACCCATGGTTTTTTATTTCTTGAGTCCCATTCTCTAACCATATCATGTTGGAATGGAATTGGGTCCATGAACTCTTGGCATGAGAGCCTGTTCTTATTGGTATGTGAACATGGATCAGGTGATGATTCTCTTGATGAACCATGATGTTAATTATTTCATTCTTGAGGTGGGAAGTTCATTACCATTTAGAGGCCACATATATTATTTTTAGCATGATATGAAATTATGTAATAGTATTATTTAAACAATGCTTGTGTTTTATTTTATGTGTGTATAGAACATGATACCATGTTTGAGTATGATCACATGTGCGTGTTTGGATATTGTTTCTTACTCTTGATATTCTATGATTTGCCTTTTTATGGGATGTAACTTTTCCATGATAAGTATATAGCATGTGCTATGTTTTTTTGTTTTATGAATGGTATCAATGTGATATGTGGATCCTTCATGGATCAGTATCCATAGAGGGAGAGCATATTTAGACATTGCAAGTGGCATGATGATAGGACCGGGTTAGATAATTGGGAATGATGGACTTGTGGCTTGACTTGGGGGAATGATGGTGTTATGTGATTTGTATAAAGAGGTGAAATTAGGGTATAATGGTCTTTGGATACCCAACCTAAGACATGATATTAGGATATAATGGCCTTGTGGCCTATCTCGAGGTAGTTTCAGAATGCGATGATCTTATTTCTAGACTTGTTCTCCTTATGGTGGATTTAGGATACATGTGGTGACCCTATGATCAAATCTAGTTTAGTAATTCTGTTATGAAAATGTTTCTAGCATAGAGATAAAGTAGGTACGGTCGAGAGTTTGGGGTAACATGGTTAGTGCATGACTAATTTGTACCTAATTGTAGGCTGGTGCTTCTGTGACTATTTATTATTATGGAATACACTATTATGAATATGTTCCCACATTAATGACTCATTAGTGGGGTCCTAATGGGTTTATAATCACACCCCATATGAATCTCTATGCACATACATACATCAATATCATAGATACAAGAAAGGGAAAGGCCTCAATGATAGGGAGATAAGAGATGGAGAATGGTGTTTAGTAGATTTATCAGGATATACTTTAGAGTGACACCACAATGCTATGTTTAGTTATCTCTATCTCTCATAATCCATTATAAAATTCCACATTAGGGGCCCTTGGTTTATTTTTATATATGACTTGAGATGTTTTCCATGAAATATGTTATATAATTGTTTATTTATAATGATGTTATTATTTTTATGATTTTATTTATTGATATTAAGTGTATAGTCTTCCCATAGAAGAAATAAAATCCCTACCTACAAGTTAGAAAACCATTTAATATAGGGAGGAACACATAAGTTCATATAGAATTCTGGATCAAACCTAGTGATTTGAGCCGAGTTGTTACAATGAACTTTGTAGATCTAAAACAAAAGGAGGTTGAATCTCGTGGTACCTATAAAGAATAATTTACAATACTTGTAAAGTATGATCCTGATTTTATCATTAAACCTAAAATAAAAATTAATTGTTTATTTAGTGTCTTAAGATAATGTATTTTAAAATTTATATACATAAGGGCATTTGATAACTTTGAAGAAATTATTTTATGTGCTGTCAAGTTATAAATAGAAATTGGAGACGCCCATTATTCCCCCAAATTTGGGGATAAGAATAGAAAAATGTATCTTTATATAAAATAAAATGATAAAAATATTATATGGAAGAAAAATCATCTTTCTACATTCAAAAAATGTGGGAAGGGAATCTATGTAAAAATGAAATGGTCAATGATGAAAATCGACACCATTAACCTAAAAAAACATGACATAAAAAGAAAATACTATGAAATCAACACTATAGAAGCATGTCAAAAAAATATGTGGTGAAAGTTACCCTCATCATCCAATCAAGAATTAAAAATGTTTAATTTAATTCTAGTTTAAACCACTCATTTAAAGAATGTTTTTTTAGAGAATCCAATTTTAACCCTAGAAGTAAGATATTGAATTATTGATAAAAACTCCCAATGGTGAGATGAATGCATCATGAGTCTAAAAATATTATATGATATAAATTTATGTGAATGTGCTTCTTAAAAATCTAATTATTATCAAATTATTAAATTTTTATGTGATTTTTGGCATTGATTAACTCTCTCTACATAGAGACCATATTAATTTTTCAGGATAGGGAAGTTACATTTTATATCCCAAATCGACCTATGATAATCTATTTATGAAAGATAGAATATAAAATCTCTATGGGAGTTACTTCCCTTTAATTCACTTTGTTACCTAACAATGAAGGACATATAGCTAAAATAGCTTGGTAATAACCCAAAATTGAAGATATTTCTATTATTTTGGAATTTTTCAATGTATTTCTGGAAGAGTTTCTTAGTATCCTCTTAGATCACGAGGTTGGGTTTTCCACAGTTGTCATTCATGGTTCTATACCTATATTAAATAATATTTATGGAATGAACCTAATTTAATTATTGGAATTGAAGATGAAAATATAATTGAATATGGATACGGGTTTTTTATGCCCAAGTGCTTCAACATAGGGTGAACCAATATTTGTTTTTGTTAATAAGGAAGATGAATTAATTAATCTCCTTATTAATTATCATTAATTTAACAATATTTTGATTAACAATAAATAAACTCTACCCCATATTGGTGACATGTTTTATCAACTATGAGGATATCAATACTTCTCAAAGATAGAACTTCGATATGGATATCATTAATTATGGACTAAAAGGGATAATATACCCAATATATACATCTATACAAGATACAGACACTATGAATTCACAGTGATACTATTAAGACTTCTAAATCTCCCAATTATATTATTGGATCTATTGAATATAGTATTTATAGATTACTTAGATAAATTTATGGTAGTCCTTATAGATGATATTATCATATATTCTAAGAGCACGGAATAAAATGAAGATCATTTTAGAGTTGTATTAATGACCTTGATAAATGATAAAAAATACGCTAAATTTATCATGTATTAATTTTGGATGCCTAAAGTATCATTCCTTGGTTATGTAATCATAAGATAAGGTATATCTACGGGTCCTTCAAATATAGAGGTTATGGTAGAATGACCCAGACCATCCACTATAGTTGATATACTTAGTTTTCTTGGATTGGATGGATACTACCAATTATTTGGGAGAATTTTTTCACAACTATCAAATACACTAACCAAGTTAACTTAAAATGTATTTAAGTTCCTTTGGATCAATGAATGTAATGACAATTTGAAGGACACGAAGAGAAGATTGACCACTACTGTAACACCCAAGATTTTTATGAGAAATATTTTGTTTTTATGTTATATACATCATCAAATTAATATTTCACTACACACAACAATAGCTTGACTTGCTTTACAGGCAATTACAGTCTTCCTCGATAGCTCGCGTGGTACGCAATACCGAGTTTCACTAAACAACGATATGCTATTAAAATATTATTAAAACTAGCCATTATGAATAGTAATACCCACTTTTTGAAATTTTTTAAATTTTATCAGTCAAAATGGAATTCATTTTTGGATTTGGAGTATCAAAATTAGCCTAGGGTGAAATTTTGGTAATTTTCTGAAAACTTTCAATTTTTGATGAATAGTGAAAACAATGGGTTACTATTTAAAAACCGACTTTTTATTTAATTATCTAATTATTTTATTTAAATTTATTTTAGGTCAAAATTGATACATAACACCTATATAAGTTCAATGTAATTCATTGGAGCCATTTTATAATAATTTTAGATATATAAAAATTTTATTGAACTTTTCACCGTCTTTTACCCACCTCCTAGGAGAATTTGAAAATTTACATAAAACTTAATTTTACCGCTTCTGTGAGTGGAATTTTGAAACTCTAATAGACACAGTTAATATCAAGGACTAAAATGTTTTTCAATGAGATGAAAATAATTTTTTTGTGAATAGTAACTTTTTACTTTTTTTTACCACGGTTAAAAGTAAATAGGGTAATTAAGGGTAAAAATGATATTTTTATTACCCTAACACATGTAATAATTCTATTGGATAAGTTTAATTCGACCAAAAACAACCTTAGGAATAAAATACGACCATTTAGGCCCACTTGGATTAGATTAGGGCATTTAATATTATTTTATTTAAAGAATAGTTAAAATAGTTAAAATCAAAGTTTAATAACTAAATAATTTTTAATATAGGGTAATAAAAAAGATAAATTAGACTATAAATACTCATTAGAAATATAAAAATCTTTACTACATAATTGTATTTTATTTATAAATTTTAGACATTAAATAATTTAATTTATTTATGACACAATGATGATGCAATAATTATATTATTAATGAAATATTGACATAATTGATGTTATAAATACCCAAATAAATGTAATTTGAGACTTTTTATGAATTAAAATAATTTTATAGGTTAATATGACATGTTATTATTTATTTAATTAACTTTTTTAGAACTAATCATTTTGTTATGATTTTAATAAAAATCAATTACCACATAGTGTCAAAATTGACATAAAATAGTTTTTAAAACAAATATTATATTATTAATTGTTATTTTATTACTAAAAATCCAAGGTTCGGAAAAATGACTTAGATAATGTTATATATATTAATAATAAACAACTTTGTGTTCTTTTGGCTTGTTATAGTTTGTTTATTAACCTTATAGTGTAATAAAACAAGAAGACACGATAAAAGTAAAATTATTTAACTTATGGTTAAATCTAAATGATAAGGTTAAAATATAAACCTAAACTTTTCTAAATTCTATTGGATGAGATTATTTCGACCCATCCCCACCTTATATTAGTAATAAATCAATTTGGAGCTATTAAAAACCGAATATTATTTTATAATAAAATAATATTTTTAGTTTTTCCAAAGGTGCCCCTCTCCTCCCTTATAAAAGGGAACCTCATCCCTCTCCTCCTCACACCACTTTGAGCCTTCACGATCGGCAAAACCCTGCCAAATTCTCTTCTAAAATTCCCTAGAAACATCATAGTGGTCCTGGTCGTCTTCAAAGACCATTTTTAGTGCCCTAAGAGGAGGTTAAGAAGAGGCTCTTCAAAGAAGAGGTAATGTCCGTTACCGATTATTTCTACTTTATTTCTTCTTCTAATTATTCTTCTTTAGTTGTTTCATTATTAATTAATAACATCAGTATCACTCATACACTTATATGTTATTATAAGTATTAAACAACTCTATTTCACCATCTATTCGTCCTATGGAAAACAAAATCACCGCGCGTGCGTACGTACGGAATACCGTCTCCACGCCGTGGTGTAATCTATTTTCCACCACCACCTTACATGGATGGGTATAATGGTTTAAATAATAACTATATATTATTATTTTAAAGTGATATTGATTCTAAAATAGTATACATACACTCCAATACAATTCCACGATCATGGGAACGATATCATCGCTCTTGCGTACGTACGGAATACCGTCTCCACGATGTGATGCGACTCGTTCTACATGATCTTCATTGAATAATGATTATATAAATGAATTGAATGAATGAATATGATATATATTACACTAATAAAATTTTCAAAATGAGGTATCTATAACCTAAAAATAAGAATAAGAATTTATTCGACAAAACACGCATAATAAAAAACAGTAATAAACACCCGAATAACAAGTAGCAATGAAATATTACTAATAAGAAGCTAAGAATATGACCATATATGATATAATAACAATGAGTATGATTCTGGAATAAGATGATGACATTATTTAAATCATTATACAGGAGGTTCGGACACTTACGAAGCAAATCGGACCTAAGGTAAGGGAAAATCTCGCAATCTCAATTTTTATCTGAGATTGTTTATACTTCAGAATTTACTGGGGAATAATTATCATCCACATCCATGTTTCCTCAACATATAATATTATTTATATCCTCCTACAATTGTTTAAATCCAATTTTACCCTTCGGCGAGTCTTTAGTAAAATATATGAAAGGAATCTTTTGTCATTTTTTGTACGAGGTACTTTTTGACTTTTCCGGCCAAAGTACGAGAAGAATGTTTTTTAACTTATACGGCATGAATGGATTTTTAGAACATTATTTCCATGAATATTCCTTTACAATTTTTCAAGTTTATTTTTAATTAAATTCTTTTAGTTTAAAATTTTATGACATGTTAGGAAAGGAAAAATATTTTTGAAGTATAAAGGATATTTTCCTCAAGAATGGAGTTCAAGTGTTTTATCAAAACTATTTTCCATATAAGATAATATAGGATTATGTTTCTATACCTATTATTACATTGATTTGATTATGTTATGATGGAATTATTTTTATGATTTCTTTTTATCTTATATGGATTGTGTTATGATGTCATGATGATTAAGAATCCCATTTTTATTACATGGGTTATGATATGATGTATGATTTATGATTTTTTGGCACACATAAGAATGGTTTAATTATGAGATGGGTGGGACCTATATCTCCCTCAAATTCATTGGGTAAAGATTTATATCCCATGAGATAGACATGGCTGGAATGGCAGGTTAATCCGGTCTAGTGAAACAGGACTGAAACGAGGATTGAACTCGGTTCAGAAATAGACTTTGTCTGCTAAGATAGTCTTGGAAATGAGTCCTAACTAATAAGAAATGATTCTCTATGATTATGTGTGTATGACACGAAGTTTCATGTTTTAAGTTATGATTATTGGGAATACATTTCACTACTATGATTTATCCCATGTTATGAAATTATGATCTCTTTTGCTCGTTAAGATTTCCAAAATGTTATGTTCTTATGAATATGATTTGATTGATATTTCTTTTGTTTACCCTTAATGAGAATTTGAGCTCACCCTTTTGTATGTTTTCTTTCCCCAGGCCAGGAAGAAGGTTATTATGTAGGATATTCCAAAAGGGACTCTAGATTTGATGAAATAAATGGGAGGCAATGTAGATGCTTTATGAACCAGTTGTTTATGTTTCCCAGTTTCTAAAGAAATTATACCTATACGGTCCTTTAATGGTTTTGTTATATATTATAATAAGTGTGCTTAAATTTTGAAGCAATAACAATGTAATGTGTGGGTCATTATAGTTGGTATCAGAGGAAAGGTATAGTCAACCTTTGGAAACTAGGATGTGAAAGCCTTAGTAAGAACCCTAAGGATAAGTCTAAGCATAGAACACAATCTTAGTGTTTTAGAAATGGCCATGAATAACCTTTGATAAGACCATAAGTGTAAAATTTTATTCTTGATTATGTGGTTTTCCTGTTATAATTAGTGTTTCTCACACTATTCTTCTTGGTTTTAGTCAATTG
Source organism: Viscum album (assembly GCA_963277665.1). Taxonomy (NCBI): domain Eukaryota; kingdom Viridiplantae; phylum Streptophyta; class Magnoliopsida; order Santalales; family Viscaceae; genus Viscum; species Viscum album. The sequence goes on along the minus strand of OY728136.1, from coordinate 1,083,243,216 downwards.
ATGGAACCCTAAGGAACCGTGTTAATGCGGAATGCGACAGACAATGAAATGATTGTTACCCTAAGCAACCAAACGTTATGGGAGCTGGAATGAAAAATATTGTAGCCATGATCACACAAATTTCTCAATATATGAATCATGCATGACTTCCAAATGAGCAAAGGAAGGAGCAACATTCTGTTGAATCCTTCATGAGGCAGCGTCCACCTTCATTCAGCGGGTCTACTGATCCATTATTGGCTGAACAGTGGATCAGTACCACTGAAAAGATATTTTCAGTTCTTCAATGTTCTGAACATGATAAAGTCATATTAGCAGTATATCATTTGAAAGGTGAAGCTGGTCAATGGTGGAATCTTATCAAGAATACGAGGCAAAGAGATAAAATTGAGTCCATGGAATCGGACGAGTTCAAGAACTTATTTTTCAATAAGTACTTCCCTCGTATTCTTCGAACAAATATGGAGAAGGAGTTTCTTGAACTAAAGAAAAAGGATGATGAATCTGTTGGTACTTACGAAGAAAATTTTACAAGACTTGCAAGGTACGCTTCTGGGATTATTATCCAACCTGAGAGTAAGATGGATCGATTATTTAGTGGCTTAAAACCAAGTCTTCAAAGGGCGTTATCCATAAGTGACTTCAATAGCTATGAGGAAATCATTCGATGTGCTCTCAAAGTTGAGATAGAGATTAGAGTAACCCATCAGTCATATGCGTTTGATAAGAAGAGGAAAATGGGATTCAAAGGAAAATCTAAAGAGCACACTGAAAAGAAGATGGGTTTTCCCTTATGCTCAAAGTGTGGAAAGAAATATGGAGGGAGTTATCTTAAAAGAACAAGTAAATGTTTCAAATGTGTAAAGAAAGGTCATCAGGCATTTTAATTCTGTAATGATGGGAAGAAGATGTCTAGTGATGCGAACAATGAAAAGGCTATACAGGGTGCACCTCCTACACTTCAATGTTACAAGTGCAAGGAAATGGGGAATTATGCTAATCAATTCCCTAATCCAAGGGTTGTTGATGATGATCGACATTAAAAATCTCTTAAGGATAAAGAAAAAGGAAAGTCACATGCAATTTCTATCAGCAATGTGGAGTATGAGATTGAAGTGGTGAAAGGTACACTTACCATCCACTCTAAAGTAGAAAATGTTTTATTTGATTCTGGATCCACCCACTCTTTTATTTCTGAAGAATTTTATAATGGTATCGCCATATTACCTCAACAATTAGATGTTGAGTTAGCTGTGACAACCCCTAATGGAACAATAGTCACATCAAAAGTTTACAATTCTTCTCCGTTTGATGTTTGTGGGAAAATTCTTCCTGCAAATCTTATGATCCTTCCTATAGTGGAATTTGATGTGATTCTTGGCATGGATTGGATTTCTTTATATGGAGCTCATATCAATTTCCAAAGAAGGGAAGTCACATTTCATATTCCAGATCAATCTATGACTGTCTATCGATGCAAGGATGAACATAACCTTCCAGTGTAAATTTCTTCCATCTTATGGGTCTTGATTCCACTAAATGAAGGTTATTTATCTCAAATGGCTGGAGAGAAACTCACAATTAAGAATATTACCATTGTACGAGAGTTTGATGATGTCTTTCCAGAGGAATTTCCTGGTCTTCCACCAAATCGTGAAGTTGAGTTTTCAATAGAACTCGTACCAGGTGCTTTACCTATTTTAAAGACACCTTATAGAATGGCCCCAATTGAGTTACAGGAATTGAAGAAGCAACTCCAAGAGATTCTGGATAAGGGATTCATACGCTCTAGTGCGTCACCTTGGGGAGCACCTATTCTATTTGTTAAGAAGAAAGATGGATCAATGAGACTCTGCATTGATTATCGAGAACTTAAGAAGATCACTATAAAGAAAAAATATCCTCTCCCACGCATTGATGACTTATTTGAATGACTACGCGGAGCTCAATACTTTTCCAAGATTGATCTTCATTCAGGGTATCATCACTTAAGGGTCAAAAGGGAGGATATACCAAAGACGGCTTTCCGTACAAGTAATGGACACTATGAATTTATAGTGATTCCATTTGGTCTTACTAATGCCCCTGCTATCTTCATGGATCTGATGAATAGAGTCTTTAGAGACTGTATTGATCAGTTTCTGGTAGTCTTTATAGACGATATTCTTATCTATTCAAAGAGAAAGGAAGAATATGAAGATTACTTGAGAATTATATCGATGACCCTAAGAAAGGATAAGCTTTATGACAAATTTACCAAGTGTGAATTTTGGCTTCAAAAATTTTCATTTTTTGGTCACATAATCTCAAAAGAGGTGATATCTGTGGATCCAACAAAGACATAGGTTATCAAAAGATGGACGAGTCCAACAACAGTAACTGAGATCCGAAGTTTTCTTGGTATGGCTGGATATTACCGACATTTTTTGAATGATTTTTCATGATTATCTAACCCACTCACCAGGTTGACTCGAAAAGGAGATAAGTTCGTGTGGACAGAGGAATGTGAAGAGTATTTCAAGGAGTTGAAAAGAAGGTTATCCAGTGCACCTGTACTCACACTTCCTTGTAGTGGAGAAAGGTTTGTGATCTACAGTGATGCATCCAAGAAGGGGATGGGGTGTGTTCTTATGCAAAACGATATGGTGATAGCTTATGCCTCACGACCGTTGAAAATCCATGAGAAAAATTACCCAACTCATGATTTGGAGTTAGCTGCGGCAATCTTTGCATTAAATATTTGGAGGCATTATCTTTATGGAGAAAGGTGTGATATTTATACCGATCATAAAAGTTTAAAGTATATTTTCACACAAAAGGAGCTGAATATGTGCCAAAGAATATGGTTAGAGCTAATTAAGGATTACGACTGCTCAATTCATTACCACCCTCGGAAAGCAAACAAGGTGGCAAACACATTAAGTTGACAAGACCATGCTAGCTTATCCGTGATGAGGATCACAAAAGATCCAATATTTATGGATTTACAAAGGATGGATCTTGGAATTATAATGGAAGGGAAAAATAGTATATTTCTCAAATGAATGTTCAACCATATATACATGTGAAGATTAAAGAGGCACGGAAAGAAGATGTAGAGTTACAAAAGAAGGTGAGAAATGTTCCGGAATTCAACCATGATTGTGAAGGGATAATAAAGTTCAGGAATCGGGTTTATGTTCCTCCTATCCCCGAATTATAGAAGGAGATGCTGGATGAGGCTCATAGTTCTTCATTATCTATTCATCCTGGAAGCACTAAGATGTATAGCAACCTGAAAGAGTACTTCTGGTGGGATGGCATGAAAAGTGATGTTGCTGAATATGTCTCTCGATGCATGGTTTTTCAGCAAGTTAAAGCTGAGAGACAGAAGTCTAAGGGGATGTTACAACCATTACCCATACCAGAATGGAAATGGGAAAACATTACTATAGACTTTGTCACCGGACTTCCTAAAAAACCGAAAGAAAATAATGCTATCTGGGTCATAGTTTATCATCTTACAAAGTTTGCACACTTCATTGCTATTAGAGAATATTTCTCTCTAGATCAGCTTGGCAGGATATATGTAAAGGAAGTAGTAAGATTGCATGAAGTACCACTTTCTACTATATCTGATCGGGATCTGAGGTTTACCTCAATGTTCTGGCGAAGACTTTAGAATACTCTGGATACAGAGTTGAGTTTCAGCACAGCTTATCATCCTCAGACAAACGGTCAGTCTGGGAGAACAATTCAAACTCTAGAAGATATTTTAAGAGGTTGCTCTATGGATTTCAAAGGTGGTTGGGATCAACATATACCTTTAGTGGAATTTTATTATAATAATAGCTTTCACTCCAGTATTTAGATGGATCCTTATGAAGCTCTATATGGAAAGAAAATACGAACTCCAACTTGCTGGGATAAAGTTGGGGAAAGAAAGATATTAGGACCTGATCTTGTTGATGAGATGGTAGAAAAGGTCAGATCTATTCAACAACACATTAGAGAAGCTCAGAGTCGACAAAAAAGTTATTCCGACAATCAAAGAAAATACCTAGAGTTTGAAGTGGGTGATAAAGTGTTCTTATGAATATCTTCTTGGAAGAGAGTAATGAGATTTGGAAAGAAGGGAAAGCTGAGCCCTTGGTATATCGGTCCTTTCGAAATACTGGATCATGTTGGGAAGGTAGCTTACCAATTGGAGCTTCCACTGAATCTCTCCCAAGTTCACGTTGTGTTCCATGTATCTCTCCTGAGAAAGTACATACCTGATCCTTCACATGTACTTAGCTCAGAAGTTATACCGTTGAAGCAAGATCTTTCTTATGAAGAACAGCCGATAGAGATTCTGGATCATAATGAAAAGTCCTACGGAACAAGACCACACGCTTGGTGAAAGTTTTATAGAGGAACCACCAATTTGAAGAAGCTACATGGGAACTTGAGGATATGATGAGGGAGAGGTATACTCATCTGTTTGTTACAAAGTGACGAATTTTGAGGGAAAAATTCATTTTAAGGGGGGTAGAATGTAACACCCGAGATTTTTATGAGAAATATTTTGTTTTTATGTTATATACATAATCAAATGAATCTTTCACAACACACAACACTATCTTGGCTTACTTTACACACAATCACAACCTTCCTCGATAGCTTGCGTGGTACACAATACCGAGTTTCACTAAACAACAATATGCTATTAAAATATTATTAAAACTAGCTGTTATGAATAGTAATACCCACATCTTGAATTTTTTAAATTTTATCATTCAAAATGGACTTCATTTTTGGATTCAGATTATCGAAATTATCATAGGGTGAAATTTTGGTATTTTTCTGAAAGCTTTCAATTTTTGATGAATAGTGAAAACACTAGGTTACTATTTAAAAACCGAATTTTTATTTAATTAATGAATTATTTTATTTAAATTTATTTTCGGTCAAAATTGAAACATAAAACCTATATAAGTTTAATGTAATTAATTGGAGTCATTATTTAATAATTTTATATATATACAAATTTTATTGAACTTTTCACCGTCTTTTACCCACCTCCTAGGAGAATTTGAAAATTTACATAAAACTTAATTTTACCGCTTCTGTGAGTGGAATTTCGAAAATCCGAGAGACAAGGTTAATATCAAGGACTAAAATTTGGTTCAATGAGATGAAAATAATTTTTGGTGAATAGTAACTTTTTACTTTTTTTTACCACGGTTAAAAGTAAATAGGATAATTAAGGGTAAAAATGATATTATTATTAACCTAACACATGTACTAATTCTATTAGATAAGTTTAATTCGACCAAAAAAAACCTTAGGAATAAAATATGACCATTTAGGCCCAGTTGAATTAGATTAGGACATTAAATATTATTTTATTTAAAGAATAGTTAAATTAGTTAAAATCTATGTTTAATAACTAAAACATTTTTAATACAGGGCTATACAAAAGATAAGTTCGACTATAAATACTCATTAGAAATATAAAAATATTTCCTACATAATGGTATTTTATTTATAATTTTTATACATTAAATAATTTAATTTATTTATGACACAATGATGATGTAGTAATTATCTTATTAATGAAATATTGACATAATTGATGTTATAAATACCCAAATAAATGTAATTTGAGACTTTTTATGAATTACACTAATTTTTTAGGTTAATATGACATTTTATTATTTATTTAATTATCTTTTTTAGAACTAATCATTCTGTTATGATTTTCTCAAAAATCAATTACCAAATATTGTCAAAATTGACATAAAATAGTTTTTAAATCAAATATTTTATTATTAATTATTTTTTTATTCCTAAAAATCTAAGTTTCATCCAAATGACTTAGATAAGGTTATATATATATTAATAATAAACAACTTGGGGGTTTTTTGGCTTGTTATAGTCAGTTTATTAACCTTATAGTGTAAGAAAACAAGAAGACACAGTAAAAGTAAAATTATTTAACTTAAAGTTAAATCTAAATGATAAGGTTAAAATAGAAACCTAAACTTGTATAAATTCTATTTTATGAGAGTATTTCAACCCATACCCACCTTATATTTGAAATAAATCAATTTTGAGCTATTAAAAACCAAATATGACTTTATAATAAAATAATAGTTTTAGTTTTTCCAAAGGTGCCCCTCTCCTCCCTTATAAAAGGGAACCTCATCCCTCTCCTCCTCACACCACTTTGAGCTTTCGTGATCGGAAAAATCCTTCGAAATTCTCTTCTCCACTTTCCTAGAAACATCATAGAGGTCCTGGTATTCTTCAAATACCATTTTTAGTGCCCTAAGAAGAGGTTAAGAAGAGGCTCTTCAAAGAAGAGGTAATGTCCGTTACCGATTCTTTCAACTTTATTTCTTCTTCTACTTCTTCTTATTTAGTTGTTTCATTATGAAGTAATAACATCAGTATCACTCATATACGAATATGTTATTATAAATATGAAACAACCCTATTTCACCATCAATCCATCCTATGGAAAACGAAATCACCGCACGTGCGTACGTACGAAATACCATCTCCACGCTGTGGTGTAATCTATTTTCCACCACCACCTTACATGGATGGGTATAATGGTTTAAATAATAACTATATATGATTATTGTAAAGTGATATTGATTCTTAAATAGTATATATACACTCCAATACAATTCCATAATCATGGGAATGATATCATCACTCGTGTGTACGTATGAAATACCGTCTCCATGATGTGATGTGACTCGTTCTACATGATCTTCATTGAATACTGATTATATAAATGAATTGAATGAATGAATATGATATATATTACACTAATAACATTCTGGAAATGATGTATCTATAACCTAAAAATAATAATAATAAATTATTCGACAAAACACGTATAAGAACAAAAAGTAAAAAACACCCGAATAACAAGTAGTAATGAAATATTACTAATAAGAAGCTAAGAATATGACCATATATGATATCATAACAATGCGTATGATTCTGTAATAAGTCAATGACATTATTTAAATCATTATACAAGAGATTCAGACACTTACAAAGAAAATCAGACCTAAGGTAAGGGAAAATCTCGCAATCTCAATTTTTATCCGAGATTGTTTATACTTTAGAATTTACTGGGGAATAATTATCATCCACATCCATGTTTCATCAATATGTAATATTATTTATATCCTCCTACAATTTTTTAAAACCAATTTTCCCCTTTGGTGATTATTTATTAAATGATATGAAATGAATCTGTTGTCGTTTTTAGTACGAGGTACTTTTTGACTTTTTTAGCCAAAGTACGAGAAGAATGTTTTTTTAACTTATACGGCATGAATGGATTTTTAGAACATTATTTCGATGAAGATACCTTTATAGGTTTTCAAGTTTATTTTTAATTAACTTCTTTTAGTTTAAAATTTTATGACATGTTAAGAAAGGAAAAATATTTTTGAAGTAGAAAGGATATTTTTTTTCAAGAATGGAGTTCAAGTGTTTTATCAAAACTATTTTCCTTCTAAGATAATATAGGATTCTGTTTATATCCCTATTATTAAATTTATTTGATTATATTATGATGGAATTATTTTTATGATTTCCTTTTATCTTATATGGATTTTTTTATGATGGCATGATGATTAAGAATCCCATTTTTATTACATGGGTTATACTATGATGTATGATTTATGATTTTGTGGCACACATAAGAATGGTTTAATTATAAGATGGATGAGACCTATATATCCCTCCAATGAATTGGGTAAAGATTTATATCTCATGAGATAGACATGGCTGGAACGACAGGTTAATCCGGTTCAGTGAAACAAGACTGAAACTAGGAGTGAACTCGGTTCATAAATGGACTTTGTCCGCTAAGATAGTCTTGGAAATGAGTCTTTACTACTAAGAAATGATTCTATATGATTATGTGTGTATTCCAAAAAGTTTCATGTTTTAAGTTATGATTATTGGCATAACATTTCACTAGTATAATTTATCCCATGTTATGAAATTATGATCTCTTTTATAGGTTAAGATTTCCAAAATGTTATGTTCTTATGAATATGATGTGATTGATATTTCTTTTGTTTACCCTTATTGAGAATTTGAGCTCACCCTTTTGTATGTTTTCTTTCCCCACGTCAGGAAGAATGTTATTAAGTAGGATATGCCAAAAGGGACTCTAGATATGATGAAATAAATGGGAGGCAATGTAGATGCTTTATGAACCAGTTGTTTATGTTTCCCAGTTTCTAAAGACACTATACCTATACGGTCCTTTCATGGTTTTGTTATATGATGTAATAAGTGTGCTTCAATTTTGACGAAATAACAATGTAAAGGGTGGGTAGTTATAACTGCACCTGTACTCATAATATCTTATAGCGGTGAAGTGTTTTTGATATATAATGATGCGTAAAATAAGCGATTAAGATGTTTATTATAAAAAAATTATATAGTTATACCTTAAAACTATCATTAATGCAAGGTTCATACGAAAAATTACCCAACACATTATTTAGAGTTAACACTAGTAGTATTTTCATAAAAGGCATGGACGAATTATCTCTATAGTGAAAATTTAAAAATATATACTAATCAAATGAGGTTAAATTATATATTCAAATTGAAGGAATGGAACATTATTTAAATGATATGGTTGACGTTGACCATAGACTCTGACTTATCAATAGATTAGCACCATAATAAAGAAAAAAGTGGTTGATACTCTAAGTAGAAAGGGTCATGCTACTATATCCATGAATATGATTTAATGAGACCCAATACTCATGTATTTTCAAAGGATATACCTTGAAATCATAAAGCAAAGAGATAAATAACATATTTCTTGAAAATGATGGTATTATAAGATTAGGAAAACAAGTATGTGTTCCATAAATACTATAATTGAATCAATAGATCCCGGATGATACACATAGCTCATCATTCTGTATCCATCCAGAAATCACAAAAATTTATATAGATATCATGGATAATTTATAGTTGTACAATATTAAAATGGAGAGTTTAAAATATATATATCAATTCTTAGTGTGGAAACATGTTTTGGAATAATGATAGGATTCTAATGGGATTATCAAATTATTACCCATACTTGTATAAAAATTGGATAAAATAACTATATATTTTTTTATAGGCCTTCTAAGTAATTCTAAAGGCTATACTACCATTTGTATTTTATTTGATCATCTTATGAGTTTTACACACTTCATTTCAATTCAATAAGATTTAACACTTAATTTACATTATAATATAAACATATCGAAATTATTAAGGCTACATAGAGTATCACTTTCCATTTCTTAATATTGATATATGAGGTTTATCAAGATATTTTTGGGAATCCTTTAACAATAATTCAATATGAAGTAGAGATTTAGTGCCAATAATTATCCTTATAATTGTGGTTAATCAATAATTATCATTCATTATATACAATATATGATGAGATTGCATTTAGTTGATTTAAAATGAGGTTGGTATCAACACCATCACCTAGTAGATTTCTGATATAATAATAGTTTCCATTATACCATTCAAATGGAATATATGTGTCTTTGTATGAGAATAAGTGTATAAATATAACATGTTGGGATAGATTTATAGAACATAATATTATGGGACTAAATCTTGATTAATAAATGGAATATAAATTTAAAATCATTCAGTGAAATATTAAAACTTCACAATGTCAATAGAAGATATATATTGATTATAATCAGAGATATTTGGAGTTTAAAATCATATATAAGTTATTCCTTCGATATCAGTATGAAATAGGGATACGATATTTGGATTTAAGGGAATATTTATCCCTAAATACAATGACCCTTTTGAATTTATCAATCATGTGGGGAAGGTAGATTATCATCTTTCACTCCCACCAATCCTCTAAAAAGTGAATCACATGTTCTATGTATCACATTTGAGGAAATATATATCCGATCCATCACATATACTGAACTCATAGGTTTGATGACTAGAAAATGATCTCTCTTAGGAAAAATAGCCAATAAAAATCTTGTATCCTGGTGATAATGTACTAAAAAAATCTAATTTCTTGGTTAACGTTCTCTTAAGGAATCATAAATTTGAGGAAGAAGAATTGGAAATTGAAGATGAAATTATTTAAAAGTACCCTCATATAATTTCATTAGTGTAATGAGATTTTTTTGGTGAAATTATTTTAAGAGGTTAGAATCTAACACCCCATGATTTTAAAATATATTCCCCTTTATAAAAATCTGGTGTGTTTGATATCTTTTGGTACACACAACACTGAACTAAAGTGAACAATGATTTATTATTGTATAATATTTCAATAAAAAATGAAATACATTATTAGATAAATAAATGAAACATAACTAGAATAATTAATAAAGGAATTAAACCACATGTAAAAAAATACTATAAGACTTAAATTATCATAATCAAGAATTATCATGAAAATAAATACACTGATGATAATTATAGAAATAATAAAAAAAATTATAAATATTATAAAAATATTGATAATAAAATTAGAGAATATGATGAATGATTTTAGATATATATCTAAGGAAATATATAGGACTATAATATAACTGTTATATATATATTCATTGGTTATGTAATTATTTGACATATCATCATTGGATATATAGTTACTGGATATACTTGTATCTAATAGGTACATTGATGTTTTGAAATTATAAGTAAAAAATTAAAAATAATATAATTATAACAAAATAAATAGTTTTATAATGGAATAAAAAGATTAAACTTTATTAAAAAAATATTTATTTTTTAATTATTTTTATTAATATTTTTAATGAATGATTTTTTGTGTTATTCAAATAAATATTCAAATAAAAATGGTTTAATTTAATTTAATAGATACAATATAAATACATAATTTTATTAGGATTTAATTAAAATAATTTAATGTTAAAAAGAATAATTTTGAAATATTTTTTAAAAGTATTATGTATTTTTATTTTAATAAATTAAATTGATCACTTGTAACGGATGATTCCTATAAAATTTAATATTTTAATGTTTAAAATTAACTCTCACACAATTAAAAAGTTACACAAGACATGATTAAGAACAAATAGTTTTTAAAAATTCATTTTTCTATAATTTTTTTATATAATTAAAATTTTTTAATTTAAAAGTAAAATATCTTCTATTTAAAAATATAATTAAATTAGATAGAGTAAACATTTTTAATAATAACATAAAAATTATGAAAGGACTTAAGTTTCATTTTTAGACATAAAAATAAGTTACCAAGGTAAAATTTAGTCATCATGATACATGCTAAAATATGGTAAAAGGGTTAAATTGAGGGTGAAAAGAAATAAAATATCACAAATATCATCTATAAATGAGTGGATGAGGGAATTATAGACATATTAATAACTTATCTCTATTATTTTTCTAATTTTTATCCACTTTACATGTAAAAATACATTCATTTCACATTAAAAAATAAGTATTTTTAAAAATGCCACTCAGACTCACCTGTAAAAGGTACCATCCTATCCCCATTTAAATCAATGAATTTTATTTGGTTTTATATTGAATAATTTTCCAAATTATCTCCCTAAAAATCATATCCCATGTTTGGGGAACCTTTTTAATAATTACCTAATCCATCATTTAGAATATGCTCTCTAATTAAATATAAATGAATGGTATTATGAAAATATATATTAATATGGTTATTATAAATTTTAATAAGGAACCTAAATTTATTATACAACGATTTAGAGAAAATATGACCATGTGAATGTTCAAGTTAAGGGTTTGTTTTCTAAACTAACTTTGAAATTGGGTTATATATGTATGAATATCTATTTAGAGAACATATATTTTTTCGGACTCTATAACCCATCTATTTTATTCTCCACAAGTTACTTATAGGTTTTAATGTGTTTTTCTCATTCCACCTACCTTTGATTCAAAATTAAATTGAATGGTTTTATATAATGAGAACATACCTAATCAAGCATTTTTAGTTAGAAATATTTATCTTCCAAGTGTTGAGTCAATAAGTTTTTCCTTATGACTTTTCCATTCTTTCATATTTGGGGGAGATTGTTTAGCCAATAAGGTTTCCAAATGAATTTACAATTCCTTCTTGTTTTGAAAATCACAAAAACCTTATCTCAAGGAAAAACTCTTTTTACCCTATGTTTTACCTCTATAAGGAATAATTTCATTCCCCAAGTAAATTTATCCTTACCATGATTTATTGTTCATATCATAATTTTTCTAAGTGTAAAATTCTATTTGAAACCAAAACCTCGGAATACTATAATTACCTAGATATGAAGCATTATGTTTTAGGATCCAAATTCTCAGAACTCTGGTTACAAACTCTTTTGAGTTCTGAAACCGAATTCTAAATCAGAATTCTGGTTACGAACTCTTCTGAGTTCTGACTCCGAATTCTGAATCAGAATTCTGGTTACGAACTCTTCTGAGTTCTGACTCCGAATTTTGAATACGAATTCTGGATATGAACTTCTCTGAGTTCTAACTCCTAGTTCTATGAATTCAGACTCCAAACTCTTTAGAGTTCTGACTCCGAATTCTCATGAACTCCAACTCTGAACTTTGTAATTTCAGGTTTCGAATACTTGTGAATCCAGATTCTGAATTTCCTTGAAATTCAGACTCCGGGATTCCATAGAATTCAGGTTCTGAATTACTAGAAAATAGAATCCAAATATCCTTGTATTATAGACTCCGAATTCAATTTTTTCATAGACTATGAACATTCATTTTCTTACATTCCGAATATTGGATTTTAGTTATATAACCATATTTTTTCTCACACTTGTTTTGTTATAAAATGATGTCATGCTTTTAGTTGACTATTAACCATTATTTGAGTGAAATGTGTATAGGTCCCTCTGAAATTTAAGGAAAAGTATGACTGCTGGTGGATGGAGCTGACCGTTGAAGCCGTTCATATAAATAGGAGATCATTTGAAAGTGATTGAAACAAGTTAATCAATCTAGAGATTACATGCTGCTAAAGTGATTTATTGAGAGATAATCTTTATTGATTAGTGCGTACTGAACTACTTGTATATATTTGCTTTGTGCGACCCCGATTGTTTCTATGTACAACCAAGGGCTTCCGAGGATAGGAAGATAGAGGTACTGACTACCTTGAAGTTGAGGGCTTCCTTTCTAAGGAAGATTGAGGTGCCGACTACCTTGAAGTTGAGGGATTCCTTGCTGAGGAAGACAGAGGTGTCAACTACCTTGAAGTTGAGGTCTTGTGTGGATACAAAGACATACTCCGATATTTGTATCGAGGTCATACCCTAGTGTTGGTAAGACATACTTTCTTGAAAGTATAAATCAAGGGACCATTATCCAAGGTTGTTGGATACTTGTCTCTTTGGCTTAAAAGATTTACTACTTGTTACTTGTTGTGTTACAAGTTTTCCACTGCATTTTTATTGTTGAGGAAAGTATAACTATCTTATAATTCCTTATACTTGTACTCTGATTTAGTTAGATTCTATACTCTTTAAGGTACAATCTTCATCTTTGTAAACTTTCATTAAGTTTCATTTTCAGAATCACTTTTCTGGAATTGATTTCTCGAAATTATATTTCCTGAATAAAGCAGGTGTTTAGAACTTATAGGTTTTGTGAATTATCTTGTTTAACCTTGTTAAACACAACCATATTTAAATGTTCCAAAGTAATTTTTAAAAGTATAAAATTCACCCCCTCTTGTATTTAAGTATCTCATCTTTAGATATTCAATCCTTCATTTGGTATTATAGAGTATAACATACTCACATACCATCTCAAAAATTGGTATCAGATTAGGTTACCTTGAATCCTGAAACAATTTAACAATTGGCTTCAAGATTTTGGTTCAATCTGAATAAATCTCACGATTAGATTTAGCAGAGAATTTATCCAATTATCTTCTTGGAATCAGTTTTTTGGACTCATATAGTTTGGATTCATTTTTTTCTTAGAGATACTCTTGTTCTATATTTTTCTTGCTTAGGAATATTTTCCTTGTTTACAAAATTTTTTTGTTAACAAGTTTTTGTGGAAAGAATCTTATTTAAGATGGAAAGAATCAATGTTGGTTCCATAGAAAATCTCAATCTAAACAAACCACCTATCTTCGATGGAAATGATTATAAATATTGGAGAGATCGCATGAGGACTTTCATTATTAGTACTCGTGTTGATAATTTTTTTATGCTTACTGGAGGATATAAAATCCCAAACAAAGAAGTTAGTACCTTTACCAATCAAGAAAATCATGAATATCAACTGAATTATAAGGTACAAAATACTTTTCTTTGCTCCATGACTAGAAATATATATATATATATATATATATCCAAATTTCATCTTGTGAAGAAGAAAATTGTTTATGGAAGAAACTTGAAGTTACTCACTTTGGAACTTCCAATGTAATTGAAACAAGAAGAGCTATGCTAAGAGCTGAATATCTTGGTTTTTGATTTCCTTATGGAGAACCCATATGTAAGGTACAACAAAGATTCATGACTATTGTGAATAGTTTATAATCCATGGGTGAAAAAGGATTAGATGATGAAGCTCTTGTTGATAAGATCATAGACATTATGCCCAATGAGTGGGAATCTAAGAGGACTGCTATTGATGAGAATATAAAGGTTACTCATATTTCCTTAGATGAAATGTTTGGAACTCTTCTTCAGTATGAGACTAGAATGAAGAGAGATGCTGAAAACGTAAAGAAGAAGAATGGAAATGGCAGTGTTACTTTTACTTCAACTTCTAATCATATGAAAGCCAAGGCTCCTAATAGAGTTACTAGATCCAAATCTAAGAAAATTGTTATCCAATTCAAATCTAGTGGAAGTGAATCCTCAGAAAATGAATTAGAAAATCTTTCTTGAATGATGAACAAGATATATGGATAGAGGAACTTTCAATCCAGATATAAGAATAAAGAAAAGAAAGATAAGAAAGATTCAGAAGTTAGATGTTATGAATGCAACAGAGCTGGACATATAAGGCCTGATTGTCCTATACTCAAGAGAAAATAAAGAAAGGAAAGGAATTATGAGAGAAACAGAAAGAATTATTACAAGGCTAAATCTAAGAAATTATTAAAAGCTAATAACACATGGAGTGCCAGTGGTGGTGATTCTCTAGAAGAATCTTCGTATTATGAATCTTATGGACAAAAGAATCTTGGTCTAATAGTAAGAATACCTATTGAAAATCATTTCTTGATGGATAAGGTACACAATGCTGAATCAATGACCAATGTTTCTTTAAATGAAAATTATAGTAATGATAAATATTATAACTCTTCATATGCATAATATTATTTTAATAATGATAATACTTTACCTTCCTATGAATAAGTTTCTAGGTTTTCCAAACTTCTTAAGATTGAGAATTCAAAACTCATAAAAAAACTTGATAAGGAAAATTCTAGGAATACTATTCTTACTAAGGAAACATCATATCTTTCTAATGATCTTGATAAGAAAAATGTTGATTTTGAAAATATTTCAAAAAATCTTAAGGAATTAAGTTTTGAGAAGAATAAACTATATAAAGATTTAGAAAACGTAATTTCTAAGAAAAATGTTTTCGAGCCTAGCTCTAGTTAGAAATAAAATGTTTTTGAAGACAAGAACTTGGTTATCAAACTCAAATCTGAAATATTTTCCTTGCGGAAGTGTTTGTCAAACTTTACCTTAGGTAAGGAAACTTTTGATAAAATGTATTCACAAATCCGACCTCTAAGGAATAATTATAGTTTTGGTTACACTAGTTCTAAACCGATTTTTAGCAACAATTATTTTGTTTCTCAAAGTGATCCATTCTGTACTAAGTGTCAGTGTGGTGGACACTGGACAAAAAATTGTTCCTTAAACAAAACCCAGTCTTTAAGATTTCATAAAGGCTATTTTTCTATAAAGCTGTGGGTGCCTAAAACTTTGCTTTCTGAGATTTCTGGATCCAAGCAAGTTTGGATTCTGAAAACATAAAATTTTCTTATTTTCCAGAAAATAGGGAAGGTACCAACAACAATACATGGTACATGGATAGTGGATGTTCCCTGCATATGACTAGTAACAAAAATTATTTTGAAAAGATTATCAAGACAAAAGGAGGAAAAGTAACTTTCAGAGATAATGCTCACGGAGAAATTATTGGTATATATAACATCGTTCTTCTGGAAAAACTTTGATTTCAAATGTTTTTTATGTTAAGGGTCTTAAGCACAACCTCATTAGCATTAGCCTATTATGTGATGAAGGCGACCTTGTGAATTTTATGAATGAAAAGTGCCTAGTAAAAAATTCCAAGGAAGAGTTTATTATTTCTTCCCATAAGTAAGAGAATGTTTACAAACTAAACTTTGAAGACCTTAGGAGCCAAGATCTACCTTGCCTCAGTGAAATGGAAGATCATTCCTGGTTATGGAATAGAAGGTTAGGACACCGTAACCTTAGGAACTTATGAAAACTTTCTAAGAAAAGAATAGTTAAGGATATAACGGTTCTTAGATTTTATTCTTCAAAAGTTTGTGACCCTTTTCGATATGGAAAGAAACATAAATCAAGTTTTAAATTAGTCAGTGAAGTCTCAACTACTGATGCATTATAGTTAGTGCATATGGATCTCTTTGGTCCTACACAAACTGGAAGCATTGGGGGAAAGTATTATGTATTTCTTTTAGTTGATGATTCCACTAGATTTACATGGGTCTATTTTCTAGTAAATAAGTCTGAAGCATTTTATTATTTCAAATGTTTTAGAACCCAAGTGAAACATGAGAAAAATATTCCATTAAAAATTATTCATAGTGATCATGGTAGAGAATTTCAAAATTATGATTTTGAAACTTTTTGTAGTAGAAGAGGCATTACTCATAACTTCTTAGAACCCAGAACCCCTAAACAAAATTGTGTTGTTGAAAGAATAAATAGAATTCTTCAAGAGATAAGTAGAACCATGTTGAGTGAGTATTCTGTAGCCAAACAATTTTGGGCTGAAGTTGTATGTATTGCATGTTATACTATAAATTGTGTTTTGATTAGACCTTTTCTTAATAAAACTCCTTATGAGTTATGAAATGGTAGAAAACCTAGACTTTCCTACTTAAAGGTTTTTGGTTGCTAAAGGCTATAATCAACAAGAAGGAAAAGACTGTGAAGAAACCTGTGATCCAGTAGCTAGAATTGAATCTATTCGTATTTCACATTCCTTTGCAGCATTCTTCAACTTTAAACCTTTTCAAATGGATGTGAAATTTTCATTCCTTAATGGTTTTGTACAAGAGGAAGTATTTTTTGAATAACCTCCGGGCTTTGAAGACACAAAACATCCTGAATATGTTTATAAACCTACCAAATCTTCGTATGGACTTAAGCTAGCCCCTCGAGCTTGGTATAAAAGACTCACAAAATTTTTTCTTCAAAATAATTTTGTTAAGGGAAATAAAGATCCAACCCTTTTTATAAATAAAGATAAGAAAAATGTTTTGATTGTTCAAATTTATGTTGATGAAATTATATTTGGTTCAACTCAGCAATCCTTAACCAATTCTTTTGTGGATCTAATGAAATCTGAGTTTGTAATGATGACGGGTGAGTTAACCTTTTTTAATTGTTTTTAAATCTCTCAAAAACTAGAAGGAATATATATATCCCAACATAAGTATATTAAATATATTCTTAAAAAGTATGGATATGACAACACTAAAAGTATTAGTACTCCCATTGGTACCTCAAACACACTTGATCTTGGGGAAGTTGGGAAACAAGTAGATCAAACATCTTTTAGAGGTATGATAGGAAGATTACTTTACTTGATAGCTAGTCCTCCAGACATAATGTTTTTTGTATGCTTATGTATAAGATATCAATCCAATCCCAATGAATCTCACTTAAAGGTAGTGAAAATATTTTTTCGCTACTTAAAGGGAACCATGGATTTAGGACTATTTTATACTTCTAGAAATTATTTTATTCTAAAATGTTTTTTGGATGATGACTTTGGTGGATGTATAATGGGTAAAAAAAGTACATCCGGAACTTTTCATTTATTAGAGGATTAATTAGTTTCTTGGTCATGCAAGAAGCAATACTCAGTAGCACTCTCTACTGCAAGAGCTGAATATGTAGCAACTGGAAGTTGTTGTGCTCAAGTGTTGTGGATGCAACACACACTCACAGACTATGACTTCAGTTTTACTAAGGCTCAAATTATGTGTGATAACACAAGTTCCATTGCCCTTAGTAAAAACCCTGCACATCACTCTCGTGCAAAACACATAGATATTATGCATCACTTTCTTAGGGATCACACACAAAAAGGAGATATCATTCTTGAATTTATCGGAACACAAGATCAAATTGATGATATTTTCACAAAATATTTAGCCTCCTATAGATTTGAATATATTAAACAGAAGTTAGGAATGATAAACCTAAGGTAATCCTCCTTATTAACTTTTTATTGAACAAATATCCTTACAATAATAAACTCCTTTTCATAGGGGGAGTACATTGTTATGTAGTTTTTCATATTTTTCGTAATGAAGTTTTTCATATTTTTCATGATGAATTTTTTCATATTTTTGTAATAAAGTTTTTCATATTTTTTGTAATGATTTTTTTCATATTTTTCATAATAAAGCTTCTCATATTTTTCGTAATGATGTTTTTCATATTTTTCGTAATGAATTTTTACATATTTTTTAGTAATGAAATTTATTTTTCATTGTGAGTTTAGTTTTCTAGAATTTTCGTAATGAAAATTTTCGTAATGAAGATTTTCGTAATGAATATTTTCGTAATAAAGAGTTTTGTAATGAATATCTGTGTACTCATTTTTCGTAATCAAGTTTTTTTTGACTATATAGTCATTCAAGAAGAATTTCCCTCAATACGAATAATTCTCCTGACAATATGAAAGGTATGATTTTTTCTTGAGTTTTCATAATAACCTTTTACTTGCTATTAGTTTTGTTTGTTTTTAAAATTTCTTGGATTTTAGTTTCCTTAAATCCGATTTTTTTCCTTAAAAACATTAAAAGATCAGATCCTACCAAATTTTCCTTACGGACAAAAATTTCAACCGTCAGATATGATCAGAAAGTTTCTTATCCATTGGATTCAGATGGGAAGTTCAACCATCACTTCAACACCTTTAAAAGGGGACCCCCAATGGTTGTCCCACATCGGTTTTCAAAACCTTTGAGTGTCGAAGATCTGCCCAACTTCAAAATCCTGTTCCGTATTTTTAGAGTTTTCACAAGTCCAAATGTCTGCTGAAATTCCTTCTCAAGATATGTATTCTTTCAGGCCAATTTCGGAGTGGAAAATTTACAGGGATAGGTTGGTGCATCCGAACTTCTTCAATAACTATGACTCTATTATTACAAATAATATCAAGCTTAATGGGTGGGAGAGTGTATCCATTTCAAAGACAGGAGCTCAGAATATTGTATATCCAGATCTACTCATTGAATTTTATGAATCAGTTTGCTTCTTCAAAGAAGATGGCAGAGAAAAATTTTCCTTCAAGAGTTATGGAAAAACATAGGCACACTCTTACACCAAGGCTGCTAGCTTGGTGGGGCTAGCATATGAAGGGGAAGCCAAATTATTCTCCAACAAGCTGCTAGATGTTCAAGGAAGTTTCGTAAAGGTGAAGGCTATGAAATTCCTTGGACTTACTGATGTCAAGACCGTAAAGATTGACCACCTGTCTACCAATAATCGGATCCTACAGTTATGGGTTCAGGTCCTTATCGTACTGAGAAAGGGTGACAAGGACACTCTTAAGAAAAGTGATATGTATATCTTAATTTTTTTGGTAAATCTATGGAAAATCAATTTGATGAAGCATATTCTCATTACAATAGAGAATATTAAGAATGAAAATCTTAGAGCACAGATAATCATGTATCCTGCCCTACTCTCCAAACTGATAGTTCGGTGCCTTGAATCTTTCAAGATCCCTTGCAGTTCCAAGACTAGGAATAGTAAAGTAATTCTAATCAGTGATGATACCCTAAAGAGGATGAAATTTGGTTTCTCTAAGGAGTCAGGTGAGTTTTATGATCTACCAGAGGATGAAGGAGAAGTCGTTCCGAAAAATACAGAAGAGGCTGAACCATCGAAGAAGGATGTAAAGAAAAGAAAATTGAAGGATGTAGAAGCTGAAGGTGAAACCCCTAAAGATAAGGGAGCTCAAACAGCACCACCAAAGCCCAAGAAATAGAAATACTATTTGGATGAGGTAGTTTCCAAATGGAGGGAGGATAAAAAGAATCCGAAGGAAGGGGAACCACAATTTTGCCTAGACCCTGCAGAGGCCAAAGCAATGAAAGAGAAAGATGCTGAAGAGCTTGATATGAAAGACAAAGAGAAGAAGATCAAGAAGAATTTGTCGGGGGAAGAGATTGTGCAATCTCTTTTGAAGGCTACTGAAGTAGCATCTGAGAACATTCTCGTGCCGAAAACTTTCTTAGTATAACCATTACCTGAAACACTGGGGAAAAAGTTTATGACTCCACAAAAATCCCAAGAGAAGGATGTTGAAAAGGAAGTTGTGGAAGAATTTCAGGAAGCTCAAAGCACTAAATATACAGTGGATCTGATAAAGCAAGTAGAAGAATTTCATGAAAAGGAATGTGCTTCCTAAAAGTTGTCAATCCAGACTTCTCAAGTCGGATCATCGAAACTTGCTACTCCTGGAATTGATGAGAAGGCTGAAGAGGAAGTGAACAAGTTATCTGAGGAAGAGATCCATAATCATGACTTAATTCTCCCTGAAGACATTGAAGCCGAAGCTGAAAAAGAGAAAATTGATGAAGATAAGATTGTATAGTTATCTAGAAGTGAGCATGAATCTCCCAATGAAGAAGCTATTCTGAGAACCAATAAGGGCAAACAAGTGGTTGTTGATACCCCAAAAAAAGACATTCTAAGGAAGAAGGAAACTCAAGGATCCTATAAGAGGAAGCTGGTAGAGCTAGAGGAAGAACCATCACCAAGAAAAATGTCAGATTTAGAGTCATCAACTTTAGGACATGATTTTGTCGTTCAGTCCCTGAAGAAGTTATTGGACACCATTCCGATCTTTCCAACAATTGACTCCAGATGCCAAATTCTCCAGCATATCATGAATCAGAAATCAGACTTCATATCCATGGTGATGGATATGTGTGTAAAGGTTGAGGCCGAACACAAAAATTTCCTTATCAACTATGAATCCCACAGAAAATCTTGCAAGAAAAAGACCAACTGGTCGAAGATGATCGTTGAAGATTTGACAGAGCTTGATCAATTTCAATAAGATTTCAAGGAAAATTTTGATACTGAAGACACCAAAATCAAGGATCTTATAAATATCTTTCAGGAAAAGCTAAATCTTGAACAAAATACTCGGATTCCGGATTTCAAAGATCTAAATGGGAAGTTGAATTTTGTTGTCCAAAGTTGAAAATAAAAAGGAATCTCTAGATCGAGATAAAAGAAAATATAGTTAAGCAAGATGACTTATTGAAGGCTCAAGAAGAGGCTCTAAAGGTTCAATATGATAGGATCAAAGCCTTAGAGAAGCAAGAAAAGGAAGTTCACAAAGAAATAAAGAAGCTAAAAACCATTGTGAAGAAGTTGATACCCAAGGAAAAAAGAATCAAAATAGATCCAAATCCGATCTTTTGTTGTATCTATTTTTCCTTGTATAAATACTTCCAATCTTAATGAAATTGTGGTTTCCTATTTTTTTTGGATTTTTGTACTAATTTTTCAGGTACCATATTTTTTTCCCATTCCCTCAAACTCTTTTTGAAAATCACAAAGGGGGAGAAGGAAAAATAATTCTAAGTAAAAGAAGAAATATCCCAAAGTAAGGGGGAGTTTATCAAATGGGGAGTTCTCATTACGAAGATTTCCTTATTCAATCTAAATGAAAACTCTCATTTCAGAAATCTAGAATACGATCTTTAGAGTTCCAAATCCTAAGGGGGAGTTAGTCGTATTCATCTTTACCAATGAGAAAAAGGAGATAAGCTTTATTTCATAGTCTAGAATTTTTTTAAGTCCTTATATTCTTTTTTGTAAGGATTTTTGTGCTTTCCAAAAAGGGTGATATTGTTGAGTCAATAAGTTTTTCCTTATAACTTTTACATTCTTTTATAATTGGGGGAGATTTTTTATCCAATAAGGTTTCCTTATAACTTTAAAATTTGTTATTGTTTTGAAAATCACAAACACCTTATCTCAAGGAAAAAATATTTTTACCCTATGTATTACCTCTATAAGGAAGAATTTCCTTCCCCAAGGAAATTTATCCTTACCACGTTTTATTATTCATATCATAATTTTTCTAAGAGTGAAATTTGGTTTGAAACCAAAACCTAGGAATCCTATAATTACCTAGATATGAAGAATTCTTTTTTAGGATCTGAATTCTTAGAACTCTAGTTACGAACTCTTCTGAGTTCTGACTCCGAATTCTAAATCGGAATTCTGGTTACGAACTCTTCTGAGTTATGACTCCGAATTCTAAATCATAATTCTGGTTACAAACTCTTCTAAGTTGTGAATCCAAATTCTGAATATGAATTCTGGTTACAAACTCTTCAGAGTTCTGACTCTGAATTCTAAATACAAATTCTGGATACAAACTTCTTTGAGTTCTAACTCCGAGTTCTCTGAATTCAGACTCCTAACTCTTATGAGTTCTGACTCCGAATTCTCATGAACTCATACTACGAACTTTGTAAGTTCAGGTTTTGTATACTTGTGAATCCAGATTCTGAATTTCCTTGAAATTCAGACTATGGAATTCTATAGAATTCAGGTTCCAAATTCCTAGAAAATAGAATCTGAATATACTTGTATTATAGACTCCAAATTCAATTTTTTCTTAGACTCCGAACATTCATTTTATTACATTCTGAATATTGGATTTTAGTTATGTAACCATATTTTTTCTCACACGTGTTTTGTTATAAAATGATATCGTGCTTTCAGTTACTTATTAACCATTGTTTGTGTGAAACATGTACATGTCCCTCTGAAATTAGAGGAAAAATATGACCGTTGGAGGAGGGATTCGACCATTGAAGCCGTGCCTATAAATAGGAGCTCATTTGAAAGAGCTTGAAACAAGTTGATCAATCTAGAGATTACATGATACCGACGTGATTTTTTAGAGAGAGATGCTTTATTGCTTAGTGTGTACTGAACTACTTGTTCACATTTTCTTTTTGCGACTCTGATTATTGCTGTGTACAATTGAGGGCTTCCGGGGATAAGAAGAGAGAGGTTCCGACTACCTTGAAGTTGAGGTGTTCCTTGCTGAGGAAGACAAAGGTGCCGAATACCTTGAAGTTGAGGGCTTCTGGGGATAACAAGACAGACTCTGATCTTCATATCGAGGGCTTACCCTAGTGTGGGTAGGACATAATTTCTTGAAATTATAAATTAAGGGACCTTTATCCAAGGTTGTTGGATACCCTTCTCTTTGGGTTAAAAGATTTACTACATGTTACTTTTTTTTACAAGTTTTCTGCTGCATTTGTATTGTTGAGGAAAGTATAACTATATTATACTTCCTTATACATGTACTCTGATTTAGTTAGATTCTATATGCTTTAAGGTAGAATCTTCATCTTTGTAAACTTTTATTAAGTTTCATTTCCAGAATCACTTTTCTAGAATTTCTTTCTGAGAATTATATTTCCTGAATCAAGTAGGTGTTTAGAACTTAGAGGTTTTGTGAATTATCTTGTTTAACCTTGTTAAACATAACTATCCTTGAAAGTTCTAAAGGAATTTTTAAAAGTATACAATTCACCCCCTCTTGTATTAAACATCTCGTCTTTACATATTCGATCCTACATTTGGTATTATAGAGTATATCATACTCACATACCATCTAAACACCAAGTACATATATTTTTTATTTTTTAAATATGTACTTACATAAAATTTTATGATTTCATAAGGATATTTTCTATTTAATTTAAATATTTTTATAAAAATGTGAAATGAAACTCTTTTTAATGTTTTCAAAATGGGTCATTTACTTTTGAATTTGACTCTCCTTGAAAAACTATAAAAGGAATATATTTTTAACACTTTCCTCATGATTAATTTTTCATACTATTTTAATGTTTATTCTATAATAAATTTCATTTCTATATTTTAATTTTTTTCTAATGTAATTTATATTCACATTATTTTATCAATTTTCTCTATTGAAATCAATTTTATTAAAAACCTAGATAAGATTTCTTCTTATTTTTTAGTTTAAATTTATAATGCTATTATAATTTTTTTAATCTATGTCAAAATCCAATATTATTTATTGTGATTCATTGGAAATATTATTTAATGATAATATTCACATTATTTCTTTAGATTTATTAAGATCATGTTTTATGAAAATCATATGAAAATAATTTTTTTCTCATGGGTTAATTAAGATGTGACAAGATTATAATTTTTTTCTATTTATGTGGAAAACGTATATATGATTTATCATTATGTGATGGGTGGGTCTAGTGTATCACTAAAATATAGAAACCTAAGCTTTCAAGTATAAATATTACATCTCTTTATATGAATACTCAATTCAATTCATAAATACACACCCATGGACCATGTAGATTTAGTGTATTTTAAGAAAAGATACACAATATTTGTATTTCATGAAATATATTCAACTTATCTAAAAAATATATCCCTATTGAGTACCATTTGATAGGCATAAAATACTTAAAACCATTACTTATAACCTGGGGAAAGGAAACATAAGAAAGGGTGAGCTCAAATGCTCAGAAAGGGTAAACATGTGGGATATCAATCAATGATCATATGCATGCATAATATAAGAATAAGGGTATTATATCATGAATATAACTTAAAAATTTCATACCCAATTATGTTGATGATCATAAACATGAGTCATGTAATAAATCTAGGTAGTTCATAAGGAAAGATTCATAAAAAAATCAATGAATGTGATCCATATTAACATAACATTGAAATAAGAAATAGTTTTTTAGCATAAATAGTACCATATAAAGTAATTTAATTAGTATATATGGATCATTACCAAGGATATCATAGTGGATTGGGTTCACTACCCTAACCATTTTTGCAAACTAGATTCACTCCCAAGACAATCATAGCCGATAGATTACCTTACTAAATTTGGGTCACTACCCATTCCAATCATATTTATCTCCTGAGACATACATAATTACCCAATGAATTGGATAGAGATATAAGTACCAACCATCTCTATTTATAAAATAACCACCCATCCTTGGTTATAACATAACCACTGTACTTGGTAATAAAGTAACCACAAACATTGGTTATAACCTAACCACCATCCTTGGTTTATAATAGAACCACCTATCAAATAGTTAAAATCATACATACATATATATATATGTTCTATAAGATCATGAAATATTTATTATATTATGACCCATAAAAATAAATGGGTTTCAAAAACATTTTTTCATATAATAACTCATGGAAAAGAAATAGGTTTTATAAACATTTCATTATTTTATGATATCATAACCTGTGGAAGAGGGACATGTTTCATAAAAATCTTGTCATAATAATCATAATCCATATAGATAAATAATAAGTACAGTATCATTGGATAATATTCCAAGTAATTATTAAGTTACATTAAAGGAGTTCATCTTAGATGGAAAATGATTCTAAAAAATGGCTTAAAACATTTCTTTAGGAAAATACCCTTTTTAGTTTGAAATCACCCATTTAAAATCTAAAAATTTACCAAATATTTGTGGAAAACAATTATTTGGAAAATAAGCATTGAAACTTATAAATGAATCTTTAAATAATTTGTAATTTATGAAAGTGGTAAATACCATTCATACTGTACACATTAAAACAAATATTCCTTTCATGTTTATATAAGAAAGGAAAAAAAATAAATTGTTTGAAAAAACATAAGAATATTCCCTTTATTTTCTGTGTGAAAATAAAATAATGGGTAAAAATTACTTTAAACATTCATTGTAAAACATTCTTGAAAAAATTTCTAGAAAATATGGATTTTTGACCGAAGAGAGAAACAAAATCAGTTTTCATTAAAAATATTATTTTGGAATATTTAGTAAATAAAGGGTGGGAAATTAAATTTAAACATGTATTCTACTTAAATAACTATAGTATAATAAAACTGATTAGTTTTTTCATCATCAAAGTCATAATCATAAAAAATTATGATAAATAATGAGATTGTAACATAAAAAATTTACCACTTTGGTATTATTTGAATCGTACGACACATGAAATAACAAAAACATACATGGATATTTAAAGACACATAATTTTCATAATAATCATAATAAAATATATTCATTGGAATAATATACAACACACATAAGATACAAGTGGTGAATATGAAATTTGTCCCACATAAATAAAAGTTAGACGAAAATCCCCATACCACTTTGAAAACTTTTGAATTGTAAACCCCATTAAATAATAACATAAAATAAAAATTAAACTATTATTAAAATAATTATATTAATTATAAATCATTTCAAAAGCATAGTATATAAACCACACAAAATAAATTAGAGGCTAATTTGGCATAAGTCTCTCAGAAATAAAATTGACAATAAAAATCCATTACCTTAAGTCTAGAATTCCTTTGTACAAGTTAATTTTTTTATAATAAATATATATTTATTATAAATCTATTATAAAAATATAATAATATGTTTAATAACAAATATTGTTTACTTAAAAACTTTTATCACTCATTTATTAATAATTCTTTGTTAAAAGCATCGTTTCAGGTGATAACTGCTTCATCTTTTATATATGTTTTGGTTTATTAGTTTCTATAATTGTAATTTAATGATGATTATAAAATATATAGAATATTAAACATGATATAAATATTATATATATTCATTATATATGTGTTTATAATAATCCATACAAGTTATACATAGAAAATGAATTACACCGTTCACGGAGACAGTAGGTTGTATATACTCAGGATCATTGTTTCCATTTTCTCGACAGATAGAACGAAAGGAAGGTTAATAATATATAAACTTTATTGAATCATTATTATGAAATATATATAACATATATTAATTAAATTTTTCTTCATTACCTTCCATGTAAATCATACGTTAATAATGAATCACATCGCTTCGTGAGGCGTTGGTCCTCCGCACACATGAGCAACCTTATCATATTCCCAAAAAATGTAAAGTAAGAATGTATATATGATATTATAATTTTATAATTTTAAATATTTCATAAATATAATTAAAATATGTTAAATCCATAATTATATTCAGATATGAGAGGGGGTGATGGAAAACTCATTGCATAGGTTTGCGAGGTGGTAGTCTACCATACACAAGATCGACAATTTTGTTTCCCATTTGATGAAAGATAATATGGATATAGGTTATGAAATAAACATAATAACTTATTAGAATATGTTATATATTGGTTTTAATATAATTTAATTATCAATACATGAATTAATGTGGAAAGATAATCAGTAAAAAAGAAAGAGTATAGTGAAGACAATTACCTTAACTTAGAAAAACCCCCTTGGGTCTCCTTTTAGGGACCCTTGGTTTGGTGTTTTGGGAACACCAGAAGCTCTATAATGTGGTTAATGATCTTTGGGAGTGACGTTTTCTGGTTTTAGTTTATCTAAATGTCTTAATAGGTGTGGATAAGTGATGGTAAGAAGTTCCCATTTATAATTGAGGAGGAGTGGCATTTTTGTAAATACCAAAAAAAATAATGGAAAACCACTATCACCCCGAGTGATTCAAAAGTTGATAATTAAAGGATTTAAGGTAATATATGGTTTATAAATACCTAAAAACATTTTTAAAAATTTTATTCCTTACCATTATATTTTCTTAATTTTACCATTTTAGTTTTCACCACTGTAATTAGTTTTATTTATTTATTTACCATGGTGATTTATCCATTAAGATTAAAAATAAAATGAGTATTACAAGATAATTTAGACCCATTAATTATAAATTATAAATATAATTTGTTACATAAAAAATCTATGTGTTTTGAAAATTAACTTTAACCCAAGCGCAAGTACCACGTAAAACCCCGTTTTAACCTTAACCACAATAATTAATTTTTATTTTTTACTATTCATTATAGATAAAAAATAAATTAAAATTATTAAATAATATTAATTATTATTATCCCAAATATTTAACCAATTTTATCATTTTAAATTTACATAAGTGGTAGAATTTAATTTAAAATTAAACCCACAGACACAATGAAAAAATAGTTTTCCGAGGAAAATGATCTTAAAAATATAAAATTATTTATATAAAAATTCAATATTAAATTAATTAAAATGAAATAAATTGGTTTAATAATAATATATTTTTACTAATTATACTTTTAATACATTTTAAAAAATTATTCAACTTTTTAAAAACATTAAACAAAACTATAGTTTTTAATTAAAATCTTTATTTATACTATAAATAAAAAAATTAATCATTTCAGAGAATTATAAAAAAATAAATCAAAGAATTATTTGAAAATTATATTTAAAAAATTAAGCTTATTTTTTAAAATAAATTTTCTAAAATTTGAAAAATTAATTTTTAAAAAGTGCAAAAAACATGATGAAACTTTTTTTTAGAAAAAATATAGTTCGTAAGCATAAAACTTGATTTATTTTTATATAATTATAAAAAAACATATTAGAGTAATGATAATAAAATTTATTAAATATATAATATATAAATTTTATTAAAATCATTCACTAATAGTGCTTAATTTAATTTATTAAGATAAAAACACTTTGCATGCATACAAATAGTTTTTCAAAAAAAAATTCTTTTACATTCAAATGATTTTTATTTTTATTTATGATTGATTGATAGATAATGAATTTATTTTATATGTGTGTAAAAAATATAATTTCTAAAAATTACTTAGTCATATTCATACTCTTATGTCCAATGGTTAGATGATAAGTGTCATATTAATGAATAATATTTTAATAGTATATTTCTGTTTTTTTAAACTTGGTTTTGTGTATAACACAAGATATACAAGAAATTAAATTTATATTTAAAAAAAATAATAATCTCTTGGGGTGTTTCATCTAATATATTAGTTAATGTTTTATATCTTATGAGATCAGGATGGGACACAAGTGGTTAGACTAAGTTAAAAATGTTATGAGGGAACATGTGGTTAGCCTAGTCCATTATGATATGAATTTATTAGTGGGTAACCTTATAGTATATTATGATTTCTAAGATATGGTTTTTTCTAGATTATTATGTTATTTAATGTACTTATGTTATGCTATCATGTCTCATTATTATTTACTCATGTTTGCACATTTCTGTGACCCATGTGTTATGATATGCCCAAAACCTTATATCACGATTCATTATTTATGATCCCTGTTTAATTGGGAATTATTTCCCCATGTTTTTTCATGAACATGATTATTTTACAATTTCCACAAGTTCATTTTATGGTCACATATCACCTTTGATTGATATCTATTATGTTCACACCATACTGGGTATTTTAGATCACCCTTTCTTATATTTCTTTTTCCTAGATTATAAAGTGGATTATTTCATTTGATATGTCTATAAGAGTGTTATGTGTTAATAGTATTTGTGGGAGATTCTAAATAATGTTTGTAAAAAACGTTTATTATGTATCTAGTCTCCTAATACACTAAACCTATAGGTTTTGGGGTATTTTTTATTATGAGATATATCAAAAAATAATGTAAGAGGGTGTATTACATATTCATGATATGGTTGGGTTACTTTAGACCCTATCTGTTTAGTATATTATAGCTTTTTGATAATGATAATGGGGTGATATTTTAGAAGAATGGATATGTCATTAAGATAATAAAGGAAGACATAATCATTACAAAGGCACAATATACAAGTTTAAATCTATTCCAAATTAGAAATGAGAATTATTTTTCTAAGATTAAAGGATGATAATGAGAATTATTATAAAAGACTTAGTCATTTAGGGGAAAACACACAAATAATATTGTTAAATACGAAGTTTTGAGAAATATATTGAGGCTGAATCATGAAGTACATAATAATTATGATGTGTGTTATAAATAAAATATGAATAATTATGGCCAAAATATAGTTGGGTTTAAAATAAATAAACCTCTTGAGTTAATACACTCAGATGTTCATGGACTGATGATCATGAAATCAACTAATATAGTTAATAATTTCATTACTTTTCTTGATTATTTTACTCATATGAGTTACATTTATTTTATATCAAGTAACTGAAAAGAATTTAATTTATTTAAGAACATTCAGAGGTGTTTTTAAAACAAAATATTATGTATTCCTGAAAAAATTTAGTTCGATAAATGATCAAGATACAAATTAAATATTTTTAGGCATATATTGAGAATCATAGAGTAGTTGAAAGAAAGAAATAGATATTAGTGGATTTAGTGAGAACTATACTATCAGATAATGGAACCGCAGAATACCTTTGTAGATAATCCACCACAATAACTATCGAAATTATTAATTGGTAACTATTTAGACCAAATTTGATGAATGCAAATTATGATATATCATTTGAGAAGTATCATAAATTTAATAACATAAAGGTATTCAGTATCCCATGTTACATCAAGATCAATGTAAGACATTTGTTAAAGTATGATGATCAAGGTGATATGGAAATCTTTCTTGGATATAAGATCAATAGAAGGAGTTACCAATGTTATAATAGGAATTTGATATGGATTATTGATAACTTTTATGTTATTATCTATAAAAATAAAAAAAATCACAAACATATTTCTCATTGATGGTGAGACTGAGGAAGCTATAAAATAAAGGATCTAAAAACAACTATTTGAATCATATACAATAGTATATTTTCAAAATTACCATTATTATTTATGAATTTCCAATTACGAGGAAGGCTTAAAGAAAAGACAAACTAAGTAAAAAATACATATAAAATAGGTTAATGTAAAAAAAAATCCTTAGGCATAAAAAAGGTGTTAAAACTCAAATTGGTTTAAGAAATTACAATCATACCAGCTTTATTTACCCAATTATAAGAAATATTATTGAATAAGCATTACAATATGGGGATTATATGAAAATAATGGAATAAGAGATGAAAAAAATTGAGAAAAATAAAACTTTGGAATTGGTGTAATTCCCAATGGTAAAAATGTGATCATAAAAAATGAGTTTTATGAAACAAGTTATATTAGAAAGAAGAATTATAGATAGACAATCATATAGTATATTAGTGACATACTCATATTCAAGTTATATAATTTGATGAGACTTTTTCTCTAGTATCAATGCTTAAAAAATCTATATTTCTATTTTAATATGAGATTAATGGAATAATGAAGTGTTCTAAATGGATGAAAAGTCATAATTTATTAAAGCATAACTTAAGGAATAAATTTATATCAAACAACTATATGGTCAAAATTTTTTAATACTAAACTTATAGAAGAGGTTTATATCAATCAAACAGAGGGTTTAATAAATTATAGTGACGGTTCTCAAGTTTAAAAGATAAAAAATCACTATTTGGTAATAAATAATAAACTCTATCATGGTATTCTATGTTTGAAAGAATTTTCAAGGGAATGAGTTTTAGATAAGGAAAAGTGGATTACTATATATATGTTGCGACCATAATGTTATGTTTAATATGTTGATAATATATATCAAGGTATAATTTTATGATTTGAATATATATGTTGGAGGTATTGAGTTTTATAGAAATTTATGCAAGTGGTGGTCTAATTTTTCAAAGAAAAAACCATAATGAGTTTGTGGAAGTATCTTTATTTGAAAAAGTATTACATCTGCTATCTTGAACCGACCCACCAAGGCCTACCTAGACAGTGAAAAACCAAGTGTAACACCCCAAGACTGCCTCTAATAGCATAGAGGCTGGTGACTAGCATCGAGTAGACATGTTAGAGACATAGTTGACCTTAGACTAAGGTACCTATACAAACAAACCCATCTCTAAAACCCATAAAATACGGAAAGATAAATAAAAATTATACTCAATAAATTCATATATATATGTGTTCCACAATAATATTATGAAAAAATTACTATAAAGAAAATGTGCCAAATAAAATCCCACCAAAACTTGTAAAAAGTCAAAACTACTAATTTGGTGGGGACTACTATCAAATGAAACACCAGGTCCAACCAATTTCACTCTAGAACAATATGATTTTATTTCTCCTGGTCCTCCTAAGACACCATAAATTGTCTTTTTGTCTATATAATACAAGAAATTTGTGGGTAGGGTCCATTCAAGGGAGTGTATAACAATTCCCAGTAGGAAACCCTAAAATTACAAAAAAGCATCAAGAGACTAGAAAAATCATCATAATAAAGGCATGATAATCAGTATATCAGACATAAAAATAGTAAAACCTAGATATAATCATAATATAAAAAAATTATCAAAGAATTATATACTATACTTCTAGCCATAAGATTTTTCTCTTGACTTCAAGGTAACACTCATCTAGGATAACTCACTCCATGATCCAAACCATCACTAATGGTGATTATCTGAGGGGACATACTCACTAGGACCCACCAAATAAGTACTTTATAGAACCTAGAATATCTCGATTCACATGTAGGGGATCATACCCAGGACTACCAGGAGACACTAAAAATCAAATATAGAATATCCCACTATGTTGGGGATCGTACACCCATGTAAGTTGGTCATATTGATTCCTTAAACCCCACATGGGGAAGATGAATAAATGATAGAGGGTCCTACCCTAGTATCATGAAGTGATAAAAAAACTCAATTTGAGAAAAAAAAACACAAATATAGGATAAAAATACTATTATTAATATATAATTTCACACTGTAACCTCATAGATATGGACCAAGTGATTGAAACCAACTAATACAGGTCTAAAATGAAGGGATGAAAGGCCCGAACCTACCTTATAGTAAGTGAACTATTTGTTTCTTAGTATATAGAATGTCATACTTACCTTGGGTTTTCCTGGGTCTTGTAGTCCCACGTTTCATTTCTTTCTCCCCAAACATGGGTTTTTTGTTTTTAGATACATATAGTATAGAGGTTGGATGGTCCTAGACATGTTATTTCTTCTCAAGATCATGTACTTATGGTTGTGCCCTTATAATTCAGGGCGTGACCTTGTAATTTGGGTTATGCCCATGTACTTCAGGGAATGCCCATCTACCTGGCCATATTTTAGTACTGGGAAATGACCATGTACTCTGTCCATTATTATGTTTCTATCCTTGTCAATGCCAATGTACCACCAAGTTATAATCCATGTTTCCAGTATTGGGTCACACGACTTATGGTAGGAACCACATGTCATGTGATATTTTATTTTAAACATGAATTTTACCCACCACAATAGGGTCCCACACAACATGAATTATTCATCCTATATACCAAATAACATGTGATTTTATAGAACCACTAGATATTCACATGGTCCACTTATGGGGCCACCGACGTCAATCCAACTATCGATCCCTCCATCAATGACACATGAAAATCATGGATTTGGGGTTGATTGATCTTTCTGCTGTCAGCAGTCATATTCCATCCACATACTATTCTTGTGAATAACCACCCATTGAATAGTGACATCATCTCATTCCAACCACAATGAGGTATCTCTGAATACAATCTCGATGAACCTCAGTTTTTACACTATTTCTATCACACCTTGATCGATCTTTCGATCATAAACCTGAACCCACAATGACAATCCATTGATTCAAAGAATAATATTGTAATGATTATCCACTGGGTATTAGTGAAACCAATAGGCAAGGAAATAACAATAATGAAAGTGTGAAGAATGGTAGAAGAATTTAAAAAAACACCAGAGTATTGATCCTTGGAGTTGTTTGGGTTGGTCTCTATGCATTTCCATTAGAATGAAGAATGGAGAACCAAAATAAAATAATATAAATTCTCAAAAATCCCAGGAAGATAAAATTGAATTTTCAAGCATGAACAACCTGAAAATAAATCTATTGGAGGATTTTATTTTATTTCTTCATGGGATAATCTACCAGGTAAATAATCCAATAGAAAAAATTCCCTACCTAGACTTTGTATTGATCGATGAAAAAGATTAGTTTTTTGTAAATATTCATTGGTGAAATGTAAAAAATATAATATTGGTAGAAATACTTATAGTTCTATGATCATTGACCCATGATCCTAACATCCATCAACACTCCTTCATGCCCTCCTCTCAATCCCTTGTGTTATATGGATAACCCTATGATTTGGATATAACCAATAATATATAGAGGGAGCTAAGTCATGAGAAATATATGAATAAATGAATTAATGAATAAATAAGTACACTAATTCCACCATGGAATATTTTTAGCCAAAAACTAATGATGATAAATGTTTTATCATGCATAAGGTAAAACCCGAATCTTGGACTCAACGACATTGAAATATTTCCCATCCAATTCTCATTTCGGTGTTATTCGATTATTTTAGAATAAAAACATTTTCATGATATAATATATTTAATATTTGTATCATCTCAATACCAAGCCTCCATGGGACTCAAAATCTCATTCTTTCTCAGTTCCTAGATCCTAAAATATTCTTCAATATATTCCAAATATTAACAAGGTAAAAAGGATTCATTACATTCTCCCCCTTAGGTATTTTCATCCTAAAACGAAAAAATACTAGTAAAAAAGATGAGGGTACTGGGATCACATATGTGTCTACTTATCCCATGTGTTCTCCTGAAGATTCTCATGTTTTTAGGGGACATGCACTATGTGAATTTCTATCCCACAAAGTTTATTATATTTCCAATCCATGGTCTCTATGGTGTACTCAACAAAGGTAGATCCATCTTCGATGTCCATATCACCCCAGTTGATAACATGTTATGGCTCAAGGAAATATCTCATAAAATGTGACAGGTGGATGGAATCATTTACCCGATCTAACAAAGGTGGAAGGGCTAAGAAGTACACCACCTCCCCGACCATTCATTGTATCTTGAAATTTCCAACAAACCTTAGAGAGAAATTGTCTCCTCAGCCAGATTTTTGAAATACATGATGAGATGATACCTTTAAGAACACATGGTATCCCTCCTACAAATACAAAGGACTCCATAATTGGTCTATAAAAGAATTATGATAACTTTGGTAACCCTTCATTCAATTCTATATGATTTAAACCTTCTTTATCTTTGTTCACAACAACATTGGTCCCATGAGGGATGAATCACTAAGATCAGTACTACATACTGGTGAACTATAGGGTCTCCAATAAAAGTCCTGAAATGAAACCATTATAATTGTGGAATGGTAGCTATTGTTGTACCCAAAATCTACCAAGGTTAGGTGATCCTCTCAACTTTGGAAAAATTCCAACATGCAAGACCACAAAAAGTCCTTCAGAAACTAAATGGTTGATTTAGTCTGATGGTTAGTCTAGGGGTGAAAGACTATTCTCAAATGAAAATTAGTCCCAAAGTCCTACTATAATACCCTCCATAATCATGATGTGAAGTGATCATCATGGTATGAAATTTTCCTTGAGGGAAATCCATGAAGTTTGACTATCACCTATATGTAAAGGTGTCCAAAATCTCTACTATAATTTGCTCTCAGATAGTTAGAAACTGGGTTGACTTTTAGAGTTGGTCTACAATCACCCAAATAGAATTATGTACTCTATATTTTCATGGAATACTTGTAATGAATTCCATAGATATACTATCTTACTTCCACTATGTCACCTATAGGGGTTGAGCTAAACCTACTGGAACCTGGTGCCCAACCTTTACTTGCTGACATGTGAGTCATCAAGAGGAAAATTCTGCTACACCCTTCTTTATCATTGGAAACTAGATCTAACACTAAATTTCCTGGTGTATATTTTCCAAACCTAGATATACCACAATGTTGGATTTGTGAAACTGCCTCAAAAACTCCTCACAAAATGTTACTATTACCATTACCCATCATCTTACAAGGAATACATGCTCCTCACCTTCTTAAAATCCTTCTAAATCACATCTATTGGATATATAAGTATGTAATGTATCATAGTCGGTATCTTCATACTGATCCTCCCTAACACATTAAAAAATTGGTGGGGGTAACAACCATAGGTTTGAGGTAATCTACACCACACTATTCAATAAATAAAACTACAGTGAGTCTAACTACTCTGATGACTCAGTCAATAACTGTTAAAAAGATCTCCAATGAGATAATATTCCTCCATGTTCACCTTCTCGGGATTATATACTATCTTGAAGTCATAAACCTAGAGAACTATATAAATCGAATATGTCTCAAGTTACAATCCTTCTATAAAATTATGTAGTTGAAACTCTTGTGGTCATAATAGATAGTAAACTGCTCACCCATAAGGTAGTGTCACTACATCATTAGGGTGAAGACTACCAATGCTTTCTCTAAATTATAATTTTCATAGTTCTTCTCATGCTGTCTCAATTGGTGAGACCCATAAGAAATAAATACCTACCTATGTATCAAAATAAAATCAAGTCTATCCCCAAAGGCATCGACTATCACTATTCACTCAAAACCCTCCTATGGAAATCTCAAATGGGAGCGCTCTCCAACCTTTTACCTAAATCCTCAAAAGCTTGTTGACTCCGCTCCACCCAAAAAAGGTTTCCATTTCTAGTTTAAAATAATCAAGGGTCTCAATATACTATATCAATAGATCATTAATATCCTATAACATCCCACCAACCTAAGGAAGTTCTGCACCTCATTAACACTCTTGTGTGGCCCCCAAGCTAACACTGCCACACCCTTTTATAGGTCCATTACCACACTCTCTATTGAGATGAAATTTTTTAGAAAGTGTACCTCTCAAATATAGAACTAACACTTTGAGAGATTTCCCTAAATTTGTTGCTCATAAAAAATGTTGAGGAATGTCTTTAAGAGTTTCTCTGGATCCTCTTCAGATGCCAAGTACAATAGAATGTCATCGATAAAGACCACAAAAATGTGCTATAAGAAAGTCTGGAAGATACGGTTCATGAGTCCCATGAACACCATTGGGGTGTTTATATTTCTAAAAGGCATCACTAAGTACTCATAATAATTATAGAAAAATCAGAATCATATCTTTGGTATATCCACATACCGTACTAGGATATGGTGATAACACGATCAATGGTCTATCTTTGATAATCATCTAACCCATATCAAATTATAAAATAAGTTATTTATCCTTGATTGTGGATAATTATTCTTCATAGTCACTTGGTTCAAGGGAATATAAACTACACATAACCTCAAGCTCCCGTCAGCCTTTTTAGTGAACAACATTGGGGATGCCTAGGGTGACACACTAGGCCTAAAAAATCACTTTCTCTATAAATCCTAAAACTTCACCTTCAACTCAAAAATAATTTTGGATACATCCAATATACTACTGTAGATATTAGGTTAGTAACTAGGTATAAGTCTATGTAGAATTATATCTCTTGATGGGGAGGTAATCCTAACATTTCCTTGGGAAATATGTCCTTACACACCACCAGCACTGTAAAAACCTGAAAGCCCATATAATCCATTTATGTAATAGTAATACTAGCCAAATGATGAGTAATCATCTATATCATCATGTGCATAAGTTCATACTTATCTACATAGGTTTTTTTCTCACCTATAAAGGAAAACCTCATCCCATCACCACAAACACATCATATCCTCTTCCTAAAATAGTTAATCTCGGCATAAAAAATGGAGAGCCAGTCCATACCTAATATGGTTTCATAAAGCATAATTGCTACTAAAAATAGATCCCATAAGAAGATATCTCATCCAAGAGTTATATCACACTATTAGTAGAAGTGTACGATAACTGAATCCCCTATGGTAGGAGTCTCAAAACTGAAGGGTCGATCTAAGGACTCAACCAAAATCTCCAATTATCAAAAACGTATAAGTAAAATGAAAAGAGTAAACCACACCTTTATCAATTAGTAATGTATCTAAAGTAAAGAATACATATATCTTATCTATAATCATCTTTGTATCCTCTAGGGCATAGGCATCCACTTCCTACACCTACCTTCATTCAAAACCACCATCTCCCTGAGATTGACATGAACCACATGGGGTTGGTAGTGGAAACAGGTCAAACTGACTACCACCACCATATTCTCTTCATACTCCTCTTCCATATTTTCTTCCCTACGGAACTCAATTATCATACCACTACCTATTCCAAGGTGATCCATCAACCATATATCAATAAGTTACACAGTTGTCTAGACAATACCAAATGATATGTCCCTAACTATCGTAAGAGAAACAAATCCTCTCTCAATAATGACTAGAACCATTATGAGATCCATAAAATACAAAACATTTATCCTGATATTGTCTCCTAAAGTGTGTCACACACCTATATATCTATGCCTTTTATTGGATACCAGCTGCTGAGGCCTCATATTTTATGTGCTCACAACGAGCACCAATTGTTAGTATCTTTTTTCCCAAAAATCTCTCAACCACTAAAGCCTACTCAATCACTCCAACCTAGGTTTGATTGTAAAGAGATAACTCCTGCCCTAATATTGCTGTGTAAGCCATATTAAAAGTACCATTATAAAAATAATGTATTTCAAACCATATCTATAGAGTATTGTGAGAGGTTTGTGAACCTTGATGAATACTCTACCATGGTCATGCTACCTTTTTAAAGTTGTAGAAGCTACTGGATATGAATTGATCAAAACATGGTTGCATTGAAATCATCCCTAAAGAGACACTCAAAATATGTCAAGGAGAGAACAATATAATTATGCATTAGAGTCACCATACTTCACCATCACTCTATGGACCCTTGAAATATAACCACTGCATAGAATATCATCTGATCTAGAGGTTTCATCACAAGGAAGAAAAGTTAGGTAACTACCTCTAGCCAGACCTCAGCAGCCTAGGTGTCTGGATATTCCCAAAAATAGAGAGGTCACTACCTATGAAACTCATTGAGTGTGCTCATAATGTGCACATTAACAATTGGTACTGTATTTTAAACATTCTGCCTAATGTGTGGTGGTAAAATTAGAAAACCACCAAAAGGTACCACCTTCTGTATGGGACCCAACACTAAATCCTCACCACTAGGTGGATCATCCTTATGATCCTTACGTGGAATCATAGTTTCCTTTCACCATGAAGGCATAAAAAAATAATTAATACATACCACATTCAAATATTATATATAGGAAGATTAATAATTGAGGATATGAAAACCCCAACCCATTCCTGTAGGATGTATGTACCAATTTTTTCCACGAAACTAGTGAAAATGTGCATCAAGTTTACAAATAGGTATTAGATTATTGGTGAATGGATACATAGTCTTCTACAACAACACTTAATTCTGTGTCCTGAGATTTTAAATCGAAACACTCAACACTACCACCCTAATTCCCAAACTGATCCCTACATATTGACAATAAATAAACTCAATTACTAGGGAAAACACTGCTATGATTCCACTCTTTCATAAACCAAACCACTAAGGCTCAATTTTTCAGAAAAAAGACAAGTGTGAACTCCTTTCCCACCACAAATAGGCTAAGGGATAGCGACTTGTGTAGAGTTGACATATCATACAGATGGGAGACATTAGCCTGAGGTAAATATACACATGCACACATATCCAAAACCCATACAATGCTGAAAGGTAATTATAACTGATAACCAATGAATGAATACATCTATTTACCATAATCAAAGTGCATGAAAAGAATTGGAAATCTTAAAGGATAAATAAAATCCCATGGAAACATATAAAAGAGTCAAACTTGTTAAGTAGGTGGGGAATGTTATCAAATGAAGAACCTGGTCCAAATATATCTAGTATATCCAACTAAGTTTTTCCAACTCTTGGTTCTCCTAGGATACCATAAAATGGAATTTCACCTATATAAGACAGAATGTGTTAAAGAATATCCCTTATAGGGGTGAGTATATAAATACCCAGTATAGAACGTTGAAATTACCAAACACAAAGCATCAAGACACTGTAGGATCAAATATGTAAAGAGATGATAAAATATAGGGGGGGTGAATTGTATTCTTTAAAAATTACTTTGGAAACTTTAAATTTGATATAAAATTTTTTTAAATAAAGTTTCTTAACCTTAAGAAAAAATGATTCTTAAGGTTAGATTTGAACTTTAAGAAAACTTAGTTTAACAAAGTTTAACAAACATTCACAAAACCTATTAAAGAAAAGATTCTACCTTAAAGCATATAGAATCTGTAATGTAATTAGAGTAACAAAATTAGAAAGTATAAGAAAGTTATACTTTCTATCTTTAACAAAGTTAAGAAAACAACAGAATTTAAACATCTTAAAATAGTAAACAAGTACCAATAAGATTCTTTTAACCCAAAGTTAAGGGTATCCAACAACCTTGGATAAAGGTTCCTTGATTTATAATTTCTAGAAAGTCTATCTTACCCAAAGCTAGGTAATCCCCCAATCCAAAGATCGATATCTGTCTCGCTATCCATGCAATCCCTTGATTTAGAAGGAAATCAGAACCTCTGTCTTCCATACCCGAAATCCCACGATCATCATGATTGGAGTCTGCACAAAGAAATTCTGAACAAGTTGTTCACACCTGAGCAAGTTGTTCACGACATCCTCACAAAGCACTGAGAGTTGTAAGAGCCTCTCTCTCTATAAATCACTTCATATCTTTTTCACATGCATCAAGTTCATCCACTCTCTACATTGTAGTTTGCTCGTTCAACTGGACTTTTATTTATAGGAAAAAATTCCCAACAGTTGGCTCCACTACCACGATCATATTTTCCTTAAATTTTAGAGGGTCCTGGACACGTGTCAAACATACAAAAATTAGTTTGTAATAGATTGTACGACATCATTTCAGGTATAATAAAGGATGTTATGTTAAAGATAAGATTTATTTATAAGAAAACTTGTTATCTGATAATATTGGAATGATACATTAAACAACTCTAACATTATCAAGAAAATTAATTCTTAAGAAAAAGTAAATCAGATCGTGAAAATGGTATCACATTGGTACTAGAATCAGAATCATAAAATCGGAATGAATTTTGCACTAGATTTGGAATCATAAAATAGAATGAATTTTACACCGGATTTGGAATCATAAAATATAATCAATTTTCAATGGATTCAAAATCATAAAAAAGAATGAATTTTGCACCAGATTCATAATCATAAAATAGAATAACTTCTGCACTGGATTCGGAATCATGAAATCGTAATGACTTTTGGACCAGAATTGGTATCACAAAATCGTAATGATAAATATGTAAGTATAAAAGTATGAAAAATCGTAATGATAATTCTGTTAGTATAACAGAATGAAAAATCGTAATGATAAATATGTGAGTATAATATAATTACAAGTTCAGATATTAAGAAAAAAACAGTACTTAAAAAAATCAGAACTTAAGAAAAAGTGTTTGGGATTTTCAAAACATAATACCATAATAAATGGAGAAGTCATAAGATAACCTTATTGACTCAATAATCTCTCCCTTTTTGGAATGAAAAACAACTTTTATAAGGTTGAATATATTAACTTAGATAAACAAGTATGAAAAACTTATCTCCCCCTTTGAATGAGATTTTAAATTAATACGACTAACTCCCCCTTAGGTTATATTTCCCAAGGACCGTATTATTGATCTTTAGTTTATGGTTTTTTAAGAAGATATATCCCCCTTAGATTAACATTTATTCTTTAAGGAAAACTCCCCCTTGGACATTATCCTTTCTTACCATAGATTCTCCTCCTCTGAGATCACCATTAAATTCTTTAAATAAATTCTCCCCCTTTGTGATTTTCAAAAAGAGGGAATGGAATGGAGAAGTATAAGATATACCTGTAAGGTTAAGAAAGCATACATTCGAAAACAAAATAAAGATATGAAAAAATATTCTTAAGTAAATTTTGGAAATAAGTTTTATATTACAACAAAACATCAGAATGTAAAGAAAATCATACATCCTTCTTCTGCCCAGACAACATTTTCTTTATCAAGGCTTTGAGTTTCTTGACTTCCTTATGATCTTCTTCGCACTTTTTAAATAATATATCTTGATCCTGATTCTTCTTTTCTAAAAAAGGATCCTTTCTTCTTGAGCAGCCACATTTTTCTCTAACTCGGCTCTGACTTCCTTCTTACTGCTTATAGATTGGGCAATGGAAT
This sequence comes from Viscum album, assembly GCA_963277665.1. Taxonomy (NCBI): domain Eukaryota; kingdom Viridiplantae; phylum Streptophyta; class Magnoliopsida; order Santalales; family Viscaceae; genus Viscum; species Viscum album. Next base: position 1,083,200,836 of record OY728136.1, on the reverse strand, counting down.
TAAGTTGACTGGCCTTCTTAGAGATTGATGCCTTGACCTTGTTGAACTCAGTTTCACAAGTATCCAAATCTTCATTTGTTGAATCCCTGAAGTCACTATACTACCTAAGCACTTCTTTAATGGTTTTGGTGCGGTTAAAGACTTTCTTAAAAGTCACATTCTGAGCTTTATAATAAATCAAAAGATTACTAAAGTTTTCTTCTTTCTTGACCACCATGTCCAAAATAATATTGGTCAATTATTTCTTTTGATTCAGGGTTTCTTGAATCATTTGACTTCGGGCATCTATATTTGCAATAACTAGAATGGTGCTGACCAACTTTCTTAACGATATCTTGAAAAAGTCATGTCAACAGATGATGAGGATTCAAAACATGAAACATCTTTCTATTTGTCAGCTCCTCTTGGAGTTAAGGAAACTGATTTCTCAATTCTCTTAGAATAATTCTGAGGCATTACCTTATCATATGAGTCAATCAACACACTCTTGCATTTAATAGGGTTCTGAACAGAAGATTGTTCATTGGATACTTGGATAACATTAATATCTTCTTGTTCATCTTCTTCCCATTTAAACTCATGATGTTGATATCCTTCTTGACTTTATTCTTCTGGAATTTATTTCTATTTACCACCTTGTTAATCAACCTCTTCTTTCTCTTCTTCTTCCACATCAATTAAATTTTTTTCTTCATATTCAACTTATACTTCTTCCTTAACATCTTATTTAAATTATTCTTCAACTTCAACATCAACTTGTTATTTAGAAACAAATTTAGAAACTGAACTCAAAGGATTTCTAATGTAATATTCCACTTCCATTAAAACATCATCATAATCTTCTTGAGTAATAAGATCTTCTATTTCTTGAGAAGGTTCTGATAAATCAATGACTTTCTTGGATTTTTGGATTTTAAGAGTGACAGTAGGCTTCTTATGAACAACTTGAGGTTTATATACTTCTTGATATTTCTTTTCTACAGATTTTAGAAGGGACCGACACACTTGAGCTTCCAAGGATTTCTTCTTTAATATCTTCTCCTTCTTTTCTTTCTCAATATTTTCAGCTTGATTTATTTTTAAGGCCTTAGCCTCTGCATGATTCAAGATAAAGCAAGGATCTCCTTCCATTATAGTTGTAACACCCCAAGATTTTATAAGATATATTATTTTTAATTTCTTTCATATCTTCTATTGTACGTTGCAACAAAGGAGTCTTGCACTACACGCAACCCTGACCGGACTTGCATTACACGCAATTGCGACCTTCCTCGATAGCGTGTGTTGAACGCAATACCGGGTTTCACTAAACAACGATATATAGTTATAATATTATCACGAACTAGCCTTTATGAATATTATTAACTACATTTTTAATTTTATAACATTATTATTCATATTACTCATTTTCTAGAACATGGTATGAGAATAAAATAAAATTTTTAGGTAAAATAAGTATTTTTAAAAAAATGCAGTTTTGCCGCCTTTTGATGGCACACCCACATTAAATGTAATTTTTGACATGTTTATAAGTTCAATTTTACAAAATAAAATTATTCTTTGGAATCAGGATATAAAATTTTACCTTGGATAATTTTTTCATATTATTCTGAGAACTTTCATATTTTAATGAATAGTAAAAACACGCTATATTTTAATTAAAAACAACTTTTTTTATTGTAATAATTTATGTGGTTAAATAATAATATTTAATGGTTTTAAAGTATAAATAGAATATATTTTTACCATTTAATATAATTTATTTCATTAGAATTGATTTTATATTGAATTCGTAGGTTAAATCAATTCAATCTTTTGCAATGTTTTAAACAAAAACTCGTTTTCTTTCGACAACGGTATTAATTTTAATTTAATTTTTGCAACTTCTGTGTATTGAATTTGGAAAAATGGATTCTATATTTGGAATAAGTGGGTCCAAATTATATTAATAGACTACTTTTTATTTTTGGGCATTATGAATAGTAACTACGGTAAATTTTATTTACCATCGTTAAAGTTAAATAGTGTAATTAAGGGTAAATATAATATTATAAAATTACCCTAACACTTGTATTAATACAATTGGATGATTATATTTCGTCCTAAGTCATATTTGGGTCGAAAGGGAATCAATTAGAACCCACTTGGATGTGATTAAGACCTTTAGTTTATTTTATTTAAAGGAAAGTGAAATATGTTTCACTCAAACTTGGATAATTAAAGTATTTTTAATATAAGGTTATACAGAATATAAATTCGTTTATAAATACTCATTTGAAATCTAAAATGGTTTTATTTATCATGATAATTTATTTGTAATTTTTAAGAGTTATTTAATTACCTTATTATCTTATACATTAATGATGTAGAAATTATTTATTTATTAAAAAAATCAATAATATTGTTTTTATTGAAACAATAATACATATTAAAGGGCAAAAAAACCTGATAAAAACTTATTGGTAATGTATATATACACCATAATCATCCAATGACCGAATATATGACCGTTTGGAGTCATATAAAAGCGATTATGACACTTATATTATATTATTTTATGTGATATCAAAGTTGTCACCTTCATAATTTAATAAATATAACATTTTCAAATTTCAGTGTTTTAGAAGATATATCTGAATAAATGTATTATTATGAAAGATATAATATTTATCTTCATTCTAGTATTTTATTTTTAATTTTTATGCAACAAATAACTATATTTAATAATTATACAAAAATGTTGTAGTAACTATTTTATTAAGAGAAATATCAAATAAATGGTTTTACAAATAATAAAATAAATATTATATGAACTATTTAATATTCTCCACTAATTTTATAGATTAATATCTCATGTTAGTAACCTATTAAATATTTTAGTTCAAATATATCCTCTGTGTGGATTTTATTTAAATTCAAATAAATGAATAGTGTCAAAATTGACACTATTGTTATTTTATAAAAATAACATATTATTAAATTCTTTAAAAATCAAAAAAATATTTAAAAATTATAAATTGAAATTTATATAGTATATAATGTCATGAATTATCTACTTATGGATAATTCACTAAACATAAGTAATTATTTATAACAATTTACAATTTAGAATCTTATTACCACAAATAAAATTTAATAGATTAAATAAGGATAAATCAAGTTTATAATGTATAAAATAAATTCTCTACATGTCTAAATTTTATTTTATTATGATAATAAAAACCTATATCATCTAAAATTCTAATATAAGTCATTTTTGGAGGTTTTTGTGTGGGGTTAGATTTATTATAAATTAATATTTTTAATATTTTTAAAGGTGCCCCTCTCCTCCCTTATATAAAGGGAACCCCTTCCCACATCTCTTCACACCCTTTGAGCCTTAGAGATAGGACAAAACCTACCCATTTCCCTTCCCAACTTCCCTAGAAACATACTATAGGTCCTGGTATTCTTCAAAGACCAATTTTAGTATCCTAAGAGGAGGTTTCAAAGAGGCGTTTCGAAGAAGAGGTAATATCATTTACCGATTCTATCAAATTCATTTCTTCTTCTACTTCCTCTTCTTTTGTTGTTTCATAATAAAGTAATAAAATAAGTATCACTAATATAATGATATGTTATTATAAATATGAAACATCCTCATTTCACATTCTATCCATCCTACGGAAAATGAAATCACCGCACGTGCGTACGTACAGAATACCGTCTCCACGCCGTGGTGTAATCTGTTTTTCCACCACCACCTTACTTGGATGGGTATAATGGTGTAAAGAATAAATTTATAGGGTTATTATAAAATCATACTGATTATAAGATATTATATCATCTACTCCAATTCCATTCAATAAATATGGGAATGATATCATCGCTCATGCGTACGTACGGATTACCGTCTCCACGACGCGATGAGATTGATTTTCCCTGTTAACAATTCAAGAATGATTATAAAGTTTATATAATAAGTAATAAAAAAATATATGAAATAATAATGCTACTGGATTTATGTATATATATATTTATTTATTCCATCTACTTAATTCCATTCAATTCAATAAGGAAACGGAAACATCGTTCATGCGTACGTACGACCTACCGTCTCCATGAACGGTGTATTTATTTCCATTTATAGATCTATTATATATATGTATATTATGAATAAATATTATATAAAAATCATGTTTTATATTCTGGAATTAAGTAATCATGATCTAAGTAATCATATTAATAATTACAAGTCAAAAAACGGATGATAAATGAAACGATTTTACCCAAAACACTACTTTAACAAGGAATTTACTAACGAACGGGTAATATAAAGTCGTAAGTGAATCATATATGATATTATAAATATTATTATGGTTCTGTTACAAGTTAATAATATGTTTAAACCCACTATACATGAGTCTCGGACACATAAAGAAGAAATTGGACATTAGGTAAGGGTTAATGTTGCAATCTCAATTGTTTTCTATCCGAAATTGCTTATACGTAAGTATTTACTGGGGTTATATTTATAATCCATGTCCAAGTTTTATAAAAATGTTTTCATGTATGTTTAAATTACTTTTTACCCATTTTTTACTTTTACTACATGGTATGTAAGGAATATTTTTTTACCCTACGAGGTACTTTTTGAATTTTCTCGAAAAAGTACGAGAAGAATGTTTTTTAACGTATACGACATGAACGGATTTTTACGGTTTCACAACACCTTATTTTCATAAAGATTACTCTACAATATTTCATTATTATTTTTAACAAAATCCTTTTCTTTTAAAATTGAATGGTATTTTTTGAAAAGAAAATGATTTTGTAGAAGAAAGGATATTTTCCTCAAGAATTCTTTTCAAGTGTTTTATCAAAACCATTTTCCATCTAAGATGAAATTATTTCATATGTGTATGTTTCAAGTAAAATGTCTCTATGATTTACATGGTTTCAATTTTCTTATGATGAAATGTCCATTTGTTTTATATGGATTATGTGATGATGGGATGATGTTTATGAAACACATTTTCTTCTTTGGGTTATGATGAATGTTTGAAGTTTATTTTGTGGCACAAGTAAGAATGATTTAATTATGAGATGGGTGGGACCTATATATCCCTCTAATGCATTGGGTAAAGATTTATATCTCATGAGATAGACATTTCTAAAATGCCAAGTAAATCTGGTTCAGTAATACAGGTTTGGAACGGAAAGTAAACCAGATTCAGTAAGGGACTTTGTCCACTAAGATGGTCTTGGAAGTAATGCCTTGGATACTATGGAAATAATTACATGTGCTTAATGGATTCCACAATTAAATGTTTTATTCCCATTCTAGTTTATCATGATTAATGTTTCTTTATGATCTATGCCTTATGTACTTCCACGATTTATGTCATTGCTCATGATTTTGATGTTTAGATTTTATGTTCAAGTTTTTGCATTCAAATATTTATGGATTGATTTATATTCTCTAATTTACCCTTACTGAGAATTTGAGCTCACCCTTTATATGTTTTCTTTTCCCTAGGATTTAAAGAAAGGGTTTAGGAAAGAAAAAAGGGGAAGATCTTTATGGGAGATGTTGAAGATCTTTCCCCATGATTAGAAGATTATATTCCGAGTTTCCAAAGAAACTAAACTATTATGGTCCTTGTGTGTCTGTTTTAGTTATGTATTAATTATTCCACAAAAGTAAGGTAATCTCCATGTATGTCATACTTCGGGTCTCTACAGTTGGTATCAGAGGAAAGGATTAGTTAACCTTTGGAAACTAGGACGTGAATACTTTAGTGAGATCCCTAGAGATATTTCTATGGTATGTCTAGGGATGTCCCTAAGGTTAAGTATAAGTATAGGTTATAGTCCTAGAATTATGGTAATGATATTAGAATTAAACCTAAGATGTTAGATATCGAAGGTACTCTCCCTTTATTATGTTGTTTTCCCTAGCATGATTATTTCCTCTCACACTATTCTTTTTGGGTTTTAGACGATGGATGGAACCCGAAGGAACCGTGTTGATCAATGTAATGGACAATGAAATGATTTTCCTCATGAAAAAACCAATGTTATGGGAGATGGAGTGAAAAATATTATTGCTATACTTACGCAAGCTATGAATCATTCTGGACTTCCGAATGAGCAGAGAAGGGAACAATATTCTATTGAGTCCTTCATGAGGCAATGCCCACATTCTTTCAATGGGTCTTCTGATCCACTTATTGTTGAACAATGGATCAGTACCATTGAAAAGATATTTTCCATACTTCTCTATTCGTAACATGATAAAGTCATTCTATCTATTTACCATTTAGAAGGTGAAGCATCCCAGTGGTGGACTCTAATTAAGAATACAAAGCCCTAAGATGAAATTGAATCCGTGGAATGGGATGAGTTCAAGAACTTGTTTTTTAGTAAGTACTTCCCTCGTATTCTTCGAACAAAGATGGAAAAGGAGTTCCTTGATCTTAAGTAAAAGGATTATAAATCTGTTGGTATATACAAAGCGAATTTTACAAGGCTTGCAATGTATGCATCTGTCTTTTTCATCCAACCTGAAAGTAAAGTTGATCGATTCTTTAGTGGATTAAAACCAAGTATTCGAAGGGAATTTGATATAAGAGACTTCAGTAGCTATGAAGAAATTGAGAGTTGTGCTATCAAAGTAGAAATGGAAGTTGGTGTTATATATCCATCTCATGGTTTGGACAAGAAATGCAAGATTGAGTTCAAGGAGAAATCTCAGAACAAGGGTGAAAAGAAGATGAATGTTTCTTTATGTTCAAAGTGTGGAAAGAATCATGGTGGAGATTGCCTAAAAGGCACTAGAAATTATTTAAGTTTGGAAAATAAGGTCATCGAGTAGCTGAGTGTTGAAGTAATCGAAAAAGGGTTGCAAATGATGTGAATAAAGAAAATATTATAGAGAACGCACCACCAACACTTCAATGCTTCAAGTGAAATGAAATGGGGCATTATGCTAATCAATGCCCTAATCCAAGGGTTAATGATGATCGACATGAGAAACTACTTAAGGCAAAGCACAAAGGGAAGTCACATGTGATCACTATTGGAGATGTTAAATATGACAACGATGTGGTGGAATGATTAAGTGTTTATGTAATGGGATTCCAAAATAATGTTGTATATAGTATCATGAAATATTGGAATATTTATGTATTGGTCTATTGTGGTTTTCAATAATTTTATGGTATCAGTAACCATGAAAAGTGATTGATATATTTTTGGAAATAAGATGATATGCGCATAATGAAGGGATAAGGAGAAAATGAAATGTTTGACAGTATTCATGATCTCATGAATGATATAAAGACAAATTTATATCGTGGTTTGAGTATATAGAATTTTTGGATTTTGGTATGTAGAAAGAGTTAACTTTTGACAACATTCATGTCTTCACTAAGGTTCAATGGGTATTCATTTTTCAAGAGAATACATGATTAAGGAATTCACATGTTTGGAATTTGACAAACAAGATATATATATCTTATGATATATGGGAAATAAATGATTGTATTCAATGCTTGGTAGATGACATTTCTAGTAATAATTTTATTTATACTATGAGATTGGACAAAAGTATTTTAGATAAACCTAAAGATTGGAATTGGTTAATTTAGACATCAGATAGTATTGTTTAAGGCTAGAACTTTTTGTTATGTTTTAGAAAAAAGAAAACCCGTAGGACGAGCGACAACCCGTCACGTCGGACAAGGTTGTGGAGATCGAACCCACAACCGAAGTGCGACAGACCTTTATTGCCTACCAATGGCCTACAGGAAGTCCCTGGTTAGTAGAAACTAGTTTTATTTTATTAATCGGTATGATAGAAGAAGTATAAGTTAATTTTTGGAATCGTATATGATTAACCTCACCATAGATGGACTTATGTATATTTGATAACTTTTGCTAACCTTTTGTTTGAAATAGATGGAATGACCCATCATTCTATCACATGATCTGCTAACACTTCACGAATAACAAATTCAACTTCATTTCTTTAAGAGATTAAGTGGAAATTTTTCAAATCATGAACAACTGTGAGATTGTACCAAAATTAGGTAAGTATTTCATCTAATTCAAAATTTTCAGCTTTATGGAAATGATATTGAAAAACAAAAATGTTGTCCTAGTGCTCTTATATCTGATGAATCAGATGGTACCTTAGATCATCACAAATTTATGTCTTTGTGATTGATGGCTTTTTCATAGCCATGTTCTCTACCACTCTCCATCAGAACTTGATGGTTAGATTTTTCTTCCATATCCATATTTTCACCTATGTTCTCCTATATAGAAACCCAATGATGAGTTACTTTGGGTAATCGATATGTTTCATACTTTAGTTTTTAAAATTAAGTTTTAGTATTCCTTATTATGATGTGGGTTTCTATGAATAGTAAACGATTTATAACCCCGATGAATTTCGAGGGAGAAATTCATTTTAAGGGGGGTAGAATGTAACACCCCGAGATTTTATAAGATATATTATTTTTAATTTCTTTCATATCTTCTATTGTACGCTGCAAAAAATGAGTCTTGCACTACACGCAACCCTGACCTAGCTTGCATTACACGCAATCACGACCTTCCTCGATAGCGTGTGTTGTACGCAATACCCGGTTTCACTAAACAACGATATATGGTTATAATATTATCATGAACTTGCATCTATGAATAGTATTAACTAAATTTTTAATTTTATAAAATTATTATTCATCTTACTCATTTTCTAGAACATTGTATGAGAAGAAAATAATTTTTTCGGGTAAAATAAGTATTTTTCAAAAAATGCAGTTTTCCACCTTTTGATGGTGTACCCACATTAAATATAGTTTTTGACATGTTTATAAGTTCAATTTTACAAAATAAAATTATTCTTTGGAATCAGGATATAAAATTTTACCTTGGATAAATTTTTCATGTTATTCTGATAACTTTCATATTTAAATAAATAGTAAAAACACGCTATATTTTAATTAAAAACAACTTTTTCATTATAATAATTTATTTGGTTAAATTATAATATTTAATGGTTTTAAAGTATAAATAGAATATATTTTCACCATTTAATATAATTTATGTTATTATCATTGATTTCACATTGAATTCATAGGTTAAATCAATTCAATCTTTTGCATTGTTTTAAACAAAAACCCGTTTTCTTTCGACAATGAGATAAATTTTAATCTAATTTCTGCAACTTCTGTGTATTGAATTTGGAAAAATGGATTCCATATTTGGAATAAGTGTGTCCAAATTATATTAATAGACTACTTTTTATTTTTGGGCATTATGAATAGTAACTACGGTAAATTTTATTTACCATCGTTAAAGGTAAATCGTGTAATTAAGGGTAAATATAATATTATAAAATTACCTTAACACTTGTATTAATACAATTTGATAATTATATTTCGTCCTAATTCATATTTGGGTCGAAATTTAATCTATTATAACCCACTTGGATGTGATTAAGACCTTTAGTTTATTTTATTTAAAGGAAAGTGAAATATGTCTCACTCAAACATTAATAATTAAAGTATTTTTAATATAATGTTATAAAAAATATAAATTCGGTTATAAATACTAATTTTAAGGATAAAATGTTTTTCTTTATCATGGTAATTTATTTGTAAATTTTAAGAGTTATTTAATTACCTTATTAGCTTATACATTAATGATGCAGAAATTATTTATTTAGTAAAAAAATCAATAATATTGTTTTTATTGAAATAGTAATACATATTAAAGGGCCAAAAAACCTGATAAAAACTTATTTTTAATGTATATCTATACCATAATCATCCAATTAACGAATATATGACCGTTTTGAGTCTTATAAAAGTGATTATGACACTTATATTATTTTATTTTATATGATATCAAAGTTGTCACCTTCATAATTTAATAAATATAACATTTTAAAATTTGAGTGTTTTAGAAGATAAATCCAAATAAATGTATTATTATGAAATATATAATATTTATCTTCATCCTAGTATTTTATTTTTAATTTTTATGCAACAAATAAGTATATTTAATAATTATACAAAAATGTTGTAGTAATTATTTTATTAAGAGAAATATCAAATAATTGGTATTACAAATAGTAAAATAAATATTATATGAACTATTTAATGTGCTACACTAATTTTTCAGAATAATATGTCATGTTAGGAACCTATTAAATATTTTAGTTTAAATATATCCTCTGTTTAGATTTTATTTAAATTCAAATAAATGAATAGTGTCAAAATTGACACAATTGTTATTTTATAAAAATAACATATCATTAAATTGTTTAAAAATCACAAAAATATTTAAAAATTATAAATTGAAATTTATATAGTCTAAAATTTCATTAATTATCTAATTATGGATAATTCACAGCACATAAGTAATTATTTATAATAATTTAATATTTAGAATCGTATTACCACAAATAAAATTTAATAGATTAAATAAGGATAAATCAAGTTGATAATGTTTAAAATAAATTCCCTATATGTCTAAATTTTATTGTATGATGAGATCACAACCCTATATCATCTAATATTTGAATATAAGTCTTTTTTGGAGGTTTTTATGTGGGGTTAGATTTATTATAAATTAATATTTTTAAGATTTCCAAAGTTGCCCCTCTCCTCCCTTATAAAAAGGGAACCCCTTCCCACTTATCTTCACACCCTTTGAGCCTTAAATCTTGGCCAACCCCTACCCATTTCCCTTTAAAACTTTCCTATAAACATACTAGAGGTCCTGGTATTCTTCAAAGACCAATTTTAGTATCCTAAGAGGAGGTTTCAAAGAGGCGTGTCGAAGAAGAGGTAATATCCTTTACCGATTCTTTCAAATTAATTTCTTCTTCTACTTCCTATTATTTTGTTGTTTCATAATAAAGTAATAACATAAGTATCAATAATATACTGATATGTTATTATAAATATGAAACAGCCTCATTTCACCTTCTATCCATCCTATGGAAAACAAAATCACCGTGCGTGCGTACGTATGGAATACCGTCTCCACGCCGTGGTGTAATCTGTTTTTCCACCACCACCTTACTTGGATGGGTATAATGGTGTAAAGAATAAATATATATGGTTATTATAACATCATACTGATTCTAAGATATTATATCATCCACTCCAATTCCATTCAATAAATATGGTAATGATATCATCGCTCGTGCGTACGTACGGATTACCGTCTCCATGACGCGATGAGATTCATTTTCCCTATTAACAATTCAAGAATGATTATAAAGTCTATATAATAAGTAATCATGAAATATATGACATAATAATGCTACTGTAGCTATGTATATATATATATGTATTTCATCTACTTTATTCTATTCAATTCAATAAGGAAACAGAAACAACATTCATGCGTACGTACGACCTACCGTCTCCATGAATGGTGTATTTCTTTCCATTTATAGATCTATTATATATATGTATATTATGAATATATATTATATATAAATCATGTTTTATATTTTGGAATTAATTAACCATGATCCAAGTAATCATATTAATAATTACAAGTCAAAACACGGACGATAAATGAAACGATTTTACCCAAAACACTTCTTTAACAAGGAATTTACTAAAGAACGGGTAATATAAAGTCGTAAGTGAATCATATATGATATCATAAATATTATTATGGTTCTGTTACAAGTTAATAATATGTTTAAACCCACTATACAAGAGTCTCGGACACATACTAAATAAATTGGACATAAGGTAAGGGTTAATGTTGCAATCTCAATTGTTTTCTATCCGAGATTGCTTATACGTAATTATTTACTCGGGTTATATTTATCATCCATGTCCAAGTTTTATAAAAATGTTTTCATGTATGTTTAAAGTCCTTTTTACCCATTTTTTACTTTTACTACATGGTATGTAAGGAATATTTTTTTACCATACGAGGTACTTTTTGACTTTTCTGAAAAAAGTAGGAGAAGAATGTTTTTTTAACTTATACGACATGAACGGATTTTTAAGGTTTCATAACACCTTATTTTCATGAAGATTACTCTACAAGATTTCATAACTATTTTCAACAAAATCCTTTTCTTTTAAAATTGAATGGAATTTTGTGAAAAGAAAATTATTTTGAAGAAGAAAGGATATTTTCCTCAAGAATTCATTTCAAGTGTTTTATCAAAACCATTTTTCATCTAAGATGACATTATTTCATATGCGTATGTTTCAAGTATAATGTCTCTATGATTTAGATGGTTTCACTTTTATTATGATAAAATATCCATTTGTTTTATATGGATTATGTGATGATGGGATGATGTTTATGAAACCCATTTTATTCTTTTGGTTATGATGAATGTTTTAAGTTTATTTTGTGGAACAAGTAAGAATGATTTCATTATGAGATGGGTGGGACCTATATATCTTCCAATGAATTGGTTAAAGATTTATATCTCATGAGATAGACATGGCTGAAACGACAAGTAAATCCGGTTCAGTAATACAGGGTTAGAACGGAAATTGAACCCGGTTCAGTAAGGGAATTTGTCCACTAAGATGGTCTTGACAGCAATGCCTTGGATACTATGGAAATAATTACTTGTGCTTAATGGATGCCACAATTACAAGTTTTATTCCCATTCTAGTTTATCATGATTAATGTTCTTTTATGATCTATTCCTTATGTACTTCCAAGATTTATGTCATTGCTCATGATTTTGATGTTTAGATTTTATGTTCAAGTTTTTTCATTCAAATGTTTATGGATTGATTTATGTTCTCTAAGTTTACCCTTACTGAGCATTTGAGCTCACCCTTTATAGGTTTTATTTTCCCCAGGATTTAAAGAAAGGTTTTAGGAAAGAAAACAAAAGAGTAAGATCTTTATGGGAGATGTTGAAGATCTTTCCCCACGTTTAGAAGATTATATTCCGAGTTTCCAAATACACTAAACTATTACGGTCCTTGTGTGTCTGTTTTTGTTATGTATTAAGTATTCCGCTAAAGTAATGTAATGTCCATGTACATCATGCTTCGGGTCCCTACAATGGTAGCTTCTATTTCTCTCCACTTTGCAACTATTTCATCGGAACAGTATTTTAGTTTCTTTGCAGGAGGATTTGCTGATATCAAGACATCGGGAACTGGTATTGGAAATCTTGGTTATTCATGTTTCCTTTTCTTGGGTACCGATTTTGAAGAATCTGGAACATAACCCTTGTTCTGGAAAACTATTTCTTAAAAAATTTTAGATTCTAGTAAGAAATCTACCTTCATCCTTCTTAGAGTGTCATCACTTAACAACAAAATTTTGAAAGGATTTAAAACTGATCGACATTGGACATTAAGCTCTTGAAGGCACATAACAATTATCTTTGATATAATTTCTGGATAAATAAGAATATGAGATATGATTGTTCCAACTTTTGTTGCTTGGATGGTGAGAAGGATATACTTAACCAAGTCGATCTTTCTTAATTTGACAAGAAAGTCTAAAAGAAAGATATCACATATCTTTAGAGAGTCCTTATCCCCTTTTCTTGGAATAAGAAAACCTTGCATCCAAAGAGCTACCATTTTTGATTTTTTGTAAGATTCGTAATATTTGGATTCTTAACATACTTAAGACCAAGATAATCCAAATCCTTGAATTTTTCAAAAGAACCTTCCTTCTCAGTAAGTCTTTGAGAGCATAGAATAGATTCCCCTTCATACGGTATGTTAAGAACATTTTCTGCCTTCTTATAAGGAATTGTATAGGTCTTATTATAACATTTGAACTTAAACAAATCCTTTCCATCCTTTTGAAAGAAATTGACAGATTTATAAAACTGAATAACCAGATCAGGGAAAAAATGGATCCTGTGTTTTCTCCTTATCCACACAAACACTTTCCCATCCGTTAGTTATTATCAACTTGGAGATAAGAGTGTCATATTTTGAAAAGAAGTTTCGGCATACCAACGTTTCCCTAAAGATTTAACAATCCTTTATTTACTTGATAGTCAGAATCTGATCTGCTGAGGATTCAAGAGTCATTCAGGGTGAAAGAGACAAATGATTCAAGACGAAGACTTTTTTGGAAACAGAACTTCAGCCTAGAGATCAGTAAGTATGGTGCAACTCTTATAAACGAGGCACCCCTTATATAGACAAGGTTTATGACTTTTTAACTTCCATAAGATAATCAAATGACTCAAAAAGATCTAATCTGATCTGATGGTTGAGGATGATTACAGAAAATCAAAATTATGATATTTTGTAGTGAGGTAAACCGGGATTTAAATTTTTTGAAATACCAACAACTAAAACTTAAGATAAGAAAACATAGAGTACGAAAGTGTACCTTCTGGAGTACTTTGAGGAATTTATCAGTATTATAAGAATTATCTTGAATGTTTTAAAATAAAAAATTTCAATACCAAAATTTTCAATACAAAAATTTTCAATAATGAAATTTTCAATACCGAAATTTTCAATACCAAAATTTTCAATACTGAAATTTTCAATACCAAAATTTTCATTACCTAAATTTTCAATACCACAATTTTTAATACCGAATCTTTCAATACCGAAATTTTCGAGAACAAAATTTTCAATACTAAAATTTTCAGTACTGAAATTTTCAATATAGAAAATTTTAGTACAAAATGTACTGATTTTCTTAGAGAAAGATAAAATTTTAAGAAAAAAAAACTTAAGGAAAGATAAAATTGTAACAAAGGGGAAAAATTTACTCCCCCTGAATTAAAGAGTAGTTTAATGTTAGGAGATGATTTTAACAAAAGTAGATATGAATTATTACCTCACAAAGATCATCCCCAGCTTCTGTTTAATGTATTCAAATCTATTAGAAGATAATAAATTTGTAAAAATATCAGCAATTTGTTCTTTCATTCTGATGAATTGAAGAATAATATCTATTTTAAGTGTGTGATCCATGAGAAAGTAATGTCTAATATCTACATGATTTGAACGGGAGTGATGTGCAGGGTTTTTACTTAGAGAAATGGAGATTGTGTTATCACACATTATTTGAATTTTGGATAAATTCATACCATAGTCTGTGAGTGTGTGATGCATCCACAACACTTAAGCACAAAAAATTCCAGCTGCTACATATTAAACTTCAGCAGTGGAAAGTGCTACAGAATATTGTTTCTTGAAAGACCAAGAAACTAAGGAATATCCTAAGAAATTACAAGTTCCAGATGTACTCTTCCAATACATTTTATAACCTCCAAATTCAGCATCCAAAAAACTTTTAAGGTCAAAAACACTTCTAGAAGAATAAAATAGGTCGAAATCTAAAGTTCCTATTAAGTAGCGAAAAATTATTTTCACTGCCTTTAAATGAGATTCCTTAGGATTGGATTGATACCTTGCACATAGGCATACTAAAAGATTAGGTTTGGACGACTAGCTTCCAAGTATAGAAAACTTCTTATCATACCTCTAAATGAAGTTTGATCCACTGGTTTCCCAGCTTCATCAAGATCAAGAGTATTTGAGGTACTAATAAGAGTACTTATACTCTTAGTGTTGTCATATCTATGCTTTTTAAGAAGATCTTTAATATAATTATGATGAGATATGTATGTAACTTCTAGTTTTTGAGAAATTTGAAAACCTAGGAAAATGTTAACTCACCCATCATGCTCATCTCAAATTAAGATTTCATACGATTTGAAAAGGCATCAGTTAAGGATTGATTAGTTGATCCGAAGATGATGTCATCAACATAAATGTGAACAATCAAAACATCTTTGATTTTTTTTAAAAAAAAGGTTTGGATCAGCAGTTCCCTTAACATAATTATTTTGAAGCAAAAATCCAGAAAGTCTATCATACCAAGATACGAGGTCTTGTTTAAGTCCATATAATGCTTTGGTAAGTTTATAAACATGTTTAGGATATTTTGTGTCTTCAAAACCAGGGGGTTGATCTACATAGACCTCCTCCTATACATAACTTTTAAGGAAAGCACACTTTACATCCATTTGATAAAGTTTAAAATTAAAGAATGCTGCAATGGATAGAAGAATACGGATAGATTCAAGACTTTCTACAGGAGCATAGGTTTCTTCATAGTCTATGCCTTCTTGTTGGTTACATCCTTTGGAAACTTATCTTGATTTATTTCTAACAATAACTCCATTTTAATCACATTTGTTTCTAAAAACCCATTTTACTCCAATAACAGAAGTTTTTATAGGTTTTTCAACCAAGGTCCAAACCTGATTCCTTACGAATTCATTGAGTTTATCTTGCATAGCCTTTATCCAATCTTCATCACCCAAGGCTTCTTCAGGAGTCTTTGGTTCAAACTAGGAGAGAAATGTAACATGTTTAACTTCATTCCTTAAATAACTTCTATTTCTTACTGGTTGATTAACATTACTAATGATATTATCACTAGGATGATTCCTAAGTAACAACTGACTTGAATTTTGAAAAACTATTCATCAACATAGGGTAGAAAATATTTGGGTGTAAATTTTTCAGAAATATTTTATTGAACATTATCCTTGACTGAAAGATCTTCTATCAAAGGTTAGTGATCAATTTTAGAAAATATATCTGGAAAAGATTCAGGTTTTTTGAAAATAAAAGGATCATTTTCATCAAAATTAACATGAACTGTTTCTTCCACAGTGAAAGTGTTTTTATTGAATACTCTATATGACTTAGAGTTAGCGGAGCATCCTAATGAGATTACTTAATTAGATTTGGGTGAAAATTTATGTAAGTTATCCTTGGTATTCAAGACAAATACTTTACAACCAAAAAATTTGAAGTAATAAACTTTTAGTTTTCGGCCAACCCATAACTCATAAGGTGTTTTATTAAGAAAGCGTCTAATCAAAACTCGATTTATAGTATAATATGCAATACTTAAAGCTTCATCCCAAAAATGTTTATCTATAGATTATTCACTCAACATGGTTCCAGAAATATTTTGAATAATAAAATTTCTTCTTTCAACAACAACATTTTGTTAAGGAGCCCTTGGGGATGAGAAGTTATGAGTAATACCTTTTCTACTACAAAAAGTTTCAAAAAAATAATTTTGAAATTCTCCTCCTTGATAACTATGAATAGTTATCAAAGGAATATTTTTCTCATTTTTAACTTGGGCTCTGAAAATTTTGAAATAATAAAAGGCATCAGATTTCTTTGCCAGAAAATAGACCCAAGTATATCTAATGTAGTCATCAACTAAGACAAACAAATAAAAGTTTCCTCCAATAATTCCAATTTGTGTTGTTCCAAATAAGTCCATCTATACTAAATATAAGGAATTATAAGTTTTAACTTCACTTATAGATTTAAATCTAGATTTATGTTGCTTTCCATATTGATAAGGATCACATACTCTTGGAGAAACGATCTTAAGTTATGATAGATCTTGAACATGTCCTTTATTAGAAAGTTTACTAAGATTCCTTAAATTATAGTGTCCTAGTATTCTATTACAAATCCATGATTGATCTTCGATTGAACTTAGGCAAAGAAGATATTGACTTTTAAGGTCTTCTAGGTTTAGTGTGTATACATTCTCTTACCTATGGGATGAGAGAATAAACTCATACTTGGAATTGTTTACTAAGCACTTGTAATTCCTGAAATTCACAAGGTATCCTTCATCACATAATTGAATTATACTAATGATATTGTGATTAATAACTTTAACAAAAAAAACATTTGAAATCAAATATTTTCCAAGAAGAATAATGTTACCTATACCAATAATTTCTCCTTGAGAGTTATCCCCAAAGGTTAGTTTTCCACCTTTAGTCTTTAAAATATTTTTGGAATAGTCTTTCTTACCAGTCATGTGCTAGGAACATTCAATATCCATGTACCATATATTTTTGGTACTTCCTTCATTAACTTGAAAAATGAAAATCTAGGTTTTCAGAATCCAAACTTGTTTGGATATGGAATTGTTAGACAATAAAATTTTGTGTATCCACATTTGTTTAGAAAAGTAGGATTTATGAAACCTAAGGGATTGAATATTATTTAAATAATAGTTCTTCTTAAAATGCCCAACACTTTGACATTTAGTGCAGAAAGGATATCTTGGAGGAACAAAATAATTGTTTCTGAAAATGGGGTTTTCATGAGAATAACCTAAACCCAGACTATTACCATGAGGTCAGATTTGAGAATACATCTTGTCAAAATTTTCCTTACCAGAATTAAAATTTGCAAGTAGTTTATTCAAGGAAAATATTTCAGGATTTAGTCTTAGGACAAAATTCTTATCCTTAGGAATAATAGATTTAGAGTTAAGTTTATCCTCAAAAACATCTTTTTCTAAAAATAGATTTTTAAGATACTTAGAAAGTATATCCTTCTCAGAATTAACTTCCTCATGTTTCTTAGAAAGATTTTCTAAAACATGATTTTTCTTATCAAGATCTATGGTAATATTTGAGATTTCTTTTGTTAAAATAAATTCTCTAGAATTTTCCTTTTAAAGTTTCTTAGAAACTTTACAATTTATTTTTTCAAGAAGATTAGCAAATATATAAACTTCCTCATAGGAAGGAAAATTATTATAGTTATCTGATAAAGAATATTCTTCATCTGGATAAAAATTTTTATCAGGAAAATGTTCACTTAATGACATATTGGTTAAGGATTTATCATTTTATACCTGAGCCATAAGATAATGATTTTGAAATGGAGATCGTGCTATTAGAACAATATTCTTTTTCTCAGAAGATTCATATTATAAAGAGTCATCAGAAGAATACCCACCACTGGCACTCCAGGTGTCATTGGCTTTCAAGACTTTCTTATGCTTTGATCTGTAGAACTTCTTCTTGTTTCTTTCGAAATTCTTCTCCGTATTGTCTGTTTTCTTAAGTAAGGGACAACCAGGTCTGATATGACTAGTTCTTCTACATTCATAGCATGTCAATTCCCCATATTTCTTATCCTTTCTACCTTTCTTTTTGTACATATATTAAAAGTTCTTCTGCCAAAAAACCATGTTCATAATACGGGTAAGATTGGCTAACTCATTTTTTGAAGCTTCACTTTCACTAGACTCAGATTGAATAACAAACTTCTTAGATTTAGATCTTGTAATTCTCTCAGGAGTCTTGGATTTCATAAGATTCTCAGTAGTTATAAAAGAAACACTTCCATTTACATTATTCTTCTTAATATTATCCGTATCTCTCTTCATTCTGGTTCTATGTTGAAGAAGAGTTCCAAGCAATTCATCAAGAGAAGTCTATGTGACTTTACTATTCTCATCTATAGTAGTCTTATTGGATTCCCATTCGTTAGGAATGATGTATATAATCTTGTCTACATGAATCTCCTCATCTAGAACTTTCTCACCTATGGATTGTAAACTATTGACGATAGTCATAAATATTTGTTATACCTTACATATGGGTTCTCCATAAGGAAAGAAGAAACCAGGATACTCAGCTCTAAGCATAGCTCTTTTAGTTTCAATGAAGTTGGAAGTTACAAAGTGAGTTACTTCAAGCTTCTTCCAAATAACATTAGCAGCTTCACAAGATGAAATCTGGCTATATATATTTCTAGTAATGGAACAAAGAAAATTATTACATACCTCAATGTTCAGTTGGTATTCCACCTTTTCTGGATTAGTAAAGGTTCTAAGTTGCTTATCAGGAATCTTATAATCTCCAGTTAACATAATGTAGTTGTCTACACCTGTGTTTACTAAAAAGGTCTTCATTCTGACTATCTAGTACTCATAGTAATTTCCTTCAAAGATTGGTGGTCTAGTAAGATTGAGATTATCTAGAGATCCAAAATGAATTCCTGCCATACTAAAATAATATTTCTTTCCACAAAACTTGTTAGAATCAAAATTTTATAAACAAATATGAAAAAGAAAACTTGAGCAAGAAAACTTATATGTGGATATAAGTATTCAGAGACTACCTCTGATACCAATTGTAATATCTAATATGTAAAGAGATGCTCAAATAAAATAGGGGGGTAAATTGTATTATTTAAAAACTCCTTGGGAACCTTTAAAGTTGACATAAAATATTTTTAAAGAAAGTTTCTTTACCTTAAGTAAAAATATTTATTAAGGTTATCTTTTAACTTTCTGAAAACATAATCTAACAAAGTTAAACAAACATTCACAAAACCTCTTAAAGAAAATATTATACCTTAATGTATATAGAATCTATAATATAATCAGAGTAAGAGAATTAGAAAGTATAAGAAATTTATACTTTCTAACTTTAAAAATGTTAAGAAAACAGTAAAATTAAAAAAACTTAAAATAGTAAAAATGTAACAATACGATTCTTTTAACCCAAAGAGA
Organism: Viscum album; assembly: GCA_963277665.1. NCBI lineage: Eukaryota > Viridiplantae > Streptophyta > Magnoliopsida > Santalales > Viscaceae > Viscum > Viscum album. The sequence continues at coordinate 1,083,180,493 of OY728136.1, read as the reverse complement.
AGGGTATCAAACAACCATGGATAAAGGTTCCATGAGTTATTCTTAAAAAATTCTGTCTTACCCAAACCTAGGTAAGCCCTCAATCTAAAGATCGGTATCTGTCTTGCTATCCCCACAAGCCCTCAATTTAGATGGAAATCGGAACCTCTATCTTCCAAACTCGGAATCCCATGATTAGCATGATCAGAGTCTGCACAAAGCAAGTCTGAACAAGCTGTTCACACCTGAACAAGTTGTTCATGACATCCGCATGAAGAATTGAGAGTTGTGAGAGACTCTATCTCTAGAAATCACTTCACAGTTTTTTCACATGCATCAAGTTCATCCAATCTCTACATTGTAGTTTTATCATTCAAATGGAATTGTATTTATAGGGAAAAATTCCCAACGATTATCTCCACTCCAACAGTAAAATTTTACTTAAATTTTAGAGGGTCCTAGACATGTGTCAAACATACAACAGTTAGTTTGTAACATATTGTATGGCAACGTTTCAAGTATAAGAAATGATGTTATGTTAAAGATACATGTTATTTATAAGAAAACTTGGAATCCGATAATATTGGAATGATACATTAAAAAAATATGAAATTATCAAGTAAAAAAATTCTTGATAATAAGTAAATCGGATTGTGAAAATGATATCACATTGGTACCAGAATCGGAATCATAAAATCAGAATGACTTTTACTCCAGATTTGGAATCATAAAACATAATGACTTTTTCATTGGATTCGGAATCATAAAACAGAATGAATTGTTTACCAGATTCAGAATCATAAAACAAAATGCCTTTTGCAGAAGATTCAGAATCATGAAATTGTAATGAATTTTGGACCAGAATCGGTATCATAAAGTCGTAATGATAAATATCTAAGTATAACAGAATGAAAAATCATAATGATAAATCTGTAGGTATAACAGAATGACAAATTGTAATGATAAATCTGTAAGTATAACAGAATGATAAGTTTGAACCTTAAGAAAAAAACAGTACTTAAAATAAATTCATAACTTAAGAAAAAGTGTTTGTGATTTTCAAAACATAATACCATAAGGATTGGATAATTAATAAGATAACCTTATTGACTCAATAGAGACTAGTCATTACATCATCAAAAATGTATTCCAATCATGATATGAGACATAAAAATAGTAAAACCTAGATATAATCATAATAGAAACTAATACTAAAAGAGGTATCAACCATACTGCCATCCATAATATTCTACTCAAGGATTTAAGGTAATGATCTTCTAGGATAACTCACTCCATGATCCATGTCATCGCAAACAACACATATTAATGGGGTTTTTCTCATAGATACACACCAAATAAGTACTTTCTAGAACTCATATTATCTTTATTTATAGATAGGGGATCACACCCAGCACCACCAGGGGATAATGAAAAAACAATTTGGAATAACATTATAAGTAGGGGATTGAACTCAATTTTAAGTTTTTCACAATGATCCCCCAAACCCCACATAGGGAAGATGCATAATTGATAGAGCATATCACCCTAGTATCATATCGGGATACCATAAAATCTATTCAAGACAAAATTCATAGAGGGGGTACAAATCATATGATCAATATTTAATTTCACACTTTACCCTCATAGGGATAGACCGTGGGATCTCAGCCAACTGATATTGGACTAAAATTAAGAGATGAAGGGGCTCAAACTCCCTTTTATGAAGTAAACAATTTATATTGGGAGTAAATGGAATGACTTTCCTACCTCGGGTCAACTGATGTTTCACCATACCACACAACATGTCTTTATTCGTATTCATGACATAACCTCTTAGGATAGATGGCGCGTAGAGGTCATCTGACACTTGGCATGCCCCGTCATCCTAATCATATGTACTTCTTACCATGCCAATGTACTTAGGGTTATTCCAATGTACTTTGGGATGTGCCCATGTACCTGGTCATGTCTAAGTACTAGGTTGTTCCCTTATACTATGGTTGTGCCCATGTACCTAGATGTGTCCATGCCTGTGTACTCCTAGGGTATGTGACAATCCACTAGAAATAGGTTATAGGAAATGTGGTAAGGGCCCTACAATGTGTTTTATGTTATTCCATGAGTGAACCCTAGCTACCGTAGCAGGGTTCCACATGGTGTGTTCTCTTTAGACTACATGTCGTGTAACATGGGATTTTATAGAATTGGTAGTACTTAACTTGGCCCACTCACATCATCGCACCCATCAATCCCTACATCAATCACACATGTAAATCATGTATTTTGTGTTTACCAATATTTTCATCATTGGCAGACAGATTTGTGCCACATCCTCTACTTGGGAATACCCTCTCATTGAACCATGCCATCACTGCACAACAATTGGAATGGGGTATCTATGAATTCAATCATGGCCCACCTATATTCTTCTATCATATCTTTTTTAGATTTATATATCCTTTGATCATGAACACTAACCCACTATGATGATATGTTCTTCTAAATAATGATCATAGAACAATCATCCATTGGGTATTGGTTGAACCAATGACTAAGGAAATACCGGCGATGAACATGCAAATAATAGGGGAAGAAATATAGAAGGGACACAAGTTGAAAAAACATTAAATATTATTCAGTTTGGCCTTGATTCATTACCTTTATAATAATTAAAGAAGAAGAAAAAAATTAAATTATATCAATTCCCCAAAATCCTAGAAGATAATCCCAAACGCACAATCATGAAAGACATGCGAGTCAATCTATTGAAAAATTTGATTCATGTTTTTGATTGGATAATTAAAAGGGTAAATAAACCAATAGCAAAAATGTATTTACTTATGATTATATTGATCTATAATGAATAATGGTTCTTCATCATTGTTTGTTAGCGATATCCAAAAACTCCATTGCTGTTGGTGATCTTTGTAGTAATATGATCACTGAACCATAATCATGATATCCTCCTATGATCCTCCATGATCTTATATAAATCACTGAAGTTATGAAACTAACCCCATGATTTGGATATAAATAGGATTATATAGAGGGGTATAGGTCATGTGAAATAAATAAATAAAGTTACTAATTCTACCAAGACTACATTTTTACCAGACACCAAACAAGAATAAAGGTTATGTTATGAATTGGGTAAAACCAACATTTCGTGTAACACCCCGAGCTTCCATGATACGCTTCTCATTCAATAATGCAATAGCTTGCATTGTACGCAACTTCGAGTTCTAAAACACCGCGACTAATCAAAGTGGCCGTTATGAATAGTAATAACCACTTTTTAAAATTATAGAAATTTTATATTTCAAAATGGACTTCATTTTTGGATTCGGAATATCGAAATTATCCTATGTTGAATTTTTGGTATTTTTCTGAGAACTTCTAATTTTTTATGAATAGTGAAAAATACTTAAAAACAAATTTTCTAATAAAAATAATTTATAGTGATAAATTATACTATTTAGTGGTTTTAAAGTATAATTAGAATATATTTTTACCATTTTATCCAATGGTGGTCATTAGAATTAATTTAACATTGAAATTGGACATAAACAGTTGCCAATCTTTTGATATAAATTGTTTCTTAAAACACGCTATTTGTTGTGACAGCGGGAATTAATTATAAAATTAATTAATGCAACTTATATGTTTGGAATTTTGTAAAATAGACATCATTTTTGAATTCGGAATATCAATTATATCTTAGGGTGAAATTTTGGCATTGTTCTGAAAAACTTCAATTTTTGATGAATAGTGAAACCACTAAGTGGTAATTAAATAACTGATTTTTCGTTTAAATGAAATATTACCACTTCTGTGATTTTATTTTCAAAAATCCGACATACATGGTTGTCATTAAGAAGTAAAATGTGGTTCAATGAGATTAAAATAATTTTTTGGTGAATAGTAACTTTTAAGTTCTTAATCGCGATTAGAGGTAATTAGTGTAGTTTAAGGTACAAATAATGTTTTAATAATATGAGATGAGCATGACACTTGTCCTAATCCTATTAGATGAGTCATGGCCGACCAAGAAAACGCATGGGTCAACTTGGGGACCCCATGGAGCCACTTTAGTTGGAAAATGACATTAATATATATTTATTTAATGTTAAAATTAAATTGACACAAACATGAGTTGTTTTACTAAAACAGTTTTTAAGTGGGGTTACACAAGTCCAAATTTTGACTATAAATATTCATTAGAAATATAAAAATATTTCCTACATCATAGTAGTTTTTTTATAATTTTTAGACATTAAATAAATTAAATTATTTATGACATCATTATGATGCAGCGATGACCTCATTATTTAACGATTTAAATAAAATGAGAAGATAATGAAAAATCCAAGGATTACACTTGTCCAAAGCCTATTGGATGAGAAGATTTAGAACCCCTATCACCTCATCCACGAATTATATAAGTGTGGGACCTTTAGAATCCGAAAAGCATTGTATAATAATGTAACATTTCAATCTTTCCAAAAGAGCCCCTCCTCTCCTCTTATAAAAGGCCCCCACCTCTACCACCTTATTCACACTTTCAAGCCTTTTGGTTCGGCCAAAATCTGCCCAAATACTCTCCCAACTTCCCCCTATTACTCCTAGAATCCTCACTTTGGGCAGAACTCTTCCCAAGGAATCCTTTGGCTCAAATTAAAAAGAGTTACCCGATTTTGAGGTAATGTCTTTTCTAATGTTGTTTTGTTTTATTTTTCTTCTCCAACCCCCTAAACTCTTTTTATTCATTTATTTTGTAACAAAAACAGTATCCTAAATATACTAGGATGTTTTTATAATAATTATTAGATCTACATTTACACACACCTACATCTAATGGTTAAAGAACATACGGTTTCTGTGGATGGCGAATTTCTGCCTCACGAAACGATGATTGTTCAACACTCATATAACACCTTCAAAGGTGGCCATTAAGATGTCACTATTTTTATATATGATATATAATATGTTTATGTTTTACTTATTCTTCTGTATTTATCATTTATGTCATACTTTATGATTTCCATTATGGGTAAAACGCGATAATTTCATTTTAGGAAGTGCGGACTACCGCCCCCTCAAAGTGATTTGAATCGTTAATGCCATATGTGGGATGTATAAAGGACGGAGTAAATGGTATTATACACTATATTATACTGGAATTATATTATACATTTATATCATTATGATTTCATTCCATTAAATATGAAATTGAAATGAAAGTAGCGTTCATGCGTACGTACGACTTACCGTCTCCATGAACGGTGCATTTCATTTCTTACCTCTAAATGTTACATAATATTATAAATGAATGTATATACTGGATATATAAGATATATATGACATCTAAATCATGAATATAATTCTATAGATAATGGATATTCTACCACATAAACAACTTGTAATTATAAGAAGTTTATTGTTGACTCAAGTACCAAAGATCGACAAAACGACCGTTATTAACTTAAATAATTACATAATGTTCATATCATTGTATTAAGTAATATAATAAGGATAATGAAATTGAAAATGGTTCTTAATAAGGTATATATTAACTCTAGTTTATTATTCAGGAGGTTAAAGAATAGTTGAGTCAAGTCAGACACGAGGTAAGGGAACTTCTTAACCCAATTTCTATTCTTTGGGTTAATCTCCTACTTTCAAATTATGTCATGATATTATTATGTACTATCTTGTATTTTTACATTATTTATGTGTACTTATAGTGAATACACATTATAGATGTACTTTATTTAAAAAAATGATCTTTTAAGGACTTCGTCTCAATCCCCTTTCATTGAGGCATATTTGGTTTTATACACAACTTTCTTTTATAAAGTGTATAAACCCCTTTGACATTTACATTTATTCAAAAGGATTTCTTTTATAGTTATGTTATTTTTAAATTATTTCAAAGAAGTGATATTTCTATCAAATATATGAAAATCCAGTGCAAATGTATACGTATTTAACACAAGCTTAAAAATGTTTTCAGAAAACCCGACTCTCGAGTATGGTAGACAGGAAGGGATTGGGCGTGGACCCATCATGGCCTGTAATTAGTCGAGAAGTCTCAGAATTAGTTATTTTGTTTTCAGAAGCTTGCATAATTTTTTTAGAAAAACACTGGGTTATATTTGAGCTATTTTAAACGTAAGTATCTTCTAAAAATTTGCATCGGTAGGTCTCATGATACAACTAGATGTGGAATTGGCCGAGGCCCTTTCCCAATTTTATTTGTGGTTTTGGCCGAGGCCTTAATCATTTTAGACGTCTTGGCCGAGGCCTTGACAAAATGTTTCAGAATGTCTGGCATTATACATTCCATCATTATGAAAGTGGTTATTGATATTTCATGTGATTATTCGACCAGTAGAATATCCATGTGAATAAGTAAATGGCATTATCTCATTTTACTTTTGCCATATTATGTTGAAGTTCATGTTTAAAAGGCTTTTGTTTTAGTTATACATTTTTTTAAATGTTAATGCTTATTTATGAAAGCTTCCGCAATATTGTTATCCTTACTGAGCATCTGAGCTCACCCCTTTCAATGTTTTAATATTTTCCAGGATGTGAAGAAGTATTTTATGAATGACCTAGAGGGATAGTCCGAAGAGGATAGAAGTGTGGACTATGGAGACTATGTTATTATAGTTTTTCACTTTGTGATGTAATGTAACATTTATGAATGTATCTAGTGTTTCCAAGGCTACTAAACTAATCGGTCTTTCGAGACTTGATCTTTTGTGATCATGCCAATGTTACGAAGTAATGCACCGACTCTGGGTAGCTGGTGTCGGGGCGTTATAGTTGGTATCAGAGGCAGTTTAGTACTAACCTTGGAAGCTAGATTTAGATAAACTCTAATTAGAGCACATAGACCGAAGATAGACTTTGAGGATTAGTATAGAAGAACTTCCTAAAATTTTGGTATTATAGAGATTTTGTGAGTTTTCCGAGCAATACATCCCTGTCTGGATACGAGTAGGTAGAGGCGGCTTTGGCACAAATGTACCTAGGGGTAAAACCTGAAAACACCACTTTGAGATAGACTCGAACGGGAACTGGTGCACGACAACAGGCCTTGCTGCACTCTTGGTTACGACACTCCCAGGGGATATGCTTAGGATAATTCTCGTTTTCTTTACAAACCAATATGAACGGTTATGAGTATATACTTCCACAATGAAAACCTTTTTATGATTATGGATTATATCCATAAATAGTTCAATTTATGTTAAGTATTTTATAAGTATGGAATTATGTATTTTGATTCATAAACTAATCTAGTTTATGCCATTGTATAGAAATGGCGCCTAGTGGAAGGAATGGAAACCATATCAATGCACGAACTCCGTGTAGGGATTTCCCTCCTGCTCAAGATAATTATTGTGGAGCTGGTGATGCAACTGGTGCCGATCAGCTAATCACCATACTGGGACAACTTACTCAGGTTATGAATAATAACCTTACCCGTATGGAGCACCCTGATCCATAGCATGGAGGATCAATGTTAGATCGATTCATGAGGCAACAACCACCAACATTCAATGGGAGTACAAATCCCTTAGTAGCCGAGCAATGGATAAATTCCTTAGAGAAAATATTTCAGGCATTGGGGAGCAGTGAAAGGGAAAAAGTTATCATGGCAGTTTACCGCCTCACTGGAGATGCTGATCAATGGTGGTCATTGATTCAAAACATGAAGGAAGATGATGAAGTATCAAATATGGAATGGAGGGAGTTCAAAGATCTGTTTTTAGAAAAATACTTTCCTCGCGACCATCGAGAAGATATGGAAAGGCAATTTCTGAGTCTGAGACAAAAGGAGGATGAGAATGTCACAAGGTATGAGGATAACTTTACAAAGTTACAAAGGTTTGCTGGATATTATATACGTAACCCAATAAGTAAGATTGACCGTTTCTTTGATGGGTTAAAACCATTTCTCCATCGAGATTTAGTATCACAAACCTTCTATTCATACGAAGATATTGTCTCATGTGCTATCAAGACGGAAAAGGAATTCTCTAAGTCTTATGACAACAAAGTAAAGCAAGAGAAGAAGATAACGGTGGAACAAGAGACAGATAAAGGGAAAAAGGGAAAGAAGGATTTTCCATTATGTGATAATTGTGGGAAGAATCACCCTGGTACTTGCCTAAAAGGAAAGGGAGTTTGTTATAAATGTGGAGAAAAGGGTCACCAGGCTCGTGATTGCAAGGGAAATAAAGAGGCTATCAAATTTTAGTGCTACAATTGTAGAGAAATGGGTCAGTATGCAAATGAATGTCCTAAGCGTCAGGGAAACTTACCTCAAAAAAGGCCAAGGGATCAAGGACAATCTTATGCTGTTACTATAGTTGAAGCAGAATAACTAATGTAATGGTGCTTTTGGACTCATGGATTATATTCTGGTTATTAGAATAATGAGATATATATATAAGGATTGTACTGCAGTACTTGTTGATTTCAGTAAGGTTTTTATATTTTTAGTATGTGACAATAATAGAAGCTTTACTTTGTTTGGGGAATCTGATAAATTGATTTTGGAATTAAGAGACCTTTTAGAGAAAGTCTGGACAGAGGTATTTTGGATAACTATAAAGGTTGGAGTGGATTAAGTTGATCTTTGGATAGTATTGTTTAAGGTTAAAAAATTTATGAAGATTAGTTTTGGAATATTATGATACTATAGTTTTAGGAAAAGAACAACCTGTAGGGTGGGGCATAACCCGTCGCGTCGGACAAAGCTGCAGGAATCGAACCCACAATCATAATGCGACTGGCCTTTATTTCCTACCACTAGCCCACAGGAAGTACCTGGCTATTAAAAAACAATTTTACTAATCTAAATGGTATGTGTTAACATTTTGAACCTTATACAATTAGGATAAGTATAATATTTTTGAGTTCTATTATCTTTTTGAGTGAAAGATGAGTTGAAGGTTGAAACTCTAGTTTTCAAGAATAAATATATATATACCTATCTCTTATTCAATGAATAAATTAATTATTAAACTTTAGTAAATGTATATTAAAACAAAAAATGTGCTATCCTAATACCTTATGTCTTGTTGAACTGATGATATTTTAAATCAACATAGATTGAAGGCTTTGAGGCCCTCAATTTGACAGTTGATTGTGATTGATGACCTCAATCACTCCCTACAAATATTTACGTTTTTCCTCCAATTATATGTCTCTAATTTCCACAAATGTTCTCCTAATCGAGATCATAATTGGGTGGTGACTTTTTCATTTCCCTTTCCCTCTTATTAAGGCTAAATTTTATTAATCTTATTTCCGATGTGGGTTTTCCTCAAAGGTATTTTCTCTTTTCAACCTTTTATTTTCAAAGAAAAATTTCAAATTGCGAGGACGCAATTTATTGAAGGAGGGGAGAATGTAACACCCCGAGCTTCCATGATACGCTTCTCATTCAATAATGCAATAGCTTGCATTGTACGCAACTTCAAGTTCTAAAACACCGCGACTAATCAAAGTGGCCGTTATGAATAGTAATAACCACTTTTTAAAATTATAGAAATTTTATATTTCAAAATGGACTTCATTTTTGGATTCGGAATATCGAAATTAGCCTATGTTGAATTTTTGGTATTTTTCTGAGAACTTCTAATTTTTTATGAATAGTGAAAAATACTTAAAAACAAATTTTTTAATAAAAATAATTTATAGTGATAAATTATACTATTTAGTGGTTTTAAAGTATAATTATAATATATTTTTACCATTTTATCCAATGGTGGTCATTAGAATTAATTTAACATTGAAATTGGACATAAACAATTGCCAATCTTTTGATATAAATTGTTTTCTTAAAACACACTATTTGTTGTGACAGTGGGAATTAATTATAAAATTAATTAATGAAACTTATATGTTTGGAATTTTGTAAAATAAACATCATTTTTGAATTCGGAATATCAATTACAGCTTAGGGTGAAATTTTGGCATTGTTCTGAAAAACTTCAATTTTTGATGAATAGTGAAACCACTAAGTGGTAGTTAAATAACTGATTTTTGGTTTAAATGAAATATTACCACTTCTGTGATTTTATTTTCAAAAATCCGACATACATGGTTGTCATTAAGAAGTAAAATGTGGTTCAATGAGATTAAAATAATTATTTGGTGAATAGTAACTTTTAAGTTCTTAATCGCGATTAGAGGTAATTAGTGTAGTTTAAGGTACAAATAATGTTTTAATAATATGAGATGAGCATGACACTTGTCCTCCTACTATTAGATGAGTCATGGACGACCAATACAACCCATGGGTCAACTTGGGGACCCCATGGAGCCACTTTAGTTGGAAAATGACCTGAATATATATTTATTTAATGTTAAAATTAAATTGACACAAACATGAGTTGTTTTACTAAAACAGTTTTTAAGTGGGGTTACACAAGTCCAAATTTTGACTATAAATATTCATTAGAAATATAAAAATATTTACTACATCATAGTAGTTTTTTTATAATTTTCAGAAATTAAATAAACTAAATTATTTATGACATAATTATGATGCAGCGATGACCTCATTATTTAACGATTTAAATAAAATGAGAAGATAATGAAAAATCCAAGGCTTAAACTTGCCCAAAGCCTATTGGATGAAGATATTTTTGAACCCTTATCACCTTATCCACTAATTATATAAGTGTGGGACCTTTAGAATCCGAAAATCATTGTATAATAATGTAACATTTCAATCTTTCCAAAAGATCCCCTCCTCTCCTCTTATAAAAGGCCCCCACCTCTACCACCTTATTCACACTTTCAAGCCTTTTGGGTCGGCCAACCTCTGCCCTAATACTCTACCAACTTCCCCCTCTTACTCCTATAAGCCTCACTTTGGGCAGAACGCTTCCCAAGGAAGCCTTTGGCTCAAATCAAAAAGAGTTACCCGATTTTGAGGTAATGTCTTCTCTAATGTTGTTTTGTTTTATTTTTCTTCTCCAACCCCCTAAAATATTTTTATTCATTTCTTTTGTAACAACACCAGTATCCTCAATATACTAGGATGTTGTTATAAGAAGTATTAGATCTACACTTACACACACCTACATCTAATGGTTAAAGAACATACGGTTTCTGTGGATGGCGAATTTCTGCCTCACGAAACGATGATTGTTCAACACTCATATAACACCTTCAAAGGTGGCCATTAAGATGTAACTATTTTTATATATGATATATAATATGTTTATGTTTTACTTATGCTTCTGTATTTCTCATTTATGTCATACTTTATGATTTCCATTATGGGTAAAACACGATAATTTCATTTTAGGAAGTGCGGACTACCGCCCCCTCAAAGTGATTTGAATCGTTAATGCCATATATGGGATGTATAAAGGATGGAGTAAATGGTATTATACAATATATTATACTGGAATTATATTATACATTTATATCATTATGATTTCATTCCATTAAATATGAAATTGAAATGAAAGTAGCATTCATGCGTACGTACGGCTTACTGTTTCCATGAACGGTGCATTTCATTTCTTACCTCTAAATGTTACGTAATATTATAAATGAATGTATATACTGGATATATAAGATATATATGACATCTAAATCATGAATATAATTCTGGAGATAATGGATATTCTACAACATAAACAACTTGTAATTATAAGAAGTTTATTGTTCACTCAAGTACCAAAGATCGACAAAACGACCGTTATTAACTTAAATAATTACATAATGTTCATATCATTGTAATAAGTGATATAATAAGGATAATGAAATTGAAAATGGTTCTTAATAAGGTATATATTAACTCTAGTTTATTATTCAGGAGGTTAAAGAACGGTTGAGTCAAGTCAGACACGAGGTAAGGGAACTTCTTAACCCAATTTCTATTCTTTGGATTAATCTCCTACTTTCAAATTATGTCATGATATTATTATGTCCTATCTTGTATTTTAACATTATTTATGTGTACTTATAGTGAATACACATTATAGATGTACTTTATTTAAAAAAAATGATCTTTTAAGGACTTCATCTCAATCCCCTTTCATTGAGGCATATTTGGTTTTATACACAACTTTCTTTTATACGGTGTATAAACCCCTTTGACATTTACATTTATTCAAAAGGATTTCTTTTATAGTTATGTTATTTTTAAATGATTTCAAAGAAGTGATATTTCTATTAAATATATGAAAATCCAGTGCAAATGTATACGTATTTAACGCAAGCTTAAAAATGTTTTTAGAAACCCCGACTCTCGAGTATGGTAGACAGGAAGGGATTGGGCGTGGACCCATCATGGCCTGTAATTAGTCGAGAAGTCTCAGAATTAGTTATTTTGTTTTCAGAAGCTTGCATAATTTTTTTAGAAAAACACTGGGTTATATTTGAGCTATTTTAAACATAAGTATCTTCTAAAAATTTGCATCGGTAGGTCTCATGAGACAACTTGACGTGGAATTGGCCGAGGCCCTTTCCCAATTTTATTTATGGTTTTGGCCGAGGCCTTAATCATTTTAGACATCTTGGCCGAGGCCTTGACAAAATGTTTCAGAATGTCTGGCATTATACATTCCATCATTATGAAAGTGGTTATTGATATTGCATGTGATTATTCGACCAGTAGAATATCCATGTGAATAAGTAAATGGCATTATCTCATTTTAATTTTTCCATATTATGTTGAAGTTCATGTTTAAAAGGATTTTGTTTTAGTTATACATTGCCTTAAATGTTAATGCTTATTTATGGAAGCTTCCGCAATATTGTTATCCTTACTGAGCATCTGAGATCACCCCTTTCAATGTTTTAATATTTTCCAGGATGTGAAGAAGTATTTTATGAATGACCTATAGGGATAGTCCAAAGAGGATAGAAGTGTGGACTATGGAGACTATGTTATTATAGTTTTTCACTTTGTGATGTAATGTAACATTTATGAATGTATCTAGTGTTTCCAAGGCTACTAAACTAATCGGTCTTTTGAGACTTGATCTTTTGTGATCATGCCAATGTTACGAAGTAATGCACTGACTCTGGGTAGCTGGGGTCGGGGCGTTACATTTCGGACGCAAAATAAGTATAATATTTCCAATCTGAGTGCTCATTCATGATACATTTTATTTATTCAAAAAAATAGTGCAAGTGTGGTATAATATATTTAATATTTTTATTACATCAGTATCGAGCCTCCTTGGGAAATAAAATCACCCACTAACACAGTGCCTAGATTTTAAAATATTCTTTAATATATTCCAAATATTAACTATAAAAAACCGAAGTTGTTAAATCTATGTATGAGTGGTTGATTTTGGAAACCATGTTTTTATAAAAATCTGTGAAAATGTTCTAAAAGAAAAATTTAGAGACAACCAAGGCCACCATCTAAATCAACCTGCCTCCCATAAAGGGAAGTGACTAATAACGATGATTTCTTAACACAAGGGAAGTTAATGGATGTGGATAATAAATCTAGTGTAGTTCAACACTTATAGGGAGAGAGTGGGGAATTACTTATGAAATAGTACACCTTATAGGGAAGCATAGTGTCCTATTGGTAAAGGGGATTACCTAATGGATTTGGATGGTGGTGTGAGACTTTCCCATAATAATAAAAAATTGACATGATAATGAGGTTTCTAATATAGCATCATATAACTAGTGGGTAGTATAAACCTATTAAAATGCATGTAGTTTTTATTGAAATTTCATTTTTGACTTCATCATCTACCTTTGATGGATGAAGGTCAAAATAACATGGCTTTGTTTGACCACAGGTCATCCCATTCACATGATCATTCCATTAAATTCAAGGGATAATGTTCACATAGATCCATTGAATCATTATAAAGATAGAATTAGTTCCAAAAAATAATGAGGTTTACCATGAAGAGTTGTGTTTTTCTATAATTGATATCGTTAAAAGGATGATTTCATATGAAATATGTAAGTCTATATAAAAGAGGAAGGTTAAAATGAAAGGTGAGTTTGCATGTTTTCATAAGGATAACGTGATAAGTTTCATAAGGATAAAATTGGTTATCTTTATAAGGATATAACGATGGGATTTGTAATGACAAATTAGAGACTTCTTAAGGATCAATTCCATTATGAAGTTTGGAATGTACTACATTCCACACTACTATATTCAGTGTTCTTAAATGGAGATTCCATGCTATAATATTTGGGTCTTTTAAGGAAGTATTTTAATATATATTTTATTCTAATGTATTTGGTCATTAAAAAAATAAGTGTAAATAAATATATCCATATATTATGTGGATTAAATTTTTGATTGAAGTGAATATTTCATAATGAGTAAACTAGAGATTTGAAATGATTATGGAAACTATGTTGAAATTTAATGTGAAATTCACATAAATGTATTCTTAATATATATTTGAATGCTATAACTAGAAATATGGTGATGTATAAGATGAAAAGGTGTGTTATACACTTCATATTACAATTCATTGAGTTAGGTGATATCCTATATAAACTAAAAAAATAAGTTTTAATAAAAGAGGATATATACCTATGATGAATTTATATATATATTTTTTAGAGAAGTGATAAGAAGAGAGAGAGAACAAACTACATACACATCCATTATAGAATAATGAGGAGAATAGATATTGGATCATTATATTAATAAAACTAAATAAAAAACAAGAATAATGGAACATATACATATTTAAATATCTAGTTTCTATATGGATAAAAAAGAAGAGGGATTCATGGTGGTTTTTAGTGGATATATCATGGATATCATTAAGAATGTATACTTTTAATATGAAAGAATCTGATATATGATATACCTGGCCATATATGAAGGAGTACACTAAAATGATAATTCTTATTTTTGAATTATTTAAATTTAGGAAGAAGGGATACTATAGTGTGTGAAGAAAGACATAGACTCAACTCTAATTCATAAGAAATTGTTTCCATATTATTTGAATAAGAATAGGAGTAGTATATTGAATATGAAAGTTCATATATCAAATGTTAAAGGTGTAAATAGTTCTTTTTTACCATTGTGATATCTAAGAGACCCTCAAGCCTATAAACTGAAAATATTCATCATACAGAAATTGTACAGATTGAAGAAGAGGGATTGACCCTGGATCTATAGTGAACCCTTATGAATAATTTTAATATGGGTATGAGTAGTTTTACCTATGGAATACCAATACTTAATCGATGTGTGTACATTAGATTTTCTCATTTGGGAGAACCAATTAAAATCCTAGTATTAATTATATGCATCATTTTATTACATATTCTAATTTAATTAGTTGATATTATTTTTTAGACAATTTTTTCCTGAGGTTTAATAATATCTCATATAAATATGAGAAAATATATTGAAATGAGAAAAGATAAATAATGAAAGAGAAATGTCTTAATCTGGTGACACCCTAATTAACCCACAATCTCAGTGTGTCATGGTTAATTACACAATATTTCAAAGGAGAAAACACAAAATCACTTATAGTGATTTTGTATATTGATGGATTTTTTATTGGGAATAATAAAAATTCTAGAAACTTATTTAGTTACCAAATGAAAAAAACTTTGAGATATCGATGATTGGTGAGATAAAATTTTTTTTGGGATTTCAAATCTTGAACATAGTAGGTTTTATCTTTCTATCACAAGATAAATATGATTATGAGTTATTAATTAAGTTTATAATATAATTATTGAGATATGTATCATCTCTTATGGAACTTGGGGCAAAGTTTTCCATGGATAATGAATGAAGGGGTATTAATAAAAAGGATTTCTAAAGGCTTATTAGAAGTATAATACACATTACATTGTCTAAACTAGATATTGATTTTGTTGATAATTTATTTAATTTTTCTAAATAAATATTAACGAGTCATACATTCTCAAATATAAATAGATATTTCACTACATCAAAAGGAATCATGATTATGGATAAAAATATGATAAATAGACATCATTTAAGCTTTATAGCTATTCTGATGTAGATTGGGAAGCATACATTAGAGATCAAAAGTCATATTCTGGAAGTAAATTACTTATTAATGAATGGTGTTTTTCATGGATCTATAAGACGAAAAATTCAGTCGCTCTAAGTATAAAGATAACATGATTATGTATTAGAATTTTGTTATGACATTAAAAGATAAAAATAAAATAATGCGAATGAGGTTACAACTTAAGACATGTGGTTGAACGTTTAATACCCAATAATTAATGGGTGTGAGAAATAAATTATAACAAATATATCAATGAATCAGATGTAATATTCAAGGTTGATGTATATTGAAATTAAGTACCACTTAATGAAGGATAAGTTGGAACATCTATATTTTTTCATTAAATATATTTTATAAAAGAGTAATTTTCAAATATACTGATAAAGACTCTAAAAGGGATTAGTTTTGACACTTGAGAGTGTTTTTGGGTGTACATTATCTTCTAAAATTATGAAATGGTTAAAAAAATGCGATACTAAATTGATTGAAATTTTCAAAGAGTTACTTAAAAAATGAAATTTTTTTGTGGATTCCAATTTTGATGAAAGAAAATATTATTTATAGGATTGGGGAATAAAATAAATACATACTTGACCCAATGAATGTGTGTTATATTGAATGGAATATGAACTTTTAAAATAATTTATTAAATATGGAAAATCACAAAAAATGGGTGGGAGATATAACAATGGTTCATTCTCAAGGAAATACACAAAATATCTTGATAAGGAAATATGATATATTCTATTAAAATCTCATTTAAAGAATTTATTTTCAAATTAAAATAATGTAAATAGGATAAGATGACATACATATGAGTAAATCACCAATAGAAAACCTATTTAATCCTATTGAATCATGATAATGGAATTCATTTGATCAATATTTAATTGATTTTGGAAATAAAGTTATAAATCTCAGAATGGGGCTACACACAGATGGAACGAGGCTATATCAGAGCCTTAGTATCCAAGATAGTTCATGGCCTATTATTTTGGTTGTTTAAAATCTATATCCATATATATATATATATATATATATATAATATGTTGTGATGAACTTGATGATTTCAAGAAAAAATAGCCTAGATATTATATTTATGTTTATCTATCACCATTGATTGATGAATTGAAATTCTTATTGGTGGCATGGGTTAAATTTTTTGATTCATGCAAGGAATATTATTTTATTTTTAATTCTATAGTAATTTTCACTACAATTAAATTTTATACATATGGAAAATTATCTGGATATAGTGTTATATGATATAAATATTATAAAATTTTTGAAGAAGGGATTTCATATAATCAATTTTAGAATGGGAGGATCATTGTGTACATGTGCCATAAAGGACTTTAGTTAATAGATTTACCTTATTAAAGATTTAAAAGGGAATTTAATGGTTAATAAGAGTATTATTTCGCCCGAAAACCTTTATCAATTATTTAATATTACAAAAATATGAAAACAATTCTGTGTCACATTTGGGAAGACAAAAATCACAGGTCTTTAAATAAATACATGGATTAATCAATCCATCTTATTCAATCTACCTTATTGGATATTTTTTGAGTAAAGAAACATCAATGTTATTCATGTTGAGAAATAAATATGCTTCTGTTTTATTAAAATGTTATTTAAAATAAATAAAGGAAAATAGATTGATTGCATGAAATATTAGACATAAAATCTATGGGAAAATATTTAGAGTTAGTTACCACTATTAAAGGAGAAAAGAAAAAAATTACCACTGAATTTAGACAAGTTTAAATAGTGTGATAATATGAATTTCAATAAAATTATAAATGGACATAATGTACCTAGTGGTTATTAATCAAATGTGGAAAATTTAGTGTTAATGAAGGATTTGAAGTTAATAAGAATATAATATCATTCTTATCATGTATTCATATATGGTTTCACTAAAAAGAAAAATTCCAATGCATGTGAGGATTTTTATCTTCAATTTGTTGGAATTTTTAAATCCCATCTGTAGGAAATTTATGTATCCAAATTTTTTAAATGTGTTTGAGAATTAATCTTTACTCATAATTTTAAAACTTGAGATATATTTTCCACTGTTGTTTTATTTCATATGGTGATTTATTTAGTATAAGAGATAAGGATATGTGGGCTAGTATATTTATTTTAGATGTAACATATTGAGTGATACAAGAAAATTATAAGGGTATATTTTAAAAATAAAGATTAACCATAAGCCTCTATTATTAAAAAATATATATCTGAGGAGGTGGTTGAGGTCTAAAGTAACTACTTGTATGAAGTAGAACATGTTAATCTCCTTATAACTTATCATCTAATAGTAAATAGTGAAGTTAAACAGATCCATGGATTAAAAGTAAAGTTAATTACATGTTATGTAGTGATATAGGAACATTTATGCATCTTAAAAACATAAGTGAGGTCCAATGAACTATTAATCAAATATTATTGAATTGAAGGTACAACATATGAAATAAAAAGAATTTTTTTTGATGAATCAACATTAAAAGATATTTTTTTCATGGTTTAAGGGGAATGTGAACAATAATTAATCTACACATGAAACCTTAAATTTATTAGCAGGGAGACCATGTTTTAATATGATCATGTTGTTTGGTTTCAAAATTAATGGTTACACATTTTACAAAAAAATTCAAGAAAACAATAGTAGCATTCAAAATAGTAGAGTAATAGTCACTGCTAAAGCAATTCATTTTTTGAGTATAAAATATGAAAACCCAATTTTTTAGGTCAATGAAAAATTTTATATTTGTAGATTATAAATTAAAAATTTATTATACTAAATTTCATAAATAAGTGTTTATGTGTAACTAGGTTGATAGTAACAATGGTGTTAATTGTGATGATTATAGATTTACAAATGTTTATTTGAAAATATTTAGTTTTAATGAGGAATAGTTTATCATGGTGACACTTTTAAACCATATATTTAATGTTATTAACCCATCAAATGATAATTGATCAATCATTTTATAAGAAAAAAATTCATTTGGATGATGTGTAAATTGAGGATTTTGTGGAATTATATGAGATTTATTCACATATTATATGATTTTAAAAGCATAATAATGACTATGAGGTATAAATTTTCCATGCTATATGAAATGATCATGTTGAAGAGATATGAGAAAATAATCTGTTACTATCTTAATTATTCATGTAAATATATACCTTTTTTTGTGAAACATAAACCTATGAAAACACTTTTCTTTAACTTATATATTTAAATATATAGATAATGATCATTTTTAATATTTATATACTAATTTTTATATTAATTTTTTAAGTACCCATTTTTATTAAAGAATCATGGTATTATTATTTCAATACCTCTATTTATTTATATTCATTTTCGAGGCATGCACGTTTTTTTCTAGATATATTAGTTAACAGAATATATGTGGTTTTATTTTTATTATGATAAATAAAACTATTTTTACTTATAATAACAATATATTCCTAATGAAATACAGTTATATATAATTACACTTATTTATATGTTGATTATTTTGTCTTTTTTTTTGAATTATTTTTTATATTTATTATTTTATGTTACACATTTTTTGGTTGATGAATCCTGATATCATTATGTTTTAAAACTATTTCTTTATATTAATATTTTTTGGTGTTTACACTTATTTAACTATTTTTTAAATAGATATATAATTCTATGAATTATAAATAATAATTTTTTTACTTCTAATAATTATTTAATTTTAATAAAATATAAGTAAACAAAATTTCATTTATGTAATATACATTTATTTAAATGAAGGTCATAGAGGGGTAAAATCATTTACCAAGGTATGTGTATGTTTTTTAACAAATATAACCTAAAAATAATTAAATTATTTAAATAATTTAAGCTTATGTTTTTCAAAAATACTTACTACCCTTCTTAACCTCTAGAGAAAATGCTACCAAAGTTGATCTAGGATTACATGTTTAGAAAAAATTCATTTTATTATGGGGAAAAGAGGCTTCCAATTGAATTTTATGATAATAATAACCTATTTCCCCCAAATTCAAGGCAGCTTAGGGGTGATATATCCATAAAAATTCATTAAAATATTAAAAGAGTATGTATTGATTTGAGGAGTGTTTAATATATAGAGAAAGATAAAATGTGAGAGTGAATAGTGGTCAAATATCTACATTTATCTTTTTTCAATTTTTCTAATGTTATATATTTTATATGGCTAACTTTTGATCTATTTAATTAATAGTACATTTTACTTTTCAGTAAGAAAGAAATTAGGAAGAGGTGTATGTATTTTAAAATACTTAAATGAAGGGATTTTAAATAAAACTTGACTTTATTTTATATATTTAGGAATAAATTGTATGAAAGTACATTCCTAAAATAGGATTTATAGATATAAGTATAATGAAATTTTTTTCCTCAGCCGATAGTAGGAATCCATTATGGTATGATAATTTTTATTTATAAAATTTTTATTTAAAAATATTTTTTAATCAATTGATAAATTATTCATTTATTATTAAGTATCAGGAATCTAGGGGATCTCAAAAAGAGTGTTTCAACCCATATTAGTTGAATAATGCCTCAGGAGGGTGGTGAATTGAGGTATAAAATTTCATGAGATTGTTTAAGAACTTACTTTAAAATATTAATAACTATTATGTATAAGAAAAAAATAAAAAAAATAAAAAATAAGTCATGATATTTTACAGTGGTTTAGACAAAAAATATTCCCTAGAAGATGAATGAGGATCTTATGAAATAAAAAATAATGTTTCTTGAAATAAAAAGTGTGGATGTAGTAGTATTTTAGATGTATTATTATTATTTGAGTATAATAGATATTGTTATATCATAATGAACAAGATGATGTATATTAAAAAAATGAGGGATCAATTTTCTACCATGTATATACACCTATTCTATTTTATCAAAAAATTTATATCCTCATAAAAAAATTATATCATGGTTTCATAAATTAAATCAATAATAAAATAATAACTTTTCAAAATTTAAATTTTTTAACATTTCCCTAGAAAAATAATGGATGCGTAAATAAGGTCATGGTTTTACCATTCTTGGAATTTATAACTTTTAGATAAGTTAACATAACTTATTTACCCAACTCTTACTCCAAATATTTGAAAAGAACACTTAATTTTACTTAAAATAATCAAATGGTAAATAATACATTTAGTTGTAGCAACACATATACTAAACATAATCCATGTAGGTGAAATCCATGTAGCCAATTTTACTTAAGTAAAAAATTTCCATAAATCCAAATATTCCATATGAAATTTGTTTACATAGCTGAATTAGAAAAGGAAAAAAGTACTTATGTATGAGAAATTTCTTAAGAATATTTATAATAACTGAATTATTTGTGTAGTTAATTCTACATAGTTAAAACAACCTATTAGGATATTTCGGGTAGCCAAAGATCTTATATAAATAAATTTTATTTATCCAATCATACTAACCAAATAATTTTACATATGAAGTTTCACCATATAATAACAATTTCATATGTATATTCCATCATGTATATGAATTTTAATACATATATTATCATGTAATCTAATTTCATGTAGCCAAAAATCTCAATGTAATGAAAATTTCAAGATATAGAAAAAGAAACATTTTAGTACATAATAAACTTCAGAAAATAAAAACATAATTAAAACTATTTAAGAACACAATCAAATAGATACTTATAAGAAAAATAATAAGTGGTTTATATGAGTATAAAAACATATGAAACATTAGATTCGTTTGAACACTAGTAGTAGTCTTATAATCTCCCCATTTTGTATGATAAAAAAGCCACAAAGTAATGAACAACATTTTAAGGGACTTTTTATAAAAAATTAATATCCATCCGAATATAAAGGACTTAGGCATTTTTTTTATTTTTTCTTGATATACCACCATTTTTGTGATATCAAAAAGGAAGACGATAGAATAGATAAAACATAATCAATATGATAAACAAGTTATATCACACTATAAGAACATGACACTGAATTATAATATTAATTGGACATCAAATAAGAGAAGATGAAAATAATAGAATAAATATTAAATAACATCATTAACCCAAAAAATAAATATGGATATTAGAATTTTATTAAATATTAATTAATTTATAATATATAAATTCAGGAAAATATTAAGATCACAAATGTATAATAGGATCAAATGAAGGCTTGGGTTAAAGATAATGTTTCATGAAGCTAAGAGAAGGGGAAGAAGTAAATTGATGTTCTGTAGAAGGTGTGATGGTGGCTTAACAAACTTCAACCTTAGAAGAAATTTCCCCTACAAAAAATGGCTCTATAAAAACCATAGATATTCAATGGGGAAGCTAGAAATTTCTCACAATGCTATGATCTAAATTGAAGTTATTATTTCTTAAAAAAGTTCACAACATAAGTCCAGAAGAAGTAGGAGTTGAATTTGTTTTAGCAGCCTCATCAAAATTTTACTTTACTTTAAAATAAAAGGTATAAGGATAGAAGACATGTTTCAAATTTTTTCTATAACTATTTTAATTATTACGTGGTACATGGACCATAGATATTCTTTCTCTTAGATAAAATAAAAAATACAGACACATATTAATACATTTTGATAATAACCTCCTTAACTAAGTCCAAGATGGTCATATATCCATACAAAGTTTGTTTACTAACAATCCAAACACCATTGAAAGATTATTATTGATCTATCAAAAACCTTTAAGAAGGAAAAAAACAGGAAATAAAGAGGTGGATTCTGGAAGACCATACTATACAGGGATGTTTCTTCAAACTTCTAAAACATAAACAGAATGATTAAGAACCTTATCATTAAGAGATATAATTTTTAGATCATTATTATCAAGTTAGTCAACCAATACCTGAAAAATATGAAAAACACTATTCATTTATTTTCTTTAGAGTAACAAAAGTTATAGGTATTGAGATGAGAGTAGCTAGAACCAGTGGTATAGGAAAATAAAATGATCATTTGTATAATAAACTTACTTTACTTTTCATAAATTGATTTAGAAGGTGATGCTTGAGAGGTAACATAAGAGTAAATTTTTTGACCAATCTCTAGAATATCCTTCAAGAGGGTGTGAAAGATTTTGAAATTATTCTTTATAATTACATTATAACATTCCAATATACCTTGGATGGTATTTGAGATCTCATGGGATTCAATCACCTTAGATTGAATAGAGGGAACAAACTCCATGGGTTATCCAACATAAGGAACCTATTGGCGATAATGTCAAGAATTACTTTTCTAATAGTATTCCAAAATTCTGGAAATTCATAGAGAATTTCATTTCATATATCCAATAGTAATTCTAGAGAGATCAAGTCACAATAAAAAGATGGTAACTGTTCATTCACAAAGCATAGGTCTGAAGAGATCTTATCAAATTTTAACGAATTATCTAGATCAATAATTATTCAGAACGTGGGAACTCTTGATGAGAACCAATTGAGAAATTAAAAATAAATTACCTCTATACTTTTCAATAGTAAATTATATCATTCATATCATACCTTACTCCTTTGGTCTCTTTAATAACTTTATCAGTAAAAAATTATTACAATGGATATATAGTCAAGATCATCTAAGATTATAATGACACCATTACACTTAGATCATTAACTCTAATTTGGTGACATAAAAATACTTTAAATGAAGTAATTGTTTTTTCAAGGACACAATATCATTATTGTATAAAGAATAGAAACTAGATGTATTGGTTCTAACTACTGAAGCATTTTATTCTAAGATTACATAATGTCCATCATTTTATTGAAATGTTTTTTAGAAACTAGATTTTCTTGAATATTATTTAACCCATCGTAAGCCTTATTTATCTAATCCTTGTTATCACCAAAGATATATTTATATTCTCAAATTCTTTGAATATCTAAATATAAATGGTTTGAACATACACATTAAAACTTGGGCTTTCATTAGTGTTGGAAAAAATACCTCAAGGTATCATTGCAGTATTTTTGTGTTGGTTGAGTTTGTTGATAATGTGGGATTACATGAACAGTTGTGGAGTCACAAAGATATTTTAAACAAAAAATGTTGATAAATATCCAATAAAGGGGAATGTATTCCCTAGAAGTAGTACAAAAAATTTTATACACAAGGTGACACCGTTTACGAGTGTTTGCCAAAATTTTGGGGTCCAAAATTTGTAGGATAGATACTATCACAAAAGATGGATTTTTTTGAAGGGATTATGAAATCATGGAAAAGGAATAAGTTTCATGAATATTTCGATTTGATATGGATGCAAATAAATTATCGACAGTGATCTCCATGATTACAAAAAGCATCAAAAATGGAAAATTTTCCTAGAGCATCGTAAGATAGGGAGATTTGTGAAGGAAATTAGAGAGATCTACGAAATTATTATGACATGGTTGGATCCTTTTAGAATTGGTGGAAACAACTATAAATAGTAATATTACCCCTTTATAAAAGTATCGATACTTAATAAAGATTTTAAGACTTTAGATTCATGAAGGTAATTCTCAAAGTTTGTTCTTATGAAAATGATTATGAAGGAAAGTGGTTTGCAAAGGCCATGAAATCGGACTGAAATTTGTGAGCATCATGAAAGTGGTTAAGTTTGAAAAGGATATAAAAATCTGTCTAAAAGTATCTTGTTTAGAAAAGTCTAATTAAGCTTTGTGAATGTGTCTAAGCATCACAAAAGGAGGTTGCTTCGTGAATGCTGGTTGAAATTTGAGAAAGAGGTGAGCTTTGAAAAGGTTATGACCATAAAAAAGTATTCATAAAGATATTTCCTAGTAAATATGCAGTAAATTGGTATTCATAAATTGGATTAAAGTTTGACTTTAATTGAGTATATTTCTACAAATAAGTATGTATTCATTAGTGATAATAAAGGGACCTACATGTCCATAAAATATGGGTGAATCCCTTCTAAGAGCAGTGAGAAAAGAAAGAGGAAGAAGGTAATCCTTTCCACCAAAAGTGAACTAGAGAAATTTACATAGGGAGTGACCCTTGGGAAAGTAGTGAGATAACCCTACAATTTGTAATGGAAGTGAGCCTAGGAAAATAAGTGATATAACCCAAATATTGTATTTTGAAAGTGATCTTTCATGGATTTGGTATGTCGGTACATCGCCGCTGTATGCTCCTTGGACATAGCCTAGTGAGGTTGAACCAAGTTGAACTACTACGTCCCACGAATTATTTCATTTATATTCATACATTTCTATGGGAGAAGGAGAGAAGAGTGTTTTGTTTAGTGATGAAACAAGATCTAAAGGGGAATCTGTTTTAATATGTCATACCTTGATTAACCCACCCTCAGGGTATTTAACCTAGTTGGGAAAACATTTAAACTTGTTCACTAAAGGTGGATCCCCATGAGTTTGTGATGGAAGAACTTAATACACAACTTTTCATGTGTTTCTAAATTTTAGAGTATGAGAGACCCAAAAAATATAATCTTTAAAGACTTATAGATTGATAGCTTCATTAGGAATAAGAAAATTAGTAGTAATATTTCCTTCAATAGTATGTGATATAATAGATAGATCAACTTCCATATGTGTGTGGTACTATCTAGGAACCTCATGAACATAATATTTATAACCTCATATTCTCTTTGAACATCACTAGTTCTAATTTTAGAAAATTTATGGAAATTATATTCATCAATATATTATTTTTCTCTTTACTCAAAATTTATATCTCTAACCATTTTCTATGTTGTTTGTAATGAGGTTTCATCAACCTCTTCCCAAGAAGGCCCCCATCAGTGGGTGTTTCATCACTCGGAAGATAAACTCTATAATTATCCCCATCACCAGGAAGATGAGGTATTATAACTAGTACATATTCTCTTTCCTTTCAAACAATAACCAAAATACATGAGTAATAATGCCAATTTTAATAAAAGGTTTCAATACAGTGGTTATGAGTGTATTTATTTTATGAAACTTAAAAAATTCACCTTTATTAAGATGTACTTATTTATTTTTCAACAAAATAGATAAAATCCAACCAAAAGGATAATAACTCATCTTACACATTCCTTAAAAATAATGATGTATTGGGAATATCATATATCTTAGAAGTTTAACCTTATTCTTATTCATCTTTTGGTAAAAAATACACATATCCTTGAATATTATTGTCTTAAACTCTCTATCCCTTTGAGAAATTTTATTTTGAATGAACATAAAAAATACATTCCTTTTAGTCTCTCTATCTATAACCTCCCTCCTTTTGACCACAGAAGTCCCCAAAATGGATGTGATAATCTCAAAAAGGTTAATATCATCTATAACCACCATGTTTTGGATAAAATGACATCTTCCTTCATGAATTAAGTAAAGTATTTATTTAATTTTGTTAGAAGAGATAAATAAACCCTTTCCATTTACGTTAAAAGAAATTTTATCCCCATTTTGTGTAAACTAAAATAAATTATTCCTATAAAACTCATAAAATTCTTTCTTAAAAACAATATTACTTTTACATTCATCAAAAACATATTCCCAACCTTTTAATTTGAATAGTTTCTACAAAATAATATATGAAATATTTAACCAGCCAAGATTAATGGCCTCACTAGGGTGAAATTTATGATATGATCTAGAAATATTGGTCTTATTTACGTGTACTATGGTTCCTACCAATATCCTTTTATCTTTTTAATTACTCTAACTATATACTAGATGTTAATGATCTAGGGGTTTGATATATCTAGTGAAGGATTAAAGTGATTTGGTTGAGGGATCATTCGTGTAAGGGAATCCAGCAACGACATAACACATACAAATTTTAACGCGTAATGGTTTTAGTTAATATGTTTTTTAGGGATGCGGGTCATGGATTAAAAAATTAAATAAAATATATAAAGGGGCTTAAATATTGAGACTATAGTATTACAAAAAAATGTTTAATAAGAACATTAAAATGACATTGCATAAAATATTATTAAATAGAACCATTTAACAATGAATTTATAAAATACACATGAAAATAAAAAGGAACCAAAAACATAAATATATTTTAAATGAACATTAATGTATTTATAAATAAAATTATTTATATTAAAATAAACCTATTCATATTTTAATAAAATAAAATCCATCAAAAGATAGAGGCATATAAAAGATATGAGCTAACTAATTTTTAGTATAAATTTATTCAAGAGATATATCATCTTTTTGAATGTGATCTCTCAAGAAATGATGGCTGAAATATATGTTCTTTGTTATAGAGCATTTTAATTGATTTTCATAAATTTTTATATCACTTGTTCCATCACATTTTATTAGAACTTGATTAAAATTAAATCTATAGTTCACCAAGGTGTATTTCATCTATAACACTTGTGCAAAAAAAAAACTACCAGTCTCTATATATTTTACATATATTATAGATAATACATTTTAGTGGTTATTTTTACTCAAAAATGGATCCAATGATTTTCCAAAAAAATTAGTAGGTACTTGAAGTAATTTTTCTATATAATATACATCTAACAAAAATCATTATTTGAATATGAGATTAAATTAAAATCATATGTTTTGGGAATGATCATAGAAAGAGAAATTGACCCTTTTACATAACTAAATATTCATTTGGAAACATTAAAATAATATTTTTTTGGGTTTCTTCAAAATCTAAAATATTGGAATACTGAAATCTTAATGTCATTTCTTTTAGCAGTCAAATGAAATAATATCCTAATTATTTATCAATAAAACATTCTTTAAACTAGTTTACAAACTTAATCCAAATCAATATTTGTATTGAAACTCACCAGAGTTACTTAAAAATTAACACATTCAATTCCAAATCACATAAGTAAATCAATCATGTATTTTATTCGATTTAGAATATTCCCCAATTCATTTTGGTAAATTTTAAATTCTTCAAATACATTTATCTCATTCATCATGCTCATTTTTAATTCTTTATTCATGAGTTTTGAGTAATCATTAGACGATTTTTGATTAATTTATCCAAAGATAACATCATCAACATACATTTGGGCAAGTAAAATGTACTTTGATGAGGTTTTCTTAAAAACAGTAGGATCTTCTAGGCCTATAGAAAAAAACATTTTATAAAATAAAAAACATAATCATTTATACCATGCTTTAGGTGAAAATTTAATACCATAAATAGCTTTAGTATGTTTGAAAAAAGAATTTTCAAAATTAGGATTTTTAAAACCAATAATTTGTTCAACATAATCTTCCATCATAAGAAAAACATTTAAAAATAAAGATTTTATATCCATCTAAAATACTTTAAAAATCATATGAGATGTATGGTCTAGGAGAATCATAATAAATTCTAATCTAAAAACTAGGGTAAAATGTTTCTCATAATATATCACCTCTTCTTGGTTGTAAACTTTTTAAAATAAGTATATACTAATTTATAATGATCACATGATGCCCGTCCTACTTATTTTTTTTTTAAAAACTACTTAGTTCATATAATAGGATAATTAGTGGTTTTATCAACTAATTCCCAATCCTTATTCATTTTGAACTAGTTTAATTATTATTATATATCTAATACCCAACTCTCATTATCAAATTATTCTTAAATAGTTTTAGGTTCATGTTAAGAGTGAAAGATATAAAACCCAAAATGGGTTCCTATACTTCTTTTAGTACTTACTACTTCATCTAAGATTACTATAACTATCTCTAAACAGTTGTATTTTGTGGTTCTATGATGTCTAGGAACACACATTCTGGTTCCCTATATTCTATCCTTTCACAATAGTTCCTTTAAAATCATATTACATGTCATCATCCTTTTTAGATACAAAAAGAGGTCCAAGTCTCATGTTTTACAGCAAATCATTTAACTCACAATATTGAATGTTTTTGTGGTCAACATAATCACTTTTATTAATTTTTATAAGAATATAATATTCAAAAATGATTTATTTTTTATTAAAAACTCTTTAATATTTAGAATTTATAGAGTAAAAAATAAATATTCCTTCATATTTATTTTCATCAAATTAAAAAAATATTATCCTTAGTGTTAATAATGTAAACTTTACATCCAAAAACATTAAAGTATCCAAATTTTTATTTTCTATTATTACATATCTTATAGGGTGTATTTTTTAAAAAATCTTGATTATAAACCCATTTGTGACATAACATATTATGTTAACAACTTCAGAACAAAAATGATTTGGAACTCTATATTCCCATCACATTGTTCTAAAATTTCTTGAAAGGTCTTATTCCAATTTTCAACAAAACAATTATATTGAGGTTTCCAAGAGGAAAAAATGGTGTATATGATACCATATTTTGATAAAGAATAATTAAACTCATTGTTTTCAAATTCTCCCACATGGTCACTTCTTAAATAAATAATTATCATTTTTTTGAACTATTGTAAAAAACCAATTAAAATTAGAATAAGATATAATTTTATGTATCAAAATGGAAACCCATTTAAATATAGAAAATTAATTAACTAAAACATAAATTAACAATTTAATACTTTGGATTACTATTCCAGATGGCCCAAATAAATCCTTGTGGATAAGTTATAAGGGTCTATAAGTATAAACATCTTTAATGGATTAAAAAAATGACTTGTATGCATACCCATTTGAAATTAATTTTTTTTCTTTTTATACAATCTACGTTGAGGAAAATATGAAATAATATTTTTTAGATAACCTTCTCATGGAATAAACAATACAATGTGCAAGTCTACTATGAAAAATACAAGATACATTTACTTAAATATTCAAATAGTGTACATTTTTTCTACTCAAGTTGTTAAAATCTAATGTGTATACATTTTCAATTCTTGGGGATTTAAATTTAATGGACTTATTTCTGAAGACAATAAATGATTGATAGAAAAATTTAAATATTAACCTTCATCAAAAAGTTGAAAAATAATTAGCAGGCTTTGTTTCAAGACTTCAACATAAATAAAATTATTGATGAGAACTTAATTTGGAATCTTAAATGATCCAACATGAATAATTTTTATAATACCATTATTACCGAAAAAGTTAAATTGTCTCCAAAATTTTTTGATAATGAGTGATATTTTGAAAAATATCCACTCAAATGTACTGAGTATCCACTATCCATGTATCACTTCTCATTACCATTGGAATGAATTATGTTGTTCTTATATATCTCAGTTTTTATGTGTTTTTTAAAATTCACAGAATCCCTATTTTTATTATAATGGTATTATCTGATGTGTTTTAGATTATAATTTTATCAAAGTAATTTATCTTATGCTGGCTCTATAAGTGTTTATCTTACATTGTGTAAAATATTCATTATAAGAAAAATTATTTTATCTTATGATAATAGAAGTTTTAAAAGATTTTCTTTACATCTACTCATAATAAGGAAAATATGTGTTGTAAGTTTATCTGACTATATATTATACTATATTAAAAATACAATGATTTAGTTTCTACTTACTTAATAAAGAATCATGTTACGAGAAGTAATTATATTATGAAAAGGATATTCATAAAATATTATATTACAAAAATGATAGATGTTGTGAAATATAAATATCAAAACTCTGTAATGTATTTATCTTACACTGAAGAATTATCCTACATAGTTTTGAATTTAGTTTATCTTACTCAAAATATAATTTGAATATCTGTTTATCTTGTGAATACTCTCAGAAGTTTATCTTATGAGAACAATACTACCAGTTGGATATATTACAAAGAATTAACTATTATGAATAATGTCATGATTAATTTCATAATCTCTTGATAAATCATTCAAGATTTTAGAGTATATCAGAAAAGGGATTTTCCATTTAAGTAATGTTCAAATTTTGAAAAGTGTCATTTTTCCATGAATGTAATGATTTGAAGAATAATATCTATGATAGTTCTATTGAAAAATATTATTCTATATTTGGAAAGAATGGAAACATGCTATAATAACTTGTCATATCAAATTTTCAACAGATTATCAACTCAACCGTTATTATCATATTGCTTCTTAAGTTTAAAATCAGAGAGAATATATAAAATTAAAAGTTATCCACTGTATAAAGATATATGATAAAGACCTACAAAGATGCACACACACTAACAAATACTTTGATAAAAGTAATGAAAAATTTGTGGACATAGATACTATATCATACAAAAGATTGTGTATTGTGCTTAAAATTTTATCAGTTTCACTAAATATTATCCATAGATGCACCTTTATTTCTATCATACCCTGATGGTGTATCGTTATCTACTATCGTTTTCATGTTGAAATTTTGTGTTTAAAAAGTTCATCTAAAGTTTATATATTTTTGACACTTGTTGTAAGTGAGTGTTTTAAATCCATTCATAGGCCTTGTAAAGGTAGAGCCTAGATGGACGATGTAGGAACTTTTTAATAAGTGAAATCTACTTATAATCAGTCGGGAGCCCTTATAAAAAGTGCTATTGTACTAAAAATCACCATGCTCATGGATTAGAGTTTTGGTGGATTGGACTAGGAGATTTATATTCCCTGAACCACTGTAAATATCTTATGTTCAATATCCTTTGGTTAAGATTTTATATTTCTGCTACTAAATCATATTAATGAAAATATTTGATCTCATAGACCTTTAAGAGGGAGTTTTTCTACAAATAAAATTATAAGAACTCAATTCACCTCCCTCTTGGGTTTTTAGCTGGCCATTATCTTGGACAAAAAGTGGTACTAAAGATCATTAATCTTGAGTTCATAATTGTTAAAGTTTTTAGTCCGAAGATCTATTTTTAAATGGATTATATCATTTATAACAGAGAAGTTATGTCAATGGTTCGATCCCCTTAAATTAATTATAAAAATTATTGTTTTTGGAAGGCTCACATGACTATACATTTGAATAATATTGGCTTAAAAATTTATCTTAATGTAGTAAATCCTTATGAAATTATTAAGATATAACTTCAAACATGTGATTCTGCAACCGAAGTAGACTATAATCTATATTAAAAATATATGAAAATTACAATATATGGATTTGGAATAGATGAGTTCAATAGTTTTTCATAGTGTTAAACTTATTATAAAATTTATAACACTATAGAAGTTTCTTATGAAGGTATATAAAATGTAAAGGCTACATGGAGTGGTGGTGAAGATTCATGTGAAAGCACATCCTCAGAATCAAAATCTAAAGATCTTTAAAAAATGGACAACATATGCTTTATGGAATATTCATATAAGGTACATACTTACTATTATTATAATCATGAACATGATCATGAATTGAAAAATTAAAATTTCTCATATAAAGAATTAAATGAATACTTTACCATGTTAGAAAATAAGTATGAAATATTAAAGAAGAAACAATTACCTCAATAACTAATAAAATAAATATTTCAATGAATAGAATGACATAAATAAACAAATTTCATATTTTAAAAATCAATTAGAAATGTATATTTTCACATATATTGAACAATATAGAACATTAGTGAACCTATAAAATGAGGTTCAAAAAATTAAAGATGATAAAAGTATTTTCACTAAAGGGGAAGATTATCTAAAAAAATTCATAGTCAGAATAAACTCACAATTTTATTTTAGAATAGAAAGTAAAGGTGAAAGGGACAAACATTATAATAATTATTTTCTTCCTAGTTCTAAAAACAAAAGTATTTTAAAGTTTACATGTTTTCTTTGTGGATAAATTGGACATTATTATAACAGTTATAATATAAAAAATCCTCAATTTTTTGGAATAAAAAATGATTTTCTTTCAAAATACTTTTTGAAATGTATTTCTTTGTTTTATGGACAACACAAACATTTTTGTATCCCCAAGTATTTTATATCTAAAATTATGGGACCCAAGGGAATTAAGATACCAAATAATATTATTGTTTGATTTGTCATTATAAGGAAAATACCACATCAAAAATAATGAAAAATGGTTTAAGGAAAGTTGTTGTTCAAGACATATGTGTTGATATTTCTCTAATTTTCACACAATATCCAAAATTGATGGACGTTATGTCACATTTGGTTACAATTCTAAATAATAAATTGTTATCATTGGATATTTTGGAAATAATAAATCTATTATCATCAATAATGAAATTTATTTTAAGGCTTGAAGCACAATCTGATAAGTGTCTATCGAATTTATGAGGATGGTTATTCAATTTATTTTTCTAAAAATTATTCTTCAGTTTGAAAAGATAAACCCCTCATGTTCAAAGAACCTATAAATGATAATGTTTTAACCATATATCTTACTTATTTAAAAAAAATGTAAATTTTTTGGATACTAAAATTGATGAATCTTGGATTTGAAATAAAAGTCTTGGACATTTTAATGTTCACACCTTGAAAATGTTTTCTAAGAAATATTTCATTTTTAACGTTCCCGACCTTTAATTGGATTCAAAAAAGCTATGTGATTCATGTAAAATGGGAAAGTAACACAAGTCATCTTTTACACCAATTAAAGAATTTTCTACATCTATTCCACTAGAGATTATCCATATGGATCTATTCAGAAATACTAGAATTAAATTCTTACTAATAAATAATTGTTTTTTGTGTTGGTTGATTATTTTTCTAGATTTACATGGGTTTACTTTTTAAGAATTAAATGTGAATCTTTGTTTTGATTTTATCAATTTCTATAATCTTTTTAAAAATGAAAAATATTCCAAAATTAGGAAATTAAGAATTGATTATAGAGGTGAATTTGAGAATCATGAATTTAGTTTATATTGAAAAAAAATGGTATTAAAAATACTTTTTATTTCCTCTTGACACCTCAATAGAATGGTGTTTTTGAAAGGAGGAATAATACTTTGTATGAAATTTATAGAACCATATTATATGAATATAACATGACCACAAATTTTTGGTCTTACCCAATAAACATAACACGTTATATTGTTAATAGAGTTCAATTAAGACATATATTAATGAAAAAACCCTATGAGTAATGAAAAAAAGAGAAAAAAAATCAGGATACTTTAAACTATCTAGATGGAAGGTTTACATCTTGATCACCAAGGAAAATATTGGTATGTTTTATCCAAAAACTGATGAAGGTATTTTCATAGGCTATTCTACTACTTCCAAAGCTTATAGAGTTTTCAATAAAGGTCAAGGATTTTTGAATAATCAACTCATGAGAAGTTTGATGAAAGTGATCATTTTGATAAAAAATTGACTCAAACTAAGGAGATAAGTGATTACCTCAAAGAAATGATACTTGAAACTCTGTTTAGTAATAAAGAGGATAATGATTTGAAACTCTATTATCTTAAACCAAATTTTATACTGGTTGATTCCAGTGAACTGAAAAATGTATTATTTAGATTACCTAGAAATATTATGGACCATCCTTTAGAATCAGTTATAAGAAGCTTAGATGAAGGAGTAAAAAATAGACGAAATATTGGGAACCTAGTATAATTATCTTACTTTTTACCTCATATCGAACCAAAAATAGTAGAATAATCTTCAATAATTGAATTTTAGTTTTTATCTATACAACAAGATATAAATTAGTTCACAATGGAAAAAGCATGATACTTAGTTAATATTCCATTTGACTATCTTATAATTAGAAACAAATGGTTATTTATAAACAAATAAGATGAAATGGTGTTATTATTTTAAATAAAGCTATATTAGTTGAGAAATGTTAAAACTACGAACAAGGACTAGAAAATGAAGAAAACTTTTCTCTCATATCTATGTTAAAAGAAATTAGGATCCTTCTATCATATACAAATTATATTAATTTTAAATTATATCATATGGATGTTAATTATTATTTTTTAAATTTAATTTTAATAAAGGAAGTTTTTGTTGAATAACCCTACAGTTTTGAAGATTTTCACTTTCAAAAATATATTTTTAAACTTACTAATGCTCTATATGGAATTAAAAAAGCACCAAGAGTATGGTATGGAACATTAAGTTCTTTCCTTTTATTAAATGGTTTTATAATATGAATGGAATATACAAAATTATTTTTGAAAATTTAATCCTTAGATATTCAGTTATCACAAATATAGGTTGATGATATTAGTTTTGGGTCAACTAATCAAAGATTATGTAATGATTTTTCAAAACTCATGCAAATATAATTTTAAATGAGTACGATGGGTAACTTAAATTAATTTATAGGATTTTAAAATTAGATAAAATATTTTGGAAATGTTTTAAACCAAAGATAGTACATAATTGATTTACTAAAGAAGTATGGACTTGACAAAAGTAAGACAAATTCAACCCTAATGAGCTAAAATATTAAAATTTATATGGATGTGACTGAAAAACTAGTTGAAAAAAGTTATATATAGGAATCATTAAAAGTTTACTATATATTCATAATAGTAGAACAAAATTTACATTTTCTGTATGTATTTTTGAATGATTTAAATCCAATCAGAAATAATCTATTTTAAATGATTTCAAAAGAATTTTAAGAGATTTAAAAGGAATTGTGTATATTTATATTATTTTTTAGAAAATCTTATGACTTTAATTTAACTTCATATTTATATTCTATTTTCTATGGATGTATATTAGATAATAAGAGAATCCCAGGAACCAATCTTTTTATTGGTAAATATAAACTATCTTGGTCAAGTTATAAATAACACACCGTAGCATTATAAACAGTTGAGGTTGAATATATTAAAGTAGGAAATTTTTGTGCACAAGTGTAGTGGATGAAACACACCTTAATGGATTTTGGATTTAATTTTAATTTTGTACCAATAAAATGTGATAACAACAGTTTTATCAACAATTCAAAAAATCCAAATAACCATTTATGAAAAAGAACATTGATTTGAGAAATAATTTTTGAATAAATTATGAAAAAAGGGTGATACATATTTATAATTTGTTTTCACAAAATATCAATTAGGATACATGTTTACTAAACCATTTCATACTAATAGAGTTGAATTTACTAATTCCAAATTATGATTTTTATTAATTTTACTTTACTTTATTTTAATTTTACCTTATAGCATAATTTGGTTTTCAAGTAAACATTATATTTATCTTGTGTTATTTGTGATTTTTTGTCCCTGTTTTAAAATTTAGTCAAATCAGAGTATGACACCTCACTAAACTTTTATAATGATTACTATACACATCATTTCATGACCATTAACTTATCAAAAAATAAATAAATTATATATGATCTACATGAAAAACCTTTTAAAACCTTTGATCCCTCATCTCTTTGTTTTTTAAACCTTTATTACCTAACCCTCCAATATTAGAAATCCTATCAATAATGGAAAAAAATTCAGAGAACCGATGACATATCCTCATGCAGAATAAATAATCAAAGGGATTCAAGTAAAGTTCTAAGTGGACGGGAAATATATTTTACTTGGATATATAGAGGAAACATTATTCCTAAGAAAGTTATAAACTTTTAGGGATAGGAATATGTTTTTGATGAAAGAAAAAACAATATTTTGTTTGAGAAGGAAGTCTGTGAGTTCTACATGTCCTAATTTTTTCAAAAGTGATAATAATGTCTTGGTCATTGCAACCGTGAACCAGAAAAGTTTCTCAATAACCTCTTTGGTAATGGATGAAGGGTTCAAGTTCCCTTATTAAGAATATATAGAGTTCAGTAATTCATTTCTAACTATATATGGAGTTATTCCACCTAAAATCATTAAATCCATGTTTGTATTTTTATATCTTGATAAGAATCTAGTGAAGGACCTGGAACTAGAAATAAAATTTCTCATAAATTTCATCAAATCTTCCTTTACACAGTGCAGTGATGAGTTTTAAAAAGTTTTATTTCAAGATGTTACTTTATTGTATTTTTTATGACTGAGAAGAACACAAATATAGCATGACATGTTATGGGATTCATGGACCATGTACAGAGTATGATAATAAATTTATATCCATTTGGAAGATATTAACTTTTTATTTTGTAATGATAATATTTTTTTTGATGAAAATACCACAACCCATTGTCATGCAATGATAATGTTGAACACAATTATTTTATGAATAAGTTGATTATGTTGGAATTATTATTTAAACAAGTTAGTGATAATAATTATCGAATAAAAAATTGGAGTAGACCTTTCTTTGACTGAGGTAGTGTCATCTTGAATAGGTTTTTCTAGTGATGATATAGTTCTTGTAGTTTATCTTGCTTCAATATAAAGGTCAGTTTAAAATGATGATATAAGTGATGTTCTTGAAAATGAGACTCTTATAGAAAGAAGAATATGAGAAAGAAGTTTTTTAGTCTAGAGGAGGAAATTCTCCAGAAGTAATCACACATTTTGTTTCTGTATCAATTAGACTTGATGTTATCCCTGTTTCATATAATATTCAAGAGTTGGTATCAGATATCACAAGGTAAGTGAGTCTTGGTGAAGAAAATACCATATCAATTGTGTTGGGTGTAATATACCTTGTTGAAATATTTCCATTTAGTGGGATGAGTGCACGATATAGAACTGAATATGCTGATCTAGCGAGTAAAAATGTTTCTCATGGAAAAGAATAATAAGTAGATAATAAAACCTAGTTGGTTGAAAGTGGAAGAGTAAGTTCAGAGTCTAGATAAACTTTATAATAAAAAATAACCAATGTTGATATAAATCAATAAGTTGAATACACTATAAGAACATAAGTTCATGAATGCACTTTTTCTCTTATTCTTGCTCAACATACACAATAAAAAATTCTTATAACTAAATTAGAAACATCTGATGAGGGAGCTATAGAAATATACTCAATGTATATGCAGAGATAGAATATTTTAAGGTTCAGTTACTAGAGTCCATAAATGAAATTTGAAATCTACGTGATGATACTATCTCAAAAGATAATGTTAATGAAGTAAAGTTGTAAGTTTAGTCTGTGTTTGAAAAGCTATCACTAGAACCCTTTGAAAAATCCTTGAATTTAGTGGATGTTTTCTCAAGGTTATAAAGAGTTTTTTGGAAATAGACATGATTAAGTCTATAATCACCAAAATTTAGTGTGACCTTTTATCCATGTAAGGTATTAAGGATCTTCAAATGGATATAATAAATTATTTTATCAGGTTTACAATCTTTCCATATGGATCTATTATGTCAATTGATTTGTATAAGAAGGAAATAATATCTATATTACAATAAAATGTACCATAACTTCAACATTATATGTCTCAAGTGGAAAAGATGTTAGTTTTATCATTACTAGTTTACAAAATATGTCCAAATCCCTAGAAAATAAATTTTAAGTGTCTAAAATAGGAAAATAAATTATTTCAATTGGTAATTCAACTGGTATGAAGGATAATCAGTTCGATGTTCTGAAGAATCCAGGAGTTGGTTGTTATGCGAAAGGAGATGTACAAAATTTCTTTGAAAATATTTTACAACGATCTTGGAATAGTTTTACAACTATACATGGTTACTAAAAGAATGACATGGTTAAAAGGATTGATGCTTAGGTAGATGAATTATTTAAAATTTGGGTGATATGCCTTCCAAGATTTCCCATTTTTGATTTTCATACTTTTACTTCACAAAGAAAAATAGAAATATCTGACCTTATATAAATTTATCAAACGAAAAATATCAATTTTTCTATAGAAGTATCTTTTTATATACACAAACTATTTTTTAAACTATTTTTTTCTCATGTAGATAGATTCAATTTGATGAGATCTCAATAATCTTCTCTTAACAAGAAATCCTATTCTATATGGATCTCTTTAAGTGATAGAGCAAGACTTTGAGAATCTTTACTGATATTGGGTGATGTTGTCAGAGAAATGGTTTAAACTCCTATACGTTCATCCTCCTTACCATATGGCTAGACTCTATCCTTCAAGAAACCACCTCTACAGAATCATTTCATATTAAATAGTTGATACAACTTCTCAATTTTCCTTTTTTTCTATTTGAATGGGGATTTTACAGACATTTGAATCATGATTGGTTGAATAGTTTTTTTAAACATTTTAATGGTGTTTAAATTTTTTTTAATTCATGCTTAGTTTTCATGTTTCTAATTTATCTCTTTCTTCCATACTAAAGTATTGGTGATTTTTTTGATATTCATCATATTTTTTTAACATTTATTCAAAATTCTTGTCTTATAATTTATTTTACTCTTTCATTAATATTATACCTTTTTGTTGAATAAATTTATCATTATTTTCAATATTTTTATACTTTACTCTTAATGTCTACACTTTATTTAGTTTTAATGTTTTATTTTCCTTAATTATCCAAATATCTTTACTACATATTTTTTTAACACAACTTCATGAAAAAATTTATTCACAATTAGTACTATTAACTATTTATAATATTTCATGTGTAATATTGATTGTATTCCTTATTATACTTATTTTTGATAACACAAAAAGGGGAAAAGAATAAGGAGAATAAAAAAGTTAAAGGATTTAAAAATTTATTTTGGGGATAAGAAAAAGGGGAATAAAAAAATTTAAAATATTTGAAAATTTATTTTGGAGAGAAGAAAAAGGCGAGTATGAAAATTTAAAATCTAAATTTATTCTAAAATGGGGATAAGAAGAATGAATAATAAATAATTTAAACGTTTTATAAAAAACATATAAGTTTTAAATCCCATTTTTTTTAATTTTTTTATTTCTATTAAAAGGGTTTTTTCATCATCAGAAAGGGAAAGAATGTTGAAAAAAACAAATGTTCTTACAACATATCTTAGTTATTATAAGTTTTTATGATTAAAAAAATCCTTATTTTTATTCTAAGGAGTCTATCTTAAGTTTTTCAATTTATACTTTTATCAAATTAATTTATATTACATTGACTCTATAAGTGTTTATCTTACACCTTATAAAATACTAACCCTATAGAAAAGTATGTTATCTTATGAGAATCAAAGTTTTGAATGATTATCTTTCCATCCACTCAGAATCAGAAAGCAATATGTTAAAAGTTTATCTTACCATGTAATATATTATCATAAAAAGAGAATGATTGAGTTTCCTCTTACTTCATATAGAATGAAGTTATGAGGATTCTTTATCTTACAAAAATGATATTCATAAAATATGATCTTACATATGTCAGAGAATTTGTGAAACCAAAGCATCAAACCTCACTATCATATTAATTATATGATGAAGAATTATCCTATTTAGTGTTGAATTCAGTTTATCTTATGCATGGTATAATTCAAAGATCTTTTTTTATCTTGATAATTCTCTCAAAAGTTTATCTTATAAGAATAGTACTAAAAATTTGATATCATATGAAGAATTAGATATTATGAAGAATTTAATAATTAATTTTGTAATCTCTTGATAAGTCATCTAATTCTGTTAGAGAATATTATAAAGGATATTTTTATTTAAGGAAAGGCCTATTTTTACAAAGTGTCATTTTACTATAAATAGAAATATCTAAAAGAGAAGATCTTTGACAGTTTTACTACTAAAGATTATTCCATAATTGTAAATAATGAAAAAATGACCGTAATATATTTTATTATTTATTTTTAAATGGATTATTAACTCAACCATTATTATCATCTCGATACATAAGTTCAAAATCATATAGGAGATATAAAAGGAAGATTTATCCACTTCATGTAGATATATGATGCAAACCTACAATGATGCACACACAATGATGAATACTATGATATGAGTAAAAGACATGTGTAGATAGATAATATCTCATTCAAATGGTTTTGTTATATTCTTAAAAGATTATTATTTTAACTAAATATCATCCAAATCTATACCTTGAAAACTATCATCTTCTTTGGATGTATGTCCATCTAATGTCAGCTGTTTCTTGAAACTATATGCTACAATAGCAATTCTAAAGTTTATATATTTTGGTTTACACTCATTTTAAGTTAGTTTGTTAAGGATATGGATAGGTATTGTAAAGGGAAATATGGGTTGAAATCTCTTGGACCTTTTTAATTAGTGACACTACTTTTACTCAGTTGGGAGCCCCCCCAAAAGGTTGTTAAAGTGAAAATCACCAAACTCATAGAGTAGAGTGTTGGTGGAATGTTCTAGTGGATTTATATTCCTTGATCAACAAAGAATATCCTATTTTTAATTTCATTCCATTAGTATTTTAAATTTACACTTCCAATTCATATTAAGGAAAATATTTGAACTCACAACACTTGTAGGGGGGTTATGCCACATAAATTTTTGGAACTCAATTCACCCCCATATTCAGTTTTTAGCTAGAAATTATTTAAGAAAACAATTGATATCCTTATACCATTTCCCCTACAAAATAAATCAAACAATAAGGTGTTCTGGTACCAATATTCTATTTGATCTAGAAATTTTAGTTACTAAATATTTTAGAATCCAGATATGCTTGTCTTGTCTAGAAATTCCAGCACTGAATTTAAACATATTGTTTTAAATAAATCCACTCATAACACCTAACAAATTGAGTATTTTTAAGACTAAAAGAATTTAAATAATGTCTTATATCTCTAAAATTAAAACAGGTAACATTAAAAATGATTTGTTTTTAGAAAAAGGGAAAAATAATTTCTATAAAGATTATTACTATCACCATTACTTCCTATACCAAATCTTTCTCAAATTGGTTTATTATTTCCTGGTATTTTCTTGAAATAATTTTCCCCATTATTTAAAACATTACAATATATTTAAGGTATTTTAGTTAATTTTGTAATAATTTAATTATATTATCATGTTTAACACAAGATGAAATAGATTCAACTAGACGTGTTTTTAATATGAAATCTATTTATTCAAAGCATCTTTTCCACTTAGAGCAACATCATAATATTTTATAATAATTTTTTTATTCTTTATTAAACTATCATATTTATAATCTATTATGGTAAAATATTTATTCAATTATTCAAAAAAGAAATGTTTATTTTTAATATTCTATTCATGCTCAAAAAAATAAACAAAATTTATTGCAGGTTCTTATACCATATAGAACATGTTATTTTTTTAGGTCTAAGAGTTTATATTTAGATTAAGAAGATGAGTAAACAATAGTTTATTATAAAATAATCTTGGTAGACTTTATATTTATATTTCATAATCATTTGAAATCAATGTTCCTTTTGAATTTATTTTCATATTTCTTTTTGTCTTGAAATCGTGGGAAGTCCGTCTTGATGTATCTATGATTTGTTTCACTCATGAAATATAACCTATTTATATTTTAATCATTTTTTTGTATTTTTTAAGGGTTTCTTGAAATATATTATTTTCTTAAAAAATATATTGAATTTCATTACCAATTGAGTAAGTTCATCATAACATTTAGAACTATTTGAGTTTTATTTAATGGATGAGTTAGATTGTAATATTTATTTTGAATTCTTTTCATCATTTTAAGTAAACAATTTCAATGCATCATTTTACTTCATAAAAAATTTATATTCACCAGCTTCAAATTATATTTTAGCATCATAAACCATAAGAGTACCAATGGGGTATTTTATTTTCAGATCTTTCATAGGTCTGTATTGCCTTATAGAAAATGATATACTATTCCTTTTTTTATGGAAGTACTATATGTACTTTAGGTGTTTGATTTGGTTCTGGAATAGGTGTTCCAAGAGATGCAACATTTTTTTTGTTTTTATAATTCCTCATTTTTATGGGTGATGATTTCTACATCTATCATTATGAATTTATCAAAAATCAACTTGATAATTCTTTATTTTAACTACCTAACAATTTTAGTTCCTTTATAGGTTACTAAAATTGTTTCCCATATATTATGAGATATATGAAATTTATATAATCGATTGAATTCATCTACACCTAATATATATTTAATGAAATTCATGGATTTAGAGTTTAAATAATATTAAAATCCTTGATCAAAACTCTATAACATAT
Organism: Viscum album; assembly: GCA_963277665.1. Lineage (NCBI taxonomy): Eukaryota > Viridiplantae > Streptophyta > Magnoliopsida > Santalales > Viscaceae > Viscum > Viscum album. Next base: position 1,083,137,533 of record OY728136.1, on the reverse strand, counting down.
GTTCTATAGAATCCATCTTATAAGGTTTAACCACTTTCAAGTGCACTTTAAAACTAATATTTTTGAGATAGATAACAATTCTAGCCTTCCCAAAACCATACTTTTCTCAATTTAAATAGGGTGATATAATCATTAATATACCTTATTTAACATCTACCATTATAGTAGAATAAGAGAGAGAGATATTTATACATCAACCAGTAAAAGTTTAAGAAATCCATGTCACTACTTCGATACTAAATTTTTTCTTAGATTAGTTGAACAATGGCCCAAGGGGGGGGGTGAATTGATCTCTAAAAATTCACACCCTTTTTTGAGAATGTCCTAACAAATACTAAAAACTATTATGAAGTGAAATAAAATATAAAAATAATAAATGAAAAATATATATTTTATATTTCTTTTGAAAATAAATATCATCTATTACACTCCACCAATACTCTCTTTGTGAGTTTTGTGATTTTCACTATATCTGTATTTTTCTTAGAGGATACATGACTTGAGTGCTAGTAGATTTCACTTGGTACATACTAGAAGATTGGGATTTTATTGGGATCCTATTACAGTAGTTATGAATTCCTTTACCAACACCCATTATAAAGAGTGTGAACTTACACTAGATATTAAAAGATATATAAAATAATCTTCAGTTTTGGAATACAGTTGCAAGAAACAACTGATGATAGAGAGGTCTTCTAGTATAATAAAATATTTTCTTTAGATAAGATTGATAAAGAACTTATAAAAGTAGAAATGATGTTTCTTAAAAGGAAACGTACAATAATAATAGTATTTAATCATATTTATTCTTAATTTAGTATAATAGATATTGTGGAAGTGCAAGGAATATGACTCTGCATATTAAAAAAGTAGAGATTAATTTTCTTTTCCACATATATACCTCATATTTTTTTCTACAACTTATATATCCTTATATGGAACATATATCATGGTTATATAAATTAAATCAATACAGAAAATCGTTTTTTATATTTATATTTCCAAACATTTCTCGATAGAAATCTTAAGAGTAAAAATAAGGTGATCACTAAATCACTCTTGGAACTCTTATCTTTTAAAGAAGTCATTTGAACCTTATTTATTAAGAACATACTAAAATTCTTTTAAAATAACACTTAATTATTCTTAAATAATCAAAAAGTGATAAATACATTTATTTATAGTAAAACATATGAAAAAAATAATTTTTTATCCGAAATCCATGTATTCTATTTTACATAGGTGAAATATATCTACCGATCACAATACTACACATGTAATTTTTCTACGTAGATAAATCATCCAAAGAAAAAAGTCTATATATATTTTAAACTGTGTAAGTAGATTCAACATAATTTAATTCTCTACGAAGAAGATTTTTTATATCTAAAACTACAACATAAGTGATTATGTGTAGCTAAAGTTTTAATGTATGGAATTTTATGCAGTAGACTTGTTGCATAATCGATGTCACATAGGATGATTCACTACATATGAAGATTTGTGTTGGATGATTCCATAATGCATATAAAATTACATATTTTTATTCTCTTATAAGAAAATTTCATGTTCAAAAAATTATACACATAAGATAATTTTTCAAACATAGAAAAAAAATTTATTTAAGGGTAGAATTAAATTCTGCAAATGAAAATATAATCATAACATATTAAAACAAACATAAAGAGTGATATATTAGGAACATAAAAGGGTTTTTGTGAGAATAAAAACATATAAAATATGTGATATCACATCCCGATATCAATTTTAGGTATGTATATTCATTTTTTTGAAATTTTTTTGTTTTTAACAGTTATTGGGCTGTTTAAGGTGTTTTTGGGAAATTTCTGTTATTTCTGGGTATGTGAATAGTTGGTGTATAGTTTAGCCAAAACATGCATTATTCTTAGAAAACCCAGAAAATATTTTTGTTATGGGTTAGTGAAAATTCACATGATTGGCCCTTTTTAGTTAATCCATGTGGCCAAATCATGTGAATACTTTAATATATAGGAATAGGCACACAGTTGGTACACCTATTGTTAAACTGTATGACCAAACCATGTGACATGAATTAATTAATCCTAAAATTCTTTTCCAAAGTTAATATGCCTCTTATTTACCCCATTATTATTCATATATCATAGTATATATAATATAGGAGTATTTTAGGGATATTTTAGAAATCAAAACGCTTTTAGAGAGCAATTTTGGCAAATCTTAAGGTGTTGGATCTAGGAAACTTGAGGTAAGAGCATGTTCCTCATTATTCTTCACTATTATTTTATGCCTCCCCTCTTCTTCATGGAAGAAACCATAGATTAGGGATGTTATGAATATATCTATGGGTTGTGAAATGATCTAATGGGTTTTATTATTGGTGTTTTGTGAGAGAGTATAGTAGAGACCAGATCTACTAATATATTTGTGCACTTCTTGAGAATTGTCTTGGTAAATGGGTTTTCTTATCTCATTTGATAAAGAGTTTGTTGAATCTAACTTTCTCGATGTAGAGTATGGATGGATCACATAGGTACACTAAGAAGAGGGTAAATCAATGTACCTAATTTTTTTATTGAATACAATTCATTTTTTTATCCCCTCTTACTCTTGAACCTCTGCCTCTGTTAAGGGGAGTGAATCTATTGTGTGATTTTAATAATCACATACACATGAAATGAAGATAATAAAAGAAACAACTGCATAAAAATATTTTTACAAGGTTCAATACAAATACCTACTCCATAACGTGATCAACCTAGGGTTTCTCATGGATTCTCTTATCACTATAAGGTTGCAGTGATTAAAAATTCCTAGAATTAGAACACAATGTTTATGTAGAAAATAAACAATCTTACTGAGTCTATGGTTTTCTTTATACTGTTTTCACCACTATTCTATGGGTTTTATTATACTAGAAACAATATTTATTTAAATATATTCAATAAACAATCTTAAGAAGATATCTATATTACATTGGATGAATTTTCATCAACTAGATAATATTGTTTCTATACTGAAGGTCTTTGATTGCTACTAAATCAACCAGATAATATGTACGTCATCTTTATACTATTTAATTACTGGAATATTATAATACCACTTAAACTTACTTTAATTTATAATGATCAACCGATGAATCTTTCAAGACACTGCAATTTGTCTCTATACTTTCTATATCAATTTTTTAGGTAGATACTTCTTCTTTCAATGAAGTTCCAAACATCTATAAAATGTGTTAACGATTACACACCAATTCATCAGTATTACTTTCACACCTAAAATCAACTCAAATTAAGTAAATTAATGAAAATTTTTCTAGGGAATCCAAAAAATTAACACATTTATTTATATTTTCTATTATTTTATATATTTTTAAATATTTTTTTGGTATTCTCAATTAATCCAGGTCTTTATATTTGAAAGGAAGCATGAATACAACATTAAATTTCCTATTCAGATAACACAAAACCTCATCCTTCTTACTTTGTTCACACATACGCAAACACAAAACCTGTTTATACTATTTTGGTTGAATGTATATGTTTCATGTAAATGTTTCATGCATGTACACATACACCGTCTCCTTTGAATGTACCAAATATGCAAGATAACTTATACCTCAAGAAACCAATCATTGGATTGTGGGATTTTCTATTCATGCAAGCTGAAATTTTCATGGTTCTTCTCCATTTTATAATTCTATGTGTGAAACTCCTCCTCCTCTACAAAGACTAATGTGGCATGTGGGGGGCTCTCTTCACACAAGCAGAATAATTCATGAAAATAATATGTTTTTGAATAACTTCAAGTTTTCTATGAAAAATTTGATATCTCATAGAATTCTCTTGACCCTCATGAAAACCAAGATTTCAAGAAACTGTCTTCCCTTTACGAATGGGTCTACCATTGCTTTTTTTTCAAGGGATATATAAAAATAAATATAGTTAGAAAATCACTAATTCAGGTGTTCTTATATATTTATAGGAAATGATAACCACCTTGTTACACCGTATTAGATCCAATTTTTTATCAATACTGATAACTCCTTCAATTCTCCTCTTTGTATATTGTGAATAGAAATCCTGATTCATTCGAGAAGTTTCAAAATTACGCTGAAAAACATGGAATCTTTGTATAGAACCATTGTGGAAAGTTCCTATTGTGAATATGATAAGGATCACATGCTTCATATATTTCAAGATAATGAAGACCACCCCCTACTTGAATGGCCTCCTCCAACTATGTTATGAGTTCTCCCATACCTCAATCTTTAAAATCAATACATGCATGCAAGAAATTAGATTTCATGCATGTATTTGATTCGATCAAACGAACCTTAAGATATCAACATAGTATTTAAAGGTTTCCAGTATCTCGATCGGTGGATGATAAGATTGATCTCTAATGAACTAGAGATCATCAGGGAGGCCAAGGAAGAGAATGACATCCCCACCTGATCAGATGATTGTGATCAGCTGCATCGTGTGGCCCATGTTTTTCCATCTTTTTAAGACATGTGAATAATAACACATTCTTTAATGTCCCACATCATACATAATATTCATCAAGGACATGTTATAACAAAAAAATACTCCCAAGAGCTTCCAAAAATCCTGAACTCTCCCTTTGTTATGCCACCCTTCATGGTAGCATTGCCACTCTTACTATATGTGCTCTTTATGGCGTACTATCCTCTATGGGCCTTATACATAGTCTCACACCCTTTACACTGATTGGATTTCATGTGCTTGTTTCCTTGGCCATGTTCGACCTTCGAGTCCCGCATGTGACTGGGGTTGAGCTAGCCTTTGTCTCGCATAGTGGGCTGACCATACTTTCATTATAAGGCCCATATGAAATATACATAGTAAATACCAAGTATAAAAGATAAATCCAATCTAATTCCAACTTAATATCATAAAAAAAATACTAAGACTAATTAAATTCCATATCTTCATTTTTATTCATCAGGAAAATTAATACTTTTGTGATATTAAACATTTAGAAACTCCTCATACAATAATATTAATATAGCATAGACACCATTTATCATCCTCATGCAACATATAATTTCTTTTTTTCATAAAAAACATTAAATCTCATTCAATAATAAATTCATCATGAAAATGAATATTTTCATGATATTCATATTAATTAATCATGAATTTTGAAGGGCCTTCACCTTATTAAATGTTGAGGAAAATGTGTACATTCATATTACAATTGGAACATATCATTTAACTTAAGAATAGTTAAAAAATCACCAGAGTTACAAATAGAATGGTACAAGCATGAAATCTAATGCCATTAGATAAATCCATAACAGTTTTTCTAGAATCATAACCTATCATAGAGATCTATATAACCAAATGACAACCAATGAGTCCAAAAAAATAGTTCAACAATCGTCAATGTTACAAGGATAATTGTCCAGGAGTGACGTCAAATTTCATTAGATAAATCCATGAAAATTATCCAGGAATCCTCACCAATCATGGGGAATTATCTTACAAAATGACAATCAACGAGTATATAACAATTATTTAGGAATATTCACATAAATCATGGATAATTATATTAGTACATGAGATTCAAGCAATCCATAAAATATATTCAATCATAATCATCAACCTTTTTAAATACTTCTAAAACTATTTCCATCTTTATCAATCCATGATTAATCACTAATCATAGAGTACTCCATCAGACATTTACTTTTGATTCCTTCTTATATATTGATAAAAATTACAACCATACTTATCGACCATCCACATGGGCCTTTTAATATCCACTTTTGTCTTTGTTGTCAATACTATTTCCTTAAAATCAATATTCCTTGTCCCCTGATTGAAAATAAAAGGAATTTATTAATGTCGGGATTTTCTTCTTTCGTTTAAGGAATTAGTAAATTACTTATTCATTTTATGAAAGAAGGATGGTACCAAATGGTTTACTTGGAAAATATACTTTAGTTGGTCTACTCAAAGCCTAAATGGGGTAACCCAGTGTATAAAATTAGAGATATGAAACCAAGGTTATCTATTATATCCATAACAAACATGCATGTTTTATAATTCTAATAAAAAATTTATCCCACAAAGGGAATCCTATAAAAAAAAGATTCATCAATTAATATATTATCATGCACACTTCAATCAAGACATCAGAAATTTCAAGTGCAAGAATATTTTACTCCCCCTTCCAATGACCTTACTCATCATCAAAACCCCCCCTTATTACACATGTTTGATATAATAAAGACATTGGAAAAAAATTTAATTGGATTTTCTCCATTTTCAAATTCTTTTGAGATGACATGAATGTATAGATATTCATGAAATATGCCTTGATATCACCTCTATTATGCATGCTCTCCATTAAGGGGTTCACTCCCTTCTATTGGACCTGGTGTAAAATTTCATCAGATAGTCTCCAATATGTTCAAATTGTTGATGCACCACCATGTAACAATTTAGATTTCTATAAAATCTTGAATAATCATTATAAAATCTGGTCTTCCACGTTTTCCACCCTATTCTTCTCTTGGGTGTGATATTCACCTTAAAATACCTAAAATATAAGAACAAAAATATTGTATAAGAAGTGAGGGAATAAGGTGGAACACTTATGAGATTCTTAATAAGTATTATAGGGTTGATAATTTCCTCTCAACCCAAGGACTCAGTTCCTTGTATCACTAAGTATCTAGTACTATTCATGATTATGTCGACATTACATTTGAAATTTTGATCATTATTTGACAACATGGAAACTTTACATCCATTCAACTTCATATTGTGTGGATTGTTTATCCTCCCTTCTTCTAGTAGTGAAGTACTATCCCCCAGTGCTTGTTTTTCTATCTTTAACATCTCTATTTGTGCTGGTAGAATATCTATTATTTTCATTATGTAAAACCTTCTTGAACCATATGTATAATTTTTATGAGACAATAGAGTTTTCATGTATTGAAAACCTCCCATGAAATTTGATATCTTAATGCAGAACAAACTATATTCCCTTTTCCTTTTCTCAAGAAAGTTCTTCATCCTCATCTTTCTAAATTTCTCAAGAATCTTGAAATTGATCAGGGAAGATTATTAAGAACTCCTTCTTAAAATATTATGTATTATAGTTTATATATATATTATTAAATGATTTTTAGTTACCTTTAATAGGTAAATTATCAAAATCTTCTTTAGGGATATCTTCAATCAATCTTATATTCTAGTTTCTCTCATTGATTGATTCTCTTCTTAATTTCAGCTTAATTCCATTTATTTCCATTTAATGTTTTCATTGGTCCATGTTATCAACTCTTATTTAATAGTATACTCATTATATCATAGTTTAAAAGAATTTATTTAAATATATATTATCATTCTTCTTGATATTATCTTGCTTCATAGTTTTCTTAACTGCTTTATTTTTAATTATTCCCAAGGAAGAATTTTCAACTTTTTTTTGCTTCTACATTTGTTGTGGTCCCTTATTCTCATAACCATGTGTATATTTAATGGATGGTATATACCATAACTCATCATAACTATGACCACTTATCTTCTAATAATCTCAAAAGTCTTCTAGATAACCAAATGTGTTATATATATATATATTCTTCTTCATCTGTGTATTTTATTTCAGTATTATAGGTTTCTTAATTTATGTACATTTACTCTCCCAAAATTTAGGCCTTTATTAATTTTAATATACTAAGACATTAGGGAAAAAATCTATGTCCTGATAACCAAATTTCTATAATCACCAAAAATATCCAACAAATCTACTTTACTTTATTATAGTAAAAGTTTGGATAGATTTAGTTCTGTGTTGTTTCTATATTTTCCTTTCCTTATCTGGAGAATCATTTTGGGTGTTATTTTTGTTGATCCTACCAGTATCCACCCTTTTTTTTAGTGGAATTTTCATAATTTATATAATCCCTCATTTTCCCATCATTTGGCTTTAAGCCAACACTAGAAGATGATACTACATTAGTGAAAACAGAATTAACTAGTTTAATGGTTACCTTTTTTACATGAGTTTTTAGAAGGTTAATAAAGAGATGATATTGAAACCTACCTTCCATTGATATGAGTCTCTTAATCAATAGTCAGTGTAGAATCATCCATTGTTGGAGCTTAACTATGTTTATTAGTTTGGGTGGTATAATTCATCTTCTCAAAAACTTGTGAAGTTCCAATATATTTCTCTTTTAAATATAGTAATTTATGACCACATTCATGACACTTCATACCTAAGTAAATCTTCTCATTTTCAACTGATGTTATTCTTCCTTCCCATTAAGTTTTAATTTTATTAATTTTTTCTTTATGTAGCCAACTACCTTCATTTAAAGAGATATCAAGGTATTTGATTCTTTTGTATTTAACACCCAATTGGGCTTCCTTGAAACTAATGGTAGATTTATTTGAGTATTCTAGAGAATGGATCTTCTACTTATAATCTTCATGTAACATTTACTTTTCTTCCACTAAATTTTCATGGTCTTTTACCTTAAATGTTTTTATTCATGTTGAGTAGCTCTTACTTTCATAGAAACATTGAACTATGTTTCAATTGCATGGATCACCTAACCAAAAACTTTTCTACTCAGAGTACTCTAAAAAATATTCCATTATAATTATTCTTCAATTATTGAAAAATTTTTATTTAAAATACTCATATATCCTTCCTTTTATTTAATGAGGTCTATGAGGAAATTTCACCTTTTGAATTTATTTGCAAGTGAATCCTCCTATTTATTGATTTATTCTTAAATCTGTTCTCTTTCATAAAAAATATCCTTGAACCAGAAAAGTATATAAGAAATCACTTATTCAGGAAAATTATTCATATACACTTCAATTTGAGAGTATAAATCTTCAATAATTTTGATATATTAAACTTCCTTATAATCTCCACAACTTGAACTAGTTTCTTCAAAAGAATCATTGTCACCTGATTTATAAAGAGGGTATTGATACTTATATTATTTTCTATAGATTTTTCATAGTGTATTTAGTCCCCTCTTATTTCTATTTTATAGAGTCATGGAATAAACATTCATGTTTTATTCTACAAGATTAGAGATTAAATTTTCCACCCTAGGTGCTTCATAATCAACTTCAAATCTACACTTCATATAAAAATTTTAACAGAAACTGTGGATTACGATCAAATTAGAGGTATACCTACTCTATGATACCACTTGTATCTCCTAGATGGATCATGTGAGGACCTTGAGGGGGGGGGGAATAAATATAATGAAATATTTTCTGAATTTACTTTATTTTAGATTAGATCCTCTTACTCTTAATCCTATCCCCCAGTTAAGAGGAATGTATCAGTTGTGTGATTTCAATAATCACATGAACATGAAATGTAAATAATAAAAGAAATTAAATAAAATAATATTTTTTACAAGGTTTGTTATAAAGAAATACTCCTTACTATGATCAACCTGTGGCTGTTTTGTATATTTTCTTATCACTATAATTTTTCAGTGGTTAAATATTCTTAGAATTGGAACATAATGTTTATACAGGAAATAATCAATATTTATAAGTCTGTGGTTTTCTTTATACTAGTTCAACCAATCTTCAATAGTGTTGTTTATACTAGAACCACCAGTTCTTTAATTATATTCAATATACACATTGAATAATATATCTCTACTACATTGGATGAATTTTCATCAACTAAATAATCTTATTCATATTATAAAGGTCTTCTAATGCTATTGAATCAACTAGATAATATGAAAGTCTGCCTTATACTCTTTAATAAGTTGAAGATTCCACTTACACTTACACTTACTCCGAATGGACAAAAGGCCTTAATTTTTATTTTATTATAGATAATCCCCCTTTTAAGGGTTGAAGGGGAACCTATACATGACCCATAGGCCCAAGGTACAAGGCCCGACATGACTCAAAGGCCTAGAGGCATACTATGCCCATAACATGACTCATAGGCCCATCCCACTAGAACTGGACCTCCCCAGCTTCTGTATCATTGATCACCTTTAGCTCCCCACCTGGATTGCTGATCGGCTAGCATTTCCTCGTACAAATCTACACGGTACCTGGTCCCGATAGCGGTTTCCATACCCTCTCATTCATCCAATCTGGTTAGATCTGCTTCTGGTGACTGCTACTAGTGCTCTGATCCTCTTCTAGGGCATGCTCTGTGTGAACTAGGCTACTTCATGGTCTTCAATGGCCCTAAGGCCCTCTGGCCTGAAGGCCTTTTATGGTCCGAAGGTCCTTGATACCCGTAGGCCCAAACCGGTGGCCCGAAAGCCCAAATCGGGTTAATAGATCCGGCTACTACAGTACCGAACAATATATGCTACAGTACTACTACAGTTCCTACTACAATACTACTATAGTAACCCATAAATTCACCTCCACCCAATTTTGAACCTGAGTCTCTTGGATGCCAAGCAGGAGCCCTTACCACTCGCATATGGGCTCGTTGACCACTTACACTTACACTTACTGTCTTTTAGAATGATTAACTGATGAATCATCCAAGACAATTCATGTTGTCTTAATCCTTTCTATATCAATTTCTTAGTTAGATACTCCATCATTCAAGGAAGTTCCCAACATCAATCAAATGAATGTAACGGTGAACACAATTTCTTTAGTATTACCTTCACACCTTAAGTCACCTAAAATCAAGTAAACTTTATGAAAGTGTTGCATGGAATCCAAAATAGAATCAAATTTATTTATGTTGTATTATTTTATGTGTTATTAAATATTTGTTTTAGGAATCTCAATTAATCAAGATTTTTATGTATGCATGGAAGCATGGATACATGATTCAATTTCTTCTTCAGATAACACACATCCTCTTCTTACTTTCTTCATGCAAGCACACAAACAACCTTTTTCTCCTATTTTGGTTCAATGTTTATGTGTCATGTATATGTTTCATGCATGTACGCATACACTATCTCCATTCTACAGAACCAAGTATTCAGGATCACTTATCCCTCACAAAAGCAATATTAGGCTCATGTGAGGTTTTTCTCGTGAAAATAGAAATCCTCATGGTTCTTATCCTTCATGAAAGTCTATATGTAGAAAAAATCCTCCTCCAAATAAAAAAATATGACATGTAGTAGGTTCTCTTCATGCAAGAAGAATACTTCATGGAAACCAGTTTCTTTTTGAATCACTTTGAGTGTGTTGTGCTCAAGTCAAAATATCGTGTAATGATCTTCTCCCTCCTGAAAACCAAGTCCTCATAGAACTTTCTTCCCTTTAATAATGGGTTTGTTGTTTCTATGTTATTTGAGATCTCTCTTAACATGATAATTCACAACAACTCACTCAGTTGGGGGTTATTATATTTTTATAGGTGATGGTCACCACCTCATTACACTACCTTAGATCCACTTTTTAGTTCCTATTGAAGTCTCCTTCAATTATCTACTCTGTATGTCATGGATGGAAATCTCAAGTCATTTAGGTATTATTAAAAGTACGATGAAGATCATGGTGTCTTAACATATCAAATATGTGGTGATTTCCTTCATTAATATAATGAGGATCACATGATTCATTTATTTTGAGATCAAGAATATCAACCCTATCTCAAACATCCTCTTGAAAATATGTTTTCATTTCATCCGTATCACATTTTTGGAAATCTACACATGCATAAAAGATATCATATTGAATGCATGTATAAGATTTTATTGAACGACCCTCATGCTATTAGAAAGTTATTAAAAGGTTTCCAGTTGGTTGATCATCATATTATCTACTTGATCTTTGATAAGCTAAAGATCCCTGAGGAGGATGAAGAAAAAGACGATGTCCCCACATGATCAGACGGTTAAGATCGACCACATCAAGCAACTCATGTTCTGTCCATCTTTCTAATACAGGAGAATAGTACCATGATCTTCAGAGTACCACATTGGACTTCATGTCCATCAAGGCAATGATATAATAAAGATCCACTCCCATGATCTTCCAGAAATCCCAATCCCCCTGCCTCTATGCCACTCTACATGGTGGCACCACTACTCCTTTAATATGCTCCCTTCATGGTGTGCCATTCTTTGCTGGCCTTATACATAATCTCACACCTTTTCCATCCATTTTATTTCCCATAATGGTTCCCTCATCCACTTTCAACCTTCATGTATTACACATGGCTGGGGTCGGGCTCTAATTTTCATGATCAATGGGTTGTCCAAACTTTTAATATAAGAACCATTTGAAATATACATAGTAAATACCAAGTAAAAATCATAAATCCAATATTAAGAAAACTTAATATCATAAAAAATATCAATCCTAATTAAATTACTTCTCTTAATTTTTCTTCGTCATGAAAATTAATATTTTCATTCTCTTCAATAATTATAAATCCCTCATGTAATAATATTAATATTAGATAGCCTTAATTTATATTCATCATGAAACATATAATTTATTTTACCATTTAAACATTTAAATCTCCTCAATCAATCAATTCATTATGAAAATGAATATTTCCACAGGATTCATATTAATTCCTCATTCAGTTTTCTTGGCCTTCATCTTATTTAATGTGAAGAACAATGTGAAATTTAAAATTATAATTGGAACATGTCCTTAAAATTAAGAAAAATTACACATTCATTAGAGTTATAAGGAAAAGTTTCAATCCTATCATCCAATGACATTAGATGAATCCATAAAAATTTTCTAGGCATGATCACCTATCATAGAGAATTATATTACCAAATGAAAACCAATGAGTCCATAACAAATAGTTCAACATTCTTCATAGTTACAAGAATAATTTTTCAAGCATTAAATCCAATTCCATTAGATGAATCCATAACAATTCTCTAGGAATCATCACCAATCATGGAAAATTTTATTAGAAAATGAAAACCAATGAGTAATAAAAATTTTGTAGGCATCATCACATCAATAATAGAAAATTGTCTTAGTAAATGAGAACCAAGGGATAAATAACAATTCTTTAAAAATCATCATCATCCTTCTTGAATACATTTCAAAATCTTTCCATATTTCTCAATCCATGATTAGTCATTAATCATAGATGAATTCATTATACATTGAATTTTTATTCCTTCTTATAGATTTACAACAAACAGAACCATAATCATCAACCATCCACATGACATTTTCACTTGATGTGGTTTTCATAGTTTAGAGATATCTTTTACATATTAGGATCATTCATTCCTCTTAGCGTGTGGATTCCATTTGTTGAAAAAACCCAGTTTTTGAGGAAGGTGGTTTCATAATGAGTCCTTTTTATGAACTTTTCTTGTTTTCTCATATTAAATTAGTTTTCTAAATTATTTAATGGCATGATATATGATTCTTGAAATGTGAAATTTAGGTTTTATTTGTAAATTGGATTTAACGTTTGGTGTTTCTCCTAACAATGGATTTCATGTTGTTACGTTATATGGTATGTTTGATTATTTTATCTGTGAAATACCTTTTAAATAATTTATAATATGAAAATATAATCCTAAAATTGTGGGATGTTTGTGAAATTTAAATCCTTTATGTGTCATCTATGAATCATTAGAATTTGGGTTACTTAGAAGGGGGTATATTAGAATAGACACACTTAGATGGTTTGTAGCTAAATGGAAAGGGCTTATGTTATAACTCTCAAAACAATTTACTATGATAGGGGGTTTCACTTATCAAGGTGATATCTCATCCCTAAGATCATGTTCTTGGGATATGCACACACTTAGTCTTTTGATCACTGAGGTATGTGGATCCAAGTTAACCTGAACCTAATCTACCCTTGGAATAGTTTCTATGGTTCTAATTTTGGATTTAAATTCATAAATGATTTTTAAAATGGTTTATTTGTAAATTCATTGACACTTATTTTTTAGGGATGTTTTATAAACTAGTCTAAAAGGGTGGATTTCAAAAAATCATTAAAAATTGTGTTTATGATATATTTTATGAACTCTATTTCTTTAAATTGGAATAATTGGTTTTTTTATAAATACTTATTATGAAATAATTGGTGGGATCATACTGGGATTGTTTTCCTCACACCCTATATATACCTTAGTGTGTGTATATTTCTTGTTTTATTTGAAATATGTAAAGCTAAGGTGCCCCATGAAGGTAGTGGGTATCCATGTAAGTGGTGTGTGGGAGTTTTTTGGTGACATAGTGGGATGTTGGCCGTCATATCACCTAGAGATGGGTTTTTAGTGTCAGTTACTTTGGTTTACCTCGTTTTGTTTCGAACTAATTTTTTATTATACTCTTTGAGTTTTATTGTCTAATTTGTAATGGATTGTTGTGTATCTTTTATAAATAACATTGACCAATTTAATGGTTTATTATAGGGAAAATAATTCCAAAAGGTATTTATTTATGCCAAAGAAATTTTCACTACCCCATGGGGATCTAAAATACCTTTCAGGCCTTTCCAAAGGTTAACTCATGTGTTTGGTTTAGGGATGAAATAGGTTGGTTCATGAAAAGTTTATATCAAAGTGAGCTTTCATTTCTCAAGGTATTAATTTCTTGGGATATTCTGGTAGACATGAGACATGATTTTCAGGACTTAAGGGGTTGGTTACGAGTGATTTATTAACCATCGCTCATCATAATGATCCTTAAGTTACCATGATATGTTAAGAAGTGTGTATCTTTTGTTGATTTTTGATATAACATAAGTTATTTGATTAATTTATTTAATTAAAAATGAGAGTTTTCACTGGTATTATTATCTCTATTATTTCATTGATTTTATACCGTGACCCTAGAAGGCTTTCTGTAATTCTTATGGAGGGTTCGATGGATGATGTTTCATAATGAAACCCTTCTAGTCAATCATAATATTATTGAAGGGGTAGTGGGAAGAGTATGTTCCAAAAAACATGGTGTTTTACCTGACCAAACATGAGATAGGGAAGTGAAACTAGTGATTGTAGGAGATAAACATTGATCACAAGAGTTTATTCACTAAAAAAACATGATCCTAGTAAGGAACAGACGATCCTTACAAAGAGGATGACTAGTTGGAGAATATTGAGTGGATCCTTGAATTCTTTGGAACTATATATTTTGTCATAGTGAAATGAGCCACATTTAAGTTTGATCGACCTAGATAAAGATAGAGGGATGCAATAGTTTAATCAAAATAACATAAAGATTTAGAGTGTAATAACTTTAAGTCCATTTTTTCGAGTAGTTTTTATCAGAATCATTAGAAATTGATAAATCCATGGAGTTACTCACCCTTAAATAATGTGATTGATCTATAATGGAAAATTCCAACCACTTTTCTGAAGAGGATGTTTCTCTATTAAGATTATATCATGTGAAATGTTAAAGAATTATAGGTTTTAAATGGATTTGAGATAAGATATTATATCTCATGTTTATATTTTAAATAATACCACCTATTCTAAAGTGGTTGATATAACTATGATGGTAGATATTGGTCTGGAAGGAAGGTTAAGGTTTTTTGAAATTCCTCATAATCATTGTCTTAGTTTCAATGGATCCTCTAGAAAGAAAAATAATTAGAATAAATATTGTAATGGTGGAAATAATGGCTTCTAGAAGTACAAATATACCATTACTACATGATTAGATAGTATTATAACACTAACTTGCTACCGATGTGGAAAGAAATCATAGCTGAGTTGTAGTTTCCTTGCACCTCCTAAAATATGTAACTCATGTAGATGTTGAGGTCATTTAAAAAAGTTATGATAGTTTATTTCGATTCACTATTGTGGTATAGGCTCATTGACACCTAAAGGGTCTATAATGTTGTTGGATTTTTCAAATACCATGTGGTTTTATCCATATTCTTCAAGAACAAAGAAGTTTCATACAGTGAAAGAGTCTCCAGTGAAAGATAAAATGGGCCTTACAATTGTGAGAGGCACAATCTCTATTTCCTCATATTTATTATTTAATTTGTTTAATATGGTTCCATCTCATTCCTTTATATTATACAACTTCTTGAATATTTTTAAACCTCCAAAATAACTCATTGCTTTTATTTTATAATTGTTGACACCACATAGAAAGAAGAAGGATAAGCATTTTTTGATGTCCCTCATGTTCTCTTTTGATATCAACAGTCAAGTTATTTTGGTATTTTTTGGTTCTTGACTTGGATATCTTTGATGTTATCCTTAGGTTGGATTAGTTAGTTTCACATGAAGTATAGATTGATTTATATCAGTGGAAGGAGTTATTTACTTCCTCTGATGGTAGATCTTATGTGTTTCATGGATAATGGGATATAAGATATAGTTGAGAAGGTCCTATTTTACCAAAACATGGAATATTTATTTCCTCTTTCATAGTTTAACATGAGGAAAAACCTATGGGTTTTGATATTTCTTTGGTAGTTAAATAATTTCATTATGTTTTTTCCAATTGATTTCTCTAGTATTCCTATAAATAGGTAATCTTAGTTTTCGATTGATTTTGTACCAAGAACACAACCCATATCCATTACATTATACCATATGACTCTGGAAAAATTTATAGAATTAAAACATCAGTTACATGATCAGAAATATAAATAATTCATTCATCCTAGTGTATTGCCTTGGGTAGTCTATGTTCTTTTCAACAAAAGGCTAATGGGACTCCTTGTTTGAGTGTCAATTATCAGAATAATAAGAAGTTAAAAATTAATAATCTATATCCTTTTCCCCATATAAATTAATTTTTTGATGAACTAAAGGGATTAAAGTGGTTCTCAATTAGCAAAATTTATTCTGGATATCATCAAACCAGAGTTACAAAGTTTAATATTCCAAAGACTGTATTCAAGAGATGGTATGACCAATTTGAATATAATGTGATTCTTTTTTGTTTGTCTAGTGATCCAGCTATTTTAATGGACATGATGAATTAAATTTTCCATTGGTACATTTATTACATTATCATGTTATATGTGAACAATATTCTGGTTTACTCGAGAATTGAATATGTGCATGAGAATCACTTTAAATATATTTTGGGAATATTTTAGGAAAACCAACTTTATGATATGTTATTGAAATTTCATTTCTATATTCAATAATTTATGTTTTTAAGAGATACAATTTTGTAACATGGAATATATGTTGATCATAATAAGGTGAAATCTATTTTATAATGGTAGAAACTACAAAATTTTATTTAGATTCAAATATTCTTGTGTTTGGTAGGATATTATCAATGGTTTGTGAAATACTACTCAAATATTGTGTCTTTAATGACTACACTTACCAGTAAAGGGGGAAAATTCACATGATATGTGAGGTGAAATAACTCTTTTAACGAATTGAAATGAAACATGACTTCGACAACTATTTTGATTTTACAATATGTAAGAAAAGGATATGCGGTGCTTTTTGATGCTTCAAGTATTGGATTGGGATGTATTTTTATGCAAGGAGATCATATAGTGGTGTGTGAATCTCATTAACTTTTTCTACAAAAGTTTAATTACCCCACCCATGATTTATAACATAAAACAATTATGCATTATCTAAAGAGTTGGTGACATTATCTCTTTGGGAAATGGTTCATTATTTATTCTAACCATAATAGTTTGAGTTATCTTATTTTCAGATGGACATGAACCTTAGGTAGTGGGGATGGTTGGATTAACTTTGGTCATTTGAATTTGACATTTCTTATACCTCAAGAAAAAGGAATGTTGTAGTGAATTATTTATGTACATATTTTTTTCTCCAATAGTGATGAAATCTATGGGAGAATGGAATATTATATGAATCTATTCTCAGATAGACCTGGATGTGATGGAGGAATAGACTGGTATTATTTTGGAAATTTCCCAATTCTTTTCAACTCTTTTTGAGTATAGTTTTAGGAAAAATAACGGGATAAAGAGTTTAGAAGCATTGAGAACTCTTCATATTATAGGGAGAAAATTATTGATTGGCCTCTATTCCCAGAAATTATTCTTTGTTTTAGAAACTAGTGATAAGTTCCTTCATCTTTAAGGAGGAATATGGTGTAAAGTTTTCATTTTTACAATTGGGTTGTTAATCATAGTACAATGAATATTTATTATCACATGAATTGTAATTTTTGTTGTCTAGGATTGAAATGAGATATAATTGATTTTGTGTCTCATTTTTATACCTTTCAGCATATTAAGGATGAACTTGAAAAGAATTCTAGATTTCTCCAGACTTTCCTAGTTCCCATCTAGAAATGGGATAGTGTGTTAATATATTTAACTATTAGTTTAACAAGGACTTAGTATGGGAAGAATTATAAAAGGTTTTTGATTGATTAATTGACCAATTACACTCATTTCATTTTGATTTGAGACACATCCAAGGCTAGGGATTTAGAAAAGTTATACATTTATGAGATCATGAGGTTTCCCAATGTTCCATTTTATTTTATTTTTGATATGGACCCCTAGTTTACTACTCAGTTTTGTAAAGTCCTCTAGGAGGTGATGGGTTATCAATTTAAATTGAGTACGACTTAACATCCTCAAATATATGGAAAAAATCATGTGATTCAGATTTTAGAGGATATTATCTATTTTTGTATCATGGATTTTGGAGGTTTTTTGGATAACTATTGGGGAATAGTTGAGTTATCTTATAAAAAATATTACCAAACATCTATTTGAATGTCCAATTTTGAGGTATCTTATAGTCCAACTTGTAAATATTATATTTTTTGGTTTGAGGTGGGTGAAATTTATATAGTGGTACCATGATTTTTTCATGAGACATCAAAAATTAAAATTATTCATGCATGAATAGTGATGCAATAAAATCCACATAAATATTATATGGAATATCAATGAAATCCACTATAATTATTGGTATGTGAACAAGTGTGATGGTCAGAGTAGAGTACTAAAGTGGGGGTTGAGTTGATTATCTATAAAAATTTCTGTTTGAAAAGTATTCTTAAATGGTTCCCCAATAAAAATAAATATAGCCTAGTTAATCAAAGTAATATGGTTATAAAAGTTTGAATATTTAAATAACTTCTCAAGAGATTGACTAATTCTTAGTAATATTAATATCAGTTATTAATATTACTTTTTAAGATATTATTATACGTAAAAACAAATATAACTTATTTCCAAGATTAACTATTAAAGTACATTTAGTGATTTCTAAATTATACAGTAAAATAGAGAAAAACAAATTAAACAAAATAATAGATATAAAATAATTGGTTCAGTATCAATACGAGACCTAATCCACTCCACTTGATGATCACCTACCAACAAGTAGTTTATATTAACAAACTTGATCCACACCTTTGATCAGGGTAAACAATAGTACACCGGACTATCCAGGTCACACGACCTCTTACACAGTTCTCCATTGGTATAAACTAATAGTTCACACTGGGACCTCTTCCACACTTATCCATGGGAGTAAATAAGTGTAAAAATATATGAGAGGAAGGATATCTTGTATCCTTCAGTTTAGTATAGGGGACAATGTGTGTTCTAATACTGACATACACACATTGCTCGAATGCTAAAAAAATACACAATAGAGAAAAAATGATGAAATGAGGTTAGAAGTGATCTGAGTGTTATTATATGGAGATCTGGACTTCTAGGATGAACCAGATATCGGAATCGAGTCCTCTTGTGAGAAACAATGTATCACAAGTCAGGTTCTCTAGATTCCAGTTAGATTTGGCTCGGGTTCTTCGTGGAGCTGGTATTGCGAAAATGTTCTTGAATCTGATCTATGGTATCCTAGTGAATGATTTGTGTGTTCTTTAGATGTATTGAGTTGCATGTGTGAGTTCTTTTCTAAAGAAATCTTGTGCTTATTCATTATCATGCGCTTCCTATTTCTACGCCACACTTCTCTTTTTATTCTTAGAGTGCATATGTTGTAGCTGACATGATGCATGTATTCTACACCTCGTACCTCATACTATCAGGTGACATGTCTACAAAGAAATATTAATTATGTTAGTGCATTTAAAAGACTCTAATATGACCATTAGAATTAAATTGAAAACAACAAAACAAATTAAAGAACAATGTCCAGGGCTTTCTGGAAATAGTATCTTCATGAAATGGTGTATCCATGAAATGTTATCTACTTATTTTCCTTTGAGTGGTGAGATAGTTATGATTTCATAGTTGTATAGAGATCAGGAACCGGTAGCACAAATGTAGTGTTAGGATCATGATGTCTGGTCCTTTTCCAAACTTCAAATGGTGTCTCAACAAGGAACCGTTGTCAAAAACTTCAACAGATCTAAAAATGGTTTCGGTGTTGGGTCATAGTGTCTGGGTCACGATGTCTTGTAATAGTGTCTGGGTCATGGTGTCTAGTCATGGTGTCTGGTCACGGTGTCTAGGTCACGGTGTTTGGTCATGGTGTCTGGTCACAATGTCTGGTTCCTTTGCCAAAAAAACACAACCGGTGGAAGACTCGCAATTTCTTAGACTTAGCCAAATATCAGTATACAGATGTAAACAATGATATTCATAGAATAGAATATACCTAATCATTTATCTAGGAAATTCATTATAATAAAAATTAAAAGTAGTTTACAATAATCAATCATATCACTTAAGATATTGGATGAGTTTATTTAAATCATAAAGAAACCATCCATCTGTACACATGATTTGAGACAGATTAAACAGGATTAACAAGATTTACATAATGTATAGGTTTTTGATCATTAAAACATGATTAACACATGAGGAGTCAAACAATATCCCCACTTTTGATGATCAAAAATCATGTTTGTGAGATATCTATTCTTAGTGAATGTGCCTATCCCTTAGTGTGCATGTCTCTCCCCCTTTCGGGATTATCAAAAAGAGTACAAAAGTAAATAAGAGAGGAAGAAATAAAAGTTCACAGTGCATTAGATGGATAAAAAAGTGTCATTAAAAATAGTAGGCAACGAAAATAAAACAACATCCCTATCAAAAGATAGTAGTCACTTTTCTTCAGTAGTGGTTGTCCTGTCTTTGCCCTTGGTGGAAACATTACTTGAAGCCACAAGAGTAGATGTATAAGTGGAAGAATGAAGTGATCCAACTAACATAGAAGGTATAAGGAGTCCTTAAAAATAGAAGGGGTCAAGGATGGTTTGGTGGAAGACCTCGAAATTTTTTGGTCAAGGATAACAGGTCTAATATGACTCAGAGCCTGAGATATAGACATAGAAGTATAGGCAAGGGAAGAGGATGAGAAGGTAGGAAAATCAGGTCTCAAGGGTGCAGCTGTAGGAGCCACAATAGTAGTGCTCTGCACATGAAGATAAGGCCTCAAAAGCTTGATGAAGTCAGAAATAATCTCACCACCACACTACATCACTTTCTCAAAGTCATCCTTGTTCTACATGAACTTCTCCAAAAAATGAGTGAAATCTTTGAGCTTTTGGGCTTGAGTTTTGAAAGCTTGAGTGATAGGAGGTATTTTTAGATTTTCTACAAGGTACTTGAATTGGTTTGTAATATCATTATTAGAGAAGATCCTATTGAAGTAGAAGTCAAACTTCTTAGTAATTTCCTCTTGAAAATAATTGGAAATATTGGAATGAATTCTCACCAAATCAAGAACTATGTCACTGTTCTTGTGAACCACAGATAGATCCTCTTTGTCCAAGTCACTGAGAAAAGACTAAAGTTCTTCTTTAAAAATTGTTTTGAGAAGATCACTATCCAAGGAGGGTTGAGACAATTTTCTAGAGGCACTAGAAGCCGTAATAGCTGAAGTAAGAGACTTCAGTTGATTCAGAACATTCTGGAGACAACCTTTATACACATCAATCCACTTTTTAAGACCAATAACAAGCTCACACATTTTGTGAAAAATTTTCTTATTTCATTCAACCACCTTTTCAGCTAAGGAAGTTAGGTTAGGTTGAATCAGGGAGGCTACTTCCTGTGGAATCTGACCACTAACATCCTCAACAGGATGAGAAAAAGGTTATAGTCCTCAGTTCAACACTATATGCATAGCTTCAACCATTCCACTAAGAGACTTCACTTCATCACTGAGTTATTTGTTCTCAACTCCGACTTATTGAATTTCATGAAGCATTTTTGGCTGAATCTGCCAAATAATCTTCTCTAAAAATAATGAATCATCTCTTTCACTCAAGTTTTTTACAAGAGTATGATGATTATTCATGTGATTTTCAACCCCAGCAAATAAGGTAGCTCCAAATTCTTTTAAATCATCCTTACTTGTCATGTTTGAAGGTTATTGTAAAGGTTCAGGGATAAGAGCTGAGACATGATCAGCTTCCTTTGCATCTATAACATCAAGAGAAGATACTGGTTTCAATTGAAACACATTTGAAAAATCTATACCTTTAACTAAGGCTTCCTGGGAATCATTCACAACAGAATATCTAGGAATGTTATACAATGTATCCACAATGCTTGAATCAATAAGATTTGGCACTTCAACACTTTCCAGATTCAGGCGCTTCTCCCCCTCTATATGTGCATCTTTCTTAGGACTAAGAGATTTATATCCTTGTTCTAATTCCAAGATTTCAACCCCAATAGCCTCACCCATTCACATTCTATCTAATTGAAAGGCTTGATCCATTACCTCTTCAGCAGATGGGATAATTTTAGGAAGAATTTTTTCCTCTAGGTGTTCCTCAAGAGAAGCTTCTTACTCAAGAGAAAGATCTTCTTCTAAATGTTCTAACAGAACAACCTTTTATTTTTTAATAGCAACAAATTCTTCTTTAGTGGAAGATTATTCTAGATCAAAAATATCTTCAAGGAAAGGTACTTCCTTATCAATTAAGAATTGAAGAGTAGGTTCACTGTCTTCTTCATCCAGGACAGTTTTCCTTATGGGTACAATAACCTCTTCTTCTCCCTCACCAGAATAGTCAAAAATTTCATTTGGTTCCAAACCAGGATCAGAAATTTCCTTAGGTCTTGAAAAGTTCTCAACGAGGTTGAACTTTTCATAGACTCTGTCATTATATTAAAACCATTCTTTTCTCCATGGATTCCAACTGATTTTAATTATCATGACTATAACTTTTGAAATAAAAAATTTATAGTCCTTAATGACTTCTTCATCTGGTCCAACTAACCCTTCTACATAAAACATAACTGAGATTAACCTTGATTAGAACATGCAGTTTGAATTGGAGGTTGTCTTGATCAACTCACACATATAGAGTATAAAAAAATTTCATAGATTGATCTTGTGTCCATTATTTATAAGATGTATCAAAAATAAATCTTGATAATCGAGTGGAGAAAAATAAACCTTGCGGGGGATGATCAGATTCTGAACAAATTTAATCAAAAGTCTGGTCTCCCCATCTAACTCAGCAGATATCGCTCTTCTCTTTGTTTCATTCCTAGTTAAGCTTCTCAAGGATTCTTCCTACACAAATATATCACGTGGAGGTGGAGAAACTCTCAAGCAGTCTACAAAAATACCCTCATGAGTTAACCTTAGGAAAGAATCCCATAACTATGAAGAAAAGGTACATCTTTTCCCATTGATCCATATTCTCAGAACAAAACCATTTTTTGTATCAAAAGAGAATTGAACAAACTGATAAAACTGTGCAACTAGCTTCAGGTATATCAGCCTATCCTCCTTTGTGAACCAATCCAACCATTCTTTCTCTATTAGTACTTTCAATACTAAAGACTTAATTCACAGAAGCCACTTAGGGAAAATTTTCTTTTCAGATACCACTGTTCTGTTCACCAGGTTCGCATTCAACGAACCTTCAAGTGCTATCTTCAGTCCAATTCTAATATTCTTCTTTGATCTATGCTTCTCAAGTGTTAATGACAATGGGAGTTTCATTCTAGGCATTCAACAATGGTTCTATAAAGAGAAAGAAAGGTTGAAGAAGGGGTTATAGTTTGAGAAGAGAGAGCTCGGGTGACGAAAGGAGTGAAAATTCTTTAATTTTTATCATTTAGGGATACCAAGCATCGTAAAATCAATAGAGAGATAAAGTAAAAAGAATAAAATAATTAATTATTGTGATACGGGTTATAGTATGTAAATAAAATGATAAAGCGTCTTTTTGGTGAGACCGTAACAGACGTTTATGGTGATACTGGAATTGGCTTTCATAGTGAGACCGTAACAGGCATTCACGATGAGACTGTAATAGGATTTCATGGAGAGATAGTAACTGGGAGATTTCTAAACATTTGAGACCATATTTTTTAAGATAGTAAGTGCGAGAAAGTAACCAAGAGATAGTAACTGTGAGACCATAAACATGAATCAACAACTTTTAAGATAGTAAATTATAGAACTGTTAGAGTTTAGACAGTAAACTTAAGACAATGACTTGTGAAAACGTAAACTATGAAATAGTAAGCTTTGAAACAACACAATTACTACTTAAGATTTATCATTCCTAAATCATGTATGATGTAATCTATTCATTCAAAATTTAATGGTTTGGTGAATATATCAGCAAGAAGATATTTAGTTCCAATAAATTACAAAGTGGTATAACATTTTTGATAATGATCTCTCAAAAAGTGATGTCTTACATCAATGTGTTTTGTACTAGAGTGTGAAGTAGTATTTTTTGGGATGTTAATAGAACTCTTATTATCACAATTTATAGGTACATGCCTGAATTTATATCCATAATCTATTAATGTGTGTTTCATTCACAAAGTTTTGGCACAAAAACTACCAGCAGCTACGTATTCAGCTTCTATAGTTGATAATGAAATAGAGTTTTGTTTCTACTGCACCATGATACTAGTGACTTTCCTTAAAAGGGACATGTTCCATAGGTGCTTTTTCTATCTAACTTACAACCACCGAAGTCAGCATCAGAATAACTAACTAATTGAAATGATTGTCCTCGGGGATAGAACCGTCCTAGATTGGGTGTATGCTTGTGGTATTTGAGAATTCTCTTAACAAAATTTAAAGGATATTCCTTAGGGTTTTCTTGAAAATGAGAACACATAAATACACTAAACATAATGTCAGGTCAACTAGAAGTTAGGTAGAGTAGTCTTACAATCATTCCCTTTTAAGTGGTTTGATCAAAAAAATTCCATCTTTATCAAGATCCAACATACCAGTAGTACTCATTGGAGTGTCACTACTTCTTATATAATCCAATCCAAAACGTTTTAGAATATCTTAAGTATATTTACTTTGATTTAAAATAACACCATCATTATTTTGAAAGATTTGAAATCCAAGAAATAATTTTAGTTCACCCATTAAACTCATTTCAAATTCATTTTTCATCAGTTTAGAAAATTCAATACAAAAAGTAATTTTTAAAGATCCAAATATAATATCAATGAAATAAATTTGAACTACTAAAACATAATTAGAAATTTGTTTTATAAAAAGGGTAGGATCAACTATTACTTTTGTAAAATCTTTCAAAATAAGAAAAGTACTTAGTCTATTATATCAAGCTCATGGAGCATGTTGTAAACCATATAAAGATTTTGATAATTTAAAAATATTATTTGGAAAATGAGGATTTTTAAAAACGGGGGGTTTCTTAACAAAGACATCCTTAGCTATATACCCATTCAGGAATGAACTCTTGACATCCATTTGATATAGTTTAAAATTTATATGTGCATCATAAGCAAGAAGAATTCTGATGGCTTCAAGTCTAGCTACTGGTACAAAGGTTTCATCATAGTCAATTCCTTATTATGGACTATAACCATGTGAAACCAATCAAGACTTATTTCTAACTATATTACCAGATTCATATACCTTATATATAAACACCCACTTAGTGACTATTGTAAATGTGTCGTTGGGTGTGTCAAAAAGTTTCTAAAATTTGTTCCTTTCAAACTGATTAAGCTCTTCTTGCATATCAATTACCCAAAATTCGTCATTAATAGCATCATTAATGTTTTTAGGTTCATGTTGTGACACGAAGACTTGATATTGAACCTGATTTCTAATAGAAGCTCTATTTTGAGTTACATTATCTGAATATCCTACAACAACATCTAAAGGATGATTCTCAAGAGTTCTGACATCTCTAGAAAAAGGACTAGTGATTTTAGGTTCTTCAATAGGTTTGGGTTCATTATGACTTGAATTTAAAAAATTTCCATAACTGAATGTTTTCACAGATTTCTTTATAGTATGGTTAGAGGATTTTTAATTAATGTCCATATTTGATACATCATTCTCTAGGTTCTCTAGAGAGGTCTTAGGCTTATGTGGATCTATTTCATCAAATTTGGAATGGACAAATTCTTCCACACATTTAGTTATTTTATTAAACACTCTATAAGCTTTACTAGATATTGAATATCATAGAAATATTCCTTCATCACTATTGGATGTGAATTTATCATGATTTTCCTTAGTATTAAGGATATTGAATTTGCAACCAAATACTTTGAAGTAGCTTACTTTGGGATTTCTATTATTCTATAATTCATATGGATTTCTTTTAAGAATAGGTATAATCAACACTCTATCACTAATAAAGCATGTTGTATTTATAACTTCAACTAGAAAATAAATAGGTAAGTCATATTCACTAAGCATGGTTCATGAAATCTCTTGCAAGGATCCATTTCTTCTTTCTACAACTCCATTCTGTTGAGGTGTTCTACGGGAAGAGAAATTATGACTATAGCCATTTTAGTGAGCAAAAGGATTCAAACTTTTATTTTCAAACTCATGGACATGATCACTTCTTAAGGATTTAATTATAAGTCCACTAAGACTTTCTACAGTTTTCACATATTTTGTAAAATGAGAGTAGGCTTCACTTTTGTAATCGAGAAAAAAAGTCCATGTATATATAGAATGGTCATATACAATAACATAAACATAGTTCTTCCCATTTAGACTAGAAACTCTAGATGACCCAAACAAATCCATGTGAACCTGATCTAGAGGTTGAGAAGTTGAAACTTATTTCTTTGGTTTGAGGGAAATTTTGTGTTACTTTCCCTTTTGACAAGGATTTCACACTTTATCATTTGGAAACTCAAGTTTGGGTAGTTATTTGACTAAACTCTTTTAGTTAACTTTCTAAGAGACTGAATATTACAGTTTCCTACCCTTCTTTTCCAAATACAAGATTCTTTGTGATATAAACTTAAACAAGAATAATTTTGAGAAACTAAAGAATCTAAGTTAACATAGTATACATTTTCATTTCTTAATGAAGAAAATACTAATTCATTTTCAGAATTGAAAACATCGAAAGAAACATTTTCAAACATAATATGAAATCCATTATCACATAGTTGTGATATAAAAAGCATATTACATTTCAATCCATCAACAAAAATCACTTTGTAAATTAAAAGAGAGTTAGAGTTACCGATTTGGTCAAGGGAAATGATCTTTCATTTAGAATTGTCACCAAAGGTGACTTGTCCACCAACAATTTTTATTAAATTCTTGAAGCATGAATAGTCTCCTCTCATGTGTCTTGAACACCCACTGTCCAAGTATCATAAGATTTTATATGAGCTCTTTATGATGATTTCTTATAGAATATTCAAATAAAAAAAAAATTTGTTACCCATATTTGTTTGGGTCCAGTAATATTTGTGACTAGTGCTTTTGGAACCCACATCTACCTCATAGGTTTCTTATAAGCATTATGTAAAGTTCTTGAAAAATAAACTCTATTTATTCCAGAAAATCTTGAAATAGTAGAGAGTGTATCATAATTTTTACTAGTTGAATGTTTTTCTAAACTAAGAGTAAAGATGTATTTCATAGACTTAGAAACAAAATAAGTTCTTCCAAAATTTCTTTTTCCAGGTTGATAGACAATAACAGTAGTATATTTAGGATCAATCTATTTACCTAGAATTTTTACCAAAATATCTTTACCATTAGTAAACATTTCAAGATAGTTTTTTAATTTCTCATTAGATAGCTTTAGTTCATTGTTTTCTTTATGTAATTGAGAATTTTTCGCTCTTTATATTGCAAGATAATATTTAACAGTTGAGGTAAGAGAATTATTTTCTTTAAAGATTTGTTTTTATCATTTAGTTCATTACATGTCTCTTTAATCATATTATAGTACTAAAACATTTATTCATTAGACATATTTTCATAGTCACTCTCATCTTCATAATAATTGGAATTTTGTATAGGAGATGCCAGTGTCACCTCTTATGTGTTTGTCAAAAAACACATATTGGCTTTGTTGGACTGTTCATCATGTGATGATTCTGAGTCATATGAACTATCCTCAGAAGCGCTCCAAGTTGCTTTAATTTTCTTTTTATACTTTCTATCTTTGTTCTCATGTTTCTTTTTGTGCTTGATCCAGTGACAATCAGCTTTTACATGTCCCATTCTTATACATTCATAGAATACTATCTCATCAGACTTTTCACTTCTTTTCCAATATTTCTTCTAGCTTCCTTTTTGATCATATCTTCCCTTGAAGTTAGGATTTCTGAAAAATTTCTTCTTCTTGTAAAATCTCTTAAACCTTCTTGAAAAATGAGCCACCTTCTCATCACGATCAGGTGATGATTGTTCTCTACTGGAGATTTGTATAGAGACTTCCAATTTCCCTTTCTCTTTGTGTTTATAAGTGGTGGTCTTAAATGTAATTGATTTTATTTTGGGTTCATCCTACTCTTCATTGTTGACTTTCAGATCCTATGCATACATTATTAGTTTCCCAATGAGTTATTTTACAATTAACTTATGGATGTCACATGACTCTCTAATATAGATAAAGGTTCCTCTCTATATTTCATGTTGACATATGAGAATACTCATAATTTGTTCTTTGGTAGTAACTTCTCTTCCAAGAGAAATCATTGTGTTGGCAATTTCGTTGAATCTGAGATACATGTCATATTTAGGCTCATCAGGTCACATTTTAATGTTATAATATTTAATAGTATAAGTATTAATTCTATTTTCTTTCACAATATAAGTTCCTTCATGTGAAACAAACAAAGTATCCCAAATTTCATGGGTAATTCTATAGGAAGAAATTATGTTAAATTCCTCATCTATTAAATAGAAATATAAAGAATTCATGGATTTGCAATTGTTATTATATGGTGTCTTGGTTGGGTCATCCCAACTGATTCTTTCAGTCGAAGAAATCTTCTACTCATCTATAATTGAATACCAAAATTTAAAACCCATACTTTCTAAATGAATTTTAATTTTAATTTTCCATTAGGCATAATTGGTACCATTAAAGAATGGTGTTCTATTTATTGCAGCAACTTCCAATATATTATCCATAATAAATAAATACTTTGAAAGATATAGAAATTTATAATTAAAATAAATTTAAAAATCTTTAAAGTACAACTAAAATCATAGTTGAATAGGGTCAAAAAATAGAGTCCTAACAAGAATAACAAACCCTCTAATACCAAATGTTGGTCGATTGGAGTACTCATATGGGGGGGGGTGAATTGAGTATCTATAAATTTTTTTTTTGAAAATTATTCTTAAAATGTTCCGCAATAAAAATAAATACAACCCAGTTAATCAAAGTAATACAGTTATAAAAGTTTGACTGTTTAAATAACTTCGCACAAGATTGATTAATTCTCAGTAATCTTAATATCAGTTATTAATATTACTTTTGAAGATATTCTAATAAGGAAAAACAAATATAAATTCATTATTAGATTAACTATCAAAGTAAATTTAGTTATTTCTGAATTATACAGTAAAATAGAGAAAACTAAATTAAATAACACAACAATTATAAAAGAAGTGGTTCAGTCTCAAGACAAGACCTAATCCACTCCACTTGGTGATCACCTATAACCAAGAAGTTTATGTTAATAAACATGATCCAGAACCTGGACCGGGGTAATCAATAGTACACAGGATTTTCCAGGTCACATGACCTCTTCCACAGTTCTTCGTGGGTATAAACTAATAGGTCACATAAGGACCTCTTCCACACATATTCGTGGGAGTAAACAAGTGTAAAAAGATATGAGAGGAAGGATATATTGTATCCTTTAGTTTAGTGCAGGAGATAGTGTGTGTTCTAATACAGATATACACACACTACTAAAAAGACAAAAAACAATGCACAATAGATAAAAAATGATGAGATGATGTTATAAGTTCTTTGAGTGTTATTATATAAAACTCTGGACTTATAGGATGAACAAGATGTAGGAATGGAGTCCTCTTGTGAGAAGCAGAGTATCACAAGTCAGGTTCTCTAGTTTCTAGTTAGATATGGATCGTTTTATTTATGGAGTTGGTATTGAGAATATGTGATCGACTCTGATCTATGGTTTCCCAGTGAATTCTTTGTGTGTTCTTCAGATGTGTTGAGTTGTATTTGTTGATTGTTTTCTCAAGAATGCTCATGATTATTTGTTATCGTGTGATTTTTGTTTCTGGGCCACACTTCTCTTTTTATTCTTGGAGTGCATGTATTATATCTAACATGATGCATAAATTCTACAACTCATACCTCATATTGTTAGGTGACATGTCTAAAAATAAATATTAATTACGTCAGTGCATTTAAATGACTCAAATATGACCATTATAATTAAATAGAAAAATGATAAAACATATTAAAGAATGGTGTCATAGAATATATGGAAACAGTGTCTTTATGAAACGATGTCTCCATGAAATGGTGTCTCCTTAATTTCCTTTGAGTGTTGAAAAAGTTATGATGACATAGTTGTATAGAGATTAGGAACTGGTAGCACATATGTAGTGTTAGGATCACAATGTCTAGTCTATTGCCAAACTTCAAATACTATCTTAGCAAGGAACCGGTGTCAAAGACATTAACAGAGATGAAACTGGTTTCGATGTATGGTCATGATGTATGGGCCACAGTTTTTGGTCACGGTGTCTGGGTCATGGTGTCTGGTCATAGTGTCTAGTCATGGTGTCTAGTTCCTTTGCTAGAAAAACACAGCCGGTGGCAGACTCACGATTTCTTAGACTAAGCCAAATATTTGTATACAGAATTAAATAGTGATATTCATAGAATCAATTAGGCTTAATCATTTATAAATTAAATTCATTATAATACAAATTAAAATTAGTTTATAATAATTAAACATAGCACTTAAGATCTTGGATAGGTTTATTTAATGTATAACGAAATGAACCATTTGTAGACATGATTTTAGACAGATTAAATAGGATTAACAATCTTTACAGAACATATAGGATTTGTGATCATTAAAACATGATTAATACATGCTGATTCCAAAAAAGTGTTCCTTAAGTTTTCACCTTGTTTGGGTCACTGTTAGTTTGGGAAGAAAGGGAGATTATCTCGCAGATACGTAAGACCATTTGAGATCACTAAGAGGATTGAAAATGTGGTTAATAATTTTCGTTTTCTATCATTATTGGCTTATATTTATGTTATTTTATATGTTTCTTAGCTTAATAAGTATTATCCTAATCCCAATCATGTTCCGAACTGAGAATATATTATTTTAGAATTGTATTTATTAGTAATAAAATAGCTAATTTTTGTGGTTTATTATCAAGAATTTAT
Source organism: Viscum album (assembly GCA_963277665.1). Lineage (NCBI taxonomy): Eukaryota > Viridiplantae > Streptophyta > Magnoliopsida > Santalales > Viscaceae > Viscum > Viscum album. The sequence goes on along the minus strand of OY728136.1, from coordinate 1,083,106,034 downwards.
TCAGTGTAAGAAATATATTATGTTGTTATGAGTGTTTTAGGAGAATGTAATGGGTTATAAAATGATTTGGGAATGAGAATAATTTAATTGAGAGTAGTGTATTTATCTATTAATTTATTAGTTTTCTTCATCTTGAATTTCTAAGGACAAAAAGTGATATAGTGGGGAAAATTTTCAAACCTGATGTCAAATCCAGGTATGTATATTCATTTTTTACCATATTTAATTTTGAATAGTTCTCAAGTCATTCTTATTTATTTTTATAAAATTTTAAATTATTCAGGGAAAGTTAATGATTGGTACATGGTTATACCATACTGTAAAACATCCCCATAAAACTGTGCAACATGTGGTGGTTTGGAATAGTGGCATTTCACATGGTTGTAGCATGGTTAGTCAAACCGTCTTTTCCAAACAATATGAATACTCTAAAGATAGAAATACTGCATATTTTATTAAACCATGTGGCCAAACCATGTGACAAAAATTAATTAATCTAAAAATTACTTTCTAAACTGGATATGCCAACTATTAACCCAATTCCTCATCCTATAACCTAAAATATCAAATTTAGGTGTTCCACTAGGATATTTCTTATATTCAAACTCTTTTAGAGACTAATTCATATGAATAATGGGGTGTTTAATCTAGAAAAATTTAGGTATTTATAGGGACTTAATAAATTTATACATAAATATTGTATCCTTTTAGATATATATTCAATACATCTAATAACATTACATTCCCAAAAAACTATAAAAGGTGTAATCCAATTAGAGACTAGATACATAAATAAATTATTTCCTGATAGATCCAAAACTTCTCCCATAATGTTATTCTGGAATTATACCCTTATTCGAAACACCCTATATAAAATATTTTTTCATAACCGGGGAAAAGGAAACATAAGAATTGGTGAAATCAAATTCCAAGTAAGCGTAAACATGGGTGATATCAATTGATTTTCATGTGAAAACATAAATCTTAAAGGTATGAGATCATAATAAAAACTTACAGAGTTTATACCCAATCTATGATAGAACATAAACATGATTCATGGAATAAGAATTTATCATTTCAAAATACCTGAATCAAAAGAGCAAGGAATAATCACAAATAAATCATGAACCATAAGTTCAAATAATAATCATAAAAACCTGTATGAAGAGTATTAAACCATAATAGTAATAGAAAACATATCATTTATCAAGGTTAAATACTAATACCATCATATAATAGTGGATCAGGAAACAAATCATGTTCCCTATATCATAGTGGATAAGGCCTCACCACCTGTTTCCCATATCATAGTAGAATATGAATCATCAACTATTTCCCATATAATAATAGATCAAGAATCCAAACCTATTTCCTATATTGGATCAAACACATCAACTCATTTCCTATAATTATCTAATGATATGTAAGGATTTTCCCAAGGAATTGAAGGTCAATAAGGTTCCCACCAATCACATAACTAAAAACACTCATATGTGTGCCACAAGATCATAAAACATTTATCAATTCATTATATCATAACCCATATAAATGAAACAACTCTTATAAACAATCCTTCATTTAATTATATCATAACCCATGGAAAGAATTGAGTTTCATAAATATTTTTTCAAAACTTAATTAACCCATGGTAAGGATATGAGTTTTATCCTATAAACCTTAAATAATTATCTTCACAAGAAATCCATAGAAATTAAGTGGATCATATCATATGATTATATCCCAAGTAATATAAATTCTTAAAGGATGTTTACATAGATTAAAAATCACCTTAAATTATCATTCAATCATTTTATTGAAAGCATAAAAAAATAATTTTTCATTGATAAAATTTTAAATAAAAATTTCTAGAATATTTTGAAAATAATTTTCATTTCAAATAAACATGGAAAATTTTAATTTAAACTTCAAAATAATGAACATTAATGATGGTGGAAAAATCCATTCCCATCGTATACGTCAAAAGAAAACATTCCTTTGGCACATTTATGAAAAGTCAAAAAAGGCTTGTTCTGAAAAAACTTTTTTAAAAAATATTCATTTATAAAACTTTGTAAATATAGTCAAAGTAAGTCAAAAATAACAATAGTAAAACATTTCATATATAGTTAATAACTCTCATAAAACAATTTTTAAGATCTTGGACATAGAAGAAAAATTCCATCAACCAATATGGAAAGAATGACATATTTTCTTAAAACAATTATAAATAATTTTAATTTCCAAGTAGAGAGAAATTGTCATAATACTTGAAAATCTCAGGAATAACTAGAATATAATAAAATATATTGGGGTGAAAAGATAAGATCTATAAAATTTCCCTCAATGGAAACTTATTGTATATAATCGTGAAAATAAATGAGACTATGATATAAACCCATTACCGCTTTGGTAACTTTTGAGTTATAAGCCCCATAAAAGAATAACATAAAATGAAATTATAAATATCATGAAAACAATTATATTAATGATATAAAATTTCATAGGGTCAGTATATACACCTCATAAATAAAAATAGGTTCACAACATCAAACATATCTCACTGAAATAATATTGAGATGAATAACCCATGCATCTTTGGTAATATTTTAACCAAAACCTCATGAAATATATATGATTATATGGATTTTTAAAAAACAATAAGTTTCATTAAAATAATACTAAAATGAATTAATGGGTATTATATGCACCACACAAAGTAAATAAGTGGTGAATATCACATATGTCTCATAGAGATAAAAGTGAGACAAGAAACTCTTACCTCACATCTGACCTTACTTTATTCATGTTAAAACCTCCATTATAATGAATATAGATTTATTATAAATATATTAAAAACCATAATCATTTATATCTTACCATATATTCTTTATTTATAACATATCATTTCTAGTTTATTAACAAATATTTATTAAAATCACTATTCTGTTTGTTAACAGCTTTGTTTTTTATGTAGGTTTGGGTTCAGCGGTCCTGATCCTTATACTTTGATCATGGTTCCATCATCTAAAGAATTTTAATCATGTAATTATTATCATATGGTATCATTATAAACACTTTTATAACAATTCTTATAAATAGGTAAAGAAAAATGAATTACATCACTTCATGGAGATAGTAGTGCATAAGTACACACTAGTGGAATTTCCACTTTTTGATGGATGGAAGAAAGAAAAATAAATAATAATGAACCTTTTCAAAAATATTAGTATCATAAATAAAATATATATTTACTACATCCATCATTTTAAACACCCGTGAGATGTGGTGATATAAACTGAATCATATCTCTTTGCGGAGGTGGTAATCTATATATACACATGAGTGATATTTCCATTTCTCATTACATGGAAAAAGGTAATGAATATGGTTATTAATTTAACACAATAAGATCTTAGTATATGTTTTATACTAATGTTACTATATTATAATGTTTAGGATTGAATTGAAGGAGGTATAAAAACAAGTATAATAAAAATGCTCAGTTTAGACGATTACCTTTTCTGTGAAGAACCCACATTGGATCTCTTTATAATGACCCCAGGGAATGAATTTTAAGAACAAAAACTACATAACTTTAATAATTATTTTTATAATATGTTTTATCAGGGTTTGGTCAAGTATGTGGCTCAAGGTGGCATGAATAACAGAGGATAGGTGATGGCCTTTTATAAAGAAGTAAAATACACATATGTAATTACTTAAAAGATTTTAATATAATAAATTATATTTCTTGTAAAAGAGTAAAAAAGTGGAGAAATTTTCAAATATAAGATATATAAATATTTTAATCCATCCAAATAACAAAATTTTGAATGTTTTATATGGAATTTTAAATCTTATGTTTTGGTTTAACCCCTTTGTTAACCAATTTTAACCTCAACCACTATAATAACTTTTTCAATAGTAAAGGGTTAAAAATTTACTTATAAGGTTAAAATTAGTAAGAAAAATGTCATGGGACGACATTTAGACCATATCAAATCGTTATTTTCCTCTTCAAATATATTTTAGAATTTTAAATTATTTAATAATATATTATTTAACTTAAAATAACATTAATGTAATTTTAAGAGCTATTCACATATTTTGGATTTAAAGACATCATGACATGTATTGAATTAGAATATAAACTATTTAATAATAAAATACACATTAATATTAACCATTAAATTCATTATATACCATAATTAATCAAATTGTATTACTTTTGATGTTTTTAAAAGCATTTACTTTTGTTTTTCTACTACTTGCACAAGCATTGTGCAAGCTTTGTGTAAGAATTTAAGGTAATTATTAAATAAAAAAAAAATTAAAAATAGAATACCATCATAAAATTAAGTTACTTATGTTTAAAATAAATTTTTATATTCATTAATTAAATCTTCTTATCCCTATTTTAACATATAATAGAAATTAAATTCAAGAGAGTGACATTTTGGAATCTTACTTTACTTAAAATTTAATAATGTTCTTTATCAAGGAATAATCAAACCAAAATGATTTATTTTTGAATAATATAAGGGAGTGTTAATGTTTGAAATCACTCAATGAAAATTAGGAAAGTTTATATATAATTTTGATGCCAAATCTCATAGTTTTAACACTGTTTTTCCCGTTTTATCCCTACCTTGGTGAAAAATATTTACCATGGTTACTTTTAATAATGAAAAAAAAACAAAGTATACATATTAAGAAAATTTTTAAATGATAGTTAAAAATATATAATCCATTTTATATAATTTAATTTCTATAATTTGAATAAATTACTAATAAAATCAAGCCGTAAAACATGATAAAAAACATTTTTTAGAAAAATGTATTTTTAAGTCTAAAAATGTTTTAAAAAAAATTAAGAATGATGTAAATTAAAATAAAATAAATTTAATTTTTAATGAAATTTTACTAATATTATTTAAATTAAATTTAAAAAATGTTACTTTGTATATACTTGAAAATAAAGGACAATTTTCTATAAAATCAGTATTTTTTACTATTCAATGAGAAATTAATATTTTCAGAAAATTCTAAAACATTAACATTAATATAATTTTAAAACACTGATTTTAAAATTTATAATTTTTTTATAAAATATAATTTATAAATTATTCTTAATTTTATTATAATATTTACCCACCAAAAAGTAATAGAACCCATTTTTTTAAGAAAATATATTTTTAAAACATAAAATGGATTCACTAAAAATTGAGTGTTTATTTATTTATAATTAATTAATACATTTTTATTTATTAAGACTATTATAAATATAATTATAATTATAATTTGGTTACTGATATTTTTACATTCTAATTTAATGGGTAGGTTTTAATAATAATATTTTCATAATATATCACGATTCTCTTAAAGCTTTGTGTTATGAGTTAAACCGGACATCAAGGAAAATATTATTCTAAAATAAAATTTCAAGGTGTTAAATTCCCGTATTAAATAAGTTGAATAATCATAACTCCATCATCAGTGGTTCAATATTTGAAAATATCTTTTTTGAAAACTCACATCTTACAAAGGGATAATAGAACTTCCATTAAAAAGGGGAAGTGGGAAACATAAAAGTTATATGAAATAACACATTATTAGGTTCCCAAATAAAAAGAAAATTGGTGGGATGTTGAAATATAAACATGGAGTTTAAAAATAATGTATATGGACTTATAGATAGTGATAGATAACATGGACATGAGAAAGGTAATGACCATAAAACAATAAATCAGAGAGGGGTGAAATGACCATCAATTCATCAGAAATAAAGGGAAAAGATTAATTTTTTTATATATCAAGATGAATTTAATAATGTTGATTTATTTTTTTACTATAATGATATATAACATGATAAAATATACATACTTGATTTATAACCATTTTACTAGAATAATTTTATCATTTTTTTATAATTCAATCAATTTTCACTTCATCACTTGCTCCAAGAAATGAATATTCGAGATGAATTTTTCATGATTTGAGAACCAAAATTATCTTTTAATGTATCATAATACCCATAAAATAATGAAAATACATTAATTATATCTCTAAATATTTACAAATAAAATAGTTAGCATGATTTATCAAATATTAATAAATACAGTACATAAACATAATAACAACAACCAAAGTTCAACTCAATTTGTTCCATAAATAGTTAACCTTCAAACTCCCCAAAAACATGTCTGACCAAATTCAAAACGCAAAAATATGAATGATCTGACAACATATTTTTTTTCCAAGATCAAATCTAATATTTATTCCTAGAAAAAATGAAGTAACTAATAATTCACATACTAAACATGTGAATATCTTAATCATATATTCTATAAAAACATGAAAATAACCTAAATCACCATAAAACCACAATGAAAACATATATGCTTCCAAAAAATTAACTCTACCATTATTCATTAAATAAATTATTATACTATAAAATCTATTTCATAAATTCAAAAATATATTTAAATTCATTATAGATCACATTATCATCAATTCAATAATAATTTTCAAGGTCACCAATACTATAAAATTTACTTTATCAAAATAAATCATATTTTTTCTCACAACTAAACATTATTATGTAAACATTAAGCACATATTAAGGTTTATATATTCCCAAATTATGTTTTTCTGAAAAATATCCCCTCACAATTAAATTAATTTTCTATATTATCGGTACTATTCAACATATAATTGAAAATCCTTAAGAGAAATTATAATAAAACAATCCGTAGTCATTTCATGATTCTTGTAACCATAATATCATTAATAAAGAAATTTTAAAATGTAATTATCAAATCCCAATACATAAACACTTCAATCATTACTCTTAAATGATTAACATAACATATTCCCTTCATTTGTCTTGGAGTAAACAATCAAATTAAAGATTCTATTAGAAAAATTACCTTGTTCCCCAAAAATAATAGATTAAACTATAATTGTAACCTTTGGATGAAATTCACTTTCCTCCATAGAAATATTCATTTTCCTTGATAATTACTCGTTATATGACCTTATTTTCACACATAAAACATATTCTCATTCATTTGACACATTCCTTTGAGTGCTTCTTCAAATATTCTCGACACATAGAAAGTTGAATATTCTCTCCTCTATAGTTATTTTAAATTTAACTCCCATGAAACTCAATTTTTATCTTGTTAGGTTTTTTAGGAAACTCACCTATATTTAGATTTTCAATCTTATTTTAATATACCTAAACCCACACTCCTTGATCTGGTGATGAAATCATAAACATTACATTTCTGTATTTGATGCCGATGAAGGTGACCCAATTCTCACCACACAAAACTTACAACATCAAAGTGAAATATTGGATCACACAAATTATTAAGTACCTTTTTGGTTTATAGATTTATAGAATTAGGTCGAACTATTATATAAAAAATACCCATGTATTTAAATGAAAAATTTTCCCACGTTACCCAGCTTTTATTATTTCATATTATTTCATCATAATCATCTATAGGAAGACCTTTGAGATATAATTCATTGAAAAAAATTATTGATAAACTAGGGGAATAATGGAAATGATGGTGGTAAAATCCATTCATGTTACATGTTTTAAAAATAAACATCATTTTTTAAAATATTTTGAAAATGGGAGTAAAAAGTGACCCATTTGGAAAATTCTAATAATTATCCTTTTAAAAATATTTAAAATAAGGTAAAATATAATGTAAAATATATTTCTGAAATTATTTATTTTCATAAAAAAATATAAACTAATTTTTTAGGAAACACATTCATGGAAGAGAAATATAAATGATCTAAAAGAAAATAAAAGATCAGTGTCACATACAAACGTATTTCTGAATATTTCTTAAATAAAAAATGAGGTAAATGGAAATTAAACATATTAACCACATTAATGAACTTTATATAATAAATCAACATGGTACAAGAAAATAAGAGCATATTATTTCATCTCAAGGAACCTTGAACATAATCAGTCTTGTAAAAAATGAGATTCTATCATAAATCCGTTTTCCACTTTGGTAACTATTAAATTGTAAACCCCATGAAATAATAACTTCAAATTATATTTTAAATATCATGAAAATATGGTTTTTCATTATATAACAAATAAAATTTTATTAGATACACCTTATAAAATAAGGTGGGTTTATAAAATTACATATGTCCCAAAGAAGGCAATTCAAAATGAGAAACCCTTATAATGATCATAACATTGAAGTAAGAATTAATTAATTGATAGATTATGTGTATAAAATATGAATCCAAATAAAATAAGTTTAAATACAACAAAATATATAAAAAATTAACCACATACATAGTCTTATAATATCAAAGACAGTAAAGAAGTAATTTATCCTAATGAAAAGAACTTGAGTTACAAAATTATTTACCACATGCTAAATTTGAAGTAATATCCCCATGGATAAATTAATTAAAATTGAAATATAAAATAAATTTTATTTAAAAATAATTAATGATGTTACTTGTAAAATTAGAAATATATACACCACACAATAATATATGTGGCAGCCTGCCGTACACAATAATGATGATTTCGTATCCAATTTGATGGAAGAGGAGATGTATTTAGTTTATAAAATTAATAGAATAAAAAATAATTATATGGGATATATTTATTTCATTATATCAGGATAATTTATTAATTTTTTAATGAGGTATAATAATAAATAAAATAAAAATTCTAGGTTAAGCATGATGCCTATTCTTCAGAGAACCACCTTAGGTAAGCCCCAAAATCCTTTATAGAATGGAATTTTAAACAAAATAATTGTTCTAGGTTATAGTGAAGGAATTTATAAAATAATTTGGAATTATATTGTGTTATCCAAAAGGATTTTAAGGTTTGAATAGGATAGGAGAGGGAGCGGCCTTTTATAAGTGTGGTGAGTGACACACTTGTGATTTTTGAAAAGAAAAAGATGTACCCACGTTTCTCACATGTCAAAATGCTCCAAAAAGAACCATTATTGAGAAATAAAAAATAAAAGTATAAATATGTCTATAAAATATTTTTTTTGGAAATTTTACTTCATTTTAACACATATATTTTTAGTTTAACCCCCGATAAACCCGTTTTTAACATAACCAAAGTAATAATTTTTTTCTTTTTTACTACTAACTATGTATAGAAATTATGTTGAACTTATTAGATAATATAAATTATTATGTTTCCAAACATTTAATCCTTTTTAATAAATTTTTTTCATATAATTTGAAAAAATTATTTTAAAATTAAACCCGTAGGCATGCCGAAAAAAAGGATCAAGAAGTGTATTTTTTAAGAAAAAATTATTTTATGTTAAATATATCAATAATAATTATGAATTGATAAATTAAAATTAATATTTACATATAGATAATTTTTAAATTTAATTTAAATTATTCCTCATGAGTGTTTTTTTAATTAATTAAAATTGAGAAACCTTATGCGCATTAAAATAGTTTTTAGAAAAATCTCATTTTAAACCGAGAAATAAACTTATAGTAAAATTCAATAGAATGTTGATTAAAAATTAATTAATTGGTTTAAATATAAATAAATAATACTTATGTTAATTTAATTATTATTATAAAGACAACGATACTTTTAAATTACTTAATCTATTGAAAATAAATGACATTTTAACAAAAATCGGTATTTCTAACTATTCACTAAAAAAATAATATTTGCCAAAAAACACTAAAATTTCACCCTAAGTTAATTTTGATATGAAAATTTCAAAAATTATGTTAATTTTATCACATAAATTTTCTAAAAGATCAAAAAATTAATTAAAATATTTTATCACCAAAATTAAACAAAAATCATTTTTGAAGAAAACATATTTTTGAAGAATAACATTATTTTATTAAACATTTATTGATTATAAAATAAGAACATATTAATAATTTATATTTAGGAGGAAATATATGTATATATATATTATAAAGTTATTAATACTATTCATACTTTCCAATTTAATGATTATGTTGTGACAATTATATATTTGGTGGGTCTTTCAAGCTTGGTATTTATTTTTGAACATGATATTGAACATAATTGTCTTATTTTAAAATATAAGAATACTACATATATAATTATATAAATTATTAGGCATAATCTCAAGGTTTCATATTCCTGTTCCCATCTTATTTCATTTCTATTGAGAGAAATCATTCCATTTTCCATCATATTCAGTGTTAAAATGATTCCTCAGAGTTTTAGCTATTGACTAAAACCAAAAATGTTAGTTTATATAACAATATTCATAGTTAGAAATCATATAGTCATGAAAAATAATTTATAGGGTGTCTTAATTAGGAAGTTTTATTTTCACTCTATAAGGATTTCGATTTAACCTAAACTATTCATAGTCAATATATATTCAAATCCCTCACAATGGTTTATAAGGAGAATATGAATTAACCTAACAATATACCTTGGGAGTGCCTAGATAGGTGTTTAGTATTATACCAACTCAACATGCATTAGTTATGATCAAGTTAATACACAATTAATTCCTTTTAGATTTATAACCCCAAGGTGCATCTATTTCACAACTACATCCACTTTCTAGTATCTAGGCATGGATGTATATCATAGGAAAACCACATTCCATTCTTTAAAATAACATTTTATGTTCTAATATACTTATAATTATCCCAAGGTTTTTCTCAAAAGTTCTCTAATCATAGTCCCCAACAATAAAAAACCCCCACTTTGATACCCACTATAGAGACCTAGGTATTTAAAACATAAATATTATATTATTTTAGATTAATATAAAATAAATATAACAACATTACATGTCCCAATACATTCACAATTTTTTTTAAATTGAATACTTGTCCTAAATAAAATATTCTATTATATATATTAAACATATCTCATAATGTCCTTACAGTACTATAACCTTATTTGGCACATCATACTTAAAATATTTCTTCATAAACTGGGGAAAGGAAACATAAGAAAGGGTGACCTCAAATAATCTTTTAGGCTAAAAATGGGATATAGAAATTGATGATTATATGCACGAATTAGATAATCATAAGTGTATAATAAAATCATAAAAACTTATAAAGTTCATACCCTATATATCGTAGATCATAAACATGAGTTATGGCATAAAACATTATCATTTCTAAATTCATGAATCATAAGAGTGATGAATCATCATTAATTAATCATGAACCATAAGTTATAATCATAATCATATAATAATTTCATAAGAGTGTGGTAGCCTCAAAGGCATTGAAACTGTATCATATGATAAAGTTATCTATCGAGACCATCATATCATAGAATATCATGCATAAACACATGTTTCCCCATATCATAAAAGATCATTAATCACCACATATTTCCCATATCATAGTGGATCTAGAATCCTTACTCTGTTCCCATATTAGTTCAAGAACATGACCATTTCTACCATAATTATCTCATAATATATAAGACTTCACCTAATGAATTGGATGGCTATAATAGACCCAATGACCACATAATGAAAACCATATATATGTGATAAAAAAGATTACAACGAATTCATCAATTCATCATATCATAACCCATGTAAAGGAAATATATTTTATAAATATTTTTTCATTTTATTATAGAATAAATATTGGAAAATGAATGAGTTTCATAAGTATTTCATCATAACTTAATTGAGACATAGTAAAAAAACATGTTCCCTGAAATAAAACACAATTCATTATCATCAAAATGAATCTAGATAAATAAAGTAGATTGTATCATAATAACATATCCCTAATGAATCATAAAATTCTAAAAAGAATGTTGACATAGATGAAAAAGTCCCTTAAAAAACAATTCTAAAATTTATTTCAAAAGATGAGAAAATATATTTTTCATTTGATAAAATTTTAAATCAAAATTCCTAGAATATTGAGAAAATAATTTTCTTTTAAACTTATAATTGAAAATTGAAAATTAATATTTAAAATAATGAATGTTCATGATGGCTAAAAAATCCATTAAATCCATATACGTTAAAAAAAATCATTACTTTCACACCTTTGTGAAAAGTCAAAAACATTGTTATAAAAAAAATTTATTTAAAAAAATTACCATTTTAAACCTTTATAAGTAAATTAAATGGTAGTGAAAATGAAAAATTTAAAATATTTTAAGTATAATTGACAACTTTCATAAAATAATTTTATAGATCTTAGACGTGAAATAAAATGTTTTTCGACCATGGAGAAAATAAGGCCTTTTTTTCTTTTAAAAAATGTTCTCACTCATTTTATGTAATAAGGATAAGAAAATGTTAATAATACTTGAAAATTACAATAATATAAATAGGACAATAAAATATATGGAGTTTAAAGGATATGATCTATACAATTTCCCACCATATAAATTTAGCATAGATAATATTGAAATGAGATGATATTGTAACAAGAACCCCATAACACATTGGTAATTTTTGAATCATAACTCCTATGAAAGAATAAATTCCAATGGAACATTAAATATCATAAATAAAATATATTAATTATTTAAACTTTAATACAGTACGTATATATACCTCATAAACATAATTAAATTCATAACATAAAACTCAATGAAACAATATTGAGACGATGAACCCTCACAAAATTGGTAATATTTCAATCAAAAACTCATGGAATAGAGATCCGTATATATAGATTTAAATTTCTATAAATTTCTTTAAAAAATCATAAATAAATTCATGGGAATTATATACACATCTTAAAATAAAAACATGTTTAATATGACATATGTCTCAAAGAAAATAATTTGAAAAAAGAAACCCTTACCTTAAGTCTCATCTTTCTTATTCATGTTCAAAATTATTATATAATAAATATGTATTTGTAAAAATATATTATAGGACTATATTCATATATATCATAACATATATTATTTATTTATAACATCATATGACCTATTTATTAAAAATTATTTATTATAATCATTGTTCCTGGTGATAAATGCTTCGTTTTTCTTGCATGTTTCAGTATGACAGTATCGATACTTGTAATTTGATCATGGTTACAAAATATCTATACTTTTTATCATTTAATTTTACTATTATTTAATCATTTTTAAAATTTTATAAATATTCAATTAATGAAGTGATGGAAAACTAATTACATCACTTCATGGAGACGGTAGTCCGTACGTACGTATGAGTGATTTTTCCTCTATTCAACGGATGGAAGGAAAGAAAAATACATAATAATTAACCATTAAAGAACCATATTAATATCACAAATAAAATACAAATTTATTAATTTCATAATTATAAACAACCATGTTAGGTGGTGATGGAAAATGATCCGTATCACTTCGTGGATGTGGTAGTCTACATGTACATAGAAGCTATACACTCATTTTCAATTTGATTGGAAAGGAGATGACTACAGTTATTAAATTGACATAATAAAATATTATTATATGTTGGATAATTATCATATTATATTTTAATGGTTAATATATAATTTAATGATGTATAAGTGGAGGTAAAATGAAAATGCTCGATTAAGATGACTACCTTCTCTTTGAATAACCTCCTTCAAATCTCTCCTTAGGTATCCTTCGGAAGGTATTTTAAGAAGAAGAAAACCTTCATAAATTGTATAAGGATGTTTAGAATATTATTATTTTTATATTTGTTTAAGGAAATTTTCCCAAGTTGGTTTGGAAAATAGAGGTCTTGTGGTGTCCATTTATATTGAAGGAGTGGATACACTTGGAATTACTTAAATTACTTACATATAATATGTTTTTTCAGGTGAAAGTGGAAAAAATTGTTCAAATTTTAGAAGATAATATAGGTTAAGGTTGTAATAAATTCAAAATAAGGAATAATAATTGGATTGATTTATATTTCATTTTAAACATTATCTTTTGGTTTTACCCCTTCGATAACCAATTTTATCATTAACCATGCAAACAACTCTTTCAATAATAAATGGTTATAACATCATTTTTAAGGTAAAAATCAGATAAAAATGGTTGAGGTATGAAATATTAGACTATATAGAATCCAAAATTTCCTATTTTAATATTTTTAATATTTTTAAATCATTTAATAATATATTATTTAACATAAAATATCATTAATGTCATTTTAAGAACCATTCAAATATTTTGACTTTAAAGTCATCAAGACTGGTATGAAATTCAAATGTAAAATTTTTCATTATTAATTATACATTATTAGTATCCATAAAATTAATTTTATAACAAAATTAATAAAAAAGTATTACTTTTTATGTTTTTAAAAGCATTTAATTTTATTTTTTTACTGCTTTTAAAAGCACTCTCGTGACATTGTGTAAGCATTTAATGCAATTTTACGATCAATAAAAATTAAAAATAAAATAATCTAATAAATATAAATGAATTATATTTAAATTAAAATTTTATATTCATTCATAAAATGTTATTACCCTTATGTGAACATAAAATAGTAATTAAAAAAAATGAGAGAGTGACATTTTTTATTTCTACTTAAAATATAAAAACGTCTTTATCAAATAATAATGAAACAAAAAATGCCATATTTTTGAATAATTTAAATGGATGGTCTATATAAACTCATATAATAAAATTAAGGAAATATTATGGATTATTTTGGAGCCTTATCACATATTTTTAACCTTGTTCAGACTATTTTATCCTTATAATGTCGAAAATTATTTACCAGAGTTACTATTCATAATGATCAAAATTAAAGTCGATCTATTTACCCAATTTATACTAGATGATTCCAAATTTGGAATAAATTTTATCAATTTAAATCCCTATAATTTTTTTTAATTAATTTTACAATAATCCCCAAAACACTATAGAAAACAGTTTTTAATTAAAATTCATTTTTACAAATAAACTTGTTTTTATATCAAAATTATGAATTATAATGATTATAATGAAAACAATTGGATTATGTTTAATAATAATGTACTAATTATATTTTTAAATATAATTAAAACAAAATCAGACTTTGTAAATACTTGAATGAGAAATACACTTTTCTACAAAATTGGTATTTTTTTACCAATCATTGAAAAATTAATGTTTTATGAAAATTCTAAAAAATTTAGCTTAAGATAATTTTTATATTCTGATTTTATAAATTAGTTCATTTTAATAATATTTATTGTATAAATGTTTCAAAAATTTATTATAACATTTACTCACTAAAAGAAAAAAATCATTTTTAAAGAAAATGTTTTTTTAAAGCATAAAATTACTACACTAAAAATTTAGCGCTAAATATTGTTACTCATATTCATACCCACCAATTCAATGGATAGGTTGTAATGGTCACATTAAAATAATAATATTTTTACAATATATCAAAATTCACCTAATTCTTGGTGTTGTGTGTTAATAAATCTAGCGAGCATAATACTATTTTAATCTATATTTTTGAGGTGTTAATGTAAGAGACCATTCTTGTTATTATTCAATTTTATTCAAGACATATACTCCTCATTTTTAAAGAAACCATGTAACACCCCAAGATTTCATAGTGTGTTATTTCCCTAAAATAATTCAATAACTTTCACTACACGCAACACTGAGTTCAAGCGCACCATGACTTACCAAAAAAGCCGTTCAAAAGAGGTTATGAATAATATTAACTAAATTTTAAACTATATATAATCCTTATAATTTTAGAATCCATATTATGAGTTTCTTAGACATAATGTAAGAACAAATTCATTTTCAGTATTACACTTTTACCAACTTTTAATAGTGACCCCTTTTTAAATCCAATATTTTAAACATTTATATATTCAATTTGACTAAATAAATTTACTTCTTAGAATGGGGATATCAAAAATTTACAATGAAACATCCCAAGATTCCACAGTACGTTTCCCTTTGAATAATGCAATGGCGTGCATTGTACGCAACTTCGAGATTCTAACACACCACAACCAATCAAACTAGCCATTATGAATAGTAATACCTACTTTTTGAAATTTTATAAATTTTATCTTTCTAAATTGACTTCATTTTTGGATTCGTAATATCTAAATTAGCTTAGGGTGAAATTTTGGTACTTTTCGGATAACTTTCATATTTTGATGAATAGTGAAAATTACTAAATTTTAATTAAAAACAACTTTTTTAATAGAAATAATTAATAGTGATAAATTATTAATTTGAGTGGTTTTAAAGTAAATTTAGAATATATTTTTACCATTTAATACAATGTTGGTCATTGGATGTAATTTCACATTTAAACCAGACATAAACAAGTGTCAATCTTTTGATAGTTATTATCTCTTAAAAACATGCTATTTGTTTTGACGATGAGAATTAATTTTTAAATTAATTAATTCAAATGATATATTATTAATTTGGAAAAATAGACATCATTTTTGAATTCATAATATCAAACATATCTTAGGCCTAATTTTTGATATTTTTCTGGAAACTTTCATTTTTTGATGAATAGTGAAACCATAAGTGGTACTTAAAACACTAAATTTTTCATAAAACATAATTCTACTGCTTCTGTGAGTGGAATTTCGAAAATCCGAGAGACATGGTTAATATCAAGGAGTAAAATGTGGTTCAATGAGATGAAAATAATTTTTGGTGAATAGTAACTTTTTACTTTTATTTACCACGGTTAAAATTAAATAGGGTAATTAAGGGTAAAAATGACATTAATATTACCCTTACAAATGTCCTAATTCTGTTGGACAAGTGTATCTCGACCAAAAACAATCTTAGGAGTAAATTATTATCTTTTAGGTCCACTTGTATTAGATTAGGACATTTATTATTATTAAATTCCAAGAAGAGTTAAAAGAGTTAAAATCAAATTTTATTTACTAAAACATTTTTAATATAGGGTTATATATAAGAAAAATTTGATTGTAAATATTCATTATAATTATAAAAATATTTCCTACATAATGATATTTTATTTATAATTTTTAGACATGAAATAATGTAATTTATTTATGACATAATGATGATGCAAAAATTACCATAATAGTGAAGCATTAAAATAATTGATATTACAAATACCCTAATAAATATAATTAGAGACTTTTTAAGAATTAAACTAATTTTATAAGTTAATATGACATGTTAGGATTGATTTAATTAACTTTTTCCGAAGTAATCATTTTGTTATGATTTTCTCAAAAATCAATTTTCCAAATAGTGTCAAAATTGACATAAAAAAGTTTTTAAAACAAATATTATATTATTAAATCATATTAAATTCCCAAAATCTAAGGTTCGGCCAAGATACTTATATCATGACAGGTGTTTCATTAATGGACCACTTGGGGGTCTCTTGGATGCGTATAGTAAGTTTATAAACCATATAATATAAAACTACAAAGAGACATTGTAAAAGTGAAACTAATTAACTAAGAGTTAATACTTAAAGATAAGGTTAATATAATGACCCAAACCTGTAAAAATTCTATTGGTTGAGTGGTTTTAGACCCATACCCACCATAAACTTTAAATAATCCACTTTTGAGCCATTACAAAACCGAATATGAATTTATTATAAAATAATATTTTTAGCTTTTCCAAAGGTGCCCCTCACCCCTCTTATATAAGGGCACTCCCCCTTCTCACTAATTAAAACATTCAAAGCCATTTGGCTCAGCCAAACCCTACCCAAATACTCTATCAAGTTCCCTCAAAATAACCTAGAGGCCTTAGTTTGATCAGAAAGACAACATAAGGAGCCCTTTTGATCAAATCAAAAGGAAGAACCCGAAGAAGAGGTAATGTTTTCACCACCCTCTTTCAAGTTCCTTTCTTCTTCAACTTCTTATTTCTTTCTTATTTTTATTCTAAAATAATAAATCCAGTATATTCTATATACTGTGATGTTATTATAAATATGGTACAACCATATTCATTATTATATCCATCCTTTGAATCACATGTCACCATACATGCATACGTACGGCTTACCGTCTCCACGTCGTGGTGTAATTGTCATTCAATAAATTATTATTTGGATGGGTATAATAATTATGTGTAATGAATATAAATAATAAATATAACATGATAATGATTCTGTATATATGATATACCATCCAATTATATATTATTTTAATATCAAAAGAATGATATTGTCGCTCGTGCGTACGTACGGACTGCCGTCTCCACGAACGCGATGAGATTCATTATCCATCGTATCCATTCAAGTATAATTATCATTTCATGATTAATAATAGTATCTAAGGACTTGATATCATTCTGGATATTATTAAGATACAACCTATCCATGACAAACACAGCTTACGTAACAAAACATATAAAAGAAAACGAGTAAGTTAACACCCGAAACAACGATAATACTAAGATATTATTAACAAATCAATGTTAAAAGATCATATATGATATCATATTAATGTATATGATTCTTGTATAATTTAATAACAATTATTTGACCATTATAAAGGAGTTTAACCTACCCCCAACCAATGAAAAGTACAAGGTAATGGTTATTTCACAATCTCTTCATTATTCGAGGTTGTTTATACGTAATTATCTACTGGGATCTCTTTATCATCCACATCCATATTTCTTGAAAGTGTATTTTAAAACATTATTACTATTTTACAGAATATGGGTTAAAGTCATTTATACCATTTTTGAGTTCTTATAAGATGTTTATAAAGGAATCTTTCCGTCATTTTCGAAACAAGGTCCTTTTTAACCTTTTTGACAGAATTAAGGTAAGAATGTCTTTTTTTAACTTATACGGAGGGTGCGGCTATTTTCCGCCATTATAAAATTTTCGAAGCTTCCCTTACAAGCTTATAAGAATATTTTCAAAGAAAATGTTTTATTTTATAAATATATGACTCTTAAATTATTTCAAAATAGAGTGATATATTGTTCTAAAACGAGTTTTGATTTCATCTATGTCAACATCCTTTGATGGATTTTACGTTTATTTGAAGTTGATTTATAATGATACAAAATTTCTATATTGTATTGAAGGTTTTGTGATATGTTTGACTATGGATGTGTTATTTTTATTCCATTCATGGTTTATGGATGAATTATTTACATTTCTTATGCTAGTTTTAGTACGAATGTTTATGTTATGTTTAAACCTTTTCAAATGGGAATGCATTGGACTTAATATGTGATGGGTGGAGCCTGCTATAACTCCTTGATGCATCGGTAGGTCTCATGAGACAAACTAGTGTCTTGGCACAAGGCCTTGAAAAAATCTTATCTGTAGTCTTGGCACGAGGCCTTGGCTATGTGGTTATGATAGTCTGTCATTATGCATTCCATCATTATGAAAGTGGTTATTTATATTGCATGTGATTATTCGATTAGTAGAATATCCATGTGAATAAGTAAGTGGCATTATTTCATTTTATTTTTTCCATACTATGTTGAAGTTCAAGTTTAAAAGGCTTTTGTTTTAGTTATACATTGCCTTAAATGTTTATTCTTATTTATGAAAGTTCCCGCTATATTGTTATAATTACTGGGAATTTGAACTCACCCATTTTCTTTGTTTTATTTTTCCCAGGATGTGAAGAAGTAATTTATGAATGACCTATAGGGATAGTATGAGGGGATAAGAGTGTGGACTATGGAGACTATATTTTTGTAGTTTTCATTTTATGATGAAATGTAAACTTTATGAATATAGCTAGTTTTTCCAAGGTTACTAAACTAATCAGTCTTTCGAGACTTGATCTTTCTTGTGATCATGCCAATGTTATGTAATAATGCACTGACTCTGGGTATCTGGGGTCGGGGCGTTACAGTTGGTATCGGAGGAATTTTAGTACAAACCTTGGAAGAAAGATTTAGATAAACTCTGATTAGAGCACGTAGACCTAAGATGAACTTTGAGGATTATTATAGAAGAACTTCCTAGAATTTTGGTATTATAGAGATTTTTTGAGTTTTCTGAGAAATACATCCCTGTCTGGATATGAGCAGGTAGAGGTGGATCTGGCACAGATGTACCTAGGGGTAAAACCCAAAAACACCGCTTTGAGCTAGAATCGAATGGGAACTGGTGCACAACAACGAGCCTTGCTGCACTCTTGGTTACGACACTCCCGGGGGATATGCTTAGGATAATTCTCATTTTATTTAAAAACCATTATGAATGGTTTATGTGTATATACTTCCTCAAAGGAGACATTTTTATGATTATGGATTATATCCATAAAATATTTAATTTATTTTATGTGTTTTACAAGTTTTGGATTAGGTATTGTTATTCATAAACTAATTTAGTGTATGCCATTGTTTAGAAATGGCGCCCAGTAGAAGGAAAGAGAACTCCAGCAATGCACATGATCCAAAGAGAAATAAGGATCATATCTTTCATGGTCTTAAGACACAATTTATAAGATAAATAGTCTCCCATGTATTATCATCATATGAAGAAATAATTTCATGTGTTGATAAGATAAGTAAAGAGTTTACTGAGTCCTATGGCTTTGAAGGGAAGGAAGAGAAGGAAAGGATGGAAGAGAGAAAGATGGATAAAGGGAAGAGGGAAAAGAAGAATTTTCCCATGTGTGATAACTGTGGGAAGAAAGACCCTGGAACATTCTTTAAAGGAATGAGAGTTTTTTATAAGTGTGGAGAAAAGGGGCACAATGTACGTGACTGCAAGGGTAAGAAAATGGTTTCAAACGTACAATGCTTCATTTGCAAGGAGTTTGGACACTACGCGAACCTATGTCTTCGTCATCAGACTATGCCGCAAATGATGCTATTGGATAATAATCAAGTTATGATACTACCACACATTAAGATGAATGATTAGAGTTCTTATGTTGATTATGTCATTTGAGTGTTTTATCAACAATGTACTTGTTATAATAATTATGGAGAATATAAGGATTGCACTATAATACTATTTCATTAAGGACTTGATATTGTGTGGAACAAAGAAAAGTGACTCAATATCAGGTTAATTTTTTGGAAAATAAATGGTTGAGAGAAAGATAAACCATAGTATGGTTCTGATACCGAGGTAGTGATTTTAGAATAATACATGATTGATTTGGATAAATTATATTGGATATTCTTAACTACCTTGAAACTGATTAATGATTTGTATATTCCATCATTTTTGGGGTTTACAACATTTTTTGGATTGAAGGAGTATATCTATTATTCTTTAAGGAATAAGGGATCATGAATTCAATCAATAAGGGTTTATGGTAATTCAAGATGTTGTAGTGTTTTAAAAGAATACATGATGAAGGTGTTCACATGTTATTATAGGGAAAAAGGATCTTCATTGTGTTTACCTTCCTTATAAATTTTGGACTGAAGTATTTTGGATAGTTCTAGTTTGGATTATTTTGCATTGCCATAAAAGGACAACCCGGAGGTCGGGCGACAACCCATCGCGTCCGACAAGGCCGCAAGACTTGAACCCACAACCGAAGGGCGACAAGGGTTTATCACTTAACACTGACCCACGTGATGTCCTGGATTGAATAATGTCGTTTTTTAATGGTTCTTCTAGATGAATTATAAATTCCTTTTTATAACTCTATATGAATAGGATAAATAGAATATTATTTTTAAGTTCTATTATCTTTTAGAGTGAAAGATGAGTTTGTGGTAGAACTTAGTTAAAAGATGAGACTCTACTTTTCAAGTATATATTTTTCTACTTCTCTTATTTAGTGAATAAATTAATTCTTATACTGTAGTGAAGGGATCTTAAAATAAAAAAATGTGTTATCCTAATACCATAAGTTTTGCTGAACCGATGGTATTTTAAATCATCCTAGATTGATGAATTTAAGGCCCTCAATTTTACACTTGTTTTTGATTTATTACCTCAATCACTACCTATAAATATTTACATTTTTTCTCCAATTATATGTCTCAAATTGCCACCAATGTTCTTTTAATAGAGATCATAATTTGGTGGTGACCCTTTCATTTCTCTTTTCCTCTTATTAAGACTAAATTTTATCAACCAAATTTCCGATGTGGGTTTTCCCACAAAAATATTTTCTATATTCAACCTTTTATTTTCGAAGAAAAATTTCAAATTGACAGGATTCAATTTATTGAAGTATGTGAGAACGTAACACGCTAAGATTTCATAGTGTGTTATTTCTTTAAAATAATTCAATAACTTTCACTACACGCAACACCGAGTTCAAGCGCACCATGACTTACCAAACAATCCATTCAAAAGAGGTTACAAATAGTATTAACTAAATTTTAAACTTTATATAATCCTTATAATTTTATAATCCATATTATGAGTTTCTTAGACATAATGTAAGAACAAATTCATTTTCAGTATTACACTTTTACCAACTTTTAATAGTGAACCCTTTTTAAATCCAATATTTTAAAATTTTATATATTCAATTTGACTAAATAAATTTACTTTTTAGAATGGGGACATCAAAAATTTACAATGAAACATCCCAAGCTTCCACGGTACGTTTCCCTTTGAATAATGCAATGGCGTGCATTGTACGAAACTTTGAGATTCTAACACACCACAACCAATCAAACTAGCCGTTATGAATATTAATATCTAATTTTTGAAATTTTATATATTTTATCTTTTGAAATGGACTTCATTTTTGGATTTGTAATATCGAAATTAGCTTAGGGTGAAATTTTGGTACTTTTCGGATAACTTTCATATTTTGATGAATAGTGAAAATTACTAAATTTAAATTAAAAACAACTTTTTTAATCGAAATAATTAATAGTGATAAATTATTAATTTGAGTGGTTTTAAAGTATATTTAGAATATATTTTTACCATTTAATATAATGTTGGTCATTGGATGTAATTTCTCATTTAAACTAGACATAAACAAGTGTCAATCTTTTGATAGTTATTATCTCTTAAAAACACGATATTTGTTTTGACGATGGGAATTAATTTTTAAATTAATTAATGCAATTGAAATGTTCTGAATTTGTTAAAATAGACATCATTTTTGAATTCATAATATCAAATATATCTTAGGCCTATTTTTTGCTATATTTCTGGAAACTTTCATTTTTTTGATGAATAGTGAAACCAGTAAGTGGTAGTTAAAAAACTGAATTTTTCATTAAACTTAATTTTATCGCTTCTGTGAGTAGAATTTCTAAAATCCGAGAGACACAGTTAATATCAAAGAGTAAAATTTGGTTCAATGAGATGAAAATAATTTTTGGTGAATAGTATCTTTTTTCTTTTATTTACCACGGTTAAAAGTAAATAGGGTAATTAAGGGTAAAAATGATATTAATATTAACCTAAAACATGTCCTAATTCAATAGGACAAGTTTACCTCGACCAAAAAAAATCTTAGGAGTAAAATATTATCTTTTAGGTCCACTTGTATTAGATTATGACATTTATTATTATTTAATTCAAAGAAGATTTAAAAGAGTTAAAATCAAAGTTTATTTACTAAAACATTCTTAATATAGGGTTATACATAAGATAAATTCGATTGTAAAAATTAATTAGAAAGATAAAAAGATTTCCTACATAATTATATTTTATTATAGTTTTTAGACATTAAATAATTTAATTTATTTACGACACAATGATGATGCAGTAATTACCATAATAGTGAAACATTAAAATAATTGATATTATAAATACCCAAATAAATATAATTAGAGACTTTTTATGAATTAAACTAATTTTATAGGTTACTATGAAATGTTAGGATTTATTTAATTAACTTTTTCTGAAGTAATAATTCTGTTATGATTTTCACAAAAAACAATTTTCCAAATAGTGTCAAAATTGACATAAAAGAGTTTTTAAAAAAAATATTATATTATTAATTGATATTAAATTCCTAAAAATCTAAGGTTCGGCCAAGAGACTTATATAATGATAGTTGTATCATTAATGGACCACTTGGGGGTCTCTTGGATGTATATCGTAAGTTTATTAACCATATAATATAAAAATACAAAGAGACATTGTAAAAGTGAAACTAATTAACTAAGAGTTAATAGTTAAAGATAAGGGTAATATAATGACCCAAACCTGTCTAAATTCTATTGGTTGAGTGGTTTTAGACCCATCCCCACCTTAACCTTTAAATAATACACTATGAAGCCATTATAAACAGAATATTAATTTATTATAAAATAATATTTTTAGCTTTTCCAAAGGTGCCCCTCACCCCTCTTATAAAAGGGCACTCCCCCTTCTCACTAATTCACAAATTCAAAGCCTTTTGGCTCAGCCAAACCCTACCAAAATACTCTCTCAACTTCCCTCACTACAACCTAGAGGCCTTAGTTTGATCAGAAAAACAACCTATGGAGCCCTTTTGATCAAATGAAAAGGAAGAACCCGAAGAAGACGTAATTTTTTCACCACCCTCTTTCATGTTCCCTTCTTCTTCAACTTCTTATTTCTTTGTTATTTATATTCTAAAATAATAACTCCAGTATATTCTATATAATGTGATGTTATTATAAATATGGTACAACCATATTCAGTATTCTATCCATCCTTTGAATGTCATGTCACCATACGTGTGTACGTACGGCTTACCGTCTCTACGTCGTGGTTTAATTGTCATTCAATAAATTATTATTTGGATGGGTATAATAATGATGTGTAATTTATATAAATAATAAATATAACATGGTAATGATTCTTTATATATGATATAACATCCAATTATATTTTATTTTAATATCAAAACAATGATATTGTCGCTCGTGCGTACGTACGGACTACCGTCTCCACGAACGCGATGAGATTCATTCTCCATCGTATCCATTCAAGTCTAATTCTCATTTGATGATTAATAATAGTATCGTATAACTTGATATAATACTGGATATGGTTAAGATACAACCTATCCATGAAAAACATGGCTAACGTAACAAAACATTTAAAAGAAAACGAGTAAGTTAACACTCGAAACAACGATAATACTAATATATTATTAACAAATCAATGTTAGAAGATCATATATGATATAATATTAATGTATATGATTCTTTTATAATTTAATAACAATTATTTCACCATTATAAAGGAGGTTATCCTACCCCCAACCAAGGAAAAGTACAAGGTAAGGATTATTTCACAATCACTTCATTATCCGAGGTTATTTATACATAATTATCTACTGGGATCTCTTTATCATCCACATCCATGTTTCTTGAAAGTGTATTTCAAAACATTCTTACTATTTTTTGAAATATGGGTTAAAGCCATTTATACCCTTGTTTTAATTTTTATAAGATGTTAATAAAGGAATATTTCCGTCATTTTCCAAATAAGTTCATTTTAACCTTTTTGACAGAATTAAGGTAAGAATGTCTTTTTTTTAAACTTATACGGCGAGTGCGGCTATTTTCCACCGTTATAAAATTTTCGAAGCTTCCCTTACAAGCTTATAAGAATATTTTCATAGAAAATGTTTTATTTTATAAATATATGACTCTTAAATGATTTCAAAATAGAAAGAGATATTTCTCTAAAAAGAGTTTTTATTTCATCTATGTCAACATCCTTTGATGAATTTTACTCTTATTTGAAGTTGATTTATTATGATACAAAACTTCTATATTGTATTGAAAGTTTTGTGATATGTTTGACTGTGGATGTGTTATTTTTATACCATTCATGGTTTATGGATTAAGTATTTACTTTTCTTATGCTAGTTTTAATACGAATGTTAATGTTAGGTTTAAACCTTTTCATATGGGAATGCATTGGACTTAATATGTGACGGGTGGAGCCCGCTATAGCTCATCGATGCATCAGTAGGTCTCATGAGACAAAATAGTGTCTTGGCACAAGGCCTTGACAAAATCTTGTTTTTAGTCTTGGCACGAGGCCTTGGCTATGTGGTTATGATAGTCTGGCATTATACATTCCATCATTATTAAATTGGTTATTGATATTGCATGTGATTATTCGATTAGTAGAATATCCATGTGAATAAGTAAATGGAATTATTTAATTTTATTTTTTCCATACTATGTTTAAGTTCAAGTTTAAAAGTCTTTTGTTTTAGTTATACATTGCCTTAAATGTTTATTCTTATTTATGAAAGTTTCTGCTATATTGTTATCCTTACTGGATATTTGAGCTCACCCCTTTTCTATGTTTTATTTTTACCAAGATGTGAGAAAGTAATTTATGAATGACCTATAGGGATAGTATGAGGGGATAAGAGTGTGGAATATGGAGACTATATTGTTGTAGTTTTCATTTTATGATGTAATGTAAACTTTATTAATATATATAGTGTTTCCAAGGCTACTAAACTAATCGGTCTTTCGAGACTTGATCTTTCTTGTGATCATGCCAATGTTATGTAATAATGCACCGAATCTGGGTATATGGGTTCGGGGCATTACGAAGCATAGATCAAGGATTTTTGGAACATATATATGAGTTGTGTCCTGATCTACTAGGTTTTATTATATGTCAGTTCTGAGAGAGGAAGGTGTATACTAGATCTACCAAGATCTTTGTGTGTTTATTTGGGAATTTTCTTAGTAAGTGGTTTATCATATATCTGTTAATATATAATTTATTGAATATGGGTTTATTGATATGGGTTTCATGAATTAGGTATCTCTTTTTATTATTAGGATCCTTCAATCCTCATGGCCCATTTATCTTAATTATTTGTTTGAAATACCTAGTGTTTGAGGTAGGTGGTTTCATAAATAAGCATTATTGTATGGAATTTTAATTCTTGATCTTGTTAAATATGTTTTCTAATTTTTTTAATATATTGATCTATTATTATTTAAATGAAAATGTTTTTGATTATTTTATATAAACATTTTCCACTGTTATTTTTGATGAAAATGTATTTCAAAGATGTTTTGATGTGTTACAGGTTCTATTTGATTATTTATGTGTAAAATTCCATTTGAATGGTTTAAGATATGAAAATTGAATCCACCAAGTGTGTTCTATTTTTGAAATTGAAATGATATAAGTGTTTACTATGGAATAGGGGAACCTTGGGTACTTAAGAGGGGGATATATTTGGACAATCATCCTAGGATGTTTGGTGGATACCTATCTTGGATTTAATTTACAACTATAACTAAACATTATTATGAAATAGGGTTTACTTTTTGGGATGTTTTATCATCCCTATGTTCGTTTTCTAGGGATATGGAGGCACTTAGTTATTTTATCATTAATGTTTGTGGATCCTAGCTAACCTGAACCAAACCTACCCTAAGAAAAGTTTCAATGGTGCTCCTTTTGGATTAGACATTTAAAAATGCTTTGTTAAATGGTATATTTGTATATTCTTTGATATCGGTTGGTTTATAAATGCTTCATAAATTGTTATAAATCGGTATATTTATAGGTTTCATTTAAAACCATGTAAATCTATGTTTCTTGCATTTTCATACTTTAAATGATCCCAGTTAGGTTTTCTTATAAAGAATACTTATGAAACACTTGATGGGACACTACTGGGCCTATTTTTTTCACACCCTACACATACCTTTGGGTGTGTTTAGATTTTCTTTTATCTTAAAATAATAAAGTAAAGGTGACTCATTGAGGCATAGGGCATTCAAGTTAAAAATTTGTGGGATTTTGAGGTGACATGGGGGGATGTTATCGCTCACATCACGCAGATATGGGTTTTTTGGCCATAACTATTTTTGTTAACCATTAGGTTGGGAAATTGTTTTCCTTTTTACTCTTTAACTTTAAAAATATCACTTTATAATGGCATGTATTCTATCTTATATATATTCTATTGGTGTATTTCTTGGTTTATTATGGAAAAAATAATTACCAAAGGTATTTTTTTGAATCCCATGTGCTTATTATTAGCGCAAGGGTATTAGAAATGTCCTTCAATATTTTCCATAGATTGGGTTGTGTTCCTAGTTCAGGGGTGAATATGGTTGGTTTGAGATATGAGATATATTTTAATAAAATTAGTAGTCCAATATAGATTGATTTGAAAAATTTATACTATTATACCTATTAATGTATGGGTATCCTTCACTAAAAGATAAAATGACTGCTAAAAATATTAATGAATTAAGAGAAAAATATAGTAGTGACTCTAAAAGGTAATGTTTTTTCCTCCATCAAACACACTCACCCTAGAAAATATAAAATGGAGAGAATGATAAAAAGGGGGAATAATTTATTGATCAATCAAAATAAGTAGTAGATACGATTCTAAGAAATTAATTATTATTATCCTTATATATTGGATTTTTTAAATTCATCACACTAATATAGAATTTATATATATCAGTTTAGGACACACTTTAGGAGTAAAAAATTAAAATGACCTTTGTATCTATAGGTAGGATGAACATTGATATGACTACTTTTTTAAAGAAATAACACCCAGGCTATGTTAGTGGATGTGAGGTGGGTGTCATTATATGATTTTTGTAGACATCCAAGTATGGGATCAAGAAAGACATAATACTAGGTAGAAATAGCTTCCTTGAAGGATGATATTTGAGATATGAATTACTTGATATATGAGTTATTTAAAATATATGTACATGATTTGATTATATAAATCATGAGATAGACACAACCCACATATACAGATCCTCCACCTACCCATTTAGACATGAATGTATACAGTGAGTTTCATGATTAAGATCACTATTTATATATATGTAGCACAAATAATTATACATAATATAGGGGATTATGTAAATCATTAAATTATGTAGTTGGAAAAAGTAAGTGTAGTGGTACATGATATTATTTATCAATCTGCTTCAGTTTCATTTCTTACTAAAGAGGTAGCCATAATTAGAGTGTATGGGTCATTTTTTACCATATCCAGATAGCCTTATTTATCATTAGACATATACGGCGTGTGTTCTTTTTTAAATTTTATTTACTTTTTATTTCAAATTACATGTACTGTTTTATTAAATTTACCTTATACAAGAGTATCTAAAATATGAGGAATCATTGAAAAATAAATAAATATTTCAGAAAATGACACCTTTTGATTCTCCATTGGTTTTTCAAGGGTTTACAAAATTAGTAGTGAATTATTTTATGTAGAATAATTATTATGAGTTTTCAACTACTATTGCCTTATGTGGGAGATACTATTAATTAAGAACATTTAAAAAAAATATATTGTATGTTGTTATTTTTTATGATCACTCAACACCCATGTTATAGTTGTTTTCTATGTAAGTAAATTTCTATTTAAATTTCTATTTCAATAAAATAATATAACATATATTGATTTAATTAATTAATTAATTAATTAATTAATTTAGATGTCTCTACACTATTTGCATATAAAAAAATATAACTTCAATTTATTGTTTTATGGATCTTTAATTTATTATAACAATTGTGAAATTATGGAAGAATCCATACATAGATAAGTATATATCTAAAACATTGAAAAAAATAAGGATTTGGTATTGGATTAATCTATTCCCTAATAGGAAGGGAGACTTATATAATTATGAAACACTATTCATTATAATTTTATTAATGCTAACATTTTTATATTTTATAGTATATTTGATGTTATGCATATTATTCCAACATTAATTTATGAAATATTGATTATAATCTTACTTTGTGATGTTCTTGAGAATTTTCATGATTTATTGGATTCATAAGATTTATTATATTTTATTATAATCATAAATTTTCCATGTTACATATTTTTTTTAAATTAATATATAAAAATAAAATAGGTCATTTATGGTGTTTAATAAGCCCCACTTGTATATAAAGTAGTGAAATGAAATTAATTATATGAATGTAAAGGTAAACAAATATTATATTAGTTAATAATTATTCTATATTAAATATATAATGATTCTTATTTTCATACTATTGTATTATAACCATAGATTAATCATCAAATAGGAAGTTATAAATGTGGTTATTATGTTTTACAATTCATTTATGAGATTATCATGATGAGAATTATAAAAATATTATATATTAGTACTATTATAAGTCCTATATTTTAAACTAGTATTATTTATTATTAATTTGAATATTTTTATTTTTATAGGTTTTTTATGAAGTTTCATAATATTTAAGAGAAATATTAAACCCTATTTGAGGATTTTTATAAACTAAAATGAATATTTGATTAATCAATAGGTTCATAT
Organism: Viscum album; assembly: GCA_963277665.1. NCBI lineage: Eukaryota > Viridiplantae > Streptophyta > Magnoliopsida > Santalales > Viscaceae > Viscum > Viscum album. The sequence continues at coordinate 1,083,075,889 of OY728136.1, read as the reverse complement.
TTAAAATTTCGATGTTTTAGTAATGTTTATAATTAGTAGTTTTTTATTTTCCTTGTCTCTACTTTTTTTATGTTTATAGGTCTTAGATTATGGTATTTTAATAAATTCAAAACAATAATTTAGTTTCTATGCTTTTTTTTATAAAAATCATCATTGAAAGTATCTTTTATGTTTGATTTAATAAAAAATAAACATCAAATGACACTCTATATGTATGTTTATTCAGGATTTAGGCATTAGTTTATTAATAAACATACATTAACAGTCTATTTATATATATTTTGTGTCATTATTTCAACATATATTTTTATAATAACAAACATTTAAATTAACTTTTGAAAGAATCTTTTAATAACTAGTGTTGAAACACTACTTTTAATACAATCCATATTAACATTTATTTTTAACAGATATAAGAAATTAAAAATAACCGATATTAAATTGAAAATTTATAGTAGTGTTTTTTCTCTAATAAATTGGAAAAATTATTCTAGGAATGAAATAAAATTTTCATTGAATATCTTATGAAATATAAATTATGCTATCTTAATAAAATATTTGAAAGTATGAGTTTGGAGAATATTGGTTGGTATCCTAACAGTGATTTTTTTTGAGTTAGGATTAAAAAATTAGGATAAAACCTTAAGGGATAAATAACTAATATCTTAATAGATTTTAGTGATAAATAAATAATATCAAAAAACCTCTTAGTGTCTAGGGTTTTCTCATGATTCTTCTCTCTTATCAGGATTCCTCGCCTCTATTTGTCTCCCCTATCTTTCTATAGAGTCTTCCATAGCTTCTCTTAGGGTTCTTTCTTCTGCTTCCTTTTACATCTAGTCTGCACTATGTTTTCCCCTTGGCCCCGTCATTTGTTTTCGCTTTAGTGGAAGTACGTCGATCTTACTCTTGCCTGTTATTACATGCTCTAACCTCACATTCCAACGATCTCCTATAGATCAGATATGGGCATTAGATACTCAGAGGATTTTGGATGAGGTTCGTTGGTTTTGGGTTTTCCCGATGTCTTTTTGCCTTCTCTTTTCTGGTTTCATCCCCTATTTTATCTTCTTTGGAATCAATTATGGATTCCCTTAGGGTTTCATCACTATTGTCTCGTTCTCCCTTTATGCTTCATGCTCGTTTGTGATTTTTTTATTAGGTTTTAGGTTTTTTGGTTTTCATTTTGGGTTCTATTTATGGGGAGTGTCATAGATGAGCTCCATTGTGGTCTTCGTCCGCCTTCTTCCCTGGTATATCTTCAGGTCTCCACCACTCTCTATGAGGGTGATTTTCATGGTGGTATTCCCAGTGCTTTGGGATGTGAGGTCATGCAGTCTTGAATCATGGTGTTTTCATCTTCATTGGCCCTGAGTGGATGATGGTGATGGCTGCGTTGGCTTAGCTCGTTGGCTGGAGTCTTTTGTGGCGGTGTAGTGATTGGTGGTTTTTAGTGGATGCGACATTGAGTTATCTGGGAAATGCATCTTTTGTGGAATTTTTGATGGTTTATGGAGATGGTGTCTCATGATGTCTATCTTAAATGTGGATGGTTATAACAGCGATGATGGAATCCGATTCAGGTGGTGGATGTCAGAGGGAAGGCAAATGCAACAAGTGGGTGAGGGTGACCTTGGTGACTGATGACGTGTTGATGGTGATGATGATTTGTAGGCGATATGGTGAAGGCAAGGAGGTGATTCCGTTATCGACGGTAGGTTTCTCAGGTAACACAGTTTCCTCAATTGATGCAGGATTTTCTATATGTTCTGTGTGGATGGTAGCCTTATAATTTCAAAATAGTGGGCAGTTGTCTAGATGTTGTGAAGGGTTTTGTGTTATTTTGAAATTCAAACTATGTAATCTATAATGTGTGTTTGTGAGGGTGTGACTTGATGTTGGAGGAAGTTCTATACGTTCCCATTTACACTCAAGGTGTATTTTCGAAAAATTTATATAAAAAAATGGATTGGATATTATATAATTTATTATAATACTTAAATCCTGAATTTAATTGAATTTATAAAGATGATCCAAGGAAGGTGTTTTAATACCAGCACATAAAAAAAATGTAAATTGAATATTTAATATAGGTTTTGAATGAATATGAAACCCAATGTATTGTCTATTGAGAACATCATGGTTAACCAAGCATAGATGTCCTTATATATGGATAATAACTAAAACCATGGGAAATAAATGACTTCACTATCTCATGTATCATCTATAGAAGACATATTGATGTGGTATTAACCAAAATTATTTAGTGGGTCCATAAATACATTGGTGGATAAAAATTGGATGAATATTTTTGAATAAAATATTTTATTTATTGAAGTGTTTAGAGAAGAAAAAATGTTGTGTTGGTGGTTTGTACTAATAATGGGTGGTATATCAGTTATAATTTATGATAAAAAACATAAATAATGTTAGATAAATTGAATCTATGGTGTGATAATCTTTTAAGAAACTATTTCCTGTAATATACCAACCTACACACTTTGAGTTAATATGGAAATAAAATTTCTTGAATTTAAATGGAAAATAGACAAGATAATGGGTATATAAGATTCCAGGTTCACTATTATAGCTATTTATAAATATAAAATTTTCATGTAATACCCCCGAATTTCCATGTAAATATTTTTTATTTATATGTAATTTTTTTAGACCAGGCATTAGGAAAACATGTTATTCTGAGTCCCAGAGTGCCCATAATGATCCATCGAAAAATTTTAAGCTTGAAATATCATGTGAGATTGGTTTTTTTCTGAAAAGTTGAATAAATCTTATATGGGTGCCTGAATCAAAAATATAAGGGAACCATTGCATTCAGGATGTCAGGTTTACCCTAAGCGTGACTTAAGTTTAGTCGGCGCAAGCCCCTAGTGAGAAAACCTGAATATTGCATAACTGTAAAAAAATAATTAAATAAAATTATTTTATTTTTCATGTGCTTGTAACTCAAGAACGGTGACATAGATTAAAATCTGAGACCACTACTAAACTTGTGAGGGTATGCTTTCCTTAGGAAGATCCTAACATTGGCTATCACAGGCCAACAATAGAATTTAGTTTTTGTCCATAAATAAAATAATTAAGCAACAATTATTTTATTTTAAAATCCTTATAAGTTCTTAAAGGTATCTCAGATTGAATATCCGAGAATACCGTTGAGCTCGTGTGGGTTTGATTCCCTTAAGTGGAGCCTAACCTCAACCAATGCGTGTCGAGGGTGAAAGTTAATTTTTTATTTTTTTAGGTTCATTTAAATAAATGTGAGAGTGGGTTTTTCTAACTTTTGAACTGGTGCTCTGATTGAAAATCAGAGGGTACCATTGAATTTAGAATTCTAGTATTCACTTGGAAAGGACTTAACTTTGACCGGAAAGGGTTGAACCGGAAAGTTAATTTTTAGACTTTTCGGAAAAATAATAAAATAACATTAAAATGTTATTTTTTTTATTTTATCACCATTGAGTGGAAGATAGAGGCACTGTAGTGTAGAGATGAGGTGACACTGAGGAGCATTAAACGAGGATCATTAATGGATCTTTGTGCAAGCATAACAACTACACTGTTTCATAAATGAAACAACATAACAATGCAATGTCCCAGTGTAAAAAAAACGCGGTGACATGTTCCCTTTTTAATTAACTTACACGTTGGAGAGTGGGAATTAAACATTGTAGATTATTCAAAAAACCTACATTGGAATTCCTCTACAATGAAGAAAAATAAATTCCAGTGGGATGGATTCGAGAGGTGATGAACAATGACGAACGCTAACAATGCCACGAAGCGACAATCGCCGACGAAGCTTGAACCCCCAAAAAACGGAACACGTTAGCAGCAGACATCAAAGTGAGGTAGGGGTTTGAATTATTTAAGGTTTCCCTATTCTTTTTCTGAAAAAAATGAATGTAGATCAACTGAAAAAAGGTTGATCCGTGGATCTTACATTCTAGTGGGAGGGTGACTTCTTTTGGTATTTCTCTATCCAGGATTAAATTATCACTTGAATTGATTGTGATGAAATCCCTATAACTCCCCATTTTTTAAAAATCTACCGCAAAGGGTGTGGGACAGCACAAACAATGCTTGAGCCCCACTGCATGTGCGTCCTTTATGGATGAATTCTCGAAAGGGAGGAAAGGTGAGTTTGTGGCCTTCGTAGTGAAGGTGGTTGCCTTATGATCACGTAGGTGCAGACAGATTGAGAAAAATACCACTATAGCAACTCCGGTGGACCATAGATTAAACAATCGGTGGTAGCCATAGGCGGAGAGAGGTGGCCTGCCCATTGGCACGCCACGGTGGAAGGGAGGTGCGGTGTCGACCGGCCCTGCGTGGAAGTGACGACCCGCATCCTGGCCGCCTGGGCTAGTGACAGAGGTCGTGACCATTGTGGTCATAGCGTTGGAGACCCGCGATGCCATTATGGTGTGGCATTGACCTGGTCAACCTGCAAACTTGGTCTGTGGGTGATATGGAGGGCATGGCAGGTTTCACCAACCGTGTGTGCGGAAGACTGGACGTGTTTGTGCCACATTCGGATGGAGGAGTTGGCCCGCTACCGTGGGCTGGACCTGCACCGTCGGGATGAAAATGCACCGATGGGATGGACCTGCCTAGCGGTCCAGACCCATGCTGGCAGGCTAGACCCTTGACCTCATGGGCCGGGCCGAGGCCGAACCAGATCCGGGTCGGGTCAGGTCGGACCATACCCGGACCGAACCTGCCCCTGTTTCACTAAAACACCTGCATCTCTCAAACCAGGTGTCTGATTGACACAACAATAGTGTATTTGGAACCCTTGATATTAGGAGGTACTTCTAAGATCCTCTATGTGAGTTTTGGTGGAAGTTAGAATCTAGCCAGGTTGGATCGTACTCGAATCCAACCACACTCTTTTTACAAAAATTCCCCGATCTTACAAACTGGACGTCCGGTCGACAAACCATCTACGACATTGGAACCCTTGAAATAAATGGTTATATTAGAATACACTAAGGATAATTTGAAATATTTTTAATTTCAACATATGACCTGGGTGAGCGGTTCTCCTGGGATTAGGCGCGCAAACGAGTAGCAACCATGTGGACCTCAGTGGCCTAGAAGACAAGAAGCTGAGTGGACCTCAATGGACCAGAAGAAGAGAAACCATGTGGAACTTAGTGTACCGAAGGAGGAGTATTTGCATGTACCTTAGTGTCCTAGAAGACTAGAAACCATGTGGACCTCAGTGGCCCTACAGAACCATGTGAACCTCAGTGGCCTGACAGATGGGAAGTAGCCATGTAGACCTAAGTGGCCTGAAAAATTTCAACAACTCATCTGGGTTGAGTCCATAAACAGTATGAAACATTATTCAATATAATTGATGAAACTTATTTTGTACTTAAGTTATACCTGGTGTGAGCTGTGTCTTTTGCTATGTGCTTTACTTTGAGATCTTACTTTGTGGTATTCTTCCTTTGATGATTTTTGTGAGACATGAGTTGTTCTCAGGGTCCCTACTGAGTATTGTTATACTCTCCCCTACACGATATTCTACCACACCTATTGTGTCTTGTGTAGATGACAGATAACTTTGTTTGGTAATTTGCGGATCCAGGGCTAGGTGGTTCTCAGAGGTGGATCGATAGACATTGTGTGCTATAGGGACATCCAACAGTGAGATGTACCTACCGTTCAGGTAGAATCCTTGGAGAATAACATCCAGAGATTGTACTAATTTTTTTTGTACTTTATAATTTCAGTTGTTCTTGTATTCTATCCCATTTACTTTCATTTTACACCTTTTAATCTAATTGGTGGTACTTTGTGGTGGTTGTACTACTTTCTTTCCTTTGTGGTTTTCTTTTTGAAGTATGCCCTATCTGTGTGTGTATAGGTTTAAAGGAAATTCCTTCCATTTTTGGGTTATGCCTTTCCAGTTCTAGTCCCCATCCCTTGGAATAGGGAAGGCGAGCTTGGGGTAGTCATGGAAAGGGCCCTGGGAGAAGGGTCGTGACAAAGTGGTATCAGGGGGCTGTCGGTTCTAACAGAAGAACTATATTTCTATATTTTTAAATAGGGAAAATAGTGTTAAGTATCTTGAGTTTGGATTTTAGTCCAGGGAGTCTAGTGTTGGTGCAGAAGATGACGTATCCATACACTAGGACCTTGAATTATTTTTTCCAGCTCGGTACATGAAAAAATGGTTGCATGTATTTTGGAAATGTTTTTCTCTTGATATATTTTGAGTCATCTCACTAGGTATAACTTATTGACTATGGTTCATCTTGATTCTCTATAAATATTAATCCACATGGAATACCATCCAGGATTCCAGTGTGTGACAATGAGGATGGTCCATAGAGTGGCGAGGATTTGGTACAAGGACCATTTCCTAAGATGGTACCTTTGGGCTGTGTCCCAGTGATACCACTGCCTATTGGTCAACAATTACTACCAAAGCTACCGGTAGAGGAAACATGTAGAATACATTCCTTACACAAGTTTCAGCGACAGAGACCCCTCAGGTTCCGAGGAGAGCCCGACTCATAGGTGGTTAAGGACTGGCTTGATGTGGTGACTGAATTTGCATCTAGTTTGGGAATCATTAGATCTGATGGAGGTTTTGGAAGTGAGACTTCTACATGGATCTGCAAGGAAATGGTAGGGTTTAAATTACCTAATATTACACTGAGATGAATTTTGTGTGGATAGAGAGTGAGAACCATTCTCATAGAAATGGGGCTTTCCATAAAATCCAAGGGGTATGTGTACCCAAGAGATTCTATAGGATGACATGTCGGTATCTGAGTATTCAACGAGGCATGCTGACATTTCTAGGTACTTGATGAATATGATATGACCAGTGCTTCATGGCTCGGACCAACAAGAAGGGTGTGTTTAGGGATATCTGAGAAAACACTATTCCTCTATGCATTTCTACTTATTCTAGGGTGCTAGTGAGAATATTTGTGGTTGGAGGTCCTTTAGCTGAGCAGATACAACTAGTGGGTGTCAGCAGTGTGCAAGCAAGCATCTAACATCAGTCTCAAATACATGGACGTGTGAGATGTTTTGAGAAGAGGTCCCAAGGCATTGTGTCTAAAGATCAGGGCTCATAGGGTGACTCTATTCAACCTATGAAGACTTATTTCTTGTTAAATGATGGTAGGGTACATCTACCTAGAGATGTTGCAACCCGTCGTGCTGAAAGTGAAATAGTGGAAGGTCCACCGGGGTGGAGGAAGTGAGAGGAATAGAGGCAAAATACATGGAAGAAGATCTAGGAGAACAACATGAGGTGGTATACATTTTGACATGTAACAACCACCACCCAAACGTGGTCCACATCAGGCTCAGGGAGCTGGAGGAAAGGGGAAGGGAGTAGCTGCATGTGGTCAAGGAGTATGAATCGAGGAGTCTAGGAATGATTTGAGTTATGATCTTTGTCTACTAATATATACCGTATTAATAGACATAGGTTCTAATCATTCCTTCTTTTCATGAATCTTTTTCAAGACCTATAGTTTCCAGTTGACATGTTGACTTGATCCTTATGTATGGAGATACCTATGAGAGGAGACTTGATAATCACACTTATGTTGATATTTTGATTTGACCCTTGAGGTGAGAGTTTTAGTTAGAAACTCTTGGTGGAAGCGTCAATACCTTATGATGTTAGTTTGGGTATGGACTGGTCTTCCACAATTCATGCTCAGATTGACTATTTTAGGAAAAAAAGGATGTGGTATATCTGCAGTGTTGGAATGGGGTTTTCCTTGGTCGGTGAAAAAAGGAAACCCAGGTAGCACAAGATAAACTCATGTATAGGAGGTTGCATCCGATCACTATTGAGTCGGCCAACCTTACCCTTGTGGAAATATATTTTTTGAGGTTTCAGTTCCCAAAAGTAGAGGAAGAGTTTGGGAATGTCCTTTCAAAATATATTTCCTGGGTTACCTCCCCATAGGGGGAGGGACTTCTGTATCATTCTACACCTCGAGATGGAACTGATATCAGCATCAATATATCATAGGGATTATATAGAAATTTGCAAGAATGGGGCGTAGGTGGGGGAATTGCAGATGAAGGTCTTAGTTAGAACCAGTGTTCAAGATTATTTTTGGATTACCAGCACTTTAACAAAGTGGAAGTGGAGAATGAGTACCCACTACCAAAGGGTTGATGGGAAAATCAATCAATAAAAAGGGGTAGACTTTCATGTGGATGAAAAGGTGCCTGTAGGATTTTCCACCGTTGAGATGGTGGTGATTGTAGGAGTTCCTCTAGGACCATGACTTTGAGATAGTGTATACTCTTGGGAAGGGAACATGGTTCCAGACGTGCTCACTAGAAGGTTTGGTTTATAGCTCCTGCGTGAGTTGATGGAGAAACTAAATGCGATGAAGATATCTTTCATGGATGATGATGGATCAACCTACCTTCAGTCAATAAATGTGACTCCCAACTCTTACAATGAGTCAGGGAGGCACAGTTTGTGGATGTTGGTTGGAAGGGCCGACATGCTCAGTTATCCTCAGCAGAATCTCCTGATCAATTTTTGATAGGTGGGGAGGATGCAATCCTTTTCAGAGGACTCACCATAGTACTATTGACATTTCCGTAGGAGGTGATGAGGTAGTTCCTTACATAACCTTTGGTGGTGAATCCTGGTGTGAAGAAGATGTACTAGGACCTCTGACATTAGTACTGGTGGCCAAGAGATGGAGACCCTTGGTGTTTGGGGAGGGAGACCATGTTTTCCTTCTGGTCTCACCCCGATGGGGATTATGGAGTTTTGGCCGGGGTGGAAAGTTATCTTTGAGTTCTACCAGAACTTTTCAAATAATGAGTTGATTTAGAGAGGTGGCATACTTCCTAAATCTTCACCCAAAGATGCACCGGGTGCACAATATTTTCCATGTATAGCAGCTAAGGAGGTACGTGCACGATCCATCACACTTCATCGACTGGGGTGAGTTGGAAATTAATGATGGGAATACATTTTCATTGTTATCAATAGAGATAGATGATTTTCAGAAGAAATTCCTTCATGGACGGTCGATTCCTCTAGTGCATGTTTATTGGAAGCACGAGGACCTCTATGAGTGCACATGGGAACCTGAGGCTTAGATTCGTGCTCAGTACACCCATTTGACTGATTTTCCTTTGTTTTGGCTTTTTGGGATGTAAATAACTAAGTTTGATAGAATTTAATGTCCCAAAAGTTCCATGTAATGTTTTTATTTATATGAATATATTTTGAGACCAGGCACTGAGACGATGTGAGATTCTGAGGCCCATAGTTCCCGGAAAGCTCCGTCAAAACATGTTATGTTTTAAATAGCATTCCTGAGCAGTTTTCATGAAAAACTAGAATAAATCATAAAAAGGTGCTCGAATCATAAATCTAAGGGCACCATTGTGTTCAGGATGTCAGGTTTACTTTAAGCATGACTTAAGTTTAGTCGGCACAAACCTACAGTGGGAAAACCCAAAAATGACATAACCCTAAATAAAATAATTAAATAAAGTTATTTTATTATTTAAATTCTTATAACTCATGAATGGTGATTTAGATTAAAAATATTAGACTAACATGGGACTTGTGAGGGTATGATTTCCTTAGGCAGATCCTAACATTGGTTAGCACAGACCAATAGTGGAAGTTAGTTTTTGGCCATAAAGAAAATAATTAAATAAAAATTATTTTATTGTAAAATCCTTATAACTCCTAAATGGTAACTCAGATTGAAAATATGATAGTACCATTGAGCTCATGAGGGCGTGTTCCCCTTAGGTGGAGCATAACCTCGACCGACACGGGTCAAGGGTGAAAGTTAAATTTTGAACTTTTTTTAGGTTCATTTAAATAAATGTACAAGTGGGTTTTTATAACTTTTGAACCAGTGCTCAGATCACAAATCCGAGGGACCTATTGAACTTTAAACGTTGGGATTCTATTATAAAGGAATTAACATTGACTGACAAGGGTCGGATGGAAAAGTTAATTTTCAGAATTTTCGGAAAAATAATAAAATAACTTTAATTTTTTTTATTTTCTCAACATTGAGTTGTAGATGGTAGCATTGCGGTGTGGAGATGAGGCAATGATGCGACGCATTAAATGAGGATCATTAATGGCTCGTTGTGAAAGCATAACGACACAATGTCGCAAGATAACATAAATTCTCTGACGTGTTCCTTTTTTTAATTAGCTAACATATCGGATAGTAGGAATTAAACACTGGGGATTCTCCAATGAACTTATGGTGAAATTTCTCTTCAATAAAGAACCCAATAAACCACTGGGACGAATTCAAGAGGGGAAAAATGGCAGTGAACACTAACGAAGTTAGGAAACAACAAACGTCAATGAAGATTGAACCCCCACGAATGGAACAATTTGGCAGCAGACATCATAGCGAGGTACATGATTGAACTATTTAATGTTTCCCAGTTTTTTTCTTGAAAACAACGAATGCAGATCAACCCATGAATAGGTTGATCTGTAGATCATGCGTTCATGTAGGAGGGTGAGTACCTATTGGAATTTCTCTATCCAGGATTTTATTATCACTTGAATTGATTAAACTACAACCCTCGAACCACCCCATGTTTTTAGACTTCTAATGCAGAGGGTGCGGGTCAACAAGAACAATGCTCGAGCCCCTCCTTATGTGAGTTTTTCATGGATTAATTCTTGAAAGGGTGGAAAGGAGAGTTTGAGTTCATCGCAATGAAGGTGGTAGCCTTACGATCTCATAGGTGCAGAAGGATCGAGAAACGGACCACTAGAGCAACTCTGGTGGACAATAGAAGAAACAGTAGCGTGAAGGCAGCTGATGGTAGTGGCCTCGAGCAGAGGGAGGTGGCACGCCGCATCAAAAAATGGATGTGTCCCGCGGTCTTTGGGGAAAAGGGATACGCCTAGTAGCCGCCGTCGCAGATGGTTGTGACCAGCGGCCACGACAGCAGAGGGCCGCGACTAGCGGCCGCAGCGGAAGATGGCCACAACCAGCGGCCACGACAGAAGAGGGACATAGCTAGTGGTTGAGGCAGTAGAGGGATACGACCAACATCCATGGTACTAGAGGGTCACACCCAGCAGCTGCAGCGCCGGCGGGCCGTGACCTGCAGCCCTGGTGACAGAGGCCCCCGACCAGCGGCCGCGACAATAGAGAGTCGAGACAAGCGGCCATAATGACAGAGTTCCGCGATGAGCACCTCAACAATAGATGGCTGCGACCAGAAGCCATGACAAATGGTATGTTCGGCACTGAACGACATTGTGTGGTAATGACGACCCACATCCAGGCTTCCCGGGCGAGCGACGGAGGCCGCATCCACTGTGTCCGCGGTACTGGACACTAATGGTGCCACGCTGGCACTTCGTTGACCTGGTTAACCTACGGACTATGTTCTTGGGTGACGTGGAGGGCTTGAATGGTTTCAACAGCCGCGTGTGCTAAAGACTGGACGCGGTTGTGCCACATCCGGATGGAGGAGCCAGCTCGCTAAGGGGGCCGGAAAAAACTGGCGATCCAAACCCGCACCGGCGGGCCAGACCCGCACCTGAGGGATGGACCCGACCTCACGGGCCAGACCCGCACCAAGGGGCCAGACCCGCCCAGCTGTCTGGACACGTATCGATGGGCCGGACCCGTGACCTCACAGGTTTGGCCCAAGCCGGACCATATCTGGGTCAATTCGACTAGGTCAGACGAGACTCATACCCCACCAACCCTTGTTTAACTAAAATGCCTGTATCTCTCAAAAAAAGCATTCTATTAACGCATTGTTAGTGGAGTTGGGTCCTTGCGATGATGCGATCATTTTGAGATACTGTACATGTGTTTTGGAGGAGGTTGGCATACGGTCGGGTTGGACTGGACTTGAATCCAACCTAACCCTTTTTATAAAAGGCCTTTATCTTACAAACTGGGCGTCCGATCGACAAACCGTCTACGACGTTGGAGTCCTCGTAATGATGTAGTTACTTTGGAATAATATAAGGATAATTACACAAAATTCGAATTTCAATTAATGACTTGGGGGACAAGTTCTCCCAAGATCTAGCGTGAAGACGAGAAATAGCCAAGTGGACCTCAGTGGCCCGACAGACGAGCAGCTGCGTGGACCTCAATGGCCTTGTAGACGAGTATCTGTGTGGACCTTAGTGGCCCAGAAGATGAGTAGCAGTGTGGTCCTCAGTATCCCAATAGAACAGAAGCTGTGGTGAGCTCAGTGGCATGGCGTAGCCATGTAGGCCTTAGTGGCCCAACAGACGGTCATCATCCGTGTGGACCTCAGTGGCCCGACAGAATTCAGTGACTCATCAGGGATGAGTCCCTAAATAGTATGAAACGTTATTCACTATAACTAAGGAACCATGTTATGTACTTATTTTATACCTGGTTTGAGCTATGTCTTTTTTCTTTGTGCTTTACTTTGAGATATTACCTTGTGGTATTCTTCCTTTGTGGATTTCTGTGAGACCTGAGTTGGTCTCAGAGCCCTTACTAAGTATTATTATACTCACCCCTACATGAGGACTTTCCTACACCTATTGTTTCTTGTGAAGATGATAGAAAACTTTTACTAGGACTTTGGGGATCCAGGGCTAGGCGGTGCTTGGAGGTGGATCGATAGACGCGATGTGCTGTAATGACATCCAAAAGTGAGATATACATACTCTTTAGGTATGATCCTGGGAAGAAGACCTCTAGAGCTTGTACATCTTTTTCTATTCTTTTCTTTTAGTTGGGATTGTATTCTTTCCCCTTTAATTTTATTTTACACCTTTTAATCTCAATGGTGTTACATTGTGGTGGTTGTAATACTTTCTTTCCTTTGTGGTTTGATTTGTACAGTATGACTTGTCTCTGTGTTTACAGGTTTAAAGGGAACTTATTCAATTTTTGGGTTTTTCCTTTCTGGTTCTAGTCACCATCCCCTAGCCTATGGAAGGTAGGCTTGGGGTAGTCATGACATAGGCCACAGGGGACGGGTCGTGAAATTGTAGTGATCCCCTAAAAGACATATTGTTTTTGGGCAACCCTAATTAGATGATTAATCTAATTCATCTAATTTCAATATTGGAAGTATTTTGGATGATCCAAAGGGGAATTATAGGTATTTTATAAAGTTATTGTATCACTAATTTTTTGAATAAAAACATTTATATAAATTTTCAGTGAAATTTATAATTGAACTAGTTGAAAACTCCAATTCTAAATTGAAAAAAATGAATGATCAGAAAAATTAAGCTTTCAAATTAATAAAAATGCATCATGGTTATGAAGTATGTTAGGGATCATTTTAATTATTTATTCTTCAAAGGTACTTATATAACTCATAATTTTTTTACCTCTAGATTAAATTCATTTTATCTAACTTAATCTAGTGGCTTATGAAAATGTGAATTTATAATGAATTATTTATTTTTATAACTAATATTTAAATTTATTATAATATTAAATCCTAAATTATAATAACGAGAAAATCCAATTAACATGGATTTTTTCATTGTAATTTATTCATATATATCTGAATATAATGTTTTTGGGATGGAATAATGAATTTAGTGATATAAGAACTAAAGTAATAAAGAAATTTTTATATAAAATCCCTTGTTACGCATGTAAAAAAAGTGGGTTAGTTATAATGGATACACCCCATCATTGTTCACAACTCCAATATGATTAGTGATTAGTTACATGTTTCATCCCTAACCCAATCATCCCAAACTATTCTAATAATGAGACATTGTGATGCCTTAGTATGCCTCCATATATTCCAAAGGATACTATATATCAATAAGGGTATAATATATATAGTTAGGAGATAGTGTCCTCAATATTATAGCCATCCATAATCAATAAATAAATTAAAAATCTATCCCTAAATAAGAAATTTAGAATTATAGTAGAAATATAACCATAAATAATAATATAACACATGAAATATCAAAATCTAACACATGATACAAACACATCAATCATACAATACTAGTTTTCCTATAGTATATCAGTAATATACATGATAAGGTAAAAAGGAATAAACAAAAAAAAAGAGAGGTAACACAATCTCCACTATCCCCGATCCCACAAAAAAACCATTAACTCATCTTTGCTAAGATACCCCGGATCCATCCTTATATATAACCCATTTCAATGAAATAATTATTAAATTTGAGAAATTAATATCCATGAAGGTGTAAGTTAATGCTATAATAATTAAACATAGTATTATACACCAATTATTTTTAAAAAAAAAATACCATTTTCATATATGTGAGTGAATTTACAAGATAATATATACAACAATAACACTCTTGACCCAACCATCGTCAAACAATATAGGTAAATCGTAATAAACATATAATAGATCATGCCTCTATGGAAACTTGATATAAAGGAGATACACCAAACATAGGTCAATATCCATATTGTGGAATGGGTGTAATACAGAAAACCCCCAAGAAAGGATACCACATTGTTGGATAACAAGGGTCATTTCTAGTCACCGAGAATTCGATATTTTTTTGGGTACTCCAAAAATATCGATATATGAATCACTATCATTCCTTTAGTTTCTGATAACTTTCAAGAATCCACACTATAGGGTAAATGAATCAGTATCAATCCCTTATTATTTTAAATTCATCTAAAATCTACACCGCATGGTATATGATGCACTATCGATCCTTATTAACCAATAATATATCTGAAAGTGAATAAAAACCATTGGAGAGGTGTGACATATCTAAAATCTTTAAATAAAATAGAGAACAGTGTAATATGAGAATAAAACTTAGGTCCCATATCATTTGAATACATTATATAGAATCTACATCATTGGTACCTTAGGACTCACCCTTTCCCATATAATGGAATTAAATATATGATTCCTTTATAACAACATTTTTTAGTCCCTATAATCTAATAATAAATTGGATAAATAATACAATCCAAGGAAATATGTAACCCATAATTCTCCCTTAGCTACACAAAAACAAATTACTAGCATCTTACATTTCAATATACTAATCATATCACTCAACCAGACCCCAATTCATCTCATTCATCTCATATCACATAAACTTATCATATTCCTTCTTTGAGAACCATTTCCATTTCTAACATAATACACTAAGTTGACCATATAATGGTTTTCTCATCCCAATATTAGATTACCTCTTATATAATTCTTTTGACCCATTGTCTTTCACCAATAATTCCTACAACTAAACTCTCAAATCATGTTATGCTAAATAATAATATAGTTTATCCTACTATTGGGTTTTCACCCCAATAGATCATTGGAAGCCCCACTTGGTTATTGTACTAAATATTCATTCAGTATCATGATGATATTCCATTACTTAGGCCTCCCTTATACATATACTATACATTGATCCCTTAACCGAACCATTTTGTAGGTGTCAACATCATGGTCCACTTTAAGGAGACCATTCTAGAATGTTTAATCAAACCTAGTCCGATCATAGGATTATTTCCTATACAAAACCCTACCCATCATTTATTTCATGAGTTCAATATATAAAATTATAACCACAAACCTCTAAGTTGATCTTTTAGGTTATTATACCATTACATGATCCTTAAATAATGATAATCTCACTGAGATATCTATCTCATAACCCACTCTTATTTAACACTATTCTAAGCAACAAAAAGAGACCAACCTTGGACCAATATACCAAGTTTCACCCTAAAAAACCCTTGGGTTTTCTCATACTCTAAAAAAATATACCTAATATAGTGTCATACTCTCTTTGAAATTCCAATATCATTATTTTTTGGAATGGAATGTTCACTACAATCAAAATGGGTCCCATAATATTCTACTAATTTCTCATAACTCTCGGTTTCTATTCGTGTCACCTTGACATATGTACCCCAATAAAATGTCTTTTACTTGGGATCACATGCATACATATAACAATAAACATGAACACATGTAATATACATGGTTTAATATTCTAGGGACCACCTAACCCATCCGTGGACTTAATTCCATTGAGTGGAGCTTGTCAAAATCCTATCCAAGTCATCCCTGATCATACACTAGTACATGAGTACCTATATTATTACATAACACTTAATTAAATAAACAAAATAAATTATAATTAATTAATCAATTTAAACTATAAATAATATAAATTTCACATTCAAAGGAAAATCATTGGAAAATTCCATATTACCAAATCATTTAGTAATGGAATACCAATGAATCAAATCATATTATGAGTAATTATACATAAAAAAACCATATGTATATAATTAAAATTATATTAATATTTGAAATAAAATGATTAAATTCTTAGTAGAAATCACTAGGTGACTTAAAATTTTCAAAAAATTGAGTGACAACATGAAATTATCATTTTTATTAATCATCTTGAAACTGTAACCCAAAGTCCTGTCATCCTGGTTAGATTTTATTATTCTCTAGTCAAATCTTACATAAATCCATAATTGTGATAATAAAAAACTATATATAAATTTAGGAGTAGGAATAAGGAATAAATAGAAGAAGTATTCCCATTATAATAGATTAATGATTCACAATTAAGGTACCCATATCAAGGGGAAATAATGAAGGAGGAAGGGTGGGAAAGAGGGTTGACACTCTACCATAGAGTGTGGTCCAGATAAAAAATCACCAAGGGGCATTTTTGATTTAAATTTTAAAATTATAACTTTTCCTCTCATTAATAATATTAATTAGGTAACACAGAGCACCATGTGGATGGATACTCAGTACTTAGAAGACATATTGTGGATTTCCATCCTCTTTAGTTATTTTAACATATACCCAGTTAGCTTCCACTTGTTACCTAATGGAATGTGAAATAATTAGTAGCACACCCCCAATTCACTATGAACTTTAAGAGGTTACATTGGGTAGAAAACCATGATATTTTAAAGGAAGACCATTATGTTTGATAACATATTCAACATGCTATAATGAGCTCAAACGACTATGAAATGTTATTATTTAATTATAACCATTAAAACCAAGCCTTTGAATTAGTGGATATTAATATGAGTATAAAAATTATTATATATATTTATATATTCTAAAAAATACCAATTTATAGATCTCTTATTAAGAAAAAAATTCAATTTTTAGTAAATTCATAATTATGGTTAAAAAATACATTTTTTTCAAAAATGATTTTATTGCATTTTGTTATAAAATATATATTTAATTTTTTCAAATTTAATTAAATTTATTTAATGAAATAATTATCATTTTTTAAATAATAATATTAAATTTCACTCATGTTTTGTTTTTGATAATTTTATGAAAATTTCATTTTTTCGATAAATAGTGAAAAAATATTGATTTATATTGAAAACAATAATTCTTTCAAGAATTTAGGAAGTTTCATTTTTGTTTTAAATAAATTTCCAAAGTAAAATTATTTCTATTTTATTACTAATCCAATTATATTCATTTTAATCAGTTTTATGGTTTAATTTGGTATAAAAACATTTTTTATACTTAAAAATGCATTTTCTAGAAAATTGTTGTTTATTGAGTTTTGTGCTTTTAGATTGAATTAATTTCTAGAAAATATAGAGATTTCATATTGAGGAATTTTTATCATATTTAAAATCAATATTTTCAATTTTTTTAAGTAGTTATATTTTGTTTTTGGTCAATATGAATAGTTACCATAGTAAATATGTATTACCACAGTAAAGGTAAAATGAGTTAATTAGGTATACAACTTAGTGTTAAGGTCACTATTTTTAAATAATGTTTTATTTTATAAAGTTACTTTTAACGTTATCATCTTAGAATCTAAATTTAATTGTTTATAAGACACTTGTACATGAAAACGACCTACATAATATTTAAATCAAGAAAAAAAATCAAAAGGCCACTCTCTTAATTTAAAATATCTATTATGTGTCCACATAGGAAAAAATGTTATGAATGAAACTAAATGTATATTTTTTGAATAATTAAATTAGTTTTATGATAGAAATTTATTTCTAATTTTTAGTAATTATATAATTACCTTAAATTTTTAAGCAATGTCCATGCACCATTTCTTCAATTAATAGAAAAATAAAATAAATAAAATAAATAAAATAAATAAAATAAATCAAATAAAAAAATATTAAAATTAGTATAATTTTAATGATTTTTAGTGTTACAATATTTTTTTATATGAATATGACATATAATTGTCGTGCTAGTGGATTATATTAGAATTATAATATTTAATTTATGTCTATAAATTTGAATTAAATAAATAGTGTCATAATTGACGTTAATGATATTTCATCAAAATCATATTTTATTAAATTATTTAAAAATACAAAAATATTGAAAGAGTAAAATGTGGATAATATATGGTCAAATATTTCCTAACTTTACCATTTATTAACTAATTAAAACCTTATATATAAAATTTTAACCCTTTATGTAGGAAAAAGTCATTTACATGGTTAATGTTAGAATATTTTACCTATGAGGTTAAACTATAATATCAGGTTTAAAAAACCAGTTAAACATATATAACATTTATTGGTTGATGATATTTCTACACAAAATTACCTTATGTTCAAATACCTAGCCATTTTGATGCATTTTCCTATAGAATGACTTTGTTATTTTTTAATCATTAAGAAATTTCAAAAGTACCCCTCACCACAATTACAAAAAGACACATACTCCCAAAAACTATTCAAACTATTTGAGACTTTAATATTTATATACATCAATAAAACCCCTCTAAATCCCTTTATCTCTATTATAAATGTTATTTTCTTCCCAAAAGACCAACTATAGGATCCTTAATAGGAGATCTAAGGGAGTTCATTCAAAGATGTGGTAATCTCCTTAAATGATCACTTTATATTTACATATTATTTTAGATCCTATAAATTTATGTTATGTATCACAAAATAAAAAATTAAATATCCTAAATATACAAAAATTTCATTTTTATTTTTATTTAATCACTATTACGCACCCTTTTCCCATCAAATGGGAAGTGAAATTATCACTCGTGTATACTTATGACTTATCATGTCTATATTGAAATACAATTAAATTTCCATTTATATATTTCATGGATGTTTATTATTATGGTTTTAATATTTATTTATGTTAATAACATCATAAATATAATTATTTGATTATAATATCACATTTACCTTTTTACCATCCAATCTATTGTAAAATGATAACGACTTTCAGGCGTATGTGTTGAATACCACCTCCACAAAGTGATGTGATTTGTTTATCATTTTAATTTAACATAGATGGTAATAAAGACATATTTAATTAATATAAATTATTTTTATGATATAATAATAAATATATAATGGTTAATTATTATTTACATTACTTTTATCCAGTTTTTTGAAAAGTGAAAATAATGTTCATGCTTATGTACAATGATGTAATTTATTTTTCTATCTAAAATTTTTATAAATGAATCAAGAAATATATATGATATTTAAATCATTATAAACAGTATGGATATTATGGATCCCTGATCAATGTACAGGTGCCGAAACTACCGAAATGAAATACTCATGATAAACAAAATAGTTAACACTTGAAAATGATGATTTTTACAAGGAAATATTAACAAACGGGTATTTAAATGTTATAAATGGATAATATTTGATATTATTATTTTTTAATAGATTATTTTATAGAATTATACTAAATTTAAATTTATTATACAATAGGTTAGATTACTTTCTAAGAAAGTGGAACTCTAGGTAATGGTTTCCCGTTTTAATTTTAATTCTATTAGACGTATGTTATACTCGCCACTTATTTCATTTATGTGGTGTAAATAATTTAATTTGATATATTATATCATGAATATTTTATATTCACCATATTTAATGTTTCATTTTATGTTATTATTTCATGGGAATTTTGATTCAATAGTATCCAATGTTGTAAGAGTTTATTTCACTATATCATCATTATTCCAGATTATTTGTGTTATATTATCCACCATATGAATTTTTTGGTATTTATATATTGAAAAATATATTTTATATTCTCTATATTTATTTATAAAAATTAAAATTCTTCCTTTCATTTTTAAATCTTTAAGTACTCAAGATACAGATCCATGTTTTTTAGGAAAAAATGGTTAGTTTGTACTCAGTCCATAATATTTTTATTTCAAACACATATATATTAATAAAAATGTTTTAATGAAATTTTTTACAATTATAAAATCATTTATTAAAGAAAACATGACCAATTTTTTAATTCTAAAAAATGGTTTAAAAATAATCATTCTTTCTTTTTTCATTGAGGTACTTTTTGAATTTTTTTATAAAGGTTTGAAATGATAGTTTTTTAACTTACATGACATGAATGAAATTTTCTACCATAATCACCAAATGTTTTTTAAATATTAATTATTATTTTTACATGGTACTTTTTAAAGAAAATATTTCCCCAAATATTATAGAAATTTGTAATTTTTAAAAGTATATTTTAAAATGAAAATGGTATTTTTCTCAAAAATGTTTTGAATGATCATTTTATAATACTTCTATTAATTAATTACAATAACACATTAATCTACTTATAATACACTAGAGATATGTTTTAATTATTTTATCCTTATTATTTCTTTGGATGGTTTATGATTAGTTTGACTAAGGAGATATGAATATTTCATATGCTATTTTTTTCAATATGAATTTTTATGTTGAGTATGTATTCAATTATCATTGTACCCATTCAAACGAAGAATGAATTTGAATTATTATGTTAAATTAGGGGATAATTATATCCCCTATATGAATCTATAGGTCAAATGCGATAAACTAGTTTGGGTACTTGGTCGAGACCTTACCTATTTATTTAATATTTCCTAGAATGTGGGTTTGAAGGCATGTTTATGTTGTTATAAATTATATATTCTATCATTATGAAGACAATTATTTATTTATATGTGATTATTTGAATAGTTATTATATCTATGTATAAGTTTCAATTTCATGTGATTATTTATAAGATATTAATTTATCATCTTTTATTTCTTCCATATTATTCTTCATAATCAAGATATTGATTAAATGAAATAACTTTTCAGTTAGTTACCTCTCCATATTGGTTATTCCTTATATATTATATGATAAATTATATTATAAATAACTCTTTTTGATAATATGAGATCACACTTATTTTTTTCCTATCCCCATGATATGAAGAAGGAATCTTTGAATGAGTTAAATAATGTAGAATAATTACTCCCACTATGTTTTATTTTTTATATTAAAATGTAAAATGGGAAGAATATATGTATATATTTTAAAATAAATTCTAAGAAATTCAGTTCCTTAGTATAAAATACCATACATATAGTGCCTATTTAAAAAAGTAACCATCAAATATAATATACTAAACTTTTAGTTTTTATAGTTTGTATTAGAAGAAGTTTAATAGAAAATATATGAACTATGTTTAGGAAAACATAGATTAGGAAACATAACCCTATGACATACTTTGAGTAAATTCACCAAAGACACTATGTTTATGATTCATATGAGGAGAATTTAATATTTTTAAGTACCATCCGGGGTTAATAATTATAAGGTTGTTTATAAGTTTAAAGACCCAAATGTCACTTATATAGTTTTATGTAACAGAGGTACCATGTAGAAATTTATTGAGTTTTAATATATGTTTGAGGAAAATGTAACCCTAATGTATAACTTTTATTTTAGTGAAAAAGCTATTTTTTGAATAATACTTATATATTTTGTGAACATAAATTTAAAGTTATTGATAACCATTAATATTTTAATGGTCTTTGATTTTGTGGTACTTGTGAGTTTTTTATAATTTGGGAACATATGTTTTATCATAATGATAACCATTATATTGAAATGTGATTTAATGATTAATGTTATTTTTGAGGATGATCATCATATTTTTTTAAAATTTAATAGAAATTATATTTTTATTGTTTTTGAAAAAGGAAAACCACATACTGGGTGATAACCAGTTGCATTTGAAATGACTGCAAGGCTTGATCCCACAACCAATGGGCGACATGGGTGCAATGCATACCACTAGAACATGTGATTCAGTAGTCAATATGAAATTGATTTTATATATTAAAATGATAGATAAATGTTAATTTTATTTTGGTAAAAAAATTATATGATCAAATATTTTTGATATTTTGAGGTGATTTCAAAATTTTACTAGGTTTTAGGAATAATTATCTATTAAGGTTTAAATAATACTTTGATTTAGTATATGGATTTATGTTAATTTAATTATAGTATATTGTAGTTATTATATATATAAATATATATATATAATATTAGTGGTTAATAAGTGAGTCAGTGACAAGGTGATACATTAAAAGATATTTATTATCATGCTAAGTATTTCCTTCTTAGTTAATATCAAAATTTGATTAATGATATTCTAGTGAATCTCACTACATCATAAGATTATATAGGGATTTTTTATTATGATTAATGATAGTTTTGGGATTCCTCATTATTTGGAAGTATATATAACCATTAGGTTTAATGTAAACACTTATTTGGAATGAATGCTATTATGTTTTTTGGAGGTGTAAGATAAAGGGTAAGAGATAACCTTTTGATTAAAACATTCTTTAATGTCAGGGTTATTGATTTTATTTTGGATATATAGTTTTTTATTTATGTAATTATCTATGTTAAACCTTTGGTCATATTATTGAACTTTAGACATTAATATATTATTTATTTATATAAAGGTTTATTCCTTTTGGGTATTATCATACATTTCACTAACCATCTTTATTTTAAAGAAGTTATAGAGACTAGATTGTTATTATTTTTTAGATTATTTAATTCAATAGAAGATTATTTTAGTGCTCTTGGCATAAAAAATTCATCTTGAATACACTTATCGTGGATAAAAAGATGAGTTTGTGGTGGAAATTGATTAATGGATGAAATTGTACATTTAATGTAAGTATATTTATTTATGTTTTTAGTTTATATGGTGATGAAATTACACAAATTAATGACAAATGATCTTTAAAAAAATACCCATTATATTCATTTATAATGAATAAATGGGTTATCACCCATCACCGATATTTGGATCTTTGGTCATGAAATTTCTCTTGGACATGTTACATATCACTATCTATCAGAACTTGGGTATTAGTTTTCTATTACATGTCCATATCTTCACTTACCATGAATTTTATCTTATTTAGAAATCTATTTTTGTGTTATACTAGATGACCTTTGTATTTACCTTTCCTTTAAAAGGTATGTTTTATTTTTAATTTTTATGAGGTAGGTTTTCCAAAAAGTGATTTTAAATTTCAAACACTGGATTGATGAGAAAAAATTAAAATTATGAGGATAAAATTTATTAATGACTGGGATAATGTAACACCATGAGATTTTAAAACAAGAACATTATGTTTGATAGCGTAATCGATAAACAACATCAAGCTTAAAAGACCATGAAATATTTTTATTTAATTATGACTATTAAAACCTAGACATTATATTAGTGGGTATGAATATGAGTAACCAAATTATGAAATATATATCCATATCAACACCAATTTTCTAATTAACTCTTTTCAAATAAACATTCAATATTTAGTAATTTCATAATTATTCTTCAAAAATACATTCCATAAAAAATGATTTTTATTGATTTTTGTGAGAAAATATAATATATTTTTTTCAATTTTATAATTTTATTTGATAAAATAAAGATCTTCTTTGAAATCATAATATCTAAATTAACTTAGGATTATTTTTTTTATAATTTTCAAAAAATATTGATTGTTTTGTTGGATAGTAAAAAATAATGATTTTTATTAAAAATGATATTTTATTCCATGAATTTAAATATTTTACTTCTTTTAAAATTATTTAAAAGTAAAACTAGTTCTATAATAATATTATTAATCTAATTAAGGTAATTGGAATCAATTTTATGGCCGAATTTGTTATAAAAACCTTTTTTATAGTTAAAAAGTCATTTTCTGAAAATTATTGTTTGTTTTGTTTTTCATTTTTATCATAAATTAATTTATAAAACTTCAAGATATTGAATGTTGAGAAATTTATGATTTATTTGGAATCAAGAGAAAATACCCCTTTTATTTTTGATAAATATGAATAGTAACCATAATAGATTTTTTCCCACCACGGTAAAGGTAAAATGAGTTACTTATGGTTAAAACTAAGTGTTAAGGTCACCGTTATTCATATAAATTCCTATTTAATGAATGTAATTATTCATTAATCATATTAGGATATAAATATAATTTTTTAAGAGACACTTTTCCTTGAAAAATACCTATATAATATTTAAAAAGAAGAAAAATACAAAATGTTAGTATCTTATTTTTAAATATATATTATGTGTCAACATAAGGATAACCACAAGTAAGGATTGATTAAAAAAAGTATATTTTTAGAATAATGAAATTATTTTCATTATGAAAATTTATTTATTATTTTTATTAATAATATAATTACATTAAATACATATACAATGCTAACATAATATTTCTTTAATTAATAGAAAAATAAAATAAATGAATTTAAAAATATCGAGAGTAATAAAATAAGAATGAGTTATAGTGTTATAGAATTTTTATAGAGTAATATTACATACTTGTGTAATATTAAATTATTATATTTTAATTAAAAATTTATCTTCTTGTCATTTTAGTCAAATTATATAAATAGTGTCAAAGATGACATTAATGATATTTTATCAAAATAATATTTTATTATATTATTTAAAAATAATAAAAATAATGAATGAGGACAAGGTGGATAAAATATAGTTTAATATGTTATCCCTTATCTATTTATGAACAAATTTTTACCTTATTTATAAAACTACAACCCTTTAAGAGGGAAAAGACATTTCTACGGTTAATGTTAATATAAGTTAAATAAGGTGTTTAGCAAAAGATAATTTAAAAAAAACATAAACATATCTATATTTTTTTATTATGGTAATTATACATCATACTTCCATATCATCAAATACCCATCCATTTGGAATCATTTTTCAAGATAGTTACTTTTTTATATTTTAATCTTTTAAAAAATTCCAAAAGTGCCCCTCCCCTCAATTATAAAAGGGAACATCCTACCTTCACTTATTTAAATATTTTTATCCTTCTATCTTAAAAATGCCATAAAATTAAATTCCTAATTTCTTTATACGTAACAGGAATATTCTGGTCTTTCAAAAATACCAACCCCATGATCCATAAGGGGATATCTAAAGGGGTTATTTCAAAGAAGAGGTAAAAACCTTACCCAATCACTTTATTTTATACTAATTCATTTACATCATATAAATTAAATTTATTTATAACAAAATAACCTCACAATTATCCCCAATATACATAAAATGTTATTATTATTATGAAATAACCACTATCCACCCTCTTTCCCATCAAATGGGATGTGAAAGTATTGCTCAAGTATACATACGACTTACCATCTCCACATAGTGATGCAATTAATTTTTCACCACCATATTTTATGGATGGTTGTAATGATAAGTTTTATGTTTATATATTTTAATTATGAAATAATTATACTTCTATAATTATAATATCACATTTACCCTCTTATCATCTAATCAATTAGAAAACAATAATTTCGCTCGTGCGTGTGTGTGGTATACCACCTCTACTAAGTGATATAATTTCATTTTTATTACCATTTTATCATGGATGGAAATGAAGCTATATTTAACTAATATAAATTATTTATATAATATAATAATTAACATTTTTTTTAATTTTTAGTTACATTTATTTTATTTAATCTGTGAAAAAGTGAAAACAACATTCACACATAAGTATGGATGACTATCTCCATGAATTATGTAATTAATTTTTCTGTATATAACATTTATAGAAGAATAAAAAAAATTATAAGGAAAACATATGATGTTTAAATAATTATAAAAATTATAGATATGATAGAACAATGATCAATGTATAAGGACCAGAACTACTAAACTATAATACTCATGATAAAAGATCCCATTAACACATGAAAATAATGATTTTAATAAGAAATTATTGAGAAATGGGCATTAAAATGTTCTAAAGGGATAATATGTAACATTATAGTCATTAAAATATTTTCATATATAGTTATAATAAATTCAAATTTATTGTACAAGAGTTTAGATTACTTTTGAAGTAAGTGGACTTTGAGGTATGAGTTGTTCATCTCACTATTACATCTGTGAGTTGTATCCTATATTCACCAATTATTTATTTTATGAGGTGTATATACTTCCCTTTGATATTTTATATCATGATTAATTTATATTCATGGAATTTAATTATTCAATTGAATTTATTATTTCATGGGGATTATGATTCAAAAGTTACTAAATTGGTAGGTTTTTATTTTACAATTTCATAATTATTCATGATTATTTAAGTTAATGTCTCTGTGAGGGGAATTATTTGATCCTTATATCTTAAACACAATAAATATTATTATCTTATTATTATTTATAAAAATTATAGGTTTTAATTTCATTTTCCACTATTTATGTATTGAAGAAATCAAAACCATGTTTTTAAGGAAAACAAATTTGTTTTTATACGTGGTTGAAAATATTTTCCATTAACATCCATATTTCTATTAAAATTTATAAATAATATTTTTAATATTACATAATGAATTATTAATGAAAATTTTAACCATGTTTTAATTTTTAAAAATGGTTTAAAATGAATCATCCTATCATTTTTTGAATGTTGTACTTTTCTAATTTTCTTACAATGGTGTGAATGGAATGTTTTTTAACTTATACAACATGAATGGAATTTCCCACCAACATGACACTCAATTTTTTGAAGCTTCCTTCAAAAGTTCATAGGGATATTTCAAATGAAAAATTTTACCTTAATATTCTATAATTATTTAAATTTTAAAATATGATTTTTAAAATAAATAAGTTATTTTTTAAAAGAATGTTTTAAAGCACCCTTTTATTATTTGTAGGAACAAAAATAACCATTTACTATAATTATAATCCCCCGGGGATATGTTGTAAAGATACTACCCTTATTATTTCTCTGGATAGATTATAGCCAGCTTGACTAGGGAAATATATTTATTTCGTATTCTAGTTCTTCAATATGAATTTTTATAATGATTATGTATTGAATTTATATTATCTACTTTTACATAATAATGAATTTAACTTTGTATGTGATGGGAGGTGCCTGCTATAGTATCTTGATGAATCATTTGGTCTTAGAAGAAAAACCTTCTTGGGTATTTATAAAAGGTGTTAGTCATTTATGTAATATGTCTTTCCATGAAGCCTTGATTATATGTTTGTAATGTTCAACATTAAGCATTCATAATTATGAAACTAGTTATTTATGTCCACGTTATTATTATTATAGTTATGATATCCATATAAAAATTTCAAGTTTATGTGATTAGTTATATGGAATTAATTGATAACCATTTATTCCTACTATACTATTCTTCATTATCAAGTTATTTATTAAATGGAATTTTTTTTATTTAGTTACCTTTACAAATTGGTTATTTCATATTTATTCTATGATAATTTTGGATTTACTTAACCCTTATTGAGTATATGAGCTCACCTTTATTTTTTAACCTTTTCTTAGGATATGGGTAATGAATCTTTGAATGAGTTCAAGGACAAAAAATATTTACTCTCACTATGTTCAATATTTCATTTTCTAATGTAAAATGGTAAGAATGCATGTATATAGTTTCCCAAGACTATTAAATAATTTTTTCCCTTAAGATTAGATTTCTTGTATCCAATGTTAATTAAATAAATTAACCACCATCCCTGGGCAACTAGAGTTTAGGTTTTTACGATTGGTATCTAGTGGAAATCATGCCTTTGGTATAAATATCACCACTTACATTTCAACAATAAAACCATTGAAATTACATGGGTCCCTAAAAAAATATCTAACATTATATTCAATATGATGTGTATCCACCAAGAATTCCCATTGAATCCTTAATAATCAAAACAACTATAGAGCTAGTCTCACTAGATTATGGTTTCTCTTAAATTTACTAACCTTTAACGACTTGGGTTGTTTAAAATTCACCACTATCTAAATTCTCATCCTTAAAAATAATTACAACACATATCCCATGAAACAATTTTTATACTAAGACAAAATGTAAAAATTACACTTCAAATATCTCATAGATATGAGCATGTTATCACCACACTAGATCTAGAAGAATTTTATTTTCTTGGAAAGCCTTCTAATCTAATTATTTAAAAACACCAATCTTCACCTGAATGATGAATCCTACTCCTATTATATCATTGAACGATCATATTATTATGAAGAGAAATATTTTATAACACACCATCTAACATCCTTCAAAAATATCCTCTTCCTATATAATACAACACTAATCACCAATAACATCTAAATCATTAAAGTCATTACCATGGAGAGATACTACAAACTACATTATTGTTGACACAAAACTTCAATAATCAATGTCTTTTATTTTTATAAGTTAAATATTCACTTTGAGCATCCAAGACCCTACCTAATAGTCATCTATATCCAACTCATAGTCTCCCAGCTAAGACTCAAATCATGATGAGAATTCCAATTTAACAAGAATACCATTATACTCTCCTCATGAGCAACAAAATCCTATATTTAGAGGCATACTTGATATGATCATTGTAATTAAATTCTTGTAAGTTACCATAATCACTTACCCCAAGAAAGGATAATTGATAAATTTTAAATCTGGGGATTCATCATGAATTATAAATTATTTATCTACATAATTTTTTTTCGAAAGTAGAACCATAACCACCAACCTCCTGAGTTCACTGCACTACAACCCACAAAACTCACTAAGAATTAATAAAAAAAGGATCATACTACCATAGATAATAAGGGTTATCCCCACCATAACAATTCCCATTTAATAATCCTATCAACACCATCAGTCTTGGATATTGACATACTATTAGGACCCCGACTCATGAGCCTCATTCAATAAAACCCAAAAAATCCATACCATAATCCTTTATAAAATATCGTTAAACCTCATGATACTCAATGCCACCACCATCCTACACCTAAGAGATTATTTATCCCAATCAAAGGTTACAAGAGACATATATCATATCACTTAAAAAAGAAATATAGAACACACTCATTCAGTATCCTTCGAAAACTATCATATAAGAATGAGTGTCAGGCCCATTTCTCAAAATAGAGACACAAAATATTTTTTGATCCAAAACATTGAGTAAGAAGAATAGAATTTATACTTGTACATGAAAATTATTATAAAATATAACTAATATCCAAACCTACCCATGATTAAAAAATTTATGTATCCATCCTTAAAAATTCGATGCTCCTCTACTATAAAGAAAAATAACATTCATGATTCTAATTTTCCTATAGAACTATAATTTCCCCCTAGAATGATATTTCACAATAATCAATTAAACATTAAAATATAATCCAAATAATCCATTAATCATTACAATATTACATAGTATTTCTCTATAAATAAAGCCAGATCTAGAAACCATTTCTCTCCTATCACAAACCCCTTTTCAAGATTTCTAATGATTCAAAGCATACTCACTCCAAAGGTATTTTTTCCATAGTACAACCAATTGAAGAATCTCCCATTACCAAATTGAAAATACTTGAGTGATTTACTCTAAGATATCATACATCAACTCTAAGATACTAAATTAATATTTATTTACAAATGATGAATCTACTGTACTCTTCCAAAACAAATAATTTAAATCCCAAGGTTCATTAAATGTTTTTAGCTAAATACCAATTTTTATATAAAAAATAACTTCCAATAATATTAATTTATATAATATTTTTTAACCACTATTTATCATGTTGAATTAAAATTTTTATCCATAAAATAGACTTCATCCCATTCTAAGGACCATGTCTACAATCTAGTCTAGAAACACATTCAAAATCCAAATACTTTACCCACTTTTTTCACTGTTTATATATAATGACTATTACTAAGTGTATTAATAAATGAACTAGATGTAACAATATCTCCACACTTCCCCAAGAAATTATGTAACCAAAAACTCCATTTCCTCCAAGATAATATAGATTATACATTTCCCATTCTAATTACCATCCCATTACACAATATTGTACCTTGTATAATAAAAGGTCACTCACCCACATTCCACTACAATAATAGAGAACACACATATCCTATGTGTTACAATAACCTATAAACATCCTTTAAATATCATAGGTTTGATAAATCCTCCTCTAATTGCCTCAATGGTTGGTGAGAACTGACTAACCCATACCAACTCTATGTGCATGAGTCTCGCATTCAATGGAGTAATGAATACCTTACTACCCTTCTGTCATACCAAAATTATACTACAATGAGTGTTATTATACCATAACTAGGTTCACTCACCTAGTTACCCAGGATAACCATATGTCTGATCCTACATATCACACCTCATACATATCCCATGAAAAACTATCTATGTTATCATCCCCATATGAACAAGAATTATTTCATATGGATCAGACTACCCACTAATCCATATTATAAATCCACACCAATGGGGATACTTTATACATGATACATCCCTTTCCTACATAGGACTATTCAAAATTCATAAAATGTCATTTAAACTAATTTAAAGTCTTTATTAACATCATCAGAACATACAAATCCATTTTATAAATTAGTATTATCAAAAATAATGACCATAATATTTAGGAAATAAATTTTATCCTAATTTGTAATTCAAGAAAACATGAAATAATTTATTATTGGATAATAAATAGCTAAACCCCATAATTTAATTTTTTAATAGATGATTTAAAAAAAATATTTGCTAAATTTCGTTCCAAAAATTTCCATTTTCCTAGTTATTCACAACCCTGTTCTTGTCAAGTGATCCTATGTGCCATGTATACTATATGAACATACACTATCTTTGCACATAAGGATAAGAGTAAAATTGAATAAACATATAAACACACTATAAAAAATTTTAATTTAGCGACGTTTTTGAAAACCTCACTAACTTTTAAATTTAGATACATTTTTCAGGAAACTTCCCTAAATTAGCAATGTTTCCATAAAAACATCACTAAATTAGCGAAAATTCTTATGAAACGTCGCTAAATTTGTGATATTCTTGGACAAATGTCACAAAATTAACGACGTTCCTAGAAAAATGGTGAAAAATTAGTGATGTTTCCTAAGAAAAATTGTTAAATTGGTGACATTTCATGACAAATGTTGCTAAATTAGTGATGTTTTCTGAAAAACATTACTAAATTTGCAACATTATATTTAAATATATATATTAATATATATGCAAACTGACAAATGTATATAAATAAATCAATATATACATATATATAAATATATATTTACACACACATACATACATTTATTTATATATAAAAAACATATTTATTTTAAATTTAGTCTTATTTCTAAGAAAATTTGGCTAATTTAGTGATGTTTTTACTAGTGTTTTAAAACATTGATATATATATATATATAATTATAATTATATATGTGTATACATACACATATATATTTACATGCGCACACACACACACTCACATATATAAACATATAAACATATATATATATATATATATTTAAACATATATATATATATATTAATTTAATCATATAATATATATAAAATTTATACACATGTATATATATATATATGAACACACACACATATATATAATATAAATAGACACAAACTGTAACATCCCCGACCCAGAAGCCACCAAACTGGTGCTCCGATCCGGGTGGTTACATGACCTTAAGCGCACCTCCCCATACACCAAAGGCTGCCGACTAGCAGCGGGGGTCTACGGAGTCAAGTGGGGAGACTATACCCCCTTTTTATTAGAGTATGCCACAACAGAAATAAACTAAATAGCAGAAAAAATAACCTATAAACACGGAACATGTATAAAAACAAATTCCAATATTAATTATGCCATGTCATACAACAAGTCCAAGAGTGAACAAAAGCCCAAAATAAAGACAACGGCCAAAAATCCCCAAAATGGTCCTGACTCCAAGTCTGGATCCTCCACCATGTGCTACCCATGTCCACTCACTATCTAAGAAGGACCCTTTCCCTTCTCCTGAACTACAAACATGAAGTCTTCTCAGGTACCCAACCACAGTCCAAGTAGGGTGTGACTACAACTCAGTAGGCCACCACCAAAAGTGTCTAGAAAATATTCAGTATGAACAGGTAGTTCATGCAAAAGGAATATGAATGATAATTTCCAAGTAATTAATTATGTTTCCACTAACAAGATCATATTCAAATCCATTTCCATTCCATTACCATTCATTTGTTACCAATTATCATCACCTACCATTTCGTTAAATTTCCATGGGTTAAACACATACATTATTTTACATGGGTCTAAGGCCAAAAATCACATGAAAGAGGGTAAACACATCGTTATCCTATCTCACTAGGACTAACCCCATCAAAGAAACCATAACCTCACCTCGAAGCCTTAGTTCGGGTGGATGCAACCGTTATGAGAATAGACCCTCAGTCCCCTTTCCTAACCCGTGCATTTAGGGTAGAGTTTAGAACCTCAGTCTTAGCTCAACCCATGGGCATAGATCCTCATGTCATACCCCACTCTATGAAGCCATGTGCACATGATTATATATAAGTAACCATCAACCATCCAAACCATTTCCCTTCGACAAACACTATTCACAACAACCCACATGGGAATCCACATGATGCCTTAACCCATTAACACATTACCATTTCACATCATTTAACCATTTACCCAATTCCCATGTGTTATGCCTATCTCACTATGCATTCCACATTAAACCCATAACCTATCCTGTTATGGTCTTAAATCAGTTTACACATTAACCCATTTAACATGTTCATCATTTTCATGAATCAACCATTCATTCCATTTCAAATAACCCATAGGTTATTGCCAAGTCTAGGTGCATCACCTAACATCGATTCCAAGTTCAACCAATCATGCCAACATGTTCATCAAGGGCTCTACAATTTACTAAAACAAGGCCACTTTTTTAATAACAATCCTAAAACTCGGGAAAAGCTGGCACATCTCATGGATGGCCCTAATTAGGTCATGAAAATCCCAACACATCACACAGGGATCGCGAGGGTTCCCATCTTCCATTTTAAATTCCATTATTACCAAACATGCCAAGGTTATTCAAAACATAACCAAGTAGAAACAAGAACACAACTAAACATGCAAAAATTCCCAAATAACTATGGGATATCACTTGTAGACCACCTACCTCGAAACCACGGTTGAATGAACTCTCAATAGAGTCCTTAGACCTCAATCAAACCAAACATTGGAGATTCAACCTAAAACTCACCCAAAAGTTATGGTTTTAGAGCTTCAGAATGAGAGGGAGAGAAGATACAAACCCTAAACCAAAAAAGGAAGCAAGGATGGGATTAGCCTTACCCGAAGCTTCAATCCGCAACCAACGGCACCGAAAACGCCTTATAAATGAGGGAGATCGGTCTCTTGGAGCCTTTGGGGGATTTGGTTCATTCCTAGGGTGGAGAGGGAGGAAATGAGAAGAAATCCTAAGTGGGGTTTTAAATCCCGGAGTGGAAAACTTGTAATTTTTCCAAACATTAAGTGGCCGCACAGTTTGGAAAACCGTGCGCAAACCGTGCACATGCCACTGCCCAGAGGAGGAGGGGTCGCACGGTTTAGCTGCACAGTTTGGTAAACTGTGTGAAACCTTTGCACATGCTTCTATCTGGAGGAGGAAGGGTCGCACGGTTTAGCCTGGGTAGGCCGCATGGTTTACCTGGCTGTGCGCAGGTCGTGCGCCCTGGCCTGTCTTGCCCAGATTTCCTTTCTTCCGTGCCCCGAGCCCCCGGAACACCCCCAAGGCCTCTCACACTTTAAGGAAACATTTTAAAGCCCAAAAGACAATGGTTTAAACCCAAAAAACAACAAAAATATACCATTCAAAAATCCGAGAGCTTACAACCTCCCCACCTTATAACGACTCGTCCTTGAGCCGAGTTTCCAAGCCTCATTGATCCGCCGAAGAGAAGAGTTCGGGCCACTGAGCCTGCACATATGATTCCTGCTCCCATTTTTCTTATTGAACTTTACCATGCTGCCATAGTACTCACACTAATGGCACAACCTTGCCTCGAGAGACCTTTTCACTACGATCCACCACACGAACCAGATGCTCCTCAAAGGACGCATCAGCCTCAAGCTCCACATCCTAAACATCAACCACATGAGATGGGTCAGGGTGATACGGTCGAAGCTTCGACACATGAAACACATCATGCATACCACCATACCACTATGGAAGATCCAATCGGTAAGACACTGCTCCGATCCTCTCCACATCTCAAATGGTCCCACATACCTGGGTGCCAACTTACCCTGCTTTCGTATCTGATGGTGACCCAACCTTGGCGACACCCGAAGGAACACTTTATCACCCACCCAAACTAAAGAGGTCTAAGCCTCTGATATTCATATGACTTCTGCCTACTCTGAGCCATAACCACTCGCTTCCTGATCAAATTATCTCTCTCTAAAATCTCCTGCACGAGACTTGGCCCCAACAACTCAGATTCACCGACCTCTAGCCAACACAACGGAGATTTACATAGTCTCCAATAAAGTGCCTCAAATGGTGCCATCTAAATCGTAGCCTGAAAACTGTTGTTGTGGGGAAACTCAACTAATAATAGGTGCCTCTCCCAAGAACCACCAAAGTCCAAGAAACAATCACTTAACATGTCTTCCAACACTTGGATCGTACTTTCCGACTGCCCGTCCGTCTGCGGGTGGAAATTCGTACTCAAAAACACCTGTGTACCAAGAAATTTATGCAATCCTTTCCAGAAATGAGATGTGAAATGCGGATCTCGGTCTGAAACTATGGTCCACGACACCCCATTGAACCACATTATCTCCCGAACATGCATCTCACCCAACTGGTCAACTGTGAAGGTCTCCTGAATCGGTAAGAAATGAGCCACTTTTATTAACAGATCCACAACCATCAATATTAGATCATTATTCCATGGTGTCCTTGGAAGACCCATAACAAAATCCATTGTCACATCATCCCACTTCCATTCTGGAATGGGTAATGGATGCAACAAACCACCTAGGCGTTGTTGCTCGACCTTCACCTGCCGACAGGTAAGACACCGTGCCACAAAGCCTGCACTTCCTTATTCATTCCAGGCCACCAAAACTACATTTAGAGATCACGGTAAATCTTGGTCACACCATGATGCACTACCCACTTTGATTCATGGAACTTTCGCATCAACTCTTCTTACACACACTTTGGAAGAACCACACGATCGTGAACACAAACAACACCATCCACACCGAAGGCCCAGCCAGAAGGTAGCTCCCAAACATTATGCTTTTCCTTCATGTTCAAACACTCAGGAGCATCAATATGACCTTCCTTAAATCGACTCAAAATCCTTGAGTCCATCGTTAAGGAAGAAAGAGTGACCTGAACACTCTCCTCCTGCACCTCCAGGTGCATCTCTGCAAACAGAGCCTTCACCTTCCACTTTGTTCAGGATTCCTGAACCACCTGATTCTGAACCTTCCTGCTTAGAGCATTAGCAACACTATTTCCCATACCTAGCATGTATACCAACTCAAAGACAAAAGACTGGAGATATTCAACCCATATTCGCTGCCGAAGATTCAGATCACAGTGTGAGAAGATGTACTTTAAACTCTTATGGTCAGTGAACACAGTAAACCGTTCTCCCAATAGATAGTGCCTCCATCACATCAAGACATACATCAATTTATCCAAATCAAGATCGTGAGTGGGATAGTTCCACTAATGGGGTCTCAAATTCCTTGACCCATAAGCCACAACCCACTCACCCTGCATCAATATATCCCCAAGTCCGATTCTGGATGCATCACAAAACACGATGTACTTATTACCCGGCTTAGGTAAGATCAAGATAGGTGCGGTCGTCAACTGCTTATTCAACTCCTGGAAGGCATTCTCACAATCCTCATACCACTCAAACTTGATTAATTTCTTGGTCAAGACCGAGAGTGGTGCTTCCAAGCGAGAGAAATCCCGAATGAACCTTCTATAATACCCTTCCAAACCAAAAAACTCTAAACATTAGAAACACTCTTGGGCTGATCAAAAGATACAAATGCCTGCACTTTCTCTGGATCCACTGAAACACCTACCTCCGAGATGATGTGACCCAGAAAATGTACCTCACCTATCCAGAATTGACACTTGGATAGCTTGACGTATAGTCGGTGCTCTCTTAGCGTACCCAAGATGATGTCAAGATGTTGGGCATGATCGTCATGAGTTTTCGAGTATACTAAGATATCATCAACAAATACAACCAAAAATTGATCAAGATAGGGATGAAAGATCTGGTTCATCAAAGACATAAACACCACCGGTGCATTGGTCAAGCCGAAAGGCATTACCACAAACTCAAACAACCCGTACCGACTCCGAAAAGCTGTCCGCGGTATGTCAGAAGACCTCACCCTCAACATGTGATAAACCGACCTCAGATAAATCTTAGAAAACACTAATGCACCCATCAACTGATCAAATAGGTCATCAATTCTTGAAAGAGGGTACCGATTATTCACTGTCATCTGATTTAACTTTCGATATTCAAGACACAGTCTCAAAGACCCATCATCCTTACTTACAAAGATCACAGGAGATCCCCAGGGAGACGTACTAGGATGGATAAACCCATTACGCTCCAACTCTTCAAGCTGAACCTTTAGTTCCTGGAGTTCTTCCGGTGCCATTCAGTATGGCGGAATAGAAACTGGCTCCGCTCCCGATAGCAACTCGATCGTGAACTCGACATCCCTCTCAGGTGGTAACCCCGAGAAATCCTCAGGAAACACATCCTGAAACCGATCCACCATAGGAGGAAAAACATAATTTTCTCCTCTTTTATTATCATCATGCATGATACATGACACTCGAGTTATGAGTCCTTTCAACCGCAAACCAAATGGTCCCGCATGCCCTGCTCGAACATCCCATTCGCCATGGTGGACATAAGAATTACCCTTAAGCGACCTGAACAATACTCTGTGATGATTGAAGTCTATATGCGCCCGATACAACACCAACCAATCCATTACCAAGATGAGGTCAAACCCTAACATCTCAAGAATGAACAAATCCCCTAGAAAATGATACCCACCGACTTCCAAGGCACACTCCTTTCATTTCTTGATTTCCTCAACCCGCACCCCCAATAGAGTGTCAATTGACATAACTCCACACACCCTCTCCACAGGTAAACCTCGCACTACCACAAGTTGAGTAGAGACAAAAGAGTGTGTTGAACCTATGTTAAACAACGAACTAGAAAAAGTAAAATCTACAAGTATTGTACCTTGAACAGTCAACGGTCCAACCTCGCCATCACTAGGCGAAAACTAAACTTCCTGAAGCTAACCGACCCCTCTACCATGGGCCCCATCCTGAACGCCCTGTGCCGCACTGCCCTGCTGGCGTGAGCGATCTTGCCCTGGAGTTCCATATCTATTGCCCCTACCAGTACGGCCTGTGGAGCTCCAACTACATGCCTGATATGGGGTAACTGATCCCCTTCCCATACCCAAAACCTACATTTCACCATCATGCTCACCCGCCCGCCGAGGATTCCTGCAGAATCTCTGCACATGCCCAAACCTATCGCACGAACAACACTCAACTAGAGGTTGAGGAAACTGACCTTCCATATGCCCCGACCTTCTGCACTGATAACAAAACACCTGGTTCCCACTCTGAGAGTCTAACCCCCTATTCCATCCACTTTGCACACTTCCACCATGCCGTGAGATCTCATGGCGTCGCTTTCGACCTTCATTAGCTGCATCACTCGTCTGTCCCACTGACACCACAAGCCCGCTACCCGAAGCTCCCTTTAGGTCTCCTTCCAAGATCAGTGCCTGATCTACTACCTCTATGAACCTATTCAAGTGAAAGATGTTTACTTAAGACCTAATCTCATGTCTCAGCCCATCCTGGAAATGCTTTGATACTACTGCCTCATCCCCTACTAACACAGGGACAAAGTGTCTCAAATTAGTGAAGCAACTAGCATAGTCCATCACCCGATAGCGATCCCTGAGTTAGGCTCATAAACTCTACAGCCCGCTCCTGTCTCAATGTCTCTGG
Source organism: Viscum album (assembly GCA_963277665.1). Lineage (NCBI taxonomy): Eukaryota > Viridiplantae > Streptophyta > Magnoliopsida > Santalales > Viscaceae > Viscum > Viscum album. Next base: position 1,083,037,547 of record OY728136.1, on the reverse strand, counting down.
GTAAATATGCTCCAGAAAATTATCTTGAAAAACCTTCCACGGAATTCCCTCAGCCTACTCGATTTGAGCCTGAATGTCCCACCATTTCCTAGCATGGCCTCACCACATATAAGCGACCAGATTCACTCTCTTCTTAATAGGGGTCTTAAGATGGTCTATTATCATTTGGACAGACTCTAACCAGAACTCCGTTGCTTCTGGACCACCCTCTCTGGTGAAGGTCGGAGGGTGCTGCAGTTGGAACTCCCTGGTCAGCTCAAACATACTTGGTGCAACCCGCCCTGGGTCCCAATCCATCATCTGCATAAGGCGAGCCAAGTTCTCCCATAACTAGTCTTCTCTACCTTTATTGATTGTCACATTTTCTTTCTCCTCTAAAAGAGGAGTGTTCTCAGCAACACCCTCCCATTGCCCAACTGGTAACCGACGTCGTGGTGGCATTTCTCTACAATACCAAGCATGAGATTTTAAAACGCATGCCATAAACTTTTATAACTCCATAAAAAGCTCTTTACTAGCTACAACAACCCATTACATATACTAACCCAACAAAATTTTCCAATTTTTTTCAACCCTTTTTATCTATTAAACATCATTTACCATATATTCACCCTTACCCACTTGTGTTATTTCATTCATCTCATCATTTCTTGATTTTATGAAATGAATGATGCAACCTACTTTCCTACCTCACACACCCACCTCGTGCGTGTGCATAACACAATGCATGTCACCTATCACCCTAGGTGCCTATAATGAGGCACGAATGAAAATCCTTGTCCCATTAAGGCCACAAGCCAAACGTTATAAAATAGTCACATCAAACCACATGTGCATCACCCAATAGTGAAATATCATCAACTGTAACATCACACAACCAAGAAAAACATTTCCTACCCAGGGTCACTTGGGCTTCCCCCATACCTGGGTAAGCTACTCCCAAGAATGAGATAATTACCAAGTCCTGACACGTCTTAACCCTTGGCTACCAATCCCAAATAACAAGACCTTAGAGGAGGAGAAGAAAGACCTCCTCTGATACCACTTTGTAACATCCCCGACCCGAAAGCCACTAAACTGGTGCTCCGAGCCGGGTGGTTACATGACGTTAAGCGCGCTTCCCCGTACACCAAAGGCTTATGACTAGCAGCGGGGGTCTACGGAGTCAAGTAGGGAGACTATACCCCCTTTTTATTAGAGTAATCCACAACATAAATACACCAAATAGAGGAAACAATAATCAATAAACACAGAACATGTATAAAAACCAATTTCAATATTAATTATGCCTTTTCATACTACAAGTGCAAGAGTGAACAAAAACCCAAAATAAAGACAACGACCAAAAATCCCCAAAATGGTCCTGAATCCAAGTCCGGATCCTCCACCAATTGTTACCCATGTCCACTCACTATCTAACAAGGACCCTTTCCCTTCTCCTGACCTGCAAACATGAAGTCTGCTTGGGTACCCAATGGCGGCCCGAGCAGGGTGTGAGTAAAACTCAGTAGGCCACCACCAACGGTTTCTACAAAATAACCAGTATGAACAGGTAGTGCATGAAAAAGGAATATGAATGATAATTTCCAAGTAATTAATTATGGTGCCACTAAGAAGCTCAGAGTCAAATCCATTGCCATTCCATTACCATTCATTTGTTACCAATTATCATCACCTACCATTTTGTCACATTTCCATGGGTCAAACACATACATTATGTTAAATGGGTCTCAGGCCAACAATCACACACAAGAGGGTAAACACATCGTGTAACACCCCAAGCTTCCACGGTACGTTTCCCTTCGAATAATGCGATAGCGTGTGTTGTACGCAACCTCGAGTTCTAACACACACCACAACTAATTAAACTAGCCGTTGTGAATAGTAATACCTACTTTTTGAAATAATATATATTTTATATTTCAAAATGGACTTCATTTTTGGATTCGGAATATTGAAATTAGCCTAGGGTGAAATTTTGGTACTTTTCGGATAACTTTTATATTTTGATGAATAGTGAAAATTACTAAATTTTAATTAAAATCAACTTTTTTAATCAAAATAATTAATATTGATAAATTATGAATTTGAGTGGTTTTAAAGTATATTTAGAATATATTTTTACCATTTAATTTAATTTTTGTCATTGGACATAATTTCACAATTAAACCAGACATAAACAAGTGTCAATCTTTTGATAGTTATTATCTCTTAAAAACACGCTTTTTATTTTAACAATAGGAATTAATTTTAAATTAATTTCTGCCACTTCTGTGTTTTGAATTTTAAAAAATGTATTACATATTTGGAAACAAGATGTCCAAATTATGTAAATAGGTAACTTTTATTTTTACACATTTTGAATAATTACTGCGGTAAATATTTTATTTACCATGGTTAAAGGGTAAATCCGGTAAATAAGGGTTAAAAAATAATATTATAATAATACAAAATTACCCTAAAACGTGTCCTAACCTTATTTGTGGACACATACCCAACCATGGGAATCCTTGGGTCGATTTGGGGACCCCTTAGAGCCACTTTTATGTGGTAGGGACACATTATATTAATAAAGTTAAAATAAAAATAAAAATGGCATAAGCTTACATCTTTTAGAAGAACAATTTTTACATAGGGTTATACATGTTGGATTTTCGATTATAAATATTCATTAGAAAGATAAAACGATTTACTACATAATGATATTTTATTTATAATTTTTAGACATCAAATAATTTAAATTAGTAATGACACAATAATGATGCAATGTTTACCTCATTAATAAATCATTTAAATAAATAAAATTATAATGATTAAAATATTATCTAAAACCTGTCCAATTATTATTGGTTGATGTTATTTAGAAAATGAGTCATCTTATCTTCGACCTCAATGATTTTTGGACCATTATAAACCGAATATAATTATATTATAAAGTAATACTTTCACTCTTTCCTAAAGAGCCCCTCCTCTCCCTTATAAAAGGAGACCACTTCTACTCATTCCTCACACCTGTCAAGCCACTTGGCTCGTCCAAACCCTGCCCAAATACTCTCCCAACTTCCCTCAATACAACCTAGAGGCCTTAGTTTGATCATAAATCCAACCTAAGGAGCCCTTTTGATCAAATAAAAAGGAAGAACCCGAAGAAGAGGTAATGTTTTCACCACCCCTTTTCAAGTTCCTTTCTTCTTCCACTTCTTCTTTCTTTGTTCTTACCATTTTAAAATAATAACTCCAGTATCTCACATATAATGTGATGTTATTATAAATATGGTACAACCATATTCAGTATTCGATCCACCCTTTGAATAACATGTCACCATACGTGCGTACGTACGGCTTACCGTCTCCACGTCGTGGTGTAATTGTTATTCAATATATTATTATTTGGTTGGGTATAATAATGATGTGTAACTCATGTAAATAATAAATATAACATGTTAATGATTCTGTATATATGATATACCATCCATTTATATATTATTTTAATATCAAAAGAATGATATTGTCACTCGTGCGTATGTACGGACTACCGTCTCCACGAACGCGATGAGATTCATTCTCCATCGTATCCATTGAAGTATAATTATCATTTGATGATTTAAAAATGATGTTTAAGGACTTGATATCATTCTGGATATGAATAAGATACAAAAAACATGGATTATGTAACAAAACATATAAAATAAAATGAGTAAGTTAACACCCGAAACGACGATAATTCTAAGATATTATTAACAAATCAATGTTAAAAGATCATATATGATATCATATTAATATATATGATTCTTGTATAATTTAATAACAATTATTTCACCATTATACAGGAGGTTAACCTACCCCAACCAAGGAAAAGTACAAGTTAAGGGTTATTTCACAATCTCTTCATTATCCGAGGTTGTTTATACGTAATAATCTTCTGGGATTTCTTTATCATCCACATCCATGTTTCTTCGAAATGTATTTAAAAACATATTTATTATTTACAAGAATATGGGTTAAAGTCATTTATACCCTTTTTTGACTTTTTATAAGAGGTTTATAAAGGAATCTTTCCGTCGTTTTCAAAACAAGGTCCTTTTTAACCTTTTCGACAGAATTATGGTAAGAATGTTTTTTTTAACTTATACGGCGGGTGCGGCTATTTTCCACCATTATAAAATCTTCAAAGCTTCCCTTACAAGCTTATAAGAATATTTTCAATGAAAATGTTTTATTTTATATTGATCTTAAATGATTTCAAAATAAAAGGAGATATTTCTTTAAAAAGAATTTTGATTTCATCTATGTCAACATCCTTTGATGGATTTTAAGATTATTTGAAGTTGATTTATTATGATACAAAACTTCTATATTGTATTGTAGGTTTTGTGATATGTTTGAATGTGGATGTGCTATTTTTATACCATTCATAGTTTATGGTGAAAGTATAGACATTTCGTATGCTAGGTTTAATACGAATGTTTATGTTATGTTTAAACCTTTTCATATGGGAATGCATTGGACTTAATATGTGACGGGTGGAGCCCGCTATAGCTCCTCGATGCATCGGTAGGTCTCATGATACAAACTAGTGTCTTGGAACAAGGCCTTGGCAAAATCTTATTTGTAGTCTTGGCACGAGGCCTTGGCTATGTGGTTATGATAGTCTGGCATTATGCATTCCATCATTATGAAAGTGGTTATTGATATTGCATGTGATTATTCGATTAGTAGAATATCCATGTGAATAAGTAAATAGAATTATTTCATTTTATTTATGCCATACTATGTTGAAGTTAAAGTTTAAAAGGATTTTGTTTTAGTTATACATTTCCTTAAATGTTTATTCTTATTTATGAAAGTTTCCGCTATATTGTTATCCTTACTGGGCATTTGAGCTCACCCCTTTTCTATGTTTTATTTTTCCCAGGAAGTGAAGAAGTTAATTATGAATGACCTGCAGGGATATTATGTGGGGATATGAGTGTGGATTATGGAAACATTATGTTGTAGTAGTAGTTTTTCATTTTATGATGTAATGTAAAACTTATGAATATATCTAGTGTTTCCAAGGCTACTAAACCAATCGGTCTTTCGAGATTTGATCTTTCTTGTGATCATGCCAATGTTATGTAATAATGCACCGACTCTGGGTAACTAGGGTCGGGGCGTTACAGTTGGTATCAGAGGAAGTTTAGTACAAACCTTGGAAGCTAGATTTAGATAAACTCTGATTAGAGCACGTAGACCTAAGATGAACGTTGAGGATTAGTATAGAAGAACTTCCTAAAATTTTGGTATTGTAGAGATTTTGTGAGTTTTCCGAGCAATACATCCCTGTCTGGATACGAGCAGGTAGAGGCGGCTCTGGCACAGATGTACCTAGGGGTAAAACCCGAAAACACCGCTTTGAGCTAGACTCGAACGGGAACTGGTGCACGACAACGGGCCTTGCTGCACTCTTGGTTACGACACTCCCAGGGGATATGCTTAGGATAAATCTCATTTTCTTTACAAATAATTATGAAGGGTTTATGAGTATATAATTCCTCAAAGAAAACATTTTTATGATTATGGATTATATCCATAAATAGTTCAATTTATGTTGAGTGTTTTATAAGTATGGGATTATGTATTTTGATTCATAAACTGATCTAGTTTATGCCATTGTTTAGAAATGGTGCCTAGTGGAAGAAATGGAAACCGTATCAATGCACGCACTCCATGTAGGGATTGCCCTCCTGCTCAAGATAATTATAGTGGGGCTGGTGATGCAACTGGTGCCGATCAGCTAATCACCATACTGGGACAACTTACTCAGGTTATGAATAATAACCTTACCCGTATGGAGCACCCTGATCCGCAGCGTGGAGGATCAATGTTATATCGATTCATGAGGCAACAACTACCAACGTTCAATGGAAGTACAAATCCCTTAGTAGCCGAGCAGTGGATAAATTCCCTAGAGAAAATATTTCAGGCTTTGGGGAGCAGTGAAAGGGAAAAAGTTATCATGGCAGTTTACCGCCTCACTGGAGATGCTGATCAATGGTGGTCATTGATTCAAAATACGAAGGAAGATGATGAAGTATCAAATATGGAATGGAGGGAGTTCAAAGATATGTTTTTAGAAAAATACTTTCCTCGTGACCATCGAGCATATATGGAAAGGCAATTTCCGAGTCTGAGACAAAAGGAGGATGAGAATGTCACAAAGTATGAGGCTAACTTTACAAGGTTAGCGAGGTATGCTGGAGATTATATTCGCAACCCAAGAAGTAAGATTGATCGTTTCTTTGAGGGGTGAAAACCATTTCTCCGTCGAGCATTAGTCTCACAATCCTTTTCATCGTACGAAGACATTGTCTCATGTGCTATAAAGACCGAAAAAGAATTCTCTAAGTCTTATTACTTTAAAGCAAAGCAAGAGAAGAAGAGACCTGCTGATCAATCTGGGAATGGAAATAAGGGGAAGAAGGTAAAGGTTGAATATCCATCCTGTGGTAAATGCGGGAAGAAACACCCTGGTACTTGCTTGAAGGGAATGGGAGTCTGTTACAAGTGTGGTGAAAAAGGCCACCAAGATCGTGATTGCAAGGGGAAGAAGGAAGCTACCAACGTTCAGTGCTACAATTGCAGGGAGATGGGGAATTATGCAAATGAATGTCCTAAGCGTCAGGAGAACTTACCTCAGAAAAGGCCAAGGGATCAAGGCCAGGCTTATGCTATCACTACTGCTGAGGTAAAAGCTCCGAAAGACGGGTGGCAGGTAATTTAATGGTTTCCTCAAGTTTAGAAAATGCATTATTTGATTCTGGATCATCGCATTGTTTCATATCTTCCCAGTTTGCTAAGAAAATTAGATATTTCCAATTTGATTTAATAAGGGAGTTGTCAGTTAAAACTCCTAAGGGAAGTATCATTGCAACAAAGTTTTGTGAATCAGTCCCCATTAGAGCACATAAATTTTCTTTATCTGCTGATCTCATCGTCATACCTATGATTGAGTTTGATATAATCCTCGGTATGGACTGGCTTTCGGACTATGATGCGAAGATTTATTGTAAGAAGAAAGAGGTTACGATTCTTGATGATAATGATAAGGAACACCTTATTTTTAGGGCAGAATCGTCACCACCTAATTCTTATTTAGATCCACCCCCAGTAGCTCAACTTAATTCAATTATTAGGGAGGAAGAGAATGAAATAACTGTCGGTGAGGAAAGGAATGTTCAAATAGAGGATGTACCTGTTGTGAAAGAATTTGTAGATGTATTTCCGAAAGATTTACCTGGACATCCTCCAGAACGAGAAGTTGAGTTTTCCATTGATTTGATTCCTAGATCAAGGCCTATATCGAAGACCCCTTATATAATGGCCACTGTAGAATTAGTCGAACTAAAGAAACAACTAGAGGAATTGAGTAATAAGGGATTTATTCGCCCTAGTGTTTCTCCATGGGGAGCCCCTGTTCTTTTTGTTAAAAAGAAAGATGGATCTATGAGGTTATGTATCGACTACAGGGAGATCAATGCTATAACGATAAAGAACAAGTATCTCCTACCTCGTATTGATTATTTATTTGACCAACTGCATGGAGCTCAATAATTTTCAAAGATTGACCTTCGATCTGGATACCATCAGTTGTGTGTGAAGAAGGAAGACATTCCGAAGACAGCATTTCGAACCAGGTACGGGCATTACGAGTTTACTGTAATGCCGTTTGGATTGACTAATGCACCATCTGTATTCATGGATCTGATGAATAGAGTTTTCAAGGAGTATCTCGATGAATTTGTGGTGGTATTTATTGATGATATCTTGGTATACTCCAAAACCTACGAAGATCATGAAAATCACATGCGCATTATCTTGAAGACTCTGAGGAGGCATGAATTATATGGGAAGTTTAGCAAGTGTGAATTCTGGCTTCAGGATATTTCTTTTCTTGGCCATATTGTCTCTAAAGATGGAATCTCTGTTGATCCTTCTAAGACCAAGGCAATCCAAGAATGGCCAGTACCTATGAGTATAACTGAGGTACGTAGTTTTATTGGTTTGGCAGGTTATTATCGACGTTTCGTCCAGAATTTTGCCCGATTGGCTAACCCATTAACGAAGCTCACACGTAAAGGGGTTAAATTTGTTTGGACAAAAGAGTGTGATGAATGTTTCGAAGAACTGAAGAGAAGATTAGTCAATGCTTCTATATTTACTCTACCATCGGGGAATGATGGGTTCGTTATTTATAGTGATGCATCAAATAAAGGACTTGGTTGTGTCTTTATGCAGAATGATAGAGTTATTGCCTATGCATCATGACAGTTGAAAATTCATAAACAAAACTATCCTACTCATGATATTGAGTTGGCAGCTGTGATCTTTGCTTTGAAGATATGCAGACACTACCTCTATGGTGAAAAATGTGAGATTTATACTGATCACAAGAGTTTGAAGTATATTTTCTCACAAAAAGAACTCAACATTAGGCAAAGGAGATGGCTTGAATTACTCAAGGATTATGATTGCACGATACACTACCACTCGGGGAAAGCAAACAAGGTGGCAGATGCTTTGAGCAGAAAAGACCATGGAGTTTTGAACATGATGAGAATTGAAAGGGATCCAATTTTCATGGATCTAGTAAAGATGGACATGGGAATAACCAGGGAAGGTGAAACATCAATGCTTTTTCAAATGTTTGCCAAACCATCTTTACTAGAAAGGATTAATAGTTCTCAGACCGATGATGAAGAATTTTAGAAGAAGATTAAAGCTGTGAATGATGGGAGATTGAGAGACTTTGTGTATGAAGATGGAATTTTGAAATTCGGGAAGAGACTTTGTGTTCCCGATTTACCTGATCTAAAAAGGGAATTGCTGGATGATGCTCATAGTTCCAATTTATCTATACACCCTGGGAGCACCAAAATGTATAGATATTTGACGGAACAGTTTTGGTGGGACAACATGAAGAGGGAGATTGCTGATTTTGTGTCAAGATGTATGGTTTGTCAACAAGTGAAAGCTGGAAGGCAACAGCCTGGAGGAGTCATGCAACCTCTTCCCATACCGGAGTGGAAATGAGACAATATTACGATGGACTTTGTCATGGGGCTACCAAAGACTCCTAGAAGGAATGATGCAATATGGGTTATTGTTGATCGTCTTACCAAGTCAAAACATTTTCTTGCTATAAGAGAAGATCTACCCCTGGAACGTCTAGCAAGACTATACATTAATGAAGTTGTGAGACTTCATGGAGTACCCCTATCGATTGTTTCTGATCGTGATCCCCGTTTTACTTCAAGATTTTGGAAAAGTCGTCAGAAATCCCTGGATACTGAACTTCATTTGAGCACTTCTTACCACCCTCAGACAGATGGACAATCAGAACGGACTATTCAAACCCTAGAATACATGTTGAGATCTTGCTCACTTGACTTTCAGGGTATGTGGGATCAATATTTACCACTGGTAGAATTTTCCTATAAAAATAGCTTCCATTCGAGTATTCAGATGGCACCATATGAAGCGTTATACATAAAGAGATGTCGTACACCAACCTGTTGGGATGAGGTTGGTGAAAGAAAACTTGTAGGCCCAGAACTAGTGGAGGAAATGGTGGAAAAGGTGAAGGTAATCCAAAATCACATCAAAGCAGCCCAAAGTAGGCAGAAGAGCTATGCCGATAATCGAAGGAAGGATTTGGAATTTCAAGTCGGTGATCATGTTTTCCTGAAGGTATCTCCATGGAAGGGAGTCATACATTTTGGTAAGAAAGGTAAATTGAGTCCCAGGTACATCGGACCCTTCGAAATTCTAGAACGAATTGGGGTTGTAGCTTACCGATTGGAAATGCCGCCAAGTCTCTCTAAAGTTCACGATGTGTTCCACGTATCTCTGTTGAGGAAATACATGCCTGACCCAACGCATGTACTCACCTATGAGGAATTAGAACTGGAACCCGATCTGTCTTATTGTGAAGAGCCTGTCAGGATTCTTGATACAAGAGAACAAGTACTGAGAAACCGGATGACGCGTCTGGTAAAAGTTTTGTGGAGAAATCATAAGATGGAAGAGGCAACGTGGGAACCTGAGGAACTTATGATGAAGAACCACCCGAGTCTTTTTATGCAGTAATACCCTATAAATTGTGAGGACGCAATTATTTGAAGGAGGGGAGAATGTAACACCCCAAGCTTCCATGGTACGTTTCCCTTCGAATAATGCGATAGCGTGTGTTGTACACAACCTCGAGTTCTAACACACACCACAACTAATTAAACTAGCCGTTGTGAATAGTAATAACTACTTTTTGAAATCATATATATTTTATATTTCAAAATGGACTTCATTTTTGGATTCGGAATATTGAAATTATCCTAGGGTGAAATTTTGGTACTTTTCGGATAACTTTTATATTTTGATGAATAGTGAAAATTACTAAATTTTAATTAAAATCAACTTTTTTAATCAAAATAATTAATATTGATAAATTATGAATTTGAGTGGTTTTAAAGTATATTTAGAATATATTTTTACCATTTAATTTAATGTTTGTCATTGGACATAATTTCACAATTAAACCAGACATAAACAAGTGTCAATCTTTTGATAGTTATTATCTCTTAAAAACACGCTTTTTATTTTAACAACGGGAAATAATTTTAAATTAATTTCTGCCACTTCTGTGTTTTGAATTTGGAAAAATGGATTACATATTTGGAATCAGTATGTCTAAATTATGTAAATAGGTAACTTTTATTTCTAAACATTTTGAATAATTACTGCGGTAAATATTTTATTTACCATGGTTAAAGGGTAAATCCGGTAAATAAGGGTTAAAAAATAATATTATAATAATAAAAAATTACCCTAAAACGTGTCCTAACCTTATTTGTGGACACATACCCGACCATGAGAATCCTTGGGTCGATTTGGGGACCCCTTAGAGCCACTTGTATGTGGTAGGGACACATTATATTAATAAAGTTAAAATAAAAATAAAAATGGCATAAGCTTACATCTTTTAGAAGAACAATTTTTACATAGGGTTATACATGTTGGATTTTCGATTATAAATATTCATTAGAAATATAAAAATATTTCCTACATAATGATATTTTATTTATAATTTTTAGACATCAAATAATTTAAATTATTAATGACACAATAATGCTGCAATGTTTACCTCATTAATAAATCATTTAAATAAATAAGATTATAATGATTAAAATATTATCTAAAACCTGTCCAATTCTTATTGGTTGATGTTATTTAGAAAATGCGTCATCTTATCTTCGACCTCAATGATTTTTGGACCATTATAAACCTAATATAATTATATTATAAAGTAATACTTTCACTCTTTCCTAAAGAGCCCCTCATCTCCCTTATAAAAGGAGACCACTTCTACTCATTCCTCACACCTCTCAAGCCACTTGGCTCGTCCAAACCCTGCCCAAATACTCTCCCAACTTCCCTCACTACAACCTAGAGGCCTTAGTTTGATTAGAAAGCCAACCTATGGAGCCCTTTTGATCAAATCAAAAGGAAGAACCCGAAGAAGAGGTAATGTTTTCACCACCCCTTTTCAAGTCCTTTATTCTTCCACTTCTTCTTTCTTTGTTCTTACCATTCTAAAATAATAACTCCAGTATCTCACATATACTGTGATGTTATTATAAATATGGTACAACCATATTCAGTATTCTATCCACCCTTTGAATAACATGTCACCATACGTGCGTACGTACGGCTTACCGTCTCCACATCGTGGTGTAATTGTTATTCAATATATTATTATTTGGATGGGTATAATAATGATGTGTAACTCATGTAAATAATAAATACAACATGTTAATGATTCTGTATATATGATATACCATCCATTTATATATTATTTTAATATCAAAAGAATGATATTGTCACTCATGCGTACGTACGGACTACCGTCTCCACGAACGCGATGAGATTCATTCTCCATCGTATCCATTCAAGTATAATTATCATTTGATGATTTAAAAATGATGTTTAAGGACTTGATATCATTCTGGATATGAATAAGATACAACAAACATGGCTTATGTAACAAAACATATAAAAGAAAATGAGTAAGTTAACACCCGAAACGACGATAATTCTAAGATATTATTAACAAATCAATGTTAAAAGATCATATATGATATCATATTAATATATATGATTCTTGTATAATTTAATAACAATTATTTCTCCATTATACAGGAGGTTAACCTACCCCAACCAAGGAAAAGTACAAGGTAAGGGTTATTTCACAATCTCTTCATTATCTGAGGTTGTTTATACATAATAATCTACTGGGATTTCTTTATCATCGACATCCATGTTTCTTCGAAATGTATTTAAAAACATATTTATTATTTACAAGAATATGGGTTAAAGTCATTTATACCCTTGTTTGAATTTTTATAAGAGGTTTATAAAGGAATCATTCCGTCGTTTTCAAAACAAGGTCCTTTTTAACCTTTTCGACAGAATTATGGTAAGAATGTTTTTTTAACTTATACGGCGGGTGCGGCTATTTTCCGCCGTTATAAAATCTTCAAAGCTTCCCTTACAAGCTTATAAGAATATTTTCAAAGAAAATGTTTTATTTTATATGGATCTTAAATGATTTCAAAATAAAAGGAGATATTTCTTTAAAAAGAATTTTGATTTCATCTATGTCAATATCCTTTGATGGATTTTAAGATTATTTGAAGTTGATTTATTATGATACAAAACCTCTATATTGTATTGTAGGTTTTGTGATATGTTTGACTGTGGATGTGCTATTTCTATACCATTCATAGTTTATGGTGAAATTATAGACATTTCGTATGCTAGATTTTATACGAATGTTTATGTTATGTTTAAACCTTTTCATATGGGAATGCATTGGACTTAATATGTGACGGGTGGAGCCTGCTATAGCTCCTCGATGCATCGGTAGGTCTCATGAGACATACTAGTGTCTTGGCACAAGGCCTTGGCAAAATCTTATTTGTAGTCTTGGCACGAGGCCTTGGCTATGTGGTTATGATAGTCTGGCATTATGCATTCCATCATTATGAAAGTGGTTATTGATATTGCATGTGATTATTCGATTAGTAGAATATCCATGTGAATAAGTAAATGGAATTATTTCATTTTATTTATGCCATACTATGTTGAAGTTAAAGTTTAAAAGGCTTTTGTTTTAGTTATACATTGCCTTAAATGTTGATTCTTATTTATGAAAGTTTCCTCTATATTGTTATCCTTACTGGGCATTTGAGCTCACCCCTTTTCTATGTTTTATTTTTCCCAGGAAGTGAAGAAGTAAATTATGAATGACCTGTAGGGATATTATGTGGGGATATGAGTGTGGATTATGGAAACATTATGTTATAGTAGTAGTTTTTCATTTTATGATGTAATGTAAAACTTATGAATATATCTAGTGTTTCCAAGGCTACTAAACCAATCGGTCTTTCGAGATTTGATCTTTCTTGTGATCATGCCAATGTTATGTAATAATGCACCGACTCTGGGTAACTAGGGTCGGGGCGTTACACATCGTTATCCTATCTCCATAGGACTAACCCCCTCAAAGAAACTATAACCTCACCTCAAAGCCTCAGTCTGGGTGGATGCAACCGTTAGGAGAATAGACCCTCAGTCCCCTTTCATAACCCATGAATTTAGGGTGGATTTTAGAAACCCAGTTTTAGATGAACCCGTGGGAGTAGATCCTCATGTTATACCCTAATCTATGAAGCCATGTTCACATGATTATATATAAGTAACCATCAACCATCCAAACCATTGCCCTTCGGAAAACACTATTCACAACAACCCACATGGGAATCCACATCATGCATTAACCCATTAACACATTACCATTTCACATCATTTAACCAGCTTCTCAATTCCCATGTGTTATACCTATCTCACTAAGCATTCAACATTAAACCCATAACCTATCCCGTTATGGTCTTAAATCAGTTTACACATTAACCCATTTAACTTGTTCATCATTTTCTTGAATCAACCATTCATTCCATTTCAAATAACCCCTAGGTTATTTCAATGTCTAGGTGCATCACCTAACATCTATTACAAGTTCAACCAATCATGACAACATGTTCATCAAGGGCTCTACAATTTACTACAATAAGGGTACTTGTTTAATAACAGTACCGAAACTCAGGAAAAGCCTGCACATCCCATGGATGGACCTAATTTGGTCAAGACAATCCCAACACATCCCACAAGGATCGTGAGGGTTCCCATATTCCATTTTAAATGCCATTATTACCAAACATGCCAAGGTTATTCGAAACATAACCAAGTAGAAACAGGAACACAACTAAACATGCAAAAATTCCCAAATAACTATGGGATATCACTTGCAGACCCCCCACCTCGAAACCGCGGTTGAATGTACTCTCAATCGAGTCCTTAGACCTCAATCCGACCAACCTATGGAGCTTAAACCTAAAAATCACCCAAAAGTTAGGGTTTTAGAGCTTCAGAATGAGAGGGAGAGAAGATACAAAACCTAAACCAAAAAGAGAAGCAAGGGTGGGATTAGCCTTACCTGGAGCTTCGATCCGCAACCAACGGCACCAAAAACACCTAAGAAATGAGGTATATCGGACTCTTGGAGCCTTTGGGAGATTTGATTCGTGCCTAGGGTGGATAGGGAGGAAATGAGAGGAAATCCTGAGTGGGGTTTTAAAGCCTGGAGTGGGAAACATGTAATTTTTCCAAACATTAAGTAGCCACACGGTTTGGAAAACCGTGCGCAAACCATGTGCATGCCACTTCCTAGAGGAGGAGGGGTCGCATGGTTTAGGCACACAGTTTGGGAAACCGTGCGCAACCCGGGTGAATGCTTCTGTCTGGAGGAGGAAGGGTCGCACGACTTAGCCTGGGTAGGCTGCACAGTTTACCTGGCCGTGCGCCCGCCATGCGCCCTGGCTTGTCTTGCCCAGGTTTCCTTTCTTCTATGCCCTGAGCCCTCAGAACACCCCCAAGGCCTCTCACACTTTCAGGAAACATTTTAAAGCCCCAAAAACAAAGGGTTCAACCCAAAACACAATGAAAACATACCTTAAAAAAAACGGGATCTTACAACCTCCCCACCTTATAACGGCTCGTCCTCGAGCCGAGTTTCCAAGCCTCATCGATCCACTGAAGAGAAGAGTTTGGGCTACTGAGCCCACACTTCCGATTCCTTCTTTCAAGTTTCTTCCTGAACTTTACAATGCTGCCATAGTACTTGCACTAATGTCACAACCTTTCCTCTCAAGACCTTTTCACTACGATCCACCACACGAATCGGATGCTCCTCAAAGGACGAATCAGCCTCAAGATCCACATCCTAAACATCAACCACATGAGATGGGTCAGGGTGATACCGTCGAAGCTACGACACATGAAACACATCATGCATCCCACCATACCGCTGTGGAAGAGCCAATCAGTAAGCCATTGGTCTGATCCTCTCCACAATCTCAAAAGGTCCCACATACCTAGGTGCCAACTTACCCTGATTTCGTATCTGACGGTGACCCAACCCTAGCGACACCCGAAGGAACACTTTACCACCCACCCCAAACTCGAGAGGTCTATGCCTTCGATCTTCATATGACTTCTGCCTACTCTGAGCCGTAGCCATTCGCTTCCCAATTAACTTAACACTCTCTGAAGTCTCTTGCATGAGAGTTGGCCCCAACAACTTAGATTCACCGGCCTCTAGCCAACACACCAGAGATTTACAGGGTCTCCCATAAAGTGCCTCAAATGGTGCCATCTAAATCATAGCCTAAAAACTGTTGTTGTAGGGAAACTCAACTAACAATATGTGCCTCTCCCAAGAACCACCATAGTCCAAGACACAAGCTCTTAACATGTCTTCCAACACTTGGATCATACGTTCTGACTGCCCATCCGTTTGCGGGTGGAAAGTCATACTCAAAAACACCTGTGTACCAAGAAATTTCTAAAATCCTTGCCAGAAATGCAATGTGAAACGTGGATCTTGGTCCAAAACTGTGTTCCACGACACCCCATGCAACCTCATTATCTCCCAAACATACAGCTCACCCAACTGGTCGACTGTAAAGGTCTCCTAAATCGGTAATAAATGATCCACATTCGTTAACTGACCCACAACCACCCATATTGCATCATTATTCCGTGGCATCCTCGGAATACCCATGACAAAATGAATTTTCACATCATCCCACTTCCATTCTGGAATGGGTAATGGATGCAACAAACCACCTGGGTGTTGATGCTCGGCCTTTACCTGCTGACAGGTAAGGCACCGTGCCACAAAGCCCACACATCCTTCTTCATTCCAGGCCACCAAAACTGCCTTCGGAGATTACGGTACATCTTGGTCAAACCATGATGCACTGACCACTTTGATGCATAGAAATCTCACATGAACTCTTCTTGCACACACTTTGGTAAAACCACACGATCATGAACACAAACAACACTGTCCATGCCGACGGCCCAACCAGAAGGTAGCTCCCCACCTTTAAGCTTTTCCTTAATCTTCAAACACTCGGGATCATGTAGATAAAATTCTTTAACTCGACTCAAAATCATCTAATCAATCATTAATGAAGCAAGATTGAACTAAATATTCTCCTTCTGCACCTCCAGGTGCATATCTGCAAAAAGGACCATCACCTTTCACTCGGTGCTGGATTCCTGAACCACCTGATTTTGAACCTTCCTGATCAAAGCATCAGCAACACTATTTCCCTTACCTGGCGTGTAAAAAATTCAAAGTCAAAAGACTAGAGATATTCAACCCATCTTCGCTGTCGAAGATTCATAACCTGGTGTGAGAAGATGTACTTTAAACTCTTATGGTCAGGGAACACAATAAACCGTTATCCAAACAGATAGTGGCTCTAGCACTTCAAGGCGTACACCACTGTAGCCAACTCAAGATCATGAGTGGGATAGTTCCGCTAATGGGGTCTCAACTGCCTTGACCCATAAGCCACAACCCGCTCACCCTACATCAACACAGCCCCATGTCCGATTCCAGACGCATCACAAAATACGATGTACTACTTACCCGGCTCAGGTAAAATCAAGATAGGTGTGGTCTTCAACTGCTTATTCAACTCTTGGAAGGAATTCTCACAATCCTCAGACAACTCGAACCTTATTCCTTTCATGGTCAAGCCCGAGGGTGGTGCTTCCAAGTGAGAGAAATCCTGAATGAACCTTCGGTAATATCCGACCAAACCCAGAAAACTCTGAACATTAGAAACACACTTGGGTTGCTCCCAAGATACAACTGCCTGCACTTTCTCTGGATCCACTGACACACCTGCCTCTGAGATGATGTGACCTAGAAAATGTACCTCACCTATCCAGAATTTACACTTGGATGTCTTGGTGTATAGCCAATGTTATCTTAGCTTACCCAAGACGATGTCAAGATGTTGGGCATGATCATCATGACTTTTCGAGTACACTAAGATATCGTCAACAAAGATAACCACAGATTCATCTAGATAGGGATGAAATATCCGGTTCATCAAATCCATAAATAGCTCCGGTGCATTGGTTAAGCCAAAAGGAATTAGCACAAACTCAAAAAACCTGTACAGACTCCGGAAAGCTGTCCATGGTATGTCGGAAGACCTCACCCTCAACTGGTGATAACCCAACCTCAGATCAATCTTAGAAAACACCGATTTACCCCTCAACTGATCAAACATGTCATTAATTCTAGGAAGAGGGTACCGATTATTCACTGTCATCTGATTTAACTTTCGATAGTCAACACACAGTCTCAACTACCCATTGGCCTTCTTTTCAAAGAGCACGGGAGATCCCCAGGTAGACGTACTAGGACGGATAAAACGCTTACACTCTAAATCCTCAAGCTAATCCTTTAGTTCATGGAGTTCTGCTAGTGCCATTCGGTACGGTAGAATAGAAACTGGCTAAACTCTCGGTAGCAACACAATCATGAACTCGAAATCCCTCTTGGGTGGTAACCACGAGAAATCCTCAGGAAACAAATCCTGAAACCGATCCACCACAGGAGGAAAAACAGGATATTCTCCTCTTTTATTATCATCAAGCATGAGACATTCCACTAAAGCCGTGATTCCATTAAACCGCTGACCAAACAGCCCCACACGCCCTGCTCGAACATCCCATTCGCCATGGTGGACATAAGCATTACCCTAAAGAGAACTTAATGATACTCTGTGACGATAACAGTCTATATGCGCCTGATACAACACCAACCAATCCATTCCCAAGATGAGTTCAAACCCTAAAATCTTGATAATGAACAAATCCCATAGAAAATGATACCCAACGACTTCCAAGTAACAGTCCTTGCATTTCTTTATGTCCTCAACCCGCACCCCCAATGAAGTGTCAATTGACATAACTCCACACACCCTCTCCACAGGTAAACCCTGCGCTAGCACAAGATGAGCAGAGAAAAAAGAGTGTGTAGCACCTGTGTCAAAAAACTCACTAGAAAAAGTAGAAGCTACAAGGATCGTACCTTGAATAGTCGATGGTCCAGCCTCGCCATCAATAGGTGAAAAATGAACTACCTGAAGCTGACATGCCCCTATACCTTGGGCCCCATCCTAAACGCCCTGCGGTGCACTGCCTTGCTGGAATGAGCGATCTTGACCTAGAGTTCCACGTCCACCGCCCCTACCAGTATGGCCTATGGAGCTCCAACTTCCTGCCTGATACGGGGGAACTAATCCCCTTCCCATACCTGAAACATTCTTTTCACCATCATGATCACCTGCCTTCTGAGGATTCCTGCAGAATCTCTGCACATTCCCCAAACTGCTGCATGAACGACACTCAATTGGAGGTCGAGGACACAGACCACGCATATTCCCCGGCCTGCCGCACTGATAACAAAACACCTGGTTCCCACTCGGAGAGGCTAACCCCCTCTTCCAGCCCCTTTGCACACTTCCATAATGCTGTGAGATCTCATGCCATCGATTTCGACCTTCGGTAGCTACACCGCTCGTCTGTCCCACTGACACCACAAGCCCACTACCCGAAGCTCCCTTCAGGTTTCCTTCCGAGATCAGATCCGGATCTACTACCTCTACGAACCTCTTCAAGCGAAAGATGTTTACTTGAGACCTGATATCATGTCTCATCCCATCCTTGAAATTATTTTCTACTGCTGCCTCATCCCCTACTAACACTAGGACAAAGCATCTCAAATCAGTGAAGCAACTATCATAGTCCATCACCGATAGCGATCCCTGAGTTAGGCTCATAAACTCTGCAGCCCGCTCCTATCTCAATGTCTCTGGGTAGAAATTCTCCAGATAATTTTCTTGAAAAACCTTCCATGAAATTCCCTCAGCCTGCTCGATTTGAGCCTGAATGTCCCACCAACGCCTAGCCTGGCCTCGCAACATATAAGTGGCCAACTTCACTCACTTTTTAACAGGGGTCTCCAGATGGTCTAGTATCATCTGGACAAACTCTAACCAGAACTCGAGTACTACTGGCCCACCCTCTCCAGTGAAGGTCGGAGGGTGCTGCAGCTGGAACTCCCTGGTCAACTCAAACATACTTAGTGCAACCCGCCCTGGGTCCCGATCCATCATCTGCAAAAGGCGAGCCAAGTTATCCCGGAACTGGTCTTCTCTACCTTCATTGATCACCACATTTTTTTTCTCCTCTACAAGAGGAGTGTTCTCAGCAACACCCTCTCGTTTCCCAACTGGTAACCGATGTCATGGTGGAATTTCTCTACAATGCCAGGAACAAGATTTTAAAACGCATTCCATAAACTTTTATGACCCCATGAAAATATCTTTACTAGCTAAAACAAACTAGTCATATACTAACCTAACAACATTTTCCAATTTGTTTCAACCCTTTTTATCCATTAAACATCATTTACCATACATTCAACCTTACCCACTTGGGTTATTTCATTCATCTCATCATTTCTTGATTTTATGAAATGCATGATGCAACCTACTTTCCTACCTCACACACCCACCCCGTGCGTGTGCATAACACAATGAATGTCACCTATCTCCCAGGTGCCTATAATGAGGCATGAATGCAAATCCTCATCCCATTAATGCCACAAGACAAATGTCATAAAATAGTCACATCAAACCACATGTACATCACCCAACAGTGAAATATCATCTACTGTAACATCACACAACCAAGAACAACATTTCCCACCCAGGGTGACTTGGGTTTCCCCCGTACCTGGGTTAGCTAATCCCAAGCACGAGCTAATTACCAAGGCATGACACGTCTTAACCCTTGGCTACCAATCCCAAATAATAAGGCCTCAGAGAAGGAGAAGAAAGACCTCCTCTGATACCACTTTGTAACATCCCCGACCCGGAATCCACTAAACCGGTGCTCCAAGACGGGTTGTTACATGACCTTAAGTGTGCCTCCCCATACGCCAAAGGCTTCGGACTAGCAGCGGGGGTCTATGGAGTCAAGCGGGGAGACTATACCCCCTTTTTATCAGAGTAATACACAACAGAAATAAATCAAATAGCGGCAACAATAACCAATAAACATGGAACATGTATAACAACCAATTCCAATATTAATTATGCCATGTCATACTACAAGTGAAAGAGTGAAAAAAAAACCCAAAATAAATACAATGGCCAAAAATCCTCAAAATGGTCCCGACTCCAAGTTTGGATCCTCCACCAAGTGCTACCCATGTCCACTTAATATCTAGCAAGGACCTTTGCCCTTCTCCAGACCTGCAAACATGAATTCTGCTTGGGTTCCCAACGGCGGCCCGAGCAGGGTGTGAGTACAACTTAGTAGTCCACCACCAACGGTGTTTACAAAATATCCATTATGAACAGGTAGTGCATGAAAAATGAATATGAATGATAATTTCCAAGTAGTTAATTAAGGTTCCATTAACAAGATCAGAGTCAAATCCATTTCCTTTCCATTACCATTCATTTGTTACCAATTATCATCACCTACCATTTCGTCACATTTCTATGGTTTAAACACATACATTATGTTACATGGGTCTAAGTCCAAAAATCATGCACAAGAGTGTAAACACATCATTATCCTATCTCACTAAGGCTAACCCTCTCAAAGCAACCATAACCTTACCTCAAAGCCTCAGTCTGGGTGGATTAAACTGTTAGGATAATAGACCCTCTGTCCCCTTTCCTAACCCGTGCATTTAGGGTGGAGTTTAGAACCTCAGTCTTAGCTCAACCCATGGGCATATATCCTCATGTCATACCCCACTCTATGAAGCCATGTGAACATTCTTATATATATATAACCATCAACCATCCAAACCATTTCCCTTCGGCAAACACTATTCACAACAACCCACATGGGAATCCACATCATGCCTTAACCCATTAACACATTACCAGTTCACATCATTTAACCATTTACCCAATTCCCATGTGTTATGCCTATCTCACTAAAAATTCAACATTAAACCCATAACCTATCCCGTTATGATCTTAAATCAGTTTACACATTAACCCATTTAACATGTTCATCATTTTCATGAATCAACCATTCATTCCATTTCAAATAAACCCTAGGTTATTTCCAAGTCTAGGTTCATCACCTAAATTCTATTCCAAGTTCAACCAATCATGCCAACATGTTCATTAAAGGCTCTACAATTTACTAAAACAAGGACACTTGTTTAATAACAATCCCAAACTCGGGAAAAGCCGGCACATCCCATGGATGGACCTAAATAGGTCAAGACAATACCAACACATCCCATGAGGACCGTGAGGGTTCCCATTTTCCATTTTAAATGCCATTATTATCTAACATTCCAAGTTTATTCAAAACATAACAAAGTAGAAACAAGAACATAACTAAACATGCACAAATTCCCCAATTACTATGGGATATCACTTGTAGACCACCTACCTCGAAATCTCAGTTGAACACACTCTCAATCGAGTCCTTATACCTTGATACAACTAACCATTGGAGCTTCAACCTAAAACTCATCCAAAAGTTAGGGTTTTAGACCATCGAAACGAGAGGGAGAGAAGATACAAACCCTAAACCAAAAAGAGAAGCAAGGATGGGATTAGCCTTACCCGGAGCTTCGATCCGCAACCAACGGCACCAAAAACTCCTTAGAAATTAGGGAGATCGGTCTCTTGGAGACTTTGGGCGATTTGGTTCATTCCTAGGGTAGAGAGGGAGGAAATGAGAGGAAATACCGAGTGGGGTTTTAAAGCATGGAGTGGAAAACTTGTAATTTTTTCAAACTTTAAGTGGCCGCACGGTTTGTCTGCACAGTTTTTTGGAAAAACGTGCGCATGCCACTACCCAGAGGAGGAGGGGTCACACAGTTTAGCTGCACGTTTTAGAAAATCGAGCACAACCCGTGCACATGCTTCTGTCTGGAGGAGAAAGGGTCGCATGGTTTGGCCTGGGCAGGCCACACGTTTTACCTGGCCGTGCGCAGGCCATGCGCCCTGGCATGTATTTCCCAGGTTTCCTTTCTTCCGTGCCCTGAGCCCCCCGAACACCCCCAAGTCCTCTCCCACTTTCAGGAAACATTTTAAAGCCCCAAAACATAGGGTTCAACCCAAAACACAACAAAAACATACCTTTCCAAAAACCGGGATCTTACACAAACACATATATATAATATCAACATATATTTATATGTAATATAATATAAATATGTAAATGAACACAAAATATAAACATAGACACACACAAACATATATAAACATAAAATAAAAAAAACACACACACATACATATATTATAAACATATATATAAATATAATATAATATAAACATATATGTATACTAATACATGTATATTAATATATATATATATGTTTAATTTTAAATATTTAAATGTATTTATATATATATGTAAATATTACATAATAAAAATAAATATTTTAAATTTAGTCTTATTTTTAAGAAAACATTACTATTTTAGTGACATTTGTACCTGAATTTTAAAAAGTGGATAATTATATATATATACACACACACATATATAAATAAATATATATATATATATATATATATATTAATGTAAATGCATATATATATAATATAAATATATATAATATAATATAAACACATATAAATTATAAAACATATATAAGTAAAAACATATATAAATACAAACACATATAATATAAAAATTTATAAATATATATAATGTAAACATATAATATTGAAACACATATAAATAATATAATTAAAACAAACACACATAGATATATATATATATATATGTTAATATATTTATGTTAATATAAGTAAATAAATATATATATATATATATACATATTAATTTTTAAATACTAAAAAATATATATATAAATACAATTACATATCAATAGCTTAAGTGGGTGAGTTGGTCGTGTCATTCGCTAAGAGGAAATACGTTACTTGTTTGATTCCTGCCTGCTTCTATTTTTTAAGCATCTGTGAGTGTGGGCGGTACCGATCATGCTAGGAAACAGGTGGACAGGAGGGATGTAGTTGCGTGGTGGAGTAGAAAATCATGGGAGGGGAATGGTCAGATGGTCACAACAGAGATTAAAGGGTGAGGAGGATCAAGCAGTCACATGGGAGTAGAGTGGGTGAGGTCGGGCAATGCAGATGGTTGAATGCATGGGTACTGGAGGGGCGATAGGGGATGAGTGAGGTGGAGTGGGTGAGGCGGGGTGGGGTGAGAGGATGGAATATACTGTAGGGGTGGGGAGAGAGGGTCAGGCGGTCACACGCATGGAAGGGGAGCAGTCAGGTGGTCACATAGGAGGGGATCAAGCGAGGAGGATTAGGTGGTCACATAAGAGTGGAGCGGACAAGGCCAGGAAATGCCGATGGTGAATTCACATGTACTAGAGGCGGCGATAATGGATCAATGAGGTGGAGTGGGTGAGGCAGGTGATGTTATTCACTTATTCAGAAATTTATATTAACTCTTTTTACTAATTTTCAATGAAAAGTGCATAATTGGTGTGAAATACTCATGTTTTAATATTAAAAGTAATTTTTGAGCATTATTTGAATTAGTCAAATAAATTTAGTTAACTATTTTACATATAACTCTCACTATACTTGTCCAACTTGCATGATTTTTGATTTTTAGTGTTCCTTTATAAATTACAACATTTCAATATAAGGTATATGTGGCCAAATCATCAATTTGGAGGGTCATATAGTTCACACAAGAAGACCCAAAGAATCTGTGAAGAAACTGAACCAACTTTGATTATTGAGTTTCTAGTCTAAATATAAAAGACAAGATTTTATGAAACTCCACCATATCTTATTTATTATCCAAAATAATCATGTATAAAAATTTTATGGTCCAAATACAACCACAAAGGGCCCAAATGATGCTTTGAAGTCCAACACACCCTTCTGGACAGGAATTAAAATCAAGACACTATTCATAGGTTTTATCCTAATCTATTCATCAAATCAAGCTATTATTTATCGGTATGAAATGTAAAATATGGGTGGCCAACTTGATAGAAGAAATTATTTTTATTTTAGGGCATATTCCTGTTCAAAAACCTATTCACATTTTGTTATTTTGAAAATTGTAGATTGAAATGGACAGATTACAATTTTTTATTCAAACCACCATAACTTTGGCTCTATAATTTCAATGGCCGCAAAATATTATTAGTATTCATAAAAAATTTATATCTAAAGATTTGAAGAAGAAGGTATTTTCTGATTCATCTTTCTGGATGACCAAATCTTCAGTTTTGGAATGAAAACAGTCCACCTTCTTGGGCTATATATACATCCCCCTCTTCTCCATTCAAGGGGTTGGCATTTCAGAAGAGAGGAGCATACATTGACATGACCAAAGATTTTTAAATGGCTTGGTAGGACCTTCTATACTCAAGTTTTCACATGATATATCCTTCATCCTCTCTTTATTTTTATTTACTTTTGTGTTCTTCTTCATTGTAATTTTGTAATTAATTGTTTTGTAATTCTGTTTTAATGAAAGTTCCTTCCCATTAGATCTTATTATTATATACCCTACGTTTTATAATATTAATGTTTTTGAAATTTCTTAAATCATTTTAAAAATCATTCTCTTCTTTTTCTTTCTCATTCAATCAAAAGTCTGTGTTTAATTCTCTTTGTCACTCGTGTGTGTGTTCGACACACCACTCTTTTATTATCACTTTATTTTTCTTATCTCATTAATTAATCATTAGAAAAATAATAAACTATATTACTAAACATTTCAATTTCTGAGTAAATATTTTATTGGGGTGAGTCAAAATTTAGAGATGTTAAGCGATTGAGAGCTTTTTCCTGATGAGTATTCTTTAATTTAACATTTTTGTATGTTGGACATAACATGTCACAGATTAGTGACACATTTTTCTTAACATATTGATTACATGGATAATTGGAACCATAAATGCACTACCATAATCAAGTACTGATTGATATTAGGGTCCTAGTTAAATTATGTCTTTTATTAAATCCTTAACACTTGGGAATTCCAATCAACGTCATATTGTGAAGTGGGTGTTAATTTAATGCAATATGAAGCAAAGTTCAAGGATATCACAAGTTTAACTCCCAATTAATGAAATAACCCCAATATTTGTTAAATTTTTAAATCAATTAATCATTTAAATTAAGTTCTGAAAAGAAACCCACCTAATAAAAATATAATCAACTAAAAGAAATCCACTATTAAAAAGCATTATCACTGAGGATTCGACCCGAGTGCCGCTATACATATTAGCAGAGCATCGAAAACTTGAATGGTCGATATGTTACAATCAGCCACACTTTCAAATGGCATCGTTTCTAGGGATGGTGAAATTAAGTTGTTGTTATTTTTTGGTTATTGCAAAAAACAAAAAAATTAAAAAAATTTGAAAAAAAAAACACAAAGAAAAACCCGTCTTGCCATAAAAATCATAAACAGAAAAAGAACAAAAAGAAAAACCCATATCCCTCTTTCTTCCAAAACTCTTTGGATTCCCCGTATCCTCTCAAAAAATCCCTCAGATTTTTTGACCCGAAAATTGAGGGAACTCTTAGACAACTTAAGAGGAACATTAGGGATAATCAAATCATTCAAGAACCAGTCCATGTCTAACCAATCTAATTAGATATGTCCAATCCTAGAAAAAAAAACTTAAAGAACTTGCTGCCCCTAATATGAATTAAAAACCCCTTGGTATTCAATATCAAAACATAGAGGATTAATTCACAATAAAATTGGGTTTGATTCTTCTTCTTCCTCATTTCCATAGGATAGCCAGTGAGGATCCACATCTTCATCTTAAAGAGTTCAAAGTGGCTTGTTATACCATGAAACCTCATGGGGTTTCTGAGGAACAAATCAAACTCCAAGTATTCACTTTCTCCCTAGTTGTCATTTCTAATTCATGGATTTTCTACCTCCATACTGGTTCAATAACCACACATAATGACATGAATTGATTTTTCTTAGAGAAATTATTTCCTACTCCTTATACTACTTTTATCCGAAAAGAAATTAGTTGTATCCATCAATTACCGAATGAATCAATCCATGACTATTGGGAGAGGTTCAAAAAGCTTATGGAAACCTGTCCACACCACCAAATCCCTAACCAAATCTTGATCCAGTACTTCTATGAGGGGTTATTATTTATGGAGAGAACACTCATTGATGCCGCAAGTGGCAGTGCTCTTATTGATAAAACTCTTGCAGCTACAAGAGATCTCATAAGCATATGGATGAAAACACACAACAATTCCATACTCAAGAACATGTTCAAGTAAAAAATGACCAATACAGTCAATCAATAGAGCCGAACAATATGATAGATTGTATGAGTGAACTTACAGGTCTTGTATGACAACTAGATGTGGCGTCCAATGCCCCAACCTCATCTTCTCTACAATCTCTATTCCCTGGACATATTAATAAATATGGAATTTTTATCTACCCATCTCATCTAACTAACACATGTTTAAAACTTCAAGAGTATCCCTCTGATTCATTCAGACTAATGGTGATCAATGCAGAATATGCTCATAGGAACAACAACCCTAAAAAACCAGGACAGTTCATTAGAAACTTCAACCAACCCTAGTTTGAGCCCTTCTCTTCTACCTTCAACCAGGGTTTGAGGTATGGTAATCCCATTTCTCATCCCCCTAAATTATCTCCTCAAAAACCAAACCAATTATAATATGGTCAATGTTTTGGTAACTTCAAAAAACCTTACCCTTTTGTTCCTTAACCTCAAAGGATCAATCCTCATATTCCTCCTCCTGGATTCCACTATCCTAGTGAGACATCCCAATTCCAAAACCAATACAATCGCTTACTCAAGAACTAAAATCAGTGCAATCCGAATCCAGGAAAAGCATCTTCTTCCACGAAACCATGGGAAAGTGAAATTGAATATATTTCCTCATTCACCTATTCTAGACTCAAAAACATTGAAATCTAAATCAGTCAAATTTCATCCCACCTGATCCAATAACAACAATAAAATTCATCCCAACTCCTAGTTCAAGAATTACCCAACCCCAAGGGTAATGTAGGTGTAATTTCACTTAGATCGGGAAGGGAAATTTATATGCCATAAGATAAGTCCTAAAAACCCCCTTTTAAATTTTGACCTAGAAAATGAAATGAAAAAGAAACTCGAAAAGTAATCTGAATCCATTTCCCCACCTCCTTCCATTCTACTTAGGAACCCAAATTCCTTTTCTTTAACCCATTTCTAGGCCAAATAAGTCCTTTGAACCCCATCTTGAAATGATTGACATATTTAGATGTGTTGAAGCCAATATTCCCCTCTTATATTCCATAAAAAAATCCCTAAGTATTAAAAGTTTCATAAATAATTGTTCACCCATAAGGGGTAACATAAGACCTTAGAAAATGTTTCCACCAAGCAGTCTATTCCCATAAAGTGCAAAGATACAGGGACCTTGGTGGTTCCATGCCAAATTAGAAGTTCCAACTTCTATGATGCTCTCATAGACTTAGGAGCCTCAATTAATGTCATTCCCAAATCCATATTCTCCAACCTTTTTCTAGTTCCCTTACATCCAACGAGTGTTGTCATTCAATTGGACAATCAAAGCACTACTAGTCCTGAGGGTATAATCGAGGATGTCCTTGTTCGTGTGAATGAACTTATCTTCCCTACTGATTTCTATATCCTTGACATGGATGGTGAGATGAACTCTTCTTGATATCCCTTAATTCTAGGAAGACCATCCCCAATGAAAGCAAGAAGAAAAATTGATGTCCATTCAGGAATCTTATCCATGGAATTTGCTGACCAACTGGTCAAGTTCAACATTTTCTAAGCCATGCGATACCCATATTAGGGTCACTCTGCATTCTCAATCCATGTTTCTGAGGACACTTCGTAGAGTCGATTGAACCCCATTATATCATGTTCATCATGTTCTAATGAGAGAGGATCTTGATAAATCCACACTATGATTAACCAAGTCATAAATGGTGAAGCTGATGTGGACCTTTAATTTATAGACTCCAGAAAATCTAAATGAACATGAAAAATATGTTGAATCCCACATCAACTATGATCTCTACTACTCCACCTTGGAAAGTATTAATGAAAATTAATATGAAGCAACTGATGTCCCTTCCTCCATTCATGAGTTATCTAACCAAAAAATGAATGATGAGACTGATCTGAAACCTCTTCTTGAACACATGAAATATGCATTCCTTTTCCATGGTCACTCTTTACCTGTCATTATCTCTACTTCACATACCAAAACCGAGGAGTCCAAAATTGTTTAGGTGTTAGGGGAAAACAAAAAGGCCTTAGGTGAAACCCTTGATAATATACCAGGAATCAACCCTGATCTTTTCATGCATCACATCCATCTTGAGGAATCATCCAAATCAATTAGACAACCATAAAGAAGACTCAATCCAATCATACTTGAGGTAGTTAGGGAATAGATCTCCAAGCTTCTTCAAGCTAGTATTATCTACCCAATTTCTAATAGTGAATGGGTTAGTCCAATTCAAGTTTTACCTAAGAAGGGTGGGATAACTATTGTTACAAATGAACATGGTGAGGTAGTCACAACTTGAGTGAAGAAAAAATGGAATTTGTGCATTGACAGTAGGAAATTGAATGTTGAAAAAAGAAAATATCACTACCCTCTTCCATTCCTTGATTAGATGCTAGAACGATTAGTTATAATATGACAAAATTTATTTCTTTATGGATACACTAGCTATTTTCAAATCACAATCAAACCTCAGGACCAAGAAAAGACTACATTAACTTTTACCTTCAGAACGTATTCATATAAGAGAATGCCTTTTGGCCTTTTAAATGCTCCAACAATATTACAAAGATGTATGATGAGTATATTTTCTGAATTCATTGAACATTTCATGGAGGTCTTCATGGGCGACTTTACCATTTATGGCGAGTCATTTGAATCTTACTTGAATTCACTCTCTTTATTCCTTCAAAAGTGTGTCAAGTGTAACCTTGTGTTAAATTTTGAAAAATGTCACTTCATGGTTGAAAATGGGATTATTCCAGGGAACATAGTTTCAAAATATAGTATTGAATTTGATCCTTCTAAAATTGAATTGATCCAGTCACTTCCTAAACCCACCTCTATTCGAGATATCCATTCATTCCTTGTTCATGCTGGTTTCTATCAACGACTCATCCATAAATTTAGTTGGATTTCCCTCCAACTCACACAGTTTCTCCAAAATGATGTCACTTTCCACTTCGATGAGGCTTTCATGAGATCCTTCATTGAACTTAAAGTTTCTCTTACATATTCCCCAATAATCCAACCCTCAGATTGGTCCTTACCCATTGAGTTGATGTGTGATGATTCTGATAGAGATTTTGGTGCTGTTCTTGGTCCAGGAAGAGAAATAATTCCTCATGTAATCTATTATTCTTAAAAAAATTGGATGATACTCAATCTCACTACACTGTGACTGAAAAGAAACTTTTAGGACAAGGTTTTTTCCAAATGAGAACCATTCATATCTCACTCTAAAAATACCATGGTATTCCCCAATTTTAAATTACTTGGTTTCTGGTGTTTTTCTTGAAACGTTTTCAAAATAACAAAAAATGAAGTTGAAATGTGATTCAAAATAATTTTTTTGGGCAGATAATAAAAATTAGAAAACTGGGGCTGACGTGGTAATTAGTAGATGTGTTGATGAAGCTGAACATTCCTCCATCTTAGAATTATGTCACCCACTTCCCGGAGGTTTCCACTTTGGACCACAAGTGACCTACTGAAAGGTCATCGAATCTAGATTCTTCTGGTCTTCACTCATCAAGGACACACATGATTTCTTTTAATCAAGTCCAACTTGCCATAATTTATGTACAATTTCAAAGATAAGTGACATTCCTAAAAAGCCTTTAATTTCCTGTGAGATCTTTGATGTTTGGGGAATCAATTTAATGGGACCATTCCCCCTTCCAATGGATTCTCATACATTCTTATTGCGGTTGATTATGTTTCAAGGTTCTTAGAGGACAAACCCACTAGAAAGGATGATTCACATACTATTAGTGAGTTCCTAAAGAAATATATCTTCCACTTATTTGGCACACCACGTGCCATGATAAGTGACTTAGGACACCATTTTTATAATAGAACCATGGAATATCTTTTGAAAAGGAATGGTGTTGTACATAAAACTTCAACTGCATATCACCCCCCAAAAAATGGAATGTATGAAATTTCTAATAGATAAGTCAAACGAATGTTTGAGATAATTGTAAAACCCACCAGAAAAGACTGGACTAAAAGACTTAGTGAAGCACTTTGGGCTTATCGAACTGCCTATAAAACACACATTGGGAAGTCTCCTTTTAGGATAGTTTTTGGTAAAGCATGTCATTTTCCATTTGAAATCCAATATAAGTCATTTTGGCCCGTAAAAACTTGTAATTTTGATTTTGAAAAATTTGGGGAAGAAATATTGTTGTAATTGGTTGAACTAGAGGTGCTTTGACTTGATTATTATGAGAATTATAATCTCTTAAAGAAAACTCCAAGGCACTCCAGGGTAAACACATCATGATATAGGTATTTCATGAAGGTGAAAAGGTAATGCTCTTCAATTCTAAATTTCTTCTTTATCTAGGTAAGCTTAATTCTTTCCGGGAAGGTCCTTTTGTTATTAATAATGTTTACCCATTTGGTGCAGCGCAAGTCCAAGGCCACTCTTCAAAAAGGACATTCACAGTTAATGGACATCGTTTAAAGAATCACCATGAGAGCACACAAAATCCTGGAACAACCTTAACTTTAACCAGATCCAAAACTTCTACAGTAAACACACCACTAGAGGGAGACAAGGAACCACCAAATCCAAACCAGTGGATCTTCATTCTCTTTAACTCTCTCTCTACCTCTCTCCATCTCTTTATTTTTCTTCCTCTCTCCTTAATTTTTTTACTAATTTATTCATCCAACCCATTCTTTTTCTCTTTCTCTTTTGTGTTGATGTGTATTTTAAAGACACTAAAAAACTAAAAAATAAAATAAAAGAATGAAAAAAAAAACTTAAAGATTCAAACTTACTCACTATCCTGTTTTGAAATTTTTCCCATCCATTTTGGGGAGTCAAAAGTCATGTTTTCATCTTAATTTTTTTGTATTTTCATCATGAATTTGAATAAATAATTTTTTGTCAAAACCAAATACTTTTGGCTACCCAGTTTTTGATTTGGAAAGTTTTCTTCCCAAACCATGAGGAACAATACTAGCTTTCATGCCAAGGCCACCTAAGGCCATATTTTCAAAATGTGTGTTTTTTACCCCTGATTGTGAGTCTTGATTTTGTGGACCTTTGAGATGAATTTATTACTTTGGTGTGCATTAATATGATAGAGGAATTTTATAAACCTCTAGAGAATCACAATGGCCAAATATCCTCCCATTACCCTTACATTAATTCTACTTTTGGAATCCCCTTTCAGCCAATGAAAAGATGTTATTTGATAGTCCCATTACAATCCCAATAGTGTATCCCACCCGACATCTACATAGATTTACATTGCATTATTTACGGAAATTTATGTGTGGGGGGAATGGATATTATTTTTGGGTACCCTTTTACTGATTTTCAACGTGTTAACATTTTCTTGAGGGAAAGAATCCATTTATTCAGCATAGAAATCTCAAATAAAATTTTCATTTATTTAGTTAATATTTTACAAGTTCATTCATCATTCCTAGAAAATATAATATAATAAAAATAAACAAGTACAATGAGCGAAAAATACTAATATTATTTGATTTATATAATGTTATCAACACATCCTTTATTAAAACTCATCTTTCTTATGCATGTATAAAATTTGAAATACCATTCCATCATATATTATTTTATCACATACAAGGATTTCTTCAACTCGAACACATAACTTTAATCATTACTAATAAAAAAACACATGGTTGTACAATGTAAACTTCATCATCATGATATCCATTAAAAACTATTGATTTCACATCCATTTAAATTTTATTGTAAATTCACTATTCAATAATAGAATGAAGGATTCTGATTGTTTCTAACCCTTCTATCAGAGAAAAACTCTCATAAAAAACAATGCCTTAAAATTTTGTGTATCTTTTACACACTAATATATTTTTTTCTTATTACTTAACCATCATCATTCATCTTATTTTGGAAAACCCACTTTGTTCAAACAAAAATTTTGTTATTTGGTTTAGATATAAGTTCCCAAATACAATTATTTTTTATCTGAACAATATTTTTATTCATATCCTAAACCCACTCTGGATGATCAAAAGATTTATTCACATATTTCAGCTCAACTTTTGAATATAATGAATTATGTCCAATAACTTTCTATATTATTATTGTTTCATCCTTTTGATATTGATCACCAATTAGGGTTTGATATTCCAATACATTCCTCTACCTGAGATGATATTTTCAAGATTCTTCCTCATCACTTGAAATAGTTGAGTCCGCTTATTCTTCTTGAGTAGGATTACAATTTCTAGTATCCTTATCAGAATTGTCTCCAGACATTATTTCATCATATTTCTCTTCTTTATTATCATCAGTTTGTTTATAAAATTCCCCAACTCTATCAATAACTTTCAAATGAAAAGAATTAAATAATCTTCCTATTTCTTTTTTGAAACACATATAACCACTTTATTTAAGATCATAATGAAAAAAATTCTATCTTCAACTTCTGGATAAAACTATTAAATGTTTCAAACTTTCATCTTTACGATCCATGGAATCCCAAAAACTCTTAAATACTATAAACATGGAGTTTTTTCATAAAACTTTTCATATAGAGTAATATACGAACTTTCCCTATATAAACATTAGTTTTGAATTGAAACAGAAGTGATCATGGATTTCATCCTAAAGTAATGAGAGTGACTATGTTCAAGTAAAACAGTTCACCTCATTTCCACAAAAATTATATTATTTATTTCATCAACACCATTTTTTTGAGGAATGTATAATGTATTGAACTCAAGAATACTTCCACACTTCTCAAGATTACTTTCAAATTATATATTTTTGTATTCACAACCATTTTTTATTATCAACTTATTTACTAAATACTCCTATTACTTCTCATCTTTTTTCCAAATAATTTTAAAATGTTTCCTATAATATAACTTATATTTCTTATACATAATACAAGTAATGAGAATAAAGTCATCAATAAAATTTATGAAGTATTTATCTCCATGAGTTTCATTTTTTCTCATTAGCCCATAGATATCATAACGAATAAGTTCTAAGGGTCATTTTGAACAAATTTCAACTTTATTATACATATAGTTCATTATCTTTTCCATCTGTAAAATTTTACAAAACCAATCTCTTCTTCTTGACATATCAGAAATATCCCAGGAATTTTATCACTTTGAAAACATAATCTTGTTTCAATGATACCTGTTTCCCAACCTTTTATTCTATATATTATTCCTTTCCAACATGCCTAATTAACAAGGGTTTTGAGCCTCATGAACTTGGAATAAATTTCCTTTTGTATGTTATCCTTTTGTAACTATTTTCACATATTCCTCACTTTGAAAAAATACATCTTTAATGAAAATATATTTGTTTCATTAATTATGAGTTTATGAATCACCTAAAATGTTTTGTTTCATCCCATAAACTAACAAATATTTCTTTAATTTCATCTTTTATTTCCTAATAATGGATGATCCAACATGTTTGATTCTAAGAGATTCATCATTTCCAAATTCCACTATTAATTATTTGAAATCCTTTACATTCTTAAATAACAATTAAGTCTCCTTTAATATGAGAAGAACAAACACTATTCACGATCAAAGATTTTTATCCTTTTATTTCTTTAGGACTAGTTTCCATAATAAAATATTTTTATTTACATCTATCTTTCTTAACATCCAGCCACTGCGAATTGTTATGACACTTTTTTTATACCGAAAACAAAAATATTTAACCTTTTTAAAGGTGTATAGGTTAATCACATATTGGAAAAATAGTTTCCAAAGGTTGGAAACTATTTTTAGTGTTCACAATAAACTTCTTGGTTTTCTTGAAAACATCAATCCTAGTCTTCTTCAATTGAGAGGATTGAATCCCCCTAAAAATTTTCCCTCTGTAATTTATGGAATATTAGTAATTTTTTTTATTAATGGAACAAATATTTTCAATGTGAATGAATCTC
Source organism: Viscum album (assembly GCA_963277665.1). Lineage (NCBI taxonomy): Eukaryota > Viridiplantae > Streptophyta > Magnoliopsida > Santalales > Viscaceae > Viscum > Viscum album. The sequence continues at coordinate 1,083,002,785 of OY728136.1, read as the reverse complement.
CCACAATACTAGAAGTATATATTGAAATGATATTTCCCTCTAAAGATTCTATATGGACTGGAGTTGCGAGCATGTTTCTCATTAACATTTTGAACCTTATTGTTAGAACATTGTCAAACCAAAAACATTTTATTATCAACCACAATCATCATTTTTTGCTCAGTTTTCGTTTTATACATATTGAAACTAAAATTAATACAAATTATTCCAATCTCAGAAATTTTTGTAACATTTAATTTCTCCACTTTATTAATACTGGACACATACATAAATTTATAGTATTTCTTCTTCTAAAAACCAAATTCAACTATATTTTCAACCATTGAAGTTAATTTTTTATCCTTCAATGGTTCATCCCTTCCATAAAATTCCCTAGCTTTCAAAATATAATTCTTGATACATGTATCCCTCTTCCTAGCATTATAATGTATTTTTTTGGATAATTTAAAACTCTTATTATATATATCTCAACTTAACATCTAGGAACTCATTATGATTCTTTTCTTTCTCAAGATATTCCTCCAGGTCATCAATCTATACTAGTTGATTGAAATTCTCATCAAGAAAACATTATTTATTGTTTATTGATGAATTTTCATTTTTCAACTTCCTGATTTATTTCTCATGCCTCCCAATATCTCTCATACATTCTTTCAATTTTTCATTTATATAAAATTGTAATTGAGTTTATTATTCTTCAGAACTGCTACTTCTAAACTCTTTATTGTTAACTGTTGTAATAAAAGTGCATTCTCCAGAATGATAAGTATATATTTAGAATTCATCTTAACTTTATTCTTGTTCATAATATTTATTAAAAATGACTATCATTTTGGATTGAGATAAATTCTTATAATTCTCTTTGGAATAAGATCTAGCCTTATCACCCAATATCTTACATGATCTTCTCTAACCACTATCATCTTTATATTTATCCTCTTCTTTCATTCCTCGATGAAAATTATCCATAAAGTGCCCAATGAATCCATAGTCAAAATAATTAAATACAAGTTTCCAATTATATTTACCAATACCTATTATCACATTTTTATATAAAAAGGATATAAATTTATTATGATTTTTATAGACCTCATTTTCGAAATTAGAATCACTAGATTCTACTTTAAGAATACTCTTAGGATTTTATTTAATAGATCCTTTGAAAGAAATTTCATGATCAATTTTTGTTTTTTTCCTTCCATAACTTACTTCCTTATCATTTTATAATTAATACGAGTGTTATGTAAATCATATAGAGATAATGTTTCTGGATCTCTCTATTCTAATGAAAAAACATTGGCATAAAACTTTTTGACAAGAATGCTCAAGATATTTACAACAATAGTAGAATCATCTAACATTTAACCAAGAAATTTGATAGAGATAATAATGTCATTTACCCTAGTAATGAAGTAATAAATGGAAACATAATTACCCATGTTGAGATCTTCATACATAAATCTTTATAATTCTAATTTTCCCTTCTCCTATTTTTTATTTCCCTTATAAATGTTATCATGCTTTCCCTAGATAATTTTAGCAGTGGAAAAAATTTTACTCTTAGAAACTAACTTTTAGAAAGTGTTGGTAGTAAGGAATTATTAGATAATGCATCATTATAGAGTTTATTCTTGTTAATATATGTAATAGGAAATTTATCATCAATATGAGAAATTACATCCAGTGCATCTTCAAGAAAGTCGTACCCAATAGAAATAAGATAAAGAAACAAACTATCTTTATAGATATGATAGTTCTTACCATAAAATACCATAATCCCTTTAATATTTACATAATTTAGATTCTCTATAAAATCATCATCTTCAAAACAGAAGCAAAGAGTAAACTAAGGGAACCTTGGCTCTAATACCAACTGAGAATGCCAAATAGGATCAATGTATCACTGAGAGGGGGAGGGGTGAGTCAATGGAATCTTTTTATTTAATGTTTCCTTTATATTTAATTTACATTAACCACCTTTTAAATAGTTTTTACCTTATTTAAAACAAAACCAATCAAAAATCCATAGTAATATAAGAACATACAATGTTCAATACTCAAAAAGATTAGCTACATCATTAGTATAGTTTGTATACAATACAATACCAAAAAATTTACTAGAAACCAATCCTTTTGTGTGGATACAATGAGTAGGATATGAACTTACACTCATGTAGCACTATGTTAAATACAATAATTCATGTTCATCATGTATAAAAAAAATTATGTGTTATAATTTGTGTAACAGGTTCAAAAACATTCACCAGATGCTTCAAAACATGTTACTATCATTTTTGCCATCCGTCACAAATATGACCATGAAACAAATTATTCACTTTTCTTACCATAAATAGGTATTAACTTCATATAATTTGTATTAATACTCGGTGTGATTTACCAAGTCCTATTCGCCGGTCTGATAACTTAGTAAGACCACATAACTCTACTATAATTCAGCTAAAACAATTCTGAACAACTTCTAATTTAGTATAGAAATCCCAGTTTTATTACTTGTCCTGATATATAATCTATAAATATGATATTTCTCCCCCTCCTCCTTCTTCTTCTATCCAACAAACTACCACAAGAAAGCCCGATATAGAAATTACCCTCTGAAAACATTCAGTGCTCTTCCTTCTATCTTCTTCTCCTAAAAAATACACGAGTTAATTGAAAGTAAAATGTACTTCCACTATTTATAGGTGTTCAAAAAATGGTTTAGGAGGTATTATAAAAAACTATCCCTCTTAACCAAATATCCCTAAACATAAATTTACCTTAAATTTGGAATCCATATTTGACTTCTTTATCACTTCTCAACTCTTCTGGTTTCTTCTCGAACCTTATCAAATATTCTCACAACTTCATCTTCACTTCATTATTTATTTACAGACATCAGTATGATTTTTATTTCCATTATGATTTCCTCATTACGATCAACAAAATAGACTATTTATTACAATTATCCACATATTTGAAAAAGAAAACATATTAAAACTATATGTCTTTCCATTATAATTATCTGAATCAAAATCCCATTAACATAATCCTAACAAACTATTAAATATAGGAATATATACATCTTTAGATGATTCATACCAACTAATTAAAGAAAAATATTTGAAAACCACCTTCCATTAACATTTTCTCTATTTTTTTAGACTTTATCCATATTTTTTTTGATATAAACATAGTGAAAACTTCTAAAGATATATTTACTTATGAATAATACATTATATTTGGATTCAGCCTTATCTGAAAAAATATTATCCAAACTCTTCAAACTTTGAGTTCCCATCAACAAAACTTTGTAAAAACAAACACTTCAAATAAAACATTTATTCTTTTTCTCATACCAATGATCCCACATCCGATGATGCTACTAGTGATAGCCCGTGTCTGATGGATCTGCCACTACTTTAATCTGATAACCAGTGTGAATGCCAGTGTATCAAACTTTTTTTTTTCTTTGTAATATTATTAAATATTTAAATATATATATTCATAGTGTTTGTAGAAAAGACAACGTACGATTCTGAGGCATGGTGTGCCCGAAATTAGTTTTTATAAAATTATTAAATATATTTTATATTGTGCATGCATGATACATAAAAAATGAATAAATATTAAATGGTTGGTTAGATCCTAAATATAAGACCACAATTAGGTCCTCAATGGGGGTGTTTACCCTAGGAGCAATATAAAATGAGTAGGTGTGGGGCGTTAGGACCCCTCACTTGTTGGTGGTGTGTTTAAGTGGATTATTTAACTCTTAATTAATTAATTAATTCATTTTTAACCGAAAAAAATATTATAAATATTTTATTATTGAAAAATATCAAGGGTTTTATTAACAACTCTGAAATTTATGGTAAACAGCTCTCTTTCCCATTCCATTGGTGGATCTTAATAAAACGATGACTGATCTCTGATTCGGATTTGATCAGGATGCAATGAACACATCAAATTCTCTCATATTGTTGGAAGACATGTTATTCATCAGGGATTGAACCAAAATTGAAAAATTAATATTTATATGTGAGTATACACCCTTATAATTAAATTTATTGGGTATATCATTCTTTTCTCTTTGATCTGCACCCTGTTATGGCCTTTGAAGAAGCTGATGTACCATATTAAAATTTGTTTAATCAATTTTCTAACTATTTTATACCCATTCTTGATTTTAGATAAATAATTCTTGGACATTGACGTTTAAACCTTGTGTTTTAGTTCTTTTCTCCCTCATTTCATCTCATTATTCAACGATTTATCCCCGTTTTCCCGGTTCAACAATTTTCGGGAGGTACCAAGCCTAATCCGACCCCAAGATTTGTGGAAGATAAACAGAAAACAATAGATCGATGAGTTAAGAATATATATTTAATACTTCTGAGGCTTGTTTTATATTTTAAATTTTTCAAGATAAATAAATTTAAGGAAGATGGATCCAGATGTGTTTGGGGCGAGCGACATGTACAGATTCGCAGAAAATCGAAATCAAATCAAGCTTCTAGCCACTAGATTACTGGAATCTATCTAATGACATCAGATCCATAAATTTAGTCCAAATATAGGTCAAAAATAGAAGTATTGGACCATATTTTAGGCGTATAATGTAGATATGAATATTTTATGAAAATCCTGACTACAAACCGTGTTCAATGATAAACACAAGGTGTGTATCCCCTTTCTGTGATAACAACTACGGTTTGATAATTTTAAGTATGAAACAATGTGTAGTACCACATAAACAATGTGTATTACCTTCCCTATTGGACAACCCATGTGACGAGTGACATAAAAGGGAACCTGTGTGGCGGTACACGAGATCAGGTAAACGATCATGTACTCTATTTCACAGATACTAAGAGTAGCACACGACTCTGGTCTGAGTTATCCAGGACACACTTTGTTATCCACCTACATGGTGTTTAATTCTACACATACAAGAATCTGTGTGTAGACCAGGGATACAACTAGGATTTTAAGTAAGGCCACATGATCTCTGGGTCCCCTACCACAATGTGTACCCCCTTGGTTCATTTGAGGAAACATTGAGCATCAGTATCACCTTTGTTTATACTCATGTTTTGGCCCATGAGTATCCTATCTTGAGTTTTTTTTCTACTATGAATGTGATGGTTTCCTCAGTTGTGTATTTTTAGATAATATGTGAAATCTTCACCAAATTAAACATCTTGAGGCAATGCCTGATGATAGTGGTGGTTAGGTAGGATCACCAGAGGCAGACACTCAAGTAGAACAATCCAAATGGGGTGGTAATGGGTCCTCAACAACTTCTAGAGTGGAACCTCTAACTTGTATTGGAATGAGTAATCTATAGACTCTTGAGTGGAACCCTATAGTGGGGATGGTCATGGGTCCTTGATGATCTAGAGTGATACCCTCCATCCGGGTAGAGCATGAGTCCTCGAACATCCAAGTGGAACTCTCCTACAAGGCAAGGAATAGGTCCTCAATTATTTATAGTGAAACTCTCTAGTCAGGCTGGGCATGGGTCGTCAACCACCAGAGTGAAACCCACTTATCATACCAGGGCATGATTCCTCTACCAATAAATTTTAGCCCTTGAATATGAAACATTACAATGAAACATGGTTCGATATAACATTTGACTCATGAGAAATAGGAATGATTTCCACACTAAGGGGCATTTTTTAGATGCAATGCAACCCGTACGAGTGAGTTATTGGTACCAATATTGGATAGTATTAAGGTGTGGTGAATAATTTCCTTAGTCATGTGTGTTAAGGGAAGATGCAGGAGATTCCAGGAATAATTTTTGGACTTTTGGAACTATTTAGCTACTCTTCTTCTTGGGTTGATCTTTGATATGGAGATCTCTTAACTCTCATGTATGAGCTTCTTTTTACTTAGCACACACACAAACACACATATATATATATATATAAAAATATATATACTTTACTATATCCACTCATTGTATTTGGTTACTCTTCTTCCAGGAGAGGTGAAGACATGTGAGGCATGCCACATGATTTATGTGTCTAGGTTCACATGGATGGATGAGTATACTATCCCACTATAGGTGGAAAATACTTGATAGGTAGTTCATCAACTCATAGTATTTATCCCCTTGTGTTTGGATGAGATTAATTTCACTCTTTTTATGGGTTGATATGCACTCTTTACCTATACCATGTGCTGTCTATTGTATTTATCTTTCTATTGTATCTATTATTTCCCACTCTTTAGCTTTTAGGGCATCCTACTAGGTATGTTTATACTGATGCCTTCATTTTATTTTCCCACACATGTCATATCTTATGCATATGATGGATAGGTTCCCCATGAATTAAGGGAGGTTAAGGATAATGGGTGAAAGAACGACGTATGGTGGTTATAACATGATATTTAGGAGATGGGATCTCTGAACTATTTATTTTTCTAGTTTTTTGTTAGGTTGGGACACATTTCCGGTCGATCATGTATTTTTACCCTTTACTTTTTAGTTTACACTACCATACTATTGTTCTGGCTAGAGGATCATGTATATTTGGTTTACTTTATAGCACTATTGCATATTTTATTCTTTCCATATGCAATTTTTTATCGATATTGATGTGTGTGTGTAAAAATATATAGAAAAAGACCACCTGGATTTAGTTATGACTTTGGTTCTTGTCACTACCCTTGGCCTATAAAGGTGCATTTAGGGTAGTTGTGGCTTGAGCCTCAACTTGGGTCATGTCCTAAAATATTGGTATCAGAGAAGGTTCCTTACTTGGTATGTTGTTTAGACGTATCCCCTTAAAAGGATTTGGCTGGGTATAAGGAAACAATGTCAAAGTGTCTTGAGTTCGGTTCTCAGGACTGGGAATTTTAGTGATAGTGCGGTGGTCAATGTTTCCTTTCACCAAGACCATGACCACCTACTTGCTGATTCGACATGATGAAACATTTATTGCAGGGTTAAACGGTATATGCATTGTATAAGATTTAGTTTTTGACTTTACCTATTGATCCATATCACCATTTTTGTTGATATATATATATATATGCTAATCTGACTATGATACTCCTTGATAATAATCTAGATTACTCCGCAACAAAATCCATCTAGGAAATCAGCTCTTGTTTGAGATGATAACCCTATGATTGATGAGAAATCAGTTCAGGTTCTATCCTATGATCTCCTTCCTCTTGGTACGAGGGTTGTAACACCTCCCCCTTTAAAGTAGAAGATTGTTCGAGTATAGAAGGTTGGGGACACATGTCGGCTTATCTTTCTTTGCAAGTTCTAGCATCAGAGACCATTGAGGTTTCACGGAGAGTCATATCTTCAATCAATAGAGGATTGGTTTCAGTTAGTGGTCAAGATTTTCTGGCTTTTTTAGACCCCAACAGATCATATGGTTATTCTATAATACATCCTATTTTATGGAGCATTTTGGTGTTGGTGGATCCTTATTATAAATATTCATGATGAGTTGACACTCTCATGGAGTGAATTTCAGAAGTCATTTTTTGATGAGTAATACCCATCCTTCACACGATCTGTCCAAATATAGAAGTTTCTAGAGTTGTAACAGTCATGGAAGATAGTGGATGAGTATGCAACAAGGTTCACAGATGTTAATCGATACTCTCTTCATAATATCCTTGATGGCTACTTTAGGGAAAAGATTTTTGAGCATGAAATCTATATAGGGAAACAATCCATCATTTTACCCTTTTTCATCCCCAACTATGTTGAGGTTCTAGAGAGGCAACTAGTGATAGATATATTTATTTCATAGGGATACCAGACTTTTGGATCTAAAAATGGGCACTATAGAGTCTAGTCATCTGTAGTAGCTAACAGACATTGGGAACCACGATCTCGATAAAGGAGATAATTCCATGATCAGACTTTGGTGAATGGTGAGATGAAGCATGGAGGACAAACCAATCCTATAGAGGGGTGGTGGTTTAGTTGTGATGGGTGAGGTCACATGGGCTGAGACTACCCGACCAAACGTGTAGATTAGCACATGAATATAGTTGATGGAGAACCATGTAAGAGGTAGAACCATGATAAGGGATATCATAGGTGTATACAAGGTGGTCTCCAGGGAGGTGGAGCTATTAGAGGACCAATAGGAGCTTTGGGTGGTGAACACCATCATGAGATCCTTCCGCCACTATAACTAGGCATCCCATGTCAGGCTTAGGGAGATATCAATCCGGGCCGTAGATAGTGTTATTCTTTGGATGTCTACGATCCCACATCACATGAGATGATAAGAGGTATGATTTTTTGTTTATTATAATAATGCTTCTGTATAAGTATTAATAGGTTCCAATCTTTCCTTTATATCAATCCTCATAGTACGAGAGGTGGAACTCCCAGTTGAGGCTCTAGTATAATAGCTTCATCTTACGGTTCCTAAAGGGAACACTTGTTAAGTATCTTACATCTGCAGACAGTGTGATTAATATCATATAGGAGAGAGGTTCATGTGGAAAAGTTTTGTTATCACAATGGAATACTATGATGGAATATTGGGTATGAATTAGTTATCCATGGTTCAAGCTCAGATCGAATGTCATTGCAGACAGGTCAGTTGTCTATGTGATTTTGGGACAATATTTTCCATTAATTGATAGAGAGATCTCTTGGTAGGGTAAGTGGGTTATATGAACATGAGGATACAACCCATTACCAATCAATTATCAAGTATATATCATGGTAAATTAGGATTTTCAAGCTTCTGGGATCCTTTAATTGTGGAGGATTATATTTACATTTTCCCTGAGGACATTCCTGGACTTCCTTTGAGGCGAGAGATGGAGGTTTTCATTGACATGCATTTCAACACTGATCTGATAAATTTTGTGGCATATCAAATGGAACCAAACAAGTATTCGATGCTATAGTTGTAGTTGGAAGACCTTCATGAGAAATGTTTCATCAGACCCAGTGTATCTTCCAGGGCAGTTCCATTCCATTTCATAAAATGGAAGAAGGACGATTACATCCTTGAATGGATTATGATCATGTAATCCAAGCCATGATAAAGAAAAATTACCCCTTAGTAAGGATTGAAGAACTCTTTGACTAGTCAAGAGGTGCAAGATGGTTCTCAAATATTTTTCTCAGGTCTGACAATCACCAGTTGAGGTTTCAAAAAGGCTGATATTACAAAGATGAAATTATGATGTCAATACAGACACTATGAGTTCCTAGAAATTCCTTGGTGTGACGAATGCACCCACTGTGTTTAGGTATTTGATGAACCAGACCATCAAGACATACTTTGACCAGTTTTTCTTTTTCATAATCAATTAAATACTCATAAACTATAGGGAATAGGAGGAGCATGGAGAGCACTCGAGGATGGTCCTCAACTTGCTTCAAGAGAACCAAATTTATGTGAATCTTTGAAATATCTAGTTCTGGATACATGAGGATCAACTTCTATGGAATTTCATTACTGGGCATCATTTAGCTATGAATCCATAAAAGTTAAAAAAAATTATTTCTTGAGAGCCACCAAATAACGTGTTAGAGGTGTGTAGATTTATTTTCTTGGAAAGGTATTACAAGTGTCTTGTAGAATAATTATTCCAAATTGAAGCCCCTTTTACCTCCCTGACATGGAATGAACTACCATTTATATAAGGACCTGGCCTTAAACCTTACATAATCTTGAGTTATTTCAAGAATACAAATTGAGGATATTTTCAGGTTTAGAGTTTTAGGGAATTAGATCATAAATCATGCATTACATTCCACATTTAAACAAAGTGGTTACATAAAAGATATTATTCATTTTTTCCCATCAACAGAAACATATTTAAAATAAAACATGGATTCTTTCTTGACACTTCCTTGACACTATCATCATATCATGTACCTTTCCCTTGACCTGTGAAAAAAATTTCAAAAACATGGTATGAGAATAAAAAGCTCAGTAAGGGATATAAAAATATGGAAAGGAAACATTAGTACATGTTTACATAAGAATCAATGAAATCATAGTTTAATCATAAAACATAATCACGTTAACATACCTCATAAAATCAAAAGATTTATGAATAACTCATAGAAATAATAAGACATAAAGGTAACTTGAGGAATTCATAAAATTCTTCCATAGGGAGTAACCCTCATGGTTACGTTTGGAATACCCATCACAGTATATTCCCTAAACCTCTTCAGAGAAACCTTAGCGTTTAAACCCTTCCCATTACCCAATGCATTGGAGAGCTATCACGGGCTCACCCTCCATTAGTTTATCACGGAACAACCCGTCTTCATAAACAATGTCCAAGAACCATAACATAATCATAACACATAATTTAAGCATAAACGAAAGATAACATTACCACATTGAAATAACAATATAACATTTTAATATATTAAAATAATGAATCCATTCTAAAAACCATTTTCGAAACCATTTAAAACATCTAATAAAGAGATTTTTGAATCAAAGTGTCCCTACCACTTTGAAGCTTTTAAAATTTTAAACCATTAATATCCATATAAATAAATCCTTAAAACCATTTTGAAAACATGGATATTAATGAGAAATTTTTATAATAATAAATCATTAAAACATTTAAAACGATATTTTAGTTAAAGGGGGTTTAACAAAATGAGAGACACTTGAATACAATAATTGAGGAATAACATGTAATCATAAATTTATAATATCATGAGAATAAAGGTATTCATGATATAATATTCCAAAAGACAGTATATACACCATATAAGAGTGAATTGGTGCATAACAACAATGAAGTCTTAATAGAAATGTAAAATGAGATGAAATCCCCTATAAAGAAGGTATCCTTAAATTAAGGATAAATCAATCTCATAAATACGTGTGAAAAATATAAATACACCAAATATATGTGGATATTAAGTGTAAAACAATCAAAGGTAATTCACACATATTCAAAGGATGACATATTAAATAACTACATATTGAACCCAAATAAATCGAAATTGGGTTAAGAAGTTCCCTTGGTAAAATTCGACAGCCTAACATCGTCACTTTGAAATTCATAAAAGTAGTTGATGAGAGAGAAAATGGTATCTCATCACATGGACATAAAATTTACATCAATAAGGATATATATGAACATATCCAAACATAAAAATATGGAAATTAAAAGACATAAAAAAATAAGTCTTTTAAAAATAAGAGGGTGAAAGGTTCCCTTACCGATTTGGGTAACTTTCGAAACGTACACCCCATGAAAGAAGGGTCATACAATGAAGATGTAAATACTAATAAATGACAGTATATTACACAAATAGTAAAATAATGGGCAGTAAATACCCCACACAAAATTAAATATTGGAAAATGTGGCATGAATCTCACGGGAATAAAAAGTGAGATGAAAATCCCCTTATGAAAATTTGGCAGCCTAACGGCGCCACATAAAACTTCCAAAAATGGATTGATGAGATCAAATAGTGTCTCTAATCATATTAAAATAAAATTTACAGAAATATGAATATAAAATAACATCCCCCAACATAATAAATAGGATCTTAAATTAAGTTACATAAAAAAGAGTACTTAAAAAGAAAGAGAGAGGTATGATCCCTTACCTCAAGTCCGACTTGTCTTGTTCATTTCTTTATATTCCTGAATAATAAACTTTGGTCAATTTATAATTGCTTAAGGACATAATTTAAATTTTATTATTCAATTAATATCATATATTATAATTTTATAAAAATTAGTTAATTATGTGAGTTCATATCATACGTTTTGTCAATGTTCGGTACATGAGTTAAAAATGATCTTGTTTGAAAAGCATTGTTAATATAGTTGTATGTACATCATATCCTGAATAGTATTAATGATGTAAATATTATATATATACAGTATATATTTGTTTTATACTTATTCCATAATTTTTGGAGATAAAAAGAAATGAAATGCATCGTTCATGGAGACGGTAGGCCGTACGTACACATGAATGTTACTTTCATTACTTTGGCACATTAATGGAATTAAAACTAGATGAGAGATGTATATATATTGTAATTAAAGTATAATATTTATGTTATATAGGTCACATATGTTCATTAATTTCATTCTTTATACATTCCATGTATTTCATGAACGAGTCACATCACTTGAGGGGGCGGTAGTCCACACTTTCTCGTATGAAATTATCGCATTTTCACAACATGAAAAGAATAAAGGTATGTTTTAAATATAAAATACAAAAGCATATAGAAAACATAAATTCCATATATATCGTATATAAAATACAGAGACAACATAATTTCCACCATGAAAGGTGTTAAGATAATATTGAACAATCATCGTTTCGTGAGGCAGTAATTCACCATCTACAGAAACAGTATGTTCTTATACGATTAGACGGAGGTGTGTGTAAGTGTAGCTTGAATCATTCTAATAACAACATCCAAGTATAATTAAGATTCTGTTATTGTTACAAAATAAAGGAATAAAAATAATTTAGGGGGTTGGAGAAGCAAAATAAAACAAATGAACATAAGAGAAGACATTACCTTTAAATCGGGTAACTCCTCTTGGTTTGAACCAAAAGGGTTTATTGAAGAGATTTAGGCCAAAGGTAAGGCTCCTAGGATGAAGAGAGGGATGTGGAAAGATAAAATGAGTAGTGTTTGGTCGATCCAAAGGCTTTAGAGGTGTGGGTAAGGGGTATAGGTGGGGACCTTTTATAAGAGGGAGGAGGGGCACTCTTGGAAAGCCAAGAAATGTTACTTTATTTTAAAATGAGTTTAGAATTTAAAAGGTCCCACATTGATATATTTCGAGGATAAGGTGATAAGGGTTCTAAATCCACCCATCCAATAGGTTTTTTACAAGTGTAAGTTATAGATTTTACCTTATCTTCTCATTTTAATTAAATCGTTTATTAATGAGGTAATCGCTACATCATCATGGTGTCATAAATAAATTAATTTATTTAATGTTTAAATTTTTTCAAAAAAATACTATGATATAGGAAATATTTTTAGATTTATAATGGATATTTATAGTAAAATATATGACTTGTATAATCCCATGTAAAAAATTGTTGTAGTAAAACAATACATGTTTGTGACATATTTATTTTAACTTTAAATAAAAAGTTATTAATGTCATTTTCGTTCCAAAGTGGCTCCATGGGACCCCAAGTTGACCCATGTATTGTATTGGTCGGCCATGACTCATCCAATAAGGGTATGACATGTGTCAAGGTCATTTCATATTATTATAAAATTATCTTTACCTTAAATTACACTAATTACCTTTAATCGCGATTAATAAAACTTAAAAGTTACTATTCACCGAAAAATTATTTTAATCCCATTGAACCACGTTTTACATCTCATTAAAAACCATGTATGTCGGATTTTTGAAATTCAAATCACAGAAGTTGTAAAGTTTCATTTAAACGAAAAATCCGTTTTTAACTACCACTTAGTGGTTTCACTATTCATCAAAAATTGAAGTTTTTCAGAAAAATACCAAAAATTCACCCTAAGATATATTTGATATTCTGAATTTAAAAATAATGTCTATTTTAAAAAATTAAAAACATAAAACTTGCATTAATTAATTTAATAATTGATTCCCACTGTTAAAACAAATAGCGTGTTTTTAAGAAACAATATCTATTAAAAGATTGACAATAGTTTAAGTCCAATTTCAAAGTGAAATTAATTCCAATGACCACCATTGGATTAAATAGTAAAAATATATTCTAATTTAACATTAAAACCAATTCAAAATATTACCTAATTATATAAATAAATTAGATTAAAAAGAGGTTTTGAATTAAAATTCCACATTTTCACTAAAACTGATCTTTATCGGAAAAATAACAAAAATTTACACAAAGTAAATTTTGTTTTCCATATTCAAAAGAAGGATTTTATTTTGTCAAATATAACATATAAAATCATCAAAAGTATATTTAAAAAGGGTTCACCATCTAAAGGCGGTTAATCGACCTTTTAAAGAATATTAGAAGATTTATGCTTAAAATTAGATTCATTCACATTTTAAGCCTCTAACACTTATTGGAAAAAATTAAAAATATTTGACAAACACATATAATAATTTTTTAGTTAGTTCTGTTCATTCCCTCCATTACAATTTCTAGGCGTTAACTAACATTTAAAATAATATTATTTTATTATTAGAGTGCAACGTAAGATTTCAAAGAAACTTGTTGTTGCGTATTGGGTACGCCATCGAGCATAGAATTACCTTTTAAATTAATATTAACATTTTATTAACAAATATGGATAAATATGAAAAATCAATATTCTTTATTAACCTAGGATGTTACATCCTTCCCCCCTTTTTGGAATTGCATCCTCACAATTTTAAAATCGGGCTCAGAAACTTCATTGAAAGTCCCACATCGGAACAAGAGTCAGTAAAAATATCACTTTAAAACAAAGAAAGAGAAGTACAAAGGTCACCCGAGTTAACCCATAATAGTATTCCATGAAAAAATGGATATGGAGGAGAAAACAAAGGTTCATGTTCTGAGGGAGAGTGATAGAAAACATGTTTAGGAGAAAGTTAACCACCAGAAAATCACAAACTGGTGATGGGTTAAACGGTATTTGATTCCCTAGTTGGAAAATTTAACAGACAACATTTTTGTTTTTAAGTTACTTTTCATTGAGGAATTTATTTATGAGCTTAATTAAATCATAAGGAAACATACTTACTTGTCGTGTAGACTCTCATCTCCTACTAGATTTCTTAAACAAACTCATATTTTCTCCAAAAGACGAGTATTTAGGATGACTTGTTCACATTAATAACACTATAATCAACTTCTATAGAATCAACTAATCCAAAAAAGAGACCTATATATTTCCCATGTCTTTAGACATTAACCAAAAACAAAATTGTTAGAAAAATATTAGATAATCCACAAAAGGATAATCCTTTAAAAAAATAAAATCTATTCATAATCTCCAAAATTTGTCCAACAAAACCCAAAGTTCAATGAAGAGAATTCGATAAACAATTTGTCCAAAAAATTCTTCAAAGTAAACCAAAATAAGATTGAAACCCAAATATTTGAAGGATTTAATCACATAGTCTTCCAAGGTACAAATTAACATTTATCTCCATATAACATCAGTTGCTCTTAAAGTCTCATATTGAAAAGTAATTAACCTAATCACATATCCTCCATGATAGGTTAATAATTTCCACAGAAACCCAAAATCAACTTACTATTGATTCATAAAATCATATAACTAAAAAGAATTAGTCAAACTAACCAGGGAATTCACGTAGTCCAGTGGTAGGTGATAAATACTTGTTGCACTTTGGTTGTGGGTTCGATTCCCGCAGCTTTGTTCAACGCGACGGGTTGTCACACGGTCTGCCTGTTGTCCTTTTTCCAAAACTATATAATTCTTAAAACATTCTCCATAAAGAGATAAAATCTTCAAAAATAACCATAACACAATTTAACCTCAATTTTATCTCATGCCTTTAATTTTCCATCATAACATATAGTAACCCATAATTACCTCAAAAGTTAGGATCATATATACCCTAATGGTTACATTTATAATTATTACATGAACTTACACATCGAGTTGGTTCTCTCATACATGATGCATTAGAGAACTCACCGAGGTTCAAGTGGTTGATCATGACTCCTTGATAGTTGGTTCAGAATAACCATGAGATTCCTCATTGAATCCCTCATTTCATCCAGTCTCTTAATCAGAGAACCACCACAGTTTCTTCAAACCCATTGTCACTTTAGTGCCTGCTAGATCCATCCATTTACTAAAACCAAAAATGTCAGTGTGAGTATATCAACAAAATAATCATGTACTAATGAGGAAGATAAACAATAATATATACTTACTAATTCACTTTATCTAAAAACTATGACCCTTTTTGAAATCCTATCCATTATAGTAATGTCACTTATGCTTAAAGAATACCCTAACCTCTAAAGTTATCTAAACCGACCTCTAATACCAACTATAATGACCCAGCCTTAAACCTTACTTAATATTGATTTATTTGAAGAATACACATTGAGGATATTTTCAGGTTTAGAGTTTTATAGAATTAGATCATAAATCATGCATTACATTCCACATTTAAACAATGTGGTTACATAAAAGATAGTATTCATTTTTTTTCCCATCAACGGAAACATATTTAAAATAAAACATGGATTATTTCTTGACACTATCATCATATCATGTACCTTTCCCTTGACCTGTGACAAACATTTCAAAAACATGGGATGAGCATAAAAATATCAGTAAGGGATATAAAAATACGGAAAGGAAATATTAGTACATGTATACATATGAATCAATGAAATCATACTTTACTCATAAAACATAAGCACGTTAACATACCTCCTGAAATAATAAGATTTATGAATAAATCATAAAAATAATAAGGCATAAAGGTAACTTGAGGCATTCATAACATTATTACATAGGGAGTAACCCTCATTGTTACATTTGGAATACACATCACAGTATATTCCCTAAATCTTTTCAGAGAAAACTTATTGTTTAACCCCTTCGCGTTACACAATGCATTGGAGAGCTATCACGGGCTCACCCGCCCTTAGTTTATCACGGAACCACATGTCTTCATAAACAATGCCAAAGAACCATAACATAATCATATCACATAACTTAAGAATAAAGGAAAGATAAAATTACCACCTTGAAATAACAATATAACATTTTAAGATATTGAAATAATGAATCCATTCTAAAAACCATTTTCAAAACCATTTAAAACATCTAATAAAGAGATTTTTGAATCAAAGTGCCCCATAACACATTGAAGATTTTAACATTTTAAACCATTAATATACATATAAATAAATCATTAAAACCATTTTGAAAACATGGATATGAATGAGAAATATTTATAATAATAAATCATTAAAACATTTAAAATGATATTTTATTTAAAGGGTTTTAAAAAAAATGAGAGACACTTGAATACAATAATTGAGGAATAACATTTAATCAGAACTTTATAATATCATGAGAATAAAGGGATTCATGATATTATATTTCAAAGGACAATATATAAACCATATAAGAGTTAATTGGTGCATACCAACAATGATGTCTCAATAGAAATGTAAAATGAGATGAAATCCCGTATTAAGAAGGTATCCTTAAATTAAGGATAAATCAATCTCATAATTACGTGTGAAAAATATAAATACACCCAATATAAGTTGATATTAAGTGTAAAACAATCAAAGGTCATTCACACATATTCAAAGGATGACATATTCAATAACTACATGTTGAACCCAAAGAAATCGAAATTGGGTTAAGAAGTTCCCTTGGTAAAATTCGACAGCCTAACAGTGCCACTTTAAAAATCATAAAATTAGTTGATGAGAGAGAAAATGGTATCTCATCACTTGGACATAAAATTTACATCAATAGGGATATATAAGAACATATCCCAACATAAAAAGTTGTAAATTAAAAGACATAAAACTATAAGTCTTTTAAAAAGAAGATGGTGAAAGGTTCCCTTACCGATTTGGGTAACTTTCGAAACGTACACCCCATGAAAGAAGGGTCATAAAATGAAGATGTAAATACCAATAAATGAGAGTATATTATACAAATAGTAAAATAATGGGCAGTACATACATCACACAGAAGGAAATAGTGGCAAATGTAGCATGAATCTCATGGGAATAAAAAGTGAGATGAAAATCCCCTTATGAAAATTTGGCAGCCTAACGATGCCACATAAAACCTCCAAAAATGGATTGATGTGATAAAATAGGGTCTATAATCATATTAATATAAACTTTACAGAAATTTTAATATAAAATAACATCCCCTAACATAATAAAGAGAATCTTAAAATAAGTTACATAAAAAAGAGTACTTAAAAAGAAAGAGAGAGGTAAGATCTCTTACCTCAAGTCCGACTTGTCTTGTTCATTTCTTTATATTCCTGAATAATAAACTTTGGTCAATTTATAATTGATTAATGACATACTTTAATGTTTATTATTAAATTAATGTCATATATTATCATGCTATAATAATTAGTTAATTATGTGAGTTCATATCATACGTTTTATCGATGTTCGGTACATGAGTCAGAAATGATCTTGTTTGAAAAGCATTGTTAATGTAGTTGTATTTACATAATATAAAGAACAGTATTAATGATGCAAATATCATATATATCTAGTATATATTCGTTTTATACTTATTCCATAATATTTGGAGATAAAATGAATTGAAATGCACCGTTTATGGAGATGGTAGGCCGTACGTACGCATGAACACTACTTTCATTGCTTTGGAACATTAATGGAATTAAAACTAGATGAGAGAGATATATATATATCATAATTATATTATAATATATATGTTATATAGGTCACATATGTTCATTAATTTTATTCTTTATACATTCCATGTATTGCATGAACGAGTCACATCACTTGAGGGGGCGGTAGTCCACACTTCCTCGTATGAAATTATCACATTTGCACAACATGCAAAGAATAAAGATATGTTTTAAATATAAAATACATAAGCATATAGAAAAAATAAATATAATAAATATAATATATAAAATACAGTGACATCATAATGGCCACCATGAAAGGTGTTAAGAGAAGATTGAACAATCATCGTTTCAGGAGGCAGCAATTCACCATCCACAGAAATAGTATGTTCTTTATCCATTAGATGGAGGTGTGTTTAAGTTTTGCTCAAATATTTCTCATAAAAAAATCCTAGTATATTTAATATTCTGTTTTTGTTACAAAATAAAAAAATAAAAATAATTTAGGGTGTTGGAGAAGCAAAATAAAACAAATGAACATAAGAGAAGACATTACCTTTAAATCGGGTAACTCCTCTTGGTTTGAACCAAAAGGGTTTCATGAAGAGATTTATGCCAAAGATAAGGCTCCTAGGATGAATATAGGGATGTGGGGAGATAAAATGAGCAGATTTTGGTCGATCCAAAGGCTTGAGAGTTGTGGGTAAGGGGGTAGAGGTGGGGGCCTTTTATAAGAGGGAGGAGGGGCACTCTTGGAATGCCAAGAAATGTTACTTTATCATAAAAAGATTTTCCAATTTAAAAGGTCCCAAATTGATATATTTCTAGGATAAGGTGATAAGGGTTAGAAATCCACACATCCAATAGGTTTTTGACAAGTGTAAGTCTTAGATTTTACCTTATCTTCTCATTTTATTTAAATCGTTTATTAATGAGGTAATCACTGCATCATCATGGTGTCATAAATAATATAATTTATTTAATGTCTAAAAATTATAAAAAATATACTATGATGTAGTAAATTAATTTATATTTCTAATGGATATTTATAGTCAAAAATATGACTTGTATAACCCCATGTAAAAATTGTTTTAGTAAAAAAATACATATTTGTGACATTTTTATTTTAACTTTAAATCAAAAGTTATTAATGTCATTTTCCTACCAAAGTGGCTCCATGGGGTCCCCAAGTTTACCCATGGATTTTATTGGTCGGACATGACTCATACAATAAGTTTATGACATGTTTCAAGGTCATTTCATATTATTATAACATTATCTTTACCTTAAATTACACTAATTACATTTAATCATGATTAATAAAATTTAAAAGTTACTATTCACCAATAAATTATTTAAATCCCAATGGACCACATTTTACATCCTAATTACAGCCATGTATGTCTTATTTTTTAAATTAAAATAACATAAGCGGTAAAGTTTCATTTAAACAAAAAATCATTTTTTTAACTACCACTTAGTGGTTTCACTATTCATAAAAATTGATGTTTTTCAGAAAAATACCAAAAAATAACCCTAAGCTATATTTGATATTCCGAATTAAAAAATGATGTCTATTTTAAAAATTTCAAAACATAAAATTTGTATTAATTAATTTAATAATTAATTCCTGCTGTCAAAACAAATAGCGTGTTTTTATGTAACAATATCTATTAAAAGATTGACACTAGTTTAAGTCCAATTTCAAAGTGAAATTAATTCCAATGACCACCATTGAATTGAATGGTAAAAATATATTCTAATTTCACTTAAAAAACAATTCAAAATATGATCTAATTATATAAAAAAATTAGATTAAAAAGAGGTTTTGAATTAAAATACAACATTTTCACTAAAAATGATATTTATCGAAAAAAAACAAAAATTTACAGAAAGTAAATTTTGATGTCCAGATTCTAAAGAAGGATTTTATTTTATCAAATATAACATATAAAATATTCAAAATTATATTTAAAAAGGGTTCACCATCAAAAGGAGGTCAATCGACCTTTTAAAGAATATTAGAAGATTTATGCTTAAAATTAGATTCATTCGCATTTTAAGCCTCTAACATTTATCGGAAAAAGTAAAAATATTTGACAGACACATATAATCATTTTTAGTTAGTTCTGTTCATTCCCACCATTACAACGGTTAGGCGTTAACTACCATTTAAAATAATATTATTTTATTATTAGAGTGCAACGTAAGATTTCAAAGAAAATCGTTATTGCGTATTGGGTACGCCATCGAGCATAGAATTCCCATTAAATTAATATTATCATTTTATTCAAAAATATGTATAAATATGAAAAAGAAATATTTTTTATTTACCTGGGATGTTACAATTTACATAGTCTAAGCAGTGCTAGATGGACATTGAGGAGTTAAGGCAGAGGCTGATGAGTGATATATTGTTGAGACTACCAGATAAGGGAATGAAGTTCATTATGTATTGTGATGCCTCAGGAGATGGGCTTGGATGCATGTTGATACATCCATAGGTAGTTATCGCATACGACATGAGTTTGTTGAGACCCCATGAAAAAAACTAAACAACTCATGACCTAGAGATAGTAGTGGTATACCTATCACTGAGGATGTGAAGACACTACCTTTGAGGGGAGAGATTTTTGGTTTACTCATACTAACAGAGTCTCAGGTACGTCTTCACATAGGGAGACATAAACCTGAGACAATGAAACAGGTTATAATTCCTGTAGGACTATTAATTCAAGATATTATATACTTTAGGGAAGGTAAAAATTGTAGAACATTACATTAATAGGAAGTCGCCGACTCATTTAGTATAGGAATCTTTGGAGCAGTTAACTTCTCTAAAATTGACCCTTGTAGATCAGAAGGGTACAAATTTTCTTCAGTCAATGGTGTTGACTCCATCACTTCTTTAGATTGTGAAAGAGTCTCAGCTGGGAAACATTGACTACAAGGTATTATGTGATCAGATATCCAAATGTGACTCACTAGATAAATATGATGAGTGATAGAATCACATCATCTTATTCTAGGGGTGAACAATTGTTCTAGTCATGTTAAAGGAGGAGGTTATGCGAGACTTCTAAACTTCTCCCCTATCTATACATCCTAGTGTGGGGAATATGTATAGATACCTTTAGTGGAAGTTTTGGTGGTTCGAAATGGTATTAATCATATCTGAGTTCATATATCGATGCCTCACCTATCAACATGAGAAAGATGATCACCAAGTGTTGCTGGGTTTGTAATAGCCATTTGAGATCCTAGAGTGGAAGTGAGATGACATATCCATGGACTTAATCACAGGGATTCCATGCATAGTTAAAATACATGATTCCATATAGGTAATGGTTGACCAATTCACAATGTCCTCATTGTTCCTTGCTATTAGGGAGAAGTTCTCAGTGGACAGTTTTAAATTGTTGTACGTACGAGAGATCGTTCACCTTCATTGGGTGCCCTTGATGATTTTCTCTTATCATGACACACAATTTACATCACGATTGTAGAGAGGCCTGTAGGATCCATTCAAGTCCAATTTGTGAGTGATTATAAAGATTCATCCCCATACCGATGGGTATACTAAGCTCACTATCCATGTGTTAGAGGATATACTAAGGGCATGCGTGTTAGAATTCATCAGGAGTTGGGAAGATCATATTTCCTTGGTAGAGTTTGATTACAACACTAGATACCACTCTACTATTGAAATGGAACCTTTTGAGGACCTATTAATGATACCCAATACGTTGACCTTATGTTGGATAAAGATTGGTGAGTCATATCTCATGGACCAAAAATTGGTTTAGGTAACAACAGAGAAAGTCAAGGTCATTCAAGAGCTGATAAGGATGGACCATTGAAAACATAAATCTTACACAGACCATCATCATAGACCCTTGGAGTTTGAATAGGGAGACCGCATTTTCCTGAGAGTCTCCCCAAAATGAGGAATGTATAGTTTTGGACAGGGATCTAAGCTATCCTTAAGGTTCATTGGGTTATTTGAGATCATACCGAGGATTTCCAAGGTTTCCTATTACCTCACCCTACCCCCACAGTGTGAGATGTTTTACAACATCTTCCACATGTCACTGTTAACAAGATATGTCCATGGATCCATGCATGTCATCGATTGGGGTGATATGGACAATGAGGATGGATCCACATTTTTAGAGGACCTGGTGGGGATTGAGGATCGATAGGGGAGGACCCTATATGGATGGAGCATCCATTTGGTTATCCTATTGTGTCAATAAAGAAACATGAAAGAGAGTTCCTCAAAGTATGAGATCCAAGTGGAATCTCATTATCACATGTTGGTTTCCTAGTTTTTAATTATTTGGATTGAAATATTAAATGAGAGAATGATGTAGAGACTTGTTTTCTTCGTTGTAATAAATTTAAATACTTTTATATATATTTATAGATCTAGGATCTGAGACATTGTGTGATTTCAAGGCCTAGTGTGCCCAAAATTAATTTTGATAGAAATATTAAATATAGTTTTTGTTGTGTACCCATGATACCTAAAAGAAAATGGTATAAATATTAAATGGTTGTTCAAATCAGAAATATGAGACCACAATTATGTCTGAAATGTCGTGTTTACACTATGAGAGACATAAAATGGGTCGGAGCAGGACGTTGAGACCCCTCAAACATTGGTGGTGCATTTAAGTGGAATAATTAATTTTTAATTTAATTAATTAAATAATTTTTTACCTAAGAAAAATATTATAAATAGGTTGTTATGGAAACCTCACTAGGGTAAGCCTCATATTTTTGAAATCACTGATGAGAGATCTCTTCCCCCTTCAACTGGCCGATCTCAATCGAACGATGATGGATATACATATTGGATCAAATCAGGATGCAAGGAATGAAACCACTCCTCT
The DNA here is from genome assembly GCA_963277665.1 of Viscum album. Taxonomy (NCBI): domain Eukaryota; kingdom Viridiplantae; phylum Streptophyta; class Magnoliopsida; order Santalales; family Viscaceae; genus Viscum; species Viscum album. The sequence continues at coordinate 1,082,979,566 of OY728136.1, read as the reverse complement.
CAGATTGTTGGAGGATGTATTATTGTTCAGTGATCGATCAAAAAAAGTGGTAGGAATATTTATAAGTGGTTTTATGACTTTATAATTAAATTGACAGAGTATATCATTATTTGTTTTTTATATGCGCCCTTTTATGACCTTTGTACCATATTTCAATTTTTTTAATCAATTTGCTAACTCTGGTATGATCATTCTTCATCATTGGCCTAGAAATATATGAAAAAATTGTTTAATACTTGGTTTTTGGCACTTTTCTCCCACTTTTCTTCGCGTTCTTCACTGATTAGGACCCGTAGTCCCAGTTTTTCTAATTTCTAGTAGGTACCAAGCATGGTCAGACCCCTGGATTCACAACGGATTAAAGAAACAAAAATTAATTTGGGATATAAGAATATATCAATGAATCTTGTGTGGCATGGTTTATCTTTTCAACCTTTTGAGATTATGAAATTGAAGCTGTAGGGATCCATAGGTGCATGCGGTGAGAGGTTCATATGGATTCATAGGGAAGAATAATCAGATCAATTTTCAAACCACTAGAGGGATGAAATACATTACCAATGTTAGATCCATGAACGTTTGATGAAGGTATGGAAAAAATTGAATGAATGATTTAGATTTTAGGAACGAATGTCAGATCTAAATATTCTATGAAAATCATGACTACATTTCATGTTCAATGAAGAAAACACTATATCTATCCATTTTCTAGAGAAACATCTAGGGTTTGAGGAATTTAATGATGACATGATGTGTAGTGCCACTCACACGCCATTTATACCATTCCCAGTTGGAAAACTCATTAGTAGAGTCACATGGAAATTAACCAATGTGGAAGTACACAGAATCATGTACACGACCTTGTACTCTAGTGTACAGATACAATGAGTAGCGCACATCTATGGTCCTAGTTAGCCAAGAAACACCATGTATTCTACCTACATGATTTTTAATAATACATAGGAATTCATATGCCGACATGTGACATAGCCATGCTTTGAAGTGGGTCCAATCACCATGTGGGTCCCCTCACACATTGTGTACCACCTTGTTTCCTTTGAGGAAACTTCGAACGTTCATATCTCCTTTGTTTAAATATGTATCTTTGGCCCATGAGTAGCCTATATTAATTGTGTTTTCTGAATAAATAACGATGGTGCCCTCATTTGTAGATTTTAAGATATGTGTAAATTTATTTCTATCATGAAACATTATAAGGCGATGATCTATGATGATAATGGCCATGATGGATCACAAGAGGGGGACTCCAGAGTGGAACTCACCAACTGGTCCCAGTATGGTCCTCAACAACTTATAGAGTAGAACCCTCTAGCTAGGTTAGGAATGGGTCCTCTACAAACTCCCAAGTGGAACCATCCAGTAAGGATGGGAATGGGTCCTCAAATATTTAGAGTGGAACCATCCATCTTGGATGGCCATGGGTCCTCGACCTTCCGCGTGGAACCCTCCTACGAGGTAGGGCATGGGTCCTCGATTATTTAGAGTTAAACCATTGAGCTAGGCTGGGCATGAGTCCTCGACCACTGGAGTGGAACCCTCCTATAGTACCAAGGAATAGGTCCTCTACCTAAAAATTATATCCCTAAACTATGTAGAATAGTGATGATACATGGTTTGATGTAGCTTTAGACTCACTATAAAGTAGACCACTTTCCCCACTAAGACACATTTTTAAGATGTGATCAAAATATGTGCGGGTGACTTAGTTCCACCCAAAGTAGATAGTATCAATGTTTGATGAATGAGTTCCTTATAAATGTGTGTTCATGGTAGAAACATGAAATGTTGGGTATTGTTTTTGGACATTTGGAACTATTTGGATACTCTTCTTCATAGACTGATATGTGAGATAGTGATCCCTTTACTCTCTCATTTGGGCTTATTTTGACTAAGCATATATATATATCATGTTACTTTATCCACTCCTTGGATTTGGTTACTCTCCTTACAAAAGAGGTGAAGATCTGTGAGATATGTCACGTACTTTCCTTGTCTAGCTTCTTATGGTTGGATGAGTATAATCTATTAATAAAATTGGAAAATACTAAATGGGTAGTTCATATACCCTTTTACCCCCTTATGTTTTTAAGAGCTTATATTCACACTTGTTTTGGGATGAGCTGTACTCTTACACTATTATTTATGCTTTCTACAGTCTTTCAATTCCTCTGGTATCTCTTACTACTCCCCCTTTAGCTTTCAGATCATCTTACTGGGTATGTTTATATACACCCCTTCACAGGATTTCCCAACACATGTCATGTATTATGAATACGATCGATATTTTGACCATGAATTTAGAGGAGTTTAAAGATACTGGGTGAATGGACAGCGTACGGTGGATATAGCTTGGGATTTATGAGATGGTCTCTATCCGCTGTTTACTTTTCTAGTTTTCTTTTATCTTGGGAAAACATTTTTGTTGGGAGTGTATTTTCCCTTTTTTACTTTTCATTTAACACTATCATACTTTTTTACTATCTATAGGTTTATGCATGATTGGTTTACATTATTGAAATGATGCATATTTTATTCTTTCCCTCTTCAATTTTTGATCAAGATGGTTGTATGTGTGTGTGCATGTACATAGGAAAAGACATCCTTGAGTTAGTTATGCCTTTTGTGCTTATCACCTCCCCTAGCCTATGGAGGTGGGTTTGGGGTAGTTGTGGCTCAAGCCCTGACTTGGGTTAGCTAGTTATAGTCAGTCTGATGACACTTGAACAAATTATTATGGAAGTGAAAACTTAAATTATTCTTGACTCAACTAAAAAAATATCATTGTTCTTCTTTATCTATTGTGTAAACTGACAAAAAAAATTAGAGTACAACAATCGTACCTGTCTAGTCAACTCATTTTGATGAAAATGATTCACAATAATTTTTATTTATCTCTGATCCATTTTTCATTGGTCCCAAAAACTTCAACTTTGTAGTCAGTTTCACTAGTACCAACATCTCCCAATAAAAAAATTCTACTATGATTCCTCTTTTTAACAAACACTACATCTAATGACTAGTGTCAATGTCACTCTGATACTCAGTGTAATACCATGTATGATGAACTGGTGTCAAGAATATTTGACATAAACAACTTATTTCCTATTCTGATTATGATATAAACTTCCAACATTTAACAATTTCTTTCTTTTAATATTTTTATCATACATCAAATTTTCTTGATTAAAAAACAACATCTTCAAATTTTTAAGTGTCGAACAAAACATCACAGTCTTCAAAAAAATCTTCATCTGGTGTTTTCAAGATGATGAATTGAGGCTAGAAATATTTGACTTCATAAACTTCCTTATTAAAAAAACCCCTACTTGTTTCATTAATTTTTTATTTTATGATCGTCGTGTCATCATCTAATATACATTGGGAAGTACAATAACTTCAATTCCTTCTATAAACTTATTTCATTCTAATGTTATTAGATGAACTTTCCCCCCATTTCATTCATAAGTATTGCATTATATTTTTTCTAGAAAACTTATTATTAATAAGAACTCCAAGATCATTAAACCAAAATCATATTTAAATCGAATCCCTGTAGAATTCGATACACTTCTTCATTATGGTCAAAACAACTGTCTAGACCCAAGGATAGTCCAATGAACCTCTTATTTATAATCATTCTTCTCAACCTAATTGAAATTCCTTAGAATTTTGAGTCTGATCACCTGACTATGATTGTGAGTATAATTTCCTAATTTTTAAAAAGTGAATTATTTTTTATGTGATATTTCATTGATAAAAATAAAACACCTCTAAAGAAAACATCTTACTGATTATGATGATGAGTCTGATAATATTACTTATCAACATAGTTATAACAAAAATTTCAACAAACTTAACATGAAAATTACGGAAATTCATATAGATGAAATAATGTGATGAATGCTCTTAGAAATTGAAAAAAATAAGATTATTGAATTATCTAGTTTTGAACCTACTATATTGGAATGATTACTTTTTTATCTATAGTGATACTTATTTAAAGAGACTTGGTTGTGTTATAATATATAAGGATTAAGTAATTTCTTAATCTTCATGAAAATTTAAACCCCATGAGAAATGTTATCCTCCACAACAACTTAAACTATCATATGTCGGGTTTTCTTTAAAAATATGGTGAAATAATTTATATGGAGTAAAATATGTAATATATACTTATAAAAAAGATTGAAGTATATATTAACTCATAAATAGTTGAAAATGAGACATAAAAAATTATTGGAACTAATGAATGATTATGAATACATGATTCATTACCATCCTGTAAAAGAAAATTATGTAGCAGATGATTTATGTCCTAAAAATAATGAATCATTAACTATGATATATTTGGAACATTATGAATTGATAAATGTTTTTAGGAATTTTGGTCTAGAAATCATACATGAAAGAACATCCCCTATTTTGTTCTAGGTGTTTGTGAAATCATCATTTTTAGATAGAATTTAGAAAGCCTACAATGAGGATCATGTTCCATAAGAAATTTTATAATCAATTAAGAAGTCTAATTTTTAAAAGTTTAATATTGATGAAGAATGTGATATCATTTTTGGAAAGATATTTTACATGCCTCGTTATTCCCATTTGAAGAAATAATTGTTCAGTGATGCTCATAGTTATCTATTTTCTAATTATCTTAGTTGTATTAATACATATAGAGAACTTCCATAACATTACTGGTGGGATGAAATGAAAATAAATATTACTGAATTTACAATGAAATGTTTTACTTTTAAAAATTTTATAAATGAATGAAAATTACCATAGGGGACCCTTTAGTAATGTATGGTGCTAGATTAGAAATAAGAAAATATATCTATGGATTATCAAGTTCTAGAGTGGAAATATTATTCCAGTATATGTTATTATTGATTGTTCGACTAAACCTATATTTTTTTCTATTCAAGATAAAATTCCTTTAGATCATATTTAATGAATATATCTCATAGATATAGTCAGGTTACATGGAGTTACTATCTCCATTATATGTTAATATGATCCCAATTTATTTTTAATATTTGGAAAATACTTTAAAAGTCATTGGGTACTAAATTAAATTTTAAACATATTTTCAACCTCAATCAAATGGATAGTCAGAAATAATGACTTGGATTTTTTAATACATGATTCAAGATTATTTAATGTATTACTAGGGTAGTTGGGATTATCATCTTTCACTAGGTTAATTTTAATATAATAAAAATTTCAATCTAGTATACAGATGAATCCATTTTAAAAATTATATAGAAAGTGGTGTCAACCTAAATATTTTTGAATGAATTAGGTTAAATAATTTTATGAGATACGATGTGGTAGAATAAATGATTGATAAAGAAAAAAATATTTAATATCATATGTGAAAACATATATTATGTATAAAAGTTATGCATATTATTATAGGAAATATATTCATTCGAGGTATTAGATCATATTTTTCTTAATGTATCTCAATGGGAATGTGTTATGTGTTTTGATAAAAAGTAAAAGCTTGGTTTTTGGTTCATTTGACAATATGAAATTATTGAAAAGAGTGGATCTATTTATTAACGAGTGGAATTACCTCTATCTTTGTTCCATGTACATTATGTGTTTTAGGATTCATTGTTATTAAAATATGTTCCAAATGCTTATGATGTTTTGATAACTGAAGTAGTATAGTTTTAAATAAACCATTGTTCTAGGGAAAAATCTATTCAAATTATTGACTTAAGAGAGAAGGTGTTGCAGAATAAAGAGATTCACCTGGATAAGGTTTTTTGGAAAACCCATATGATCGAATATGAAACAAAGGAATCAAAAAATGATATGAATAAAAAATATCCCAATATGTTTCAAAAGGGAATAAGATTGCGAGGATGAAATTTTTAAAATTATTAATAATGAAAAACCCTAGTAAGGATAATATTAAATCATTTTTGTACCTTATTAAAATTCATTAATTAGGTTTTATATAGTTATATTAATTATAATATTATTAAGTAATATTCCAATCAAGGAGGAAATAGTTTTTTTATACTAAATATGTATACATATATTATATGGTTTTATTTAAAAGATTTATTTAAAAATTATATAATTTAAATTTTTAAAAAATTAACATCATTGTTGATATCATTAAGTAAAAATTGGTTAATAGTGATTTATTGGGATTTTTTTTAAGAAAGTTTATTCTTGGTTGAAGAATTGAAAATACTAATTATTATTGAAAACTATTTTTTATTTCAAGAATTTAAAAAGTTAAATTTTGTTTTAAAATAGTTTTAATGTAAAATAATCTCAACTATATTATAAATAATACAAATATGATCATTGAACACAATTTTATGCTTTATCTTGACATAAAAACATTTTATACATAAGAAGACATTTAGTTTGGAACACCAATGTTTATTACATTTTATGTGTTTAATATTAAATTAAAATTTTACAATTATATTACATGAATTTCATAAAAATATATTTAATATTTATAATAATCATAATTAATATTAGGCAACAAGGTTAATTTAATTCTATGTCATAATTAATAGTAAAAATAGTGAAAATTTTATACAACATTTAAGGCTAACATTTGTTTACTGTGGGTTAAATTAAGAATAAAGGGGTTATAATGACCTGAAAACTTGTTTAAATACTATTTTATTGAAATATCATGAAACAAAATCTTCTCATATTTGGAAATGGTCTATTTTTATCCATATTTCTAGAGTAAGTCATGTATATATTTGAATGATTTGAAAAATTCCATGTGTTTCCTCTCCCCCACTTATATAAGGGGACCCCTATTATATTTTCTCTACACATAAATAGATTATTTGATAAAAAAATACATATACAAATCCATTCCTAACATACCTTAACATATCTTAGATTATATATTTTGATCACAATGCACACCCTATGTGGCCAAATGTGTGAACCTAAGGAGGTTTTCCAATGAAGAGGACAATAACTGAACTATGTATTATTATTTTACTTCTTATCCTATATCCATTAAAACATTATAAATTATTACAATACAATAAAATTTTTATATATCATATGATGATATGTTATTATGTTAATGTTATAACTTTTACCCATATAATTTTGTATCATATAGGAAATTGAACCATTATATCTGTGTACGACAGACTACCGCCTCATGAACCTATGTAATCTGTTTTCAATCACAACCACTTATGGATGGTTATAATGATATGTTTAATGTATATATATATATATTATGTTCATGAAGTAATTATAATTTTTTAAATTTATTATATCTTTTATTTTCTTACCATTCCATACATTGAAAAATGATAATGTCGTTCAAGCATGCATGTAGATTACCACCTCTATAAAGCGATGAAATTTCTTTTTCATCACTATCTCACATAGATAGTATATATAAGTGTATTTAAAGAAATAAAATGATAATTTTGATATAATAATAATTATTTAAATATAAAATTATAGTTACCTGGTTTTCCTTATGTTCATTGAAAAATTAAACGTTACTCATGCATATGTATGACTTACTAACTCCATGATTGTAGAATACTTAATTATCCAAAACCATATTACATAGTTCGTTATAAAAGTATAATTAATGTATAAAAATAATAATTATAACATTATTGTGAATCTATAAATGATATAACCATAGTCAACTGAACCAAATTCAACCTACAAATTTATTTTGGACTTATGAAGTAAACATCATTAAAATGTTTAAAGTAATCCTAATAAATTATGTAATTAAGTAAAACATGTATATAAGTGAAATTAAAGTGATAATAAAATTGAAAAATGTTAATTATAAATTAAATAGTTAATATAATTTTATTATTTAGGAATATAAATAATAACTGTGATATGTCAGACTCGAGGTAAGGGATACTTTATCTTAAAACATCGCATTAAATGTTTTAAAGATGTATTTTATAAATAATTTTATTACATATCTATATCGTTAAAATTAATTTATGGATGTATTAATATGAACATAAATGGATTTTAAAACAAATTTTTTTATATCTATTTTTACTTTATATTAATGGTTTTTAAAAGGGATCTTTTTAAGTATTTTGTATGAAATATTTTTAGTTTCTTTTAAAAAGGCCAGAGGAATGTTATATTTTTATGAATCTGACATCAATAAATGTTTCCACAATCTAAAAAATAATTTTATATTTGGATTTTTTTACAATAGTCCATGATATCTTCAAATTAAAACAATCCTTCATTTTATTATAGGTATTTTAGTTTTTAAAATTAGGATTTAAAGGAAATGAATATATCAATATTTGAAAATGTTTTACATATGGGTTAAAAGGATATTATAATAAGTTATATGAGGTACATTAAGGTATGTTTTTTAATTTAATGCATGTTATATTCCTTTAAAAACTTTTATGATGATTTTTGATCTTGATATACCTCTCCAATGAATTAGGTAATGATTAAGTGCTCCTAAGATTTTTTTTGGAATTAACCATGTAAGTTATTTCATTTGTAAGGGTTATGATAAGTGTTCTATGAAGATGATATCCCAAGGAATGTAAATTATTTTCTATGATTTATAATGTTTTTAATGGAAATATTTCTATTTCACAAGGTAATCTAATGTTTTTTTGTTTTAAAAGAATAATTATTCCATTTTAGGGTAAGGATGTATGATTTTAAGAAATAATTTTCAATAGTTCACATGTTTTTTAAGAAACCCACATGAATATTATTTTTATTTAATTTTTTATTATAAATTAATTTATGAAAAAATTTGGTCTATAAAGTTGATTTCATGTGAATGTAAATTTTTTATCTCATTGTTTATTATGTTAATGGAAATTGTTTTTGATCTCATGGTTTAAAATTATACTAATAAGTTTCTTTATTCCTTTTTTATATCTCTATTACAGAGATTTTTTTTCTCAAACCATTTTTTCAATTTTTTTTATATGTTTTATGGATGAGTATGAACAATGATAAATTCAATTAGAAAAATTTACATATTTTTATTAAAAATAACATGTGTTTCATTTTAAAAATTTTATATTATAGGAATAATGGAGACTAAGAGGTAGTGTTCGAGTTGTATGGTATTAATTTGTTGTGCAAGATCAATAACCTAATTCGCTAAAACTCAAACCCTAAAAAGATATTTAGTAATGAAATAAATTGAATTATTGATTAAAAAATGAAATTATGGGGTGAACAATGACCAAGTCATTATAGAAATTCCTTCACTTAACCTATCAGAAGTTATAATGTTCTAGTCTCATACAATCTATCTTCATATCCTCAGAATCCCTTAACTTAACATTCTATAGGTATAGTATTCTACCCCTAAACACTCTAAATTCCTATTCTAGGAGGCCCTCAACCACATAAGATCAGTAAAGAAAAAATAAAAATAGAATTATTTTTATATTTATAATGAATAATTTTCCAAAAATATATATATAGTAAAAATAATGGGAAAGAAAGCTATTACACTCATCGAAAATTCTTTTGAATTTTTTTGGACATCTTCGAAATGACCATATGCATTTAGAATTCTTGATCACTATTGTTTTATGTGAAATATATTAAATAGATTATTCCTAAATATACAAATCTATTAATATAGAATGTGTTAATAGACATCAATAGTAAACATCATCAAAATTTGGTGTTAGTTGTAACTACATAAGAAGTTTCTTTATCATTTAACAATGAACTCAGTATTTCACAACATTTACTGATGAAGTTTTTGAAACCAATAAAATTATTTTAATCTAATAAATATAACTTAGTTTTATAACTCAAATAATTGTATTTTTGAGATCTATATTATGTTTATTAATATTTGAATTATTGGAAATTCATTTTTCACTATCATTATAACTATTTTTTTTTAATTTTAATCAAAACAATATAAAGTGTATTGTGATTTTTGAATCAAAAGAAATGAGTAAATAATTATCTCAATGGTATATTCTCTCATTGAATATATTTGAGTTCTAAAATAAATAATATATTGGTTTTTAGATGGAAATATAAATCTAGAATCATTATAAGAAAGTGTTATTAATTTTCTTGGTTAAAAATTTGAGGTACAAGTGTAGATATAAGATGATGTGTAAAGTATAGAGAAATACCAAATATAAATAAATTATGAAATTGTCCATAAGTGGCTGATAGAGCCTAATAGTTTTGAAGAGAATGATTTTGATTAAATGGGACATTAAATATGAAAGAATTTTATGTTAGAGGGAGAGATTAAATTACCTAAAGTAGGAGAATCATATGTATTGATGTGGATATTTTTTGTTTCATTAAAAATATTGTGCAAGTATGGTAATAAAAATTGGGGATAATGTTTTGTGAATATTACCTTATATGTTTCATTTAACTAGGTGGATAACAGATAATAAAATCCAAATGAGATACCCCTTTTACATTATTTCAATACTGAGGGTGGGGGAATAATAAATAAATCATAAATCTGTACATTTTTCATGAAAAAACGAGTTTAATTGTGTAAAATTATTTTGGGTAGTATTGTCAGCAAAATCCAACAGGGAATCATGTTACAACCCGGTGGTTATTCATTTGATTAATTGATAATAACTATTGATAATCAATGATAGATTTATTGGCAGTTATAAAATCTTTCAAACAAGAGGTTATATGGAATAAAAGAATCCAAATAGGGGATAATATTGTCAATATAGATGTTTTTAGGTTATAATTCCATGGATAAAGAAGAATATGGAAACCATATTTGGTGAAGGATCCATAACATTTGCAATCATGGAATCATATCTTGAATATTAGAGAACCATACATGGATGGATGCTATCAGGGGTATAAATTTAATATTCTTTTTAATATATAATCATAAGAAGAGTGATCTTTCCTGGAATCATTTATAGATGTTTGGAGTTTATTTTGGTGAAGTAAGTGAAAACCAAAATAAAATAATATAAAACACACTACAATGGATGTAGATATGATGAGGTGATTTTAAAATATGGTTAATCGGACAACAATCAAAATGTAACCACATCGAAATTATTTAGTGCATTGTTTTTCAGAGATGGTCATAATATTACACCATGAATGCTGGTTATAATGACAATATTTCTTTATATGATTTAATTTTTGATATTGTATGGATTGTGGGAAGAGCGTCACAAAATAAAGAGTGTCCCATGAGATTTATTGGTTTGATTTATTCCTATAGAATTACTTATGACACCAAAACATGGTAGATTACACCAAATCTGTTAGAGGAAACTAGATAAATAAACCATCAAATGCCACATTAACATGTACTTCATCATTAAGCTAATATATCATCATAATAATATAAATCCATATAAAATTTTTGTTTTTTTGTATGTTGATAGAATGCTGTCAACACTAGGTTATTCAGTAAGAGAATTTTCCAAGAAATATCTAGAATTAATTAGCCCATGATTTTAGGTTTTAAATTATAATAATGAATTTTTTATAGGTGTTGGTGGATAAAGTGTTCGATATCAAAATGTTGGATTCTATGTCATAAACCATTGAGTAATAAAAGGAGTTATGAATCAAGGAAAGATGTTATATCATGTTTTTTAAATTTTAGAGAATATTGAAGATTTAGTTTTAATTCAAAATGGGTAGATAAGGATTGGTATTTGGGATTTAGGATTGACCTATTTGAGCACATTTATTTACACCTAAACAAGTGAGACACATGAAATGATCCTAAATCATTGATACATTATAATCTAAACCAATATTTGGATGACACGTTATAAATTATAGATCATTATCAAAAATTTATGGAGGTTCTAAGAAAATAAATATTATTTATAGATCCAGTTTTTAGAGAGGGTAAAGGGAGCCTTATTTAACTTACCAATATATTTTATTTATAATCATTGAAAATCCATGTTGAAGGTTTAGTGAGAATATAGAAAATAAAAAACTGAAGACCAAAAACTATCCAAAAAAACATAACATACAAGAAGAAGAGAGCATATTAAAAAGGATACATTATTATATCTAGTTGATTGAAGTAAGGCTCAATGTTTATGGAATTTCATTTATTATATTTGTGGTTGAATAAGAAGATACGATATAGAAAAGGTAATTATAGTGAATACATTTTTTCATTTTGGAAAATAAGTTTTTTAATATTTTGATTGTGTAAAATATATCGATTCTATAATATCAATATAAAGTTGATAAAGTATAGCTTTATAGAAGAATATCATATTTAAGTGAAACTGAAGAAATATTTTTTTTTGAATTTGATTAGGAAAAAAAATTTAGTTATCTATAAGGTTCATAAAGATACATAAAAATATTTAAAATGATATTTTTACCTAAATTAGTGCCCTATGATGGAAGAATAGGGAGTTTACCTTATGTGAGTAGTGATAAATCCATAGATTATTATAATTCTAGAGTTCCTTGGTTGGGAGTGATCGTGATTAAATCATATATCCACTAAAAAATATGTAATATTAGATTTTGGAACACCAATACATCATCTTGTATATTTTCCTTATTTGTATCCAAATTCACATGGACTAGGTAAAATTATACGTGTTCTTATACTTTAAGATTATTCAATCAGTAATGTAATTTGTTGAGGAAAATGTAAAAGTATGGATTGATCAATTTTGGTATTTATAAGAAGCGAACGTGATCTGATTAAGGGTGAGGGTTAATGTTTTGTGAAAAAATGTTTTTAATTTTAACAAAATCTTAATTCAACCCTTCCCACATTGGGTGAATTAGGACTTACATTAAAAATCAATATTCCAAAAAGTATATTTTCAATAATAATCTCATTATACCATTATTAAATTTTATAATACCTTTTATTTGATAATTTTTAGACCTTATTAAATGATAAATAGCCAAAAAAAATATATTCTATTATCATTCTTGTTATATAATTTTCAAGTTCCTGATTTTTTTATAATCAAACAATGTTTGAAGGATTCTTTTAAATACTTCACCAATGTTATTTTTCATAAAATAAATATCTAAATAACTCATATTATATCACAGTACCAATAAATATTTATTTTAAACATGTATAATATTTTAAATTACTTATATCTGAAGGAATTTAGAATGTTTAAATTCAAGCATCATGGTTCTTCCAATTTAAAAAGAATATTGAATTTTAATTTCTATAAATCTATCTTTTGAGGTGTGTTTAGAGAACCATAAACATATTTGATATAATTATTTTTTATATAAGGCTAAAAATAATTATTTTTATATTATCTACAATTTTAAATTATTAATTTCATGTTAAAACTAACCAAATGGTTTGTTTTCACTTTTGAAAATTTTAATTTTTTCAATAAATTCAAACCTATTCTTTTATAACTATCAAATATGTCTTCTTGATGAATAGAGCAGTAACTATAATTAATTTAAGATCAATTTTATGTTAATTATGTCAAATTTATCCATATAAATACAAATATATTAATTAATGTAGCATGGATAACTATATTTATACTATATTGTTACTTTCTTGAAGTGTATTCCCATTGGAATTTTTCAAAAATATATCTTTTCCCCTTTTCTGCCTGGGTAGAACATTTATTGATTTTCGTTTTTAAATTTTTTAATTTTTTTTTTAATTTTACCAAGTCTTATATTACATTATTTGTTCTTATATTTTTAATTGAGGTAAAATGAGTTTTATATATTTATATTTTGTAATAAATTATAACAAATTCTATCTCCCTTAGGTATAAGTCTCCCATTAAATAGATTTTTTTATAAGATAAGTTCTATTTCTAAAAATAAATTTATTACCATAATCAAATATTTGGGTAAAATTCATAATATTATGTTTATGAACATAAAAAATAGAGCTTATTTATATTTTAATTAGTAAGCATCAATCACAATCATGACTACTAATTTAATTTTATAGAAATTGGAATTTCTGAAAGTAACTAATCCTCAAAAATGATATTTAATATTTTAAATTTTTTTATTCCATCCATAATTTAAAGGGAGTAAATATTATAAACAATAAATTAATTTTTATTCCTACTAAATACTAAATAAAATTCAATAACAAAGGTCTTATCTTAAAATTTATTCTTCATTATGAGTTATTAACATTCACTCCCTGTTGGAATTATTTTAGATGAATGTTAAAAACTTCATCACTATAATCACAAGCTTGATAATATCATATATAAGTTTCTCCTAAATATCCTAATATTATTTGAGTATGAAAATATAAATTTCATTCCATTTTCATAGCCATCCTTTTCTCCGGATTTTTTCCCATCTTCATTAACCAAATTTCTCTCAATTCATGAATTAATTTTCTATAATAAAAAGAAATATTATACCAAAAATTATAGTATTTATTCCTATAAACTCAATTGTACATGAAATTTATATTGATATGAGTTCTACATAAAATAATTTCCACGCTGTTTGGGGGAAAATAAAGTAGTTTTTTTGTCTTATTTTGTGGAGATACAATTTATCCTTCTTCCTTTTTCATGAAAGGCTTAAATTTTAATGATGTTTATAATCCAAAATATTCTAAAAATACGTTTTAAAACACACACTACTCAAAGATAAAATTTTATCATTTCGATAAATTTCCTAAATATTATCATACCATCATTTTACATTATTTATCAACCAAAATATCTTATTATTATGTTATATCCACCTCAAAATCTTATTCTTAATTTTATAAAATCTTATATAAGGTGTGTTAATTTTCAAGACACCATTATTTGATGTATTATAATTCCTTTTCCTTATCAATATAATTTTCATTTGAATATTTGATAATTTTATATTGTTCTTAAACTATAACCTTGCTAAGACAATATTGTTCAATATATTCAACTTCTGTCTTGAGAAATCGTCATTTTATTTACTTTATATTCAGATCATAATTATTTAAAATAATAATATCCTTCATTATATTATAATTTATACATTATCAAAACTCAATTTTTTCATTAGAAATATGTTCCATATAACATTTTTCATCCTTATCAACACTACTAAATGAATTTTCATGAATCACAACATAATCCATTCAAATTATATATCAGTTAATAACTCCTTAATTTTATAATGTACTCATCTATGTGGATTTATTTTCCACTTCTTTTCTCAATAGTTTTATTTTCTTATTTGGCAGAAATCACTTATTTTCATAAAAAATTATTTATTTTCTTCTAATTTATAGTTTTTTCTATTTTTTTAGGCATATCATTCTTTATCATCATATTCAGTATCATTGCTTCTTTTCTTTAGATTGTATATATTAAATTTCATAATATAATCATACTGAAATATTTTATACGGTAGTTTAGGCCTTCAATTAAACGTTCTTTTTTATAATTTTTTTTAAATAAGATACATGGTATTCTCAAATTCCTCATATATTTCTTCACAATATTTAATGTTAGTTAATAAATATTATTTCATCTATTCAATTAGTTTTTTTAAATATTTGAGATAATTCTCATATAATTTTTTTATTTTCATTTTAAAAACAATATCTTTTAAAATTTAATATGAAAAAGAGTATTTTTAATTAGAATCCAATTTATTAAAATATTTATATACTAACAAGGATATATTAACATCAAATATAAAAGGAAATATCATTAACTTATAATTTTTTTATAGTATAATACTCCTCTATTTCTCAAAAAAATTAGGCATTACTTATAATTCCATTAAATATAGTGAATAAATCATTAATGGTCACATAATAAACTATATCCACATTTGAAAAAATACTCTCTATATTTGATATTTGGATTCATTTACTTTGTTATTTTTTTAATAAATATCCTCATGTTTATCAAATATTTCTTTATAGCCTTCAATTACAAAACCATTATGAAAACATATTTAGATTGGTACATCAACGTAACATTCTGTTCATTTCCATCATTCTCAATTATGTTTATGTCATCATATTCCATATGAGAACCTTTCTATATAGGTGGGAGTCCAATAATTATAAAATCAATAACATCTCAACCATGTGATAAGAGATAGAGAAATGATATATTATTTATTACCAAACAATTCTTACAATAAATGTTCATGAATCTACTGTTAACATAATTTTGATTACCCATCATTCAATAAATAATAATCACTATTAAAATAAGAGTGAATTCTCAATGAAAATTAAAACCTATTTTTAATGGATACTTTTGTGGGAAATTGGTATTGAATGATCCACTATAGATTTTCCTAAATTATTTTTTATAGTGCTATGTGGTGGGTGATTGAATCAGTGATACCTACATTGATAATTTCATTTAGAAATTAACATATGCATTTTTTTGAGATTAATAACTCCTTCACTAATATTAAAACTAAAACTAATTCCCAAATAACATATGTTTTTAATAAGGTTTTCCATGACTGTGGGATATTTTATCATTACTGAAATTCATGAAATATAATTAACACATAATTCTAAAATTTCGTTCATCGAATTAATGTTAGAGAGGGAATACTCCATGGTCCAATCTTGAATCTTGAATGTTTATCTCCTAATAGTTTATACATGATCCCAGATTTTATCAATTATTTGTTACATAAAATAAAAAATATCTTCACTCAACATAATACATATTTTGAATGAAAACATTCATCCTCAATACATGCTATCTATTTAACAACAAAACCATGATTCTGTAAATTAATTTCATAAAGAAAAACTCAATCATGATATTATAATGTGACCTAAATACTTAAAAATAAATAAATATTCTATACTTATATATAATTTAAATGAATTAATTTAGAATTTGTTCCACCTAACTTATTTTATATGTCTTAATAATTTTTTTATAATTTATCTTTTCAAATTATCAAAAATATATTACAAGTATATTTTGAAGTTCTAATTTTAGAATCCCGGAAAAATATTCCATGAGGTATTTATAATATATGTTACTTATCCAAAAATAAAATAAAATCAACCATAAAATTATGGAAACACAAATTAAAATTTATATCAGGATTAATATCATTAATGAATATCCCAGTTTCATTTATGTTTTTCATATTTTTATTCCTTATAATATCATTCATGAAGAAAATGTTAAAATTTATATATTTTTAAGTAATTATCACTTACGTAACATCTAGTAATACTCATTTAAGTATTAGAATACGTTGAACATTTTAATGTGAGATTGTGGTTTCATTGACATAACATTATGTTCCATTTACTAGTATTCCATTTTCACTAATGTGGGATTTAAAAAATAAAATCAATTTTGAAATAGAGTCACTTTAACAAAATGAGAGATTTATAATTTATAATTCAATAATATATTACCTTCTAGTCTTCTGATTCTATGATACACAACTATTTAACCTTCTAATTATAGATTATATAGTGACATATCTCACTTTCATAGACTTTGATAAAACATTTATCACATATATTGATAATTAAAGTATCAATTTTCAATTCAATATAAACTTAAAAGCTCTATTTACTTTTTCAAATATCTCAAAAATAATTCCAATGTTATTTATACCACTCAAATTTCATTAATAATAAAATTAACTTACCTTTATCAAAATTACTTGTGTTCTTTAATTAAAATATCATTGTATTTATATTTATTTGAATTGATCATTTTATAATTTATGAAATTAGCTTGATCTTTGTAAATATAATCATTTTCACGTGCCTTTATTTTTTATTTCATGAAGCTCAGTTAGCCAAATCATTAATTTATCAAATTCAATATTTAAATAAAAATTAAGATATTTAACATGAAAATAATATTTATGATCCCTATTAATTTGTAAATGATATGGATTCCCATTCAATATCTATAAAGGTAATAAGATAAGGCTGGATTTATAGGCTTTTAGATGTCTATACATGAATTCAACCATCTTATTTATCTAATCATTTATATAACATCCTATTATTTTCGCAAGAATATTTTTGAGCTCTTAGTTCAAAACATCCACTTTTCCTATAATTTATAAATAATAAATTTTCAGTTTTTTATTCACAACTATATCCATTTGAAACATAACTATTATTACCGAGTTTTCAAAATGTTTCCCTCTACCACTAATCAACTATTTTGAAACTCCAAAATGACTAATCACAATAATATTTAGAAATTAAACCACTATATTTGTTGTTTTTAATTATTTTATCTACCAAAACCAATTTTAATATATATTTTATATAAAAAAAATTTATGAATTACAATATGATTGTGGAAATGGTCTCATGGAATCAATACCCCACACATCATATAATTATGCATCAAGTATAGGGTGTTGTGGAATTTATGTCTTATTTGATATTACTAGTCTATTGACATATACCCCTTATCCAATGAAATACTTAAGAATGATTATGAATATAGGGAAAACCCCCATTTATCTCTCATTTTAAATTATATAGTTTTTTACCATGATCAAACCTAAAATAAAACGAAGGATATAATTTTAACACACCATGACATTTTGATTTGCTATACACCATTTTATAATACATTATCTATAAGACCAAAGTAAGAATAGGTCGTTAAACAAAAATTATTTTATTTTTTTAAGAATATATAAAATTATTAAAAGGGTAAATTGTAAAAGAGCATCATTAAGTTCATTTTACTTTCAAAACTATCATACTTTAGTCATAATCCTCCTTTACTAAAAAAATGTGCTTATCAATAAATTCTTCCCGAATTTATCTATCTTCTCCCATATTGAGGTGATGTGGTTTAAAAGGAGAAATTTGACTTGAAATGATTTTATCACCCCATTTTTATCCATTATCTTCAAATATTGTTTGAAAAAAAAATAAATTAACCGAATCCTTTTGTCCTTTCTATTTAACATATATTTTAGGGAACATTTGTTAGTGTATATAATCACATTATAAAAGAATAAATACATAATAAAGTAATTAAATTAAAATACCAATAATAATATATCTATAAAAATTTTAGTATAATTATCTTGACCATCTTTTAATATTTTACACATATAATATATTAGTCAAAAAATATATTCCACCTGTTTTCTATGAAAAATTCGATTCACATAAAAACTTTTGTCACACATAATGTTTATTAGATTATTATGATCTAATGGAATAAGGACTATATATTCTATTTATCTCTTTTTAGGAAACCAAAATACCTTTATATAATCTTAGTAAAATTTAAAAAAAATATATCTTTTGATACAATAATTGCAATGGTTATGAGAATTTCAAAATGTCTCACTTATAATGTTTTTATAACCCAACATGAATAAGAAAAATTATTTTAAAGAATATTGAAGTTGGAATTATAATATAATGAATAAATAATATTATTCCCATATCAATAACAATACATACATTGGATAGTCAATTACATAAAAAAGTACACTCTAAAATATAATGTAACATTTCTTCCAATTGAGAACTATGTTTCTTTTTTAACATCAATAAAAAAACATCTCTAAATTCTAAATGAAGATGTCCAATGATATTATATAAATTTAGAAATCATCTATAAGTTTCTATATTATATTTTTATCCATGTGATGAAATATCTCAATAATAAACTAATGAAAAGTGTTTGGATCATTGCATATGGTAAATTCTATTCATTGGTAAGAAAACAAGTCATACGGATTAGTGTAAACAAAATTTTATTGAAAGTATTCAGAAATATAAATATGAACATTAAAAGTAAAATTATCCATGAAATAATAAAAATAATTATTAACCAATCACTAAGACATCTAATTAATAAATAGAATAGAAAATAATATTATTGATTGAAACCATTTATATTTACATAATAAAAAATACTACACCACCACATGACCATCCATGCGTTAAAGAGGTCATTTTATCATTGTAAATATCCTTAATTCCACCTTTCGTTGGAATTACTTATAAAAAACATACCCAATTACTATATGATATTGGTTACAAAATTTAATCAAATATAAACCTATAGCCTTATTTATAACGTACACATTATTTTAAGGGTTTATTTATCTATGCAGTTATTATGATGGTCTATAGACCTATTTTAGAATCCCCTCACATGTATAATTATTTGGATCAATTACTTTTATGTTGAAAATTTTCTATCCAATGCCTTTATTTCCTCACTCCAACACATGTATCAATTTTTTATATTTCTAAAAAATAAGTGTATAATTTATAAGGACATACTCCCCCCACGAGACTATAATTGAATATAGAAGGAAGATAATTAAATTATAACTTTATTGAAATAATAATTAAATACACCCTTGATTTATCCCTCTATTTATCCATGTTTTTCATAAATTCTACATTTAATTAAATAAAAAATACCCCGACCCAAAAAAAAACCCTATATTATTTTCTCTATAAAAAAACTTATTTTCTAGATAATTTATATTTTAGTTATTTTAGATGCATTAATTTTAAATTTAGTTTACCTCATGTATATATTTAGTGATTCCTTTCTGCTTTATTTGATTTATTTTTAATATTTTCAAATAATACTTATTATTATTATTTTATTTTTTCTAACATGAGGTAATGAATTGTGATTCAATCATGCACTATTTTTAGAAGAAAATATTTCTTTTGTGTTTTTTTACAAAATTATTTTTTATGTTCATTATGTTTATTTTGAATTTATATCATAGAAAAATAAATATAAGTATGAGTTAGGTTATGGATCATATATTTAAGTTTTTCATAATTGTATAATTATAATTTCTAAAAAAATTTATTGTTATTTCATAATCATCTATTCTAAGGTTATCATTTATTCATTTAATATTTTATATTCTTATTAATATTTTTGAATTCTTATTTTGGTAACATTCAGTGTTAGAATTAAAAGTCTTATGATTTCATATTTAACCTATGACTAAAGTCAACTGACTTTTAAAATATGTACACATGTCTAGACAATCATACATGTTGGCTTTAAAGTCTGATGAAATAAACAAAATTATATTTCTAAATTAATATATTATGTAAATTCATGTAAAAAAATTAAAGTAATACTTCATTTCTAAAATTTATACATGGGACTTGAAATTCAAGCACAAAACTGATTTAAATGTCACAGACTTAGGGAAATTTCATACACACTATAAGAATATCATGTGTTTTGGACTTATTAAGGTATATGAGGTATTATGATATTTAGAATTTATATATAAAACATATAAGACATATGAATAATTTTAAAGTCATACATGATTCATATATCTTAACAGTTTATTTAAAATAAATAAACACTCTTTTTTATTATCATTTCATATATAATTTAATACATGTTTTAATTATAAATATTTTATTTCTTTAATTGTTTCATAAATAAATATTAATTATTTAAATGATAGGAAAATATATTTCAGAATATTTTATATAGAATTAAATTAGAATATTTTTGGAAAAAACATATATTATTTCCATGTTGTTTTCTTGTAAATTTGAATGTTTCAAATTTGAATTATTTGAAATATAACTTCTTTCTTACATTATTGTAGTGGGTAAACTAATATAATTAATAATGGTTATTATAAGAACATTAAATACTATAATAAAATTTTTAATTAATTTATTTGTTCAATTTATTAGCATTTTAAAAATTACTAAAGCTTTTATCAACACTAAAATTGTTATTTATCTTTGAGATAGAAAAGTGTGGTTATATAGAAAAATATATTCTATATTTATATTCATTAAATTATTATTTTTAATGTTGTTATGAATTAAGGAAGTAAATATATATATTTTAATAAAACCAATTCAAGTAATAGTGGTTGAGGAAAATTTGAACTATACTATGTGAAAAAAAATTTCGATCACATCTTACTTTAGTGTGGAGAACTTAATCGTAAAAATCCTATGTTTGCAGAAATATCATTTTTTCTTGGTCACTAAAGCTATAATTAGCCATTTAGATTCCATTTTTATGAATTATTTAAACCATTTTATGTATTTTATTTATAAATTTTTTATTTTTTATTCCAAAGTAGGACCTTGGAGTTAGGTTATACAACCCTTATAAAAGATACATTGGGCTTTACCTCTAGGAAGAAAAAGGTAGTTCACCAGTTGCTCCTTAGTCATATAACATCTAGGGGTTCCATTTGTTCCTTATTTCAGATAAAGGAATGAGTGGATCTTCCTCGATTTCAAAATTAAATCTACTAATTATTCATATAGATGTGAAAAAATAAAGATAGAGGTTGTTTCTTTAGGGATTAAAAAAAGAAGTTGTAAAGGGTTTTGACTCCCTTAAAATGATACGTCACTTTTTATATTTTAATTAAATAGTCTCATGTTTGGAGTGTGAAGATTAAAGGTAGTATCAATTTAACCAAAACTATTATAAAAATAATTTTCTTCATAATTTATTTTCTTCTGAAGGTTAACAGAACCCAGATAAGTATTTAAAATTTTATAAGGATTATTTCACCTCCCTCTTGATGAGATAACTATATTATCATCTAGAATAAAAAAATTTATTTGATCATGGATATTGAAATTATTATTATCATAGTATTATATATATTTTTACTTTTAACCATATATTATATTTAACCGTATAATAAAATGATCTATTTTACATTGAAGAAACTTTTTCTAATGATGGATGTGTTCCACAAAGACAACCACTTTATAGTGGAATCATTTTGGCTATTGGAATGTTCAAATGGATGAATATCTTAAATAAATAATTAATAAAAATTTTAAAACCATGGTAAAACCTTAAAAACTCCTCAAGTATGATCTCTATACTCTTATTTGTTTTGATTATTTGTAATATATATTTAATTATAAAGGTATTAATATACTTTATTGTGATATTAATTAAAATGTATTCGGTAAAAATTTAACATGTAAAACTATAAATTATATCCATATAAGAATGAAAACTACTTATTATTCTATTGAAAAACTAACTAGAACTAAAATTGGTATGATATGGGTATAATACAAATATTTTAATATTTCATAAAATGTAACTATAAATGAAAGGTCTCATCAATTTACAAAAATTATAAATCACATGATTTTTTTAGGATATTCTCTATAAAATATTGTTCTAATTGAAATATTTTTAAGATCTATTCCTATTAAATGTTTTGAAATAAAAGTATAAACCAATGGAAGTAATAATTTTATTGAATATAATATTGATGAGTTTATTTAATTATTTTTTAAATATTTTTTAAAACTGAAAAACATTTATGAAGAATAACTTTTTTAAAAGAATATAGTTGTATTGGAATAAAAAATGAATGTTATTTATTACTCATCATATTTTCAATTATGGGAAAATGATAGTGATGAATCATTTCATGTTGTTATAGAAGTATAAAAAATAAATAAGCGGTATTAAAGAATAGAAAAAATTAATTTTTCTAGAGATTATCATAGAAAAAAAAGTACTATCATTTCTAATGATAATTAATAATTAAGAAATTATTAATTATAAAGGAAATGGTATATAAAACCTGAGTGCCCAATTTGTAAGAAATAGTGAAAGAAAAAATTGCTGAAAAAGGGTGAAGAGAGTTGTTATTGGTAGACAGAATTGTACCTATTCAGTGGGTACTGGTAACTTGATTAATTTTTTTATAATTTAAAAACAATATATTTATTAAATTTTAAATTTATCTTATTTCCATGATAATTTTTTTATGTTATAATATTTCACTATTTTTCTATATAAATAATGATATTGAAATATTTTACTCTTAATTATTTATTCATGGGTAAAAATAAATTTTTATTCATTATAATAAATTCATTATATATTAATATTATGTGTTATTATTATTTGGGTTATATCCAATTCAATATTTATCTTATGATGTTTTATAATTTTTTTCGAAAACTATTTTCCCCTTACATATATTTGTTTTTATCTTAAATAATACTTTTTTTTGTAAATTTAGTTCACCCTTACACAACTCTATTTATTATACTTAAATTTTTTTACTATAATATATTTAACCCATACACAATTTTAATACCCTTAAATAGTACTTATAAATTCTTGTAACCTTTACATAGATCACGTTCTACCTTTAGATGGCATATAGGATCTGTTTATTACATTTATATATAATCCTGATAATTTATCATTACCCACAATTAAATCTATTACCTTTACAAAGCACATTGAAATATAGTTTTCATTTTTATATATTATAACTGATATTTAAATAGAACTTAATATACCTTTATAAAATCTAACATAAAATTACACAATTTTTATAACTAATGTGAATTAATTTTACATTTCAAAATGTAGGTTACCTTTAAGTATCTCATATATTTGTTTATCTACCCTTATATACTGTGCATAAAATGTGCTGTTATCTTTACATGGAACCTCCATGTGATACCTTATCACAACTTATGTAAGGGTGGCTCAGAACATTTAAAATAATTAATATGTAATGTATAAAGATCTTATAAATGAAATGGAAAGTAAAACATGAATTTTTATTGGATTTAACATTACTTTGTGGAAGGAGAAATAAGGTTTTTAAATTTTATGTACATAATGGAAACCAAGAATTCCCCATGTCATTATCATGTTTATGGTGTATTCATGGTTTCCAAAATAGTTTAAGGGAGATCTTTATATAATTATTAAAGATATGGTAAACATTTGTGCTATGAGTTTATCATTTTGAATTATATAATTTTTTCATCTATTGTTATAATATTCCAAGTCTCATAATTGAATATTCTATAAGATTAAAGATCATAATTGGAATTATACATTAAGAAGTATTTTGAATCCATAACTACTATTTATTTTAATGGATTATTTATTAAATTTTATATTGTTTTTTAAAATATTAGAACATGCACTCTTTTTCTTATTTTTTCATATTTCTATTCATTTCTTTCCCATATTGAATATTTTGGTTTATTTTCCCTATATATTTGTTAATTTTATATATATTATGTAAATATATTTTAGAGTGATTTATAGAGAATTAAAAAATGAATAGGTGGGTCAATACATCGATTAATATTCATTCTACATGAGATTCAAAATTTTAAATGATTAGAATTTAAAAAGTCCATCTTGAATGGATTATTAGGAAATGATTAAAAGTTTTCATGAAGTTATTTTTAGATATAAAATTCTTATTATCATGATATGGAATATTTACTATCTATTTTTTGGTATATTTTTATGAAGTTTATTAATTTAATCTTGAATAGTATCGAATATAATAATATCCACTCCACATAAATATTATTTTTAGAATTTATTATGACTAATCCTGCAGAGTATGATAATGAGTTTTTATTCTATTTATAGTGATTAAAGCTAGCGAGTATGGTGTCTTGAAATTTGACAACCACTATTTGAGCCACACATTTCAATATTTTGATGTGTGACTAAGATAATGGATTCAACATTTTTCACTGACTTTTTAAATAGTTTCTTGTGTACCCCTATTAAATTTTCAACGTTAAGAAGGGCATACACACTAAATGTTCTATAAGACAACAACTTATTTCAATAGTTATTCAATGAGTTTTATTATTATATAATTATTTTCACTCAAACTATAAGAAATTTAAATTTATACACATAAATTTTTTTTCACAAGGTTATTTTACCATTACAAAATGTATCTGGGTTTTATTTGTTCCCATAAAAGAAAATAAGACTTATTGCTACAACTTGAGAGTCCTTGGTTATTTTTAACCCATAAAATTTAAGAGAAATGGAAAAAATTTATATGAATATACTATAGTTATACTCATATAAATACTAGGTTCTAAATAAATTATAAAATAGTATAGGTTTAGATGGCTCCTATAAGAGTCTATGTTTGGTCTAATATTGTAAAAAATGGGTTTTGCGAAAGCTAAAAAATAAAGGAGGAGATAAAAACTCCTCTAAGAGTATATGTTTTATCTACTCCTATGGAAATTAAAGTAGAAAAATTATTTTTTATTAAGTGTCCATAATGGGTCTTCTCCTATAAAATTATTGGTTTTTATTTAAACATGAAAAATAAAATGGTTTCCCAGTAGTGACATTATGTGTGAAAATGTTTTTCTATAAAGGGTAGTTAATCCCCTAAACAATTCAATATTCTTATGGATGGTGTAATTTTATATCTATTCGAGAGGATTAAATAGTATACATAATGTCATGTTGATCCATAATAATATAAAGATACATATTATATCTTGTTCATTTCCTTTTATTTTTCTTATTTATTCAAATATGTATGGTCAAATCACTTTATATGTTAGTACAATTAATTATTTATGTATTGTTTTACCTAGATTACATTTTTAATTTTAATAATACTCCCCACTCTTTTTTCTATGA
Source organism: Viscum album (assembly GCA_963277665.1). NCBI lineage: Eukaryota > Viridiplantae > Streptophyta > Magnoliopsida > Santalales > Viscaceae > Viscum > Viscum album. Next base: position 1,082,953,158 of record OY728136.1, on the reverse strand, counting down.
CATAACCACTTTGGGGCCAAAAAATTGGTTTTCTATTTTGAATATTTTAACGGAACAATCTATTTAATTTAACTAATTATATATATTTTATACTAACTTTTATCACAAACATAACTCTATAAGGTAATTTTTTTAATAAATATATTTCTTAGATAAAAAATGGTATGAATCTTATATTACCACTATAATTCAATGGTAGTAAGTATATTAAGTGGAAATGATCGGTCGAATCATATCTAAGGGTGATTGATATTTTATTTTGGGATATTCTAATAAAATCTTAGTTTGCACTTGAATTTGATCTGGTTTATTTGTGAGGTGAAGTTGGTATTAAATATGATTTTAATTATAAAGTAAATGATTTTTTTTTGTTTTTAATGAAAATGTTTTTACATTATTTAGATATACTAATGATCATGGAATATTGAAAGAGTGTAAGACAACCATTTTCAAAGAAGAGAGTACCATGAAGTCTAATTTTTTAGTTTTAAGATATCTGGACACATTTATGTATAGATCCAAGAAATGAAAAATGGAAAACAACAACACCCTAAAAGAGAAAGTAATTACCATATACCAAATTAAAATTTATATAATTAAAATCTTACACTTACAAATAAATGAAACATTAAATCCAATTTTTCTAAAGCATAAAAATAAATGAAAAGTACAAAAGAAGGGAATGTAGTTTTTGACTACATGAAGTGATTTTGAATGATCAAACAACAAGGTTAAAATCCAGATTGAAATAATTAAAATTTCACTTATGAAAAAAAGTATTCTTATTGAAACATATTTAACTCTGTATTATTTCTCTTATACTAATTTTAGTTAATATTCTAGAAAAGATTCTTTTTTTATTTTTGAGTGTAAGTAAATATAGTATTTCAAATTATGATTATGATTCTAATTGTTATTATAGTTTTTGTTGTAAATAGTATGATTATTATAAATAATAGATTAAATGTATGATTTATAAACATATTATACATAAAAATATGTAATAAAATTCTTGAAAAAAGGAATTTGTCACTTAAAATAAAAAATATTGATTTTTAGATTTTGAGACTCGAAGAGGAATGTTATAAATTGAATGATGAGAATGAAAAATTAAGAAATGTAGATTTTGGTTCTAATAGAATGGTTTTTGATTATCTAATGTGAATTTGAAATGAAAATGGAATTTTAAATGATGAAATTGAATATTTGAAACAAAATTTACCTATAATTTTTCAAAGAAGAGAAACTTATAACAAAAAATGTGATTAAATAACATGAAAAAAATATAAAAATGGACTAGGAAATGATTTTTTATTCCTACCTTGTTAAATAATAAGTTTTTAAAATGGAACTCCAATTTCAATTCATCAATTAATATTTTCAAATGTGGAGATTATTTTCATGATGTATAAAATTCTCCATTAAGTTTCAGTCAATAAATTGGTCATAAAAAATCTTTCTTATCTTAATATACATTCACAACTAAAATTTATGGCCCATAATTATCTTTTTTTCTTAATAAAAATTTTCAAATGACATAGGATTTACACTTTTCTGAACTCTAATGTAAATTATGTTTTTTGTTTTATATCCGGCTTTCATGTCATTATATTTTCATCATTGGAATGTTGACATCATCATTAGAAATTATATTTATTATTTCATCATGGTTAACTTATATATATTTTATCATTTAGAAAATTATAATGTTATTATTCATTATCTGTTATTATTCATCTAATAATGAATAAAAATATTTTTACTTTTTTGTTAACAAACATGAATATAATCATATCTTTATATGGCTAGTGATGATGTTTTATTTATTCTAATTTTTGGCCATGTAGAGTATTCTAAACTATTAATTACATTTAATTCATTGAAAATATTTATATAATTTCTTGAATATCCTAACATCACACCAAAAAACACATTCATATTTCTTTTATTTATTTAATATAATTTCACCTTGTTTTGAGTTTCAGACATATAATATTGAAAAATTGGATGATTCAATAGATTTATCATACTGTGTGGTTAGTCTACACAATTATTTAAACAGTATAGTGACCATAAGAATGTGTTCCCCTATTTTAACAAACCAATTTCACAATTTTAGAACATGACTAATCTAATAGTGTAGCCAAACTATGTGGGCTTCCATGCATGTCTAGTATGGATACATGGCTGGCACACGATTCGGAAGGATGTGTAGGAAAATCATGCGTTGTACCTTAGTTATTTTTTTTTACCAAAATAACCCTCTCCCCTTTTACTCCCAAAATCACGTCTCACCTCCCCCTTATTCATTTTAATGATTCACGAATGAGATGTATTCCAAAAGTGACTCCCACATCAAGTCACCTAGATATTTCTAGTACATTTTCTTATGACTTTGATCCAAATAAGTTGAGGTTAGGGTTTCTTATCATCTTTATTATTCTCCAAATTATTCCTTCTCATTATTTCTTATCTAATTTAATATAGAATACTGTTGGATGATTTCAAGGTGGGTATGGGTAGTAAAAACTTTTTTCTTTTTGTTTTTAGATTATTTTTTACATATTTTAAATATTACTTATTATATATTCAATGTACCAGACCATTCACCATTGGGTTGGGGTATTTTCACCCATATCTTACCTTTTAATTTCAGAACCATTGATTTCATTACATATAAATTATTTTTTAATTAACTAATGATAAAATTATGAGTGTTTATTTTAATTCTTAGAAGAAAACAAAATTCAAACCTGGTTTTCCTAGAAAGTGATTAGTTTTTATACTTTTTATTTTGATTTAAATATGATTTTCAAAAACCATGCATACCAAGTGTTTATGAAAATACAGGTATGAATTTTAATTTTTTTAATTATAATATGTTTTTTGGTTTTAAATTTTTTTAAAGATGTTTTATTTGAATTTTACGATGTGCATGGTTTAAGATGATTTGTTTTAAATTTCATAAAGATATTATGAATATTATATTAGCATGAACTAGGATATAAATGTTTTTTTACCAATTATTTAAATTTAAATGAAATACCAATATGTTTAATTGGTACTTTACAAAGAGAATTTTATGACTAAAATACTCTTAATAACTTTCCCATAATATTGTTGAATTAAAACTAGAAAATAATTTCTTCATTATAGGATAAGATAATGGTTAATATCTATTGGTATGGAAAGGGTTAGTTCTAAGGTTGGTTTCTAGAGGTGAGGATTCCTTATTGTTCAAACATATGTGAAATTAAATAAATATTTATGAAAATATAGAAATAACATTGACACGAATAGTTACTTTTATCAATATATGTTTGTATATATTAGCCATGCATATTATTATTATTACTATTATAATATTTTTATTGATTATTGTTTCTTGATGGACTCACCTTATATTTGTGTATAAACATAATGAGGAACCATGAATAGTTAGTGTAATTTAATGAGAGAAAAGTACACTAGTTTAGTAATTCACTATGGCTAGCATCCTTTAGTATGAAAATTACTCTATTTTTGGATGGAGCCCCTCAATTAGGATACATAGGGTAAGACTAAGAATTAGGGTTTCTGTATAGTATTTTGTGAGCTAATTTATATGGATCTCGGTAAGAAATTTTCTAGATCTCCCCATAACCTCCTAGTAATTTTCATGATTCAAAAACATTTGGTTATTCTATGATCAATTATTTATCTACTTATATGGTTATTTTATAATGTTTATGTTTTACTATTTTCTTTTATTTTTAATATTATGAATATCATTATGATTTATTATTTATTCATATTCTATATTTTCTAAAAATGACTATTAAATTTTTTTTAAATGAAAAATAAATGGTTTATGATGCCTATAAGTATTTTCAAATGGTATTTTTAATGTATTTCCATATTTTTCTAAAATTTAAATGGGATTATTTTATTATGAAATTTAAATCCATTTTTAAAGGAAATATTTTTTAAAAATATTTTCCCTTGTAGTTTAATCGTACTCAAAAATGGATTTATAGTCAAATATTAGGTATGTGGTAATGCATATGGTATATTAATGGGAATTTTTATTATCTTTCCTAGATTATATCTCATTTTTAGGTTTTGGTTTAACTTTTTACAAGTTATGGTGAGTTTACTAATTTAGAAGTAAATGGTGAATTATGGAGTCACATTGGGATTAGTTGGTTGTTTTATTTTATTTTAATTTCTTTATATAAAGGTTCATATTGACAATCTATATTTTTCTTATAATCTTTTATGGGTGGTGTTAATGCATGTGGTGATATGAATTTTGGACAAGTTGGGTTATTTATTATGATGGAGTTGGAGGTTTGGATTTGTTTTTATTTCTATGCTACTTTCCCTTTATACATAAATTTTTTATGTGTGGTCATATAATGTTGGGACCCATCATACATGAATTTCATAAAAAACTCCATTACTATTTTAAATTTTTAAGGAAAAAAAATCCCACTTAGTTTTTAAAAAATACAAAACATATCACTAGTGCATGTGGATTGTGAAATACCCTTGGTAATTGATATAGTCTGGATCCGTTTTCTGATAGATATATGTCTTAGGCAGATTCTTGAAAAATGGAAACAAATCTTGTCAGTTAATTGGGCATTAATGGTATATTTGAGGTATATAAGTCATAGGTCAAGAGGATGGGGTGGGAAACATATGGATAGATTTTACTCACCCTGAGCCTCATGTTACCATAGTATATATGGTTATGAGTCTTGAATTTAGATATTTACATATTTTTTAATAATATATTTTTGTATAATTTATTGAATTTTATAATTGTTTTAGTGTTTTTGGGCTGTTTCAAGGTTTTTGTGATTTGGTAAAGTGATGTCAGTGGAAATTGAGGCACCAAAAACTCATGTGGATTGATAAAAAAAATATATCATGTGTTCCTGGTTCTAATATACTCTCATTAGTAGTTTAATGATTCCCCCATCATCCATAAAACAATGTGGTCCAACCATACATGTCCATAAACCACTTGAGATATTTCATTATTAAATTCTTTAGTGTTTAGAATAATCTTTGAGTAGTATATTAACATGTTTTGGTCTAATTTTTATGATGTTTTGAAGGGGGTATATTTTTTATAGTAAAAGTTTGTTTTGAATTGGATGATGTTAATCTATAAATTTTTTGAAAGGGGTTTTATGTTTTGAGGCTCATGAAGTTGTTTTGAAAAGAAACTTTTAACGTGTTTAGATTATTTTATATGGGAATTTGATTTTATATGAATGGATGTGTAGATTTTAAACATGGTATAAATGAGAAATAAATGTTTTTGAAATTAGAGTGTATAGATACAAATTTTTTGAGTAAGTTTTTAAGATTTATAAATTCATATATGGGGTTTTAAAGTGGGTTGAAAGTTAAATTTTATATTTAGGAAGAGCTTGATATGTTTGAGTTCTTGTTCTCATTTGATTCTTAGGTTGATGTTATGGGTATATATTTTCTTTAGGGTAGATGGTATTTGGGTTTTCGGTTATTGTAACATAGAGTTTTGGATTTATTTATTATTTGGAGTGTTCTCCCATAAAAGTATCAATGAATTGTTGTAATTTGACACATGAGGTATTTCCATGATGAATGTATATAGGGATTTATGTGTATCTCTTTTAATTTCCATTTCTACCCATTATCTATATGAGGTGGTGGGGATGGGACATTTTAATTTTTTTTTCATGTTTTTAGACTGGTTTAGATACTTGAGATGTTGTGGAGTGACTCAAGGTGTCAGTGAGAGTCTGTCGCTACCTTAGGACAGTATTGGGAGATTAATTGAGAGAATATTCCATATGGTAGTTATTTTTTTGGATGATAGGCCTAGGGTGGAAGTCCTGTGAGTGGTTATATTTTCAAGAAAATTTTTGGGGGGGTATTCTTCTCGAATACCACTCAATATATATGATTTGTTTAATAATTATTAGTTGGTTTACTTAGGTTCCTTAAAATTATTGGATTCTGATTGATTCCTTGAGAATAAGTCCCAGTTTCTTTTTGGATATTGATTGTAGTTTAGTAATTTGTGAGGTAATCATATTTTCCTTCTTTCATTTTCCATTATTCCTACCTTTATATAATCATCTTGATCCTTGCTATTTTGTTTTGGGTAGTTCTTTTTCTTCAACATATTTATATAATGATTCATTGTTCTCATGAGACTGTGTTGATGAATGCATTTCTTTTTTGAATCACTTGTTAGTAGAGATTTTAACACATGGAGTATTTCTATGATGAGTGTTTATTGGGATTTAGGTGTATCTCTTTAAAATTCAATTTCTACCCATTATCTATATGTGGTGGTGGGGATGGAACCTTTAAATTTTTTTTTCATGTTTTTTAGATTGGTTTACAAAGAGGATTTTGTGACTAAAATACTCCTAATAACTTTACCATAAGACTGTTCAATTAAAATTAGAAAATATTTTCTCCATTATAAGATAAGATAATGGTTAGTATTTATTGGTATGGAAAGGGTAAGTTCTAGGTTGGGTTTCTGGAGGTGAGGAGTAATTATTGTTCAAATATATGTGACTCTAAATAAATTTTTATGAAAATATAAAAATAACATTGACAAAAATAGTTACTTATATCTATATATGTATGTATATATTAGTCACGCATATTATTATTATTACAATTATTATATTTTATTGATTATTGTTTCTTGATGGACTCACCTTATATTTGTGTATTAACATAATGATGAACCATGAATAGTTAGTGTAATTTAATGAGAACATACTATACAAGTTTAGTATTTCACTCTGTCTAGCATCCTTTAGTATGAACATTACTCTATTTTTGGATGGAGCCCCTCGATTAGGATAGATAAAGAAGACTAAAAAGTAGGGTTGCCGTATAGTATTTTATGAACTAATTTATATGGATCTTGATAAGCAATTTTCTATATCTCCCCACAACCTCCTAGTAATTTTCATGATCAAAAAACTTTTGGTTATTCTACGATGATTCCTTTTTCTACTTATATGGTTATTTTATAATGTTTATGTTTAGATTTTTTTCTTTTATTTTTATTATTATGAACATCATTATGATTTATTATTTCGTCATATTCTATATTTTATAAAAATAACTATTATACATTCATCAAATGAAATATAAATGGGTTATGTTGCCTATAAGTATTTTCAAATGGTGTTTTTAATGTATTTCCCTATTTTTCTAAAATATAAAATGGGTTATTTTAATAAGAAATTTAAATCCATTTTTAAAGGAAATATTATTAAAAAATATTTTCCTTTGTAGTTTAGACGTTCTAAAAATGAATTTATAGTTAAATATTAAGTATGCGGTAATGCAGATGGTGGCTTAATGGGAATTTTTATTATCTTTCACATAATATATCTCATTTTTAGGTTTTGGTTTAAGTTTTTAAAAGTTGTGGTAAGTTTACTATTTTGGGATTAAATGGTGAATCATGGAGTCGCATTGGGGTTAGTTGGTTGTTTAATTTTATTTTAATTTCATTATATAATGTTATAAATCGACAATCTATATTTTTCTTATAATCTTATATGGGTGGTGTTTTTGCATGTGGTGATATGAATTTTGAATAAGTTTGGTTATTTCTTATGATGGATTTGGAGGTCTGGATGAGTTTTTATTTGTATGTTACTTTCTCTTTATACCTATATTTTTTTATGTGTGTTCGCATAATTTTTTGACCCATAATACATGAATTTTATAAAAAAATACATTACTATTTTAATTTTTTAAGGTAAAAAACAATCCCATAGAGATTTTTACTACCACAGAACTTATCGCTAGCCCGTGTGGATTTTGAACTACCCTTGAGAATTGATATAGTCTGGATCTGTTTTTTGATGGATATATGTCCTAGTATGGTTCAGGAAAAAATGGAAAGAAATATTTTTAGTTAATTGGACATTAATGATAGATTCGAGGTAGAGAAGTTATAGGTCAAGATGATGGAGTGTGAAACATATGGATAGATTTTACTCACCCGGAGCCTCATGTTACCATAGTATATTTGGTTGTTTGTCTTGAATAATGATATTTAAATACTTTTTAATAACATATTTTTTTTACAATTTATTGAATTTTTTAATTGTTTTAGTGTTTTTGGGTTATTTCAAGGTTTTTATGATTTGGGAAAATGATGTCTGTGGAAATTGAGGAACCAACAACTCATGTGGATTGATAAAAAATATATATCTTCTGTGAATGGTTATAATATACTCTCATTAGTAGTTTAATGATTCCCCCATAGTCCATAAAACAATTTAGTCCAACCATACATGTCCATAAACCACTTTATATTTTTCATTATTAAATTCTTTAGTGTTTGGAATAATTTTTGAGTAGTATATTGACATGATTTGGTCTAATTTTGATGATGTTTTAAAGGGGGTATATTTTTTATATTAAAAGTTTGTTTTTAATTAGATGATTTTAATCTATAAATTTATTCAAAGGGGTTTTATGTGTTGAGGCTCATGAAGTTATTTTGAAAAGGAACTTGTAACATGTTTAGATGATTTTATATGTGAATTTGATGTTATATGAATGGATGTGTAGATTTTAAATATGGTATCAATGGGAACTAAATGTTTTTTGAAATAGGATTGTATTGATACAAATTTTTTGAGTAAGTTTTTAAGATTTTTAAATTCATATGTGGGGTTTTAAAGTGGTTTGAAAGTTAAATTTTATATTTAGGAAAAGCTTGATATGTTTTAGTTCTTGTTCTCATTTTATTCTTAGGTTGATGTTACTGGTATATATTTTCTTTGCGGTAGATGGTATTTGGGTTTTGGGTTATTGTAACTTAGGGTTTGGGATATATTTATTATTTGGAGTGTGCTCCCATAAAAGTATCAATGAATTGTTGTAATTTGACAGATAGAGTATTTCCATGATGATATATGTTTTATAAACCCTTATATATTATGCATAAAATGTGTTGTTATCTTTACATGGCACCTCTATGGGATATGTTATCAAAACCTATGTAAGGGTGGCTCAAAACATTTAAAATAATTAACATGTATTGTAGAAAGTTCTTCTAAATTAAATGGAACATAAAACATGAATTTTTATAGGATTGAACATGACTTTGTGAAAGGAGATATCAGGTTTTAAAATTTTATGTACATAATGGACACCGAGAATTCACCATGTCATTATCATGGTCATGGTGTATTCTTGGTTTCCAAAATAGTTTAAGGGAGATCTCTATATAATTCTTAAATATATGGTCAACATTTGTGCTATGAGTTTATCATTTTGAATTATATACTTCTTTCATCTATTGTTATAATATTCAAAGTCTCATAATTGAATATTCTATGAGATTAAAGATCATAATTGGCATCCTAAATTAAGAATTATTTCAATTACATAACTACTATTTATTTTAATGGATTATTTATTAAATTCTATATTTTTTTAAAAAAAATTTAGAACATGCACTATTTTTATTATTATTTCATATTTCTATTCATTTCTTGCCCATATTGAATATTTTGTTTTTCTTTGTCTTATATATATTTGTTAATTTTATATATATTATGTAAATATATTTTAGAGTGATTTATAGAGAATTAAAAAATTAATAGGTTGGTCAATACATAAATTAATATTCATGCTACATGAGATTCAAAATTTGAAATGATTAGAATTTAAATATTCCATCTTGAATGGATTATTGGGAAATGATTAAAAGTTTTCATGAATTTATTTTTTGATATAAAATTCTTATTATCATGATATGTAATATTTACTATCTATTTTTTTGGTATATTTTTATGTAGTTTATTATTTTTATCTTATAGAGTATTGAGTATAATAATATCCACTCCCCATAAATATTATTTTTAGAATTTGTTATCAAGGATCATGAAGATTATGGTAGCGAGTTGTTATTCTATTTATAGTGGTTAAAGCTAGAAAGTATGGAGTTTTGAAATTTTAAAACCACTATTTTAGCCACACATTTCAATATTTTGATGTGTGACTAAGATAATGGATTCAACATTTTTCACTAAATTTTAAAATATTTTCTTGTGTACCCCTACTATATTTTCATCATTAAGAAGGGCATACACACTAAATGTTCTATAATCCAACAACTTACTTCAATAGTTATTCAATGAGTTTTATTATTATATAATTCTTCGCACTCTAACTATACACAATTCAAATTTATACACATATTATTTGTTTCACAATGTTATTTTACCATTACAAAATATATGGGGGTTTTATTTGTTCCCATAAAAGAAAATAGGACTTATTTCTACACCTTGAGAGTCCCTGGTTATTTTAACCTATAAAATTGTAGAGAAATGGAAAAAATATATAAGAATATACTATAGTTATACTCTTGTATAATACTAGGTTCTAAATTAATTGTAAAATATTATAGGAATAGATGGCTCTTATAAGAGTCTATGTTTGGTCTATTATTGTAAAAACTGGGTTTTACAGAAGCTAAAAAATAAAAGAGGAGAAAAAAACTCCCCAAAAAGTATATGTTTTATATACTCCAATGGAAATTAAAGTAGAAAAAGTATTTCTTATTAAGTGCCCATAATGGGTCTTGTCTTATAAAAGTATGGGTTTTTTTGTTTAAACATGAAAAATAAAATGTTTTCAAGGTAGTGACATTATGTGTTAAAATGTTTGTCTATAAAGGGTAGTGATCCCCTACAAAATTCGATATTCCTATGGATGGTGTAATTATATATCTGTTTGAGAGGAGTAAATAATAGACATAAATTCATGTTGATCCATAATAATATAAAATAAATATTCTCTCTTTTTCATTTCCTTTTGTTTTTCTTATTTTTTAAAATATGTATGGTCAAATCACTTTATATGTCAGTCCACTTAATTATTTAAGTAATTTTTTACCTAGATTACATTTTTAAATTTAATAATACGCCCCACTTTTTTTCTATGACATCACCACTTTGGGGCCAAAAAATTGGTAATCCATTTTGAATATTCTAATGGAATAGTCTATTTAATTTAATTAATTATATACCTTTTCCACTAACTTTTATCACAATCATAACTATATAAGGTAATGAAATTTTTTATAAATATATTTCTTAGATAAAAAATGGGATGAATATTATATTACCACTATAATTAAATGGTAGTATGTATATTAAGTATAAGTCATAGGTCAAATCTATATAATGGTGATTGATATTTAATTTTGTGATATTATAATAAAATAATAGGTTTCACTAAAATTTGATCTAGTTGATTTGTGAGGTGAAGTTGGTATTAAATATGATTTTAATTATAAAGTTATGTATTTTTTTGTTTTTAATGAAAATGCTTTTACATTATTTAGATATACAAATTATCATGGAATATTGAAAGAGTGTTAGATAACCATTTTCAAAGAAGTGAGTACCATGAATTCTAGTTTTTTAGTGTTAGGATATCTGGACACATTCATGTATAGATCCAAGCAATGAAAAATGGAAAACAAAAACACCCTAAAAGATAAATTAATTAACATATACCATATTCAAATTTATATAACTAAAATCTTATACTTTATGGATATAAAATGAAGTGAAACATTAAACCCAATTTTTCTAAAGCATAAAAATAAATGAAAAGTCCAAAAGAAGTAATGTAGTTTTTGACTAAATGAAGTGATTTTAAATGATCTAACAACAAGGTTAAAATTCATATTGAAATCATTAAAATTTCACTTATGAAAACAATATTCTTATTGGAACATATTCAACTCTGCATTCTTTCTCTTATACTAATTTCAGTTAATATTCTAGAAAATATATAATTTTTTTTTAATTTTTGAGTGTAAGTAAAAATAGAAATTCCAATTCTGATTCTGATTCTAATTTTAATTATATTTTTTTGTAAATAGTGTGATTATTATCAACAATAGATTAAATTTATGATTTATAAACATATTATACATAAAAATTTATAATAAAATTCCTGAAAAAAGGAATTTGTCTCTTAAAATAAAAAATATTGATTCTTAGATTTTGAGACTCAAATAGAAATGTGATAAATTAAATGATGAGAATGAAAAATTAAGAAATGTAGATTTTGGTTCTAATAGAATGGTTTTTGATTTTTTAAAGTGAATTTAAAATGAAAATGGAATTCTACATGATGAAATTGAATATTTGAAACAAAATTTAACTAAACTTTTTCAATGAAGAGAAATTTATAACAAATAATGTGATTAAATAAAATAAAAAAATATAAAAATGTACTAGGAAATGATCCTTTATTCCCACCATGTTCAATAATAAGTTTTTAAAAGGGAACTCTAATTTCATTTCATCAATTTATAGTTTCAAATTTGGAGTTTATTTTTATTATGTATCAAATTCTCCATTAAGTTTCAGTCAATAGCTTAGTCATAAACAATCTTACTTGTCTAAATATACTTTCAAAACTAAAATTTCTAGCCCATAACTATCTTTTTTTCTTAATGAGCTTTTTCTAATCACATAGGATTTAAATTTCTCTGAACTCTAATGTAAATTTTGTTTTTGGTTTCATATCATTATATTTTCATTATTAGAATGTTGAAATCATCATTATAAATTATATTTATTATTTCATCATGGTAAACTTATATATATTTTATCATTTATAAAATTATAATGTTCTTATTCATTATCTATTATTATTCATCTAATAATGAATAAAAAAATTTTAATTTTTTTCTTACAAACATGAATATAATCATATCTTTATATGGCTAGTGAGGATGTTTTATTTTTTCTAATTTTTGGCCAAGTGGAGTATTAGAAACTATTAATTACATTTAATTCATTGAAAATAATTATATAATTTTTTGAATATCCTAACATCACACCAAACAAAAAATTCATATTTATTTTATTTATTTAATAGAATTTTACCTTGATTTGAGTTTCATACAAATAATATTGAAAATTTTTATGATTCAATAGATTTATCATACTATATGGTTAGTCTACAGAGTTATTTATAAAGAATAGTGACTATTAGAATGAGTTCCCCTATTTTAACAAACCTATTTCAAAATTTTGGAACAAGACTATTATAATAGCGTGGAAAAATGATGTGGGTTTCCTTGCATGTCATGTATGGATCACATGGTTGGCACACGATTTGGAACGACGTGCAAGAAAATCATGTGTAGTACCTCAGTTATTTTTTTGACCAAAATAACCCTCTCCCCTTTTACTCCCAAAATCACGTATCACCTCCCACTTATTCTATTTAATGATGCACGAATGAGATGGATGCCAAAAGATACTCCCACATCAAGTCACCTAGTTATTTCTAGAACATTTTCTTACCATTTCGGTCCAAATGAATTTTGGTTAGGGTTTCTTATCCTATTTATTCTTCTCCATATTATTACTTCTCATTATTTATTCTGTCTTTCACTATGGAACACTGTTGTATGATGACAAGGTGGGTATGGGTAATAAATACCTTTTTATTTTTGTTTTTAGATTATTTTTTACATATTTCAAATCTTACTTATTCTGTATTCAAAGTACCAGACCATTCACCATTGGATTGGGGCATTTTCACCCATATCTTAACTTTTATTTTCAGAATCATTGATTTCAGTGCATATAAATTATTTTTTAATTAACTAATGATAAAATTATAAGTGTTTATTTTAATTCTCAGAAGAAAAAAAAAATTAAAACTTGGTTTTCCTAGAAAGTGATTAGTTTTTCTACTTTTTATTTTGGTTAAAATATAATTTTCTGTAACCATGCATACCAAGTGTTTACGAAAATACCAGTATGAATTTTAATTTTTTTTAAATTAATATATTTTTTTGGTTTTAAATTATTTTAATGATGTTTTATTTGAATTTTACGACGTGCATGGTTTCAGATGAGGTGTTTTTAATTACATAAAGATATTATTTATATTAAATTAGCATAAAATAGGATATAAATGTTTCTTACCAATTCTTTATATTTAAATGAAATACCAATATGTTCAATTGGTACTTTAAAAATAGGATTTTGTGACTAAAATACTCCAAATAACTTTCCCATAAGACTGTTGAATGAAAACTGTAAAATATTTTATCTATTATAGGATATGATAATGGTTAATATCTATTGGTATCAAAAGGGTTAGTTCTTAAGGTGGGTTTTTGGAGGTGAGTATTACTTATTGTTCAAACATATGTGACTTTAAATAAATATTTATGAAAATATAAAAATAACATTCACACAAATAGTTACTTATATCTATATATGTATGTATATATTAGTCATGCATATTATTATTATTACAGTTATTGTATTTTTATTGATTATTGTTTCTTGATGGACTCACCTTCTATTTTCGTATGAACATAAAGAGGAAACATGAATAGTTAGTGATATTTAATGAGAACATACTACACAAGTTTAGTATTTCACTATGGCTAGAATCCTCTAGTATGAACATTACCTTATTTTTGGATGGAGCCCCTCGATTAGGATAGATAGGGTAAGACACAGAATTAGGGTTGCCGTATAATATTTCGTGAACTAATTTATATAAATCTCAGTAAGCAATTTTCTAGATCTACCCATAATATCCTTGTAATTTTTATGATTTAAAAACTTTTTGTTATTCTATGATGATTTCTTTTTCTACTTATATAGTTATTTTATATTGTTTATATTTAACTTTTTTCTTTTATTTTTACTATTATGAACATCATTATGATTTATTATTTCTTCATATTATATATTTTCTAAAACTAACTATTAAACATTCCTTAAATGAAAAATAAATGGGTTATGAAGCCTCTAAGAATTTTCAAATGGAGTTTTTATTGTATTTCCCTATTTTTCTAAAATTTTAAAAGGATTATTATATTAATAAATTTAAATCCATTTTAAAGGAAATATTTTTTTTAAAAATATTTTCCCTTGTAGTTTATACATACTAAAAAATGGATTTATATTTAAATATTAAGTATGTGGTAATGTATATGGTGGCTTAATGGGAATTTTTATTATCTTGCCTATATTATATTTCATTTTTAGGTTTTGGTTTAACTTTTTACAAGTTATGGTGAGTTTACTATTTTGGAAGTAAATGGTGAATCATGGAGTCACATTGGGGTTAGGTGGTTGTTTTATTTTATTTTAATTTCTTTATATAAAGATTCAAATTGACAATCTATATTTTTCTTATAATCTTTTATGGGTGGTGTTTATGCATGTGGTGATATGAATTTTGAATAAGTTGGGTTATTTCTTATAAAGGAGTTGGAGGTGTGGATGAGTTTTTATTTCTATGTTACTTTCTCTTTATACATATATTTTTTTATGTATGGTCATATAATGTTTGGACCCATCATATATGAAATTTATAAAAAAATCCATTACTATTTTAATTTCTTTAGGGAAAAAACAACCCCACTTAGTTTTTTACTACCACAAAACTTATCGCTAGCCCGTGTGGATTATTAAATACCCTTAGAAATTTATATAGTATGGATCTGTTTTCTGATGGATATATTTCCTAGGCAGGTTCATAAAAAAATGGAAAAATATCTTGTTAGTTAATTTGACATTAATGGTAGATTCTAGGCAGGGAAGTCATAGGTCAAGAGGATGGGATGGGAAACATATGGATAGATTTTACTCACCCCGAGCCTCATGTTACCATAGTATATTTGGTTGTGAGTCTTGAATTATGATATTTAAATATTTTTTAATAATATTTTTTCATATAATTTATTGAATTATTTAATTGTTTTAGTGTTTTTTGCTTGTTTCAAGGTTTTTATTATTTGGGAAAATGATGTCAGTGGAAATTGAGGCACCAACAACTCATATGGATTGATAAAAAATATATATCATGTGTGAATGGTTCTAGTATACTGTCATTAGTAGTTTAATGATCCCCCTATAGTCCATAAAACAATGTGGTCCAACCATACATGTCCATAAACCACTTGCGATTTTTGATTATTAAATTTTTTGTTGTTTAGAATAATTTCTGATTATTATTTGGACATGATTTGGTCTAATTTTTAAGATGTTTTAAAGGGGGTATATTTTTTATAGTAAAAGTTTGTTTTTAATTGGATGATGATAATCTATAAATTTATTCAATGGGGTTTTATTTTTTGAGGCTCAGGAAGTTATTTTCAAAAGGAACATGTAACGTGTTTAGATGATTTTATATGGGAATTTGATGTTATATGAATGGATGTGTAGATTTTAAACATGGTATCAAGGGGAACTAAATGTTTTTGAAATTGTAGTGTATAGATAAAAAAATTGAGTATCTTTTTATAATTTTTAAATTCAATGTGGGATTTTAAAGTGTTTTGAAAGTTAAATTTTATATTTAGGAAAATATTTATATGTTTGAGTTCTTGTTCTCATTTTATTCATAGGTTGATGTTATGGTTATATATTTTATTTGTGGTAGATGGTATTTGGGTTTTGGGTTATTGTAACTTAGGGTTAGGGATTTATTTATATTTGGAGGGTGCTACCATAAAAGTATCAATGAATTGTTGTAATTTGACAGATACAATATTTCCATGATGAATGCTCATAGGGATTTAGGTGTATTTCTTTTAATTTCCATTTATACCCAATATCTGTATGGAGTGGTGGGGATGGAACCTTTTAATTTTTTTTCTGTTTTTAGATAGGTTTAGATACTTGAGATGTTGTGGAGTGACTCATGGTGTCAATGAGAGTCTGTCACTGCCTTAGGACAATATTGGGCTAGATCTTGAATGCCTTTCTTATTTGAAACACTTGTTAGTTGAGATTTTAAATAGTGGGAAGACTCACTGCGGGTCTCCTTCATCACCTTTTCTTCTTAATTTTTAGGTTTGAGAGGTGTTGGTGACTTTTATTTTAATGTAGTGGTTTTGGTTATACATGGAGTGGTTAGAGTTTATTTTGTGGTTTAATTTACATTCTAATTAAATTTCCGGTTTTGGTCCTCTATTTAAATTCAATTAAATTCAAGGGGAAGAAATGGTTATGGTGGAGAAAATTTTCACATTTTTACTACCACATCCCTAATTATTTATCTATTAATTGGAATTTGACATTTTTTTGAGTTTCAGACATTTAATTTTGACATATTTAAATATTATAAGGATTTAGATTGTTACATGGTTAGTTAAATCATACTGTGAAAATTAATATGAGTCTATAGTTTTATTATACCCATTTCACATGGTTGCAACATAGGTTTTCCCACCATGTAAAAAAACTATGAGCGGTCCTAGGTGTGTCATGTATGGGGTGAATAATTGGTTCATTTATTGGTTAACTCTGTCACCAAACCATGTGATATACCAAGGTTGGTAATTTTAAAAAAATACCCATATCCCTTTTAGAAAAAAAAATCAGGTGTCACCTCCTTCTATTCTCACATAATGAATGACTAGGAGGGATGCCATGGCTACCTCCCACCTCATACCTCCCTCGGATTTTTGGTTCCTCTTCTTATGATTTCGAGAAGAATTGGTCCCAATTATGGTTCTACCTCATTTTCTATTTTCATTATCTTAAAATATCATTTTCCTTTTACTCCCTTTTAGAAACAATAACTATTGGTTGAACCCTAGGTGGGTTGGGATTTCTAAAACCTAGTAGTTTTGATTTATTGGGTATGTAATACATCTTTTGTTTCTTAATCATCACATATTTGAAGTTTTATACCCATTTACTTTGATTTGGTGTAGGTTTTTCCCATATAAAAATCTATTATATTTGGAATTATTTATAAAATACTATTTAAATTTTTGTTTTAATTACATAAAGATAATATTATGAGTTTTTAATAAATTTATCAGAAGATAACTTGATTCAAAAAAAATTTCGTGAAAATATATTCATTTTTAAATTTTATATATTTCTTAAAAATAAATTTCCCTAACCATGCACACTATATGTTTATGAAACCACCCTTATGACTTTTAAAATGTAGCTTGAAATTCATAATGTGTTTTTATTCTCAATTTGATTTTAAAAAGAGTTTATGATAATTTTATAGTGTTCTTTGTTTATGATGTGAAATCTTGAATTTTTTGATGATATTACATGTTTTATATTGACATAAACATGGTTTTAAAAGTTTTATTCCTATTTACTAAATTTAAAATAATTATTAAAGGGTTGGTTCACACTTTGAAAAGTGGATTTTAGGATGATTATACTTAATATAAATATCTTGTTAGTTATTTATTTTAATATTAGTAAAACTTGTCCAAAATATGGGATATTTTTTATTCAATATATCTTGACATGGTATAGGGATATTCAAAGGTGTCTTTTCAAAGGTAATATTTTCTTATGGTTTATAATTATGTGATTATATATAAATGTTCTTCAATAATATAAAAATAACATTGATATATATATATATGTATATCTGTATTTATATCTCTTTTAGTTATTTTTTATAAATATATGTTTAGAATATAATAATAATAATAACAACAATATTATTATTTATTTCTATTTCTTGATAAAATCACCACCCATTTGTGCATTATGACATGAGAGAACTAAAAGTAGCCGGTTAAATTTTAGTGAGAACAAACTGTACTGGTTTAGGATTCCTCTCTTGTTAGTTTTCATTAGCATGAAGTTCATTATATTCTATGATTGATCCCATCAATTTGGTCAAGTAGTATAACATTGAGCATTATGGATGCTAGATTGCACTTGTAATACCGGTTTATAATGATTTGGTTGAGTAATTTTATAGATATTCACTTGATATCCTTGGTATTTCCTTGATCCCATATTCCTTGTTATTCTATGATGATTAATTTTTCTACTTATATATTTATCTTATTTTGATTAACATTTATTACCACAATTTTTTTTTATTTTTATTACTATTATTATGACTCATTATTATTTTATATGCTCAATTTTCTAAAAATAACTAGATTCCTTTTATTAAATGAAGATAAAAGTGTTTACGATTCTTATGAGTCTTTTAAAAGGATGTTTTTAAGGTGTTAACACATTTTTCTAAAATTTTAAAGGGATTATTTTATTTAAATTTACAAAAACTTATTTTAAAGAAAATTTAAAAAAAATATTCATAAATTTATATTAAAATAACTTCTAATCGATCTATAATTAAAGGATAATCATGTAGAAATGTGAGTGGTGAAATAGTAGGAATTTTTATCCTCACAACTAGATTATATCTTAGTTTTAGTTTTCGGTTCAGTTCTTGACTGATCTTAGAGAATTAACTATTTTGACACTCTATAGTGATTCATGGAGTCACATAGTGGTTATTTCATTATTTTATAGTTATTAAATTTCATTTATACATTGTATAAATTGACCAGACCTTATTTTATCATCCTTTTAATGGTTTTTCTTTATGCATGAATCATTATTGATGTTCAATAAATGGGGTTGTTTCTTGAGAGGGAGTTGGAGGAAAGGGTGAGTTGTTTTTGGGATTTAATTTATATATATAGTTTTTACTTATTTATATGTGGGATTCCAATGTAAGAACACATATTTATAGAATATTAATAAATGTTTTGGAAATTGATTAAACTTTTATAGGAAACATAAATCTCATAGAGTTGTTTCCAATGCCCCATCACATGTTACTATCTCACAGGGTTTAGGAACACCTATTGGTATATACACTAGGATGACTTGAGTGTCCTATGGATATAAATTCTGGGATGGCTCATGAAAACTAACATGTTTCATGGATCCTTGAAGTTATCAATGTTTTTACATATAATATTTTCTCTATGTTTACAAAGATAAAATATAAATAATATATAAAATAGTTCAGATTGTTTTGAAATTATGAATTCATTCCCTACTTCTAAATTTTTTAAATAGGTTATTTTTTAAATACTAATTTAAATATTAAAAGTTTAAATTTGGTTGAAATATATATAAATATACTCTATTTTAATCGAAAATGTTTATTATTTATAAAATTATATTCTTGAATATTGTATATGTTTTAGGAGGAGTAATTATATATTTTAGTAAAAATATATTTAAAATTATTCAATTTATTGGGGAAGATAACATTGTTCAAATTATAAAAGTTTTCTTAAGGAAATAGTTCTATTGATTCTATTCCAAACATATTAAAACATAAAATCTATTTTATTTTTACATGAGTGCACTGAATTTCTAGATCTATATTTTAATCTAAAATCATATCGAAACATTTGGATATATTAATTTTTTAATTATGTTCTTGGTTATTTGGACATGTTGTCTCTCATTTATTTTTTTTCAAAAAGGATAATTTTCAAAATCAATTTTAATATGTTTGATCATAATGGTTATATATTTTTTATTTTTTAATAAGTTTAATATGAATAAAATTTTATAATTTTTTTTTAAATTCTGAATCTACGAATATTTCTCTTTTTAACACCATTCAAGAAGGTTTTTTCAAACATCCAAATCTAAATTATGTTTTAATATCTATAGATATATTTAAATGGAATTTTGAATTTAATTATGAACTTTCAAGTTCAAAAATTTCTAGTAAATATTTAGTTCATGTTACTATGATTTTCAGATTTATATTTTGTTTTAGTACGTGTATATTTCAATATTATTTTTATCAAATATTAGTTATAAGTAATTTTTTTTGATTTTTTTTAATTTCAAAGTGTTTTGTGGGTCCTTGCAAGAATATGGTATTATTTTTTATAGTATAATTTTAAAATTCATGTATAGTTGCTTCCCTAATTGTGACACTACAAAATATATAATCATAAAAGTGTTTTCATAGTTTTAATTTTTTCTGCAAAATGATTAGACGTTACCCGGGTGGAAAATATAATTGTATAATAAAAAACAATTTTAAAAATTTCTAAAGTAAAGAAAGTATACAAAGATCCATTTTCAAAAGGAGAATATGTTAATTAGGTATGTAATAAAAAATAATGATATCATTACCACTTATCCTTTTTTTCACAAGTCCATCATCAAAGAAATCGTCTTCCCAATATGGACGTGTGATAAAGAAGATCATGAATGAGAGAACATCCAATTATCTGATCCATTGAGCAAATAGTTTTCTTGAGAGATAAAATTGGCCAATTCCCATAAAATTCACAATTATGGAAGAATACAACTAACTAAAAAGTATTTTATTTACCATATTTCATTCCATTTCAACTACATTGATTAGCCCAAGAATGTTAACCTCTTAGAAATGATGTAATTCCACAAGGACCATAAATACATCCCATGATATCACTATTATGATAATAAAAAATTTCTCCAATGAAGGATGATCCTAGGTTTCCTATGGATTCCCCATCCAAATTGAATTTTATCTATCTAATAAATGGATATTTATATATGATTTCCTGATTTATATAATATTAATGATAATATCCTTCTATGTCCATAAATTTTTTGAATAGAAAAAGTCATGCATAGAAGTGTTTTATCTACCATGCTATCGAGGATTAGAATTCATTACTGTAGTTTTGTTTTTCACTAGAGTATATTGAAGATTATCATGTGGATTCTCTTTGATCATTTTATTCCCATTATTATATATGACATGAATAAGTTCAATGAATTCCTCATGGAATATGTTAGACTATTTTGGTTAATATTAAATTCGATCATAATCTTCAAGGAACACTTATACAAAGTTATTTTGAGGGATTCATACTTATAAAATTTCCAATTTTATATTCCATAGTGATGAGGTATTAGAAAAAATCAAGAAAAAGTGATTGAGATCATCCCTATGTTGGTGGCCTAAAATTCTTCTAGAATAGAGTGAGATACTCACAACTTTGTCGCAGGCGTTGATCAGAAGATTAGAGTGGTTTATTCTTCTTAGAAAATTAATCTATATAGATTAATATATATATTAGTCAATATTCTAATCCATCCATAACTAATCCCCTAAATTTAATTTTGATAAAAAAATCATAGAGGTGATTATCCTACTGGATGATGGTTCGCAGATCAAGAATTCATCTTGATTAATGAAGATATAGTTACCAATAACCTCTTTTACCTCATTGGTAAGTAACTAAGAGGTAGTATCCAATTACAACTTTATTATGGAATTGATTTCCATAATTGGGAAAAAATATTTATGGAGATATAGTGAAGGTTTTCATATCCAATTATCAAACAAAAATTTAAGAGAGATGTTTTTGTTAACTAACTAGTGGTCTTGATAGGTAATGATGGAAAATGAATCCTTTAAGACTATCCAAATACTAGTTCATGTAGTTATGATTTTTTGAAACTAAATTATATAAAAAAATAGGTCTGATAAATCCCTGATTCCTTGATTTTTCATTGAAAACCATTCACGTGAAGTGAGCCAATATATCATGGTTAAAATGGATAGTATTTTGTTGACTTAATGGACTCAAAGAGAATTAGGTTTCCAGAACTTCTTCCAATGTACAATAGAAATTATGCACTCTAGAATGATATCAATCTATAAATTTTTTTATAGAGGTGTTAATGCTCTTTATAAATATATAAGGCCACTTTTTGACTATGAGTGAGTATAAAAAATAATACATGATATTGTGTTTAACAAGATAGAACCTACCATACATTGAATTGAAATACCCATTATCAAATTTCCAGCTCTTTGGTGATGTAAATCTTCCTAATATAAGATATATTCTTTCCTAAATAATAAAATGATTTATTCAAGTTAATCTATTAGCTCAAAAACATTTCATAATGTCTATATTTATATGTGATATTCCTATATTTCTTTTTTATACCCTTGTGTAAAAATAATTATTTAATCATCATATAATAAATGTAATGGATCCTGGATCCCTCTGAAAGGTCTAATTGGATTTATTTTTCAATTTTTAGTCATATTAATAATTATCCTAGTTATGTAATCATATATAAGTTAAAATAAAATGTTTAAAAGGGGATAAATATATGTCACACATATTGATTAATTCATTTATCCCTCTAAATATCCATTAATAATGTAACATCCCACCCCTCATTTGCATGAGAAGGCGGAAGGACATTACACGGCCTTAAGAGACACACTCAAGGTTAAAAAGGCTATAAATAAATTAAAAGGACCTAAATTAAAGTGGGGGTAGATTTTAATAATGAAAATAAAACAACCTAGCCAAAAAAATATTTAGAAAATAAAAAATAAATGATTCATGATAAAAATGTAAACCATATCAATAAAATATCATTGATATCAAAACTAAACATTAACAATACCACAATGAAAAACTACAAATCAAATCAATACTCAATGAAAAATATAACATCAAATATCAAAAAATATCTATGCTCCAACATCACCAAACATACCGTGTATCATGAGGTAGTTCTAAATATGTCTGATACTTTACCATTTCCCTTGTCTCAGTAAACAAAATCTACAACATCACCAATTTTCCAAAGTAGGGGTGAGTACTAAAACTCATTACATTTTTTTCAATGACATCCCTACTCTTTCCACTAGGATAATACATTTTAGAAAAAAATATATAAAAATAATTTATATAAAATAATATCTAAAATATTTTATATCAAAATATAAAAAAGTTCCAATGAGACCATTTTTTCAAAACAACATGAAGTTCCAAGGAACGAAACCAAAAAATTTTCTAAACCCATTTTATAAATTCCACTTTTGCATAATACATTCCATTCAACATAACAACACAACTACACATTCATGATTCATCAAGACAACTTCATACTCATGTGTGGTTTCTCTTCAATCTACCATGTCATCACAAGGTAAATATATCAATTGTACCATTACACCTTTAGCACCGAACAAAAATTCATATATCAACTGGACCCTATACATGAAATCAAACTCACACCAATCCATTATGAAAAATAATTCCATAACCTCAATTTAAACCATTTTAATAAAATAATGTTTTTTAAAACAGTTTTCCAAGCATCAAAACCAAACCATCATTTTAAATTCATCATTTTAAAATAAATTTACCAAAATAAATTTCCAATAAAACAACCAATTTCCACAACTACAAAAACCATAACTCAAGAGGTTTATAAAAGATAGATGCACATATAATACAGAATAAATTTTAATCAAAAAAATAAATTTAAAACTATGGTTTCAAATTCTAAATAGATTATTTGAGATTGAATCCACATACATTATTTTTTAGGATGAAAAAAGATGAACGAAACAAAAAACGACCATGAAACCAGGTTAAATCTCCATGAACCCACCATATATCACTTCCCCTATCATAAATCAACCAAATATAATGATGTTTGGAATAAAATATCATATATTTAACCATATTATATGAATATATAAGAAACTAATATAGGGAGAGATTGATATATGTAAAAACTTGTAAAATAACCAAGAATGAACACTTACCACAAGAATCCAACTTCAAATCAGCAAGAGAAACCACCTGATTTTTCAAAATGAGGGGTAGAGACTCTAAAACATTTGAGAGGGAAAAATCTTGAATAATGGACGTTTTGGGAAAAAACTAAGAATTAAAACACAATGTCAACCTAGATCCAATTTTTTATGATATAGTCTTTTAACCTCGCATAAATTATTCACACAGTTAGTCAAACCATGCTAAAACTACGCTCCAGACACTCCTCCAGTATGAACCTCACACGATTGGCTCACACAATTTACAAACCACGTTCCAACCATTCCAAATCCCACTTTCCAAAAAATAAAGATTTCTCCTAGTCTTTCGTAGGGTTTGGTAAACCCGTGAACAGCCTGTGCACCCTCCCTTTTTCTTATATCCCATTACGCACAGTTTCCTATAGGTATTTCATAGTTTTCTTAAACCGTACACCAACTGTTCACCTATAGAAAATCCCCAAAACACTCCAAATGTTCTCCAAACTCTCCAAAAAATCACCCATATACTTTACATACATAATAATCATAAATAAAGTCTTATTAACATAAAAACATGGGTGACATATTCTCCCCAAAATTTTTCTTTCCATCCCCAAAAATTATAATACCATCAATTTCTCTTTCATTTCCTTCTCCCATTCCCAAGTCTCTTGATGAATCTAACATTCTTGCACAAAACCAGCACTAGTCCAATTCTTTTACCATGATGGTCTTTCCCTTTCCTATCCAGAATCTATATCAGGATATATACCAATGAAGTATCCACATCTAGTTCACCACGATCCCATCATATCACAAAGTACAGATAGAATTGATACATTTTCAACTAAGATACACAGAACACATTATGAACCACATTGAACCATAGTGGTAATTCTCACTGATAAGCCACCACACCAACCCATTATAGTATCTCAAAAGGGCCTTTGTATTGAGTAGATAACATGAACTAATTCTGAAAAAGAAAGATTTCCAAGGCTTGGAGAGATCCTTAATAAAGAAAATCACTCGCCGTGAATGAAAAATACCATCGATGATGATCTTCATACTATTTTTGATGACTCAGGGACATCTAAATTCATTTCCTGATCAAATGATTCTCCACTAGTGTCACCTATACAAGGCTTAATCTAACTAGTGAATTTTAATTTGTTTCCACCCAACAAAGGGGAGAATGAAAAGGAAATCCATATAATGCTTCAAACAGATCCATTTGTATTGAGTCCTGATAAATATTCTTATAAGATAAATCCACTAATAGTATTTGATCATCCCATAAGTCACCGAAGATTATTACATAATCAGAAAACATGTCTTCTAAGTATTGTATCATCATTTAAGATTGGATGCCTATTTGAGGATGATACCATACTCATTGTAAACAAGATCCCAAGGGATTTTTGTAAGGATATCCAAAAAATAGAGGTAAACCTTAGATATATATCTAACATGATTGAAACTAGTACAACATAGCTCATTACCACTTCTCAGATAATTATTTTTGAAAATTCATCTATAGTATGAGTTTCTTGAATTGGAATGAAATGAGGCCAACTTTGTGATCTTATCCACTATCACCCATATGGAATCATTTTTATGAACTATTATTGGGAAAATATATAGCTATATACTCTCATTTACAGATAAGAATTGGAAATTTCTACAACATACCTGTTGGTTGCTTTTGCTCTGCCTTAACCTGCTGAAATGTTTAGCACCTTGAAACAATATCATGCACATTCCTTTATATCAATACAAAAAGTACTTTAAATACCTTATACATATTATATATTCTAGGATGCAAAAACCATTGTGAAATGTAGTAATCATGAAGAAGATATTCCAGACAAGCCATTGGTACGACCATCTAATTTCTAAACCACATTACCAAACTATCATTCATCTTCCATCCCTCAATGGTCTTCACACCATTGATTTTTTAACTGATCACAAAACATTTATAATTGGATATATGTGGCTCTTTGACCATTTTTTAACCAATCAAGAACCCCTGAAACTCGAAAGAAAACAAAAATTTCATATTGGTCTTCACATTCCAAATGCAGGTTAGCTAGGAACAACATCAACTACCACACATATGAATCCACTTTTTCTAACAGAGAATATTCCTTTATTCTTAATGCGTCTTCTACTTAGTTACCTATACCCAGAGTATACATATAGTCAAATAAAAACATTTTTAGATATCCATAAATCATATATATATTAGATTCAAATCCCATTGTGATAAAATATGTTTGATGCTTTTAGGATCCATAAAAAAATAATTTTTTCACCAAAGAGGTAATGAGGGGAAGCCCTAAAATCATGGACTATGATAGATAATTCCAAATCATGGACTACAGTAGATAACTCCAAATCATGAGTCATGTAGTTATTCTCATGAATTAATATCTTCCTTGATCCATAAGAAACAACATGCTCTCCTTGCATGAGAACACACCCTAAACCTAATCTCGATTCATCACAATACACCACATACCGTTGTCCTGAATTTTTAAAAATCAAGATAGATGTGGATGTATAGAGAAGATTAAGTACTTGAAATGACTTTTAACATTCATAATTCCATTGGAATAATACATTCTTATTTTTAAAAGTTTTCATAGGGAATTTTATTCATGAAAAATCATGAATAATGTTTTAATAATTACCAACTAAACCAAGAAATATTCATATATCAAAGACATTATTTAAAGGTTTCTAAGAGAAAATAGGTTTTATTTTCTTTGGATCCACTGAAACAAAAACTTCAAAAATGACATGGCCAAGAAAGAATACCTATTATATCCAAAAATCACACTTTTATAAATTATAATACAAATGACGATCCTTAAAGATTCCCAAAATTGACGCTATGTATTTCATATATTAATCCTTTTCCCTTGAATACATCAATATGTCATCCATAAATACCACCACAAAAGAATCCAAATATCACTAAAATATCAAATTAATCAATTAAATAAATACCACTGGCTCATTCATGAGATCTAAAGGCATTAACAGATATTCACAATGGCTATATCTACTTTTAAAAGTTTACTTAGGATTATCCTCCTTCTGAACTCTCAATTGATGATATCCAGATCGTAAGTCAATTTGGGAGAACCCCTGAGATCCCCTAAATTGATTGAAAATATCATTAATACATGGAAGTGAATATATTTTTCTTTAATTTAACTTGGTAAAGATTACGATAATCCACACATAGCCTTAGATTTACATCTATTTTTGGACAATCATGATTGGTGCTACCCATGGAGATGTGCTAGGTCAAATGAATTCTTTTCTTTACATCTCTTCCAACTACATGATTCGTTCCCTTAATTATATTTTTTCCATTAAATAAGATGAAAGGGAAATAAGACTATTCCTCAGAAGGAGATCAATTGTATACTCCACTTATCTCATTAGTGGAAACCCTAAGAAAATATTTGGAAGCACATCTGGAAACTGATCCATAACTATTGGAAAACTATTATCCTAGATCTCTTACATCGATGTCAAAGTCAACTCCACCAACTGGTAAGAGATCATTTGAACTGCTGGTGCCAGTATTCTCATTTCACATACTTTTCTCCTATAAAGAGATGCTTGATTCCATCCTCAAACAGAGAACTAAATTTTATGCTATAATAATAGATGTGAACTTTGAATTTTTTATACCAATACATGCATAGGATTATATCAAAGAAATCCATATCTAGAATAGATAAATCCCATTTCAGATTGGATATATCAATAGTTATAGAACATGTTCTACACAAAACTTCTCTATATTATTTTTGACTAAAAGGAGTTTGAATTTTTATCACAGAATACATCATCTCATGTTTTAATCTCAAAAAATCAATAACAGGAGATGAAAAAAAGGAATGGGATGCACCTATATCAAACAACAATTTCATAGGGGTAGAATATTAAATAATCATACCTTGAACTATAGATAGTCATGGTTTATCATCCATAATAACATGATATACTCCATAAAACTGTTTCACTGTAAAACATTGCTCCTTGTTCCCTGGTCGAGATTTCACTACCAGAGGAGTCATAGTATTCCTACAATCAACATATTGAGCTCTATTTTTTGATGAGATTAATTCTGATGCCCTCATCCCATCGAATCATAGAAAACATACGACCCCTAAGAGGTGTCTCACACACTCAACCTCGGAGCACTGTGTAAATAATGCTGAAGATACCCAATGTTGTTGCAATTGTTGCATGATCTGGGTAGTGATTTACATTCTCACTTCATGTGGTCAAAGGAACCACAGTGGAAATATCTAGCTTTTGTCATGGGTCTTGGATGAAGATTTCCCAATTTAGCTGTTTGATTCTTAATCATTATCCCACCTTAAAAATAGGTGTCCCTCTTCCCCTTTCCCTAATCCTTAGAGTTCCCACTATCTCTCATGGGTATCAACGTACCTCCACCTCCCATATCTTATGAGATATCTCGTTCAACCACTTTTTCCCTATTGACCATCTCTTTATAATCCATAATTTAGAGCACAAGAATCTATGAGGTAATATCCTTCATCATCCTTGATTCAAAGAAGTGTGCCTGTAAGGATTCTCTAGACGAATCCTTGGGTAAAAAGTGAAATAAATTCTTGAATTTAGCCGCATAATTTGTGAAAAAAATATTTTATTACATTAAAATAATTAAGTCCATCATTTCTTGGATTCTGAAAAAGTGAGAATATAATTTTTTATTGAAAAATTCTTAAAAATCCTACCAACGAAGTCCTTGATCCACTTTATCCTGCACAGCTAGATCCCTCCACTAGAATGCATGATCCTCCAAGATATATGTCATGAGCTTTAATTATAGCTCCATTGATGTGCTGATGAAATAAAATATATGATTCATCCTATTTAGACACACCTCTTCCTTTTTCGGTTCTAAATAACCCTGAAAAATGGGTGGATTCTACTACTAGAATTGGACAGAATGATCCACTTGTCTTGGATCATCACTCGTCTTATTAGTGTCTATAGCCTAAAACACATGGATTATACTATGATCTAGTTTTTGGTTCACCTACAACTTAGGTGAAATCACATTCTCAACAGCTTTATATGGTTTGTTTCTATAATTCCTATGAGGTTCTTTTTCCTAGAAACACAAAAAAACTCTATAATTATCTCTCTCTCTATATTAACTGAAGGCTTAACAATTTCAAATTCCACCCCAATATGCAATCACAACAATGATTTCCAAACTCAATATTTTCCATAGTCAGCCATTTCGGAAAAGTCCCAACTCTCTTTGAAAATTCAAACCATTTTCAAAATACAACAACCATGATCTTTTTCTAAATATTACATTTTAAAAAAGGTTATATTTTTTCAAAAACCAATACTTTTTACCACAACATAAATAATTTCTACAAATGAAATATGCAATACTAGTGGGAAGTAATCACTCTAACACATGTTGTGTTCATTTGATTGGATAAAACCATTAAATTGAGATTCCAAATCCATAAGTGTATCCAAAACACTTATGTACCCAACTCCCTATTAACTTGATGTTCAAAGAAAAATGTTTAGCTATGTCTTTATATGCTATACATTTCATTTCCTAACAATACTAATCATTTATAACTATGTGAAACAAGTTTTAAATAAAAATGAATATAAAATCCTAGACCAAATGAATATTTTATTTTTTTCCACACTAGAATGATCAAGTTGATACCACTTGTAGCATCTGACCCTACTCATTGGATTGAGAAGGTGAAATGAAATTACTTGGCCTTAAGTGAGATCCCCAAGGAACTAATGGATGGAAATAAATGACAAGGGATTCAATATAAGTGGGTGATGATTTTCCCATCGATAATATAACAACACAAAAAAAACATATGAATATAACTAATAAATGATGCTTGATAAAAATCTTAAACAACTCAAGGAAATACTATTGATATGAAAACTGAACATTAATAATACCACAATAGGATACTATAAAACCAATCAAAACTCAAAGAGAACTATAAATCCAAATATACAATACGATCAACGATCCAATATAACAAAACAGCCTAGTTATCATGAAATAGTGCTATATATATGTGTGATAATTTACCTTTTCCCATGTCTCTATAGACAACATCTATAAAATCACCAAAGTGACAAGGTGGGGGTGAGTACTAAAACCCATTAAGTTTTTCCTAATGAGTTTTGTACTTATTATAGTAGGATAACACATTTTAGAAATTTATATATAGAAACAATTTTTAAAATATTTTATATCAAAATATAAACAAGTTCTACTGAAACCATTTTCTTAAAACAACATCAAGTACCAAAAAAATAAACCAAACATTGTTCTAAAACTATTTCTTAAATTCAACTTTGGTATAATACATTCCATTCTACATATCCACACATTTCCACATGAATGGTTCCTTATGAAAATTCTATATAAATGGCAGGTTTCTCATTGATCTACAAATTCAACACAATGTAATTATATCCCATGTTCTCTTACACCTATGGCTCTAAGAACCAAGTCATATTTCAATCGGGCCTTGTAAATGAAATATAAAATCACACCAACCCATTATGAAAAACCATACCAAAACCATTATTTAAAAAATTTCAATAAAACCATAAATTTATTGAATACACCTTTACAAGAATCAAAACTAAACCTTCATTTTCAAATCATCATTTTAAAATCAAGTTACAGAAATCTCTTTCCAACAAAAGACCATTTTTCCTTAATTCCACAAACAGTCACTCAAGAGGGTTTTCAACAATCATTTCACATTGAAAACAAAATTAATTTCAATAAATAAAATAACTTTTACACTAATACTTCGTCTTATATATGTAGGATTTGAGAGTGAGGCCACCAACCATAGTTTTTATGATGAAAACAAATAATGATATGAAAAATATCCATGAAACTAAGTTAAATCTATACGAACCAGCTGTAGGTCTATTCCCCTATCATAAACCAATAAAAATATAATCATTTTTGGATTCAACTATCTTATATACAAATATAAAATATGTATATCTAATAAATTGAAAGAGAGGGAGAGGCATATCTAAGGAAAACCATGTAAAATAGAATAAAACGAACACTTACTATGAGAATACAAATTTAAATCACCAAGAGAAGCCTTTGGATTACTTAAAAAATGACGGGTAGGGGGGTTAAACCCTTTTAGAGGGAAAAGTACCATGATAGGGACGTTTTGGGGAAAACAAGGTATTAAAACACAAGGCCATCCTAGATACACTTTTTAGGATCTAGATTGTTAATCACACACCGTTCAATCACACAGTTAGTAAAACCATCTGCAAACCATGAAATATCCACTCCATAAAGGATGAACCTTACATGTTTGGATTTAATAGTTTTAGGAACCTTAATCTTCTTTTTTAGGTACGTTTTTCTTTTCTGATTTTTTGAGAAAAAAATAAGTTTCTGGAAATTTCAGTAGTACACGTCGTGTACTTTAAGTACATGCCGTGTACACAATTTCCATGAGTGACCATGTACTGGCTATGTAATGGCCGAGTACATGGATTTGTGTGGTGACCTATATACCGCCTAAAGGGAAGGTTGAAAGAGGCAAGTACATGTCGTGTACTTTTAAAGAACATGTTGTGTGATTGATTTTTATTTTACTAAACGGACTGAGGTCACGTCTGATAGAGAAAACCATCTTCTTCTTGACCTATCTCGTCCGGGAGTGAACAAGACCACAATATCTTCTCTCAGCCCCCAAATATCTATCCATTCTCCAATTTGACCTCCGTTGGTTGCGTTGGAATCACATTGGTGAGTTCTCCTTTATTCTAGAGCTTCATCTCTTGATTTCCCCTCTTTCATGAGATATCCTATATTCAACGTTTTAGTGTTTTTTAGATCTAATATGTTCTCGGGAGATTCAATGACTATGGTTCATGTATACCGATCTCACAATGCTGAGGTAGGTGGTTTGTACCTTTCTGTAGATAGTCTAGGAATTTTATGTGCAAAAGTGACCAATACCCAAGAACGGGGTATTGTATGTTATGGGTTTTAGCCCTGTAATTTCATGCTATGACTTTTTTGTTTAGATAGAGGTTATTCGTTCATGAATAGGGTTAACTTTTCTATGCTATGGAGTTTTTTACCCTGTTTTCTTTCTTTGAAATTTTGGTTTAGCCTTGCCTGTTAGGACGCTGCTTGCATTCCATGCCTAGTATTGTTAGGATGGAGTAATTATTATCTAACATGCTAGGATATTCTGTGGATTGTTTAGAAAAGTAGTTCTAGAGGTATACTTTGACTGATAGGTATTATTTGTGCTTGATTTACTTACAAAGGGCTGTGGGAACCTTGTGTAATATACCATAGAAAGAATGGATGTTGAGGGATTCTCCAGAGTGTCTGTTTAATTTTAAGTTACAGGAACATAGGTGGGATGGATGTAAATGGTCCCTCAGAGTGTATGTAGTTTCATCAATATGGGCCACAAGAGGAATAGGAAATTGAGTGCTTCCTCAGAGTGCCTATTAGTTACTGGTATAAGACCACACGGGGAATTAACGGTGAGTGCTTCCTTAGAGTGTCTTTGTTAAAGCTAAACCAGAGGGGTTAAACTATTAGTTCTTTCCGGAGGGTTTCTAGTGTATGTTTGGTTGAACCAGAGGGGTTAGGATATGAGTAATTCTTAGAGGGTTACCTGCTTTTGATTAGCTACTTGCTTGTTATAATAAAATTAATGCAATTGAAATTGTAGGATTTTTACTTTGAGTACTTCCTTGTTTACTACTACTTTTTCTTATTGCCTGCCATATATATTCACTGACTATTAGGGACAGATCTTTGGGTGGTATCCTATTGGGATTCTTCTCACACCCTATTTGGGCAATGCTTTTGGGCCCAAACAAATTATATTTCTATAGGTATAGATAAGGTTAAGAACCCTTCTACTTCTGGTCCTTGATTGCTGTGGAGCTGGGGAGCATAAGACAAAGCTAAGGCTTGCGATGCTGTGGAGCTGTTTACTTGTTTTTATTTTGTACTTTTGTTTAGAACTATATTCTATCATTTTGATTTGTT
The DNA here is from genome assembly GCA_963277665.1 of Viscum album. Classification (NCBI taxonomy): domain Eukaryota; kingdom Viridiplantae; phylum Streptophyta; class Magnoliopsida; order Santalales; family Viscaceae; genus Viscum; species Viscum album. Next base: position 1,082,919,617 of record OY728136.1, on the reverse strand, counting down.
TCTCTATTTTCCAAGACATATGTATCATGCATCATATATATATATATATATGTGTGTGTGTGTGTTCTCAGTAGTTATTACTTCTAGTCTTCCGTTGTTTACTATTGTATGGTATTATTACTACTTCCTCTATTACTTACTATGTTACTATTATTGTGTTACTCTTCCAATGCGGGTATTATTTCCCCACTATCACACCCAAGGCCCTCACTGCTAGTTGGCAGCCTCTGGCATTCGGGGAAATGCTCTTGAGGCCATGTGACCAACTGTGTACGGGGAACCTCTGGGTGGCTTCTGGAACCGGGATGCTATAAAGTGGTATCAGAGGGATTCTTTTCTTCTTGCCTTACTATTTGGAGCCTATAGCCAGGGATAAGATAGAATATGTACATGGTAATAAGCTATACCTGGGAGTAGCTAACTCATGTACATGGAAAAATCAGTTTATCTCATTATTGAAATTTTTTTGGTTTTTCAATTTTACAATTGATTTGATTTCACCGTTGGTTGATTCACATGCTTTTTGCTGTTATCATTGATAAATAATGAGGTTCTATTTATGTTGCAACCCGATGAAATGAGGGTATTCCATCTCATTCATCATATAGGAACTTTCTAGAGATCACATGTCATGTATTCATTCCTTTCCATTTAGGGCTCATTAGTGATTGCATATTGTTGTGATGTTGTGCTAGATGTGCAGCTGTTGTGATAGATACCTCGATAAAATACCTACTGTTTGATACGGCATTAATTTGTGTAAGGTTTTGTTTGAATAGATTCCAAAATTTGGTTCTTGAGGTGTTATGGGCCCTTATGGATCACAATTTAGTAGATCATTAATTGTTATTACTTGTGTATGACTGTTATAAGATGCCATGATTTGAGTCGCTGGGAGTATGGGCCCTTAAGGATCAGAATTTTTCACATTAATGTTCATTTTAGTGTTTTTATGGGATTTCAGAGAAGTTTCCGAGGCTTACTGTCTAGAAAAACCAAGAATACACAACATGTAATGATGAATACACACCATTCATCCTTCTATTCGGAAAGGAACTATTTTTCTTAAGTACACGCCGTGTATTATATGCACACACCGTGTAGTCTCTAACCGTGTCCCTAGCTGTGTGGGCAGAGACACGAGGTTGGAAAATCTTGGTGGGACACACTTTGTACTGGATGTACATGCTGTGTTTTGGAGACCATGTTTCCCCCCATGTGACTAATGACACAGATGGATTAAACATTGGTTATACACGTCATATCAAGATTGAACACGCCGTGTAGTGTGAACCTTGTATCCGGAATTATAACGAACAAAATGGGGAGGTGTAATCCTTATAGTATATGTTGTGTCCATCTGGAACTTACTATGTAGAGTGTGCCCTATAACCGACTTTGTAACTTACAATAAAGGTCATTGAAGTTCGTCTAGCACACATCGTGTCTGAAACTAACATGACTTGTAGTCCTCTTCTAGGAGAACCATGTGGATTAGCTATGTAAGGTAACTCGAGCATTGGAAGAAGATTAAATTACACGCAGTGTGTTAAGGCAACACATCGAGTATGTGGGGTGTTACATGACCTATTTTGGTAGAAGTACACAGCCATGTGAAGGCTTAAGGGAACATGCCATGTAGGAATTACACACGCTGTGTATCCATGTTTTGAAAAACTTGAATTCTCTTGTTCCCTTCTTAGACTTCTATGTTTCAGTCCCCATTAATCTTGATCTAAGGTGTGCACTTGACCTTATAGAGTCATGCCACCAAGACTTCCTCTGGTAGTCTGTCAGTTATACGGAAGTGATTAGACACAAGATATGGCAGATCAGGAACTGCCATCAGATCCTCCAATTGGGACAGTCTTGACACCAGCCATCATTCAGGACACAGGTGCTGAGTCACATTTCCGAGAGGTATTTATGAGGTTTATGCAGACCTTCCATGGTGTACCGCATCCTGCCCCTTCTATGGTAGTGTTGACGTGGGTTTACCAGCAACAAAATCCAACCACCTTCATAGGGGAAGGAGGACCTCAGGCTATAGAGTCATGGTTAGAAGCCATGTTATCTATCATTGAAAATCTGGAGACACCTCTACAGAGAAGGGTGAAGCTCGCTATGTAGATGCTTTGTGACTCTGCCATGATATGGTAAGATGTGATCTCACAGGTGGGACACCATCAGGATATGGCTTGGGATGAGTTCCAACGTCCCTTCTATGACAACTTCTACTCGGAGACCTTGAGGGCCGATCAAGCCTGAGAGTTCATGATTCTAGATTAGTTTACTATCTTAGCCATGGAGTACTCTTCTCGTTTCACGGAGGTGCAGTTCTTCATGCCTATTCCATGAGAAGATGAGTTATTCCTAGAAAAGAAGTTTTAGGATGGTCTTAGGTACGACATCCGATATCTAGTGAAAATCATTAGGTTGACTCCCATAACCTATATAGTTAACCTGGTTATGATCACAGAATGAAATATTAGATATTCTAGAGTTGTGATCCAAGGCGGTTCGGCATCCATAGTTGGTACCCCTCCTACCGACAACAGGAAGCACCATAGGGAGTCTATGCACGGAGATCCGAGGAGATGATAGACATCTTAAGGTAGCCAGGTGATATGATACAAGTGTTTGAAAAGTGGAATATGGGGCCACATTTCCTAATTGGACCAGTCAAGTGCCAATATTGGGGAAAGATGGGTCATCTTCAGTGTTTCTATCTATTTTTCCCACCTGAAGCTATTGATTAGAGTTCTTCTATGACCTCACATTTAGGGAAAATGCCACCAGTTTCTCATCAGTCAGGGAACTGAATTTCTTTTGTCCATTTAGGCCGAGGTGGAGGTCGCAGCCATGGTAGTTAGTTGCCAGGCTTTCGACGACAGTAGGGTGGATTAGCTAAAGGTGGCCAGGAAGGGTCCCTGGGCCGTAGTGCATGTCAGACTTTTGTAGTGGATCATCTAGTAGGAGTAGGATCCCAGACCCTCTACAGTTTGAGGCATGACCTTAGTTGCCTCTGTTTTAGATTTTTTCTTTTCGATATAAGGGATTACCATAGAAAATTATCTATTTATGTTGTTGATAGTCTTGGGCTCTCTATCATTTCTTCTTCTGATATCTTGATACTAGACACTCAGTTGGGGACTGGAACGAGTAGTGTACGTCTGTGTAAAGAGTTCTCTCTTGAGGTTGTTGTATGTCACTTCTTATTGGACCTCTATGTCTTAGAGATGATAGGCTATGATTTCATTCTCGGAATGGACTGGTTAGTTCCCTTCCAGGCTTATGTCGACTAATATTGTCATAGGTTGAGTTTCACATCACCGAAGGGAAGATCATTTCTTTACTAGGGTGAATGGGATGTCCAATAAAGCAGAGTGGGACCCGAGCATCATGGGTTGGGAGGATTTATAGCCCATATTGCTAGTTTATATCTATATGACCAGGGGACTTCATATATGAACTTTCCTCCATTGGTGAATCGTTTTAGGGACGTCTTTCTAGACGTATTTTCAAGTTTTCCTCTAGAGATAGAGGTTGAATTTTCTATTGAGCTTATTCTAGGAACGGAACTGGTGTTTATTCCTCCATATAGGATGGCTACACTGGAGTTCCCGGAGGTCAAGAAGAAGTTGGAGGAGTTGTAGGAAAATGGTTTTATCCGACCCAGTACCTCTCCTTGGGGTTTGCATGTCGTGTTAATGAAAAAGGCAGATGATACCCTCAGAATTTGTGTGGATTATCAGAAGTTGAATCGGTTGACGATAAATAACTGATATCCCTTGCCTAGGATTGATGATCTCTTTGATCAGCTTCGAGGAGCCTGGGTGTTCTCGAAGATTGACTTGAGATCCGGATACCATCAGTTTCACGTTAGACCATATGATATACATCTTACAGCCTTAAGGATAGGTATGGTCTATACGAGTATGTGGTTATGCTGTTCAGTCTCACTAACGTGCCTACAGTCTCTATGGAACTGATGAAACGAGTGTTCCATCCACACTTGGATTCTTTCATGGTAGTTTTTGGACGATATCTTTGTGTATTCTCAAACTAGACATGACCATGATACACATCTCGAGATCATTTTGAGTACACTGAGAGGGAATCAGTTATATTCTATGCTCTCATAATGCCACTTTTGGATGAACCAAATTCACTTATTGGGTCATGTTATGTCAGATATGAGAGTATTCGTAGATCCAGAGAAAGTGAGAGCAGTAGTTTCCTGGGAGAAACTGAGGAACATATTAAATGTTTGGAGATTTATAGGGATATATAGATACTATAGATGTTTTATATAAGACTTTTCAAGATTAATAGCATCACTTAAGGGCCTGACTATAAAGGGTGTGAATTTCTTGTGGTCATATTATTGTGAGTCAGCCTTTCATGTGCTGAAAGAGAGGTTGAATTTAGCACCAAAACTAGTATTTCTAGAGCCAGGAAGGATATATAATATTTACTGTGATGCATTAGGTATTGGGATGAGAGTAGTGCTTATGTAGGGGGAAGGAGTTGTTGTTTACAGGTCTCGACATTTGAGGCCACATGAGAATAACTACCTGACGCACAATCTCAAACTGGAAGTAGTCAGAAATGCTTTACACTGTTGGAGACATTATCTTCTGGGAGAGAATTTTTTGGTTTTCACCGATCAAAAATGTCTCAAGTATACCTTCACTCAGCATGGCCTGAATTTGAGACAATGAACGTGGGTTGAGTACCTTTAGTCCTTTGACTTTGATCATGCCTACACGCCTAGGAAAGGCAATACTGTGGATGATGCACTGAGTAAGAGGACTCAGATATAGGTAGTTTAGGAGGCCAATAGTGAGTGGAAGCTTATGGATCTGTTCTCTGAGATGCATTTTGAGGTGCACTACAGACAGGGGAAGACATTTCTATCTTCTATAGCTGTTACCTCTACTCTTTTTGATTGAGTGCGAATGAGGAAGCTATCAGATTCAGAAGACCTAGTTCTACGGGAAAGTGTGTCGAGAGAGGACCCTAATACTTGATGCGCAATAGATGAGAAGGAGATCTTTAATTTACACGGATACATTTGAGTGCCATCAGATATACATGAGGAGATTATGTGAGACTTCCATTCATCAGTTTAGGCAGTTTATCCTGGTATCACCAAGTTGTATCAAGATGTACACCATTAGTACTAGTAGCCCTGTATGCGGAGAGATTTTTCTGGTTTTTTCAGGAGGTGTTCCACCTCTCAGTAGGTGAAGGTGGAGCATCAGCGACCAGTAGGGATATTACAACAGTTACCCATTCCCAAGTGGAAATGAAATAATGTCGCGATGGATTTCAAGATAGGTTTTCCGAGGTCTCCTTGAGGGAATTATGTAGTTTCGGTTTTCACTGACTGAATCACAAAGGTTTCCCACTTCTTTCTGATTAAGGAGAACTTCAGTGTTGAGGAGATTGGGATGTTGTACATCCAAGAGATTGTAAGTTTACTTGGAGTTCTGAACTTCATTGTTTCAGACAGGGACGCCCATTTTAATTCTCAGGTCTGGCAGGGAATTTAGAGGGATTTGGGTACACAGGTACTTTTGATTACATCATACAATCCCCAGATAGATAGCCAGTCCAAGTGTATGATTCACGTGCTTGAGGACATACTTTGAGCACGCATATCAGATTTTGGAGGTTCTTGGGAGAAGCACAAACCTTTTGTAGAGTTTTCCTACAATAATAGTTTTCAAGAAACTATTCAGATGGAACCTTATGAGGCTTTGTACGATAGGCCATGCCGATCACCCTTATGCTATATGGAGACAGGAGAGACAACTATGTTGATAACTTATCTTTTCTAGGAGACCACGAAGCTGATAGAGTTGATTCATAAGAGAATGGCTACTACACAGTCATTCTAGAAGTCTTATGCTGATCGACGGAGTCGACCTCTAGAGTTCAAGGTTGGAGATCAGTTTTTCCTACATGTCACACCATGGTTGAGAAACAAGAGGATTATGAGATTGGGTAAGCTTTCGTCGAGGTACATCAGGTAGTTTGAGGTTTTGGAGAGATTTGGGCCAGTTGTAGTTACGTTAGAGGTACTGGGCTATACATGATTTCTTCCACATTTCTCAGCTCCGACATTACTTCTCAGACCCATCTCATATTTTCCACCATGTTGAGGTTGAGCTTGAGGTGGATGCCTTGTTCAAGGAGCATCCTATCTAGATTTTTGATCACAGAGTGAAGGTTCTCGATGGCCAGTCTGTTCCTCTGGTATGAGTGCTATGACAGTAAGGGTGAGTTCATGACTCGACCTGGGAGAGGGTGGCCGATGTACAATTGTAGTGGCCAAAGTTTTTTGAGGTTTCGTCTTCTATGCCACCTTGTAAGGTAAATTCAGGGACAAATTTCTTTAAGGGGGGATGTTTATAAGAACCCAGATCTTCTTTTTAGGTATGTTTTCTTTCTGGTTGTTTTTGGAGAAAAAAAGAGTTTCTAGAAATTTCAGGAGAACACGCCATGTACATTATGTACACATCATGTACCTAGTTGCTGCAGGTGACTGTGTATTGTCTATGTAATGGCCGAGTACATGGCCATGTGTGGTGACCGGGAGACTGCCTAAAAAGGAGTCCAGAAAAGTCAAGTACACACCATGTACTTTTAATGAACATGCCATGTACCTTCTTTTTATTTCATTATATAGACCAGGGTCGTGTCTGATGGAGAAAACCATCTTCTTCTTGACATATCTCGTCTGGGAGCGAACTAAACCATTAGATCTTATCCAAGCCCCCCCGAGTCACCATCCTTTCTCCGATTCAACCTCTGTCAGTTTCATCGGAATCGCATCAGTGAGTTCTCCTTTCTTCTTGAACATCAGCTCTTGATTTCCCCTCTTTCACGAGATATCCTCGACTGAATGTTTTTATTGTCTTTGTAGATCTATGGAGTTCTAAAATGATTCAAGGCTTGAGGTTCTTGTATATCGATCAAACAATGCCGAGGTAGGTGGTTTGTTCCTTTTCATAGATAGTCTTTGAATTTTATGTTAAAAAGTGCCCAATACCCATGAACGAGGTATTACGTGTTATGGGATGTAGCCCTGTTATTTCTTACTATGCCATGTTTGTTTGGATAGAGGTTATTTGTTCATGAATAGGGTTAAATTTTCCATGAAATGGAGTTTTTTCCAATATTTTATTGTTTTTACCGTTTTGTTTAGCCTTTCCCATTAGGCTACTACTTTCTTTCCATGCCTAGTATTGTTAGGATGGAGTGATTATTATGTGACATTCTATGACATGCTGTAGATTGTTTAACGAAGTAGTTTTTTTGGTTTAATTTTTTTACCGGGTATAGTTTGTGCATGATTGACTTATACAGGGTTGTGGGTACATGGTGTAGTAGAACATAGGGATAATGGCCATTGAGGGATTTTCCAGAGTGTCTATTTGCTTTTACGTTGCAAGACCATAGGTGGGATGAATGTAAGTGCTCCCTTAGAGTGTTTGAAGTTTCCTAGATATGGGACATAGGGGGAATTATAAATAGAGTTCTTTCTCAGATTCCCTATATGTTACTGATATGCGACCACATGGGGAATTTACGGTGGATACTTCCCCATAGTGTCATTTATAAAGTTGAACTAGAGTGGTTAGACTGTGAGTGCTTCCCAGAGGGTTTCCTATATTTGTTTAGTATAACTATAGGGGTTAGGCTGTGAGTACTACCCATAGGGTTAACTACTTTTTATTAACTTATTTCTTGTTATATGAAAATGAATGCAATTTAAATTTTAGGATTTTTAATTTGAGTACTTATTTGTTTACTACTACTTATAATTATTGATAGCCAAATATATTCACCGACTGTTAGGCATAGATCATTGGGTGGTTGCTTAGTATGATTCGTCTCACACCCTATTTAGGTCATGATTTTGGGCCCAAATAGAGGCCCAAATAGATTATATTTCTATAGGTATAGATAAGGGAAAGAGCCCTTCTACTTTAGGTATTCGATTGTTGTGGACCTGGGGAGCATGGGACCATGATGATGCTTGCGATGTTGTGGAGCTATTTACTGGTTTTTCTTTTATACTTTGTTTTAGCACTGTATTCCAACATTTTGATTTGTTTAGATGTTTTCCTAGTAATATGTATCATGCATCATATATATGTGTGTGTGTGCTCAGTTGTTATTACTTCTAGTATTCAGCTGTTTACTGTTGTATGGTATGATTACTGCTTCTGATATTACTTTTTGTTTTACTTATGTTGTGTTACTCTTTTAATGAGGGAATAGTTTCCCTAATATAATGCCAAAGGCCCTCACTACTAGTCAGCAGCCTCTGGCATTCGAGTAAATGCACTTTAGGCCATGTGAAAAACTAGGTACGGGGAACCCTTGGGTGGATACCAGAATCGGGACATTTCAACAGTTTCCAAACTGTGTAATAAATATTCAAAATCCCACTGTCCCACAAAGAAAAGTTTCTCCTAGTTTCTACACTATTTGGAAAAGATGTGCACAAACCATGTTCCTTCCCTTTATCCCTTATCTCATTGGGCAAGGTCTCCAGTTAGGGTTAAATGATTTTACCAAATCATACACCAATCATTCACTTATAGAAAATCCCCAAAACAGTCCAAAGGTTATCAAAACCCTCTCAAACTTCACCCATACACTTTACATACATAAAAATCACAATGAAATAGTTACTTACTACAACCCACAGGTGCTATAAATTCAGACTGAAATATGATATGAGTCCAAAATAATTTTAAACTAATTAATAAAAGTTTAATCCATGAATAAATTGAATAGAACATTGCAAATAAATCCCCATACTGTGGGGTCAATGGAATTTTTTATTTCAAGATTGAAAGAAATGATACAAAATTCAGTTTTCCTTGGAAGATTAACACATTAAAAAGTAGAAATGAGGTAGTCCTACAGAGTCCTTCATTTAATAAATCCAAACCACTTCAGAGAGAAAATATTATTAGAGAATCTAGGAAGCCTATTTGTAAAAACTTTTCCAATGATTTTGTTGATATTATGAATATGATCAACAAGTATGATGATATGCATTTCATTATCACTAATAAAATTTTGAATAAGAGTAATGAATTGGGAATTAATAACCTAGGAGAGATGACCAACTCTAAAAAATATTGAAACCAAACTTTAGAAAATATATTGAATAGTTTACTGGAATACCTAGAAAAAATTACTGGTAAATCTATCTGAACCCGAGGAACTCCAAGTATTAAGATCAAGGGATGCCTATTTTTTTCTCAAACTCTAGAGGAATAGTGGTAAGAATAACATTATCATCATGGCTCCAAATTATGGGGATAATACCTTCCATTATATCATAACCATTTTCAGGTTTAAAATAATCATATAGTATGATACAATATGATCAATAAGAGATTTCCAATCACCAAATAATGATCACCATCCTCTAATAGAGATATGGGTTTGTTAATGTTTTTTTTCAATTTTTAAGATCATTGAATAATTTTTAATTTCTACACCATCTTCAAGACATATGACATTAGTGGATTATTTTTGAATATTCTCTTCATGATCAAAGTTGTTGGAATGCTCCAAAGGGACCTTATATTCAGCTTTGCGATCACTAGAGAAGTATTGATGAGTATTTCCTTATTGGACAATTTTTATGAGGAATCAAATAAATCAATAACTTTATCAATAGGTATAAAGATATCCATTATCTATACAATATTTTTATCTTTAAGAAACTTAAGAATAAGAACACAAGAAAAATTATCAACCATGTAATCCACAAAATACCACGTGTCATGTACAAGCTATCCAAAATCAGGGTGTGCAACCCATGAATTATTAAATATGAACAGTAAAGACGGATTCATGTCTCTAAAAAGAAATATCACATTGGAGGGAAGTTGATACGAAGTAATTCTATCTAAATAGTAGTAATAAATGCAATCCAAAACATCATGTGCTGCTTTATTGCCGAGGGATCTATCAACATTATTAGAAACCCTTTCATTATGTTAATTCTTCTACTACATATATTTGTCTCAACATATTTAAAATTTAAATTGATTGTTATCCTCAAAACAATATCTAAAATCCTTGGATGATTTTGAACAACTACCATAACCCAAATATTCAGCAGATTGAGAATTATGTTTAATTCCCCAAGAAGTTTCCATAGGCCATTGAGAGTTATTTGAAAATAATGGATCCCATGCCACAAATATCAATGATATTGATATTTATTATAATAATATATAAAAGAACAATAGTATTTAATTCATTCACTTTTGGAGCCTCATGTAACCATATGTTCACTATAACCCATAATTAGAGTCCCCAATAGAATTAAAAGTGTTAAAACCCAAAGCCTTTTGACCTTTGAGGATGAATGATTTGTTCTATGAATATTACATATTAATCATTCAAGAGAAGAATTATTTGAAATGAAATCCCTCCCATGTTCAAAAAATCCAAGGATATTTAGTGTGTGATTTTGAGTAGTTATCCTTAGGGTACTTAATATTTATGGGTTATCCAAACCCAAACAATTCCAAGACATGATATTAATAATAATTTAAATTTGGTGTTGGATCCCCCTTATTAATTTCATTATGTTTTATTTTTCCTTGTATATTTCAATAGACCTACATCCATTTACACAACACTATCCAAGATGTCAATAGAATTCTCATATTTATCGATGAATGAAAAATCACCATAGTTCCCAATGTTATTCGATATGGGAAAAAACTAGTAACATTACATTCAACAGAATAGAAATTAACAATAGTCACATGTGATTTCATTTTTTATGGTGTTCAGTGAGACTAATATAGTTCAACATGAGGAGAATAGTTCTTTGAAATATGACTTACAACCTATTTCCCATCCCCTATTTCTTTCTAGTAAAGTTTAGTGATTTTTTAAATTAGAGTCAAGAGAGATAAGAGGATATTCTACATGTATCTATTTATATTACATAAGATAATTAATTCTAGAGGATTCAACATGTAAGAGGGTTCATGTATTCAGATTAAGATATACCACCCTATCTTTTTCATCAGATTCTTTTACAGAAACATATTCTTGTGATACAGAAGGAAGGTTGGAAGTCGTCCAGGTGCATTATTTTAAATTCTTCTTTTTCATGTGAGGCACCACTCAATTTAACTTGATTTCAATTATTCCCATTCAAAATTTGTATATTAATAGCTTAATGAGACTCAAAAATTTCATGCGATACTATTTACAATATTAGAACAAGTTGTTGTATTCCTTATGAAATCTCAACATTTTGGATATTATCATCCATAGAAGATACAAAATCCTTTTCCCTATCTACAGGACATGAGAGGTTGTTTGAATTTTTCTCTTCTTCTTCCATCTCTTAACAATATTATTTATGTTTAGGATTCATGCTGGACATTTCCTTATAGTTTTCATGGTTCTTCACAAGCCTCTTAGAGGATGCCCCCTTCTCTGATATAGAGTCCTTTGTTTTTTGAGTCCTACTCACCTCTATTAAAAAGTTACCACCAGGGGAAACGTTGAACTTCTTTATTTTATTATAAATTTTACAATTGAGTGTCCCACAATTATAAAGAGCTCACATAAGAGATGAATATACTCAAAATTTACTTTATCTCAATCTTATACACATTGGGAATGAGGTAATGTATTTCGAATAGATTGGAATCAAAGTTGGAATCCAAAAAATTTGGAGCATAAAATAAAAAATCCACATAAAGAGTTTATTGGCTCAACATAATTAGTATTTCAATACATGATGCAAGTTCATTGAGAATAAATTTAGACTAGAAAAACCCATTTCAAGCAGTACAACTTAACCAAAATCTGAACAGTGGATTGCTTCCATGTATAATCATTGCAGTTAAAATCCCAATCATGGATACTTAGGAAACATAGCCTAAGATGATGATTTTTGATGTTCCTAGACACTCTGAGTTCATCCTTCACCTTGAAGATAATGTGAAAATACCCCTTTATGATCAGTATCAGTTTTTAGTTTCTAATCTTCCAATGGCGTGTGATCCTATATTTCATATCAGAAAATACCATTGATTATATCCCTTTATGAATCAATTATGGTTGTGGAGGGGGATCTTACAAGGATTGAAAATTTGGTGAAGAGCCTTCACATCTACCAATATAGAAAAACCACCATATTGAATCTTGGTGATTTGGGATGTTTTTTTGTATCCTATTTCACATAATTTGAGAAACATGTAAGATCATCCATAAATGAAAATCCTTTTTATTTATCTAGAGATAAATCCCTTCCTACCTCTTATTTTCAATCATCTATTTGTGTTAATTTCCTAAAATTGAATTGATAAATTTTTTATAGTTGTGATAATGATTATTATTTCCTAAAACTTAATCCATATAATTTATCCAAATATAGTTTCTTATTTTATTTATTATATCACATAGAGTATTCTATATTATGGATTTCTATGTTATTTAGGAGAGAATCTTTTGAATACTTTTTGTTGATTTTTTTACATGTTATTATCTTATATTATATAAATTATTTTAATGTTAAATTTTAAAGAGATATTTTTGTTCAAAGTAATTTTTACTAAATAAAAGGTCAGTATAAAAATATTTTCAATGTTGAAATTACAAGAGTTTGTTCTTCAAAGAAAATATTTTCAATGGAAACATAACCTTCTTGTAAAATGGTGACATCATTTGGTCACTTTTGTGCTTTCATCAAAGGGTGGGAAAATATTTTCAAACATTTTTATTTCTTGATAATTTCAAAAATGGGTGAGATGTTTTTAAATTTATATTTGGTTTTTAAAGTATCAAAAAGGGGGAGAATGTTGAGTGGATCCTTGTTACATTATTGAATGTTTAATACGATTAAAATATTATATATATGTTTTATTTTAAATTAATTTTATTTTAAAGATAAATATTTATTTTGCAATAATATTTTTTTCAAAGTAATGATTTTTTTTGAAATTGTTTTCTATTGGTTATTGATTCATTCTTCAAATTATTAATTTTCAGTTTTTCATATTACTATTTATCATTATTTAGGTTAAATATTTTATAATACTATTTTAATGATGTTTAGAAGTTTCTTTTAATATTTTACACTAACACATATTGGTTTATACATTTTTTCGGTTTTTAGTAAATATATTTCAATCTTATGTAGCTCTCTTTATTACCCTTATATGTTTTTAGAATTTTTTATCCTTATTCATTGGCCATACACTTACGTAGTAAAAATATATTGTTTTTACCATTCCATTTATTACATTCTACATTTATATGACATATAAGATCTATTTATTACCTTTATATATAACACTTCTATGTTAACCTTCCATAATACTATTTTTTATATGTTGTATATTAAAATTATAGTTTATATTTATGCATATTCCAATTATTCTTTATTTGAAATTAGTTATATTTTTATCCGGAAAGAATTAACTTTATGAATTTTTTAAAACTCATTTGAATTACATTTATATTACCCAAACCAGCATACATCTATGTTGCTAAAATAATTTCTTATTTTCCCTTATGTAGCATATATAAAATATTGGTTTATCTCTATATAGTACCTATACCAGATGACATTACAGAGCATGCATAATGGTAACTAAAATATTTAATAATAATGAATGTTTCATGTTGAATGTTTTTGTGAGAAATAGAGACTACGAAAACAATGTTTTTTATTCTAAAAATTTCATGGTCGATGAAGATATTTGAATTTTAAATGTTCTATACATAATAGACACTTCAAATTAACCATGATATAGTTGTGGTAAGAATTTTTTGAGGTTTTCAAAATAGTTTTAGGGAGATCACTGCACTATATTAGAGACTATTGTCTGTATTTTTGTTATGAGTTTATTATTTATAATAATATGATTCTTTTATCAAATTATATAATATTAAATTTTTTAAATTCAGAATGTTTATAATTTCAAAAATTAAAAATCCTTTTCTACATCGGGGAATATTTCGTTGCCTTAACTAGTATTTATTTTAAAGGAGTATTTATTATTGTATATATTGTCTGTCAAAAGTTCAAAACATGCTCCTTGTTTATCATTTTTTATGTATGAATTGACTGCATGAGCATAATTAATATTAATATTGGGTTTTCTTATATATATACTTGTTATTTGGGAAGATAATATGTGAATATGATTTGGAGTGATTCATATTTAATTTAATGAAGAATATATGAGTTTATATGTGGTTTTATATTCATGTTGCATTGGATTCAAAATTTGTAGTGTTAGAATATTGAAGATAATCTCTTACATTGATTAAGGGCAAATGTTTAAATGATTTAATTAATATATATTTGGAAGTAAAATTATTATTATCATGATATGGAATATTTATTCTCGAAATAATTTTTTATTTATTTAAATATTTTTATGTTTTTTATTTACTATATATTTCAAAGGATAGAGAATAATAATTATCAATGCAAGAAAATTTTATTATTATAATTTATTATAGTGGATCATGGAGATTATTATTGTTTCTATTATATATATTTATATAGTATGAAACCTGATAGTTTATAGGTATACAATGTTACTTAAACTACCCGAGACACACTGTTCAATATTCCGAAGTGTTTCAATGTTGATAGATTCATCATTTTCACTTACATGGTAAGTCTTTTATAGATTTCATGTTTTAAATTATCATTATCCAAAATAGTCTATGTGCCAATTATTCCCGAATATCACAACCAACATTATAATAATTTATTGAATTTTATCGTTTTATCATTCATTGTACTATCATAGTTTTCACTGTAAAGATGTACTCATATTTCATGTTTCACATGGTTATACTATGCTTATAGAATATATTTGAGTTATGTTAATACCTATAATAGGAAAGAGGTAATACAGATTCACCATGAGAGTCCTGAGTTCAATATAACCCATAGAATACTAGAGGAATGGGAAAATCCTTTAATAGTATCAGAGAGATGCATTCATATAAATTTATAAATTTCATTTAACCCATAAAAGAACCAAGGAAATGAAAAATTATATAAGATTATTTGTTAGGTATTCTTTTTAAAAATTATGTATTCAAATTAACTTGAAAATTTTAAAAGGAAATCATAACACTTGTAAGATTCTAGGTTCTCTCATCTCTTATAGAAAGGTAAGAGTAAATGACTTCTTCTATAAGTTAATAGGTTACATCTTCACATGTAAACAGATGATTTTTTTCTAAACCAAAAATAGATAAGGGTTTTTATAGTGATTGAATGTGTAAAAAATAATTTTGTAAAAGGAGGTGTCTCCCCTTAAATATTAATTATTTTTATGATGTTTTTTAATCCTATAACATTTTAGAGGACTAATGTTTATAAATTTAATGATATTGATCTAAAGTACTAAAAAATCCTTATGTTCTCTTATTATTTATCTTATCATCTTATTATTTACTTAATTACTTTTCATTAAATTATTTTATAAATTAATACACCATATTTCACATGTAATTTTCGAATTTGATTATGTTTTGAAGATAAAAAAATTGACCACCTATTTTCCAATTCTATAACCCCTATGGGGGAAAACATTATCGAGGTCTTAGATCCTAGTGATGAATCTACTTCAAAAAGGACTCCAAAATAAATGTCTAATTGATTAGTTAAAATAGATTAATAATTAGGATTGTGATTCAAGTTATTTTTATTCATAGAAACCCATAATTGTTAAATTTTATGATGAAATTGATATTGTACATAATTATAATTTCAAAATTTCAAATAAACACAAGTAAAGAAGTAATTAGAATAAAAACATATAGATGAGTACATGATTAAACATGATGATAATGAAAAATTAAGGAATTCAACTTCTATCACTAATGATAAAATATAAGATGATTTAGAATTTGTTTAAAAATTATCTCTAAAACATATGTAATATATTTATAAAAATAATGTGGTTTATAAAATTAAATTTAACTCTATTTTGAATAAAATTCTGAAATAAAATAGGAAGTTTAATTTTTTAAGAAATGTATATCAAAATTTATTTAGGAAAAGACAATGATAAAGTGGTAATAATGAAAAAATAAAATAAAATCTAGACTAGTCTTGACTATAATAATAAATTTTATAAAATTTAGAAGACATTTTTTATAATAAAATCTGAGTGATGTTTTTAAAACATTATTTTTTCAATATTGATTAAAGGGGGAATATAAAAGTGAATTACCATTAAGATTTTTACAATCTATTATACAAACAAACATATTTGTTTTTAAATACTTATCCTATAAAATACCTATTAATGAGTGTTTGTAATCAATTTAAATCCATGGAATTGTTTTTCAAACATAATTAGACTCATGATTTCATGGGTACCAAATATTTCATAAATGATTTTTTTTATGATATATACCAAACCAATTTATGAAAGGAAACTTAGTACTTGGATATTATATATCTCTAATATAAAATAGTTTATGATACGAATTTTTTAGTGTTTAAGTAATTTGAATGATCTAATGGTACATTTGGGGATAATGAAAAAAATTAATGACAATGTTTTTGAAGAATCTTATAATTTCAAAATTTATTATTATTTCAAAATTATTATATTTTTAGTGTTTAAAACAAAATTTAATTTGTTTTATAAGTTATCTAATAAAGTAATGCTTGTAATATTTTATATTCTTAATTATATTATTATCAAAGATGATTATTTCCGATTTTTCTAAAAACTTAAAGGATAATATTTATTTCACAATTTTTTTAAACTGAATAAAAAAAATTTCAAGTGTTTTAGTGTTATTCAATCAGATAATATATTCTCTCAAAGGAGATTTAGAAATTACAACATTAGGTTACTGTATAAGCTACCCAAAATCAGATGGATATATTGATTATTGAATTAATTATGAAAAAAGAATATATTTTTTCACTTGTATGAACGATTAATACCATAAAATGTCTTTTAGAACTATCATTGAAGTGAATATAAAAAAATACCTTATATATTATACATCTTCATTTATTTTAACATATATCAACATATAATCTCGGTGTTTATGGTTATTTCATTTTAATTATTAATGATTTTATAATTCTTACATGGGTATATTTTTGAAAAGAAAAATTTGAATCAATTTAAAAACATTATTCTTTTTATAATATTATTCAAAAAAAAGATATATAAATTTTTCCATTAAAAGTCATAGGGGTTGCAAATATATAAATCTATAAATCTATATATTTTTTAAGATCTTGATTATTTATATAATTTTAGAATCCCTAGTACCCAAAAATATGTTTTTATTATAGAAATTAAAATTATAAAAATACATTAAATTCCTAGAAACATGTTAAATTAGTTTAAAACTCCATGATATTTTTTGGATAAAATCAGTAAATATATTTTTATTTGTGAAAAAATAGACTTCATTTCAGAAAATTTTTATTGAAAACACCTTATGAATTTTGGAAAGTTATAAAACAAATATTTTTAAATTTTTGAGTATTCCATTTAATATTTTTTATTATTAAAAATAACGAGTCATTAGATAAATTTGATTCAAAATATGATGAATGTATATTTTAGGTTATCAAAACTCTAGTAAATCTTATAATACTTATAAAAAATACCCACAGTAGTTGAAGAATTTAGTGGTTTTAAATTTGGATAAACTCCACCCTAAAATAATAATGATAATGTTCATGGATAGAGTAACTTCGATGAAAATTCATGGAAAAATCCTCACAATAACTATTGAGATAAATCTATTAGAAATGTTGATTGAAGAATTAAAGAAAGGAATTAATTAATTAAAATTTGAGCCTAGTAATCCTTTATTTTTAATTTTTTAGTATAAAATTTGATAAATCACTAATTGATTCAAAATAGATATTAAATACATAAGAAGAGATAAATCAGTTATATAAAAAAAATTTGGGATTTAATTGAAAATCGTAAATATCCTCAAGTAATTACAACTCAATTAGATTTTTAGTCCTAAAATTGATGAATATGGAAATAATTTTACCAATAAGGCTATATTAGAAACAAAATAATATATTTGGGATAAAGGAAAAAATCATGATTGAAATTTTAATTGGTTTTAGGTTAAAATAAAAATAAATATTATTAGTTTATGAAACTTTTTAAGGATTTAAATTATTTAAATTGTATGTGAAATGTTATTTTCTAAATGTTTTTTTATGAGGATTAATATGGTAAATAGACCCATTTTTTTTAAAATAGAATGTTTCCTAATCCTATTTTAACTCTTTTTAAAGAAGTTTGTTTACTTAAGCAAGCTACAAGAGCTTGTTATGAAGTAATATAAAAATTTATTTTAAAAAATTATTTTGAACAATTAAACATAAGTAATAAATTTTTTATCAATTAAAAATCTTGATAAATTTTTATTGTTCCAATCTATGTGGATGGTATTATATTTGGATCTTCAAACTATTTATTATGAAATGAATATTAAAAATAAGTAACTTTTTAATTTGATATAAATTTTATCAGAGAAATGAAATTATTCCTTGGACTCCAAATTTTTCAATGGGATAATGTAATATCTCTAAATCAATCATGTATTATAAGAAACATGTTAGGATATTTTTTATATATAGTTGTAAAAGTTAAAAAATTCATATGATTACTTTATATAAATTGGATACTGATGAATTTTGAAAAATTATAGATTCTAAAATTTATAGAAGTTTGATTGCTATTTTATTATATTTATCTACATACCTACCTAATTTATAGTTTTTATTTTGAAGTCTGATAAATTTAAATTTAATCCCACAAAAATCCATTTTAAAGAACATAAAATAATGATAGAATATGTTAAAAGTTCATTAAACCTTTGTTTGTTTTTTATTTTAAAAAAATTAATTTAAAATAAAAAATTATTACAATTAAAAAATATGTGATTCTAAAGTATATAAAAAAATCACAAGTGGCATGTGTAATGTTTTAAGAAAAATTAGTCTCATATAGATATATGAAAAAAAATTATATTTATTACTCCACTTTAGAAGAACAATAAATTTCACTAACATCTTTTTGTTCTCAATACCTATTAATTAAGGAAACATTATCTCTAACAAATCATTCAATTAAAATATGTTCTATAAAATAAAATATGAACATGACATGTTTTAAGGTTAAAATATTAAATTTGGAATAAAAATTTTAATGTCCTTTTATGGACAATATATATAAATAAAAAATTTAGGTTCATTATTCATTGATAAAATAAATCCAATATTATACTCCCACTTCTTGTCAAATATATTTGTATGGAACTGATCTTTGTTGTAACATAATGTTATAATTAATTAAATTATATATGAATATATTTTAATCTGTTTACATGACCAATGGTTATGAAAATCATAATAATTATTTGACTTACTAGAATGTGTATTCATCACTGGATACTTTTATTATTCAAATAATATATTAATATAATTTAATGGATCATTATAGCTTCAAATGTGTTATATCACAATATTTTAAAAAGAATTTCTATGTTCAATAGTGTGAAAGATATGGAACATTTATCTTAAATAAATAACATATTATTATTATATAAATGTGTGCATTATAACATTGTGGTTAAATTAGCAGGAATGAATAGTATGAATCACATTATGAAATATATAATTTTACTACTCATTTCCAATTCATTATTTAATTCTCTTAAAATATGAACTCAATTTTTAATAAATAATTTTTATTCTTCTAAAAAAAATTTCTTCAAAATGGGGTTTATTACTTCTTATGAATGAATAATATAATTAATTTTTGGAAATTTTAGAAAATTTATTTGAAAAAATAATATAATTTTTAAATTAATCATGTAAAAATCATCATTGGATTAATTTTCAATTTTTTTTAAAAAGATATATGTTTCAATGAATACTAAAAAATATTAAGTTTAGAAAAAAAAATATTTGATTATTTTTACGTATTTACAAAGAATAATTACATCTTATATTTTTTTTAAATTTAAATATTTACTTTTTATTTAAAATAACTCAATAATGATTTTTGAAATTGGGTTTTCACTTGAATTTATTATCAAAACATATTATATTTTAAAGAATCACTTATCGAGAAAATCATTTTTCTACACATTTTACCGATTTGATTTTAAATTAAACTCTATAACTTCTATGTTTTCAGTTTTGAAAAACGGATTCCATATTTTGAATTAGATGATCCATATTTGATAAATATGTACATTTTTCTTTCATAATTAATACTAGTCTTAATAATCATGGAAACATTTTTATCGGTAAATCTCATAATTAAGGGTATAATAGGATATGATAAAAAACAATGAAATAACCCCAAAACATGACTAAATATTATTTTATGATTTCATTTTTTATTTAATCATCCAATATTTGGTTAGATGACCTAAATTTTACATTTTTGTATGATTAATATTTTATGTAAATAAAAGTAAAAATGCCACACTCTAGATTTAATTAACTATAATATTTTTAAAATAGAGGGAACATAGTAAATATTTGGTTATAAATATTAATTTAAATTATAAATAACATAAATTCATCATGGTATTTTATTCCTAATTTCTTAGTGAATAAATAATTAACCTAAATATTTATAGATTTCAGACATAATAATTATTCAACTAATGGAAAAATAAAATAAATGATATTAAAAATATTTAAAGTATTACAAATTTAAAAAATTAATGTGATAAAAAATTTCTATATTAAAATTTCATGTTAGGGATGTATTAAAGTATTTGGTTCAAATTTTAATTTTTCTCTCTGAAGTTGTAAATATCAAAGTAATGAATAATTCTAAAAATTGAAATTATTGATATTTTAAAGAAAATAATATTTTAGTGACTGATAAAATATTCCTAAAAATATTATATTTGACCACATGATTAGGATATTATTGAAAATATAAATCTTTATCCATTTGTGGGTCTTTTCCATTTATAGTTACAATTTAAACCCTAATAGTGTGAAATGTTTTATTATCACTATATGTTTTAAATGGGTTAATGAGGATTTAAAACCAAATTATAAGGGTAAAACATATTAAAAAAGCATAAATTTTTTATTTTATGATATTATTTAGACCCATAGTAATTATATAATCTAAATAAAATATTTTTCATGTTATTTGAAATTAAAAATTAATTATATTAATTTAATATTTTGAGAAATTCTAGGACTGGCCTCCCCTCTCTTATCAAAATACATATCCCCTTATATTTACTTCACACATCAAAAAAAAATTATTCACAAAATTGCATCCAAAATACCTTACTAGAATCTATTCCCTCAATATATATGTATTTTTTATGAATAATACCATCCTTTGGGGGATTAAGGTGTTAATAAAATGAAAATTTCCAAAGAATAGGTGTAGTTTTAGCCACATGTTTTAGTTTAATTTATTCCCCACCTCATTAAAATATTTTTCAACCATGCGGAAATAATAAAAATATTATCCTTTATATACTACTACATTATCATGTTAATGGAATAACCTATATCTATATCAATCCTCTTTCAAATGGGAAAGGAATAATCGTTCATATGTATGGAGGACTATCACCTTGAAAACTAATGCAAATCATTTTCCATAACCCTATTACATGATTGGTTATAATGATGGAAGTACTATTTATATATTATATTAAGGACATAATAATCTTTATAAAGAGGTAATATATTATTTAACTTCATGCATTTGAATTCACTGAAAAATGATAACGTCATTATTGTATATGTGTGGACTAGCACTCCCACGAAGCGATGCGATATAATTCTCATCACCACATCACATGTATTATATATAAAAGTAAATTTAATGAAGTAATATTATATTTATTATATTATAATCATTCGTGGAAGATAAAATAGTTCTTATCCTTATTCCGTATATATTATTGAGAATGGAAATATAACTAATACGTACACATGACCTACCATCTCCATTGTTGTATTGTAGTTCATATTTATTAACCATATAAAATGATTTCATTTAAAAGTAAAATTAATTTATAAAATTTATAATTATTTAATTATAATTTTAATTCTAGATATAGTGGAGTAATAATAACTTTGACCATAGTCATCATAGAAAAGTCATTTCACACTTATGAGCTGAATATTGTCAAAATGACCGATGTGAAATTTTTTATTAAGTAGATACATATAGAAAGGTAAGAGATAAAATTAACAAAACAATAAACATTAAAAATTTCTTAATATAGTAAATCATTATCCTATGTTTATTATTCAGGATGATAATGAATGTATATGTAATGTTATACTCAATGTGTGGGACTTTATTTAAAAAAATCAATTAATGTTTCCCTTAAAACTATATTTTTAATCCATATCCATAATTATTAAAGTAATTTAGATAATTATATGGAAATTAAATAATTATAAATAAATATTAATTCCTTTTTGACTTTATTTCAATGGTTTTCAAAAAACATATTTTTACAAAATGTTTTCCCTTTCATTACTAAAAGACAAATGGAATTTTTTATTTTAATGTATACGGTGACAAAGAATGTTTCCTCCACTGAAAATATTATTATTTTTTCGATTTATTTTCAATTTAAAAAATTTATTCAAATATAAACACTAATTTTTTATGTTATTTTATTTTTAAAATGAGTTTTAAAATTTAATGGATATATCAATATCTGAAAAAGTTTTCTTATGAGTGTGAATATTATTTTTATAACTGAAAGATTTTTTGTGTTATGATTTTATAATGGCTCTTAATAATTATTTATAATGATATGGAGTTATGTTATAAACCAATGGTGGTTTATCTTGTTATAGCTCTAAAATGAATTGGGTAAAGGGATAGAGTGAAATAATTAGTTGTCTCTTAAGTGAATATAATAATATTCTTCAAGGATTATTACAACTACAATCATTATGGCTAATTAAAGGTAAATTATGATGGTTAATCCATGAATAATATTTATGGTTATTCCATATGTAATTTTGATATAAAAATGATACCCTATGTTTCCTACATGTTTTATCTATGCTTTCTATGGGTTTTTAAATTTACCTGAGTAAAAAGTGTGTATTTCTTCACATGGAAATTATTTAATTAATAAGTTAAAACATTAATGTGATAAAGTTAATAATTTTATGGGTTTTTGTGTTTTTAACTAGACTAACGTATTTATTAATTTTATGTCCCTTACGAATATTTTTTCCATCACAAATTTTAAAATGTTTTTCACGAGATTTAAGGAAGGGTTATGGAATTGAAGAAGTCATGTTGAAATTTATGAAAATTTATCATGAACAGAAACAATGTTTTATTTTAATGGTTTTATATTTTAGAAAAATGGATAGTAATTATAATTTTCATCTATGTAAAATATCATTTTTTATGTATGTGTTAATGGAAAATTATCTCAAAATATAAACCTAAATGATCTATGTGAATTAAAGAACATTATATATAGTCTAATAAAATTTGATCATGTGATGCTTATAGATGTGTCCTTAATGTTGTTATTGTTCTATGGTTTAGATAAATTTAGTGGATAAAATCTTATAGTGGAAAAAGTTAGTAGTTTTTATTACCATAATGATTAGTATGTTAGGGAAAATATTAGTTATTTTTTATAAATCAAATGAGACTTTAGTTACTTGAATATGGATATCAAAGTGTTTATCCTCTTAATAAGATGAAATATTATGATTTTATTAATATTCTCACACTATCCGTTTTGAATTTAATAAATGGATAGATCAAGAAGGAACCAAAATAAAAATGTATGTTATGGAAAATGTTGTGTTTGTATGAATGAGTAGTCAAACTGAATGGAATCTATAGTGAGAACTATTCGGGTAATTATTAACTAGATTTGATGAGTAATGATTAAAACCAAAACCTTGGTTAGTTTTTCAATACATAAAATATGAGATAAATAAATCCCTAATTAAGTGTAAGTGATAATAATTATAAAGGTCAATATATTCAATGAGCCTTGTGTTAATAATTTGGAAAGAATAACCCAAAAAATAACATAAAATAATGATAATATGTTTTATAATTGGTAAATCAATTGAAAATGAATTAATCTTCCAAAGAAAAATTAAGTGTGAGGTCAAATCCCTAAGGTGGAATGAAGTTATTCCCATGTTATCAATAAAATGTTTATAATTTTGGGAGAATTAACATTATTAAAATAGATATCCTATGGGGAATGATCAAGAATGAGATAAAAAAGACTCTATAAATATCTGTTTAGAAAAAACTAATACCATTACAATTTAAGACGAGGAAACTAAAAATGACATATGAAAGATGTAAATCATTTCTTGGGTTATGTTATGACATTGTTGAATCTTAGGGCACGATTCATATTTCTTTGTAAGAAATAAATTTTAATTAATATGATTGAAAATAATATTCAATGTATTATGAATAACTATAAATGTTTAAGATTCCTATATATAATGGACTCAAGATTTATGGTAGATTCCATAAATTATCATTAGTTTGAAATAACAACTACTCATTTGGTGATGGTAGTACCATGTGATAATTTTATTCTGTTTTGGAAATAAATTTAAAGGTATGGATAATCATTTTGATTTATGTAATCTTTAATTTTTAGGTAATTATGTTTTATTACCATTTCTGGTAAATAAAAATAAATGTATGAGATAAACTTTGAAGGTTTAGAATTAATTTAATGTCAAATATATAAAATTTATTTTAAGGATGTTTATCACATATTCATTAATGTTATAAGGATTACATTAATATGTTTTTAGAGAAATTATAACCCACAGGCCATGCGATAACTTTTCATATCTGGTAAGGCCTTGCGGCTTGAACCCATAACCAAAGGGAAAGAACTGTGCATTATTTACCATTATCCTACATGAAATATTGGTTAATATGAAATTGTTTATCTATATTTAAATTATTTTAAAGATAAAAGTTATGTTCATTTTGGTAACATATATCTTATTTTAAAGATAACCATGTCATTGAAAGTGATTTTGTTTTTATTTTATTAATGTAAAATCAGAAAAAGTTTACTAGTTTGGGAACCATATTTGATTAATGTAAACCAAATATAATAAGTTTTTATTTTAGGAATAAAGGTTGAATTATGTTTTGTAAGAATATTTGATTTTAATCCATCTTTATCTGGATTTAGGTTATTTATAGAAATGATTAGCATATTTTAGTGGTTATATAATTAGGGAATATACCTTTAGAAATGATAAATTTAGAGTGATTAATGTTATTTTGAGATAAAATTTAAATTATTCTTTGAAGACTATATAATCAATTTTTTGATTATTTGTTTCTATCTCAGTCAAGAATATTTTGACTAATTTTAACGAAAGTTAATTATTGAATGATCTAAGTGGAACTATGGGTATTGACATTAAATTATAGAAATTAAATTTTTTTATTCAAATAATTATTTTTCATATTGTGAATTATCTTGTTTTGTCATAATAATTTGGTTTTGGTTAATATATAAAGATAAGAGAAATATCATGTTAACTATTTTTGGTTTATTTGATTGATTAGATGTTGATTCTTGTGCTTTAGTAATTAACAATTCACCTTGAATACTGATCATTTGGAGAACAAAGATGAGTTTTTAGTAAAATTTGATTAAAATAAGAAATTATACTTCAAAACTAAGTACGTTTTATTATTTTCCAAGTATAGGACAAATATTATAAATATCATGAAAAGTATTTATAAATAAAAACAATATCTATTTAATTTTATAAAAAAAAATCAATAGTCTACCAACCGATTATAGATTTATTGTTTAGTGATGGTTAACTTGATCCTGATCTTATTTTATATCAATACTTATCATTCCTTATTGTTTGGGTTTTATTCTATACAAATGCTTTCACTTCCAACTATTGTTATTGCATTTCTAAACCTATTTTAGTACTCCCTATTTCGGAAATATGACCCTTACATGATGCATTTCTTGTTTAAAAATTTTAAGGGTGATGAATGGAAGATTTGGGAGAACATTGGTAGTAGTTTTGAGGAAACATGAAAGTTCTATGGGCGGCCCACGATTTGTCTAATCGTGCGGCCAAGCCATGTTTATTTGGTCCCCTTGAGGAAGTGGATCCAACAAGTTTGGAGCACAGATAGGGAGACCACGTGATGAATGCATGTGAGGGTCTGCCTAGGAAGTAGCCAAGGCAATGTTAGTGCACTGTTTGTCTAACCATACAAACTAACTATGCATATGGTTTAAATGAGATCCTAAAAAAGTGAATGTCGCATATTTTGGCCTCTAAGTGGATTTTTTTCTCCTAACCATCCATAACTCATTATTTTTCTTCTCTTAAGAAAAAATAAGGTCCCCCCATCAATATAAAGGTGATATGAAGGTTTTCCTTGGTGAATAGAAGTCAGATTCTCGAGGTATGTGATCGATCTTCATCGTTCTTGATCAGTTTCATAGATCTACTTGTCCTGTTCTCTTGGTTTCTTAGATATTCTCTCGTTATGTGTAGATTTAGGTGTATGTATTCCAAGTATAATGTGATTTAGTATTGATCTTCCTTGGAGAATATATCTAAGGTGGATTCTTGTAGAATTGACTTGGTTTTCTTGTGTGTTCTTCATCTGTCGTGTTTTTGTCAAAACCATTGAGGTAGGAGGCTTCTTTCTCAAATCCACTTAAAATAAATATTGGGATTGATTTCAAATTGAATTTTTTGTATCTAATTTATTTTGATTTGTTTGTTGAAAACTTGTTGGAAACCTTCTTGAGTTATGGTTTTGAAATTTTGAAAATACTATATTTTGAATGAGTGATTTGGTTCTTTATTGTAAAATGTGGATTTTCAAAATGATATTTTCGTGGATTTTTGGCACATAAATGGGATTTTAATTTTTCAATAAAATGGAAGGTTTTATTGAAATGAAATATTGCTTGAAATATGTTGTTCCTTGGTTTTCAAAAAAAGTTCAGTTTTATTGATGTTGGTTATATTGGTAATGGAAATATTTGGCATAAATGGCGATGGTGTGAGTTCATACTTAACATACCCTTAACAAGGGAGAAGTACCACTGGGGTATAATGGATGTGAACCTAGATCTGGGGAATATTTCATCGAGACAAAAGGTAACTGGATGAGATACCGCTCATGAGTATGGAACTATCAAACGAATCATGCATGAGTGGGTGTATTGTTAACTATAGAATAGCTATTCCAAATGATAAGAAGAATTGGGTTTAATTCTTTGAATTAGTTATTTTTCTAGAAAAATAACTTCTTGCAAATTGGTTTCATTTTGTTTTGTTTTGAGTTGGTTGCAAACGGTTTTTGGAACTTGTTTATATTTAGTTATAAACTGTTTTTGTAAATTGACTTATATAAAATATTTTATATTATATGGATAACTTTTCTATCATAGTGGCATGAGTATGAAAGTCATTTGGGAAAAACTACAGAGTTTTATACTCACTCCTTTAAAACATTGGTGCTTTTTCAAATTCAATCTTTCAGGAAAGGAGAAAGGTAACATTTCCGACATTTTTAGCACTATCTCATGATACTTTGGCCGGTTAGTGATTGGGGAGCTTAGATCATATAGAACATTGTGTCTTGTGGTATTTTGAGAGTATTGAGTTGTTTATCCATTGTATACTTTGATATTGGTTTGATCTTTTGTGGTGGTACACTCTGATATGGTTTTACGATACTTGATGTTTCTTAGTGGTCTTTCTTTTGTTCATGGATCATTTAGTAAATGGTTTGGCTATGGTTTGTTGGTTTTTTAGTTTATTTATAAAAGGTTAAATCATCCCCCACTTGTATTCTAAATGATTTGGCATTTATTGAGAGCCTATGGTGCCTTTGGGATGTCTTTTAAGGTCAAGTAATGACTCATTGTGCTCTAAATCCAATGAGATCGAGTGGGTTGTTACAAATGGTATCATTCTAGCCCTTCCTTTTAGGTAAAAATGTTATAAACATGTTTTTTCATTGACATACAAGTAGTCTTCAATGTTATTGGTCATGGAGTTGAAATTATTTCATGTCTATTCTTTGTGTTAGAATCTTAAAAAGGAGTAGGATTTTAGGAAATTAGATTGTATAGTATAAAAGGACGTATCTAACCCTGTTATACTGAATTTCATGTTACTAGGGAGTTGGGTACATAATTGTTTCAGAGAAACTTCTAGAATGATAAAAATCCTGTTTTCATGGGTTAATCCAATGAGACGAGCATGACATGAATTTTAGAGGAATCACTTCCCATTAAGAGGGAATACATCATTTGGAGTAATGATTCATGCTGTGAAAATGTGTTGATTTTTGAAAAACTATGAATTTTTCTTTTCAAAAGAATTATTTTGAAAAAGGAAGTGCTTGTGGTATTTAAAAAATAGTTTAATTTTTAAAAATCAGGATTAATGTTTTTTTTAAAATGTGTAAAAATTAGAAAAGGTTGTTTTTAGAATACAATGGTGTGATAGTTCATGTGATAGAATTTTAATTTATAAGAAATTGGTTAATAGAGAGTGAGATTGATAGAGTTTGTTGTTGGTCTAGAAAATGGCACTCGGTAGGCATCATTGAAACCAACCCAAAGAAGATGCAGAGAATGTGGTTTCATGAGAACCACAGGTGAACCAAGAGCTAGTTTAGAGTATTGTCCAAGATTTTCAAGATGCAGATAAAAGGAAATAGAGGGATGAGCCATGAAATATGGATCATACCATTCAGTTCATGATGTAGAATCTACCTAATGTATGGGGTGATTATGAACCCGAGAAGGCGGAGGTGTGGCTTAGTAGGATGACTCGTATCTTCAACTTCATCGACACATATGTAGAGATAAATGTCAAACTGGCGATGTATATGCTCGAGGATCTTTCACGCTCGTGGTGAGATTTATATGTGTAGGCTAAATTGGATAAAGGGCTTACATGGGAGGATTTTAAAGAACTATTTAAAAAAAATTATATCCTCACACATTCAAGATCCATAAAACGATGGACTTATTCAGCCTGAAATAAGAGAGTCTCTAGGTCATAGAGTATGTGGATAAATTCATGAATTTAGTGCACTTTGCACCTGATGTTGTGGAAAGTGCATCCTTGAAATCACACATCTTTGAATTAGGGCTACTATAAGTGATTCAATCGAATATTGTAGTACTATGTATTAAAAATTATATAGAGATAGTGAACAGAGAGACTGTAGCTCAATGTGATATCTCAAGATCTATGGGAGGAGGTATGATGACAACGAAAGGGAATAGTGGGAACTAAAACACTAGGAGTAAGAGGAAAAGGGACACATATGTCCAATGTGGGAGTTGGAATCAACATCAGATAACTGAAAAATAAAACCTTCCTCTAAAACCCCAGAGTAAATCAGTTTGATTTCAATGTGGTTCTCTTGACCACAAAAAGTGAGAGTTTATAACAAAACCTAAATAATTTCATAATTGCAACAAGATGTGACATCTTCAATGCTATTTTCATAGTTCTCCAAGGTCAGATACTCGAGAAACTTCTTAGGCGTTGCAAGCATCATATTCTTTGATAGGGTGGGGAGTGAAGAATTAGGCCCGTTAGTAGAGAAAATATTTCCATGTTGATTCTAGAAATACCATGACTCCTCAACCATGGAAATCTCATGAAGGAAACAAAGAGAACAGTGCGGTGGAAAAACAACTGTATGGAGCTGAGCAGTTGATGGTCGATGACCATGCTGAACCATCTATGGTGGGAGGTATGATTGTCTTGGATTCTCCCCTTGTAAAAGTACTCTTCGATATTGGTGCAACACATTATTTCATTGCTTCTCATTCTTTTTATTTGATATGTTTAATGTTGTAAATTATTCCTTCTATTTTTAAACTGAAAACTCTTCATGGTGAAAGAGAATGTCAATCCTTTTTATGTAGATCATGTGTTATAACTATTGATTAAGTTTAGCTAAAATGGAACTTCTAGATGTTGGACATGGATTTCTATGATGTAATATTTGGTATAGATTGTTTGAAAATGTTTAAGGCTCACATCGACTATTAAAGGAGAACAATTAGTTTCACGATTGTGGATGACATCAATCATCTCTTCAGAGGATAAAGGTTGGTCAAGAAATGTGAAAAGAGATTATTGGAACCAATGGTGACAATGATCTCTTACCAGTCGACTGCATTGAATTTGGTATCAATGGAAGAGATCGAGTAAAATAGTTTTCCCAAAGTTGTGGATCAATTTCTAGTGGTATTTCATGAGAACTTCTTAGGGTTACCACCTATAAGGGAAGTGGAGTTTTTGATTGATATCTTTCCAGGGACTTTTCTTATTTCCCCTTTGTCTTATAGAATGCCACCAACAACATTTAGGGAATTGAAAGTGCCGTTGGAGGAGCTGGGAAACAATGGGTTTCATTCAACCAAGTATATCTCCATGGGTAGAACCGGTCTTGTTTGAGAAGAAAGCATATGAAACTCTTCAGATGTGTGTTCATTATTATAAGATTAACCGGGCTATGATAAAGACCATATATCCACTTCCATGCATTGATGATATGTTCCATCAATTAAGAGGAGCTCAAGGGTTCTCTATGGTTGACTTGCGATCAAGATATTACCAATTGCGAGTTTGGAATGATGATATTCGAAAGACAACATTCATAATAATATAAGACCACTATGAATATGTAGTAATTACATTCAGTCTAACAAATTCACCAATAATATTCATGGATTTGATGAATTGGATATTTTAGCTATATCGGGATTCATTTATTGTGGTGTTTGTGGATGATATTTTCATGTATTCAAAGACAAGGGATGACCATGAGTAGCACCTACAAACAGTGTTAAAAATATTTAGAGATCGTCGTTTGTATTCCAAATTATCAAAGTATGATTTTTGGATACAAGTGGTACGTTTTCATGGACATGTCGTTTCTGAAAAAGGTATTTATTTTGATCCTGAAAATATAGATGTTGTTATCTTATAAAAGCTAATGAAGAAAGTCTTCAAGATATGATGTTTTCCTGGTCTAGCTGGATACTACAGACGCATTGTGTGTAATTCACCATTACTAGTTTCTCCAACGACATCTCTATGGAAGACGAATTCTCCATTCTAATGGAACTAAGAATGCCAAAAGTCTTTCTAGGATCTAAAAGTTCAGATTACATCAGAACCTATCTTAATTTTTTCAGAAATCAGGACAAGGGCTTATCGTGTATTTTGATTCTTTGGGATCATGGTTGGGCTATTTTCTCATGAAAGGAGACCATGTGGTTTTTTAAGGTTCAAGGAAGTTAAGACTGAATGTGAAGAATTACCTAACACATGAGTTGGATTTAGCGGCAGTTGTCCATGATTTAAAGACATGTTATAATTATCTATTTGGTGATAAATTCACTGTGTTTACAGATCATAAAATCTTGAAACACATTTTCTCATAGTGATATTTTAATCGAAGGAAAAGGAGATGGATGGAATATCTCAAAATGTTTGACATTGACTGTATGTACACACCAGGGAAAGAAAATTAAGTGGTGGATGCATTGAGCATAAATTCATATGCCCAATTGGAGAAATAAGCTTTAGATGAATGGCAGTTGATGTCAGTCCTAGGAAACATGCATTTGTAATTTGAAGACCGAGGTGATGTTTTGGTTTTATTTTCAGCGATGATTGTTCATAATTTTGTAAAAATGTACAAAGATAAATAATCATATGATGAACAATTTCTGGTTATGAGTTCAAAACACAATGATGGGGAGACCATTGAGGGTTGGAAGCTTGATGGGAGTTCAGTTTTGTGATTTAGAGATCATATTTTTGTACATATGTAATGTTAGGAACAACTCCTTCATGCATACCTCCATTCTAGATGGTTTTTTCATCCAGGTACATAGAAAATGTATAAGGCGTTGAAGGCAAAAATTTGGTGGAACATCATGAAAAGAAAGGTGGTCGAGTTCATCTCGCGGTGCTTAAATTGTCAGCAGGTTAATGTAGAGAATCAGAGATAAGTAGGAATGTTGTAGTCTTTACCTATCCAAATATGGAAATGGGAGTAAATAACAATGTATTTTTTACAGGTATTCCAAGAATTGTTTGGAAACATGATGCCGTATGGGTGATTTTGGATCATCTTACCTTGTCAGCCCATATCATTCAAATTCATGAAACTCAAATGGTAGAGGATTTTTTGAAAATCTATTTCCAAGAAGTGGTAAATAGGCATGTCATACCAGTGTCAATCGTCTCAGAAATAGATCCAAGTTTTACAACCCGTTTTTTTAAATCCTTACAAAAATCTATTGGGAATAAGTTGACTATGAGCATGGCATATCATCCTTAGACAGATGACCAGTTAGATAAGATAATAGATATGTTGGAAGACATGTTGTGGGCTTCTGTAATTGATTTGGGTGGCTCATGGGAAGTGAATATACCCTTGGTAGAGTTGTCATACAATAATAACTATCAGGCCTCGATACACATGGCTCTGTTTGAAGCACTGTACGATCGTCCATGTCGTTCTCCACTTTATTGGGTGGAAATATGTGAAACTTCACTATTTGGGCCGAGCCTTGTCCAAGAAATAATGGAGGAGATCCAATTAATTTTAAATAGTATGGAGATGACTCCGAGTCATCATAAATCCTATGCAGATCATTGTAGAAGACCATTGTCATTCATTGTGGGTGATCTTGTCTTCTTGAGGATATCTCAAAGGCTTGGAAATCATTATTTCGGGATGCAGGAAAATATATCTCCTAGATGAATTATCCCTTTAGAGATACTGGAATGGATTGAAGAGGTGGAATATCTATTGGCATTACCACCATAGTTTAGTTCAGTGCTGAATGTATTCTGTGTTTCTCAGTTGAAAAATTATCAGTCTGATCCTGACTATGTGATCAGAAGGGATCACACTGACATAGAGTAGGATGATTCATTGATACATATACCAGTATAGATTGTGGTTAGGAAAGAGAAATCCTTTAGTGGAAAAATCATCATTCTATTTCGGGTTTTATGGTACCATGGTCAGATTTAGGAAGTGACTTGCGATCACAAGAAGGAAATAAAAGAGCAGTGTCTAGAACTCTTTTAGGGCAGTGAATGTTTTCTCCTTTCTGAGGAAGGAAAGGCCAATGGTGGGATGAATTTAGTGCCCATATTTTCTGGTATGTAACCGTTACATGAGGCTTTTCATGGTTATAAATTTTATGGGTGATTAATTGTTGGTTTGGGAGAACTTTGGAAGTAGTTTTGAGGCACTTTGGAAGTCACACGCGTGACACACAATTTGTCAAACTGTGCATCCAAACCATGTGTATTTGGTCCTCTAGAGGTAGAGGATCCTGCAGAGTTGGATAATTGTTAGGGATACCATTCAAGGAATCCATTCTAGGGTCTATATAAGAAGTATCTAATGCACGGTTAGCACATGGTTTATCTAACCATGCGAACTAACTCTGCAGATGGTTTAAGTGATATCCTAAAAAAGTGGATGTCACACGTTTTTGCCTCTAAATAGAACTCTTTTTCATATAAGGAGCCATAACTCATGATTTTGCTTTTTCAAAGGCTAAATAAGGTTATCCCATATGTATGGAAGCAATAAAAAGGCTTTCCTTGGTGAATCAAAGCCGAATTCTTGAGGTATGTGATCGTTCTTCATCGTTCATGATCAGTTTCTTAGATCTACTTAGATTAAATTCTCATATTCTCTTGGTTTCTTTTATCTAAATCCTTTATAGGTATATTTAGGTGTGTGGATTTCATGTATGATGATATTTGGTATTGATATCTCTAGTAGAATAGATTTATGACAGTTTCTTGGAGAATTGACCCGATAATCTGGTGTGTTCTTTGTCCGTTGTGGTTTTCGTCAAAACCTTTGTGGTATGAGTATTATTTCATGAATCCAATTAGAATAAGTGATTATATGACATTCAAATTGAATTTTTGGTGTTGAATTGATAGTTATTTGGTTGTTGAAAACATTTTGGAAACCTTCTTGAGTGATTGTTGTGAAATCTAGATTTTTTTTCATTTTGAATGAGTGCATTTCTTCTTGAATTTAAAATTTGGATTTTACAAAGGGGATTTCTCTGAATTGTTTTCACATAAATGGGATTTTATGTTTTCAATAAATGTTAAGGTTTTCTTGAAATTAAATCTTTATTGAAATTGGATGTGCTTTGGTTTTTAATAAATGTTCGGTTTTTTTGAAGTGAGTAATTTTTGTAATGGAAATATTTGGTATAAATGGTGTTGGTGTGAGTTTATGCTTAATGGGCCCTTAACAAGAGACAAGTACCATTCAGGTACAATTTATGTGACCATGGATCTGGGGTTTGAGTCATTGGGACACAAGGTAATCCGACGAGACACCACTCATGAGTATGAAACTGTCAAACAAAGCATGCATGTGTGGGTGTGTTGTGGACTATGGAATGACTATGATAAATGATAAGAATAATTGGTTTTAAAGATTTTAATTAGTTAGTTTCTAGAAAAATACCTTTTTATAAATTGGTTTCTTTTGATTTTGTTTTCATTTGGTTGTACACAGTTTTTGGAACTTGTTTATATTTGGTTATAAACTGTTTCAGTATTTTGACTTATTTAGACAATTTTATATAATGTCGATAACTTTCTTATCCTAGTGGCGTGAGTAGGGAAGTCATTGGGGTAAAACCTACTGAGTTTTATGCTCACCCCTTCTTTGGTAATTTGGTAATTTTGTAGATTCTATCATCCATGATAAGGGAAAAGGTAACATTTCCCACATTTATACCACTACCTAGTGATACTTGGGCTGTTCGGTGATTGTGGAGCTTGAAGCTTGTAGAGAATGGAGTCCTGTGGTCTTTGGAGAGTCTTGAGTTGTTTATCTTCTGATTACCTTGATAATGGTTTGGTATTCCACTGTGGTACAATTTGATATTGTTTTAATATACATGATGTTTCTTAGTGGTCTTTCTTTTTTTCAGGTATCATTTAGTAAATGGTTTGGCTATGGTTTTTTGGATTGATAGTTTATATCTAAAATGGTAAATCTTCCCCCACTTATATTTGAAACCCTTAGACATTTATTTCTAGCCATTGGTGCCTTGGAGATGTCCCTTAAGACCATGTAATGAATCGTTGTGCTCTCAAGCAAATGAGATTGAGCGGGTCATTACACATACTATGTGTTATTCCATATGAGATTTTAACATTCCACTATAACTCTTCAATAAGATGTTTTATTGACCTTGTTTATGATGTTGGTTTTCAAAAAAGGTATTTTGACAATTAAAATTATGGATTGAACTTGAGTTCAAATTTCGAAGTGAAAATTTCTTTGGGGGAGATGTAATATTCTATGATTTTAAAAACAAATATTATGTTCTATACTATAGAAGATATACAATACCAAGTGTAAATAGAAAATAAATTATAGTTATTTAAATGTAACTATTATATCATAGTTTCTAAATTGGTGGGAATTAATATTATTAACTATATTATTAAATATTCAATGGTTTTGATAATTTAAAGTTAATTAATTTACTCATTTTAAAATATGTACTCATTTCAAAGTAATTTTATTTTACTATTTAGAAATACATTTTCTTCAAAAAATGATTTCTCTTTCTTTTTTATGAGTGAAAATTGTAATTAAATTTGGGAAATTTTAGATATCTTTTCCGTAAAAATTAATTTCATTTTTTAATTCAAAATTTTACAAATATATTAGTAGAAATTTTTGATAATTTTTTAAAATTATGGACATTTCAAAGGATAATGAAAAATACAGTTTTTTATTAATTTTATTTTAAATTTTTGTTATTTACAATACAAATTTAATTTTGAATTAGTTTTAAAATTTAATTATTAAATTCTTATTTAAAATATTCCATTTATTTTTTTAAATTTTATTTTTTACATGAATTTATTATAAAAATATCTTATATTTTAAATGGTAACTTTTCTAAAAAACCACTTTTCATCACGTTTCCCTATTCGATTTTAAATTGAAATATGAAAAATCATTGTTTTTAATTTTTAAAAATTGAATCCATATTTTGAATCCCAAGTTCAAAATTTTATAAATAGGTAATTTTTTTATTCAAAATTACTAGTAATCAAAGTAATTTTGGTTACCTTGTTTAAGGTTTAGTTAGGTAATTAAGGGTTAATAATAACATGACCAATACTATTAAATGACTTCAAAACATGAATAAATTTAATTGGATGATTAAATTTCATCCATATGTATTCAATATTTGTTTATATAGCCTTATTTATACATTTGAGTACGATTATGAAATTTATACAATTTTATGAAATGAAAAGTAAAAAATTTCACACTCTTAGTTTTAATAACTATAATATTTTTAACATGAGGATTACTAGAGTATGTTTTAGGTTATAAATATTCAATTAAAATATATATAATTTATTTTCATCATGGTAATTTATTATTAATATTTTAGAAAAGAAATTATTACCATAAATTATTACATAATGTTGACACAAAAATTATTCAATTAATGGAAAAATAACATAAATCATAATAATAATATTAAAAGTATTATAATTTTAAATAATTAATGAGATAAAATAATTTTTGAGATAAGAATGAAATTTTTACAATTTCTTGAGATATGTTTTTTAAATTTCACTTTTTTTAATGTTTTTATTAATGTCAAAGTAATGAATAACTTTACAAATTGGCATTATTGATATTTTATAATAAATAATATTTTATTAAATGATATAAAATTCCTAAAAATATTATATTTAGAAAATTTATTATTATATGGTTGATAATATCCAACATGGTTTATTTATGGAAAATATTTCCATTAATATTAACTAACATGACCCATAAAGAGTAAAAATCCTTTTTCATCACGATAAGTGTGAAAAGGGTTCCTAAGGGTTTAAAAACAAATGATAAGGGGGAAGACATTATAAAAATCAGTATAATTTTTATTTTATGTGATTATTTATATCAATCATAAAATTATCTTTGAAATATATCAGATTTTATATTTGTTTAATTAAAAATTAATGTATATTAATTTAATATTTTGAGAAATTTTACAAGTTCCTTCACAACTCTTGTAAAACAAATCTCTCATTATCCTTACTTCACACTTAAAGAACCATTTTATTCACCAAATACCTACCCAAATACCTTATTAAAATTCCTAATATCATTTTTTTGTCATTGG
Source organism: Viscum album (assembly GCA_963277665.1). NCBI lineage: Eukaryota > Viridiplantae > Streptophyta > Magnoliopsida > Santalales > Viscaceae > Viscum > Viscum album. The sequence continues at coordinate 1,082,882,279 of OY728136.1, read as the reverse complement.
TTTATTCATAATTCCAACTTTTGATGGATTATTTTTTTAATCATAGTATACTTTCCAAATAATTGGAATAGTTTTAACTGCATGTTTCAGTTTAATTTAATCTTCTACCTATATTAAAACTTATTAAACCTTGATAAAATATTAAAAATATTATCCCACATATATTGAGATATTATTACGTTAATTTTATAACCTATATCCATCTCTATCATCAATAAAATGGGATAATAATGCATCATTCATGTGTACAACGTACTACCACCTTGTGAACCTATGTAATTGGTTTTGCATCACCATATCTCGAGACTAGTTATAATAATGGAATTAATATTTATATATGATATAATTGATATATTTGTCATTATTGATATAAGATATATTATTTAACTTTTACATTTATATTATCCAAAAAATTACAGCGTCGTTTGTGCATACATATAGACTACCACCTCTAGGAAGCGATGCGAATCATTTTTTCTATCCACTTTATATGGATGATATATATAAGTATTTTTTAAAAAATTAAAATTACATTTATGATATAATTATAATTATTTAATGTATGATATTTTTATCAATATTTAAAGATAATATAATATTTACCTTCTTTCTATGATGGTCATCGAAAAATGGAAATGTTAGTCATGTGTACGTATGATATACCGTGTACATGGTTGTAACATAAAACATTTTTCATAACCTTATTAAATAAATGTATTTAAAGCTATAATTAATGTATAAAATTGTTAATTATTTCATGATTACCAATCTTTATATGATGGATTAATGACCAATTTTACCATAGTGATCACACTTAGGTAATTTTGGACTTTTGAACTGAATATCATCAAAACATCCAACATGAATTTAACTGGTAAAGTAAATAAACATATTAGGTTAAGATATAAAATAAAATGAATAATAAACCAGTTAAAGTTCTTAAGATATTAAATAATTATCCTAATTTTATGTTCCAAAATATAAAGAATATAAGTGAAGAGCCAGACTCAATGTAAGAGACTTTTTTAAAAAAAATCTTTTAATGTTTCCCTTAAATGTATATTTTTCTTACATATACATATTATTTAATGTTATTTATTGATGAATATGTATATAAAATAATTATAATAGAAATTTTATGTTTATTTTTAATTTCATTCAACAGTTTTCAAAATTAATATTTTTCTGAAATATTTTTATGATTTTTTTTCAAAATGACCAAAGGAATGTTATAATATAATGTATATATTGGCATAGACTATTTATACCACTGAAATAGTTATATTATTTTTAGATTCCATTATAAGATTCCATATTTTCTTCAAAGAAAATCCCTGCTTCAAAATGTTTAAGCTATTTTCAAAAGGTTTTTAAAATGGAATGGATAAATCAGTAACTAATGATCTTTTCTTATGGGTCAAAATATTTTTCTAGAATCTATTATATTTTATTTTTTATGATTTTGTTATATTTCTTTATCATTGTTCACAATAACAGGGGATTCGCAATAAAATGAGGGTGGATGTGCCTATTATAGATCTCTAATTTATTAGGTGTAAAAACCTAGGTAATATTAAAATAAATCATTTTAATGTTTTATAATAATCTTTTAATTAGATTTTATAGAGTTATATTCATTATTAAAAATTCATGTAATTTATAAATTAATAAGGAATTAGTTTTATTAAACTCTTTTCTTATAAAGATATATTTAAAATTTTCATTTTAAATTAATATAATTTGAATATGGAAAAATGAATTTCATCTTTGAATTTATTATCTCAAAAATTATTTTATGATGAATTTTTTAGAATTTTCTAAAATAAATGCTTCTTCAATGAATAGTGAATAATATATAATTTTAATGAATTTTCTTATTTTGAATTATTTATAAATTTTAAAATTATTTTGGATTCATTTTAAATCATAATAAATAATTTTATTTAAAATGATCCAATTATGTATTTGGAAATTAATGTTATTCATCAATTTATCATACAACATATTATATTTTAGAAGGACATTTTAATGAAAACCTGTTTCTCAATGGATTTTTACAATTTAATTTTAAATTAAATTATATCACTTATGTTTATTGAATTTTGAAAAATAAAATCCATATTTTTAATCATTGGTTACAAATTAGGTAAAAATGTTCCATTTATTTTTATTTAATTTGAATAGTAACCTTATTAATTTTTTACTACTACGATAAAGGGTAAATCATGTAATTAATGATTAAAATAAATTAACAAGGATTTTAAAAAACCCGTAAAATATGAATTAACTTTATTTAATGATTAACTATTATCCATAGATACAAAATATTCATTTATATGTCATTTTGTACCATTTAAATTTGATTATAACCCTTATAATATTTTATTTAAATAAATGGAAAAATACCACACTCTTGTTTTTAATAAATATTGAATTTTTAACATAGGTCTCACCAGAGGATATGACTTTTTACAAGTATTATTTTGGAAGCGAAATGATTCTTCATTATCCCGGTAGTATATTTTTAATTTTTAGTAAAAAAATTGTCACTTTATATATTTATAAAATGCTGACACATCAGTTATTTAATAAATGAAATAAATAAATAAATGTTATTAAAAATATTAAAAGTAATATAATTTCAGGTAATTAATGTGATACATGAGTTTTATATATTAAAATGATATTTTAGTTACATATTAAAATATTTTGTTTGAATTTTACTTATTTATAGATGTTTTTAAAATCAATGTAATGATTAGTTCCCAAAAATTGACAATAAAGATATACTATAATAAATAATATTTTTTTAAATGATATAAAATTTCTAAAAATATCAGATTCATAAAAGTGATTATTCTATTGGAAATAATATCATTCATATTTTATTTATTATCAAATTGTCCATTTATATTCACTCTAGTGATACACAAAATGAAAAACTCTTTATTTTCATAGTAAGTGAGAAATATGTTAATAATGTTGGGACTAATTTTGATGGATAAGTAAGTATGAAAAGTTTGATATTATATAGTGTTTTTTGGTTGTCAATGAAAATAAATCAATTCACTATGTAATGGACTTGGTAACAAGACAATGATTTACTGATATGTATTTCACAAATATCATAAGTTAGTAGAACTTATGATGTAATCCTTATGAAGGAAATGGGGATAAATGATGATTCCGTTCATATACATCTTTCATTGGAAGGAATGATGTTGCTGGAAGATAGGGAAGTTTTAGTACTTTCTATTGTAACTTTGACAATGCTAAATTTGGTCTATCAAAGGATATATATCATGATAGTGGAGTTCATGAGGAAAGATGTATAATGGTTATGGGAAGTAGTGAAGAGATAAACGACAAAGAAAAATACAATCTAGAGGCGGCACAAATGAACAGTTTAAGGTGGTACTGTTTTCCAGTGTTTTTGCAAATTTTAGGGCCAGAAAATCGGAAAATGGAGAGAGTTTTTTTTGGAAAAGGGAGGTGCGTGAAATATAAATATGGTGGGAGAAAAAAATTTGGTGCACAAAATATTAGCGAGTTGCACGAAATGTAAAGAAGGTTCATGAAAAATAATGTGGTGCATGAAATATTAACAAGGTGGGGAAAAAATAAAGGCTGTGTGAAATATTGGCGGGGTATGCGAAATAAAGGAATGAAGTTTTTCACACAAGAGGTGTTTTGATATCAGAAGCACAAAAATTGGAAAAGGCATGAGTTGCGGGAAAAATTGTATCACTGCACAAAATATGATGTTGTGGGAAAGAGTTTTTACACGCATAAAGAGGGTTTTACACGCGGATTAGTGTTTTTCGTAAAGGGTTAAAAAGTCCTATAAATACGATGTGACCCCCTCTCATTGTGTGTGGCTCGACACTTAGAGAAAAATGAAGCTCTAAAGTGCGTAAAATTATACGCTATGTGAGTTACGAGAAAAGAAAGTGGTTTGCAAGAAAAGAGGAAAGGTGCGCGAAATGGTGGAAAGTCGCTTGAAAAGTGGAAAGTTGCATGAAAAAGGATGTTGCATGAAAAAGGTTTTTCGAACCAAAATGAATTTTTTACACACAATCTATTTGAATTGAGCGCAAGGTACCCTAAATGTTGTGCAAAAAATCTAGGGTCTTGACACGTATTCGATGTGAGTAAGATAGTTCTTACTGGCTTCTGGGTAAGAAGGTAAAGATTTGTACATCAAAGAATACATCTGTTCAATTGTAAAGACGCACAGAAATACTGTAATTCTCTATTTGGTATGATAGGGTGCACATGTGCTTTCAGATTGTTTTCCAATTGCTACATGAGTATAAGGGTATATCCTACTCATTGTATTCCACATCAAAGGATTGTTTTGAAGTAGATTGTGTGGTACTGGATTATTTCTGTACCTTACCAAGGATGTAGCTATTCTTGTTGAGTAGTTAACCTTATAAATATTGTGGTCCTGCATTTGTGTGTGTTTAGAAGAGAAGAAAATGTTAGGAGGCGAAGGTTGTTTCTAAAAAATGAAACATAAAAGGGAAAATACATCACTGATTCACCCCTCCCCCTCTCAGTGATACTTATATCCTGATTGGGAACTTCAAACAAGGAGTCCAAAGAAAAAGGTATGGGTAAAAATTTGATAGTTTTTTATAACTTTTGTTTTATGTTAATATTTTGATCTATATTCATACTTTTTTTTAAATAAAACATTTTTTATCATTTCTAATTAAAAATTAATTTATATTAATTTAATATTTTTCAAAATTCCAGGACTTCCCCTAAACTGTCTTATAAAATTGAACCATTTAATATAATTTATTCAATCTTAAAAACCAATTTTCTTGATAAAATAGTATTACAAATACTTTATTATAATAATTATACCTATTAAATAGGTCTTTTATAGGTATAATAGAAACCATATATGGAATAAGGTTTCAACCAAAATAGACTTTCAGAAGTTGATGTATCGTTTTTAACAACATGTTTTTTTGTTTCATCTTCTACCTCGTTCAAACATTCCTTAAACATGATTATATAATAAAAAACATATCTTCCATATATTGAAGTTATTTTATTAATATCTCACCACCTATATCCACATCCTCTTCCATCAATTTAGAAATAGAACCATCATTTGTGTGTATGGTGGACTACCACCTCAATAATTGATGTAATTCACATTATATCACTATATGTAAAGAATTGTTATATGGATAAATTTAATATATATATATATAAATATATTATTCATTAAATATTTATTAGTATTAAAATATAATATTTCATTTAAATTCTTACCTTTCCATTCACTGAAAAATGATAAAATTGTTAGTCTGTACGTGTCAAGTACCACATCCACGAAGCAATGTGATTCATTTTTAATCACCACATTAGATGGATGATATTTATACACATATTTGAATAAATAATATTATACATAGGATATTATTATATATATATAGAAATATAATTTAATACATTCTTTATTTCCATAATGATCATTGAAAAAATGCCAATGTTACTCTTGCGTATGTATGATCTACAAACTCTTTGATTGTATCATGGTTAATTTTTCATAATCATATTTAATGGTTGGAATAAAAAGTATAGTTGATTTATAAATATTATATTTAATTCAATATTATTATTATTCTTTAGATGATGGAATTATAAAATATTTTACCTTATTCAACCTACCAAAGTTATTTTGGTCTTATGTATTGAATATCAACAAAACATCCGATGTGAAATAAATTAACAAAATAATTGTTATAACATGAAGTTAAGCGATATAAAAATAATAATAAATATGATTTTTTTAATATAGTTAATAATTAAAATATGTTTATTATTCAGGAAAATAAATAACAAGCATGATGAGTGAAACTCAAGGTAAGATACTTTCTTGTTAAAAATCATCTTTTTAAGTTCCCTTAAAACTATATTTTCATCGATGTTCATAATTTTAAAATTATTTTATGGATTTATTTATATGATAGTAATTAATATTTAAAGGATATACTATATTTATTTTGGATTTATTTCAATGGTTTTCAAAAGGAATCTTTTATAGAATGCCTAACACACTTTTTTAAAAGATAAAAGATTTTTTTTATTTTAACATATATAGAGACAATTAATTTTCCCGCCACTATTATCATTATTTGATGTTTTGATTACTTTATAATATTCCATGATTTCTTAAAATAAAAAATACATATTTTCTTTTATTATTGGAATTTCATGTGAAAAAATTGGGATTTGAAGAAAATGGATACATTAATATCCAAAAACAATTTTTTATGGGTGAAAATATTGTTTTTGATGATAAAAGATTTTATATATTATGTTATGGATCTTAGTATTTGATTATTAGTATGGGTGGTTACATTATAAAAACAATGGATGGTGATCATGTTATATATCTCTGATGTGTTGGGTAAAGGGACATATTTAACACTTATGTTTCTCTTAATATATTTTAGGAATATACTATGATGGTTATTTCATGTATAAATAAGATGGCTATTTCAAGTGTAGTTGTGATAGTTAATCGATGTATAACCATGATGATTATTTGATGTGTATGTAATAATGATATGAAAATGATGCGTCAAGTTACCTACAAGTCTTATCAATTCATGACCTGGGTTATCATGTAAATAATATGACTTGAAAAAGAAAATGAATTCATATTCTACTTTATATGGCTGAAATGTATGGTTTTATTATGAGTTTTTCACGATTTAAAGGAAACCTTATGAGTTTTATTCTATAATTTATGATTTATTATGAAATATTTTATGAAAATATTTAGATAGAAAATATTATTTATTGGGTAATAAAATGTTTGTTTTGATCTCAAAATAAAGTTTGAAAAGTAAATTTTTATAAGTATTCGTAGACTAAACATTTAATTCATTATTTTTATGTCCCTAATTGATAAAAACTTTCTCATACCATATTTTACATATTTTTTAATAGGTTTTAATAATGGTCAAGGTAAACTAAGATGTCACGTTTAAATTCATAAAATGTTTTCAGGAAAAGAAAATGCCCTTTTTTGGAAAATATTATATTAATAAAAAAATTTATTCTAATTAAATGTTTACTATTTATAAATATATGTTTTTTTTGTAAGATTTTTGACATAAATATCTAAAACTAAAAACCCAAAAGATCATTTGTAATGTAAGAAAGTGAATTATAGATGAAAGTCTATAGAATATGTTATGTTTAAAAGCATGAACTTATAGTTTATATTATAATAAGGATTAGAAAAATAAAGAGGTTAGTATAATGTTAATATTATATCAATAAAATATTTTACGTTATGGTTCAGTTGAAATGATGTAGAATTTAAATATAACCATATTTTATCAAATAAACTATGTTTGTTAAAAATGGGTTTCTATAGAGAAAACATGAATGTTGAAGTCAAAATGTACCAAGGGGATGATATCATTTCGAATCAGAACCCTAGAAATGTTTGGAATAAGAAAAGATCAGTTTGTTGTAATAATGGAAGAGTTTACACATGCTTAAAAATGTAGTGGTATCTATTTACAAGATAATATACATATAACAAAAATAAACATGTAAACATAATAACATTATATGTGGAAACACCCTTCTTTATTTAGTGAATCTTTTGACATGTCGGAAGCTTATAAATGGATATAATCTCTAGAAATATTATTCAATGTCATGAGATGTATGTATCATCAATAGGAAATTAAATCTATTTACCATTTGAAGGTGAAAATTACTAGTAGTGTTTGATGGTAAATAATATCAAGGAAATATGGGATATTAATACCTTTTAATGAGATAAATTTCAAAATAGTATCCTTGAGAAATATTATCCTAAAGCTACTTCACATAGGATGGAAAATTAATTATCATAATTGAGAGAAAGGGAGGAATGTTCAATGTCTATGTCTGAAGAAAACATCACATGATTGGAAAGGTACACACAAAATTTTATCTGTGATCTTGATATTAATATAAATTAGATTTACTTGAGATTAAAGTCAAGATATCTATAGGAATTGAATTCTTGTGAATTAAAAAGCTATGAAAAGATTTTGTGTTATGATAAGAAGGTTTAATTAGAGTTTACTAATTATAATTTTTTCTCTGAAAATTATCTAAAAAAGAGGTCTATATGGTTTGGAAAAAGTGAATAACATATCAAATAAATATGATGGTAATAAAATGTTATTTTATGTTTCTGATAATATTTGTAAAAATAACACTGGGGAATGCCTTATAAATTATCTAATGTTATTTAAATGTATAAATATGGAGTATATAGATAGTAATTAAAATGGAAAATACCATGTTATTGGTAAGAATATTTTTTATAATCATGTATTAATATTTTAATATTTAATGAGATGGATCATTAGGTACATGAGGGTCTTAAAATGAATACGAATAATGGGAATCATCCATACAATAATATGAAATTTATTGTGTAATAAATTGAAACATATTTAGTATATTTTGGGATCTCGTATGATGTGTTATTAGGTACATTTATTTTTTATTCAGTTTATGCTAATGTATTTTTAAAATAGAGGTCTAAGAATTCTCTCATTTATGAAAAATTATATGGTAAATTAAAAACTCCACCTCAAACAATTAATCCAAAAAATATAGTAAAAAAACCCAAAAGATTTATTAATGAAAAAAAATATTTTTATCATTTTATTTTAATTGAATTACCTAAAATAATTTTTTTCATTCCCCTAGTAAAGTTTTATTTTATTCTATGTATGGATTGGATTTCTATTTACTATGCTGAGACAGATCATATAGATAAATTAGTTTTTTTGGCATTAATAATTTTGTATATAAGAATGAACCCACAACTTTTATAACATATAATGAAGCCAAGATACTTTTACATTGTGGATATAAAATTTATCTTGCACTTAATTTTGAGAATAAGGGAACTGTAAATATTAATGATGTGTCAGTTGTAAAAGAATACCTGAATTATTTTCCTGATGAGTTGCACAATGTTATACCTAATCATGAAATTAAATTTATTATTAACTTATTTCATGATTCTATGAAAATTTCAAACCCCCCATTATGAATAGATCATGTAGAACTTATGTAATTTAATAAGAAGTTTTAGGAGTTGATTGATATATGTTTAATTAATCATATCTCTTCATCATGGGGTGGTACTATATTATTTGTTAAAAATAAATATAGATCAATGAGGCTATTATTTTATTATAGAGATTTGAATAACATAAATTTTAAGAAAAATCATCATTTTCCTCGTATCAATTATATGTTGGATCATCTACAATGAGATAAATATTTATAGAATGTTGACATATGTTCTATGTACTATCAGCTTAATGTGAAGGAGGATAACATTCTGAAAATATTGTTTTGAACTAAATACTTTTATTATGTGTTTTTGGTTATTACCTTTGGATTGACAGATACCCAGATTCATTTATGGATCATATGGATAGATTTGTCCATTAATATTTAGATAATTTTTTGGTTTTCTTTTTATGATATATTAGTTTATTCAAAAATTTATAAGGCTCGTGGAAAATATAAAAAAATATTAATACATACCCTGTTAGAAAATACTTTATAAAAAAATTATAAAACGAAATGTTTTGTTGAAATATATTTCATTCCTCAGACACATTATAAATATAGATGGTATAACAGTTGATCTTTCTAAAACTAAAGTTGTTGATTAATGAAAAATAACTATAAACTTTACTTATATTAATTGTTTTATTGAGTTAATAGGGTATTACATGTGGTTTGTATAAAACATTCAATGATTATCTATCCCACTGACTAGGTTAACTTGAAAAGGATTTAAATTAATCTGATAAAAGAATGTGATGACTATTTTTAACAACTAAAATGAATATTTGTGAGTATCATAGTTTTAGACATTCCCACTAGAAAAGGACAATTTTTCATCTATGATGAAACTTAATTAAAATGACTAGGTTATGTCATGATGTAGAATAATTATTCAATTTTTTTTGATTCATGGAAACTAAAACCTAATGAGATAAATCATCATACATATGATCTAGAATTTTCTAATGTGGTTCTTTATTTAAAAATTTAGAGACATCATTTATATGGATCAAAGTGTTAAATATATAATAATCATAAATTTTGGAATTATATGTTCAATCAAAAATATTTTCAAACGAGACATATGATATTGATTGAATTAATAAAGGGTTATGAATATACAACTCATTATTGATAAGGAAAAGAAAAAAGTATTTAATTCATTGTGTTAGAAAAATAATTATTTATTAACTATATTATATTTAAGAACATGAAACTTTGGTTAATTATTTAACAAATTTTGTTCTAGAATTTATGAATTATAGATTTTCCACTATTTTAGTTTAAGTTTCAGTACAATCGTCTCCATAAAAAATAATTAATAATTATCACAAGGATGACCATGAGTTATATGAAAAGTTATAATTGGTTATCAAATTTATGTTTCTATAATTTAATATTGAAAACTATTGTTTTTGAGTTTTTGGAAAGAGATTATATATGAATTTTGATTCCTAGTTAAAGAGATAATTTTTGAGTGAATTACGTAGTTCCTCGTTATCCATTCATTGTGACAGTGATCCGATGTACATGGACCATCAAAAGTTTTATTGGTATGATGTAATGAAAAAGATACTATAAACTATACAATGAAATTTTTGACTTATAAAAAATTCAATGTAAAATGATAATTACAAAAGGTGCTACTTTTTCCTTTTCTAGTGCCAGAGTATAAATGAGGAATTATATTTATGGATTTTGTTATGGGATTACAAAAAACTACTTAAGGTAATAATGAAATTTGGGTTGTTATTGATTGATTAACTAAATATATTCACTTTCTCCTAATTTGAGATACTCTATAGTAATATATAATTAATGAAATATATCTCAAAAATATAGTGAGGTCATATGGTGTTCCTACATTCATTATATCTTATAATGATATTAGGTTTACATAAAATTATTAGAAAGTACTTCATATGTCATTGGGTAATGAAATAAATTTTATTATATATTTTCATAATTAATTTTATGGAAATTATGATTGAAAAATTCATACCTTGGAATACATGATTCATGCTTATTCAATTTTTTAATAGGGAAGTTGGGATTATCTTCATTCTTTAGTTGATTTTTCATATAATAATAGTTTTCAATATAATATACAAATGGAACCATGAGATTCATTATATGGAAAGCAATGTCGAAATCCATATTCTTGGGATGATGTAGAAGAAAGGAATTTGAAGTTACTATAATTGGAATATGAAATAGTTAAAAATATGATGATAATTCCGTAACATATAAGGGTAACTTAGAGAAGGAATATAATTTATGTGGATAATTGGAGGAAACATTCTCATTGGAGGTTGGAAATCATTTTTTTCTCAATGTATCTCCATGAGAAAATGTGATGTGTTTTGGTAAAAAGGTTAATCTAATTAAGTGGTTGATAAAACCTTATGAAATCTAGTATATAGTCGGATTTTTGTTTATCAAGTGGCCTTTCCTTCGAGTTTATCCTAGGTAATTTGTTTTTAATATTTTGATATTAAAAAATTATGTGCTCGACTAATGTCATGTTTTGTGCACTGGGGTAGATCATTTGGAAGATAATCTATCTTATGAGAAATGAATTCCTCTAATTATTTACCATAGTGAGAATGTATTTTAAAAAAAGGTAATTCACTAAGTTAAGGTTTTTTGTAAAAAACACATGGTTTAAGTAGAAACATGGGAGTCTACAAATTCTTTGAGGGAGTGGTATCCCCAATTTTTTATTATGTGTATATAATTTCAACGATGCAATTTTGAAAATGGTAAAGAATGTAAAAACCTAGTTAATTTTATAATAAATAATTTTTATTTCTTATAAATATGAATTAGTAAGAAATTATAGATTTATATTCATTTTAAAAATGTAATTACTTTTTAAATTAAAAAATAAATACTTTTATTAAACTCTTTTCTTCAATGTTTTTATTTAATACTTTTGTTTTCAAATTAATGAATATAAAATTTAAAAAGTTACTTTCATTTTAAAATTCATTATGTTAAAAATTATCTTATTATAAACTTTTGAGAATTTTTTGAAAGGATTGATTTTGTAATTAAGGTTGGAAAATAATGTTTTTTGTTAATTTTTTTATGGTATTTATAATGTAAAATTAAATTTTTGATTAGTTTTAAAATATAATTTGATATTATTTATTCACAGTGGTTCAATTAAGGTTTTTGAGATGAATATTATTCATGAATATAGTATAAAAACTTTTATATTTTAAAATAATATTTTCCAGAAAAAATAATTTTTGTGGAATTTTTCTGGTTTAATTTTATGTTAAATGCTTCGACTTATTTGTTTAGAATTTTGAAAATTAGAATATATATTCTGAATAAATGTGAAAAAAGTGTGGTTAATAATACACTTTTATTTTTGGCCAATATTAATAATAAACTTATAAATTTTTCTTACCATAGTAAAGGTTGAACGCGGTAATTAATGTAAAAAATAAAATGAGAATGATTATAAAATGAACCTCAAAATTTAATTAATATGATTTTATGATTTATTATTATCTATAATTATCCATGATTTGGTTATATGGATTTTTTCAATTGGAATGTGATTATAACCTTTATGAAATTTAATTTAAATATATTCCATAAAATTCACACTCTTTTTTAATAAATATAATATTTTTACAATAAGGTTAACCAGAGGCTATGTTCAGTTATAAAGATCATTTTTAAATATTAAAAAATATTTTCATTTGAGTAATATATTATTAATATTTAGTCAATATTTAATAACCTTAAATATTTACAGAGCATTCACGCAACAATTATTCAATTAATGAAAAAATAAAAAAAGTAATAAAAACATACTATTTTAGATTATTAAAGCGACCCAAAAAAATTGGAGATGAATTTGAAATGTTAGAAATATATTATTTTTTTTTCAAATTTTTCAAATTTTATTTTTTTCATTAAAATGAATGTGAAGAATAGTTCTAAAAATTTACTTTATGATACATTATAATATATAATATATTATTAAATGTTATAAAATTATGAAAAATATTAGATTTATCCAAAAAATTAGGATATTTATGATAATATCAACCATGGTACATTTATTGGCTATTGGTCAATTTATGGTAATAATATTGACAATCAAATTGTAATAATCTATGTTGCCATGACAGGTATGAAGGGGGTTAATGAGGTGTTAAAAATAATATAAGGGTTAAACTGTTATCAAAACACACATATTTTTTATGATATTATTTATAACTATATTGATCCCATAATAAAAATATACCTTTCTAAATCCATTAAGAAGTGAAAATTTATTTGTATTGATTTAATATTTTGAAAAATTCCAAGAGAACCCCTCCACTCTCTTATAAAAGGGATCCACTTCTCCTTTCTTCACAGTTAAAACCCCATTTGTTTCAACCATGATCTACCCATATCCCATCCTATAATCCATACCATCATTTTATAGGTTTTTTTACATATAATAACAATAATAATGGGTTTAAGGTGTAAAATTAATGATATTTTTGAAAGAAGAGAGATATTGGTTTTAACCACATGTTTTTGTTTTATTTATTCTTCCAACTCATTAAAATATTACTTAAAAATCATTATATAAAAACATAAGTATCATAAATAAAATAATGTTTTGTTATGTCAATGGAAAGACCTATATCCATGTCACCTTTCATCAAATGGGAAACAAAAATAATATTCATGTGTATGGAAGACTACTGCCTCACAACTCGATGTAATTTTTTTCCACCACCATCTTAAAATATTAGTTATAGTGATATATTTAATCTATACATATGATATTCATTAAATATTTAGAATTATTATAATTTAATATATCATTTACAATCATACCATTCAATTCACTACGAAATGACAACATTGTTTGTGTGTATGTGTTGAATACCACATCCACAAAGCGACATGATTTTTTTTCATCACCAAATAACATGAATTATATAAAAAAAATCCAATTTAATGATTTAATATGATATTTAGGATATTATCATCATCCTGAAATGATCATATAATACATTACTTATTTCAATAATGATCCTTGAAAAATGGAAACATTACAAATACGTACGTATGACTTACCATCTTTGTGACGGTAACATAAATCATTTTTCATAACTATATTTACTGGTTGAATTTAAAATTATGATTTATTTATAAAAATAATAGTTATTTTATGATTATTATTCTATAAATTATAGAATAATGACCTATTTGTTTATATTAATCCTTCCGAAGTCATTTTGTACATATGAATTGAATGTCATCAAAACATCTGGTGTGAACTAAAATGATTATGTGTGTGTATAATAACATGGTTATATGTGAAATAAAAAAAATTGAAAAAGGTTCATACAAAATTGAATAATTAACATTATTTTATTATTATGTAATATTAAGAAAATATTTTATGAGTCAGAATCAAGGTAATGGAATATCATTTAAAAATAATATTATTATATTTTACTAAAAAATAACTATTTTAACCCATTTCCATTTCTTTAAAAAAATTTGGATTTATTTATATGAAAATAAGTTATTTATAAATTATATTTGATATATATTTTAATTTATTTTAATGGTTTTAAGGGGAAAATTTTACAAAATATTTAATATCATTTACATAAAGACAAATGAGAATATTATATTTTAACATATATGATGAAAATAACCTTTCCTCACACAATAATCATTATTTTAATTTCTAATTCCTTAAGATTCCATGTTTTATTCAAATAAAATCCCTATTTACGTTTATTATTTTAATTTTTTTTGATAATTATAATTTAATGAAATGTGATTTATCAATATTTTAAAATTCTTTCTTATGGGTACAAATGATGTTTTATAATAGATGATTTTATTAAATCTATTATGGTTCTTATGTATTTTTTATATGAAAAGGCGGTTCCACTATAAATAAAATTAGGGTGATCCCATTTTATCACTAAAATCCATTTGGTAAAGAGATGAAGTTATCATATTGGGTTTTTTCTAAAAGATTATGGGAATATACTATGATAGTTATTCCAAGTATAGCCGTGATTGATATTTCAAGTGCAATTATGATGGTTACTCTAAGTATATCTGTAATGGTTATTTCATGTGTAATTAATAATGATATGAAAATGATCCCTCAAGTTAAATATTGTTTTATCTATGAATTCTATAGGTTTTTATGGTTATCTTATGATTTCACAAGATAAAGTAACATATATTCTACATTAACATGTTCAAAATTATTGTTTTATCATCTGTGTTTCACGATTTAAAAGAAAACTCAGATGTTTTATTTTTCATTTAATATTTCTTATTAAATTCTTTATGAAAAAATTTTGGTATATAAGATGATTTATTTGGTAAAAAATGATTATTTTGATTCTAAAATTTTGTTAGAAAAATGACTTTCTTATAATTATTCACGAAGTAATGATTTTTTTCATTATTTTTTATGTCCCTTATAGATATGTTTGTGATCATACCACATTTTAAAATTTTTTCACTAGGATTAAAGATGATTAAGTTAATATAATAAATAATTTTGAAATTCATTTATTTTTTCCTTGAAAATAAAATATATTTCATTTTAAAAAATTTATATTATGGGGAAAGTGTATTCTAATTAAAATTTTCCACTTCATATATATATATATACACTAGTTTTTTTTGTAAGAGTTATGAACAAACTCCCTAAAACACTAAACAAAAAACATTTTTAGAATGAATGAAAATGAATTCTAATTTAAATTCCTTAGAACATGTATTTTTTAATGCCAGACCCTTAGATTTGATAAAGGGATGAAGCTAACTAATCAGGTTTCACCCAATATATTAAGGAAATATTCTATAATTGATATTCGAATAATAATCATAAGAGAAATTTAATGTTTAAATCTAATGTTTATTCAATGTATAAATACGATGGTTATTTTATATGAAAGAGTGATATGAAAATGATTCCCTAAGTTTCTATCATGTTTTATATATAATTTATGGGGTTTTAAAAGTTTTCTTTGTGAAAAATTTGTTTTTATTTTTTGTGTAAATGATTACATCATATGCTAAAATGTTTAAGTGACAAAGGTATGTATTTTATGGATTTTTACATTTTTCATTCGACTAACATATTTATTCCATTTATATAACATACTAATATTTTTCCCCATAAAATGTTTTAAATTTTTTTATATGGTTTAAGGAAGGGTACTGGAAGGGAATAAGTCAAGTTGAAATTCAAGGATATTTTTCTTGAAAATAAATAATATTTTATTTTAATGATTTAATATTATAGGAAAAAGATACTAATAAGAAGTATCTACTTTGTAAAATTTTCTTTTTATGTAAGAGTTATAACCTAATTATCTAAAATTATAAATTTTAAATAACTTTGGGAATCAAGGAAAGTGAATTGTATCCAAAATACACAAGATATTATGATGTTTAAGGCCCTATTATTACTAAATTTATTTTTGAAGAGGATTAATTAAGTATATATACATGTTGTTTCTAAATTATCACCGAATAATATTTAAAAATCTCCAATTACTACACAAAGGTGAGAAACACTTCAATTTAGGGGAAGTATATGTATTTTTTTCTATACATTTATATTTATTATTATTATTATTTATTATTTTATATATTTTTAAATAAATTTATTTAGTGAGGTTTTATTTTATTTTATTTTTCATTAATTTATATAGAAATAATGAGATATTTTAATTTTAATTTTATTATATTTATTATTAAAACTGAACTGATTTATTTAATTTGTAATATTATGAAACTTAGAAAGATATACTTACATTTTCAAAAATCGAGAGAAATTTTTTTTGGATTAAATATTTGTACATAATAGAGGGTGGTATTTTTTCTCAAATATTAATAGATATTTTTCATAATATCAAATATGAGTAATATTTTAAAATTATTTTTTTATTTCTATTTATTTAAAATGTGGGATATTATTAAGTGGTTCCTTTCTACTTTACATGATGTTAATTTGATAAATATAAAAAAATACAGCTTGTTATTATTTTATTTTCTCTAACTTGAGTGAAGAAACATGTTTTGTAATTGATATACTTATATAAGAATATATAAATATAGGCATTATTTGTTGAATTATACTACATTTTCATTATGTTTAATTTCAATTGGTTTTAGAAAAAGAAATACTTTAGTATTTGTTAGGTTATGCTTCAAACATTGATATTTTTCATAACTAGATAATTATAATTTATCACATATATTTTTCAAAAATGTCCTAATCATCTCTCTTGTGGTCAAAATTTTTCATTTATTATTTTTTGTTTCAATTTATATTTTTTGTTTATTTTGGTAACATTCCATGTTAGAATTTAAAGTCTTATGAGATTAGATTTTTCTAATGTCAAATGTTATAAATATTGAAAAATGTGTTATGTAGATCTATAAATTCTCACATTCATTATATATTGTCTTACCAAATAAGAAAATTTTATATGTATTAATTCATACATAGTGACATCCTAAATATTAAGGTTTGACCTTTCTATGTTTAATAGGGGTTTTTTGGGTTTAGGGGGCATAAAATTAGTTTTTTGGGATTTACTATATATTCTGGGTCTGGTATTACCTATATGTCCATTTTATGTCTTAAAAGAGTATTTTACTGTTTAAATGTGTTATTGAGGATAATTGGTGAAACATTTTATGAAATAAGAATATCACAAGATATAAAATCCTTCTTCTACATTGTAAATTAGTTTTTTGCTGCAATACCCACTATTACACCATAAATTAATTAATAATTATTTTTAACCTGATGTGACATGTTTTTTCATTATACATGTTTCGCGGTATTATTACACTATAAAACAATGATGTACACTATAAACCATTCATCCAAGTGGGTATTTTTTTTAATATATATGCTGAATGTGAAACAACTTTTTCACTTATCATAAATTTATCTCCCTCGAACCCTAGACCATCCTTCAAGGATATTTTTGATGTCTCCTCCAATTCTTTTGTTCCTTTTTTGACACTTTATCTATATAGTGGTTATGATGTATCTCTTTAGGTTTGAAACCATTCTGTTTCTTCATTACCATGGGTCATAGTGGCACTATTGTACTATATTTTTGAATTCAATGATCTTTTAGTGATGTTTTTCTTGAACAATTCTAGATATGTTTTATAGTATTTCTCCAATGGTGGACCCTCGAGTTAGTTGTGGTGTGTAATGTGGGTTTTTTGAGGAATGTGTTGTCTTATATTATTTTCCAGTCACTTTAATTATTAAATTTATTCTAGGTTATAGGAACCAATTACACTGCCTCTATTATTGTATATGATTTCTTTTCAGTGTTGGTGGATCACATTGTAGGAATGTGTGACCTGATATTGTAGTATGTGGTTCCTTATCTAGCCTATATTAGAGAATATATTATGTTATATTTTTATAAAACTATTTTACAAATGGATTGAAATGATTTATTTATGTGTGTTTGTGGAAATTAGTTTTGGATAAATGGTGGGGTTTCCCCTATTTTGGTAAAGGAAAATGGTATTTTTAAATCACTTTGAAATGAAATTATTAATCGGTCTTCATAGATTTTTTTGATGAAATGATTTGGAAAATTTATCCCATGGTAATAATTGGGTACATAGGTGGAAGGTGTTGTAGTAGGTCATGTTCATTGATACTGTCAGGGATTTCACACATTGGGTGTTCCTTTTCTCTCTAATAAAAGTGTCCTTGGTGTTTTTTATACACTAGGGGGGGTCTTATTTATGAGTTCTTCTTATACTCTCTAGATTTGATTCATATTTCTAGGGACTTAATTCATTTTATTGTCTAGTTTTGAATATTATTGTCTTATTTTGACCGACTTGTAGTTATCCTTGGTGTGATTTTACCTATAGATTTGATTTTTACTATTTGGATTTGATTAACTACATTGATATATGTTATTTTCTTTGAAACTAGTTCACCAAAGTTATTTAGTACTATGGGAAGAGGGGAATGTTTTACCAATAATTTTTTATAATAGATGTTTAGTTCATTATCATGCATTGTATTATTTAAAGTTGAGAACACTCAAATTATTATAAAAAGACATGATATAAAATGCCTTGGTGGGATCAAATTGAGCATCTTAAGATCTCAACCTTGTACACACCTTCTATAATATCCCAATATTAGTAAACTGTATCTCATGAATTAGTTTTTTACATTGGTATAAGAAACAAGGAATCAAAATCCTAGAGGGATGAATAGTTTATTAGTCTTGGAAAATGATATACATGCATGATTTCTGTATTATATTTTTTAAAAAAAACTCTAACATAATTTTTTGATGAGAATATCATTATTATTGTAGAATATCCTTTCATATCATTTGTATCACACTTCCTTAGTTTTTAATGAAAGTAAAATAAATAAAGGTGAGTTCAAATTCTCAATCATGGTTACATACAATATAACGAATCATGAACCAAAAATAATAATCAACCTGGAAAATAAAAATAACTAAACCGACATTCTATTTAAATAACAGGACTATAATAAATAGATATTAAATGATCTACATGAAAAGTTAAATAAATTAACACAAACGTCATTTAAATAACATGATAATTATCAGTAAATAAGGAATAACCAATATGGCCTGGTAAATAACTAAAATAACCTCCATTTAATAGATTAACTGAGAATGAAAATGAATCCTAGGATATTATCCATGGAAAACTCATATGTATAATAATAATTGAATTCTTAATGAATGAAATTATAAATTATTAGACTTCATGATCTAAGAAATCATGAAAACCCATACTGTTAATACATTTCACTATACATTTTGACAATGATCGATAGGTATACAAAAAAACCATTTTAGCCACGATTATCCAAATGATTGGTCTAATGATATTACCAATGGATCGAGGGGATTACTATAGTTCAGACCCAATAATATCTCCATGTAAATATCATTTATTATATATCAAAAAATCAATTTAATTCATGAACAATATGACTTATCATCAAATATGCATGTTGAGTATCGGATATGAGTTTTTCATTATTTCCCTAGTCAATCAAATAACATTCAACATTAAATACCATATATAGAAATCATATATGGTTTATGTAATAATAATATTAGTGATAAATATTATGGATTTTGTTTAGAAATTAAATGTCAACTGATCATATAAAAGTGATTAATTCATTAAAAAGATAATGACTACCAAAATGACTCAAGAAAATGATTTTCAATAATTTCCCACATAAAAGTTATCATACACCATCCATATGAATATTAATGATGGAATAAATAAAACATTTCCCCTGTTATATATAAATAAAATAAAAGTTTGTTGTCTTTGATGAATAGAAATACTATATTGGTACCATAAAAACATTTTTGAGGAAAATATCCTTTTCATTTTGAAAATATCCTTCTTAAAACTAAATTTTTAAAAAAAAAATTAAAATACATATATCTGAAAATAAAATTGGTAACATTTAAAATAATTATTAAAACATTGAATTCTCATGATGATAAAAAAATATATACATTTCATATGAGTTAAATAATATTACTTTCACAATTTTTTTAAAAATCCAAATGACACTAGTTTGTAAAATTACATGAAGATTAATTTTAAAAAAAAATTCAAAAAGTAAAAAATGGTTAAAATTTTCTTAATAAATCATTTTAACAATGTTAATTTTTTTTAAAATCATATAAAAATAACATAGTTTGGGAAGAAAATTTATTATTGACTAAATAGAGAAATGATGTCTTATTATAATAAAAACATTTTCTTAATCGTTTTATATAAAAAATAGTGGGAAAATAGAACTTATTAAATAAAAATGTCATGAATAAATATAGGAGAATAAATGGAAGGGGATTATTATATAGTGATCAAATAATTTTTTTCATGGGAAATTAAAGTATAAACAATTGTGATTATAATGAGATTATAAAATAAACCCTTACAATGATCATAAAATTGAGTTTAGATTTAATCCATGAATAAATCATGTGTATAAAATGTAAATCCATATAAAATATGTGGAAATAAAACATAATATAATAAAATATATTTATGTACATATTCCTAGAATGTCAGGGATAATGAAAAAGTAATATAACCCAATGAAGTAGACCATGGAGTAACCCAGTTCACACAGAACAAGACCTGGAAGAGTATAAGAGAAACAGGAGTAGCAGCCACTAGATGCAGAGCAAACCCGATTAGAAGAATGAGAGGGTATGGCTGCCGCCATCGGGACCAGGCACCATGCAGCTTTATACGAGGCAATGCTAGCCAATTAGCAATGCAAGGTAGGGAGCTAAGTGATCAATGACGCAGAAAGCTGGGGATGGGAAGTTCAAGTGAGATGGGCCTATGGGTCATGTATTGGGCATGGTATTCCTTTAGACCTTCGGGTCATGTATTGCGGGTTTGTCAGGCCTTCAGCTTTGGGCCTACTAGTCCTGTACGTGTTCCCGTTCAACCCTTAAAAGGGGGGTTATCCATAATAAATAAAAAAGATGTCCTTTGGGCCATTCATGCCATAAATTTTGAATTATTCATGATATTATAAGAAAACATGGAAATATAAACACTTTATAAGTGAAATTAGGTGCATAATAGTACAATATGCCTCGATGAAGAGAAATTGAGTCGAAATACATTACAACGATCATAACATTGAAGTTAGATTTAATCAATTAATATATTATTAGTATAAAATGTGAATTCAGATAAAATAATTTAAAACACAAAATAATATAATAATAATTAATTTCATACAAAATCTTATAACATGGATTGAAAATAAAGAAGTAATATAACTCAATGAAAAGAAATTGAGCTATAAAATTATTTAAACCATAGTAACCTTCATGTAAAATATACTTTAAAAAAATAATTCAAATTTAAAACTAAAATTCTAAGAATTATTAATTATTCATTATATTACATATAAAATTTTACGTATATACACCATATAAAAGAAATTTGGTTCATGAAATTACAATATGCCTCAATGAAGAAAAATTAAGATAAAGTCCCTTAACTCACAAACCCTTTTGATTGAACATGATTTAACCTAGTATGTAATGGTTTTAATTCATATTGGTAATTTATATTAAAACCATATTCATATTTATAATTTCATCGATTATTCTATCTTAAAATTTTACCATGCATATTCTAATAAAATTTAATTATTTTCATTGTTTTAGGTGTTAATTGCCCCTTTTCTCATTCGTGATTTGTAATGAAGGTTCTGGTTACATGGTGCTTGATATATATTCATCATATTTAGAATTATAATAATTTAATAAATATATTATAAAATCATTATATATATTTTTTATAATCATATTTTATAGTTGGACATGGAAAATGAAACACATAGCTTCATGGAGATTTTAGGTCATACTTATGAAAGAGTGATGATATCATTACATTAATTATTGAAATTATAATAATGTGGGTGATATATTAATATCTTATAATCAATATAATATCATATATGTCATATATATTCATTGAATTTATTCTTATTATTTTCTTTATAAATCGTAATTGAAAAAAGAATCACATCTCTTAGCGAGGAGATTATTCTTCGTACACACGTGCAACATTATCGCATTTTAAAATACTTGGAAATTAATATGGTATATGTGATTTTATAATTTAATAAGTATAAAAATAATTTAAATATAATATAAATGTGTTAAATCCATCATTATATCAAGCCTCAAAATGCGGTGATAGAAAACGAATACCATCAGTTCATGGGGCAATAGTCCACCGTACACACTATCATCGATTTCATTTCCCATTTCACGGAATAAGATATGGATATTTTTAATTAAATTAACGTAATTACATATATTTATATGGTAGATACTGATGTTATTATATGATCATGGTTTAATAATATTTTATTGAGGTGTAAGATAAAACAAAATTAAAATGATCCTTTAAGAACATTACCTCTTATACAGACCCAAAATTAAACCTTATATAATCTTGAGTTTTAGTCATGAATTTTTTTTCATTCACATTAAGGGTCTTTTTAGGTTTATAGATTTTTAGACATAAGCCATAACTCATACAAAAAAAATGTAAAATACAATGCGGACACTTTCAAACATTATATATTTTTACCATAATCAAAATATTTTTTTAAAAATAATAAATTATTTTCATGGAATATATTGAAGACTTCCATATTGATATATTAATTTCCCTTACACATCCTTAATCAATGTGTAAACATTTTAAAAACCGAGGATGAGAAAAAAATCTCATTAATTGGAATAAAAATAATGGAATTTGTTAGTTCGATAAAAACATGTAAAATCATATAACATTTACATTTATCATTACATATATTTTATAATATGGAATAAAAAAATTTCACAGGACTAAAAAACACACATTTTCTTCAAGGAATATCGTAAATACCCATATCAAGAAATTAAACCTATTTTGGTTACATAGAGTATCATATACATAAACTATTTGAAAACCTTTTTAATTGTAATATACTTAAGTAAAAATTCAAAAATTATCATTACCCTTTTAATTGGTGATCTAAAATGGGGACCACCCTTCATATAATCTATATCATGCTTTCTTGTGAGCTATTATGGTACTCAACACATTATATAAGCTATATTGGGCTTACCCATTTCTCACAAGCTATAATGGGGCTAAACCCTTCATATATGCTGTATCAAGCTCACTTGTGAGCTATAATGCAGATAAAACCTTCATATAAGATACATCAAGATCAATCATTTCATATAATGCTAAATTAACATAACAAAAGTAAAAAACACTCAACATAAAACATATTAAAATCTCTTTTTTAAATCCACATGAAAACCCAATGTGATAAAAATAAAATGTTTCTTTTGAGAACTTATTTTCAATACCCAAACACCATTTTTATATAACAACCATTTTTAATAAAAAAAAGTAAAATTAAACCATGTTTTTCATTTAATAAGTCATGAAATATTTCAACGGAAGCCATAAATAAAATAATGGCCACAACGGGGGAAAAGTCATTATCACTGTGTACATTAGCAATGGAACATTTATTTTTCATTATATCAAAAAATTCCATATGAAATACATAAAAATATATATTTTTGAAAAATTTGATTTAAATTTAACGTATAAATAAAAAATTTTGAAGTAATTTCATGAATATTGAAAGGAAATGATTAAATATGTAAACATTCAAAGTCCCTCCCGACACCGCTTTTAATGTTTAAATAATAAACACCATGAAATAATAACATTCAATAAAACCATTAAAAAATTATAATATAAAAAACATGGATATATAATTTCATTGGTGCTGTATATACACCATATAAACGAATAAAGGTGCATATCATCATGAAATGTCTCAATAGAAGGAGATCAAGATGAAATCTCTTACCTTGAGTCTGACTTGTCATGAATGTTATTATATTAATGAATAATAAAAATATGTTAATTATTTACTTTATTCATAACCTTTTTCATGTTTATAATTACATTTATTTATGTTATTAAAAATCTTTTAAACAACTACTTAAACGATTAAGTTTACATTGGGTAATTTGACCATATTCGGTTTATGTGTTAAAAATGACTTCAATAGGACAACTATTGTAAAATGTGTCATTATATGAACATATATAGAATAATAATCATGAAATATTTATCATATCTATACATCAATTATACTTTTATTACCAATCATGAAATATGATTTCGAATAATTAACCAATGTTACAATTATAGAGACGGTAGTTCATATGCACGCTTGAATAATGTTCCCATTTTTCAATGATCGTAAGGGAAAAAAGGTAAGTAAAATTTTAATTTATAGAATTATCATTATACCATAAATAATATAATATTTTATAATATATATATATATATATCTTGTGATTTAAAAGGAATCACATCACATCAAGGAGGTCGTAGTCCACATATCCATGAGCGACATTATGACTTTTTCTTTTTGTGAAAGGGTAATATAGAAAATGATATATTATATTTACCAAAATATAATAATCTAATTAATATAATATATATTATTTATTTCGCATATGTTTGATTAATCCCATCCATAACGCATTCCATGTAATGTGTTAACATATCACATTGCTTTGAGGTGACGGTAATCCACACATCCACAAACAATGTTATCATATCTCAAAAAATGGAAAGAATGAAGGTATGTGTATATAAAAATCCAAGAGTATTAATAAATCATAAAAATAAAACATATATAATATAAAAATAATTTTTATATCATAAATTTTATCCGTGAGATGTGGAAACGAAAAACAAAAAACATCGTTATGTGAGGCGGTTGGTCACCATACATGAGCGGTAATTTCATTACCCATTTGATGAAAGTTTGTGTAGGTATACATTGAACCATTAAAATAAAAAAATATCAATATATTGATTATAATTAGGTTATTATATTAATATTTCATAATAAAAAAATTAGGGAGTGGAGAATGAAACAAATTAAAATATTCATATTGATGAAAGTTACCTCTTCTTGAGGTAACTCCTTTTTTGGTTTACACAGAAAGAATTCATGGCTGGATTTATGCACAAGGTGATGCCTTCTGGATTATGGGAGGGATGTTGGGAGATTTTTTTGAATTTTTTTATGATAAAAATATTATTTATAGTTGTGAATAAATGTTATGGGTGGGTGCCTTTTTATAGTGGAGGGAGAGTGGCATTCTGGTAAATTTTTGAAAAGGGAATTCCACCCACGTTTTTCAAATTTCATGTGGACCAAAAAGTAGTCCAAATTAGATAAATGTTCGTATAAGGTCTAAATATGAACATAAAATTTATTTTGGATAATGTTCTAGGTTATTTGGTCTCTTAGGCTTATGATCACGTCCATTGATAATCTAATTTCCTCACAAATTGCTATAATTAATTTTAATTACTTTCACTAATACTTTGGAAAAAATATTTTTTACATATTAGAAATTATAAATCATTATTATTCTAAATATACAATCCAGTTTTGTTGATTCCAATTATAGAAGCAGTATAAATTAATTTAAAATTAATCCTGTGGATGGGACACCAGATTATGTTTTAAACTAAAAATGATCGAAAGTTTTCAAAGTGTTTAAATTTAAATTCAATGTGAAATATATTATAATTAGGTAAATATATGTAAATGATATAAATATAATATAATTTTAATTTAAAACCAATTAAAACTTAATTTAACTATATAAATAATTTGGAAGGAAAATTGTTTTAAACTAAAATATAATATTATTCACTTTTTCTCAAAATATGAAAGTTCTCAGAAAAATACCAAACAATTCATCCAAAGTAAATTTTTAAATTTATATTTTAAAAATGATATTATTTTTATATAAAAAAATTTATAAAATTATCATCAAATTTATTTAAAATGTGTTCTCCATTAAAAGACTGCAAAATCGCTGTTTAAAGTTATAGATCTTTTTTTTCGCTTAAAATTGGATTTATTATTATTCAAAGCCTATGAAATTTGTTTGATTAATGTAAAAAAATTTAATAAACATGTTTCGAAATAATATATATTCCTATTTATTTCTTTTGATAAAATATCTTTAGGATAACTACCACTTAAAAAAGCAATATTAACAATATATTATTTTTCAGTACAAATCAGTCTTTCATGCAATGTAAGATTTCAAATAAAAATCACTATTGTGTGTCAGGTATTTGATTTAATGTAGATTCCCTTTTAATTTAAAAATAATTTCTAATTCATAAATATAAATAAATATGAAAAAGACATATTTTATCAATAAGTGGGATATTACATCATTTATATTAAATTGGTCATTATTTTCATTTATAATTAATTGGTCACAAATGAATTCATAGTATATGAATGTCCAAAATATTATTCCATAATTTATCTAATTTCATTCACTCCATTCACTCCAATAGCTAGTTGATTAATATCACAATAATATTAATAGTATATTTTTTTCCGGTAAAACTCAGGCTTGTGTGTAACATAAGTCATCAATGGAAGGCTATATTGTGTGAAACGTTAGATAAATATGGTATTACTTGTGATGAAATATAAAATATGAATATCATCTAACACATTCCATAAAATAATTTAAATTAATTTGAAACTATATATTTTGTAAAATCTTAGTATTTTACACCTCTTCTTTGGACATCTTCTTTACGATTGCACCAAATTCAATCTTAGGTTGAATTTACATTCAAATAATTTCATATTTGTTTTTGGGAGGGGAGTAAGGAAGTTATTTAGATAGTTATTTTATGAAAAAAGTTCTTTTTAACTATGTGGATGGGAGGAGAGGGGATGACCTTTTATACGTAGGGGAGAGGATACACATGAAATTTTGGAAAATATTTAATTACACCAACACTTTTATCATAAAATCTTAAATGGATCATTATCAACTCTTTTAGGTTATAAGGTATAAATATTTCCAAAAAAAATTTTATATCCAAGTTTTCAGGTCATTGAAATGCTTATCATTTTAGTTTAACACCCCAATCAGTTTTTACCATAACCGTGGTAATTAATTTTTACTACTTTAATTTTAATAATGGTTAATAATTATGTTGAACTTATTACATATTATAATTTATTATTATTTAAAATTTGGATTCCATTTTTTCAAATTCAATTCATATAAGTGGAATAATGAAATTTAAAATTATGTCTACAGACACGATTGAAAAATAAGTTTTAAATGATAAAATTCTCATAAGTATAGAAGGTTTTAATATCAAAAATCATTATTAAATTTATTAAAATGACTTAAAATTGTTAAATTGTAATATAATTGAAGTAATTTTACTTTTCAACCAAATTATAATGAAATGTAAACATTAAAATTATTTAAATTGAATGAAAATTTTCAATAAAAATTAGTATGTGCACTATTCATCGAAAACAAACATTATAGAAAAATGATAAAAATTAACTCTAAGATAATTTTTATATTATGATTTTAGAAAAGAAGTTAGTTTAACAAAATAAATTTTATAAACCCATTATAAATTAATTTTTAATCATGTGACCAAAGCATAAGTAAAAATTTACTTGGTAACAATACCGTTTTCCCAAATCATTTATTTTTATTATAGTTATTGTTATTTAACTTAATCAATATATAACCATAATTTTAACAATTTATATTGTACTAATTATAACATACAATTTTACATATAGGTTATAATTTCATACTATATTTTAGTTCATTTAGAGTCATGGTTGCGTGTTCCACATGGTATTAAAGAGAATAAATTTAAAGAAATTTATTTTGTGGGCTTTTTAAACTCAGTGTTGTGTGTCGTATATGATATCAAATATAATTTCCTTAATTTATAATTTTAGGGTGTCACATTATCCCCAATTTAAATTAATAATGTCCTGACGATTTGATATTTTCTCAGAAATCAAGGGTTTTAGGTTTGAAAAATCATTTAGTTAAAATCCATATCATAAAAAGGGTTAATAAAACATCCTCTTAATAAGAGAGAAATGGAAGTAAAAAGGTCCTATTGAATAACATAATAATATGTTTTTAAGTAAAAAATTATTATAAAGTTAATATATGGATATGGAAGAAAACCTGATATAACTATATAGAGTGATAGAAATCATCGACCACAAGAACGTGAATGGTAAATAAAAGGTAAAGAACCTCGAAACCATAAATTTTTAATTATTTAAAACACCATTTTATTCATTGGATATGAAAGTAATAGGATAATTTTTTTGTTTTATGATCATTTTCGTAATGTTTAGGAATTATTTTACTATTTAAGAATTTAATGATATATACTAACTTGATATATTTTTATTTATTACACACAATTTCATCTTTTGGTTGTACATTGATCAAAATAATATTCGTCCTTCAGACCAATAAATGAATATAAAAAATGAAAAATTTTGGAATAAAGAAATTAAATTCACTTTTAATGGATTTAATGTTCCATAAATGACTGTGAAGTCTTTCTTAATATCTATAAATATTTTCCAAAACAAATATGGAAGGCACAAGTTAACCTATATTATACATTAACCTCTAAACCACAATAGTAAGACTAATTTTCAATAATAATATTTATTTATCAAATGATTTAATTTTTTAAAAATAAATATTAACATGAAAATAACATAGGATAATGGTAGTTTCCAAACCCTTATCATCCTTTTATTTTGGGTTCAATCCCTACGGCCTTAACTAAATTCAACAAGTTATCTTTTTTCCAAAAAAATAGTTATACAATATTCATAACATTACAAAAGGGTAATAACCTATAATTTATGCAACATCAAAGATAATATCAACCCAAAGGATCCCTACACCTTTAAAATTATTCGGAAAAAATTAAGTGAATTAATATTTAAATAAAATTTTTACTAAAAAATATACTAAAAATGGGTTTTATTTCAATAAATGTCTCCCAAAATATTATTATTCTTTGTAGACTCACATCACATAAACCATCAAAGGAATTTTTAAGGCTTTGATCAAATGATTAATATTAAACTGACAAAACTGTGATTGTGTCCACAATTTTTATGTTAATGAAGAAATATATTCTTCTAAAATTTGGAAAAATATTTTGATCTTTCATGATTTTTATAACCAAAATACCAGTAGTAAATATAAATCTATAATGTAATTTCTGAATCCAAAAACATAAATAATTCATCTAGTTTATTTCAACATAGTTCTATATATTCTACTTGTGTTAATGTTTAGAAGAGTTAATTGACTTATATAATTCCTAGGTTCCTCACATTTTAGACAAAAAACTATAGAAGGAAACCTAAGATGAAATTGATTTCATTACATCGTACTCTTAACTTTTATTCATTAATTCTTTTCTTTATTTCCTTTTTTTCCCTGCATAAAAATTTTTATAGTTCCTTTCAAAAAAATTAATGTGGTTCTTTTTTAAAATTTCTGACATGACTGAAATCAAGTCTTTTTCCCTTTATGTTCTGTATCACTCGAGCTCTTAGAAAACACCATCCTTATCTTTTTTGGTGAGTTTGGGAGTTGGTTAAGGTTTATGTTGTTAATAAATTGGAGGATAAATGATTATAAATAATTATATTATATTTCAATTATCTCATAATACCATTTGGTTACACATATTTTCCATTATATTCAATATCAACAGGATTCATTTGGGGTCGATCCACTGACTAAAACTAATAAACATAGTGTGAGAAACAATAGTGGTAGTTTGAAAACCATATAATAATTTATAGGAAATCTAAATCATGACATATTATTTTCAATATAAGACACCTTATATTGTATTAATCCAAATACACCCATTTAAGATGTATTACCCCTAGGTATAAATGCTCTTGAACCACATCAACTTCTAGTGTATAGACACAGATGAATTCCCAGGAAAAACTACATATTCTACACCTTACCAAAACATTAGGATGTTATTATATTCTTATCCTCATAGTCTATTATAGACTTATGATCCATAATATATTTTTTTTCAAAATCTAGTTCTATAGATTTCTACTTAAATTTCATATAATACCATCTATATCAATCCCAACCCCAGTAACCCATATCCAGTATCATAAATTATTATATTGGTATAATATTCATATAATTTCATCTTGAAGGACTACTAGATTAGAAGTATTGGTAAACTAGATACATATTTTATTCTTATATTATATTTTAAAATAAAAATTACTATGTAATTTTTTATCGGCTATATCATTATTTCTCTATATATCCTTGAATATCATTTATAGTACCCTTCCTAAATTCATGGTTAATGATACAAAATTTGTAAGAGGTCAAATTCCCAATAAGGGTCGTGTACATTGTAAGCTATCATGAAACAATAGTTCTTACATAAGGGTAAATAACCAAACACACATTCCAATTCAGTGAATTGACTATCATGAATAAATAAAGAAGGATAAGTATGGAATGATAAATAAATGAACACATATTCTACTTAAATAACTTTACTATTAGGAATAGATATGGCATAATCAATAAATAATGGTAAATAACTGAAAACATATTCTATTTAATTGAAAAAATGTGAATAAAAATGCATCGAGAGATAATATCATTAAAAATATCTCAAGGATACTAATAACTAAATTCCAAATTAAGAAAATTCTTAAGTATTTGATGTCATTATCTTATGCATCATGAAAACTACTACTTCCAATACCATTCAAAAGGTAGTTTAAAATAGATGAGTATGTATACACCGAAAACCCATTTAACTAAGGATATCCAACTAATTAATACCATTAGAATACTAATGCATTTATGGGATATATATAACTAGGACCACCCATATCCACATTTCCAAATCATTCCTCACATATCAAATAATCTATTTATTTCATGAACAATATGCCTTATCATAAAATATCAATATAGAGTACAGGATATAGGTTTATCAATGTTTCCCTAAATTAGATAACATTCAATGAAAAATAGAATATGTGTAAATGATTTACATTTTAAGAAATATTCATATCAATGATAAATAATCGGTATATTTAGGGGATGTTTAGTGTTCAATGGTCAAAAGAAGGTGAATATTTCAATGGAAAGTAAATGAAATAAATGATTCAAGGAAGATAATATCAATACATTCCATGGTAACAAAATATCACAAAACATCAATATAAATAATAATTATCCAATCAATATATCATAACTCCATGTGGAGTATAATTAATCAAGGGGTTTTTCTTATTTAAAAATAGATATACAATAAGTATATCTTTAATGAAATCTTGAGGAAAATATCATTTTCATTTTGGAGGTTGCAGTTTTAAACCTAAATGTTCAATACAAATTGATGATACTTTTATTAGAAAATAAAATTAAAAAAATTAAGTATATTCATTAAAATAACTGATAGTTCGTGATGGTAGGAAATTCCATAAATATAATATAAATTAAAAAAAATATTCATTTTACTTTTCATTAAAATCTTAACAATTCTTATTTGTAAGATGACATGAAGGTTCATTTCAATTTTTTTTAAAAATCATACATGAGTAAAAATTTCTTAATTAACCATATAGATAATGTAAAAAAATAATTTTTTAGAGAACCCACTTTTTAATGAAATATATATTTTCATCGAAGACAGAAATGATGTTAGATTATATTAAAAATATTTTTTAAAAAAATTATAAGTACCAAAGGGTGTCAAAATGGAATTTATTACGTGAAAAACATTAAATAAGCATAATCCAAGAAACATGAGTAGTTTTATTGAACAATTATCAAATAATTTCCATTAATGGAATATTAAGTATAAATGATCCCTATTAAAAAGTGATTGTGGAGAAAACCCTTAATAATATCGTAATGTTGAAGTGAGAATTAATCAATGAATCGATTATGTGTATCAAATTTAAATCCTCATAAAAAAGTGTGAATACAAAAAAAATTAAACTAATTTACACACATAATCTTAGAAATTAAAATATAATAAAGAATTAATATATTCCAATGAAAAGAAATTGAGTTATAAAATTCATTACCGCTTAGTGATTTTCAATTTACAACCACTTATATAAAATAATTCCAATTAAAACTCAATATACCATGAAGTATGAATTATTCATGATGTTACATTAAAAGGGGATGTATATACATCATATAAAAGAAATTAGGTGCATAGAATTATAGTATGCCTTAATGGAGATAAATTGAGGTAAAGTCCCTTACAATGATCATAAAATTGAAGAGAGAAATAATAAATGAATAGGTTATTTTTAACAAAATTAAATAAACATAGAAAAGTTTTAAATACAAAATTACATAATTAAAATTCATTTTATACATAATTTTATAACGTCAATGGAAAATAATGAAGTAATATAACCCAATAAAAATAAATTGAGTTATGAAATTCATTACCACTTGGTAACTTTCATGAAAAATATAATTTGATGAAATAAATATAATTTAAACATAAAATAAAATTAAATATTATGTAATAATCATATTACATGTCTAATATGTAGTTATACAAATAATATAAAAAACTGGGCACATAACATTACAATATCCATCAATTAAGAGAAATTGAGATAGTGTCCCTCACCTAACACTTCCTTTTGGTTAAATGAAGTTTTACATCTTGTATAATGGTTTTGAGAAATTTATTAATTTATAATATAACCATATAAAAAGTTATAATATCATATTTTATCCTCTTATAATATTTTACCACCCATTTGGTAATAATATTTCATTATATTTATTGTTTCGAGTTTTAATTTCCATGTTTTCTCATTCATATTTTATTGTGATTTATTTGTCCATGGTTATATGATATAAATTATGAATATCTAGAATGATATTTATGTTTTAAATATCATATTGGCTAATTATATATGTTTTTATTATAATTATTTATATAGCATCCTGACCTGAATGACCACTAAGACAGTAGTCAGGCAGGTGGGTCACTTAGCTTCAAACGTGCCTCCCCATATACCGGAGGATACCAACAAGTAGTGAGGTAATAAAGAGGTGATATTGTGTAAAATATTCCCTCATAATCAGAGTATCATAATGGTTTATCATAAAATAAATAACAGACAACAACATAAGTAGTAATAAAGGAAATAAAGAGCATATGAATAATTATATAAACTGAATATAGAAGATGGACAACACCAATATATAACAAGGTATTCCTATCTAGATGATGATAAAAAACTAAAATATAGACATAAAACATGAATAGATACAATAAAATAAAAATAGTGAAATAAACAAAAGGCCCAATGGGTGATCTCAATGAGTAGACCGAGTTCCAACTCAGTCATATGCTCCTGAGGTACAAGCAAAAGAACCAAAGAAATAGCCCATGGTCCAATGAACACAAGGTCCACCCTGGTACCCTAGTGTAATGGTGGCCTGAGTCGGGTGTGAGATATAAATCCCTGTAGGTTATGAACCACTATGTCTAAAGCTATAACCAGTCTGTGAGTATAAAGTAATGAAATTTACATGAAGAAACATAATAACAATAAGCAGTAGTGAATAAATAAATAAATAACAGTCAGCTAATGTTCTAATAGGACACTTGGTCAACTCTACTACTTTGGATCGTTATTGAAATCAGTGTATGAATAGTAACCATATGTATATTGTAATAATATATACATAGTATAGTCCTATATTGTATCCACCTATATGAACCATGTAGGTGAAGATGTAAGTGACCATATACCTAGAATATTAGGTTATAGCTGGACTAGGGCATAACTCATTTTTCCAAAACTAGTCTGAACGAGCCAATAATCCTCAATAAAGGGTGAAAGCCCTAAATCTCATGATGAGTGAGTGAATCATGATCCTCACTCGAGATGGTGAGTTTACCAGGATGTAAACAATGGAACTATATTGAGCTCAATGTCATTTCAATACTCAAAAGGGATGTGGTGATATATTCCCACCATCCAAATTTTATCATTGTTGTGAGACATCGTGCTCAACACATAATTCAAGGGGGCGCAATACCACCATTGTCTACCAAACCCTTACTATTATTCAAATGAATATATCAGGGCATAATCATATTTATAAGAATACCCATGAGTAATTAACTATCATGATTTACATTTATCAATACATTACATACAATCATTTATAATTATAACAATTTATATAATTCATTCTTATTCATTCATGATAATATATGTGGTCATTCAACCTAACTAAATTCCATTTCAACAAAAAAATATATTTCCTTACTGGAAGAAAATCCATCATGAACATTATAATCCCTTTAATACTTTCTATTTAATCTACTCAATCATGGAAATTCATTTATACAATGATAAAGGAGGAACATATAAGGTGACTTTAATAATTAAGCAATTTCCTACAAGGGAAATTCCATTTAAAAGATGGACCAAGCCCTTATAAACTATTTGGTTCAAAAAAATTATATATAAAAGGTGGGTAACTCCATTTATTAATAACAAAAGAGACCATGTACTAGAATGAAACTGGTCAAAAAATTACAAGAAGGAAAAGGGAAATTTGAATGCAATAAAAAATCATTTTTTAAATAAATAATCATTAATTTTTATCTTAGAATAAAACACACCTCAACCAAGGGGTTTTATTATAAAACATGAAATTTCGTAACAAACAATTAATTTATTCATATTTTAGAATCACATTTCAATCTATCACAATTAATAATAAAAAACTATATTTATAACTCAATTCATACCAAATAACACTTTGTTATATCACCAAAAAAGGCAGTCAATTATATAGATCAAAATGGAACTTAGGATGTTCCATTTTCAATTTAGAAAAACAATTTATAATCCAAGAAAAAAACCTATATAGATTTACATTCATTTAATCATTTAATTATAAGGGGGAAATGTAAGCTGTAACACCCAAGGGGTGTCCTTGATTGAGGTTGGAATCCTCTATTTACATAACTACAGTCAACGAGTGAAATACAAGGTCTATAAAGCAATTTAGAACATGAAAAACAATTTTTAGGAAATACGCTGAAAAAGATGGCGTGCGGTGCAACTATACTACTTATAAAATGATGGAAACTTGAGGAAATTTTTTTAGACCACCTACTATGTTCATAGGATGTTCCACTCATCTAATATTAAGGTTTTATTAGGTCTGGTTTGGAAGAAATCTATGAAATGAACATTTTCACTAAAAAAGGGAAAACCAGATCACAAAAAATATAACACAATATATTGGGAGAGAAACATAGAAATTATTCAAGGGGAATTGATAGATTATTGATACAGATCCATAAGGACTGACAATGTTCAATTTAGTTATCAGATGGAGGAGCTATCTTCATCTCGATGAGGAGGATCTTGAGAGCACCATAGGTGTAGAGAGGAGTCTTCACGTAAATAGACGGTGAAGAAAGAATAATAAAATAGGTTATAAGTTTTCTTTTGGAAAAAATGGTCATTGAACCATTAAAAAATGGATCGCACAGTTTTGTCACATGGTTTAGCCAAATCATGCACCAACTGTGTATCTCCCATAATGAAGGATACCCACCTCGCATCGTTGTGCCACATTATTTTCCTAACTGCATGCCAACTGTGTGATTAATAGTGCTTAGGTACCAACCAATTGGAACTAACCTTCTAGTCTAGGCACATGGTTTAGGAAAACCATGCAAAACATGTCTGAAACCTTCTAATCCTATAAAACAATTCAAACAGTTTGCTGCTAGGGGTTTCATGGTTTCAGAAAAACAATGAACCCCTTGCATACCATCAAATATTGTGATTTTCCAGATCTGGTGCTCCTAAAACATAACAAGACACATTAAGAACCCCTTGGGCCATTAATAAAGTCTAAATAAATCACTTTGAATTGTTCCAACTCAATTAATTATGTTTCTATTATTGGTTCAATGAACGAACCCTCCACTAAACTCCAAAAATAACATTCCATTAAAATTTCACCTTGGAATAAAACCACTTGTCATTAAAAAACCCCCTCCTTTGAACAAATAATACATGAGAAGTATTTAGGAACCAAAAACATAACTCAACCTAAATGGTTCATGAATTCTAATTCAAATGGTCATGTTGTGTTCCCAAACTCTCAAAACGTCTTAAAGCATCACTTAATCATATGTTACTTATGAATCCAAAACATGAGATAACACTCATTTTCCATTTTAAACACCTAAATAGTGATTACCCTAAATTATTTATCTAGATATTTGATTACATAATTTACCTATTCAACTTTTGGACAATAGTTCTCCCCACCATAGGTCTTACCACAAAAGGGTCCAATTTCCCGCCTAGTCCCTCCACCACCGAAATTGACTAAAAGTAATGACTCTTAGCATTATAGTGATTATATTCACATGATTTATTCAACTAGAAGGACCCAGTTAATTATGAGATCATTTCAGGGAAATAATATAAATGACATGGTCAAACCCCAATCGACCTAACTGAAACTAGTCACGCAATATTTCCTTGAAAGTCACAACCATCCTTTACACAACGCCCACCTTACATCGATAGTGTGCTTTAAAATAGTTCCATTTGACCTTTAACATCAAGCAAGGAGGAAAAACAGACAATCATATTTTGGATAACCATTTTAATATTTCTCATCTTAGATAGACAACATAAATCAAAATGAACTACAAATCCTTATTCCAAGACATCCCATGTTTATAACATACAC
This sequence comes from Viscum album, assembly GCA_963277665.1. Classification (NCBI taxonomy): domain Eukaryota; kingdom Viridiplantae; phylum Streptophyta; class Magnoliopsida; order Santalales; family Viscaceae; genus Viscum; species Viscum album. Next base: position 1,082,844,822 of record OY728136.1, on the reverse strand, counting down.
CCTCACTGAAACCAATACCTGATTTCTAGTGATATTACATAATCACACCATCAACTGATCATTTAAAATGTTGTTCCCTAGAATGAATAAGTGTCTAACCCAGATGCACTAGGATCTTCATCCTTTTAACAACACCTTTGATCCTAAAAATATATCTTTGATTACCTTAGATTTGTTAAACTGGAGTCCATGGAAGAAGCCTAAGGTATTGAAAACTCTATGCTTAAAAGTAAGACATTGGTAAAAATCCAAGATGACCACGTTATATCATTGAATGATCCTAGAGAGTCATCACCTGGTTAATGAATTCAAAGGAAAACTTATGGTGTCCCAGAGACCTCCCATGATATTCATACACAGGAACCCAGGTATCACATAGGACAAACTATGCCAAAAAAACCAAGAATCCGACATGAAACTTTGATATAGATCACATCCACAGCCCGACAACATTTAGAAAATTAGCATGGCATAATAATGACACTCTATTAGTAAATAAAGTATGTATTCAAGATAGATGACACAATCATATATTTCATAATATTACACTAATATTATTTTTAAAATTACCAAGAAGATCAAAAGAAAAATAATCGAACCAATACTGGTCATCTTCCCTTTAAAGAATATCAGATGCACCTTATAACACATCTCTAATTGAACAATGATTCCATTACCTACTGAGGAATCTCGTGATCACTCATTCTATTCTAGTGAAGTGTATCTAATACGAACTATGTTTCAAAAGTCTATATACATATCCAACCAAATCAATATCGTGTTGTCAATAAATCACTAACGCATACACTATAACCGATGAGATGATCCCCGCCATAAGAGTGTCCTAGTCATATAACAAAGATGATTTAAAAAACCAATCATTAGTTCACTAGAATAGATTCACCTTATAGAGACCTAAGATAATCATACATGGATATTACAATATTTTAGGTAAATATCTTGTATATTACAAAAATACATGCCTAAGGACCGTAATAGTTTAGTGTATTTGGAAACATGGAAACAAAATCTTCTATCCTAGTGAAGGATCTTCAACATATCCCATAAAGATATCCAACTTTATTACTTCTACCTAAAACCTTTCCTCATAACCTAGGGAAAGGGAACATAATAATGGGTGAGCTCAGATGATCATTAAGGATAAAGAAAGGAAATGCGTAATCATAACATAAACAAAGGATATGGAACTTGAGCACAACATTTGAAGACCATACCCCTTCATATTAGAGATAATAATAAATACTGGTAGTTCATACAACATGGATCATAAGATAATTAAGAGAAATAAATCATGAAAGCATATCATAGGAATAAAACATGGAATTACGGAAGACACATATGCATATAAAAACCCTATGTCATGCATGCCAACTGAGGCCTTAGAAACATGTTAGGCTTGGGTTAATCACACAAGTACCTACTTCTAGCTTTGAATTCCTCACATATACCATTTTTTCAGATATTGGGGTTTCCTCCCATGTATCCCGTTGTTTTGGTCATGGAATTTTCACCTATTTACCCTCTATTTTTGGGCTTGGAATGTCCTCATGTGTACCCTCTTGTTTTCATAATTGGATTTCCTTTTGTGTACCTACTTATTTCAGGCTTAGGATGATCTCCTGTGGACCCTCTTGTTTATGCTTGGGATGTTTTCAAGAGTACCCTTTGAGATCATAAAACAATTACCACCTCCCAATAAATTAGAGGGACATATAGGTCTCACCCATCTCATAATGAAATCATACATACATGTGCAAAAAAATCATAAACAATCATATCATAACCCATGAAATGAAAAAGGTTTCCTAAATATATAACCATCTCTTAAACTATGAAAAAAGATAGGTTTCATAATAATTTAATCAAATACATAACCCTTGAAAGAAGAAGGTTTCAAAAGAATATAACCCAAGGAAGAGAAATATATTTCATAAATATATAACCCATGAAAGAGAAATAGGTTTCATAAAGACTCTAAATTAATCATAACCCATTCTTAGAAATAGTATGAATAGAACCTTTAGATAATTTCCTAGAAGATAATGAGTAACATGAAAACATTTCATATTATATGGAAAATAATTTGGAAATATCTTTTTGAAATTTTTTGTTGTGTAAAATATAATTTCTTATTTGAAAAATGATTTTTTAATACCTAAAATCATTTGAAAACACTTTTTTCTTATAAAATTTCTCTAAAACTTACAAAGAGTACTGAAAATAAATTTGAAACCCATTTTCCTTTAAAACAAACAAAATAAGCTTCAAATATGTTAAAATCATTTTCCTTTGAAAAACATTTGAAAACTTATAAAGAAATCTTGAAAATATTTTTAAAATCATTAATTTGATAATAATTTAAAAACATATAAATAAGGCTTCAAAATTTTTGAAAAAAAAATCATTGAAATCATATAAAAGAATCTAGAAAATGTACTGAAACTTTTTCCCTTAAAAGCATTTTGAAACCAATATTCATTGAAAATTAATTTTTAAAAAACATTTTCGAAAAAAATTGATTGTTTAAAAATTAAAAGGAATCTTCAAATAAATGACAGTAGTTAAATCCTTACATATAGTACGAGGTAAAAATAACATTTTGTTTACATAAAAAAAGGTTAAAAATACATTGTTTGGAAAGAGAGAATAAGATTAAATTGAAGTGATTTGTAAAATAAAAAATTATTAAAAAATTATTTTGAATATTTTAGTAGAATCGTATAATATACATTGAAACCCTTTTTATAAAATATAGATTTCTGACAAAAGAGAGGATAAAGTGAGGATTTCTATAAAACACTTTCATAGCTATATTATCCACCAATGAGTATAAAAATGGTACCAATACCTGAATAAATCATGAATAACCATAGGATAATAAAATTCATGTGCGTTCTTAAGATATGGATCATAATATTTCATCAAAGGAAGAATAAACATAAATAATCTCAAAAAGTGACGAGATTGTTTCAATAAGCACTTACCACAAGGTAAAAATGAAAAATACACCCAATGTAATGAAAAAGAATTACATGAAACTTAAAATATAATTAAATGAATTATAATCATGTTATAAAATTTAAAATTTAGTATATACTTCTCATGGAAAAAATATAGGTTTATAATAGGGCATGGGTCTACAAGAAGGGAAATTGAGACAAAATTACTTTACCGATTCGGTAACTTCTGAAACATAAATACCATTATATAAATATCATAAAATGGATATGTAAATACCCATAAATTTATGTAAAATAATCATATATGAAATCCATGGGAAGTATACACCCCACTAAAATGGAATTGGTGCATAATAATCCATGTATCTCATAGAGATAAAAAGTGACATGAAATTCCCTTACCCTCTGCCGCGAATCTATTCATACATGAAAAAACAAACTTTATAATAACTATTAATTTATTATGAATATTTTACAGAATCATATTCTTATTTCTATTACCCTATATGGTTTTATTATGAACTAATATTACCCATTTGTTAACAATCATATACAGGGGTTCACTTCGAGTAATGATCACTTTATTCTTCACACGTGTCTTAATTTTTTATTTATTTGGTTATTATACTTATATCGCTATTTAAAAAATGTAAAATATGATATAAATAATATATATATTAATTAAATCTATATTATAATAATCTATAGAATATAGAAGTATAAAACAAAATACACCATTCATGGGGACGATAGGTCATACGTACGCATGTACACTATTTCCATTTAATTGTCGTGTTGAAAGTAAGAAAGTAAAAAAAAATATATGTATATATAGTTATTAATGTATATTTAATATATCATATATATCATATAAATTATCTAAATTAACCATTAATACATTACATGTAGTCTATGAATGAATCACATCGCTTTGAGGTGGCGGTAGTCCACACTTCCTCAAACAAGATTATCTTATTTACCGCAAATGGAATATAAATAGATATGTGTTGTAAAAATAATTTTTATGTTTAAATAATTAATAAATAAAATATATGACATATATAAATAGGTTTTCTATCATAATTTTCACTATCTTATGAAATAAAGGTAAAATGATAAATCATTGCTTAGTGAGGTACTCTCCATACACATAAACAGTTTGTTCATTACCAGTTAGATGGACGTGTGTGTAAGTTTAGGTATAAAACATAGACTAAATAAAATACTAGTATAATTAATATACTAGTTATTTTATAAAATAAAGAAATAAATATAACGAAGGTGTGTATAAAGAAAAAAAATTAGCTTGAAAGAAGTTGTTACCTCATAATCTAGTAACTCTTTTTGGTTTGTGCCTAATGGGTTACTTGGAATAATTTAAGCCCAAGGAGAGGATTATAGTAGGAATTTAGGGAATTGGGTAATTTTATTGGGTATATATTTTCTCAATCTATGCAGTTTGATAGTTTGTAATAAGATTGAGATGTGGTGTCCTTTTTTAGGGAAGTGAATGAACACACTTGGAATTTTTGAAAATCACTTATGTGTACCCATTTTTTTACCTACAAATTCATAAAAAACCTACCAAAATTAAATAATATATGGTTCATGAACTAATAATTTCAGTAAAATGGGTTTTGGATAGGTTTCTAGGTCATTTAGGGTCTTAAATTTATGGTTTAGTACTTTATTAACTTAATTTTTGTCTTAACTATTGTAATTAATTTTAATCAATTTCACTAATATTTTTGAAGAAAAGGAATTTTAAATTACTATAAATTATAAATTATGAATATTATAAATATTTGATTCATTTTTAAAAATTATAATAAAAAAATTGGATGAAATTAATTTAAAATTAATCCCAGTGACGGGACGGCACTGTATGGTTTTAAAGTAAAAATGTTGAAACTTTTGCTAAGTTTATATTCTCAATTTCAAAGTGAAATTGGTTTTAATGACCTAAATTGGATATATTAATAAAAAAAATTATTTTATTAAACATTTAAGTCAGTGGAATATATAATTTATCATAATAATTAAATTAGTTGAAAATCGGTTTGGAATTAAAGTTCTGTATTTTTAACCATTAATTAAAAATTATAACCTTAAAGAAAACTACTAAAAATCATCATAAACTAATATTTATGTTTCTATTAAAAATAATAAGTTTATTATAACATATTAAATCAATAAAAGATCCAAAATTTGGATTTAAAATGTGTTCTATATTAAAAGGTGGTTAAAACCCTTTATAAAAAATATAAAATGTTATGTATAAAATTGAGTTTGTTCGTATCTTATATCTATAAAATATATTGAATGAATATAAAAAAATTGGATGAATATATAAAATATATATTAAATTAATTTCACTCACTAATAATAATTAATTTAATTTCATAGGGTAAAACAGCTTTGTGACTATAAAAATAAAAATATTTCCCTTTACATTCAAATTGTTTTCAAATTAATTGATAATTAATTGGTAACCTATGAATTCATATTATATTCTGGTAAACAATATATTTTCGTAAATTAGTAAATAATATTCATAACATCTAATTTAATGGCTGTGTAATATCTTATTATATTAAATAATAACATTTTAATGATATACTATTGTTAATTAAAACTCATTCTTGCATGCTACACAAGACATTCCGGAGAGTGATCGTTTTGTGTAACACAAGATAACCTCGACATTTCATGTAGTTAAAGATAAAATTTATGTTGTGTGTAGTGAACAATTAACTTAGTTTTGTGTATAACATAAGCCATACATAGTGCAGTAATATAGAATAATCTATTTTCTATGCTGTGTGAAATAAAAAATATCAAAAGGAATAAATTAATTCAGAAAATAATAATTCACAAAATATAAGGGTCATAAATTCTACCACTCAAAAAATGAATTTCACCATAACTATTTTTCTATCTTATCAAAGGTTTAATTCATGATATTATCCTTCATAGAAATCCACATCGTAGAGATGAATACTAAAACTTCCATTAAAAGGGAATGTTAGAACCATAACAGTTACCCAATTTAACTCATAATGATTTTACCACATTGTAGAACCTATGTGGGAAGTGAAATCTTGGGAAAGGACTTGAATTATGAACATCATGTTCTGATTAAGAGTGATAGATAACAAGGTCTAGAAAAAGTTAACAATCCTAAAGCTATATATTTTCAGTGACTTAAGGGAATATATGATTCATCAGAAATGATGGTTCAAATAATTTTTTTGTTTCAAGATCATTCTTCCAAAAGTTAAATAATTTTCTTAAAAATATAAACTTTCATTATTTTAGGACAATGTCACCCTTTGTTTTTAGTTGATCCACTTATCGACTTTCTCTAAAAATTAAGGTTACTTTTTTATTCCAAAAGTACTAATATATCATGAGATATATGTTGTTCTATCCCATTCCTCATAATTTATCATCAATAAAAATTTGTTTTCATAGGCTATCCAATATTCAGATATACTCATATAGATAGATTACAATTTAATCTTACTGACTTCATCTAATGTTTAAGTTAAACATTCCATAAAAAGATAACATTACAACCATTCTGAAAGATAAAAATTCAATGCTTTAGAAATATTTTCATGAAATAAGATGAACATTTATCCCACACATATCACATAGTTACTCTTTTTTGCCACATTCAAAATATGGTAATGACCTCCTACAATATTCCCTTGAAATATGGTAACAACCTTAATTACCATTCATCCTTTTGAAAAACATGCATGGTTCATAATTACAATGATTACTGGAAATATTATTTAAATACCAGAAGATGTAAACATCATCTATGATGACATAGAACACATTATCAATAATCACTTGTAGGGTAATCTGTATAGTCCAATTTACTTATTCATATCCATCATATATTTTTCCTATCATCATGATCTTGACTCCATTCATTAATTAAGGGTTTCGTCCACTTAATAAAAATATCAAATTTCCATGATATAATTTTTCTATGTCCTCATCGCCATTTAGAATGTCACTTTAAATCCTTGATGAAAATGTATACTGAAAATAATTATATATTTCATGATTCATATAACATAATATTTTACTTCAAAAACATAAATAAATCATTCTTCAAAAATTATTATTAAACCAATAATTAGGCCTCATCTACTTATTCCTTAACAAGTATTTCCTAGAATATGAAATATGAATCATGTATGAATGTTACTCAAGATAAATCTAATCATTATTATAATGTTTAATGTAAAACATACAAGAATAACATCACTTAACTTTCACATATAATTTTCAATCTCTTTAAATTCAAAAGTAAAACTAATACTCATACCACATTTCTGATTCTCTTTTTTGCAATTTCCACTTAGGAAATAAATTCTCATATTTCCCATAATTTCCACATCTAAAACATTAAATGTTAACCATGTTCCTTATAGATTTCTCGACTTCTTAAAACCATAAATAAAAGTTTGAGAAACATTTGTCCTATTGGGATAACACAAATTCATAAAAAATTAAATATAGGGTGCCTAAATCATCTCTCCCACTTCTTTAATCTACGACACCATAGGTTTAACCCAGGCTATGTATAATCTTTCTCTATTTAAATCTTTAATTATGGTTTATAATGTGTTTTTGAATTCCCAAAGCATATCCTCTGGGAGTGTCAAACCCGTTGTATAGCAAAGCCCGATTTCATGTACTAGATTTTCCAGAATTGGGCCCAAGACATATTTTTAGAGATTTTACCTACAGGTGCATATGTGGTAGAGCCGCATCCTCTATTCGTATCTAGACATGGATGTATTTCTAGGAAACTACTTACTATATCCTTTACCATAAATCCAGTACATTTTCTAAAACATAAACTCTTCCTTATACTTTTCCTTAGATAAATTCCTTGTAATATACATAGAAATATACCTAGGGATATCATTATAGAATTATTATACAATTTTAAAAAGGATGACTAAACATTTACTTTGATATCAACTATAGTTTCTCAAGAATAACGCGTATGGATATCACATCATTTTAGATTAATATTCATTAGATTACAAAAAAACATGCATGAGGACTATAACAGTTTAGTGTATTTGGAAACATGGAAAAAATCTTCTTTCTTGGTGAAATATCTTCAGCATCACCCATAAATATATCCACCTTTATTAACTCTACCTAAAAACTTTCTTCATAACTTGGGAAAAGTAAACATAAGAAAGGGTGAGATTAGATGTTCAGTAAGGGTAAATAAAGTAAATGATTAAGAATAACATAAACAAAGGGTATGTTACTTGAGCATAACATTTTAAGATCATAATCTACATATTAGAGATCATAGTAAATATTGGAAGTTAATAATACATGGATCATATGAGAATTAAGAGCATAAGTCATTAAAGCGTAACAAAGGAATAAAAAATAAAATTGTGTCAGACACATAAGGATATAACAATAGTATATCAAGGCAGCCTATAATTTCATTTGTAACATGTTAGTCTTGGGTTAATCAATCGTATACCAGATTCGGGCTTGGAATTCCCTCCCATGTACCCTATTGTTCTAGGATTGGGATGTCCTCCCATGTAGCCTATTATTTCAGGAATGGGATGTCCAACCATGTAAACTCTTGTTTCGGACTTGGGATGTCCTCCCATGTACCCTCTTGTTTCAGGCATGGGATGTCCTCTTATGTATCCTCTTGTTTCAATATTGAGATGTCCTCCTATGTACCCTTTGAGGTCATAAAATATTTATCATTACCTAATTCATTGGAGGGGGATATAAGTCCCAGCTATCTCATAATCAAATCATACATACATGTGAAAGAAACCATATAAAATCATATCATAACCCATGAAATTAAATGAGTGTCATAAAAATGTTATCATATCTTAACATATGGTAAAATTCTTGTTTAATTATCTTTTAATCAAAATCAAAACACATGAAAATAAGTAGGTTTCAAATGAATATGACCCATGGAATAGAAATAAATTTTATAAAAATAAAACCCCGGAAAGAGAAACTAGTTTCATCAAGACCATGAAATTAAAAATAAACTATTCATAGAAATAAAGTTAATGTAACCATTGGATAATTTCTTATAAGGGAATGAGTAACATCAATGGATGTCATCTTATATGGAAAATTATTTTTTTATAAACTTTCAAAAATGGTTCTTGAGGTGTTTTTATTTTCTTCTTTGAAAAAGTATTTTTCATACAAAAATACATTTGAAATAATTTTTTTTTAAAATACCTTGAAAACATTAAATTAATACATTAAATAATTTTTAATAACATTTCCCTTGGAAACATATAAAATAAGCTTAAAAAAATTTTAAAAACCTTTTATTAGAAAACAATTTGAAAACCTATATATAAATCATGAAATGTTTTTTAAATATTTTTTAGTTGAAAAAATATTAAATAAGATTGAAATTTTTTATGAAAATACAAATATATTGAAAACATATAAATAAGTCTTGAAACCATTTTGAAAACACTTTTCTAGAAAACATATAAAAGAAAATTGAAAATATTCTAAATAAATTTTATATGAGAAAATATAAAAGGAGGTTAAAAACATTTTGAAAACAATTTTCATTGAAATATAAATATTTAAAAAATATTTTTTAAAAAATCTGATGAATATAAATTAAAGTAATGTGTATGTATAAGCAGAATAAAAATAAGGGGTACTGAATAAATAAATAAATACGAGTCAACTCTGGTTCAAAATGGACACCTCACTAAATCTATCTGCTTCAATTTATGGCCAAAATGATTGTCTAAACAGTAACCATATGTATATAGTAATTATATATACAAATTATAGTTCTATATTTCATCCACATATATGAACCATGTACGTGCAGATGTAAGTGGCCATATACCTTGAATACTATGTGTTGGATGGACTTGGGCGTAACTAAGCCATACATAACCATACTAAACGAGCCTATATGCTCCAGCAAAGGGTACAATCCCAAAATCTCATAATGAGTGGGATACATCATGCTCATCACTAAAGAAGGTGAGTGTATTGTCATTTCAACACTGGAACAACAGTGAGTTCACTATCTTGTAAACACTCACAAAGTATGTGGTGCACCATGACCACCATCCACATAGTATCACAGGTGTGAGTTGTCATTCTCAACACCTGATGTAAGGGAGTGAGCTACTATGATTCTCAGAAGAACCCTTACCATTATCCCTTATCCAATATCCAGGTGTAATAATATTTATAATAATATTCATGAGGCATTACCACTCATATGTTACATTTATCATTCCATTATAAACAAGGATATATAATTAATACAATTTATATAACAAACCTTCTATTTATTACACACATAAACATGATTTATTACGTAAACATGCACTTATGAAATATCTGAGGATCAATAGGTATATTTTATTGGAATATTTGGAACGTTACATGACAACTTAAGACATAAAATAAAACATCATTATTGAAAACTTCTTTTACATGACCACAACATTCCGTCACGCTTGACATTAAATTGGATCACCTAAGGACATATATAATAAAAGGGTGAGCTATAAAGACCAGATTGAAATTAAAAAAGGCATAAAATGAATAATACAATACATGTTCGGAAATAGGAATATCAATGGAGCATAAAAGAAACATGAACATAAAGTCAGGATATCGCATGATTATCATAACATGGAGATGTGGAAACAACATTTAACTTGATATTTGCATGCTCTAAGGCTCATTGCACAAGAAGCATGAGTAAACCCTCATTAAAAATGAATTATAATGATTAAAACCTCATTACACTAGAATGATCATGAGTAAAACCTCATTTCACATGGATTACTAGGATACTATTCTTTACCCGATGTATTGGAGCGTTATTTGGGCACACACTTCTTAATCATTTCATTTAATGCATAAGTGTGCCACATAGATCATACAACATGTATTTATTAAACATTATAATTAATACAATAATAAGATATGTGTAATACCTAAATTTATGTCCTCTATAAACAAGTACATGTATATAAAGGTGAATAGCCTTGATAGAGAAATGGGTATGCTATTCACTTACATGATGATTTTGGCATGAAAAGTTTGGTGTAACTTCAAAAGAAAAATGACGTCAATTATAAATCGTAAAATGGGTTGATAAGAGAGAAATGGGTATATCATTATTTATACTTGAAATGGACTATAATGCGGACATGGAACAAAATATCTAATCAAATGTAATGGAATTTAGATGCATAATATAAAATAATTTCATAAATGTATATAAGGGGAGAGAAATCCATTACTGGATTTCAGCATGGTAATGGGTGTACATGGGAGCAATTAATGAGAGGGAAAGGAGTTTATCATCATTCAAAAACAATGAGGGAGTTATAGGGTAGGTGAGAAATAATACCCCAACATTTTTAATTGAAAAATTAAAGAGCATAATAATATAAGGAAATTTGGACACAAATAAGGAAGGAAGGAATGTTAGGATCCCTTACATGGAAGTGTTATCCAAAATTCTTGGGAGAGGCTTGAGAGAGTATTATTGGGATCTTGTGGCATCTTGGGAGGACTATAGAGAGAGTATGATAGAGTTTGGTTGAGATCTAAATGGTTTTATTGAAGAGGAATGGGAGATTGAGTGGGTTTGTATATGAAAAGAGAGCATATTATTTATTATTTTGGTTTTGGACACTACGCATTAAACTAATCAAAAACACAAAATATACCACGGTTTTTTACCATTTTTTTACCAAATTGGATTGGAAAAATTATTTTACAATTAAAATGTATGAACTTAGTAAAATATTAGGATTTTATATGTTGAGGTGAGTCACACTCTCAAGGAAATCATTTTAAAATGTTAAAATATTTTAGAAGTATTGGAGGGTCCACTAAGGCACCATAAAATTAATAAAAAAAATATAAAATCACATTATTTTAATGTTAAAACATATATTGGACCAATAACCCATTATAGTATTTTATTAAATCCCTATTGGGTCATTATGATGTCATAAAACACATTATATATTTAAACGATATTAAATTTTTACCCACAAATTCAAATATTTTAGAAAATTATGAAAAATGAACCATTAGATAATTTAGACATCCTCAATCCAAAAATGATATTCCTTTTATCTAAATAATTATATAAATATGTAATTTTATACTTTTAAAATAAAAACCTACATTTATCGAAAATTCATGGGTTTTGACAAAAACAGCTTTCAAACCTTAATAAAAATTAAAATTGAATTCATAAAAAATTATATGATAATTTATATAAAAAAAGTAAATTAGTAATAATATTTTATTAAAATATCATTTAATTAAAAAATAAATTAATTAATCAAAATATATTTCTTAATTGAATATTAAATAAAAATACTATTTCTTCTTTAAGAACCATTTAAAAAGTAACAATAATAAAATTATTGTATTTTACTTATACAAAAATAGTGCACATAATCATATTGCTAGGGTCTTGTTACATAACCCCTTTTAACACCTTCATAATACCTAAGCGTATGGTGTGAGATAGTGAGTGACTCTCGGGGGGCTCATATAACATCGCTCGGGTGGTAATCTCTATTTACTTCTGCTTCTCCCGTAGGCGGTTCTATTAAAGATTAATGTGTTGAAGTTTAACTTGGGCTTGGTCAAGAGAGAATATTTGTGATGATACCTCCTTTTTGAGATTTGGAAAATGGGCTTCGTATGGAGCAATTCTACTGGATGAGGCCATTTCTTCTATTGTCTGAGTAAATTGGATTTGTTAAAGCCCTATATTTATACTAATCATGTGATCACTATTCAATGAACATGTTACCAACGGTAATAACTCTTAATGGTATTTTAAAACTCAAAAACACAAAACCAAGGAATTTCATATGTTTTATATAACTATTTTACATATTCAGACATTTAATTAGTTAAAGAGTAATATTCATTAATAAATGTTTTGGTCATTACAATCTTCCCCCTTAAAAAATTTCACCCTCAAAATTTCCTTTTCCCACACTAAAATAGTTGAGGGTAACTCTACTTCATAACTTACCCTGATTACCACATTTACTCTTCAAACTTATGGTTTCTCCATAACAATTTGATGAGGGGAATTTTCTAATTTCATAGAACATTTTCTCTACAATCAAAGATCTTCACTAACTTCTCTTCATAAGAAAGTTCATTCCCCTATTGTACCACCTCTGAATTGAGTACATGCCATGGGTCAGGTATGTAATTACATAAGAGTGATACATGGAATACATCATATACTTGAGATAGGTTTTTTTGAGTGATTGTCAATAGGCCACTGCTCCAATGAGTTCAAGGATCTGAAATGGTCTGATATGCCTTGAAGTATTATTTAACTTCTTACTAAATCTCATAACTCTCTTCCACGATTATATGTAGAGGTATACCATGTCCCTAACATCAAACAATGGGTCTCGTTGAAGATTATTAGTATTGCTCTATTGATGACTCTGAGCAGTTTTAATGTGCTGTTGTATGGTCTTAACCTTCTCCACCATCTCTTTGAAAATTTATAGACATAATAGTATTCACTCCCCAAATACATCCCAATATTCCATTGTTCTACACCTATTCCAATAAAGGGTTTCATAAGGGGACATTTGGATGATTGATTAGAAACAGTTATTGTAAGAAAACTCAACTGGAGGAAGATGTTAGTGTCGTCCTCCTTTGATGTAAATTTAAAATTCTCTTAACATATAATCAAGTCTTTGCATAGTCCTGTTAGATTGGCCATCAGTTTGAGGATGACAATCTCTACTAAAGATCATATCAGTATTCAGATCATGATGGAGAGTCTTCCAGATCATAGAGGTGAATTTTGGATCTAGATCAGATACAATCAATAGTGGTACTCCATGAAACATTATCACATCTCTAATGTATGTTAATTCCAGTTGATCCAATGAGAAATCCTCCTAATTTGAAATGAAGTGTTGAGTCTTTGTAAGATGATCCAAAAAAACCTAAATAGAAATGTTTATATTGGATGTCTTTGGAAGTCCAGTAATAATGTCCTTGGTTATGTTTTCCCATTTCCATGTTTTTATGGGTAATGGTTTCATCCCCACAAAATACTTCTACCTCTCATCCTTCACATGTCGACATATCAGGCACTTTGATTTATACTCAACGATCTCATTCTTCCTGTTATACAACCGATAATGCTCTCAGAGATATCGATACGTCTTTGTGTTTCCTGATTGAATAGACAAATTCGAACTATCTACATCATCCAAAAGTTCATTCTTTAACTACAAATTTGATGGAACAACAAGTCTTGAACCAAATATCATAATTCCTTCTTCATTAACATTTAACTCTAAGGATTTCCCTTTTCTGATAGTTTACACATTTTTTTAATTCCCACATCATCATTTTGAGCATCCTTTAACCTTTCCAAAAGTTAAGTTTATGCAATAATTTATGAAAATATTGATGATTTCCCCTTCTTTATAATTACCATGTCCATCTTCATCAAATATAATAATATTGAATCCTTTTCAATTCACATCAATGATAGAATCACTAGGTCCTTTCTACGTAGAGCATCTGCCACTTTGTTTTTTGTTTTCCTCAAATGTTAGTGAATTGAGCTGTCATTGTATTTAATCATCTCTAACCATCTTTTTGTGCATATTTATCTCTTTGAGTGTGAATATATACTTGAGGATTTTGTGATCCATGTATATTTCCCAACATCACCGCAAAGAGATTATTTCGCTAATATTTTACAGCAAATATTAGTACAAGAAAATCTAGATCATGTTTTGGATAGTTTTTCTCATGAAAATTAAATTTCCTTAAAGCATAGTCAATTAATGTTTCATTTTTCATCAGCAAAAAACCCAGGAACTTCTTAAAAGCATCACTGAATACAACGAAATGTTCTCCACTTGTGGGTAGGGTGAGCATAGACGTAGTGATAAGACTCATTTTCAACTCCTATAATATATCTTTGCATTCATCACTCCAAAAAAAATGACTCCCTTCAAAGTTATCAAGGTAATAGGGTTTGAAAATCATGAGAAATATCTCAAAAATCAGTGATAATATCTAGCTAACCCAAGGAAGTTGTGGATATCCATCACAGATGTTGGCGTTGGCGAACTCTCAATTTCATTTTTCTTTGAGGGATCTATAGATATCCCATTGCATGTGATGATATGACCCACGAATGAGACTTCCTTAAACCATAGCTCATACTTGCAATACTTTTCAAAGAGAATCTCCTTTCGCAAGCTCGCTAATACAATGCTTAGATGCTCTTAATGCTCCTCTTTGGTTTTGGATTATATTAAAATATCATCTATAAATACTACCAAAAATCTATTGAGTTAATCTCTAAAGACTCTATTAATCAAGTCCATGAAAATTTCTAGAGAATTAGTGAGTCTGAAAGGCATTACTGTGAATTCATAGTCTGAAAGGCATTACTGTGAATTCATAGTACAGATCCACCATGGAGAATTATTGTGCTTCACATAGATAATACAAAAATTCACCTATTTGTGGTAGAGGATACTTGTTCCTTATCGCGATTTTTTTGTGATCATGATAATCAATTAAAAGGAACATTGACCAATCCTTATTCTTGATGAAGAGTACTGGTGCACCCCATCGTGAAGCACATGGGCATATAAACCCATTATCCAGATTCTCTTGTAGTTATTTCTTTAGCTTCTCATGTTCCACAACATCCATTCTATATGAATTTTTGGATATTGGAAAATACCTAGGTATAAGATCAATCGATAATTCAACATTTCTTATACGATGAAGACCTAGAAATTTCTCGGGGAACACTTCAATGAATTCCCTCACAAAAGGCATGTCCTAAAGGATAGTTGATTCCATAGAATCAATCATCTGAGCAAGATTTTTATGCTCATATCACAGTAATATCAATTCTTGAGATTATGGTGCTAAAGATGATTCATCGTACTCCTTGTACATGTATTGAATCAGGGACTGATTCTCCATATAGAGTGTGATTTCCCTCCTGCAACAATTTATATTGAATCTAAAAAGGGAAATCCAATCCATGCTAAGAATTGTGTCAAATTACCGCATAGGGAGTATAATGATATACATTATGTTAAATCCACAAATTGTGACAGGGGAGGATTTATATTCATGGGATGCAATAGTTTCCCCATTTTCCATTCTCACTAACATCTCTACTTCCATGATTTTTTGTGGTGTTGGGATTGTTCTACAAAAAATTCAGGATATAAAACAATGTGTAGAACTAGAATCAAAAAGCACATTCTCTATTAGTTAATGAATAACTAGTGTACCTGTCACAACTTCATTTTTGATATTTTCTTCAGTGGCAGTGAAGGAAAACACTCGACCTTGCTACACTATAAGTTGTCAGTTACAGCTAAAAACCCTTATCGTAGGGAACTATTTTGAAAACTGCCCTGGTTATTTGTAGTTGAAGCAATGAACAATGCGTTGGGGGTCAAACGGAGATTTCCTCTCCTCTATCAAAGCAGTGGGTTTTTCGTGTCGGAAATTAATGGTCAAGTTTGCTTCTCTTCCACACCTAAATCATTTCCTTGTACCCTACATACAATTTTTGGGGTTATTCTTTTTTCACCTTTGAGAAGTGGGGTGCTATAGTTTCTTAGAACTGTTGAATTTATCTATCGGATAGATAGAATTAAAGTCCACCATCAGCTTTTTATCCCCATGATACACCTGATATTCTCTGATATCCATCTCAACTTTTAGAGAGAATATGACAATTTACTCATAGCTGTCGAAGTCATGGATCTCTATGGATTTCTGTAGGCTAGGTTTTATCCCACCAAAGAAGTGCTCAAACTTTCATTTGGGGGTAATGAAAAAGCTAGCTGCATATCATGAAATCCATGGGATGTTTTCTTTATACACTATTATGGATTCTTATACATTTTTTATTGAGGGTATCGAAGTCCCTTTCTATCTTAAGTGGGAGGGTGTGAGGAAAATATTTATTGAGAAACATTTTTGGGAAATTTATCGATTCAAACACCTTGATCTCTTCCTCAGGATTCATATTTTTGATCAATGTTCACTATTGATCATCTTCACCCACCATACAATAAGCAACCAGAAGAACCTTCTCTTCTTCAGAGCATTGAAGGATGTATAATATCTTCTCAATGGATTTGATCCATTGTTCGGTGATTGATGGATCATATGATACATTAAATGTAGAAGGCCTTTGTCTAATGATGCTATTGATTGGTGCTTGTTCTTTCTTGTGTGTGTGTGGGGGGGGGGGGGTGAATGATCATCTTAACCCTTATATCATGACAAAGGTTGTGATTCCTACTCCCATGAGATTGGGCATCTCATTAGAACAGTCATCACATTTATCATCGCATCGGTTGTTATCCCGAGTTCTCATATTACCGAACATTGGGTAGAATAGAAGGACATTTAGGGGTAACACATAAAGGGTAATCCAATGATAAAATGGGATAACTTATAAATTAAATTTATTTCCTTAACTTACAAATTTATAGGCTTCAATCTATGTTATCCATGATCTACTTCCCAATATATATTCTTAGGGGAATTTTTCTTACCTTAATAATGGTTTATACTAAGCCTATGAATTCACCGAGCCATATCCCATGGGAGTGTAGAACCAAGAGTGCAGAAATACCCATTTTTGTGAACCAATTCTCATTCAAGTCTAGCTCAATGTAGTGTTTTGATGTTTTACCCCTAGATACATCTATAGTAGAGCCACATCTACTTATTTGTATCCAAACATAGATGTATTTGTTAGATAAACTACTTATTCTATATTCACCAAAATTTAGGGATGTTTTTATTATACTTAGTCTTATCCCTATGGATTTCACTATGGTTTTATAATCCTAATACAAAAATTACTAAACCTATACTTTGATACCAATTATAAAAACCCTTCTCTTTATTACACACTTAAAAATGTTTTATTACATAAACATGCACTTCATACAACTCTGAGGATTGAGAGGTCTGGTATCATGGTAAATTAGGAACACTACATGATAACATAAGAAATGAAATACAATATCTATATTGAAGACTTCTTTTACAAGACCACAACATTACTTCTCACTTATCAGTGCATGGGATAACCTGAGGACATACATAAGAAACAGGAGAGAAATAAAACCCAGTAACATAGTAAACAAGAAATAACATAAATAATACAATAAATGTTATTAAATAGGAATATCAATGGTGAAAAAAGAGAAACATGAACATAAAATAATGATATATCAAGATTATCATAACATGGAGATGTATCAACAACATTTAACATGATATTAGTATGATCTAAGGCTCATTGCACAATGAGCATGAGTAAACCCTCATCACACTTGAATTTTCATGAGTTAACCCTAATTGCACATGAATTTTCATGAGTATATCCTCATTTCACATGGTGTATCATTATACTATTCTTTATCCAATGCATTGGAGAACTATCCCTGCGCACCCTTCTTAATCATTTCATTTAATGCATAAAGGTGCCACATAGATCACAAAAACTAGATTCATTAAAAATCATAATTTCATTTAAAAATAAGAGACGTGAAATAAATAAATGTAACTCCTAAATTGATAAGTACATGTTCATAAAGGTTAAACCCTTGATAGATAAATGGGTATGGTATTCACTTACACGATGATTTTGTCATGGAAGTTTTGGTGTAACTTCGGCAGTATAACGACATCAAATAGAAATTGTAAAATGGGTTAATGAGAGAGAAGTGGGTCTCTAATAATTTATAAATGAATTTGACATTAAGGTGGTCACCAAACATAATATCCCAAAAATATTTAATTGAATCTAGATACATAATATAAAATAATCTCTTGAATGTAAATGTGGTGATTTAAACCCCTTATAGAATGTCTTCATGGTAACAGATGTACATGGGAGGCATTAATGAGAGAGAAATGGGTCTCTCATCATTTAATCATAAGGAGGGATGTATAGGGAAGGTGAGATATCATTCCCCAACATTTTTAATTGAGAAATAAATGATCAGAACAACATAAGGAAACTTGGATAGAAATAAGGAAGGAAGGAATGTTAGGATCCCATAAGTGGATGTGTGATCCGAGTGTCTTGGGAGAGGCTTGAGAGAGGCTTATTAATAGATTAGGGTGCCTTAGGAGTATTATAGGTAGAATATATAAGAGTTTCTCCAAGCTCAAAATCGTTATGAGTGAAGTGAAATGGGAGATTGAGTGGGTTTATATAGGAAAGTAGAGGGAATTCTTTATTATTTAGGTTTTGGACACTACATGTTAAACTAATAAAACCCCAAAACATACCATGGTTTTTGCCCATGGGTTTTTACAATGTGGATTTAAAAATTTATTTTACTTTTTCAATGTCCTAATGTATTAAAATATTAGGCTTTCTTCAAGGAAATCGTTCTAAAAAGTTAAAATATTTTATATGTCTTGGAGGGTCCCCTAAGGAACCATAAAATTAATAAAGAAAATATAAAATCACATTATTTTAATGTTAAAATATATATTGGCCGAATATCCCTTTTATAGTATTTTATTACATCACTATTGTGTCATTATTATGTCATAAAAACATTATGTATTTAAATGGTATTTAATTTTTACCCAAAAATTTGAGTGTCTCAGAGAATAATGAAATATTCATTGTTAGATAATTTTGACTTCCTGAATCTAAAAATTATATTAATTTTATTTAAATAATTATCCAAATATGTGAATGTCTTATTTTAAAATAAAAACAAACATTTATTGAAAATTCATGGGTTTTGACAAAAACATATTTCCAAACTTAATAAAAATTACAAAATTATTCATAAACAAATGATATGAGAAATTTATATTTATTAAAAAGTAATTTAGTAATAATATATAATTAAAAAATTCATGAATTCATGAAAATTAATTTTTTTAATTGAATATTAACTAAAAATACTATTTGTTTTTTAAAACCCATTTACAAAGTAACAATAATAAATAACAGTATATTATTTATACTAAAATAATGAACATAATCATAGTGGTAGGGTCTTGTTATATAACCCCTTATAACACCCACATAAGACCAAAGGTTATGGTGCTCGATGGTGGTAGAGTATTAGGGTGGCTCAGATAATGTCGCTCAGGTGTTAATCTCTGTTGACTTCCACTTCTCCCGTAGGCGGTTTCATTCAAGATTAACTTGTTGAATCTCAACATGGTCATTGTCAAGAGCAAAGACCCGTGACAATAACTCCTTTCCAAACTCTAACAAATTGGAATCGTATGGATAAATTCTAATGGATGAGTCCAACACTTCCTTTGTCTGAGTAAATTGGATTTGTTAAAGCCCTATATTTATACTGTTGGTCGGAGTGGACACTCAAGAGGGGGGTGAATTGAGTTCCAATTAAAATTTCTGTTAAAAACAATTTCTATTAAAATCCCCCAATTTCAAAAACAAATTAAACTGTAGTGAATTTATATAGATTATGAAGGTTCAATTAATTTCTCAAAGATTGATTAATTCTCAGTTAACTTAATCTTATGATTAAATTAACCTTTGAAATTAACTTACTGATTTATAACAAATATAAACACTTGCTAATTTAACTTATCAAAGTAGCTTTGAAGATAGATTGTATTTCAAAGTAGTAGCAGCGGAATATGAAATTAAATATGTATAGTATGGATAAAGAGTATAACTACAAACACAGTGAATTAACCAAGAGGTTCAGTCTCAAGCCGAGACTTAGTCCTCTTCCACTTGGTGATCACCTGCCACCAAGCAATTTTATAAAAAGGATTGATACACAGCCTGTATCGGGCTTTACAACAGTTTTCACAAACTGCCCAGGTTTGACAACCTCTGCCACAGTTATACGTGGGAAAACAGACAACAGCAGCAAGCTGTCCAGGTCACAAGACCTCTACCACTATCCACAGTGGGAAATGAGGTGTAAAAGGGTTTGCTGAGGATTTACAGATCCTCCAGTGAAAGTACAGGAGTCAGTGTGTGTGTTTAATATAGCAGATAACACACACTGCTCAAAAAGTAGAATAAATCACAGAACAAGAGATGTAGAGTTTAGAAGTAGTTCTGGTGATCTCAGTGTAGCTCTTGACTCCTTTGTATTCGATCAGAAGTGAGTTTGAGTCCTCTTCTTCGTTTCTGTTCTATAAACAGAGTATCGTATGCTCCAGGTTCACAGGTAGTGAGAATGTAGTCGATGATGTTCTTCAGGGTTCTTCGTGTATGCACATAACACTTCTCTGTGTTCTTGATGGAGCTCGTTTTTGTTTTTTTTTGGTATATTTTGTCCACGACGCACTTCTCTAGTTCGCATGATCTGTGTATTCGTTGTATGTGTGGGCAGCGTAGTCTTCTCGTATTTATCTCCCGACAGGGGACAGAAAAGATTTCTTTTCAACAGGTACGAGGTACGGGTTCCTGACATCCGACAACCTTTATCAGATATTTGACAAATCATCAAAATGTATGATATGACCGTTAGATAAATTAAATAAATTAAATATAGGAAATGAAGAAGTAAAAACAGTGAGTCGAGAATGTATGTCACTGTTGACTTCAACTGTGGACTTCCAACTGTGGACTTCCAACTGTGGACTTCAACAAAGGGGCTTGCTGTCTGTAGGCTTGCAATGGTAGCTTTTACTCCATGTAGCTGTAGCCTTTCTAACTGTAGACTTGTAACATCAAATTTGTAGAGCTGTAACCTTTGTCAACTGTAGACTTCGATCATCTGTAGACTTAGTAGACAGAAGCTGTCTAACAGTAACCTTGACTGTAGGCTTATGACTGTAGGCTTGTTCGACTGTGAACTTGTTCCAACTGTAGACTTGTTCGACTGTAACCTTGTTACTGTGAGTCTTCGACTGTAACCTTGTGACTGAGAGTCTTCGACTGTAACCTTGTGGTGACAGTTAACTGTATCTGTGACTTTGAAAATAAAACTCTGACTGGTAGCTAACAATACCAAACTTATGTAAATGCTAAAGTAAGCTGTTACAGTAAAGTTATGAGAGTAAGAATATGAACTGTTTAGAATAAAATACGTTTAAGCATAGAATAATAAGATTAGTGCAAAGGTTTAATACATCATAATTAATGTTTAAGCATGATTTGGGATTATCAAAACAGGTGATTCCAACAATCTCCCCCTTTTTGATAATCACAAATTATGTCAGTATGAAATATAGAAGTATCAGAGAGAAGTGTGCAAAACACAGTATTGGCAATATGAGCACAAAAAAAAAAATTAGGTATAATCCGCAAGGATTTCTCCTCTCTGTAGTTTCATTTTTCCCTTGAGTTTCCCTATTTCTCCCCATTTCTCCCCTTATCTATTTCTCTTTATTTCTCCCCCTTTGTGATTAACAAAAAGAAAGACAGAGAGAGAGAAGATAAACATTGTATTAATAAGGAGTACAATACATGACTCAAAATGTGAATACATGATCCCTATCAAAAAAAAACATAAACAGACTCAATCCTCTGCATCTGGAGGTAAGGGATCTTTTCCTTTGGAGGAAGAAGATGGAGCAGGAAGTGAAGGATCAACAGGCTGAGGAATGGCAGCAGGAATGTCTGGAGGGGCAGCAACAGAGGCTCCTGAAGGCCGGTAGTGAGTAGCTTGCCGAGGGATCAGTGGTCTAAGGCTTCGGAGGGCTTCAGCAGGAGACATTATGGAAGAACCACTGGGGTTGGAGACAGGGAGAGCAGGAGGAACTATGACAGGTGTGCAATCCACATGAAGAAAAGGTAGGAGCAGATTCCTGAAATCCATGATAATGTTTCCTCCTCTGTCCATGGCAGATAAGAAGTCATCTTTGTTTTCCAAGAATTTATCCAAAGCCGGGGTCAACTCTCGTAGCTTGCTAACTTGTTCTTTGAAGGCTTGAGTTACAGGAGGCAGCTTCATAGTTTCTAGCATGAGCTTGAAGTGGTTGGTCAACTGATGCTTGGTGAAAATCCGATCAAAGTAATAATCCACTTTGCTTTTGATGGCCTCCTGAGAAGCAGTAGCAGCCTGCAGGTGCTCACGAACAAAGCCACTGACTTCTCTTGTAGTAGCAAGAATCTGTAGGTCTGATGTGTCATTTGCACGGGCCTGAGTAAGCTCTTCTCTGAGCAGGCTTCTAAACTGCTCAAGGTCCACAGGAGAGCTAGAAGAAGGAAGGGACTTGACTGAGAAAGCCACTGTCTCCTTGAAAGACTGAGTCAGATTTCCAATCACTTTCTGAATGACAGCATCCTGATTGCTGAAGTGTTCTTTGACTGAACTCTTGAAACGCTCAAACACTTCCACAAATTGTTTGATCACCTCTTTGATGTACCGAATCTCAGCGGCCACTTGAGTTTGAGAACTGCTCATGGCAGTCAAAGAATCAACTGATTGTCTTAGGGAAACCACAGCTTCAGTCCAGCTTTCAATCTGAGTATGACATACTTTAACTTCATTCATCGTTTCTTTTACTGGGCTTGCCACAACACAGCCCAGGGATAATTCTAAAGATTGCTCCACATTTTTCAGCTCAGCAAAAAGACTGGTTTTCAACTGTTCCATGGATTGTCTTATAGCCTCCTTCATTTCAACCTTTAAGGATTCAAGGTCCTCCTTGGTTGCCAAATTGTCAGTCTCAAGCATTGGAAGATTGTTAGTCAGGATAACTGGATCCCTTGGTGGCTTGTCTTCCTCATCCGAATCTTCATAGTTAAGTCCAAGGACCATATATCCTGGATCTGATGACCATCCTTCTATATCATAAAGTACAGAGACTGAACCAAAATTCTCCCCCTCACTTGGAGCTTTCTCTTGAGCATTTTCCTCTATCTGTTCGGCTTTGGGTAACTCTATATTTTCTTCTGCAGTCCCAGCAGGTTCGACTGTAGTTTCCTCTGTTGGTTCAGCAGTGAGGTTAGCCTCTTTCTCTGTTGAGTCAACAATGTCTTCCATATCAACAACAGTGGATGCCACTCCTGCTTCCTGGTCAGATACCGACTTAATTGTATAGCCTATTGGAGGGCTCAAACTGAGCTCTTTTTCTTTCTCTTCATCAGTGTCCTCTTCTTCAGTTTCAGCAACATTTTCATTTTTCTCATTCTTAGCCCCAGCCTCTTCTGTCTCAACAGTTTCATCCTCTTCAGAGGTATCTCTGACAACGTATTGAGATTCATCTTCTTCTTCTTCAGTAGACTCGGTGTCACTGTCCCTTAGAACAGTCTCCCTACTTGGCAGTTCTTTTGGAGGGCTTGCTGCTCCAAACGTTATTTTCCTGACAGGACTGTGAGGTAGCTCAGGGTCACTCCCATCATCAATGGGGGTGTTCTCTCTTGTAGGGTCACTAGCTTCTTCAGCCTCCTCTTCATCTGAATACACAGGTTCTGGCTCATCAGGTTTTAAGCCTGGATCTCTTTTGTTTCTTGGCCTAGATGGATGAGTAGAGGGATCAAAATTCTCATAAATTTTCTCTTCATCATTCACCCATGCTTTTTTCCAAGGATTCCAGCTGATCTTCATGAATTTGCAGATTACCTTCGAGATACAGACACTGTTTTTAGCCACAATTACTTCTTCTTGATTTCCAGCTACACCCTTTACTTTCAGCATCACCGAAATAAGCTTAGCATGAAACAAGGCATTGGATTTTGAGCTGGCCTTAATCATATCTTCCATCTGTGCCATCAGCAACCTACATAGGTTGATCTTCCTTCCATGCTTCAGTAAGTACATCAGGAATATGTCCTGGTACTTCAGTACTGCAAAGTCTCCTCTTCTGGGACTTAGTACATGCTGAACAAACTTAAACAGAAGTCTATCTTCTCCATTCATCTCGGCAGCAATAATCTTCCTTAACTTACCATCACCTGTCAGTTCTTCCAGAGCCTTCTTATACTCAAATATTCCACTATCCGGAGGAGCTACTCCAGAATAGTAGTCATATATTCCTTCATGAGGAACTCTTAAACAGGCAGCCCATTCGACAGAAGAGAAACTAACTTCATTGCCGTTTACTGTGGATAATAGTCTATGCATATCATCCTCCTCTTCGAACCTTAGGAATTCATAGAATTCTTTCACAAGTTTTGGGTAGTACGGTCCATTGTTGTTGGTGAAGCATTCGGTCCATCCTTGCACATTTAGTGCTTCCAGTACCAACGATTTTCTCGACAACAACCATTCTTCACTTAGCTCCTTTTCCGCAAAGATTTCTCTCTTGGTCAGATGCGGGTTTGCAAGTCTTGTTGGGGTATTACTGGTGCCACTGGATTTGGCTCGAGTTCTCTTCGGCATTGGTGCATCTTCGTTGACAGTCGGGGGTCGCTTTGTTCTGGCCATTGGAGCTGAATGAGGTTTCGAGGTTCGGTTGAAGGTTTAGGGTTTAGGACTTGAGAGAGCAAGGGTCGAGATGAGTGGATTGAGATATGTTCGATGTTCTCAATTTTATCATTTAGGGATTTAGAAATAAAAGTATAAAGAAAAGAAACGGTTCGAATTCCCGCAAAAATAAAATAAAATTAAACAGCGAAACAGCCTACAGAGAGATGTAACAGTGAGGTACACCGGTGAGGTCTAACTGTGAGGTTTCAACTGTGAGGTTTAACTGTGAGGTCTAACTGTGAGGACTAACTGTGAGGTCTAACTGTGAGGTCTAACTGTGAGGTCTAACTGTGAGGTTTAACTGTGCTATAATTAATCATACCTAACTCATGTTTGATGTAACTTAATCTCTCAGAATTCAAAGGCTTTGTAAAAATATCAGCTAACTGATGTTCAGTGCCAATGAACTCAAGAGTAATATCACCTTTTTGATAATGATCTCTCAGAAAGTGATGTCTCACATCAATATGTTTTGTCCTAGCATGAGATACTGGATTTTTAGAAATGTTAATAGCACTTGTATTGTCACACCTTATAGAGACATGTTTGAATTGATATCCATAGTCTAGCAAAGTGTGTTTCATCCACAAGATTTGTGCACAACAGCTACCAGCAGCTATATACTCAGCTTCGGCAGTAGACAATGCAACAGAATTCTGCTTCTTACTACACCAAGATACCAGTGACTTGCCTAAAATGTGACATGTTCCAGAGGTGCTTTTTCTATCTAACTTGCAGCCAGCAAAATCAGCATCAGAATAACTTAATAAATCAAATGATTGTCCTTTTGGATAAAATAATCCCAAATTGGGAGTATGTTTTAGATATTTGAAAATCCTTTTAACAGCAGTCAAATGAGACTCTTTTGGATTGGCTTGAAACCGAGCACACATGCATACACTGAACATGATGTCAGGTCTACTGGCAGTAAGGTACAGTAGACTACCTATCATACCTCTGTAATTGGTTTGATCCACTGGTTCACCAGTTTCATCACTGTCCAACTTGCAAGTGGTGCTCATAGGTGTGTCACTGCCTTTGGTGCCATCCAAAGAAAAACGTTTTATAAGATCTTTAATATATTTACTTTGGTTCAAAATAATACCATTTTTATTTTGAAAGATCTGAAATCCAAGGAAAAATTTGAGTTCTCCCATTAAACTCATTTCAAACTCATTTTGCATTATTTTTGAAAAATCAACACATAAAGAATTTTTAGAAGATCCAAAGATAATATCATCCACATAAATTTGAACTATTAAAACATCTTTAGAAATCCATTTAATAAAAAGAGTAGGATCAGCTATCCCTTTAGTAAATCCTTTTGAAATAAGAAAAGAGCTGAGCCTATCATACCAAGCTCTTGGAGCTTGCTTTAAACCATATAAAGCTTTAGATAGTTTAAAAACATGATTAGAAAAATGGGGATTTGTAAAACCAGGAGGTTGTTCCACAAATACATCCTCAATTATATATCCATTTAGAAAAGCACTTTTAACATCCATTTGATATAGCTTGAAATTCAGATGAGCAGCATAAGCAAGTAATATCCTAATGGCCTCTAGTCTAGCCACGGGTGCAAAGGTTTCCTCATAGTCTATTCCTTCTTCCTGACTATACCCTTGTGCAACTAGCCTAGCTTTGTTTCTGATTATGTTACCAAACTCATCAACTTTGTTTCTAAACACCCATTTTGTGCCTATGGTAAGAGTGTCTTTAGGTCTTTCCACTAATTCCCAAACTTTGTTTCTTTCAAACTGATTTAGTTCTTCTTGCATAGCCATTACCCAGAATTCATCACTGATAGAATCATTGACATTTTTGGGTTCAAGCTGTGAAAGAAAAGCTTGATGTTCAACCTGATTTCTTAGAGAAGCTCTAGTTTGTGTTCCTCTATCAAGATTACCAACAACAGCATCTAAAGGATGATTCTTTAGAATCCTAGTTGATTTGGTAAAGGTTGGACTAGAGATTTCAGGTTCATTTATAGGTTCGGGTTCCACAGAGGAAGATTCTGGAAAAAGTCCAGAACTGGATGTTTTTATTACAGGTTCTTTGGATTTGTCATTTAGGTCCAGAACAGATAAGTCTTCTTCAACATCTTCAAGAGAAGTTTTAGGCTCATGTGGATCAGTCTCATCAAACTTGATGTGAACAGATTCTTCCACACATTTGGTTTTCTTATTGAACACTCTATAAGCTTTACTAGACATAGAGTAACCTAGGAAAATTCCTTCATCACTTTTTGGAGCAAATTTATCAAGGTTATCTTTAGTATTCAGAATAAAGACTTTGCAACCAAAAACTCTAAAGTAATTAACCTTAGGCTTTCTATTATTCCACAACTCATAAGGGGTTTTCTTAAGAACCGGTCTAATCAAGACTCTATTAATAACATAGCAGGCTGTATTAACAGCTTCAGCCCAAAAGTAAATTGGCAGGTCATATTCATTGAGCATAGTCCTAGAAATTTCTTGCAGGGTTCTGTTTCTTCTTTCTACTACACCATTCTGTTGGGGTGTCCTAGGGGTAGAAAAGTTATGAGAATAGCCATTGTGTGAGCAGTAAGATTCAAATTCTTGATTCTCAAACTCACGGCCATGATCACTCCTCAAGGTCTTAATCTTAAGTCCACTAAGATTTTCTACAGACTTAGAGTATTTAATAAAGTAAGAACAAGCTTCACTTTTGTGAGCTAGAAAATATACCCAAGTATATCTAGAAAAGTCATCTACAAGAACATAGACATAGTGCTTCCCATTTAGACTTGAAATTCTTGATGGTCCAAACAAATCCATGTGAACCAGTTCAAGTGGTTGAGAAGTTGAAACTTCTTTCTTTGGTTTAAAAGAAACTTTGTGTTGTTTTCCCTTTTGACAGGGATTACACACTTTGTCATTTGGGAATTCAAGCTTAGGTAGGTCTCTAACTAGGTGTTTCTTAGAGAGTTTTCTAAGTGAGTGAATGTTGCAGTGTCCTAATCTCCTATGCCACAGCCAAGACTCTTTATGAAAAGCATTTAAGCAAGTAACATCATGTTTAGCTAAAGTGTTTAAGTCAACAGCATAAACATTTTCATTTCTTAAGGCAGAAAATATTAAAGCATTTTTGGAATTATAAACATCACAAGAATTGTTTTCAAACTTGACATTGAAACCATCATCACATAATTGAGAAATGCTAAGTAGGTTGTACTTAAGTCCATCAACAAATAAAACTTTGGAAATTAATACTGAGTCAGTGTTACCAATCTGGCCTAGGCCGATGATTTTTCCTTTTGAGTTATCACCAAAAGTGACATATCCTCCATCAACCTTTATTAAGCTTTTGAAGCACGAATAGTCCCCATACATGTGTCTTGAACATCCACTGTCTAAGTACCATACCTTCTTGTAATTGCTTTTCAAACAGATTTCCTACAAAACAGATTAGACAAGAAATGACTTTGGTACCCATATTTTCTTGGGTCCAAATATGTTAGCAATCAAGGATTTAGGTACCCAGATTTGTTTTATGGGTCCCATACAATTAATAGATGCAACAGATTTAGAGAGATATACTTTATTTGATCTACAACTATTTAAGTAACCAGTTGAGGCATACGAATTTCCAAAACTAGAACTAGCAGGATTTTTTCCAGACTTAATAAATCGGGTTTTAGCAAACTGTCTTTGTCCAGGTTGGTATCCCAAGCCAGTAGCATACTTAGGTGCAACTTGCTTTCCTAGCAGTTGGGTTAGAGTATCTTTTCCATTTGTGAATGTTTCTAAGTCCTTTCTAAGTTGTTCATTAGATAGTTTCAGTTCTGTATTCTCCTTTAATAATTGAACATTTTTCTCTTTTTCTACATCAAGTGCAGACTTGACACTTGCAGTAAGAGCATGCTGTTTCTTTAAAGACTTATATTTATCCTTTAGTTCATTACACGTTTCTTCCAGAATATTGCAGTATTCATTCAATTCATCTTTAGACATATTTTCAGAATCAGAACCAGATTCTGCTTCACCTTCAGAATAATAAGAGTTTAGAGTGGGAGTGTCTAGGGTTACCTCAGATGTGTTTGTCATGAAACACATATTAGCACGATTTCTTTCAGAATCACTGGACTCTGATTCACTTGTGCTGTCTTCTGAAGCACTCCAGGTGGCCTTCATAGCTTTCTTATAATTCTTGTCCTTGTACTCATATTTCTTCTTGAATTTTAACTTAGGACAGTCAGCTTTGATGTGTCCTTTCCTTTTACATTCATAGCAAACTATGTCTTCTTCTTTATCAGTTTTCTTCCAATCTTTCTTCCACTTACCTTGTCTATCATACTTACCTTTGTAGTTTGGTCTTCTGAAGAACTTCTTCTTCCTATAGAACTTCTTGAATCTCCTTGCTATTTGTGCCATCTCGGCATCACTGTCAGAATCTAAGTCTTCACTAGATGAGCTTTCAGTTGGTATATGCACTTTCTCCTTGTCTTTGCTCTTTGATGCAGTAGACTTAAAAGCTACAGATTTTCGTTTTGGTTCCTCATCTTCCTCTTTATTCACCTTTAGCTCTTCTTCGTACATCATCAGCTTACCAATTAGCTCCTTGACAGGCAAAGTTCCAATATCACAGGATTCTCTAATTGAAACGGATGTGCCTCTCCATCTGTCAGGCAGACATCTCAACAATCTCATGATTTGCTCCTTTGCTGGAACAATCTTTCCGAGTGAGCTCATTGTGTTGACTATCTCATTAAACCTGAGATACATATCAGAAATAGGTTCATCAGTTTTCATCTTAAAGTTATCATATTTGATAGTATAAGTGTTTAACCGCATTTCCTTGACATTAGTTGTTCCTTCATGAGAAACAGCTAAGGTGTCCCAGATTTCAAAAGCAGTTTTACATGCAGACATTCTATTGAACTCCTCATCTCCTAGAGCACAGTAGAGAGCATTCACAGCCTTACAATTATTATTGTAAGCTACCTTAGTAGGTTCATCCCAAGTTATTCTTTCAGTTTCTGGAATCTTGTATTGAGACTCTATAGCAGTCCAAATATCAAAACCCATACTTTCCAAATGAATTTTCATTTTGAGCTTCCATTGGGCATAATTCACACCATTAAAGAAGGGTGGCCTGTTAGTAGCAGCACCTTCTAGTCTATTATCCATAAGAAAATTCTAGAAAATATTTTAAAGAGATAAAATTTAGAACTAACAGAAATTTAAGATCGTTTAGATAAAACCACAATTACAGTGTAAAAACAGAGAGTTAAAATAAAACTTTGAGCAAGTAAAACAGAGATAAACACATCCTCTGATACCAAATGTTGGTCGGAGTGGACACTCAAGAGGGGGGTGAATTGAGTTCCAATTAAAATTTCTGTTAAAAACAATTTCTATTAAAATCCCCCAATTTCAAAAACAAATTAAACTGTAGTGAATTTATATAGATTATGAAGGTTCAATTAATTTCTCAAAGATTGATTAATTCTCAGTTAACTTAATCTTATGATTAAATTAACCTTTGAAATTAACTTACTGATTTATAACAAATATAAACACTTGCTAATTTAACTTATCAAAGTAGCTTTGAAGATAGATTGTATTTCAAAGTAGTAGCAGCGGAATATGAAATTAAATATGTATAGTATGGATAAAGAGTATAACTACAAACACAGTGAATTAACCAAGAGGTTCAGTCTCAAGCCGAGACTTAGTCCTCTTCCACTTGGTGATCACCTGCCACCAAGCAATTTTATAAAAAGGATTGATACACAGCCTGTATCGGGCTTTACAACAGTTTTCACAAACTGCCCAGGTTTGACAACCTCTGCCACAGTTATACGTGGGAAAACAGACAACAGCAGCAAGATGTCCAGGTCACAAGACCTCTACCACTATCCACAGTGGGAAATGAGGTGTAAAAGGGTTTGCTGAGGATTTACAGATCCTCCAGTGAAAGTACAGGAGTCAGTGTGTGTGTTTAATATAGCAGATAACACACACTGCTCAAAAAGTAGAATAAATCACAGAACAAGAGATGTAGAGTTTAGAAGTAGTTCTGGTGATCTCAGTGTAGCTCTTGACTCCTTTGTATTCGATCAGAAGTGAGTTTGAGTCCTCTTCTTCGTTTCTGTTCTATAAACAGAGTATCGTATGCTCCAGGTTCACAGGTAGTGAGAATGTAGTCGATGATGTTCTTCAGGGTTCTTCGTGTATGCACATAACACTTCTCTGTGTTCTTGATGGAGCTCGTTTTTGTTTTTTTTGGTATATTTTGTCCACGACGCACTTCTCTAGTTCGCATGCTCTGTGTATTCGTTGTATGTGTGGGCAGCGTAGTCTTCTCGTATTTATCTCCCGACAGGGGACAGAAAAGATTTCTTTTCAGCAGGTACGAGGTACGGGTTCCTGACATCCGACAACCTTTATCAGATATTTGACAAATCATCAAAATGTATGATATGACCGTTAGATAAATTAAATAAATTAAATATAGGAAATGAAGAAGTAAAAACAGTGAGTCGAGAATGTATGTCACTGTTGACTTCAACTGTGGACTTCCAACTGTGGACTTCCAACTGTGGACTTCAACAAAGGGGCTTGCTGTCTGTAGGCTTGCAATGGTAGCTTTTACTCCATGTAGCTGTAGCCTTTCTAACTGTAGACTTGTAACATCAAATTTGTAGAGCTGTAACCTTTGTCAACTGTAGACTTCGATCATCTGTAGACTTAGTAGACAGAAGCTGTCTAACAGTAACCTTGACTGTATGCTTATGACTGTAGGCTTGTTCGACTGTGAACTTGTTCCAACTGTAGACTTGTTCGACTGTAACCTTGTTACTGTGAGTCTTCGACTGTAACCTTGTGACTGAGAGTCTTCGACTGTAACCTTGTGGTGACAGTTAACTGTATCTGTGACTTTGAAAATAAAACTCTGACTGGTAGCTAACAATACCAAACTTATGTAAATGCTAAAGTAAGCTGTTACAGTAAAGTTATGAGAGTAAGAATATGAACTGTTTAGAATAAAATACGTTTAAGCATAGAATAATAAGATTAGTGCAAAGGTTTAATACATCATAATTAATGTTTAAGCATGATTTGGGATTATCAAAACAGGTGATTCCAACATATACTAATCATGTGATCACTGTTCAACAGATATATTAGAAATGGTAACAATTAGTAATGGTATTTTAAAATTCAAAACATATAACCAAGGATGTAAATAAGTTTTATATAACAATTTTACATAATAAGGAATTTAATTAGATCAAGAGAAAATTTCTTTATTAAATGTTTGGGTTGTTACAAATTACATAAGTCATGCTAATTCAATCATAATAAGAGGAATGGTAATACCTCCCAAATAAATTCCATTCAAATTAAAAAATTTAATTCATTCAAGGAAAAAAATACAACATGAATACACCAATATATTTAATTCATTTCACTTAATCTACTCAATCAGGTAAATTCATTTTTATAATGTTAAAGGAGGTGCTTAGAAGACACTTTTAACAATTGGTCAATTGCCTGCACTGAAAATATAATTTATAAATGTGTCAAGTTGGTGATTGGTTCAAATAAACATTTATATATAAAATAAGGGAAACTATATTCACTAATAAAATAGAGGACATTTAATAGAATGCCTCTTATCAGGTAATAACATGAAGGTATAAGAAAATTCCAACACAATAAACCAATCATGGTTTACATAAAAAATCTTTACTTTTTAGTTTAGATTATAGTACACCTCAATGAGGGTTTTTTTTTATAAAACATGAAACCATTTAAAAATAATTCATTTTTTATATTTAAGAATTACATTTTAATCTACCAAATTAAGCATAATAACATTATTCATAACTTAATTCATCAAAAGGATCATTTTAGAAATCCAATACCCATAGAAATTCAATTATATTGATCAATATGAAACATAGGGGGTTCCATATTCATTTTTTAAAAATAATTTATACTCAAATATGAACACTTAGAATGAATTTTGAGTAATTAAATATTTAATTATAAGGGAGAAATATATGCCATCACACCTAAGGGGTGTCCTTGATCAAGGATGGAATCCGATATTTACATAATAGTGCCCAAAGGTTGAAATACATGGTGTGTAAACCAATTTAGACCGAATATTTTTTTTAAGGAAACACGTGAAAAAGGTTGTTATGTGGCGTAATTTCAATATTTATAATATGAATAAATCATAAGGTAAATCTGTAGACCACCAAGCTCATCCTTAAGAATTTCCAATATTCTAATATTGAGGTTTGATTCTACCTGGTTTGGAATAAATCGAACAAATAGATATTTTCACAATAAATATGGAAAATGTTCTCACAAAAAAAATATGCACGAAATATGAAGAGAAAAATAAAGAGGATTCAAGTGGAATCAAGCGATTCATGATATGGAACCATAGGGATTGATGAGGTTAAATCCAGATAATGGATGAAGGAGGTATCATCATTCCTAGGGGGAAATTGGGAGCTTAATAGGCATAGAAAAGAGGATTCATGTATCTGGAAGGATAATAAAGAAGAAAAGAATATTTTATAAATTTCATTAAGTGAAAAAGAGTCATTTCACCCTAAAAAATTGGCTGCTAGGGTTTTGCCACACATTGTTTCTAATCCATGCGCCAACCATGTGACTCCCACTACCCAGGAAACCCACATATCATGGGTTTTCAACATTGTTTTCTAAATTTTGTGCCAAATATGTGTTTAATAGAGAATAAATATTTCCGAAGTGGAACTAACCCTGTGAGATATTTACATGGTTTGGGAAAACTTTGCGCTACTCGTGCAACATATTTTTCTCCTCTGAAACAGGCCGCATGGTTTACTGTTATGGGAAACATAATTTTAGACAAACCATGTTCCCTATTTAGACAATCCATATATGGGATTTTTGAGGCAAGAAGATTCCAAAACTCAATGAAAAACCCCGTGAACACCTTAAGCCTATACATAATTCTAAAAGAAACACTTTGATGTGTTCCAACAATTGGAATTATGTTCTAAAGATCATTTCCAAGAAAAGACCATCCACAAAATGCTAAAATTAAAATTCCATTTGAATTTTACCTTGGCTCAAAAGCATGATTCATTACAATTTAAGGTGG
Source organism: Viscum album (assembly GCA_963277665.1). NCBI lineage: Eukaryota > Viridiplantae > Streptophyta > Magnoliopsida > Santalales > Viscaceae > Viscum > Viscum album. Next base: position 1,082,810,216 of record OY728136.1, on the reverse strand, counting down.
TACATGTAAAATTAATCTCATTGCTTCATGGAGACGGTAGGCCGTACGTACACACGAGTGGTGATATCATTCCATAAATGAGTGGAAGTATAAGGAAGTTGGAGATATATTAATATTCAAGAATCAATAAATTATTTTATATATCACATATATTCAATAAATATAACATTATTTCCTTCCATGTAAATAATAAGTGAAAAATGAATCACATTACTCAATGAGGTGGTAGTAATCCATACACACGAGAAAAATTATCATATTTTAAAAGACATGGAAAGTAAGAAGGTATATGTGATAATATATTTTCATAAGTATAATAATATAATAAATATTATATAAATTCATTAAAACCCTCATTATATTCATCCATGAAAGGTGGTTAGAAAGATGAATTAAATCAGTTCACGAGGTGGTGGCCCACCGTACAAATGATCATGGATTTTGTTTCCCATTTGATGGAAGATGGGATTGATATAGGTCATTAACTTCACATAATAAAATATCTGTATATGAAATAAATTTAAATTATTATATGAATTTTTTTTAACAATAATTGTAGGTGGTTCAAGGATAAAAAATATAAACATAGCTATTTAGGATGGTTAACTCTTCTTCAGACAACTTTATTAGGTTTTCACAAAATCCATCATTGCTTGGATTTATAATCAAAAAAGTGATATACTATTTTAATATGGAAATAATTAAGTGAATTTAATAGTTATTTTATTATCCAAATGGATTTTTAATGTTAATAGGAGAGGATAGGGCGTATCCTTTTATATTTCGGGAAGAGTACTTACATAGAATTTTTGAAAAGATTCAATTACACCTGTGTTTTTATCATGAAAGAAGACTCCAAAGTCAGTCATTATCAACCCATATAGGTGAAAAATTCATAATATTTCTATCTAATGGGTGTTGGATAAGTTGTTATGTCATTTTAATCCTTATCATTTTTGTTTAATCCTATGTACATCAGTTTTTACATTTACCGTGATAATTAATTTTTACTACTTTTACTATTCATAATTATCAAAAATTAATTTTAAATTATTTTATAAAATAAAAGATACTAATTAAAAATATGGAATATATTTGTTTAGTTCCAATTTAAATAAGTGGAATAACCTTATTTAAAACTATACCTACAGACGCAACAAAAAAGATGGTTTTGAAAGAGAACATTCTCATAAGTATAGAAGGTTTTATTATAAAAGTTGACTATGAAATTGATTTCAATGACCTAAAATAGTTAAATTTTAATATAATTGAACAAATTTAACATTAAGTATAATTTAATATCTAATTTAACCTTTTAAATTATTTAAATGAAAAGGTAGTTTTTAATAATAATCAGTATTTTTCATTATTCATCGAAAAATGAATTATTTCAGAAAGATATTAAAAAGTTATCCTAAGATAATTTTTATATTAGGATTTTAAAAAAGAAGTTAATTTTTTCAAATAAATTTTATTAAAGTAGTAAAAATTAATTTTAATATATTTTCGCAAAGTGGGACTAAACTGTCATTGATAAAAATACATATTTTTAGAAAACACATCTTTTTCTTTCAAATGGTTCTAATTTTATTTCTAATCAATAGAAAAAATTAATTTTCATAATTTAGAAATTTATATTCATGACCATGAATTTCAAAGATATTTTATAATTTCAGAATATATTACAATTCTTTTTGAATTAAGGCTTTGTGTTCCACTAGCAATCGAAGAGATTAATTTTAAATATGAATATTTTGTGGGTTCTTTAAGCTCGGTGTTGCGTGTCACATACTCTATCGAATAATTCTTTTATATTATAATTTCAGGGTGTTAAATATTCAGTGGTGTGTTGGACCTATTATTTATTTTGATGCAATAAATGTAAATGTGTATTAGTGAGGTGGTGAGGCATTTATCTATTAGGTTTTGGTTGTTGGTGGTGTGATTATGGGAAATTTTCTACTTATCAGAAGGAGTAAATATTTTTTATTTAGTACATATATACCATTTAATCATTTTATGGTAGGGAGAAATAAGTCACTCATGTTTTTTTGATGTCTGGGTGTTAGTTAATGGAATGTGGCGATTGATAACACCTTTCATGTATGTGGAAGTCCGAGTTGGGTACCATATTGTGAGGGTGTCCCAGGTTTATTCATTATGATGTGGCATCAGAGCATGTTTATCATCAATATTGGAAATTTTGTAGATAAGATAGAGGAATATTGAAAATTGATAGGTAGGTTGCAATGAGTGCCCGTCTAAATATTTCCTTGATGATACTAAAGTTAACATGGGATGTTAGGATGTGCGTATCATGTATTGGGTTCTTGATCTTTATCATGGATTTTTTATAGTTTGAACGAAATTTATCTTGTTAGTTGATCCCTTCATCTATTTGTGTGTGTAGTGATATTCTTCTATGGCATCTTCCATGGGATCTACGGGAGTGAGAAATCAATGTTTCTTAAGGGAACGTAGCTCTAGATTAAATTCTTATTGAGGGTATCATTTGATTATTTTATGCCATAGGCAAAAATGTATGGTAAGTTTAGAATATATTTATTGATGTAAAAATATGATCTATAAGAGAAAAGGACCAATCTAAGAAGTTATTATGTGATAAATCACTATAAATCAATGGTATGAATGATCCCCAAGAGGTAGAGGACATGGTGGAAAATATTGTTCATATCTTCAGATAAAATTAATAACAGAAAGATGAAGATTGTGACACCTAGACTCGAGGGTCCAAGAAAGAGATTATGGGATTCCATGGTATAGGAAGATAAACACTTAGTCTTGGAATAAAAGTTTTTCAACACCATATTATTTTTTAAATTCTCTAAATGGTATATGATGATAGAGAAATATGTGGAGTTTATCTCTTTTTAGTAGTGAGGATGATCAGTGTTGGTTTACACCAATGGATTCAGGGAGCTGGTTTGTTTTTCATTTGAGGTAGTGATGATTGATCACCTAAAGACTCATAAGTACCTATATGGTTTTCAAAGGATATCAGATCATAGGAATTCATGCTAAAAATTTCAACCTCAGTGGAAAACTTAGATAGGACAATTATAGAATATATGGATATTGAAGGAACTATTGGCTCTTATATAACATCACTTTCCCATAGTGGAAGATTTAGTGGAAGAAATGGGATGAAGAGGACGTATCATGATCATCAAAATGGTGGTGGAGGTGGTTCTTAGTAGCGGGCCTCCTCAATACCATTATTTACATCCAATAGTATTCCCATGACTTTCTATAAGTGTGGGATGGTTAGGGACAACCCACATTCTTGTTTCGGGCCTGCTAACATGAGCAATGTTTTTGGATTCTATGACCATTTATTAAGGATCCATTAGGTAATGTATATTTCTCATTATGGTCAAAGATCATTGGTTACATAGGAAACTATAGTGTAGTTAGATTCTTCATAATCTATACATATCTAGAAAGTTGATTCTAAATTGAATTAATTTTATATAGTGGATGAGTACTCGTCGGAGGCTAATGTAGGTCTAGCGATAGGGGGTGGTGAAAATTTTAATGAATCATATGTAGTGACTTCTTTATTTTATACTGATACCCCCAAATCATTTATTTATTCTTTTTTTATTAAAACATCTAATGGATATAATGTCATTTTTATGGATTTAGTGAGAACTATTGGGAATACGAATGATTAAGGGGTTCATTATCCATCATTTTTTCTATCGATAGTTGATGCATAATAAATATGATATTTTCTTTGTTATCATTTTTGATCTGTATGATGAAATCAAAGTGAATGGTTTTCTTGTCACTCATTTTTTGGATGTTTATTGCTACCAGAAACATATTTTTTCTTATCTATAAATGTGAGATCACATGTGAATTAGGGATAGTTGGATATGAGATCTTGTCATGTAGGACCAATCCACCTCAATAATTGGATTTTTTATCTACAATAATAATTTATCACAATGTTGTTTTATCTATTAGTAATATTCCATTTGTTGTCAGGTATTTTGCTAATGTTTTCCTAGATGACATAACTTGTCTACCTCTAGAGAGGTAGGTAGAGTTTTTGACTAATCTATTGATGGGTATTCAACCGATATTTATACCCTCTTATCATATATGACTGTAAGATGTAGAAGAGATCAAGATTCGTTTTAGTTAATCTGATGGTGAAATTTTTTATTATCCCCAGTGTTTCACCTTGAGTATCCCCAATTCCATTTACTAAAATTGATGATGGTTCACTTTTATTGGGAAAGGACTATCAGAAGTTGGAACTATTTATGATTAAGAATAATTATTAATTTACCCGTATGGATTATTTGTTGGACAAGTTAATGGAGGAAAAGTGGTCCTAAAATATCTATCTTTAGTTAGTTTATCATCCACCTAGGGTTCCAGAGTTTGATATTTTGAATACAGCTTTTAGGAGCATGTTTGAAAATTATAAATATATTATGATTACTTTATGTATAAGTAATTATCCCATCATATTTCAATATTTAGCGAACCAGAAATTTTATTGGTATTTAAACACTTTTTTGGTAGTGTTCATAGATGACATTTTGGTATATTTGAGTTATGAGTGTGAACACGAGCACCATCTAAGTATGGTATTGGAAATATAGAGGAGTCACCATTTGTATAAAATGATTTTTGAATATTTTGTTTTGATCCAAGAAGTGAAATTTCTGGGCCTTGTAATTTCTTAATGTTTCTTATGAATTAATACTAAGATGGGGAAGGGTTTCTTATCATAGTAGGAGCCATGGAATATATTTATGATTCAGAACACTCTTATCCTTTAAAGATTCTATCTATGATTTTTAAAGGATTTATCTAAGTTGTAATCACCTCCAACTACTTTTAATAGAGAGGGGGTGAAGTATTCATGGGATGAAAAATGTCAGTCTTCCTTCAATGAACTGAAACGACTTATGACAATAGTTGGTATTCTGATCATACCAAATCCTGGTATGTGGTATGTGGTATTATGTAATTCTTATAGTGTTTTTATATGTTTTATGATAATATAGATTAATCATGGTATATTCTATAGATCTCATTATATTTTCCAATATGATAAGAATTACCCCCCTCTATATTTAGAGCTTTCTGCAGTTATGCATGTGCTTAATTGTTTGTGAAACTATCTCTTTTGGGAGAGGTTTATACACTTTTCTATCTATAAGAGTCTAAGGTATATATTTTATGAAAATAAATTCCATATTATACAAATACAATGTGTATAATGACATTGTACATTATAATTAGACAATTGATACACATAATGGAAGAGTAATTTTGTTTCATATTCGCTTAGTATGAAATTTCTTTACATACAATTTTTTAGGTGAAGGATGAGTGGAACCTTATAGGAATATTTTATTAGTTGAATATGGATGTTCAAAATAATGTTTAATTAATGGTTATAAATTGTATTAATTCACCATCATCTCTCTGTGGGTCTATTATATAGGTTCAATAGTGGGATGATGTGTTTTGAGTAATTCGAGATACCCTCTATAGCGGGGAGACTTCTTCTGGTTAGTCTCTCCCTTCATATGGTATTCTCTTTTTTGGAGATCATTTATTCATCCAAGAATTTATAACGAGATTAGTTTTTTACTACAATATTACTTTAGGTAAAATTCATATAGGAGCTATGAATATGTATAATGAAAAAATATGGAAATTCTGGTGACCGAGTATGAAGCAAGACGTTGCAAATTTCATGTCATGCTCTTACTCTTACCAATTGATAATGTAGGACAATATAAACCCTTCTAGTTTTCGTTAACATATTCTAGTTCCTATTTGGAAATGGGGTGAGGTTCCCATGAAATCATTTTTTGGATTTCCATAGAATCCATGAGTGAAGAATGGTACCAAGGTGGTTATTGATTGTCTAAAAAATATTCTCATTTTATTCTAATTAGGGACATCATAAATTTTGTAAATTGAGTAAGTTTTATATACAAGAGATAACGAGGATTCATGTGGTTCAATATTATATTATTTTTAATAGGGATCTTATTATTATTTTAAGATTCTAAAAGATTCTACAAGAGGTGATAGGGACATAAGTCAGGTTGAGTAAAACCTACCATCAATAGACAAATGGTAAAATAGAGCATGCTCTTTAGATCTTGGAGGATATGATCAGTGGCTATATAATGGATTTTAGGGAATTATTTGATAATAATATAGTATTGGTAGTGTTTTTATATAACAACGGTTATAATTTGGTGATTAGAATGGAACCATTGGAAGAATAATATGGTCTCCCAATTAGATCACCTCTTTATTGGTAAGAGGTTGGCGGGGCCTCTCTAATTGGTTTGAGTTTCATTCACAAGATTTTATAGAATAATCTTGATATAAATCTAAATATGGTTACAAATAGGAGTCAGAAGAAATCATATGTGGATCATCAACATATTTATTTTGGGTTTTCCATTGGTTACCTGGGTTTTCATGAAGGTTTTTCCTCGGTTGGGTCACCATTGGCTTAGAAAACATATAACACAAGCTTAGAGACACGTTCAAACATTTGATGACATTTACCAACTTCTTATGGTTAAATATCAGTCGGAATTAAAAGATCAGTTGAATGATATTCATGATGTTTTCTACATATCTTATCTCCAAAAATACTAGCCTGATCCATCTCACATTATGAATTAGGAAGAGATTGGGTTAGATTCATATGTTATAGTTTTGGAGAGACTAGTAGAGTTCGCTGATTCTCAAGTGAATTTCTTCCATGGGAAAAATATTTTTTATCATAGTGTTATATCAATGTAGATTATATTCTCATAAGACATATGATTGCATGTCATCAATGAGGGAGCAATGGCCTCCCCTCTTTCTAGAGAACCCTTCTTCCACATGACTGCCTGGGGAGATATTTTTTTATTTTGGTTGGTGATTGTATCTTCCTAGATTTCAATGTATGGTCATTCAATGATTAAGAGTGTTTTTGGGGTTCTTAGTGTTTACAATCTTTTTTGGGAGTTACTATATAATCTGAGTTTGGTATTACTTGAAGAACCATTTTATTTTGTAAATGTGTACTTTATAGTGTAAATGTCTCATTAAGAGTGATCCATGAAACAATTTAGATAAAAATAATCTCAGAAGATATGAAACTCATTTTTTTTGTAAATTACATTAATTCCATTATACTCTCTCTCTTAACCCATAAATCATCACCTAATAATTTTAACCCAAAGAGATGTGTTTCTTGGAACACATGTTTCATGAGGAATTAACGTTATAAAACCCAACTTTACACTGTAAAATCTTCAACATAGTAGTATTTTTGATATATCCCCAAAATGTGAAACTTCTTTTTCATTCATCACATAAGTATCTCCCTCAAAACCCAGATATTTATTTTAGGTGATTTTGGTTCACTCCTATTTTTCTAGGACCCTTTATTTGGTTCTGGTTCTCCGTGGTGGTAGTGCTTCATCTCTCTGGGTAAGATACTACTATACTTTCTCACTATAACTAGTGATGATAGTACTATTATGTTAAATTTTTGAATCTATTTATCTTTTGGTGATGTTCTTCTTAAACACTTCTATATCTATTTCATAGTATTCTTCTGAAGGCTGAACCTCATGTTGGTTGTAGTGTATCATGATGGTTCTTTGAGGTATGGGTTGTATTATCTTCTTTGATGGATGATTTTATTGTTAAATTGATTATAAGATGAGGTAATCAATAATAGTTCCTCCATTGTTTCCCCTTATTTAATTTCGTTATTGGTGGACTTGTCATGGGTGTGTGGATCCCGATTTTGAGGTAAGTGGTTGTGTCTCTAGCCTATGTTTGATAAACCTTGAATTATATGGAGTTATAAAACTTCTTTAGAAAAAAATGGAATGATTTTGTTATTTTTGTGTTTGTAAATTGGTTTTTGAGAAATGTTGTTTTTCTCTTATTTTGGTAGTGGAAAAAATATTTCTGAAGCATTGTGAAAGGGATTATTGAAAGGGTTTTCATAACATAATTTTGATGAAATTATTTGGAAAATATAGAACCTAGTAATCCTTGGGTAAATAGTATAAGGTGTAGTAATAATCCATGTCCATTGATACTATTGGAGGTTTCCCTCTTGGGGTGATCCATTCCTCCTTAGTATAATTTTCCAATGTCATTATTAGACATTGTAGAGAGATTTTTCAGTTTTGAGCGTAGCAGAAGCACGTGGATGGGTGTACTAAACATTAATTTTACTGTTAACAATGATCAATATGAGATTCATCACGATAACCAAATACCGGATCGTCAGAATAGAATGATGAATTAAAAAGGAAATATAGAAGTCCTAAAACCATAGAAAGGATCATCACATGTTGTTAATAATTAATTTAATTAAAAGACAAGAATTACCTCTATGGGATTCTCTCTCTATTGATTTTTCCAGTCACAATTCAATGTCAACCTTCATTGGATCATAGAAGCCATGTGTAGGATTCCTCTAGTAGTGATCCACATGTTTTCCATGTATCTCAAGATATCACTGAAGGGATCTCTGGGTGCTATTTTAGAAGATCCATCGCTTGCGATATCCGCCTTTGATCGCCTTGAGAACTGCTTCCAAAGCGCCCTCCTTGATCCGGTGGAGGAGGATCTCCCTCGTAACATGAGAGCATTCATGGAGGAATGTAATTCTATCTTGTATTTAGAAATTTTGTTCATATCCATTATACACAACCACAAAGAATGGATATATTCATGAGAAAAATATAATTTGGATTTTATTACCGAGAATAATAAAATGAATTAATTACCTGGAAGCATTTATTCATTTCATTTAATTTTTAGTAAGTCCCCATGTCTAATAACAATAGTTGACTATTATTATCACTTAACATGCACCCAATAAATTACACATAATTTTATTTAATTAAATAAATAATATTATTTCTCAAAAATCCCTAGAAAAACTATACGGATTATACATTAATTTATATGACATTTACTTTTTATTTTTCCTTTTTCATTATTTTTCCACCACATTTATTTGTCCTTGAATAATGAAAATAAATTTCTTAAATAAATATCACTGAATTACTCGCTAATAAATATATTATTTCTTCCAAAATATATTCTCTCGAATAACCAGTGTCGAAATAAATGTGATCATGAATCCTTGAATAATTATTAAAACACAATCGGGAATAATATTTATTCAACTTGTTAAATTATTAATTAACTGAGATACTTCGACAAACGTATTTTTTGACCCTTTAGGAATCTTTCTCAATGGAATTAGGAAGAGCCTACCAAAATTCCATGGTTAGAGTCGAGAAACATGCCAAGGAAACCGTAGAGGAAGAAGTTAACACTGTAATGATGTTTCACCTCTTACGAATTCTTACAATGTAATGTAATCCTTTTGTCTCGATATCTCTGATCAATTGGGTTTCATGATTGTTCCATCAACCCATACGCTCGATTATTCTTTCTTTGACATCCCAATATTGACCTTTCCCATTCCTTACCATGGCCCTAGATTTATTTAGTCTATATCAATTCCATCAATGGGACTGAGATATTAAATTCTATTATAGAACAGAAGGGACATATCCTTTCTCGCAATATCTTTTAATGCAGTATTAGTCATGACACACCCAACATATCCTATATCACTGTGAACAATGTATCATCACAGTTTTTATCAATACATATATGTGTGAGAGTTTTAATACCAATTAATAATAATCTTAATGTTTGAGGACCAATACACAGGTCCGTAGATAGGAACATCCAATGACACTGTGAAATGTAGATTTCTTAATGGCGGGTCTTGTTCTCATAATATCCCCCCGGATATCACCAAGGGTGCACAACATGATAAGGTACCTCAAAGTTTTATGACTCCTCACCCCTAATGGCATGTATTATCTGTGTCCCTCAATTAACATCAACCAGACGTTGAACATATTTTCAAGAATAATGTTATGCTAATTCAATGTTCTCATCATACTAGGGATCCACTATGACCCTTTTGTTCAATATCTATCCTTAGTACATTATCACATGAATTTTTATGGAAATGAACAATCATGACCTTATAAGATATTTATTAATGAATAAATTACAATGTAGTTGGTTTTAGGCCACCAACTCCAACAGAATCCCACTTGGACTAGATCCAACTACTAACAGACTTTAACCCACCAAATATCACAATATATTCATGATTATACTGGGATAAGCCTTTAGTCATGGGGTCCTCAATGTTCTCTTGTATGGACACTCTTCTCACTACATCATCACCCCTTTTATATAAATCCCTCAAGAGGTGATACTTCCGGAGAATGTGCTTTGTCTGTTTATGTAACCTTGGTTATTTTTCAACAACCACCACTATATTTTTATCACAATACAATGTGATAGGGTATCTACTACTAGGAACCATATCATGCTCTTGGAAAAAGTTCGGAATCTAGATGGCTTCATTGGATGCATCGAAAGCTGCTATATATTCAGACTTTGCTGTAGAATCGAAAATAACTGGCTACTTTGAACTCTTCCAGCTCACATCTGCTCTGTTGAGACATAAAACATATCCTGATTGTGACTTCAAATCAATCTAATCTATCTGAAAAATATCATCAACATACCGTAGGATGCCAAGCTCCTCGTCTCCTCCATACACAAGGAACGTAACCGTAGTTCTTCTTATATACTTAAGGATAGTATTAAAAATAGTCCAATTTTTTTTCTTAGATCTACTTGATATCTGACTACCATGATCAGTGTATATAAAAGATCAATCCTAGTACATAACATGGAATACATGATGGATCCTATTGCCGAAGAGTATAGGATATTATGCATCTTATCTTTCTCATGTTGTGTCTGAGGAATCATTTTCTTAGAAAGATATAGGCCATGTGACACTAGAACTAATCTCAACTTGGATTGTTAGATACTAAATCCCTTTAGTATAAAGTCAATGTATGTTCCCTGACATAGTCCATGCATCCTATTGGATCTATCAAAAATTATATTAATCTCAAGAATATATGCTACTTCATCTAGGTCCTTCATGGAGAAACACTTGTCCAACAAGTCCTTAACTGACTGTCAGAATGGTACATCTTTCCTAATATAATATGTCATCAACATATACAACAAGGATAATGACTGTATTCCCAATAAATCGTTTATATACACATGGATCACATTATTTATTAATGACACCAAATTACATTATGGATTCATCAAATCGAGTGTTCCATGACTTGGATTCCTTCTTTGAAACATAAATGGATTTCTGAAACTTTCAACCCCGTTTTTCTTCACCTAGTGTCACAAAACCTTATGGTTGTTTCATATTGAAATATTTCTGAAGGCTCCTATTAAGGAATGCTATTTTGACATCCATTTTCCAAATCTCGTAGTCATTGTAAGATGCTATGGAATGTATGATTCTTATGGATTTAAACATGTAAACTAGTGAGAAGGTTTCATCATAGTCAATTCCTTGATGTTGTATGAATACTTTAACCACTAGCCTGGATTTATAGGTTCTGAATTGGCCTTCTATGTCTAGATTTCTCTTGAATACTTGTTTCCATCCAATTTTCTTTACATAAGATGGCTCATCAACTAGAACCTAGACTTGGTTCTGATACAAGGAATCCATATCAAAATTCCCAGCTTCTAGCAATCTTTCATCTTCTGAGCTCTATACTACTTCCATTTAGAAGAGACGTTCATCATTTTCCAAAAATAATGATTCCACATCTTCGGTGTCTAGGAACCACATATCTCTGGTTTCCTTACCTCTCTTGAGATTCTACGCAATACTTATGTTTCTAGAACCTCATCCATGGGGACCTATAGAACATGTTCGTGTAAAAACTCATGTGTATCTTGAGGATTAACTTTGTTGAAGTCAATCTTCATCCCACTATCCTTTTTTGAGTATGAGATCCCTCTCAAGAATTATGGTTGTTCTGGTGGAAATAAATTTATTTTCTGAGGAGTTATATAGGTAATATCCTTTCATTTCCTTAGAATATACAATAATGATACACCTCGTGCCCCGGGGTGATAGTTTGTTACCAAAGAAGGACTTAAAGAATTCCTAAAACCCCCATACACATGTGTGCGCCAAACTAGTTTTATTTACATTCCATAACATAGAGGGAATTACATTTTCCACCTTATATGGTACTTGATTTAAAGAGTATAATGGAGTTTTTAGTGCATATCCCCAAAGGATAATGGAAGATCTGCATGACTCATCATCAACCTCACCATGTCCAACAAGGTGCGGCTCCTCCTTTCACTAACACCATTCCACTACGGTGTATAAGGAGGAGTGTTTTGATATAGAATCACAAAATCCAATAAAAGTTCAATGGACTCTTAGTTCAGATATTCTTCACCTTGATCTGACCAAATCTTCTTTATCTTTTTACCAAGATGTTTTCTACCTATTCTTGAATTCATTAAATTTATCTATGGAGTCTAACTTATACCTCATTATGTAGATATATCAAAATCTACACAAATCATCACTAAATGTAATTGAGTAAGAATATCCACCTCTATATTCTACTGAAAATGGTCCACACTCATCTGTGTGTACCAATCCTTGATGCTCTATGGCCTTTTCACCATGTCCGCTGAATGATTGCTTGGTCATTTTACCTTGTAAACAAGCGTGACATCTATCAAGCAGTTTTAGGTCAGTTGAGTCTAAATAACCATGTTGGTATAGATTTTTCAAGAGCTTCTTGTTTACATGAACAAGGTGGTGATGCCACAACTGGGTGTTTTCTAAGTCTTGTGAGTTTGTTTTGTTATCGATTTCCAAGACTTGGTTTTCATAATTTAATACATACAAACCATTATTTAAGTGCACCATACTATAACAAACATTGTTCTTATAAAAAACCCTTATTTAAGAACATGAAAATAAATCCATCCATATCCAAACATTATACAGAAATTATGTTTTTGGTAACACTAGGAACATAATAACAGTTATCTAAAACCAAAAGAATCCCAGTTGGCAATGAGGGATCGAAATCTCCAATGTCCAACACAGCCAACATCGCGCCATTGGCAGCTCGAAGATCCACCTCTTTTCTAGATATCTTTTTAAATCTACTTGGTTCCTATATTTGAATATAAATGTGATCCCAAAAATCTATATCTAATACCAAATGATTATAAATGGAAAGATAACACTCGATAAAAAATGCACCTTTATCTTCCCCATGCTTCTGGATATAGTTACTCTTCCAGTGGCCTTTCTTGCCACATGAAAAACAAAATGCCTCTCATTCCTTTCCCTACCTCTGGATCTTACCCTTCTTATAGGAATAACGCTCTGGGGATTTAGACCATTTATAAATCCTTATCCCCTTTTCCTTGGGATTACTTTTCTTCATCACCATAAGGATTGCAGGATTGTCACTCACCATATCCTTATCTGCTTGGAAAATTAAGGTCATAAGTTCTTATAGACTGATGTAATTTTATCTCATGTTGTATTTTATAATAAATATAGATATGGTCTTTGAAAGTGATGATTGTATGAGATCTATACACAACTTATCTGGTAACTTAATCCCTAACATGTCCAGGAGTTTATTATAGCCAATAATCTTGACTACATGAGGCCTAAATGGTGAAAACTCTCTTTGATTTTTTGTAAACAAAGATTTGGAGATCTCATATCTCTCCTGTCACGCCTTCTATTGGTATAGATCTTTAAGGAAAGTCCTCATTTTAGACACTTACATGACTTCATGTTTCTTCAAGAGCTCATTAGACTTGGAAAATTGAATTAAACATTTGACATCTGTTGCATCATCCATATGATTCATATAGAGAGATAAATCATCATCACTAGTCTCTTTTCTAAGTGAAACTGGAATAAGATCCTCTAGAATATTCAATTTCCTCTCATGAATAAGGACGAAGCAAAAACACCTCTTCCACTCTTTGAAATTGGTGCTGATGAGAAGGTTTTCGTTATCGGGTATGGTTATCAATGATATGTTTGACATAATTATTATTCTGATTTCTACAAATTATGATGAGTAATGATTTTATTACATTATCATGATAAAACCGAGACATATATATAAATTAATAATTATTAGTCTAACAATATTTTATGAAAATCCAATATCCCTCACCCTTAACATCATAATTTTTCATTTCCTGAATATTCTAGTGGAAAGGATCGATATTTACCTTCACATTACCCCAACTAGGGTTGGTCAAGAAACATGAAGGGTTTTGGTTTGGCATTCCAAATGCCAACTTCATTAACTCACAATTCCTTGATCCACTGAGTGGACTCTAGAATCCTACAATCCTTTTATTTTGGGCTTCCTCAACCTTTGCATCTTTGTCACACCAATTCCTACTATGGCAGACAATCCTTGAGGTGAACCAAGTCAAGTCAACCTAAAACCATGAATTAAAATTACATGATAACTGAATTCACCCCTACTGGGGTTGGTCAAGCACTTTAAACTATGGTTCTATTCTAACCAATATTATGGAAGGCTATACCTACTTAATATTTCTTTGAGGGATTCTATTATTATACATAAATTTCAATTTTATTATCTTTGATTAGTTTTTTATATTATGTGGTATATAATTGAGTGATTAACTTGGTCTAAGATAATATTTATAGATAAGCCGGTCTTATTTTAGTTTCATCTTGCATGCCTCTTTAATTTACTAATTGTGTGATCGCAATAAACAACCCATAATAAATAAACCATGAAATTGACAGAAATAAAATAAATGTTATGATCATTAGATTGTTCTATTGGTTAGCTTGTCTAGATGTTGATAAACTAACCCAAGACCTCGGGGAGAACCACCTTGAACCTTTTGGGTTAGTGTTTTCAACTTTCCACCTTTTCACTTTTGCATCTCCTTGGATTTGTTTCACATTGGAACCTATCTTGAGCAACCTCTACAAGCTTGGGAGCTCCATCCATTACATATTCTTTTATCTTACTCGCCGGTGAAGGCTAAAATGGGGTTTTACATAAAATAAACCTTGGGAATGTAGTTTCTACATATTAATTAATAGAATGATTGTAGGAAAAAATTTATTTTAAATAGATAAATTAAAAGAAACTATTCATATACAAAGGTCATGGTCTAGCTCATGATCATCCATTAATGCAACGATATTTATGCATAAATAAAACTAACATTCAATTCTTTAATCATTCTTATTTATGATAAATCATCCTTGAATAAATTAATTATCTTTAATTAATAAATACATTAATCTTAAACCATTTTCTAAATTTTCTTTAGATTCTCATCCATCATAATTTAAAAAAAAATAAATTCACTTAAACTTATCTTTCAATATAATTTGTATCTTGGTGGAAACCTGGTGAATTCCCATTCATAACTACCCAATGAGTAGAAATGAACATTACACATTTGTTATTTTTAAAAAATATATATAAAACACTGATCAAATTTTTTTCCACAAACTTACTATCGTACCAGGATACACGTCTCAAGGGTTTGTATAATATAATAATAAATTTTATCAAATCTACATAATTTGAATGAGGACACGATGTGTAGTTCTGACTACACAACATTTACTATCATTCACTGTCCATCTGAAGTACACAACTAGGGATATGGAGCGTAGATATACTTAAGAAATATGCAGATTACACAGTGTGTCTAGTGGTCTATACACTGTGTAGTGTTCATGTTATACGGTCACCAATCGGGAAAGCTATGTATGAGGTACATGATCCAACCCAAACATGAAGGGACTACACACTGAGTCCTATGGGCCACACAACATGGAATCTATAAATAGTGTTCCCCCTATTCCTTGTCAACACACAGAGTCATTTAAGACCTAGATTAACTCCAACACATGACTTGGATTAGCGGACAAGCCATGGTTCATTAAACATTGACTACAAGGCATGTACTACCAAATACCCACTGTGAGTTCTGGTGTATTACATCCCGAAACCTTTACTACCTTCGTATTAGATCCTCCATTTTTTTAATCAAAATTAAAAGAAAAATATCATTTCTGTAAGGTGAATGTGCAACGAATGAGGAGGAATAGATCCTAAGATTCAGATTTATAGAATGATAAACATGAATTCAAATAACTAAATTATCAAATGTGTAAATAAACAAAAAAATTAAATAATTATAATCAACAGTATGAACCTCTATGATACCATTTTTAGGTTCTGAGTGTAGTAGATGAACGTCTAGAGGTGTACCTAACTTTAATTTTACCGTCAACAATGATCAATCTGAGATCTGTCAAGATAATAAAAGCATGGATCTTCTAAATAGAACGATGAATAAAAAAGGAAAGAGGGAGGAACCAGAACCATAAATAGGATCATCATTTGTTGGTTATAATTAATTTAATTAAAATACATGAATTACCTCAATGTAATTCTCCCTTTATTGATGTTTCTAGTCACGATTCAATGTGATCCATCATTACATTGTAAAACCCTAGTGTATGCTTCCTATAGCAGTGATCCACACGTGCTCCATGTATCTCTGGAAGTTTTGAACGGTATATCTGGGTGCTAGTGCAGAATAGCCTTCGCTTGTGATGTACTCATTTGATCTCATTGAGAACTGCTTCCAAAGCTCTATCCTTGATTCGATAGAGGATGATCTCTCTCATAACATGAGAGCATTCTTGGAGGAAAGGAATTCCCTTTTAGATTGAGATCTTTCTTCAGATATGTTGTGCACAACAACAATGAATGGCTAGATTCATGAGAGTAATATAATTGGGATTTTATTACATAGAATAACAGAATGAATTGATAACCCGAAAGAATTTATTTATTTCATTTAATTGTTAGTAAGACCCCATGTCTAATAAAAACAGTTGAATATTATTATCACTTGTCGTCCACCCAACAAATAACACCTAATATTATTTAATTAAATAGATAATATTATTTCTCACAAATCCCTAGAAAAACTACATGGCATGTATAATAATATATATGGCGTGTACGTTTTGTTTTTTCTTTTTCTTTATTTCCTCCAACATATTTATTAGACCTTGAATAAGGAATTTTTATTTCTCAAATAAATATCAGAACATTAATAACTAATAAATATATTATTTCACCCACAATATATTCTCTCGAATAACTAGTATCGAAATAAATTCGATCAGGCATCCATGAATAATTATTAATCCAAAATCTGGAATAATCTATATTCAACCTGTTATATGAATATTTAACTATGATACATGGAGACGCTTGGCGTGTAACCCTCTAGGACTCTTTCTCAATGGAATTAGGTATAGGCCACCTAATGTACAAGGTTATCATCTAGAAATACACCAAGGCACATATAGAGAAAGAATATTACACCACAATGATGTGTCACCTCCTACGAATGCTTGCAGTGTAATGTAATCATTTTGTCTCGATATCTCCGATCAAGCAGGGTGCATGCTAGTGCCATCAACACTTGTGATAGATTATTCTTTATTTTAATCATGGAATTGAACATTCCATTTCCATACCATAGACATGTATTTATTTAGGCTATATCCATTCCATCAAAGGGAATGAGATATAAAATTCTATTACAGAACAGAAGGGACAAATCATTTCTCTCATTATCTATTAATGGAGTATTACTAATGACACACCCAACATATCCTACCTCACTAGTAATGGTGTGTTGTCACAGTTTTCGTCCATACATCTAACTGCATGAGTTGTAATACCCATTAAAAATAATCATAAAGTCTAAGGACCAATACACATGTCCGCAGATAGGAACATTCAATGACACTATGAAATGAAAATTTTCTACTAACGAGCCTCATTATCAGAATATCCATAAGGATATCACCAAGGGTGCACACCATGAGAAGGTGCCTAAATGTTTTATGAGTCCTCACCCATAATGGAATTTATTATTTGTGTCCCTCAAATAACATCATCCGTCCATAGAACATATATTCAAGAATAGTGTTATGGCACTTTCGGGTTCTCATCATAGCAGGGATCCTCTATGACCCTTTGGTGAAACAGTTATCCTTAGGACACCATCACATGCATTGTCATGTAGAAGAAAAATTGAGATGTGATAAGATATTTATTAATGAATAAAGTACAAATTAGTGGGTTATAGGACACCAAATCCAATAATCTTCACTTTATGGGGTGTTTCTTTGCTCTCTAGGTTCGATGCATATGTCTAGGGACTTGATGAAAAAAATTGTCTATATTTGTGTCTGAGTTTTCTAGATAACCTAAAAAGTTCTTATCATTGGTGTGATTTTACCTATACATTTGATTTTTAATATTTGGATTTTATTACCTTATTTGATATGTGTGATATGATTTGAATATTTTTAACCTAGATTATTTATAACTCTGTAAAAATGGAAAATTTAACAATAATTTTGATTTAAAAACTACTTAGTTGGATATAATGAATTTTATTGTTTAAATTTGAGCATGGTTGGATTTTTATAAAGTGATATGATATGTAACACCTAGGTGAGATCCTAATAAGCTTTTTTAACTCACACCATGTTCACCCCTTTGATGGTGCATAAACGTTGTTATGAATTTTAATGCAAAAAATGATAAAGAGTTGCACTGAGGTAGCGACGAGTTTCTTATATGGGTTTGGGTATTTGATGGTGTTATTGTGGAATATTTCGCACTTATCACATGGATTAGATTTTTTTATTTATATATTTCATGTCATTGGTTTTATTTTGGGTCAAATCATTCCTTATAGTTTTTTATAATGCTTGGGTGCTAGTCTCCATCTCTTAGGGATCTATAATTCCCTCAAGGTAAGGGGTCGATGAGTCGGATACTAGATTGTGAGGGTATCCTGAGTCAGTTCATTATGTACTCCATATAAATTCATAACATTAAAATGAATGTAATATATGACTTTTAAAGGTCATGTGTGGGACTTTTAAATTGTACGCATAACTAAATTAAAAGTAATATGAGACTTCTGAACACATGAACAATACAATCTAAAGTCATAAATTCAGTGAAAAGAAAAAGATGAAATAATAATGTAATTTAATTTAGACACAAATTATTAAATTATATGATTCCTTATGAGATATATAATTAAAAAGAAAAAAATATAAAATTTATATGAAAAGTTATGAAGTTGTAGGAATTTTTTTATCTGAACCGTTTGTTTTTCTAAAACTAATAATAATCTCGATTATGAGAATTAGTATATCATTTCCTAAAAATTTATATTAAATATTTCTCCTTATTCAATTGTTTCATAATAACATATTAATCATTTTTATTTTATGAAGAAATGTTTGATAGTGTTTTTTGTATAATTAAATTACCATATTTTGGGATAATATATATTTTACTTTCATAATGTTTTCTTAGAAATTTGTGAGATTCAAAATTAAATTTCTTGAAATATAAATAATTTTTATAAAAATATTTCCAAGGATTATTTCATGAAAATTAATATTTATTATTATTATAAAATTAAATATGATATTATATTTTATAGGGATATTTTTTATAACTATATGAATTTTTATTGACTGTCAAAAGTTCAATAAACTCTTAAATAATTTGTTATCTCTAAGAGAGAAAAGTGTGGATGAATGGGAAAAGATAAAATATAATGAATATGAATCAAATTATAAGTTTTAAAAGTTATTATGAATAAAGAAACTCTCTATATATTTTTATTGAACAAGTTCAAGTAAACGAGGTTGGGGAAATTTTGAACTGCAATATGCGACATTCAATTGTAATCCAATTCTTCTTTATCATAGATAACTTGATTGTACAAATATAGTATAACTATAGTGATCACTACTTCCATGATACTCAAGATCCATTCAAAATTCATTATTTCATTCAATGTGTATGATTTTTTCATTATGGTTTTTTATTCAGAAACTTGACCCTAGTTTCAATTTATACTACCCATACAAATGGAACATTGGGTTATGCTTCCTGGTAAAAAATGTTTGGGTGGTACTTGTGACTGGGTTTATTAAAAGGAAATAATTTTATTTGTTCCTTGGTGTAGATATATGAAATTTCGTTAATTCCATCATATTAATATGTTTTTCTTATTATATTCTTCTATGTTTGAAAATTGTAGGATTGGTGTTATGATTCTATTTTTTTAGAAAGAAAATTTTAAATGGATTATATTCCATTTAGTTTCAATATTAAATATTATATTGGGTTCCACCCACTGTAATTTTGAGTGTGAAGAGTATAGGTAATATTTATTTTTTATTAACTAAAAGATAAATACTTATTTTCATATTTTATTTTAAACTTCAAATTAACATAACTTTGATAAGAATTTACACTTTTATAAAAAGGTTAATTCACCCCCTCTTGGCCAATTGACCATCTTCTCATTTAGAAAAAAATTTAACTTCCTAAAATATAGATATCATAAAACATTTCACCAAATTAACCAAAAAATATTTAAGAATCCCTTAAAATATTTAAGTATGTTATCGAGTAATTGAACATAAAATCATTTGGAATTCAACTAATCTAACATGGTTTTCTTAAATAAACCAATAGAAAATATAATTATGCTTACTCTTATGTCATAAATTTTATTTAGAAAATGATATGTAATAATGGTATATAATATATAAAAATATCCTAAATCCTGTGATTTTAGTTGGAATTTGTTTTATTCTATGGTAGAGGTTTCCCAGCTATGATACTAAATACCTATGTCTTCAAAATTTATTTTATTGGTGAGATAAAATGTTATAAACTTCTCAAAGGTTTTCATTTGAGATTAGAACCTCTCAAATGATATGTTGGTTATAATTTTTTATAAAATATCGAGAACTTAAAAAAATTAACGATGTGTCTTTCACTGCATCTACCAATCTCAAAAAGTTCAAGGTGGGATATAATATTTGGGAACCTCATTTTTCGTCATTAGGATTACTTCAAATTCAATAGATCTATACCTTTATTGTTCAATTCAACTATACATACAATAAATTCTCACCTATATCCTCCTACATGACTCCGTTTAGTAGGAAAAATTATTTCCAACTTCCTAAATTTATCCCTTTGGAATCATCTCTTAGATTATTCTTAGAATTACACAAAATTATATCCAATAATTGTTCATAAAATTGATTATAATGAAACAAAATTTATGATTCCATGCTTTAGATAGAGGTATCTTGATTTTGGGAAATAGTTTTATTCATTTCAATAAACGTAGACATAATATATTCTAATGAATAAATTATATATATATTGTAAAGACACAAATTATTACATGAATAACTTTAGATTATTATATAGGTAATTTTCAGAGCCAGGAACTGAGATGCTATGAGATTCTGAGTTCTGGTGAGACCATACTTGATATTTTAAAAATATCAATTATCTATTATACCAAGAGTTCACTGTTTTCTAATGAATTTTAAATAAAACTTAAATAGATTATCATACTAAAAATATGAGGCCACTGTTGAGTTTAGAGTGTGGGTTTTACCCTTGGTGAAACGTAATATATGTTAGCGCCATGATTTTTTCTAAAGTAAAGTCACGAGTGAAATTAATAATATATATATGTATACTTATTTTATTAGATTGATTCAACCACCCATTTCCTATATAAATATATGGATATGACTCAATCCCTAGGGATATTAGGATAAAATAGACATGATAGGACTTGTTGTAGAGGATTAATTTGAGAATATATTTTAGATGACATCAGATCAAGATAATATCAGTGACCATGCACCTACAGATTTTGTGAATCTCACCCATGAAGGAATGACAATACTGTTCTTCATTTGTGATCGATCAAAAATCTTGGTAGGTTATTTTATTTGTGTGATTTCCATCATGTTATTTGTCTTATTAGAGAATATATCGATTCCATGAACATGAATTGATTCATGGATATACAATTGATTTTATTTACAGCTGAATTTTAGTTCATGTATTACTTTTGATCTATGTTGGTCTAATTCATTAACAAAAAACGAGGTAAAAAATAAAAATGCACATGGTTTGTTCTCAAATTTTATGGTTCATGGATTTATCCCCCAGATCTTCACATGTTCATTATAGAATATTCCTTTGGAATATGGTTTGATGAAATGCCTGGTATTCAATCATTTTATGATCGTTCATGAGGGAAAAAAAATTGATAAAATTTCTATGGTTCATGATTGAAAATGTGATCGAGGTACGGTAATGGAGGATGATCATAGGTGCACAAGATCCGACCATCGAATCATGTTCATCCCAATTGGAACACATGGAAATGATAGATGGCTTGGTAGAGGCAATTTTTGAGCTGATCAGAGTCTGGATCCCAATTATTAGAAATTGCAGGGGATGACCAAACTCAGATCAATGATTCTCGATTGGAATTGTAGTAGCGAAAATGCGGGCATTGATGAAGAGAATAACCCAAATATATGGAAAATCCCACATTACACTGTGTGTAATCCATAACTACATGTTCTTTGGGACCCACTTTGTGGCACTAGGGTTTCCATTGTGAATATAATATGACACTCCATATGGCCCCTACCACACAATGTTTTACCATCCCCTAGTAGCTCGATGTGTAACATGCAGTACAAGTGTAGTTACACAACCAGGTACATGGGAATTCTTAGAATACACAAACATAGATATATGGCATGAGGTTGGAACATGAATACATCTATACACCATGTATATTTACATACACTCCATATATTTTGAGGTTCACATGTAGTGTGAGGAAGTACAACATGGATAGAACTAGGGTTATATAGACATGTCGTGTACACCTTGTTCATGTTGTGTCCCCCTTATGAGTGTGTTTGGAGCTCATTATTTCAATATTATGGGACTGTTAGGGGTTTAGTTTGTTACATGGGTTTCTCATCTCATGATTATAGTGAGAAATTACATTCAAATATTTATATTTTGTTCTAATATTGAATATGAGTCTCAGATATAGTTTTTTATGTCCCTCTATGAGATCGAAGTGCGAACCTCTATCCTTCCTTCTAATACTGTAGGCGTGGTTTGTGGAATTGGTGAGACCTCCATACGCGAGGTGTTGATTCTCTATATAATTGGATGTTTCATTAGGGTTTTCAATATCATCATTGTATGATCTACTACATAGAGGGATTATCCATAATGGGTTTATGGTGTTCCCCAGTAATCTTGTGTGAGATCCTTTAGGCAAGTGTCAACATGTTCAAAGAACAATGAGTTTAATATGGAGGGGGCCAATGAACACAACATCTTGGATGAGTGTCTATAATGATAGTATGGCTTAGAGAGTGGCTTCCTAGGGAATGCGAATTTCCTATAATTTTTTACTAAAATACCATGGCCGACAGTTTGGTTGGGACCACCAGGATGCTCGGTGTCCCTGAGTATATATGGGGTTTTGTTATATTTCTATTGTAGTATTATTGTTATAATCTTACTAATCTTAATTATTTTTGTTTAGTGATTTTGTGATTTCCAAATGTATATTATTATAATCACCCCTAAATGGTCTCTTATTGCATGTGTCGTGTATTATTTAGATGACCGACCTTTTGAAAGAGTCCTAGAGGGACCAGGTCCAGGTAGATCATAGTGAACTAATCAGACCAATGTGTGTCCTGGTGGTTTGATTGATAACATTATCCTCTCAATTTGTAGACTGGATATGTTTTTAGTTTATTTTGTGTGGGATTTTATTTTCCATTTCTTTCTATTATGTTGTTATTATTGCACTCTGATTGTATGATTATAGATATATGAATGCAGGGTTTTTAGTTGTTTTACATTTCAGCATTGTAAAGGCTTGGAGATGTGTTTGGGTGAACATGTATATTAGGATAATTCCTCCCAAGTATTTGATATTCCTAATCAACACTAGTTTCCAACACTTATCTGAATGGAGTTGATCTTGGGTTAGTCTTGTTTCAATACCTAGTAGGACTTTTCTAGACCGAGTAGTATCATATTAGTTGGTTCTTCCTTAGGACCAAAGTTTGTGATATTTATTTTGGATTTATAGAAATAGTGTTAAGTGTTTCAAGTATGGATTTCAAGATAAGGACTCCAATGTTGGTTTGGTAGTTGATGTATCCACAATCCATATCTTGGGTCACATACCTTTTTACTTAGTACAAGTATACATTGGTGGAAGTAAGAACATTGGTACATGCATCATATTTGAATATGTTATAGTTTCTATTTCCTTCTTGATTCATCCCTCTAGATATACTCTTTGACCATGAATATCTTGTTTATATAGTTATTACTTTATAAATATTAACAAAAATTATTCCATTGTGTGATCATGAGGATGATCTTCAAAATGGCGAGGATTTAGTACTTGGTCAAGTACATAATATAGTACCATCAAAAGGATTACCACCTATACCCCCACCTGCTAAGAAGTAGTTAGTGAATTATTTCTTGGCTGATGATGCACATAGGATGAGTGTGCTACATGAGTTATAGATGAAGATATTACCTACATTTTAGGGTGATCCTAACCCCTATATAGAGATAAAAAATGTTTAGAGGTAGTCACCCAAATTTTCTTCTAATGGGGATGCCTATAGATTAGATGGAAGAGTTTACCAAATTTCTTCATTAGGGGCCCACTAAGAGGTGTTACATTTAGTAAATCTATCATATGATGAGATAAACCTCTAATTAACAAGATTCTAGCATCTCTTAAGGGAGGAGTTTTATCTATTCGCATTGTGACTGTTGCATATCAAGGATTGTCTATATCTACAATAGGGATTGAAAAATGTGGGGGAGTATTCTATGAGGGTTTATGATCTCTCATGTTACTCCATGAATATGTTTTGGGATATATTATTCATAGCATGAAACATTGATAAGGGATTAATATGGGATATCATGGATTTAGGGATATATCTTTGCATTCCCACATATGTGGGAGTTCTTGAGTGGGAATTAGTTTTAGAGAGCTTCCTGAAAAAGTTAGTGATGGTAGTGTGAATCCATGATGTGAGACCTCAAAAGCTAGTATTCAATGGAATTCACAGTGATCCAGCCATGTCATACGCTTTATGAGATGATCCCAGGATAGAGGATTTATTTTGTAAGGCTCTGAATATGGATTGAGTTATATTAGAGATAGGCAGTGTTTTTTCTATGACGTTCAGGAACATATTTAATGTTATTTTCAAAAATGATATACTGATTATTGAGAGATGGTCAAGGGACCACTAAGGAAGAAGAAAAGGTAGGAGTAGAGAGTTCTATAGGGTGGAATATATGGTAGAGGGTTAGGTGAGACCACAAAAGGTGATCAAAGGTTTATCCTACCACCACCACCACCCCAAGGAGGTCCTTGACAAGATCAAGAAGCTAGTGGTAAAAGAAGAGGAAAATTGTAGGTTGTGGAGGCATTTGACCCCAAGGATACATGGATGACATGAGGTAGGATATTATTTTTTCTATTTTAGTTACAGTACTAATAGAAATAAGTGTGAGTTATAATTTTCTTCCATCTTTATTCGTTTCAATCTTAGAGATTCTGGTTGGGCCTCTTTCTCGACCCTTGTGTTTGGAGACATTGACTAGAGGTTACTCATCAATTCCATGCTTATGATGATAGTGTGATTAGATGGTTTGATGTGAGATATTTTTTTTATTCTTTTTGTAGTATAGATGAGTCCTTAGGATGTCTTCTTAGGTATATAATGACTATTTATTTTTCATTCCCATATTGATTGTTTTAGGGGAAGATGCGTTGTTTTGATGGTGATGGGATGATGTTTTACTTTTTGGTTGAAAACTAAACTTTGATGCACATGAATAAGAGAGCCAATTACTGTCCATTTGGAAATCCGTAATATTAGATTTATGGATACTATAGACTACAAATTTCATACGGTAGTGTGAGAGGATGAGGAAGTATTTCATAAGGACATTACAGTATTAACTCCCCGTTGAGTGTTAAAATACAAAATTGACTTACATGCTAAGGAAAAAATGATATTGAAACTAGTATATTTCATGGATCTCGCAGATCTTCAAGGGGAATGGGTGGAGTTGGAGTACTAGCCGAAGAAGGGCTTTGTGAGACCCTATGTTCCCCTAGTCATCCCCAGTGTTTTTCCCCTAGAAGGGGGGTAGGATATTGAGATTATGTGTGGATTAATGGTGCTTGAACTATTTTACCATGAATAATAAGTATCCACTATAGTGGATTAATGACCTCTTCAATCATTTGAGAGGGTCGTGATGGTTCTTGAATAATTTCTTCATATCAGGATATCACCAGCTGCATTTATGAGATGAAGATGTACCGATGTCATAATTCATATTCTACTATAATCATTATGAGTACATGGTGATTTCCATTAGCATGAAGAATTACATAGTATTATTCATGGGAATCATGAAAAAATATTTCATCCTTTCTTAGACTAGTTTGTGGTGGTCTTCATTGATGCTATCCTAGTGTAATAACTGTCTAAGTAGGTTCATGTTAGGCACTTATGTATGGTCTTGGACACACTTTGATTAATTTATCTTTATGGTATGCTCTCAAAGTTTCAGTTTGGGAATTGAAAGGATCGAATTCATGGGAAATTTTATATCATAAATAGGAGTTTTGGTGGACCTAGTGAAGGTTGAGGCGTTGGTAGCTTGGGAGAAACATAAGAATGTTACAGAGGTGCATAGTTTCATTAGGTTGTGAGGGTAATATCATTGGGGTTTACCCAATTTCTTCAACGTTTTGTCACCCTTGATAGGTTTTACTCGAAATGGGAAGCGTTTTGTGTGGAAAATAGTTTCCAATAGTATTTTCTTGAGTTTAGGAAGAGATCGAAGAGTTCCCCCATCTTGAGATGCTTAGTGGAGTGTGTTGATTACATAGTGTTATGTGATTCCTTGGGGACTAGACATGGTTTTTTTCCTAATGCATAGGCATTAAATTATCACATATATATCTCGGTAGTTGGTAAAACATGAAAATAAGAATGTAAAACACCATATAGATCTACAAGTAGTATTATTTTTTCGTAATATATAGTGAAAATTTCTTATAGGTGTTTTTTATCTTCTACTCTAACCATATGAGTCTCATGTATATCTTCTCTAAAATATTACTTAACATGAGACAAAGGCGATTGCTATATTCCTTCTATAACTATAACTTCAATATTTTCTATACTATTGAGAAGGGGAATGTGGTTTAATCTTAGCTTAGTAGGGGACCTTGTTCTCATTTTTTTGATAAGGCATCAGAGTATTTAGTATCATTGAAGTTTTCTATAGTGGAAAAGGATGGTTGTTAATATCTTTAGTCAATGGTTTTCACCCCCAACATTTTTACAGCGTGTTAGGGAATCTCATCACGGAGATACAGAGTACGAGACCTTACATACTCATATATCCACTGGACTTCCTCCTAATAGATTTTATGAAGGTTAAGAGCATGTTACCACTTTTATAGGATGAGAAATGGTACCATTGAAATTATGATAGGAAGTTATGATGGCGTGTCATATATCCCATTTCATAGTAAATTATAGTGAGGAAAAGATATATTGTATCCTCAAGAGTCAGTTTTGGTGTCCATATGTAGGGATTTGTTGCAGAGTTTATATTTTTATGCCTCGCTTGTTAAAAAGTGAAGGATGAGGGAAAGGTTCTAGCTAGTTTAGCTCAACCCCTTGATGTTCTAGAGCGTATGTGAGATGGGATATCCATGGACATCATTATGATGCTACCACATACTTCCAAGGGACATGATTCCATTCAGTTGGTTTTAGAACAAATCAAAAAGTCATCCAACTTATTATCTATTTGAACAAAAAAATTAATGGAGATAATGGGATACTTGTATGTATAATAGAATTTCTAGATCCATGGAGTTCCCACCATGATCATTTCAGACCATGATTATTTCTTCACATCACGATAATGGAGATGAATTTAGCAGGACTTTTGGACTTAGTTATGTCTGATCATGACATTTCACCCCAATATGTATGTCCAGACTGAGTGCACCATTCAATTCATAGGTAACTTGATATGGTATTTCATGCTGTATTTTAGCCAATAATTGAAGGATCATTGAACCTTAGTGAATATTTTGTAAAAAAGTATGTCATTCCACCTCTAGTGAGACAAAATTCGAGGACTTGTATAGGTGATCATGTAGTTTATCACTTTTTTGGATGGATCTAGGAAAGTCAACACTCATGGGACTAATGTCATTTTGAGTGATGAAAAGGAAGTTTTAAATAATCCTATGGTGGGTTATGACTATACAGAGCCGTCAAAGGTCCTGTAGGTACCAATGATGGAGGCCTCTGATGTTCGAGGAGGGAGACCATGTGTTCCTAATTGTCTTAACTCTATTAGGACTTCAAATACCTTTCTAGGGAATTAATCTATTTTTGAGATTTATTTACCCTTTCTAGATAATGTGTAGAGTTGGTAAGGTGGCATACCACTTAAAACCATCTTTGTAGTTGGACTAGGTACATGATGCCTCTCAAGTTTCATAGCTAAGGAGTTAGGTGCATGACTAATTTCATGTTATCAACTTGGGTCAGATAGACATAAATTATGGAGCTACCATTTTTGAGTTGTCAATAGAGATTGAGGATTGGTAGATTGTAGACCATTGTGGGTGATTGATTCTCTTAGTGTGTGCTGAGTGGAAGTATGAGAATCTCTAAGAACAAATCGACAGATGGAGACACATATTATTTATTCTCAACCCCATTTTTTGAATATGTATATTTTTTTTGAAAAATCCATAATGTTGGAAAAATGCTACGAATATTTTTTTTCGTTGTATTTCTTAAGAATATTATATAGAATATTTTCGAAGCATGGAACTGAGATGCTATTAGATTCCATCATCTGGTGATGCCTAGAATGATATTTAAAATATTAAATATCTATTATATAACATATTTTTGGTTTTCATGAAAAAGTGGAATAAATATTAAATGAGGGATTGGATCCAAAATATGAGTTATCCATCAAGTTTAGAGTGTGGGATTAACACTAGGTTTCACATAAAAACTTTCTGCATAGGGAGTTTTAGTAACTGAAACCACTGTAGAAATTAATAAAATAAATAAATAAATAAATTTATTTCATTAAATTGACATAGAGAATAATATCTTGTAGATAACTGACCCCAGATATCCCGTAGCCGGTTTTTTTTGTCAATTTCCTTGGCATGATTACATGGAATCAAACCCCAAAGACAAATGGATTAGTAGTATTGGTAAACCAGATACATAAATGACTAAAATTATTAATTTTTTTAATTATTTATAAATAAATAAATTTTAGGGTAACTTTATTCCATCTAGTGAATAACTACACATATTTAATAGTTTAATTATTGGATTCCTTGTGAAGAAGAATAATATATACAACCCCGCCATTAAAACATTACTTAATCTTGAGATCAGTCAATAATTTGAAATTAATTCACATTGATGATCTTTTCAAGTTTATAGTTTTAGAGAATTTAGCCATAACTATTACATTATATCTCATATATTACAAGGTAGATACTTCTACTCTATCCAATTATTCACAAAAAAAAACTCCATAAATAAAACAATAATTATTTTCTTTATAAAAATATTTTTGAATTCTTTCCCTCTCTTACCCTTCCTTATACACTGTGAAAAAAAATTCAAAAAAAATGGAATGAGAATAAAAATATTTCTAAGAGATATAAATTAAGGAAATAAAACATTAGTCCATGAATACATAAAAATCAATCAAATCATACAATTCACTCATAAAACATAAGATCTTTAAGATACCTTAGGAAATACTAATATTTATGAATAATTCACAAAAATCATAAGTCATAAATGTAACTTGTGGCATCCATCATATACTTACTTTGTAGCCTTCACATCTACATATGGAGTAAACTTCATGGCTATGTTTGGAATACCCATCATAGTATATTCCCTAAATATCTTAAGAGAAACCTTACTGTTTACCTCTGTCACATTACCCAATTCATTGGAGAGATATCTCAGGATTACCCACCCCCAGTTTATCATGGAACCACATGTATACATAATCAATTCCCTATAACCATAACATAATCATAACACATAAAACAAGCATAAAGGAAAGATAACATTTCCACATTACAATCAAAAGATATCAGTTCAAGATATTGACACAAAAAATCTATTATCAAAACTATTTTTCATGACAAATACCCTAAAAATTAATATGGTATTTACTTTTCATTTTAAAAACATCACAACTTATAGAGGAAGCCAAATATTAAATAATGCTCACTGTGGTGGAATGGTCATTGTCGCCACGTATGTTAAAAAAATATTCCTTTTGTCATTTAGTAAAAAACATCATAGAAAATATTAATTTTGAAAAACATTCAATTAAATTAAAATAAAAAGGGTTTGATTATATACAGTATAAAATAAAATCATTTATAAATCAAAATATTCCTCAATTGATGGAGATTGAGACGGAGTCCCTTACCTTGAGTCCAAATCACCCCGTATGTCCATTGTTCTTCTAAAATAATAAACATAAGGATATTTACACTAGTTTGATAACCTTTTTCAAGTTTATTATTCCTTTTATATCACATATTACCTTTTTATAATAATGCCATAATTATTCATGTCCATATCAGTCATTTTGTTGATATATGGTACTTGAGTTGAAAATGAATTTGTTTGGATGTAAATTGTCCATGAAGTAAAAATTACATCACATTGATAATGATATTAATGATTTAAATATAATATTTATCCTATATATATGTATTTATAATTTTCCATAACATTTGGAGATGAGAAATGAAATGCATCGTTCATGGAGATAGTAGGTCATACGTACACATGAACAATACTTTTATTTCTTTATAATCTTAAAGGAATGAAAAATAAGTTACATATTAGTATGTTATAATTGTAAAATAATATATATTTTATATATGTTACATATTTTCATTAATTCCATCTATTATACGTTCCATTTATGGTATTAACGAGTCATATTACTTTGAGGGGGTGATAGTCCACACTTCCTCAAATGAAATTATCGTATTTAGACATTATGGGAAGCATAAAAGTTTGCAATAAATAAAAAAATACCGAATAATAAATAAAAGATAAATATAATATATATCACATATAAATATAGTGTCATCATAATTTCCATCATGAGAGGTGGTATGAGAAAATTGAACAATCATCGTTTCGTGAGGTTGTAGTTTGCCGTACACAGAAACGGTATGTCCGTATCCATTAGATAGAGTTGTGTGTAAGTGTAGATATAATACTTATCATAAAAAAATCATAGTATATTCAGTATACTGGTGTTGTTATGTAATAATATAATAATAATAAAATAGGGAGTGAATAAGCAAAATAAAATAAAGGAACTTCAGTGTAGACATTGCCTCTAAATCGGGTAACTTCATTTCATTTGAGCCAAAAGGCTTTCTTGAATTGCCTTATTCCAAATTTAAAGATTATAAGAGGAAGGGATGGATTTTGGGAGATTATTGGAGTATAAATTTGATGATCCATGGGGCTTGAGAGGTGTGAGTGAGTTGGTAGAGGTGGTGGCCTTTTATAAGAGGGAGGAGGGTCACTTTAGGAAAGTCTTGAAATATTATTTTATTATAAATAGATTTTTGAATTATAATTGATTTAATGAAATATATTTAGAGTATAAGATTATAATAGGTCGAAATACTCTCAACCCATTTTTATACATGTTTAGGTCACAAACTTAACCTTATCTTTTAGCTTTAACCCTTAGTTAAAAACCTTAACTCATACCACGTCTTCCAGTATTTTCATAATATATGGGTACTATAGTTACTATAAATTACCAAGAGAACCAAAAGTGGATAATTAATGAAATATGTAACATTATATAATTTATTTCTTCAAATAATATATTTTTAAGACTAATATCATTTAATTAAATATTATTTTAAAAAAACTCATTTATGTAAATTTTAACAGTATT
Source organism: Viscum album (assembly GCA_963277665.1). NCBI lineage: Eukaryota > Viridiplantae > Streptophyta > Magnoliopsida > Santalales > Viscaceae > Viscum > Viscum album. The sequence continues at coordinate 1,082,778,129 of OY728136.1, read as the reverse complement.
TAGTAATTGATTTTTGTTAAAGTCATAAAAACATGATTAATTCAATAAAAATGAATTAAATAAAATTTTATATGTCATAATAATCCATAAAATCCTGGTATGGCATAAAAAGGTTCAAATTATAATTATTTTAATATTTATAATATCATTTATTTGAATCTTTCATAAATAAGGTAATCACTATATCATCATTGTGTCATTAATAAATTCATTTATTTAATGTCTAAAAATTATAAATAAAATACAATGATGTAAGAAATATTTTTAGTTTTATAGTGACTATTTATATTCAAAGATGTTAGTTATATACACCATATTTATTGTTTTTAAGTAAATGATACATGTTTATCATATATTTCTGTTTAGTTTAAATTCATTATTATAATATTTCATTATCACACCCATGTGACTCCATGGGGTCCTCAAATTGACTCAAGGATGGTCATGGTCAGAAATATTTCATAAAATATGATTATTACATGTGTTAGGGTAGTTATATATTATTATAATATTATTTTTTTACCTTTATTTACCAGATTTACACTTTAACCATGGTAAATAAAAACAATTACTAGAGTTACTATTAATAATGTAAAAAAGGTACTCATTTACATAATTCGGAACTTATGATTCCAAATATGGAATACATTTTTCCAAATTCAAAATACATAATTTTCAGAAATTAATTTAAAATTATTCTTCATTTTCAAAACCAAAAGGAAGGAGTTCAAGATGTAAAAACTACCAAAAGAATGACATGTGTTTATATCCAATTTAATCATGAAATTACTTCCAATTATTAAAATTGGATTAATGGATAAAAACATATATCAAATAAACATTAAAACCAATTAAAATGGAAATATAACTATATAAATAAATATTATGAAAAGATGGTTTTGAATTAAAATTCCATATTTTTAACTATTAAAAATATGAAATTTATCAGAAAATTACCAAAAAAGTATCCAAAGTAATTTTTTGTGTCCCTATTTTATAGAATAATTTTATTTTTTCAAATATAACATATAAAAGTGAAAAAAACGTGATTTAAAAAGTGTTCTCCTTCAAATGGTGGTAAAACAACCTTTTTAAAATATTAGAATATTTTATTCTTAATATAAGTTTCATCATCATTTTATGCCTCTATAATTGATTGGATAACTATAAAAATATTTAAAAAACATGTATAGTCATATTATAGTTAGTTCTATTCATTCTCAACAATATAATGACTAGGAGTTAACAAGAATTTAAAATAATAACAATATTATATTATTTTTTGGTATAACACAATGTTGTGTTCAATGTAAGATTTCAGAGAAACTTGTTGTTGGGTATAGAGTAAGCTATTAGAGAATGTTTCCCCTTTAATGTAAAATTAATATATTATTCATAAATATTAATATACATGAAAAAGTATTATTCAATAAATACCTAGGATCCTACATCATCCCCGCATTTTAGAAATTAATTCCCAGTAACTTTATTTACATAACAAATAAGTGGGAGTATTTATCCCTCATAGCATTTCCCGATTCCCACATAGCCTCTTCAACCATATGTTTTTTTCCAAAAAAAAAAATACTTTACCTAATTAATTACCTTATCTTACAACACTTTCTCTCTTAATTCATGAGTTTGGACTCTCTATTCCTCATAAGAAATATTCTCTTCTAATTGAACTATATCTGGACTCAAAAAATTACATGGATCCAGAATATACTTTCTTAACATTGAAAAATAAAAAATATTATGTACCTAGGATAAAATTGGATGTAAATCCACTCTATAGTTAACTGATCTAAAATTAACTAGTATTTCATAGGGTTCAATGAACCTTGGAGTCACCTTCCCATTCTTTCCAAAACACATCAATCTTTTAAATGGAGAAACTTTGAGAAAAGTCATGATCACTCACTTTGAAAGAAATATTCTTCCGTCAGTTATCTGCATAACGTTTCTACCTGTTCTGAGAAATTTTCATGTGCTTCTTAATCAAAATAAATTTTTCTACCATCTAGATTACCAATTTGGGTCTCATAAATTTCTTTTGACCTACTTCTTACCAAAGAGTTGGGGTTTGGAACCTCTTTTCATATAATTCATTAAATGGTTCTATCTGTATACTGGAATGAAAACTTTTATTATAAGAAAACTCAACCAAATAAATATATTGGTCCCAAATTCCCTTGTAATCTATTTAATAAGAACATAGAATATCTTCCAATTTCATAATTTTTCATTATAACTTCCATTATGATTGAGGGTGAAAAGATTTACTAATATTTAATTTAATACACAAAGACTTCTAAAGGCCCTTCCAAAAGTTATAAGTGATCCTGAGATCATGATCAGATACAATGGAGATCGGAACTCCATGTAACCTAAATATCTATTTAATATACATTCAATAAAGTTTATCTAGATATATAGTATCTCTAATAGAATGAAAATGAGTATATTATTAAATCCATCAATAATAACCCATATTTCATTGTTACCTTGAGAAGTTAGTGGTAATCCTACTACGAAATCCATGGATACATTTTCCCATTTCTACTATGGCCCTGGAAACAGCTAAATCATCCCTTTCAGTAATTTCTACTCCTCTTTAACCTGTTGAAAAATCAAACATCTCAGGGTAAATTCAAAAATATCTCTTTTCATTCCATCACACCAGTAATACTCCCAAAATCTCTATACATATTAGTAATGAAAGGATGAAGTGGAAACGGAGAACTATGAGATTCACATAATAGCTCTTTATTCAACTATGAATCACAAGGCACACATAATATCTTTCCAAATCATAAAACATAGTCTTTATCAATGTTATATTCAGGTAACTTAACATTATGAACCACTTATACCCTTTTCTACAACTCACTATCTTCTTTCTGTACTTGCATAATTCTATCTGATAGAGATGATTTCATTGCCACCTGAAACAAAATAGAGGAATTCCATTCACCAACAACTTCCAATCCAAAATTCATCAAATCAAAAACCAAAGGATCTGGTTCCAAATATATCATTGTTAATATAGCATTACTCTTTTGATTCAAAGAGTAAACAACTTTATTTTTATTTCCTAGATGGTAATGAATCATGAAATCATAATCCTTTATTAATTACAAACATCTCATATTTATCCAGTTTAATTATTTTAGAGTGAATATATACTACTTTTTTTGATCAGTATATATTTCACACTTTGCGCCATATGTATGATACATCCAAATTATTAATGAAAAAACTATGGCATCTAATTCCCAATATTGTGTAGGGTAATTTAACTCATGGGTTTTAAACTGACATGAAACATAATCAATTACTTTATCATTTTATATTAGGACACAACCAAGTCCTTTCATCGAAGCATCACTATAGATAACAAATTTACCATTTCTGGAAGGCAGTTCCAAAATTGGAGGATTCACCAATCTTCATTTATATTATAGAAAACATTCATCACATTATTTTGTCCAGATGATCTTAAATTTTATTTGAGTTAACATAGTCAATGGGTTAGATAACCATGAAAAAATTTCAATAGACCTCTGATAATAACCTTCTAAAAGAAGAAAAATAGAAATCTTTGTTATATTTTTGGGTCTTAGCCATTATTCAAAAAAATTTGTTTTAGCGGGATCAATAATTATGCCATCTTTAGAAACAGTGTGACCAAGGAATGATATTTTTTGTAACCAAAACTCACAGTTGTTGAATTTCACATACATTTTATTTTCTGTTAAGGTTTGTATGACAAACCATAAATGACTTTCATACTCATATTTAATTTTAGAATATACCAAAATATCATCAATAAACACAACCACAAAATTATCCAAGAGAACACATAAAATTTTATTCATAATATCCATGAATATATCAGGTTAATTGGTTAACCCAAAAGGAATAAATACAAACACACAATGGTCATATTTAGTACGAGACTTGGTCTTCAGAATGGCTGATTCCATTACTTTTAACTGATGGAAATCTGAAATCAAGTCAATCTTCGAAAAATTCCAATCTCCTTGGAGCTGGTTAGACAAATCATTTATATGAGGGAAAGGATACTTGTTATTAAAAGTGATTTTATTCAAGGATATACAATCTATGAAAAGTTTCATTGAACCACCTTTTATTAAAAAAATAAGATAAGAGTACCCCATGGTGATGTACTAGGTCGAATGAATCCTTTATCTAATAACTCCTACAGTTTATTCTTTAACTCTAAAAGTTCAATTTGATCCATTCTATAAGGGGGGTTTGAAATTGTATTTGCCTTATTAATAGAGTAAACAGTAAATTAAACTTCCCAAATAGAAATTATACCATGAAACTCATGAGAAAATTCATCATGACACTCATTAACCACTAACACATAATTAACCAAAACAGTTCCCTTTCTTTCAAAATTATGTGCAAGGTAACATATATTTCAATTATTTACTAGTTTCTAAACTTCCTGATATGTTACCAAATGTAAGGGTTCATTATTGTACAAAAAATGGAATTATTTTTTAAAATAAACCTCTTTATCTCTACAGTTAATCGTTGCATAGTAAATAGAAAGCCAATACATACCCAAAATAAGATCAAACTCTACTAGAGGTAAATCAATATGGTTTTCACATATATTATTTCCTAACCTAAGGATAGGAAGGTTCTTATATTTTTTTTGTGAAAAAATTTCCCCCATGTGCTTTTACTAAAAGTTATGGTTTCAAATATTCATATGGAATTCCCAATTTAATTTAAACTTTCTTAGAAATGAAAGAATATATAGAACCAGAATCAAACTACACATTGGCATAATATGAATAAACCAACAATGTACCTGATATTAATTCATTTGATGGCCCATCATCAGCACTTAAATCATTTTACTAACTGTAAATAAGATTTTTTCTTACCACAACCCTAATCTTTTTCAGGGAAATTACAAGCCTTATGTCCCATTTACCACATCATAAGCACATACTAGAATTAGAAATGCATTCTCTAGTTTTCTTTTTACAACAATTTTAAAAAACTGTAAACTTATGTTTCTTACTATCAGACTAATTTGAAGAGTTCTGCCCTTTCTTCTTCCTCTTGAACCTCTTATTTTTTTTTTGTTTTTAAAAGAACACATTATCATTAGAAAAATCAATCTCCACCTTCTCTGCACATCCAATAAGTTTTTCATAACTTTTGGACTCATGAGAAGCTAATGCCCTTTGATACTTTGGCTTTAATCATGAGTAAAAACAATTTATTTTACTATCATGATCCTATATGAAAATTTTATAATACCCTACCTATCAAGTGAATTTTCATTTAAAAGTATCAATTGAGTAATCCTCATACCTCTATTCCAAGAATTTTTTTCCATCCAAATTTGAACCGCCTTAGGAAACATTTTATCAAGGAACATACCATTGAATTAATCCTAATCAAGATAATAAGTCTTCTCATTTTCCTTGATATTTTTAACCATTGAACACCACTAATCTGTTTCACCTTCAAAAATCTAAACATCTAGGCTAGCCTTTTGATGTTATGAAAACCCAATAAAATAAAAAATATTTTCCAATGCTTTAATCAACCCTTCAGCTAGCGCAGGGTCAGTTGATCATCTGAATGACGGGGTATGTTGCCTCATGAAATGATCCACTACCAACATTTTTCTGTTGTGGTTGATCTGGCTGATCTCATGCATGGATACCACCACTAATTATAGCCTAATTCAACTGTTTCATCACTTCAACAAACTATTCAGTTCTGATTCAGACTATTCCTAGTTGCTGATTTGGTAGGTTGTTTTCTTCTTGATGTCATCCCATATTAGGTACCATGTTTCCTATATAGAAAACCATTCTAAACACAATCATATCTTAGACAAAGTAACATGGTAATCTTCATATGTTATATCATTTTAATATTATCATAAATTAAAAATAATTTATGTTTATTCATTTATAAATATCCTAACTACTAAAGATATAAAAACTAATCTGTGATACCAACTATAATTCCCTAGACTTAAATCATTACTTAATCTTAAGAGCAGTAAATAATTTGACTTTAATTTACATTGCAGACATTTTCAGGTTTAGGATTTTAGATAATAATGCCATAATTATTTCATTACATCTCAAATATTATAATGTAGCCACTTCTAATCTATACAATTATTCACAAAAATAAAACTCCTTAAACAAAACAAGAATTATTTTCATGATAAAAATCTTCTTGAATTCTTCCTTTGTATTACTATTCCTTATACCCTGTGAAAAACAATTTCAAAAAACATGATATGAGAATAAAAATCTCAGTAAGGGATGTCAAATTTGGAAAGAATACATTAGTTTCAAAATACATAAAAATCAAAGAAATCATAATTTTCACTTATAAAGCATAAGATTTTTAAGATACCTCAAGTAATAATGATATTTTGGAACAACACATATAAGCCATAAATAATAAAGGTAACGTGTGTCTTCCATAACTTAATTACTTTATAGAATTTACCACTACATATGTAGTAACCTTCATGGTTACGTTTGGAATACCCATCGTAGTATATTCCCTAAAACTCATTGAAGAAACCTTAACTTCTACCTCCATCACCTTACCCAATGCATTGGATACCTATCTCTGAATCACCAAACCTCTTTTTATCATGGAACCACTCATATATGTACACAATTCCCAAGAACAGTAACATACTCATGACACATAAAACATGTACAATGGAAAGATAAAATTTCCACATTGCAATAACAAAATATCATTTAATGATATTGACATAATCAAAATATTATCAAAACAATTTTAAATTCCAAAAATATACTAAAAAAATTAAGGTATTTAAAAACATTAGGTCTTGTAGAGGAATCCAAATATCAAATAATGTATGCAACGGTGGAATGGTCATTTTCACCACATACGTTAAAAAGAAATATTCCTTTTTTCATTTTGTAAAATTATTAGAAGAAAATATTTCTTAGTAAAACCATTGAATGAAATTAAAAGTCAAAGGGGTTGGTTATATACCGTATAAATTAATGTCATATATAAATCAAAATATGCCTCAATGAAAAGATATTGAGACGAAGTTCGTTACCATGAGTTCAAATTGTTACGTATGTTCCGTGTTGTTCTTGAATAATAAACTAAAGTTAATTTATACTAGTTTAAGAACATTTTTAATGTTTATTATTTCTTTTAATTCACATATTTTCTTATTATAACAATCACACAAATATTCAAGTTCATATTGGTTGTTTTGTTGATATTCAGTACTTGAGTCAAAAATGAACTTTTTTTTATAAAAATTGTCCATGTAGTAAAAATTAAATCATATTAATATTGATATAAATGATTTAAATATCATATATATCTAGTATATATGTATTTATAATAGTCTATAACATTTGGATATAATAAATTATGTGCACCGTTCAGGGAGATGGTCGGTCTTATGCACGCATGAACGCTGGTTTCATTTCATTGTCATCTTAATGGAATGAAAACTAAATGATAAATAGGTATGTTATAATTACAGTATAATAAATATTTTATATATGTAACATAAGTTAATTAATTCCATCATTTATACATGTAACTTATGGCATGAATGAGTCCTAACACTTTGAGGGGTAGTAGTCCACACTTTCTAAAATGAAATTATCATATTTACACATTATGGAAAGCATAAGGGTATGATATAAAAAAAAATACATATTACTTGAAACAATATAAATATAATATATATCATATATAAATATGATTCCTTCATATTTTCCACTATGAGAGGTGGTAGGAAAAAGTTGAACAATTATCGTTTCATGAGGCAATAGTTCATCGTGCTCAAAAACATTATGTTCGTATCCATTAGATAAGGGTGTGTGTAAGTTTAGTTTTAATATATCTCATAAAAAAATACAATTATATTTAGGATAATATTTTTTATGTAATCATTGAATAAGAAGATCATGAGGAGTGAAGAATTAAAATAAAAAAAGGAACTTGAGAGAAGACATTACCTCAAAATTGGGTAACTTCTTTTGATTTGATCAAACATGCTTTTGTAAATTGCCTTTATCAACATTTAATGCTTCTAAGAGGAGTTTATGTATATTGGGAGATTATTTGACCAGAATTTGGATGATCCAATGGTCATTAGAGTTGTTAGTGTGTGGGTATAGGTGGCGACCTTTTATAAGAGGGAGGAGGGGAACTTTAAGAAAGCCTTGAAATGTTATTTTAACATAAATAGATTTCTGCATTATAATTTTTTTATAGTGATATATTTAAAGGTTAAGATGATAACGGGTCTAAATACTCCCACCCAATAGGTTTTAGACATGTTTAGGTCACCAATTTAACCTTATCTTTTATCCTTAACCCTTAGTTAAAAACATTAACTCTTACCGTGTCTTCTTGTATTTTCATAATATATGGTTAATATATGTACTATAAACTGCCAATAGATCCAAAAGTGGATAATTAATTACATTTTTAACATTATATAAGTAATTTTATAGAATTTTATATTTTTATGACTATTATATCATTTAATAAAATAATATTTGTTTTAAAAACTCATTTAGGCCAATTTTTACACTATTTAGTAATTGATTTGCGTTAAAGTCATAAAAACCTTCTTTCTTAAAAAAAATAATTAATTCAAATATAATATGTAATAATCATCTATAAAATTCATGTATGACATCAAAACTTTCAAATAACATTTATTTTAATATTTATAATATCATTTATTTGAATCTTTCATTAATAAGTTAATTATTGCATCATCAATGTGTCATATATAATTTTATTTATATAATTTATAATAAATTTAAAATAAATACCGTTATGTATGCAATATTTTTATATTTATTGTAACACCCCGAGCTTCCATGATACGCTTCTCATTCAATAATGCAATAGCTTGCATTGTACGCAACTTCGAGTTCTAAAACACCGCGACTAGTCAAAGTAGCCGTTATGAATAGTAATAACCACTTTTTAAAATTATAGAAATTTTATATTTCAAAATGGACTTCATTTTTGGATTCGGAATATCTAAATTAGCCTATATTGAATTTTTGGTATTTTTCTGAGAACTTCTAATTTTTTTATGAATAGTGAAAAATACTTAAAACAACTTTTTTTAATCAAAATAATTTAATGTGATAAATTATACTATTTAGTGGTTTTAAAGTATAATTAGAATATATTTTTTACCATTTTATCCAATGGTGGTCATTAGAATTAATTTAACATTGAAATTGGACATAAACAATTGCCAATCTTTTGATATAAATTGTTTCTTAAAAACACGCTATTTGTTGTGACAACGAGAATTAATTATAAAATTAATTAATGAAACTTATATGTTTGGAATTTTGTAAAATAGACATCATTTTTGAATTCGGAATATCAATTATAGCTTAGGGTGAGATTTTGGGATTGTTCTGGAAAAACATCAATTTTTGATGAATAGTGAAACCACTAAGTGGTAGTTAAATAAATGATTTTTCGTTTAAATGAAATATTACCACTTCTGTAATTTGATTTTCAAAAATCCGACATACATGGTTGTCATTAAGAAGTAAAATGTGGTTCAATGAGATCAAAATAATTTTTTTGGTGAATAGTAACTTTTAAGTTCTTAATCGCGATTAGAGGTAATTAGTGTAGTTTAAGGTAAAAACAATGTTTTAATAATCTGATATGAGATTGAAACTTGTCCTAATCCTATTGGATGAGTCATGGCCGACCAAGAAAACCCATGGGTCATCTTGGGGACCCCATGGAGCCACTTTGGTTGGAAAATGACATTAATATATATTTATTTAATGTTAAAATTAAATTGACACAAACCTGAGTTGTTTTACTAAAAAAGTTTTTATGTGGGGTTACACAAGTCCAAATTTTAACTATAAATATTCATTAGAAAGCTAAAAAGAGTTTATACATCATAGTATTTGTTTTATAATTTTTTGACATTAAATAAATTAAATTATTTATGACATCATTATGATGTAGCGATGACCTCATTATTTAACGATTTTAATAAAATGAAAAGATAATGTAAAATAGAAGGCTTACACTTGTACAAAGACTATTGGATGGGTATATTGCGAACCCTTATCACCTTATACACTAATTATATATTTTTGGGACCTTTAGAATCCGAAAAGCATTGTGTAATAATGTAACATTTCAATATTTCCAAAAGAGCCCCTCCTCTCCACTTATAAAAAGCCCCCACCTCTCCCACCTTATTCACACATTCAAGCCATTTGGCTCGGCCAAACTATGCCCAAATACTCTCCCAACTTCCCCCTCTTACTCCTAGAAGCCTCACATTGGGCAGAACTCTTCTCAAGGAAGCCTTTGGCTCAAATCAAAAAGAGTTACCCGATTTTGAGGTAATGTCTTCTCTAATGTTGTTCTGTTTTATTTTTCTTCTCCAACCCCCTAAACTCTTTTTATTCATTTCTTTTGTAACAACACCAGTATCCTCAATATACTAGGATGTTGTTATAAGAATTATTCGAGCTAAACTTACACACACCTACATCTAATGGTTAAAGAACATACGGTTTCTGTGGATGGCGAATTTCTGCCTCACGAAACGATGATTGTTCAACACTCATATAACACCTTCAAAGGTGGCCATTAAGATGTCACTATATTTATATATGATATATAATGTGTTTATGTTTTACTTATCCTTCTGTATTTCTCATTTATGGCATACTTTATGATTTCCATTATGGGTAAAACGCGATAATTTCATTTTAGGAAGTGCGGACTACCGCCCCCTCAAAGTGATTTGAATCGTTAATGCCATATGTGGGATGTATAAAGGATGGATTTAATGGTATTATACACTATATTATACTGTAATTATATTATAAATTTATATCATTATGATTCCGTTCCATTAAATACGAAATAGAAATGAAAGTAGCGTTCATGCGTACGTACGACTTACCATCTCCATGAATGGTGCATTTCATTTCTTACCTCTATATGTTACGTGACATTATGAATGAATGTATATACTGGATATATATCATATATATGATATCTACATCATGAATATAATTCTGGATATAATGGATATTTCACCACATGAACAACTTGAAATTATAGGAAGTTTATTTTTGACTCAAGTGCCAAAGATCGACAAAACGACCGTTATTAACTTAAATAATTAAATAATGTTCATAACATGGTAATAAGAGATATAAAAGGAATAATGAACATGAAAAAGGTTCTTAAGTAAATAGGAATTAACTCTATTTTATTATTCAGGAGGTTAAAGAACGGTCGAGTCAGGACAGGACGCAAGGTAAGGGAACTTCTTAACCCAATTTCCATTATTTGGGTTAATATCCTACTTTCAAATTACGTCACGATATTATTTTGTCCTATCTTGTAGTTGTACTATCTTTATGTGTACTTATAGTGAATACACATAATAGATCTATTTTATTTTAAAAATGATCTTTTTAAGGACTTCGTCTCAATCCCCTTTCATTGAGGTATATTTGGTTTTATACACAACTTTCTTTTATACGGTGTATAAACCCCTTTGACTTTTACGTTTATTCAAAAGGAATATTTTTTATACGAAGCTTTTTGCTAAACGACAAAAGGGAATGTTTTTCATTCCGTACTTATGCGGAGACAACGAATTCTCCGCCACCGTGACCATTATTTGAGTTTCAGCTTCCTCTACAAGCCATCATTTTTTTTAATGAAAAATAAATACAAGGTTTTAACTTTCTTTTATTTTGGTATTGAAAATGGTTTTGAAAGCGTTTTTATTATATCAATGTGGTGTATTTATATATTGTGATTGAAATGTGGAAATGTTATGTTTCCTTTATGCATATTTTATGTGATACGATTATGTTATGGTTTATGATATGTTTAAACCTATTCATATGAGGAATGCATTGGACTTAATAAGTGACGGGTGGAGCCCACTATAGCTCCTCGATGCATCAGCAGGTCTCATGAGACAAACTAGTGTATTGGCACGAGGCCTTGACAAAATCTTATTTGTGGTCTTGTCACGAGGCCTTGGCTACGTGGTTATGATAGTCTGGCATTATGCATTCCATCATTATGAAAGTGGTTATTGATATTGCATGTGATTATTCGACCAGTAGAATATCCATGTGAAGAAGTGAATGGCATTATCTCATTTTACTTTTTCCATATTATGTTGAAGTTCAAGTTTAAAAGGCTTTTGTTTTAGTTATACAATGCCTTAAATGTTAATGTTTATTTATGAAAGCTTCCGCTATATTGTTAACCTTACTGAGCATCCGAGCTCACCCCTTTCAATGTTTTAATATTTTCCGGGATGTGAAGAAGTATTTTATGAATGACCTACAGGGATAGTCCGAAGAGGATAAAAGTGTGGACTACGGAGACTATGTTATTATACTTTTTCACTTTGTGATGTAATTTAACATTTATGAATGTATCTAGTGTTTCCAAGGCTACTAAACTAATCGGTCTTTCGAGACTTGATCTTTTGTGATCATGCCAATGTTACGAAGTAATGCACCGGCTCTGGGTAGCTGGGGTCGGGGCGTTATAGTTGGTATCAGAGGCAGTTTAGTACTAACCTTGGATGCTAGATTTAGATAAACTCTGATTAGAGCACATAGCCCAAAGATAGACTTTGAGGATTAGTATAGAAGAACTTCCTAGAATTGTGTTATTGTAGAGATTTTGTGAGTTTTCCGAGCAATACATCCCTGTCTGGATACGAGCAGGTAGAGGCGGCTCTGGTACAGATGTACCTAGGGGTAAAACCCGAAAACACCACTTTGAGATAGACTCGAACGGGAACTCGTGCACGACAACGGGCCTTGCTGCACTCTTGGTTACGACACTCCCGGGGGATATGCTTAGGATAATTCTCATTTTTTTACAAACCGCTATGAATGGTTACGAGTATATACTTCCTCCAATAAAACATTTTTATGATTATGGATTATATCCACAAATAGTTCAATTTATGTTGAGTGTTTTATAAGTATGGGATTATGTATTTTGATTCATAAACTGATCTAGTTTATGAAATTGTTTAGAAATGGCGCCTAGTGGAAGGAATGGAAACCGTGTCAATGCACGAACTCCGTGTAGGGATTGCCCTCCTTCTCAAGATAATTATTGTGGAGATGGAGATACAACTGGTGCTGATCAACTTGTTACCATACTGGGACAACTCACTCAGGTTATGAATAATAACCTTACTCGTATGGAGCACCCTGATCCGCAACGTGGAGGATCAATGTTAGACCACTTCATGAGGCAAAAACCACCAACATTTAATGGGGGTTCAAATCCGTTAGTAGCTGAGCAATGGATAAACTCCTTAGAGAAAATATTCCATGCCTTGGGGAGTAGCGAAAGGGAGAAGGTTGTCATGGCAGTTTACCACCTAACTGGAGATGCCGATCAGTGGTGGTCGCTGATTCAAAACACAAAGGAAGATGATAACGTATAGAATATGGAATGGAGGGAGTTCAAAGAGCTTTTCTTAGAAAAATACTTTCCTCGTGACCATCGAGCAGATATGGAAAGGAAATTTCTGAGTCTGAGGCAGAAGGAGGATGAGAATGTCGCAAAGTATGAGGCCAACTTTACAAGGGTAGCGAGGTATGCTGTAGATTATATACATAACCCAAGGAGTAAGATTGATCGTTTCTTTGATGGGTTAAAACCATTTCTCTGTCGAGCTTTAGTATCACAATCCTTCTCATCATACGAAGATATTGTCTCGTGTGCTATCAAAACAGAAAAGGAATTCTCTAAGTCTTATGACAACAAAGTAAAGCAAGAGAAGAACAGAACGGTGGAACAAGAGACATATAAAGGGAAAAAGGGAAAGAAGTATTTTCCAGTATGTGATAATTGTGGGAAGAATCACCCTGGTACTTGCCTAAAAGGAATGGGAGTTTTTTATAAATTTGGAGAAAAGGGTCACCAGGCTCGTGATTGCAAGGGAAAGAAAGAGGCTATCAAAGTTGAATGCTACAATTATAGAGAAATGGGTCATTATGCAAATTAATGTCCTAAGCGTCAGGGAAACTTACCTCAGAAAAGGCCAAGGGATCAAGGACAATCTTATGTTGTTACTGTAGTTGAAGCAGAATAACTAATGTAATGGTGCTTTTGGACTCATGGATTATATTCTGGTTATTAGAATAATGTGATATATATATATAAGGATTTTACTGCAGTACTTGTTGTTTCATTAAGGTTTTAATATGATGAAGGTAATCATATTTTTAGTATGTGACAATAATAGAAACTTTACTTTGTTTGGGGAATCTGATAAATTGATTTTGGAATTAAGAGACCTTTTAGAGATATTCTGGACAGAGGTATATTGGATAATTATAAAGGTTGGAGTGGATTAAGTTGATCTTTGGATAGTATTGTTTAAGGTTAAAAAATTTATGAAGATTATTTTTGGAATATTATGATACTATAGTTTTAGGAAAAGGACAACCTGCAGGGTGGGGTATAACCCGTCGCGTCGGAAAAAGGTGTAGGAATCGAACCCACAACCATAGTGCGACAGGCCTTTATTTCCTACCACTAGCCTACAGGAAGTCCCTGGTTATTACAAAATAATTTTACTAATCTAAATGGTATGTGTTAACATTTGAAACCTTATACAATTAGGATAAGTATAATATTTTTGAGTTCTATTATCTTTTTTGAGTGAAAGATGAGTTGAAGGTTGAAACTCTAATTGTCAAGCATAAATATATATACCTATCTCTTATTCAATGAATAAATTAATTCTTAAACTTTAGTAAAGGGATAATAAAACAAAAAAATGTGTTATCCTAATACCTTATGTCTTATTGAACTGATGATATTTTAAATCAACATAGATTGAAGGCTTTGAGGCCCTCAATTTGACAGTTGATTGTGATTGATGACCTCAATCACTCCCTACAAATATTTACGTTTTTCCTCCAATTATATGTCTCTAATTGCCACCAATGTTCTCCTAATCTAGATCATAATTGTGTGGTGACTTTTTCATTTCTCTTTCCCTCTTATTAAGGCTAAATTTTATTAATCTTATTTCCGATGTGGGTTTTCCACAAAGGTATTTTCTCTTTTCAACCTTTTATTTACAAAGAAAAATTTCGAATTGCAAGGATGCAATTTATTGAAGGAGGGGAGAATGTAAGACCCTGAGCTTCCATGAGACGCTTCTCATTCAATAATGCAATAGCTTGCATTGTACGCAACTTCGAGTTCTAAAACACCGCGACTAGTCAAAGTAGCCGTTATGAATAGTAATAACCACTTTTTAAAATTATAGAAATTTTATATTTCAAAATGGACTTCATTTTTGGATTCGGAATATCGAAATTAGCCTATATTTAATTTTTGGTATTTTTCTGAGAACTTCTAATTTTTTTATGAATAGTGAAAAATACTTAAAACAAATTTTTTTAATCAAAATAATTTATTGTGATAAATTATACAATTTAGTGGTTTTAATGTATAATTAGAATATATTTTTACCATTTTATTCAATGGTGTTCATTAAAATTAATTTAACACTAAAATTGGACATAAACAATTGCCAATCTTTTGATATAAATTGTTTCTTAAAAACACGCTATTTGTTGTGATAGCGAAAATTAATTATAAAATTAATTAATGCAACTTATATGTTTGGAATTTTTTAAAATAGAAATCATTTTTGAGTTCGGAATATCAATTATAGCTTAGGGTGAAATTTTGGCATTGTTCTGAAAAACTTCAATTTTTGATGAATAGTGAAACCACTAAGTGGTAGTTAAATAACTGATTTTTCGTTTAAATGAAATATTACCACTTCTGTGATTTGATTTTCAAAAATCCGACATACATGGTTGTCATTAAGAAGTAAAATGTGGTTCAATGAGATCAAAATAATTTTTTGGTGAATAGTAATTTTTAAGTTCTTAATCGCGATTAGAGGTAATTAGTGTAGTTTAAGGTAAAAACAATGTTTTAATAATATGATATGAGTTTGAAACTTGTCCTACTCCTATTTTATGAGTCATGGCCGACCACGACAACCCATGGGTCAACTTGGGGACCCCATGGAGCCACTTTGGTTGGAAAATGACATTAATATATATTTATTTAATGTTAAAATTAAATTGACACAAACATGAGTTATTTCACTAAAACAGTTTTTAAGTGGGGTTACAGAAGTCCAACATTTGACTATAAATATTCATTAGAAATCTAAAAAGATTTCCTAAATCATAGTATTTTTTTATAATTTTTAGACATTAAATAAATTAAATTATTTATGACATCATTATGATGCAGCGATGACCTCATTATTTAACGATTTTAATAAAATTAAAAGATAATGTAAAATCCCAGGCTTACACTTGTCCAAATAATATTGGATGGGTAGATTTAGAACCCTTATCACCTTAGACACGAATTATATAAGTGTGTGACCTTTAGAATCCAAAAAGCATTGTGTAATAATGTAACATTTCAATCTTTCCAAAAGAGCCCCTCCTCTCCACTTATAAAAATCCCCCACCTCTCCCACCTTATTCACACCTTCAATCCATTTGGCTCGGCCAAACTCTGCCCAAATACTCTCCCAACTACCCCCTCTTACTCCTAGAATCCTCACTTTGGGCAGAACTCTTCTCAAGGAAGCCTTTGGATCAAATCAAAAAGAGTTACCCGATTTTGATGTAATGTCTTCTCTAATGTTATTTTGTTTTATTTTTCTTCTCCAACCCCCTAAACTCTTTTTATTCATTTCTTTTGTAACAACACCAGTATCCTCAATATACTAGGATGTTGTTATAAGAAGGATTCGAGCTACACTTACACACACCTACATCTAATGGTTAAAGAACGTACGGTTTCTGTGGATGGCGAATTTCTGCCTCACGAAACGATGATTGTTCAACACTCATATAACACCTTCAATGGTGGACATTAAGATGTCACTATATTTATATATGATATATAATGTGTTTATGTTTTACTTATGCTTCTGTATTTCTCATTTATGTCATACTTTATGATTTCCATTATGGTTTAAACGTGATAATTTCATTTTAGGAAGTGCGGACTACCGCCCCCTCAAAGTGATTTGAATCATTAATGCCATATGTGGGATGTATAAAGGATGGATTAAATGGTATTATACACTATATTATACTTTAATTATATTATAAATTTATATCATTATGATTCCGTTCCATTAAATATGAAATAGAAATGAAAGTAGCGTTCATGCGTACGTACGGCTTACCGTCTCCATGAACGGTGCATTTCATTTCGTACCTCTATATGTTACGTGACATTATGAATGAATGTATATACTGGATATATATCATATATATGATATCTACATCATGAATATAATTCTGGATATAATGGATATTTCACCACATGAACAACTTGAAATTATAGGAAGTTTATTTTTGACTCAAGTACCAAAGATCGACAAAACGACCGTTATTAACTTAAATAATTAAATAATGTTCATAACATGGTAATAAGGGATATAAAAGGAATAATGAACATGAAAAAGGTTATTAAGTAAATAGTAATTAACTCTATTTTATTATTCAGGAGGTTAAAGAACGGTCAAGTCAGGACAGGACGCAAGGTAAGGGAACTTCTTAACCCAATTTCCATTCTTTGGGTTAATCTCCTACTTTCAAATTACGTCATGATATTATTTTGTCCTATCTTGTAGTTGTACTTTCTTTATGTGTACTTATAGTGAATACACATAATAGATCTATTTTATTTTAAAAATTATCTTTTCAAGGACTTCGTCTCAATCCCCTTTCATTGAGGCATATTTGGTTTTATACACAACTTTCTTTTATACGGTGTATAAACCCCTTTGACTTTTACGTTTATTCAAAAGGAATCTTTTTTATACGAATCGTTTTGCTAAACAACAAAATGGAATTTTTTTTCTTTCCATACTTATGTGGCGACAACGACTTCTCCTCCACCGTGACTATTATTTGAGTTTCAGCTTCCTCTACAAGCCATCATTTTTTAATGAAAAATAAATACAATGTTTTAACATTCTTTTATTTTGGTATTGAAAATGGTTTTGAAAGAGTTTTTATTATATCAATGTGTTTTATTTATATCTTGTGATTGAAATGTGGAAATGTTATGTTTCCTTTAGGCATGTTTTATGTGATACGATTATGTTATGGTTTATGATATGTTTAATCCTATTCATATGAGGAATGCATTGGACTTAATAAGTGACGGGTGGAGACCGCTATAGCTCCTCGATGCATCGGCAGGTCTCATGAGACAAACTAGTGTCTTGGAACAAGGCCTTGACAAAATCTTATTTGTGGTCTTGGCACGAGGCCTTGGCTACGTGGTTATGATAGTCTGGAATTATGCATTCTATCATTATGAAAGTGGTTATTGATATTGCATGTGATTATTCGACCAGTAGAATATCCATGTGAAGAAGTGAATGGCATTATCTCATATTACTTTTTCCATATTATGTTGAAGTTCATGTTTAAAAGGATTTTGTTTTAGTTATACATTTCCTTAAATGTTAATGTTTATTTATGAAAGCTTCTGATATATTGTTAACCTTACTGAGCATCCGAGCTCACCCCTTTCAATGTTTTAATATTTTCCAGGATGTGAAGAAGTATTTTATGAATGAACTGCAGGGATAGTCCGAAGAGGATAGAAGTGTGGACTATGGAGACTATGTTATTATAGTTTTTCACTTTCTGATGTAATGTAACATTTATGAATGTATCTAGTGTTTCCAAGGCTACTAAACTAATCGGTCTTTCGAGACTTGATCTTTTGTGATCATGGCAATGTTACGAAGTAATGCACCGGCTCTAGGTAGCTGGGGTCTGGGAGTTACATTTATAATAGTTATATATAGTCAAATATTTATGTTATATAATCGTATATTAAATTTTTTATTAAAAGATACATATTTATGTTATATTTATCTTTACATTAAATTAATTCTTCTAAAATGTCATTATCACACCCAAGTGGCACCATGGGGTCCTAAAATCGACTCAAGAATGACCATGATCAGAAATATCTCATAAAATAAAATTATTGAATGTGTTATGGTAGTTTTATATTATTATAATATTATTTTATAACCCTTATTTACTGGATTTAGCCTCTAAACATGGTAAATAAAAATAATTATTAGGTAACTATTCATAATGTCTAAAAATAAATGATATTTATTTACTCAATTTTTTACATTATGATTCAAAATATGGTATTAATTTTTCCAAATTCAAAACATGGAATTTTAAAAAAAATTAAAAATAATTCGTGTTCTCAAAACCAAAAAGCAGGGTTTTAAGAAGTAAAAACTCTCAAAAGAGTGACATGTGTTTATGTCAAATTTTAAAGTAAAATTACTTAAAATGAAAAAAATGAAATTAAATGATAAACATTTAATCCAATTACACTTTTAATAATAATTAAAAATACAATATAACTATATAAATAAATTAGATGAAAATGCAGTTTTTAATTAAATGGAATATTTTTCACTAATCATTAAAAGACAAATTTTATTAGAAAATTACCAAAAATTTATCGAAATTAAATTTTGATATTACTATTATATATAATAATTTTACGTTGTCAAATATAATATATAAAAGTGAGATAAATAATATTTAAAGAGGTTTCTCTTTCAAAAGGCGGTAAAACTACCTTTTAAAATTATTAGAGTATTTTATGTTTAAAATTTGATTCATCCTAATTTTAATCCTCTAGAATTTAATGGATAAATTTAAAAAAAAATTATCAAATATATATAATCAAATTGTAGTTATTTATATTCATTCTCACCAGTATAATGGAAAGACATTAATTACTATTTAAAATTATAATAATATTATATTATTTCTGGTATAAGTCAATATTTTGTGCGACGTAAGATTTACGAGAAACTCGTTGTTTCATAATGAGTATGATATCAAAAAAAGTGTCCCCTTTAACCTAAAATTAATATCTTATTCATAAATATTAAAATACAAGAAAATTTATTATTCAATAAATACCTCATATCCTATATAATAAGAGTGAGCTCAAAGGATCAGTAAGGGGAAAATATAGTGGAAGTAATAATGGATCAATGATTTTAGTAATTATGGAATGCTTAATAACTGAACACACATACCATATAATAAACAAACATAAAAGTATGTACATAAAAAATATGGCATGTTAATAACTGGGAACACAATCCATTCAAATAACCAGATAAGGAAAAATCAATTTGGAATGGTAAGAAAAAAAACATGAAATTTAGTCAGTGAATAGAAAATTAAATGTACCCATAGATACGTTGAAAAAAATCTCATGGATGAATAATAACATAAAATAAATGAAGGAAATTCTTGATTATTTGACTCCATGTATCCTAGGTATATGGTGGCTTTACCATCAATAACTTTCACAAGATGGTTTACAACATATTGGGTAAAAACCCATATAAGGAAGCTAGCCAAACGAATCATCCCATGAGACTACCGATACATCGATGGGATATCTATAACTGTGCCACACCCATGCCATACCATTCTAAAACATTCTTCATATTGAATAATCCAAATAAATAAAATTCCTTATCAAATAACCATATTGAATTAACAATATGAAATTATCAGTAAAATAATTATCAATGTAGACACCATATATAAAATGGTAAATGGTTAAAGAAATAGTTAATATCCATGATATATGATATGGTGACTTAAGTGAAATTCAATGTCAAATGATCATATGAAATTGAATATTTTAAGGGGACTAAAAGTGATCAATGGAGTGAATGTTAATACTATCATTTTCCAAATCAAACAAAAAACATCACAGAGGAAGGATAAAGATGATATTAAAAAAACATACCCCAAGTGGAGTAAGATAAATGGGTTTTGTCAATGATTAATTTAAATGCTATGAAAAAACTTTTCAAAACATTTTTGAGGGAAAAATCATTTTGTTTTGAAAATCCTTTGTAAAAACCATTTTGTTAAATACACTTTTGAATATATTTTCTTTAAAATGTAACCCTTTAATCACACAAAGTAACCTTCAATGAAATGATGTCTGGTGAGTCTGTACAAGTCATTTGAGGTAAAAGGAACATTCCTTTTGCATCGTTAATGGTTTCGAAAAATTCCCTATTTGAAAAGTGACAAGAATATTCCATTGAAAACATTGGTAAAAGGAAAAAATGTTAAAAATGTATTTACTGAATAATTTTAAAAAATATTTTGGAATTATCTTAATAAAACATGGTTTCTAGAAAAAAATAGGTTCTACGACTAAGAGATGAATAAATTAGAGTTTTCAGAAAAATATTTTTTAAAACATGTTGAGTTCAAATGAGTGGAAAAAATTGTACTAAGACTTGAAAACGATCATTAATAATTTGGGGACAATAAGATTATAGGTTTTATTAAAAAATGGTCATATAATTTCCTCAAATGGAAACACCATTGAATGATCATTAAAAATAGTATTGAGGAAATTATTATTAATCATTCTAAAGAGTCTCATAACACTTTGAAACATTTTAAATCCTAATCACCATGAAAGAAAAATATTAAATAAAAGTTTTAGATTCCATGAATATAAAAGCATTAATGATATAATATAGAAAATGGGGTAGTAGATACCTCACAAAAAATAAATATATAGTGAACCTAAATTTTTTATCATAGATGTAAAAAGTGATATGAAAATCCCTTACCTTGAGTTTCATTTCGGTTGAAGGTAAATTACCTTCTAGTATAATAAAAGTATATAAATTTTATACTTTCATGGGAAAATTTTACAAGTTTATCATTATTTTTATTTTATTTTTTAAAAAAAAATTATACAAATACATAGAAAATTATTTTTACATATAGTTTTTTGAGAAAATCATGTTTATGTTTCAAAAATAACTTTGGTTGGTCATATATTGCCAAAGGGATAATTAAATAACATTTCCAGATTAATAATCATTAAATAATTATCATATTTATACATAAATAATAATTTCAAGACCAATAGATAAATATTGTTATTAAAAATGAACCAATGTTACAATCAATGAGACAATAGTCATTACCTACATATGAGTAACATTCTCATTTTTTCAACAATTGTTATGGAAACAAGGTAAGTAACATATCATTTTAGAATGATCATTATATCCAAAATACCATTTTATTTAATCATATATACTTATAAGTATAATTCTTGTGATTTAAAAATAATCACATCATGTCAAGGAGGTGGTAGTGCACACATCCACAAAAAAAATTATCATTTTTTAATTATGTGAAAGGGTAATAAATAAAATGAAATATTAATGGATCACATCTCTTTGAGGTGGCATTAGTCAATACTTCTCAAACAATTTTATCATGTTAACATAAAATGTATTGTATTAAATTTATTTATAATAAATTTATTATAGCCATATAAATAAATAAATAATATCATATATATAATATAAGAATATATTTTCATTCATAATGGGAACCATGAGAGGTGGTAAGGGAAAAATGAATAATCAAATTTTCATGAGGCAGTACTTCATTGTACACAGAAAAAACATGTTCACTACCCATTAGATAGAATTTTATTTATTTTCATGTCAATAAATTTACCTAAAAAAATCATTGTATATTTAGGATACTATTTTTATATAATTAGGTAACAAATATATTTTAGTGGGTGGAGAATGAAAATGAAAATAGAGAGCCTGAGTGAAGATGCTACCTCATAATCAGGTAAATTATTATGGTTTATAGTAAAAGAATTACTTGGAAGATTTTATTACCAAATGAAAGATTAATGATATATGGGAGATATTTTGGGAAGCTATATGGGCATATATTGGCCAAAATTATGTTTTTTGAGAGTTTTTTATAATAGGGAGAGGTGGTTTCCTTTTTTAGGGAAGGAAAAAGAATCACATGGTATTTTGAATACAAGTTAGGTGTACCCACATTTTTACCTAAATAGTTATAGAAACAGAAAAAACTAAAAAAAATTTAATAGAAGAATTATGTATATACAATGGATGTTGTAGAAGTTTCTATTATAATTAAGCTCTTAAATTAATGGTTTTTTACTTTATTTAGCTTAATTTTACCTTACCATTTGTAAATAATTTTAATTACGTTCACTAATATTTTTGGTCAAAAAATTGGCCATATTAGAAATTAAATATTATTATTATTCAAAATATAGAATCCATTTTTCTTTATTCAAATCATAGAAGTGGCAGAAATTGATTTAAATTTAATCTCGCAGGCTGGACGACAATGCGAGTTTTTAAAGTAAAAACGTCTAAGAGATTGCTATGTTTTTTAATCAATTTCAAAGTGAAATTGATTTCAATGACATAAATTGTATCAATTTCAAAAAGTATTTTCTAATAAAACCTTAAAGAAATATAATACATCATTTATCCTTATAATTAAACTTAATTAATATTAATTTTTTACCTAAAATTCAGTATTTTTAGCTATTCGTTAAAAAATGTGATGTTTCAAAAAAAATATCAAAATTACAAAATAATCTAATTATTTTTTTTATATTTTGTATATTAATATAAATTTTATATATTAAATTAATTAATTTTTGAAATTAATATTTAAAATGTTTTTTCCATTAAAAGGTGGTAAAATTTCCTTAAAAATACCGGTTTTTATATGTAAAATAGAGTTTGTTCTTATCTTATGTATATCAAACCTAATGGAAGAATTTAAAAAATACATTATTGAATAAAATATATATATATATATATATATATATTATGTTAATATCACTCTATATTTATAATTAAATTAATCCATTAGCATAAAAAACTTTTCTTACAATAAAAATAGTTTTCAATAAAAATATTCACTTTATATTCAATTGATTCTTATGTTCATTTGTCAATAAATTGTAACTTGTTAATTAATTATATATTTTATAAACCATAATTTTCATTAGTTAATTATTATTATTCCTAATTAATAATTTAATGGCAATTTATATCTCATTATATATTAATAATATATTATTATTCTATAAATCTCAGTCTTGAGTGTAACGCAAGCCATCGTGGATGGTCGCCTTTGTGTGTAAAACATGAAAACATTGTGTTGAATACATTGAAATTTATAAAATATATTTAATATTGTGAATATATTATATATTATCTGGATATTATATTACCTTACATGTTTGGTGTCTTATGGAATACATGCTGCTAAATACAAGGTTATTATTTTAGATTTTCATGGTGTCAAATTATCTCCACCTTATTTAAATTTAATTCTCTCAATTAAACCTTGATTAGGGTGATAAATTGTTTGATACTTCCAATTTTTGAAATACAACATTGTGATATGGGTTTATAAGTCATCTTCTATACAAGAGATAATGGAAATTACAAAGGTAACATGTACTACCATGAAACTAGGTCTCTAAGTATGAGAACATCAGTGGAAAGTAGAGATAATTACTTGGATGAAAATAAAAAATATATATAGTGAGTGAATGAGGTCATAATGAACAAATAATTAAATGATAATTATAATTTTTACGGCCTAAAATCTATATATTTTTGATGATTTACAAGACCATCATTTAAACATAAATTAAGGTATTAGGACAAAATTTTATTTCTGTGTCATTTTCCTAATGTTGGGTAATTATTTTACTACCTATAAATATAGGTAAATAGTGTTTCTTGATAGTTTTCAATTTCATAAGCACAATCATAACTTTTGGTTGTTCTTTGATAAAATTTTATTTCATTCCTTTACTCCTAGAAATTAACTACCAATAAAGATGTTTTTATGCCAGAATCACTAAAAGAATGTTTTAAAAGATCGCAAGACATATAAAAGATTCAAAGTACAACTATTTGTCCTTAACTATATTCTACAAATAATTTGTCTCATAGAAAAATATTTAATCCTAAAAAGTGATACTATTGGTTTATTAATAATATTTTTTCATCAAATTATTTAACTAAAAAAATGAAAAATTAACCAGGACATTAAATATGTCAATTGCTAATGTGAAACCCTTATCATCCTTTGGTCATGGGATCAAGACCTATGGCCTTTCCAGATTTTATTTTTTTTTCACCCAGAATATAGGATTTCCTTTTCTAAAACCATATTAATATAACATAAAAAATAATTATGATGGGAATCCTGGAAATTTGGTTAATCAATGAATATCTTTTATCAACAATTTTCATCAAAAAAATAACACATAAAAAATTCATCCAATTATTTCCTCATATATCCTTCTATAGTCTAGATTTTATCCTCTAAGAGAGGACATTGATTCGGGTAATTTACATGTTCTCCACATGTATAAAAATGTACTATAAATGATTTCTTCAGATGATATTCATCCTCTTACATTGTACACTTCATTTTTCCTCACAAATCCTTTTATTTATGTCATTATTTCTAACACAAAAATAATTTCCTTGTTCCATTAAGATACATTCATAGGTACCACCTTCAACAATTGTCACATGTTGTAAATCGAGCCTTATTTTGTTTGCGACCTCCACCACTCGAGTTCGTAGCAACCTCCATGCTTCCCTTATTTGGTGTGATCAGGAGTTCATAAAGGTATATATTTTTAATCATATTCGGGGAAAACTCATTAGGCATAAACAAAATATCCTTAAATATTTTCAACACATCATTTGGTTTCTCATTTTCACCACCTTTTTCTTCATGTTCAATGTTAACTTAAATTCGTAGGGTTCTATCCATTAACAAAAACCAGAAAGAGTAGTATAAGAAATAGCATTCAAAATGAGAAAAGTGTATGATTATCTATATGACATCTAAATCATGAAACCATATTTGTAAATATAGAAAAACATTAAACCTAGAATATCCATTTTAATTATCTATTCACATCCTTTATAATGAGTTGTAAATAAAATGTACATTATCCTAAGCATATCCTACGAGAGTGTCAAACTATGTGAACAGTAAGAAATGTTTTCGTGTACCAGGTTACCTCGAGCTTGGAATGGAACACCTTGTTAGAGTTATTACTCTTAGGTACATATATTTCATAACCACATCCACTTTTAATATCCAGAAAGGGATGTATTTCTAGGAAGACCCACATAGTCTCTACCTTAACAAAATTATCGGACGTTCTTCTATACTTTTCCTCAATTACTTCTTTAATGTTATGTTCTATAACCTATTTATTCCTAAGTCTAGTTCCTCTGGATTCCACCAAAATTTCTCTGATACAAACTATAGAGACCCAACCCGAAATTTCATAGAGCCAGTATTTTCAATCAATTTTATTGGTATGTTTTCAAGGAATCAAATCCGAATGTTACGGGAGATTAATAGTCTTGGTAAACCAGATACATAAATTAGCCTCTTATTATAAATTACTAAATTAATTATAAAACAAAATATTCTTTCTAATTAAATAACTTTTAGGGTAACATTATTCAATCTTGTGAATCCCTGCATATCATTCATAGTATGATTCCTAGATTCCTGGGTTAAGAAACATAATAATGGTAAGCTCAAATGCTCAGTAGGGGGAAAATATAACGTAATAAATAATGAATCAATGAGTGTAATAATTATTGCATGGTAAATAACAGAACACACATACAATGTAATCAAAAAATTGAGAAGGAAGTGTAAAAACAATATGGTAAGGTAATAACTAGAAACACATGCCACTCAAATAACAAGATAAGCCAAAATCCATATAGAAAATTAAGTGACTAAAAAAATTTCATTTAATCATTGAACTAAAAATGAAGTGTATCCAATGATATGTCGATGCAAAATATCATGGATGAATAATAACTCAATCTTAATGAGGGTGATGATTTATTATTGGATAACACATTTCTTAGGTACATGGTACATTTACCATAATGAACATTTACAAGATAATTTACATCATATTGTGTAAAAACCCATATATATTGGCTATCCAAATGACTCATCCCATGAAAAATCTGATGCATCGAGGAGCTATTTATAACTAAGACCTAACTGTGTACTAGTCCAAATTTTCCTTATATTAAATGATCAGAATAAATAATATGACTTATCCGTATTGAATAAATAATAGATAATTATCAATAATTCACTAAATAACCAAATACTTATAAATTTATACAACTTATGTAAATTTATATATGGTTTAGGAATTAGAAATATCCATGATAGATGATATAAATACATGGGGTAAATTAAATGTCAAATTATCATAGAGAATTTAATATTTCATGTGGAATAAAAGGGATGAAAGATGTTAGTATTAATATTATCCTTAGAATAATCATTCAAAAAACATATAGAGGAAGGATATGGATGGTATCAATACAACCTACTCCATGTAGAGTAAGATAAAGTGTTTTTGTCATTGATTAAGGGAAATATTATTTAAAACTATTAAAATAATTTGTAATGAAAATATATTTTTATTTTGAAAAATCTGTTCTTTGAAAATCGCTTTTAAACATATTTTCATTAAAAAAATATCCTTTTCACCATGAAAATTAATCTTTAATTAACTGATAATGTGTAAGTTCATAAAATCCATAAGAGGTAAACATAATATTCATTTTTCACGGTTAAGGGATAGAAAAATGACTTGTTTTGATAGTGACAAGAAGATTTCTTTGAAAACACTGGTAAAATAAATAACAGGTAAAATTTTATTTACAAAATCATTATAAAATTTTTTGAAAACATTTTAATAAATCATGGTTTTTTTATGAAAACATGTTCTCTGACTAAGACAGGAATAATGTTATATTTTTTGGAAAACATTTAGTAAAACATGTTGAGTACCATAGAGTGGGAAAATTGATCTAATACTTGAAAATGGTCAGGAATAACTATAAGATAATAAAATGAAAGGATTAATTGAACAGTGGTCATATAATTTCATATAATGTAAATACCATTGAAATATAATTAAAGTTATTATTGAGGAAAATAATCTTTAAACGTTCCAAAGTGTCCCATACCACTTTTAAATATTTTAAATCATAAACCTCATAAAGTAATAATATTAAATTGATGTTTAAGATACAATAAATATAAAAGGATTAATTATATAATAAATCAATATAGGTAGTAGATACACCATACAAAATATGTATGTGGTGAACATGACATTTATATCATGGATGAAAAAGTGAGATGAGAATATCATTCCTTGAGTTTCCTTTCAGGTGAACATCCTTTAACTTACTGTATAATAAAAAATATGTTAATTTTATACTTACATTATAAACCTTTTCATGTATATAATTAATTTAATTTTTATTTTTATTGTTTCGTATATAGCTATTTAAATAATTATGTTTATTTCGGTTGTTTTGACTATATTCACCTTACGTGTCAAAAACGAATTTGGTAGGTTAGCTATGGTCAAATGGTTCATTACAAAACATTTAAAAATTATAATAATGACATAATTATCATATTTATAAAAAAATATATAATTTTATGATCAATAATTAAATATGGTTATGAAAAATGAACCAATGTTATGATCATGGGGATGGTAGGTTGTACGTACTCATGAGTAACATTCTCATTTTTCAATAATTGTCATGGAAAGAGTGTAAGTAACACCATATATTTCTAGAATTATAATTGTATGTGAAATAAAATATTATATAATCATAAATACTTATATATATATATATTGTAATGTAAAATAAATCACATTTTGTGGAGGTGGCGAATGTCCACACATCCACGAACGACATTATCATTTTTTATGTGTATGAAAGGGTAATAAAGAAAATTTAATATATATAGTATATTTCTAGAATAGTAATTATGTCATGAATATCATATAGATGTATTTTATTTCAATTAATAATAATTAAAACCATCCTGTATATGTTATATGTTTAGTGTTAACGAATCACATCTTTTCGAGGGGGTGGTAGTCCATAGTTCCTCAAACGATGTTATTGTGTAAACTTAAAATGGGAAATATTAAATATATGTGTAAAAAAAGATTATAGAACTGTAAAAAAATAATTAATATCATATATATAATATATAAATATTGTTTCCATCATAATGGACACCAGGATACGAGGTAAGGGAAAAGTGAACAATCATCATTTCCTAATGTATTATTTTCCTGTACAAATAAATAGTATGTTTGTTACTCATTAAATTGAATTGTTTGAATGTATAGGTCAAAATATTTACATAAAAATATATTATTATATTTGGGACACCTTTTTTCAATATAATCATGTAATAAGGAGAATTTAGGGGGTTGATAGTGGAAATTAAAATAGAGAGCTTTATAGAAGACGTTACCTCTTAAATAGATAAATTATTTTTCTTTGTACCAAAAGGCTCACTGAAAAGGATTTATACTGAAAGAGATGATTTAAGGATTAGGGGAGGGATTTTGGGAAGGTATATGGGAAGATATTTTCTAAACCTAAGTGTTTTGTGAGTTTTGAGGAATGGGGAGAGGTGGAGACCTTTAATAGGGATGGAAAATGACTCACTTGGTAGTTTGAAAACAAGTTAGGTGTTCCCATATTTTTACCCATTTAAACTCATAAAAAACAACCAAACTCAATAATGGATGTAGAATATCCAAATAACAGACTTAAAATGGGGTTTTTTCAAGTTTATAGGTCATTTAGGTCCTTAAACCTAATGTTTAGTCATTTATTAATCTTGATTTTACCTTAATAATTGCAATTAATTTTAATTAATTTTACTAATATATTTTGGTCAAAACCAAATTTTTTCCTATTAGAAATTATATATTATTTTGATTATAAATATTTAATCCATTATTACAAATTACATTAATATATGTGGTATAAAGTTATTTAAATTTAATCTCACAGGCGGGACGATCATACATGTTTATAAAATAAAAACATCCAAATGTTTTCTATGTTTTTGTAATCGATTTCAATGTGAAATTGATTATAATGTGAAATTTATTCCGATGAAATAAATTATATTAATAGATGAAAATATTATATAATTAATCTTTAAAACCATTCTTAAAAACAATTTATCCTTATAATTAAGTTAGATTAAAAAACAGTTTTGATCCAAAATTCAGTATTTTTACAAAGTCATTAAAAGATGAAATGTTTCAAAAAAAAATTTCCCATAACCTTATTATTAAGTTTTTACTTCAAATATAAATTCCATTTTACCTAATAAATAAAAAAAGTGTCAAAATTTATTTTTAAAATGGGTTCACCATTGAAAGGTGGTAAAAATATAGGTTTTTATGTGAAAAATATTGTTTGTTATTATCATATGTATATAAAACCTAAGGGATGAATATATAAACTATTAATTGAATATAATATATATATATATATATTACATTGAAAACACTCATTAATTATAAATACTTTATTTTATTAGCATAAAACAACTTTCATTACTAAAAAAAGTTTTATATAAAAATAATCACTTTATATTAAATTACTTCTTATATTAATTTATAATTAATTTTTAACCAATTAATTCATTATATATTTTTATAAAAAAAAATTCATATGTTAGTTGTTAATATTCATATCTACTAATTTAAAAACTTGTTTATATATTATTATATTATAATAATATATTATTTTCTGATAAAACTCTATCTTTCGTGTAACACAAGCTATCAAGGATGGTCACTATGGCTTATAATGTATAATAAATCAGTGTTTCTTGCATTGAAATATATATAATAAATTTTAAATATTTAATATATTATAAATTATTTGACTATTATACTACCTTACACTCTTAGTGTCGCGTGTCATACATGCTATGAAATATAAGGGTTTTACTATAGATTATTGGGGCATCACATTTAATCTATAAATACATGTCTATGAATAAATCCATAGGGTTAAAAAATAACATATAGATTTAGAGTAGATGTTATAGAGGATACATTGAAGAATTGTTCATAGATGACACCAGATCAAGACCAGATCAATGATCTTCTTCCAATGGAGTTCATCAGTCTCATGAATGATGGCAATGGAGGACTGTTCTTCATTAGTGAATGATCAAAACTCTAGTAGGATATTTTTTTTATTTTCATCCCGTTATTTATCCTAATTTAATAAAAATCAATTCCACAAGAAATATTCCATTTTCATGTCAAATATTGATTTTATTTATGATTGATTTCTTGTTTTTTGAATATTTTCCCCTCATTGTTCTTATAATTCATTAGAAATGAATCAGGTACGAAAATAAAAAATGATGAGTTTTTTCCCTCACATTTTATAGTCCAGGTAGTTATCCCATATTTCTTGATATGTTTGTTGAAGACAATTCAATTAGCCCATGCTTTGATGAAATAAATGATATTTGATCGTTTCGTGTTTGTTATTTGATGGATTTGTTAGATATCACATGTGTGGTTTGTGATTAAGGATGCAATCAAGGTGTGGTGAAAGAGAACCATCGAAGGTGGATTAGATCATACCAAGGATTCCCTTTCTTCCCAATTTTGACAAACTATAGTGATGGATGGATCGACGAAGGTCATTTTTGAGAAGATAAGAGTTAATATATTGGAGAGCGGCAATATAAGAGGAAGAATGGACTCACATATGTGATTGTAAGATATAATTGTGGAAGCAACATAATGGATGATGATGTAGATAATAACCTATATATTATAGAAAAATTCATCTTTACATGACATGTAATTCGAAACTATACTCTATATGGGAAACATAGTGCGATGTTACAGTTTCCTTCACGAAGATAAGTATCACATACCTTGTGGTTCTTACCACACATTATGTGACCTTCCACCAATGTCTCAACATGTAAAATAGGGTACACTAGCAGTAACATATCAAGATACATGGGGTGGTACATGGACTGACCAGAAGTACATAGACATAGACAGAAAACACAAGAAAGGTGCCAACAGGCTTCAAGAAATTGTGCATACTTACTTACATGCAATGTATTTTGACGTTTACATTCTATTTAGGCATCACCACATCAGGAGACCAGGGGTTGGTTATAAATGTAGTGTACTCCCAATATATATAGTGTAACCCCATTTTGAGGGTGTTTGGAACCTTTATTTATTAATTATGGGACCACTATCTATTGATTGTGTTCCCTTGGTCCATCTCGTTGTGGGTAAAATGTGGTAGTATGTCTGCATATATAGATTATGATCCCTTATATAGGATGAGTCAAAAATAGAGTTTTTTGTGTCCCTTAATTAAATCAGAGTGTGATCCTATATCCTTCATTCTAATAACCTAGGTGGGGTTCATGGAGTCGGCATGCCCTTTATGCATGTGGCATTGATCCAACATTTAAAAATATATTTCTCTAGTGTTTGTGGTGTCATTGTTATAATATCCCTTACATAGTGGGTTGTTCCAAATTGGGGTTTTCATGTCCCCTAGTGGCCATATGTTTGATCTGTTATCTATGTATCAATTTCTTCACTAAGAAGTGAGTTTTATTGGTCGGGGCCCAATGATCATGTCCTCTATGATGAGTGTATCCAATGAGATAATGGTTGGTGGGGTTGGTTTCCCCAGAATGTGGATTTCCTAGAATCTTCAAGTACAATCATTTAGATAATAGTTCTA
Organism: Viscum album; assembly: GCA_963277665.1. Lineage (NCBI taxonomy): Eukaryota > Viridiplantae > Streptophyta > Magnoliopsida > Santalales > Viscaceae > Viscum > Viscum album. Next base: position 1,082,745,398 of record OY728136.1, on the reverse strand, counting down.
ATAATATCGCATGGAGGTGTGGTGTCCTTCCAGAGTGCATATGTGTTTTTTATACTTATTTCAATATTATGAGATGAATATTATTAATGATTTATGTTTAGTGATTTTAGTTTTCCCTATTGGGTTTTATTATAATCACACCTTCATGGGATCGTCATGAAAGTGTCATGTCATACGCGGATGATTGACCTTTTGAAGAAGTTCTAAAGGGACCTGGACTAGGAAGATCTTAGTGAGCCAGAAAAACTAATGTGTGTTCTTATGGTGGAATTTACACGAGTCCTCTCATACTTTATAGGTTGGGAAAGTTTTCATTTTCTTTAGGATGTTCTTGTATTTTGAATTTTTGTTTCTGTACCTTATTTTTATACTCTGGTTATGGGATTATATATTTATTCATACATGATTATCAATTATTTTGCATTTTATCATTGTATGAGATTATAGATGTGTGGGTGTATATAGGTAAGTTAGGCTAATGAATCTCATGTATGTGATATGCCTACTTAGTGATGGTTTGAAACCCTGAGCCTATTTAAGGAGGTCTTGGTGTTGTCTTGGATTGGGCACACATAGGTTGGGTCATAACATATATGTTTAGGTAGGGTTAGAGTTTGTGTATCATTTTTGTTTTGTTTTTTGAAAATGAAATTAGTTTCATTGTTACATTCACTATTTATTGTCTTGGTATAGGTTATAATTATCCCTAAACATCGTTTATAGTCTTAATTATCATAATTTTTTTGTCTTCATCTCCATAATTGTTTTTGAATCTCATTCTAAATGAGGGTTTGGTAAGCTAGTAAAGGGTTTGATGGCTGTTCTGGGATGACAAAGTTCTCCTTACTTAAATATGAACTGATATATGTTTTTGGTACTCTTTTGTTTATCAATTTTTACCATAATAAATATAAATTGAGTGTTTGATAATATTACTTTTTTCCATTTTAGCGAGTTTCAAATAATCTTTTGTTTTTAAAAAATTATCCAACTAATCTGCTGATATGGCAGTTTCATTCTTGTGATATTCTATTCCATTTTATTTCTTGTGTTTAGAATTATAATATTCTTTTTATGGAAACTCCTTTCAAAATCTCAAAAAACTCATTGGTCATCATTCATATTATATTTACACCCATAGCTTCACAAACTATAGACTTCAATCTATATATTTAACCATCATAAAAATTTTAAATTCATAATTATAGAGTTGATTCATACTGTAGAAACATTCTCAAGAACTCCTTGATGTGTTCATACAAATAAAATTAATTCCTTATGAATCTAAATTTTTTGAACAATATTCCTCAACATCTCTATTTTGGATGAAAAAATGTTTTTATCTATGGTGGTTTTAATAATGAAAATTTTCTTTAGAAACCCATAATTATGTGTTTAATATAATATATTTTTCATTATTACATTACAATAATATTTTATGTTTAATTCTTTATAGAATTTGGAAAAACTTTTACATATCAAAACAACAAATTAAAAAGTGGAAACTTAGTGACAACCAATTTTTTATGATAAAATTAACTTTAAATAATTTTGATGTGTTTATTATCTTTCTTTACATTCATCACAATGCTTTAAGAAAACTAACTTATACTACAAGAATATTATTATATAAATGTGATTATTGTATTATATTCATTAAATTGGAAGCATGAATATAAATATCCAAATTGTGAAAAAAAATATTTATGTAATTGAAATTTATTAATTTTTTGTAGATTCAGTATATGATTCAAAATACATTTTAAAAAATGGTTTTTATTTATTTTTGTGAGAAAATATTATAATTATTTTATTCCAATTTTATGAAATTTTATTTGATTAAATGAAATTAATTTATGAGATTTCCATGTAAAAACTATATTGTATTAAATTTTTTGTAATTTGAAGAAAATTTTCATTTTCAATGAATAGTGAAAAATATTAATTTTTATTTAGAAACGTCTTTTTATTTCATGAATTTAAGATGTTTAATTTTATTTCAGAATGGTTTTCATTTAAAATTAATAAATTAATATTAGAAACAATAGATTTTTTTATCTTCTTAGTAATTATTTGTTGGATTTTTGTGTAGAAATTTTATTACTTAAGAAAACCTTTTTTCTGAAAAACTATTATTCGTCTCGCTTTTTAGAATTTAATATTAATTAAAATATTTAACTTTAATGATTTTAATTTATTAAATATATTCCATATTTTTAATTATATAAATTTATATTATGGTATAACATCATATTAAATTTTGTGTTAATAGATAAAATATAAAAAAATTAGCAGGACAGTTAAAGTTAAAATGATTTTACTGAGGGTAATAAACTAAGAAATAATGGGTTTTATAGTAAATATTTTCTAAATTATATTATATGTCAATATTTGGACATTATAATACAAAAAATCATAACCACTATTAATTTTAGAGCATTTTTATTACAGATTTAATTATTATATTTTAATTGTTTGAATAAATTATATGTGGGTTCTCCCCCACTTATAAGAGGACGCACATCCCCTATATTCATTAAAAAAAATGAGCCATTTAGATCAACTTAAACCTACCAATTATCTTGTAAAATTAATTATCCACTAATTATAGTTTATGGTCATCTTGGAAGTCTATTCCAAGGGTTCTTATGAAATGATCTATACGAGGCCAACCAAAGGAAATGTAATCATCCTACCCAACCTGTTTAAATTTATATATTTTTCTACCTCATCTAAATCCATGGAATTCGTCCTCAAATAATAAATTAAGTATCCTAAATATACAATAATGTAATTATTATTATTCAAAAACCATCAATCACCATTTTTTCCATAAAATTGGATGTTAATGTATCACTCATGATTTCCTGTGGACTATCACCACCATGTAGTGATACAATTCATTTTCCACAACCATATTTCATGGATGGTTATTATGAAGGGTTTAATTTTTTTATTTGACCATTAAAAAATAATTATAATTATGGAATTATTTTATAATACAAACCATCATAATTTTTTCGTCTTTTGAAAAAAAACAATGTTGTTATTTCGTATATGTGGACTACAACCTCCACGAAGCGATGTGGTTTTTTTTCATTTTTGATTTACATGGATGTTAATAAAGATATATTGAATGAATATATATGATATATATTAAATTATTATTACTATATATTGGTTAATTATTATTTATCTTTCTTTCATTCTATCCATCAAAAAGTGAAAATTACATTCATTTATACGTATAAACTATTGTCTCCATAAACCATGAAATTTATTTTTCAATATATTTATTTAATATGGGATTATAAATATGTAAATAATGAATATATATTATATTTATATCATTATTATAATTTTTATTATCAGGGAACCATGAGAAATAAGAAACTATTGATACTATTGTACTGAAATATATATAAAAATGAGATAATTAATATTTATAAATTGCAATTTTAATAGAGGATTTTTCCAAAATTCGTCTTGAAATATTATAAGTGAAAATATATGATATTATAAGAATTTATATGGTATTTTAAATGTTTACAATATATTTAAATTTATTAAACAAAATTTAAAGTTCTTTATAAGCAAGTCAAACTTGAGATAATGGTTTATTTTATAATCTCATCATTAATCATGATTTTTTATTATTTTGTCCCCAATGGGGAAATTATTAAATATTTATATTTTAAACCCAATATTTTTTTATCCTCTGGTAATTTATTGAAATTAAAGGTTTTAATGTCATTTTACTCTGTTTTGGACATATGAGACAAAAATAATGTTTTAAGAAAAAGTGACCTTGTTTTTATTTTGTTCATGAATCTTATATTTCCATTTCAATGTTTTATAAAATGGTTTTCAAGAATGGGATCATTATATTGTCCTATTATTTTTAAATTATTTTTTACCCATTATTTAATTTCTAAATTTGTTACAATGAATATTCTTGTCTTTTTTCAAATGAGGTACTTCTGACTATTTACAAAAAAATATTGATGGAATTTGTTTTAATATGATCAAAATGAATATAATTTACAAAAAAATCTAATCTAAATGTTTTTAAACTTGTTTTGTATGTTTACATGATTATTTTTAAATAAGTGTTTTTCTAATATTTTTGAAATTTTTAGATTTTGAATAAGTGATTTGAAAATGAAAAGGTTATTTCCAAAAAGAAACATTCTAGATATTTTTTAGAAGAATTTTTATATATGTCAATATAAATTGATGAATATTTTGATTTACTAAGTATATAATATAATGATACCAATAATAATATTTCCCTTGAGGGTTTATTATTAGTTTTTCTATAGGAATTATTCATTTTTTATGATAGTTATTTATATAATGAATGTTGTTTATTATTATTTCATGTTGATTAGGTTTTATTTTTTATTCATATTGAATACATTAGACATATTATTTTATTTTTGGGGCCCAGAATTATATATCCCCATTATGTGTTAGTAGGTGTGTTAAGACAACACATGTATTGTAGTTTTTCTAAGGCTTTTACCATTTTTGTAAGAAGTCATATCATGAGTCATTGACTCTAATATTTTAGATGTTCGAAATAATGAATTCCATCATTATGTTATATATTATTTATATCAATGTTACTATTTGAATAGTTATCTAATCCATGGATATGTTTAAATTTCATATGATTGTTTATATAGAATTATATGATCATAATTTATTCTTACATATTATTCATTCCTTATTTATTTTGGGACATAATCTGCTGTACACATTCCCAGACTAGGAATTTGATCCCACTACTTTCTTATGTTCATTTCCTATGATAATAAGAATTTATCTATAAAATATTTAAAAGGTTATTATAGATATAATAATGATGTTCTCAATGAAAATACAATGTTGTATTTTATATTTTAAATTTTATCATGTTATTCAAGAATGTATATAGTTTTCCATGACAACTAAACTTTTAGGCCCTTTGGAATAAGATTTATATTATTTAGTTCCACTATAATTTGGTAACAAATACATCTAGATTAACAAGGTGAGGAATTTATAGTCGGAATATGAGAACATTTAGTATAAATTGGGTTAAATAGGTTTATAAAAATAAATAAATTATGGAACATAACCCTAAAAAATACATTAATGATATGTTTAATTATATATTTAAATTGTAATTTTTTTGCAAGGTAGAGACTATGTGGGTTTTTTAGTGATTGAACCATTTCTAAATAATATAAGTGGGAATGGATTTAGGTCAAATTTATATAGGTTTGATAACTTAGAAAATATTTGGATGGTTATATCTCAACCATCATTATAGGTTGTGAAGAATGATATATATTTTGGGAATGGATTAACCCTCTTGTGGGATATGGTTGGGTTAACTCACATTAAATTTATAAATAATTATCAAAAAATATCATAGATTATGGACATGAATGACCTAGGATAATCCTAAGGGAAAATTTATTGAAAATAGGGTTTCATGATTTAGAAATCCTATGAATGGTTTTTCATGATTACTCTCTATGATGCTTGATTCTCACAGTATCCATTTTGGTTTCACTCAAGGAATGATGATAAAATTATGATGTTGAGGTGGTGATAGGAATGAAAAAATATTTAATTTTTTATATATATCTTATTCATATGAATTATATTATATCATGAAAACTCTATGGGGATGTTCATTCATATCCTAAATATTTAGATGTTGATTTAGCAGTAAAAACTCTTAATGGTCGGAAGAATACATCTTATTTATATAGAACCTATATGATAGAAGTATATGAGAATTTGTTTCATGAAAATATTGATATTATTACTCCAGTTGACATTGATGTGATTCTGAGTATGGATTAGATTTCTGAGTATAGAAACCATATCAATTTTCATGTAAGGGGTGTTATATTAGATATCCTGAATTAAACTTTGTTTGTCTATCACAATAAGGAATATCCTGAATAACTAATGGAAATAAAATCCATTGTAGGGGGTTTTCTATATATTTATTAGGTTTTTGTTTCTGAAAATGGTTAGGGGAAAACAAAATTTTGGAAATTTTCTTATTTATCAAGAATATATTGATATCTTCTATGGGTTGTTTCCTAGTCTTCCCCTAATAATTTTAAATTTATTTTTTAATTACAGTCATACATGGGGACAATCCTACGTCAAATACTCCATATAGAATGGAAGAGATTACATTGAATGAATTTTAGAATAAATTATAAGAAAATATAGATAAGGATGGATTCAGCCTAGTACTTCACCATGGGTTGGACCTATTTTCTTGCTAATAATAAATATGTGTAAATGCATGATTGTATTTATTATCATGATATTAAAAATATCACTATTAAGAACAAGGACACTCTTCCCCATATTGATTTTATGCTTGATAAATTACAAGGAGGTATATATTTTTCTAATATTGATCTTCGATTTGGATATCCCCAGATGAGGGTTATGTAGGAGGATATAACCTTTCTATCCTTCTATATGAGGTATGATCATTATGAATTTATAGTAATGAAATTTGGACTTACCTATGATCTTGATAGCATTATGGATTTACTGAATAATGTCTTTATATATTATCCTAATCAAATTATTTTAGTATTTAGATATATTATTCTTATATATTTAAGGTGAAAGGAAGAGAATGAAGAATATTTCGGATTTTCACTAAAGACCCTAAATAAGGAGAAATTATTCTATATTTATCATTTGTGAATTTTTGTTTCAGAATGACTCATTATTGGGTTATATAATATTAAGTGAGGGTATATCAGTGGATCCTTCAAAGACGAAAGTTTTTTAGAAATGGAATAAAATTACCATATTAATTAATATATATAGTTTTATTAGGTTGGTTTGATACTACCAAGGATTTATGATATATTTCACATAAATATAAAATCCACTCACCATTTTTACTCAAAATGGGGTTAAGTCCTTATGTACATATAAATGTTAAGAGATTTTAAAAGGTCTGAAGAGGAGGTTGGCTGGCGTGTTTGTGTTTATACATACCTGTCATGGAGAATAGTTTTCTTTCTATAATAATGCATAAAATAAGGGAATATTATGCTTCCACATTTAGATTTTCATGGTGATATTCCTATAAATAATTAAAAATTCATGAGTAAAATTACATGACACATGATTTGGAGTTGGCAATGCTAAATTTTTTATTGATGATATAAATAAATTATTAATATAGTAAAAGTTGTGATATATATACTAATGATAAATTTTTAATGAATATATCAATTAATAAATAGTTTAATATGTTATTCATAAGTAGGTTATAGTTGATCAATGATTATTACTACTTAATACATTACCACTGTGGGAATAAGAACATGGTGGATGATTCATTGAGTCAGAAAGACCATTAATGTTTTTCAAGGATTAGGATTCAATGAGATCCAATATATATGAATTTTGAGAAGGTAGATATTGAAATTCAAGTAAAATGGTATATATATTATCTTTATCATATGAATTTTTAACCATCCATCAAATAAATTATTAATAAGGAAAAAAATAAATATGTGTAATTGATATAGAAACCAATAATTTTCTTATATAACATATTTACATCATTTGATTGAAAAAGTATAAAATCATTACACAACTAAGATCCAAAGGATTAGTGTCTTGGGAAAATTAAAACCATATATAAAAAATAAAAAATAAAACAGATATATTTATTTAATTCATTCTTCCCTAGCTTCTTATTGGCCCTTGTTTTCTGCTTAGTACAAGTAATCACCAGAGGATATACATCAAATAAAGGGGTGATATAAAAGCTGAGAAAGAGGATAGATAAGAACATGAATCAATATAACATGGGTGATAATAATAATCAGAATCATTACATATAAATATGATTGTAATCATGATATAAATAAATAAAAAATACTTCTAATGTGGCAGTATATAAAAATGAAACCACATGTCTTAGTGGTCAACTACCACACATTGTTGTGAATGAATCTAGCATCATGGTCACACATATTTAACTTTTTATCATGAGATAAATCAAATTAACCAATTAATTGAAGATGTTGATAATTATAGATTCACCCTTCAAAACAGACATTTACATTGCGCTATATAATTCCAGGCGCACCCATCACATCATAACATTTACATTATCATGCACGCCACAAAGAATGTATATTAGTCTTGGAAAAAATATATACCATGGAATGAAATGTGTTTCATTTCATAAATCATAAATTCATGAATAAACATTGGGTTACAAGAAATAAAGAAGGAATAATTTTCATTTTATAAGATTCATCAATTTTGAGTGAAGAAGAACAATCTCACAATAATTAAAAGATCTTTTAAAAAAATAGAGTTACTTTGGAAAAAAATCATTTCATTTTCCATAAAACCAAATTGGTAACATGTGTATCCTATAAAAGATAGTATAATGATGAAGAAATTATATTTAAGAAACATTAAAGGAATTTCCATATTAAAATTGTTGGGAAATAAGGAAAACACAAAGGAAGAGAGTTGGGTTTGATAATTCCCCGTACCTTATATCCGAATTATTTATTCACAGTAAAATCCCATTTAGTCACATTATATTCATTAATTACCCAAAAAAAAAGTTTTTATTCATAAATGGATTCATTATAGTTTTATTATAATCATTTATATAATTTTTTATGAGATATAGAGTTTAATTTCCTCATCCGGGAGTGTTTATCTTCTAATTTTTCATGACCAGTTCACTTATATACATAAATAAAAGTTCCTATAAAATCATGAAAAATATAGAGAATTTTTATTTTAAGTTATTAATGATAATGAATTTTTTTAAATAATCCTTTAAATAATTTTAATATGTTTTATGAGATTTAATCATTAGGAAAACGTTAATGATGATCGTTTTAGGTTAATTTTAGTGGTTTACAATCCCAACGAACCTGTTTTGTTTTATCATTTAGTAATATATATATATATGTCAGTTATAGAAAATTAAGACGGTTTTGAAATAAATTTTAAAATACTTTTCGACAAATATAATGGTTTTATTAACATCCTTGAATATTTTAAAGGAAAATGAAATTGCATCGCTTAAGATGTCAGAAAACTGACACATCACGGGCTACGATATAATTTTTAGAAGAAAATAGAGAGATACAGAATTCATGTGATGAATCAAAAATTAAAATGAAAGAATTATATTATATAAAACATACTGGATTTATCATAAAATTTGTATCAGATAAACATAGGTTAAGATAAGAAACTAAACGAAATTGAAAATAATGTAAACAAACTGAAGGGGATTTTACCTCTTGGATTTATCCTCCCTTAGAACCTCATTTGGGAAAAAGTTTTGGTCTTTTGGTGATACAAAGAGATCCTATAATTGGGGGAGGGTATAGGGAAGAGTATTTGTAAAATTTGGACTAGGATAAAATCTTTCAATATTTGAGGAAAAAATATGGTGAGGGGTAGTATTTATAGTGGAGTAGAGGGGTGTTTTATCATTATTATATTAATTGTTCATTAATTTTGGTTAAATACTATAAAATAATGGTGAATTATCAATTAATATATTAAAATAGTGATGTGGAGGTTTTTATTTTGGGATTACATCACCCATACATCATCTATGACTCTATAATTCATGTATTTTGCTTTTATCGTAAATTATTGTATTTTGCTGTTCATAAAATTTTCATGTATTTTAGAAGAATAACAAAAATAAACACTAACAATTTTTCACATTTCAAATTGAAAAATAAATATAATTTTTTGAAAATAATTTTTTAAATATGATTAAATTACTTTTTAATTAAAATCATCATTTATTTGAAAAATATAGATTTTAAAATTATACCTGATTTTATAATAGTTTCAAAATTAAATTTAGTTATCATAAAAGTATCTCAATATTATAAGACATGAAAATATTGAGTTATTAATACATTTTATAAAAATAAATTTTCTTTTTAATATCTAAATTAATCATAAAATTGTAATTAAATATTTATGAGTTACAAAAATACCCAAAAAAAGTTGTTAATTTTTAAACATTTATTAACATAGAATTTGATTTCATTACACCATAATTTCATTTATAATACGTTGTAATGTTATTTATACTTTCATGGGTGATTTAACTATTTATTTTTCTGGATAACTATTCGTAAAGGTAATATTACTATTCCTAAGTTCAAGTTACTATTTTATAGGTGTTGGTTCCTCAACATATAGAAACACTTCTTATTTCATTAATTATTCAATTATAAACTATTTTTATGGAATATAAGTGATTTTATGTGATTTTTATTATATGATTGTACTATAATAAGGGATAAATTCAACTTGTAAATTTTTGGGTCATTACATTCATCCCCCCCTATAGAAACTTCTCCCTTAAAATTTAATTTTACATGACCAGGGGTGGGTACTTTTCCTTCATCGCATCCTCTGGTTACAATGTTTATTTTTCATATTTATGGTTCCTACAAAACAATTTGACATGGTGGGTTTTCTTGTTGTGTACAACCTTTTCTCTCCACCCCGGAATCATTACTAGCGGCTCCTGATAAGATAGACCGTCTTCTAGCAGTACCACCCATGATTTTAGTACATGTGAGAGATCTGGTATGTACTTCCTCATGAGAGATGCATGAAACACATCATGAAATTTAGTCATATTCGGTGGAAGTGAAAGTTTATAGGCCACGAATCCTACGTGATCAATGATCTTAAAGGGAAAAATATACATCTTCCTTAGCCTCCCTTTATTTCTAAACTGCGTGACTCTCTTGTATAGTGATATTCAAAGGAAGAAATTATCTCTAATGTTGATCTCCAAGTCCATTCAATGGTTTTCAGCATATCTCTTTTGATGACTTTGAGAAGCTTCGATATGTTTCTCGATGGGATGAACCCTCTCTGTCATATCTTTTTTAAGATTAGGTCCAAGTATATTTAATTCTCCAACATCATCCCAACAGGTTGGAGTTCTACATTGTTTTCAATACTAATATTTATATAGAGCCATCTGAATACTCCACTGAAAGCTATTGTTGTATGAGAACTCAAAAAATGGAATATGTTGATCACATTCTCCATTGAATTCTAATGAGACGGCTCTTAGTATATATTCATTCATCAAAACAATCCTTTCAGATTTCCCATTATTTTGGGGGTGATAGGTTGTGCTGATATTTAATCCAGTACTGAATGAATGTTGAAGTATCATCCAGAATTTAGATGTGAATCGGGGATAATGATTAAAGATAGTCGACTTTGGAAACCCATGATGTTTCACCAATTCCTTCACAAATATCTTTTCAAGTAGTTTAATTGATAGATCTTCACAAATAACGATAAATTGGAAAGTCTTGATGAGTATGACCACCACAAACCATATCACATTATTTACTTAGGAAGTATTTGGGAGACCAGTGATGATTCCATGGTGACATTCTCCCATTTCCACATGGGTATAGGAAAAGGTTGCACCATCCCATTGGAATCATGTCACTCTACTTTAAATTACTAACATATCAACTACCTTGAGATACATTCTGCAATCTCCTTGTTAAAATTTTCCCACCAAAAGTGTTCTTGATGATCACGATACATCATGGTACTCCAAGGATGGATAGGAAAAGTTGAGCTATGTGTGTTATCAAATAGATCCTTCTTTATCCCATGTGATGAATGAACACAATGATTCTTTAGAAACCAAATAAGAACATCATAATTGATTTATAACTCTTTCATATTCCCTTTATTTATTACATTCACCTTATTTTGTAACTCTAGATCATTCCGTTGTGATTCTTTAATCTTCTATTAGATATATGGTAGGGATATAATTTTGTAAAGGTTGGATTTATTCCCTGCTGTTATGATTTCCAAATCCATCCATTAGATATGCATGAAAATTGGGTCTTTCTCAATCCAAAACATGGATATAGTAGTAGGTTCTTTTCTTTTAAGAGCATAATCTACCTTCTTTGCCCTACCAGGATGATAGTGAATAGATAAATCGTAGTCCTTGATTAGTTCTACTGTATTTTTTTATCGCATTATTATCTCTTTTTTTGTGAATATATACTTTATTATAATGTGATTAATAAATATGTCACAATTATTACCATATATGTAGTTCCTCTATATTTTCAAGGAAAAAAAATCACAGCTTCTAACTCCAGATCATGTGTCGGGTAGTTATGCTCATGGATATCCTGCTACTGAGAATCATAGGCAATCAAATTATCATTTTTCATGAGTACACAACGCAATAATTTCTTTTAAGCATCAATTTATATCACAAAAAATTCTATACTTTTTGTTAATGTGAGTGAATGTGCAGTGATCAACCTCTTATTTAGATCATTGAATCTTTCCTCACATTCTTCTGTCTAGACATACCTTACCCCTTTCCTTTTTAACTTATTTAGTCGGCAAGAAAACTATGAGAAATTTCTTACAAAATGTCGATAGTACCTAGATAAGATAAGAAAACTACATATTTCACTGACAATAGAGGGTATGGTCTATTCCTCAATTACCTTTTGTTTTAATGGATCCAATGAAATACAATCACATGTGATGAAATTTCCCAAGTGTGTCTTGCTAAATCTAAAAGTCCCACATGATGAACTTGGCATACCACTCCTCCTTCCGTAATGTGTAAAACAAAATCCGTATATGTTCTATATGTTCCTCCTTTCTCTTAGATTAGATTAGAATATTTTTGATAAAAACTACCAAAATGTATTCGAGGTAATGTCTGAAGACACTATTAATCAAATTCATGAAGATTTTAAGGGAATTCGTATGTCTAAAAGGCATCACCAGAAACTCATAATTCCCATACCTTGTACAAAATGAAATATTCTGAATATCTTACATCTTCCCCAATATCTAATGATATCCAAAATATAGATCCACCTTTGAGAAGTACTGAGATCCGTGCAAATGCTCGAACATGTCATTAATCCTTGGAAGATGATACTTGTTTTTATGGAGATCATGTTGAGTTACCGATAGTGGATACATATCCACAATGATCAATCCTTCTTCATAAAAAAGAGAATTGGAACACCCCAAGGTGATTCACATGGGAGTGTGAACCCTTTTTTCAAATACTCTTGCTACTACTTCTTTAACTACTCTAGTTTGATAGGAGCCACCCTATAGGGACATATTGATATAGGAGTACCTCTGAGTATGAGTTGTATCAAGAAATCTACCTCACAATTTTGGGGATGTCTGGGTAACTCTTCAAGAAATACATCACTTTATTCCCTCATAATGGCCATATCCCTATGGTTGATATATTCTATTGACTCAACTATTTGATCAAGGTATGCTTCTTCCCTCTTAATCAACACCATCTCCGTTTGAGGATTTTCCAAATAACATTGAAGACATTACTTTCATTTATAGAGGAGAATGGTATGGTTCATAATACGAAATGTTATTTCCATTTCTTGATAGTTTATATGTGCTCTATATAATGACTTCCAATCCAGTCCCCATATAGAGTCAAATTACACTAAGGGATGTTTCAACGTATTCACTATAAGAATCTTACCACATATGGAAATAGGAGAATATTCCAACACTTGGGTTGTAATTATTTCACAATATGGTGTTTTTGTAGACATCTCTACATCAACTTTTCTTGGTTTTGAATCCATTTTTCAGGAAACTTTTATGATAAAAAGGAATTCATATAACAATAATCAAATAAGACTTTTTTCATTCTTGAGTTAATTGGATGTGTACCTTTTAGGAATTTATTTTCTTAATCCACTTTATTAGTAGTAATGGCATAATCCTTTCATTTATCCTTTGGATTTGGTGGTTGTTGATGCTAATTATGCTTGAGGACTTACGGTTTAGTGCACTAGATTTCACTGTTCTCTTTCTCTTTGTAGTTTTAGCATTGGACCATGGGTGGTTCCCTTCTTTCCCCCACCACATTGTCAAGATTTTTTATATTTATTTGATATTGAAGATCTTGGTGGCCTTCTCTCCCACAATTGAAAAATTTTACCATCCCATTGAGGCAGTTCCCGTGACGCCTCTTCCAACATTTTTGACACGTGGGTGGTTGAGTTTTCATTCCAATTTTCCCATTATATCCACCAGCATGAAATTCCATTTGTCATCTGTATTCACCATAGACATGGGACCATTCTCTAAAGTCTATCTTAACTTTCAGATCACATTGAACAAATTCTTAATAACACAAAAAATTATAGATTTTATAGAGGATTTAGAAGGTGTTTTTTTAAACCACTAAGGATTCTATCAAGTTATTTATCATTATTGACAAGAAACCCAATGAATACCTTTTAAGACTTGTGAAATTTTCTTCGTAGATCATGATAGATTGTACATAATTTTTATTCATATATACGAATTATCAACCCATCATTTTATATTTATTTGAATGGAAATACTTCTTATGAAACATTATCATAACGTCTAACCATCCTATCTCTTTAATTTCATTAGTTATTTTGGTGTTCTAAATAAACACCCACCATTGGTCGGAAGCTCCATATAGATGATAAATGGAAAGAGTCAAATTCATCATATCAGAACAATGATGTTCAAAAAATATTTTCTCTATTTAGTTGACATAATATTCTATGATTAATGGATAGAAATATCCACTAATCAATAGTATTCATTTCCATATAAAGGACACGATATATAGTTTCTCACTCTTAGGTGAAGGTGGGCATTCCACATTATTCAAGTTATTATTCATAACATGAGACAGTTGGGTAAGAATTTCCATGAAAGTTTGAACTCCATAAACTATGGAATTAGGGTTGTCATTTGGGAAATTACTTTATTGTCCCTCACATAGGTTTTTGGACTATTTTCTCATGGTTCCCCCTATTTTATAAAAATGTACTGGTTTGAAAAAGCAGAAGTTAACAAGTAATGAACAAATAATTTATTCCTATGTGAAATTATGTCTAAAGGCATATCTTATGGGATCTGTATGTTTATAATTTTATAAAACAAATATTCTGGGGTGATTACTTATACATAGTCTAATATAAAGGGGTTTCAATGAGATTATCTAATACTAATTCCAAAATTAACTAAATCGTGATCTGATACCAACTATAGTGGCCCTGATTTTTCTTACATAACTTATTACATCTTTTTATAGAAAAACCATAAAATTATTACACCACCAGGATCCAAAGGTTTAGTGTTTTGGAAAAATGAGAAACATATATGAAATTTAAAAAATAAAACATAAACATTTCTTTAATTCATTCTTCTCTATATTCTTATTGGCCTTTGCATTCTCTTTATTACACGTAATGGATATAAATAATTGTAAGGGTTGAGATAAAAGGCCAATTAGTGGATAGATAAGAACATGAATCAATATAACATGGGTGAGAATAATCACTAATATAATTAAATAGGAAATTGATCATAATAATGATAGGAAGCAGTAAAAAAATATTTGTAATGCGGAAATGCATAAAAATTAAATATCATGCATTAGAGGTTATCTAATACACAAAGTTGTGAATAAATATAGCCTCATGTTCACACATATCTCAACTTTTCTTAGGAGATACATCACATTAACTAATGCACTAGAGGACTATATAATTTTGGTTTTACCCATCACATTATTTATTTACATTGTGCAATACCATCCTGAGCGCACCCATTACATCATAACATTTACATTATCATACACGCCACAAAGAACATATATCCTTATTGGGAATAAAATAACACATGGAAAGAAATGGGTTTCATTTCATAAATATAACATTCTTGAATAAACATTGGGGTTCCTAAAATAAATCATAAGGTCCCAAATTATTTTAAGTATCACCAATTTTGAGTGAAGAAGAAACAATCTCAATATAATTAAATGATGTGTTTTTATAAAGAGGTGTTCTTTTGGAAAGAAATAATTGCATTTTTTATAAAACCAGATTGGTAACATGTATATCCCAAAAAAGATAAGATAATAATGAATAAATTATATTTAAGGAACATTAAAGGAATATCCATGATGAAAATGGAGTGTAATATGGTAAACCCAAAAGAATAGAGTTGGGTTCGAGAATTCCCCTTACCTTAATGATTTCATAACATTAATATCATGTATAATCACATTGTATTAATTAATCGAAAACTTAAGTACCCTTAATACATTAATTTGATTCATTATGGTTTTATTATGCTTATTTATAGGATTATAGATGAGTTATAGAGTTTAATTTAATTGATTGGCAGTGTTCATTTTCTTTTTTTTTTCATTATCGGTTCACTTGTATTCAGAAATGGAAGTACGTGTGAAATGAGGATAAATATATAGAATTGTTATTATATGTTATTAATTCTATTCCAGCAGTTTACATTATCTTATAAAGAATTTTTTTATATGTTATTCATGTTAATAATCATAAAAAATTTAATGATGATCAGTTTATGTTAATTTTGGAAATTTTTTCGATCCCAACAAACTCATTTTGCATTATCATTTATTATTACGTATATATGTTCATTAAATAACATAAAAAAGGTTGTAATATAAATTTTATAATATTTTTAAACCATTGTAATGATTTTATTAACAATCATTAAGGAATTAATAGAAAATTAAAGTGCATCACCCACTATGTCGGTAAATTGTCAAATCACAGGGGATGATTTAATTTTTAGAAGGAGAGAGAGAGAGAAATGAGTTTGGTGATGGTTATTTCATTAAGATGTTATAATTTAATTATATTAGACATACAAGAGTTATAATTATATTTAGATAAGATAAGACACAAATTATAGAAAAAAATGAATGAAATTGAAAAGAAATTAAAATAAAAAGGAAGTGGATTTTACCTTTTGGATTTATCCTCCTTGAGTGCCACCTTAGAGAAAAGGTGTTTCCCTTTTTATGATACCAAGATATATTGAACATGGGGGAGGTTATAGGAAAGTGTATTGGGAATAATTGGGATAAGGTTAAAATCAATAGATGTATGAGGAAAAGTGGTGGTGAGGGGTGGTATTTATAGTGGAGGAGAGGGGTGTTTTCTCATTATAATATTCATTAGTTTATTGTTTTGGTTTAATACTATAAATTGTTTGAGAATTATGACTAAATATATTAAAATATCAAATTATAGTTCAAAATTTTTGGCTTACATTATCCATAAAACATATATGACTCCATAATTCATGTATTTATCTTTTATTGTAAGTTATCATATTCTACTATTCATCAAAAATCAAATATTTTATGGAAATAAAAAATAATCCTAAAATTTTTTCAATGTGTAGAATTAAAAAATGATCTTAATTAAATGAAAATAATTTTATAAATATGAGAAATTTAATTTTTAATTAAAATCATCATTCACTTAGAAAATATAGTTTTCAAAATTATAACTATTTTTATAACACTTTGAAAAATTACATCAGGTCATATAAAATTATCATAAAATAATAAGACATAAAAATATTATTTTATGAATAAATTTTATGAAAATAAATTTTCTTTTAAATAATTAAATTAATCATAAAATTATATTTTAATATTTATGGATTACAAAAAGAACAAAACATAATTAATAATTTTTAAAACATTTATTCACTTTGATAATGTTATAATTATACCATACTTTCATTTATAAGATTCCTAAATTTTATTTATACCTTCATGGGTGAGGTTACTTTTCATTTGGAAATTTTACTATTCATAAGGTTCATATTGCTATTCCTAAGGTCTAGTTACTATTTCATCAGTATTGGTTCATTAACACCTAAAAATCCTTCATATTTCAATAATGATTTGTTTTTAATGTTTTTATTATTATTTATAAGTGATTTTATGTAATTTAAATTATATAAAATTACTATAATAAGGGATAAAACCTACTGATAAATATTGGGTTCATTAAAATTACATAAGTGTGTGAGGGATGTTTTTTATTTCAACCATGATCATACTTTAATAATATATTTTGGAAACTGAGAATGTGGAATATTAATATTAGAGTTGAGGAAGACGATGTTGGATAAAGCTCATAGTTCATCATTCTATATTCATTATGAAAAATTTATGATGCATAAAGATATGAAAGAGTATTTCGGGTGGGATAACATAAAATGGATATTGTCGAGTATGTGATATGATTACTAGAATGTCAGTATGTTAAGGATAAGATACTGAATTATACGGGTTATGTCATAATCATTACCCATATTAGAAATAAAATAGGAAACCATTTACATGGATATCACTGTCAGACTCCCAAAAACAACTAAATGGGATAATTCTATATAAGATGTATTCGATTTCCTTATAAAATAAATGTATTTTATTTCCATGAGAGAATATCTCATTCTTGATAAGCTTTCATATTTATAAATTAAGGATGTTATAATATTTTATTGAGGACCACTCTCAATTTTATCTCATCATGATCTATTGATTACATTTACAATGTTGATAATACATTTATAGGCTCTGGATATAGAGTTGAGTTATAGAACTAGTTATCATCCCTAGATTAAAGTTTAGTCTAAGAAGACTATTAAAACTATAGATTAAATGATGGTAACTTTATCTTTGGACCTCAATGGTTTTTGGGATGAACACATTACATTGGGGGAATTTTATTACAATAATTTATTCCACTAAGTTATTCATATGGATACTTAAGAATATTTTAATGATAAGAAATTAATATTATGATGTGATGGAATGAAGTTAGGGAAATATTAATATTGCGGCCTAATCTAACTGATTAAATTATACATAAATTTAGATCTATTCTACAATGCATAAGGAAATATCATATTCCAATCAATTTTTATGATAATAGTCATCAATGATATATAAAGTTCTCATTTGGTGAAAATATATTCCTTTGAATTTCTCTCTGGAAGAAGGCTATGAGAATTATAAATAATGGGATAATAAGAACAATATATATCATTCCCATAAAAATTATTTATCATATTGAGATGATATGTTATTAGTTAGTGCTTCAACCAAATAACTCTGATGTTTATGATATATTCCATGTTTCTATTTTGAAGAACTACATACTCGATCTTCACATGTATTGAAATCTAATGTTATACCACTAGATTATGATCTCTCTTATGATTAACAATCAGTCAATATTATGGACTTATAAAAGAATGTTTTATGAAAAAATATCAGTCACTCGCTCAAAATTTTGTAGTGAAACCATATGTTTTACAAATCTATATGGGAACCTGAGGATGTGACAAGGTAGAAGTATCCACAATTTTTTATATTACAGTGGTTAAGATTCAGGGGTGAAATTCTTATATATTTGGTAGACTATAACAACATGAGATTTTATTATATATTTCACTTTAAATTTTTTTGAAGTATTCAATATATTTCATAACACACAACACCAAGCCTTATAGAAAATAAATTATTCAAAAAATATCATTATTTAAATGTGTCTATTATAAAATCAATGTTAAATTAGAAGAATGAATATGATTAACCACATTATGAAACGAATATTTTATTTTCATAATTCAATTTTATTATTTTTACATAGAGTCATTATATAAATTAAATATAAAATTTTCCTCAAACAATTTTTATTATCGTCTTTTTGTAAATAATATAACGAAACTCTAAAAAAATTAGAAAGTGAAGTGGAAAAGATTAAATTAATTTATTAATTAATCATTTCAAAATTTTCTTATAGAATTTTTTTTATAATTTTATTAATTGCAATATTTTTCTGGGAGTAGTGAGAAATGCCTATTTTTATTTTAAACTTTATTTTCACTTCAATAATAAAAAATTTAGATAATTTAAAATTTATTTAAAAGAAAAAAAATTAATTAATATTATTAATAAATAATTTTAATAATTTTAATCAATTTTATGATATAATTTTTTAGAAAACATTTATTACTTAAGAAAACTCTTTTTTGTAAAACTGATTTTCATTGCATTTGGTGAGTTTAATTTAATATTAATTTCTACCAAATATTGAATTTAATTTTATAAAAATTATTTCATATTCTGAATCATCATAATTTATATCATATAATTATTTCTCCTTAATATTATGTCATAATAAATAATAAAAATAATTACTATCTTTTACGACAGTTAAGGTTCAACAGGTTTATCATGGGTTAAACCAAGAGATAATTTTATGCCATCCAATTAAAATAATATAAATTATATTGGATGGATAAATTTCAACCTCATCATATCAAAAATTTGAGCCTCTGTTCATTTTGAAATGTTTTTCTTGAGTATGACATTATTATGTTTTTATCTTTTAAGAAATTTCTAGTGTGTCCTCTCCCAAACATATAAATGGACCCCAACCCTCTCTTCATTACACAACTTTGATATATATGTATTGACCAAACCATGCCCAATTATCTTCTAAAAATCTTTACACATGATCTGTATTATTTTTTCTTATAAAAATTCCATTCCATTGGTTCTTAAATAATAATTTAAAAAAGACCAACTAAATGAAAGGTAATATTCCATCCTAGAATATTTCAAATAATTTCTTCTTCTAACTCTTATAAATCTATGTTATTAATCATAAAATAATGAAATTTATATTCTAAATAAAAGAAAATATTATTATGATTATGGAACCACCATTATCTACCCTCTTCTCCATCAAATTTGATGTGAAAGTATCATTCATGCATATGTGTGGACTACCGCCTCCACATAGTGATAGAATTTATTTTCCATCACTATATTTTATGGATGGTTATTATGATGTTTTAACAGTTTATATATTATATTTATGAAATAATTATACTTTTATAATTATAATATCATATATACCATCTTACCTTCCCATCTGTCTGAAAACAACGTCTTCACTCATACATATGTGTGGACTACAACATCCACGAAACAATGTGATTAATTTTTTACATTCCAAATTACATTAATGGTAATAAGGATAGACTATATTGAATTTATATGATATATATGTATATATATAGGAATTTATAATTATTATTAAAAAGGATAATTATTATTTATTCTTCATTTATTCCTTTAGAAAAGTGAAAGTAGAGTTCATGAATACATACAATATATTGTCTCCATGAATGGAGAAATTCAATTTTCTGTCTCTAACATTCATGAATGATTATAAATATGTATATAATGGGTATGTAAAAATTTATATCTTGAGTAAAAATTTTGTGATAATGGAACTATGATAATGATTAAAAGACCAAAACTTCCAAACTGAAACTTACACAAAGAACGAGACATTTTAAAATCAGAAATAGAGATTTTGATAAAGGATTATTAATAAAATGTTGTTCAAATGTTACAAGTAGATAATATATGATATTATAAGTATGATTATGGTTCTGTTATAAGAGTATAATAGATTTAATTTCATCATACATTAGGTTAGATAAATTTCAAACAATTTCAAACATGATGTAAGATTATATTTCATAATCTCATCATTACTCGATATTATTTATATTTAAGTCCCAACTGGGGGGATTAATTAATCTTTTCATTTTAAAGGAAATTTATTTCATTATAACATGGTTTTTTTTATAAATTACATTTTTTCCTTTTATTCTCCTCTATTAAGTACTCATGATACCTAAAAAACATTTTAGGAAAAAATGACTACATTTTTTTTGGTCGAGAATATTTTTCTTCAACATATATGTTTTTTAAAAATATTTTGCATATATTACTATGATTTTTTGAATTAATGTTCATCTTTGATTAATGTTTTACAAATTCGTTAATGGAATTATTTTTTCACATTATGAATGAGTTGAAAAATATTATAGATCTAAAATGTGAAAGAATGTTTGTTATGATTCACTCGACAAGAACTAAATGGAAACCATGATGACCTCTCACTTTTTAGCACCATAGGATTATAATATGAAACCCTTTATTTATTATTTTCATGTTTATAATGCTTATGGGTGAAGGTTATGTGGGTTATTAAAATGTTGGCAATGATTTTTTGGGCTAAACGGGAGGCCCATAGGCTGCACACTGGTTGTCCAAACTGTGTGGGATCCTAGTAGTGTCCATGCCCTTTGAAAAGTGGTTTTGAGAAATTTGATGTAGTAGATTCAGCATGGTGTGCCCACAGTATGGGATACTATGCGAGGAGTTCATACGAGGTTCTATCTAAGAATTAGCTAACATATGGTTAGCACATGGGTTTTCTGACCATGTAACTAAACCACACATCGAGTCAAAGTGAGATCCTAAAAAAGTGGATCTCACATTTTTTTGACTCTAAGTGGATTGATTTTCCTCCTATGTGTCCCTAACTTGGGATTTTTATCTATTTAATTATGTAGAACCTCTCCCATGAAAATTAGAATCGATATAGAGCCTTTCCATGGCGTTTAGAAGCCAAATTTTTTCAATTAGTGCTTCTTTTATTCTTGTCTCATTTTCTTAGATCTACTTCTCCAATATTCTCTATTTCTTAGATATACCCCTATTGTGGGTAGATCTAAATTTTTTTATTCCATTTATTATTGATTTAGTCATGTTTTTTTATAGGGGTGTATGTATAAGGTGGTTTCATGGAATTCAAACCCGGTTTCTAAAGCATTCTACATCCATTATCGGTTTTCATCAAAATAGTAGAGGTAGGTGGAATCACTCTCAAATCCTCTTAATAAAAATGATTTCAATGCATTAAAATTGATTACCTTATGATTAAATGAGGATTAATTGACTATTTGTATTGTTAAAACCATCTTAAATGTATGTTTCTAGAAATATAAAAAATAGTTTTTCGTAAATAAAGTGCTTGATTCTAGATTTTAAAATGAATATTTTAAAATGAAATTTCTCTAGTATTATGCTAAATGGATTTGATTAATGTTTTTTTGACATAAGTAAATATTTTATTGAAATGTAATGGGTTTTTGGAAAACGTTTTTTTTCAAAGGTTTTCAATAAAAGTATAATTTTATTGACTTGGATTGAATTGGTTTAACACACATGGTTTGGGCATGGGTTTGTTGTGTGTTCATATGCATTGGGATGGATAAGGGAGTAAAGGACTGCCATCAAAAGGTTGGGTTTGATATTGGTCCGAAGTACCCCATCAATTTGTTCTACTATATGACGTCTTAGTTGATGGATAATAGACCACTCACGAGTATAGGGAGGTCTTGGTTGAATACATGGTTGAGAGTGTGGTTAAGTAGATAGGTTATTCCCAAAATGTCATTGAGAAGTGGTTTTAAATCCTTTTTGGTTGATTTTCTAGAAATGTGACTTTCTAGAAAATAGTTTTAAATGACACTTGTTTTTTCATGGTTATAAATGGTTTTTGGAACTAGTTTATATTTAGTTATAAACTGTTTTTCAGAATTGTTTTAGATAAATGGTTTTATATTAATGCTTCTAAGCATTATATACTTTTGGCGTGAGTAGGAAATTCAATGAGGGAAAACCTAATGTGTTTTATACTCACCCCTGATTTTAAACTTTGGTTATTTTGAAGATTATATCATCTAGGACATGGGAAAAGGTAAAGTATCACATGTGTTTAGAACCACCCCATGATAATTGGGTTATTTTGTGATGTTAGATCATAAAGCTTGTTGATCATGGAGTTTAGTATTCATCTTGGTGTCTATATTTGTTTTCAAAAATTTAATTTGATGATTTGTTTTTCTTCGTCTGTTTCACACATTGGATGGTTTTTTATAAATAATGTTGTTGAGTTATCTTTTTATTATTCATTTATAATATGGTGGTTGTTTGGTTTTGGTTTTGGTTTTGTTTTATTCATAAAGGGTAAACAATCCCCCACATATAATGAAACCCTTATACATTTATTTCTAGCCTTTGGCATCTTGGGGATGTCACATAAAGAAAATCAATGACTCACCAACCTATCAAGACTATGAGAATAAGTGGCTCATTATATATGGTATCATCTTGTTCAGACCTTTCTTGAAAAGTGGTTTTCAGTTTACGGGTCTTCAAATTAAATGAATTCTTATCTATTACATCTTTTGGAATCATAGAAAGGAGTAGGATTTTCAGGACATGATATATAGAGCAGAGAAATATGTAGATAACCTTTTTTAAGCTGAACTTTATGTTACTAGTGAGTTGGGTACATAATTGTTTTGGAGATAATTATACGATAGCAGAATCTCATTATCATGGGTATAACCAATGAAACAAGAATCAAATTCATTAGAGGATGGAATTTAGAATTGGATTTCATATTATATTTTGAAAAAATGATATATGATGTGATGTCTTCTGTTGATTTTTGAGAAATGTGAAATGGTTTTCAAATGAACAATTTAGAAAAGGGCATGGTTGGTAAATTTCTAAAAATGGGTTGATATTCACATGAAAGAATGGAATTTTCAAAAATATTTAAAGTTGGAAAACGTTTATTTTGGAATGAAATGTTGTGATAGTTGATGTGAAAAAAATTTAAATGCTAAGAATTAGCTATAAGAGATTGATCTTTATAGAGTTTTTTGTTTTTTTAGAAAATAGAACCCAATAGGCATCATAGAAACGAATCAGAAGAAGCTGGAGATAATTTGGTTTCACCTATGAAATAGGTGATCCAAGAGCTATTTAATAGAATTGACCAAGAATTTTTGGATGTGGACACTGGAAACCAAAGCGATGAGACAAGACATGTGGATGATTCCATTATATTCATGCAGAATATGCCAATTTTTCAGGGTTAATCTCAACCCGACAAGGAGGAGGCATGGTAGAATTGGATTATTTGTATCTTAAATTTCATTATAACACCAGTGGAATTGAATGTAATAGCATAAATGCATATTATTGACGATATTTCACTACAGTGATGTAAACTAGCAGTGTATGATAAACTAAATAAAGTCATTAGTTGGGAGGATTTTGAGGAATTGATCAACAAACAATTCTATCCTCACATGTTCTGGATCAGGATAATGATGGACTTCTTGAGCCTGAAGATGGAAAACCCCTATGTCACTAAATATATGGCTAAATTCATGAATTTAGTGTGATATACACTAGAATTTGTGGATAGTGAGGCCTTCAAGGTACACATCTTCGAATTAGGGCTATGGTAGGAGATTTGATCAATGATTTTGGTTCCCAATATTATAGATTATACATATATAGTGAACAGAGTGACATTGGATGAATGCTATATCTCTGGAACTATGGAAGGATGTAGTATGATGATACCTATGATAAATGGTGGGAACTCAAATGCTGGGATCAAGAAGAAGAGGCACACCAAGTAGTAATGTTGGAGCAGGACTAAAAACAAAATTGATAGATTAGTGAACCTTCAACCACGACCCAAGAGAAAAGCATGTTGTTTCTAATATGGTTCACTTGACCACATTAAGTGAATGAGTATGGAACAACCTATAGTATGTCATAAATATAAGAATATGTGTGTATATTTATCACTATTAGTACAGTGGTCTTTGGTTAGGTGATTGAGACACTTCTTAGGTGTTGAAAGAATATTATGCATCGACATAATGAGAGCAGTAGAATCATTCTCATCAGTAGAATAAATATATCCATGGTGATTTTAGGAAGAAATCCCGACTCCATAGAAAGGGAAATCTTATCAAGGGAATGAGGAGAAAATTGTTGTGATTAAGCAATTGCATGAAGTTGAGTAGATGATTGTGGA
This sequence comes from Viscum album, assembly GCA_963277665.1. Taxonomy (NCBI): domain Eukaryota; kingdom Viridiplantae; phylum Streptophyta; class Magnoliopsida; order Santalales; family Viscaceae; genus Viscum; species Viscum album. Next base: position 1,082,719,668 of record OY728136.1, on the reverse strand, counting down.
TGATAAGGCTGGACAATCTATGGTGAGGTGTACTTTTCTATTGAATTATACCCTAATGAAAATTCTATTTGATATTGGTGTATCACATTCCTTTATTTTTTAATGTATTGTTGATTTCCAAAGTTTGAAATTTGAGATGATTTCCTCTCTATTAAAACATAAAACTCCTCTCGGTAAAATATAATGTTGATACTTCATGTGTAGAGAACGTTCTCTAAATGTTGATGGATATGAGATGTAGTGGGACTTATCAGTGATGAAGATAGATGTATTTGAGGTAGTCCTGGGTATGTATTGGTTAACAACATTCAAGGCTCACATCGACTATTATATAATAATAGTTAGTTTCACAATTGAGGATGTTGCCGATTGTATATTCAGAGGAGAATGAATTGTAAAGACAGGTGAAACAAGCTTGTTGGAACCATAAGTGGAAAATATTTCTTACAATTTGGTGGTGTTGACCATGGCATTGATAAAAGACATCAAGAATATCTGTTTTCCAGTATTTTTGGATCAATTTCTAGATGTCTTTCCGAAGAACATCATAGGGTTACCACCACATTGGAAGTGGATCCTATGATTGATCTCCTCCCAGGGACTAGTCATATTTCCCTTCTATATTATTGGATGTAATAAATAGAGATAAGTCAATTTAATGTGCATATAGTAGATCTGGAAAGAAAATGATTCATTCATCTTATCACATCTCTGTGGGAAGCACTAGTCTTGTTTGTGAAGAAAGAATATGTAACTATAATGATGTGTGTGGATTGTCATAATATCAACAATTTTATGTAAAATAATATATATTCACTTCCAAATATTGATGACATTTTTGATCTATTTAGGGGAGATCAGTAGTTATCTAAGATTAACTTTCGATCAGGATATCACCAATTGCAGGTTTGTAAAGAGGATATTCATAAGTCATCTTTTAGAAGTAGATATGAACCTTATCAATGCATAGTAATTCCTTTTAGTCTTATGAATGCACCAACAGACTTCATGGATTTGAAGAATAAGATATTTTAGAGATATATAGATTCTTTTTTCCTGGTTTCTATTGATGACATATTGGTGTATTCTAGGATAATGGCTGAGTATGAGAAACAATGAGAGATAGTGTTGGGAATCATGAGAGAACACTAGTTGTATTAGAAAATAATAAGTGTTATTTTTAGATAAAATAGGTATGCTTTCATCACCTTGTAATTTTTCAAAAATATCTTTCAATAGATCTAAAGAATATATAACCTTTTATCTCATGGAAACCAATGAAAAATGACTTTGAGATACAAATATTTCTTGGTCACACTGGTTATTATTGATTCTTTGTTTGTGACTTCTCAAATCTAACATCACCAATGATAGCTTTGAAAAAAAAATATTTCTCACTTCAAATGGTTTGAGGAATTCAATAAATCTTTTCATGAGATAAAGGTTCTCCTGACATGAAAACCCATCTTGATTTTGTTGGAATCAAGATAGGGATATGTGGTGTATTCAAATGCATGGGGGTCTGGGTTGGGATGTGTTCTCATGCCAGAAGACCACATGGTTTCTTATGGTTCAAGGAATTTGATATTTTATGAGCATACTTACATAACACATGATTTGGAGTAATCTACAATCTTTCGTGCCTTGAAAACATGGAGTCATAATCTCTTTTATGAGAAGTTTATGGTGTTCATAGATTATAAGAGCTTGAAACATATTTTATCATAATGGAATTTGAATCTAAGGAAAAGGAGATGGATTAAGTATCTCAAGATGTTTGAATTTGACTTGATGTGTACCCAAGGAAATGGTAATTCAATGGTCGATGCATTAAGCAAAAATTCATATTCTTAGTTGGTAAAAGAAGCTTCAAATGAGTGGTTATTGATGTCAGTCCTAACCGATATGCATTTGGATTTTGAAGACCGAGGTGATTTTGTGGATTTATTTTCAGTTTCCATGATTCCTAATTTGGTAGAAATTGTTAAATAGGAAAACAATTCTTATGTGGAAATCCTAATTAAGAGTTCAAAACTCAATGGTGGGGAGACCATTCAGGGTTATAGAATTTATGGGATTTTGTTTTTTTTTCAATGATTGAATTATTTTAACTATGGATTTCAATGACCAAGTTATTCATGCTTACCACAATTCCATATGGGTTGTACATCCAGGAATACAGAAGTTGTATAAGGATTTCAAGACACAGTTTTTGTGGATCTGCATGAAATAGAAAGGGGATGAGTTCGTTTCAATGTTCTTAACTTATTAGAAAGTTAAGGCCAAACATCAAAGACCTGTGGGTATGTTTCAGTAATTACCTATCCTAGTGTGGAAATGGGAGAAGATAGCTAGGATTTTGTAACAGGTCTCCCAAGAATGGTACATAAACATGATTCCATATGGATTATAGTGGATCAACTCACAACGTTGGCCCATTTTATCCCTATTAATAAAACTAATCTGGTGGAGGATCTATCCATGATCTATATCCAAGATGTATTAAAGAGACATGGAATACCCATTTTGATGGTCTTGTGTAGAGATCTGAGGTTCACATCTCATTTTTGGATATCCTTACAAAAATCCACTAGGACCTAGTAGACAATGCATATAGAATTTCACCCTCAGACAGATGATCAACCCTAAAGGATTATATAGATGTTTGAAGAAATTTTTCTATGTCACAAAATTGATTTTTTTTGGATGTTGAGATGAGCATATACCCTTAGTATAATTCACCTATAATAATAGCTTTCATGCCTCAAAACATAAGGCTTTGTGTGAAGCATCATATGGGCATCCTTTTCGTTCTCCACTTCGTTGGATGGAAATTAGTGAGAATTCATTATTTGGGCTGACAATTGTCCATGAAATGATATAGAAGATTCAATTGATCAGAAATAGAATGTAAACAACTTAGAGTTGTCATAAATCGTATGAGGATCATCATCAAATACCGTTGGCATTCGTGATGAGTTATCATGTGTTCTTAAGGATCTATCCAAGGCTAAAAAATTATTGTTTTTGGAAGTATAGAAAGCTATTGCCTCGATATATTGGACCTTTTGAGATATTTTTATAGGTCGGAGAGGTTTCATATAAGTTTCCATTAAAAACACAGTTTAGTTTGTTTCATAATGTGTTCCACATATCATAGGTGAAAAGGTATCATTTATCTTGACAATATGATTAGATGGGATCATGTTGACCTAGATCCAGATGTTTTGTTGGTACATATCCTGTTTCATATTTTTGATAGGAAACTGAATGTATTTTTTGTAAAAATCATTAGTTTAGTGTGTGTTTTATGGAAACATGATCATATTTAGGAAGAGACTTTAGAATGAGAGAATGAAATGAATGAATAGTGACCAAAACTCTTTTCAGGCAAGGAAGGATTTCTACTTTATAGGGACAGAAAGACAAATGGTGGGGAGAATGTAGCACCAAAATTTTTTTTATGTAACCATTTATTTATGCTTTTCATGTATATAATTTTTAAGGGTGGTGGTTGGGAGAGTTTGGAGAATGTTTTGAATGTTTTTGGGGCTAGAGGGGATGTGTACGTGCTGCGTATGGGTTTTCCAAACCATTCAAAAGGCTAGTAGTAACCATCCTATTTAAAATTTGGTTTTGGGTAATTTGAGGTAGTAGCATTGGCATGGTGTGAGCTTGGTTAGGGAGACTTTGTGACAATTCCATGAGAGGGTCTACCCAGGAAGCAGCTAATGCATAGTTAGTGCACCGTTTTTCTAACCGTGCAACTAAACTTTGCAAGGGGTCAATGTGAGATCCTAAAAAAGTTGATACCAAACATATTTTACTCTAAATGGGTATTTATTCCTCACACGTGGCCCTAACTCGGGATTATTCTCTATTTAATGTTGGAGAACCTCACCCAAGAAAATTGGAATTGATATAGAGCCTTTCTGTGGTAATTTGTAGCCCAATTCAAGTAGTAAGTGATTATTCTTTTCCATTATTCTCAGTTTCTTAGATCCACACCCATTGTGGGTAGATCTATGACTTTGGAAGCCATGTATGATTGGTTTTTTCTTGGTTGTTGATAAGGGAAGATATCTGAGGTGGTTTAGTGGAATTTTTACCCGGTTTCGTGAGTGTTCTTTGTTTTTTTATGTTTTCATCAAAACGGTCAAGGTAGGTGGCTTACATCTCTTCTCCTCTTGGTATAACTCAATGGAATGATTTCAAATTAATTACCTTGTGATTAAATGACAATGAATTGGATATTTGTTGATTTTTAGAAACCATATTGAATGTCGGTTTGTGGAATCTAGATAATAGGAGTTCTAGAATAAAGTGATTGGTTTGTGTTGTTAAAATTATGATTTTAAAATGTTATTTTTTTTAATTATGGTAAATGGATATGATTAAAGTGTTATCAATAAAAAGAATGAATTTTTTGAAATGAAATGGGTTTTTAGAATTGGAATATTTAATGATTTTAAATAAATGAATTGTTTTGTTGAAATTGGTTGAAATAGTTGAACACTCTTGGTTTTGGCATGGGTTTGGCATGGTTTTTGGTGTGTGTTTATATGTATTGGGATGGAAAATAATGTGAAGGACCCCTGTAAAAAGAATGGGATAGTTATGGGCATGAGGTACCATGCTCAATGTGGTCCACTTATTGATGGTTTAGTGGACAGATACCTCACCGCTCATGAGTATAGGGAGGTCCATGTTTCTTGTATGGTTTGGAGTGTGGTTTAGTGGAATGGTTATTAAAAAATCATATTGATAAATGGTATTAAATAATTATTTTTTTTATTTACGATAAATGTGAATTTTTGGAAAACTGGATGAAATAGAACTTTTTCACTCTTGGTTATAAATGGTTTTTGGAACTTGTTTATATTTAGTTATAAAATGTTTTGATGAATTATTTCATATAAATGGTTTTATATAAATGTTGCTAACTTTTATATCCAAGTGGAGTAAGTAGGGAAGTCATTGGGAAAAACCTAATGAGTTTAAACTCACCTCTAATTTGGAACATTGGTTCATTTGAGGATGTTTTCATCCAGGACATTGGAAAAGGTAAATTATCACCCATTTTTAGCACCACATCGTGATACATAGGTTGTTTGGTTATTTTAATGCTTGGATCTTGTGGATAATGGGGTATTATTGTCATCTTAGAGTCTATTGTTGTTCATATTTTTTCTTTTATGAATATTTTTTATTCTTTTGTTGCATACTTTGGTTGGTTTTCTTATAAATGTTTTTATGGATTTGTCTTTTAATTAATCATGCATCATGTGGTGGTAGTTTGGTTTTGGTTGTGGTTGTGGTGTTATTTTTAATGGGTAAATTATCCCCCACTTGTATTGAAAGCCTTTTACTTTGTTTCCAGCGTCTGGCGTCTTGGGGATGTCACTTCAGGCCACGTAATGGATCACTGAACTCTCTAGAAAATGAAAATAAGTGGATAATTATAAATTGTTTTAAAGATTCCCATTAAAGTTTTCAAGTGTCTTTTAAAATAATTCTTTCCTAATATTTTGGAAAATATTATATTTTTATTGAATATTTCCAAAATAAAAAATTCATTTTATTATAGGAATCCACCAAGGATCTTTTAAAATTAGTTTCACTTATAATAACATCCTTTGATGAATTATGTACTTTTGTAAGGATATAATCTAATGTACCAACTAAATTACTTCTCTAGATTGTTTCTGATCAGTTTGACATTGGAAAAATATTTCCATTAAGTAGGGTATTTATTCATATATTGAATTTTTATTATTATTAAGGAATGTTGATTAATTTTTATTTCTCATTCAAATGTGAAATGAATTAAAATTGTTAAATGATTTGTGGGATACAGAATTACATATCCCCTATATGCATCATTATGTCTCATGAGACAAAATAGGGATGTTATTTTGGACAAGGCCTTACCCATTTATGTAATATGTCTTGGAATAAGGCCCTAACATTATGTATTTAGATTTCCCATGTTATTTATTACCGTATAATAAATTCTATTGTTGATACCCATGGGGTTATTCAAATAGTTATGTCATAAATTTATAATTATCAATATCATGTGACTATTTATACAACATTATTTGATAATTATTTACTTCTTCCATATACTCTATGCCTAATTAATTCTACGATAGAATATATAGTGTTCATTCACTTACTAAGAATATGACCTCATCTATTTCATACGTACCTTTACCCAAATTTCTAGGATGTTTACTATGAATGATATGAAAGGATATTATATAGGGAATAATGATGTTCTAAAAGAAATAATTTTTTTTATTATATGTTTTAAAATGTAATGTGAGATTCAAGTATGTATCTGGTTTACCATTAATACTAAAATATTCAGTCCTTTGTTATGTGATCGCTTGAATCGAGTAAAAATTACATAATGTAACCAATGAATCTATGATAACAGGTTTTTGGTATAAAAAAATTCAACTCAATGTCCATTTTTTCTTCAAAACAATGATTATTAAATTTAAACATCTATTTAATTCAAGTACCTTTTGCCTCATTTATCAACAAGCCATCTATGAAGAAAGGGAGACATTACTATAGATACTACTCATCCTTAGGTCCGATAAAAAAACATTAGATAACATTTGATGAACAAAAAATCTAGTAAGGGATATAAATTTTAATGGAACCCATTAGTACATTAAAAAGTTATGAAATTAATAATAAATTAGGCCATTTTTTACATAATTATCATTCAGTAAAAAACATATTTAATTAGTCATGAAAAAAACTGTATTAACTAGATTTATTCAAAAAAAATTCCTAATAAATTATAAAAGGAAAGATAATAATAATGAGTGTTTGTTAGAAAATATGCTAACCCATTAAAATATTTTCCTTCAAAAACATATATTTAATCAATAGAGGTGTTATATAATTTCATAAAATATATGTTAAATGATAACCATGTAAAATAAAATGATTTCCATAAAAAACTCTTTTATAAGAATGGGAAGGTCATGTATGTTCCCTGGGACATTATCTTCATAGAATCCTTACATGAACCCCTATAAATGTAATGTTCTGCTAGGTCAATTCTAACAAAATTATTTGGTGAATAAATCAGTACCAAATGGATTAGAGACCTATATCGGGCTCACACAACATTATGAGATATATCGGGCTTACCTATAACCGTAAAACATTAAAGGACTATAAAATACAGAAAACACATTAAATTCAGTGTTTATATTATAAAATATCATAAATTTATCTATTTAAAAAACATGCAAAAAATATTTTAAGTTATCAACTAGAAATAAGTATAAAAATCCATTTTCATTGAAAAATCGTAAAACTAAAATTTCCAAGAAGAACATTAAAAAATATTTTATTTGAAAAATCATGAAATGTTATAGAGGAATATATTTAATGAATAATATCTATAAAGAAAGGAAATTCTATTCACTCTACAGTCATAAAAAAATTTACTTGTACACTTAAAAATGATATATAAAACGTTAAAACTATACCATTTTAAACCACTATATAGAATGTCAATAATATTTTAAAATTAAATTAAAAAAATATGTGAATATAATAATAATACACTAGAAATATTTTAAGAAATGTGGATGTAGGGGAGAATGTTTAACAACCTCGGTCATGAAATAATAGATCAGTTTAATATTTATTATTATTCATACATTATGTAATTATATATACATATTAAATATATTATGTAATTATTAAAAAAAATGGAAGTGGTTTTATTAAGTCATTTTTTAAAATTATTTATTTACAATTTTTATTTTAAAATTATAGAATATTATTTTTACAAAATAAATTTCATTTTTAAATTCATCATTTCATTATCTTCTTAGGATAATGTTTTTGAAATTCTTTAAGAAAAATTTGATTTTTTAATGAATAGTGAAAAATACAATTTTTTTTGATAAATGTATATTATTTTAAATTATTTACAAGGTAAAATTAGGGATTGGATTAGTTTTAAATTTTAATTAGTTAAATTTGAATTAAAATAAACCAATTTTTGGTTTTAAATGGATTTTAGTTCTGATTTTAGTATAAATTCTTTTCAAATTTTAAAAGGGAATTTTTTCAAAATACTATTTTTGGATGCATATTTCTGAATTAATGAAGAATTAAATTTAAAACCATCCATGTTTATAATTTTGAAAATTTTATTCCATATTTAGAATCAGTGGGCCTAAATTTAGTAAATTCTTCCCTTTTTTGGACAATATTAATATTAACCATAATAATTTTATAACTACAGTAATTGGGTAAATTGGGAAATTTAGGTTAAAGATAAATAGATAAGAGTTATTTAATGACCAAAAATATTAACTAAATATTATTTAATGAGGTTATATATAATATAATCATTTAAGGTTTTAACTTTTTACTTTTGTGTCCATTTATAAAAGAATATCACCATTATAGTATTTTATTTATAGAAATTTCAAACATAGAACACTCTTGTTTTTAACAAGTGTATAATTTTTTATATGGTGTAATACAGAAAATATGTATGACTATAAATGTTTTTAAAAATATAATTGAATTTTATTAATTGTGGAAACTTATTTTAAATTATTAGATAATAAAAAGTAACATTTAATTCTTTCACATAACTGATGTAATTATTGTTCAATTATCAAAAAAATAAAATAAATGATTTTAAAGATATTAAAATAAATATTATTTTATATAATTAATGTGATACATGAATATTATATATTAAATTGAAATATTATGGGTATATTAAAATAATATTTTGGAATTCTATGAGTTATCTTGATATTGATAATGTCATTGTAATGAAAAGTTGAAAAATTGACATTATTGATATTTTATAACAAATAATATTGTATTAAATGATATAAAATTCATAAAAATAATATATTAAATAATTTGAATGAGATAAGGTTTGAAATATTAACCATTGTCTAATTAATAGAATTTGTTCATTTTATAGGCACTGTATTAGCCATTAAATAATAAAAGTCTATATTGTCACATTAAGGGTTAAAAGGGTTAAATAAGATTTAAAACCTAAAAATAATGGTTTAAATATAGTTATAACATGTATAATTTTTATTTGATTATGGGATTTAAGCTTATAATAATATTATTCTCTAATTAAATCACTTTATAGAAATTTTTAATTGCTAATTAATTAATATTAATTTCATATTGTGAGAAATGCCATGATTTCCCCTCCCCTATCTCATAAAGGGGCACATATTCTCTCCGTTTATTCACATTTTAAAATAATTTTTTTTCAGATAAATGTTGCAAAAATATGTTTCTAGAATCATTTTTATCATTATGATGTTCTTTTTTAGGAAACATAATAATCATTGAGGTCTAAATATGTTACTAAGAGGAGGTTCTCCAAAGAATAGGTATAGTTTTTATCTAAATTTATTAGTTTTGTTTCTAATTAAAGATCCGTCAAAATGTCATTAACCATTAAAAAATAAAAAATTAAATGGTCATTATTATACTTAAAGGTTATGATTTTATTTTTATGGATTATATCTCTCTCCACTTCTATCAAATGAGAAAATAATTCATCATTCGTGTGTATGATGAACTACCGCCTCACCAACCGTGAAAATTCATTTTCCATCAACATCTCTCAAGACAAGTTACAATGATGGAAATATTGTTTATAAATAATATTAATGACTTATTTATAATTATTATTAATAGATAATATATCATTTATATTCATACCTTTCTATGCACTGAAAATTTATAATGTCGTTTGTTTGTATATATAGACTACTACATCCAAAAAGAAATGTGATTCATTTGTCATCACAACATCAAATGGATGATATATATAATTATATTTAATGAAATAATATGATATATATGTTATTATGATAATCATGAAAGTATATAATAATATTTACCTTCTTTATATAATGATTATGAAAAAATGGAAACATTACTCAGGTGTATGTATGACCTACCATCTATATGATCAAAACATAGTTCATGTTTTATAACCATTTTTAAAGGGTATATTTCAAATTATAATTTATTTAAAATTTTATAATTATATGTCACGACCCGTCCTCGGGGCCCGTTCCGTGACTACCCCAAGCTCTCCTTTCATAGGCCAGGGGCTGGCGACGAGCACCAAAGGCGTAAATCCCTATACAGGGAAGGCATTGCCTTTATAAAAGTAAAAAACACAACAGAGTATGCAACTGAAGTAAGCACAAGTAAAACTGTATAGAAAAGTAAGTGCTGAAAAGAAAGGGTCCAGCAATACAAGCCCCAAAGTGAGTATAATACAACCAAAATACTAATACAACAACAGTAAAGTAAAGCCGCAACCACTGAGTCCTCCTCCGGGAATCCCACATGAAGGTTTGGTATATATGGTCTCCTCAGCACCCTGGGTACGTCTGTTTACCCCGTGTACGTCCCGTCGAGTGATCCACCTCCGGATACCATCCAGCTCCACAAGTCTCTACCACGATCCGTTTTGTCCGTCGTCTCCATCCAACACAACATAGTGCGGGCATAACCGGTTTAGGGCTGAGTATAACAATACTCAGTAGGGACCCCGAGACCCCCGAACGTCTCCTAGAATCCACGAAGGATAGACTACAATGAAAAGGTACAATCACAAAGTATCAACCAAATCTACTTAGGTATATGCCCATACATATACCAAAGTCATCAATTCCAGTTCGGCCCCAACTCTTGAGCCCAAGAACAAGCCAGTCCACATAGGAAAGAAGTCAATCACAACGATGGTAATGATTGAAAGTCAAGACATAGCTCACACATGTATACAACTGACGAAGAGGGGTGAAGATGATTGGATGTATCCTATGAGTCATCTCCTCTGCCGAACCCACATATGATCCTTGTACAGAAGTCGTCGCTGCCGAACCCACGGGGGATCCAAGTACAGTAGTCTTCGTCGCCGAACCCACGGAGGATCCAAGTATAGTAGTCATCGCTACCCAACCCATGGAGGATCCAAGTACAATATTCATCACTGTCGAACCCATGGAGAATCCAAATACAGTTGTTATCTTCATCGAACCCGTTGAAGATCCAAGTACAGCAGTCTTCGTAGTCGCAGCCAGCTCTAGGGTTCCCGCACACAACACACTCGGTTCCGGTATGGTCCGCTTCTCTATCCAAGGGATTAAATACATCAACTTTCACGAAGTCTAGAGTTGATATATCCCAAAGATCCGTATCTTCAAAAGGAACCCAACGCGATAGACGACGCGTCAACCAAACGCCTGGTTTGAGAGATATTATCTTTTCCATTCTAGGGGTCCGGTTGGAAATATGCTCAATCCAAACCCGACCATTTTCCAAAGTCATCCAAAACTCACGTATATTATTGAAAAAGGACCTCTTCGTCATGAGGGTCCTAGTGCTGCAGACGGCGCATCGATCATATGCGTGGTCTTTAAGTTATTCACGTTTAATTGAAAGCTGGCCTAGCCCGTTTAACCCAGTGGGCAGGCGGGTCTGCCTGACCTGATTCGGCGGGCCTGACTCGGCAGAGGGTCGAACCATCCAGGTGAATCGTACGGCCCAGCCCGGTGAATCGTACGAGCCGGCTGGTTCTCCTGCAGAAGTGTCCCGAAGAGTGTGGGTCGCGGTTCTCCGCAGCGCGACACCCCTTGTGGGGTCGCGGTCTTCCTTCGTCCCGGTCAGCTTTTTCCTACTGGTTCTTCTTCAGCTGAGCGGTCCGCAGTTGTGGGCCGCATTTCATCTGCATGTGGCTGGCATGTGGCCACCACCTTTTTTCGTCGCCGCCTCTTCCAACATTACTCGTTCACAAATTAAAAACGTGGATCAACGGAGGATCATCAGGCCGTGTTCATTCAGCCCGCGACCTTCGCGTTATGCGGTATCACATGGCCAAGACAAACCAAAATTGTCAATTAAGAACAAGTACCATTTTAATCAATTCAAATTGAACATAATCCCCCTACCTCGATCAAGGATTCTTCGTCATAGTCATTGAAAATGATGTTCCTCCATCAAAGTCGGAGAAAGAACCGTCGTCGTTGGCGACGTTCCCCGCAGTAGTGTATCCTCCCTTGAAAGGGGAGGAAGAAGAAGGATGGAGATGTCACCTCACGTCCTTCAAGTCGGGGAGCGTTCTTCGCATTCTTCGTGGAAGAACTCTATCTTTCTAAATCTCCACAAAAATATTTTCGAACCAAAATAATAATAAGGCCCTCCCATAATATAACATTGCCATGTGTTTTCAAATTAATTCAAAATGTAAATTGAATTAATTAAGGTATTGATTTGGCAGCATTAATGGATGGGAGATGGTGAGGCTCTACATTTAAGTGGAAGTCCAAAGGTTCGGAGAGGGTTGTCAAAAATTAAACAAGGGGTTTTAAGGGAGTTGAGGGGAGTAATGGGGAGATGAATTGTTAGGGCTCATGTGGGCCCCACCTCACAAATATCCTATCATGAGAGGTTATGTGGGTGTGGGCCCCACCAATAACTTCCTCATGTAGGATTTAACTACCCAAGATAAATAAAATCGTTCACAGAAATTTTATTTAACTTTTTTATTAATCCCCAAAAATTAACTTCTAACCCGCTTGAAATGCAACTGCGGTAGAGGTCCCCTTAAGAGAATACTGGCGTTGCGAGTTAATCGGTGCCCTCAGATTTTGATTCCAAGCACAGGTTCAAAAGATAGAAAAACCCACACGTACGTTTATAGAACGTACCCAAAAAAAACCTCATAAATCGAGTCCAGGCACACCGGGCCTCGGAATCAAGTGTCGTCAGAAACCGCAGAATCATAAAATTTTAAATTATTTAAGAAAAAATGTTCCTTGAAATTTCTGGGTCTTTACATTACTCCCACATCAGGTCTTTACATCCCCGTAAAGCTACAACACACACTAGGGAATCAAATGGGGGGTATTGTACAGGCATCTGAGCCTCCTGCTCCCAAGTGCTCTCCTGGAGGTTCCCGGGCTGCCAGCGAATGCGCACCAGAGGAGTCGACCACCCATGTAGGGCCCACTCCTATCGATCCTCAATCTCCACCAGGACCTCCAAGAATTTCACCCTATCATCGATGTCCAGCTCTCCATGGTCGATGATGTGGGATGGGTCGTCCACGTATCTCCTCAGTTGAGATGCGTTGAAGACATCATGCCCCCAGTGCAACTGAGGTGAAAGGGCCAAGCGGTAAGCCACCTTTCCTACTCTTCTAAGGACCTGGAAAGGTCCGATGAAACATGGAGATAACTTGCTACCCCGGCCAAATCTCTGTAGACCTCATTGAGGTGAGACCCATAAGAAGACTTGGTCACCATCCTCGAACTTCAGTGGTCTCCGTCTCCTATAAACATATGAATTCTGTTTGCTCTGTGAAGCCTTCATCTGGTCCTGGATGATCTGAAGCTTATTCGTCAGAGCCTGAACCATCTCTGGTCTTACAAGTGCTGACTCCCCAGGGTCAGTCTAGCACAGAGGTGATCTGAAAGGATGGATGTACAGTTCCTCATAAGGTTCCATCCTGATGGTGGAGTGATAGCTGTTGTTGTACAAAGACTCCACCAAGGGTAGTTGTCCTACCTACTGCAACCAAAGTCAAGGATACATGCACAGAGCATGTACTTGAGAGTATGAATGGTCCTCTCATTTTGGTCGTCCGTCTAAGGATGGAAGACAATGCTCAGACGTAGCTACATCCTAAATTCCTCATGTAACCCCTCCTAAAGAGAGGAAGTGAATCGAGCTTTCCGATCGGAAACGATAGTCGATGACACACCGTGAAGCCGTATGATCTTCTGAATGTAGAGGCTTCCCAAGCTCTCTACTGAGCCCAGATCTATGATCGGTAAGAAGTGGGCCGACTTGATGAGTCGGTCTATGATAACCAAAATGGAGTCGTGAACTCTAGATGTACGTGGAATTCCCTTCATGAAATCCATGTATATCCCGTCCCACTTCCACTTCGGGACCTCTAAGGGATGAACCAAGCCCATTGGCACCTGGTGCTCCTCCTTCACTTACTAACAAGTGAGGAATTGTGAAACAAACTCTACTAAGGCCTTCTTCATACCCAGCCACCAGTGCTGTCATCTGAGGTCCTGGTACATCTTCACCACTCCTGGATGTATCGCTTGAGGGGAAGTATGAAACTCCCTCAGTACTTCCTCCTGCAGTGCAACTGGTACCATAGTACGTCCCCTGAAAAGGATTATGTGCTCCCCTCCTTCAAAAAATCCATCAGGTGCCTTCCCTGTGGATATCTGAGCACGTTGCGTATCACAGTCAACGTCCCCACGTTGTGCCTCTCTGACGCGCTGAAGGAGAGGAGGAGTGACTGTGAGTGACTGTAGAAAGGCTGATCCATATCTATCCATATAGGATATCTGCAAAGTGTCTAGCTGCTCTGTCGCCTCTCCTAGTAGTTCAATTCCCGATCTCCTACTGCAAGCATCAGCTACAACGTTCTCCTTCCCAAGAGTATAGAATATCTCAAATTCATAGTATTAGAGGAACTCGAGCCATTGCCGCTGTCTCAGGTTCAGGTCCTTCTATGAGAAGATGTACCTGAGACTCTGGTGGTCAGAGTAGACTATAAATAGCTCTCCCATTAGATAGTGTCGCCACATCTTCAAGGATAAGACCACTACTGCAAACTCCAGGTCATGGTTAGCGTAGTTCTGCTAGTGATGTCTCAACTACCATGAACCATATGAGATCACTGCTCGCTCCTACATCAAGACACACCAGAGTCCAGTCCCTTATGCATTATAGTACACTACATACCCAACTCCCTCCTCCGGTATCCTCAATATGGGCACACTGGTCAACCTCTGCCTCAACTCCTGAAATCTCTACTAACATCTATCTGACCACAGGAAGGGTTTACCCTTCTTCATCAAGGCTGAAAGTGGTGATGAAACACTAGAGAAGTCTGCCACAAATCTCTGATAGTACCCAACCATACCTAGTAAACTCTGCACCCCCGTCACGCTCCTGGGTGGCTCCCAAGCAAGAACTGCCTCGATCTTTGCTGGATCCACAACTACTCTCACCTCTGAGATGACATATCTCAGAAAGTGAACCTCTAAAATCCAGAACTGGCACTTTGAGAGCTTACCATAAAGCTGGTGCTCTCAGAGTGTGTCCAGTACAACCTGCATGTGGTAGGCATGCTCCTACTCGGTAGTCGAGTAAATCAATATGTCGTCGATGAAAACAACGAAAAATATATCGAGGTAAGGATGGAAGATCCTGTTCATGAGACTCATGAACAATGTAGGAGCGTTGGTTATACCAAAGGGGAAAACCAAGAACTCATAGTGGCCATACCGACACCTAAAGGTCGTCTTCTGCACATCCTTTTCTCAAACTTTGACATGGTGATAGCCTGACCAGAGGTCTATCTTTGAGAACCATCGTGATCTCTTGAGCTGATCAAAGAGGTCATCAATCCTTGGAAGTGGGTACTTGTTATTTACGGTAACCTGATTCAGGAGACGGTAGTCGACACACAATCACAAGCTCCCATCCGCCTTCTTAGAGAACAAAATCAGAGAAGCCCAGGGTGAAACACTGTGTAAGATGAATCCCTTCCCCTGTAAGTCCTCTAGCTGTACCTGCTGCTCACGAAGCTCAGCGTGAGCCATACGATATTCTAGAGTACATATTAGTGTTTTCCTGGGGTATATGTCAATGTATAAGCCTACCTCTCTATGAGGAGGTAGTCCTGGAACGTCGTCCTGAAAAACTTCCACATACTGATCCACCACAACAAAAAAACTCGGACTCCGCACATTAACCACTCCGAGGATGAGAATATACAACTGATGAGTGATCGACAACCATCTCCTCTGCGTAAATCTTTCCAGCACTAAAAAGGCTCCCATCTCACTGGTGAAGGCGAACCTACTCCCATCCGTGCGGACACACCACACTTTGCTCTTAATACAGTCGATCTGATCATGAATTGTAGATAACCAGTCCATTCCGAAGATGATGTCGTAAGGCCTCGACCCCCCTACAAGAAGATCCCATCTGAAGCTCTTGCATATTAGAGTTATCTCACACTGCCGACACCAGTACGTAATCATCGAGTCTGCTCTCGTATGCGTCTCTTGCCCTAAGGATCGAGCCAATGGATCTGTCGGAATCTCTGAGCTCCAAACAAGGGCAGCGATAATAAAATAATGACTCTCTCTAGTGTCTATAAGTACAACAGCAAGGGTGGAGTAGACACAGAGAGTACCTAGAATCATCTCAAGTGCATCGTGGTCATAGGCATCAACTGCATGGAGCTGAGACTGCCTCTGTCCGACAGCTCCATGTGGTCGGGGAGGACCTCCTGGTGGTGGTGGTGGTAGATCCTCGAAACGTTTTCCACCACCCGCCGCTCAGCCATCTCCTCTGCCTCGTCCACCTGCTCCTGGTGGACCACCATGTTCGAACCTCTACCTCTTCCTGGGAGGTCCCTCCATTGTCTACTGCTCATCTGCACAGCGGGTCGGGTAGTCTCGAGCAATTTGGCCCTACCCGCCGCATGCATAGCACTGTCTGCCCCTTGTATGGATGGTTCTGTTTCATGTTTCCCGCACATCCAAACCAGTATCTTGAGGTTGCCCACCTGATGGTCTAGTCCACTTGGACCTCTGAAACAAATGACTACTTCTAGATACAGAAGACTCCGCTATGTGTCTCCAAGTGGTGGGTCTCTCCGCTGGTGTCTACTCAGCGAGAAAACTCTCCACTAGAAGAGCTCGCTCCAGCACCCCTGCCTATGTCGGGATACTGAGGGGAATCATCGATGCTATGATCTCATGCCTAAGTCCCTACTCGAAGTTTGGGCCCTGAAGAAAGGGTCCCGTACCATTTCCGTGGAGTATCAAGAGAGGTCAGAAAACCTCACTGAGTACTGAGCTACTGTCATGTTGTCCTGCCGCCGAGAAAGTAACTCCTGGATCAACACCGCACAAAGGGTGGAAGGAAAAAACTCTGAGTGGAAGAAACTCTCAAAGTCTGTCCGAAGTAGAGATGCCTCTTCGTTCACCTGGCGCATCAATCTCCACCATCTACCTGCTGCTGCGTGTAGGAGACTTGCAGCAAGGATCACAATAAGATCAGCTTGTGTCCCTACTCATCTGAAAACCCTGACGACAGCCTCCAGCCAATCCTCTACAGCATGTGGGTCCGTCTCTCCATGGAACCTGAGTGGCCTCTATCCCTGAAACTCATGAAACACACTCAGGTAGAGTGAAATATCTTATGCTGGGGTTGGTAGTATTGGTGGCTCAGCGGGTAGGGGTACTGCTGGTGACCCCGCTGTGATGGGGCCCTACACTGAGGGCGCGTCACTCGGTGGGCTACCATCTCACATGTAACTCGGAACCCTAGTTTCCTACCTTCGTGGGGCCATCCTAAAAAGAAAAAGGTGCACCACGGTATAAACAGTATACCTGGTGAGCTGACACAAGGTAATCACAATGAAAAATTTTCAAAGGAAACACACATGCAAACAGTGTTTTCGTGCACTGAGTTGGAAATCAGAGGTCAGGGTCTTGGTGTATGGATACATCCGTCACCACACCAACACTGGACTCTCTAGACTAAAGCCCACACTAAATACTCTTAACACTATTTATTCATAGAAAGATATATTAGAGTCCTATGTTCTGAAGTATAACCAACTTATCTGATACCAATTTGTCATGACCCATCCTCGGGGCCCGTGCCGTGACTACCCCAAGCCCCCCTTCCATAGGCCAGGAGCTGGAAACTAGCACCAAAGGCGTAAATCCCTATACTGGGAAGGCATTTCCTTTATAGAAGTAAACAAACACAACAGATTATGCAACTAAAGTAAGCACAAGAAAAACTCTATACAAAATTAAGTGCTGAAAAGATAGGGGCCAGAAATACAAGCCCAATAGTGAGTACAGTACAACTGAAAAAATAGTCCAATAAAAGTAAAGTAAAGAAGAAACCACTGAGTCGTCCTTTGGGAATCCCAACTGAAGGCTGGGTATAGATGGTCTCCTCAGCACCCCGGGTCCATCTGTCCGTTCCATGTACGTCCCACATAGTGGTCCACCTCCAGGTACCGTCCAGCTCCAAAAGTCTCTACCATGATCTGTGATATCCATCGTCTCCATCCAACACAACATAGTGCAGGCATAGCCCATGCAGGGGTGAGTATAACAATACTCAGTAGGGACCCCGAGACCCCCAAAGGTCTCCCAGAATCAATGAAGGATAAACTACAAAGAAAAGATACAATCAAAAAGTATCAAAAAACTGTAATTAGGTATATGCCCATACATATACCTACATCATCAATTCCAGTTCGGCCCCAACTCTCGAGCCCAAGAACAACCCAGTTCACAAAGGAAAGAAGTAAATCACACTGATGGTAATGATTGAATGTCAAGAATCAACTCACACAGGTATACAACTCTCGAATAGGGGTGGAGATGATTGGATGTAGCCTCTGAATCATCTCCTCTATCGAACCCATGTAGTATCCTTGTACATAAGTCGTTGCTGCCAAACCCACGGAGGATCCAAGTACAGTAGTCGTCAATTCCAAACCCACAAAGGATCTAAGTACAGTAGTCATCGCTACCGAACCCACAGAGGATCAAAGTATATTATTCGTCGCTGCCGAACCCACGGAGGATCCAAGTACAGTAGTCATCATCGTTGAACCCACATAGGATCCAAGTACAGTAGTCGTCGTAGTCACAGCCAGCACTAGGGTTCCTGCACACAACACGCTCGATTCTGGGAGGGTCCGCTCCTCGAGCCAAGGGGTCGATACATCAACTATCACAAAGTCTAGATTTGAGGTATCCCGAAGTTCTATCTCATCAAAAGGAACCCAACACGACAGATGGTGCGTCAATCAGATTCCCAGTCTGAAAGATATTGGCTTTTCAGTTCAATGGCCTGTTTGGAAATACGCTCATTCCAAACCTGGACATTTTCTAAATCCGTCCAAAACTCACTTAGTGTACCGAAAAAGGAACACTTTTTCAAGAGGGTCCCAATGCCGCAGACGATGCATCGATCAGATGTGTGGTCTTTAATTTGTTCACGTTTAAGTGAAAACGAGCCCGACCCATTAAGCCCAATGGGCTGGCGGGTTGGCCTGACCCGATTCTGCGTGTCCGACCCAGAAGAGGGTTGGACCATCCCGGTGAAGCATACGGCCCGCCCAGGCCCAGCCTGGTGGGGCGTGGCATGGCCCGACGCGGCGCGGCGTGTCCCGGCTGGCTGACCGACTCAGCCTGGGTGGTCGAGCGATCCGGGGGGGGGGGGTGCTTTCCAGAACCGACAGTGCCGATCGGCGCCACCCTCCAACCCGATCGGCCAAAGATGACCAGATTATGTATCGTGATTAGCCCACTTGGAAGGGCATCTATCTTCTGCAGGTGGAACCCCTTGTGGCATCGTAGTCTTCCTTCGGTCCGTCCGGCTTGTGCCGGCTGGTTCTTCTTCGGGTGGGCAGCCCGCAGTTGCGGGCCACGGTTCTTCCGCAGGGAGCCGGCATGTGACCACCGCCTTCGTTCGTCGCCGCCTCTTCCAACATTCCTTGTTCACGAATAAAAAAGTGAGGATCAACAGAGGTTCGTCATGCCGTGTTCGTTCGGGCCATGTTCATTCGGCCCGCGCCCTCCTCGTTAGGCGGTATCACATGGTCAAAGACAAACCCAAATTTTCAACGAAGAACAAGACCAATTTTAATCTATTAAAATTGAACACAATCCACCTACCTCAATCAAGGCTTGTTCGTCGTAGTCGCAGAATACGATGTTGCTCCGTCAACATTGGAGAAAAATCCATCATTGTTGGCGACATTCCCCACGGCGGTGTCTGCTCCCTTGACGCGGAGGAAGAAGAAGGTTGGAAGAGCTACTTCACATCCTTCAAGTCGTGGAGCGTTCTTTGTATTCTTCGTGGCAGAACACTCTCTTTCTAAATCTCCCCACAAATATTTTCCGACCAAAATAATAATAAGGCCCTCCCATAATATAACATCACCATATTTTCTTCAAATTAATTCAAAATGTAAATTGAATTAATTAAGGCATTGAGTTGGAAACATTAATGGATGGGAGATGGTGAGCCTCCACATTTAAGTGGAAGTCCAAAGGTTTAGATACGGTTGTCAAAATTAAACAAGGGGTTTTAAGGGAGTTGAGGGGAGTTATGGGGAGATGAAAGGTTAGGGCTCGTCTAGGTCCCACCTCACAAATATCCTCTCATGAAAGGTTATGTGGGTGTGGGCCCCACCAATAACTTCTCCATGTAGGATTTAACTACCAAAGATAAATAAAATTGTTCAGAACAATTTTATTTAACTTCTTTATTAACCCACAAAAATTAGCATTCAACCCGCATAAAACAGAACTGCGATAAAGGTCCCCTTAAGTGAATACTGGCGATGCGAGTTAATTAGTGCCCTCAGATTTTGATTCTGGGGACCGTTTCAAAAGATAGAAAAACCCACACATACGTTTACTGAATGTACCCGAACAAAACTTCAAAAATTGATTCTGGGCACACCGTGCCTCGGAATCAAGTGCCGTTAGAAACCACCGACTCGTAAAATTACAAAGTACTTAAGAAAAAAATTTCCTTGAAATTTCCAGGTATTTACATTATATGATAAATATTATTTTAGAGATGATGTAATGTAGAACTTATTTTTACCATAATTGACTTAATTAATCCATTTTGGATTTCTATAGTTAATATTGTCAAAATGTTCACCATGAACTTAAATAATAATGTTATTTGTATATAACATGAAAATAAGTGTTATGAAAGGGATAATAATCATTAAAAGGGTTATTAATAAATTTAACAATTGTCATATTTTTATTATTTATGAGGATAAATAACATATGTGATAAATCTGACTCAAGGTAAGGGACTTTCTTTTAAAAATTATCTTTTTAAAGTTTCCCTTAAGAATCACTTTTTCTTCCTTGTCAATGCTTTCTAAAATCTTTTTAATTTTTTTTATGATTATCCTAATATTTTTTATAAATAAATTTTATAATGACTATTTTTTCATGAAATGGTTTTATAAGAATCTTTGGTTATTTTCCAAAGGACACAATTTGTGACTTTTCCAGAAATAAATATAGAGGTAATATTTTTATAACTTATATGAAATGAGATGATTTTCACACCATCGTGTCACATTAATGATTCTATGTTTCCGTTATATGTTTTACATTATATTTTTAATGAAAATGGTTTCTTTATGGGGAGTTTAATATTTAAATTTTAACATATAAATTATTAAATAAAATGATATTTTGATATACAAATGTGTTTTTAATTAAAAGAGTTTTTAAAATTTATTTATAATAAAAATTTATATGAATTGTTTTTTTATTCATGATATGGTAATTTAGAATAATATGATAACTGGGGAGCCAAATACATCTTCTATGATTGGGTGAGACATATTATAACTCATGTGTGAGTCCGATATAGCACATATAAAGGTTTATCCCTATTATAGCTAATAAAAAATTGGTGATCATGATAATGATTATGTGAAGGGTGAAACAAATTATGGATTTCCAGTCCATTGGATATTGATTTTGTTCTCTAGATAATTTTATTAATAGATTTATGGATATTTTTTCATATTGGAAGGGTATTGAAAATAGTTTTATAAATATAATGCTCTAAATTTACAAAAGGGTTTCTATTTTTTTGATATTGGTTTTAAATGATTTCATTGATAAATTTTTTTTCTTCTCTATCATGTGTAAATTAATTATTACAAACTAAAAATGAACATTACATGTGTATTCATTTTTTCACTAAAATAACAAATTTACTCAATTTTATGCAACTTACTGTGTTTTTTGAGCTTATCATACATTTTTAAAATGTTTTCTATAGGTTTTAATGACAGGTAGATGAAAATAATTAGGCCCTTTTAATGTTGTGATGATTTTTCAGGAAAATAAATAAATTTTTAAAAGTTTTTTATATTTTGAAAAAATGGATATTGAGAAGATGTTTCTAATTTGTAATATATGAGTTGTGGTGTATGAGTTGGGATAAAATTCTCTTAAAATCAAAATAGAAAAAAAAATGTGATTTTAAGAAAGTGAATTTTAGATTGAGGAATCAAAAATATAAAATGAATAATTCTATGTCTTTATATTTTCCATTAGCGGGGGGTTTAGACAAATTTATTGATTATGAATTTTTTTTAATTTTTTTTAAGTTAATATGTATATTATTTTAGTAAATTCCTTCTATTTTTTACCTTTTCTGATCAAGGAAAATTAGTTACAGATGGAATAGGAGGATCTCAAACAATATATCTATCCCTTTCAGATGACTTTCTTGTAATAGATATCGCAACCTCATTTCCTCATGGTTTTTATCATTTTTATAAAAAAACTCTCTTAAGAACAATTTTATGAAATATCCTCCTTTATACCTATATACCACCATGGTTCATGGGTTTTTTCATAAAATCTAAATTTTCCAAATTTTCTCATCCTTCACATAAAGGTAAATATCATCAAGTAATTTTAAAATATTTTAACCCATCATATGTATTTTAAGTATATTATGATTTTCATATAGCTAATTATAAAGGAGAACATCATTAATATTATATATAATTATGTTTAACTTATAGTCATACGAGTCATTCTTATGGTATTTTAAAAGGAGGATTGATTGAAATTTTGGAAAAAAACTCAATAAGAATGTTTTATAAAAAATATTTATCATTTTTTTTAAAATAATATTTCATAAAAACAATATTTTTCAAAACTATTTATCTATCAAAATATGTTCAACCACAATTTTATATGTTTTTTTAAAAAGAGGCAAGTTACACTATGAAATCTCTAATGCATTTTTGTGATACATGAACCTTCTATATATATAGAAAAAAAAACAATTAATTCATGTGGAAAACTTGATCATGGTTGGATAATATTTCAACTTGGAATATTTTTACTTAAATCATATAGAGTCAAAATGTCAAATGTTGAGATATAAAATAATTTGTGAAATAATATGTTGAGGTAATTATGGTTGGGAATAAAAATGAATTTTATGAGGTACAATTTGGGGTTATACCTTTTTATTTAATGATGAATATATTATGATTATTTGTTAGGGAGTTTCTCACATTTATAGGACTGTTTTAAGAATTATATTTTCAGAAAAAGGATAACACGTAGGTCGTGTGACAACCCGTCACATATGTAAAGTCTACAGTGTTTGAACCCTCAACCGAAGGGATATAATGGTTCATTTCCTACCACTAGCCTACATAAATTTCCACTAATTTTACCATTTTCTTTTTTGTAAAATGATTTTAGGGAAAAAGAATAAGTATATTTTTGGAATATTCAATTTATCGTATAGATAACTATTGGGAATAGAAAATGGATTGATGATCAAGTGATTAATTTTATTTCCAAATAAGATCACTATAATTTTTTGGAATATTATAGAATTACAGAAAATAGAATACTATGGGATTTTTTCCCAAATTTATGGTTCAATTATAATTTTAAAGAATATATGATTTTATTTTAGGATTTATGATTACTTGTGTGACATATTTAAATGATTATGATGTCATGGGGATTATGTGAATTGCAAAATTACATTTTTTGGTATGAGAAACTAAGTGTTATTTATGTTATATATAGATAGATATTAAAATAATAATATATGAAGATGTGATAAAACACTTCTTATTTTTCATTTTCAATCATAGTCTAGAATATGTTTGATGGATTTTAAGGATAATTATTCATTGAATTATCTATGTTGAACACTGTGTATTACTTTTGATTTTTTGATATTAAAAGTAGTTGTTTCCTCGTATAATGGTTTATTACCATTGGGAATTATCTTATCTTGACCTAACCATTTTATTTTTAGTAAATTAATAAAGAAAATATGAATATATATTTATTATTTTGGTGGAATTTTTTATTCTTATAAGTTTATTCTAATGGTTTTTTACTGAAAAATGCATCTAGAATACTCATCGTTTGGAGAAAAAATGAGATCGGGGTGGAAATTTATTAAAGGATGGTATTCTAACATTAATGTAAGTATTTTTATATATGTTTTTAGTATTAATTGAAATGTAATTATTCATATATAGGGAAAGTTTCTTGAAATAAAACATTTATCCATTTACTTTTCATACCAACAAATAAATGGCCTTTTAACAAATAATAGATTAATTGTTTTGTGGTTAATATATTTTTCATGAACATATCAGTTATCAATCTATATTATTCATTATAAATTCATATTTTTATTCTTTATCATTATTCATATACATGGAAACCATATCTGTATTATATATGGTGGCCTTATTACTTTTTTTACTCTATTTTGTAGAGAAAGTTTTATTAATCCATTTTATAATGTGGAATATCAATAAAGGTATTTTTAAAAGTCAATCCATAGTTATCGAGATCTAGTTTACAATTTTGAGGATGAAATTTCCATGGTGGGGTGGAGAATATAAAATCCTAGGTAATGACAGAATATATTAATTTAATATTTTTTATATTACTGAATTATGATTTTATATTAATTATAAATATATAAAGAAATTCTAAAAAGAAAAGAAATGAAATGTATTAGTTGAACTCAGTTATTAAAAAATATTATTTTAAATTTCAATATTAAAAATATGTAATTTTAACTCTAAAAATTTAATTTCAATTTTTCATCATTAATGATTAAGTTTTAATATTTTTCTCGAAATATTTATTTTCAATTAATAATAATTTATTTTTATTTTTATTTGAAAAATGTATATCATGTTAAAGAATTTACACTATAAATTTATGTTTTTCATTAGGATTAAATTTTTATTATTTTATTTAGATTAAAAATAATCCAGTTAATAATTTTTAAAATGATTTTACACTTGAATAGAGTATAAAAACATTTTATATTTTAAAAAGGTATTTTTCTAAAAAACTATTTTTCCTTACATTTTTTGAATTTGATTTTAGATTTAATTCGAAAACATATATTTTTTTATTATTAAAAAATGGATTACATATTTAAAATCAGTGTCTCAAAATTTAACAAATATTTCCCTTTTATTTTTGGAAAATATTATTTTTAACCTTAGTTATTTTTATTATCATGTTAAAGGGTAAATCGTGTAGTTTTGGTTAAAAATAAAATGATAAGAACAAATAAATTACACTAAAATTACCAATATCTTATTTTTCAGTATATATACACCAAATTATTCTAGTAATATAATTTATAACTCTTTTTTACCACATGGATAAGAATTTGACATTTAATAATTTTATATAATGAAAGGGAAAACATGAAACACTCGTTTTTAAAAAGGGTATTATTTTTCATATTGTCTTATCTAGAGGATATTTTCAAATATGAATATTATTTTTAATTATACAATAATTATTTCATAATGGTAATTTTTTAATTTTAAGGAAGAAATAATTACCTGAAATGCATGATAATGATGATGAAATAATTATTTAATTATTGGAAAAATAAACTAAATATTTTTAAAAATATTAAATTAAATAAAATTTTAGTAAATTAATATGAATAATTATTTTTATAGATTACCTTAACATGTTAAAGATGTATTAAAATATGGTTTTCAAATTATAAGTTTTATCTTAATATTATTAAACTCAACGTAATAAATACTTCTAGAAATCTATATTATTGATATTTGATAAAGATAATATTTTAATAAAAGATATAAAATTCATTAAAATCATATATCAGGATAATTAATTATTATAAGGTTTAAAAAATAAACAATTTTACAATTAAAGGGCATTTATTATATTATATTTTTTATGTCAACCATTAATGAGTATAAAATTAATATTGTAATGGTAAGAGTGAAATTGGTTAAAGAAGAGTTAAAACCAAAATATAATGGTATAAATATAGTTAAAAAATGTATAACTTTTATTTTATTAGGGTATTTTGACCCATAAACATTTTATATTCAAAATAAATAAGTTTTGAGAAATTTTTTATTCATAATTATTTTATTTTATTTTAATGCAGTTGGGGTTTGTCTTAGTGATGAGAAACCCATAATACTACATCGAGGTTGGGGGTTTAAAACCCATTGGGAACATGCACTGTAGAAGCACGATAGATGTACTGTAGCAGTGATGGAACTGTATCACCATCGACACTATAACATTGGTGGGCACTATAGTAGGAACTGTAGCGGTGATAACACGGTAGCAATGACTATAACATCCTAGGTACTATAGCATAATTGTTCATTATTGGGTCCTTGGGTCAATCTTTTGGGCCTTCGGGGCATCATATAGGTATTTCATACCCATTGGGCCTATGGGTCATGTAATGATCTTCATGCCCACTCGGCCTATGGTCCATGTACTGAATACATAAATCTTGATAGGTGGGATATTTCCATAGGGGTGGGGGGGGATATGTCCTGCCTTTCTAGATTCTGTGTGAGGTGTGTGTGTGTTTAAATGTATTTATTCATCCAAACACCGAATATATATATATATATATATATATTAATTTAATATATTGAGAAATTCTAAGAGTGCCCATACCCACTCTTATAAAAGAGAAACTCTTCTTCTCAAATTTTCACAAATAAAAAAACCATATGTTTAAGCCAATACCATCCTACATAACATTCAAGAATCCATCAACCAATTGTATTGGTCTTCTTTTGGAATAACACCAACCATATAGGTCTCAAGGTGTATGAAAAGAATGTTTTCCAAATAAGATTTATAGTTTTTATCTGTATGTTTTAGTTTTATTTCTTCATCCACAACCATAAAATATTCTTAAACCATCATAAATTAATAAATAAAATATTATTAATTTAATTTTTTATGTTGTTAGTTTCAGGAACTATACATCTCTCTACTTCTGTCAAATAGGAAAATAATTCATCCTTTTTGTGTACGTAAAACTACCGCCTCATGAACTGATTCAATTTTTTTACATAACTTTTTTCAAGACTAGTTATAATGATTCAAATAATGATATTATATAAATTTAAGGAAAAATTTATAATTATGAAAATATAATATATCATTTATGATTGATATTATCCATGAAAAAACTGATTAGGTATTTCTTGCGTATATGTGGACAACCACCTCCAAGAAGCGATGTGATTGGCTTTTCATCACCACATCACATGGATCATATATAAAATTATATTTAAAAATATAATATTAAATTTATGATATTATTATAGTTCTATAAAGATAAAATAATTTTTACCTTATTTTTTTAATGATCATTGAAAAATGGAAATGTTACTCATGTGTGCATATGACCTACCGACTCGATAATTGTAACATAGTTCATTTTTCATAATAATATTTTATGGGTGGATTTGAAATTAAAAATAATGTTTTAAAATTATAATTATTTCATGATTATTATTTTTGAGATTATGTAATACTTAACTTTTTATCCATATTAAACTTATTGAATCTATTTTTTATTTATATTACGAATATCATCAAAACGTCTGATGTGAACATAAATTATTATGTAATATTCTTCAACATGAAATTAAGTTATATAAAATTTATAATACACAAGAAATTTTTTTTTAATAAAATAAACAATTTACCAAAGTTTTTTGTTATACAGGATTAGGAATGTATGTGACGAATCAGAGTCATGTTAAATTACATTGTTTTAAAAATTATCATTTTATAGTTTTTCAAAAATACTCCTTTTCTTTCATGTCCATCATTTATAGAAATGTTTTCAATAATTTTATTACCATTGTATAATTATTATTTAAAATAATTTTTATTATTAATTAAATTTTAAAAATGGTATGAAAGGGATCATTTTTTCATCTTCTGAACAAGGTATATTATGAATTTGTCAACAACAATACAGAAATAATATTTCTTTAACTTATATA
Organism: Viscum album; assembly: GCA_963277665.1. Lineage (NCBI taxonomy): Eukaryota > Viridiplantae > Streptophyta > Magnoliopsida > Santalales > Viscaceae > Viscum > Viscum album. The sequence goes on along the minus strand of OY728136.1, from coordinate 1,082,691,671 downwards.
TCATGAGTAGATTTTCTTTTACTCATTTATATTTACTTGATTATTGTTTTCTTTAGATGTTTGTATATTTATTTTTAAATAAAATGGTTTCTTTTTAATATGCATCGTTTTTTTATTTTTAAAATTTATTTTCAATATAAAATGGTGTTTTGATATGCAGATTGGTTTTTAATTAAAAGAATTTTGTAAAAGGGGTTTATGATGGAAATAATGAAGAATAAATATTTTTTATTCATGATATGGTACTTTATCAGTATAAAAAATTGTCTGATATTGATATATCTAACAAGATGGGTTGAGCCTCCATATAGAAAACAGTTGACCAAGGTATATCTTGTATGAAGGGTTGATCCACATTATATCTCAGGAAAATTTGTGAGATAGATATATCTTATATGAATGGTGAGCCCAATATATCTCTCTAATGTATTGGGTAATGATTTTTTTCCTTAGTGAATTTTATTCGATGTTTTCCATATGTTTATTCCAATTGAGAGGGTTTTGAATGGGGTTTTTTATATGATGATATGTATATACAAAAGTGTTTTTATTTGATTATTATTGGGTTTAAAGGTTTTATTTGGAAAAAATTATGTGTTATTTTCATTTTTAAAGGATTTAATTCATAAGATCAATGAAAATACAAGGCTTTTCATGTTTTTTACTGGACTGCTGGATTTATTCTTTTTGTATCCCTTATTTTTCATTTTGTTATCATCCCACATTTTTAAAATGTTTTTCATAATTATTAAGGTTGTGTAATTGAAAATATGATGTAATGTTTAAATTCATAATTTTTTTTCATGAAAAGAAATAATTTTTTTGTTTTAAATGTTTCATATTCTATAAAAGTATATTGAGTAGAAGTGTCAAAATTTTAATATATGAGTTATTATGTATTATTTATGACCCAATTATATAAATATCTAAAATTAAAATATAATTAGGAGTATGATAAAGTTAAATCTTGTTGAAAGACTCTAGAATATTTATTTCATATGTATGGGTCCTTATAGTAGATATTAAAAGAGTGTATATTCAAATTCAGAGATTAGAACTTTTTTTATAAACATAGATTATAATTATATATATGTTGTTTTAGTAAAATAATTTTTTAAGTTTTTTATATTAAGAAAAATTAGTTACAAATGTAAGGAAGAGGATCATAAACAAAATTTCTATCTATTAAAAATAATTTTATAGAAATAATTATCGAAAATTAATTTTCCTTTGATTTTGATTTTTTTTTTCTAAAACAAAACTCTCTTGAAAATGGTTGTAGGAAATATAAAACACCTCATATATTCCTTGACACCAATATGTTTCTTAAGTTTTAGTTAATCAAATTCTAATTACCTAATTTTCTAATCTTCCATGAAAAAGAGTGTATCATTAAGTAATTGCCAAAAATATTACCATATAACATGATTATGAAGCATATTATAGTTTTAACACAACTTATAATGATGGAGACACTCATGTGGACTATCTATATTTGGTTTTAGCTCATATTCATATGTGATAAACTTATGGGATATTAAAAGGAAATTTTAATGAATGTTTCAAAAAAATATTATCTAAATGGTTTATAAAAATAATTTTTTAACTTATGTTTTGAAATAATATGTCATAAAAAAATATTTTTCAATACTATTTCTCTGCAGGCATCAATAGAACACAAATTGTACAAGGTTCTTTTGGAAAAAAGGAATAAAGGGACTTTGAAGAATCTCTAAAGAATTATTGGTATGATCAGACCTTCTATCTACAAAAAAATGATAATGAAGTCATGTGGATGCCATCATAAATGTTATAAATTCATTTATTTTGTAAAAGAATTATTTAAATCATAGGGATATGAAATGTGAAATGTTGATGTATAAATTTTTTTGAGTAAATATGTAGAGGTAACTATGGGTTGAAATTTAAAATGAAATGAATGAGATAATTTTTGCGATTAAAACATGTTTATTAATGAAGAATATATTGGTGTTATTTTTTAGGATTCTCACATTTTGGGGAATGTTATAATAATTATTGTCATATAAAAAGGATAACTCATAGGTCAAGTGATAACCCGTCATATTTTTAAAGACTGTGGTACATGAAACCACAACCAAAGGGATACAAAGGTAGAGTTTTTACCACTATATTACGTGATGTTATAGTTAGAATATAATTTTATTATTATCTAAAAGATATGATGTATGAAGAATAAACTAATTTTTGGAATATGGGTTTTATCGTATAGAAAACCATTGTTATTGGAAAATGATTAGATGATTAATTGATTCATGTAATTTTCAAGGAACATAATTATAATTATGTGTAACATTAAATAATTAGGATAAATATGATACTATTGTATTTTATTTGAGAAGTAAAGGATGAATTATCTTTTGGAAGAATATCAGATTTAATTTTAGCTTTAGGAATATTCATCTTATTTATAGGAATGATTATAATAACATGGGGAGTATGTGATTTGGGAAATTAAATTTTTGGAATTAGACAAAAATATTGATTTTTGTTTTTTGGAGATAAATAATAAATTAATGTTGGAAGTTTATGTGATAAAATCTTTATGATATTTCAATTTCAATATTAATCTATAATATTTTGAAGTAATTTTAGGGATAATTATTTATTGAATGATCTTTTTCAATCTTCGGGTATTAATTTTAAATTTTGGAGATCGAAAATAGTATTTCTATATTTAATAATTTACTAATTTGATAAATTATATAATATTTTCCTACACATTTTGGTTTTGGTAAATTCCTAAAGACTTGAGGAATATATAGTTAATCTATTTTTTTTATTTTCTGATCAGTAAAAGATTATTTTAATGTTTCCGGCATGAATAATTCATCTTAAAAACTCATGGTTTGGAGGGAATGATAAGATTATAGTGTAAGAATATTAATGTATGAAATTATACTTATTAAGTAAGTATTATAAATTTTTTCACTGTATTCCAGGTAGTGGAATTCCTCAAATCTAGAGAAAGTATCATGAAATAAAAATTTAATCCCTTTACTTTTCTTTAAAAAACAATCACCTTTTAACTGATTATCGATTTACAGTTTTGTGTTGGTTTAATTTCTCATGACCATATTATGTATCACCATCTCTCAATCCTTGGGTGTTATTCTTTGACTTATATGTCCATGTTTTACTACATAGAAACCTAGTATGTTTAATCTCGGGGGAACTTCTTATATCACTTATATATTTTTAAGGGAAATATTTAATAAACCTATTTATGAAATGGGATTTTAACAATACTATTTTGAGATGTCAAACCTAGTTTGTCGAGATCGAGTTCAAAATTATAAAAATGAAATTTCCAAAAGGGGAATGTAACTGCCCATGTAATTAAAGAATATATAATTTCTATATTTATTAGTATTCTTGAATTATTTAGTTATATTAATTATATATATTAATAAATTTATAAAATATTAAATGAAATATTTTATTATACTCATTTATTTTAAGATTTTATATAAATATTTAAATTTCAAGTTATGATATTTTATGTAGATAAAATGAACTTTTTATTTAAATTCAGTGTCTAAAAATTATCTTAGAATAAATTTTTGATCATTTTCTGAAAATAATGATTTTCCATGGAATTGTGAAAAATATTAATTTTTATTGAAAATTTACTATTATCTTAAATTATTCAGAAATAAATTTTGTTATTCTTTTTAAATTTTAATTATTTTATTCTTATTGAAAGAAAATTATGGTTTTTCAAATGGATTTTATAGTTTAATTTAGTACAAAACATTTTATATTTAAATGCTGAATTTTTCTGAAAAAATCGTTTCCCTTTAGGTTTTTCCAGTTAAATTTTAAATAAAATTATATATATATATATATACATTGTTTTTAATTTTTAAAAATTGATTCCATATTTTGAATCTGTGTGTCCATATTTAGCAAATATTTCTATTTTATTCTTAGTAAATATGAATAATATTCTTAATAATTTTTAGTATAATGGTAAAGGGTAAAATAGGTAATCTAGGATAAAAATAAAATGATAAGAATCTTTAAAAGACCAAAAAACATACCTAAATTTTATTTTATGAGTTAATATTGACTAAAATAATCCAATGGTAGAATTTATGTCATTTTTAGGTCACTTGGAAAATAATATGAGATTTGTAGTTTTTTAATAAAATGTCAAAAATGTCACAGTCTTATTTTTAATAAGTGTATTATTTTTAATATTGTGTTATCTAGAGGAAATATTCAAAGATAAATAGTATTTTAAAATATAAGATTATTAATTTTAGTAATATATTTTTAATTTTTATGAATTAAATAACTACGTTAAATGTTTTCACAACAATGATGTTGTAATTACTCAATTATTTGAAAAATAAAATAACTAATTATAAAAATATTAAAATATATATAATTTGAGATATTTAATATGAATGATGAATTTTATAAAATACCTTAACATTTTTTTCGGGCATTATTTTATTTATAATTTTAAGTGTTATATTTATTTTATTAAACTCCTAGGAATGAATAATTATAAAAAACAATATTTTTTTCTAAAAAATAATATTTGATTAAATATGTAACGCCCTGACCCCAGTTACCCAGAGTTGGTGCATTATTACATAACATTGGCATGATACAAGGAAGTCATTTCTTGAATGTTCGATCAGTTTAGTAGCCTCAGAAATACTAGATACATTCATAAGCTAAACATTATAACGTGAAAAGAAAAACAACACAAAATTATTTCATTAGAATCATCCAAGCATCCTAGATTATGCCTACAAGTCACTCGTAACTAACTTCTTCATATCCTGGGAAAATGAAACATTAGGAAGAGGTGAGCTCAAATGCTCAGTAAAATTAAGCAATAAAGTAGAAGATAAAATAATCATTAGGCATAGTGAATAATTGAAAACACATTCTTTTACAAATAATTAACATGAACACTTTATGACAAGTATATGAGCTGAGTAAATAATTTCATAATAAAACATAATCATGTGTATTCTACAGGTCGAATAACCATATGAAATATCAATAGATAATCTCATAATGATGGAATGCATAATGCCAGACTTTCATAACCACATAATCAAGGCCTTGTGCCAAGACAACAAATAAGATTTTATCGAGGCCTTGTTCCAAGACACTAGATTGTCTCATGAGAGCTACCGATATATCGAGGAGCTATAGCGGGCTCCACCCATCACTTACTAAGTCCAATGCATTCCTCATATGAAAAGGTCGAAGCATAATATGAACATTCGTATTTAAACTAGCATATGAAATGTCAATATTTTAACCACAAACCATGAATGGTATAAAAATTGAACATCCACAGTCAAACATAACTCATTCAATACAATATGTAAGATTTTATTATAATAGATCAACCTCAATACAGAATAATGAATGATATTTAAATAGATGAAAATAATCATCATAACTATTTAAGAGAAATATCCCCCTTTTTCTTGAAAACATTTAAGAGTATCACTATTTATAAATAAGCCGTTTAAAATAGATTTTTGAATGAAAGTGTCCCATACCACTTTAAAACATTTAAAAGGAATTTTAATTTTAAAACGTTAATGTCCATATTTATTTTAAAACCATTTTTAAAACATGGACATTAATGAGAAAGATTTAGAATAATTAATCTTTAAAACATTTTAAAATGATATTTTAGTTACAGTTTCTAACCAAAAGAGAGACACTTGAATAAAAATAATTGAGGTACTCAAAAAATTGTAATATCATGAGAATAAAGGGATTCATGATATACTATGTCAAAGTACATTATATACACCATATAAAAGTGATTTGGAGTAAAACAACAAAGAAGTATCAATGGAATGTAAATTGAGATGGAATCCCTTATAAAGACTTTATCCTTAGGTTAAGGATAAACCAATGACATAATTATGTGTGAAAATTATTAATATACTCAATATGATTTTATATTCAGCGTAAATAAATCAGAGGACATTCACACATATTCTTGTAAAAACAAGACCAATGAATTGGATATTTAACTCAGCAAATGGATATTGAGTTAAAATTACTCTTATCATGTCCATATCGACGACTTGAGAATTTATAAATAGAGTAATTATGTTTATCAAAAGTATATCAACAAAAAGTGGAGTGGAAATTATGACATAAGAAAATGAATATTGAATCCACACATAATCTTGGAGGAAAATAATCAATGAAGTATGCGTAAAGACAACTGAGTGGAAATTGAAATTTTAAATTTCCTTATCGATTTGGTAACATACCAAACATACACACATGAAAGAAGGATCATACAATGATTATGTAAATATCCATAAATTAAATTATATTACACAATTAATACAATCATGGGTAGTACACACACCACATGCAATAAATAAGTGGTGAACAATGTAAATCTCACGAAATTAAAAGTGAGATAAGAAACCACTTACTTTGTACATTTTCCTTGGACTAGGGTAGATTAACCTCCTGTATAATGGTGAAATAATTGTTATTAAATTATAAAATAATCTTATACATTAAAATGATATCATATATGATCTTTTAACACTGATTTGTTAATAATATCTTAGTATTATCATCATTTAAGGTGTTAAAAGATTCATTTTCATTTATATTATTTGTTATGTGAGTAATATTTGTTATGTATGGGATTTATATTATTCATATTCAGAATTATATCATGTCTCTAAACATTATTTTAATCATCAAATGAAATTTAGTCTTGAATGGATATGATGGGTAATGAATCTCATTGTGTTCGTGGAGACGATAATCTGTTCGTATACACGAGCGAAAATATCATTAGTTTGATATTAAAATAATATATAATTGGATTTTATATAATATATACATAATCATTATCATGTTATATTTATTATTTACATGAATTACACATCATTATTATACCGATACAAATAATAATGTATTGAATAATAATTACAACACAACGTGGATATGGTAATCCGTACGTACGCACGTATGGGGACATGTCATTCGAAGGATGGATAGAATAATGAATATGGATGTACCATATTTATAATAACATCAAATTATATAGAATATACTAGAGTTATTTTTTTATAATGCAATTAACAAAGAAATAATAATTGGAAGAAGAAAAGAACTTGGAAGAGGGTGGTGAAATTATTACCTCTTCTTCAGATTCCATCTTTTGATTTGATCAGAAGGGTTACTTAAGATAGCTTTATGATCAAAGGAGGGCCACTAGGATTAAGGGAAAACAGTTGATAGGGTATTTGGGTAGGTTTTGGCTGACAAAAATGGCTTTGATGGTGTAAATTAGAGAGAAGGGGGAGTGCCCTTTTATAAGAGGGGTGAGGGGCACCTTAGGTTAAGCTAGAAATATTATTTTATAATAAAACCATTTTTGGTTAATAATGGATTCAAAATGTATTATTAAAAGTATAAGGTGGGGAAGGGTCGAAAAACACTCAACCAATCGGTTTTATAGAGGTTTGGGTCACTATATTAACCATAACATTTAGATTTAACTCTTAGTTAAATAGTTTTACATTTACCATGTCTCTTGGTATTTTTATCTTATATGGTTCATAAACATACTATATACTCTCATTCAAACCCCAAGTGGTTAATTAATGATACACCTATCATTATATAAGTCTTATGTCCAAACATTATATTTTTAGGAATAGAATATCAATTAATAATATAATATTTGTTTTAAAAACTCTTTTATGTCAATTTTGACAATATTTGGTATTTCATTTTTTAAAAATTCATAACAGAATTATTACTTCGAAAACAATTCATTTAACAAACCCTGATATGAAAAATTAACCTATAAAATTAGTGGAATTCATAAAAAGTCTCAAATTACATTTATTTGGATATTTATAATATCAATTATTTTAATTTTTCATTAATTAGAAAATTACTGCATCACTATTATGTCATAAATAAATTAAATAATTTAATGTCTAAAAATTATAAATAAAAAACCATTATGTAGAAAATATTTTCATATTTCTAATGAATATTTATAATCGAATTTATCATATATATAACACTATATTATAAATTTTTTAGTTATTAAACTTTGATTTTAACACTTTTAACTCTTCTTTGAATTAAATAATAAATGTCCTAATCTAATCCATGTGGACCAAGGAGGATCATATTTTATTCCTATGGTTTTTTTGGCCGAATTATACATATCCAATATAATTAGGACATGTGTTAGGGTAATAATAATATAATTGTTACCCATAATTACCCTATTTACTTTTAACTGTGGGAAATAAAAGTAAGTAGTTATTGTTCCCCAAAAATTATCTTTATCTTATTGAACCAAATTTTACTCATTGATATTAATTCTGTGTCTCAGATTATCTAAATTCCACTCACAGAAGTGGTAAAATTATATTTTATCTGAATTTGTAAATTCTCCTAGGAGATGGGTAAAAGATAGTGAAAAGTTCAATAAAATTTTTATATATCTAAAATTATTATATACTGAATCCAATGAATTAAATTGTAAAAATATAGTTATTATGTATATATTTTGACGTAAAATAAATTTAAATAAAATAAATAATTATTTAAATAAAAATTATGTTTTGAATTATAACTCAGTGTTTTTCACTATCATCAAAAATTGAATGTTATCGGAAAAGTACCAAAAATTCACCTGAAGCTAATTTTTATATTCCGAATCCAAAAATGAAGTCCATTTTCCAATTTCAAATCATAGAAGTTTCATTTATTAATTTAAAATTAATTCCTGTTGTCAAAACCAAAAGGCGTATTTTTAAGAAAGAATATCTATCAGAAGATTGACACTTGTTTATGTCCAATCTCATCGTGAAATTACTTAAAATGGATAGCATTGTATTAAATGGTAAAAATATAATCTATTTATACTTCCAAACCATTAAAATGTATAATATAACACTATAAATTATTTTTATTAAAAAAATATGTTTTTAGTTAAAATATTTTTCACTGTTCACCCAAATATGAATGTTATTAGAGGAACACCAAAAAAAATTGAAACTAAATTCTTATATCACGATTCTAAAGAAGAAGTTTATTTGGTAAAATTGAATATATAAAAGTTTCAAATATTGGACATAAAATGGGTTCTACATTAAAAGGCAGTAAAATAGCATTTTTTGAAAATACATTTTTTTTATCTAAAAAAATGAATTTGTCCTTACATTATGTCTAAGAAACTCAGAATTTGGATTCTAAAATTTTAAGGGTTATATAAAGTTCAAATTCTGTTTATACTATTCATAACCGCTTTTTAACGGCTAGTTTGGTAAGTCATGGTGCGCTTGAACTCGATGTTGCGTGTACTGTAAGTTATTGAATTACTTTGAAGAACTAACGTACTATGAAATCTTGGGGTGTTAAATTCTTCCCTCCTTCAATAAATTGCATCCTCACAATTTTTAAAATTGGGCTTGGTAATATAATGGAAAGTCCCACATCAGAAAAAGAGTCAATAAAACTATCACTTTAAAAGAAATAAAGAGAAGTACATTGGTCACCCAAGATAAACCATACAAGGATTCCATGTAGGAAAACATGGATACAGAAGATAAACTAAGTGTCATGTTCTGATAGAGATGGATAGAAAACATGATCAGGAGAAAGTTAACAACAAGAAAACCACAAACATGTGATGGTAAAAATGGTCATTAGTTTCCCATTTGGAAAATTAAACGAATAATAGTTTTTGGTTTTAGTATCATTTCTTAAATATGAGGAATTTATTTATGAGATTGACAAAGAACATAAAGAGATATACTTACTTTTTAATTAGAGTTTAATTCTTTAATAAATTTCTACAACTAACTCATTTTTTTAATGATGATTTTTCAAGAAGACATGGTCTCACTGGAAGAGCTTGAATAAATTTCTAGAGAATCACATGATCCCCAAAGGATAAACTATATATGTACCTTGTATTTAGAGATTAATCAAAACCAAAACGGTTATTACACGATCTTAGGATCCCCCAAAATGATATTCCTTTATAGAATGAATCTCTAATAGAAATTTATAAAATTAAACCAACAATACCCCAAAGTTAAATAAATCCCATTCAATAAACAATTGTCTTTAAAATCCTTCAATATAATCAAAACTAATATTGAAACCCAAAACATAGAAGAATTTGGTTATATAGTCTTCCATGTTAAATTTTATCTCCAAATAACATCAACTACTCTTAAAGTCACATACATAAAAGTAATTAACCTAATCACATATTCTCTTTTATAGGTTAATCATTTCCATAAATAACCCAAATCACTATAAATCCAAAATAAAAACATAGATAAAAATACACCATTACTCCTCAAATAAAATCCCATTGTATTCTATTTTTCTTGGACAAATAGTGTTCCCAACCAAGCGAACGTCTTCCAAAATAACATTTATCACTTAATCACCAAATCATTTTCCTATAATAAGGGTATTAATTTGATAATAAATAAGATCCCAAATCAACTTATTATTGTTCAATAAAATCATTTAACTAAAAATAATTTTTCACAATAACATGGGACTTCACGTAGTCTAGTGGTAGGTGATAAAATCCAATCGCACTCTGGTTGTGGGTTCGATTCCCACAGCTTTATCTGACGTGACGAGTTGTCACATGTTCTGTGTGTTGTCCTTTTTCAAATACTATATTTTATAACATTACCAAAATGAGATAAATTCCTCAAAATAACCATAACATAATTTAACCACAAATGTTTTCTCATACCTTGCATTTTCATCCCAAAATATAATAACTTTTAATTTCCTCAAACCCAATGATCATATAAAACGAAATGGTTATTTATAACTATATCCACATGAGAAAAGATAAGTCTTCCTCAAATATCATTTTCACATGACAAATAGCTGGGTTACAAATACAAGAGAAAATTATTCCAAAGTAATCCCATTAACAAGGATCACTAATACTTTTAAACATTTCTCCAACCCTTTATTTCCACATATCTTCTTCTTTGACCAGGAGAATATCCTATAGAATAGGGTATTCACTTGGGTAATGGCCAGGTCCCCTATATTTATGGAAAATGACTATAAATGGCCTCTTGGAACCATTTTTATTTTCGTCCATAGTGATCTTCATTTTTTCACGGCAATTATTCACTTTATATCCTTCTTTCCCACACATAAAGAATTTCTTTGATCCATTGAGACACTTTTTTGGGTGTCTCCTTCCACATTTCCTACATGATGGAAATTGAGGATTATTTTCTCCATGGTCTCCACTACTGAAGCTCTTATAATTCATCACCTTTCTCTTCTTTTTTGAGTCCGGGAGTTGGTTAATATATATGTTGTTGATAAATTTTTTGGAAAACTGATTTGGCATGAACATGATAACTTTTACACCTATAAACATTCCATTTTTTGGCTCATTTCCACCACTATTCTCACCTTGTACATCATTCTAAAAGTTAGTATGACTTCATTTGAATCCAACAATTGACTAAAACCTAAATGCTTTGTGTGAGTAACAGTAGTCATAAATTCATTAAGAGAATATCATGACACCATATTTTCAATTTGAAACACCTTCGTATTAACCAAGGTCATTTATTCTCATCTTATATTAAAATACTTCAAATTGGTTTGTAAAGAAAATTTAAATTATCCTAATCATATCCCCTAGGAGTGCCGTAACCAAGAGTACATCAAGGTCCATTTTCATGCACTAGTTCCCATTTGAGTCTATCTCAAAGCAGTGTTTTCAGGTTTTACCCCTAGGTACAATCGTGCCAGAGATTCCTCAACCATATCATATCCAAACACGGACGTATTGCTTGGAAAACTCAAAAAATCACTATAATACCAATATTTTAGGAAGTTCCATTATACTAATCGTCAAAGTCTATCTTAGGTCTATGTGCTCTAATCAAAGTTTATCTAATTCTAGTTTCAAAGGTTTGTACTAAACTTACTCTGATACCAACTGTAATGCCCCGACTCCAGTTACCCAGAGTCGGTGCTTTATTACATAACATTGACATGATACAAGGAAATCATGTCCTGAAAAACTGATCAGTTTGGTATCCTTGGAAATACTAGATACATTCATAAGGTCAACATTACAACTTGAAAAGAAAAACAATACTAAATTATTCCATTAGAATCATCCACGCTTCCTAGATAATGCCTGCAAGTCACTCACAACTAACATCTTCATATCCTGGGAAAATGAAACTTAAGGAAGGGGTGAGATCAAATTCTCAGTAAGAGTAGGCAATACAGTGTAAGATAAAATAAGCATTAGGCATGGTGAATAATTTAAAACATATGATTTTACAAATAATTAACATGAGCACTTTATGGAAGGAATATGAGCTGAGTAAATAATGCCATAATAAAACATAATCATTGGTATTCTACTATTTAAATAACCACATGAAATATCAATATCTAATCTCATAATGATGGAATTCTTAATGCTAGACTTTCATAACCACATAATAAAGGCCTTGTGCCAAGACTACAAATAACATTTTGTCATGGCCTTGTGCCAAAAACTAGTTTTTCTCATGAGACTTACCGATGCATCTAGGAGATATAGCGGGCTCCACTCGTCACTTACTAAGTCCAATGCATTCCTCATATGAAAAGGTTGAAGCATAATCTGAACATTCGTATTGAAACTAGCATACGATATGTCAATATTTTAACCACAAACCATGAATGGTATAAAAATAAAACATCCACAGTCAAACATAGCTCATTAAATACAATATTGAAGATTTTATTATAATATATCAACCTCAATAGATAATAATGAATGATATTGACATAGATGAAAATAATCATCAAAACTATTTAAGAAAAATATCCCACTTTTTCTTGAACACATTTAAGAGTCTCACGATTTATCAAGAAGATGTTTAAAATAGATTTTTGAATCAAAGTGTCACATACATCTTTGAAACCTATAAAAGGAATTTTAATTTTAAACCTATAATTTCTATATAAACAAATCCTTAAAACTATTTTCAAAACATGGACATTAATGAGAAATATTTAGAATAATAAATCATTAAAACATTTTAAAATGATATTTTAGTTAGAGTTCATAACCAAATGAGAGACACTTGAATATAAATAATTGAGGTAATAAAAACTTTGAAATATCGTGAGAATAAAGGTATTCATGATATACTATGTCAATGTACATTATATACACCATATAAAAGTGATTTGGTGTATAACAACAAAGCAGTCTCAATGGAATGTAAATTGAGATGAAATCTCTTATAAAGACTGTATCCTTAGGTTATGGATAAATCAAAGACATAATTATGTGTGACAAATATAAATACACTAAATGTGATTGGATATTCAGTTTAATTGCATCAGAGGACATTCACACAAATTCTTGTAAAAACCACACAAATGAATTGGATATTTAACTCAACAAATGGAGATTGTAATAAAGTTACTCTTATCAAGTTCATATCGATGAATTGTGAATTTATCAATGGGGTGATTATGTTTATTAAAATTATATCAACAGAAAGGGGAGTGGAAATTATGACATAATAAAATTAATAGTGATTCCACACATAATCTTGGAGTAAAATATTCAATGAAGTATGCGTAATGCCGAATGAGTGGAAATTGGAATTTCAAATTCCCTTATTGATTTGGTAACTTACGAAACATACACCCATGAAATAAGGATCACACAATGATGATTTAAATACCCAAAAATTAATGTATATTACACAATTAAGACAATCACGGGTAGTACAAACACCACATGCAATAAATAAGTGGTGAACATTGGAAATCTCACAGAATTAAAAGTGAGATAAGAAACCTCTTACTTTGTACTTTTTCCTTAGTCGAGGGTAGGTTAACATCCTATATAATGGTGAAAAAATTGTTATTAAATTATAAAATAATAGTATACATTAATATGATATCATATATGATCTTTAAACATTGCTTTGTTAAAAATATATTAGTATTAGCATCATTTCGGGTGTTAATAGATTCGTTTTCCTTTATATTCATTGTTATGTGATTAATATTTGTTATGGATGGGATGTATATTATTCATATACAGAATTATATCATGTCTCTAAACATCATTTGTAATCATAAAATGAAATTTAGTTTTGAATGGATATGATGGGGAATGAATCTCATCGCGTTCGTGGAGACGGTAATCCGTACATACGCACGAGCGACAATATCATTATTTTGATATTAAAATAATATATAATTTGATGTTATATCTTATATAAAAAATAATTATCATGTTATATTTATTATTTACATGAATTACACATCATTATTCTACCCATTCAAATAATAATGTATTGAATAAGAATTACACCACAACGTGGAGACGGTAATCTGTACGTATGCACGTATGGTGACATGTCATTAGAAGGATGGATAGAATAATGAATATGATTTTACCATATTTATAATAAAATCACAGTATATAGAAGATACTGGAGTTATTATTTTACAATGGAATTAAAAAATAAAGAATAATTGGAAGAAGAAAAGAACTTGAAAGAGGGTGGTGAAATTATTACCTCTTCTTCAGGTTCTTCATTTTGATTTGATCAAAAGGGATCCTTAAGTTGGCTTTATGACCAAAGGAGGGCCTCTATGGTTACTATAGGACAGTTTATAGGGTATTTGGGTAGGTTTTGGCCGAGGAAAATGGCTTTGAAGGTGTGAATTATAGAGAAGGGGGAGTGCCCTTTTATAAAAGGGGTGAGGGGCACCATAGGAAAAGCTAGAAATATTATTTTATAATAAAATCATTTTCGATTTAAAAAGGATCAAAAATGTATTATTTAAAGGTTAATGTGGGTATGGGTCTAAAACCACTCATCCAATAGGTTTTAGAAAGATTTGTGGCACTATATTAACCTTAACTTTTAGATTTAACTCTTAGTTAAATAGTTTGACATTTACCATGTCTCTTTGTATTTTTATATTATATGGTTAATAAAATTACTATATACTTCCAAGAGAACCAAAAGTGGTTCATTAATGATATAAATATCATTATATAAGTCCTTTTGCAAAACCTTATGTTTTTAGGAATTGAATATCAATTTATAATATAATATTTTTTAACAACTCTTTTATAACAATTTTGACACTATTTGGTATTTTGTTTTCTCCAAATTCATAACAGCGTTATTACTTCTAATAAAATTAATTTCCCCAACCTTAATATGTCATATTAACCTAGAAGTTTAGTGGAATTCCTAAAAAGTCTCAAATTACATTTATTTTGATGTTTATAATATCAATTATTTTAATATTTCAGTAATTATGTAATTATTACATCACCATTGTGTCCAAAAAAATTTAAATTATTTAATGTCTAAAAATTATAAATAAAATACCATTATGTATAAAATCTTTTTATATTTCTAATGGATATTTATAATATAATTTATCTTATGTATAACCCTATATTTAAAATTTTTTAGTTATTAAACACATATTTTAACTCTTTTAACTCTTCTTTGAATTAAATAATAATAAATGTCCTAATCTAATCCAAGTTGACCAAAGTGGTTCATATTTTATTCCTATTATTGTTTTTAACGAATTATTCTTATCCAATATAATTACGAATTGTTTTAGGGTAATAATAATATCATTTTTACCCATAATTTCCATATTTACTTTTAACCGTGGTAAAAAAAAGAAAAAAGTTACTAATCACCAAAAATTATTTTTATATTATTGAACCAAATTTTACTCCTTGTTATTAACTAGTTTTCTCTGATTTTCAAAATTTCAACCACAAAGCGGTAAAATTATGTTTTATGGGTATTTGAAAATTCTCCTAGGAGATGGATAAAAGACAGTAAAAAGTTCATTAAAATTTTCATATATCTAAAATTGTTATAAACTAACTCCAATAAATTACATTGAAAATTTATAGGTATTATGTATCTATTTTTAACTAAAATAAATTTTAATAAAATAAATAATCATTTAAATAAAAATTCGGTTTTGAACTATATCTCAGTGTTTTTCACTATTCATCAAAAAAATGAAAGTTTTCAAAAAAATACCCAAAATTCACCCTAAGATAATTTCAATATTATGAATCAAAAAATGAATTCCATTTTACAAAATTAAAAACGTAGAAGATTCATTTATTAATTTTTAATTAATTCCCATTGTCAAAACCAGAAGGCGTATTTTAAAGAAACAATATATATCAAAAGATTGACACTTGTTTATGTCCAATCACAAAGTGAAATTACATAAAATGACCATCATTGGATTAAATGGTAAAAATATAATCTATTTATACTTCCAAACCATTAAAATTTAGAATATAAAACTCTAAATTATTTTTATTAAAAAATATGTTTTCAGTTAAAATATAGTATTTTTCACTATTCACCCAAATATGAATGTTATCAGAGAAACACCAAAAATTTATTGAAATTAAATTATTATGTCCCGATTATAAATAAAAAGTTTATTTTTTCAAATTGAATATATAAAAGTTAAAAAATATTGTATTTAAAAAGGGTTCTCTATTAAAAGGCTGTAAAATTTCATTTTTTAAAAAATACATCTTTTTTCTGAAAAAATGAATTTGTCCTTACATTATGACTAAGAAACTCATAATATGGATTCTAAAATTATAAGGGTTATTTAATGTTAAAAATTATGTTAATACTATTCATAAAAGCTTATGAACGGGCATCTTGTTAAGTCATTGTGAGCTTGATCTCGATGTTGCGTGTACTATTAGTTATTGAATTACTTTGAAAAACTAACAGACTATGAAATCTTGGGGTGTTACAAAATAATATAAAATTCATAAAAATAATAAATTCATAAAAGTTAATATGATAAGGTTTAAAATATTAAAAATGTCCCAATTATGGTTCCTTGTTTTATTTTATAGTTACTATATTGACCCATAAAGAGTAAGAATCCATTTTTGACAAAATTAGGGTTAAAGGTGGTAAATAATAGTTAAAACCAGAAGATAGGGGTATAAATTTATTAAAACTTTTATAAATTTTATTGGATGAAGTATTGTTGACCCATAATAATATTTTATTATACAAACTCACTTTTTATACATTTTTAATAGATAATTTATTTATATTAATGTAAATTTTTGATAAATACCCAAAGTGCCCCTCGATACTCCTATAATATGGATTTTCATACTATTATTTCTATGGACTTCAAGAACCATTTAATTTAGAACATAGCTACCCAAATACTATCTTATGATAAATATTTACACAAAATAGTTATTTTATTTTGGAATAATACAAATTTTATAGGTGCTCTGGTGTTAAGAAAAGGAGGTTTTCTAAAGAGGAGGTATAGTTTTTTCTGCTTGTTTTATGTTTGTCTCTTCTTACACATCCCTAAAAACTTATTCAATATTTATAAAACAAATAATAAATTACCATTAAAATATTTAAATTATATTATACTAATTTTTTTATCTATATATATGTCATCTTCCATAATATGGGAAATGATTACGTCGTTCATGTGTACGATGGATTACTGCTTCATGAACCTATGAAATTTGTTCTCCATCACCATCTCTCGAGAAATTTTATAATTATTGAAATAATATTTATATATTAAATTAATTATGTATTTATATTTATTAAAATATAATATATCATTTATGCTCTTACCTTTCCTTGAACATAAATATGATAACGTCGTTCGTGCATATGTGTGGACAATAACCTCCACGGAACGATGTGATTAATTTTTCATCACCACATCATATAAATGATATATATAAGTAAATGTAATGAAATAATATGATATATATTATATTATTATCATTATAAAAATATAAAATAATATTTACCTTCTTTCCATAATGAACATTGAAAAATGGAAATGTTACTCTTGTGTACTAATGACATTATGACTCCATGTTCGTAACATATATCACATTTCATAACCATATTTATTATACGGATTGAAGATTAAAATTTATTTATATAAATTATAATTATTCAATAGTAATTGTTTTGGATATATTGTAATTTTGACCTTTTTTACCATATCTGACATACTAAATCCATTTTAGACTTATATAACAAATATCATCAAAATGTATGATGCGATCTTAAATAATTATGTAATTATATGTGAAATTAAAATAAGTAACATAAATGGAACAATAAAAATTAGAAATGATATTAAGAAGTAAATAATCATCTTATTTTTATTATCCAAGAGGATAAATAATGTACTTTATGAATTCGACTCATAATAAGGGACATTATTTTATAAATTATCTATTTAATGATTCTATTAAATCTCACTTTTTCTCCTATGTTAGTGTTTAATAAAAAAATAAATTATTTTTAATATTATAATATTTTTTTTGATGTATTTTTACTATGTTACACTTTTTATATGTCATATTGAAATGAATAGTTTTTATATTTTCTAGAATAATCACTTTATGACTTTTATGAAACAAATATTAAAGTAATGTTTTGAACTTATATAGAATTGATGGATTTTATTTTCATCATGTAACATTGATTTATTGATGTTTCCATTATAATTTTTCATAATTGATCTTAAGAGAAATGATTTCTTTGTTATGTGAAAAACTCTAAATTTTGATTAGTAATTTTTAAAAGAAAATAGTATTTTGATATAAATATGTGTTTTTATTTAAAAGTGATTTTAAAATGTTTTTTGATGAAAATATACATTAATAAAATGTTTTATTCATGATATGGCACATAATAATTATATAAAAAATGGATGATATATATATAGATTATAATATGGGTTGATCCCAATAATATCTCATGAGTGAGATCAATATAACATATATGAAGGGTTAATCCACATTATAGCACATGAAGAAATAGTGATCCCAATATAGAATATTTGAAGTGTGATCCCCATTATGGATATCAAATGAAATAAGTAATTATTTTTTTCTCCATATAATTTTATTAAATGTCAACTAGATGTTTATTATAATTTCAAGAGTATTGAAAGTGTTTTATTATTATGATTCCCTAATCATCCAAAAGGTGTTCTATTTTCATGAAAAGTGTTTCAAAGGTGTACTTTGAAAAAACATTGTGTTTTTTTTCAAGTGAAAATTATTTATTTCAAACACTTAAAGAAAAATTAATGGATTTTCATGTTTTTCACTATAGTAATGTACTTATTCTTTTTTCCCTCAATGAGATATTTGTGCTTATATGACATTTTTTTAAAAAAAATCATAGTTTTTAGTGATGGGTATTAGAAATTAAGAATACATGTTTAATATTGTGGTGATCTATCATGAAAAAAACCTTGTTTTGTTTTAAAAGGTTTCATATTTTGAAAGAAATGATATTGAGTAAAAGTGACTAAATTGAAATATATATGTTGTTATGTATGAGTTATTAATTAATTCTTTAAAACTGTAAATCTATAAGATTCAATGGAATGTAGGAAATTGAATTATAGTTCGAAGACACAAGAATATTAAATTCTTAATGATTTTTTCTTACAGTTGATATCATTTAAGATTTTAAACATCTTTAGAGATTTGGAAATTTGGTTAAAGAGATGTCAATTTTCTATATATATTCATTTAGTAAAATCCTTATTTTAGAATTTTTTAGATCAATGAAAATCGGTTAAAAATGGAAGGAGGAGGATCTCATTGAACATTTCTATTGGATCCTGATTACCTACATACAATAATAATTTAAAATGAATATCCATATCATTTCAAAAAAATTTCTAAAATAAAACTCTAATAAAATAGTTGTATGAAAAATCAAACACATTCTCTATACCCCAATTCCACCATGGGTCATAGGTTATTTTTAAAAGAATCCTAATTTCCAAATTTTATCATCTATCCGAAAAAATTAAATATCATCAATGATTTTTAAAATATTTTAACCCATCATAGGAATTTCAATACATTAACATTATACTACATATTCTAATTATGGAGACCCTCATGTAACCTATTTATACTTTATCTTAATAAATAGTCATATGGTTCATATTGTTTTTATTTTAAAATTACCTTTGATTGAATGTTTAAAAAAACTCTATACCAATGTTTTATAAAAATTAATTTTTACCAAATGTCATGAAATTATATGTTAAAAAAATATTTTTCAAAAATAGTAATCTACCAATATCCATACAACCCAAATTATACATGGTGGTTTATGATAAAGGAAGAAAGGTATTTTGAAGAGGTTGTAAATTATTGTTGTTATGCATAAAAATTATATCTATTTGATAAAAATTACAATGAAATCATTTAGAAACCATGATTAAGGTATGAAATTATTTTATCTTAGTATAGTTTTATCTAATTCATGTGGAGATGAAATGTCAAATATTAAGATATAAAAGAATTTGTGAATTATAATGTTGAGGTAATTATGGTTTGTGATGAAAAAATCAAAGCTATGTTATAACCATTGAAAATAAAAAATTATCATGAGTGATGAATCTATTATGGATATTATTGAGAATTTATATCCCATTTTAATGAAATTTAAAATAATTGTATTTTTGGGAGAAGAAACCCCCATATGTGGGGTGATAACTCACCATGTTTGGGAAGGTTGTAGGGTTTGAAAGCACAATTGAATTCCAAAAAGGGTGAAACACCTACCCTAGGACTATGTAAAGTTCGGGTTAGTATGATATCTTCTTTTTAGGTAAATGATATTATGGATACATAATAATTTAATATTTGAAAAATAGATTTTATAATATATATAACCATTGTGATAGGAAAATTATATTGTGATTAGTTTGTTAATATTATTTCCAAAAAATATAACTATAATTTTGAGGAACTTTATAAGAATAATTTAAATATAATAATATGATATTTTACTTTAGAAGTCATCGTTGAATCATATTTTGAAATATTATATAAATTTATTATGGATTTATGATGATTCAGATTATTTATGGAAATTATTACCTTATAGTTGAGATTATGTGATTTGGGAAATTACATTTTTTAATATAAGAAATTAAGAGTGAATAATTTTATTTGTAGAAAAATATTAAATTAAAATTTGAAGACCATGCGATCAAATCCTTAAAATATTTGGGTTTTAATTTTAGTCTATTGTGTGTTTGAGGAATTTTAAAGATAACTATTTATTGAAGGATCTACAATGAACTTTTGGTATTAATTTTTAATTTTTTAGAGTATACTTAGATTTAAATTATTTTAATGTTTATTAATTTTGGGAATCATCATAAATTATCTTAACGATTTTGGTTTTTATTAAGGCCTACAAATAGGTAAAAATGATATTTCTTCTTTTTTGGATTTTTGGATTTTAAGACGTTTATTATAATGATTCATGCATGAAAAATTCATATTTAATACTCATAGTTTGGGGAAAAAGATATGATTGTGTTGGAAATTATTTAATGGCTGAAATATACTTTCCAAGTAAGCATTTTCCCTATGTTATTAATATTGATGGTAATGGAATTCCACAACATGAGGAAAATGTTCTTAATAAAAAATTATCAGTTTAATTATCTTACGAAGAAATAAATTTCCTCTTAACCTATAATTTGATTACATGTTTCTTGTGGTTATCTTTCTCATGAATATATTATCTATCAGTCTCAATTAGTCCTTGGGCATTAGTTTTTCTCTTCTATGTCCATGTTTTCATACATAGAAACCTAGTATATGCTATATATATTTACATTTATACTTCCCTTACTCACTTTTTAAGTGGAAGTTGTATTAATCGTTTTTATGATGTCACATTTCAATAAAGGTAATTTTAAAAGTCAAACACTAGTCATTGAGCCCAATTTCAAAATTGTGAGGTTGAAATTTAGAAAGTGGTGAGAATTTTACCACTAAGGTTATGATATAATAAATCATTTTAATATTTATTATTATTCATAATTTATGTAGTTATATGAATTATAAATATAGTTATAATATATTAAAATCAAAAAAGAAATTGATTTATTAAACTAATTTCTTATAAAATTTCATCAAAAAGTTTTAATTTAAAATTATATAATTTATCTTTGAAAAAAATAAATTTATTTTTTAAATTCATCATTTTAAAGTTATCTTATGTTGGAATTTTGATAATCTTTCAAATATATTTATTTTCCAAGGCCTAGTAAATAATACTGACTTTTCTCAAAAATCGTATATAAATTTAAAGTATTTATAAGGTTAAATTATGTGTTGGATTATTTGAAAATTTAAATTATTTCATTTTTATTTATAATAATCCAATTAATATTTTTCAAATGGATTTTATAATTTAATTTGGTGTAAAATAATTTTATATTTTCAAATGAGATTTTTCTAAAAAAACAAATTTTCATTGCATAGTCTCGATTTAATTTTAAATTGAATTAATTTTTTAAGTTTTTAAAAATTTATTCAATATTTCGAATAATTATATTCAAATTTAGTAAATAGTACCCTTTTATTTTTGGAAAACAAGAATAATATCCTTAATAATTGTTATTATATTGGTAAAGGGTAAATCATCTAATTTAGGTTAAAAGTAAAATGATTAGAACCATTAATTAACAAAAATACTTACTAAAATTTATTAGATGAATATATATAGGCCATAATCATACAATTGATGAGTTAATGTCCTTTGAATGACATTGGAATAATAATATTACTTTTATAGTAATTTATTTAAAGAAATGTCAAACATATCACACATTCAATTAAAATATATAAAATATTTTTAATATGGTTTAATAGAGAGTATATGTTTGAATAATAATATTATTTTGAAATATAAAATAGGTATCTTAATAATGGTTATTTATTTTAAGATATTATGTAATAAATTGTTACCTTAAATTCGTTCACATCACCGATGCCATAATTATTCAAATTTTGGTATAATCAAATAAGTGATCTTAAAAAATTAAAACAAATCGTGATACATAATGTGATGCATGGATTATATAGTTTAAATTTATTTTCAGGGATGTGTCAAAATATTTTTTTAATTATATGTGTTATCAAGATATTAATAATGCCAAAGTAGTTAAATAGTCTAAAATTTATCATTATTTATATTTTATAATAAATTATTTTTTATTTAATAACATAAAACTCCAAAATTCATAAATTATAAAAATAAATAATTATAAGATTTAAAATTTCATCTAGGGTCCAGTTACATGTTTTTCTTCATTTTATAGTTTCCATATTACCCCTCAATAAGTAAAAAATCATGTTGTCACCAGAAGAGTTAATGAGGTTAAATAAAGTATAAAACCAAAAGGAAAGGGTAAAAATATAGAAAGAATAGTATAATTTTTATTTTATGGTGTAATATATACCCATAGTAATCTTAAATTACAAATAATTAACTTTTAAAACATTTATTATTTTTAATTAATTCAAATTAATTTAATATTGTTTGAAATTCGAAGAGTGTCCCTCCCCTCTCTTATAAAAGGAAACACCTTCTTCACATTAATTCACCCTTAAAAAACATTTAAAACAATTTCTTACCTAAATACCATCCAATAATACCTATTCTTATTATATAATCTTTTTTAGGAACAATACCAACATTAGAGACATTAAGGCTTTACGAAAAGGATGTTTCCCAAAGAACATGTATAGTTTTTATTTGCATGTTATTGTTTTGTTTCTTTTTCCACATCCTTAAAAACTTGTTAAAACATGTTAAAATAATAAATATAGTATCCATAATATAATTAAATTTTATTATGTTAGTGTAATGACCAATATTTATCACAACTTTCATCAAATGGGACAATAATTTATTTCTTTTGTATATGACAGACTACCGCCTTACGAATCGATGTAATTCATTTTCAATAACCATATTTTAAGACAAGTTATAATTATTTAAATAATGTTTATATTATAAATTTATGATATTTTTACAATTATGATAATAAAATATATCATTTAATAGCTTACTTTTCCATGAACAAAAAAGTATAACATTTTTCATGCATATGTGTGGACAACCATCATCTTGAATGGATGTGATTTGTTTCTCTTAACCACATCTCATGGATGGTATATATCAGTATATTTAAATAAATAATAATATATAATTATTTTATTATCATTATTTAAATATTAATTAATATTTACCTTCTTAATGATAGTTAAAAAATGCAAATATTACTCATGCATATGTGTGACATATTATCTCTATGACTGCAACATAGTTCATTTATCATAAACATAATTAACATTTGGAAATAAAAGTTCAATTTATTTATAAAAATGATAATTATTTTATTATTATTATTTTGGAAATAATTTAATTATTAATTCATTGACCATAGTTGATTTACCAAATCCATTTTGGAGTTATATAGAAAATATTATCAAAAATTTTGATATTAAATTAAATTATTATATAATTGTATATATCAGGAAAATAATTCTCATAAAATAGATAATAATGTTGAAAAAGTTTATTTATCTCATAAATAATTAACATATGTTTATTATTGAGGAGGATAAATAATGTACATGATTAATTAGACTCAAGGTAATTAAATTTCCTTTAAAATTTTCATTTTAATGTTTCCCTTAAAAATCCATTTTTCTTCCGTATCCATGTTTTCAAAATAATTCTTCAAAAACGTTTTTACTTTCATCCTATTAATCTTTAAAAAAAATTTTCTATTTTTTATAATATTTTAAAATGGTTTTAGTGGGATTTTTTTTCATTTTCTATATAAGGTAATTTTTTTGTTTTTTGAAAAAAAATATAGAAGAAATGTTTTTTTAACTTATACATCCATAGAAGATTTTCCAGCCATCTTGTTGCATTAATTAATTGATGTTTCCATTATAAATATTAATATGAAAAAAATGTTTTCATTGTGATGTTCATTGTTTTTCAATTTTAAAAAAATTATTTTTAAAAGAAAAATGTATTTTGATATCTTATTGTGTTTTTATTTAAAAGAGTTATTAAAATTATTTTATAAATAAATTCTATAAGGATATAATTTTTTATTAATGATGTTTTACTTAGGAATTATATGAATGATCGGTTAGATTGATATAACATAAATGATAGATTGAACCCCATTATAGCTCACAGGTGATCCAAATATAGCTAATACGATGGGTTGAGCCACACTATAGCGCAAGAAAAATGGGTGAACCAAATATAGATTATACAATGTTTGAGCCCTATTATAGACCTCTAATTAATTGTTTAAAGATTATGTTCTCTAGGTAATTTTATTTGATGTTGGCCATATGGTTTTATGAATATGATGCTCTAAATTTCAGTGTCTCACATCTATGGGGGTAATGAGGAGACTATTCATGGTCATGCTTCCCCCATATGTTCAAAAATATTTCCTCTCATCCATGTCCATTAGAAGACCTATCAATGGATTATAGATTAAGGGAATATGCTATTCTGAAATTAGAACTAGGGTGGATCAGTGATTGTATTCCCTAGTTTCCCTACTCCGACGATCACCCTTAAGGAAGCACGACATTTTCCCATGATTACTAAGGATATTTTGGGAAAGGAAAAATAAGATATCCTCGAGTCTAATGTGATTACCTCTGAACTAGATAAGTTTGTGTTCACAGCTTCTTCATCGAGAGCCTTCACAACTAGGGATTTATGTAAACTTTCTTCTTCTCAAGATAAATAAGACAAATGGAATGAGTTGGTGCAGTGAAAGAGAATCCTAGAAAAATATAACATTCTCACCTAGAGAATCTGTAACATTGTAATTAATATGGAAGGTAACATCATGAAAATAGGTATAAGTTTAGCCTCGAGGTTCTATTATTGTAATACCAGATGGGAGGTGAGAATTAATCATCTATTCACTGAAAAAGAATGGGATTTTGTTGTGTGTACTTTATTTGGAGGTTTCACTGCTTTTATATCTCAATAATAAAGGGATGGTTCATTTTTGGAGTATTGGTTCCAGGGAACTCATTAATCTAGTATCGAAAGGATAGCAAAGTTGGTGATTCATATATAGGGTGCAGGTGCTTGTGGCACACTAGAAACTAGGCTGGTTTCAAAGGGACTCTTCCCATAGTTATGTTCATCGTCTTGAGAACCCATTTCCTACTTGTGGACATGGAATTTCTTATGCATGACCAGCATGAATCCCAATACTTGAAATTTTTGCAGGTTAGTAACCCCTCAAATAAACACTTCATTGATATACCACATGGGATATGGGTTTGTTGGAGCCCTCCTAGTACAAGTTACAAGTTGAACACTAGTGGGTCATACTTGTTGGGCAACATGAGAGGAGGGGGAGTGGTTAATGGCACTGCGGAGTTTGCGGTTCTAGCCTTCACGTAGGCTTATGGAAATGGTTACTCCCTCATGGCTGAGGCCAAAGTAATGCTAACCGAACTCACTATATGTAAACAATAGAACATTAAAATCTCTCTGGTGGAGACTGAGTCTTTGATCCTTCATGATTTCCTACATGTTAAAGGCTCCACCCCATGGTCCATATCCTACATAGTTAGACAATGCAGATCCCTCCCCCATAACAACACCCAATTTACCCATACATGGCGCGAGGGTAATAAGATTTCGGATTTCCTTGTTTCATTAGTAGAACAGAGCTCCATCAACACTCGTCTTCTCAATACTAATTTCTTCAAGCCAGAGGGAGTCAATTTGATCAAGGGGATTCCCTTCAATTGCACTATTTTAGGCCCCCTAACTTTGGTGTGTCCTTGTTGAACATTCTATTTTCAAATAGAAATATGATTTATATGGATGGATGTGGTCTAATAATTTTATTTGAAAAAAATGCATGTGGGTTTTATATATGGAAAGGATTTATTTCATTTTCTAAATTAACATAAGTGGTTTTTAAAGAGTCTTGTTTGAATAACGAATTTATTCATTTTATTTTCCTTAATGGGATTTTTGTTCTCATCCCATGTTTTTAAAATTTATTTCAAAAAGATTACTGATTGGTAAATGAAAATAATAAGTCACATTTAAATTAATGATGATTATTTAGAAGAATGAGAATTTTTTTAAAAAAAAAATCATATTGTGAAAAAATGGATATTGAGTAGAAGTGTCTAATTTGTTATATATGATCTTATGTACGAGTTGTGACATAATTCATTGAAAATATGAACCAAAAAGATCCTTGGGATTGTTAAAAAGTTAATAATAGTTATTAAACACTATAATATGTAATTATTTAGGATGGGTCCTTACCAAAAGGGTCTAAAAGGAAACAATACATCATTTTAAATGTGTTTTTAAAGAAAATCCCTTACAAATAGAGGGACATTTAATTAAGAGAACATTTAAGGGGATAAAATTTAATGGACATGGAAAAATTAGTTTCATTCAAATAATGATAAAATTCATCCATTTTTATATGTGTATACCACATATAAAAATGCAGTGACAATGACATTAGTTTAAAAGAAAATAAATTGGGAAGAGGAATCCCTTACATTGAGTCCAACTCATCATGTTAGTTCTTCAACTCCATTAGAATAAATGTTTATTTATAATTCAGTTATTTAAGAAACTATCCAAGTTAATTAACTTATCATAATCCATTTTATTTCTTTTATTATCATGACTTATATAGTTACAAAATCAATCAAGTTCTTATCTGACATTTTGAAGACATTTAGATCATAATCCCAAACCAAATTCAGTGGGTTTAACATGTTCAAAGATCTCAATATTACACTATATATATAATATTAATTATGAAATAATTATAATTTTTGGACATTAAAAAATTCATAAAACAAACATTGAAATTTTTATATGAAAAATGAAATATGTCATATTGTGGAGGTAGTTGTCCACATGTACACATGAATTTTTTTTCATTTCAATAGAAGATGGAAAGGTAATAATATTGAAATTTTATTAACTTGAAAGAAACATTTATATGTCATATTTATCATATTAATTTATTAATTTATTAATTTTACCATCCTTGTGAGGATATAATTAGAAATGAATCATGTCACTAAGTGGTTGTGGTAGTCCACACATATACACGAGAGATGTTATCATTTTACAATAGATGAGATAATGAAAATATAGACAATATGTTATATTTTAGTAATCAATATAATTGTCACGACCCGTCCCAGTGGGGCCCGCACCGTGACTCCCCAAGCCCGCCTCCAATAGGCCAGGGGCTGGTGACTAGCACCAAGTAGGCATATTAATAACATGGGAGGCATTGTCTATGTACATGTACACACGCACATATCTCCAAGCCCAAAATTATGAAATGTAAAAACCAATATGGAACAAAAATTCATGCATACAACTAAATTCAACCAACAGAGTATGGAAAAAGGTAGAGTACTAAAAAGGAAATTGGGCCAGAATACAAGCCCAACAAAAAAAGAGTCTGAAAACTATAATGTCCAACCAATAAACACAAAAGGTACTGGGATTTCTGCTCGTAGCCATAGGAACACCTCGGCCTGAAGGGAACTCAGAAATCTCGGTCCTATCCTGGTCTGCCCTAGACTCTGTCAAAAGTTTGACCTTCTGCACAAGACACCAGATGTGCAGGAAAAGCCTGTGAAGGGGTGAGTATAACAATACTCAGTAGAGGTCCTGAAAAACCACAAAGCAGTACAAAAAGTAACAGTGCAGTCAGATATGCATAGTG
Organism: Viscum album; assembly: GCA_963277665.1. Taxonomy (NCBI): domain Eukaryota; kingdom Viridiplantae; phylum Streptophyta; class Magnoliopsida; order Santalales; family Viscaceae; genus Viscum; species Viscum album. The sequence continues at coordinate 1,082,662,913 of OY728136.1, read as the reverse complement.
TATGTATACAGAACATATAGAACAAACCAGATATACTCCAAACCCAGACCTGTGGTCTAGAGACAAATCAAACAACTGCATACCCCCGTTAGGGATTCAGTTCAAAGATTCCGCAAAGCACTCGTCCCGAGAGAACACACTCCACGAGTCTTACAGATATGATGATGTCTATCTAAGAAGTACCATTCATCGGGAACCTTCATGAGCGGTAGTCACAATCATTACAGGATACACACTCCTGAGTGGGAAGATTTCGGATAAATAGAAGCACAGATTACGAGAGACACACTCCTGAGTGGGAAAGATCACGATACACAGATGAGGATCACTGCTAGGGCCATGGCGGATACCATGAATCATCCGGTTTCACCAATTAGGTGATATGACAGCTAGGTAGAGGATCAACGCCCAGTAGAGTTGGTCATGTCGATTCTTGACCCGACCTAGGGTTAGGAATGGATAGAGGATATTGATTCGAGCCTCTCGGATGGATGCCTGACTCTATCACAGAAACTCCTCCTAAAGGGATCATACTCATGTGTGAGGAAATGATGCTTGAACTTCATGGGAATGAGAAGAAGGGGTACTAAACAAAATGAAAGACTTCCAAGATATGGTGAACAAGAGGACGATGCCAATTTCCAAAATGTATATGACATGTAAAAAATTTACACGTCGTGTTCTCTGACCACGGGTACTGCCCGTGCACATCAGCCTGTGTAGTAAGGCTGGTCGTGTAGAAAAAATGAGTACACAACATATAATATGATGTGGATGCCATGTCCGAGTGATTGGGGTTGGCCCCGTGTACGCTGGCCATGTGCCCGTACAAGGTCATCAACCCGTGTACTCCAACACATGTAATCGGCACACGGGGTGACCCGCACTGCTGGCCTCGCCTGGACGTGTTATGGAGTACATGGTCGTGTACTCCATCCCATGTCCATGTACCCCCTGGGTACACGCTGAGTCCCGCATAGCCGCCACTGCCATGTTGTACACGTCGTGTCGCCTGAAGCCATGTAGATCATCTCGTGTCCATGTACTTCCCAAATACACACCGAGCTTCGGGGAAAGTCCAACACGCTGTGTGACTAGGGTCAGACGCTGTGTGATTCCTCTCTGACCCCCAAAACCCTAGCCGCCACCATTACTACATGGTGTGTTCTTCAGAAGTACACGCCCTGTATTCTGGAAATTTATAGAAACACGGACATCCGCCGTCGCGCCTCTAGGGATGATCTATTCGTCGATCCGACCTCCCGATCACTGTGAAACTTCCAGGTTTTGGTCACCCCGACAAAACAAAGCTGCTCACGATGTTTTAGGACTTCTGATCATCTCTGAAAACATGATTTGATCTTCCCGCGTGAAGAACGCTCGATGAACACCCTTTTCCAATCTGGTCCGATTCATCGTTTACCATCGTCGTCGCACCTCCATAAGGTCATTGTAGTGTAGAACCTTCTATTTGGGATTGTTGCGTCACAGAACAGATGCGCAACGATCCGTTGTTCATCGCCCCGTGATTAACACGAATAATGCGTGAGAAAAGAAAGGGGGAGAAATCCAATTAACAAAGTGAGGAAGGAACCCCCGCCATCATTTTTCACGGCGTTGATCTGCTGTCGTTAGCAGGCTTAAACAGAGCAAGAATCAAAAATAACAAAACAAAATGGATCAATTCCCCAAAACATTCCAATAAACCCTCCCACAATAACGAATGAATCCACGTATCAACATGTTCGTGGTTGATCAGCATTCATCGTTTAAAATCAAAAATGGGGAAAAGAATTAAAACCACAAACCCCTACCTCAACTGTAATAGATCGCTGATGAAGGTGTCGTGCTGCTGCCGTCGTCGAGATCCTTCAACATCATTGGTGCAGCGATGCTCAACTCTGATCTGTCGTCGTTCACCGTTGAGGGTTTGGTCCAGCGCTCCGCGGATCCTCTAACGTTTTTTCCCAAAAGTTCATCAACGACCACCAATCTCTTAACCAATTAAAAGGGGAAACATGATTGGAATTTAAGATACGATGCGGTATTAATGACTTCATCTTTCCATTCTTGATTCATTATGATGCTTCATTAAATAAGGAAACAGATGTCTCGTCGATGCGCTGCAGCGGATGTTTCTATAAAAATAAAATAAACATTTAGCAATTTATTTTATTTTCATTTTTCTAAAAACGTCTGAAATTTTAATTTTTCCCTCGACTCGCGCCGGTCGAGGTTAGGCTCATTTTTAAGTAAATTCATCATCCCGGACGCAACGGTGCCCTCATATTTTTAATCCGGGCATCCGTTTGGAAACTACCAAAATCGCGCCCAATTGTCGACTCACTAAACTTATAAAAAAGTTCAAACCACCATTCCTGGCTCACTGGACCTCAGAATGATGTTCCGTCTTTGCGCCCGGTCTCGAAATAATTCCATATAATATTTAAAAATAATACACGGTAAATATAAGACATTAAATTCTCCCCACCTTGGGGCTTTATATCCCCGAAAAGCCAAAATAAAGGCTACGCAAAATGATGAGGGTATTGGGAATGGATCTGGGCCTCCCGCTCCCAAGTGTTTTCCTAAAGATTCTCATGATGCCACCAAACGCGCACCATGGGAATCGATCACCCACGAAGGATCCCCTCCTACCGATCCTCGATCTTCACTGGGTACTCAGCAAAGGTCACTCCATCCTCGATGTCCATCTCACCCCAGTCGATGATGTGTGATGGGTCATGCACGTACCTCCTCAGCTGCGACATGTGGAAGACATCATGTACCTGATGCAACTGTGGTGGTAGTGTTAGGAGATACGCCACCTCGCTAACTCTGTATAGTATCTGGAAGGGTTTGATGAACCTCAGAAATATCTTTCCTCCTTGACCAAATATTTTTAACCCTCATTGAGGTGAGACCTGAAGAAAGATGTGGTCTCCCTCTTCACACTCCAGAGGCCTCCGTCGTCGGTCAGCATAGGACTTCTGCTGGATCTGTGTAGTATTCATCCTCTCTCAGATGATCGGAACCTTCTCTGTGATATCCCGCACCAACTCTGGACCCATGAATTTTGACTCTCCAGGGTTGGTCCAGCAAATCGATGATTGGTAGGGTCTCTCATACAAGGCCTCGAACGGTGCCAAAACAATGGGGGAGTGGTAGCTGTTGTTATATGAAAACTCCACTAGTGGTAGGTGGTCCTCCCAACTACAACCAAAGTCCAAGATACAAGCTCGCAACATATCCTCTAGAACCTGAATGGTTCTCTCTGTCTGACCATCCGTCCGGGGATGAAACATTGTGCTCAAGCGTAACTGAGTCCCAAATGACATCTACATCCTCTTCCACAACTGGGATGTGAAGTGGGCATCTCGATCTGAGACTATAGTCGAAGAGACTCTATGATGCTGAACTATCTCCTTCACGTAGAGGCGTCCCAAGCTCTCTACGGAACTCTTCTCTCCGATAGCTAGAAAGTGGGTAGACATGGTGAGTTGTTTAACGATCACCCAGATGGAATCATGCCCCTTGGAGGTACGTGGTAAGCCTGTCATGAAGTCCATCAATATTCTATCCCTCTTCCACTCTGAAACTTCAAGGGGTTGAGCTAATCCCGCTATAACCTGGTGCTCAGCCTTCACCTTCTGGCATGTGAGGCATCGAGAAACGAACTCCGCTACAACTTTCTTCATACCTAGACACCCAAACTGTCGTCAGAAATCCTGGTACATCTTTTCCACCCCAGAATGTACCGCTAAAGGAGATTTATGAAACTCCATCAGGACCTCCTCCTGCAACGCCACTGGTACAAAAATGCATCCTCTAAAAAGAAGTATGTTCTCCCTAACTTGGGAATATCCATCAGGATCATGTCATGTGGATAAATGAACAAGTAAATCCACACAGTCGACATCCCCAAGCTATGCCTCCCTAACTAACTATAAGAGTGGAGGGGTGAAAACCATTGACTGCAGGTAAGTTGTATCCTCTTCATCCATGAAGTATAACTTCAATGCGGCTAACTGTTGTGTTGCCTCACTCAACAGCCATGATCTCGACCTTCTGCTAAGAGCATCCGCCACCTTATTCCCCTTTCCAGGAGTATAGATGATCTCGAAATCATAGTCCTGGGGGAACTCTAGCCATCTTCTCTACCGTAGATTCAGATATTTCTATGAAAAGATATACTTGATTCTCTTGTGGTCAGAGTAGATGATAAACCGCTCACCCATCTGGTACTATCGCCACATCTTCAACATGAAGACCACCGCCGCCAACTTGTTATCATGGGTTGCATAGTTTTTCTCTTGTGTCCTAAGCTAGCGTGAACCATAAGCAATCACTGCATGCCGCTACATCAGGACACAGCCGAGACCAGTCCCTGTTGCGTCGCATAAATCTACGTACTCAACACCGTCCTCCGGTAATCTCAAGACTGGGGCGCTCGTCAAACTCTATCTTAGCTGCTCAAAAGCTTTCTGACACTTATCCATCCATATAAAGGGTTTCCCCATGCTAACACAACCTCCACCTTCTCTTGGTCCATAGCTAATCCATCTACTGAGATGACATGTCCAAGAAAGTGGACCTCCTGAATCCAGAACTGGCACTTCGAGAGCTTCCCATAATGTTGGTGCTCCTGGAGTACGTCTAGAACCATTCGCAAGTATCTCACGTGCTCCTCCTCTAACTTTGAGTACACAAGGATGTCATCGATGAAGACCACTATGAACTGGTCCATGTATGGCTGGAAGATCTGGTTTACCAGTCCCATGAATACTATGGGGGAGTTCTTCATGCCAAAAGGCATCACTAATTACTCATAGTGACTGTAGTGGCATCTGAAAGCCGTCTTCGATATATCCTTGTCCCGCACTCATAGCTGGTGATAGCCTGATCGAAGTTCAACCATCGAGAACCAATGTTCCCCTCTTAGATGATCAAAGAGGTCATCGATTCTTGGAAGTGGATACTTGTTCTTCACCGTCACCTGGTTCAGGCGTTGGTAATCCACGCACAACCTCAGACTCCCGTCTGCCTTCCTGGAAAACAAGACTCGGGCCGCCCAGCGTGAGATGCTGGGTCTCACGAAACCCTTGCTTTGCAAATCATATAACTGCACCCTCAGCTTGAGAATATCTACGAGAGCCATCCAATATGATGATGAGGAAATCGGTTCCATCCCGGGGTGTAAGTCGATGCAGAAGTCTATCTCCTGGTGGGGAGCTAATCCTGGAACATCTTTGGGAATGATGTCCTCATACTCCACCACTACTGATGGGAATTGGGAGCTCACAACATCCAATGATCTAAGGGCAAGTCTAACCAACTCATGAGTGATTGGTTGCACCCTTATGTGAATAAATCCATTCTGTGCTGCCTGGGATTCCTTTTCTCCAACAATGGAAAACCACATTCCATCATTGTGGACACACTGCACTCTTCGCCTAAAACAGTCAATCTGGGCATGGACCGAAGATAACCAATCGATACCGAAAATGAATTCATAAGGCCTCTACGCTAGCACCAAGTGGTTCCAACCAAAACTCTTGCTTCCAAGGGTAAGATCACACTATTTTCAAAGGTGTGTGATCATCGAGTCTCCTCCCGTAGGTGTCTCCAAACGTAAGGATTGAGTCAATAGTTATATCAGAATCACGAGGTTTCGTACAATACATGTGGCTATGAAATAATGATTGGTGCATGTGTCTATAAGCATGGAAGCTAAGGTAGATAAGACACAGATCATACCTTGAATCATCCATGGAGTCCCAGGGTCATATGCCTCGAACGCATGAAGTTGTCCCTGCCCCTGTCACCCAGCTCCCTGAGCCTGGTGCGGACCTCCTGGGGGTGGTGGTGGAAGTAAGTCGAAGCGTCTGCCACCACCTACAGCTCTCCCTGCTCCACTTCCACGTCTGGGGCCTGGAGGGTCTGCCTGTTCTATTCTATGGCTCTTCCTCGGTTATACATCCACCACTTCCCTATCAATAGCTCGACAGGTCGGGAAATCTCTAGAGAGATGTCCCCTACCATCGCATGCATAACATCACTTCTCCCTAGGCTGAATGGATCCAGCCTGAGATCCATGGACAATAGATCCCCTGTCCTAGCTCCTCCTATGATGTTTCCCACGTCTAGGTCCCTGTGCCTGATGTCGGCTCCCGGCTGTCGGGGTCTCTGCACCTGTCTACCTGCTGCTGACTACCGACGGCTGTCTCTGCTCCTCCAAGAAGCTCTCGATCACCAAGGCCCGGTCGAGCACTCCAGCGGAAGTCGATATTCATAAAGGTATGACACTAGCTCAGATGTCTCTTCGTAGACCTTGATCAATGTTACGAGATCTGATGTACTGATCCCTGACCATATCCATCGAGTACCTGGTGAGGTTGGTGAACCTCAATGAATATTCATCAACTTTCATACTGCCCTACTGAAGCTAAAGAAGCTCCTGGACACGTACAGCTCTCAACGTAACCTAAGATAACTCCTCCCCGAAGAGTCTCTCAATCTCCGTCCATGAAAGAGTCTCCTGGTCGTGAGTCTGTGTGGTTAGACTCCACCATCATCTCACTGAACCATTAGAAGCCTCACTCCTAGGATCACCATCTGGTCTGCTGGTTTCCTCACTAGAAGGAAAACTCTAGTCACCGCCTCAAGCCAGTCCTCAACCGCCTGTGGGTAAGGCTCTCCTCGGAACCTGAGGGGTCTCTGTCTATGGAACTCATGGAGAGCGCTAACCTGTGCTCCTCGCTGATCTGTACTGCGAGTACCACTGGCTGCTCCACTGGTGGTGGCATACCTGGTGCGCCACCTAGTGGAAATTCCTGGAGAACTGGTCCCTGCATCAAAGCCTCGTCACTGAGGGTGTCATACTCAGGATCATGTTTCTAAATCCTAGCGGGTATGCGTCGTGGATGAATCCTATAAGTAAACAAGATGTACCTTGGTCAAAGAGTATGTCTGGATAGCTGTCACAAAGGACCTGGAAAACACAAACCATTATTATATGATGCATGTACATTTTATTCCCCCCGCAACCCATGTTTTCATGTACGAAGTCAAAAAGATGGTTATCATAGCCCAGGTGTATGGATACGTCGGCCTCCGCACCAACACTGGAGTCTCCGGCTTGAAAGACGAACCTGAAACACTCAACACCATTTCCCCAAACCAAACTCACAGACTCTTGGTCCTAAGGTATAACCAACAACCTCTGATACCGCTCTATCATGACCCATCCCAGGGGGCCCACACCGTGACTCCCCAAGCTCACCTCCAATAGGCCAGGGGATGGTGACTAGCATCGAGTATGCATATTACAAACATGGGAGACATTGTCTATGTACCTGTACACATGCACACATCTCCAATACCACAATGCTGAAATGTAAAAACCACTAAGGAACAAAAATGCACGCATACAAATAAACCCAACCAATAGATTATGAGGAAAGGTAGAGTACTAGAAAGTAAACTGGGCCAGAATACAATCCCACCAAATACAAGAGTATGAAAACTATAAATTCTAACATGTAAACACAAAAGGTACTGGTAATGCTTCTTGTAGCCGTAAGAATGCCTCAGCTTGAAGGGAACTCGGAATTCTTGGTCCTATCCTAGTCCTCCCTGGACTCTGTCAAAGGCTACTCGTCATAAAAAGACACCAGACTTCGGGGCAAAGCCCATGCAGGGTTGAGTATAACAATACTCAGTAGAAGACCCTGAAAACCAAAAAGAAGTACACAAAGTAAAGTTACAGTAATCTACGCACAGTGTATGTCTAGAGAACCTATAGAACAAACCAGATATTCTCCAAACCCAGAACTGTGGTCTAGAGACAAGTCACACAACCGCATACCCCCGTTAGGGATTCAGTTTGAAGATTCTGCGAAGCACTCGTCCTGGGAGAACAGACTCCACGAGTCTTAAAACTCTTAGGACGTCCGTCCGAGAAGTACTGTTCACTGGGAACCATCATGATAGGTAGTCACACTCATTACGGGAGACACAATATTGAGTGGTAAGATTTTTGATAGATAGAAGAACTCATTACAGGAGACACAATCATGAGTGGGAAAGATCACGATACATAGATATGGATCATTACTAGAGACATGGCGGATACCGCGAATCATCCGGATTCACCAGTTAGGTGATACACCAGCAAGGTAGAGGAACAACATCTGGTAGATTTGGTCACGTCGATGCCTGACTCTACCTAGGGATAGGAATGGATAGAGGATATTGATTCGGGCCTATCAGATGGATTCTTGACTCTATCACAGAATGTCCTGCTGAAGGGATCATACTCATGTGTGAGGAAATGATGCCTGAATTTCAGGGGAATGAGAAGAAGGGGAAGTAACCCAAATGAAATATGTCCAAAATATGGTGAACAAAAGGACCATGCCATTTTCCAAAAATTACACAGCCTGTTGAAAAGTTACACGTCGTGTAATCTGACCCTGGGTACTGCCCGTTCACAACAGCTCATGTCGTAAGGATAATCGTGATGAAAAAAATGATTACTCGGAATGTAGTACGATGTACACGTCGTGTCATAGTGACTGGGGTTGGCCCCGTGTACGCTGTCCATGTGCCCATACATGGTCATCACCCTGTGTACTCCAACCTGTGTAATCGGCACATGGGGTGACCCACGCTACGGGCCTCGTCTGGCCTTGTGATGGAGTACATAGTCGTGTACTCCATCCAGTGTCCATGTACCGCCTGGGTACATGCTGAGTCCCACATAGCCGCCTCTACCATGTTGTACCCACCGTGTCACCTGAAGCCGTGTAGATCATCCCGTTTCTGTGTACTTCCTAAATACACGCCGAGCATAGGGGAAGGTCCAACACACCGTGTGTCTAGGGTCACACACCGTGTGATTCCTCTCTGACCCCTAAAACCCTAGCTGCGGCCAGTACTACATGGCATGTTCTTCAGATGTACACATCGTGTATTCTGGATATTTCCAGAAACACGGACTTCCATCGTCGCGCCTCCGGTGATGATCTGTTTGTCGATCCGGCCGTCCGATCACCGTGAAACTTCCAGGTTTTGGTCTCCCTGACACCATAAAGCTGATCCCGATGTTTTCGAACCACTGATCGGCTCCGAAATCATGATTTTATCTTCCCGTGTGAAGAATGCTTGAAGAACTACCTTTTCTGACCTGGTCTGATTCATCATCTGTCATCGTCGCCGCACCTCTGTAAAGTCGTTGTGGTGTCCAAACTTCGATTTGGGATCGTTGAGTCAGAGAATGGATGTGCAATGATTCATTTTTTGTTACCCCGCTGTGAACACGAAGAACGCGTGAGAAAAGTAAGTGGGAGAAATCCAATGAACAAAGTGAGGAACTAACCCCTACCGTCGTTCATCACGGAATTGATCCACTCCTATTAGCTAGCTTAAATGGAGCAAGAATCAATAATAATGAAACAACATGGATCAATTACCCGAATCATCCTGATAAACACTCCTGCAAGAACGAATGAATCCCCAGATCAATTTGTTCATGGTTGATCCACGTTCATCGTTTAAAATCAAAAATGCAGAAAAGAATTCAAATAATAAACCCCTGCCACTATTGCGATCGATCGCTGAAGAAGGATCTGCGCTACCGCCGTCGTCGAGATCCTTCAATATTGTTGGCGCAATGATTCTCAACTCCGATCTGTCATCATTCACTATTGAGGGTTCGCTCCAGCGCTCTACGGATCCTCCAGCGATTTCTCCCAAAATATAGTCAACAACCACCAATCGCTTAACCCATTAAAGAGGGAAACATGATTGGCATTTAAGATACGTTGTGGTATTAATGACTTCATCTATCCATTCTTGAGTCATTTTGATGCGTCAATAAATAAGGAAAAAGATGTCCCATCATTGCGATGCAGTAGATGTTTCCATAAAAATAAATTAAACATTTAGCAATTTTTTTTCATTTTTCTAAAAATGTCCAAAATTTATCTTTTTCCCTCGACCCGTGCGGATCGAGGTAAGGCTCATTTTTAAGTAATGTCATCATCCTGGACTCAATGGTGCCCTCATATTTTTAATCCGGGCATCTGTTTGGAAACTTCGACAATTTTGCACAAGTGCTGTCTCACTTAACCTAAAAAAATTTCAAACAACCATTCTGGGCTCACTAGACCTCTGAATAATGTTTCGTCTTCACGGCCAATCTCTAAATAATTCCATATAATATTTGAAAATAATACATGGTAAATCTAAGACATTACAATAATATTATAAATATACTTTATATTTATTAATTATTTAATTAAAACTATCCATGTTAGGTAGTGATGAAAAATGAAACACATTGCTTGGTAGAGTTCATAGTCCACACGTATGCGTGAGATATGTTTTAATTTCCCATAAGAGATAAAGGAATATTATAATGGGTTGTACCATAAAAATAATAATATTTATAAATATATCAGATACAAAAATGTTATTTGGGGTTATGATAGTTTGGAAGGAGGTATATGTATAAATAAACATGATTGAACATGCTTAAGAGTTATACCTCAACATTGGAAAACCTCATTTGGCATACTCATTCATCCCTATAGGTTGGTCCTTTGGAGATACCATAACATATAAAATTTTTTATGGATAGATGGAAAGGTATTTGGATTGTTATTGGAAAAAAATAGAAGGATCAATCTGTGTGAATAAGTGTGGAGAAAAGGTTCGCTTTTATAAGTTAGGGAGTGTCTCTGTTTTTATTATTTGGTAATTTAAAATATTTTAAATATATTAATAATTTTTATTTGGAACTAAAAAAATATTATTTAGAATATAATTTCAAGAAATTTTAAATCCTATTAATCAATAAGAGTTAAAAATATACTTTTTAACCTTATTACAATTATTCGAACCTAATTAAGATATTTTACCGATTATTTTGTAGATAATAATTTACCATGACTACTATTTATCACACAAAAAATGAAATTAAGTTCATTAATAAATTTGAAAATACTTATTATAAATATGAAACCCATTTTAATTATTCAATATCTATAATTTTCAGAAATTAATTTCAATATAGGAACCTAAAAAATAATGAAAAATAGTTTTTTTGGAAAATGATTTTTAAGCATAAAAATAAATATATACAAAAATAAACTAAAATGATTATTAATATGTAATTATTTATAATTTTTATTAAAAAAGGGACTAATTTTACATTAATTTAATTCAAAAATAGACTAGTACTTTTAAATATTTGTTAATAAATTAAAGTTTTAAAAAAATTGGCTTTTTCACTAATCACCCAAATAATTTTCCTTTTTAAAAAAATAAAATATATTCACACTAAGATAAATTTTATATTATAATATTAAAAATTAAATTTTATGAATTTAAATTTCTAAAATTTATAAATATAACTTGTTAAAATAAATATATAATTCATGGAATGACTTTAGTTAGAAAACAATTTATTTTTGTATTAAATAAATTTATATCAATGGTAATTTTACTTTTATTAAAACCACATTATGAATCCATTATAAAAATTTGGTGAAAAAATACTCAATATATAATATGAGTCACTCTCTCAAAAAATATTAATTATTTCAAAATTTAATTTTATTATAAAACACGTTACTTAACGTTTTAAGAGGATAATTTGATTAATAAAAATTTGTTCATAATTTATAAAAAATGAATTTAAAAATAAAATTAGATATAATGTAATTAAAAATATATGATATGGTATTATTTTAGTCTAAAAATAATATTTATCTATTAATTATATGTTTCTCATAAAATGTTTCATGACATTACATTTAATATGTTACAAAAATGGGACTTTGAAAATGTGTATCTTGCTATGTTAGTAATTATATTATATGATTTAATTAAAATTATGCTATAAAAAATGAATAAAAATTAATGTAGTTATAAAATAATTATGTATTTGTATAAAATATTGAATTTGGCGGCTAGAAAACGTGCCAGTTAGTGGTAGGCATTACACCCTTATCGCCATTTAGTCTTGGGGTTGAGTCCCATAACCTTACTGAATGTGATAAGAGTTAACCCAACCTACATATTTCTATTTTATTAATAAATTTGTTAATAAATAAGAAATTTATTCTATTGTAATTTAAAATTTTAATTTAAGAATGATTGTCCATCTTAAATATTAAATATAACAGATTGATTGAAAGCCTATGATGTGATTACAGATATTTATAAAAGTGACTTGATCCAATTTTTCACCTCATCTATTAATGATATATAATATAACTAAAAGGAGAAAAAATCATTATAAAACCAATTGTGATAAAATTAATCACATGTAAAGAATATGTTTAATATATGATCAATGAAACATATATGCAATATGTTTCCGAATAACACCATGATTTGAAAAAGATGTATGATTATCAATTTAACCTAAAGGTTATTCACCTAAAATCATGCGTAAACAATACAACCTATGAATCAATGAAAACCATACTCCATGGAAGTATATCTATTTGGTGGATTCTCAGATAAAAAATGTTTCAGAAATTTGGTATTCTCGTCATTCATGAGATCACATGAAAATTTTGAATGTTAATGATTTTTCATAATACTAGGTATAGAGTAATCATATTTCCCTATACAATGATATATACACTATTTATTATTTTATATTTTTAATGGATTCAATTTTTATGCACATTACCATTGGATTACAATGTTTCCCATGTAAAGTTCATTGGCTTAGTAGATAAAAAGAATATTCTACATTGATTTATAACACTTTGAAAGAGTTTAGAGAAATTTCATAAAACAGTGCCTCTACACACCAAAAAAGAAATAACATATGTTAGAAAAAATTAAATGACCTAAATAACCAATAAAATAGTATTATGTTGATAATTATATATATTATTTTAATATTTTTATTTTTAATTTAAGATATTTTTTCATATTAATAATATAGAATTTTTAATCCCTATATATTTCATATGAATTATGTGTTTCTTTCACAAATTTTTATATTCATGTGAGTCATGTTTGATTATAAACCCAATTCCACTAGTTTATATCGAAATATATTAGGATTAATCAGATGGGGATGTATAGATATCTGATTGAATAAATCCATCACTAATATTTGTTTTGTTATTTATTGTATCAATTTTTTATGAAAAATAGAAATAACCATATTTAAAAAACTATTATGAGAATTTATTAAAAGGAATATCAGAAAATTAGTATTTTACTTTAATGAGAAAACTCACTTGGGGTGAATGTTTTGATACGGATCATTTTTTTCATAATTCATAATTTCGAAACGTAAATTTTTTTTGTGTTATAACCTTCTTACTATGTTTTATTATATATATGTTAACTAGAAATCAATTCTATTTCCTAGTAATTATTCATTAAAATATTATATGAAAAAAATATACATTATAAGAATAGGAACATCCAATGGTCATGTATTTGATCATTATAATTCCATTATCAATACATAAATATTATGTATTTTATTTAATAAAATGAATTTAGTGATATAATAGGTAAATTGAATACTAAATTATAAAATATAAATTACACATTATAGAAGGATAAATATGATGTATAATTATAATTGAGACACCACACTAGTATATAAGCTACCTTTAATCATAGTCTATAGCCATAGTTTGGTGAAACCTTTGGTATATGTCACTTATAACAACTGTTGGACTAAGTAATTGGTACATTTAAAACAATTATTTATGTATAACAAAAACAATAATAACAAATACAACAACAAAAACAAAAAAACAAAAGAAACAAGAATAATAATTGAAGGTTGGGGATGTTACATGAAATAGAAATAACACACACACACACCTCTATAACCATAAGGACATGACACAACCACTCAAAGGGTTGACCCATTATATAGAAATCATATTAAATTGATTGGACTAATATCTATAGTATACCAAAGTTTATTAAATGGGTTTTAAACCCTTCACACATCACTCATACATCACCACCCTATATCACTACTTGTTTAACTATTTCTCTACCTTAGTTCCTATATCCTAAACCTTATAAGATGGATTCGACGATTCAAACCCTGGTCACTTAGATGTAGAGGACCATGGTGAGTACCATTCCATCATGGATATGAACACATAATAATAATAAAAATAATAAAAATAATAAAAATAGTAGTAATAATAAGAATTAGAATAAAAATACAAAAAAAATTTAAGAAGTTCTGTATAATAGTCAATAATCACCCATTATAATAAATAAATTACTTAATAGTATAACTTAAGAATACGGAGGTGTTAACAATGGGCTTAAAAATCACCCATTACATTTGAGTGATGGAGTATCAAAAGAGAATAGTTAAGTAAAAAAGACCAATATGGACACCCATTCCTCACTACATGCTTGGGAAATGTATCTCACACCATATTTTTTTCCTTATAATTTTTGTATGCCAAAAAATGAAAAATATCTAAATAGAAAATATGACCCCTCCACTCATAGAAGATTTTCCATTGATCCAAATTTTAATTAATTCAATGAATTTTTTAGGAGTCGCTCCCATTCTAAAGTCTTTCCCGTTTGAAATGGATTTCATAGTTGAAATTATGGATAATTACCCAAAACAAAGCTTCAAATGTGATTAAGGTTTTAGTGATGTGTTAAAAATATCCATTAATGGGACCCCTACTAGGTCTAAATATCCAACCATATATAACATGTCTAGGTAAACCAAGGGAAAAACTATTAACATTTTTATTTACTAATTATATAATTACATGGGATTACATAACAAATTTATTTTATGTGGGCCTCCAAGGAATAAAACTACCACCACCATAGCCAAAATTTTAATTCTATTATCAAAACAAGAAAAATAAGAAACTACAAGGAGTATCCCAAATCATGAAGGTCTGTAATTATGAATTCCTATAGCATCATATCTATAGAAATTTACCATATCCAAATGAAATGATACTAGTATTGAAAAATAGAATATTAATTTACATTAAGTCTTATTCAAATCCATGAATCCAACACTTGTATTACCTTCACACCGTGTATGGGATAAGTTGGTGTTATTATTCACAAACTCATTGCACCTTCTTATTGAGTATTCAATAAATCGTGGTATGGTTACTTTCCCAAGAAGATTATTGTAAATAGTCAAAGAGTCTATCTCAACTTATCTAATAATGATGTTCCTCTCCTTACATAATCGTAGACCCGTGAGTATAGCCCGATATTCGGTTTGGAGAGAGTTACCTCTGTCTAAGTAAGCTGATAAGGCCAGTAGGAACGATACCAACTTTTCCCTTATTAACCCTCCTCCCTTCCTGATACCCCAGGGAAAGGACCCATCAGTAATATGTTTTAGACCCTTTTGAGTTGTTTTCCACCAAACTGACCACCCCAATAACAGTATGATGGCCATATTGGGGAAGGAACTAGAGCCTATAAAGGGAACTAATTTAGGGGTCCATTTCCCATCCTTTGAAAAACGCATCGAAGTCCAAAATAAGATTCTTGGTTTTAAGGAAAATACATATTCAGGTCATGGATATTTCCATCTGATGTGCTTCATTCTATAGAGTAAAAAAGAACTAGAAGCCCACATCATGCATGATTTCTCTATCCTTTATCTCCACACTTTAATTTCCCACACAATGGGATTAGAACTAGATGAAGGACTCCAGAACTACTTCTGATCCCCTAAACCATGTAAAATCCCTAAATATGAGTAACACTTCCATAACCCATTCAAATTATAAAAATAGGTGCATGATAGTTTCATTTTTTCCATTCCCTATAATATGGAACCTAAAATCCATATTAACACACAAACACTATAAATTCCACATGGTCAGAATCACATTATTCCTAACTCAACACACCAAAGAGATAAATTTAAATGGGATATCCTTACACTATACTGTCTTTCCACAATAATCATACTCTATTTGATCCACCTATAATCTTAGAAAATCTCTAACTGATAAAACACCTGAAGTTCAATCCTTTAAGACAAATTTTTATGACTAGTTGTTTAAGATGATACTATCAAAAGAAAACCACTGGATCTCATTAGGGATATATTTTATGAACCTGATGTGTTAATTTTCTCCTATGAAAATGATATCCAGAGTTGGGAACCCCTGAAATCCATGTTTCAACCATACAATGTTATATTTCCAGTAACTTATGTCACCTTTAACAATAATCCATTCTATTTGCTGCTGAAGGAAGTCAATGTAAGGAAAAATTATTTTTTGGATGGATGAGTGTCGATCTTTCTATGCGAATAAATCATTCCCTTACATTTCCTACATGTGTTTACCCCATAATGGCTTTCCCTCAATTTCCTCCCATGCTAGAATTGCATGCTGACCCCAAATTTCCCCAACTACACTTATAAAATTAATTCCTCCCTCGAATAGGGGTCTCGAAAACCACATAGAAGATTCTAAATTGTTCTTATATTCCTTTTGGTTTTCCCATGAGAAGGATACTATAATTCTATCCTTGTTGATTATAGACTTTTTATGACTTTTAGGGTAGAGAATTCATGCATTGTGATCAACTAGAGAACACTATTGATAAGGGTAATTATCCCCACATAGGATATTATTCTTTTATTCTAATTCAATGTGAATCCCATTAATAAGTTAGTAATATTATCAACATAATGGATTCAATGTTTTTTTGGGGACACCAGGGTACCTAAATATTCCATTATGAAGGATCCTCCCTACATTTCCAAATTGATTCCAATGGTTCTAAAAATTCTATATGGAAATTTACTAGCTATATAGAGAATTCTCTTATCATAATTTATTACTTTATAACTCCACGTACTATATTCTTTCATTCCACGGTTGATCCCCTAGATTTATCTTTCACTTCCATTGAAAAATATGATTGTATCATTTTCAAGCATTAGATGAGGGATGCCTCTAGCCAAATGACTATGGAGTCATGGGATATTTCTTACCAAACATATTCATTTTTGGATATAATAGCTTGAAACATCTAGGTAAATAATAAATAAGTATGGAGAGAGTGGAATCTCTATCTTATACCCTAGACCAAATTGAAGAAACCAAACTATTTTCCCATGAAGGATGTTGATATCCAGGCTGAGTGGTAACATCTAAAAAAGGGATGAATCACTCAATAGGTGAACACCATGCATGATAGGACCCTTATTATAAACCACCACTAGACCCTTTTATAAGTCTTGTCCATCCCATCTTGATTGATTCATTGATCCCAATGGACTTCTGATTTATCTCACTAATCATATCATAATCCAAGCCTGTTTATCATTTAATTTTTCGGCCTTTTATAAATAAATTTGTATCCTAAAAAATCTATCATGGAAGATATGATTCCACTCTATTATTAAGTATGAATTACAACAACTTATATGACATATTACACATTATTTTTTGATGATATTGATTTAGGGAATACGAATCCTTCATCATGGGCACTAGGATAATTTTTGTGGCTCATGGGACATGTGGAAGGTTTCCACCATGGAAGTAATCATTCACTATATAGATCAGGTCCCTCTTCATAACCTCCCAAGAGAGCCCATAAAAATATATGGGGAGACCATATTGTCCTAGATAAATTTTTGGATTAATATTCCTAACTATATCATGGACCTCCTTCTCGTCCGGGACTGCCTTTAACCTCTCCATATCCACCTTTGAGCTATCAAAGTAATGACATCAATGATCTTCATCTAACCCATTGGATAACCACCCACAAAATGTGCATTAGTACCCACCAATAGGGACGTTATGTTATTATTTACCATAAATATCACCACATATTGATTATTTATAAAGGACATATGCTTCATGATTATGTTTGGTGTTATGGTTAGATGTTTTTCTTTATTTCATGCGTGGAAGAATATGGTGTTGTGATCACATTCCTAGGTCCACTTTATCCTCATCAGTTTCTAATAAAGTAATTTCTATTTTAGAATCACCTCATCCAATACATTATTTCAACCTATCAAATCAACAGAAAACTTTAGTCCCATTCTTTCTCTAGACTCACCTATAGTCATTCCACTTCCCTATTGATCACCTCCAGATCCTGACCAGGGGAGATTCTTTCACCATGATATAAGGGTACCTCTTAACCATGTTATTTTCTTTTGAAGAATAATACAAGGGTGTACTCAAGAAGGGTTGTCCCATGAATCATGAACAACTTCATGAAACACTAGTTTATCCTCTCACATGAGAGAGAACTAGAAACTCTCATCCCTAGTGGTCCCAGATTCCAATGTGATTCGAAGTGGAGAGTGGTATGATAGGATGTGCATTAAATGAGTGATCATTATGTATAATAAGTATGATAATTCTACCCAATTAACTAGTATCTGATCAAGGTGACACCATGGAAGGGAATCTACTCTCTAATTGTTACACCATGTAAAATTATCCCCAATGAAACTTGCATCCATCAACCCACTAATATCCCTGAACAAAACCAATTCCAAGATTTCTCTTCTATAAAATTCTACAAAATGTTTATTCTCCTCTAGTCCTTCCAAGATGTTTAAGTCACCTCCTACTAATCAAAATGTGTCACTCGGGTCGAAGGAGCTCAAATCCCTCAATAGGCCCTCCCTTTCACGTGTGTAACATTTACAATAAATAAATGATAAAGAAAATGTATGAAACCCCACTGATATTTGTTTTCAAAAAGAGATCTATAGAAAAAATAAGATCATCTGAAACTATATCCTTATAGAATAGACATATATAAAATTTTTGAGGGTTACCGTGTAGGAATCCATTCACCATCATACACTGAGAATTCTATTTAATCCCACTTACATCTTGTTCAGGTTTGAGGACTACATCCACTGAGAAACTTTTTTTATGTTCATTAGAAATAAAATCTTTTCTAACCTGTCTCTTATCCCACAAATCTTCCATATGATCAATTTGATCATAACACATTAATCTCTCTGTCATTGGTTTCATCCCCACAACCCTCCATTGTGTTATTCATATAATAAAACTATTTTATATTTTACTTAAATGTATCTTTTAAAATAATGACAGTGTGTTCTTGATATAAAAATTAATTGATTAAATACTAAGTATATTTATATCCCTCATAATGTAGTAAATTGTATCTATACAAAAATATTAGAGAAGGATTTTCACTTATGGGAACCTATCCGGGTTTTCACACTATCCTTGAAGTCATCATGTCTCCCATAAGTTCTCCATTTTTAGAGGAAAATAAAATCACAAAGATTAAAAATATTCACCCAAAATGAACATTATAGGTGATTTTGATGGACATATTCACTATGATTTAATAAAAAAAAGTAGTAGTTGGAGGGATTCCATTTATCCATTTTGATTTTTTCATAACATGGTAGTCTATTGAGACAAAGATTCCATATTTTATGTTTCCTGAAAGGGGTAATAAAGGGTCACAAGATATCTCCATCCACCAAGGTATTTATCCACAATACCATAAAAATAAATTAAATTTAGTATTAGGTTTGGAATGTTGACCCTGGATGGAAACCAAAATAAAATTTACTACTCCCAAAAGTTAAATGATTTGATCTCCATTTTGATCTCATGCATGATGAAAGGGTCAAGTAGTTGAAAATTTGAGATTATTTTTAAATGGAAAATATCATTAAGTTATATTAATGATGTAATGTAACAAAAATAGGATTTATGGGCCATTTTTAGTTCTAAAATCCCATGTTCCATGTTATTGATGGCATCAAACGGTTATTTATTACTATGATAACATATTCATCACTAATAGAAAGGTAAAATGAAGAACCTTGGATACTAGATTTACCTTATGAAATCTTTCAATGATTAATTTCAGGATAAAAATATTTCAACAAAGGTTGGATGAGAGGAGGTTCCAAATATATGAAGAGAATATAAATTTTTCAAATGATATGAGATTTTTATGTTCAGAATCATCCATGTTGATTGGAATAACTAATTTTCTCTAGGAAACATTTTGTAGTTTTATTTCATGAATTCATCCGATTAACATGAAATTTTTAAATTTTGTTTTAAAATATTTGAGTAACTCTTATATCAATTTTAAATTTAAAAAAAATAATATATCATAAATGTAAATATAGTGTTCACAAATAAAATTATTCCCTCCTATAGAAAGTATTTTCCCTTTATAATCATAGAGTCGTGAAGTGATATTATTTGTGATAAATTTTAGGTAATCATCAAGAATTAATCAATATAATTAATATATCCCAAGATATGTGAATGAAATATCACTCTATAAAATTTATGGGATTGAAAATAAATCTCCCCATCGATTAATATAATACTTCTCCAAAGATGACCATAGATTTAATCTGTGGTATTTCTTAATCTAATAGCATTTAAAAATTGGAGAAAATGTTTCTTATGGTTTTGAGAGAGTTATTTTCAGCCTCACAAAAGAGAAAGACATAATTAGTGTTATAAAATGTTTATAGACTCTATGGTTGCTAACAACAATGAGGATTCTACGATAACTTATATTAATATCATTAAGAATTCATCTAAAAATATTATCATCCACAAGGATAAATATTAGTGTAGATAACGAGTCACCTTTCCCCACCCCTATTATATAGCTAAAATAAAACTCGGGTGAACCCTGGTGAAAGACAGATAGTCTAAAGTTATAAGTAATGGAATGAATTAATATAGTGAATTTTTCAAGAATACCATATTATTATTGGATTTTTATTATTTCTATCTATTAAAATTTTTCAAATTCTCTTCAAATGTCTAATTTCTTAGAAATATTAATTTTAATTTAATTTTATGAAGTATTTTAACACCCTTTGAAGTTGTTTACAAACAATACATGATTTTTTAATAAGGGAAAAGTACATTTCTATTGGATGATACAATCCTATTAGCGATGTTACCGAGTCAGTGGTGTATATTTTTCTATAAATCATGGATTGTAATTACAAATAATAATGATTTGTAGTCATTCACCTTTAAGGAATTCTCAAATTTCAAAATGATACTAATAAACTAAGTGTTAATATGAGGTAGAAGATATTCCATGTGAAAAAACACACTTACCACTTATGTAATTTAATATTTAATAATATCCTATTTCTATATAAAAATTGATTTGGAAAATATATCCAATTTAAATTTAGATTAAAAAGATCATAATTATGGTAATAATTCCATTATAAAAGTGTAATTTCAAACCTATTTAGCGATAATTGTTCTGTTAATATTGGAAAATTCAATTATTGTTTCATTTTTAAATTTTTAATCCATAAAATTTATGTATGATATATCTTTATTAGTAATTAATCCCAAATGTTTAATTTAATAGAGTCTTGGTGGATTATATTGAATACATTGGAATGCATTAGTTATTTGTGAAATGGATACTTATAAAGAGGTAGTTCATTATATTATAAAGTAGGAAATAGAGTTTTTCATTTAAAGTGGCCTTAATTACTTATGAATAATAAGGGGAGGATATAAAATATTTTAGAAAATGAATCCAATTATATAAGATAAGAACCCAATAAATTTCTTTTTTTGAAATGGAATGTAATAAAATAATTGAAATGAATGTCATTTGGATTTATATTAACATTTGGATGTAAATCCAAAACTCTTATATAAGAATTCTAAAAAATTGATGATGGTTAAATTGAAACCCATGGTGTATTTTTTCTCCTATATAGAGAAAAGTTTTATAATAAACTATTAATTAATTAAATTATATTATAGGTGAACCAAAAAATTTTAAAAGTTCAAAAGAGTAGGTACATTATTATAAAATCTCATTAGCTAAAGTAAAGTACCCGAAATAGGTGATTGAAGGTATTATCAATGTCTATAAATGCAGGTTAGAAATTTTTTTAGTTTTTTAAAAATTACATATTTTTATTTCAGTTTTTGAATAATAGAAAATGAAATTATTCAATACTATAAGTATAATAATTTTGTAAATCAACTTGATGGTTTAAAATATAAAAAATGATTATAAATGTTACTTTATTTCTTTTTATTGGTGCATTATTTTCTAAAAAAATATAATTTATAAAAATTGTGGGTTTTAGTATAATACTACTAACATATTTAATCATAATATATAAGGTCAAAATCAATTTTAGTGATAATTAAATTCCATTTGTCTTTATATGAAAACCCAAAATGGTTTATAATAGAGAAATATATCTAATCTACAGTATTTATAAACCCTTGTGGAATAATTCATGAAAAATTTTATTGATGAAGTGAAAATAAGAGATGATGTAGAGCTATAGTACCCACTGTATTGGAATATATTGATTGTGGAAGTGTTCCATAAACCAATGTATCTAACATTGAAGAAACAAAAAAATTAATAACAAATGATTTAATTTGATGAATATGTTAAAATCAATTGGTGGGTATTGTGTGGATTGGTTCTTTTGGGTTTGGTTCTGTTTTTGTCTTATTATATATGTTTTAGTATTATTATCCAAATTTCACTAATTTAATGATGTTTATAAATCATTCTTGAAAATTTTAGTGATGATTATTTTCATTGGATTTAAGTTAAACAAAATATAAATCTACATTAATTTTTTAATGAATTTAGATTATGATGTAATGATTTAAATTTAATTTAAATAATCTTGAAATTATATTTTTTAATATAAATCCATTTTTTATTTTGATCAATAAGATAAAAAAATTATTCAAATATTTTTTTATTATTTATTAAAATCTATCAAAATGGGTGAATTTTTATATTTTTATTGGTGAATTTTGTTTTTTTGTTAAAATTATTAAAAAATTATTGAATCTACTCATTTATTTTTGCATGAGCATTAGTTGTTGTTTTTTTCAATGATTTTTTATTGTGTGATTATTGGAAATATTTACATATATTTGGTAGATATAGTGTTATAAAATATTTGAACATATATTTTATTCACATAATGACCTAGAAAGAATTTAATTTAGGTAAATTAATTATTTTTTTAAACAACTGATCTCGAATTAGATCAACAAAAATTGTTCAATTTTGAATAATATAGATTTTGGTTTATCATTAATCAATTTTGAGTTATATCTTAAAAATTTTTATTATAATTGGTTAATTAAAATGTATGTTTTTAAAATTTTAAAATAAAATATGTACACCCCTAATGTTGATGCATTCAAAGATGATCTACCTATTCCTTCCATATTCCCAGATGTATAGTTAATAATTTATATGATTTCTTGATACAAACCCATATAAATATTTCCATATAATATAATATTAATTTATTTAAATATATAAATAATTAATTTAAAAACTATTATATATTTGTTTTATATAAAACAACATATACAATTTATGTGTAACTATCATCTTTCAATATGAATGGTTGATCTATGTGGGTTTTCATTGATTATTGAGAGTTTAATGGAATAATTATTGTAGATGAATTTTTTAAATAAGTTGATATTTTTTAATTAATGTGTAATTTTCATTATCAATTTTTTTTCAAAAAAAGATTCATATTCATCAACAAGTGAAGGATGGTTATTTGGGCTAGTTGAATTTTATCCAGTGATGGTTGAAGTGATCAAATAATATTGGTGTTTAAGTTTGACATCAGATGTTGTTTAGGGTGAATATTGGAAAATTAACATGGTGGTTATAAAAAAACTCATGTTATATGTATTAGTAAAATATCATGTTAAATCATTTAAATAATGGGAATTTTTTAAATAACCATTTTTATAGATATTCTAATTTACCATTGGGTATCAAACAATGTCATGTTTTGTTATTATATTTCCTAGTCAATGGATAACATGTTCATGTATTGGTGGACAAAATATCATGATGGTGTTTTATATTAATGTAAAATTGGGAATAATAATGGTTACAATATAAAAAAAATATTCAATGAAATGTGACCAGGTTTATTCTTCTCGGCAGTGGTACTTATGAAGTGGTCATGGTAATTCAAACCACATTGAACATGATGGTTATATTTTTATATATAATAAAAAATTACCAATAAAATAATCATAGTGTATTAACACTATTTGTGATATTATAATTTTAAAAGGGTAATTCAAATTAGTTTAAAATGGTAAGATAACATAAAGGGAAAACACCTCATGGTTTCTTTTTCAGTAGTTTATATTGGTTATGTTTCACAATTTAGTAGAGAACCCATTAATATTTTATGGTGGGGAAATTTCGGAGAGATTGAAATGACTTATAGGTAATATTTTAGTCTTAATAAAGATAAGGAATCATACTTATGGAGAAATAAGAGTGATAGAGATAAAGAGAGTGAGAGAGAGGGGTATAAAATAGTTTTTCTATATGATGATGAATAATCACACTATTGATGTGAGTTTTAAAAGTAGAACATTTCACAAAAATTACATTATTTCAATAGGTGTAGAATCATTGAATATTTTCAAGATAAATTTTATTATATCAATAGTTTAAGGATAAAAACAAATTTTTTTATCCATTATGATGACTTGTAATCAAGCATATTATTATAATCGTTGTAGATTATTTCATGTATGTAACCATTTTTCATAAAATGGTTAATATTGAATATTTAATTTTCATACATGATTATTGATTTAGTATATTAGACATCAATCAATATGATTGATCAATATATAATGTGATGAAGTTGATTAAAATTAAATAATAAAATGAAGGTATAAATTTGTTCTCAAATTCACACTTCTTAGTGAAGCTTCAGTATTAGGAGAACCATAAATTGGTTTCAAAGTTTTTCAAGGCTTTCCTATGAAGATTAATATAATATTGGAGATTAAAATTTCAAATTTAGTTAATTTGTAAATTTTTATATTCATAATAAATATTATTAATTTACTAAATCTCTATTTTATTTAAATATTTAATGGGGATAATTATAACATATGGAAGTATAAGTTGTATTCCCACATGTAATCACATTATCAATAATTGATTGAGTTGCTACTAGTAGATATATTTTTCCAAGAGATTGCGGAAATATGGATTCCATTGATAGGAGGAATCTTGAAAACAATGTTCATTTTAGTAATGTAAGATATTTATATCTTTTAGAGAACAAATTTTTTAAATTAATGATAATTGAATCTATAAAAATAATTTGGGATTTGATAGAAAATACTAATGTAGGAGAATTAAATGTAAAATTATATAAATTATAGATTTAGTGTGATATCCTTGATGATAAATATTTACTTAAATATTATTTTTATTGATGATTTTCTTATAATAGTGGATGATGTAGTGAGTTCTATTAGTGGATTTGGTTACACTCTGAAAGATTCCATGGTGGAAAACATGTTACATCATATCTTTATCTATATATTTGAAATTACAATATCCACACTTGAGGATCATGATTTTATTTTATTACATTTGGATTAATTGAAAAACATTTTAATTTTATATAAATTTGTTCTCTCTAGAATGATGAATAAAGATTAATCTAAAACAACCTCCTGTTAATTAACCCCACAATTTAATAACCATATCGCAATGATTGAACCAATGATCAATCTATTCGTGGATTAAAATTAATTCAATTGGAAAATAAATAAAATGGAAAAGAAACAAGAAACCAACTATCGTACCTCGATTTAGATCAGTTGCTGATGAAGGATCATTGTGTTATTGTCATCATGAGTGAGATTACTTTGAACAAGTTGGGTGAAGATTGTTGGTCCATGATCTATTTTTCTTTTTCAAGAGTTATTCTCCACATCATAGAGTAATTATAGGGTTGTTATGATAACATTGAATTCCTAAAAATGGTTTAATAAAAAGAAATTTGTTGCGTCAATAAAATAATTTATCATTAAATTATATAATTAAAATTACATCCATCATGGATTTTTCCATAGAAGACTTGTGCCGACTAATGTTAATTCATGCCTAGGGAAACCCCCCCCCCCAATTAAAACTCAATGATGGTATCTGATTTCAAATATGAGTCACAATTCATGAGGTATTATGATTTTAAAATAATATTTTTCATGAATTATTTTATTTTCAGTTACGTCATTTGTGACATTTTCTATATATGACCCATGCCGACCAATTTTAGGTCTCACATATGGAAAGTCTGCTATTATAACCTCAAATGTGCCCTTGTATTTCTAATTTTGGAACCCATTTAAGGGATATTCCACTTTTTCAAGAGAATCCCGCGTGTGTTCTATTTAATGATTAATCTTTTTAAAAATATTGTTCCCAGAACACCGGGCCTCGTAATCTCACGTTGTCTCAACACCTAGTCTCAAAACTAACCCATGTAATTTTAGAAAATAATACATAGTAATTATGGGATGTTACATTCCCCCCACCTTGGGTATTTACATCCTTTAAATCCAAAACAAGGTTTACTCAACATATTGGGGTACTGAGCATGAACCTAAGCCTCCCAATACCATGTGATCTCATGGAGATTCTAGTGACTCAATTGATCGCACACTGAAGTAATAAATATCTTATAAAGGACCCTCCGAACTCTGGCCAAAATCTAACAAGAAACCCTACAACATTTCATCATTAACCTGAATTGTCCTCTACATCTAATTGCCTATCAGGGAATTAAACACTTTTCATAAGCATAACTAGGTCCCAAACGCCCCCATCAAGCTGTTCCACAACTGATATGTGAAGCGATAGTAACAATATGAAACAATATTCAATGTGACTCCATGGATTCGAACAATATTTCCAATGTTGATGCATCCCAATCTCTCTACTAAAATATACTCTTGAATAGCTAGGAAGTGGGACGACTTGGTGAGTTGGTGACTAATCACCCAAATGGAATCATGTATCCAAGATGTACGTGGTAAACGCATCACAAAGTCCATCTATAGCCCATCCCAATTCAATTCTGGATCCTCAAGGGGTTTATTCAATCCCATTGGAACCTGGTGCTCGGCCTTCACCTACTAACAAGTGAGGCATCGAGAAACAAACTCTGCAACTCCCTTTTTCATCTTTTTCCATCAGAACTGTAATAGGAGGTCTCAGTAAATTTTCACTACACATGGATGTTCCACTAAATGGGATATATGGAACTCCCTAAAAACCTCCCCCCATAATTCTATAAGAACTACTTCATGCCTTATGAAAATAATGACATGATCCCCACCTTTCAAATATCCATCAGGAGTATGTATTCTAGACACATAAGCACATATTGTATCATAGTCGGTATCCCCAAGATGTGCCTCCTTAAATTTATATAATAGTGGAGGGGTGATAGCCATCGATTGTAGGTAAATGGCTCCATCTCCATCCACAAGGCATATCTACAGTGAGTCCAACTTCTCTAATTCCACATTCAACAACTACAATCTGGATCTCCTAACGAGAGAATCTACAACCATATTCCCCTTCCTAGGAATATGGAAAATATCACAGTCATATTTCTAAAGGAAATCTATCTATAGCCTGTATCTCAAGTTCAGTTCCTTATAATAGAAGATATAATTGAGACTATTTTGGTTATTCTAGACAATAAACCACTCTCCCATCAGGTAGTGTCACCAAATATTCAAAGATAAGACTACCACTGCTAACTCAAGTTCATGGGTCGCATAGTTTTTCTCATGTGGTCTCAACTAGCGTGAACCATAGGCAATCAATTATTTTACCTTCATTAGGACACAATAAATTATGGTTCCTAATGCATCACAGAACACTACAAAATCGGTACCCTCCTCTAGAAATATCAATATGGGAGAGCTCATTAATCTTCGCTTCAGCTCATAAAAGTACAACATGAACTTCTCTGCCCCGGATAAATGCATCTTGTTTCATGTAAATTCTATCAAGGGTGCTGCTACTCTAGGGAAGTCAGGTACACATCTATGATAGTATACTTCCAAACCCAAGAAACTCTATACCTCAGTAACACATTTGGGAGGCTCCCAAGAAATAAACACCTCAATCGTCACTGGATCCACTACAACTATAACATCTTAGATGGTGTGTCCTAGAAAAAGGACCACAAAAATCCAAAACTAACACTTCAAGAGATTATCGTAAATATGATGCTCTCGGAGTGTGTCCAAGACCATCCTCAAGTGTCTCACGTGCTCCTCCTTGGATGTCGAGTACACTATTATTCAATCAATGAAATAAATCATGAACTAGTCCGAGTATGGCTGAAATATCATGTTCACAAGTCCAATGAAAACTATTGGAGAATTCATCATGCAAAACAAGATCATTAAGTACTCATAGTGATAATAACGAAATCTCAAGGACATATTTGGAACATCCTCATACATCACTCATTACTGGTGATAGCCTAATCTAAGGATGATCTTTTAGAATATCTAATCCACTTTCAACTAATCAAAGAGGTCATCAATCCTCAGTAGTGGGTACATGTTCTTCAGTAACCTATTTCTGGATTTGAAAGTCTACACATAACCTCAATCCTCTATCTACCTTCTTGTCTAACCAAACTGGTGCTACCTAGGGTCAAACACTAGTCTTTACAAAATCCTAATTCTACAATTCCTCCAACAATAACCTTAGCTGAAGAAGATATGCATGAGCCACCTGATATGTAAGTGTAGATATCTTTGTCATCCTATGGTAGAGATCAACGTGGAAGTCTATATATCTGTTGGGAGGTAAACCTAGAACATCCTCAGGAATGATTTTCTCATATTTCTCCACCACTATAAGAAACTAAAGAAACATATCATCCACCAAACTGAGGGTGTGGTTAGCTAAATGATGAGTAATTGGATTCACCCTCCTATGTTTGAGTCCATCTTGCACTGCATTCATTTTCTTTTCTCCTAAAAAGGAAACCTTGGTCACCTCACTGTTGTAACACTGCAAACTATGGCTAAAATATTCAATATGAGCATGAAATATACATAACCACTGTATACTAAAAATGTCATTTTAAGGCCCCGACGCCTCTACGAAAAGATCCCAACCAACACTCTCACCTCCAATAGTAAGGTCACACTATCATCACTTTTATGTGATCATCAAATCTTCTCATGTAGGAGTCTCAACGTGTAAGGGTCGAGTCAATTGTTCAACCAATATCTTCGAGTCCCAACCAAGGATCATGGAAAGAGTGGAATGAATATCACTTATATCTATCATAACTATAGTAAGGTGGAAAAGACACATATCATACCTCGTCCCATTCTTAGGGCCCCTCGGTCATAAACTTGGACTGCATGCACCTGTCCCCTCCTCTATCATCACGTTCCCTGAGCCTAGCATGGACCTCCTGGTGGTGTTTTTGGTAACATTTAAAATATCAAACATCCCATGCTACTATCTCACCTCATCTTTTGCACATGTATCCCTACATACCTTTCTACACCATCCATGATCTCTGCTCGGTGGTCTATCCATAGTCTCCCTGTCCGCAGTATGATGGGTTGTAAAATCCTAGGCGAGATGTACCCTATCACTACATGAGTAACATCACATTTCTCTAGGACAACTAGACCCACCATGTGAGACATGAAATGAAGGTACTATTTTAGGGGTCCACCTCTTGAAATGTATCGTACGTCTAGATCTTTGAGACAGACATCAGCTACCTATTGATGAGGTCTCTTCTCCTACTTGTCCACTTTTGACAATCAATATTTGTACCTTCTTAACCAAGAATCCGTCAACTACCAAATCATTATCAAGTACCCGTACATAAGTAAGAATGCATATAGTGATAAAATTTTCCAACATGTACATATGTATACCTCACTAGAATTCTCGAGCACTAAAGCACCGGTCGTGAATATTTAGATACTAACTTCTCATCATACCGGAGCTATAAAAGCTCATGGACTTTCATAAACCATTGATTATAAGGTGAGAACTCATCTATGAAAAGTTTCTCCAGCTCTATCCATATAAGAGTTACCACAACAAAAGATTAGGTAACCAAATCCCACCATCACTACGCTAAGCCGTGTAGGAGGCTCGCCGCCAGGACTGCCATCAAATTTGCTAGTGTCCTAACTAAATTAAAAACATGAATCACCACTTCAAGGAAGTCCTCACCATCCTGTTTTATAGGCTCACCTCAGAACTCAAGGGGACTCTATGGTAGAAACATGTGAAGTGTACTCTGCCTTAGAACCTCATCCACTGGTACTTTGGGTACCATGTGCTAATCTACAAGTGGTGGTATAGCTATTTAACTACTTGGAGATTATATCTATGGTACAAATCATTGTACTATTTCCTTTTCACCCAACTGTATCATCCTTATCATCGCATGTCAAAATCCTAGTTGGCTGTTTACATGGATTCATCTCAAAGTAAAGAAAGATATACCACAGTCGAAAGAATATATCTTAAGACATATCTCAAGAAGGAAATGGAAAACAAAACTATTCTTATATGATTCATGTACCATTATTTTTACCACAATTATATTTTTCATGTATTGATTCAAAAAGAAGGTTCTTAGAGTCCTTGTGTATGGATATGTTGGACATCACAATAACACTAGATTCTATGGACAAAAAACTGAAGTTGAAACACTTAACCCTAATTCCCCAAACCAACCTCATAGAATCCTAGTCCTAAAGAAGAATCACCCCTCTGATACAACTCTATCATGACCCATCTAAGAGGGGCTCCTTTCATGACTACTCCAAGCCCACCTCCAATACTCCAGGGCTGGTGACTAGCACTGAGTAGTTATATCCCATAAATAGGATGCATTTTCTTAAGTACCTATATGAACCCACCCATCTCTAAGGAAAAAATGATGAAATGTAAAATCACTAAGTAAAAAATGACTAAAAACCACTATGATCCTACAAAAGAGTATGATAAGAAGTAAGATAAAGTAAATAAGTCCATAATACAAGCCCAATTAAAGAGTCTATAACCAAAATTTCAAACTATATGAAAAGAGGTACTAGCAATGCTATCTGAAATGACAGAACAGACCTCATCTATCCAGCCTCACTGATCACTACCTGGTCTTGGTACATATAGGGGTCCATTAAAGGGACAGTCATCTACAAAATACACCACATATGCTGGCAAAGCCCATACAGGGGTGAGTAAAACTATACATAGTAGGAAAACCCAAAAGCATAAAGGAAATACAATAAAGGTAAGTACCACAAATAAAATACAATGAAGGAAATACCATGAAGGAATATTCCACAAAGTAAATACGATGAAGGAAATACCATGAAGGAAATGCACAGTCATCTCCACGCATGTGAATGTCTACTAGATATGTAGCAAGAACATCCAAATATACTCAATCCAATAAGATACAAAGTCTCAACAAGACACATAGTCCCCATAAGACACACATTGTCCACAAGAAACACAATCTTTATAAGAAACATAGTCTCCATAAGACACACAGTCTCTATCATACACACAGTATCTATATAACACACAATCTCTAGGTCACAGCCAGCCATATAAATGATTGCTCGATGCACACTCGATCTGGGAGAAATCACTACTCAAGCCATTAGGTCATATGAAAACACCTAAAAAAATCCACTTAGTGTATATTTAAATGACCACCATGTCAAAAGGGTCCTAAATCAATTGAACGAATCATCAAATAAACACACTATTTGAATGTTATTGAAATTTCATGTTTTAGAAGATAGGGGGCCCTGTGGACCAACTCACTGTCGGTCCACCGAATATGGCGCTCAACCTTCATATTAGTTTGGACTCAGAGTCAACTACCCCATGGTTGATATATGTGACTATGTCATGGTAAACCACTCAAAAAAAGCTCGAGATACCGTGGTAGTCGACCATGCGACTACCCTGGGTCAATTTGAGGATTAACCTAGGTCTTACCCGGATCTGGCCTGGTCTGCTGGACAGACCCATCCAATTATGTCAAGGCCAACTCAACCAAATCAATCTAGGTTGTCCTATCTCTCTCTTCATGGGCCTCAACTTCTCCTCCTAGTCCTGGAATGCTCTACCTAGGCTCGACACATCTATCTTGGCCTGACCTTCTCATGTGCGGGTTATCTGGGCCATCACACACGACCCACTTGGCTGCATCCTCCTCTCCATATAGCCACTCTTGGTGACTACCTTCACTCCACATGGCCACCCTACCACTCCACCCAACCACCCAGCATTGTCATGTGGCCACATCGCCCTATCTTATGGCCTCAACGCATCCTCGGGTCCAATGACTCTGCATCCCGTGGCTCCGCTCCACTACATCCCATGTGGCCTGCTCTACCACCATTGTTGTCATCCATGACTATCTCCATAGACACTATCTCTAGACACCACACTACCTCATTCTGCCTCCTCGAACTATCACGTCAAACCCACACTAGTGGTCCCTTCAATGGACCACCGCGCCACCTCTGATGCTCCGATTTTAAAACAATCGCAGATTCCTGCTCGTCAGCTCATAATCTACACTGAACCAATCTTCATTGTTACTTTCTCTCCAATATGAGGGTCTGATAATGTTCAGTTCCATCTAGAATGTTGAATCATGTCCATGGGGTCCAATGACGATGAACGCAAAGAACAGGGGATAAGGGAAGCACAAATAAATCCCAAAAAAGAACATCAACCTTTGTTCGTATAGGCCTCGATTTTTTTCATTAGAGTGAATAATGAAGAAGAATCTAAAATAAACTCACGTTAATTAA
The DNA here is from genome assembly GCA_963277665.1 of Viscum album. Lineage (NCBI taxonomy): Eukaryota > Viridiplantae > Streptophyta > Magnoliopsida > Santalales > Viscaceae > Viscum > Viscum album. The sequence continues at coordinate 1,082,630,187 of OY728136.1, read as the reverse complement.
CCCTATAATTTACTAACCATCCTACAATGATCGAACCACAGATCAATCTATTTTTTGATTGACCCATTTTCATCGTGAAAACCAGGAATCGGAAAAAAGACTAAGGAAAAAACCACCCTACCTTGATTTGGATTAGTCATTGATGAAGGATTGTTGTGTCACTATCATCATCAGTGATATTCCTTCGTATCAACTGTGCGTCAAACATCATTCCATGATCTATAACCATTTTTCGAGAGAGTTCTTCTCTTCATCTCAGAGGAATTCCATGGTTATGGTGATAACACTGAATTCTGAACAAAGTAGTTACAAAAATTAACACATTGTATCAATAAAACAATTTCTCTTTGAAATATTTAATAATGATTACTTCTTTTTCAGGGTTTTCCCCATAATCCCCATTCCTACTAATGTTAAGTTGTACCTGGGGAAAACACCACATTACAAACTCAATAGTGGACTTATATTTCTAATTTGAGTCACCATTCCTGAGTTATTATTATTTTAAAATAAAATAATTTTATTGAATAATTTTATTTACTGTTACATCCTAGGTGAGTTTTTCTATAGATGACTAGTTCTCACCAGAGTTAGGTCGAACCTTGGGTAAAGATTACATTATGATATCAACAGTGCCCTCATATTTCTGATTTGGGTCCGCATTTAAGTGTTATTACACTTCATCAGGAAATCCTCATTTGTGTTATATTAAAAGTTTCTCATTTTCATAAAATTGTACTAGGCACACTGGGTCCCATAATCACATACCATCGCAGTGCCTGGTATCAAAACTAACCCATTAAATTCCAAAAATAATACATAGAATTTCAGGGATGTTACAACTTGCATGAGTCACCCATCCAGTATTGTGAAAGATGATGTCACTATTATAGAAATGTGATCCAGTATCCTCTTTCTTATAAATACTGACTTGCATATATTTTGAGGTGTACAATTATAAAAAAACTTATATAACATGTAAATAGATGATACTAGATCAGACCAAGAGCTCTTTGCATGCACATGTTTTATCATAACCTTTAGGTATTGTCTGATGACATAACTTAGGGATAAAAATGTAAATTAAATATAATTGATTCAAATAATTAAATTAAATTATTTAATATTCTTGAAAAACAACTATCAACTATAAATTGGGTAATGGAATTCTTTTAGAGTCTCCATAGTAGCACACTATGTACCTAACTAGCATTATGAGTATAGAACTTTTGTGAACCACAATAAATTTGACCTAAAAGGTCCAAAAATTGATAACCATTATCCTATCACTCATTACTATGGTGTCACTTCACCTTACCCTCTATACTAGTAGGTAAATTCATTATATCCTCTATAAATGTGATACACTTCATATTATATTTGTGTAAAGGATAAAGTTTTTCGTACATTTATACTAGTGTTAAACTTTACCCTATCTCTATTCTAGGTTGATACATTACCCTGTCCATATACATGGATGAACCTTCACCGTTGCTTCACCACCAGGGTTCCACTTCACCCATTTACCCTATTAGGGTGACACATTTCAATAATACTATGACTTGGTGACACTTCACTCAGACTCAGATCCTAGGAATAACATTTTCCACATCCCATGGATGAGAATTTACTTTCCCTAGTCACACACATAGGTACCAATTTATTTAAGTCCATTTACTAGGGTTCCAATTAGGAACATTTAATCATCATATAGACCTACCTAACCATTCCAAATCTACATCCTATTGAATTACATGACATGTATATAAATGTCATTGTACACTAATCAAATATTTTATTTAATTTATAATAGGGATCATTCCCCAATGAAGATCCCTTCAGGGGTTTTACTACTAGAAAGAAAGAAACAGAAGGGTGTTTACCATAATGTATTCTCTTGATAACAATGGTATCTATCATAGATTTACAAGTCAAACTTCTCATTTCTCATGGTAATTTTTTTGAATACATGGGTGTTGATTTAGTCTCCATGGTTCACTAAATGGTCCATGAGAACATATGGGACTCCAATGTGGTATAATAATTCAAACCTACAATCATCTAAATCCTTTTTAGGTAGAACCATTTTTTCTGCACATGTGTAAGCCCCATCTCATCCCCACTAGTACACATTACCCATGAGTCCGGTTTACCTTGAATCTATAGAGAATAATAGATGAGTGGATGCACATATTGAACTCCATTTATGTGTAATCTCATACCATACCCTTATAAATGATATAATCTCCAGGATCTATTAATTACCTATCTACAATTGGGCCCCCATGTGTAATCCCATCCTTTTATCAAATGTAAAATATTCCCCTTGAGCTATTATTCCTCGATGGTTTACATTCCCAATGAGTCATTAGTACATAATGGGTCATATTCCCTATAGTAATCATTAATCAATGGTCTATATTCACTAGGAATCATCATTCATTTATGAATCACATTCCCTACAAGTCATCCTTCCACATAATACCGAATTATCTATTATTAACACTAACTCACTAGTATATTTCTTATATAACCCCAATTATATCACCACATTTTTGTTCAAAATTATTAGGATGAAACAAGAAGGGACACCCTTTCAGAATCCCCAATTAATATCATACTTTTACTTTTTATATAGCATAGACATCAATACCACATGATGTTAAAAATGCATGGTACATTGTTGTCAAATGATTGTAATAATTAAATCTCATACTATTTTGGATCTGATCAAAATTAACTAGAATATGTAAGATTCCTCCATCAGGTACAATCCCAATAATCCATTGGTTATATGATAAAACATTAAATTTCAATTCAATTAATTTTGTTTCATGACTATAAATTAGAAAACCTTGATCCTTATCGTACAACCATAAATGGTATGATTTTCCTATTAAGTGGTTCCAAACTATTCTTGTTTTAATTCTATTCATAGGGATATATTATAATCCCCTATTATGAGTCCAATTCCAACTCCAAAATACCAATTAACTCCCTAGATGATGATAACTTCCAGAACACCTAGTTATATCGTTAAACCATAATATAATCACTTATAAAATTACATATCCATGATTGATCAATTGAATTATGGTAAACATAATTAATAAAATTACTATTAATGAATTCATTAATAATAATTATATCTTTAAGTGGTATATTGATTGAGATATAATAAAACCTAAACATGTAATACGATAATGATTTCTAATCCTTTCAAACATTTTACTACACAAAGTGACACTGGTAATGTCAAAGTTGCATCCTATCTTTCAAAAGCAGGTCCTTTCGGATAAATAATTATGTAGTCATGGGGATGATTTTAAATAAATTTTTGAACCCAATGTGAATAATTTATATATGAAAAATATTATCTTTACATAATTTTATTTGATATTATTCATAAATATGTGTGGTTTTATATTTAAAATCCAGTTTACAACTCCATTCAGTCCAAATATTCAATCAGAATGAATTATCTCACACTAATCTATCTATAAAAGAATTTTGTATCCATAGTACCCCTCAGACCAAGAGGAAAATGTCTCTAACTCACAACCATCAATATTTTCTTATTTCATTATTCTAGGAATATCACCTGAATTAATTAATCACAACCATGGATGAAAAATGTGATAAACACAAATAGGTAAATATATATTAACCTTGTTATCAATGACAAGACACAAATAAACATGTATCCCCTATATAAGAATTCAATTATGTTAGGAATCTAACCCTATAAGATGAAATCACATACCTCCAATATCTCAGGGTGGTGGATGGGAATTTGGAACACTACAACCACACACCATTAAAATGATACACAAGTGGAATATAGTAAGCCAACATAATAACTAGAACCAAACTTCCACAAACCCTTAGAAATATGTTGAGGATATCAACCATTAGATCCAAGCCTCAATGGCCAAGACCAACACACCAATAAATGTGGTCACAGTATAAAAAAATAATTACCAATTTCAAGTAGCTATATCATATTCACATTCCCACTCATTATTCATTCTAGCATATCCTGACAGTGATCAAGTAGGAGACCCATATTATAAATACCATTTGTGAAATCTATGGACATTTTTCTTTTGAAAACATAGTGCAGGATTATGAATACTATTTCTATAAAGATGATATAAAACATATTCTAGTAGTAGTGGAGGATAAAAATCATATTCCATGTCCCATATAAGAAGTGTGTTGACATATTCCAATGGAATCCATGATTTATGGATATATTACTACCCACTCTCATAAAATATATTTTGTATATCTTGATGACAGTATAAGTACAAAGGCATATTATAATTCCCATCAAAGATGTTATTCATTAAATTATTATCACATCCAAACAGTGTTTCAATACTCATTCATATTATAATGATTCTTATTAATATATTACATATCCTTACCTGGATTTGGATCATAGGAATTATCCCAACTATAATGATGGAAATAAAACTCCAACAACAATATTGGAGAAATTGTAATCGTATAGTCTTTCTAACCTTTTAATTTGTGGAAATTCTAGTGGTGGGGTGTCTATAGGATGAAAAAAAGTGATTTAGTAGTAAAAATAAAATGTTGGATCAAATATTTGAAATCATATGATTTCTAAGGAATGTAATGATGGGTTTCACTGTATGGGGGGTCTATATAGTTTCGAATATATAGCTATATCACTGAGGCAATCATGAGTGGAGATTGGTGGTTCTTCCATTTTGAGGGGTGGATAAAATTTGGAGAAGGGCTATAGAATAACCTTATATATTTAATGGAGTTAAGGGAAAAGATTTATAATGGAGTCTAGGGGGATGAATTTGGAGGATCTATCGCATTAAGGGGTAGATGCACCATGGAGATGGGGCATTAGTGCAATGTCCTCCTCAGTTGTTGGAACTGTTGGCATGGTGTTTCCTTTTGTTTCAGGGCCCATTTCGTGTTTTATTGGATCTAAGAAATGGATATTCCCATATTTTATAGGGGGTCTCTCACTATCTAGGATTCACCATGGCCCTTCCAACTGCAATGTATTTCCCTCCCTTTTCATGTGTTCTGTATTATATTGAAGGTGATTCCACCAAATTTATTTATTTAGATGACTAAATATAAATTATAAAACCTCTTTAACTCCATCATTCACTAATATTTCTTTTGGATCTTGGGTTACCAATTTGTGTTCCAAGGATATTTTTTAACACCCTTTCTATGTATTTCAAACTGAGTCCATGGGGGATCATTCCATGAAGATTATAAATGGGTTTCATTATTTTATTCTCCTTGAATTCACCATATAGTTCATCTAGTAAATTATGTTTCCAATGAAAACCATTCATATTGGTGATTCTTTTGTAATAATATGTTTTCAGATGTTTTGTTTAGGATGGTCAACTTGTTATTTTTCGTTTAGGTGCTTCATGGTCGTATCCCTTTTGATGAAACTTTGTGTATTAGTTCTTAATGATTCATTTCAGGTACTATCTCATTTATATATCTTCTAGTAATATATTCATGAGATATTACTTTATTAATATCATTTCAGAAGCTATTATGAACATCCCAAATAATGATAATGAATTGGTTTAACTGAAATTGAAGGTGTAGTGGAAATATATAGCATGTTTTAAAACTATTGTTATTGTTGATATTGTGGTTATACATGTAATATGACATGATGAAAATAATTTTAATTTGGGTATTTTATTATTATATAATATTTTATATATTTTGGAACCTTTTTTGCATAATTTTTCAGTATCACATTGAGTTAAAATTGATAATCACTCATATTCGACTAACTAATTCGTTTCCACTAGATATTCTAATTGTGTGATAATTCCCATGATAATTAAAGATATATTTTAATTGAGTCTACATATTTATATTTTGATTAAAATTTGGTTGTTCGATGAAATTTCATGTCATGTGTGTCTATGGTCTGTGGGGATGATGATCTATTTTGAGGTTGTGATCTTTGGTTGTTGTGCGAATATATGGGAATGATATGTAGCAATTATGATGAGGAGGTGGTTGATGATATGATATGGTGAAAATTTGTGGTTTTATGGAATAAAAAATATGGGATGTTTTTTTATTTTTTTGCTGTTGTGGTAGTTTCTCTGGGAAAATTGAAAATTTTTTGAATAATGAAATTTTAGATGGAATGGGCGCTTTCGGTGAATGGGATGAAAAGGGTAATGAATAATTGAAATAATATTTTAATTCTGGTTATATTGGATTTTCCTTAATTTTGAAATAAGTTATTTGGATAACTAACAAGATTAAGAAATCAAGATAATTGGCAATAATTATAATTTTAAATTGTATTAACATGAATATAAAGGGTGGAATGTGGTTTGTTGCTTGTGGTGGCCTTTTGTGTATTGTTTTACATTTATTTGTGGTAGAAAAAGTAGTGGAGGTTATGAGAATTGGTGGTGATGTTGTGAGTTGGGATGGTGCTTTTTTGTGAACCCATACGATTTTCTTATGAGGGACTATTATATATATATATGTAATTTCCATGTAACTTCAATAAGTACCCCACCCACATTTGGCACAAAGTGTTGATAACCAAATATTTTGGGGGATTTTTTCCCACATCATGATGGTGAGTAATAATGCCCGACCAATCCATATTTCTCTATATCTCTTCAAGAAATGTTTGATATGTATGGGCTATGACTTCAATAAGTCAAATTTTCATCATGGTGATGTTATATTAGTTGTATAATGGTGGGGGTAATTCATTGTTGGAGGAGATAATGATGTAGATTTCAATCAGGTTCATGATATCCTAATATTCTATTTGTAGATTCATTGTGATGACCTAAATGTCTGCAAGGATAGATTTTATGTAACAACCAGTTTCAGGAGGGGTATTTGGCATAATGTGGTAGGAAATGTGTGTACAAGTGAGATGTGATGTGATAGACAGTTTCATGGCGTTTTGTTGGGACTATGTGATGGACTATGTGTTTTATGTTGGGATGTGATCTTATGTGATATAGAGAAGTGATGTGAGTCCCAGTACATTTGAATTTTGGTTTTGATAGTAGAAAACTAGTGGGAATGTTGTGAGGGGTACCTTTTTTCAATAATATTCTTATTATATTATTATACATTGATGAATTATATTGGGATAATTCCATACTCATAATGGGATTAGTTATTTGACATTTCTATGTGTTTTTAGTCCTACTGTTTTCTCACTAGTGCATTGGTATCCTCTTTTTCACATGTTAGTATGATAATTTAGGTGTTATCCTACTAAGTATATAATAATTATCATTATACATATAAACAAAATGTTTTCCAAATTTATTGGGGGACTATAAAAACTGTGATGGACATTACTAGCTTTGACCTTTGGATTTTTGTTTTTATAGCTTCTTTATACTTTATTTTGTTTAATTATTTATATATTCCTATATTTTTTACAATATAAATTAATTGGGGGATGATTTTGGTACATCCATTTTTCATTATTTCATGGAGTTAATTTATTATAAATTTATTTTCTAAAAAATATTTTTTATAAAGGTTAATACCTTGCATTTATGTGATATTTGAATACACTCAGTTTTTGTTTCCAACCATGGGCCAAAATAATGTGGGACTTAAGGGGTAATTACCTATCATCCTTCCCTTTCATCCCATTAAGTTTATATTTTGATTCATGGGATCATAATATATTAGAATCAAGGGATTTTCCTAACAAATATAAAATTTTTACTATTAGATAATCTAAATATTTCATGTTTATGTAGGGAATTAATGTTACTTTACTTTTTTCATTACGTAGTAATGGGAAGAATGGGTAGGATATGAGATCATATCCTCCCCCATAATATAATTCAATGACTATGATCCTATATAATGTTTCAATGTATTGGCATCAATTGTAGGGTAAAGTCATGGGGGAAGTACATGAAACATGATTGATTGTTTTTGTGATTGAACGAGGTTGTCTTTGTATGTCAATTTGAATTAAATGAATATTACTAATATTTTGTACTAGTTGAAATAGGATATCATTAATTCTATTTTAGTTATAGTTCAAAGTCACTATTAGTGTGTGGTATAGGAATTGTAGGTTCAGCAAGATGATTTGATTGATTATTAGATGATTGATTTGGTTGAGGAGGATAATTAGTGTATGAGGAAATTTATGCCTTCAAGCAGGAAGATATACTAATATATGAGGGTATAATCTATAAACTATAGATAAAGATATTGTTAAAGTAGCTCATGATCTCCTTTAGTTTGATATGTTCCCTAGTAGAGTATTGTTCCCCATTAGTAGTCATCTAGATGTGAGGAGTTACACGTCAGTGGTGGATGATGTGTCAGGGTAAGAAGAAGAAGGTAGGAGATTTATGGGTGGAATTCTAGAGCATTTTTTGATAATAGTTACTATCATCGAACATTAATGTAGTTAATAAGTTTTATATTATTTTTCTTCTATGAGGAAGCAGAATTATGTGGGAGCTTAGGATCTGGTTTAAGGACCTTTTACATTTTTTCTCAGAGCTTTTCCCGGACGAGGAGCCCCATGCATAATGTTTTGAGGAGGCAATCTGACCCTCTATCAATTATGAGGTTACCATTTTATTTTTATAAAAAATATATAGATTCATAAGTAGGTTTAGGTGATCATTAATATGGATTCATATTGAGGTTTATCATAAGAGGTGAGACAGTAGGGTTACTTGATAAGTAAATTTTATTGTTAAAGTTGTCAGGTACATAATACATTGATGTTTCAACCAATTTAGAGTAAAAATTATTATTTTAATTCATAAGAAAATATGGATAGTTGTTTATTATATTTTCCCATGGTCTTTGGTATAGTGTTCACTATCTATGGTGTTCATTTCCATCATAAGAATCAATGCCCCATGGGTTTTTTTGAGTTCAATATGGTTGAGGTGGTCTAGTTTATTGTTAGCATCAGAAGCATTTGGTAGTGAAAACTTTTTTATAGTATACATATTCTCCACTAAGATGAATTGGTGTAAGAACTATTAGATCTCTTGATGTTCCTAATATTTATAGTGATTTACTTGAGAATGGTATTGAAGATGGTTTATGGTAGAGAGGTAGATGAGCTAGGCATGGTCAGTTACATGATCCAAGGTAAGAAGTACCAAATGGGTAATAAATAATTAGTGGTACAATTATTTTATCATCTATCCTTTATTGTGATTTTTTTATTCATGATCTTCACACTGCTTTATTTCAACCACTATACTCCTTGGTCAATGTCTAGATGTAGAGTGATTTTCCATTCCCATATTTTTTACTGCACTAGTTAGAGGGAAAACTCGATTCTTTAATTTGTTCCAGTGGTGTAGACTGATAATGGGAGAACATAAATCATGTGGTAAATTTTCATGCTCTAGATGAATCCATATGATGTCATTATCCACATTTCTTGTTTTTTTTTCATTCTCTTAATGAATGATTTTGGGGGAGTTTCATGTTCTCATATATGGATAGTTGATGTTTGGTTTTCATTATCTAGTGTGGTTGTATATTGGGAAGTAGTTTTTTAGATCTAATTATTTATTTTATGATGTATCTGTCTATATAATGTGACTACTTTGGGATGGTGGAGGTCACTAGGGGTTTCAAAGAGTTTCTATTAGTTTTTATAAATGAGGTGTTGATGTTACCCATTTGATTCGATGTTGAGTTTTAGTTAAAAATACAACTAAATGATTCTATGATATATATGGATATTTACAAACTATAATGATCACAATTGAGTTTAAAATTTAATGATATTATTAATAAGGGTTTTAATTGGACTAGTGTGTTATCATAGGGTGCTCCAATGTTGTTATCCAAGAAGGGGAATGGTAGTTTGAGGCTATGTATTACCAACGTAGTCTGTATTATGTTATATCCAAGAATTGATACCATATTCTAAGTATTTATGATATTTTATAATATTTTATAATAGATATTTTCTGTATGGATGATCTGTGATTCGTATATCCCCAATTTGGGACGATGAGGTTGATGTCTTGAATACTGCCTTCAAATGTAGGCATGGACAATTCATGTTCATAGAAATATTGTTTGGTTTCATTAATTCACCATTTGATATAATTTTTATCATGGAATCCATGTTACAAGATTTAAAATATTATTTTTTATCCAGTTTCATCGATGACACATTGATCTACACAAAGTAAGAGGATGAGCATGTCGACTATTTTATAGGTGTCTTGAATGTTCATCGATTCCAAATTTTCTATTTGATTTTTTCCTGGTGTATGTTATCAAAATATGAGGATAATTTCATTATGAATATTGTGTCCTAGTATGTAGTGGTCATGGAACATTCAATTATAAACTTCAATTTTTCTTAAGAAGCACCCAAGAATGTGAGAGAAGATCATATATTCGTTTCCCTTGCTAGATATTACAAGAGGCTCGCATGTGCTTCCTGGAAAAGGTATCTATATTTATTTATTTTACATGGAAATAAAATAATTATATTAGGAAGTAGTTTTTAGGAATCATTTATGAACTTGAAGGGGAAATTTACAGGCGCTCAAATGGTCCATTTTCTAGAGGAAGGGGTGATGTTTGAGGTCAATTGTGATGATTCTTGATTGGTATTAGAATTTATATTAATGAATCAAAATGTAGTGATATTAAGGGTCTATATATTTACCCCACCATTATATTTACAATTCCACCTATGATATATAGTTAGTAGTAGTAATGATTATAATTATGTTTTAGTGAAATTACCTCACTATGGAGCCCTTTTTGGTATTCACATATCACATGATCTTGAGGAATATCATTTATCAGTGTGACCTTAATATATATTAGAATAGGGGGACTCAGTTTATCAAATATTATGATTTAAAATCTCTTATAACTTGGGAGAGGTGATTGAAGAGTCCAATGAATTGACTAGGTTTTCATGGTTGGTTATTAATTAGGATTTTGGAAGTTCCTAGTGGGAAATGGAGGTGTTTAAAGACCTGAACATAGAAACAATGGTGGTTAATGGTGGAGGTTTCCTATTTCGAATGATAGTGCAATATTATATGACGTTGAATAAGTTTAAGTCTTAGTGGGGAGACTCTGAGGTCGATTTGATACATTATTTTGTTGGATATGATGGTGTTCTTGAGGGATCCTCGGATGATGGTCAGAACCAGATATTGTTTCAATAGTGGTGTTTTTTTGTAGGAATGTGAAATGGATTTCTTTATAAGTTTAATATCACACCATTGGAAGTAAAACTATGAGTGTTTAATATGGACCTTGTTTTAATGATATTTTTTTGGTGGAATGGGATGAAATGTGTGGTTATAGAGTTTGTGGATCAGTGCTTGGTTTTCAAATCAGTAAATGGTGAGAACCATGGACTTAGTGATTTTTTTTAACCCTTAATTTTTCTTTAGTGGAATTGGGATGAAATATATATTGAAATTTTCATAGGGTTTCCCCATTCTAATAAAGGTTGTGATGATGTCAGGGTAATCGTTGATTGTTAGATTAAATCACGTCACTTCTTAGTGATAAATAAGTTACGTATTCGGGTTTTTTTCAAGGAGGTATGTGTATGTGGTGGTCTTATTTCATGGATTTACAAGTTCCATTATCACATATCAATATGCATGTTTTACCTCACAAATCCCTAGTGTATTGTATCATTATTTTCGGAGTCATTTTCATTGCAACAATTCTGTATACCCTCAGATGAATAGTAGAATATATAGGATTTTTCGAGAACTATAGGATATGTTATAGGAATGCATCCTTGGATTCTGTAGATCATAGAAAAATATCATGCCTTTTGATTATTTATCTAATGAAAATAGTTATCACTCATCCATAGACATGAACCCATTTATTGATCCCTAGTCTCTCCTTATCTAAAAATATCATTAATTTTCCTATTTTACATAGGTTAGATTTAATATAATCTAGAGGATATGCATAGATAAAGGACAATATCAGGGAATGATCTCCTCATCTACTGAAGAATTGCCATCTTTTTAAACTATCTTTAAAATCACAAGCCTTAGGATAATAATATGAATTTAGAATAATGTACACATATAATTTTATTTAATTATTAATCCTTCATGAAATATCACATCTCATATGACTATGGTGAAGGAACCATCCCAAAGGGACCACACTAGCACACTATACACCTAACATTCCACAGAAGTATAGAACTAGGATGACACAAGACAATGTCACCATGGTAAAAATATATTAGGGTGGTCATTTACAATACCCTCAATAATAGGGTGACCATTTTCCCTTCATGTGATACTAAGATGACACTTATCGCTTCCCTAAATACAAGAGTTACCTTCTTACCTACCATCTATATCTAGGAGACACTACAACCCATCTCTTAACCCGGGAAACGCTTCACCCAACCATTATACTATGGAGGATATTTTCACTATATTTTACATGGGAATAAATTTTCCTTTCCCCTACAATAGAAACAAATTTACTATGATTACTAACTAGTTTTTAATTTCAAGAAGGTACCCCCTTATGGTTACACATCACATAGATCCTTTACGTTGGTGACACTTTTCCAAGACTATATACCTAAAAAACACTTATTATTTAGTACCATTATTAAGAATACCCTTTCCTTAGATTCATACTAGGTTTCTTATTCACCCAAGTTATTATATTTAGGATATTATTCTTCCCAAGTCATTTACGAAGGTGTATATCCATGCATGCCTCGTCCAAGGCATCTTGAGATGCATCACTAAGCTATGCACATTAGAAATCACCCCTCCAAGAATGTATTCATTTTTTAATATCTATTGATACCCCAAGTAGAGGCACTACATTATTATTCCTTATAGTATGAAAATACCTTTGGGTTGTTTATAATCCAGTTTTCCCATGAAAATTAGGGGGACAATCATTTAGTTATCAATAGAATTTATCTTGGATCATGATTCTCATCTTGGATTCCCATGTATTAAGTCGGTCTCTCTGGTCAACTGAATGAGCCATGGATTCTTATGGGAGTATAATATAGTATAATCCAAAACACATACCATCACATGAGTCATCCAACATGTTGAACCATTTGGGATGCCTAGTCATATGCCCCACCACTTATTTACCTTGACATATTCCCAATTGATCTAATCATCCTACCACGTGAAGTGATAAAAATATCTGGGAGGATATACATCTAGTACATATCCTTATATATATTCCCCCAAAATACCCTCATTAATGACGTCATTCCTGTTATCTATTAATGATACATTCACATTTTATCCATTGATGGGTATACCCCAACTCTACCTCAATGGTCAGAATTCAATATCAATCATCATTCTTCAGGGGTTTATGTACCATATGATTTGTAATGTCCTGTAAATTTCATTTAATTTTTTTAGAATTATATGGGATTATTTTGAGACAAGATGCTTAGAGTGCACCTGATTTTGAGGCTCGGTGATCTTGGAATATAATTTTAATCAGTTTTTAGTTCATTTAAATAATTGTGCGAGCAGTTTTTTATAACATTTAAACCGGTGCTTGGATCAAAAATCCAATGGAACCATTGAACATAGAATGATGGAATTCACCTAGAAAGGACCTAAAATCGACCTGAGAGGTTCAACTAGAAAATACGGTTTTTAGAAATTTGGGAGAAAAATAAAATAACTAAAATAGTTATTTTATTTGTTTCTCTCCACCGTTGAGCGGTGGAATGTCAGCACTGCGGCGGTAGAGATAATGCAACGAAGAATCACATTAAATGAATCCCATTAATGAGGCTCTTAAATGTGCATCGTAATGACTCATTAATTGATGTATAATAGATACATTGTTTCATTTATGAAACAACATGACGACACGACGACACAATGTAATAGAAACCTTGTGATTAATTTCTATTTTAATGAGATAACAGGTTAGAGAATCAAAGGGGAAATTTCTTTAACATATGGTGAGGAAATTCTCTCCAACGGAGAATGAAAGAAAATCGTTATAGAGAGTGACACATTTCGAAGAATGGTATTGGAGAGAGACCAACACCAATGAATTCAAATGGAACATGAATCCCCACTGATGGATTGCTTCAAAATAGAATTTATCCCAGGTAGGGGTTCAATTTTTGTGTTTTGATTTTCCTCATTCTTCATTCTAAAAAAAAGAATGCCGATCAACCGATGAACAGGTTGATCTATAGATTGATTGTTCTTGGTGTGTAGGGGAGCTTTTTCTTGGGGTTTACCATTGGAGTTAAATTTTTTATAGAAACTAAATATTCTACCAACTTGTTTTAAAAACTAACACGAAGGGTGAATGATGACACGAACAAGGTCCATCCCCTCCGCTTTTTTGTGTTCTATTTTGTTCCTTGTGGCTGAGCCTCCAAGTTGACATTGAAGCATTTTCTTGGTCATTACACGGAAAAAGAAACCCCATGGAGACCAAAGGTGCAGACGGTCTGAAGAACTGACCACCAGAGTGGAAACAGTAGTCCATGAAAAATCTTGTCTGCATGCCGACACTGGCGACCGGCATAGGCAAAAATAGGTGTGTGGTGGTGTGCCACGACGGTGCACTGAGGAGGATATCACATCCAGATCAGGTCGTGAAGGTGTAGCAAGAGTCTCTGAATAGGCCGGCAAATAGAGGAGGTGATACATGGCCATCCGACCAGATCAAAAGGGTTGCCCGTGTCATGTGGGTCGTGACACATGCCAGCATGACGTCCAAGAGGTACCACGTGTGGGACAAAGGGCAGCCATCGTAGATGGTCGTGGCATGCATGAACCAAACACTACCTAGAATCCAAGCTAGAGGGGACCACCCTACTGTGTGGTCCCGGATGGGGGTGCCAAAACTGGTCGCTGAGCGGCCGGGGATGGTTTAATCTGGCCTGTTTTTACAGCTTGGCTAGATAAATTTGGGTTGCTGGGTGACCCGGGGGGCTAGACCCAATGCTGAACCGGGCTGGTCCAGCAAGGTCTAATATTTCAAGTCCAGTAGCTAGGCCAGATTAGGCCAACCTAGACACAACCGGGTCAGGTCAAGTCTTCCAAATTGGGTTGGGACTTGCAGGACCCCTAGGCCAGGTTGGTCGGGTCGGCCCGACCCGGTCTAACCGGGCCCAAACACAACCGACCCATGTTTACTAAAATGCAGATATCTTTCAGACTGTGTGTCTGATTGATGATATGTTTATGGTGTTGGAACCCTCACGATGAGGCCATTCTTTTTTAGTTATATAAGGATGATTTCGTGAATATTTAAATACAAATAATGGATTGAGTATTGGATTATCCTGGAATCAAGTGCACTACTTGTGGAAATCCTACGGTTGGATGGGACACAAAGACTGATGACAAGAAACCATGTCTGGATCAGCTACAAGAGACCATACATGTATTAGTAACAAGAGACCCTATATGGATTAGGTAAAAGAGACACTGTGTGGATCAGCTATAAGCGACCCTGGGTGGATAAGCTATATGCGGTCCTATGTCGATCAGCTACAAGTGACTCTGTGTGGACCATCCATGCTGGCCTAAGTGGGAAGTTGCTATCTATGACCCAACAAACCCACAACACCCATTAGGTATGAGTACCTCATCAGTACAAGGTGTTTATTGTTATGAATGAATGTATTTCTTTCCATACATAATATTATACATGTGTGAGCTGTCTTTCTTCTTGGTTATTCTTCATAGTTTGCTATTTGGATTCCTTTTTGGTCCTTTCTTTGTGGATTGGGGTGTCTACAATGTATTTTGTAACACACGACTAGACAGGATTCTCCAAAACATGTGGTGTCTGGCGTAGATGACCAATGCATTGATGGAGGACTTAGTGGCCGAGGACCCGGTGGTGCCCAGTGAGATTAGGTAGGTGAGGTGTACTTCTACGACATCCAGAAGGTACTCTACACTTACCCTTCAGGTGGGGCTTTCAATGGGCGGCTTCCCATAGATCTTTTTTTACTTTCTTGTATTTAGTTTGTCTTTTTATGGTTTTTTATTCTGGCACATTTGACATGCAGCATGTACCTTTACTCAGTGGTTGTTTAGTGGCATGCAAGTTTAACTTTCTTGTTTCCAGGACGTGGTTGTGTTTGTGTGTATACAGGTACATAAGAAAATGCCTCCTACATGCAGTTTGACACCTTTGGCGTTAGTCTCCAACCCCTCACCTTTAGGAGGAAGGGTTAGAGGATTTACTGCTCGGATTCTAGGGGATAGGTCATGACAAAGTGGTATCAAAGGTGGTTGGTTCTACCTCAAATACTAGGAGTCTATGGTTTTGTTTGGGGAAATAATTTTGAATGTTTCAAGTTTGATTTTTAGGATTGGGGAGTCGAGTGTTGGTGTAGCGACCAATGTATCCATACCCCAAGACCCCGAATTCATCTTTTTGACTCGTTATAGGAAACCATTGGTTCAATGCATCATATGTGAATTGAGTTTTTCTCCCCTATTCTTCTTGAATCAATGTCAACTCACCAAGTATAATATAATGATTGCCGTACATCTTGATCTATTTTAGGATACTTTCATGGAGAAAGCCATCTATGATTTTGATACGTGACCATGCGGACATCCCCCTAGCGATGAGGTGTCGGTTTTGGGACTAGTGCTAGAGATAGCCCCACCGAGTGGTGCACCAGGGTTTCCACCATCCATTGATCAGATGTTACTTCCAGTGGTTCCTGTGGAGGACACAAACAAATTCATTTCCTTCCTCGAATTTCAGAGATAGAGACCTCCCAGTTTTAGGGGAGAGAAAAATCCTCATGTTGCTGAGGACCAGCTGGAGGTAGTGATGCAGGTCTTCTGCTTAGTGAGGATGCCACTTGACCAGATAGAGATCATATCCGTGAGCCTTCTTCATGGATCAACAGGGATATGGTAGAGCTTGATGATTCAGACTCATGATGATGCGACCCCTCCGGGTCGGACATGAAGTGGAATTTCTGAGAGGAGTTCTTCCCCGTGACGTAGTGCTCAATGAGCATATATGAGCTTCTTCACCAATTGCAGGGCAGCATATCAGGGGATGAGTACTCTACGAGATTAGTGACCTCTCCCAACACTCCATGGATATGGTAAGAGGCTATTTTTTAGGGACTAGACCTCGGGGTAGGGTCATCAATGGTAGATCGGTGTGTTGATTATTTCATACAATATCCCCACTCAGGCTGGAGTGAAAGAGTAAGCTCTACTACTAGAGAGCTTCCTCAGAGAGTAGGCACCGATGGTGGGATCTACCACTAGGTGACAAGTGACAAAGTCATCAAAAGAGGGCATCCAACAGATGACACAGAGGTTCAAGAATAGGGAGACCCCAAGACATAGGATTGGTGGTTCCATGCCAGTAGGGTAGTGGGGGCCAACCAAGGAGCAGGGCGTACTACTCGTGCGGTGGGTGGGGACACATAGCTTGTGACTAACGAACCCGCCGCATAGACAATCAACAAATGGTCGAGGGACCGTAAAGATAGAGGAAGTGATTTGAGTGAGGTGGTCCGCAGGAAGGAATATGGGGAAGAGGATCATGACATGTAGCACTACGACAAAAAAGGCATTTAGCAGCAGTTTGGTTTTAAGTTTCGTGGTGGTTTAAACCGCCGCTAAATTGATTGGCGGTGGTTTTGAAAAACCACAACAAAATAGTGCGTCAGGAAACTATTCGTGGCGGGTTTTAAAACAGCCGTAGAATGTTTCACAGTGGTTTTTTAGCGGCGGTTTTTTAATTTGTTTTATTTTTTTTAATTTGTTTTATTTTTTTATTTATTTTTTTTATTTTTTTTATTTATTTAATTCATTTATTTCATTTATTTATTAATTTATTTCTTTATTTATTTATTTCATATTTATTTATTTCATATTTATTTTATTTATGTCGAATTTATTTTATTTATTTTACTTATTTCGTAATTATTTTATTTATTTCATATTACTTTATTTACTTTATTTATCCATGCATGCACATCCCATGCACATGCCCATGCCCATGCCCATGCACATGCCCATGCCCATGCACATGCTCATGCCCATGCCCATGCACATGCTCATGCCCATGCTCATGCCCATGCCCATGCAATATAAATAAATACTGCGTTTTGTTAGATTTGAACCCCTAACCTCTTGCATATTTTCCAAAGTCTTTACCACTCCAGCAAGCTCGTCATGTGGTTAATAAACAAAATTTAATATACTTATGTATATTAATTAAAAAACGAATAATACATAAATAATAGTTATAAACTCAATAATAATAAATAATAAATAATAAATAATAAATAATAAATAATAAATAAAAAATAAAAAATAAAAAATAAAAAATAAAAAATAATAAATAATAAATAATAAGTAGTAAATAATAAATAATAATAAATAATAAATATTAAATAAGAATTAATAATAAATAATAAATAATCATAAAGAATAAATAATAAAATTAAATAATAATAAATAATAAATAAGAAATAAGAAATAAGAAATATGAAATAAGAAATAAGAAATAAGAAATAAGAAATAATATATAATATATAATAATAAATAATTATAAATAATTATAAATAATTATAAATAAATAATAAATAATAAATAACAAATAATAAATAACAAATAATAAATAATAAATAATAAATAATAAATAATAAATAATAAATAATAAATAAATAAAAATAATAAATAATAAATAATAAATAATAAATAATAAATAATAAATAATAAATAAATATAAATAATAAATAATAAATAATAAATAATAAATAATAAATAATAAATAATAAATAATAAATAATAAATAATAAATAATAAATAAATATAAACAATAAATAATAAATAAATATAAATAATAAATAATAAATAAATATGAATAATAAATAATAAATATTAAATATTAAATATTAAATATTAAATAATAAATAATAAATAAATAATAATAAATAATAAATAAATATAAACAATAAATAATAAATAAATATAAATAATAAATAATAAATAAATATGAATAATAAATAATAAATAATAAATAATAAATAATAAATAATAAATAAATAATAAATAATAAATAATATATAATATATAATATATAATATATAATATATAATATATAATAAGTAAATATAAATAATAAATAATAAATAATAAATAATAAATAATAAATATAAATAATAAATAATAAATATAAATATAAATAATAAATAATAAATAATAAATAAATATAAATAATAAATAATAAATAAATATAAATAATAAATAATAAATAATAAATAATAAATAATAAGTAACAAATAATAAATAATAATTAATAAATAATAAATAATAAATAATAAATAATAAATAATAAATAATAAATAAATATAAATAATAAATAATAAATAATAAATAATAGATATAAATAATAAATAAATATAAATAATAAATAAATATAAATATAAATAATAAATAAATATAAATAATAAATAATAAATAATAAATAAATATAAATAATAAATAAATATAAATAATAAATAAATATAAATAATAAATAAATATAAATAATAAATAATAAATAATAAATAACCAGTAAAAAATATTATTAATAATAATAATATTTTATTGTTAATAATAATAAATAATCAATAATAAATAATAAATAATAAATAATAAATAAATATAAATAATAAATAAATATAAATAATAAATAATAAATAAATATAAATAATAAATAATACATAAATATAAATATAAATATAAATAATAAATAATAAATAATAAATAACCAGTAACAAATAATAGGTAATAAATAAATTAAAGTATATTATAAATAATAAATAACAAATAATAAAGGAAACACATGAAAAAGTATGAAAAGACGTGATAAGGGATGGAAAATCATGAAAACACATGAAAATGGATGGAGAAGTATATGAAGAATGAGGCATTACAAAGAATGAGAAGGCATGAAAACTAATGAAAACTCTGGAAAACCACTTAATAATTCAACATAATAATCATAATAACCCACAAAAAACCATTGATAAAGATAACAAGTCATGGAAACCCAAATTAACAGTAATAAATGGAGCAACTGTTAAAACCCGTCAAAACAGTCATAATGTGATAAAAACATTGGACTCACATTAACAGAGATAACTTATGATCCGAGAGTCTATTTCAGATCACCGGCCTGTCAAATCAAAGATCCTGAAATGATATTCGACCTGATAGGTGAAAGAGTCTGAATGGACAGGCAGATCGGAAGTTACGAACATTTTAAAAAAAGCTGACGGAGAACGGGTGCTAGAAACGAGGCATCGAAAAACACAAAAAACCTGATACCCACTAAAAAGGCTATAACATTTGATCCATGAGTGCATGTTGGCGCCACGACTAGTTAAACTGAAGCTCATGGAACGAGCTATGATCTGGAAGGTGGAGGAGTATGAACTGACCTGCGGATCGAAAGTTAGGTCCGTTTGAAGACAAGTTCGACGGGACACCAGTAATGGAAACGCGGGTTCAGAGGCTTTCAGAGGGGTTTTGGGGGTCTAAAAACACGACATAAGCTTGCTTGTATTGAATTGGTGCGTAGCTCTATTTTCTGGCTTCAATTTGATATGTGGTAGAGCCCAAACGGACACCCGGAGTGAAATTTATGGCCGTTTGAAGTTGGAGAAATTTTTTCAACTTTCTTATAACTCTCATATCATCCGTACCTTAGACCGTCTCATGGTTTTGATTATATGTGCCTCTATATCTCTTCATGAGATTCGATTTAACTGCTCGTGGTGCTCCAACGGACGCCTGGATCAAAAGTTATGGTCGTTTTAGTGATTTTGGGGTTTCTTGTGTTTTTTAATTATTTCCTTTCATATCGCGGCAGTTTTACCCAAACCGCCGCTAATCATCGAAAATTTTTAAAAAAATTACAAAAATATAAAAAATATATATAAAAAATTTAAGGCATTTCGAGGTGGTTTTTTCATGGCGGTTTAAAAACCGCTGCGAAATGGCGGCCCGAAACACGTTTTGGGGCGGTTTTTATAACCTCCGCGACAAAACCGCCGCTATACGGCCATTTTCCTGTAGTGTAGTATGTGATGGGAGACTGTTTCAGTTACAACCACAAGCACCCCCATGTGGTCCACCACAGAATCAAGGAGTAGGTGGATAAGGGTGGGATCAACATTAGGATATGGATTCCAATTAGCACAGTGCTCAGAAGATGATTAGAGGAATGATCTGTTTCTTCTCCACATTAGCTAATTTTTTTATAGAAACAGGTTCCAGTCAATCTTTAATTTCCATGGACCTCAGTCGAGGCTCGATGATTCTGGTGAAGCTGTTGGATCGATCCTTACAATTAGAGACTCCTATGGGATGAGTTCGAAAACTACTCACCGGTGCCAGTAGTGTGAGCTTACTCTTGTAGGTGAGAGCTTTGGTTGGGATCTCCTATTAGCGATGTAGAAGCCTTAAAATTTCATCTTGGGAATAGACCGGTTATCTACAGTTAATACTCAGATCGATTGTCTTAGGTGTAGAGTTTGGTGTATCTGCAAGGATGAGGCCATGTTTTCCTTCATCGGGGAGAAGGGCACTCTTGTTGCCCATGTTGTATTTTCACGAATGAAGTTGTATCCAATCACTCACCAGTTGGCTAGCCTCACCCTCGGTTCAGTGGACAAGAGGATTCCATGATTTCATGTAATTGTGGATGATTATGAAGAAATATTTGCTGAGGATGTTTTGGGACTACCTCCTCATAGAGAGGTAGACTTCTGTATCAACCTGTACCCCATGATGGAAAATATATCCAAACCAACATATCTAATGGATCTCATAGTGCTTTTTGAGTTGAGGGTACAACTAGAGGACTAGTAGGATAATGGATCTGTGAGGCCCCACATTTCACTGTGATCATCCCTGATGTTATTCACCAAGAAGAAAAACGGGAGCCTGAGGCTATGAGTGGAGTATCAGTGCCTAAAAAAGTTAATTGTGAAGAACATGTATCCAATGCTGAGGATTGATGAACTCTTCAATCTGATGAAGGGAGAATGGTGGTTCTAAAAAAATACCTCAGATCATGATATCACTAGCTTCGGGTATGGGATGAATATGTACCGAAGATAGCCTTTAGATGTCGGTATGGAAACTAGTAATTCTTGGTGATTCCCTTGAGCATGACCAAATCCCTAGTACTGTTCATGGGACTCATGAAAAGGATCTTACAGGTTTACCTCTATCATTTCATTGTGGTCTTCATTGATGACATCTTTATGTACTCGGCACTAGAGGAGGATCATGATACACAACTATGGATAGTCTTAGATACACTATGAGAGCACTAGCTTTATGGGAAGCTCTCGAAGTTCCATTTTTGGATTCATGAGGTCTATTTTTTGGGACATGTCATCTCGAAGACTGGAGTTGTAGTGGATCCAGCAATGATAGAGGCAGTGCTTACTTGGGATCCACCTAGGATTGTGACTGAGGTGTTTAGTTTATTAGGGTGGTCTTGATACAACTAGAGGTTCATGCCCAATGTTTCGTGAGTAACATCACCTTTATCATCTCTGGCATGGAAGGGACATCGCATCATGTGGACGGAAAAGTGTAGGAAGAGTTTCTAAGAGTTGTGGTGGAGACTAAGGAGTTCCACCATCTTGAGACTACTAGAGGAGGGCATTGGGTATGTAGTATTATGTGATGCATCAGGGAACAGACTAGGTCGTGTCCTAATGTAGGAGTGAGTAGTGACCACCTACGGTTCACAGAAGTTGAGGCAGTATGAGAAGTACTACGTAACCCATGACTTGGAGTGATCAGTAGTGGTCCTTTCATTAAAGATGTGGTGGCACTACTTGATGGGAGAACAATTTACCGTCTACTCCGACCACAAGAGTCTCAGTTATATCTTCTCCCAGAAGGACTTGAACTAGAGGCTGTAAATACGACTATAGTTTCTCTAAGATTATGAATTTAGGATAGTCTATACTCTTGGTAAGGGGAATGTTGTTTCTGATGTGCTCAGCAGGAGCTCCAGTTTGGAGTTACTGTGTGAGGCGATGGAGTAGCTAGCCACGATGTAGATATCATTCGTGGATGATGATAGAGAATATTACCATTAGTTGATGACTATCACTCCCATAATATTATTGTGAGCTAGAGAGGCACAACTTATTGACGTTGACTATGAGGTCCAACGTGCTCAGTTAACCTCAAGACATGCTCTTAATGGATTATTGATAGGTGGGGAGCACATAATCCATTTTATAGGGCACAAAATAGTACCAGTGGCATTGAGAGAGGAGATTTTGAGGGAGTTCAATTCCTCCCCCGTGGTGGTACACCATGGAGTGGAGAAGATGTACTTGGATCTATGAGGGTAGTACTGGTGGTTAGGGATGAAGAATGTGGTGGATGAATTCATTTCATAGTGCCTCACTTGTCAGTAAGTGAATGATGAGCATCATGTTATGATAGAATTGGTCCAGCCACTTGATGTGCCGGAGAGGAAGTGGGATGGTATCTCGATGGACATAGTGAAAAGATTACCACACACATCTAGGGACCACAATTCTAAATTGTGAATTATTAACCGACTCACATAGTCGTCTCACTTATATCCCATTCAAGAGTAGGGATCGATAGAGGTATTGGGGTGCCTCTACATTTAGAAGATAGTGCAGCTACATGGGGTGGATTTGATGATAGTCCAAGACTGTCATGATTGCTTCACATCCCGGGTGTGGAAGGGATTATAGGGGATATTTGGGACTCAAATTCTATTGATAATGGCCTTTCACCCATAGACTGATGGTAAAATGGTGAAGACCATATAGACCCTGATGGACATGCTCCATGCATGTGTTCTTAATTTTGGTCATAGTTGGGAGGACCACCTTCCACTAGTGGAGTTTTCATACAACAAATGCTATTACTCCACCATTGGCATGACACCATTCGATTCTTTGTATGAGAATCCTTGAAGATCACCTCTATGATGGGAAAAACCAGGGGGTCATCACTGATTGGTCCTAGGTTGGTATGATCTACCACTGAGAAGGTGGAGATCTTCTAGGATCAGACGATGACTTCAAAGATTTGGAAAAAACATTACGCTGATAGGAGGCAAAGGCACTTGAAGTTTGATGTGAGAGACAATGTGTTTTTTTAGGTCTCACCCCGACGAGATTGAGGAGATTTGGCTGGGGTAGCAAGTTATATATGAGGTTCAATAGACCCGTCCATATTCTATGCAGAGTTGGTAAGGTGGAATACCACCTCGCTCCCCACCAATGATACAACATGTGTATGATGGTTTCCATGTGTCACAACTGAGGAGGTGCGTGCATGATCTATCACATGTCATTGACTGTGGCGAGCTGGACATCAATGATGGGGAGATGTTTGCAGAGTTCCTAGTGGAGATAGAGGATCTGTAGGAGTAGGTACTTCATGTATGGTCGATTCCTCTAGTGTGCGTTTGGTGGTAGCATGAAAATATATAGGAGATCACATGGGAGTGAGAGGCTTAGATTCGTACTCATTACCACCATTAATTTGTTTAGCCTTGTTTTTTCTTACGGGGACGTGAATCCCTGAAGGTGGGGGTAATGTTTATGTCCTAAAAATACCATGTATTTTTTCTAATTATATGGTATTATTTCGAGACCAGACGCTTAGACGACACCTGTTTCTGAGGTCTGGTAAGCCCAGAATAGAATTTTGAAATTTTTTTAGTTCATTTAAATAAACGTACGAATGGGTTTTTAATAATTTTAAACCACTACAGAAATCATAAATCTAAGGGAACCATTGAACTCATAATGATGAGATTTTCCTAGAAAATACCTAACTTCTACTGGCGATGGTTGACCAAAAATGATAGTTTGTGGGCTTTTTAGAGAAAATTAAAATAACTAAAAAGATAATTTATTTATTTCTCTACACTGTTGAGTAGTGGCATGTCAGCACTGCGACAAGAGTGATGAGGAGACGATGAGTCACATTAAATGAATCCCATTAATGAGGATCTTAAATGTGCATCATAATGACTCATTAATTGAAGCAGAATAGTTATGATGTTTCATTAATAAATGATCATAATGGCATGATAATGTAACATAATAGAAACATTGTGACACATTTCTCTTTTATTAAGATAATGGTTTGGAGAATCAAAAGCTCGAAATTATTTGATAGGAGATGAGGAAATTATCTCCAATGAAGAACGCTGAAAAATCTCTAGAGATAACAAAACACCTCGAATAATGGTACTGAAGAACAAAGAATCCAATGGCTTTGAATAGAACATTAATCCCAGCAGATAAATCATATTATAAATGAATATATACTAGGAAGGGGTTTAATTTTTGTGTTTTGAGTTTCCTCATTCTTCCTTTTCAAACAACAAATGAAAATCAACCCATGATCATTTTGATACACGGATCACTTGTTCTTATGGGAGGGGGATTATTCTAGTGTTTTAGCACCAGGGTAAAATTGTTGATAGAACCCATATCTTCATCCCCATGTTGTAAAATCTAACATGGTGGGTGCGGGCCGACACGAACAAGGATGGGGCCCTTATGCCTTTGTGTGTTCTTGTGATTTCTTCATGGAAGAACCTCCAAGTTTACTGTGAAGCTTTTTCAAGGCCATAGCAGGGAAGACGACACCCCATGGAGACCGGAGGCCCGGACGGTCTAAAGAACGGAACACCAAAACAGACCCAATCGTCCATGGGAAAACCTGTCGATACAGGTGCCTCATGACGATAGTTGTGGATGGTTAGTGGCCCGATGAGGAGGATGTCGTGACCAAATAAGGCTACAATGGTGCAGCAAGAGACACCGGTGCTCTGGTGGGTAGTTGGAAGAGGTGGGATGTGGTCATCCGACCGCGTCTAATAGGTGACCCGTGGCACATGCAAGAATGCGGTCCAGCGGGGACTGCGTCCGAGACAAAGGGGCATTCATCTTAGCCAGCCCGGGAGCACATGAACCGGAGGCCACATGGCATTCAGGAAATAGTAAACTAGCCCACAGTGTGGGCCGGGCCGTGGGGTGAGAACCGGGTTGGAGGGATAAAACTAGGCCACTAGTCAGCCCAGACTAGGAATGAAAACCTGCCTGCTAGTGTGGGTCGGGTCGGGTCATGCGAGACCCCTGGGTTGGGTTGGTCAGGACGTTCAGACTAAGCATGGACATAACCGTCACCTTTTTACTAAAATTAGAATATCCTTCAGACTGGACATCCGATTGACAAGTATTTTGTTGAGTTGGAACTATTACGATGAGGAGATTCTTTTGACATTATCTATTGGGGATTCAATGGATTTTGAAATATGAATAATGGATTTAGGAATGGATTCTCCCGGAATCAAGCATGCTACATGTAGAAATATTGTGGCTGGATGGTACCCAAAGACTACTGACAAAAAACCATGTGTGGATCAGCTACAAGTGAACCTATGTGGATCAGCTACATGCGACCCTCTGTGGATCTTCTACATGCGACCCTATGTGGACCATTTACAAGTGACCCTGTGTGGATGAGCTCTGAGATACCTTGTGTGGACCAGGTATAAGCATCCATGTGTGGACCAACTATGATGGCCTAAATTTGATGTAGCACCGTGTGACCCAGAAGGCCCATATAGACATCATGGATGAGTGCCTCACCAGTCCAAGGAGTTCAGTGTTACGACTAATAGTATTTCTTTATCTACATTAGATTACACATGTGTGACCTCTCTTCTTAATGGTCATGCTTCATGTTTTTCTTTGTAGATTACGTTGTGATCATTCATTTGTGGTTTCGGTACCCTACTAAGTATTTTATTACTCACCCCTAAAATTTCATCTCTCACAAACATTGTGTCTCGTGCAGAAAACTGATTCCATGAGGGAGGACTTGGTGGCCAAGGACCCGATAGAGCCATGTGATATTAGGTAGGCTTGTTGAACATCTAGGGCTTCTAAAAGAAACTATACAATAACCCATCATGAGGGTTTTTTAGGAGAGTGATTCTCAAGTATCATTTATTACTTTCTTGTTTTTAGTTTTTCTTTTGTTGGGTTTGTATTCAATCCCATTTGACCTACATCTTGTACCTCTAATTAGATTTTCTTTTGTGGCATTCATGTTTACCTTTCCAGTTTTGGGTACGTTTTTGTGTGTGTGTGCATAAAGTTACTCAACAAAATGCCTTCCACTAGCAGATTGACACCTTCGGTGCTAGTTTCCAACCCCTGGCCTTTGGGAGGTGGGCATAGGGGAGTCACGACATGGGCCTCGGGGGACAGTTCGTGACATGAGTCATCATTAGTCAACATTCAATATTCCCTATGATTCATAATTATTTAAGGGATTATATTCCTTATGATTCATTATTTTTAAATGATTATTATTCCCTATGAATTATCCTTCTTAACATTTCATATTTTATATGAGTCTATTCTTTAATACGTCATACTCCCATTGAGTACCTCTACCACACTAGGCCATATCATATTTTAATCTAATTATATCCACTCCCATATTTTTATTAAACAACTTGATAAACACGAAAGGGTAACACATGTGTAAGCCCCAATCAATATCCACTTTTCATAATTTTCTTGATATAAATTCCCATTCCATATGATACTAAATTGCAGGGTATGTTCATGTTACATGACCTGAAATAGTGAAACTCAAAATATGTTTGATTTGGTTCCCATTAACAAAATTACATAATATATCTCTCTATAATGATTTGTTAAGACACTATAGGTCCTTGACACGTGACCAAATTGAAACTTCAATTAGTCATGGTTGTAAGACCATAAAGTGAACCACATATATTTTTTCAGATTATCAGAAAAGATATCAAATGTCACATTATGTGGAACTAAAATATGTCAGTTCTAGATATTTTAATAAGAATTTTTTAAAATCCAAACTCATAGGCTTGATCACAACTCCAAAACACCTATAACCACCCTAGATAGATAGAAAATATAGAGCACCCATCTATGAGAATTTATACTATAGTATAATTTCTATTAAAAATTTTTAGCTTTGATTGATCACATACATGTTAGTAACACATAGAAATACAATTGTTGGGAAGGATTAATTTTTTAAATCCTTCAAACAAACCAATAATGGTAAATAATTCCCCCTAAATATGTTAAATGAACGTGACCTTTTATCCTCTCAACCTATGAACAACCTAGAGTATCACAGGTAAAGTCCCACTCACCATCAATATTTTGAATGATATTCCATAAAAGCATGAAACATCATAATTGTAGGCGAATATAAGAAACTGATGTATCAAAATTATGAAATGAATAACCAATAAAACCCCTTTATGGGTAATGTATTTTACTTTGGTTCACAATTTATGTTCCCTTGTGAAATAATGTCCATTGTTTTTATTTGAACATAGTCTAACTTTCGAAATGTGTGAGGTCCTTCGAATGCACTAACAAAGATTAAAATTTAACATCTATGTTGAGAAGATGGTAGAACAATTCATCTCAATAATGGTATTATTTACTAGTTCATTACTCTATTATAGATTTATGATATATTCATTAATTCCATCCTTGTAATAACATCAGTAACCCTTTTCATGAAAGTGATTTCCTGACACCATGCATGGAAGGAAACATTTATATTAATGAATGGTTCCCTGCCTATATTTATTTTAGGTTATACATAATTTCAGTCATTATTATATTATTCTATTCAATAAATTTAAATAAGTATCACTCTAAAATTTATCACTATTCACGTAAACTATGGGTGTGAAGGAATTGGGATTGTGACTATGATAAAGGAAACCTATGTATCCCAATAATGGAAATCAAAACCCAAGACTATTGGTTCCATATATAGTGTAAAATGATAAAATATATATTTATTCAAGAAGGAATGTATTATTTTATTTTAATATAATTAATCCATGAACAAAGTGTTACCTTTCAAGGTCATGTATCACGGACTAATGATTTCCCTTTTAAGGTCACGAATCTAAGACCAATAATGTTCATTTTAAGAACATTGATCAAGGACCCTGGTATCTTTTAGTTTAAATTAATATAACTAGGGCCACACTAAGAGAATTTTTAAAACATTAAAAATGAAAGACTAAGTGAAACGTATCAAGAAACTCTTGATCATTGACTTATGCAAGAGTATCCCTTTTTTTCTCTTTTCTATTGGTAAATGGAAAAGGATGTATGACTGAACTCATGGGTGAATGGTCCAATGAATAATGTTTGGAAATTAAAAAAAATATGAAACCCATTTGTATCTATGTCTCATTAATTGAACAAAATTATATAAAATCCTATAACTAGAAGAGCACCAGGTGGA
Organism: Viscum album; assembly: GCA_963277665.1. Classification (NCBI taxonomy): domain Eukaryota; kingdom Viridiplantae; phylum Streptophyta; class Magnoliopsida; order Santalales; family Viscaceae; genus Viscum; species Viscum album. The sequence continues at coordinate 1,082,600,782 of OY728136.1, read as the reverse complement.
CATGATGACAATCCAAAATGACCACTAGGGAGAATATATGCATGTAATACAAAAAAAGATCATTGGTAGAATATTAATTAGAAAAAATTAAGATAACATGATGATTAAAATATATGGTAGATGATTCAAATTAGTTAGGATGTGAATCCTAGGATATGAGAGATAGAACTAGTATGTGAAGGAAATGAGTCCTCATTATTAATGGAATACATGATTTTTCATACTCTAACGACCCTTATCAATCACACTAAATCTAGATGTAGGAATTATGAACTGATGAAACCCCATTTTAGTGTTCTATGTAGAGCTTGAGCCTCATGAAGGAATACTACAAATAACACATATAGTAAGAATCATGGTCTTCATAGTTAAGTTATGTCTTATAATAATTTTCTGGATAAAGAAGAATCATATACCTACCAGAGGTATTCCATTTGAACATGAGTAATTGGAATATTGTGGTGCTTGCACTGAGGTGGATTTGGATGAAAGATATCTGACCCTTATCCTCTAACAGATAGAGGGTGTGGACCATGAGTAGTTTACTGAGAATTATTAGATGGAATGAGGATCCAATAAAACTCTAAAGGATTAATGATTGAATAACATTAGTTCATTATATAAACACCCCATATAAAGGGGGGACCTCTACCAAGGGATCAAGATTAGGGGTTCACATGATTCAAGGGTACCTAACATTCTATTCCTATTAGAAAACGATGTAATGTTTGGGGATGCATGTGAACCTCTATGTGACATATGTAATGATACTTGTATGAAGAGTCAAAGGGAATGAAATAATCACAACTAATATGAATAACGATGATGGTTTAAGAAGTATAAGGTGCTTCGCATGAATCTGTAAGATAAGTCTGGGATTTATGACTGACATGTCCCGGTTGATTCTTGTGATCGACTATGACATGAACATGGACTACGATGTGATTTATGATGACATATCTAGAGATATTTCCATGAACATGGTTAATATATTCATTATGTCTTACAGAGATGTCCAAGAATCCTTTGCATGAACATGGATACCATGCTCATGTTCTTCGCATGAGCCTAGATAAAATGTATATGGTGAGTTTTGTAAACCAAATGACATATCTTGGGTCTATTTTGAGATCCATCTGACAAAACTAAGGGTTGTATCATGATCCAATGAATGTGTTTCAGGGATGTCGTGTAATTAGTGATAATATATTTTGAGACTTCTTATGAACCCAGATGACATTCCAAAGGTTTTTCATATGTTCCAAGTTGACATGTCTAGGGTTTCTTCACATGATCAATCAACTAACTATGATTATTTAATACATCATCACATGACAACCAATCTATATTCCTTATTGTAAAATTCATCCAATTTCATCCTTATTCAAGTAAACATCCCAGTATTTGTTAGGGGTATGCCTACTGGGTCACTTCTCAATAATGTCAATGTGCCAAATGGAACTTCACATGATACCAAAAAAATTTCAAATATGCTTTATGTGAGTAATGAAATGATCACATGAAATCGACATACATTTCATGCAATACATTAACTTACACCCAAAAATATTTCAGGTTGGAGACTCATGAGATCTCATGATCCTTCACTTATGGAAGTTAAGTCGGGCCACTATGTGTATCTTTTATATTGTTAAGGGGGGGTTATTAGAATTTTTATCCAAAATCTATAAATCTTTCTTCAAATATAACTCTTATATCTTATCTTTATTGGGTAGAGTGATTTTTATGATCGAACTGCATGTCATCAATTATGTCTTACTTCTATCATGTAATGAATAGAACACACAGGATCACTCCATCTTTATAATAATTATAGGTCCCATTTATTTCAAATGGGATTTATCATGATCAATATGGGAGGATAAAATGGAATTTTTGTAATAAAATCCATATTCCTAATAGCCTTATCATGATTTATTTGACATGCCAATGTTTCTTCTTTATATCAGCTTGATATGTTTAGTAGTCATCATGAGATCAAAACTCATGTAAAAGGGACATTCATGGGATTTACCAAACCTATCTTGGACCATTTTTTAGATCACTATGGCATGTCATAGGGCCTTAACATGATCAATGAATTGATCACGTTAATCACATGCCCCCTTCACATGAATGAAAATGCAACTCTATTCAAAAATAGATCCCATAAATTTTATATTTTTGGTGCATGATCCCCATGGTAATTTTTATTAACTTTTTAATCCACATTTCACAAGAACTAGAGGAATCCAATAGAATCATTCAAAAGAGAATCAAGAATCATCAAGAAGCCTTCATGAAATCAATATGTTAGGTCAAAGGTCCATAAATTTAACAATTACCTAATCAAATGATGATAATAATTCATTGGCATGAAAAAATGCATAACTTCATTCAAATGAAGATTCTATAATTTTAATTTTTTTGCATGATTAACTTGTATGATTTCTTTCTTTTTTCAAATGACATGTTGCATGGTTAGGAGGTCGCATTTAGAATCTTTCACATGACCAACATGTCTTATATGGAAGACTTTGTGAGATCAATATGGTATGAGAAAAAAATCCATGTTATCAATGAGATGATCACATTAAGTTCATAACCCCTATTAATGAAAAATATCATAAATCCCTTTGTAGGAATATACCATCATATTTATATTTTTAATTCGTTATACTATTGAGATATTTTCCCGTTTGTGTTTATAAACATGTTTCAAGACTAGAATGAACTGTATGATGGAATTTTTTTGACCATTTAGGCTCATATAGAAGTCTGCTTATGATGAGGAGGGATCATTATATTCTCTTTTCATGATCAATTGATTGATCAGGTGAAGTTAATAACCCCATGAAATGATTATAGAAGAGTCATGTGTTTATGAGTCCCATGTAATGTTACACGATGTGCATGATTTATATTATTAATCTCTAGGTTTCTTTATTGATCCTTTATTTACATTAAAAAGCAAATAATTCAAATTCTTCATAGATTTCACTAATCAAAAAATTGTAGATGCTCATTTGGTGGGGGTAACAAATTACCTCCAAATAAATGAAGTATAAAGAATCTAGGACATAGTTTTGAGGATTTAAATTCATTCTTGAGCCTCTTGGGATTTATTTAGTTAGTTCTTCAAGTATGTTTTTTTTCTTTCAAGATACTAATATTAATCTACAAGATACACTATTAATGGCTGAGTGTGAGGTAGATAATTTTCCATGTGACCCAAACCTCTATGTCTTTTATGATATCCACTCTCACATGATTAATTTGTAAGAATAATTCATCTAACAACATCTTGAGAACCATTCGTGAGACTTGATCATGTGATCTCAATGGATAAAATATTTGTGTGATTGTTTTATACTATCAAATCATGAAATACACCAAATAAATAATCAAAAGTATTTCACTTGAACTATGGAACATGTCAATGGCTAAAAAGTATCTATTCATGCTTCATGTGTGTCTTACAAGATATAAATTGATCAATTAAACATTATGTGATTTTAGTGACCGTCAAATGATCACATTATTTAAAATATTAAAATAGATAATACAATAATGAAATGTTACATGGTTCACATGACTCATGAGTCCAATAATGGATCATGTACACTGTGTAATGATTCCCATATCATGAAATTATTTTATATTATTAAATCCACAGATTCCTCTTATCAGGTTTGAAATCTTCACTTTCACACTTCATTCTCTATGAAGAAGGATAAAAATTTGCAAATTTATTCTAATGTGAATGCCTTGAGAACGGAGATATTTGGGATCCACAACACTTATCCTCAAGACCAGATCTTTTCTGAAAATTTCCTTTTAATGGGACTACTTCCAACTAAGCTCTAAATATATCACCTCTTGGACAGACTCCATTTGTATGGATTCATCCTTATGGATGATGCTTCCATTCCTTAACACAACTATGACCTCATATATTATTATTTTTAATCCTATCTAAATGAAAATAAAATGGTAATTTTTTAGGATAGTTAGCAGGATGGGACATCATCCTAGAGGAGATCTAATATGTTTTATAACTCCTCTATAGGTCCAGATGGTCATGATCACTCTCATCAACTGATCACCCAAAGTTATTGAAGTATAATAATCTCTTATTTGGACAACCTGAAAGGTGACTTGAGTTTTAGATGGGATCTACACCATGGTGGAATCTTTTCTAAGGAGTGGGAATAATTGTTATGAGTTCGAAGAATATATATGGAATTATCTGACTGACATTACATTGTTCAACACTATGTGGTGGCACTGATTTCTCATGTTTTAATATACCATTTATAGGAACTTCTCATAGAAGTTATTATCCATAAGTACACCGACACAACCACTTTTCATTTTACCCATAGTGAGGTAGGGATCAGCCTATGTGATATTTATCATATATGGGGAATACAAACTCTTTAGTAATTGCATGATGAATTACTTTTGACCAAGGATGTTTGAGATGACCCCCCCAAAAGTCCACCATTAGCATGGGATAAGATCACCACTATTCAAGATTAGTTAAATATGGATTTGAAACTAAGAATGATCATTTTATCTTATATTGGATCACCATATTCCTCTAAAAAATTAGGACTTTACCAACTTTCAACAACCCTCATCAATTAACTCCTCAATAAGTTTGGAATGGGCCTTTTTGGATACATGGGAATATGCTTCAAGACGATACAAGATGAGAATGGGGATATCTCCCAAGACATCAGTTAGTATTATTTTTTCTTCATATTTTTCGATGGCTGATTTTTTCCAATTTGGCAATACATGATTGGGAATTTGTGTCGACACATTGGTGATGGATTCTTGATTGTCATAAGGATATCCACTTAACATAGTCATTCCAAAACATTCTTTTATTTTTCAATTAATTTTCAATGTTAAATACTGTAATATACCGTACTGAATTAGATTCCATTTTCAATTTTTATTTGGATGGATAAAAGATAATTTATTTTGTTACGAGTATCAAAATTCTACCAAAATTCCTCATTCCATGTTCCACCCTAAGATTCTAAACATTCCACAATCTGAGGAGATGTAATTAGATGTTGATGAGGTTATCGTTATGTTGATACAATATAACCATTTTAATTTCAAGCTTCACCTAACTCATACGAGGATGATAATTGAAAATTTCATTGATTCCCTTAATGATAGGTCATATGAAGTTTCATAATGGGATAGGGTTCTTACAGATCATATATTTTAGATAATCATTTTTGAGCTATATATTCCTTATAATTTTGCTATCCATTTTCATTTCACTCTAGAGGGTTTTTATCTTCCCTTATATCATGTATGTTGAGAATGAAATATTAGACTAATTCTCTAGTTTTTTATTATACTGTAATGTGAAGGTATAAATACTGAAACAATAATTCTATCTACCAATGATACTATTTTTATTATAGCGGGAATATTCCCATGAATTTGTATAAGATTATGATTTTAGAATACTGGGTTAATTTATTTTTCTTGTAGACAAGCCTCAGAGTCAAAACCCCAAAAAAAAAGATACCGCAAAGAAGGGAGTGAGATAATTACCCACATGTACCTCCTCCAATAGAACCTGGTTGTAGACTGCCATAGAGGGCATAAATATATCTTAAAATAGGAGGAATGTTCCTCTGCAATATTATAGGTTCAGTAGAAAAAATGAATCATACACATGAATCACAATGACATAATATAAAAAGTCCAAAAACAATCTCCTATAATTAATTAATTAATAAAACATGATATAGATAAAGGACTCCAACGAAAAATCCCCAAAAGAAAAAATTAAGGACTGATGAAATTACAATCCAAAGTATTGAGATATTACTTTCTAGCATCATCCATGTATTCCTCCTATTATCATCAAAAAATATGTTTACATACATAGGATGATTATACAGGTAAAATTAGTTGGTCAAAAATTCACTCACGTGCATTTGAAAGAGGTATATTAATGAAATACTTATCAAAAAGAATAAAAAACAACACCAAAAAAGGTATATCATCCAACCAAAAACCAGGAAAGTAATTCTCACAAAAGGTATTAACTCATGTATAAAAACAGAAGATAAAGCATATTGAGAATGTGTTCCTGAACAAACTTTCCTACTGATTTTTCACTATCAAACCCCAATTCATGCGTTCTAGATCTCCCATATATTACAAACAACATTAGCCACTACCCTATAGAAAGATCACATCATAACACTCCCATAGACATATTTCCCACAAGCCGACAAAAATATCACTTCTAATCTCACAAAAATAAATATGTTCCATCTCATTACCACATCTTCCATCATGAGAGTAGTATGGTATAATAAGCATGAAGGACAACAACCTTGTTCCCTCCTACCATAATTGAACCTAGCCATATGCCTCCCCACAACATGATAATATAAAATCCCAACCAATGATATCTGTACCACCTTCCCATAGCACAACCATGTCACATGTCTCTTGAAGACACCCAATTCATCACCTAGTGCAGTAATAGACCTCCAACAATTACTGTATGTACATATCTACCCAATAGAAAGGGAGTGGGTGGAACCATGATTATATATTTACACGAACTTTATTAATTCATGATTATGATTAATTATTTATAAACCCTATTAAATATATGGTATAGTAACTGGTAGGGTATTGAACCCAAGAGGAGGTTGGTGTCCAACATTTTAAAATAACCCACTATAAATAGTTTGTTAATATTCATTTTTTATCTTATTCTTTGAATTGATGAAAAATGATGATGTGAAGGTGATTTTTTATAAATTGAATGATATGGATAATGATGTTGAACATGTGGAAACAACATAAATGATTCCCAAAAGGTAGAAAAAATTTGAGGAAATAAAATCAGTACAAATGCTTTGGGGAAATTAACTCAAACTGCATTGAATAAATAAATAAATTCACATAAATATTATTGAATTTGAAGCACTTGAAAATGGGTATAGTTAATATCTCTCACTAATATATTAATATGAAAACTCATGGATGTGGATGTTTTATATATCAAGAATCACAAAAAAAGGGAAAATAATTTGAAGAAAAAGTATTTGGAAATGATATTGTCATTCATTTCCAATGTTCTGATATGAAAAAATAAAGGTGATAAAAAAAATTAATGATCTTATTATTGGTCTAAATAATCAATTCTAAATTTTTAAAAAGAACAAAGTGAATATGAAGAAAAGAAATACCCACCCGATTAGAAATTCCCCGAATAAGAAGAAATTTCCCAACAATCATATTCAAAATATGCCTAAATAGTTACAATTACAATCAAAAGAAAGAATGAATAATTGGGGGAATGTTATCTCCCCAAAATGTTAATGATAATTCGTGTTTTCGAAGCTCTGCTCCTAGCATGTAGAATGAATTCCAAAAAAGATAATAATGTCATGGATCCCCAATTTTGTTGTCTACTCTCAGATTTTAATACTCCCTTGTTGTCTCTCCACTGGTCACCAATGGCATGCATCGACTTCGGGAAGTAATCTCTAAGCCACTGAACATGTGGCTTCATCCTCTATTATCTTTATCATGTTAGTATTGGCCTTCTAACTAACCATCCATGAGTTTGTGAAACGAACTTGGGCATCCTTTAGGCTTGATTCTGCAAAGTGAAAACAAATAATAATTAATATATTATTTAATGTTATTATAAATATTTAACCATTATAAATAAATAACTATTTAATTATTTAATTATTATTACAATTATTAATTTAATTTAAATATTTAATTATTATGTTAATTAATTTATATTTAATTTATAATTATTTTTTATTACAATTAATATTATTTTATAATTTAATATTTTCAAAGATTATTTTAAATATTATTTTATTTAAAAATTTAATAAATTATTATAAATTAAATTATTAAATTATTATTATCTCTAATAATTTTATATCTTAATAAAGATATTCCATTTATTTATTTTTCTAATGATAATTAAATATGATTAATTTATTAAGTCAATACATTTATTAAAATTTATTGTATTTAATAATATTATTATTTATATTGTCATTAATTTATTTAATAAGTTTATTTATTACGATTATTATTATATTAACATTAAATTATTAACATTAATAGTTTATAATAATTTATTTGATTAAATTATTACTTATATCATTTTATTTGAGTTATTATTTGAATTAAAAATTATTATTATTATTTAGTTTTCATTATATAATTTATTATTGTTTTATTATTTTTATTTTTCTATAATCGTCGTTAATCCACCGCATGCAGGAGTTCTTTCTTCTTCCAGAAGCCGGTTGTGGCTCTGCTCTAGAAGATTTTGCTCAACCTCTTCCACGGTAGCTCCTCAGTAATCCATGACAAACAACGTCCCTATGAAGCTTAGATAATAGTGGAAATGATCCATCCTTCTACACCATGTTCGATTTCTTCCTCCTATAATAGGGCGAATGGAGGCTTCATGGATATCATTGTATATATATGTTGTGGTAGTGATTTACTGGTGTTGTGTTCTTTTTCTTTCTAGATTAACACACGAAAAGAAATTATTATGCAAAGATAAAAAATCAATTAACAAACAATTTATAAAATTAAAAATTAAAAACTAATCCAATTAATTAAAAAAATTAAAATCCAATAAAAATATGAATTAAGAAAAAATAAAACAAAATGATAAATAATAAATTAAAAAAATAATACTAGGAATTAAAAAACCAAACTTAAATAAAAAATTGAATAAATTTATAAATCTAAGATATTAAATAATATTATACTGGATGTATAAATTCATATAGAGTATTAAAATTGAAATAATGTAATTGAATATTCAGATTACACTAAATAGTAAAATTGGTTAATTAAAGTTCAGTTATAATAAAAAGAGTAAAATTTAAATTATTGTTTTATTCAATTATAAAAAAGTAACATCAAAATTTATTTAATAAGAAACAAAATACAGTTATGTTACAACATAAAAAATATAATTATAAATAATTTGAAAAAAATATAAATAATATTTAAATAATAATTTTGATGAATTATTATAGAATAAAACATTAAAGAGTATAATGTTATTAATTAAGAATTTAAATTATTAAAATATAATTAGTTGAAATAAAATGTATATTTAATTATTGAAAAAAAACTAAATAAAAATATATGGGAAATCATGTGATTTTTAGGACACATCATGAGTCATCAAAACACATCAATTAGATATTGGGAAAACACACTCAATTTTAAAATAAATGTTCTGAGCGATAGTGCTCGATACGGGTTGACTGTGTATATATATCACAAGGATTATTAAAATAATACATATAACCACACACAAGCCCAACCTATGGGAGCATAACAATACACTAACCAACTAATAACATCCTCACTTTCATGTTTACCTATTAATCCATAACACCATAAAAACTACAAGCCATATCTCACATCACCAACTAATTCCATTATCCCTCATGTTCGTTCATTATTATGCACCAATACATTCAACCACACAACCCCTTATTTCTTTTCATTGATCATTTCAATCCCATTAATGAAACCAAAACCAAGACACTTGAATTATTATTAAATAATTCTTCCAACATAACCAAAGCATCTAGAATGACGCAACCATACATCACACGAATCCCACCATTCCCATTGAACCATCTCCATGATTCCCCACAAGCACAACCAAACAAACCATTACCTAACCACCCAAAAAGAATGGCCAGAGAAACCCTCACTTTCCCACCACAAATGAATTTCTATAAAACAATCACATCACCCCCTAAAAGTTTGTTCGAACAATCCACCCCTAGACTTCCCATAATAAAAACCAAACAAACCATCACCTCAATAATGTAAAAGTACAACAAAATAAAACAATAATCTCTTCACCACATATGTATGAAAAAAACCTCACATCATCCTGTATGACATTGAAACCACCGCCCCACTACAATAGCACACATCAAGACACATCAAATAACATTTTACATATTTAACAAAGGAATTTTTATAACAATTCTCTTAATTTTAGGGTCATTATCATACCAAACATATATCCATGAGATACCATTTCATCATCCATATATAAGTGGATATTAATTTTATTTGGGTTATATAGCAACAACATGCATTAATAATTATATATCAAAACAATTACAACAAAATCAAAGGCTCCAAATATCCATGATTTTCACTAGGGAATTCCCCCCTAAAAAACACAACATCACAATAATATCAAAGATATAAATATATGTCAACCATACCCTTTCCCCCATTAAATTTAAAAAACCCAATTATTTATCTTTTACTATGCCTGTAAAATCACCCCATTGAAAAACTGTGAAAAACCATCCAACATGATGCAGAAAATTAGAAAAGATGGAACCCCCTATCTCAAAAGAAGCTTTTCTGACATTACGTGCACCGAAGGGAGAGTAAGAAACTCCCGTAAACCAAAACCTTAGGCAAAAACACATATCAACATAAATCAAATCATGGACTACAGAAAAAATACCAAATCACATCCTAGGCTAAAAACACACCACCACAACAAATATATTAAAAATAATAGAAGGAAAATCATGGAGAACACAGGATAACCCACAATGAATCACCGAGGATAATCCACCATAATCAAATAATCATGGATGGAGGATGGATGATGAAGATCCTACGAGATCCACCTAGGATATGCCCAAAATCCAAGAGGGAGTGACTATGGAAAATATTAAAAAAATCATTTTTAAAATTTATAAAATTATCTGGATTATACTGGTTATATATCGTGTTAACCTTTCACATCATGTAATTTATATGTTTTCCAAAATATAAAATTCCACATAAATACATGTTATTTCATCCATTAAAAAAATATATGGCATGAATTCAGCACCCACGATGAGATTCATTTTCACTTACTCACCCTTGGCCAGTATACAAGCAATGAAACATGCCGAACACATAAGATGTGAACCACCAATTCACATCATGTACCCATTTCATGATTATAATATTTTACATCTCCCCTATTGCACATCCAACCATCCTAAAACTTGTAATATAATCTTATAAAGAACATCAAACACCCAAATCTAGTATATTAACTAGACTAAAAGGCCTGACCCATTACATTAGACACCTCTAAAATTGTTCTCTCCATTTAGAATCCTATAAAACTCCCAAAAGAAATGGGGTATGAACAACCACCCCATGATATTCCTATTAAGGATATCATTACTTCTCAATGCTACCACTTGTCAATCATATCAAATGAAACACCCACAAAACACACTAAATTTACACAAACTACATCTTTTCACATAACCACACTCACACACAACCATCTCAACCTCCAAGATATCTAAACCAAAAACGTCTATAAACAAAAAAATACACTGCCTCGACCACAAAAATCTAGGAATTTCATCCTCCATGTCATGATATGATCTGTTTTGGAGAATACTAACTTTAACTCTCTGGTTTAATCACATAATAATTAATTCATATCAATTAGGAATCAGACCCTACCCTTTCAGTATGTTGGAAAGTTATCACAGATTATACATCAAGAAAAAAAATAAAAACTCGTAACATAATAAGATACAAACATCACATTACAGGAAATATAGAGCACGGTAAAAAAAAACAAATCCATGTATTGGGAATTCATCCACATCTCTAATTACTGTGTACTCCCTTCTAGGACACCATGTCACCACAACTGGTGAATGAAGGGAATGGTTTGTCCCTGAAGTACCATCCCTTAGTGATCATGTATACCTAATGGCTACTCTAGAAATGTACCATAATCCATGATGTCCAACTCTCCCACTTCAATAAAATGGTATTCATCATGAATTTACCAGTGACATTGAGAGATGTGAAGAAAAAATTGATCCACTATTCCCATGTTCTAAATGAAAACAGATTCACTACCTCTCCAAATCACTCCAACACCTTAATGGGCCAGACAAACATTGGAGAAATATTACTCCCCTGACAATAACTATTCTTACCATGAAAAGGGAAAGCATTCAAGAACCCATGGTCCCCATCTCTAAACACCAATGGCCTCCTCCTATGATCAAAATATGACTTATTATAGTATTCAACTTCTTTCATCCAATCTTGACCCATCTAAACCATTTATATCATGCTTTCTACCACATTAGGACCAATAACTCCTGTCTCCCAAACCTACATCCAACACAATGGAGAACAACATGGTATCTCATAAACATTCTCAACCAAGTAAACAATTATGTATGAGTGGTAGTTTTTATTATAAGTAAATTAAACAAAGGAAATGATTCATGACCATGATCTAATGAAGTATGATACACACGCCCACAACATATCCTTTTGTGTTTGGATTGTCTACTCTATTTATTGATCTATATTTTGATGGAAAGTAGTGATGAGGTGTAACTATGTACCAAAATAATACTACAGTCCACACTAGAATCATGAGTAAAAACATGTGTCCTGATCTAAAACAATGGACCTTGTAACTCCATGAATCTGCAACACCTCATCCACATACCATTTTTCAAAAGCATCCATAGCCCCTGAATCCCTGATCAATTAAATTTTTTCCAATTTCCTCATCTGATATCCAAACAACCAGATATAATCAAAACCTCTAGGTGCTCTGGGAAACACTATTATGAAATCCATCGAGATGTCATCTCATTTACACATTTTAACATCCAATGGATAAAATAATCCTCTCCAATCAAGATGGTCAGTCTTTACCTAAAACTATACGCAACACCTTATGACAAACTCTTATTAAACCCACTTCAACCTAAGCCGCCAATAATGCATCCTTAAGAAATGTAACAACGTGGATACTCATGGGTTTATGGTAAATGATAATCTATGATAATAACTAATGAATCTCTCAAGCATCAGTACTTAAACAAACAACACCCATGAAACAACATCTAGTAACGATAATACTCCAACCATCCCATTAGAAAATCACCATGTCTAATAAGATCACTCATCAACTCTACCACTATGCCTTTACAGTGAGACTCCTCCACCTTCCACATCTGATAAGGTTACACCATTATCATAAATAACTAACTTAAACTTTCATCTAACCATGAATCTATGTTCTTGGGTTTGAACTCCTTCATCAGCCTCCAAGCATCCCCGGACTCTTGAAAAACATCTTTTCATGACATCATGATCAATAAATTTTCCATAAAATACCTATTAATAATGTTTAAGAGATCTCCAAATCATAATCCTAAAGAAATCCCATCCACCCCCACAGCCAAAAATTCAGATAATGTTGTGAAAATATATACCTTAAACTCTTATTACCCATAAATACCATAAAAATATACTCAATGTGTTAATATAAACCCCAAATCAGTGGAAAAAAATGGATCCTATATTTTTTCAATGGGTTCTAAAGTTACACTAGTGGGTGATAAACTACATATACTCATAAGAGATCACTACCATCTAAATCATCAACATGAATCTTAGTTCTATACAAGTAGCATAAAAAATAAACTCAAACATCACACCCACCTCATGAAAATAACACACTAGATCACTAAAAAAATTCCCCTTCAGATAAATGAATGTTTTGTGGAACTAATCATTCCACTAAAAGTATTGATCTTTTCGGGTAAATTATATAATCATTACTCAGACACGAGATAAATCATTCAAAAAATCCAATAAAATATTTGAATAAAAATAAAACGTGAGACTCTTACACATTCTTGGGTGCTACCCAAAAAACAACTGATTTGACCATAAAATAGTCCATTGGAACACCTTGCTATGACACTACATTCATAAGGAAACAAACGTCTTATTTTTATATGTCACACTTGTAAAACCTTCTATAAGGGTTTTGGTTTCAACGGACATATAAAATAGCTCTGAGAAGCATGGTATGCTCTAAATCTAACATCGACTAGAACATAATATCATCAAAAAAATGATGAATAAATAGTCCAAGAACCCATGTAAAATGTATCTCACTGTCCCCATGAAATCATATTCTAGATTTGTAACACTAAACTACATGAATAAGAACTCAATGTTCCCATACCAACATCTAAATGTAGTTTTCAAGATATCTCCCACCATCATCTTCAAATAGTGAGATGTAGACTATAGAAAAATCTTATAAAGGATACTCATCCCAATCATAAGGATTAAAAGATAATATATCCTTACGAGTGGGTAATTATTCTTGACTATCACCTAACACAACCATTGATAGTCTATACACAGCCTCATACTATCATCCGACTTTTTAAATAACAACACAAAAGCACCCCAAGATGACATATTAGGTCGAATGAAAATCTTATATATTATATCATCCATTGGTATCCTAAAATAATGAAACTCTATAGGTTTCATTAAATCGGGATCCATCAAAATCAGATATGATCCCAACGTCAAATATATCCCAAAATAGATGTCAAGTCAAATAGGTATTATAATGAAATCCTCTATGAAGAAATCCAATAACTTATTTACACCCCTTAAATCAAACCAAACCTAAGATTTTACTAAAATATTGACCATTAATGAAAAAGGGGATCCATATGATGTCTTTCCACCCCGTAGCCCCCATCACTAAAGAAAACCACACGCTAATCATCCATATATGAGAACACGAATATCCTCTAGAAGTATTCTATAATAAGATGTAATGAAAACAAAATATTGATTCTTAGGATCACATAATATGTCTATAAATATATCCAAAAAATATTCCAATGTTACTTATGTGGACCAATCATAATTCTAAACCCCTAACACACATTAAACAATCTATTGTGGACTTAAAATGACATAGTCAATACCAAAGGCATGAGATGTATAATTCCCCAACACGAGAATCCAGGATCCGGTGCATTATTTTAATACATTGGCATGATTACAAGGAATCAAGTCCCAAATGACCGATCAGTTTAGTAGTCTTGAAAACAAGATACATACATAATTTCAGCATTACAAATTGAAAAAAAACATCAATAAATTATTCCATTATAAACATCCAAACTTCATAGACTATGACTACAAATCACCCAAAACAAAATTCATCATATCCTGGGAAAATGAAACATAAGAAAGGGGTGAGCTCAAATTCTATGTAAGAGTTAGCAATACATCAGAAGAGAACATAATCATTAGGTATGGTGACTAATTGAAAAAACATGCCTTTATTAATAATTAACATGAACATTTTATGGCTGGAATATGAGATCAGTAAATAATTCCATAATAAACATAGTCATGGGTATTCTACTAGTCGAATAACCACATGAAAAATGAATAGAAAAATTCATAATTATGGAATGCATAATGCTAGACATCATTACCTCATAGTCAAGGTCTCGTGCCAAGACTACATATAAAATTTTGTCAAGGCCTTGTGCCAAGACACTAGTTTGTCTCATAAAACCTAACAATGCATTGAGGAGATATTTAGGGCTCCACCCATCACATACTAATTCCAATACATTCCTCATATTAATAGGTTAAAACACAATATAAACATTCATATTAAAACTATCATATGCTATGCCAACATTTAAACCAAAAAACATGAATGGTATAAAAATAGTACATCCACAGTCAAACATAACTCATTCAATACAATATGGAAGATTGTATTAAAATATATTAACCTAAATCTATAATAATTATGGATATTTACATATATTTAAATAATCATCAAAACTATTTGAGAGAAATATCCCCCTTTTTATTGAAAACATTTAAAATCCACACTATTTATCAAGAATCCATTTAAAAAAGATTTTTGAATCACAGTGTCTCATACCACTTTGAAAATTTTAAAAAGTGTTAATTTTAGAACATTAATTTCCATATAATTAAATCCATAAAACAATTTTTAAAACATGGACATTAATGAGAAATATTTATAATAATAAATCTTTAAAACATTTAAAATTATATTTTAGTTAGAGATCATAAACAAATGAGAGACACTTGAATACAAATAATTGAGGTAATCAAAAGTTTGCGATTTCATGAGAATAAAGGGATTAATGATATAATATGTCAAAGTACATATATAAACCATATAAAAGTGATTTGGCATATAACAACAAAGAAGTCTCAATGGAATGTAAATTGAGATGAAACCCCTTATAAAGACCATATACTTAAGATAAGGATAAATAAATGAAATAATTATGCGTGAAAAATATAAATACACTCTAAATTATTGGATATTCATTTTAAATCAATCAAATTAAATTCAAAAATATTCTTGAAAAAACAACATCAATGACTTGGATGTTTAACTCAATGAATGGAAATTGAGTTAAGATTACTCTTATCAAGTTCATATCAATGACTTGAAAAATTACCAATGAAGTTATTATGTGTATAAAAAGTATATCCACAAAAAGGGGAGTGTAAATTATTAAATAGATAATAAATATTGATTCCACACATAATATTAGAGTAAAATAATCAATGAAGTATGCATAAAGCCCAATGAGTGGAATTTGAAATTTGAAATTTCCTTACCGATTTGGTAACTCCCGAAAAATACACCCCATGAAAGAAGGATCATACAATGAAGTTGTAAATTCCCATAGATTAATGTATATCACATAAGGAAAAAACTCAGGGCCATTACGTACACCACACAAAATTAAATAGTGGCAGTACAACAAGAATATCATGGGATTAAGAAGTGATATTAAATCCCCTTACCACATTATAATCAATCGATTCATATGAACAAAAGTTAATAACCCCCAAATAATTATAGAATACCATGAATATAAAGAGAAACATGATAATATATATCAAATGGTAGTGCATTGTACACCATATGCAATAAATAAGTGGCAAATAATTTAAATCTCAAGAAATTAAACGTGAGATAAGAAACCCCTAACCCCAAGTCCGACTTGTCATGTATGTTCCTTGTTCTTACTGAATAATAACCATAAGTTAATTTATTCTTGATTAAATTTTTTTCATATTTATTATTCCTTTTATATCACTTATTACCTTGCTATAACAATTAGTTAATTATGTGAGTTCATATTGGATATTTTATTGATGTTCGGAACTTGAGTCAGAAATGAATTTGTTATAATTACAATTTGTCCAGGTGGTCAAAATTACATTATCTACAGAATTATATTCATGATTTAGATATCATATATATATTATATATCCAGTATATAGATGTATTTATAACAGTACATAACATTTAAAGATAAGAAATGAAATACACCGTTCATGGAGACGGTAAGCCATTCTTATGCATGAACGCTACTTTAATTTCTATTTTTTATTTTAATGGTATTAAAAAATAATTATAAATAGGTATATTATAACTCCAGTATAATATAATATTTAATATAATTAACTTCATCCTTTATATATCCCACATGAGGAATTAATGAGTCATATCACTTTGAGGGGGCGGTAGTCCGAACTTCCTATAATGAAGTTATCGTGTTTACCCATAATGGAAACCCTAAAGGTATGCTAAAATGGAAAATAAATAAGCATAAAAGGAAACATAAAAATAATATATATCATATATAAATACAATTCCATATTAATGACCACCTTGAGAGGCATTAGGAGATAATTTAACAATCATTGTTTCGTGAGTTGTTAGTTTTCCATAAAAAAACAGCGTGTTCTTTACCAATTAGATGGCAGTGTGTGTAAGTGTAGTTTGAATACTTCTTATAAAAACATACTAGTATATTTAAGACACTAGTTTTGTTATAAAATAAATGAATAAAAATATTTTAGGGGTTGGAGACATAATATAAAAGAAAATAAGTTAAGCGAAACCATTACCTTAAATTTGGGTAACTCCCTTTGGTTTGAACCCAAAGGACTTATGGAAGTGACTTATTCTTAAGGTAAGGCATATAGGTGGAAGAGATAGATCTTGAGAGATTATTTGGGAAGGGTTTTTACATGACAATGGGCATGAGAGGTGTGAGGAATGGGTTAGAAGTTGTTCCCTTTTATAAGGGAGAGGAGGAGCTCTTTAAGAATGATTGAAAATAATATTTTATTATAAACTTATCTTTGGTTTAAAAAGGTCAAAAACTCATTAAAGTAGAATATAAGATGCCTCAGGTTCTAAAAATAATCATCCAATAAGATTTTTATTAGGTTTGGATATTGTTTTAGTGTTAATAATCTAATTTTTTAAATCATTTATTAATGACGTGAATACTACCTCATTATTGGGTCATAAATAATATAATTTATTTGATGTCTAAAAATTATAAAAAAATTCCATAATGTATGAAATCTTGTTATCTTTCCAATTAGTATTTATAGTCTAAAATATGACTTATATAACTCCATGTAAAAATTGATATACTAAAAGAAATTTGTTAATTTCGTTTTTGACTTTACTCGAAGTTAATTAAAATAAAGTGTCATTATAACTATTAAGTGGCTCCATGGGTTCCCCAAATCGACCCAAGGATTCCCATGGTCGGCCATGGCTCATAAAATAATGTTAGGACAAGTGTTAAGTAATTTTTTTAATATTATAATATTCTTTTTAACTTGAATTACCTTATTTACCTTTAACCACGGTAAATTAAAGTCAAAAGTTACTATTTACCAAAAATTATTTTCATCTTATTGAACAACATATTACTTACTAATAACAACCATGTATGTTGGATTTTCGAAATTCAATTCACATAAGCAGTAAAAATTTCATTTAAATGGAAAAAATCAGTTTTTAAACTACTACTAAGTGTGTTTACTATTCATCAAAAATTGAAGTTTTTCAAAAAAAAAACCCAAAAATAATCCCAAGATATATTTGATATTCTGAATTAATAAATGATGTCTATTTTACCAAATTTAAAACATATATGTTGGATTAATTAATTCAAAATTAATTCTTGTTGTCAAAACAAATAGCGTGTTTTTAAGAAACAATAACTATCAAAAGATTTACACTTGTTTAAGTTTAATTTTGAAGTGAAATTAATTCCAATGACCAACATTGGATTAAATGGTAAAAATATAATATAATTATACTAAAAAACCATTACTATTTTTAATTTAATGCTATAAATTTTTTACATTAAAAAATTTGTTTTCATTTAATTTAGTATTTTTCACTATTCAACTAAATATGAAAGTTATCAGAAAAAACCAAAAATTTATCGAAAATAAATTTTTATGTCCCGATTACAAATAAGAAGTTTATTTTGTCAAATTGAATATATAAAAGTGTAAAATATTTGATTTAAAAAGGGATCACCATTAAAAGGTGGTAAAATTGCATTTTTTGAAAAATACTTCCTTTATCTGAAAAAATGAATTTGTTCATATATTATGTCTAGGAAATAGATAATATGGATGTTAAAATTATATGGAATAAATAAAATTAATAATTCAGTTAATAATATTCATAACTGTTTTTTAACTGCTAGTTTGGTAAGTCGTCGTGTGCTCGAACTCGCTGTTGTGTGAGGTTCAAGGTATTCAATTACTTTAATGAGATAATGTACTATAACACCTTGGGGTGTTTAATTATCTCGCCCTTTAATAAATTGCACCCTATCAATTTAACCATGGGACTGAAAACATGGGTTTTGCAATTCAAAATATCTTAGTTGAAACCCCACATCGCAAATGGATTGATGAGGCCTCTATTTTAAAATAAATAAAGTTAAGTATGAAGGTTACTGAACATAAAACTTACTAGGTTTCCATGTATGAAAACATAGATATGGAAGATAAAACTAATCATTATGTTTTGATGGAGAGTGATCGAGATTATTATTAAGAGAAAGTTAACGATCTCAAAGCCATAAAATTGTGATGGGTTGAAAGGTCTTTGATTACGCAGTAGGAAAAGTAAACCAACAACATTTTTTATGTTCCTTTTCATAATGCTAGTGAATTTATTTATGAGATTTACTAAGAGTATAAGGAGATATATATTCTTTACAAGTATAGTTTCATCCATTAATAAATTTCTACCACAAAATCATCTTTTCTACCAACGATGAGTATTCGAGATGACTTGGTTACACCAGAAACACTACAATCAACTTATAGGAAATCACATAATCTACAAAGGATGAACTATATATTTCCATTGTCAATAAACATTAACCAAAACCAAAATGGTTAGTACATGATCGTATGATCCCCAAAATGGACAATCCTTTATTTAATGAAATACTACTCTTAATCACTAAAATTTAAACTAACAATACCCAAAGGTAAACAAATAACCTTTAATGAACAATTTTCCTTACAATCCTTCAAAATAATCGTAACTAAAATTGAAACAAAAAACAGAGAAGAATTTGATTACGTAGTCTTCCACATTAAATTTTATCTCCAAATAACATCGACTACACTTAAAGTCACATACTTAAAATTAATTAACCTAATCACATATTCTCTAGGATAGGTTAATTATTTCCATAAATAACACAAATCGCTATAAATCAAAAATAAAAACATTGAAAAATATCCACCATTACACCTCAAATAAAATCCCTTCGTATTCTATTTTCCATAGGCATATAGTGTTCCCAACAGGCTGAACATCTTCCAAAAAATCATTTATCACTTAATAACAAAATCATTTTCCTAAACTAAGGATATCAATTTGATAATACATAATGTCTCAAATAAACTTAATAAAATCATTAACTAAAAAGAATTAGTCACACTAACCAGGGACTTCACGTAGTCTAGTGGTAGGCGATAAATCCCAATCGCACTCTAGTTGTGGGTTTGATTCCCATAGCATTGTTCGACGTGATGGGTTGTCACACAGTCTGCATGTTGTCCTTTTTCAAAAACTATAATTTATTACCTTACCATAATTAGATAAATTCCTCAAAATAACCATAACATAATTTAACCACAAATGTGATCTCATACCTCGCATTTTCATCCCAAAATTTAATAACATGTAATTGCCTCAAATTCAAGGATCATATAGAACCAAATGGTTATTTAAAACAATATCCACAAGATAAAAGATAATTATTCCGCAAATATCATTTTCACATGACAAACTACAGGGTTATACATACAAGAGAAAATTATTCCAAAGTAATCCCATCACCAAAGAGCACTAATACTTTTAAACATATCTCCAACCATTTATTTCCACATATCATATTCTTTGACCAAGTGGATATCCTATAGAATTAGGCATTCACTCAAGTAATGTCTGGGTCGCCTACATTTATTGAAAATGACTTTAAATGGATTCTTTGGACCATTTTTATTTTCAACCATAGTACTCTTCATTTTTCCTAGACAATTATTTACATTATGTCCTTCCATCCCACACATAATGAATTTATTTGTTCCATTGAGACACATTCCAGGGTGTCTCCTTCAACATTTACCACATGATGGAAATTGACGTTTCTTATCTCTATGGTTTCCACTGTTGGATCTCTTCTCATTCATCACCTTTCTCTTCTTTGTTGAATCCAGTACATGGTTAATATATATTTTTTTGATCATATTTTTGGAAAACTGATTCGACATGGACACGATATCTTTTACGCCTATCAAAATTCCATCTAGTTTCTCATTTTCACCACTATTCCCACCTAGTACATCATTCTCAAATTCACAATGAATTCCTTGGAATCCAGCAATTGACTAAAACCAATTTACATTCTGTGAGTAACAATAGTCATAAAATCATTTAGAGATTATCATAACACCATATTTTCAATTTGAGACACCTTATGAATAACTGAGGTCATTTATTCTCATCTTATATTAAAATCCTTCAAATTAGTTTATAAATAAAATGTAAATTATCCTAAGAATATCCCCCAGGAGTGTCGTAACCAATAGTTCAGCAAGGATAGTTTTCATGTACTAGGATACCTCAGGTCAAGATTAATACTCCTTGTCGGAGTTTTCACTCCTTGGTAAATCTGTTCCAGATCTGCCTATACCTTCTCATATCTAGACAAGGATGTATTTCTTGAAAAATATACAAAGTCTTTATAGTTCCAAAATTCTAGGAAGTTTTTCTATACTAATCCTCAAAGTCTATATTAGGATAATGTGCTCTAATCAGAGTTTATCTAAATCTAGTTTCCAAGGTTTGTATTAAACTTCCTCTGATACCAACTATAACACCCCAACCCTAGAATCTAGGATCCGGTGCGTTATTTTAATACATTTCCATGATTATAAGGAATAAATTCTCAAATGACTGATCAGTTTGGTATTATTGGAAACAATATACATACATAAGTTCAACGTTACACCTTGAAAAGAAAAACAACCCTAAATTATTCCATTAGAAACATCCAAGATTCCTAGATTATGCCTAAAATTCACCCATAACTAACATCTTCATATCCTAGGAAAATAACACATAAGAAAGGGGTGAGCTCAAATTCTCAAAAAGAGAACGAAATACAGCGAAAGATAATACAAACATTAGGCATGATGAATAATTGAAAACATGTTACTTTACAAATAATTAACTTGAACATTTTATGGTAGGAATATGAGCTGAGGAAATAATTCCATAATAAAACACAGTCATGGGTATTCTACTAGTCTAATAACCACATTAAATATCAATAGCTAATATCATAATGACGGAATGCATAATTCTGGTAATTATAACCACATAGTCAACACCTCCTGCCATGACTAAAAATAATATTTTGTCAAGCCCTTATGTCAAGACACTAGTTTGTCTCTTGAGACCTAATGATCCATTGAGGAGCTATAGCAGGCTACACCCATCACTTACTAATTCAATTTCATTCCTCATATGAATATGTTGAAGAATAATCTAAACATTCATATTAAAACTATAATACAAAATGTCAACATTTTAACCACATACCATGAATGGTATAAAAATAGCACATCCACAGTAAAACATAACTCATTCAATAAAA
Source organism: Viscum album (assembly GCA_963277665.1). Classification (NCBI taxonomy): domain Eukaryota; kingdom Viridiplantae; phylum Streptophyta; class Magnoliopsida; order Santalales; family Viscaceae; genus Viscum; species Viscum album. The sequence continues at coordinate 1,082,577,803 of OY728136.1, read as the reverse complement.
TATGGAAGATTTTATTATAATAGATTAATCTAAATCGATAATAATGAAGGATATCTACATAGATGAAAAGAATCATCAAAACAATTTGAGAGAAATACCCCTCTTTTTCTTAAAAGCATTTAAAAGTCACACTATTTATCAAGAAGCCATTTAAAAAAGATTTTTGAATATAAGTGTCACAGAATTATTTGAAATGTTTAAAAATAATTTTAATTTTAAAACATTAATGTCCATATAAATAAACCCTTAAAACCATTTTTAAATCATGGACTCTATTGAGAAATATTTAGAAGAATAAATCTTTAAAACATTTAAAATTATATATTAGTTAGAGATGATAAACAAATGAGAGAAACTTGAATACAAATAAATGTGGTAATCAAAACATTATGATTTCATGAGAATAAAGGTATTCCTGATATACTATTTCAAAGTACATATATAAACCATATAAAAGTGAATTGGCGTATAACAACAAAGAAGTCTCAATGGAATGAAAATTGAGATGAAAAACCTTAAAAGACTCTATCCTTAGGTTAAGGATAAATCAAATACATATTTAAGTGTGAAAAATATAAATACATTATATATGATTGGATATTTAGTGTAAATGAGGCATAGGAAATTCCCACATATTCTTGAAGAAAGAACACCAATAACTTTTATGTTTAACTCAATGAATGGAAATTGAGTTAAGATTACTCTTATCAGGTTCATATCAATGAATTGAGAAACTATCAATAAAGTGATTATGTGTATCAAAAGTATATCCACACAAATGGGAGTGGAAATTAAAACATAAATAATTAATAGTGACTTCACACATAATCTTGGAGTAAAATAATCAATGAAGTATGCGTAAAGCCCAATTAGTGGAAATTGAAATTTGAAATTTCTTTACTGATTTGGTAACTCGCAAAACATACACCCCATGAAAGAAGGATAATACCATTAAGATGTAAATACCCATATATTATTTTATATTACACAAGGAATATAATCAGGTCTAGTACATACACCACACAAAATGAAATAGTGGCAATACATCATGAATCTCGTGGGAATAAAAAGTGAGAAGAAATCGCCTTACCACGTTGTAATCAATCGAGTCGTATGACCAAAAGTTCATAACCACCAAATAATTAAAAAAATACCATGAATATAATTATAATCATGTTAATATATATCAAATGTTAGTACACAATACACCAAATTCAATGAAAAATTGGCGAACATAGGAAATCTCACGGAATTAAAAGTGTGTTAAAAACCCCTTTTCTCAAGTCCGACTTGTCTTGTATGTTCCTTGTTCTTCCTGAATAATAATCATAAGTTAATTTCTAATTTATTAATATCATTTTCAAGTTTATTTCTTTTTATATTAATTATTACCTTTTTATAACAATTTGTTAATTATTTGAGTTCATATTGGATATTTTATTGTTGTTCGGAACATGAGTCAAAAATGAACTTGTTATAATTACAATTTGTCCATGTGGTAAAAAGTAAATTATCTCCAGAATGATATAAAAGATTTAGATATCATATATATATATATAATATATCTAGTATATATTTGTATTTATAACAGTACATAACATTTGAATATAAGAAATGAAATGCACCGTTCATGGAGACGGTAAAACGTACGTACGCATGAACACTACTTTCATTTATATTTTGTATTTTAATGGAATTAAAACATAATGATAAATATGTATATTATAATTCAATTATAATATCAAATATAATATAATTAACTTTATCCTTTACACATCCCACATAAGGCATTAACCAGTCATACCACTTTGAGGGATGGTAGTCTGCACTTCCTAAAATGATGTTATCGTGTTTACCCATAATGGATACCATAATGGTATTTTATAAATGGAAAATATGGAAGCATAAAGATAACATAAGCATAATATTTACCATGTAAAAATACAATTCCATCTTAATGGCCACCATGAGAGGCGGTATGAGATAATTGAACAATCATTGTTTCGTGAGGCGTTAGTTTTCCATCCACAGAAACAGTGTGTTCTTTAACCATTATATGGAGGTGTGTGTAAGTGTAGTTAGAATAATTGTCATAAAAAATCCTATTATACTGAGGATACTGGTGTTTTTATAAAATAAAGGAATAAATATAGTTTAGGGGTTGGAGAAGTAAAATAAAAGAAAAGAAGTTAAGAGAATCCATTACCTTTAATTTGGGTAACTCCCTTTGGTTGGAACCAAAATAACTTCTGGAAGTGACATCTGCCTAAGGTAAGTCTTCTAGGTGGAAGATAGATATCTTTAGAGATTATTTGGGTAGGGTTCGGATGATAAAAGGAGATTTAGATGTGTGAGAAATGGATTATAAGTGGTACACTTTTAAATGGGAGAGGAGGGTCTATTTAGGAAAGTTTGAAAATTTTATTTTATTATAAATATATCTTCGATTTAAAAAGGTCAAAAACCAAATAAAGAATAATATAGGATGAATCATGTTTTAAAAAAACCTCCAATAATAATTGGACAGGTTTTTGATATTGTTTTAATATTAATATTCTAATTTTTTAAATCATTTATTAATGAGGTGAATACTGCCTCATTATTGTGTCATAAATATTTTAATTTATTTGTTGTCTAAAAATTATAAAAAATTACCATAATGTATGAAACATGTTTATATTTATAAGGAATATTTATAGTCGAAAATATGTTATATGTAACCCCAAGTAAAAATTGATATACTAAAAGATATTTGTTAATGTCATTTTTGTCTTTACTTTAAATTAATTAAAATAAAGTATCATTATCACTTTTAAGTTGCTCCATGGGGTCCCAAAATATATCCAATGATTACCATGGTTGGACATGACTCATCCAATAAGGTTAGGAAAAATTTAAATGTAATTTTTTATTATTATTATATTATTTTTACATTGAATTACCCTATTTACCTTTAACCGCTGTAAATAAATGTCAAAAGTTACTATTCAAAAAAATTACTTTCATCTTATTGAATCATATTTTACTTAATAATAACAACCATGTATGTCAAAATTTTTAAATTGAATTCACCGAAGCGGTAAGATTTTATTTAAATGAAAAGTTCATTTTTTACCACTACTATGTGGTTTTACTAATCATCAAAAAATAAAGTTTTTCAAAAAATACCAAAAATTCATCCGAAGCTATATTTGATATTATGAATTAAAAAATGATTTATATTTTACCAAATTCAAAACATATAATATTCATTAATTAATTTAAAACTAATTTTTGTTGTCAAAACAAATAGCGTGTATTTACGAAATAATAACTATCAAAAGATTGACACTTGTTTATGTATAATTTCAAAGTGAAATTAATTCCAATGACCATGATTGTATTAAATTGTAAAAATATAATCTAATTATACTTGAAAAACATTCAATTTTATAATTTAATGCTATTAATTAATTTTATTAAAAAATTTGTTTTCAATTAAAATTTAGTAATTTTCACTATTCACCCAAATATGAAATTTATTAGAAAAACACCAAACATATTTCGGAATGAAATTTTTATGTCCTGATTCTAAATAAAAATTTTGTTTTTTCAAATTGAATATATAAAAGTGTCAAATATTAGATTTAAAAAGGGTTCTCCATTAAAAGGCGGTAAAATTACATCTTTTGAAAAATACTTCATTTATCTGAAAAAATGAATTTTTTCTTATATTATGTCTAAGAAACACATAATATAGATGTTAAGATTATATGGAATATATAAAATTCAAAATTCAGTTAATACAATTCATAACTACTTTTGAATGGGTAGTTTTGTAAGTCGTTGTGCGCTTAAACTCAATGTTTTGTGAGGTGAAAGCTATTGAATTTCTTTAAAGATAAAATGTACTATGAATCCTTGGGGTGTTACAAGAAGACTCCCTATATATATTCCTAGATTACAAACTAGATTGTGTGGAACAAAGGATTATGATCCTCTATAATAAAAAAATACACACAAAAGTCTAGATAATAAATTGATCATACATCAAATGATCTCTATCGACTCTACCACTAATATCTACACTATGTGTAAGTAACCACTTATTTATATTCTACATATTGTATGAGGGTCATATCCTTGACCATGCTCGGGTTAAGGTCCCTTTACATGAGGAACACTCTATGGTCAGCCACTACCCACTCCATCTCCCTTAAGTGGGGCATTATCCTATTGCCATTGCTGCTAAAATTTTAACATTGCAAACTATGGATGAGGATGGAATTGAACCAATATACCTAAAACAAACTAATCATGAAGAAATACATTGCACTGATTCTTATAATGACCATGGACCCCAATGAAAAAATATAATTACTCTTATATCACTAAGTAAATAATGGAAACAATTATCCCTATAATAACGGAAGGGAAGCTATTAAAGTTGTGAAACAATAAAAATTTATCAATGGAATTTCCCTTAATATATTTTGGTTATAAAAAATTCATCATATAAATTACCCTATAAAATATTTATTCACAAAAATGATTATCTAAAAAGGTTTTATTTTTATAAAATATTCAAACTATACCAACAGAATAATAATGTGACCGTTGGAATAGTAATATGACCATTTACAAATATAATTTGGAAACTGGAATAGTATGCTCACATATGAATGTATAAAGAAAATTTAGGAATTTCATAAATTAAAATATGATATAATTATATCATTGTATAAGTAAATAAATTTTTTAAAACCGATAATTTATTGTTGGTGTTTTTTGTAAAATATAAATTTTAATTTTCAATTATATAACAATAATAATCGATTAAAATAGAATTTATTTTCATAAAATATATTCATAAATTATTATTATAATGTAATATAATTATAATACAATTTTATGGAAATATAATTAATTTTTAAGGCTTGATAAAATAGATTATAATGTTAAAATTTCTATTTTTGGAATAAATGATTACTTTATTTAAAAATTAAATTTATCTTATCTAGAAAATTATTTTCATAAAATGGATTCCATTTTTAAAATCTACATTTCATAAATTTATAGGTTGATGGTTTGGTATTTTTCAAAAGTATTTTATTTTATTTGGAATAGTGAAATACATTAATTTAAGATATAAGATAAATACATGAATATTTAAGTTTTGGATGATGTATTAAGTTATTATCTCAAACTCTCCTCCATTTTTATTAAGTGTATTTATAGGAATACACACTATTGATAATATTGATCCAAAATAACAATATAATGAATATAATCATGAAAAATACCCCTCCCCTGTAAATACCACTACTCACCAAACCTTCACAAATCACCTTCAAATCCTTCAATAATGTTTAAATTCTTCCCAATTACCTTCCCAATCCTCTTACTCGAAGACTATAGCTTTCAGTGTCAAAAATATTGAAAACCCAAATTTCGTAATGTGGTTCTCAAGGAAAAACATTGAAGAGGGAAAAACATCAATCTATCACTTTAAATTTATTTTATTTTCTTATCATCTTATAAAATCTTCTTTTAAAAGAAACATGATATCACATGTATCATATATATACTATATACTTATAGTGTTAATTGAATATCTAACATCAAATTTAATCTCTTCACCTATTATTCCCAAAAGGAAAACATCATCTGTTATAGGTTAGTTCATCTCCTTCATGAAAAAATAGTTTTTTTACATTACTGCCTTCATGGATGGTTATAAAAGTTTTATTATGGATAAACTAGCTTGTAATATTTATTTTATAACATTTTAATTTTATGTAACAAATTTATATAAATAATATTAAGCAAAAAAAAAAACAAGTTCATGATGGTCTAAAAACCATGAAAATAATCAAAACATTTATCATAAATGTTTTATCAAATGAATAATCATCATATTAGAAAAAGAATTATATTTGAGAACATTTATAATTATATAAGTTCATTAATACCATATAATTTTACATAGGGAAAATTATTCTCAATTTATAAGAACATTCATATTTATACAGAAGTAAAATGACTATGATACCATGAAAATGAATGTTCCAAGAATGAAAAAATTGATCTCTACAAGTCATCAGAAATAGAAATAAATTAACTTAATAAATTGATAATAAATCAAATTCATGTATAATAAATTCTCAATAAATTCATTAATGAATCTACTTGTATTATCTAGGATATTAAGTGCATGTTTAGAATGATTTTGGATATAAGGTAAGGGGATTAGCAAACGAAAATATATTTCTTTCAATTATCCCTCTCTCATGCCACTTTCAATATGGATATCCCTATAAATATTTTTAAATTTCATTTCACTATTCTCCCCATTTCATTCATGGATATATGTTTTTACACATTGATTTATAATCCAAAAGTAATGGTTCTCCAATAATATATTTATTTTAAAAACAAATCTATGAATCCTCTTATGTTATATCTTATAAAAAATGTTGTTTTCTTCCAATGAATTATATCCCTTTTTTCATGTATGAAAACCAATGTTTACTTAGGAAATAATTATTAATGAAGACCTTATGAAACCCATTCCTTTATAATGGTAATCTCATGACTACTATTTTTATATGTTCTATGTGGCATGGATTATTATGTAAATTTTATGATGTGATGAGTGGGCCTAGGATTATATAACACTATAATGAATTAGTTAATGTGATGTATCTCATGATATAATGTTTAATATTCATGACCATGATTATATTTTTTCCCACAATTATTATGAAAAGAATTTTCACATATGTTTTCCATGAATATGATGCAATCGTTATTCGAATATATTTATAGTATTTGACCACAAATGCATGATGTTTAATTTTTAATCATTTCCACGTTCCATGACTTAATACAATGTTTCCCCCCTAAAATTGAAGATGATCAAATCACTATGTTATGAATACAATGATTATGCCTACTCATGTTATATTGATTCATATTATTTATTCATCCTCATATTTTGATTTTAGATCGCCCATTTTCTTTGATGTATATCCGTAGGTGGAAATATGTAGTAAAGTTGAAAATGATATTTAGAAAGATGATCCAAAGTTCCAGCTATTTATCTTGGGAGATTGTGATACATAGTGATTTTTTTCGAAATTTCCATCTCGATATAAATACAAAAAGCCTCTCATTTTTTCATTATTGGTAATTTTTTGTTGATAATAATTGTTTTAATTAATGTGCAGCTGAATTGATAAAGGAGTCGGAAAAAAAGTTCTTACAAATACGTGATGGATCCTACTATAAATATGATGTACAAAATGTAGAACTACCCTATTAAGACATATACAAAACATATATTAGTTCTTCACCTACATCTATTATAAAATACCATCAATGATATAGGTCATGAGATGAAGTGTGTTATATACTATTCTGGATCTTTCATGTTGTTGGTGGATTATATGATAGATTTTTTAAATTGGGTAGAGGAAAAGTTAAATCCACCCATTCGGTATATGAATTATTTTTGGGTTTTATGGAGGTGCTCCCCACACCATGGATTCCATCCATGATGATATGTATAATATTATTTTTTGGAGTTCTATCATTATATTTTTATTAACCACCTAATTCTTGTATGGATCAGGAAAGGATTTATGTGGTGGACCTTCTTTCATGTCCATTTGATTCTCGATCAACTCTAGGATTAGATGATCACCCTGATAGGGGAGACATTATCACCAAAATAAAGTAATGTAAAAATAATTTAAATCCTTAATAGTCATATAGATAGGATTCATAGATTTATATCTAACCAGATACACAAATGCATCTCTTATGGTAAGATTATCTCTCTATCATGATGTTCTTGAGGAGGGATAAGTTTTTATATTTTAAGAAGATACCATACTATAATATTTCTACTACGTGGTTCCTTAATTATTTTTTGAGGGTATATATCTAATTCTCATACTGTATTTATCATCACTCTATAGATGGGATTTTGGATCTTCTATGTGGTGAATGGGATGTAGTCACACATTTCCTTATATCCTTCACAGAGTACCACTGAGGAGGTGGAGAATAATATTTTATAGGTGCTAGGTTATGGATCCTTCTATGATTTTGTCAAGATGGAGCCTCATATTGTGTTTGTTTTAGGCATAAAAGAAGTGCTACGTTAGAGGGAGATATATTAAAAAAAAATTAACTATTGTCTGAAACCAAGAGCAAGGATCTTTCACAATAAATTCACTACTAATTAATTTAATATATGATGAAATAAGTACCTAATATTAATAAATTTCTCCATTGATGATTGTTGATCATCTAAAAAGGGTCCTTTCAGATTGACTTCATTGCACTTTGTGATGATACAACGGTATAATTCCTCTAGGGGAGATCCACACATTCTCTAATGGTCTTCAAGAAACACCACACATTCTCAAGGTGCTAGCGTGGTGAATTGAATGTATTGTATTGTTCTTTCCTAATCTCTTTTTCATTGGTCTTCAATAAATAATCTATTGGGTTTACCATTATTTTTAGGGAGATAGGAGGAGGATTATAGATAGAATTCATTGTTCCCACAACGATCTATTCCCAATTTGGAATTGGTTGTGAATGATTTATATAAAAGACATAAAAATCCATTTAGAGAGTTGATATTTTGGTTAAAAAAATTAATTAAATAATAGCCATTAAATATAATTATAACCATTAATGAAATCTTATGCCACATAACTATAATAATATTTTATGGTGTTCCAATAGGTGATTAATGGATAAAGAAAATTTTCTGGATTTTAAATAATTATTTTATCACTGAACAAGGTCTAGGTCCATTGAAACTACTCTTCAATGTATTGAACACCCAAATAAATATTTTTTTATTAAATAAATATTTTATTCAAAATATAGTAAATAAATATTTAATAAATATTAAATAAAATAAATATATATATATTATTCACAATCTAGTGAATAAAAATTTGTTTAATTTATACAATCAATATAACATGAATAAAATTATTCCTCAGTCTAGATAATAATATTTATTATAGTAATTAAATTCAAACATAGTTTAATCTAGAACAAAATAAACGCATAGTGTGTGACCCTCTACATTCTGTCTTATTGGAATTATACGGGCTTCCATAAATTCTAAGATTGCATTGTAAATACCTATCAAGGCACTCAAAAGAAATAACATAATGTTTCAATGATGAGAATCACATATGAATTATCACTATATAATATAATACCTTTATTAAAATTTCTTATAAAGAAGGTATCATGATGGTTCCATTAACCTATATGATCGATACATCATTATTTGACTATCTAAAATAAACTAATCATTACACCATTGCCATGAAATTTACAGAGATGGTTCTATTTCAATCAAAGGGACGAGATATCAACATCCATAAAAATGGAAGGGAAAATCCTTTCTTGACATATCTATTAATAACAGGTCATTCATGACAAACCCAAAATAACCTACGAGCTTCCAACCTATTGCGTGACCATTTTCATCAAAAAATATTACTGAAAAAGTCGTGACATGCATTAATGATAAAATTAAAGACTATGGACCATTACACATGCTAGTAGATAGGAATATATGATGACACCAAAATATACAGAATTTATTTGGCTGGTATGTACTCATAATCTTATATCTTGGAGACTAACAAGTGATAAATTCACCAGATGATGTATCATTCACTTACAAGTAATCGAACTTGATGGTATATTCACTATGTTTCCCATTATAGTATGTTATCTAACAACATAACTATCTTAAAAAAATTGTCATCGAACTTCATGTTTCTAATCATATCGGATAACTATAATGACATTGTTAATGAAGAAAATACGCTAATTCAATATTATATTATATTCTTGTAGAAGAACAAACAATATGTAATAATTTTATTTATATAATATTTAATACATCCAATATTCATGTTATCAATTAAAAACATTTGGTCTTATAACCCAAACTCTAAAAAAATCCCACTTGGACTACCACCAACCACCTACAACTTTCATCCCTCTAGAACTCACATGATAATTAAGTTACTAATGAGTTTTGTCTTTGGCCAAGGGGTCCGACATGTGGTCTTCCATGTAAATATTGCTAACATAAACCTCACCTCTATGAGAAAAATCCCTGAAGACATGATTCAACCAAATTATGTTCTTGGTTATCTGATTTTACCTTCGTTCTTTTATGAGATCCACCAATGAAATATTATCACAATAGAGTGTGATGGGATCCTTACAACAAAGTACTAGATCTAACTCTTGGATAAAATAACCTTAAAAGTGGTTCTTTATCTACCTCAGAAGCTGTAATATACTCAGACTCTACTATGGAATCTGGGACCACATCCTTCATTGATCACTTCTAGCTCACAAAACCTACCTTCAAAGTGAAGATGTATCCTATTTGTGACTTGATGTCATATTGATCAGTTCAGAAACCATCATCTACATATCCTCCAATGACTAGTTACTTATCTCCTCCATAAAAAATTAACATATCATTAGTACACATCAGATAATGAAGCATAGTATTGACTTCCCTCCAATGGTCGTCACTTGAATCATCTTGATATCTTCCTACCACACTTAATGCATATGCGACATCTAGTATAGTACAGAGCATAACATACATGACTGACCAAATAAATGATGTGTATGGAATCGTTTCCATTCCCTTTATTTCATTATGGATCTGAGGAGACATTTTAATTGAAATATGGGTTCCATTTGATGATGGAAACAATCCCCTCATGGATTGGTCCATACTAAATCTCTTCAGATCTTATTAAGGTATGCACTTTTATTTTGGCTTAGAAACATCTTGGATCAATCACAATGGATCTTCCTCACAACAATATATGCTTCCCCACCCAAGTATTTGATAAAAAATAATTTATTCAACCACTCCATAATATAATGTATGATTGAAATTTAATTTCCAATAATTAATACATCATCAACATATACTATTAAGAAAATTGTTTCACTCCCAATAAACAATTTTTTGAAATAAGTCTCTCAATCGTTCTTAAAAAAATCCATTATTTATTCATAAAAAAAAACATTTCTAAAGGTTACCATAAAGGAATTCTATTTTTTAATCTATTTTCAGAATATCATACTCATGGTATTCCACAATAGAATATAGAATTTTGATGGATTTCATCATTTCAACTGGTGAAAATGTTTCTTCATAGTTAATTCCATGTTGTAGTTTAAACTCATTTTCAACCATTCAATCCATATAGGTATTGACTTGTCCTTCCAACTCCAGTTTCTTCTTGAATACCGATTTTTAACCAACAATAATTGCATCAACTGGAGGATCTATCAAAATCAATACTTGGTTTTGGTATGTGGAATCCATTTCATATTTCATTTCATCTTTCCACTTGGAAACATCTATTCCAGTTACTGCTTCCTTGAATTGTAGAGGAACTTCATTATCAAATAATAATGAGTCACCATCATCAGTAACTAGAAACCCATACCCTTCTACTTCTCTGACCACTACTTTTCCCCTATAAAGTTGTTGTGTCTATGGAATCGTTTCTCCCCCCACAAGGCATTCTGGAATCTGATCATGTACCAACTCTTGTGTTCCTTGAGTCTCGACCCGATCAAAGTTTATCTCACTCCCAATATCTCTTTTTGGATATGTTATCCATAAAAAGGAATAAGTAATTTCTTTGAACTATAAAATTTTTGTCAGAGGGTTTGTATTTTCAATGACCCCTTGTTTCAATGGTGTATCCTATAAAGGTACACTTTGTGCCTTAGGGTGAATTATTTTTACCTAAAGAGGCCTTAACGAATTATTCTCATCCCCACATATGTAAATTTGAAAACATGGTTTTTATTCCACTCCAAAATTCATATGGAATACCATTTATTGATTTAGATGGTACCTGGTTTAGTATGTGTGTTGTTGTTTGTAATGAATATCCCCACAAGGATAATGGAAGACTCACACGACTCATCAATAATACCACTATGTCTACTAATGTATGGTTCCTACACTAGCACACACCATTCCATAGGGTCGTGTTAGGAGGAGTGAATTGGGATAGGATCCCAAACTCCCATATGTAATCAACACAGTCTTGATTAAGATACTCTCCATCATAGTCTGAGAGGAGTTTCTCAATATTCATACAAAGATGGTTATCAACTTCATTATTATATTCTATGAATTTATCAAAATGAATCTGTCTTATACCTCATTAATTAAATATATTTATATCTACTAAATACATTAGTAGATGTTAGGAAGTATGAGTACCCACCACTTGCTTCAATAAAAAATGTTCCACACTAATCTGTATGAACAAATCCATAAAACTATTTAGACCTTTCAACATTCCCACTAAATGGGGGTTTGGAATTTTTTCCTTATAAACATGCCTGGCCAAAATAATGTGGTTTAATTCAAAAGAATTTAAATATCCATCTTGATGTAATTTTGTCAAGTGTATTTCATATACATAACTTATATGGTGATGCCAAAGTTGGGTGTGGTATAAGTCATGTGTATTATTTTCATTATCAATTTCCATTACTTGGTTCATGTAATTCTACACGTAAAGGGTATTATATAAATATTTCTTACCTTAAAAAAATTCTATATTTATAAAATAATCAACATTTATTTCAAAATTTGAAATTTTATCCTTCTATATCTAGTCTAGATAGAGAAATAATATTTTTGGTAACTGAAATCACATAATAACAAATTTTTAAAACCAAAACCATTTTATTTTTGCAATGTGAGGTGGTAGTCCTTGATAGATATAATAGCAATTTTAGCTCCATTGGATGCTCATTTATCTACCTCCCCATGGAAATTTTATTAATCAAATTGGTTATTTTATTGGAATATATATGAGAGGACCAAAATCTATATCTAATACCTAATTTGTAGAAATAGATAAATTAAACTCAAAAAAAATTCACATGAAGCTTCCCCCCTGCTTCTTTATATGGGTGCCATTATTCTTCTTGTGACCCTTCATTCAATATGTGAAACAGACTAAATCTTATTCCCTTTCTTTCCATTTGATCTTCTTCTCCTTGGAAGGGAATGCAGAATCTTTGGGCTTTAATAACATTTTACTCCCTTTCCGTTTGTTTACCATAAGGGAAGAAAGATTTTCATGCTTCATATCATTGTATACAAACAAAACGACGATAAAAAGATATGGAAACGACTACTCAATGTTTTCTATATTAACATTTTCAACAATGATGGAGAAGCTTTGAGGGAGTGATAGAAGAATGTGATTGTTGCCCATTTCTTCGAGGATTTTAATCCCTAGAACCTTCAGGCTCTCAATGTAGCCAATGAGCCTGACTATGTGAGGACAAGATGAGGCACCCAATCCAAGATTACTCTGAGAAAGATCCTTTTAAATTGTCAATATTTCATATCTATCTATCTCATGGTAAAGACCATGAAGGGGATCAAGCATGCTATATGCATCCATGTTTTCATGAGAATTCAGAAGTTCACTAGACATTGATGAGAGCATCAAAAATAGAACTTCAACTGCATTGTCTAGTTTTTTTGTAGATTAGGAACTCGTCATAACTAGCCTCTTGAGAAATAGGATCATGCATTGAGGATTCTAGCACATAATATTTATATTCATGGTGTTGAATAACCCAAAGGCGTCTAAACCACTTATGGATGTTATTTTTCAATGTGGTGATTTTCTTTATATAACATTAATCATAAGGATAGTATGGATAATGAACATGTAATTTTGTTATACAATTAAAATAGAATATTATTATTACTTTACTTGATTATAAGTTTTGGTATAAATGATAAATTAACTTATTTTTTTAAATCTCCCACTATTCTATCAAGTCCCAATAGCCCTCACCATTGAACATATAATGTATAGTTTGTTTTAAATTCTAGTGTCAATGATCCATATTCTTATTCACATAACCCCAAGAAGGATTGATCATGCTATTTTGAAGGTTTTTTATTGGAAAGTCATTTCCAAATATGGGATTTTAGGTCCATGATCTGTTGAGTGGACTCCCCAATCTAGAAATCCTTAAATTGATTTTCTCAAAACTTGCCTCCAAATTACACCATGTTTAGGAAGGGATACTACTATTGATGTAAAATTGTTAATTCAACCTGAAACATTCATAAGAACTCCAATTATAAAAGTGATTTCCCCTAAAAAAGGTTGGTGAAACAAATATTTCAATTGATTTTTGTTCCTAATCAAGTAACAAAAGGCTTTGTTATACTTAATATTAGATTGAAAGATTTTATTTTATTATGCATAAATTTTTATCTTATTTTATCCTTTTATTTTATATTTAATTTTTAAGTAGATTTACGTAGTCAATTAACCATGTTTGTAGAAAACATCTATTCATAATCAATTTTATTTAAATTTCATCTTTCCATATTAATCCATTTAGTTGATATTGGTCTTGCATCAATAAATATAAATTTAATGAATTACATAGAAAATAAATAATTAATTAAATTACCTAATCATGAACTTATATAATGGTCCATTTAACGAGAGGAAATTAAATCAACCTATGACCTAGGGGGAATATATAATTTTGTGGGACTTGGAATAAGATAAAACATTCCACATGTCCACATATGTATCACCGAGTTGGCTCCATTATGATTTCATATTGAACCGTCTCCACATACCTTTAGATGCTCCATTAATTACATATATATATTACTCACACACAAGTTAGGGTAACCAATGGATTGGTTAAAGGGAATTACATTAATATCCTTTGACATTTAGGTCCTATATAGTAATGAAGGGGGGGATGACTTGTATTCCATCTATTCATTTATTCTTATATAATTGTAAACCCATGTAATAAATTTAATTATATACATTAAAAAACATAAATAGGTCTTGTTGGAGATGATGATCGGTCGTAAATAAATGAATACAAAAAAGTAACTAGATAACATTTTTTTCTTTATTCATTAATTATTATTAACATGGACATGCTTGTATTTATTAATTAATAAATGAATTAATTATTTTCATCTAAACGATTGTCCAAAAATAATTGGAGATAACCATAAATTTTGAATTCATGCCAAATAAACATAAGAACCATTAATGAAATATTTATTACAGTAAATTAATTGAGAATTTAAAATAATTTATAATGATTATTAAATTTTCCAAAACTCAATGTTGTGACAATAAATAATATAAGGGTTTAATGTTTAAATTTTTCAAATTGAATGTAATTATAATTTTATCCTTCAATAACAGACTAAATGGTGTGTACATCAAACTACACACCATATACCTTGTGTACTATATATCAAAGTCACAAACAAGGGGCTTCAACATCTTAACTCATCTAGAATACATGGTTTGTACATGACATCTACATAACTTGTATCAACTTTTCACATTCTAGGTTGGCCCGGTCAATACGTTGTGTGCAATAAAAGCACCATGTGTTTTTAATTTATCAACACATCTAGATACAATGCACATGGGTATACGACAGGTGCTCCGACCGTATTCCATTTTACCCAGAATTACCAGTATATGATTTGGAACTTCTAGATGGAATATCTAGTCATTCATAAATTCTTCTTAAATCTATAAGAACATGAAACACTGATCAAACATGATTAATATATCGACAACATGTTAATTCAAATAGAACTAAATAATGAATTGTGTGAAATAAAAATCTATCCATGATTGGGCATAGATCAATATTCAAATAAATAATTATAGATTTAGACGTGACTTCTCTATTACTACATTTCAGTTCCAAGTGTAGCAGAAGCATTGTCTTGGAGGGTCATACATTAAAATTTATTTTTGATAATTGTTTTCGGAAACAAAGAGCGATGATATTTCACAAAAAAATTATAATTAAATTATATAATATCTTAAGAAATTAATTTTAGAGATTAGGATCTTTCTTCCTTGATGATTGTTGATCATCCGAAAAGGCCCTTCTGGATTTCCTTCATTGTGCTTACGAGGATCCAAGGGTAGAATCCCTCTAGCCGTAATCCACACATACTCCAATGGTCTCCGAGAAACATGACTCGTTCTCTATGTGCTAGCGCATAGAATCAAATGTCTTGAATTGTTTATTCTTAATCACTTGTTATTCGGTGTTGGATAGGTTTTCTCTTGGTATTATCATTCTTGAGAGGGAGAGAGGAGGAGGATTCCAGAGAGAAATCATTGTGAAAAAATTATTGATTCCCAAACATGGAATTGGTTTCTAATATTGTACACTGCAGGCATAACCATCTATTTATTGAGCCGGGATTTCAGTTAAAATATTTAATTTCATAACAACAATTATGTATTACTATAATAATTAATTGAATATAATGCCACATAATAATAATATTATTGTTCTATGGTGGGCCAACATGTGCAAAATTGATAAATAATATATACCAACTCATAAAAAATTATCTTATCATCGAACACAGTCTTGGTTCGTTCGAACTCCTATTGAATTTATTGAATACCAAATAAATATTTTATTCTATTAAATAAATATTTTATTCACTGAGTAGACAATAATTATATATAAATTCTTCAATATAATAAACAAATTTATTTTATTCACAATCTAGTTAATAAATATTTATTTAATTTATGTGATCAATATAACATAAATAAAATTATTCCTCACTCTTGATAATAATATTTATTCTATTTATTTAATTCAAATAGAATTTAATCAAGAACAATATAAACACATAATGTATGACTCTCAGGATTCGTTCTCAGTTGCATAAGGCATGCTTACCTAAAGTCCAAGATTACAATCTAGAAACATGTCACGAAACCGAATATAAATAACTTAATGTTTCAAAGAAGAAAACCACATATGAATACTCACTATGTAATATAATCCATATATCACAATATCTCGTCAAGAAGGTTACATGATGGTGTCACCAACTTATTTGATCGATATATCATTCTTTGAATATCTAAAATATACTTATCATTACACCATGGACATGGAATTTAGGGTGATTGTTTTATTTGAATTAAATTGTAGAGATATCAACTTCCATAAATATAGAAGGGAAAATCATTACATTTTATTCTATTAATTACTTTTCATTCATTATGTACCCAATATACGCTACATCCTTCCAACATATAACCAGACGGTTTTTGGTAGCAAATATAATTGTGTGAGTAAGGACAAGAATTAATGATAATATTAAAGTGTAAGGAACATTACACATGATCATAAATAGGAAGATCCAATGACACTAAAACATGTTGAATTCTTACTGGTTGGTTTATTCTCATTATCTCCCATCTTTGAGATTACCAAGTGTGAACATGATGAGAAGAATTCTCATCTTCTGACGAGTAATATCACATGATAGTCTATATACTATGTATCCCTTAATAGCATGTTATCCAACAAAATAACTAAATTAAAAATATTTTCATAGCACATAAAGGATCTCATAATAGTAGGAAACTACTTTGTCTTTATCGATATGAAAATACTCCAGGCCATTTTCACATTAAAGTCATGAAGAAAAATGAATAATATGTTATAAGACATTTAATTTCATATTTAATACATAAAATAGTATTTTAATTAAATTAAAAATAGTTTGTTCTAGGAAAAGAATTATAATAGTTTGTGAATATAGATTTATTACATATTTATGTATAATTTCCATATTTCATACCTATATGTTTGTGTCTTGGTCTGTATCTTTTTTTAGGATGACGGTGATGATGTTCACTGAGGAATACAATATGAAAGTAGTTTCCCCATACCTCTCCCCAAAATAGGGTGTCTTTAACTAGTTTCTCCTCTCTTTAGGGTTACATCCATACAATTTCTATGACCCTTGGTCTTATTGGACCACCATAGATTATGACTCTTATGAGGTTTCATTTCCTTTTTGAAGAATTTCCCCAATCTTGGTCTGTTAATTCTAACCTTATTATAGTTTCCAATAATACTTTCTGATATGGACCCATGTTAAAGTGGTGTGTTTTATTGTGTGAGGATTTAATGGTATGTATGATTTTTCTATTTACCATCTATCATAGAAAATTATGATTCCCTTCAATGTAATGAAAATGGTTAAAATTATGCATGTCCTCTGGGATTTTGTTGATTCACGGACACTATTAGAACAATATAATCCTTTTGTTTGGGATATAATGACTTCAATGATAGATATTGAGGTAAAAGTACCCTTATACCTTTGTGTTTTGTTTAATATTGAACTAATACAAATTTATTTAATACCAACCTAGGTTGTGATGACCCTTGAGTGGAAATTTTGATAAAATTACCCTAGAATCACAGGATAAGTTTTATCCTCTATATATTTCATGGATGTCGCTACAATGATATTTCTTATTTGGTGTCAACCAATTTGGTCCGGATCCATGTGTGATGATTTCTTATAATCAGGGCCACTTCCTATAGGATGATGTTAGGTAGTCCAAAATTATTATGTCATTTTTTGAGGTCTTTTCCATTTTTTTGACTAGGCTAGCAAAGGATTCATCTAGAGGCCTAATCTATTCATGGTGTTGTTTCATCCTTATAGCAGTGGAGATTAATTTTTTTAACGAACTGGCCAGTGTGTTGACTAGTCCCATGATCTATCCCATGGTTATGAAATTCCTGGTTTTTGTATCTATGGTGCTTTTCTATCATGGTGATAGGGTAAACTGAAAATCCTATATTTTCTCCACCATCAGATATGAATGTTTTGTGGGGATTTGGAAATTATTTGTTGAAGAGTTATCTTGATGTGAAGTCAAACACACCATATAAATTTGTTCTTCTATTTCCATTATGGGTCCCTTGTCATGGAGACTGAAGCCATATCATTCAAACAATAGTTTATATTTATAATTTAGAAGTGACCCTCAAATCCTTGAAAAAATAGGTATCTAACCTTGATCAACTAATGGTATAACCATAAATTTTTACGTAAATATGGAATGCACTCTTCCTCTAGTTAATCTGGTAATTCATTGTCGAAGAAGAAATTGGATAAAACATGTCCAGATGGGTTTTTAACCTACTCCTTCAATATTTTATTGTTAGAATTTACTTCAACAAATTCATTTCAATAAATTTATTCAAACCACAAAGGTCATTTCTTTGGGTCTACTACTGAAAAATTCTAGATTTTGGTGATAGTTGATGGAGATCTATATATAGTTAACCTAGTGTTTTGAGAACCTCTCTACAAGATACAGTCTAGACAAAGAGATGTTTTCATTTTTTGGGTGAGATATTACAATAAAAGGTTTTCCAAGGCATATATAGATGGTAGTATTCCTACAATCATTCTCAACTATACCTATAGAATGATGATAATGTACTGTGTAGCCTTATGCTTCATATGAATATTTGGTGAACCCTCAAGGTGTTTTACATATGTTTCATTCATCCTCAAGGAAACTAAAATTGAAATGATCCAGAATATGGGCCTCAATATATATAATTTATGGAATTTTCTAACATTCCATTTAGATTGGAACAATATTAAGATCATACTACATGATGGTCACCAAATAATGTTGGCAAAATTTTGAAACTATGAGAATTTGATCCCACAAATAAGAATCTACTAAAAAATAATGGTAATATTTTGAATCATTAGAAGGGACATGATCCTACCATTGGTTGGTTATTAGAATGTATCAGTCAACTGGGGTCGAACAAGTTGTATATATCCAGTTAGAATATGTATTCTTCATCAGAATATACCAATAGACCGATAAAATGGGATAATGGGTATGCTCCTCCTCATGTATAACCATTGAAGGTTACCAGTTCTATCTATCATTGGTGGGATTAGAAAAATGAGACTAGATCCCATAAACTACTCTAATATGAAGAGTAGATTCATTGGTTGGGACATGATCCTTCTTGGAGTTTACTATAAACTTTTATTAACAAACAATGGTTGGAGTAGGGATATAATCTTAATCCTATGAGTTTTAAATATTTTGTTGGGTTTTTTTATATGAATTTGTGAATGTCTTAATGTTATATCCAAATTGAATTTACATAAATCAATCATAACGAGAAAATGATCATGATATTAGGCATTTCCAGTTATTAAATATGTCAATAATCCTCTTGTATTGTAAAAATAATATACAATTTCTGTATAGTATAAAATTTTCCATGATGGTCCATGTGAAATGATTCTAAATCTTTTATTATAGGATTATGTACCCCTCCCTATATATATAGTTGTTTTAGAATATTCTCGTGGAGTTATTCTATTTTTTCTAGGAGACAGTTGAAATTCAGCATAGTATTTGTAGTAATATAAGCATAGAGTTTCATAGTCTCCATGATTTACTAAAATATTTCATTTATTGAAGTATAGATATAAAACCATTCCTTTATACTATGTTCAATAGGGATATGATTATTGGATTCATGCATGGGGTGGGGATATGATCCTCCCCCATGTTTTTTGCTGAAATATTCTAGATGTCTTTATCTAGGTGAGAAGGGATATGACCATGATCACAACCTTCTATTAGAACATGTCATTGAGATCCATCAGTATAAGCTGTAATATTATCCCACTACAATTTATTTATAGCTTTTAGAGCCTGGTGATATTTGTTTGGTTACCATGTATGAGTGTATAGGTTGATGACATTTCGGGTAGTGCTATCATTATAATAATGAGGGGAATTAGTGGGATGGTGGTAGAGATGATAGTTGACTGGATCCCTCCTAAGAAACTCCTAAACTGGTATGGAGTCATGGTAAACTACTTGATCTAGCTTCTTATGTCATGGATGGTGATAATTATCAATCACTGAGAATATGGTTCTGAAGGTATTGGTAATAGAGACAATAATCATAGGGTTCATTAAGGCTTTACATGAACATAGTTTTCTTTTATTATTTAGTAGATGGAGTCCTCTACATTCATCCTTGATGGTCAGGATAAAACCACATTGGTCACATTCAAGATCCATGATGTTTTCCACCAAAAGCTAAATGTTTCGGTTGGGTGAAATTTTTTTGTAACCTATGGATGTTGAAGTTATAAATGAGGTTCCAAGACATTCAGTTGATAATAAAATAAGCATGGGTCAACATGATGTTTTTAATACATAATTATTCATCAATCACATATCGAACAAATAAAATGGACACCAACTAGTTCTCTATGGAAGTATAAGACATGCTCAATTTTCAGTTTATGGATAACAGAATTATTCATTCCTATTGTTGGTTCAACCTTTTTTCATTCATGGAATGTGCATGAAAAAATAATGTATCTCTTGGGGGAAATGATTATGTTTAATTATTGATGGATTTTATGTCAGGTTCACAATTTTTTTCAATGGTGAAGATAAAATTTCATATAGGTATCAACCCTTTTCCTTTATCGTTGGATGCTTCAAATTGGATTCATTATTTTCTTATTCATCTAAAACTATCAATCACTCCCACACACATAAATAGTAATAGTAATTTTATTGAATTTCATGAAATCATTTGAGGATTCAAACCTAATGATTCCTATTAGATTTCATTTTTCATGAGGAAGGGATGTCAGGATCATATTACCCATTTAGGGGGAAGTATATTCTACTCCGGACTCCCATATTGATTTAACATAGGTTCCTAACCCTTTCCCAAATCCCAATATGGGACTAGTTACCCTAATAATATAATGTTTTGTTGGATCATTATACATTCATGACAATTTCTATTGCTAATCCCTTATATATGCATCAGTAGTTCTCCATCTATTTGCTACAATTTCTTAGTAAATAGTTAATTATTTTTTATTGATGATAAATAACCTAGAAATCTATTGCTTGTTGTAATCATGGAATTCAATTGGTGTTTTATGATTATGGTCGAACATTTAATAGTTATACAACAAAACATATGATAATAGGAATCAAAATCCATGTATTTTGTTTAGTTCCAACCCATGCAGTTCTAATGTCATTTGGAAATGACTCATATGATGGAATTTTGGCATTGGGTATTAACCATGGGCCTTTGGAAGGTGTCCTATATATAATTTATATAATAAGAACCAACGTCATCATATAATGGTTTTTCATTATCCCATTGATCTATGGAGAAAGATAATTAATACTTATGAGGGATATTTTCTAAAAATTAATCAATATATGAATTCCTTATGGTCCTACAAAAAAATCTGGATTTCCATATTTAAGGAGGAATTAGTATCATTTTATTTAATGGTACATACACAATATGGTTTCCCTAATTGACATTAATTTATGAAACTAATGAAATTATATTTTCAAATCATTATGTTTTCAATAGTCATGCTCAGTGTGATAAATGATAGATAGAAACTAATTGGTCAAATTGTACTTGGATTCATGACTAATGAGCTGATGTATCTGAAATAAGGTGTTTTATATGGAGAAGGTATCCCAGGAAGGAATCCTATGTATCCTGTTTATAATGGAATCTGATACATCATAGTTCAGTTATCATTTCAAGTCAACTATTGTATAAGGAAGAATTGTATAACAATATGGGATAGATCTTTTGAATATTGTTTTATCAAAGTTGAAAAATCTAGAGTCATATTGTTAATCCTTCTAACATATTAAATTTGTTATTTGTGATCCAAGATAAAAATTATATAGTATCCTAACATGATAAAGGAACTTACAATGTGAAATCCATAAGTTCGTCTCTTCAAAAATAGTGTTTCTTCCTTAACATGATGCTTTCTTTATTTTCAACCTTCTTCGTATATTCATCAAAATATTTTTCATTCATATACCTATTAAGAAATCATTAGATCGAACCAACATACCAAATCCCCTTTACGTGATCTACCTAACATGTCATAGACACTTCACATGAAAAATTAAATGATATTGTGTAGTGAATATACTTATAGCGTAATCACATACATTCCTTATAAGACTTTTTTAGGTTGGAGTATCTAGATAATGTTCCATCCATCAATATGAGAAGATCTATCTCACCACCATGTTTTTTATATGTTTTAGTGGGGAATTTTATAATATTTCATCTAAAATTAATTCATCATAATTTGGTTTTTATAATTATTTCCATAGATTGAGTTAGTGGATAAATTCTAATGATCAAGCCACATTTCATCAGGGATGTCTTCCTTGTGCCATGTAAAAAATAGTGAACTCATGGTCACACCACTACTACTAGCTTACATGATCTCGTTGCTTTCCAAAGAGATTTTGTATGATTAATTTTGGATTCCAAAATGGATATTTCATAATTGAATCCATATGTTTAATAACATTCACATGAATGAGTTTACATGATAAATGGCCATTGAAATATCTTGATGACATGTCTTGAGTTCTTTGTGAGATCATCACACATGACAATGGGCCATTCATGTGATCGTAAAAACTCATTCGGGTCCCTTTATGTAAAAAATATAGCATGTCAAAGGCCATTCGCGTTATGAATGAACTAATTGTGCAAATCGCATAATTCCATGAAATTAAAAATAGTGTTCCTTTATTCACAAATGGATCTCATAATTTTCTTATTCTTTTCACATGATACCATGGTGTTATTGTCATATGGTTATCAGTCGACATATTTCATGATTAGGAGTACTATTATGAAATATTTTTTATGACCACCGTGGCTTGCCAGTAAGCCTTCACCAAATCATTATGGAATATCAAATAGCCTTAGCATGATTAATGAACTAATCATATGAATCTCATAGACCCTTCCCATGAAAAAATGTATCTCGCTTCACATATAGACTCAATTATTTAATGTTTTTTATCACGTGATCCCCTTGGATGATTGTTATACATTTTTCAATCGACATGTTACACGATTCTGAGGACCCATCGAGAATCCTCTGTATAACTATTATGGATAATCTGGATCTATTTTTGGGATCATTATAGAATTTAAAAGGGCCTTATCATGACAAATTATGTGATCACATGATGAAAATAACCCATTCACCCAAAAATTGTTACTACATTTACATGAACCTTATATCATTTTCTAGATTTTATTTTCATGATCACCTTTATTGATTTTCATATGTTTCTCAATCAATATGTATCATGATCAAAAGGGATTGTATAAGGGGATTTTTGTGGCCATCAGGTCTTGCCTAATGACTTCATGAAATCATAAGCGCTCGTCAAATAGATTTCATATAATCATTTGATAGAGAACATGATTCCCATGTCTCCTACATATGTTTCTTCTAGGGTAATGTGATCATAGGTCCTATTAAAGGTTACATGATGTGCATGCTTCAGACAATTAATCTATTTATAGATACGTTAATCCTTTAATTCCATTTTAGACAATATAATACCTATGATTTATGTATTTATTCAATCTAAAAGGTGATGATGATAAATTGGTGGGAGTTAATAGATATAAATAATAATCATAATATATAGAATAAAATGAAATTATGTGAATAATACCAAATATGTATCAAATATATTAATTCAAGATAAAAACCAATAGATAGTACTGACTAATTAAGATCATTCACCAAATATAGTGAATAATTAAATTAATTTCATTAAATATTTACAAAATAAAATTATTCATAACTATAACCAATTACATTACATTTTTATAATTAATATATATATATATATATAGTTTTTACCTATTTTCAATACCGGGTGTATGTAGTCTCTATCGATTTGAAAATGTTTCATAAAAGAGGTGTTCATGTATATTATTTTTCCAAATAACATAACCATCTGGTCATATTAAATAATAAAATATATGTTCAAAGATAGTTTAAAATGATATAATTTTATTCTATGGCAGCATTAGATATGATCCATAAGGTTGAAATCAAGAGTTGTCGTATTTAGTCATTTCATAACGAATGAAGGGTAAAATTTTAATTATGTAGTTAAATTTTTTTGTAAATTATCAGGGAAAATATATATTAAATAATTTATTTCATATATTCATATAATTATTTTCCAATAGTCATTTGGGATATTAATTCATAGTAACAATCTACTATGTTGTTAAACCAACCAAAATACATAATCTAGTTTAATGAATGAATATGTCGTAGTTTTCTTATAATATCATTATAATATAAGTATTTCTATATTATTTAAATTTTTTTAGTGTAATGTGTCTTAATTATAAGGAATATTAAGTACAATAAGTAGCACCTAAGAAAATTCTTCACATTTTAAATAAATGAGTATCCACTTGGTAATATTATTTTAAAAATATTAAAGTAACAAAGAAAATTTTTAGATGATATCAATAATATTTTAACTAATTTACCATATTGGAATCTTAATCATATAAAAAAAGTCATATTTACTCTTTAATATCATTCTTATATCGAACCTTGTAAGTCATCGATGTGAAATAATACAGGTTAAATCATGGAGGTAGTAGTCCACACAATGCAAGAACAACAATTTTATTTCTCTTAATTGATGGGGTATATGAATAAAAAATTATAATAAAATTTTTATATTAAAATTATAACATATAAATGATAAAAATATTTTTATATTATAGTGGAAAAAATAAATTTTAAATAATATTATTAAAATAAAAAATAAATTACTTTGTAATTCTCATTTCATAGATTTAAATTTTCCTTCGAAATCTCTTGAATGTGAAAGGATTTGGAAAATAGTGAGTGATGATGGGTCATATTTTAATGTTACATGGCTCTAGGTAGATTGAAATGGATAAATTTAGACGATACAATTGAATTTTAGAGGTTTCTTCAAGTGGTTATTATGTAATCTGTTTACTAGTGAAGGAAAGGGTAGTATATGAGATTACCCCTTACATTTTTAACAATGAAAGGTTATTATTCAAGTTTGAAAGGTAAAAATGAATATATTATGACAGAAAACTCAATTTGGGTCCAATTGAAACTCAAACTGATTTTTTATACTAATTTTATTATATTATGTCATTGTGTTAACAATTTAATTTTTACCCTAATTTAGTTTTACCTTGGAAATTATTTTTCATCCATAGTAATAAATTATATCAATAATGGTAAATATTGGCCCTTTATCAAATTTTATAATTTTAATTCCATATTTTAAAATAATTTTATCAAATAATATTTTAATTGTGTGAAATGATAATCTTAAAATAAGTGCACTTAATTGTGTAAAAATGGATTTTAATGAAAATAACAATTTTATGCATTAAGTTTTTATATATTATAAACTTATTTCGGATATTAATTTTAATTAAAAGATTAGTAAATTATATAAAAAAAATCTTATGAGGCTTTCAAGGTACTAGAAATTAGAACCTCTCTTAAAGTACACATTATTAATATTAAATAACGATAACTATTTGTTATATTAAAGTAACAATTTTATTAGTTACACAAAATTTTGTCATATGTTTTATAAGTTAAAAGGATATTTTATTATAAATAATGTTATCCCTAAAATTTATATTTGAATAGATAATTAATTTTATAAATTTCTTGTTCAATGTTATATAACATGAAAACTATAATGATAACAATTTTCATGAATACCATGATTTTCATCAAAAAATGGCCATTTAGTAAAAATCAAAATAAATAATCCAAAGTCAATATTTATATGAATATTTCAAAAATTAAGTTCAATTTTTTAATTTAATATTTAATATTTTAATTTTGTATATAAAATCATAAATTATTATAATGAAAAGCAGTTATAATTGGAAATTAATATTTTAATGGATATATTGATATTATTCTTATTTTATATTATTTAGTACTAAATTTGTGTGAACAAATTATTATTATCCAAAAAAATTTATCATTAATCTTATGTTTCTTAAAGTATAAATTTGTATCTCATGAAATAAATGTTTTTAGAAAATTACATTTATAACTAATAAGTGGTCTCAATTTTTATTTTATGTTAACTATTTGAATTTAATTCATATTAAAGTAGAATTTAAATTATATAGAATTATAATTAATAAAATAAGTCCTCTTATTAATTATGTCTAATTAAACTTCTTTGTTTATAGTGGTGGTATTTAAATTTCTATACATTATTAAAATATATCATTCCTTCTTTTATTTTCTTTTTTTATGCAATAATATTTCAAACATATTTAATTATTTAATGTTATTCATATTTTATAATTTCAAGGAATTACATTTTCCCCCATTAAATAAATTCGATCCTCATAATTTGAATCAAAAGAATAGAGTAAATCAATAAAGAATTCATAATTAAGCATCCACCGAAAGATGATCATAGGTTTATTTAGGATGTGGAATGATATTTTATGATATTAAAAATAATTATATGCACTATAAAAATTTAGATAACTCATTATTACTTTAACTTAGATTTATAATAAGGGTTGTTGATCTGGATCAATAAGTTGTAACTTCCCACAATCCCTAAAAATGATTTTTATGATAATAATACCACTTGGGGGTTTTATATAAAACTCAATAACCAGTGATTGGTGAATAATTACATTATATAGGAAACATGAAATTATTTAGAGAAAACTCACTATCTGATTTAATTATTAGTATTTTTATAGAATTTTTCTTATTGTCATTGTTTTTGTGACTATATATATTTTTTCCCTTTTTATTGGGACATTTAGCATCATAATTCTAAATTACCTTTCAATGGAAGAAGTAATTTTTATATATTTTCCCTATACCATACACTTTTCAGTATTACAAGAATCATCTTTATACTTATAAGATTTATCCCATGTTTCTTCCCATATTTAGAAATATAAGAAGTCAAATCATATTTCCTTTATTATCTTTGTACCCTAAAAAATATGAAATTTCATTCTTCTATTATTTATTGTGTTTAGGATTTTGACATTTTCCACATTGTTAATAAAATTTTCTAATATTTGGGTTGTAATTATTTTAGGATATCTCAATCTATCTCTTATCATGTTATGTTTTTAATATGGATAGTTTCCACATTTCTAATGGAAATTTGTTTATCTTGGTCCTTTAAGGTTTCATCCATTAATATAAAAATGTTAACATGACTAATGTTGATAATAAGTAAATTATCATTAATTATATTTAAAATATTTAACCTCATGTTTTCTCACATTATAACCCAATAATGATATATTATATTTCCTATCACCAAAATTTTATCAGACTCATTTCGATATTTAAAATTCAGATTAACTTTTATAATTATTACTTTATCCTATGTTGGTCTCATAATTATTAACTCAATCCATATAATTGGGATCATAAATTACCATAATCATTATAAAAATATTCAATACCATATGATAATTGAATCATATTCTCTCAAAAACCAAAATATCCTTCCTAAAAAAACATCAATCACTCAAATAATAATGTAAATTTTTTGTATATACCCAAATCATAAACTCTATAAAATATACCTCTACCAAAATCTATTTGAATCGATAATACATTAAACCAAAATTATATTACATATTCTGCAAAAACAACTCCATATTTCACACTAAAGTGGTATTATCCACTAGTCAATATATATCATAATCTCAATTATTTCATTAATATCATGAAAAATATCATGGATCAATTTTCAATCTAAAAGATACTAATTACTCTTTAAATTACTTCTTTAAAATTATCCTCCCTTTATCTTAAAATCACATATATATTAAAATTTATATTTATCCATAAATAAAATATCTTTTCTTCAATATTTATCCCAAAAAATATAACAATGTAATAAAATTATGTGTCGTGGTTATTAATATCATTTATTATGTTATCCTTAACTATAAAGTAAAACTATTAAAGATAAATCCATTGGTGTCTCACAAAATCCTAATAAATTTTATAATATACAAGAATATCATTGATAAATATCAATCACAAATGAAAATGTCTTAGAGTCTCATGAAAATATCAATCTCACTATATAAGGTATGAATAAGAATGTTACCTTTTCCATCATAATAGGAAAATAATATGGTTTTGAACAATTTAATTATGCCCCCTTATTCACTTATAATAAAAAGTGGTTTCTAGATAGAAACTATTCTCAACAACATTAAAATGATCATATTTCAAGGAAATTTTAAAAACAAAATTGTTATAAAAATATAAGAAAAATTATGAAAACACAAATATTAATTTTTCATATATTGTGATACCTTTATTTAATCCTTAGATACTTCTAGTTTAGTTTAGATTTAATTAATTTAGATTTTATTTTACTTCATAACTTACTCTAATAATGTAATTTTTAAATAAATATTTTATAATGGTTCATAGAGTGAATGTGATTGAAAAAATAATACCCCCAGGAATGTCTCACTAGATGTGAAGTATTATTCCCACTCAATAAGAATTTTAGTGATTATTGATTCAATTATCAATGAACATTTTCAGGTTGATTAAACATATGTGAATTTGTTCCAAAACCACTTCCACATTCCATTATCTAATAGTGATATAATTTCTATTAAAAACCCATACTAAATACTTTACTATAGTGTCGTGATGGGATCCTTTAATTATACTTGTTCTACTGATTTTCACCTACATTTTCTTATCGTTTTCCCTAAACAAAAATGTGAATTATTAACATAACATTATATCATATACATATTAAAAAGGTTATATATAAAAATAAAATTATGATCAACATTAACTTAAAAACCATTAAATCATCCTTAACAACCACCAAAATCACTATGGATATCTAAAAATTTCCTATAATTCCAATAGTGATGAATCCGACCTGAACTCCCAGATTCGATGCACATAGAAATGTGATTTACATATATTATAATATACTAGTTGTAAAATCATTCATTGATTACAAAATAAGAATCAAATATTTTTTTTTTCATATAATGGATATTTTTCTCGGTTTAGATATATAGGGAATTTGGGGAAAACAAACACTAGTGAAGGTCATGTTCCATGTATAAAATTATTATTATTTATTATATAAAAAACTACTTAATCATTAATGTGTTTTAAATATCTCTTATAAATTATTTAACATTTTCAATACTTCTAAATATGTCTCATGTACTACACTTATCTAAATAATGGTGAAATGGAAACATAAGAATTTGTGTGCTCAAATGATTTCCAATTGTATTATATAATATAAGTAATCATGTAATAAATATTATAGAAATATTATAGTAGAAAAATTTAAACAGCATTAATAAATAATCATCATAAAATTTAAATCAACCTATATCCATTATAACAAATAAAAAATTGGTGTTAATAATACTATCCGCATACAGATGTAATAAATAATGTCAAAAATCAATAACATGTTTTCAATTACCAAATACAAGATAATATGTTTTTCATCAACATCACCATCATGACATATTACTAAATTGCGTATTCATACACCAAATACATAATCATGTCTTGTATCATGAGACTTATCAATGAATTTATGTGTTATATAATGTTGGGACCCACCCATGATATGATTATCTCCAATTAATTCATGATAAGAGTTATTGAATATATTCATATAATTACATAATGAATCTCTTACTAAATAAAAACACGGATACACATATAATGAAGAATTCACAGTATGAGTATGTGATCAATCTACTCTATCAGTTAATAATCATTAAGAATTTCATTAATTTTCATGATGTTAAAAAATATAAAAAAATCATAGAAAACATTATCCAATAAGATGTATGTTAAATGATATGTTCGATATATATTGAGAAATGGGTATAAAAATAACAGAATACTGGAATTACAAGATTATAAACCATCCAGATAAAGAATGTGGATGAATTCAACTTAACGTAACCCTAGAAGTAAGAAATATTTTAAAAGTATTTATATAGTAGGATTTTTATATTTATGATAAAATTATATAATAACACATAATATAATAGTAGAGTAGAATCTAGAAAACATGTGTTAAATAATTTCATTGAAAATTCACACCTCAATGAATGAAAATTAAGTTACCTAGATCATTACTATTAGAGAAACAACTAAATAAAAAACAAAATGAATAAGGGAACTTTATTTTTCATGTAAATCCTAGGAAATAGATGGTTAATGATACAGATATATACATTGTAATTGAATACACCATACTAATAACACATGGTGCAAACAAATAATTATGTCATATCTATTAGAATTGATGCTAATAGATGCCTAATTAATTTAAAAACATTTAAATCCAAACCTATTAAAATATAGGGATTGAAATTGAACACAAATTTCCATTATTAAATTAAAATTCTTGATATTTTATCTAAAATAAGTAGTAGGTACACCCCATAAATGGAATTATATACATAATACAAAATATTCCTTGAAGTTAAGAATCTGAGATAAAAAAAATTAGCTTATCCAAATCAATTATTAACTTACAGAGAACATCTAGAATAATTAAATTATATTCACTAAATACAAACTGAAGAGCCATATTCTTAACTGTATTCATTTATACTCCACATTATTAATAATTATTTAAAAAAAATTTGGTTACTTTTTACCAATTTTTTAAAATGGGTCTAGGTAATCTATAACCCATTGAAAAGTTTTTGTAATAGTGGTGTTG
Organism: Viscum album; assembly: GCA_963277665.1. Classification (NCBI taxonomy): domain Eukaryota; kingdom Viridiplantae; phylum Streptophyta; class Magnoliopsida; order Santalales; family Viscaceae; genus Viscum; species Viscum album. Next base: position 1,082,546,187 of record OY728136.1, on the reverse strand, counting down.
GAATATACTTTTATTCAATTTTTATAAAATTTAGGTATTATAATATATTATAATATATTTTTCAATAATTATTATAACGATATAATTTCATTCCATTTTTTTATGATCAATGATTTTGAAATCAGTAATGGTCATATTTCAGTGTTTTTAATCAACAAAGAGTGATTTGTTCATTAAGGAGTTAAAATTTGATATAACATATCTATACATAAAAATCATTATTTATATTTTTATATCATATACAACTATTAATTATGTTTCCATATTAATTAAGGATATATATTCATTGTATCGTCAAATTGGGTTGTTTAACCAACCCAATCAGGAACATACCCTTATTTAATGAATGAATATGTGGTATATTTTCTTGATAAAAATTTAAGAGTAGAATAATGATATTATTTATTGTCTATAGATTCAATATATAATAATTATAAATCAATATTATAATTTGTGATTTATATGATAAATATTACTAAATTTGAATAAACTATTATCCTCTTAGTACAATTATTTTGAATAATTAAGTTAATGATTTCCATGTCTTAATCATACCATTAATAAGTTATTTAATATGAAAATAAACATATTTTTTAAATGAAAATTATATTTTCATAAAAATATATCATTAAATCAAACAATGTATGGAGGTCATGGAAAATGAAACACATTATGTTGTCGAGGAGGTTGTGACCACAACACACAAACAATACTTTATTTTTTCTTAATAGATGGCGTATATGAATAAAATATCATTATACCATTAATATAGTATCCATAAATTATATAAATGATATTAATATCAATATATTTCTATGTCTAGAATAAATTTGAAATGGTATGATTGATAAGAAAAACTATGTACTTGATAACACTCACACCAATTCTGGAATTTTCCTTGGAAGTATCCCTGAATTTGAAGGTTATAGGCTATCATTGAGTGACCGGTGGATTATTTTCATGTGATAGGGTTATCAAGAGAGTAAAATGTTTTATTAATATAGATATTATAATTATATTCATGTGTTGAAGTTGTATTTTTTATTGATTTTATAATTGAGTGAAATGGTAGCTTTTTGAATAACCAATACATTTTAATTAATATAAGTCTAACGACCCAAGATTGATTTACATAGAAATTACATTACATTTTTGGAATAATTAAAAAATGACACAAAAATAGGCCCAAATATTTTATTAGAATAGTTCCTTTGTAAATAAGAAAACATAAACAACTGGTTCATAAAACATCTACATCATCTCCTTCTTTATCCTTCATTACTAGAAGCCCCTTCTAAAACATCTTAAATAATGACCTTCTACAAATCCTATAGAAAATGAAACTTTAAAAGGGTTAGATAAAATAATTAGTAAGGTTTTTCATCAAAACTATCTTACAAAACATAAATATAATAATGTAAAAACATTAATATAAAATTTAAAAAATAACATACCACATTTAACATATACATAAATTTTGAGTCATGATATAAATCTTGGTAGTTTATAAGGAATAAATCATAATGGAATCACAATCAATGAGAAAATAATATTGGAATAAAATATGAATTTTTGGAAAAGAATTAGGCACATAATATTATTTTTATAGTAGCCAGGGCATTTCTTCTAAGACAATCATAGTTGATAGAGTACCTTAATGAACTAAGTTTACTTGTCGTTATAACCATTTATTACTGAATCAGATTTAATTGTCATTCCAGTCCTATATTAATAAACAAAATTTACTTGTCGTTCCAATCATGTCCATCTCATGAGATATGAATCTTAACCCAATGTATTTGAGGTATATATAGTTCCCCCCCATCTCTAAATAAAATCATTCTTACATGTTCCACAAAAACATAAATCATTCATCATAGCATAACCGAAGAAATAAAATGTGTTTCTTAAACATCAGTCAGTAAAAACATAATCAATATAAAATATCATTCCCTAATTAAAACACTAAATTAATATTAATAATAGGGATAGAAACATAACCCTATTTAAAGAGTATAATCTTAGTTGAAAATAATTTCCATAAAACACTTGAACATTATTCTTAAGTAAAATATCTTTTCTTCTTCAAAAATGTTTCCTTTTCTGAAAATGTCATGAAATTTTAAAATAAAATAATTTAGTTGAAAATAAAATTGAAATATTATAAATAATTCTTCATAGAAAAAAGGCATTATGAAAGAATAAATACCCATTCATGTCGTGTAATTTAAAAAAACATTATCCTCGTACTTTTATCGGAGAATTCAAAAGGTAAATCATATGGTAAACAAAAGAAATATCACATCCCAATGGTGTATTAAATGTCATAAATGGGTAAAAATGAATTTAAACAAAAATATAAGAATAGTATATATTCTATGAAACCATTTTTAGAAAATATGGACATGGATGATAAATGTACCTCCAGTAAATACTTACATATAATCAATCTCGGATAAAAATGAGATTGAAAAATTTTCCTCTACCTTAGGTCTGATATGCTTCAAATTTATCAAAAAAAATTTTATAGTGGGATTAAAAATATTATAAACTTGTAACATAACTATAATAATATTTATGATATCAAATATTATTCTCTTGTGACTTTATATTACCCTTTCATTTATCAATTTCTTGTTAATTCAAATTTTTGGGTAATAATCATTTTATTTATCGTACGTGTTTTGACATGTTATTCTTGATCTTATTACATAGATAATGATTTAATTACTTCCAAAATATTAAACATTATTTATAGATCATATATATTTAGTATATAAATATATATAAAATATAGATAAAATAAATGAAATACACCATTCATGGAGACGATAGGTCGTACGTATGCATGAACATTGTTTACATTTCCTTATTGAATTGAATGGAAGAATGTAAATGTCATATATATATATATAACTTAATACAATAGAATTATTATATTTTATATTTAATTCTTATTTACTATATATTCTTTATAATAATTTTTGAGTAGGTAACTTAGAAAATGAATCTCATCCCGTCGTGGAGATGGTAGGATGTACGTACGCTCGAGAGACCATATCATTCACTTAATGGGTAAATGGTATTTAATTACATGGTATATTAATTATAAATAAAAATTATCATGTTATATTATTTAAATCCATTATGGTAACCCTTATACCCATCCAAATTAAGTATTTCTGAATAAAAAATTACACCACAACGTGGAGACGACAAGCCGTATGTTTGCACGCATGGTGATATTGTTATTTATGATGGATAAAATGAGGTTTAAATTTTTACAATAATTATCATAACACCTCATAATGTATAAGATATTATATTTATATCCTTACTAAATTACAAACATATGAAGAGGAAGTAGAAGAAGAAAATAATTTTGAAAGAGGTGATAAAACAATAACATATTTTTCGAGTATCTCTATTTGATTTTCAAAACATGTCTCCCTGGGATGGCTTTCCTACCAATGTGTGGACTCTAGAAGGAAGGTAGGGATGTTTGGAGCTTATTTGATAAGAGGTTGGATGAGAAAAGGGGATTGAAAGGTGTGACTTAGTGGGTAGAGGTGGTGGCCTTTTATAAGAGGGAGGAGAGGTACTTTAGGAAAGTCTTTAAATATTAATTTATTATAAATTTATTTCAGTTTATAATGGTCCCAGACTCATTTATTTCAAAGATAATTAGAGTATCGGTGTAAATAATCTCATCCAATAATATTTATACATGTTTTGATTTTATTTTAATCCTTATAGTTGGATTTATCCTTATTTAATCTGTTTAATTTTATTTGTGGTATTAATATTCCAAATAATAAATTGTTATAAATATTTACTTATGTATATTAAATTATCCATAATTGGATAATTTATGAAATTTTTTATCATATAATTTTCAATTTTTAATTTTTAAATATTTTTTGGTTTTTAAATAATTTATTAATATTTTTTTATAAAATATAAATATTGTTAATTTTTACACTCTTTATTTAGTTGAAAATAAATAAAATAAAAATTAAAGATAAATTAGAAATAGAATATTTAATACACTCCTAACATGTCATAGTCACTTATAAAATTCTTGTCAAAAATTAATTAGTTCGTATTATATTTATTTTAATATTTTTAAATCCATTTATTTTATATTTATATTAATAAAATATTTCCTACAGCACCATTGTTTCATAATTATTGTTTAGTATTTAATATCTCAAAATTCTAAATAAATTAAAATGATGTAGATAACTTTATTATATTTTTTAGATAATTTATTTTTGAATTTTGACCATTTTTATCACTATATTAAAATTTTTATACTTATAATATATAAGAGAGTGACATGTTGTCACTTTCATTTATTTTAATTATAATTACATCACTTTGATGGAAAAAATTCCATTAATTGAATCAATTCTAACCCTTATGTGATATTTTCAGACTTTAATTCATACAATAATATTTTTTCATGTCTTTGGGTAATTTTATTATCTTTATCATATTGGTTGTCACCCTAATTTACTCGATTTACTTTTAACTATGGTAAATAAAAATTATCGTAGTTACTATTCATAATATCCAAAAAATAAAAGAAACATATAAACATAACTTGGACCCATTTAATCCAAATATGGAATCCATTTTTCAAAATTCAGGACAAAAACGTTGTACTAATTAAATTATAATTAATTCTCAACTAGAAAGCGAGGCTTTAAGAAGTAAAAAACTATCAAAATATTGACATATGTTTAGGTCCAATATAAATGTGATATTACATACAATTACTAAAATTGGAGTAAATAATAAAAATATAATCCAATTACACATTAAAAAAATTAAAAAGATAATCTATCTATATAAATAAATTTTATGAAAATGCAGTTTTGAATTAAAATGCAGTATTTTTCACTATTCATTGAAAATCAAATTTTATCAGAAAAATACAAAAACATAAACCAATGTTACCTCATTAAAATAAGACATTTTTATCAAATAAAATATATAATAGTTTTAAAAAGTAGATTTAAATTTATTGTGGCAACAAATGGCGGTAAAACTAAATTTTAAAAAAATAGTTCTTTTATATGAAAAATTGAATATGTTCTTATATCATGCTCTAGATAAAACATAAGATTTTTTTAATGTTATTTGAAATTAAAAATTTCGTTAATGTTATTCATAACAACGAGTTTATATCTCATTATATAATAATATTTTTATAATATATCGTCGTTCAGTCATACTCAGTATTGCGTACAACACAAGCTATCGAGGATGGTCACTTTTTAGTGTAATGCAAGCCAAGTTAGTGTTTTATTTTGTGAATTCTTCCTTTGGTGTTACATTAAAAAAATCCAAAAAATGTTATTTTATAAAATGAATTAAATCTATACTCTGTGTAGCGTGAAATGAATTCTACCAAAAGAACATGAAACTGTGTGTAACACAAGCCAAGTATAGTGTTGCATATACTGCAAGATAATACGGTGTTGCATATAGAAGAATATAATCATGGTGTAGCATAAAAGAGAAGACATCAATGAAATTAAAAATATATATCTCATAATATATCGAGTTGTTACATTATACCCCCCTTAAAATGAATTTCTTCCTAGAAATTCATTTGGGATATAAATGGTTTACTACATGAACGTTTCTTTCATTGAAACCATCATCGTAAAAAGGAATAAAAAAACATCATTTTAAAATGGAAAGTTAGAAACATAATAGTTACACTAGGTAAGTCGTCAATTTATTTGAACATTGTAGAACATAGGTGGGAAGTGAAAAAATGGATACGGAAGAAAAATCATTACATCATGTTCTGATGGATAGTGATATATAAGAATGTATAGAAAAAGTTACCAACTAGAAAGCCATTAATATGTGATGATTTGCGAGACCATATGATTCATTGGATAAGAAGGTACTAAGATAATATTTTTTGGTTTTCAAGATCCTTTCCCTAGAGTTGAGGAATTTTTAATGAGAACAAATACTTACTTGATTTTGGTATAATCTCATCGTTGTTCGTGCCTTAAAAAATTTCCACTTCCTCTCTTAATTAATGAAATGATGTTGATTTTTTAATTCTAGAAAAGTCAACAGATCAAGCGATATAATGATAGTTCATTCTATTTGCCTCAATTAAAAGGTTAGAACAGGAAATCAAATATGCATAAGTCCACCTATAGTGAGATAAAACATTAATATAACAAACATCAAACAAAATATAACTTATACTATCCATAAATGGATAAAATTACAATCCTTCCAGAAACTATAAATATAATTCTTTAGAAAAATGTGAACTAAATTGGAATAACATTTATCTCCCATATCTCATACGGTAGTTCTTTGTTTTGAAATTTATAACATCTGAATACCTTAATCATGTATTCTATTGAAACATGTTAATAACATGAATTATCATAGAACCATAGTGAAAACATGTATTTTGTCAAAATTTACTCTTTCCACACACAGGAAATACAAAAAATTATATATACTCAAACCATGATATCACTTTTTCCTTATATTAGTCATGAGGCCATTAACACTATCAAACATATCATTATCTACTTATTCCATCATTATGAACATATCACATGTTTTCCAAAAGTATATAAATAACTTTTAATGTTTACCGATATCATTCAACGTATACATTCAAATACTTATGGGAAAACAATAGTCTAACAGTCCTTAGATGTTTCTTAATTACTTAATATAATAAAATTACTTATACAACATTATTCTTGATAATCATGTAATAATTCCACTAACTTCATAAACCATTGACCTAGCTTCATCTTTCTATTCCATAAAACAACTTTCATCTCATATATCATTTTTAGTCTCTTAATTTTAATCAATATAAATATTACCCATATGACCTTGCTAATTCTCTTCATGATATTTTCACTTCAGGAATAGATTTTCATAATGCTCGTAAATTCCACATTTAAAACATTTAACCGCCTTTGATGTCATAGAAATACTATTATCCTTGTCCATTGTGTTAATTGATACTTTTACTTTGTAATTAATATCTTTTTGACCTTTTTTTCTCACTGAAATAACTTACAGTTCATTTGAAACATTCTCCTTGACGCCTCTTCCCACATGATTTACATGAGCAAAATTGAACTTTCTTTCCTATATAATCACCATGAAACAACATATTTCTCTAATTTTATGGGTTAGTAAACTCACCAATGTTGAGATTATTGATCATATTATGAGATTTATGATTAGGCATAATAACGATGTTTCACCTTCCAACTCCCACATAATTTGTTTTCTCATGAAGAATATCATTCCATTGTCCATCATTTTCTCCATTAAGATAAATCCTTATGTTTCCAGCCATTTTATAAAACAGAAAAAGAATAGTGTGAGAGGAAAAAATTGCCACAACCCGGCACCCGAGGCTCGTGTTGTGACGAACCCAGGCCCGACATCTATAGGCTAGGGGTTGGAGACTAGCACCGAAAGGCATATTTCCTAAAACGGGTTGAAATTTTATTTAAACCTATACAAACACGAAGTTTTAGAACACAACAAGAAGTAACTGTGAAGTAAATTGTTACACCAATAGTGTGCTAAAAGTATAGAGGCTGGAATACCACCCCAAATTAAAGAGTACAAGTACAACTGAAAAGTAAAAAACAACTGAAAAGGTGAAAGGAAGCTCCTTGATCATCCACCACAGATCCTACCTGAAGGGTAGGTACAGCTCATGATTAGTAGTCCCTGCGTCACATCCCACCAAACGGTCCACCCTAGATCCTACATAAAGGGTAGGTACAACTCACGATCAGTAGTCCCTGCATTACATCACACCAAATGGTCCTCCTTCGAGCACTATCTAGTTCTAGCCCCATCATCCTCGATCAATCTCATACATCGTCTGTACAAGAAACTATAAGGTTTGGGGGAATCCCATGAAGGGGTGAGTATAAAGATACTTAGTAGGGACCCCAACACCCTGTAGGTCTCCTAATATTACAGAAGGTAAAACCTCAAATCATGAAGAAAAAGTACACAACACAAGTCAACTCACACAAGGTATCAGTTTAGGTAACAGATAGATGGGTTATCACATTATCAAACTCCTCAACTGGTAGAGAAATCATCCTCTATTGAGTACAGCGGGTCTGTCCGGACACACAGAGCCACGTCCCACTAACCTAGAACTGTTGTGGTACCCATCCCTGAAGGGTACCATGGGAATGCAGGGTCACACAGAGCTTCTTCCCATATTGGCCAAACTGAGGTACTCTTCATGTCAACTATCATGGGTCTTCTTGGTCACACATAGCTTCTCCCCTCCATGGGCCTGTTGGGCCACACAGAGTTGCTTCCCACTAGGCCAATGGTCGAGCAGTCTTCAGGTCTAAGCCATCCGTAGGGTTCTATGCATTGTATGCTTGGGAGAACCACTCCTTAAGACAATTTCCACATCTTGATATCCATGGAATTCACCACAAAGTATACCAGAAAATCCATATCCTCACGAGATTACCACAGCCGCAAATGAATTGTCAATAAGATGCACGGTTTGCGAGATACGAGCATTTCAGTGCCGAGGGCCAGGTTGGATTTGTATATGATCCAGCCAGGCCATGACCAAACATTCTCCAAAACTCTGGTTGAGTGCCTCAAAAAGGGCCGCCTTGTCCTAATGATCCTGATTCCACAAATGGTTCGTCAAATGGACATCCAGTTTAGAAGTTAGGGATTTTTTTTGTAATAAGATGACATTGGGTCCGGGTCCGGTCCGCCTCGGTCGGACCATCCTAACCCGGTTCGGCATGGGCGAACACAGACTGAATCGACTCCGACCTAACCCGGGTCAACCTGGCCCGCTAGGCCCAACTCGACCCTACTGGGCCGCGGGTCAGGCTACTGGGCCTTGGGGCGTCCCACTGGGAGGCGGGTCAGTCTGCTGGGCTGACCTGGTGGTGTCACCTACCTGGCAGTGCAGGGCCCCGTCAGTGGGTCAACCTGAGGGTGTTGACCCCCCCCCCCATGGGTCTGCCATGCCACGGTCGATGGACGGCGATCTTGCTACCAGGTTCTTCGCTGGTGCACACCCCATCCACCATCTTCCAGTCAGACCGAAGACCCCCTTCTCTTGTCGCGGCTATCGCGGGCCACGTACGTGCTGCCGCGTGGGCACGCCACTGGGGTCACACCACACCTTCGCTTCGCCGACTCTGTCGTGGCGGGCCGATGTGTCAGCTGACCTCTACTCTGGTCACCGCGGCTAACGAGCTGTGACACTCCTTGTTCATTGGCGGCGTGCGATGGTGCACCGCTCCCCCACTACCATTGACCAATGACATCCTCTCCGATGATTGTCGCGGCTTTTTGTGACGGACTCCTCTTACGGCATGCGTCGATGCATTATCCACCATGTAGCCAACAAGTATCGTTGTGCTTTTGGTTTTCTATGGAGGCACAAGGATGTAAGAAATATAGTGGAGGGTTCGGGCTGCATTCATTAGGCCTGTGCCCTCCGCGTTAGCTCATAAAATGAGGGTGTTAAGGGTTTAATTAAAATTGAATTAAACAACAAGATAAACTCCCACAATATTTAAGACTACAACCTCCTACAATGATAAATGAATCACGAGTCAACCGGTTAGTTGATTGACCCACGTTTTTCGTATAATTTTACGAATGGGGAAGAGGGAAACAAAACATGAAAAAATGAAATTACCCCTACCTTGTAACCCATTGGAGAGGGTCCACGACTTTAAGGTGGATCATGATCTTCGTTTCTACATCTGGTTCCCAATGACGGCTGAGCAGGTCAGAGGATGTCAAATCCTTCAAAATTATATTAAATAACCTACACTTTCACAGTGGTGCAGGGTCGATCCACAGATAAGGTAGGTGAGTGAATTCTGTGGTTTTAAAACTAAAAACCTCACTGTTGTCAGCAATGAGGTAAACATCTTTAAAGTTATATTCACTTTTAATTTTTTTTCTTTAAGCAATGAGAGTAAATCAAATACTAGAATTTTAATGAACTAAAATCTATAGTTAAACTAGAATAAAAAAAATATAATAAAGCAGCAAGGTTGAAGGAGATGATCAAATGTATTACATGAGAATTACAAACTACTGGCTTTAAGTACATCTTCCCCACTACACTTTATTGAATATTCCTAAAAAAAGGTGAAATGACTCCCTCGCCAAGAAACTCAACCCACATTAAACTGATTTTAGGAGTTCACCACACTAAATTTAGTTAAACTTCTTGAAAATAACAAAATGATAACATTCGGAAATAAACTTTCTGTAAATTATGAATGATAAAACATTAAATATTTGAAAATATATTCGATAACTACCTCTCTAGTTAATATAGAATTAATGAATTAAGAAAACAATTGATGTGTGAAGAAATTAAATAGAGAATCATTAATCAATCTCTCCAATTTATTAAGATTCTGAAAAATATAGTGTGAATGAAGAAGTTTAAAAGATTAACTAATAGAATTGAATTCTCGAGCTAAATCAATTCATCCTTTGATCATATCAATTAATTAAATGAAAAACAATCGATTACAGGGTACTGTGAAATTAAGCACAATAAGGGAAAAGAACTCCCTTAGTGATGCTCTTCTCTCGGGCTCCATGGCATCCATCTCTCCACTTTGACTTTAGTGCTCCTCCTCGGAGTCTGCTCTCAGATGAATGGGATTGGGGAGTCAAGAATGGGAGTCTCCGCTTTCGTCTGATGTGATCATGGAATGACGAATGAGCATCCTTCCATTTTTAAATTCTGATGCATCTCTGTTTTTATACCTTCTGTCATGTACTTCATGTCACCACTCACTTCAACCGACATTAAAAGTCCCTCGGTTGTGCACCACACACATGTGTTTTTTCGCGACAGGCATGTCGCACTAATTTTTCTCATGTAACTAACTCCCACTGAGTTAGTTGTGTGAATCTAGACATATACGCATCCTCTAAATGAACCTACATAATTAAGAACAGAGAATAATTAACAAAAATGTTAATTGTTACAAATAAATAATTATCTACTTAACTAATTTAAGATTGATTGTTTTTTAATTTAGTTTAATAGTTATGTATTATAAATTATTTATTTTATACTATTTAGAACTATGATTAGATTATTTAATTTGTTACATTACATTATTTATTTTGTTATAAAAATTTTATAACATTACTTAAACAACATTTAAGTTATTATTTATAAATATTTATAATTAAACAATTTTAGAACTATTTAGATAAAATATCAATTTATATTAAAATATTTAATTTAATTATTAATGTTATTATTAATTAATAATAATATTTATATGTTAATTAATAATGATTTTACAAACATAATTTATTTACTTTTTATTAGCAACTTTATTATAATATTTTAAGTATTATTTTTGGATAAGATTAATTAGTTTTTTAATCTTCTTCCTCCCCCTAATTTCAGTGCACATGGGAAAGAGTTTTGACAGCTTCCAGTAGAATCCTCCATGCACAACGGCCTTATAATCCTCTAGCGACGTGGCGAGGTCAACAGGATTGACTCCCCTTTAGCGGACCAGCAGCATTCTGCCCATCCAGCAAAACAGTGGCGACGAGATCGGGTTCAACAGCGTCGACATCTGCTCTAGTGGGTTGTGCGGTTGTGGTTTCTCTGTAGACTCTGCCTTGTCTCACAGCACGGAAGGTGGAGGCTCAGTGACTCGGGATAAACGCTAGTAGACCAGCAATGCAGTTCCATGGCTTTGACGGCTCGACAATGGATATCCTGCAATCAAGCCCCAACCTCATCCCTTTAGCTCAGATCTAATGTTGCGGGTTTGCTTGGAGTTTGGTTGAAGGAAGGTCCAGGTGGCGTAGGAAATCAGATATGGTGTGACTTTGAATTCTAGATGATTTCAGAAGTGAAATGGCTGAGAATCTGAAGTCGGGTAGAGATGATAACGTCATCCATGGCTAGAAATATGGTGACACTTTAATGGGTTGATACCGTTCAAAAAAGGTGAGAATGTGATGGATTGCAGCAGCACTGTTTTGCGAAGTGGTGAATGAGATGCGGTACCACAGGGATGCGAAATTCGTTTATAGTGTCTCCAGAAAAAGTGAAAATTCTAAGAGTGTCACGGTGGTAGAGAAACGATGCCTCAAATGGAAATGGTGTGTGAGGTTATGGTGGAACCGTGAAAGGAATACAATGCAAGAGACACAATGAGACAGTAAAGTGGAATTGACGGTGGCACTGGTGTTAATGGGTTGTTGTGAAACCATAAAGAAAACAAAGTTTCAAGGGAAAAAACATGAAATGGAAACAAAAACAATGCGTGAAGAGATAGTGGCAAAGACACAGTGAGACAGTGAGAAAGAAAACCTGTAGCAGGAGACACCGTAAGAGGAATTCAGTGAGACAATAAAAGTAAGAAATGCTTCCACCATGAAATAGACACGGTGTGTGATGGCACTGTGATAGGGGTGAAACCGTGAACCTTTAAAATATAAATTATAAATAAATTAAGACTTAAATAAAATATGTACAAGATCATTAATAAAAACTAAATCATAATTAAAATAATTGAAAGTTTAATTATGTCATAAACATTAAAAAAAATAAAACCATTTAAACATAACTATAATTGGAACTTTTCTAACTGTTAAATAAAGAAACGATTAAATTATTATGAGTAAATATTAAATTAAAATAATTAAAAAATAGAGTTTAATTATTTTTAAAAGCCTATTGTTTCAAATTAATTAAGTTAATCAGGTAACTATTATTTTATTAATCAAATTATGATAATTAATTGACATGATGAATTTAAATAAGAGTAGAACCTAAATTAATAAATAATGAACTGTTTAATGGAATAAAATATTTAGATTCTGTCAAATTAAATTAATTAATTTTAAAAAATGAAATGCTAAATTAAAACTTTATTATCTAAGTGAAAATGCAGATTTAATTAATTAGAAAATTAATGTAAAATTATTAACTATGAAAAACAGAAACAAAAATCTAATTAAAATGAATTTAGACTATAAAATAACGTAAAACATAAATTAACTAGTTAAAGACATAAAACACAAGATTAACTATAAAAGTTGATAAATTCATAGATTTATTTAAAGAAACACAGAAGTGTTAATATATAGTATAAAGTACAAAAATTACCAACTAAAGCATTAAAAATTAATAAAAATGACGTTGCAAAACATGTGTTTTTAAGGCCACATCAAATTCCCCCACACATAAACATTGTTTTTACTCAAACAACCCCATGTTAAAGTATGATATTCATGATTTTTCTCAAAATGTAACATGTCTAGTAAATTGAAACAATGGACAGAAACATGTCATTAGGCTTAGAAAATAAATTTATCATATGAATCTTACTTAGAACAGATAATCAAAGGTATTCAAGAGAGTAATGAATCAACAATAAATGAAAGTTTCATGCCTCCTATGTGGTTCTTCTTAGTGGCTAACATCAATACAAGATATTTTCCATAGACCAAGAATACCAAAAGGTAAAAGTTTTGTGGAATTAAGAACATAACAGTAGGAACATTATACTTTGACCTTTTCACCTAGGTTCCAAAAATAAATAAATTTTTCAGTGAATGAACTCAATGATACAACCTAAATGACTCCCATATAAACCAATTGACCCATTCTTCATTTGGGGTTCATCATTTCCCTCACCTTAATGAACTCATTTTTGACCCTAGACATGTTATTAAATCTTTCAATTCCATGTATCATTGTGTTAAGCACTATGCATATGCACTTATTCAAAGTGTATAGAGGGCTTAAAGTAAACAAAAATGTATCTAGAATCTAGGGTGTTAGAGACTCAACGTGGGATACCAGATGCCCAAATTACTCTAGTTTCAAAATTTTTATATAAAAACAATTTACATTGGCTAATTAAGATGATTAATTTAAATAAATAACAAAGAAGTTTGTCCCCTGTGATCAATTCAAACTTCCAATTCCAAGGATTATGAACAAAAATCCACTAACATATCACCCATTTCACTCTCAAGAGTAGTCCCTAAACCAAGATATCTATTCAATCACCAAGTAAAACCACTCAACAATCATTCAATATCATTAATTTCAGTTTCAAAGAAATTATTAACTACCATCAAGGTACTTGTCCTAAGGTAATACCCATTTAAATACAGCGACCAGCCTAAAATTAAGAATGAATTTTGAAAAAAAAATTACCCATTTTTTACCAAAAATAATCATGTTGTTGTGGGAATTGATGGGTTTACAATTAGGCACATTTTAGCACAGTCAATAATTTACCCCACCCCCACACATAAAACCCAACATTGTCCCCAAAGTTGACATCTAAATATGAAGAAGAACAATTTTACAATTAAAGTTCAAAACATATTTTAAATTTAGTAGATTTATGACTTGTATAAAGGTCACATTAAAGTTCAAAAATATTGTTTTCCACAAAGTTAATTTAAATCAAGTTCCTTAGCATAAAACTTGTGGGTGCATAGTGAAAAGGGTGTAAGCATTTTAATGGATTAATTTCAATAATATGTTCAATAGAGTAGAAAATTGAATACTAGAACACCCCAACCTAAGATGATTTAATACAAGAATTTTTAGCCTGCATGTACCCCCCACACATCAGTTCAAGAAGTGAAATGGTTTCAATATAACAATAAAATTTGAATTTTCAGCCAGAGGCACAGGCAGATTTTTTATTTCAGTACCAAGACATGCAGTACAATTTTCATAACGTTCAAGAAATGCAACATAATTTTAAGTACACATGAAGTAGAATTTTTCTAATACAAGATAATTTTTATTAGAAAAAACAAGATCCGACATAAATAAAAAATGTTGAAGTACTTCAGTTACTAAATTCTTGTCCAAAAATGATCATGGGAATTCCACTTCTTTAATGACACAACAACATCATCCTAGAAACATAGAGCATGTAAACTAGGAACAAAAATCTAGCATAGACAAAGCAAACATAAGACAAATAATCATCTCATTATTCAACACTAAACATTACAATAATGGAAATAAAGAAAGAGAATGGGTTGACTCCCATGAAGCACTGAATATAAAGTATTCAATTAGATTTTATTTAATCACAAGTTTTTTTGTTTTATTGAAAACAAATTGGAAACCATGGGTTGACTCCCATGCAGTGCTAGGTTTACTATCCCCAGCCAGACTCACCTAGAAACTAACCATAGTCACTAGGTGGATGTGGTTTCATTAATAAAATCACCACATGTGTTTGGACCAATTATTTTTAACAGAAAGATGAGATTTGTGGTAAACAAGACTCAACACATTAATAATTAAATTCTAATTGCCTAAAATAACCCCTAAGAAGCACCCCTTAACAGTTGTGGGCATAGTGCTATCCACTTCCAGAATAAGTTAAGACATTTCAAGATTTGAATACACATGAAGAGAAAACATAGAACTAGGTACTCAAAGGGTGTGGCATTATTCTTAGAGCTATCTCTCATAACCTCAACCCTAACAGGTTCAAATTCAAGGGTGTATATGGGTGAGTACTAAATAGTAGGCTCAAGAAGAGATTCAATAGAGTGTTGAACAGAATCATACACAATGGAACTCAAGTCTAATTCTCCTTCTAGACTACTATCAGTATCATGAGAAGGCTTAGAACCCTTCATAGTTGAGGATGGAAGTGACAGACATGGAAGATAATTTCTTATATCACAAAAAGGTTCATGTCTAAGAATATTTTAAATCTATTCCAAAAGATCCTCATCTATTAACTAACACAGAACATCTACTACTTCTATCAAATCAATTTTGTCTAATTCAAATGTGTGCTCAACCTCTATTTCAAGTTAAAGTTAAAAAGGCACACTTTCTAATCCCACGTCATTTAAGTGTTGTAATTCAAGTTTAGGAGAAGAATTGTACAATTCAGTTTCCAAAAATTCAGTTTCCAAAAATTCAGTTTCCAAAATGTTCAAATTAAGACAATTCTCCTCAAGTTGGTTAAAACTTATTCCCATTTCATTGCAAAATGTTTCAGAAGATTGATTTCAATTAGAATAGGGAAATGAAAACTCGTTGGTTAGTCTTTCTTATAGTATCATTCCCTCATCCTCATCATCCAACAAAATTTCAGAATTTATTGGGTTTAATGGTTTAAAATATGAAAGAGAAGTGTTCAGTTCAAGTTCAAAAATTTCAGATTCTATGTTTTCCACCTTAAGGTTCTCTTCCAAAGTGTTCCCAATATTTTTTTCAGGCTCATTGTTTTAAACAATTGAGAAGTTGGGTGAAGAGTTTTTAACATTCAAATTTTCATTCTCAAAAATCTCTTTTACCCAAATTACTTCCTTTTCAAAACTCCAAAAAAAATGAATTTTCTCCAATGTAGGAATTATGAAGAGAACTAGAAATTCATTTTCAATCTATGTCAATCCTTTTTCAAAATTTTCTAACTCAGCAACATTAATTTTCATTATGGTGTCTTCATCAATGTGTTCTTGATTCAATGAGTTGGTTGTTTCTAGATTTAGTTTAACAGAATCATATTATTCAAAGATGATGGTTTCTTATCCCGTTCCACTATAACTTTCATCTTCCACTTGATTTTGAAATATTTTATAAAAATATTCTTTTTCATTTTCTTTAAATTCTTATTATTCTCTACCCATTTTTTGCAATTCAAAAAGTATGTTTTTGAATATTTTCATTTTTTATCTTTCTATTGAGAATCTCTAAGTTGTATTTCATGGGTATTATTTAACCATGTGTTCCAATTATTATCCCTAGAATCCGGTTTGGTTTCAATTAATTCAAGTTTATCTAGGAATTCAGGATTAGATTCAAACTTTTCATCATATTCAATGTAAACATCCTGTTGTGGCTAGTTGTAAATGCACTGCCGGGCAGTGTGTCAATAACTGTCACAACAAACATAGTATGGTCCAGTGAAAAAGTTTTAGCCTTCAAAACATTCCAATTTTAAAATAAAAACAATTGAGATTAAACACACAATGTTTCAAAGTTGATTCATAATTTAAATTCTCAACAAAAAAAATCAATGAAGCTCACCGTTATTTTTAAGGAATTTTTTTTTATTTTTTATTTTCTGTGTTTTTTTTGTTTTATTGATTTTTTTACTCTTCATTATAAACCTAGACTCCCATGATGTGCCTTCCCTGGCAATGACTTCATATTTTGAATAGGTTGAAGGTCATCACTGCCCTCATAATTATATTTAATAACCTACACTAGCACAGTGGTGCAGGGTTGATCCATAGAAAAGGCAGGTGAGTAAATTATAAGGTATTAAAACTAAAAACCTCACTGTTGTCAGTAATGAGGTAAAAATCTTTTTAGTTATCTTTACTTTTCAATTTTTTTATTTTTCTTTAAGAAATGCGACTAAATCAATTACCAGAATACTGATGATCTAAAAACTACATTTAAACTAGAATAAAAAAACAAAATGCTAGAATAAAGCAGCAAGGTCGAAGGAGCAGATCAAATGTATTACTCGATAATTAAAAATTACTAGATTAATCGATATCTTCCCCACTAAATAATATTGAATCATACCTAAAAAAAGGTGATAATTCTCCCTTGTCTAGAAACTCAACACACAGTAAATTGATTTTAGTAGTTCACCACTCTAAATTTAGTTAAACTGCTTGAAAATTATAAAATGATAGCATTCAGAAATAAAATCTCTGTAAATTACCAATGTTAAAAACTTAACTCTTTGAAAATTTATCCAAGAACTACCTCTCCAGTTGATCTTGAATTAATTAATTAACAAAACAATTGAGGTTTGAAGAAATTAAAAAAGATTCATTAATTAGTCTCACCAATTGATTCTGATTCTGAAAAATGTAGAGTGAATGAAGAATTTTAAAAGATTAACTAATAGAATTGAATTCTCGAGCTAAATTAATTCATCCTTTGATCATCTCGATTAAAGAAATGAAAAACAATCAATTACAGTGTACTGTGAAATTACGAACAAGAAGGGAAAAGAACTCCCTCAGTCATGCTCTGCTCTCAGGCTCCTTCGCATCCATGTCTCTAACTTAACGTCAGTTCTGCTCCTCAGATTCTTCTCTCATATGAATGTGATCGTTGAATCAGGAATGAGAGTCTCCGTTATCATCTGATGTGATCGTGGAATGACGAATGAGCATCCTTCATTTTTTAAATTCTATTGCATCTCTGTTTGTATACCCTCTATCATGTACTGCATGTCACCTCTCACTACATCTAACTTAAAAAGCCCTTCAGTTGTGCACCACACATGTGTGTTTTTTCACGACAGGAACATCACAATAATTTTACTCACATAAATAACTCTCGTAGAGTTAGTTGTGTGAATCTGAAGGTATACATGTCCTTTGAATGAACCTTCAAAATTAAGAACATAGAATAATAAATAAATGTTAATTATTTCAAATAAATAATTATCTACTTAACTAATTTAAGATTCAATGTTATTTAACTTATATTAATAGTTATCTGTTACAAATTATTTATTTTATTCTATTTAGAACTATGATTAGATTATTTAATAATTGACTTTACGTTATTTTTTCGCTATAAATATTTTATAACATTAATTAAACAACATTTAAGTTATTATTCAAAAATATTTATAAATAATAAATTATAGAATTATTTATATAAAATATTAATTTATTGTAATTTATTTAATTTAATTATTAATGTTATTGTTAATTAATAATAATTATTATAGTTTAATTAATTCTTCTTTTATAAACATAATTTAATTAATTCTTATTAGTAACATTATTATTATCTTTTAAGTTTTATATTTAGATCATATTAATTAGTTTTTTTATCTTCTTCCTCCACCTATTATCTGCGCACAAGGGGAGAGTTTCGATAGCTTCTAGAGGAAGCCTCATCGCACAACGGCCTTCTAATCCTCCAGCGATGCGGTGAGGTCAACGGGATCGACTCCCCTTCAGTGCACCAACAACGTCCTTCCCATCCAGCAAAACAATGACGGTGAGATCGGGTTCGACGGCATAGACATCAGCTCTAGTGGGTGGTGCGGATGTGGTTTCTCTCCAGACTCTACCTTGTCTCGTAGCACAGAAGGTGGAGGATCAGTGTCTCGGGATAAATTCTAGCGAACCAGCAATGCGGTTCCATGGATTCGATGGCTCGGAATTGGATTGATGCAATCTAGCCCCATCCTCAACCCTTTAGCTCTAATCTAATGCAGCAGGTTCACTTGGAGTTCAATTGATGGAAGGTCCAGGTGGCGTAGGAAATCAGATCCGGTGTGACTTCGAATTCTGGATGATTTTAGTAGTGAAATGACTGTGAATCTGAAGTCGACTAGAGATGAGAAGATTAGCAGTGGCTGGAAATATGGTGACACTATAAGGGGTTGATACAGTGCCAAAACAAGGTGATAAAGTGAAGGATTTCAACGTCACTGGTTTTCGAAGTGGTGAATGAGTTGCGGTACCATAGGGATAAGAAATTGGTTTGCAGTGTCTCCGTAAAAAGTGAAACTACAAAGAGTGTCGCAGTGGTTGATAAATGGTACCTCAAATAGAAATCGTGTGTGAGGTTATGGTGGAACCGTGAAAGGAATATGGTGTAAGAGACACGGTGAGACAGTAAATTGGTATTGACAGTGGAACTGGTGTTAAGGGGTTACTGTGAAACCGTAAAGAAACCACGGTTGCAAGGGAAAACGACATGAAATGGAAAAGGAAACATCACGTGAAGAGATAGTGGCAAATACATGGTGAGACCATGAGGAAGAGAACAAGTATAAGGAGACACCATAAGAGGAATACAGTGAGATAGTAAAACTAAGAAATGGTTCCATCGTGAAATGGACACATTCTGTGATGGCACTGTGACATGGGTGAAACTGTGAACCTGTAAAATAGACATAGTAAATAAATTAATACATAAATAAAATATGAAAAAGATAATTAATAAAAAAAACTAAAAATTAATTGAAACAAGTTCAACTTTAATTAAGTCATAAACATTAACAAAATAATAAAATAGTAAAAACATAACTAAAATTGGAACTTTTCAAACGGTTAAACAAAGAAATGATTAAATTATTAAAAGATAATATTAAATTTAAAAAATTATAAAATAGAGTTTAACTGTTTATAAAAGTATACTATTTCAAATTAATTAATGTAATCAGATAACTATTATTTAATTAATAAATTTATGTTAATTAATTATGTTGAAGAAATTAAACATGAGTAGAATAGAAATTAATAAATAATGAATTGTTTAATGGCATCAAATATTTATATTTTATTAAATTAAATTAATTTATATTAAATACATGAAATGATAAATTAAAAATTCATTATCTAAGTAAAAATGTATAATTAATTAAATAGCTAATTAATGTTAAATTATTAACTATGAAGAACAGAAACAAAAAATCTAAAAAAAAGCTTTTAGACTGTAAAATAAATTAAAACACAAATTAGCTAATTTAAGCCATAAAACACTCGATTAAGAATAAAAGTTGATAAATTCATAGATTTATTTAACAAAACACAAAATTGTTAATATATAGAATAATGTACAAAAATAACTAATTAAATCATTAAGAATTAATTAAAATGATGTGAAAAAACATGTGTTTTAAGGCCACATCAACGACACTCACATGTCATCCTTTAGTTCATGATTTGGTGTCTCCTGTCACCTCCCACTAGGATCGGCTCTGTCCTCTAAGGGTGCGGCATTGCGGCGCTCCTTCAACAATACGTTTCCTGGAGAAGCTGTGTCGATACCTCTCCCATGATCCATATATATAGGAGAGGGGGAGGGTAAGTAACGACATTGGAATTTTATTGGGCTCATCAACTAGGATGCTTCCTAATTCCCCAACGACATCATTACATAGGGTTTGTAGGTCAATCCATTTACTGTCTAGACACATCACTGGCCCCACCCCTTTTCTTGTTTCTTGGAGGATATGAAATAAAATAAAATAAAATATTTTATTTTTTTTCTTTTTAAAAGTCACAAAACATAAAATTTTCTTGGAACCTAATGCTATCAAAGTAAATCCTCCCTTAAGTGAATCTCGGCACTACGAAATCAACAGTTCCTTTTGGTTTTTAATTCAAGCAATGATACAAAAGCTAGAAAATGCCACTTGTGTATTTACTAAATAAACCTGAAAAAAAAAAGTTCAATAAATTAATTACGTTCACCCTGGACGCACACCGGTCAAGGTTAGGATCTGAATCAGGAGAACACACTCCAAGGAAATCGACAGTACCCTTGAATTTTCAAGCTGAGTTACCACTTAGAATTCATATATTTTACTATAAAATAATTTTCAGTTAATTATTTTATTTACGGCCAAAAACTAACTTTCACTGGTGGACCGCACCGGGCAATGTTAGTATTTGTATAAAGAAATCATACCCCCACGAGTTTAGAAGTGGTTTTAGATTTTTTATCTGAGTTACCATTCATGATTTATAAGCATTTGACAAATAAAATAATTTTATTTATGGTTATTCAATTTTTTGGGTTTTCTCGCTGGACGCCTGCGCCGATTAAACTTAAGTCGCACATAGGGTAAACCCTCTATCCTGAGTGAAATGGTTCCCTCATATATCTGATCTGGAAAACCATTTAAGAGTTATTCCTCATTATTAGGAAAACATCTTATGCATGCTATTTAATGTTTATCCAAAAATCAACAGATCTTTCAGGGCACTCCCGGTCTCGAAATCACGCACCATCAGATTTTGAGATCTCTGAATTATTCCATATAATTAAAAAATTATATAGAAATTTTGGGAATTTATATTGTTTCCACATTAGGGAATTACATTCACAAAATCCAAAACACAGACTAAGGAAAAAAATGGGGGTATTGAGCATTAATATGAGCCTCCCACTCCCATGTGGTCATTTGGAGTTTCCTATTCTACCAATTAACGTGCACTAGAGTTATCTATCTCCTATTAAGGACTCACTCCTTTAGATACTCAATCTCTACTGGAACCTTTTTAAACGTTTCCCCATATTCTATGTCTATCTCACCATGGTCGATGACGTGAGATGGATCCTGCATGTATCTCCTCAGCTGGGATATGTGGAAGACGTCATGAACCCTCTCCAACTGTGGTGGAAGTTCCAAGAAGTATGCCAGCTCGCCTATCCTCCGAAGTATCAGAAATGGTCAGATAAACCCTAGTGATAACATTCTGCCTCATCCAAATCTTTGTAAGAAGACATAATATCCCTCTTTGAACTTCAAGGATCTCTATCTCCGGATTTCTGGTCGGGTGAGCTCTATGCAGTCTTCACTTGTTGACAAGTGAGGCATCATGATACAAACTCCGCCACTTCTTTCTTCACCCCTGGCCACCAGTACTGACGATGGAGGTCTTAATACATATTATTCACTCCAGGATGTAGCGTTAATGGTGATGTATGGATATCCCGCAACAACTCTCCACAAAGAGTCACTGGCACCATGGTGAGTCCTTTGAAGATAATTACATGCTCCCCACATTCAGAAAATCATTCAGGAGACCTTCCTGATGATATTCGAGCACGTAGGTCCTCACAGTAAACATCTCAAGATGTCCCCCCCCTAATTTGATCAAGAATTGGTGGAGTTACTATCATAGACTGGAGGAAAGATGCTCAATCATTATCCACGAAGGATATCCTCAACGCGACTAGCTGTTATGATGCCTCACTCGGCTGTTGTAGACCAGACCTCATGCTAAGTAAATATGCTACCAAGTTCCCCTTCTAAGGAGTATAGACTATCTCAAGTTCATTGTCCTGGATGAACTCTATCCATTATCGATGTCTCATGTTTAGGTCCTTTTATGAGAAGATACACCTGATACTCTTGTGATCAGAGTAAACAGTAAACCATTCACCAATCAGGTAGTGCCACCACATCATTAGCACAAAGGCCACCGTTTCTAACTCCAAGTCATGGGTAGCATAGTTTTGCTTTTCAATCTATGATCAGATCCTGAAATATCTTCTTATACTTCTCCGTCCACAGGAAAGGCTCCCCATTCTTCGTCAAAGCTGACAAGGGTGCCTCCACCCAGGAGAATTCTAGTTCAAAACTCGGGTAGTACCCATCCAAATCAGAAGTCCCTCTCCCTTCTGGGAGGTAACCCTAGAAAAATATTTTTAAAAATATGTCCCCACACTCTACCACTCTTGTTAGAAACTGGACACCTAAAACTCATGTTGCCACGAGGGTAAGGCTAGCTGAATCAATAGTGATCTGTTGCACCCTCTTATGCATGAGTTTATCATGTGATGACCGGGTTTCCTTTTTCTATGGCCAAGGAAAACCCCATCCTATCTTTGTAGATAAACCACAACCTTTTTTCCTAACACAATCAATATGAGTATAAACTGTGGATGCCCTGTTCATTCACAAACTAACATCATAAGGCCTCGACACTGCCACCAAAAGGTTCCAACCGACACTCTTTCCCTAAGGGTCAGATCACACCATCTACATAAGTGTGATTATCGAGTCATCCTCCCAAAGGTATCTCCAGACGTGAGGTTCAAGTTAGTGGTTTAACTAGAAACTCTAGGTCTTGGACAGGATTCGTGGGAGGAAGGAATGATTGGTACCTATGTCTATTAATACCGAAGCTAGTAGTAGACACAGACTGTACCACGAATCAATCCTAGATCCCTTGGGTCAAACTCCTTGACCACATGAAGCTACTCCCATATCCTGTCTTTGGGCTCCCTGAGCCACGTGGGGACTACTTTGCAGTGGTGGTTGTAACATTTCCCAATGTACACAATCTTATGCTGCTCTCCTAGCTCTAATTCTACGTCTATAGTCCTGTAGATTCACCTATCCCTAATAATTCTTCTTCCGGAAACATATTACATGCCTCAATCTCAGAGAATGGGGTCGGTTCCCTAATTTCTCATTGTTAACATTCACTAGATGCATTCTCTCAACCAAAGAACATTCAACCACAAATGTAACGAACCAGGCCGGATTGTCATCTGACCCGACACCCGACCCGGTCCGCGACATGGCCCGAAGGGCGTTCCCGATCCCCACGGGCTGGCAACTAGTGCCGGGCATCAAAACAAACCAGTTGGGAACGGTTTATCCCATGAAAAAGATAAGCAAACATAAACTGAACAAGCATATAAATAAAGGAAAACAAACTGAACGACGTGGCAGCAGAAAAAGGAATAAGTAAAGAAACGCGACATACCTCAGGTGACCCCGTGGATCACCACGGTACGGCAACCACTCATTTCCAAAAGCGATCCAAGACTGAAACCTGCAACTGAAAATTAAGGTAGGCGTGAGCACCGAGATGCTCAGTAGGAAAGCCAAGAGAAACCACGCCCAATGCCCTTACCTTTAAAAGGAAATCCAATCATGCTAGTTTGAAAATAAGACATAATAAAATATTGTTTTCTCTTCTTTTCAAATTCAAGTCATGAGTTTGCATTTTCAAATAAAGCAATTCACTCTTACTATATTTTCAAAATAGGTTCCAAGCGTGCATTAACATTTCAAAATGAAAAGAAACCAGTATGGAATAAAATGTGATTTTTTTCGAAACAAGTCACCAGGTATGAAACAACTTGAAAGAAAGTTACATCACAAGCAGCATGTCACAAAAGAGCACTATGGGTAATCCCTATAGGTAGCTAGAGTATGTGGGAACCTAGAGACCTCGTACCTCAGTGAAACGTGGCTTTGAAGACCACGACCCTCAGAAAACGTGGCTTAGAAGGCCACGACCCTCAGAAAACGTGGCTTAGAAGGCCACGACCCTTAGAAATTCATATGTTTAGTTAGTGTTGTCGCGTCAATCCTGCTAGACAAACCGGGACGAACCCCTGCTGTGTCATCTAGCGTACTAGTCCTGGTCACCCACCTAGATACCCGGGTTTTCCCATTGTGCTCTATTTCAAATGGTGGTGAGTTTTCTTTATCAAGCAATCAAAAAAATACATTACACTTTCTTTACCTAAAACTCATTCAACCTTTCACCACCGCACTCCCTACTTAAGTGCATTCCCCCTCTTTACACCACACAAACACGCACAAGCCTTTACACTAGGAACACATCACAAACCACTCATCAACACTTGCATCACATTTTATTTTTTCAAATTTAGGGTAATGACTCAAAAAGGGGTTTTCATATTTCGCAATCCAAATCTTAAAGTGCCAAACGGGCCTCAATAGAGTTTTTTTTTCTATTTCATAAAACATTCTTAAGATGCCAAACATGATTAATTACATAACGGGAACACTTTTTAAAAACAACCGGCCAGAAGGCCAAGAACCTTTGGAAATAGACATTACCAATTCAAACCATTAAAGAAATCAATTCTTTTCCAAGAAAAGTCACTTAAGACCAACGGCTTTGAAATACATTTCAATTTACCAATACAAGGCATAATAGTTTCTAGCAACCGTAATCAGAATCCATAGCATGTATATATATATATAGCATAGTGTGAAACATATTCTTAAAACAGTCAAGCAATTATGAATTTCAAATTAAAAGCTTAGGCATAGGGGACCTACCTCAAACATGTCATTATTGCCGATGACCACTCGAATTTACACTTGGCGCACGCACACATGCATTTAAATATATATATATATATATACACACCCATAGGTGCATTGCACATATATATATATATATGCTTTACTTTATGCCTGTGCATGCGGGGTACCTCGACACCCGCGGCCCAAAACCATTGTAGCGGGGTCCTGCGCACTCCACAAAACATGTAATAAATTAAAAGAACAAATTATGCAATACATCAAAATTAGTACCACAAAATTTACACAAACGAAACACACCCAAACTACATCATAGCGCCACTTCAAAAACACTCGCACGTCAAAATCATTGTAAAACATGAAGTGCATAATTTGTACAAATTAAATAAGCCATCTGCACCACTTATAAAACATTTTAAAAAGACATAACACAACATAAAACAACAACGCACCCTAAAACCACTTCTAAGGCCAAAAGCATACTGAAACAGACTCCAACGAAATAAAACGCAGCCCTTGCATCATTTAATAAACTAAGCGCACAGTTCATAAAACACCGGTAAATGACACACTGTGGGTTTTTATCAATAAACACACTCGATATCACAATACCTTTTACAAAACTAATAAATCAAAGCATACTAAATTTTCATCAAAACAACTTCGCACAAAACAAATTAATTGTAGTACATGGTAAATTAATTGGACAAGAAAATTGTTTCAGCAAGAACGTTTAACATAAAATCACCAATTTAAAACAAAACCACCTCAATACCATTCACAAATCATTTTCGCACCACCCAAAGGATTAGCATGAAATTACCTACAACATGTGTCGAAAACTCCAAAACTCGGTGCGACGCGTCAACCATGTCCAATCCGCACCACAAGAGAACCAAAATATACTCTGATTAATAAGATTGAAAATGTAAACCACAAATTAAGACCCCAAATTGACACCCTAAATGCTGGAAACCTAAAAACCCAAAGAAACAAGGACGAAAACATAAACAAGGAGGAAGAAGGGTCTACCCTGGTGGTCGCGCCGGAGGTCCAGCGGGAGGGGGAGGCCGGAGTCACGGCGGTCGCGGTAGGGAGCTGGGGCGGCCGGCCGAGGGTCGAGAGGGGGAGGTCAGGCGAGCAGGCTGCGGCTGGGACGGAGACGGCAGGGGGGTTGCAGGTCTCGGTGAGCGCGGAGGGCGGAACGGCGGCCGGAGGTGCGGCGTGGCCGGAGCGGGAGGACAGGACGGCGGCGAGGGCGGTGCGTGTCTCGGCGAGCACGAAGGAGAGGAATGGGGGGGGGGGGGGTCGGCCATGAGCGGGAGGAGCGGGAGGTGAGGCCGGCTGCGAACGGGAGGTCGGCGGATGAAATAGGGGCGCTACGGGGCCGGCGCGAGCTCAACCGCCGTAGGAAGGGGAGCCGATGAAGTGCGGCTAGCTTAGAGAAGGGAGGAGCGGCGGTAGGGTTAGGGGGAAAAAAAGGGGTAGCGCGACGGGGTGAGATGAGGGGGGAAAAAGGGGGGGCGGCGTGAGCGGGAGATATGAGGGAAAGCCAAAAAAAAACAGTAAAAGAAAAAAGAAAGAAAGAATAGTAAAAAAAAGAATAATGAGATGATATAAAATAAAACTAAATAAAAATAAAATAAAAATTTCATAATAATAATAATAACAATAAGAAACATAATAATAATAATATATATAAAAACTTTAAGAAACCAAAGAAAAAAAACAAACATAAGTACAATTAAAAGTTACGATGGGAACTGATAGTTGCAGCCGCAGAGACATCTATCCGTGACCGCTACAACATCAAATAATAGTCACGACCATAACTAGTATGTGCGACCGCAACTAATAGTAATGACTGAAAATAATAAAACAGACAAATTATTATTATTATTATTATTATAATCATTGAGACCGAGAAACACACGTGGTCACGGGCATGGTCTCGCGCGTGGTCACGCACGCGATCACGCGCGCGGTCACGCGCATGGTTGCGCGTCTCAATAATAACACATAATAAAAAAAACATTCCACTATTAAGATTAGGAACTACGTAGGGTGTGCATATGCTTGAGCGCCCATCTAAGTACCCAATTTCTTTTAAATTAAAACCGGTTCAAAACGTGGTTCAAAAACGAGACCCAAAATATTAAAATAAAGTATCGGGCATTGCTAATTCTATGCACATCTATCAGCAACGCACAACTCACATTGAGTCCATCACGCATCTCAACATAAAAAAAAACTTAATGCCAAATAATAATTATATAATAAGAATAAAATTAAAAGTCACAATCATAGTGCGAAGTTCGGGTGTGACAATTCTCCCCACCACAAAAACTTTCTGCCCCCAGAAAGTCACCCAGCCAAACGAGGAAACAAACTCGAGTTCAAAACTAAATGAGGCCAACAAAATCACAAGTCGGCGTGACCTTTCACTCCATCAGTCACACCCGACCAACTTTGAGGGAAACTGAAAAGAAAAGAACCATCAGGAAAAGAGGAGGGTTCTCCCCACCACAAGAACCCGACTAGCATAACTGACACTGAGACTCTTAGCATGAACTAACTCTGGAACTACTAACTTGATCCATGAGGGAACCGCCACGCCGACCAAACCATGAAAAAGGCACGACAAGATTCATGGTGAGTCTCCCCACCATTTAATAACCGACTGTCTTAAACCAACCAGTATAAACCGACATGAGAACTTCCAACCCAAACCAGAAACCACTGCGACATGAGAAAACCCACAAAAGAATCCTACCAAATAACGAACCTAACCATGACTCATCATTTCTACAAGAGATGAGCATATCCAAAACAAGCATGCATTAAAACAAAATGGGTCACACTTGAGGAGGCGCAGCTGCAGGAATTACAAGAAAACAAGATCACCATGCCTTTTTACAGCCACAGTTGGGTATTCAAAGAACAAAGACCACAACGAGAAAAAGAGACCTTTGGGCCTCTTACAGAAAAATAGAACCTTCAAAGACGAGGAATCTTGAACCGAGAAATTTAAATCGTCCCTATTTTAGCACTGGAGACAAAAGTTAGACCAATGTGACCCACACCCAACGATTCCTGACTGCGTGAAAGGCTTCACTCTGAGACCTGTGGCTGGAGTTCTGATGTCTTGAAGCATCTGTTGCCCCGCAGTCAGGAGCTGGAATCCTTCTATCGAGACTCCTCCTGACGAAGCCGCTAGCAGAACCTCTCTAAGTTCACCAAACATCCACACCGACAGCAAGTCTTCAATGGATGACGATGACAAGGCGACTTAAAGTACCCAAACTGAGCACACTAGAAGCAAACAAGGGGTGGTCCAACTAATAGGAGATGGAGTTGACAAGAGGACTTGTCTGAGACAGGTTCCTTTGATTCGCTCTCGCAGAATGGGGAACCATCCCAAACACCAAAGGAAACCGGTCCTTGAACAATAGAAGAAGACCCCACACAAGAGAAACTATAACTGACTCTGCGACATTATCTTTGGAGAAAAGGGAACCAACTTCTTTGAGATGCCCAACGTAGGCCTTCACTATTCGTTGGCATTGCTGGACACTCACTAGTTCTGCCACTTCCCTTGCCTTCACTTCCTTGGTTATAAACCATCTGACGAGAGTCATCTTAAACACCTTCCAAGACATACCATCATGCATCGATGCTGGGATTATTTCCTCCTCCAATCTCAAGTTGCACCTTCAAACGAACCCAAACCAACACGGACTCTCACAATTTTGGGAGTTCCCAATAACCTGAAAACACCCACGACTTCACCATGTCAGTCTACTACCTTCGATAGATCACGATCACTACAAAAGACGGACAACAACCGAAAAGAATTCAATTCCACCACTCTGCTAAGAATCTGGGTAGAACCAACAACTAGAAGAGGCTCACTAGGAACTTCTGGGACTTTTCTGGGCAGCATACTCAAAACAAGAGGCACGAATCCGAATCAAAACTCATCATAAATCAAAATTCCACACCTCAATCGCAAACGAAAGCTCGAACTCAAATCACTATTCCAACCACAATTCAGTACGTCAAAACCAAGAACTCACGAAAAGGAATACCCAACACAAAAAGAGAACGCCAAACAATTTCTCACTCACTTTTCTAAACATTTGAAAAAAACCTTTTTTGAAAACCATCTTTCAGCAAACAAAACAACTTAAGTATCCACCATCGGTATCCCATGAAGTCGCACACATACGTATCCTTGTGCTAGCTCAAGCACCCATCCACTCACGTCACCAATTTCCCCACATTCCACATGCGCACCTCAATGTGTGATCACTCATAGGAATACCAAGGGTAGATTAAAGACAATTATCATTTCCAAATCAGACCATTAAGCACAAAGCACAAATTCTCAACCAATTGAAAAAAAATAACTTATCATCAAAGCAATACATTTCCAATTTCCAAAACATTTTCCAATTCACATTCCAAAAAGTATTACTGAGATTTCAAAACAACTTCCAAAACACCTCCCATTTTTCCCCTTTTGAAACCTCCCATTTGTTAAAAGGAAACAATTTCCATTTCAAAACCACTTTTCCACTCTAACACCACATTACCATTTGAAACCACCTTCACAAAAATCCATTTTCATTTTTGAGATGTACTCACACCAACCAAAATGAAGGTCAAACACAACTTACATCAAAACATCAAAAAATTAGGGACTAGTGGTTGCACCAACCCAGTAACATGGCTTAGCAGGCCATGCTCCAAGCGAGCATCAACCACAGGAAGCATCTTGAACCGTGCACTCGGTCCGTACATGGGTCGCTACTCCATGCAGGCTCGTCGCGTAACACCGGATCACTTCCCTTGTCATCCCTCATCCACACCGACCAAGCAAAAGAAAAACTCAAATCCCATACTACCCCTGGCAACTCGAGTCTCAGGACGGGCAAGGGTTCATGACGTCCTTCCCACACCTACCTCTCGAGTCCCAACACACCTAATCACCAAGCTACTTGACACCCCAAATAAAAAGGGCACCTCTGATACCATTTTGTCACGAACCAGGCCAGATTGTCATCCGACCCGACACCCGACCCGGTCCGCGACATGGCCCGAAGGGCGTTCCCGATCCCCATGGGCTGGCAACTAGTGCCGGGCATCAAAACAAACCAGTTGGGAAAGGTTTAGCCCATGAAAAAGATAAGCAAACATAAACTGAACAAGAATATAAATAAAGGAAAACAAACTGAACGACGTGGCAGCAGAAAAAGGAATAAGTAAAGAAACGCGACATACCTCAGGTGACCCCGTGGATCACCACGGTACGACAACCACTCATTTCCAAAAGCGATCCAAGACTGAAACCTGCAACTGAAAATTAAGGTAGGCGTGAGCACCGAGATTCTCAGTAGGAAAGCCAAGAGAAACCACGCCCAATGCCCTTACCTTTAAAAGGAAATCCAATCATGCTAGTTTGAAAATAAGACATAATAAAATATTGTTTTCTCTTCTTTTCAAATTCAAGTCATGAGTTTGCATTTTCAAATAAAGCAATTCACTCTTACTATATTTTCAAAATAGGTTCCAAGCGTGCATTAACATTTCAAAATGAAAAGAAACCAGTATGGAATAAAATGTGATTTTTTTCGAAACAAGTCACCAGGTATGAAACAACTGGAAAGAAAGTTACATCACAAGCAGCATGTCACAAAAGAGCACTATGGGTAATCCCTATAGGTAGCTAGAGTATGTGGGAACCTAGAGACCTCGTACCTCAGTGAAACGTGGCTTTGAAGACCACGACCCTCAGAAAACGTGGCTTAGAAGGCCACGACCCTCAGAAAACGTGGCTTAGAAGGCCACGACCCTTAGAAATTCATATGTTTAGTTAGTGTTGTCGCGTCAATCCTGCTAGACAAACCGGGACGAACCCCTGCCGTGTCATCTAGCGTACTAGTCCTGGTCACCCACCTAGATACCCGGGTTTTCCCATTGTGCTCTATTTCAAATGGTGGTGAGTTTTCTTTATCAAGCAATCAAACAAATACATTACACTTTCTTTACCTAAAACTCATTCAACCTTTCACCACCGCACTCCCTACTTATGTGCATTCCCCCTCTTTACACCACACAAACACGCACAAGCCTTTACACTAGGAACACATCACAAACCACTCATCAACACTTGCATCACATTTTATTTTTTCAAATTTAGGGGAATGACTCAAAAAGGGGTTTTCATATTTCGCAATCCAAATCTTAAAGTGCCAAACGGGCCTTAATAGAGTTTTTTTTTTCTATTTCATAAAACATTCTTAAGACGCCAAACATGATTAATTACATAAAGGGAACACTTTTTAAAAACAACCGGCCAGAAGGCCAAGCACCTTTGGAAATAGACATTACCAATTCAAACCATTAAAGAAATCAATTCTTTTCCAAGAAAAGTCACTTAAGACCAACGGATTTGAAATACATTTCAATTTACCAATACAAGGCATAATAGTTTCTAGCAACCGTAATCAGAATCCATAGCATGTATATATATATATAGCATAGTGTGAAACATATTCTTAAAACAGTCAAGCAATTATGAATTTCAAATTAAAAGCTTAGGCATAGGGGACCTACCTCAAACATGTCATTATTGCCGACGACCACTCAAATTTACACTTGGCGCACACACACATGCATTTACATATATATATATATATACACCCATATGTGCATTGCACATATATATATATATGCTTTACTTTATGCCTGTGCATGCGGGGTACCTCGACACCCGCGGCCCAAAACCATTGTAGCGGGGTCCTTTGCACTCCACAAAACATGTAATAAATTAAAAGAACAAATTATGCAATACATCAAAATTAGTACCACAAAATTTACACAAACGAAACACACCCAAACTACATCATAGCGCCACTTCAAAAACACTCGCACGTCAAAATCATTGTAAAACATGAAGTGCATAATTTGTACAAATTAAATAAGCCATCTGCACCACTTATAAAACATTTAAAAAAGACATAACACAACATAAAACAACAATGCACTCAAAAACCACTTCTAAGGCCAAAAGCATACTGAAACAGACTCCAACGAAATAAAACGCATCCCTTGCATCATTTAATAAACTAAGCGCACAGTTCATAAAACACCAGTAAATGACACACTGTGGGTTTTTATCAATAAAAACACTCGATATCACAATACCTTTTACAAAACTAATAAATCAAAGCATACTAAATTTTCTTCAAAACAACTTCGCACAAAACAAATTAATTGTAGTACATGGTAAATTAATTGGACAAGAAAATTGTTTCAGCAAGAATGTTTAACATAAAATCACCAATTTAAAACAAAACCACCTCAATACCATTCACAAATCATTTTCGCACCACCCAAAGGATTAGCATGAAATTACCTACAGCATGTGTCGTAAACTCCAAAACTCGGTGCGACGCGTCAACCATGTCCAATCCGCACCTCAAGAGAACCAAAATATACTCTGATTAATAAGATTGAAAATGTAAACCACAAATTAAGACCCCAAATTGACACCCTAAATGCTGGAAACCTAAAAACCCATAGAAACAAGGACGAAAACATAAACAAGGAGGAAGAAGGGTCTACCCTGGTGGTCGCACCGGAGGTCCAGCGGGAGGGGGAGGCCGGAGTCACGGCGGTCGCGGTAGGGAGATGGGGCGGCCGGCCGAGGGTCGAGAGGGGGAGGTCAGGCGAGCAGGCTGCGGCTGGGACGAAGACGGCAGGGGGGTTGCGGGTCTCGGCGAGCACGGAGGGCGGAACGGCGGACGGAGGTGCGGCGTGGCCGGAGCGGGAGGACAGGACGGCGGCGAGGGCGGTGCGGGTCTCGGCGAGCGCGAAGGAGAGGAATGGGGGGGGGGGGGTCAGCCGTGAGCAGGAGGAGCGGGAGGTGAGGCCGGCTGCGAGCGGGAGGTCGGTGGATGAAGTAGGGGCGCTACGGGGCCGGCGCGAGCTCAACTGCCGTAGGAAGGGCAGCCGATGAAGTGCGGCTGGCTTGGAGAAGGGAGGAGCGGCGGTAGGGTTAGGGGGAAAAAAAGGGGTAGTGCGACGGGGTGAGATGAGGGGGGAAAAGGGGGGGCGGCGTGAGCGGGAGAGATGAGGGAAAGCCAAAAAAACAGTAAAAGAAAAAAGAAAGAAAGAATAGTAAAAAAAAGAATAATGAGATGATATAAAATAAAACTAAATAAAAATAAAATAAAAATATCATAATAATAATAAAAACAATAAGAAACATATTAATAATAATATATATAAAAACTTTAAGAAACCAAAGAAAAAAAACAAACATAAGTACAATTAAAAGTTACGACCGGAACTGATAGTTGCAGCCGCAGAGACATATAGCCGCGACCGCTACAACATCAAATAGTAGTCACGACCATAACTATTATGTGCGACCGCAACTAATAGTAATGACTGAAAATAATAAAACAAACAAATTATTATTATTATTATTATTATAATCATTGAGACCGAGAAACACACGTGGTCACGGGCATGGTCTCGCGCGTGGTCACGCGCGCGATCACGTGCGCGGTCACACGCATGGTTGCGCGTCTCAATAATAACACATAATAAAAAAAACATTCCACTATTAATATTAGGAACTACGCAGGGTGTGCATACGCTTGCGCGCCCATCTAAGTACCCAATTTCTTTTAAATTAAAACCGGTTCAAAACGTGGTTCAAAAATGAGACCCAAAATATTAAAATAAAGCATCGGGCATTGCTAATTCTATGCACATCTATCAGCAACGCACAACTCACATTGAGTCCATCACGCATCTCAACATAAAAAAAAACTTAATGCCAAATAATAATTATAGAATAAGAATAAAATTAAAAGTCACTGTCATAGTGAGAAGTTCGGGTGTGACAACAAAGGTTTTACCTAGCACCCTAACATAAGTAGGAATTCATAGAGGAATAGTTTTGGCTTGGATTTCCCTAAAGACACCCCGCTCGGAGGTCTGAGCCATGGAGAACTAACCATACTATATTTATCGAGTACTTGGGATGGTTAATAAGCCTCGATGAATACTCTAATACCGTCATGTCATCCTTCTGAAGCTGCAGAATCTATCAGGGACTCTCATCCTTTAGCTCTTTATGAAAAAAGACCCCCTTATTTGAAGAAGTTTTTAAAGCTTGTCCATATAAAAGTCACCTCTTTTCAATATCAGGGTTACGTAAACCCTGTCATCGTCCTACTAATCCTCATAGAAGGATCTCTACCAGAACCACCATCTGATAGAATGGTGCCCTGGCTAGATGGAAACTCAATCACCTCCTCATGCCAGCCCATAGCCACCTCTGAGTTGGGAATGCCTCGATCATGAGGGAATCTGATGCTGAAACACATGTAAGGAACTAAGCCTACGTGTGTCCTCTACCGGTACTTCCAGTTGTAACTGCTGGCCAACGATCAGTGATATAGCTGCACACTACCCGAAGGTACTCTCTCGGATGGTCCACATACCGAAGCCTCATCACAATACTGATCATCCTCATGGTCACTCACTGGAAAAGACTAGAATCTAATATCACCATCTTCTATACCTGGGTCTCAACTAGGTGTAAAACTCTAGCCACAACTTTCATCCAGTCTTCAGTCTCTTGCGGGTTTGTCCCATCTCGGAACCTTGGAGGTCTCTCCCGCTGAATCTCGTGTGACACTCTCAGTTGACATGCATCCTCTACTAGTTGAGTAGGTGGTAACAACTTACCAATGGTAGGTGGTGCTACTAGTACACTACCCGAATGTGCTAATTCAATAAGAGGGCTCTGCACTGAGGGCTCATCCCTTGGTGGGCCGTCATCACGTACTCTCTTGGAAATCCTAGCTAGCTGTCTACGCGGAGGCATCCTGATTAGGAATAGGTGAACATCAATCATTGAGTTATAAATTGTGAGACGACTCAAGAGATCAAAAATAAATATTTTCAAAACACATGAAATAAGTGGTTCCATGTGCTGAGTCTGTCTAGGTCCCGATGCATGGATACGTCGGCCTCCGCACCAACACTAGACTCCCCAATCTGAAAACCACACTCATAACACTTAACACAATTTCTACATATAAAACATTAGAGTCATAGTTTTTGGTAGAACCAAACACCTCTAATACCACTTTGTCATGACCAGTACCCCGGGGCCCATGCCATGACCACCCCAAGCCCACCTTTCATAGGCCAGGGGTTGGAAACTAGCACTGAAAGGCGTATCCACTTAAACATTATTCATTGCCTTTAAATTTTACAAAAACACGGTCTAAGAATACAATAAGAAGAAACTGTGAGGTAAACTACTATAGAAAAAGTGTGTTGAAAGTGAAGGGGCTGGAATACAATCCCTATTGGATGAGTACTAGTACAACTGAAAAGTAAAAAATATCTGAAAAGGTAAAAAGAATCGCTTGGATCTTCCACCATATATCCTACCTATAGAGTTGGTACAACTCACAATCAGTAGTCCCTATGTCACGTCACACCAAATAGTCCACCCCGGATCTAACCTGAAGGGTAGATACAACTCACAATTAGTAGTACATGTGTCGTGTCACACCAAATGGTCCACCTCTGAGCACTCTCCAATCCTGGACCCCTCAGACTCGATCAATGTTGTACGTCATCTACACAAGACACAACAAGGTGCGGGAGAAGCCCGTGCTGGGGTGATTATAAAGATACTCAGTAGGGACCCCGAGACCTCGTATGTCTCTTAATGTTTCATAAGGGTAAACAAAAAAGCATGAAGCAAAAGTACAAAGCAAAAGTCAGCTCACACTAGGTATAACTTTTGGTCAATGATAGAATGGTTATCACATCATTGAACTTCTCATATTCTAGAGAACTCTTTCTTTATAAAGTACATTGGGCCTTCCTTGTCACACAGAGATGCTTCCCACTAACCGTGAACTACTGTGGTACCCATCCTTGATGGGTACCGTGGGCAATCTGGGTCACACAGAGCTACTTACTAGTGTGGGCATGCTAGGTCACATAGAGCTGCTTCCAACCTTGGTCTAATTGAGGTACTCCTCTTGTCTATTATCGTGGGTCTGCTAGTTCACATAGAGCCTCTCCCAACCATGGGCTTACTGGGTCATAGAGAGCCACTTTCCACTGGGCCAATCGTCGATCAATCTTCAGGTCTCAACCAACTGCATGGTTCTATACGTAGTCTTATTGGTAGAACCACCCCTCAAGCCACTCACTTCATTTTGATATACAAGAAGTTGCCAAAAATTAATCCAAAATATCCATCTCCTCAAGAGATTCCCAAAGCCACAAATGGATCATCAATCAGATGCATAGTGTGCGAGATACGTGTGTTTTAGTGACGAGGGCCCGATTCGATTCGTATACGATCCAACCTAACCATTCCCCAACATTATCCAATACTAAAGTGGAGTAACTCAAAAAGGACTGCCTTTTCATAAGGATCCCGATGCCTTAGACGGTTCATCAATCGGTCTTCCGGTTTTGAAGTTATGGCCCGTTTTGTGTAAAAAGACGGTACAGGGTCCGGGTCCGGTCTGAAACGGTCAGACCGGCCCGACCCGGTTCAACATTGGCCGACCTGGACCGACTCGGGTCTAACCTGACTTGGGTCATCCGAGCCTACTAGGCCCGACCCAACCCGGCTGGGCCGCGCGTTGGCCCGCTAGTCTCCCAGTTAGCCCGCTGGGTAGCAGCTCGGTCTGCTGGGCCAACCCGGCGGTGCACTCTGCTAGGTGGCGTGGGCCGCTAGAAATAGTCGGATGCGTATCCACATGGAACTGGAAGTCCTCCATACCGCATCCGATGGGCCACGATCTTGCCGCCAGGTGCGCAACTGGCGCATGCCCCATGCTCTGGCCACCGGTCAGACCGACGACTCCCTACTCCTACAATTGATGTCGCAGGCCACAACATTGCTGATGTGCGAGAGAATCCCCTCCGGTCCACCATATCCACCATGTTTGACCGGCGTGCCGGATTCCCTCTCCTCTAGTCACCATAGTTGATGAGCCGCAACCCTCTTTGTTCATCGACGGTGCGTGACAGCATGTCGCACCCCCACCATGGCTGGCCGTTGTCAGCCGCTCTGACGACCACCGCAGCTTTGTGCCATGTCCTCCACTAACGACATGCATCAATGAACAATCCACCACGTAGCCTTCCAGTTTCGTCATGTTTTCGGTCTTCCATGGAGGCAGTAGGATGTAAAAAATATAGAGGAGGGTTCGGGATGGGTTCATTAGGCCCTCTCCCTCCACGTTAGCTCATAACATGAGGGGGGTTAAGGGTTTAATAAAAATTGAATTAAACAACATGATAGAACCCACAAGATTCCCCGCTACCACTTCTTGCAGTGATGAATGAATTTCAGGTCAACCCTTTATTCGGTTGACCTGTATTTTTTGTATAATTTCAAGAACGATGAAGAGGGAAATAAAAAATGAACATATGAAATAACACCCTACCTTGTAACCTATTGGAGAGAGTCTACGCCTTGAAGGCGTATCATGTTCTTTGTTTCCACAATCGGGACCCAATGATGACTCTTGCACGTTGTCTTTGAGTTCGTGGTTTGGTGTTTCCCATCAGATCACACTTCGATCGACTCCATCCTCTAAGAGTTAAACATCGCGGCACTCCTTCAACACGTTTTTTCTTGGTGAAGTTGTGTCGATACCTCTCCCCAAGCTCCATATATATAGGAGAATGGGAGGGTGAGTAACGACATTTGAATATAATGGGGCTCATCAATTAGTAAGCTTCATAATTCCCCAATGACGTTCTTACTTAGGGTTAGAAATTCAAGCCATTTATTGGCATGACACATTTCTGGCCCCACTCCTTTCCCTGTCTGTTGGAGGATATGAAATAAAATAATAATATTTTTTTATTTCAGTTCTTTTAAAAAGTATCAAAACATAACATTTTTATCCTAACCTACTACGATCAAATTAAAGCGACCCTTAAGCGAATCCCGATTCTGCGGATTCAATGGTGCCCTCGTATTTTTATTCCGAGCAACGGTTCAACAGTTAGAAAACGTCGCTCACATGTTTACGAAACATAACCAAAAAACTATTTAATAAATTAATTACATTCATCCTTGACCCATGTCAGTGAAGGTTAGGCTCCACCTAAGGAGAAAACGCCCCAAAAACTCAACGGTAAACTCATATTTTCAATCCGAGTTACCGTTTAGAAGTCATATATTTTACAATAAAATAATTATAAATAAATTATTTTATTTACGTCAAAATATAACATTCACTGGTGTCTCGTGCTGGCCAATGATAGTATCTACCTAAATAAATAATACCTTCATGAGTTCAGAGGTTGTCTAAGGGTTTTAATCTAAGTTACCCTTCGTGAGTGATAAGAAATTAAAAAAATAAAATAATTTCATTTTTTTATTTTATTTACGGTTATTCCATTTTCGGGTTTTCTCACTGGTGGCCCACACCGACTAAACATAAGTCGCTCCTAGGGTAAACCCACCATTCTTAGTGAAATGGTGCCCTCATATTTCTGATCTGGGCAACCATTTAAGAGTTATTTCACTTTTTCAGAAAAACAACTTATGTACACTATTTATAGTTTAACAAAAAATTAACGGTTCATTCTGGGTACTCTAGGCCTCGAAATCAAACGCCGTCATATTTTTTTGTCTTGAAATAATTCTATATAATTAAAAAAAATTATACGGACATTCTGGGACATTAAAAAATCAGTCTAGAAAAATAACATAACCAAGGGGGAAAAAATTCAATATCTAACATGTTAGGTTTAATACTAGGTTATTCATGATCACTAGCATATTTTTGTGGACTATAATATCTACATTATCTACTTGTTTGTCATTCATATCTAGATCCCCCTTTTTGACACATCTTACTTAATACCCTAATTCAAATCGCGTGGAAAATGAAACATGAAAAGGGGTGAGCAAAAATGCTCTGTCAGTGTTAGGATGGAAACTATCTTACAAAACATAACCATAATAATGTAAAAAAGTGAACATAACTTTTGAAAAATAACATACCACATTTAACATATACCAAAATTTTGAGTCATGAAATAAATCATGGTAGTTCATAAGCATATATCAGTTTGAAACCATACAACATTATAAAATAGCATTGGCATAAAACACGAAATTTTGTAAAACACATAAGTATATAATATGATTTCCATAGTAGCCAATGCATTCCTTCCAATACCATCATAGTAAAAGAAGTCCACTATTGAACAGGGATTACTTGCTATTCCAACCATGTATTAATGAACCAGATTTAGTTGTCATTCCACCCCTGTATTACTGATCTTAATTTAGATTTCTTTCCAGTCATGTGTATCTCATGAGATATATATATTTACCATGTTAATTGTAGGGAGAGATATGTCCCACCCATCTCATAATGAAATCATTTTTACAAGTTCCACAAAACATAAATCATTCATCATAGCATAAACCAAGAAATAAAATGGGTTTCTTAAAAATAAATCAATTGTAACATAATCCATATAAAATATCATTCCATCATTAACACACTCAAATAATAGTAATAATTGGAATATAAACATAACCCTATTTAAAGCGATTCATATTATATGGAAAATAATTTTGATAAAACTCTTGAACTTAATTCACAAGGAAAATACCATTTATTCTTTAAAAATAATTTCTTTCTTAAAAATGTCATGAATTATTAAAATAAAAGAATTTAATAGAAATAAAAATTAAATATTGTAAAGGTATACTCATTTAAATAAGGTGTTATGAATGTTTAAAAATATGTTCATATTGTATAAGTTAGAAAAACATTCTCCTTGTAATTTTTTCAGAGATGTCAAAATGTAAGTCATTTGGTAAACCAAAGAAATATGCCCTCCAAACCATGTAGAAAAAGTAAAATATGGGTAAAAATAATGTTAAACATACCTAGTTTAATATTAAAAAAAATATGATTTTTTTAGAAAATATTGACATGGATGAAAATATAACCCCAGAAAATACTTACGTATAAACAATATTAGATAAAAATGATATTGAAAAATTATCACTTACCTTAGGTCTGATGTGCTTTGAATGAATCCAAAGCACTAGTATAGTGAGCTAAAATATATTATTAACTTTTAACATAACCATAATAATATTTATGATAGAATATATTATTCACTTATTACATTATATTACCCCTTAATTTATCAATTCCATGTTAAATCAACGTTTTGGGAAATAATCCTTTTACCTATCGAAGGTCTTCTGACATGTTATTCCTGATATTATTACATAGATCATGATTTAATTATTTCTTGAAATTAAAAAAGGTTTCATATATCATAAATATTTTGTATATAAATATATATAATAGATAGATAAAATAAATGGAATACACCGTTCATGGAGACGGTAGGTCGTATATAGGAATGAACATTGTTTCTGTTTCCTTATTAAATTGAATGAAAGAAAGTAAATGAAATGTATATATATACAATAATACAATATATTAATATGTCATATATTTCATTATTATTTATTTTATATACTTTTTAATCATTCTTGAATGATTAACATGGAGAATGAATCTAATCACATCATGGGGATGGTAGGTCGTACGTACACATGAGCGACGATATCAGTCACTTAATGGGTAAATGGTATGGAATTAGATGTTATATTAATTATATAGAATAATTATCTTTTTATATTATTTATATCCATTATACTCATCATTATACCCATCCAAATTAAGTATTTTTTTTATAATAAATTACACCACGGCGTGGAGACGGTAAGCCGTTCATACAAACACATAGTGATATTATTATTAGTAAGATGGATTAAAGGTGGTACACAGTTGTCCCATAATTATAATAACATCTAAGAATGTATA
This sequence comes from Viscum album, assembly GCA_963277665.1. Taxonomy (NCBI): domain Eukaryota; kingdom Viridiplantae; phylum Streptophyta; class Magnoliopsida; order Santalales; family Viscaceae; genus Viscum; species Viscum album. The sequence goes on along the minus strand of OY728136.1, from coordinate 1,082,504,630 downwards.
ATATACTACATTTATTACTTTAGTATTGGAGAAACATAATAAGATGAATTTGAAGAAGAAAAGAATTTTGAAAGAGGTGATAAAACAATAACCTATTTTTTGAGTATCTCCTTTGGATTTTCACAAAAGGTCTTCCTAGGATGGATTTAATCCAAAAGTGTGGACTATAATAGGAAGGGAGGGATGTTGTGAGATTGTTTGAGAATATTTTGGAAAAGAAAAGAGGTCGAAATGTGCGAGTGAGTTGGTAGATGTGGTGACCTTTTATAAGAGGGAGGATAGGTACTTTATGAAAGTCTTGAAATATTAATTTATTATTAATTTATTTTTGGTTTATATTGGTCAAAAACACATTTATTTAAAATATAATATTATTATTGGTATCAATAATCTCAAAAAAGGGGGTTTTCTATTTTAAATCTTATAATTTTGATTTATCCTTATTTAATCTATTTAATTATATTTGTGGTAATAATATTCGAAATTATTAAATTGTTATAAATATTTACAAATGTGTTGTTAATTTTCAATAAATGGATAATTTATTAAATTATATCTCAGTTTATATTCTCTTTGTAATTTGTAAATATATTTGTGAGTTTTAAATTATTTTATAATATGTTATTTTTAAAAAACCAATTGTGTAAATTTTGACACAATTTATTTATTTGACATTGAATAAAATCCAAAATGAAGATAAATTCAAAAAAAAATATTTAATACACTCCCAACAGGTGATAGTTACCTAAAAATTCATGGATCACATTAATTAATTCAAATTGTATTTCTTTTAATATTTTTATAATCATTTATTTGATATTTATATTAAAAATTAATGTCTACATCACTATTGTGTCATTATTAATGGTAATTATTTAATCTCAAAAAATTCAAAATAAATTCACATGATGAATATAATTTTATTATATTTTTGTAAACTATTTATTTTCTTCTTTTTATCAAGTTTATCATGATATTATAATTATTATACTTATAAGAGATAAGAGAGTGACGTGTTGACACTTTCATTTATTTTAATTATAACTACATCACTTTCATGGAAAAAGTCCATTAAATGAATTAATTAAGACAAATTGATGATATTGGTTAACTTTAATTCATAAAATTGGATTTTGGAATTTTTTAGGGTAATTTTTTTTTATCTTTATCATATTTTTTGTTATCTTAATTTACTAGATTTACCTTTAACTGTGGAAAAAAAATTACTATAGTTACTATTCATAATATTTAAAAAATAAAATTAATATATTAACATAATATGGACCAACTTATTCTAAATATGTAATCCATTTTTCAAAATCCAAAATAGAAATGTAACAGTAAAAAATTTAAAATTAATTGACATTGTCAAAACTAGAAAGAAGGTTTTTAAGAAGTAAAAACTATCAAAAGATTGGCATGTGTTTACGACTAATTTAAATGGGAAATTATATAAAAAAATGAATTAAATTATAAAAATATAATCTTATTAAACTTTAAAACCAATTAAAATGAAAATCCATCATTATATTTAAATTAGATGATAAGAAATTTTGAATTAAAATGAAGTATTTTTCACTATTCATTAAAATCTGAATTTTATTAGAAAAATTCATAAAATTAAACCCAAGTAAATTTCAATGTACCACCTTCAAAAAAGATGTTTATCTTTTAATATAATATATATAATATTGTTAAAAACTAGATTTAAAATAAATGTGCCATCAAAAGGAATAAAATTTCATTTTTTTGAAAAATATTTCGTTTATCCGAAAAATTGAATTAGTTCTTATATCATGTTCAAAAACATAAATAAGATGAATGTTAATGTTATATGAAATTAATTTTTTTAATAATATACATATCATCTAGTTTACATCCTATTAAATAATATTATTTTAATAATATATCATTGTTTAGTGAAACTCAACATTGTGTACAACATAAGAAATCAAGGAAGGTCGCTCTTTTGTGTAATGAAAGAAAAATAAAAGTTGAATTTTGTGAAAGATTCCTTATGGGTTTTTTTTAACCTAATCCAAACACAGTTATTTTATACATTGAACAAAATATATACTCAGTGTTGCGTGAAATGAATTATATCAATAGAGCTTGAAATTGTGTATAACACTACCCAAGTATAGTGATGTGTATACTGTAAGATAATACAGTGTTGTGTATAACAAATGATAATCATGGTGTAGAACACAAAAATGAAATTAACAAAATTTAAATAGAATATATCTTATGAAATATTTGGGTGTTACATTACACCTTCCCTAAATTGATTTTTTCCCTTAAAATTCGCCTGGTTTATAAAACCTTTACTACTTGAAATTTTTATTCATAGAAACCCACATCTTAAGAAGTAATACTAAAACAAAATTTTATAAAGGAATGTTAGAAACATAATGGGTAACCAAAGCAACTCATCAATGGGTTTCCACAAAAGAGAACATAGGTGGTATCTGAAAACATGGACATGGAAGAAAAACATAACCATTGTATTCTGATGGATAGTGATAGAGAACAATGTTAAGAGAAATTTAACAACCCAAAATCCATAAATATGTGATGATTTACATGACCATCTGATTCATCGGATAATAAAGAACTAAGATAACATTTTTGGTTTTCAAGTTATTTTACCTAAAGTTGATGATTTTCTCATGAGAATAAATAATTTCAAGATTTTGGTACCTTCTCAATGTTTTATATGCCTTAATCAATTTCCACTTCATCTTTTTTTAAAGAAATTAATTTGATTTTTTCTTTCTCAAAGTGTTAGCAGAACATGTCATATAATGATAGGTTATTCTATTAGCCTCAATAAAAAGTTAGCACAAGTAATTTAATATGAATAAGTCCACCTATATTGTGATAATACATTAATTTAATAAACATAAAATGGAATATAACTTATGCTAACTATAAATGGATAAAATTACAATCCTTCCAACAAATAAAAATATAAAAAGATAGAAAGATCTGAACTAAATCGACATAACATTTATTTTTCATATATCACAAGGTAGTTCTTTGTTATCCCCTTCCAAACATGTTAATACTTTAATCACGTATTTTCCTGAGCCATTGTAAAAACATGAATTACCATTGAACCATAATGAAAATATGAATTCTGTCAAAATTAACTCTTTCCACACACCAAAAATACCCAAAATTCTATATACTCAAACCATTAAATCACTTTGTCCTTATATCAGTCATGAGATCATTAATACTATAAAACATATAATTATCTTCTTATCTCATCATTATGCACATATCATGAATTTTCCATAAATATCTGAATAACATTTAATGGTTAGCAGAATCATTCAACAAATACTTTCAAACACTTAAAGGAAAAAAATAGTGTAAAAATCCATAGATGTTTCTTTATTCCTTAATACAATAAAATTAATTATACAACATTATTCTTGATAATAATTTAATAATTCCACTATCATCTTAAATGATTGACCTAACATCATCATTTAATTCTTTAACACTTCTTTCATCTCATATATCATTTATAGTCTCTTCATCACCATCAACATAAATACAACCCATACGACTATGTCGATTCTCTTCATGAGTTTTTCCCTTAGGGCCTTAATTCTTATAATGCCCATAAATTCCACATTTAAAAAATTTAACCATCATTAATGTCTTATAAATACCATTATCCATGTCCATTGTGTTAATAAAACCATTTCATTGAAATAACTAGCTTAGTGTACTTTTTTTCCACACCCAAAGAATCTTACAGTTACTTTGAAACATTCTCCTTGATGCCTCTTCCCACATGATTTACATAAGGAAAATCGAACTTTCCTTCCTCTACGATAACTATGAAATTTCATATTTCTCTTATTAGTTGGGACAAGAAACTCAAAATTATGAGATTATTGATCATATTATGAGATTGATGACGAGGAATAATAACGACGATTCACCTTCCAACTACCATTTCATTTTGTTTCTCATGAATAATATCATTCCATTTTCTATCGTATTCTCCATTAATATGAATCCTCATGTTTCCAAAAATTTTCTAAAACCTAAAAAGAATATTTTGAGAGGAGAAAATAATACTAGGAAAATATCATAATCAAGGGGGTGTACTTTCAATATATAACATCTTAGGTTTAATCCTCGGTTATTCATGATCATTACCATTCTTCTTGGACTGTAACATATAGTTAGACATACCCTTAGAGAGATCCCTAGACATACCTTAGAAATATCTCTATGGATATCACTAATGTTTTCGAATCCTAGTTTCCAAAGGTTAACTACACCATTGCTCTAATACCAACTTTAAATATACAAGATTTACGTATGTGGACATTACATTAATTTTTCAAAATACATAATAATTGAAACAAATACGAAGCCTAAATACTATATTAATTTACTGCCTTTGGAAACTGGAAAACATCAACAATTGTTTCATAAAACATCTACACCATCCACTAATTTATTCATCATAATAAGAACCCATTTTTGACACATCTTACTCAATACACGTCATCAAATCTAGGGGAAATGAAACATGAAAAGGGGTGAGATAAAATTCTCAGAATGGGTAAGCATGGAAAATATTTTAACAAATTAAACATAATAATGTTTAAAAAAGAACATAACTTTTGAAAAAAACATACCTCATTTCGCTTATACATAAATTTTGAGTCATGAAATATTTCTTGGTAGTTCGTATGGCCTAAATCATAATGGAATCAGGAACCATAAAATATATCATTGGCATAAAACATGGAATTGTGGAAAAAAATATAACATAATATGATTACTATTATAGGCAAGGCATTTCTTCCAAGACCATCATAGTGGAAATCATGATTTATATATCATAAATATTTAGTATAGAAATATATATAACAGATAGATAAATTAATTTGAATACAACATTCATAGAGATAGTCGGCCATATGTACACATGAACGCGGTTTCCGTTTCTTTATTGAATTGAATGGAAGCAAGTAAATGAAATATATTTATAAATAAACATATTATGATTATTATTTCAAATATTTTATTATTTTTTATTACATCTATTTTATATTTATTCTTGAATGTTTTACAAGGAGAATGAATCTAATCGCGTCGTGGAGACGGTATGTCGTACGTACGCACAAGCGACGATATCATTCACTTAATGGGTACATGGCATGGAATTGTATGGTATATTAATTATACATAATAATTATCATGTTATATTATCTAAATCCATTATATTCATAATTATAGCCATCCAAATTATGTATTTTTAAATAAAAAATTACACATTGGTGTGGAGACAGTAAGCTGTACGTACAAACACATGGTGATATTGTTATTCATAGGATGTATAGAAGAAGGTATATCTTTTTCCCATAGTTATAATAGAATCTTTAAATGTATAAGATACTATAATTATTACTCTATTAATGGAAAAATATAAGAATATGAAGTGGATGAATAAAATAATTTTGGAAGAGGTGATAAAACAATTACCTCTTTTTTCGAGTATCTTCTTTTTATTTGCACAAAAGGTCTCCCTAGGAAGGATTTATGTAAAATTATAGACTCTAGGAGAAAGGGAGGGATGTTGGGATATTATTTGAGTAGATTTTGGACAAGGGAAAAGGTTTGTATGGTGTGAGTAAGTGGGTATAGGTGGTGGCCTTTTATAATAGGGAAGAGAGGTACATTAGGAATGTCTTGAAATATTAATTTATTATAAATTGGTTATCATTTTATAGTGGTCCCAAACTCATTTATCTAAAAAGAATATGAGTGTTAGTAGAAATAATTAGAACCAATAATATTTATACATGTTCTGATATTATTTCAATCATTATAATTTTGATTTATCCATATTTAATCTATTTAATTTTATTTGTTGTAATAATATTCTAAATGTTAAATGGTTATATAATTTACTTATTGGTTTAAATTTTCCATAATTGGATAAAATAAGAAATTTTGGATTATATAATTTTCAATTTGTAAATTTTTTTTTTTTTTATGAATTATTTAATAAAATGTTATTTTTATAAAATATCAATAGTGTAAATTTTGACACTATTTATTTATTTTAATTTCAATAACCTCCAAAGACAAGATAAATTAGGAAAAAAAATATTTAATACACTACTAACATGTCGTAGTCACATAGAAAATTTTGGTAGCACATAATTAGTTCATATTTTATTTATTTTAATAATTTTTAAACAATTTATGGGATATTTATATTAATAATATAATTTCTACATCACTATTGTGTCATCATTAATGGTATTTATTTAATATCTAACAGTTATAAATAAATTCACATGATGTAGATAATTTTATTATATTTCTAGAGACTATTTATGTTCGATGTTTTATCAAGTTTATCAATACATTAAAATTATTGTACTTATAAGAGATAAGAGAGGGACATGTTGTCACTTTTGTTTATTTTAATGATAATTACATCACTTTCATGTACAAAAGTCCATTAAATGGGTCAATTAGGACTCTTAAGTAATATTGGTAGACTTTAATATCTTCAATAGGATTTTGGCATGTGTTAGGGTAATTCTATTATATTTATCATATTGTTTGTTTACTTGATTTACCTGATTTACCTTTAACTATGTTAAATAAAAATTACCGTAATTACTTTTAATAATTATAAAAAAATATAGTAACATATTAACATAATTTATACCCACTAATTCAAAATATGTAATCCATTATTCAAAATTTAAAACATATAATTTTTAGTAATTATTTAAAATTTTATTTTCGTTCTCAAAACTAGAAAGCGAGTGTTTATGAAGTAAAAACTATCAAACGATTGGCATGTGTTAATGTCCAATTTAAATTTGAAATTACATCTAACAAACAAAACTGGATTAAATGAAAAAAATATGTTCCAATTACAATTTAAAACCAATTAAAAAGATAATCTAACTATATATTTAAATTATATGAAAATGTTTTTTGAATTAAAATGCAATATTTTTCACTATTCATTAAAATATGAATTTTATCAAAAAGATAAAATAAATTCAACCATAGTAAATATTGATTTCCCTATTCAAAAAAAGAAGTTTAATTTGTCAAATAGAATATATAATAGTTTTAAAATCTATATTTAAAATTAATGCGCCATCAAAAGGTTGGAAAACTCCATTTTTTAAAAAGTACTTATTTTATCCAAAAAATTAAATTTGTTTATATATCATACCCTATAAAATAAATAAGTTGAATGTTAATAATATATGAAAGTCAAAATGTGGTTAATAATATTCATAACATCTAGTTTATATCCCATAAAATAATAATATTTTAATAATATAAGGTTTTTTTTGAAACACAATATTGCATACAATTCAAGCTATCAACGAAGGTTGCTCTTGAGTGTAATGCAAGAAAATTCAGTGTTGCGTTTTGTGTAAACATCCTTTGGTTTTTTTAAACATAATCCAAAAACATTTATTTTATACATTGAACGAAATCAATACACAGTGTTGTGCGAAATTAATTCTTTTAAAAGAACTTGAAATTGTGTGTAACATATGACAAGTATAGTATTGAATATAAAACAAGCTAATACGGTGTTTCATATAGTGCACAATAATATTTGTGTAGATTATAACACGAGAAATCAAATAAATTAAAAATAATTTAACTCATAAAATCATGGGGTGTTACAATAAGGTTACTATTCATGTATAAAATGAATAAAATAAAAATATGGGTATAAATATATTTTTGGTAGACATCAACCTCAAAATTCCTATTTTATACAATTTTCATTGATATATGTCTTTTTCGTTAAAATTTTTTACATTTAACCTAATTTTAATTTACATTTCTAATTAATATCTAACTTTAGTAATTAATTTTAATAATAATGATTAAGATTATCATTTTTTCTTAATTTTATAATTTTGATTGAAAAATTGAAAATAATTTTTTTTATATAAAATGTATAAATTTTATAAACGTTAATTTTAAAATAAATATATCAAATCATATTAAAAATTCTTGGAGAGAGATAATTTTTTTAATATTTAAATTTATATACATGATAAATTTTTTTTGATACTGACTCAAATGGAATAAATTTATTTGTTATAAAAAATAAACACTATATTGTTTTAAATTCATTCCAATACCTAATCTCAATTAAAAATAAGTTTTTCAAAAAAATACTAAAAAACATTTATTATATTAAAGTAGAAATTTAATTATTTAAAAACATATTTTTAAATTTGTTTTCTAAGTCCAATGAATATTTTAAAATGAAGTATTTTGTTCCTGACTTTAATATCTGATTGATTAAAATGATTTTTAAATTTTTTGTCATTATTATATAATATTAAAGTCCATATAATTAGATGTTTTGTGAAAATCATGTTTTTGAAAAAAAACAACCATTTTAGAAAAATCACCAAAACTCATACTAAGTCATTTTTTATATGGAAAATTAAAAAATGGATTAATTTTTCTAATAAATTGAAATTAAGAAATTTAATTATTTATTTTATTGAATAAATTGATAATATATAATTTCAAATTCATTTTAATTAGAAAATGAAATTTTTGAATTTTGACTATTATTATTCCAATTTCTTATTATTTAACAGATAAATTTGTGTCAAATAATTATTAATATAAACCATATTTTTTCCTTAATCTTATGTCTCTAGAAATAGATATTTATATTGGATAATATAAATTTCTTTCGACACATAAATTTCTAAATAATAAACCAACATATAAATCATTTTAGTTAAAATACATTAATTTAATTCATATTAAAAGTAGACTATATATTCTATATACAAATAATGTATAAACAGGTTAAACCTATTCATTCATTATAATTCAATGAAAAGGTTTTTATCGATCATATATAAGTATTTATATTTTATTCAAATACATCAAGGTTTCAATTAATTTCAATGTTGTGTGTGGATAAATCTCTCTAACACATTCACATATTTTAAGGTAATCATATAATATAATTTTCGGATGTTACATTCTAGGAGTAAAAACGGTTTAATTACTACCATGACATGGGAAAATTTAGTTAAACTAATTACATTCAAATTCAACTCCATGAATTAAATTTTTAATATTTTTTATTTAATGTAAATTTTTAGATTTCATATAGATAGTATAGGATTTTCTTTTTTTCTAAAAAAATAAATCTAAGAGCACCTTGAAAAATAAAAAAAAGTATTTCCTTCAATAATTTCTATTCTAGCTGGCTAAAACATGCCCATGTAGATAATTTATAAAGGAATATGAGTAATAATATCAGAGATTATTTTAGAAGAGGATATGTATTTCTTTCCCCTTTGGAATGCAACACAAAGTCTATTTTCATCAATTATTAGATAAAATAATATTAAATAAAATTATTATTTAATGAATTATTAAAATAATAAATATTTAAATTTCTATGTATTCTATGAAAAATCTAAAATTCATTAACATTTGTGATCACACGATATATATACATTCAACCTAAAAAGTAAAAAACTAAATTATAGGCTTTTTAGTTTTAAGTGATTTAAAAATAAGCAATCCATCTTTTATAAACAGAACATTCACTACTAAAAAAATCAACAAATTTTTTATCATCATATAGTTTCAGGATATTTAAAATATTTCTTTTTAACACATAAATATAAGGAACAATTTTGATAAGAAATATTGTAAATTTAAGAAATATCTTCCACTAATAATTTTATATTTAGAATTTTCACTAAATGTGACATGGTTGGAATCAATCATTGATAAAGAATATAATTTTGATAAATATATAAAAAAATCATGAGTACCAAATATCGATATAATTTTTATAATTTTTTTCCTTTTCCCTATAAAAAATTCATAATGTATATCTTTTGGTACCCATATACATTTGGGTACAACCATGCTAAATATTAATGTATTTGCTAATAATATATTAATAATTTTACCAAAATTTATTTTCCTGTTAGTAGAATTATTTTTTAAAATATAGGCATGATTAAAACCATATATCTAATGATATATCAAAACATAATAATCAACATAATTTCTAGAGAATCTATATGAAAAAAGCAATAAAAGTTATTATTTTTCGATTGAAATTTGAAAATAGTAATTTCTTGATATATTATTATTTTAGTCATATCATCATATTTTTTATTTACCCTTATCATACATTTGACTACCATGAATTAGTTTTAGATATATCCATCTATGAGTTAATTTACTATAATTCAATCTTAAAGTTTCTACTTCATATTATAATTGAGAACTTTTATTGTTATAAAAAATTCCAAAGACTTTAGCTTCTTATACTTTATGATCTATGTCTATCAGTTGATAAAACAAAGATTAAATTTTATAAATAAAAATTTTCAAATAAATCTTAATGTATTTATGATCTTTATTTAATGAGTCATATTTATCTTTAAGAAACTGGGTAATATTCAGTAATCTCATCATAATAAAAAAAATAGGTTATAGGGGAGTAACAATAATATAGCTCTTAATTAGAATCCATAAAAAACATAATAAATTAGTTATTTTGTTTCTTATCATTACATTCAAATTGAGATTTAACACTCAAATCATCGAAATCACTCTTATTAGCAATTATTGTTTTTAGTCTTTTATTTTTATAATCTTATCTTATTTTAAATTTTGATTATTCTATCTTCTTAAATTTTATTTAGGAATATGAGGATTTATATTTCTAAGACTCTTACGGTCATAATATCACTTAATTACTACTCCCATAATTAGATTTCATTTTATTGAATAACATGTTGAAAACCTTTTTCTCATATAAAAACATTATCTTTTGGATAATATCAATCACCATAATATTGAACTAATTTATTCTCATTTATTCGATGATTCAAAACATATTTTTTAATATTTAGTATCATCCATTGTAAAAAAATTGAGGGAAGTCATATTTTTTTATCTTTTTATTATTTATCATATTCATCTTGAATTTCAGCATTATAAATAATTATATAAATAATTATATTTTTCATCTTTATATGTTTAAATAGAGTGAATTATGTTATTAATGTGAAAAATACTCTACATATATTAGGTAAAACTACTCAAATATTCAAATCATAGTCTGACTCAGGAATATAAGTTCCTAATGAAGAAATAATGATTAGAATTTCTAGGAGTATTTAATTTATTTTTTCAATAATTTCTCCATAAAACATCATCAAAATATCAAAATATATATTTATAGTGTGGTGACCTAATTTTGTCATATTATTAATACAAAAATTAGAAAAAAATAATTTTCCCCACATATCTTAGAAATTAATTTGATAAACTCCATATAACACATGATGCCCCACTCCAGACAAAAAATATTGCATAGAAATTGAATTTAAATCATAATTTCCCTCTTGATCATCAATCCAAATTTTAATTTAACCATAATATACCTTTTAATGTTTCACTATCATCATATAAACATTAAAACATCATTCTTTTATTCTTGTAACTATAAATCTCAATATTGAAACAAGGAGGTCAAACCATGCGAAACCTTTATCATGGATCAAACTTGATATTAATAAGATTAAATATTTATTCTTTAAATAACATGTTAAGATTACTCAAAAACATATTCTCTATTTAAATATATTTTTTCCAAATTTTTTATTATAGTGACTTCGGGGGTGGGTTAATTGAGGTCCCCAATTTCAGTATCTAAAAATACAAACATTCCTGTTAAATTTGTTTCAGGGATTTTATTTATTTTCAAATTAAATAAATTAGTATAAATAAATACAATTTTAAAAAAAATATTGTTTTTATAGTGGTTTTATCTTTTCATGTAACTTAGCCTAATCCACTCCACCAAAACCCAATCTTGGTATACTGATTTTATTTAGATTCATTTGACTGGGATCTCATAGTTGAATGTAAAATATAGAACTTAAGGTATATTTTACAAGATCTTTTAATTAGAATTTTCCTATTTTTTTGTAGTAATAGGAACTATACTCCATCTCTCCTCTCAAACATTGTGTAGGAAGTGTGAAAATTATTACCAGGATAAAAAGTGTGATTTAGTCACATCAATAGTTCATACATGTATAGATGTATAATTGATAGAAAAGTAATCCTATTTTTAGTAATATGTATTTATCCAATGTGTACCTATATAGGATCCTCAATCATATTTTAATTCTTATAAGAACCCATAATAATATCTATTTTTTCTCATTTCTTCTTGGTTTTGACACACATAGCCAAAACACAAATATTATTACTTTTGAAAAATATTAAAAATTACATAAACAGATGTTTTATAAATTTTATAAATTATTTTAATATTATATATTATTATATTGTAATATATATTTATTATATTATATATTTAATTGATTTAAAAATCACCCTCGATCATTGGGTTGAAAGTAATAGACATCATATTTTTCAGAGTATATTTCTTCTTTCCAAAAATAAACTATTGTTAATTCTCGGTCAAAATCATCATAAAATCATTATTTTTTCATTGAACAACATTATAGAAGATCAAATTACTACATTAAATTATAAAAAAATAATCCATGAAAATATATAAAATTAAAACACATAATCTTAAATATATTTATCTCATAATTCATAAAAATAACATCCTTTGTCAGACATTTGTGAGAGTTATTTCCAACATGTATAATATAGAATAAGGCAAAATTTAAAAAAATTTAAAATATTTAATACTAAATATATATGAGTAATCTATCCATGTGTAACTTATTTTTTTAATACAAGAGATAAAATACAATGGAAAATTTAATTACATCAATTGAATATGAAATGTAACATGACAATATATATGAAAAAGTATTACTCACGTGATATTCTATACTTTACCAAACATCAATTTAGAAAAATAATTGTGAAAACAGATTAATACCATTTTCATATGAAATATTTTATCATGTGTGAAATACACAGGTCATAAGAATAAAATTCAAATTCCAATAGATACATAATAAAGAATAATTTTTAATCACATATATTAGATTAATTCATACCTATGTGATATCTAGTACTTAGAAAACATTATTAAAATAAAATATAATAAAATATAGAATATTGAAAAATTATTTAGTAGTATAATAAATATCATGATATTTAGTTAATACAAATTATTATCATACCCAACAAGGGATATTGTGGGAACTAATGCATTGAATTTTCTCGGCAGTTCTAGTGGACAAAAAATTTAGTAATCAGTTTTGGTTTTTATATTTTATATTTCGTATAGTTTAAATTTAATTTAATTTTAGGCACTTGTTTCTATTGTACTTTGATTTAATGTTTTTTTACCTCCATTATAAATGTTATCCCTTCAACTTCCATGATGAATCAAAAAATTTAAGCCATTATGACAACTTATAACAGTCCCTTTGAATGCTATATGGGTGATATTGCCAATATTTCCATACTATTCATCAGTTTGGTTCTAATTTATAGTTTAGTTTTGTTAACTTATAGATCAAAATTTTAATAATACATTTATTAATTTATTTCCATGATCTATATTTATATATTAATTATTATTGATTCTATAAAAATTCTATTTCTAAAATTTTTTCTATTTATAATCTCTTCTCAAGTTTGTTGATCTTTCAACTATTATTAATTTGGATTTTTTCATAGTTTTATGTTCACATTTTTATTTTATGGTACTTCACCATGATTTCTATAGTGAGTAACAATATTAATTGATTTTTCAACATCAATATTTCTTAAAAATTATATTGGATCATGTGTATTATTCTATAAATTTTTTAATGATTTTTTTTCTAAATAAGCTTGGGGAAAAAAATGGATTCAATGTTTTTATTAATAAAATTTACTTCACATTTATATTTTTACCATTTTATAAAAAATATAAATGTATGTGTAAGGTTTTATTGATTACACATGTATTCTACTATTAATTTTTTAGAATATTGATTGTATATATTTTTTTAACATGGGTATTTTTTAAACATTATTTAATATAAGTTCATGAACTTGATGCTGATGTTAATGAGAAAATTTAATGTGTGACTAAAAATTAACAATTGAATTTAATAACTATGATTATAGAGTGTTATAAGGAGTCTTATTGGGTTACTTTTTCGTAAAGGTGGGAAACCCCCAATCCATAGTCCATTATTTATTTCATTATTTTGATTTTTGTTGAAATCGTGAAACATTACAGATGTTGGAGACATGATTATATACTATCTACTTGGGTAGATTATACTAATGAATATGTATTGTGGGAGGATTGTTTCACTTTTTTCTATATCACTGATATTTGAAGAAACCACTTCATGGGAAAGAGATCATGCATCACAAAAACTGAGTGAATTTTTTTATCTCGAGGGACCCTTCACAACACTTATAGGTGAATCAAAATTTGAAAAAGATGATATTAGTGGTACTCATAAAGAAGAAAACCACATCAAATCCCCTATTGGTGTATGTTAATATGAAAGTTAAATACGACAAAAAATTCATATGGGTTTCATGAGGAAATAAAAAGAACACTACAATTTCCAATGGATGAATAATATTATGAAGTCCTATAAAATATTTTTTTTAAAAAAATTATAGTTGATAAATCATATAGATTAAAATTAGCCTAGGTTTTGATTTTAACCCAATAATCTATGATTTCAATGATTCCATATAGAACCATATTCATTATCTTTTATTTCCTTATTTTTTATTTTTTTAAATTTTATATCTGTAAACATATTTTTTATTTAAAGAATTTTTAATGATTTTGAGAATTTATTCATGTTATAAAAACTATATATGTACCCACTTATAGATGGTGTGTGGTTGGGGTTGGGGTCCAATGTAGCTGGATGATTTTCACTCATAAAATATTTTTAAGACTTATATAAGGGGTTTGTTCAATAGTCTTATAGGTGAATGAAAATATAAAATATTATTTTGACAATTAATGGTGGTTAGGATAATCTATGATGTAAATATAAGTAAAATAGTGATGGATTTACATAGAGGGAGAGGCCAAGTTGGTAGGAGCTATGTTGGGTTGGATAAAAATTGAATTAGGTCTAACTTAAAAAAAGGATACTCAATCCCCTTGGGAAACAACTAAACATAATTATTTATTTTGTAAATCAAAGAAACTGGTTGGATAAGAAAACAACCATGTCATAAAGGTTGGGTAATGAATAAATTAATCCCATTATACAAATTGATCGTGTTCCTCTTTGTATCATTGTGATTTCCTAATCAATATATTTTTTGGGATTAGTATCGTCTAAGTGATACTTTTTGTCTAGGGGTGTCTGTGTTTTCCTTAATTTGTAATCCTCTTATTATATTTAGAATTATTATCATTACCAAAACCACCACCAGAAATTTCATTACTATTTCAGTCAATTTATTATTATGATAATTATATATCTAAAATTATTGATAATATTCCTCATGTGAGAGATAATCAATCACTAAGAAGGGGGATAATCATTAACAAAATTATTATTCCAAAAATGGTCAAAGTACAACATAATAATTATCCCACACATAAAAATGCACTGATTATGTTTTTGATTAGTGTATAGATCATATGATGGAAAATTTAAATGTGATGAAAATTATGATTGATAAAGAGTATTCGTGTAAAGCACATAACGTGGGGGAATACAAAGTTCACAAAGTCATGAATTAAAATGGACATATCCTTGGTTTGAAATAATAATGCAGAAATTTTTTTTGATGACGTGTTATTAATGGTGAATGATTCCATAGATGGGACATATGGATAGTTTAGAACTCATACATGTAAACACCGTGAATTCAAGAAAAAATGTATCAGTTCCAAAATGCACTATAGTGTTGGTGATATTTGTATATCTTTTGTATGTTCGCCTTTTTTAATACATGTTGTGTTCCAAACATTTTTATTATTCATTAATGGATTAAATTATCCCATAATTCACAATGATATCATACAGTGTTTATTTTCACATAGGATTGTATCATAAACGTTATTCCTTTCAATTCATGTATAATTTAATTTAATATTTTATTATCCATTTGTTGAGATATTTCATATATCAATTCCTTTATCAATATATAATATTTATCAATGAATCTTTGATTAGTTCATTGAGGTCTACATGGTAATACCATCAAATTCCAATTCAAAATGATCAATATTTATGCTTGGATATTTATATTTAGGTTCTCAATTCTTCCCTAGAAGATAAGACATTTGAAACATACATTTTCTTTTATTTTTCAAACCCTAATGTAATGATAAACTATCATGATTTTGTGAGTCTACTCCGGCCTGGATTTAAGGACCCCAATTACATCATAGACCTCTAAAATATCTAAAATTAATTTCACTTTAATCTATCTCATTGTTAACCAAAACGTGGCATGAATTCTTCTATATATGACATGATTTATGCATAATTACCACATTAATTTCTAAAAACATGATTATTTAATAAAAAAAGTTCTTTAAGAAACCATTTCATGTTTTATAGACCATACTAATTTTCTAAAACTTTTGGTTCAAGTACATAGACTGAAAAAGGTAAATGAAACATTATTTATTTAATGTATAATGAGATACATGAAACATATTTATAGTACTATTATTATTAATTAATACAAAATTAAAAAAAAATTAACAATTATTACACACATATAACATAAAATGTAAATTAAAATTACTTGAAAAATAGTTTTTTAATTTCAATATCTAAATGTGTTATTTTGAAATAGATAATATTTTATTTAATTACTAAATTTCACACACACAAACATGTATATATATAATTATTTGAAAAAACTTGACATTAAATTTTGGATCATCATTTCAAAATTATCCAATGCTTAATTTTTGGAATTTTTTTTGCTGGTTGTTATTTTAATGTATAGTAAAAAGTGCATTTTTTTGAATTATATAATTTGTATGAAATAATTATTTTGTAAGAATGAAATATATATATATATATATTTATATATTTATAATAATAAAATTTATTATGGGGTAAAATATTGTATTTAAAAATAATAATTTGAGGTTAGAAATTTATAATTTACATTTTCAAACATAAATTTCACATTATCGCAGGTTAAACTGTTTGTTTATTCAAAACATTTAAATGAGTGGTTGGGAGGTTCCATTATGTCTGTTATTTAAATTTAATACATCCTTAAATTTTTAAATAAGAATCCAAATAATTTCATGAAAATAACCCCCCCCCCCAAATGAAGTTTGATTATTTAAAAAATAAAAAATATTTTAATACAAAATACCCCTCCTAAAATAATAAAACCCACCCACGCATCTCTACTTAAAATACATTGATCTTGAATTTCATCTCATTTACCTACTCAATAGTCTATTAAATTGTTTTTATGGTTTTTATTTGTTTCTCTCAATCATGAATAAGAATGGTTTGAAGGTATAGGTTCTGAACCCCTTATATGCATTTATTATTATAATCCATACGTTTCTTTTTATTTTCAACGATAAATATTTATATGATTCATTGTTATTGATTTGTTATTATATTTTCCTTAGGATATCAATATTCCATCTCATTATACCACATCCATAAGATATTATAAATTTTTAACAAATTAGTTTCAATACATGATCCTATAATTAGAGTAAATTAAAAAGCATGTGGATCCCTGGGAATGAAATCCTAATCTGAATGTAATCAAGTAGATACAAGATCATAATTTGTTTAACCCATGGGTAATAACACTGAAAGTTGTTGGATTATTATTAATTTTATCATCACCATGTAAATAATAAGAGTGCCTTGCTGCAGTCATAGTTTAACACTCTAGTTGGATATGGTTTGAAAAATTCACGAACACTTTATTAACCATAATGAAATACTCTTTCCTATTAATATGTATACATAATAAATTACTCTTTATTACTATATTTTTTTACTTAATTTGATAAGTTTACTTTAAATTATAATGTGAATGTAATTTTTTTTATTTTTTTATATTCACTAGGAAAGATATATTTATCTTTTAGATTGTTAAATATTGATATTCATTAAAACTGTTATTCATATGTATAAAACTGTTAATTACTTACCCAAATTTATTTATTGGTTTTATGAAAACCAATATTTTATAGTTTACATCTATTTTTTGAAATAAATATGTGTTAAATTGTATCTATATTATGCATATTTTTCACATAGAGAATCCAAAAAAATATTCTTTAATTAATGAATATTGGTACACTATTCAATGACTATACCAATTAAAATGATACATATTTAAAGTTTAAAAAATAGAAATTAGTAAAACGATAATGGGAAAATATGGATCTCCCCAATCTAAAAGAACTTCCAATCACACGAACAAAACTATAAAAATGAAAAAAAATATTAATAAAATAATCAAAATTAGAGATACTAAAATTATAGAACCATCAGATTAATTTTTTTGAATAACTAATGAAGGAATGAAGTGTTATTTATTTGAGTAAATGTGATGATTAGAATATTAACCATCCAATTTAGAATATTACAATGTATGTTGGGAATAGACACCTGACCGTTGTAATAGTAATTTAACCTCAAAATAATAAAATCTATTATAAATAACACTAACCATGAGTAATTTATTTAAATACAAATAATACAATACAATATAATATAATATAATTATTAAAAATCCCAAGAAAATATAAGCACATTTTGTAAAAATTATTTTATGTTATTTCCTAAAAATATTAATTTTTTTATTTAAAAATAAAATAACCTATTATAGATAAATATTTTTATAAAACTTTTATCATTTTGGAAATCATCACATAGAATGTTTTAAGGGTTATTTTTTTGATAATTTATTTAAATACTTTAATTTTTTTGTGAATATTAAGAATAATATTTTTATGAAACTAGTACATCTTAAATTACATCCTTAATGATATAATAATGAATTAATAAATTCAAGAACGTTAATATAGAATAGTAAATATCTTTGTGATAAATGAGTAATTAAAATATTATATAAATAGTTTCTAAACCTAAAAATTACTTTCCCAATTCTAAATTCAAAATTATTCCATTAAAAAAATTTCCCATTTTAATTCCCAATTTAAAAAATAATAATTAATTCGATTTATAAAGGGTTTAAAAGTCCAAAAACGTTTATAATTTATTTATACATGATTAATTATGACAAAAATATATATATTGTATGGATAACTTTGGATATAGTATTTTATTCAATATATTATTTTAAAAATACACGTATGCTCATGTATATATAACCCCAATCACTCCCCTTGGTAAACCAATCCTCCCTTACTTAAAAAATACCAATATCTAACCAAATACTCACAATTATGTCTTTAAAAAAATTGGGATATTTTGGGGTAAAATAAATCCATTCATTATGGAATTTTAGTTTCATACAAGAGAAGTAACACTGAGAAAAGATAAATTCTTTATCAACTCTTCTCTCATTTTCCTCTTTTACCCTCTTTTTTCCAAAATTTATTTCAAAACAAATTCATATAATATTAGATAAGGATTAAATTAATAATATATTAATTATTTTATCAAACTATCAAATATCGTTTTTGATTTATTTATATTTTGTACATCTACTTATCATCCTTTGGAAAGTGTTCTTGATGACAGTCGGTAAACCACGAATAAGGGAATTACCAAGTTATTTCATATAAACACTCTTATGGATTATAATAATAAATTATATATAATATATAAATTTATTAAAAAATATATTTTACCCTTTTTGTAACTAACATTACTTTTATAAAAATGTTCATAATGAAAAATAAAACAAAAAATAAATAAAATGGGATATCATTAAGGAAAATATGATATCAAAATCATTCATCTATAAAAATTAATAATTATGAAATATAATCTAATTAATATTATTTAAAAATAGTGACATAAATTAAAAAAAATTATCATCTATTTCAATGTTTTATTAAACCAATGTTTATTATTCTTGAGGCGTATAAGAGATGAAAAGGTGGGATTTAATTTCACAGGGTTATCTTACTCAAACATTTTATTTTTTGTTATATAATATTTCATGTTGTTTTCAGTGTGGATGTTCCTCTAATATTAATTTTTTTTTTCATTTTAATATTCATCATCTATTTTTTTGGGATATATATATCTATTCCAATATCAAAAAATTTCTAATCCATTTAATATTTTTTTAAATACTTAAATTTATAGAAAATCCATAGAATACCATTAAATTATTTCTCCCTTAAATGATGTAAGTGACCTATTATTCCAAATAATAATCTCTATTATTAATTTATTAATCCTAATGTTCATTTAATGAAGTATGAAATGTTAAATATTCTATGAAACCCATTTTATATATGGGTTATTTCATGACTAAGATTATTATTCATTCATGTGGCTGGCATGATTATGTAAATTTCATTAGGATATGAGTGGTAATGGTATTATATATACCACAAATTTTATATTTAATGTTATATAAATCATTATATAATGTGTATTACACATGGACACGATTCTACATTTGTTCATAATAATGATGTTATGATTTATGCACATATGTTATTTATGATCATTATGCTCCCTTTTTTACAATTATGTGTGTTATTTGATGAATATGTTTTGATTTTTCATTATTAATCATATAACACATACAATTCCTTTATAAAATACATCCATTAGGATTATTATTATGATACAATTATTATGATATGATGCTGATGATTATTCTCACCCCTATTATATTGATTCATATACCTTATTTCTCCTCTAACTTGTCTTTTAGCTCACCCCTTTATTTGATGTATATCCTCAAGTGATTACATGTACTATGAAGAATGTGATATTTTTAAAGTTTAAAGAAGAATGATTTAATTTTTTTATATTTTATTATTTATAAATTAAGTATGATACTAATATTCCAAATACATTAAACATTTAGTGTCGCGATTGCATATCTATTATGCCATTTATCTTAAATATTATATAATAGTAATTTAAGAAAAAGACAGGTCCCTATAATATCAATTATAACATGATTTATGTAATTTAACAGTTTGGATTATAAAATGATATTGAAATCAAAATTTATAATTTCATGTATTGGTAAACATTCTAAAAGAACCGTTTTAGAAAAATTCTAAACATATAGATCTAATAAGATATGACATTAGAGTTATTTTTTAAAAAATTATTGATTATTTATTTATTATTTGTTGAATTTTGTTTATTTATAAGATAATAGTTGAACCAAGAAAATAAAAGGAAATAGTGAAAGTTATTATAAATATTAACTCAGTAAAAGTGAATTTTTAATAGATTTATACACATTCCTTTATATCAAGTTTGTTTTCTAGAATCATTGAATCAAATTCCAAGTAATATGATGTATAGATATCTTTAAAAAACAAATGATGTGATCATTGAAACATAATTGTTATATTATTCTACTATTAGAATCCATGGGAAAATTATTCAAACAAATTTTGCAATTCTTCCAAAAATAGTATTTGAAACTATATTGGGCATGGATTGGCTCTTGTTATATAGAGAATGCATTAATTATTGGTAAAAATAAATATCCTTCTAAATTACATGCAATCAAATGCATTGAAAAAAATTCAATGAAGAGCATGGATTTTCTTTAATGAATACCCCAATATTGTGGGTGAATATATCCTATAGAAAAAATACATCTCCCAAATGGTTTAGTTGAACGAATGCATCAACCTTAATCAAATACCAATTTTTTAGAATAATATAATATATTTTCCAAAGTGTTATATATAAATCAACACAATCAAGAGTTATAGTTCTTAATTCAGAAAATAACTAGATCCACTCCTATTTCAAAACTCTTGTATAAGATTTCATCAATTGAACAGGAGGAGTAAAAGAAGTAGTTGGAAGAGAATTTGTACAAAGGGTACATATTCCCTACTGGATCATCTTAGGGTGTGCTAGTTCACTTTGTAAATAAAAAAGATTGATCCACATGACTATCTATAAATTATCTGGAGCATAACAAGATCAGAATAAAGATTAGGTATCCCCTTCCAAGGATTGATGTCTTGTTTGATCGATTGTGAGGATATCATGGATTTTCAATTATGGATCTTCATTATGGATATCATCTCCTGAATTTGACAGATGAATAAATTAATAAGACTATTTTTATTCAAGGAATAGAAACTAAATGTTCATATTATATCTTATTAGACATACTAATTCCCCAATAATTTTCATGTATAATCATAATAGATTATTTAGATACTACCTTGATTTTTTTGGTAGATTTTATAAATGATATTATCATGTATTCTAAGAGAAATGTGAACAGAAAGTGAATATAATTATTATGCTAGAGACATTATGGAAAGATTAAATGAACATTAACATTAGATTCTTTGGATTTTTGATGCATAATGTCATGTTCTTGGGGAAAATGATCCATGTTTAATGAATTTATGTGTACCGTTCAAAGAAAAATTCCATTGATGAATGGAACATTCGAACTAGTGTCAAAGAAATCTAATGTTTTGTGGCCTAACTGGGTACTACCAATGTTTTTTAATGAAATATAAACATTTTAAAAATCACTAAATATGTTTACATATAAATTAATTAAGAATATATAAAAGGATGAATGGGAGGAATGGTTTATGTATCTCATGAAGAGGATAATAATTTTACCTATACTAACACTACCAACAACAGGATACTATTTTGTGATATATAGCAATTCATAAATGATTTTTTTGATTTTGTACTCATACAGAACGAAAAAGTGATATCTTATGCCTCATGAAGGCTGATTATCTATGATAAAAAAATTTTTTCACTTGATCTTGAGTAAAGAAATGTGATCTTCACTTTGATGATTTTTTGGAAGTACCTCTACAGAGAGAATTGTGACATATATTCTTATCACATGAGTATAAATTATATATTCCCATAGATGGATTTCAACAACCATCATAGAATATGGTTGGAGCTAATTAAGGACTATGATAGATTTATTTATCCAGATAAAGGTAATGAGAACATGTTAGATGATTCTCTTAGCATAAATGAACTTGATACTCTATCACTGATGAATATTGAGAAATACACTATCTTTATGGCTATGGAAATTATTAATCTATGAATCATAAAATTAAGGAATACATCCGACCTCAACCAAATTATTTCCCATCCATTAATCCAAGAAAAGCCCAAATAGGCACAAAGGGATGATCTAGAGATTCTAAAATCTGTTGATTTTTTAATGGAATAGAAGATTCATAAATTACTTATAGATGATACTATTTTTATTCTGTTAAGAACTAGGATTTGTGAACCTTCATCACCTGATATAATGAATTATCTATTGGATAATGAGCATAATACTTCTTTCTCTATCCATCCTGATGGTGACAAGATCTACTGTAATATCTGAGAGCTCTTCTGGTTGGATAACATGGATAAAGATATCATCTAGTATACCTAAAAGTTATTGGTATATCAAAAATTTAAAGTACAATTACATAATTATAAGGGGATAAAGTATAAATTTCCAATACCCTTATTTAAATAGGTTAATATCACCATAGACTTTGTCACCTGTCTTTCAAGGATATCCCAATGAAACAATGTGATATGGGATGTGGTGGATTGACTCCCCAGGACTGTGAAAATCATAACTATTTGGGAATATTTATCTATTAAAAAAATAAAAATATATACATAATTGAATTGGGTAGGATACACAGGGAACCACTTTTGATCATCTTTGATGATGATATAAGGCTGATATATAAATTATGGAAAATAATTCAATATTATTTGAATATTGGAGAAACATTCTGTAAGACCTGTCACCCCTAAACAACTGGATAATATGAAATATCTATTCATACACACTAAGACATGATTAGAGCATATAAAATGGAATTTAAAAGATTATACAATTAATATATCTCATTAGATGACAAATAATACAATAGCATATTCCACTCAATTATACCAATGTATCCATATAACACTCTCTAAGAGATGCGATATAGAACTCCAACTACATAGAATGGAGCTAGAAAATTAATACTACTTGGATTTGAACTTTTGTATGATGTGATAGATAAGGTTTAAAACATCCAAATAAATATAAAACCTTCTAATATTTAGTAAAAGAGATACATTGAGAACCATCAATGAGACTTGGTGTTTGATGTTGGAGAAAAATTATTTCCATTGAATATCTCCATATAATAGAGTCATGTGTTTTGGGAATAAAGGGGTGTTTATCCCTAGGTACATTGGAATAATTGAGACACTTCATCACATTAGAGTATTGTAAAATTGGATTACACTTCTGAAAAATATGGAAAAAGTTCTGGAAGTATTCCAAATATCTCTCCTAATGAAGTACATACCCAACACATCAAATGTACATAATTTGGAGGTACCATAAATTGGGAAGGTACTCTCGCATGAGGAGCATCTAGTGAAAATTATAGATTATAGAGACAAATTCATATAGAATAGGAAAAATAAAATTCAGAAAGTGTTGTTGAGAAACCATCAGTATGAATAGGTGAAATGGGAACTAGACGAAACCATGAAACCTAAGTACCCTCACATATTCTCAATCTAGAATATGATTTGAATGTTTTAGGATGGAATCTCTAAATAGGAAGTAATGTAACAACCTAGAGTATACAAATGATATTTGATTCTTCAAATAAGCATATATTATATTATATATATACAACACACATAAAATACATAGTGAAACAAAAAAATATCATTATTAAAAATAAATACATTAGTCAATAAAAAATGTATTAAAATATCTAATATGACAAGGGGAAAGAAATAGAAAATATTAAAACTAAAATGCTAATATATGGATTTCCTCAATATGCTAGAATCATCACTCACGTTAAAACACTATATTAATGAGAAAATATTGTTAAACTAATCTACATTATAGAATAAGATAAAATATAACCTTGAAATAAATTGTGGTAAATAATTAAGGATGTAATGAATTATCATTTATAAAAGGTAA
This sequence comes from Viscum album, assembly GCA_963277665.1. Lineage (NCBI taxonomy): Eukaryota > Viridiplantae > Streptophyta > Magnoliopsida > Santalales > Viscaceae > Viscum > Viscum album. Next base: position 1,082,479,496 of record OY728136.1, on the reverse strand, counting down.
TGTGGCCATTAAAATAGTAACGAGACTAGTGAAATAATAACCAATCCATTGTGAATAATAATATGAACATTGGGAAGAGTAATATGATATTTGAAATATGAATTTAACATAAAAATGAGAAAATTTAAAATATATAAATTTTATCTTATGTAGTTTAATTAAATATAAATTTTATTAAGAAATAAAATAATTAAAATTATTTAAAAAACAAAGAAAATGTAATACTTTTTTAAAAATTGTAGTTGAAGGTATTTCATATAAACAATATTTTTTATATGAAAAATTAAAATAACATACATTATTAACATTTATTGATAAATTTAATTTCATTTCTGAAATAATCACTTTGAAATTATACAAATAATATTTTATTGAATTTTTTTGAAATACATCTATATTCAGGTAAATAGTAAAAATAATGTTTTCCCATAATCTATGTATCTTATATTACATAATTAATGATGTAATGATAACCTAATACTTTATATAATATGAGGACTAATAAAAACATTTTAAATTTGATATTTTAGTCATTAAAATACCTTAAATATGATTTTGAAACCCAGAAATTAATTTCCAAAATCTAATGAAAACAAATTATTCATTTGAAATATCCATTCTCATAGTTTCTTTATTTTCATTTTAACAAGCTGTTGAATTTGAATTATAAGGGTATTTAATGTCCTAAAACCATTATAATTTATTTATATAAGACATGTTATTTTAAAAATATTACTATAACAAGGTGAACCATGGATATATTATTTTATTCAATATTTTATTCTAATAATAACCCAACCCCCAAGTATATATAACCCCTCCAGTCCCTTGTAAAATAAATTCTCACTCACATAATCATGCCAAATATTTTCCAAAATATTCTCTATTAATATCATAGAATCTATAGGGTTTTTTTAGAGTAATCCAATTTCATTAATCAAGGAATCCTAGTGTCGTGCAAGATAACAAACACCGTGAAAAGTGTTTTTTATGAACTCTTATCTCATTTACCCCCTCTATTCTCTTTTTCCCACATTATTTCAAAGAAAAAAAATTAGACTAAATAAAAAGTATGTCAAAATTTTAATAATTAAATTTACCAAAAATAAAAATATATATTTTAGTATTTATATTCTACCTATATTTCTTCTCCTTTAGAAAACATTCACAATAACGGTCAGTAAAAAACCAATGAAGACATTTACAAATTCTTTCATTATACCACACTTATGGAAGGTTATACTTAATTATATATAATAGATAAATTTATAACAAAATATAGTTTAACCTGTAATAATATACATTATATAAGTACAAACATCCTAAATGGAAAATAATGAAATCAGAATATCACTGGATATTTTAATGGAAAACATGATATTAAAAATCACCATTATGAATGGAAAATAAATAAATAAAATAAAATTATTATACTTGGAAAATATTGACATAAAGTTATATAATTCACTTATTGATTAATGTTTTACTAAAAACCATGTTTATTATTTATTAAAGGTAAAAGTGATGAAATAAAGAAGTGTACGAGGATATTGGATTCTCAAACCCAAATGTATTTTCATGTTATCTTCTATATAATATTTATTTCAAAAATATCCAAAACATTTACCTTTAATATTCGTTATCATTTATAATAGGTATATACTTGTTTCTATATAAGGACCCAGCCTTAATCATTATATTATATTTAATTAAATTAATAATTCACATTGAGGATCTTTTCAAGAATAGAGTTTTAGGGAAATAGGACATAACTGTTACTTCTCAAAAGATTATAAAGTAGACACTTCTACTCAGTTTCCATTTTTTATAAAATAAAAACTCTTGAAAAAAAGAGTCAGGTCTAGTTCTATGTTTTTGACATTATAACTTTTCCGTGATCCCATCCTTGACCCTATTCATCTTTAAGTCTTGCGAAACACTTTTCAATGATTAGGATGAGCATAAAAATTTCTGTAAGGGTTATAAAACAAAGAAAGAAAACATTAGTTCATAAATACATAAAAAAATAAAATCTTTTAATTACCTCATAAAAACATAATATTTATGAATAACACATAGTAATCACAAATCATAAAAATACTTATGACATTCATATCATACTTACATTGTTGCTATCAAAGATACATAAGAATTTACGTTGGAATACCCATCTTAGTATATTCCCTAAATCACTTAGGAGAAACATTCATGTTTACCTTTGTCATGTTACCCAATGCATTGGAGAGCTATCTCAGGCTCACCCACCCTAGGTTTATCATGGAACCACATAAATAAGTAAATAATGACCAAGAACTATAACATGATCATAACACATAACATAAGCCCAAATGAAAGATAACATTTCAATATATTAATGTATCAAAACCATTATCAAAACCATTTTAAATACCAAAAATACATAAAATAGTATATGATATTTATTTTACTTTTAAAAACATTACGGTTGGTCAAGGAATCCAAAGATCAAATAATACTCATGGTAGTGGAAAGGTTGTTGTCACTGCTTATGTTAAAAAGAAACATTCTTTTTTTTTCATTTAGTAAAACGCTTCGTAGTAAAAGATTCCCATTGAATGAAATGAAAATTCAAAGGTGATTATATAGCTTATAAAAGAAAGTCATGTATTAAAACAAAATATGACTCAATGAAAGGAGATTGAGATGAAGTCCCTTACCTCGTGTTCGACATGACTCAATTTTTTCTTTAATCTCTTGAATAATAAACTAAAGTTAATATATACATGCTTAAGAAACTTTTTCAAGTTTATTATTCCTTTTGTATCACTTATTACCATGTTATAAAAATTATGAAATCATTTAAGTTTATAATGTTTGTTTTGTCGATATTTGGTAGTTGAGTCAAAAATGAACACCGAATATTTTCCAGTTGCCCATGTGGTCAATATTCCATTATATCCAGAATGACATTCATTATTTAGATATAATATATATCATATATATCCAATATATATATATATATATATTTATAATAGTACATATCATTTGGAGGTTTGAAATGAAAGGCACCGTTCATCGAGACAGTAAGTCGTACGTATGAATGAACGCTACTTTCACTACTATTTCTTATTTTAATGGAATTAAAACATAATGATACATAGGTATTGTAACGACCCAAATCTGGATCCACTCAACTGGTACCCCTAACCCAGTTCTCCAAAAGACTTCAAGCGCGTTTCCCCAAACGCCAGAGGATTCCGACTAGCAGCGAGGGCCTTGGTGAGTCATTAGGGAAACTATGCCCTCATTTGGTATGGTATACAAAGAAAAGGAAATAACAGTCAATAGAGGAAGCAGTAAACATCATACAATAACTGAAACTAAACAGTGGGAGAAATTTATAATATAAAAATGATGAAAATTATGCAGAAGGTACAAGTATCTAAGGAAATAATCAAACACAACAACATACTGAAATAAAACTAAGAACAAAGTACTAAAAGTAAACAGCAACTCCAGCATCATCGTAAGCCTAGGATCGGTCCTATGCTCTCCAGCTCCAACGAGAAATCATGTGCCTGAAGTATAAGGGCCACAATCCCTATCCACACCTACAACCTTATAACCTGTTTGGGCTGAAAAGCAGGACCCAACATGGTGTGAGGCTAATCCCAGTAGGCAATCACCACAAGATCTGTGCCCTACTGTCAGTGTGTAATGTATCAAAAGTAAACGAAATAAATGGAACAGAGAAACAGGAGTACACTAAGTAAACAATCCTAAAAATATTCATTCAAATTTATTTAGTAATTTAATTCAGTAATTTAATTATCAACCAAGGAATCTAGTAACAACTCTATATTTCCAATGCATAACAAGTAACATAACAGGTATCTCAACAGACATCCTAAACTACAAGAAATACAAAACACAAGCTTGTTCTTTTCCTTAGTGGACTCGTCACTACCAACCAAAAAATATTCAAACTGACTCTCTGGATGGATCATACTGGTAGACCCCTATAGTCAAGTATTCATACAAAGGCACAGACACTATGGGAAGCACTCACCGTCAATTACCCAGTGGTCTTGCAATGATAGGTATAGACTCTATGAGGAAGCACTTACGTTTAATTCTCCTTATATTCTCGATACATAACTAAGGAAACTCTGATGAATCAAAAAGCCCAAATCTTATAGGCCCAGTGAATGATACTAATTTATAATAGACTCTCTAGGGAATCCCTTAATCGTCAATTATCTCTTTAGTCTACCGCACCAGGTTCACACAACCCTGAGTAGTCTAGTCGTGCATAATCGACTATAAACAGCCCTAAGTAAGTTCAACAACTACTTGGATAATAGCTACAATGTAACACCCCAGGTAAATAAAGAATATGACATTTTCACATTTATCCATATTTGTGAATAAAATATTAATATGACTTTAAAGGGGACGCTATGCTCGATGGCATACCCAACACGCAACAACGAGTTTCTTGGGAATCTTATGTTGCACTCTAATAATAAAATAATATTATTTTAAATAGTAGTTAACGCCTAGCCGTTGTAATGGCGGGAATGAACAGAACTAACTAAAAAATGATTATATATGTTTGTCAAATATTTTTACTTTTTACAATAAATGTTAGAGGATTAAAAATGCGAATGAATCCAATTTTAAGCGTAAACATTCTAATATTCTTTAAAAGGTCGGTTAACCTCCTTTTGATGGAGAACCTCTTTTAAATCCACTTTTTGACAATTTTATGTGTTATATTTGACAAAATAAAATTCTTCTTTAGAATCGTAACATCAAAATTTACGTTGTGTTAATTTTTTGTATTTTTCCGAAAAAGTTCAATTTTTAATGAATTGTGAAAAATGTTGTATTTTAATTCAAAAACTATTTTTATTCTAATTTATTTATATGATTACATTATCTTTTGATTTGGTTTTAAAGTGAAATTAGAATATATTTTTACCATTTAATCCAATAGTGGTCGTTGGAATTAATTTCACTTTGAAATCGGACTTAAACTAGTGTCAATCTTTTGATACATTTTGTTTCATAAAAACACGCTATTTGTTTTGACAGCAGGAATTAATTATTAAATTAATTAATGCAACCTATATGTTTTTAATTTTGTAAAATAGACATCATTTTTGAATTTGGAATATCAAATATAGCTTAGGGTAAATTTTTGGTAATTTTCTTAAAAACTTCAATTTTTGATGAATAGTGAAACCACTAAGTGGTACTTATAAAAACTGATTTTCCGTTTAAATGAAATTTTGCCGTCTTTGTGTTTTGAATTTCAAAAATCCGACATACATGGTTTTCATTAAGAAGTAAAATTTGGTTCAATGGGATTAAAATAATTTTTTGGTGAATAGTAACTTATTAAGTTTTTAATCGCGATTAGAGGTAATTAGTGTAGTTTAAGGTACGAATAATGTTTTAATAAAATGAAATGACCTAGACACATGTCCTAACATCATTGGATGAGTCATGGCCGACCAATAAAATCCGTGGGTCAACTTGGTGACCCCATGGAGCCACTTTGGTTGGAAAATGACATAAATACCTTTTTATTTAAAGTTAAAATTAAAATGACACAAACATGAGTTGTTTTACTAAAAAAAATTTACACGGGGTTATAGAAGTCATATTTTTGTCTATAAATAGTAATTGGAATTATAAAAAGATTTCGTACATCATAGTATTTTTTTATAATTTTTAGACATTAAATAAATTAAATTATTTATGACATCATGATGATGCAGCGATGACCTCATTATTTAACGATTTAAATAAAATGGAAAGATATTTTAAAATCTAAGACCTAAACATGTCCAAAACCTATTGGATGGGTGGATTTAGAACCATTATCAACTTATCATTGAAACAAATCAATGTGGGGCCATTAAAATCCGAAACCCATTCTAAAATAAAGTAACATTTCTTTATTTCCAAGAGTGCCCCTCCTATCCTCTTATAAAAGGCCCCCACCTCTACCTCTTTACCCATAATTCCAAAGCCTTTGGATCGGCCAAACCCTGACCATTTTGTCTCTCAACATCCCTCTCTAACTCCTTGAAGCCTCACATTGGGCAGAAGTCTTCCCAAAGAAGCCTTTGAGCTCAAACCAAAGGGAGTTACCCGATTTTAAGGTAATGTCTTCACTTGTGTCCTTTTGTTTTATTTTGCTTCTCCAACCCCCTAAACACTTTTTATTCATTTCTTTTGTAAAAACTACAATATCATCAATATAATAGGATGTTGTTATAAGAATTATTCAAGCTACACTACACACACACCTTCGTCTAATGGTTAAAGAACATACTGTTTCTGTGGTTGGGGATTTTCTGTCTCACGAAACGATGATTGTTCAATATTCATTTAACAACATTAAATGTGGCCATTATGATGTCACTGTATTTTATATATGATATATATGGTATTTATGTTTACTATATACTTATTTATTTTAGATTTAAACCATACCTTTATTCTTTTCATGTTGTGTAAATGCGATAATTTCATATGAGGAAGTGTGGACTACCGCCCTCTCAAGTGATGTGACTCGTACATGCAATACATGGAATGTATATAGAATTAAATTAATGAAAATATGTGACCTATATACCATATATATTATACTGGAATTATAATATATATATATATATATCATTTATTTTTAATTCCATTAATATGACAAAAAAATGAAAGTAGCGTTCATGCGTACGTACGGCCTACCGTCTCCATGAATGGTGCTTTTCTTTTTTTATCTCCAAATGATATGGAATAGTATAAAATGAATATGTAATGGATATATATGATATTTTAATCATTAATACTATTCTGGAAATTATTTACTTACAACTACATGGGCAATCATTTTTCAAATAGGTTAATTTTTACTCATGTACAAAACATCGGCAAAAACGTCTGATATGAACTAACATTATTAAACAATTATTATAACATTATAATATGTGATATGAACTGAATAATAATCTTTAAAGGAGGAACTTAGGCAATTATAAATTGACCAAAGTTTATTATTCAGGAATATAAAGAAACGAACAAGACAAGTCGGATTTGAGGTAAGGGATCTGACTCCTCTCTTTCTTTTAAAGTACACTCTTTTATGTCATTCCTTTTAAAGCTCATCTTTCTTGTTATTGAGATATTATTTTATATTAATATTAATGTAATTTTTATTTTCATATGATGAGAGACCCTATTCTCTCTCATCAATCCATTTTGGAAGTTTTCAGTGGCGCCGTTAGGCTGCCGACTTTTTGTAAGAGATCCAACCTCTGTCTTTCTTTTTAAGTACTCCCCTTTATGTCACTTCTTTTAAGCTCATCTTTGTTATGTTGGGGGATGTTATTTTATATTCCTATTTCTATGAACTTTATGTTAATATTATGAGATACCCTATTTCCTCTCATCAATCCATTTTGGAATTCTTAAGTGGCGCCGTTAGGCTGCCGAGTTTTCGTAAGGGATTTTTCATCTCACTTTTATTCCCATGATATTTATGCTACATTTGCCACAATTTCCTTTGAGTGGTGTATGTACTGCCCATTATTTTACTCATTGTGTATAATACTTTCATTTATGAGTATTTACATCAATGTTGTACTGTCCTTCTTTCACGGGGTGCATGTCTCAAAAGATACCCATGTCGGTAAGGGAACCTTTCACCCTCCTCTTTTTAAAAGACTTCTTTTGTTGGGTCTTTTAATTTACATATTTTTATGTTGGGATATGTTCTCATATATCCTTATTGATGTAAATTTTATGTCCAAGTGACTAGATACCCTTTTTTTATCTCTCATCAACTCATTTTCTGAATTTTGTAGTGACGCCGTTAGGATGTCAAATTTTTGCAAGGGAACTTCTTAACCCAAATTTGATTCTTTGGGATAAACATGTACTCCATGAATATGTTGTTCTATGAATATGTGTGAATAACCTCTGATTGTTTTACACTTAATATCCACTTATATTTCGTGTATTAATTTGTTACACATAATTATATAATTCATTTATCCTTAATCCAAGGATACCATCTTTGTATGGGACTTCGTCTCAATCTCCTTTCATTGAGGAATATTTTGTTTTATACACAACCTTATTTTATACGGTGTATAAACCCCTTTGTCTTTTACGTTTATTCGAAAGGAATCTTTTTTATACGAAGCATTTACTAAATGACAAAAGGGAATGTTTTTGTCGTATGTATGCGGTGACAACGACTTCTCCGCCGCCGTGACCATTATTTGAGTTTCGGCTTACTCTACAAGACATAATTTTTTTAAAAGAAAAATAAATACCATGTTTTACTTTTCTTTTATTTTCGTATTGAAAATGGTTTTCATAATTTTTTTATATTAATGTGTTGTATTGATATCTTGTGATTGAAAGGTGAAAATGTTATGTTTCCTTTATGCATGTTTTATGTGATACGATTATGTTGAGGTTCTTGGGCATTATTATGAAGACAGGTGGTTCCGTGATAAAATAAGGGTGGGTGAGCCCGATATAGCTCTCCAATGCATTGGGTAACATGAAGGAGTGAAACATTAAGGTTTTTCCGAAGAGATTTAGGGAATATACTATGGTGAGTATTCCAAACGTAACCAAGAGGGTTACTCCCTACATAAGAATGTTATGAATTCCTCAAGTTACCTTTTATGTCTTATGATTTCTATGATTTATTCATGATTTGATGAGGTATGTTAATGTGCCTATGTTTTATGGGTAAAGTATGATTTCATTCTTATGTATATATGAACTCATGTTTCCTTTCAATATTTTTACATCCCTTTTTGAGCTTTTTATGCTCATCCCAAGTTTTCTTGAAATGTTTTTCATAGGTCAAGGGAATGGTACATGATATGATGATAGTGTCAAAGATGTGTCAAGAAAGAATCCATGTTTTATTTTAAATATGTTTCCATTGATGGGAAAATGAATACGATCTTTTATGTAACCACTTTGTTTAAATGTGGAATGTAATGCAAGTTTTATGATCTAATTCTCTAAAACTCTAAACCTAAAAAGATCCTCAATGTGTAATCTTGTAATAAATCAAGATTTAGTATGGTTTAAGGCGGGGGCCTTATAGTTGGTATCAGAGGTCGGTTTAGAAAACTTTAGGGATTAGGAGTTTCTGTTAGACAAATGATTAGTCCCTATATCTATTATTTCAGTTAAATCCTAGTTTTATAACATTTTTCAGGTCAAGTAAAGTCAGTTACGAATGGAAGGAGAAGGATCTCAAACGACATTCATATCTCTTCCTGACGACATGCTTGCAATAATTATTGCAAAGTCATGTTCAGATGATTGTGAAACTTTTTCTAGCATACAACTCACTTGAAAGCAGTTGTTTGAGATATCAAACACCTCCACTATACCTCGTTATCATCGTGGATCATGGGTTGTTTTTAGAAAAATACTATTTTCACAATATTCTCATATTTTCAAGAAAGGTAAATATTATCAAGGTATTTTCAAATATTTTACCTTATCACAAGAATTTGAAGCATATTATGATTTTAAAAATGGTACTGAGGAAGGAGACCCTTGCACAACCTATTTATATTTTCTTTTAAAATATAGTCTCTCAGCACATACTTATGGTATTTTAAAAGGACCAATAATAGAAATTTTTAACTCAAATTATGTCCGACTATTTTATAGAAATCATGTTTTATCAGTTTTTTTGGAATTATATGTCATACATGATTATTTTCCAAAACTGTTTTTCTGTGAACACCCATATGACCCATGTTGTACAAGGTGTATTTGGATGGAGGAAGAAAATGATTTTGAAGGATCACGAAATCATTTTTGTAATTCATGGGACGTCTACCTACGTGAGCAATATGACGATGAAACTGAGTGGATGCCATGATCAAGGTATACTGTTATTCATTTTGGTAATCATTTTATTGTATCTTATGGTGGTGAAATAAGACTTCAAGAATTCAGATGTTGATATCGTAACGAATTTGGATGAAAATGAGAGGTATAAGGAAACTATTGAGGTTAAAACATGTTAGGGTTATTTTTGGAGTTTTATAAAAAGGACAACATGCAGACCGTGTGACAACCCATTGCGTCGGACAAAGCTGCGGGAATCGAACCCACAAACAATGTGCGACTGTTATTTATCACCTACCACTGGACTATGTGAAGTCCCTGGTTAGTTTGACTGATTCTTTTTAGTTAGATGATTTTATGAATTAAGAGTAAGTTTATTTTGGGTTATCTATGAAAATTTATTAACCTATCATGGAGGATATGTGATTAGGTTAATTACATTTCAATACGAGACATTAAGAGAAACTGATGTTGTTTGGAGATAAATGTTATGATTTAACTTGGAAGACTATGTGACTAAATCCTTCAAATATTTGGGATTCAATCCTAGTTTGGTTTACTTTGAAGAATTTAATGGAAAAATTGTTTATCGAATGGTCCTCGTTGAACTTTGGGTTTTGTTGGACAAATTTTGGAGATTAAGAATTGATTTTTTTTATAAAGGGTTATCCTTTTCTGGATTATCCGATCTTGTACTAACCTTTTTGGTTTTGGTTTTGGTTAAAGTCTAAAGCCATGAGAATTATATAGTTCTCTTTTTCGGATTAGGTGATTCTCTAGAAGTTGATTATAGTACTCTTAATGTGAACAAGTCTTCATAAATACTCGTCATTTGGATAAAATATGAGTTTGTGTAAGGAATCTAATAAAAGTTGAAAGTCAACATGATAAGTGATTATGTTTCCTTATGTATAAATTCCTCAATAAAAAGTAACTTAAAACAAAAATTTTTTCTATTAACTTTTCCTACTGTGGAATCGAATACCGTTTAACCCATCACAAGTTTGTGATTTTCTTGTGGTTAACTTTCTCCTAAAAATGTTTTCTATCACTCTCCATCAAAACATGAACCTATGTTTTCTCCTCCATGTTCATGTTTTCCTACATGGAATCCTAGTACGGGTTATCTCAGGTGACCTCTGTACTTATCTTCCTTTATATTAAAGTGATTGTTTTACCGACTCTTGTTCTGAAGTGGGACTTTCAAGGATGTTTCCAAGCTTAATTTTAAAATTGCGAGGACGAAATTCCCAAAAGGGGGGAAGGATATAACACCCCAGGTAAATAAAGAATATGACATTTTCAAATTTATCCATATTTGTGAATAAAATATTAATATGACTTTAAAGGGGGATACTATGCTCGATGGCATACCCAACACACAACAATGAGTTTCTTGGGAATCTTACGTTGCACTCTAATAATAAAATAATATTATTTTAAATAGTAGTTAACGCCTAGCCGTTGTAATGGTGGGAATGAACAGAACTAACTAAAAAATTATTATATATGTTTGTCAAATATTTTTACTTTTTACAATAAATGTTAGAGGATTAAAAATGCGAATGAATCCAATTTTAAGCGTAAACATTCTAATATTCTTTAAAAGGTCGATTAACCGCCTTCTGATGGAGAACCTCTTTTAAATCCACTTTTTGACAATTTTATGTGTTATATTTGACAAAATAAAATTATTATTTAGAATCAGAACATCAAAATTTACGTTGTGTAAATTTTTGGTATTTTTCCGAAAAAGTTCAATTTTTAATGAATAGTGAAAAATGTTGTATTTTAATTCAAAAACTCTTTTTATTCTAATTTATTTATATGATTAGATAATCTTATGAATTGGTTTTAAAGTGAAATTAGAATATATTTTTACCATTTAATCCAATAGTGGTCGTTGGAATTAATTTCACTTTGAAATCGGACTTAAACTAGTGTCAATCTTTTGATACATTTTGTTTCATAAAAACATGCTATTTGTTTTGACAGCGGGAATTAATTATTAAAATAATTAATGAAACCTATATGTTTTGAATTTTTTAAAATAGACATAATTTTTGAATTCAGAATATCAAATATAGCTTATGGTGAATTTTTGGTAATTTTCTGAAAAACTTCAATTTTTTGATGAATAGTGAAACCACTAAGTGGTACTTATAAAAACTGATTTTCCGTTTAAATGAAATTTTTCCATCTTTGTGTTTTGAAATTAAAAAATAAGAGATAAATGGTTGTCATTAATAAGTAAAATGTGGTTCAATGGGATTAAAATAATTTGTTGGTGAATAGTAACTTATTAAGTTTTTAATCGTGATTAGAGGTAATTAGTGTAGTTTAAGGTAAGAATAATGTTTTAATAAAATGAAATGACCTAGAAACATGTAATACCCTCATTTTATGAGTCATGGCCGACCAAGAAAATCCATGGGTCAACTTGGGGACCCCATGGAGCCACTTTGGTTGGAAAATGACATAAATACCTTTTTATTTAAAGTTAAAATTAAAATGACACAAACATGAGTTGTTTTACTAAAACAATTCTTACATGGGGCTATACAAGTCATATTTTTGTCTATAAATAGTCATTGGAAAGCTAAAAAGATTTCCTACATCATAGTAGTTTTTTTATAATTTTTAGACATTAAATTAAGTAAATTATTTATGACATCATTATGATGCAGCGATGACCTTATTATTTAACGATTTAAACAAAATGGAAAGATAATGTAAAATCTAATACCTACACATGTCCAAAACCTATTTGATGGGTGGATTTAGAACCCGTATCAACTTATCCTTGAAACACATCAATGTGGGACCATTAAAATCCGAAACCCATTCTAAAATAAAGTAACATTTCTTTACTTTCCAAGAGTGCCCCTCCTATCCTCTTATAAAAGGCCCCCACCTCTACCTCCATACCCACAATTACAAAGCCTTTGGCTCAGCCAACCCCTGTCCATTTTGTCTTTCCACATCCCTCTATAACTCCTTTAAGCCTAACATTGGGCATAAGTCTTCCCAAGGAAGCCTTTGAGCTCAAACCAAAGGGAGTTACCCGATTTTAAGGTAATGTCTTCACTTGTGTCCTTTTGTTTTATTTTGAATCTCCAACCCCCCAAACTCTTTTTATTAATTTCTTTTGTAACAAATAAAGTATCTTAAATATACTAGGACGTTTTTATAATAAGGATTCTAGCTACACTACAAACACACCATCGTCTAATGGTTAAAGAACATACTGTTTCTGTGGTTGGCGATTTTCTGCCTCACGAAATGATGATTGTTCAATATTCTTTTAACAGCTTTAAAGGTGGACATTATGATGTCACTGTATTTTATATATGATATATATGGTATTTATGTTTACTATATGCTTATGTATTTTAGATTTAAACCATACCTTTATTCTTCTCATGTTGTGTAAATGCGATAATTTCATATGAGGAAGTGTGGACTACCGCCCCCTCAAGTGATGTGACTCGTACATGCAATACATGGAATGTATAAAGAATGAAATTAATTAAAATATGTGACCTATATAACATATATATTATAATGGAATTATAATATATATATATATATATATATCATTTATTTTTAATTCCATTAATATGACAAAAAAATGAAAGTAGCGTTAATGCGTACGTACGGCCTACCGTCTCCATGAACGGTGATTTTTGTTTTTTATCTCCAAATGATATTGAATAGTATAAAATGAATATGTACTGGATATATATGATATTTTAATCATTAATACTATTCTGGAAATTATTTACTTATAACTACATGGGTAATCATTTTTCAAACAGGTTCATTTTTGACTCATGTACCAAACATCGACAAAAACGTCTGATATGAACTAACATTATTAAACAATTATTATAACATTATAATATGTGATATGAACTGAATAATAATCTTTAAAAGAGTAACTTATGCAATTATAAATTGACCAAAGTTTATTATTTAGGAATATAAAGAAACGAACAAGACAAGTCAGACTTGAGGTAAGGGATCCGACTCCTCTCTTTCTTTTAAAGTACACTCTTTTATGTCATTCCTTTTAAAGCTCATATTTCTAGTTATTGGGATATTATTTAATATTAATATTACTGTAATTTTTATTTTCATATGATGAGAGACCCTATTATCTCTCATCAATCCATTTTGGATGTTTTTAGTGGCGCTGTTAGGCTGCCGAATTTTTGTAAGAGATCCAACCTCTCTCTTTCTTTTTAAGTACTCTCCTTTATGTCACTTCTTTTAATCAACTCTTTGTTATGTTGGGGGATGTTATTTTATATTAATATTCCTGTAAACTTTATGTTAATATGATGAGATACCCTATTTCTTCTCATCAATCCATTTTGGAAGTCTTAAGTGGCGTCGTTAGGCTGCCGAGTTTTCGTAAGGGATTTTTCATCTCACTTTTATTCCCGTGAGATTTATGCTAAATTTTCCACAATTTACTTTGAGTGGTGTATGTACTGCCCATTATTTTACTCATTGTGTATAATAATTTCATTTATTAGTATTTACATCAATGTTGTATTGTCCTTCTTTCACTAGGTGCATGTCTCGAAAGATACCCATGTCGGTAAGGGAACCTTTCAACCTCTTATTTTTAAAAGACTTCTTTTGTTGGGTCTTTTAATTTACATATTGTTATGTTGGAATATGTTCTAATATATTTTTATTGATGTAAATTTTATGTCCAAGTTATGAGATACCCTTTTTATCCCTCATCAACTCATTTTCTGAATTTTGTAGTGATGTCGTTAGGCTGTCAAATTTTTGCAAGGGAACTTTTTTAACCCAAATTTGATTCTTTGGGATAAACTTGTACTCCTTTAATATGTTGTTCTATGAATATGTGTGAATAACCTCTGATTTTTTTACACTTAATATCCACTTATATTTAGTGTATTCATTTTTCACACATAATTATATAATTGATTTATCCTTAATACCAGGATACCGTCTTTGTATGGGACTTCGTCTCAGTCTCCATTCATTGAGGCATATTTTGTTTTATACACAACCTTCTTTTATACGGTGTATAAACCCCTTTTACTTTTACGTTTATTCAAAAGGAATATTTTTTATACGAAGTGTTTACTAAACAAAAAAAGGGAATGTTTTTGTCGTACGTATGCGGTGACAACGACTTCTCTGCCGCTGTGACCATTATTTGAGTTTCGACTTCCTCTACAAGACATAATTTTTTTTAAAAGAAAAATAAATTCCATGTTTTACTTTTCTTTTATTTTCGTATTGAAAATGGTTTTCATAATGTTTTTATATCAATGTGTTGTATTGATATCTTGTGATTGAATAGTGGAAATGTTATGTTTCCTTTATGCATGTTTTATGTGATACGATTATGTTGAGGTTCTTGGGAATTATTATGAAGACGGGTGGTTCCGTGATAAACTAAGGGTAGGTGAGCCTGATATAGCTCTCCCATGCATTGGGTAATGTGAAGGATTGAAACGTTAAGGTTTCTCCGAATAGATTTAGGGAATATAATATGGTGAGTATTCCAAACGTAACCAAGAGGGTTACTCCCTACATAAGAATGTTATGAATGCCTCAAGTTACCTTTTATGTCTTATGATTTCTATGATTTATTCATGATTTGATGAGGTATGTTAAAGTGCCTATTTTTTATGGGTAAATTATGATTTCATTATTATGTATATATGAACTCATGTTTCCTTTCAATATTTTTACATCCCTTACTGAGCTTTTTATGCTCATCCGAAGTTTGTTTGAAATGTTTTTCACAGGTCAAGGGAAAGGTACATGATATGATGATAGTGTCAAGAAAGTGTCAAGAAATAATCCATGTTTTATTTTAAATATGTTTCCGTTGATGGGAAAATGAATAATATCTTTTATGTAACCACTTTATTTAAATGTGGAATGTAATGCAAGTTTTATGATCTAATTCTCTAAAACACTAAACCTGAAAAGATCCTCAATGTGTAATCTTGTAATAACTCAAGATTAAGTATGGTTTAAGGTGGGGGGCTTATATACAATGCATCATAATCATATAAAAAGTAATAAATACATGCAATCAATTATATAAAGGTAGGAAATCAATGCAATAAGGTATGCCTCACAAGCAACCTAAGCCAAATGGCGGTAAACAACCAAAACAAGGGAAACACCCATGGGGTGATCCTCAAACATGCTAACAAGTAAACATTAATAATCTTATAACCTCAAGAATACAATAAATCTAAGTAAGGTAATGATACAAGTTCAAAACACTAAGCCAAGATAACAGATATATAGGAATCTGTCACTTTTTGCACAAAAACTCAATGACATTCAACGTAGGGAAACAATACACCTAACTCAATCCTATGAGATCGATATACTTGAAACTCGGCCTATGAATCAGCCTATAATAGAGAATATCTACAAAAACTTCTAAAACATTCATTCTTAGATAACTCTCATAAAAGATAGAATCAGGAAACCTGTCCAAGGAGGAACCTAGAACTCACCACTGTGATTCTATTGCAACCGATGACGTTCGATTCAGATAACTGGTGTTGGATTATCGGATCAGAGAAGATTCATCCTCCTTGGATGATCATGATGTAATTAGGCGAAGAAGAAGATAGAAATAGGGATTAGATGTGACCCCTGTCCGTTTAATGAAATAAAAAGAAAGTACACATCGTGTACTTATTGAGTACATGGAGTGTACTCGCCTTTTCCGTACACTGCATTATGTGGCCTCCACATCACCCCTACACACCTTGTGTATGGACTAGACACGGCTAGAACCCAGCCTCGTGCGAGATCAAAGTACATGACGTGTACTTATAATGTACATGGTGTGTACATAGAAATTTTCCAGCTTTCCTCTTTTCCTCAAAGATGACCAGAAAAGGAATAACATACCGGAAACAAAGACATGTGTTCTTATAAACTTCCCCCCTTAACGAAATTTGTCCCTGAATTTCCCTAACAAGGTGGAGAAGAAGAAACCTTGAACAACTCTGGCTACTGTGATCGCATATCGGCATCCCACTCCCAAGTCTCGTCCTACACACGACCGTGCTGCCATAACACCCATATTAGAGGAACAGATCGGCCAGAAAGTACCTTTGGACTATGACCAATAATCCTGATAGGATGCTCCTCGGACAATGCATCCTGCTTTATCTCAACCTCCTCAGGTTGAAAGACAAGAGACGTGTCTGAGAAATAACATCGAAGCTGAGAAACATGGAAGACATTGTTCATAGGCTGGTACAATTGAGGTAACTGCAACCTATAAGCAACCAGACCGACTCTCTCCAGAATCTCAAACGACTCGACGTATCTCGGTGAAAGATTACCCTGTCTCCTGATCCTCTTGTGTCCCAACCTCAGGGTAACACGTTGGAAAACCTGATCTACGACCTTGAACTCCAAAGGTTGTCTCCACTGATCAGCATAAGATTTCTGCTGAGACTGTGGTGTAGCCATCCTTTTCCTAATCAACTCCACCTATTCTATGGTCTCCTGAACAAGACGAGGTCCCAGCATAGCAGCCTCTCCTGCCTCTAGCCAACCCAAGGGTGATCGGCACGACCTACCGTACAAAGCCACGTATGGTTCCATCTGAATAGATTTTTGAAAACTATTATTGTAGGAAAAATCCACCAGATGTATATTTTTCTCCCAAGAACCACCAAAATCAAAGACGCATGCTTGTAGAATGTCCTCTAGCACCTGTATCGTGCGCTCTGACTGGCCATCTGTCTGAGGATGGTATGTTGTACTCAGAAGTACCTGTGTACCCAAACCCCTCTATAGCCCTTGAAAGAAATGTGACATAAAATGGGCATCCCAATCTGAAATGATAGTACTTGTAACCCAATGAAAGCGTAAAATATCATGAATTTACAACCTTCCAAGCTCGTCGACAATAAAGGCCTCCTTAATCAGCAAGAAGTGAGAAACCTTTGTGAGCCTGTCAATGAAAACCCATACCACATCATTTCCTCGAGGCGATCTTGGTAACCCTAACATGAAGTCCATCATGACATCAATCCAGTTCTACTTGGGAATGGGTAGTTTCTATAAAATATCTACTGGTCGTTGGTGGTCTGCCTTCACCAGCAGACTGGTGGAACATCTCATGACAAAACCAGCAACATCTATCATCATACCTGACCACCAATACTGGCGGTGCAAATCATGATACATCTTGGTGACGCCAGGATGATCTTCCCAAACTGAGGAATATAATTCTTGAATTAGCTCCTCACGTATATCTACTGGCACACATATGCGTCCCTGGAAACGCAAGATCTCATCCTCTCCTACAGTCCATCTGGGAAGAGTGTCCCCTCCTAACATGCTTTCCCGTAGGACTAGGCCTTCAGAGTCTGATAGCTTCCTCATTCGAACTCGGTAAAGAATGGTAGAGGTAAAAGCTATATAATAAAGAAATGTATGACCCTATCTGTCATGCACCTACAAATACATTTCAGAGAATAGATCCATAAGATGCCACTCGCTGCTGGCCTCATGAACTGCCTGTATCTGTGTCCTTCTGCTCAGTGTTTCTGCCACAGCGTTGCCTTTCCCAGGCGTATAAGAAAGCTCAATATCGAAAGAATCCAGGTACTCAACCCACCTCTATTGTCTCAGATTCAAGTCACGCTATGTGAAGATATACTTGAGGCTCTTGTGGTCATTATATACCACAAAATTCTCCCCCAGAAGATAATGTCTCCAACAACGCAAAGCATGAACAACTGTAGCCAACTCTAGGTCGTGCGTAGGATAGTTCCTCTCATGTGGCCTCAACTACCGATATCCATATGCAAATACACAATCCTACTCCATAAGCATTTCTCCAAACCTGATTCCAGATGCATCGCAAAAAAATGTATAACTCTTTCCCGGCTCCGGAAAAACTAGAATCGGTGCTGAAGTCAATCTCCCATTAAACTCCTGAAAGGATAAATCACAGGCTTCTAACCAAACATACTTCACCCCATTCTTAGTCAAGATCATCAGTGCCACTAATAAGCATGATAAGTCCTATATAAACCACCTTTAGTAACCAACCATCACTAAGAAACATCGTACCTCGAAGACATTCTTCGGCTGCTCCCAGGTAACTACTACTCTCACCTTATCTGGGTCTACTAATACTCATATCTCTAAGATGACATGACCCAGGAAGTGAATCACATCCATAAAGGAGTGTCACTTTGAGAGATAAGGATATAAATGATGCTCCCTAAGGGTACTCAAAATGATCTCAAGATGGGTAGAATGATCATGTCAAGTGTCAGAGTACACAAAGATTTCGTCCACGAAAAGCACCATGAAAGAATCCAAGTAAGGATGGAAAAATCTTCTCATCAGTTCCATGAACACTACTGGAGCATTCGTGAGACCAAACGGCATAACTGAATAATCATACAGACCATACATACTTTAGCAGGCTATATGAGGTATATCAGATTGTCTGACATGCAACTGATGATAGCCAGATCTAATGTCGATCTTTGAGAACACTTTGGATCCACGAATCTGATCAAATAGTTCATCTATCCATGGAAATGGATATCGGTTCTTAACCGTTAACTGGTTCATCTTCCGATAATACACACAATGACTAAGGGTGTCATCTGCCTTCTTCGAAAATAGGACAGGAGAACCCCAAGGAGAAGTATTGGGTCGGATGAAACCCCTTTCCTGCAACTCCTCCAACTGCTTATTGAGCTCCTTAAACTCAAGTGTAGCCATCCTATAGGGACGAATGGATATAGGTGTCGCTCCTGGAACAAGCTCGATAGAAAATTCTACCTCTCACTCCAGAGGCAAACTGGAAAAGTATTCTGTAAGGACATCTAGAGAGCGATTAAACACTGGAGGAAAATCTATCTGAGAAGTACCATGGTCATCCAGATATAATCTATAAATCTAGGATGTAAAACTGCCCAACCCATGATGCTCTGGTCCCTCTCTACTCTCCTGGACATTCCATTTACCCCTGTGAAGAAAAGAACCACCATCCGGTGATGTAAAACTCACCCTATGATGATAGGAATCGATAAAGGCCTGGAAGGGAACTAACTAGTCCATCCCGAGAATGACATCATAGCCCGTCATCTCCAAAACATAGAGAATCCACGAGAAATGAAACCCACCACCCTCTAAGGGGAAATCTAAGCACTGAAGCACGCTAGCCGTTCTAATTCCCAATGGAGTTTCTAGCGTCATCAGATCCTCATAAGTATAAACAGTAATTCTAAGTCTTTCCATAGTATGCACAAAAATAAATCTATGAGAAGATCCTGTATCGAAAAGTGCAGAGGATAAAACTGAGGCTACTAAAATCATACCTCGAACTGTGGGAGGTCCAAGATCCTACTCCTGATAAATCTGCTCTACTGGAAATGTTTGGCCTACGCCACGACCTTGTGTAGTAGCATGAGATCCCTAAGCCGACCCTCCCTGAACTTGACCACTACGTCCATGGTGTCTATCCTGTCCTAAACGACCTAAATAACTCCATCCCCCAGTCTGCTACAGAACTAGTAATCCTGCTCTTGTACGCAGAGTCGAAATTGATCCTCCTTCACTAGCCGCTAGAGGAAGAACCTTGAAGAAATGCTGCAAAGGACCCATCTTGCCGCATGATTGGAACTCCACCGGGTCTCTCGGGAACTAAGGCTTCTAATGCCAATTTTTCCCACACTGATAGCACACCACTTGGTTTCCAGAAGGAAGATCTTGTCTACTAGAAGGAATTCCTCACTTTCTCGAGTCACCTCGTGTAGACTCTCGGTGGCTCTTCTTGCCGTCTACATGAAAAGATTCTGTCATGACCCGACCCTACCCGGGCTCAAGCCACAACTACCCAAACCCCGCCTCCATAGGCCAGGGGCTGGAGACCAGCGCCGAAGGCACAAAAACTTGGGGAGGCCTTTTACTAAGTACCTGTATACACACACACACAACACACTCAATGAAAAAGTGTAGAGTAGAAAGATAAATAAATTAAAGTACAGGGAAACTTCTATAAATAAACCACAAAGTGCATCGACCTCTAAAAGTACAAAGTAAAAGCTGAAGGTACACTGAAAAAAAGGGGAAAAACACGCGCCCAACCAGAAAATGTTCCACAACCCGTCAACAGGTAAAAAAAATAAAAACAGCTAGAAGGGTCCCCCACCTGGAACCCGACTCCGACCACCGCACGCGGTCCAAGATCCTGAACTCCTAAGCTCCGCAGAAGTCACGACCAAACTGTTCATCATCTGCAAGGGAAAACCAAGTGTGGGTAAAGTCCAAGTAGGGGTGAGTATAAAAATACTCAGTAGAATATCTCGAAGGCTCGAGGGAGCAACAAAGGAGGTACCGAAGGGGGAGCAGTAGAGCGAACAGGGAAAAGTAAAGGAGTATAATGGAAAGTGCAGTAAAGAGTGCAATAAAGAGTCCATCTCAACCCAACAAGAGGAATGAAGGTAGACTCATCCAGACACAAGGAGCTGGAAATGGTGAGAAGATGAACTTCTTGTCGAGTCTTCGTTATCTATAGCAGGAGAGTAGACTCATCCAACCACGAGAAACTAGACACGGAAAGCACGTGGCATACCCTGCACGTCTTCGCCTCTCCGGGAAGGAGAGTAACCAAACCCAAGAAGTGGGTACTGGAACAAAGTATATACATATCCATATGCTCAATCAAGAAGCCCAAACAAGATCGTAAGGGGATATCCATCCCATATCTCAGCCCAAGAGAAGTGAGTCGCCAACAGTCCCAAAAGTAAACACCATCGATGCCCAGCATCCCGCACGTCTTCCCCGAACTGAAAGTCAGGGGCTCAAATCACCGCACCTCGAAACTATCCTCTTTGGGTGGCACTGACTCTCCTGCACGGTTTTAGGTCGCGTCATAAGGACGCGTCTCGGTGGGTAAAGTGCCTCTTGTACTTGAGAGTTCTGTGGGAACATCAAACCACACCTCGTCACTGCCCTGCAGTTGAGAGGTCTCCTCAAAGTCCACAGGCGACCCCCTGCCCAGCCCCGCTGGAGGGTCCCTGGAAGTCAACGGGTTCCAACTAGGGGGAGACCTGGGAAGAGTCGATGGGTGACACACTACCCAGTCCCGTAATAGGGTAATCCACTAGAGGGAGACTCAGCTAAAGTCGGAAAAGAGACCACTTACCAGCCCAGGTAGAGGTAACCTAGCATCAGGGACCACTGCCCAGCCCAGCTGGAGGTATGCCCAGCCCTGCTGGAGTTATTCTCGGCATCAGGGACCACTGCCCAACCCTACTAGAGGTAAGACCAGAACTTCTCTGGCCATCCCTGCTTGATGGTACTACTCGGTGAACACCGCTGCACTGGTAATCTTTGCTGGATGGTACAACTGGCGAACCCTGCTCGAAAAAACCTCAGCCATGCTTGTAACAACCTCATCCCTCCAGGTAACAACCTCAGCCCTGCTGGAAACAACCTCCAGGATAGAGGATCGGTGCCCGCGTAAGGTGTTGGTCACACCGAATCCACACGAACTCTACTAGGGAAGACGAACAACAGGAAAAACTCCCCGAAATCTCTGGGTGATCACGCTCCAATCCACTGAGTCACTGTCGAAGTGGACCGAGTCAAATCATCCCAGAAAGTCGGGAAACACCCACACTGTACGAACACCCGTAGTCTCAAACGGTGCCACAGTCTAGTGAAAGGGG
The DNA here is from genome assembly GCA_963277665.1 of Viscum album. NCBI lineage: Eukaryota > Viridiplantae > Streptophyta > Magnoliopsida > Santalales > Viscaceae > Viscum > Viscum album. Next base: position 1,082,456,880 of record OY728136.1, on the reverse strand, counting down.
AACGGTTCTGAAACCCCTCACATCCGAAGAAACAGAGGAACCAAACCATCTCTGCCGGCCAAACGAGAACAGAAATAGGGGGAAAACTCAACCCTGCTAGTCAACAGACGAGAACAGAGGAACCCTCTACGTCATGAGAGGACAAAAGTATGAAAAAGAGGAACATGACATGCACATGGGTCCCACACGATGTGTGGCCCCACGTCAACCCCAAAAAAGTGCACAAACATCTCAGGTACCAACATCCACATGTACCTCCCAACGTTCTCGTATATTCCCAAAGTATACCACGTTCCAGCCCAAAGGCTATCGTGCACACGACACCCAACATCAATGCGACGGCGTAACGTAACAACCCCAACCTACCATGTCTACGGCTGAGGCACAACCAACCACATCTCTTTAAACACTAACCTCACTCCCACAAGAGTGAACACGATCACACACCAAGGGTCTGCTACAAACACGGTAGAAGAACCACCTTGGGGCACCTTCACATTTCTGAATTTATTAAGATTGCGTAAGAGGCTCCGCCTGCCTGAACAGATTACACGATTGTAATCTTCATGAAAAAACATGCGAGATCGACTACTTACAAGCCTCAAACGGATATCCGACGGAAAAGTCACCAACACCGCCTTACGCCCGAACAACGTCCCGTGATCCCTAGCCTCGGCCCTGAAAACAGTCGTGCGCAATGCTCCATTGTGATCTCCTCGAAAAGACACATAAAAAAGACTGCTCACTTGAGCACAACGAATATCTGGAGAAAAATATGCATTCTGGCGCACTGCACAAGAGTGGTGCTCCGTGGGACCCGCATCCCAGTCCTGAAACTCAATGAATGGATTTCACCATTGCGATCCTCTCGAAATAGTACACAAGTTTGACTAATCACTTCTCCGAAATGGACACCCGGTGAAGGAGATAGAAATCCACCGTCAACGCCCAAACCGGCCCTCGTGGGGCCCACACCAGTGTGCGAAATTAAAGCGGGCGGATTTCATCATTACCATGCCCTCAGAAAAACAGTCTAAAACGACTACTAATTCACCCAAAATAGACATCTGATGAAAAAGTTATAAAACGTTTCACACAACTCGAACGGCGGCCCGTGCGGGCCACGCCACAACTCCGAATTAAGTATCCACGATTGGACTCAAAATGACCTTCTCAAAAACCGGATCACGTCGCCACTGACAGTGCTTCAATAGGATGTCGCACGTGGGAGTTACGACCAAAAACAATATTTAACAACAAATAATAATAATAACATTTTATATTATTATTATTTATTATTATGTTTTTTTTATAACCATGCCGCCACTCTTTATTTTTTTTCTTTTCCTCTGTTTTTTTCTTTTGCTCGTCTTTCCCCCCTACATAGGGGTCGCCACCCCTTTTCCAGGTCAAGAGAGACCTGCTGATCGTGGGTCTGGGTCTCCACACAGATCCCCTCGAGCGACCTCCCTTTGGCCGGTCGCGCCCGGCCGAGCCTCCTCCGCAGCACGACGCAAAGCGAGCGCCGCCCTAGGTGACCCCTGCTCCGCCTGCTTGAGCCGAAGCCCGCACCTCTGTCGTGCCTCTGCGGTACTCGCTCGGTTGATCCGGCCGCCGCCTCACCTCTACGGCGCTCACCCGGTCGAACCGGGCTCCGTCGCGCCTCCGCGGCGCTCCCCCGACCGAACCGGCCTCTGCCGCCTGGGAGAACTTCCGGACCACCCCAAAACCATCGGATAACCAGCAAAAACCTGCAATCATTGGCGGACGATTTCAGGGGTCTCGCGACTCCAAATTCGAAACCGAAAAGTGCGTTGGAAAGGAAATAATTCATACTACGCAACCAAGGTGTTTTCTCAATGATTAAACAGAATTTAGATGATTAAAAATGAGCTCAAAGGGAGGGGTTTGAAATTAAAAATGCAACGGAAAAACTCCAACCTGGTGGGGCTTAGCCCATCGCTTCGCGACGATCCTATGGCCGCCCACAACACCTTGGAGAGGGGAGGATGGAAGAGGAGAGGTCTTACTTGGTGTGTTCCTTATGCCAAGGGTTTTAAATGAGAAGGGAAGGGGGATGGTTTGTTTAAATAAAGAAAATTAATTAAAATTTTAATTAATTTAAAACCCCCAAAATAACCCGCATCCGAAACGCCCGACGGGGTCGTGGTTAAGCCTCCCCTAGGGTAAACACCACCTCCTGAGCACAACGGAAGTCACAGAATTTTAATCTGAGGTCCCGTTCAAATGTTATTAGACTCAACACCCGAGGCCACCAAATTACGAAAACGCCCATGGGGCCATTTTTCACTGACAGCCCGCGCCCGCGATACATACACCCCTCCTAGGGTAAACGACACGCTCCAAACTCAATGGTGCCCTCGGTTTTTCCATTCGATCCACCGTTTAAGAGATACTAGCGTTTCACCATTAAAAAAATTAATTACTTAATTTAATTATCCGTCTAACATTCCGAAAGCGGGAGAGGGGTCCAAACGTCCTGCACCGACAAGTTTTATGTCGTTCCTAGGGTAAACACCAAATTTCGGACCCATCCGTACACTCGGATCTCTTATCTGGATCACCATTTATGAGTTATCCAATTTATTTGGTGTTACCAGTGTAAACGCACTGAAAATTTAATTCCGGCCACACCAGGGCTCGGAATCGCACGCCGTCTGAAGGTGCTGCTCTGGAATAACATCAAGAATATTTCAATGTCTTTAGAAGCAAAGACCGGGTTCTTACATAATTCCCTCCTTCAAGATTTTCATCCCCAAAAAGAAAAACTAGGGAACAACTCAGGGTACAAAGCCCACACCTGGCTCCCCGTACCCCGAAGAACTCTTGCACAGCTCTGCGCCACCGCACACAGACCAAAGGATTGATCCATTCACGCAAGGTCGGCCCTTGCTGATGTCTTGCATAGGATCATGCACACATCTCTTCAGGTAAACCATACAGAAGACATCGGGAAACCACTTCAGACTTTGGGGTTAGGGCAAGGCGGTAGGGAACCTCGCCATCCCTTTGCATGGTCTCAAATGGCCCGAAGGATATTGGGGGTATCTCACCTCCCCGACCGAACCTCCACGTCTCACGCCGTGACTGGAATCACTGCCCGCATCTAGAACAAGGCTCGGTGATTCCCTCCTTCAGAATATGCATATGGTGAAACACCCAAGGATATCTGGTCACGCAAGATTTCACAGTAGATTTATCACAACCAAGACTCTCTTACATGCTCGGAAAGCGATGGATTCGACACCATCGACAAAAGAAAAAGGTCCCATGCCTTTTATCATACCAACATAGGGTTACACCGATGCCCCACGCCACCATGGTAACACCTCAAGCAAGGATAAGGGAAGAAATAATTCCACAAATAGAGTCTAAAAATTCTACTTCAAGAAGTAGAAGAGCTGTAGAGAATACCTCTTATCACCTCATGCTCTATAGGATCGTAGACATCCAAAGCTCGCGGCTATCCGTGGTCCCAACTGTCAGCTCCCGTAGCCTATCGTGGACTGCCTAGTGGTGATTAGAAGACCTCATAAAGCTATCCCCCACTACCATCTCCTCCCACTCCTCTGCTAGAACCACCTCTCTAGGTAATACTCTGATCATAGCGCTGCCTCCGTCGTGGTGGTGCACCTGCTGCCTGCCCGAAGCTCTCTGCATGCCAAGTCGGGCAGTCCCGTGCCAAGTGACCTCGCTCATCGCAAGAATATCTCCGACTCTCTTTGGGCTGCCCTGGTGCCCTCCGACGCCACTGTGGTTTACGACCACGCCCCTGAGTCCGGTTATCGGAAAGCCACCTACATCGAGGTTCTTCTTGCTAACGCCCGCTAGCTGCGGTAGACGTCTCGGATCCAACGTGCCTGCTGCCACCACCAAATCTAGAACGTGACATGAATATCTATGTCACTAGTGCCTTCTCTAGAACCGCGACATATGTTGAATTGCCCAAGGGTACTATGAAAGCACGAATCTCTCACCGGAGACCCTGCTCAAACTTCCGCGCTCGGATGTTGTCGTTATGGACCAAGTATGGGTAAAAGCGTGCATGGTCTGCGAAACTATCCACATACTCGGCCATTGTGATCCCTCCCTGCTGAAACTGAAGGAGATCCTGAATCCGAACGGAGCGCAAGAAGGAGGGGAAAAACTCCTCATGGAACAACAACTGAAAGTCTTCCCACGAGAGCGATGACTTGTCAATAAACCGAGTCACCAGAATCCACCAACGCCAAGCTGCTCTACGAAAAAGGTTGGATGCCAAAGCCATGATATGATTTGCCGACATATGCACTATCCTAAAAAGGTGAACCACTGTCTCTATCCAAACCTCTACTGACTGAGGGTCTTTCTCACTACTGAACCTCAGTGGTCTCTACCGTTGGAACTCGCGGAGCGCGCTCATGCTCAGCCTGCTCTGCTAAAGCTGTCTGTTTCTCAACAGGTGGGGGTGCTGCTACTGGCCCACCCGGAGAAAGGTGCTCACATGATGGGTCCTAGACTGTGGCCTCGTAGCTCATAGGGTCGTCGTCACGAACCAAACATGGTATCCTGGCTGGCTGTCTTCGCAGAAACATCCTGAATATTATCAAGGAGGGTTGCGGTCAGATGAGCATATATGTAGATAATGACAACAACAATGATGGGGAGCCGACTCAAGAAGGATAGTCAAGACTCAATTCTATGTGATGCACAAACCAGTTTTCCCTGCAACAAGTGTCTCATCATGCTGAGTCGACAAGCATGTTATCAAGGTCCTGGTGAATGGATACGTCGGCTGCCGCACCATCACTGGACTCCCTAGCCTGAGAGCCGCTCTCGAGACACATTAACATTGTTGCCCTAAATCCCAATGAATTTCTTTTTATGGAAGTCCGAAAAACATCCCAAGGAACGAACCACCTATGATACCACTTTGTCATGACCCGACCCTACCCGGGATTGAGCTGCAACTACCCTATGCCCGCCTCTATAGGCCAGGGGGTGGCGACCAGCGCCGAAGGCACAACAACTCGGGGAGTCCCTTGCCTATGTACCTATACACACAAACACGCAGCACACTCAATGAAAAAGTGCATAGTAGAAAGAAAAGTCAAGTAAAGTATAGGGAAACTGCTATAAATAAACCACAAAGTGCATTGACCTCTAAAAGTAAAAAGTAAAAGCTGAAGGTACAATGAAAAGAAAATGGGGAAAAACACGCACCCAACCAAAAAAGGTACCAAAACCCGACAACAGGTAAACAAAAAAGAATAGCTGGAAGGGTCCCCCACCTGGAACCCGACTCTGACCACTGCCCGCGGTCCGAGATCCTGAACTCCTAAGCTCCGCTGAAGTCACGTCCAACCTGTCCGTCGTTTGCAAGGGAAAACCTAGTGCGGTCAAATCCCAAGAAGGGGTGAGTATAAAAATACTCAGTAGGATACCAGGAAGGCTCGAGGGAGAAACAAAGGAGGTACCGAAGGGTGAGCAGTAGACCGAATAGGGAAAAGTAAAGGAGTATAACCGAAACTGTAGTAAAGAGTGCAATAAAGAGTCCCGCTCAACCCAACAGGAGGAAAGAAGGTAGACACTACTGGAAAGTTGATCTTTCCCAACACTTCTATACCAACGGTTTGTAAAAACTGTTGGTATAGCTACCATTTCCCAACGGTTCACCAAAACCGTTGGGAAAGGGTGTCTTTTTAGCATCTTTCCCAATGGTTTTGGTGAACCGTTGGGAAAAACCACCCAAAAATTCAACATTCGACCAAAACAATCCAGCCCACCCCTAACCTATCCCAACGGTTTTGAAAACCGTTGGGATAGGGCTATCCCAATGGTTTTGAAAACCGTTGCAATAGGTTCTTTGATTTTTTTCCAGGTATACTAACCGAGAACATTATATAAATCAATGTTTTAAATAATTATGATAATACATATACATATTTATGAAATTATATTTACAAAAGTGATGTTAGCTTAGTGGTTAAGTCGTTCGATTATAAACGAGGGGTCCTGGGATCAAATCCCAGCGGATGTTTTTTTTTGGAATTTATATACCAACGGTTCCATTACCATTGGAATAGATTTCATATTACCTATACCAACGGTTTTTGGAAAACCGTTGGTATAGACCTATCCCAACGGCTTACTTGGCTACGGTTCTCCAAACCGTTGGTATAGGCTATACCAACGGTTTGGAGGCCTATACCAACGGTTCCAAACCGTTGGTAAAGGTTGGTTTTCCAGTAGTGAGACTCATCCAGAAACAAGGAGCTGGAAACAGTGAGAAGATGAACTTCCCGTCGAGTTTTCGCTACCTATAGCAGGAGAGTAGACTCCTCCAACCATGAGAAGCTAGACACAAAAATCACGTGGCATACCCCACGTGTCATCACCTCTCCTGGAAGGAGAGTAACCAAACCCAAGAAGTTGGTACTAGAACAAGGTATATACATATCCATATGCTCAATCAAGAAGGAAAAACAAGATCGTAAGGGGATCTCCATCCCGTAGCTCAGCCCAAGAAAAGTGAGTCGCCAACAGTCCCAGAAGTAAACTCCATCGATGCCCAGCATCCTGCACGTCTTCCCCGAACTGCAAGTCTAGGGATCAAATCACCGCACCTCGAAACTATCCGCTTTGGGCGACACTGACTCGCCCTCACAGTTTTAGGTCGAATCATAAGGACATGTCTCGATGGGGAAAGCGCCTCTCGTACTTGAGAGTTCTGGGGGAACGTCAAAACACACCTCATCACTGCCCCGCAGTCAAGAGGTCTCCTCAAAGTCGACAAGCGACCCCCCTGCCCAGCCCCGCTGGAGGGTCCCTGGAAGTCAATGGGTTCCCACTGGATGGAGACCCGACAAGAGTCGACGGGTGCCACACTGCCCCATCCCATAACAGGGTAATCCACTGGAGGGATACCTGGCTAATGTCGGCAACCTGACCAATGCCCAACCTAGCTGGAGGTAACCCAGCATCGGGGACCACTGGCCAGCCCAGCTGGAGGTAAGCCAGGCATTGGGGACCACTGCCCAGCCCCGCTGGAGGTAAGCCCGACATCGAGGACCACTGCCCAGCCCCACTAGAGGTAAGACCGACATCAGGGACCATTGCCCATCCCTGCTGGAGGTAATCCTGGAACTGCACTAGCCATCCCTGCTGGATAGTACTACTCGGTGAACACCGCTTTATTGGCCATCCCTGCTGGATGGTACAACTGGTGATCCCTGCTCGAAACAACCTCAGCCCAGCTGGAAACAACCTCAACCCTGCTGTTAACAACCTCAGACCTGCTGGAAATAACCTCCTGGATAGAGGATCGGTGCCCGCATAAGGTGTTGGTAACACCGAATCCACACGAACTCTACCAAGGAACATGAACAACGGGAGAAACTCCCCAGCCTCTCAGGGTGATCATGCTTCAATCCACTGAGTCACTGTCGAAGTGGACAGAGTCAACTCATCCCAGAAATTGGGGAAACACCCACACTATACGAACACCCGTAGTCGCAAACGGTGCCACAGCCAGGTGAAAGGGGCACGGTAATGAAAACCCTCACAACCGAAGAAACAGAGGAACCAAACCATCTCTACCAGCCAAACGAGAACAGAACCAGGGGTAAAACTCAAACTTGCTGGTCAACAGACGAGAATAGAGGAACCCTATACGTTGCGAGAGGTAAAAAGTATGTAAATTCGAACAAGACCCGCACATAGGGACACACGACGTGTGGCCCCAATTCAACCCCAACCAAGCGCATAAACATCTCAAGTACCAACATCAACAACTACCTCCAAACATTCTCGTATACTGCCAGAGTATACCACATTCCAGCCCAAAGGCTATCGTTCACATGACACCTAATTTCAACACGAAGGCGTAACGTAACAACTCCAACCCACCACCTCTACGGCTGAGGAACAGCTAAACACATCTCTTTAAACACCAACCTCACTCTCCAAAGAGTGAACACGATCACACGCCAAGGGTCCGCTACAAACACGGTAGAAGAACCGCCTCGGGGCACTTTCACATTTCCACATTTAATAAGATCACGTAAGAGGCTCTGTCTGCCTGAACAGATTACAACATTGTAATCCTCATGGAAAAAAATGCGATATCGACTACTTACTCGCCTCAAACGAATATCCGACGGAATAGTCACCAACACTACCTTATGCCCAAACGGCGTCCCGTGATCCCAAGCCTCGGCCCTGAAAACAGTCAGGCACATCACACTATTGCGATCTCCTTGGAATGGCACGTCAAAAAGACTGCTCACTTGAGCACAACGGATATACCGAGAAAAAGATGCATTCCGGCGCACCGCACACGAGCGGTGCTCTGTGGGACCCACATCCCGGTCCCAAAACTCAATGAACGGATCACACCGTTAATATTATCTCGAAAAAGTACACAAGTTCGACTAATCACTTTTCCAAAACGGACACCCGGTGAAGGAGATATAAATTCACCATCAACACCCAAACCGGCACTCGTGGGGCCCACACCAGCATGCAGAATTAAAGCGGGCGGATTGCGTCATCGCAATGAACTCGGAAAAACACTCTATAACGACTAATCATTCTCCCCAAACAGACATCTGATGAAAAATTTATAAAACGTTGCACATAGCTCGAACGGCGGCCCGTGCGGGCCACGCCTCAACTCCGAATTAAGTATCCAAGATTGGACTCAAAATGACCGTCTCAAAAACAAGATCACATCGCCGCTGGTAGCGCTTCAGTCAGATGTCTCGCGGGGGAGTTACGACCCAAAACAATATTTAACAACAAATAATATTAATAAAATTTTATATTATTATTTTTTTTTATTATTTTTTTATAGCCCTGCTGCCACTCTTTATTTTATTCTTTTCCTTTGTTTTTTTCTTTTTCTCGTCTTCTCCCCCTACATAGGGGTTGCCGCCCCTTTTCCAGGTAAAGAGAGACCTGATGATCGCGGGTCTGGGTCTCCAAACATGTCGCCTCCGGCGAACTCCCTTCGGCCGGTCGCGGCCGGCCGAGCCTCCTCCATAGCACGACGCAAAGCAAGCGTCACCCCGGGTCACCCCTGCTCCGCCTGCTTGAGCCGATGCCCGCACCTCCGACGCACCTCCGCGGTGCTCGCCCGGCTAGACCGGCCACCGTCGTCCCTCTGCGGTGCTCCATGGGCCGAACCGGCCACCACCGCACCTCCGCGGCGCTCACCCGGCCGAACCGGCCTCCGCCGCCCGAGAGAACTGTTGGACCACCCCAAAACCGCCAGATAACCAGCAAAAACCCGCAATCTTTGGCGGATGATTGCGGGGGTCTCGGGACTCCAAATTCGAAACCGAAAATTGCGTTGGAAATTAAATAATTCATACTACGCATCCATGTGGTTTTATCAATGATTAAATAGAATTTAGATGATGAAAAATTATCTCAAAGGGAGGGGTTTGAAATTTAAAATGAAATGGAAAAACTCCTACCTGGTGGGGCTTAGCCCGTCGCTTCGTGAGGATCTGCCGGCCACCCGCAACACATTGTAGAGGGTAGGATGGAAGAGGAGAGGTATGCCTTGGTGTTTTCCTTCCACCAGGGGTTTCAAAGGAGAATCGAATGGGGAGGGTTTGTTTAAATAAAGAAAATTAATTAAAAAATTAATTAATTTAAAACCCCCAAAATAAATCGCATTTGAAACGTCTGACATGGTCGAGGTTAAGCCTTCCCTAGGGTAAACACCACCTCCTGAGAAAAATGGAGGTCTAAGAATTTTAATCTGAGGCCCCGTTCAAAAGTTATTAGACTCCACACCCGAGGCTGCCACATTACAAAAACGCCCCTGGGGCCATTTTTCACTAACGGCCCGCGCCCACGAAACTTACACTCTCCTAGGGTAAACGACACGCTCCGAACTCAACGATGCCCTTATTTTTCCCATCTGAGACACATTTTAAGGTACAATAGCGTTTCAACATTAAAAAAATTAATTAATTAATTTAATTATTTGTCTAACATTCCGAAAGTGGGCGAGGGGTCCAAATGTCCTATTCCGACAAGTTTTATGTCGTTCCTAGGGTAAAAACACCATTCCGGACCCATCCGTACACTCAGATCTCTGGTCTGGATCATCGTTTAGGAGTTATCCAATTTCTTTGGCGTGCCAAGTGTGAACACACTGAAAATTTATTTCCAGCCACACCAGGGCTCAGAATTGCACGCCATCTGAAGGCACTGCTCTGGAATAACATAAAGGATATTCCAAAGTCCTTTGAAACAAATACGGGTTCTTACAGATTCATCCTTGGAATCTGAACTGCCCTGGTCCATAGTTTCAGTCTCCCTCAGGTTTCTCTTCATGATATGCACCTGGATGTCTATCAGAGTAATATAAGTCAACTGAAAGACGTTCACCTGCGATCTGATGTCCTTTCAGATACCTTCCTCAAACTTCCTTGCTAAAAACAACTCGTCATTTCCCAAAATGGTATTGAAACACCGTAACTCTGTGAAGAGAGAGGAATACTCCATAACTCTGAGAGTACCCTACTGCAGGTTTATGAACTCTCCGGCTCTGTCATCACTCAGCGTCGCTGGGTATAAGTAGTCGTAAAACATACGCTGGAACTCGTCCCAAGCCATAACTTGTTGGCGCCCTACCTGTAAAAGCCCATACCACCATATCTTGGTGGAATCTCATAGCATATAAGTCGTGAGTTTTACTCTCCTCTCCAGAGGCATCTCCAGGTGCTCGAAGATGGATAGAATGGATTCTATCCATGAATCTGTAGCCTGCAGTCCTCCCTCCCATGTGAACGTGGGAGGACGCTACTGCTAAAAACCCCGCATCATCTCTGCCATAGACGGGGAAGGATGCTGAGCTCCCTAGAAGGTCTGCATGAACCTCATGAAAACCTCTATGAACTGAGTGCCCACACCAGTGTCTATAATCACAGCAGGTTCCATGTCTGGAATGATAGGCAGAACTACTGGAAGTCCCTGGTCTACCCTATCAGGCATGTGATCACTGCCTGGTTCCTGACGTGCAATGGGAGGACGTCTTGGTTCCATAGCTCTGAAAAGTCAAAAGCACACCTTTTTTAATGACGAACATAGTTGCAACATAGGAGAGTAAAATAGAATAGGAGGGAAAAACTTTTGAATTTTGTAAAAACATGATTACACGGTGTGTTAGTACCACTACACGACGTGTTTTCCTGAAATTTTACCCTGGGCATGTACCTTGGCCATACATGGCTGTGTAACCACCAAGCTACATGGCGTGTTCTCAAACTACACGGTGTGTACTAACCCTTTTTCTCCCTGCCCGATCACTCTTACACGGCTAGAAACATGGTCTCTCCCAGCTGGAAACTACACTACGTGTTTGTCTACTACACAGCGTGTCCTTAAGATTTTTCCCATGTATGTGTCATTAGTCACACGGACTGGTACACGAACCACTAATACACGGTGTGTCGACAAGGTACACGGCGTGTTTCCCTGTGGATTTTTCCCAACCCATGTATTCAGCTACACGGCGTGGTCATACAGCTCCCCCATGACAAAACTACATAGCGTGTTCAAAGGAGACACGAGGTGTACTGGACACGCCTTACCTGGTCCGTGTTGTTAGCGACACGTCCTGACACACGATCGACCCTACACGGCGTGTTCCAAATGGACACGGGGTGTACATGAAGGAAACCCCTGACCCATGTTGTTCGTGACACAGACAGATACCCAAGTCATACTACACGGCATGTAATCTGGTACACGACGTGTTCCTACATGAACTTTCACAACCTCGTGCCCATGTCCACACCGTTAGTGACATGGCATGTATTAATTATGTACACACCGTGTATTCTGGGTTTTTCAGGACAGTACCCACAAAACTGCACCAGAGCCCAGAAAACACAGAAAACAATTGTTTAGGTGCCAAATTCTGATCCGTGGGGGCCCATACTCCCCGCGAATCAATGCTTGGCATCATAACAATGCATATAACAAGTAAACAGTATAAAAAACTCACAACCCACCAAATTCCGATCCTTGAGGGCCCATAACACCTCTATGACCAATGTTTGCCATCCATGATAAAGAACCTCTAAACTAATGATACCCTATCAACATGGTAGGTATTCTATCACGATAGCTATCACAAAAACATGCATCGTCTATCACAATTCTATCACAACAACATGAAAATTCAAATGCAACCTGTATGGAATGGAAAAATGCATGACATGTGATTTTCTAACAAGTTTCTATATGATTCATGAGATGGGATACCCTCATCTCATAGGGTTGCAGTAAAATATAACCACAATCATATAAACAGTAAAAAAACAAAACAAGTGCACCACCCAACGGTGAAATCAATTAAACTGTAACATTTTCAAAACTCGAAAATTGAAACATTCGAGGTAATTTGGATTTTTTCCTTTACACGGGTTTTAGAACTCCCGGGGTCAACTATTTACCATTTACATATTTTGTCCTATCCATGTCTAATGTCGCTAAATAGTAATTCAATAGAAAAGGAAAGAACTCCTTTGATACAACTTTGTAACGACCCGAATCTGGATCCACTCAACTGGTGCCCCTTACGCGGTTTGCCATATGACCTAAAGTGCGTTTCCTCAAACTCTAGAGGCTGCCGACTAGCAGCAAGGGCCTTGGTGAATCATTGGGGAAACTATGCCCTCATTTGGTAAGGTTTAAAAAGAAAAGGAAATAACTGTCAATAGCGGAAGAAGTAAACAACATACAATAACTGAAACTAAACAGCGGAAGCAATGTATAATATAAAAATGAAGAAAATGATGCAGTAGGTACAAGTATCTAAGGAAAGAAGCAAACACAACAATGTGCTGAAATACAACTGAGGACAAATTACTAAAAGTAAACAGAAAATCCAATTACATCACAAGCCATGGATCGGTCCTATGCTCTCCAGCTCCAACCAGCAATCATGTACCTGAAGTAGAATGACCACAAACCCTATCCTCACCTGTAACCATATTACCTGTTTGGGCCGAAAAGTAGGACCCAACAGGGTGTGAGACTAATCCCAGTAGGGAATCACCACAAGATCTGTGCCCTACTATCAGTGAGCAATGTAGCAAAAGTAAATTAAATAAATGCAGTAGAGAAACAAGAGTACACTATGTAAACAATCTACAAATCTCTATTCACATTTATTTAGTAATTTAATTCAATCATTTAATTATCACCCATGGAATCTAGCGACAGCTCTATATTCCCAAAGCATAGAAAGTAACACAATAGGTATCTCAGCAGACTACCTAAACTAAAAGTAGTACAAAACACAAGCTTGTTCTTTGGCTTGGTGGACTCGTCACAAGCAACCAAATAATATTCACACTGACTCTCTGGGTGGCTCATACTGGCAGACCCCTATAGTCAAGTAATCATACAAAGCCACAAACACTCTGGGAAGCACTCACTGTCAATTCCCCTGTGGTATTACAATGATAGGTATAGACTTTATGAGGAAGCACTTACGTCTAATTCCCCCTGTAGTCTCGATACATTACTAAGGAAACTCTGAGGAAGAACAAAGTCCAATTCCTATAGGTCTTGGGAATGATACTAATTTAAAACAAACTATCTAGGGAAGCCCTTAATCATCAATTCCCTCTTTAGTCTACCGCTCCAGGTTTACACAGCCCTGAGAAGTCTAGTCGTGCGTAATCAACTGTCAGCCGCCCTAAGTAAGTTCAACAACTACTTGGCTAATAGCTACAATGCATCAAAAGAAAATAAATAGTAGGTAATACATGCAATAAATTATATAAAGGCATGCAATCAATGAAACAAGGTATGCCTCACAGGCAACCTAATTCAAACAGTACCAAACATCTAGAATAAGGGAAACACCCATGGGGTGATCCTCAAACATGCTAACAAGAAAAGATTAATCATTTTATAACCTCAAGAATACAATAAATCCATGTTAGGTAATAATATAGGTTCAAAACCCTAATCCGAGATACCTGATATATGGGAATCTGACACTTTTTTCAATGAAACTCAGAGACATTCAATGTAGGGAAACAATCCACCTACCTTGATCCTAAGAGATTGATATACTTGAACCTCAGCCTGTGAATCATCCTAGAAAGAAAAAGGCCTGAAAAATTGTCTAAAACGTTCAACCTTAGATAACTCTCATAAGATAACGAATCAGGAAACATGGCCAAGGAAGAACCAAGAACTCACCGATGCAATTCTATTGCAACCGACAATGTTCAATTCAGATAACTGGTGATAGATCAGCAGCTCGGAGAAAATTCATCCTCCATGGATTCTCTGGACGTAATTAGGAAAAGAAGAATATAGAAATAGGGATTAGATGTGACCTCGGTCCATTAAATGAAACAAAAAGAAAAGTACAAGACGTGTACTTATTGAGTACACGGCGTGTACTTGCCTTTTCCGTACACCGCATTAAGCGACCTCCACATCTCACCTACACACCATGTGTGTGGCCCAGACACGACCAGTACACGGCCTCATGCGGGATCAATGTACATGGCATGTACTTGTAAAGTACATGGCGTGTACTTCGAAAATGTAAATATTTTCCTCTTCTCCTAAAAAACGACCATAAAAGGAAAAACATACCTGAAACGAAGATCTAGGTTCTTACAGGTATATTATAATCCCTATATAATATCATAAATAATATCATTAACTCCATCCTTTATACATCCCACATATGACATTAACGAGTCATATCACTTTGAGGGGGCAGTAGTCCGCACTTCCTCAAATAAAATTATCACGTTTACCCATAATGGAAACCATAAATCTATGATATAAAAGAAAAATACAGAATCATAAAGAAAACATAAACATAATATATATCATATATAAATATAGTGTCATCTTAATGGACACCATGATAGGCGGTAGGAGATAATGGAACAATCATCGGCTCGTGAGGCGTTAGTTTTCCATCCACAGAAACAATATGTTATTCACCCATTGGATGGAGGTGTGTGAAAGTTTAGTTCGAATACTTCTCATAAAAAAAACTAGTATATTGAGGATACTGGTGTTATTATAAAATATAAGAATAAAAAGAGTTTAGGGGTTGGGGAAGTAAAATAAATGGAAATAAGTTAAGAGAAACTGTTAGCTTTAATTTGGGTAACTTCCTTTAGTTTGAACCAAAGGACTTATTGAAGTGCCTTATACATAAGGTAAGAATTATAGGAGGAGTAGAGGGATGTATAGAGCTTAATTGGGTAGAGGATGGATGAGCCAAAAGGCTTTAGAGGTGTGAGTAATTGGTTAGAAATGAGGTATTTTTATAAGCGTGAGGAGGGGCTCTTTTGGAAAGAGTGGTAATATTATTTTATTATATAACAACATTCAGTTTCTAAAGGTCCAAAACTAATTAATGTTGAATATAATATGACTCAAGGTCGAAATAAAATCATCCAATAAGAATTGGACATGTTTTTGAATACATTTTTAATATTTATAATATTATTTATGTAAATCATTTATTAATGAGGTAAATACTACATCATTATGGTATCATAAATAATTTAATTTATTTAATGTCTAAAAATTATAAAAAACTTCCATGATGTAGGAAATATTTTTATCTTTTCAATGAATATTTATAGTCAAAATGATAAATTATATAACACCTTGTAATAATTAATTTACTAACAGATATTTGTTTTTGTCATTTTGGACTTTACTTTATGTAAATTAATCTAAAGTGTCATTATCACTCCCAAGGGGCTCAATAGGGTCTGAAAATAAACCCAAAGATGCCCATGGTCGTAAATGACTCAACCAATAAGGGTTTGACAAGTGTTAAGATAATATTCAATTATCATAATATTTTTTTACATTGATTTACACTATTTACCTTTAACCGCGGTAAATAAAAGTCAAAAGTTAATATTCACCAAAAACTATTTTAATCTTATTGAACCACTTTTAACTTACTAATATCAACCATGAATGTATGTTTTTCGAAATTAAATTCACAGAAGTGGTAAATTTTTATATAAATGAAAAAGTCAGTTTTTTAAACTAATACTAAGTGGTTTCACTATTCAACAAAAAATGATGTTTTTCAGAAAACAACAACAAATTAAGCCTAAGCTATATTTGATATTATGAATTAAAAAATGATGTCTATTTTTACAAATTGAAAACATCTAAGTGGAACTAATTAACTTAAAATTAATTCCCATTGTTAAAACCAATAGCGTGCTTTTAAGAAATAATAACTATCAAAATATTGACACTTGTTTATGTCCAATTTCAAAGTGAAATTAATTCCATTGGCCAAAATTGGATTAAATGGTAAAAATATATTCTAATTACACTTTAAAACCAATTAAGAAGATAATCTAACAATATAAATAAATTATATTAATACATATTTTTTAATTAAAATACAATATTTTTCAATATTCATTAAAAATGAAGTTTATCAAAAAAAATCCAAAAATTTACACAAAGTTAATTTTGATGCCCCCATTCTAAAGAAGGATTTTATTTTTCCAAATAGAATGTATTAAAGTGACCAGAACTATATTTAAGGAGGGTTTTCCATTAAATGGTGGTAAATCGACCTTTTAATGTAAATTATGCTTAAAATTAGATTAATCCACATTTTAAGCCTCTAACTTTTTATTAGATAAATGTAAATACATTTAAAAAACATTTATAATCATATTTTAGTTAGTTTTTTTCATTCCTTCCAATACAATGGCTATGAGTTAACTACCATTTAAAATAATAATATTATATTATTAGTGTGCAATGTAAGATTTCAAAGAAACCTATTGTTGAGTATCGGGTATGCTGTCAAACATAGAAAACCCTTTATAGTAAAATTAATATTTAATTCACAAATTTTAATAAATATGAACTATTTCTTATTATTTACTTACTTGGGATTTTACATCCTTCCACCCTTTTGGAAATTGCATTCTCGCAATTTTTATTCACTTATCAAATCAGTGGGGGTATTTATCCATCATAGAATTTTCAGATTCTCACATTGCCTCTTCAAACACATGGATTTTCCACAAAACTTTAACTTGGTAAATTATCTTATCCTTCAACAATTTATCTCTATGGTCAAAAATCAGGACTGGTAGTTCTTCATAAGAGAGATTCTCTTCCAACTGAACTACCTCTGGACTTAAAACATGAGATGGATCTGGAATATACTCTCTCAAAATCAAAACATGAAAAACATTATCTACCTAGGATAATCTTGGAGGTAAATCCACTATGTATTCAACTGATCCAACTTTCTCTAGGATTTCATAAGGTCCAATGAACCTCGGACTCAAATTTCACCTCTTACCAAAACACATCACACTTTTCCATGGAGAAAATTTGGGAAATACATGATCACCTACCTCAAAAGAAATATCTTTCATCCTGTTATCTGCATAACTTTTCTGTCTACTCTAAGATGTTTTAATGTGCTTTTGAATCAACTGAACTTTCTCTACCATATCTTCTACCAATTTTTGTCCCCTCAGATTCCTTTCATCTACTTCATCCCAATATGCTTAAGTTCGACAACGCTTTCCATATAATTCCTATAATGGAGCCATCTCTATACTAGAATGAAAAATGTTATTATATGACAATTCAACCAAAGAAAGTTGTTGGTCCCAAGTTCCCTGATAATCCATTGAGCAAGCACGTAATATATCCTCCAATGTCTGAATTGTTCATTCTGATTTCCCATCTGATTGAGGATGAAAAGATGTACTAAATTTTAATTTACTTTCCAACGACTTCTAAAGGAATTTCGAAAAGATAAAAGTAAAACTAAGACCACAATCAGATACAATGGAGAGGGGAACTACATGAAACCAAACAATCTCTTTAATATACTACTGAGAAATTTGATCTAGAGAAAAAGTATCTCAAATAGGAAAGAAATGAGCAGATTTAGTCAATCGATCAACAATAACCCATATTACATTATTACCTCGAGATGTCTTCAGTAATCCCGCAACGAAGTCCATGGATATATTTTCCCATTTCCACTATGGCACCGGTAAAGGATGAAACATCCCTTTCGGTAACTTCCGATCATCATTAACCTACTGACAAGTCAAACACTTCATAGTAAAATCAACAACATCTCTTATCATTATATCCCACTAGTAATACTATTGAAGATCTCTGTACATCTTGGTACTACCAAGATGAACTGAAATGGGGAACTATGAACTTTACATAACAACTCATTCTTCAACCGTGAATCACAAGGCACACATAATCTCTTTTCAAATCTTATAAACACAATCATTATCAATGTTAAATTCATGAAAATTACCCTTATGAACCAACTCTACCTTTTTTTGTATCTCACTGTCTTCCTTCTGTGCTTGCTTAATTCTGTCGGATAGAGATGATCTCACTGACACCTAATACAAAATAAAAGAATTTTCTACACAAACAACTTCTATGACAAAGTTTATCAAATCAATAACCAAAGGATATTGTTCTAAATGTAACATGGTTAATGAAGCATTACTTTTTTGACTCAAAGCATCAACCACTTTATTTGCTTTTCCTGGATGGTAATGGATCATGCAATCATAATATTTGATTAATTCCAGCCATCTCCTCTGTCTCATATTCAATTATTTTTGAGTGAATATATACTTTAAACATTTGTGATCAGTATATATATCACATTATACTCCATAAAAATGATTCCTCCAAATTATTAAAGCAAAAAAACATCAAGTAATTCCAAATAATGTGTAGGGTAATTTATCTCCAGTGGTTTCAACTGACGTGAATCATAAGAAATTACCTAATCATTCTGCATTAGAAAAAAACCAAGTCCTTTCAACAAAGCATCACTGTAGATAAAAAACTCACCATTTCTGGATGGCAGTGCCAAAACCAGATCATTCACCAATATTCTTTTCAATTCTTGAAAACAATCATCACATTCTTTTTTCCAAATGAACTTAACACCTTTTCGAGTTAACATAGTCATTGGACTAGATAAACATGAATTTTTTTCAACAAACCTCCAGTAATAACTTGCCAAACCAAGAAAACAACGAATCTCGGTTATATTTGTGGGTCTTCTCCATTCTTCCACAACTTTTGTTTTAGCACGATCAACCGTAATGCCATTTTTTGAAATAATTTGACCAAGAAATGAAATTTGTTGCAACCAAAACTCACCCTTGATGAATTTCAAATACAGTTTCTTTTTTTTAAGGTTTGAAAGACAACCATTATACGAATATCATGTTCCTCTTTACTTTTGGAATAAACCAAAATGTCATCAATGAACACAACCTCATACTTATCCGAGAACTCACGGAAAATTCTATTCATAAGATCAATGAATACAACAGGTGAATTGGTTAAACCAAAAGGCATGACTACAAATTCATAATGGCCATATCTAGTATAAAATTCTGTTTTTGGAATGTATGCTACCTTTAATTTCAACTGATGGTACCCCAAACTCAAATCAATCTTCAAAAAATACTGAGCTCCCTGGAGCTGATCAAACAAATCATCGATATGAGGCCAAAGATACTTGTTCTTAACAATGATGTTATTCAATGCTCTATAATCTATGAAAAGTCTCATTGAACCATATTTATTTTTAAGAAATAACATAGGAGAACCCCATGGTGATGTGCTAGGTCTAATGAAACCATTATCTAATAACTCCTACAATTGCCTCTTTAATTTTAAAAGTTCAATTTGATCCATTCGATAAAGAGGTTTTGAAATTGGCTTAGCATCAGGAACTAATTAATCAATAAATTAAACTTCCCGATCTTTTATAATACCAGGATACTCATCAGGAAAAACACAAAGGTACTCATTGTAACACCCCAAGCTTCTACGGTACATTTCTCTTTGAATAATGTGATAGCGTGTGTTGTACGCAACATCGAGTTCTAACACACACCACAAACGATCAAACTAGCCGTTATGAATAGTAATACCTACTTTTTGAAATTATATATATTTTATATTTCAAAATGAACTTCATTTTTGGATTCGGAGTATAAAATTTAGCCTAAGTTAAAATTTTGGTACTTTTCGGATAACTTTAATATTTTGATGAATAGTGAAAATTACTAAATTTTAATTAAAAACAACTTTTTTAATCAAAATAATTTATATTGATAAATTATAAATTTGAGTGGTTTTAAAGTATATTTAGAATATATTTTTACTATTTTATCCAATGGTGTTCATTATAATTAATTTCACTTTGAAATTGGACCTAAACAATTGTCAATCTTTTGGTATATATTGTTTAATAAAAACACAGTATTTGTTGTAACAGCGGGAATTAATTACAAAATTAATTAATGAAACTTATATGTTTGGAATTTTGTAAAATAGACATCATTTTTGAATTCGTAATATCAATTATAGCTTAGTGTGAAATTTTGGCATTGTTCTGAAAAACTTCAATTTTTGATGAATAGTGAAACTACTAAGTGGTAGTTAAAAAACTAATTTTTTCATAAAACTTAATTTTACCACTTCTGTGAATGGAATTTAGAAAATCCAAGAGACACGGTTAATATCAAGAAGTAAAATGTGGTTCAATGAGATGAAAATAATTTTTGGTGAATAGTTGCTTTTTACTTTTATTTACCACGGTTAAAAGTAAATAGGGTAATTAAGGGTAAAAATGATATTAATATTTACCTAACACATGTCCTAATTCTATTGGACAAGTGTATCTCGACCAAAAACAACCTTAGGAATAAAATATTATCATTTAGGTCCACTTGGATTAGATTAGGACATTTATTATTATTTAATTCAAAGAAGAGTTAAAAGAGTTAAAATCAAAATATATTTACTTAAACATTTTTAATATAGGGATATACATAAGATAAATTCGATTGTAAATATTCATTAGAAATCTAATAAGATTTATTACATAATGATATTTTATTTATAATTTTTAGACTTTAAATAATTTAATTTATTTATGACACAATGATGATGCAGTAATTACCATAATAGTAAAAAAGTAAATTAATTGATATTATAAATATCCAAATAAATATAATTTGAGACTTTTTATGAATTAAACTAATTTTATAAGTCAATATGACATGTTATGAATGATTTAATTAAATGTTTTAGAAGTAATCATTCTGTTATGAGTTTCACAAAAATCAACTATTGAATAGTGTCAAAATTGACATAAAAGAGTTTTTAAAACAAATATTATATTATTAATTGATATTAAATTTCTAAAAATCTAAGGTTCGGCCCAGAGACTTATATCATGATAGTTGTATCATTAATGGATGACTTGGGGGTCGGTTGGATGTATATAGTAAGTTTATTAACTATATAATATAAAAATACGAAGTGACATGGTAAATGTCAAACTAATTAACTAAGAGTTAAAACTAAAAGATAAGGTTAATATAGTAACCCAAACCTATCTAAATTATATTGGTTGAATGGTTTTCGACCTATCCTCACCTTAAAATTTTAATAATCAACTTTGGAGCCACTAGAAACCGAATATGAATTTATTTTAAATTAATATTTCTAGCTTTTCCATAGGTGCCCCTCACCCCTCTTATAAAAGGGAACTCCCCCTTCTCATTACTTCACACCTTAAAAGACTTTTGGTTCGGAAAAACTCTACCCAAATACTCTCCTAACTTCCTTAACTACAACCTAGAGCCCTTATTTTGATCAGAAATCCAACCTAAGGAGCCCTTTTGATCAAATCAAAAGGAAGAACCCGAAGAAGAGATAATGATTTCACCACCCTTTTCCAAGTTCTTTTTTTCTTCCAATTCTTCTTCTTTTGTTGATACCATTATAAAATAATAACTCCAGTATCATATATATACTATGATGTTATTATAAATATGGTACAACCATATTCAATATTCAATCCATCCTTTTAATAACATGTCACCATACGTGCATACGTACGGCTTACCGTCTCCACGCCGTGGTGTAATTGTTATTCAATAAATTATTATTTGGATGGGTATAATAATGATGTGTATTTCATTTAATAATAACTGTAACATGATAATTATTCTGTATATATGACATTCCATCCAATTATATATTATTTTAATATCAAAAGAATGATATTTTCGCTCGTGCGTACATACGGACTACTGTCTCCACGAACGTGATGACATTCATTATCCATCATAACAATTCAAGTATAATTCTAATTTGATTATTAATAATAGTATCTAAAGACCTGATATCATTCTGGATATGATTAAGATACAACCTATCCATGAAAAACATGGCTTACATAACAAAACATATAAAAGAAAATGAGTAAGTTAACACCCGAAACAATAATAATACTAATATATTATTAACAAATCATTGTTAAAAGATCATATATGATATCACATTAATATATATGATTCTTGTATAATTTAATAACAATTATTTCACCATTATACAGGAGGTTAACCTACCCTCCACCAAGGAAATGTGCAAGGTAAGGGTTATTTCACAATCTCTTCATTATCCGCGGTTGTTTATACGTAATAATCTACTAGGATCTCTTTATCATCCACATCCATGTTTTTTAAAAATGTATTTCAAAACATTTTTACTATTTAAAAGAATATGGGTAAAAGTCATTTATACCCTTTTTTGACTTTTTATAAGAGTTTTATAAAGGAATCTTTCCGTCGTTTTCCAAACAAGGTGCTTTTTAACCATTTCGACAGAATTAAGGTAAGAATGTTTTTTTTAACTTATACGGAGGGTGCGGTTTTTTTCCGCCGTTATAAAATCGTCGAAGCTTCCCTTACAAGCTTATAAGAATATTTTCAAAGAAAATGTTTTATTTTATAAATATATGACTCTTAAATTATCTCAAAATAGAAAGAGATATTTCTCTAAAAAGAGTTTTGATTTCATCTATGTCAACATCCATTGATGGATTTTACGCTTATTTGAAGTTGATTTATTATGATACAAAACTTATATATTGTATTGAATGTTTTGTGATATGTTTGACTGTGGATGTGTTATTTTTATACCATTCATGGTTTATGGATGAAGTATTTAAATTTCGTATGCTAGTTTTAATACGAATGTTTATGTTATGTTCAAACCTTTTCATATGGGAATGCATTGGACTTAATATGTGACGGGTGGAGCCCGCTATAGCTCCTCGATGCATCGGTAGGTATCATGAGACAAACTAGTTTCTTGGCACAAGGCCTTGGCAGAATCTTATTAGTAGTCTTGGCACGAGGCCTTGGCTATGTGGTTATGATAGTCTGGCATTATGAATTCCATCATTATGAAAGTGGTTATTGATATTGCATGTGATTATTCGATTAGTAGAATATCCATGTGAATAAGTAAATGGAATTATTTCATTTTACTTTTGCCATAATATGTTGAAGTTCAAGTTTAAAAGGCTTTTGTTTTATTTATACATTGCCTTAAATGTTTATGCTTATTTTTGAAAGTTTCCACTATATTGTTATCCTTACTGGGCATTTTAGCTCACCCCTTTTCTATGTTTCATTTTTCCCAGGATGTGAAGAAGTAAGTTATGAATGACATGCAGGGATAGTATGTGGGGATATGAGTGTGGAATATGGAGACTATGTTGTTGTAGTAGTTTCTCACTTTTTGATGTAATACTTTATGAATATATCTAGTGTTTCCAAGGCTACTAAACCAATCGGTCTTTCGAGATTTGATCTTTCTTGTGATCATTCCAATGTCATGTAATAATTCAATGACTCTGGGTAACTGGGGTTGGGGCGTTACAGTTGGTATCAGAGGAGGTTTAGTACAAACCTTGGATGCTAGATTTAGATAAACTCTGATTAGAGAACGTAGACCTAAGATGAACTTTGAGGATTTGTATAGAATAACTTCCTATAATTTTGGTATTGTAGAGATTTTGTGAGTTTTCCGATCAATACATCCCTGTCTGGATACGAGCAGGTAGAGGCGGCTCTGGTATATATGTACCTAGGGGTAAAACTCGAAAGCACCGCTTTGAGCTAGACTCGAACGGGAACTGGTGCACGACAATGGACCTTGCTGCACTCTTGGTTACGAAACTCCCGGGGGATATTCTTAGGATAACTCTCATTATCTTTAAAAATCATTATGAAGGGTTTATGAGTATATAATTCCTCAGAGAAAACATTTTTATGATTATGGATTATATCCATATATAGTTCAATTTATGTTAAGTGTTTTATAAGTATGGGATTATGTATTTTGATTCATAAACTGATCTAGTTTATGCCATTGTTTAGAAATGGATCCTAGTGGAAGAAATAGAAACCGTATCAATTCACACACTCCATGTAGGGATTGCCCTCCTGCTCAAGATAATTATAGTGGAGCTGGTGATGCAACTGGTGCCGATCATCTAATCACCATACTGGGATAACTCACTCAGGTTATGAATAATAACATTACCCGTATGGAGCACCCTGATCCACAGCGTGGAGGATCAATGTTAGATCGCTTCATGAGGCAACAACCACCAACGTTCGGTAGAAGTACAAATCCCTTAGTAGCTGAGAAATAGATAAATTCCCTAGAGAAAATATTTCAGGCTTTGGGGAGTAGTGAAATGGAAAAAGTTATCATGGTAGTTTACCGACTCACTAGAGATGCTGATCAATGGTGGTCATTGATTCAAAACACGAAGGAAGATGATGAAGTATCAAATATGGAATGGAGGGATTTCAACGATCTGTTTTTAGAAAAATACTTTCCTCGCAACCATCGAGATGATATGGAAAGACAGTTTCTGAGTCTGAGACAAAAGGAGGATGAGAATGTCGCAATGTATGAGGCTAACTTTACAAGGTTAGCAAGGTATGCTAGAGATTATATACGTAACCCAAGAAGTAAGATTGATTATTTCTTTGATGGGTTAAAACCATTTCTCCGTCGAGCATTAGTCTCACAATCCTTTTCATCGTACGAAGACATTGTCTCATGTGCTATCAAGAACGAAAAGGAATTCTCTAAGTCTTATGAATTTAAAGAAAAGCAAGAGAAGAAGAGACCTGCTGATCAATCTAGGAATGGAAATAAGGGGATGAAGTGAAAGGTTGAATATCCATCCTGTGGTAAATGTGGTAAGAAACACCCTTGTACTTGCTTGAAGGGAACGAGAGTCTGTTACAAGTGTGGTGAAAAAGGCCACCAAGATCGTGATTGCAAGGGGAAGAAGGAAGCAACCAATTTTCAGTGCTACAATTGCAGGGAGATGGGGCATTATGCAAATGAATGTCCTAAGTGTCATGAGAACTTACCTCAGAAAAGGCCAAGGGATCAAGGTCAATCTTATGCTATCACTACTGCTGAGGTAGAAGCTCCGAACGACGTGGTGGCAGGTAATTTAATGGTTTCCTCAAGTTTAGAAAATGCATTATTTGATTCTGGATCATCGCATTGTTTCATATCTTCCCAATTTGATAAGAAAATTAGATATTTTCAATTTGATTTAACAAGGGAGTTGTCAGTTTAAACTCCTAAGGGAAGTATCATTGCAACAAAGTTTTGTGAATCACTCCCCATTAGAGCACATAAATGTTCTTTATCCGCTGATCTCATTGTCATACCTATGATTGAGTTTGATATAATCCTCGGTATGAACTGGATTTCAGAATATGATGCGAAGATTTATTGTAAGAATAAAGAGGTTACGATTCTTGATGATGATGATAAGGAACACCTTATCTTTAGAGTAGAATCATCACCACCTAATTCTAATCTAGATCCACCCCCAGTAGCTCAACTAAATTCAATTATTGGGGAGGAAGAGAATGAAATGACTGTGGGTGAGGAAAGGAATGTTCAAATAGAGGATGTACCTATAGTGAAAGAATATGTAGATGTATTTCTGGAAGATTTACCTGGACATCCTCCAGAATGAGAAGTTGAGTTTTCCATTGATTTAATTCCTGGATCAAGGCCTATATCGAAGACCCCTTCTAGAATGGACACTGTAGAATTAGTCGAACAAAATAAACAACTAGAGGAATTAAGTAATAAAGGATTTATTCTCCCTAGTGTTTCTCCATGGGGAGACCCTGTTCTTTTTGTTTAAAATAAAGACGGATCTATGAGGTTATGTATCGACTATAGGGAGATCAATGCTATAACAATAAAGAACAAGTATCCCCTACCACGCATTGATGATTTATTTGACCAACTGCATGGAGATAAATACTTTTCAAAGTTTGACCTTCGATCTGGATACCATCAGTTGTGTGTGAAGAAGGAAGACATTCCGAAGACATCATTTTGAACCAGGTACGGGCATTATGAGTTTACTGTAATGCCTTTTGGATTGACTAATTCACCATTTGTATTCATGGATCTAATGAATAGAGTTTTCAAGGAATATCTCGATGAATTTTTGGTGGTATTTATTGATGATATATTGGTATACTCAAAAAGCTACGAAGATCATGAAAATCACTTGCACATTATCTTGAAGACTCTGAGAAGACATGAATTATATGGGATGTTTATCAAGTGTGAATTCTGGCTTCAGGAGATTTCTTTTCTTGGCCATATTTTCTCTAAATATGGAATCTCTGTTGATCCTTCTAAGACCAAGGCAATCCAAGAATGGCCTGCAGCAACGAGTATAACGGAGGTACGTAGTTTTATTGGTTTAGCAGGTTATTATCGACGTTTCGTCCATAATTTTTACCGATTGGCTAACCCATTAACGAAGCTCACACGTAAAGGGGTTAAATTTGTTTGGACAAAAGAGTTTGAAGAATGTTTCGATGAATTGAAGAGAAGATTAGTCAATTCTCTTATATTGACTCTACCATCGGGGAATGATGGGTTCGTTATTTACAGTGATGCATCGAAGAAAGGACTTGGTTGTGTCCTTATGCAGAATGATAGAGTTATTGCCTATGCATCATGACAGTTGAAAATTCATGAACAAAACTATCCTACTCATGATCTTGAGTTAGCAGCTGTGATCTTTTCTTTGAAGATATGGAGGCACTACCTCTATGGTGAAAAATGTGAGATTTATACTGATCACAAGAGTTTGAAGTATATTTTCTCACAAAAAGAACTCAACATGAGGCAAAGGGGATGGCTTGAATTACTCAAGTATTATGATTGCACGATACTACCACCCAAGGAAAGCAAACAAGGTGGCAGATGCTTTGAGCAAAAAAGACCATGGAGTTTTGAACGTGATGAGAATTGAAAGGGATCCAATTTTCATGGATCTAGTGAAGATGGACATGAGAATAACCAGGGAAGGTGAAACATCAATTCTTTTTCAAATGGTGGCCAAACCATCTTTACTAGAAAGGATTAAGAGTTATCAGACCGATGATGAATAATTTCAAAAGAAGATTAAAGCTGTGAATGATGGGAGATTGAGAGACATTGTGTGTGAAGAAGGAATTTTGAAATTCGGGAAAAGACTTTGTGTTCCCGATATACCTGATCTAAAAATGGAATTGCTGGATGATGCTCATAGTTCCAATTTCTCTATACACCCTGGGAGCACCAAAATGTATAGAGATTTGAAGGACCATTTTTGGTGGGACAATATGAAGAGGGAGATTGCCGATTTTGCGTCAAGATGTATGGTTTTTCAACAAGTGAAAGCTGGAAGGCAACAACCTGGAGGAGTCATGAAACCTCTTCCCATACCGGAGAGGAAATGGGACAATATTTCGAAGGACTTTGTCATGGGACTACCAAAGACTCCTAGAAGGAATGATGCAATATGGGTTATTGTTGATCATCTTACCAAGTCAGCACATTTTCTTGATATAAGAGAAGATCTACCCCTGGAACATCTATCAAGACTATATATTAATGAAGTTGTGAGACTTCATGGAGTACCCATGTCGATTGTTTCTGATCATGATCCACGTTTTACTTAAAGATTCTAGAAAATTCTTCAAGAATCCCTGGATACTGAACTTCATTTGAGCACTGCTTACCACCCTCAGACAGATGGACAATTAGAACGAACTATTCAAACCTTAGAAGACATGTTGAGATCATCCTCAATTGACTTTCAGGGTCTGTGGGATCGATATTTACCTCTGGTAGGATTTTTATATAACAATAGCTTACATTAGAGTATTCTGATGGCACCATATTAAGCATTATACGGAAAGAGATGTCGTACACCAACCTGTTGGGATGGCGTTGGTGATAGAAAACTTGTAGGCCCAGAACTGGTTGAGGAAACGATGGAAAAGGTGAAGGTAATCCAAAGTCACATCAAAGCAGCTCAAAGTAGGCAGAAGAGCTATGCTGATAATCGAAGGAAGGATTTGGAATTTCAAGTCGGTGATCATGTTTTCCTGAAGGTATCTCCATGGAAGGGAGTCATACTTTTTGGTAAGAAAGGTAAATTGATTCCCAGGTACATCGGACCTTTCGAAATTCTAGAACGAATTGGGGCTGTAGCTTACCGATTGGCAATGCCACCATGTCTCTCCAAAGTTCACGATGTGTTCCACGTATCTCTATTGAGGAAATACATGCCTGACCCAATGCATGTAATCACCTATGAGGAATTGGAATTGGAACCCGATCTGTCTTATTGGGAAGATCCCGTCAGGATTCTTGATATGAGAGAACAAGCACTGAGAAACCGGACGACGCGTCTGGTAAAAGTATTGTGGAGAAACCATAAGATGGAAGAGGCAATGTGGGAAGCTGAGGAAATTATGATGAAGAACCACCCGAGTATTTTCATACGTTAGTATTCTAGAAATTTCGAGGACGAAATTATTTGGAGGGGAGAATGTAACACCCCAAGCTTCTACGGTACGTTTTTCTTTGAATAATGCGATAGCGTGTGTTGTACGCAACATCGAGTTCTAACACACAACACAACCGATCAAACTAGCCGTTATGAATAGTAATACCTACTTTTTGAAATTATATATATTTTATATTTCAAAATGGACTTCATTTTTGGATTCGGATTATCGAATTTAGCCTAAGGTGAAATTTTGGTACTTTTTGGATAACTTTAATATTTTGATGAATAGTGAAAATTACTAAATTTTAATTAGAAACAACTTTTTTAATCGAAATAATTTATATTGATAAATTATGAATTTGAGTGGTTTTAATGTATATTGAGAATATATTTTTACCATTTTATCCAATGGTGTTCATTAGAATTAATTTCACTTTGAAATTGGACCTAAACAATTGTCAATCTTTTGGTATATATTGTTTCTTAAAAACACGCTATTTGTTGTAACAATGGGAATTAATTATAAAATTAATTAATGCAACTTATATTTTTGAAATTTTGTAAAATATACATCATTTTTGAATTCGGAATATCAATTATAGCTTAGGGTGAAATTTTGGCATTCTTCTGAAAAACTTGAATTTTTTATGAATAGTGAAACTACTAAGTGGTAGTTAAAAAACTGAATTTTTCATAAAACATAATTTTACCGCTTCTGTGAATGGAATTTTGAAAATCCGAGAGACACGGTTAATATCAAGATGTAAAATGTGGTTGAATGAGATGAAAATAATTTTTGGTGAATAGTAACATTTTACTTTTACTTACCACAGTTAAAAGTAAATAGGGTAATTAAGGGTAAAAATGATATTAATATTACCCTAAGACATGTCCTAATTCTATTGGACAAGTGTATCTCGATCAAAAACAACCTTAGGAATAAGATATTATCATTTAGGTCCACTTGGATTAGATTAGGACATTTATTATTATTTAATTCAAAGAAGAGTTAAAAGAGATAAAATCAAAGTTTATTTACATAAACATTTTTAATATAAGATTATACATAAGATAAATTCGATTGTAAATATTAATTAGAAAGATAATAAAATTTACTACAAAATTATATTTTATTTATAATTTTTACACTTTAAATAGTTTAATTTATTTTTGACACAATGATGATGCAGTAATTACCATAATAGTGACAAATTAAAATAATTGATATTATAAATACCCAAATAAATATAATTTGAGATTTGTTATGAATTAAACTAATTTTATAAGTTAATATGACATGTTATTAATGATTTAATTAAATTTTTTAGAAATAATCATTCTGTTATGAGTTTCAAAAAAATCAACTATTGAATAGTGTCAAAATTGACATAAAAGAGTTTTTAAAACAAATATTATAGTATTAATTGAAATTAAATTCCTAAAAAACTAAGGTTCAGCCAAGAGACTTATATCATGATAGGTGTATCATTAATGGACCACTTGGGGGTCAGTTGGATGTATATAGTAAGTTTATTAACTATATAATATAAAAATACAAAGTGACATGGTAAATGTCAAACTAATTAACTAAGAGTTAAAACTAAAAGATAAGGTTAATATAGTAACCCAAACCTGTCTAAATTCTATTGGTTGAATGGTTTTCGACCTATCCCCACCTTAACTGTTGAATAATCAACTTTGGAGCCATTAGAAACTGAATATGAATTTATTATAAATTAATATTTCTAGATTTTCCAAAGGTGCCCCTCACCCCTCTTATAAAAGGGCACTCCCCCTTCTCATTACTTCACACCATAAAAGCCTTTTGGTTCGGCCAAAATTTGCCAAAATACGTTCCCAACTTCCCTAAATAAAACCTAGAGGCCTTAGTTTGATCAGAAAGCCAACCTAAGGACCCTTTTGATCAAATCAAAGGGAAGAACCCGAAGAAGAGGTAATGATTTCACCACCCTTTTCAAAGTTCGTTTCTTCTTCCACTTATTCTTTCTTTTTTTTACCATTCTAAAATAATAACTCCAGTATCATATATATACTGTGATGTTATTATAAATATGGTACAACCATATTCAGTATTCTATCCATCCTTTGAATAACATGTCACCATACATGCGTACGTACGGCTTACCTTCTCCACGTCGTGGTGTAATTGTTATTCAATAAATTATTATTTGTATGGGTATAATAATGATGTGTAATTCATGTAAAAAATAAATGTAACATGATAATGATTCTGTATATATGATATTACATACAATTATATATTATATTAATATCAAAATAATGATATTGTTGCTCGTGCGTACGTATGGACTACCGTCTCCACGAACATGATGAGATTCATTCTCCATCATATACATTCAAGTATAATTCTCATTTGATGATTAATAATAGTATCTAAGGACTTGATATAATTCTGGATATTATTAAGATACAACCTATCCATGAAAAATATAGCTTACATAACAAAACAAATAAAAGAAAATGAGTAAGTTAACACCCGAAACAATAATAATACTAAGATATTATTAACAAATCACTGTTAAAAGATCATTTATGATATCATATTAATATATATGATTCTTGTATAATTTAATAACAATTATTTCACCATTATACAGGAGGTTAACCTACCCTCAACCAAGGAAAATTTCAAGGTAAGGGTTATTTCACAATCTCCTAATTATCCGAGGTTGTTTATACGTAATAATCTACTGGGATCTCTTTATCATCCACATCAATGTTTCTTAAAAATGTATTTCAAAACATTTTTAATATTTAAAAGAATATGGGTTAAAGTCATTTATACCCTTGTTTGAATTTTTATAAGAGTTTTATAAAGGAATCTTTCCGTCGTTTTCCAAACAAGGTGCTTTTTAACCTTTTCGACAGAATTAAGGTAAGAATGTTTTTTTAACTTATACGGCGGGTGCGGTTATTTTCCACCGTTATAAAATCGTCAAAGTGTCCCTTAAAAGATTTTAAGAATATTTTCAAAGAAAATGTTTTATTTTATAAATATACGGCTCTTAAATGATTTCAAAATAGAAAGAGATATTTCTCTAAAAAGAGTTTTGATTTCATCTATGTCAACATCCTTTGATGGATTTTACGCTTATTTGAAGTTGATTTATTATGATACAAAACTTCTATATTGTATTGATGTTTTTTTGATATGTTTGACTATGGATGTGTTATTTTTATACCATTCATGGTTTATGTTTGAAGTATTTACATTTTGTATGCTAGTTTTAATACGAATGTTTATGTTATGTTTAAACCTTTTCATATCAGAATGCATTGGACTTAATATGTGACAGGTGGAGCCCGATATAGCTCCTCGATGCATCAGTAGGTCTCATGAGACAAACTAGTGTCTTGGCACAAGGCCTTGGCAAAATATTATTTGTAGTCTTGGCACGAGGCCTTGGCTATGTGGTTATGATAGTCTAGCATTATGCATTCCATCATTATGAAAGTGGTTATTGATATTGCATGTGATTATTCGATTAGTAGAATATCCATGTGAATAAGTAAATGGAATTATTTCATTTTACTTTTTCCATACTATGTTGAAGTTCAAGTTTAAAAGGATTTTGTTTTAGTTATACATTGCCTTAAATGTTTATGCTTATTTTTGAAAGTTTCCGCTATATTGTTATCCTTACTGGGCATTTGAGCTGAACCATTTTCTATGTTTTATTTTTCCCAGGATGTGAAGAAGTAAGTTATGAATGACATGCAGGGATAGTATGTGGGGATATGAGTGTGGAATATGGAGACTATGTTGTTGTAGTAGTTTCTCACTTTTTTATGTAATACTTTATGAATATATCTAGTGTTTCCAAGGCTACTAAACCAATCAGTCTTTCGAGATTTGATCTTTCTTGTTATCATGCCAATGTCATGTAATAATGCACCAACTCTAGGTAACTGGGGTCGGGGCGTTACACTCATTTACCATTGACACATCAATAATCTGAACAGTTACTTTGTTTTCAACAATATGTTCAAGGTAACATTCATTTACATCCTTTCCTAGTTTCTCAGCTTCCTGATATATTATCAAAATAAATTGTTCATTATTGTATACAAACTGAAAATCATTTTGAAAAGAAAACTCTTTAGCTCGGCAGTCAATATTAGCATGATAAACAAAAATCCAATCCATACTCAAAATAACTTCAAACAATACTAGAGTCAAAACAATAAGGTTTGCAGGTAGATTCATTCCGCACAAAAAGACAAGATTGTTCTTGTGTTATCTTTTTGTCTCAAAATTTCTTCCAGGTGTTTTTAAAGTAATTCTTGTATTCATATATTATGATGGAATTCCCAATTTACTAGAAAACTTCTCAGAAATGAAAGAGTGTGTAGAACCTGAATCAAAAAACACATTGGCAAAATCGGAAAAAACAAATAGTGTACTTGATAATACATCATTTGATGGACCAACATCTGCTGAAGTTGTTGCAAAGGATTTAACCACCCCTTTTGGATTGTAGTCCTTCTGATTTCCCATAGTTGAGTTCTTTGTTGGACACTCATTTTCATAATGACCCATTTCATTACTCTTAAAACATTCTACTAACTATAAATCATATTTTGTCTTACCATTACCCTGATCTTTTTCAGTGCAATTACAAGCCTTATGTCCCATTTTACAACTTCAGTAGCACTTACTAGAATTCAATTGACATAACCCATCATGCTTTTTAACAAATTTTTCACAAACTTTAAACTTATGTTTCTTACCATCATACTTTTTTGAAGAGTTCTTCCCTTTCGTC
Source organism: Viscum album (assembly GCA_963277665.1). Lineage (NCBI taxonomy): Eukaryota > Viridiplantae > Streptophyta > Magnoliopsida > Santalales > Viscaceae > Viscum > Viscum album. The sequence continues at coordinate 1,082,423,289 of OY728136.1, read as the reverse complement.
TGCCACCTTGACCTGTTATTCTGTTTTTTTTTTCAAAGAACACCTAATAATCATCAAACTCCATTTCCAACTTCTTCACACAACGAACAAGTTTTTTATACCTTTTTAACTCATGAGAAGATAAATCCCCTTGATACTTTAGCTTTAATCCTGAGTAAAAATGGTTGATTTTACTCTACATATCTCATATAAAATTTGGAGAGTACCTTGCCAGTCGAGTGAATTTTGCTTCATAAGCAACCACTAAGTCATCCTCCTACCTCAATTATAGGAAATGTTTTTCTATTCTAAGACAAACCACCTTAGGAAAATATTTCATAAGAAACATACCTTTGAATTCATCCCAATCGAGAGCATCAATCTCCTCACTATCCCTGATATTTTTCAACATTGACCACCACTGATAGGCTTCACCTTTAAAACGGTAAACAACAAGACTAACATTTTGATGTTTTGAACAACCCATGACATCGAAAACCATTTCTAGTGATTTAATCCACCCTTCTGCTAGCACATGGTCTGATGACCCTATGAATGATGGGGGATGTTGCCTCATGAAATGCTCTACTACTAACATGTTTCTATGTGGATGACCTGGCAGATCTCGTACATGGATACCCCCACCTTTTATTGCCTGAGTCAACTGTTCCATCACTACAAAAAAATATTCAGTTCTGATTCCAACCATCTTAGGTTGTTGATTTTGAAGGTTGTCTTCCTTCTGATGTCGTCCCAACATAGCTATAATGTTTCCTCTGTGGAAAACCATTCTGAACACAGAAGTATCTTAGGCGAAGAAACATGGCAATCTGTAAATGCTATTATGATTTCAATATTAACATAAATTACATTGTAGAAATTAATTTAACAATAAACTAAGTCCTAAAGTTATCTAAACTGGCCTTTGATACCAACTATGAAGACCCAGACTTAATCATTACATAATATTGAATTAAATGAATATTTCATATTGAGGATGTTTTCAGGTTTAGAGTTTTAGAAAATTAGGACATAACTATTACATCTCAAAAGATTAAAAACTAGACACTTCTACTCAATTTCCATTTTTTTCATAAAATAAAAACTCTTGAAAAAAGAGTCATGTCTAGTTCCATGTTTTAGACATCATGTCTTTTCCTTGATCCCATCCTTGACCCTATTCAACTATAAGTCCTGTGAAAAACATTTCAAAGAATAGGATGAGCATAGAAAGCCTAGTAAGGGTTATCAAACAATGAAAGAAATCATTAGTTCATAAATACATACAAAACAAAAACACTTTTACTTACCTCATGAAAACATAAGATTTATGAATAACACATTGTAATAACAAATCATAACAATACTAATGGAATTCATATCATACTTACATTGTTGCTATCACAACTACATATGGAGTAACATTTATAATACCCATCATTGTATATTCCCTAAATCTCTTAGGAGAAACATTCACGTTTACCTCTGTCACATTACCCAATGCATTGGAGAGATATATCGGGCTCACCTGCCCTAGGTTTATCACGAAACCACCAGTATACGTAACTAGTTCCCATGAACTATAACATGATCACAACACATAACATAAGCATAAATGAAAGATAAAATTTTCACATTGCAATAACAATATAAAATTTCAATATATTAATGTATCAAAACCATTATCATAACCATTTAAAATACCAAAAATACATAAAATAGTATATGGTATTTATTTTTCTATTAAAAACATTACGGCTTGTTAAGGAAGCCAAATATCAAATAATACTAACGGCGACAGAAAGGTCGTTGTCACTGCTTACGTTAAAAAGAAACATTATTTTAGTCATTTAGTAAAATGATTTGTAGAAAAAGATTACCTTTGAATGAAATAAAAATTCAAAGTTGTTTATACATCTTATAAAAGAAAGTCATGTATTAAAACAAAAATATTCCTCAATGAAAGGAGATTGAGACGAAGTCCCTTACCTCGTGTCCCACATGAATAGATCATTTTTTAAAATCCAGAATAATAAAATAAATTTAATTAGTACTTGGTTAAGAAATTTTTTCAAGTTTATTTTTCCTTTTATATTAATTATTACCATGTTATAAACATTATGAAATCATTTAAGTTAATAATGTTTGTTTCGTCGATATTTGGTACTTCAGTCAAAAATGAACACCTTATATTTACCAGTTGTCCATGTGGTCAATAGTCCAATTTTTCCATAATGACATTATTTATTTATTTATCATATATATCATATATATCTATTATATATATATATATATATAAATATAAAACAGTACATATCCTTTGGAGGTAAGAAATTAAAGGCACCGTTCAGGGAGACGGTAAGTCGTACGTACACATCAATGTTACATTCATTTATATTTCTTATTTTAATAGAACTAAAACATAATGATACATAGGTATATTATAATTCCAGTGTAATATAATATTTAATTTAATGAACTCCATCCTTTATACATCCTGCATATGTCATTAACGAGTCATATCTTTTTGAGGGGGTGGTAGTCTGCACTTCCTCAAATGAAATTATCATGTTTACCCATAATGGATACCATAAAGGTATTCTATAAAATAAAAAATACAGAAGAATAAATAAAACATAAAAATAATATATATCATATAAAAATATAGTTTGATTTTAATGGACACCATGATAGGCGGTAGGAGATAATCGAACAATCATCGGCGTTAGTTTTCCATCCACAGAAACAATATGTTCTTCACCAATTCGATGGAGGTGTGTGTATGTTTAGTAAGAATACTTATCATTAAAACATCCTAGTATATTGAGGATACTGGTGTTTTTATAAAAGATCATAATAAAAAGAGATTAGGTGTTGGATAAGTAAAATTAAAGAAAAGAAGTTAAGAGAAACCGTTAACTTTAATTTGGGTAACTTTATTTGGTTTGAACCAAAAGGACTTATTAAAGTGCCTTCTACGTAAGGTAATGCTTCTAGGTGGAGTTTTGGAAAGTAGGGAGATTATTTTTATAGTTTTTGGATGAGCCAAAAGGCTTGAGAGGTTTGAGGAATTGGTTATAAGTGAGGGCATTCAATTTGGGGAGGAGGGGATCTTTAGAAATGAGTGATAATATAATTTTATTATATAATGATATTTAGTTTCTAAAGTTCAAAAACTACTTAAAGTCCAAGATAATTGGACTCGTGGTCAAAATAAAATCATCCAATAAGAATTGGACAGGTTTTGGATGTTGTTTAATATTTCCAATCTTATTTATTTAAATATTTTATTAATGAGGTAAATACTATATCATTATTGTGTCATAAATAATTTAACTTATTTGATTTGTAAATATTAAAAAAAACTTATCATGATGTAGGAAATCATTTTATCTTTCCATTTAATATTTATAGTTGAAAATATAATTTATATAACCCCATGTGAAAATTAATTTACTAAAAGATATTTTTTATGTCATTTTTTCCTTTACTTTAAGTTAATTAATCTAAAGTGACATTATCACTCCCAAGTGGATAAATGTTGTCCCAAAATAGACCCAAATATGTACATGATCGTAAATGACTCAACCAATAAGTAGTGGACAATTGTTAAGGTAATTTATAATTATTATAATATTTTTTTTCACCTTGAATTACCCTATTTACCTTTAACCGTAGTAAATAAAAGTCAAAAGTTACTATTAACCAAAAATAATTTTCATCATATCAACCATGTATGTCGGATTTTTGAAATTCAATTCACAGAAGTGAAAAAATTACATTTAAATGAAAAAATCATTTTTTAACTACTACTAAGTGGTTACACTATTCAACAAAAATTGATGTTTTTTAGAAAACTACCAAAAATTCAGCCCAATATATATTTTATATTCATAATTTAAAAATGATGTCTATATTTCCAAATTCAAAATGTATAAGTGGCATTAATTAACTTAAAATTAATTTCTGTTCTTAAAACAAGTAGCATGTTTTTAAGAAAGAATAACTATCAAAAGATTGGCACTTTTTTATGTCCAATTTCATTGTGAAATTAATTCCAATGACCAACATTGGATTAAATGTTAACAATATATTCTAATTAAACTTTAAAACAAATTTAAAAGATAATTTATCCATATAAATAAATTATATTAAAACACAGTTTTGAATTAAAATACAATATATTTCACTATTCATTGAAAAATGAACTTTATCGAAAAAATTCCAAATATTTTCACGAAGTTACTTTTGATGTCTCCATTCTAAAGAAGGATTTTATTAGGTCAAATAGAATGTATTAAAGTGACAAAAACTATATTTAAAGAGGGTTCTCCTTTAAAAGGCAGTAAATCGGCATTTTAATGTAAATTATGCTTAAAATTAGATTCATTCACATTTAAGGCTCTAAATTTTATTGGATAAAGGTAAATAAATTTAAAAAACCCGTATAATCATATTGTGGTTAGTTGTTTTCATTACCGCCAATACAATCACTAAGAGTTAACTACTATTTGAAATAATATTATTATATTTTTAGTGTGCAACGTAAGATTTCAAAGAAACCCGTTGTTGCGTATCAGGTACGCTATCGAACATAGGAATCCCTTTAAAGTAAAATTAATATTTAATTCAAAAATTTTATTAAATAAAAAATATGTCTTATTCTTTATTTACCTGGGATGTTACATTCTACCCTTACAATAAAAACTAATCCACTTACCATTCTTTTACAAAAAGGAATCAATTTCAAAAAAATCTCTTAAATCCTATTGATTTGTTTATCCCATCAAAGAAGAAAATTATATTTTATGCTAATGAATGGTATCCCAAAATTATATGGGAATATTAAAGTAAATTTCATGATGTATGATTTGTTAAATCTTGTAAAAAACCCATTCTTTACATGTGCTATTACTTCACTAGGATTGTTATCCTTCCACATGGTATGCATGATTATTATAATTTTATAATGAGATGGGTGGGACCTAAATTATATATACATATAATTCATTTGTTAATGTGATATATATCAGTATATAATGTTTAATATTCATGTAAATGAAGCTATATTTGTTTATAATGATGATTGTATGATTTCTTCACATATGTTATGTGTGGACATGATGCCATCCTTATCCACAATTATGTGTTTTTTTGACCACTACGTTATAATATTTCATTATTATGCATATTATTCATTCCAAGACTTTTTAAAACAATTGTAACACCCCGAACCCAGTTACCCAGAGTTGGATCATTATTACATAATATTGGCATGATCACAAAAGATCAAGTCTCTAAAGACCAATTAGTTTAGTAGCCTTGGAAACACTAGATTCATTCATATAGTTAACATCATATCATTAAGATAAAAACTACAACAAAATCCTGCCTCAATAGACCACACCCATATCCCCTCAAACTATCCCAGCAGGTCATTCATAAAATACTTTTTCACATCCTGGGAAAAATTAAAACATAGAAAGGGGTGAGCTCAGATGCCCGGTAAGGATAACATTATAGTGGAAACATTCATAAATAAGAATAAACATTTAAGGCAATATATAACTAAAACAAAAGAATTTTAAACATGAACTTCATCATAATATTGCAGAAAAAAATGAAATAATTCCAATTAATTATTCATATGTATATTCTACTAGTCGAATAATCACATGAAATATCAATAACCACTTTCATAATGATGGAATGAAAAATGCTAGAATATCATAACCACATAGTCAAGGCCTTGTGCCAAGACTACAAATAATATTTTTACAAGGCCTTGTTTCAAGACACTAGTTTGTCTCATGATAACTACAGATGCATTGAGGAGCTATAGCGGGCTCCACTCATTACTTACTAAGTCCAATGAATTCCTCATATAAACAGGTTTAAACATAACATAAAATTCATATTAAAACTAGCATACAAAATGTCAATACTTTCTCCATAAACCAGGAATGGTATAAAAATAACACATCCACAGTCTAACATATCAAAAAACCTTCAATATAATATGGATGTTTTGTATCATAATAAATCAACTTCAAATAAGCGTACAATCCATCAAAGGATGTTGACATAGATTAAATCAAAACTATTTGAGAGAAATATCTCTTTTCTTGAGATCATTTTAAAGTAACATTATTATAAAAGCAAAAATTTACTTTGAAAATATTATTATAAGATTTTAAATGAAGCTTCGAAGATTTTATAATGGCAGAAAATAGCTGGACCCGACGTATATGTTAAAAAAGACATTCTTACCTTAATTCTGTCGAAAAGGTTAAAAAGGACCTTGTTTCTAAAATGACAGAAAGATTCCTTTATAAACATCTTATAAAAATTAACACAAGGGTATAAATGACTTTAACCCATAGTATATAAAATATTAATAATGTTTTGAAATATATTTTTAAGAACATGGATGTGGATGATAAAGAGGTTCCACTAGATAATTACTTATAAACAACATCAGATAATAAAGAGATTGTGAGATAAACCCTTACCTTGTACTTTTACTTGGTTGATGGTAGTTTATACTCCTGTATAATGGCTATATAATTGTTATTAAATTATAAAATAATAATATACCTTAATATGATATAATAAATGATCTTTTTACATTTCTTTGTTAATAATATCTTAGTATTATCATTTTGTCGGGTGTTAATTGATATGTTTTCCTTTATATGATTTGTTATGTAAGAAATTTTTGTTATGGATAGGTTGTATATGATTCATATACATAATTATATTAAGTCCTTACACACTATTTTTAACCATCAATTGAAAATTATTCTTGAATGGATACAATGGGGAATGAATCTCATCGCGTTCGTGGAGACGGTAGTCCGTACGTACGCACGAGCGACAATATTATTATTTTGATATTAAAATAATATATAATTGGATGTTATATTAAATATACAGAATTATTATCATGTTATATTTATTATTTACATCAATTAAACATCATTATCATACACATCCGAATAATAATTTTTTGAATAACAATTACACCACGACGTGGAGACGGTAAGTCGTACGTCCGCACGTATGGTGACACGTCATTAAATGGATGGATAGAATACTGAATATGGTTGTACCATATTTATAATAACATCACAAAATATAGAATATACTAGAGTAATTATTTTATAATGGAATTAACAAATAAAGAATAAGTGGAAGAAAAAAGGAACTTGAAAGAGGATGGTGAAAACATTACCTCTTCTTCGGGTTCTTCGTTTTGATTTGATCAAAAGGGATTTTTAGGTTGGCTTTCTGTTCAAACTAAGGCCTCTAGGTTGATGTGAGGGAAGTTGATATAATATTAGGGTAGGGGTGGGCCGAACCAAAAGGCATTGAAGGTATAAATTTGAGAGAAGGTGGAGTTCCCTTTTATAAGAGGGGAGAGGGGCACCTTAGGAAAAGCTATAAATATTATTTTATAATAAATTTATTTTCGGTTTCTAATGGATCCAAAGTGACATATTTCGAGTCTAAGGTGTGGATGGATCTCAAAACCTCCCAACCAATAGTTTTTAGACATGTTTGAGTCACTTTATTAACCTTATCTTTTATTTTTAACTCTTAGTTAATTAGTTTAACATTTAGCATGTCTCTTTGTATTTTTATATTATATGGTTAATAAACATACTATATACATAAAATAGAACCCCAAGTGGTTCATTAATGATACACCTATAATTATATAAGTTTCTTGGCCGAACCTTAGATTTTCAGGAATTGAATATAAATTAATAATATAATATTTCTTTTAAAATCTCTTTTATGTCAATTCTGACACCATTTGGTATTTTATTTTTGGGAAAATCATAACAGCATGATTACTTCGAAAAAACTTAATTAAATCAATAATAACATGTCATATTAACCTATAAATTTAGTTTAATTCATAAAAAGTCTCAAATTACATTTATTTGGGCATTTATATTATGAATTATTTTAATATTTCATTAATTAGGTAATTACTGCATCACCATTTTGTCATAAATAAATTAAATTATTTAATGTCTAAAAATTATAAATAAAATACCATTATGTAGGAAATATTTTTATCTTTCTAATTAATATTTTTAATCTAATGTATCTTATGTATAACCCTATATTAAAATTTTTTTAGTTATTAAACTTTGATTTTAACTCTTTTAACTCCTCTTTGAATTAAATAATAAAAAATGTCCTAATCTAATCCAAGTGGACCAAATATGTTCATATTTTATTAATAAGGTTGTTTTTGGTCGAATTGTACTTATAAAATAGAATAAGGACATGTGTTAGGGTAATAATAATATCAATTTTACCCTTAATTACCCCATTTACTTTTAACCGTTGTAAATAAAAGTAAAAGTTACTATTCACCAAAAAATTATTTCTATCTTATTGAACCACATTTTACTGCTTGATATTAACCATGTGTCTCGGATTTTTTAAATTCCACTCCCAGAAGAGGTAAAATTAAGTTTTATGTGAATTTACAAATTCTCCTAGGAGGTGGGTAAAAGACGGTGAAAAGTTCAATAAAATTTTTATACATCTAAAATTATTCTAAAATAACTACAATGAATTACATTGAAATTATATAGGTTATATATATATATTTTGACCTAAATTAAATTTAAAAAATTATTATTATTTAAATAAAAAATTTGGTTTTTATCTATAACTGAGTGTTTTTTTCACTATTCATCAGAAATTGAATGTTTTCAGAAAAATACCCAAAATTCACCCTAAACAAATTTCGATATTCTGAATACAAAAATGAAGTCCATTTTGAAATATAAAAATTATAAAATTTCAAAAAGTGGGTATTACTATTCATAACGGCTAGTTTGATTGGTTGTGGTGTGTGTTAGAACTCGAAGTTGCGTACAACACACGCTACTGTATTATTCAAAGAGAAACATAATGTGGAAGCTTGGGGTGTCACATTCTCCACTACTTCAAATAATTACATCCCTGAAATTTCTGGAATATTTCTGCATAAAAAGACTCGGGTGGTTCTTAATCATAAATTTCTCAGGCTCCCACGTTGCCTCTTCCATCTTATGGTCTCCATAGAACTTTTACCAGACGAGTCGTCCAGTTTCTCAGAACTTGTTCTCTCATATCAAGAATCCTAACAGGATCTTCATAATAAGACAGATTGGGTTCCAGTTCAAATTCCCCATAGGTGAGTACATGCGTCGTGTCAGGCATGTATTTTCTCAATAGTGCTATGTGGAAGACATCGTGAACTTTGGAGAGATTTGGCGGCATTGCCAAACGGTTAGCTACGACCCCAATTCGTTCTAGAATTTCAAAAGATCCGATGTACCAAGGACTCAATTTACCTTTCTTACCAAAACATATTACTCCCTTCCATGGAGATACTTTCAAGAAAACATGATCTCCTACCTGAAATTCCAAATCCTTCCTTCGGTTATCGGCAAACCACTTCTGCCTACTTTGAGCTTCTTCGATGTGGTTTTGGATTAACTTCACATTTTCCATCCTTTCCCCCACCAGTTCTGGGCCTACGCGTTTTCTTCCACCAACATCATCCGAAAAGGTTGGTGTACGACATCTCTTTCCCTATAACTCTTCATATGGTGACCTCCAAATACTTGAATGAAAGCTATTGTTAGAGGAAAATTCCACCAAAGGTAAATATTAATACCACATACCCAGAAAGTCAAGTGAGCAAGATCTCAACATGTCTTCTACAGTTTGAATAGTCTGTTCAGATTGTCCATCAGTTTGGGGGTGGTAAGTAGTGGTCAAAGGAAGTTCAGTATCCAAGGCCTTCTTAAGTCTCTTCTAGAATCCTGATGTAAAACATGGATCACGATTAGAAACAATTGATACGGGTATTCCATGAATTCCCACAACTTTATTAATATATATCCTTGCTAGACTTTCAAGTTGTAGATATTCTCTTATAGAATGAAAATGTGCTGATTTGGTAAGACGGTCAACAATGACCCATATTGTATCATTCCTTCTAGGAGTCTTTGGTAGTCCCATGACAAAGTCCATCGTGATATTATCCAATTTCCACTCAGGTGTGGGAAGAGGATGCATGACTCCTCTAGGCTATTGCCTTCTAGCTTTCACTTGTTGACAGACCATAAATCATGACAAAAAATTATCAAACTCCTTCTTCATGTTGTCCCACCAAAAATGTTCCTTCAAATCTCTGTACATTTTGGTGCCCTAGGGTGTATAGAGAAATTGAAACCGTGAGCATCGTCCAACAATTCTATTTTTAGATCAGGTTTATTAGGAACAAAAAGTCTCTTCCCAAATTTCAAAATTCCATCTTCATACACAATTTCGCTCAATCTCCCATCATTAAAAACTTTAATCTTATTTTGAAACTCTTCATCATCATCCTGAGAACTCTATCAATTATAGTAAAAATGGTTTGGCAACCATTTGAAAAAGTATTGATGTTTCACCTTTCATAGTGATTCCCTTATCCATCTTTACCAGATCTATGAAAATAAGATCCTTCTCAACTCTCATCTTGTTCAAAACTCCATGATCTTTTCTAATCAACCCATCTGCATCCTTATTTTCATTTCCCAGGTGGTAGTGCATCGTGCAATAATAATCCTTTAGTAGTTCAAGCCATCTCCTTTGCCTCATGTTGAGTTCTTTCTATGAGAAAATATACTTCAAACTCTTGTGATCAGTATAAATCTCACATTTCTCACCATAGAGATAGTGTATCCAAATCTTCAAAGAAAATATTACAGATTCTAACTCAAGATCATGAGTAGGATAGTTCTGCTCATGAATTTTCAGCTGTCGTGATGCATAGGAAATAACCCAATCATTCTGCATAAGGTCACAACCAAGTCCTTTCTTCGATGCATCACTATAAATAACAAACCCATAATTCCCAGATGGTAGAGTCAATATAAGAGCATTGACTAATATTTTCATCAGTTCTTCGAAATATTCTTCACACTCTTTTGTCCAAACAAATTTAACCCCTTTACATGTGAGCTTTGTTAATGGGTTATCCAACTGGGAAAAATTCTGGAATAAACGTCGATAATAACCTGCTAAACCAATAAAACTGCGTACCTCGGTTATACTCGTTGGTGCTCGCCATTCTTGGATTGCTCTTGTCTTAGAAGGATCAACAGAGATTCCAACCATAGAGACAATATGGCAATGAAAAGAAATCTCCTGAAACCAGAATTCACACTTGCTAAACTTCCCATATAATTCATGTCTTCTAAGTGTCTTCAGGATAATGCACAGTTTATTTTCATGATCTTCGTTGCTTTTGTATTATACCAAGATATCATCAATAAACACTATTACAAAATCATCAATATATTCCTTGAAAAATCTATTCATTAGATCCATGAATACATACGGTGCATTAGTCAATCCAAAAGGCATTACTGTAAACATATAATGCCCGTACCTGGTTCGAAATGCTATCTTTAGAATGTATTCCTTCTTCACACACAACTGATGATATCCATATCTATGTTCAATCTTAGAAACGTATTGAGCTCCATGCAGTTGGTCAAATAAATCATCAATGTGAGCATGGTGATACTTGTTCTTTATTGTTATAGCATTTATTTCTCTGTAGTCAATATATAACCTCATAGATCCATCTTTCTTCTTAACAAAAAGAATAAGGGCTCCCCATGGAGAAACACTAGGGATAATAAATCCCTTATTACTCAATTCCTATAGTTTTTTATTTAGTTCCACTAATTCCACAGTGGCCATTCTATTAGGGGTCTTCGACATGGGCCGTCATCCAGGAATTAAATCAATGGAAAACTCAATTTCTCATTCTGGAGGATGTCCAGGTAAATCTTTTAGAAACACATATACATATTCTTTCACAATAGGTACATCTTCTATTTGAAAATTATTTTCCTCACCCATAGTTATTTCATTCTCTTCCTCCCCGATAATTGAATTTTGTTAAGCTACTGGGGGTGGATCTAGATAAGAATCAAGTGGTGAAGATTCTTCTCTAAAGATAAGGTGTTCTTTATCATCATCATCAAAAATATTAACCTCCTTCTTATTAAAATAAATCTTCATGTCATAGTCCGAAATCCAATCCATACCGAGGATTATATCAAACTCAATCATAGGTATGACGATGAGATCAGCAGATAATGAACATTTATATTCTCTAGTGGGAACTGATTCATAGAACTTTGTAGCAATGATACTTCCCTTAAGAGTCTTAACTGACAACTCCCATGTTAAATCAAATTGGAAATATCTAATTTTCTTAGAAAACTGGGAAGATATGAAACAATGCGATGATCTTGAATCAAATAAATCATTGAATAAACATGAGGAAACCATTTAATCACATGCCACCACGTCTTTCAGAGCTTCTACCTCTGCAGTAGTGATAGCATAAGCTTGGCCTTGATCCCTTGGCCTTTTTATAGGTATGTTTCCCTGACGCATAGTTCATTCATTTTCATAATGTCCCTTCTCCCAGCAATTGTAGCACTGAACATTGGTACATTCTTTCTTCCCTTTGCAATCACGATCTTGGTGGCCTTTTTCACCACACATGTAATAGACTCAAATTACCTTCAAGAAAGTACCAGGGTGTTTCTTCCCACATTTACTGCAGGATGGATATTCAACTTTTCCCTTCTTCCCCTTATTTCCATTTCCAGAGTGATCAATAGATCTCTTCTTCTCTTTCTTTAATTTAATGTCGTACGACTTAGATAATTCATTTTCTGTCTTGATAACACATGATACAATGTATTCATATGACGAGAAGGATTGTGGGACTAATGCTCAGTGAAGAAATGGTTTTTACCCATCAAAGAAACACTCTATATTACTCCTCGGGTTGCGTATATAGTCTGCTGCATACCTCGTTAACCTTGTAAAGTTAGCATCATACTTTGCGACATTCTCATCCTCATTTTATCTCAGACTCAGATATTGTCATTCCATATTTTCTTGATGATCAGAAGGAAGATATTTTTCTATGAAAATCTCTTTGAAGTCCCTCCATTCTATATTTGATACTTTATCATCTTCCTCTGTGTTTTGTATCAATGACCACCATTTAACAACATCTCCAGTGAGGTGATAAACTGCTAGGATAACTTTTTCCCTTTCACTACTCCCCAAATCCTGAAATATTTTCTCTAGGGAACTTATCCATTGCTCAGCTACCAATGGATTCACACTCCCATAGAATTTTGGTGGTTGTTGCCTCATGAAGTGATCTAACATTGATCCTCCATGCTGCGGATCAGTGTGCTACATACGGGTATGGTTATTATTCATAACCAGAGTGAGTTTTCCCAATATGGTGATTAGATGATAAGCACCAGTTTCATCACAAGCTCCACTATAATTATCTTTAGTAGAAGGAAAATCCCTACATGGAGTGCGTGCATTGATACAGTTTCCATTCCATCCACTAGGCACCATTTCTAAACAATGGCATAAACTAGATTAGTTTACGAATTGAAATAAATAATTCCAAACATGTAAAACATTTAACATAATTTAAATAGTTTATGGATATAATCCATAATCATAAAAAAAAATTCTTTATGGAAGTATATAGTCATAAACCCTGCATAATGGTTTGTAAAGAAAATGAGAATTATCCAAAGCATATCCCTCAGAAGTTTCATAACCAATAGTGGTTCAAGGCCCGTTGTCATGCACCAGTTCCCGTTCGAGTCTAGCTCAAAGCGGTGTTTTCAGGTTTTACCCCTAGTTACATCTGTGCCAAAGCCGCCTCTACCCGCTCGTATCCAGAAAAGGATGTATTGCTCGGAAAACTGATGAAATATCTACAATACCAAAATTAGAGGATGTTCTTCTATACTAATCTTCAAAGAGCATCTTAGGTCTATGTGCTCTAATCAGAGTTTATCTAAATATACCTTCCAAGGTTTTTACTAAACTTCCTCTGATACCAACTGTAACACCCGACCCCAATTACCCAAAGTCGGTGCATTATTACATAATATTGGTATGATCACAAAATATCATGTCTATAAAGACCGATTAGTTTATTAGACATGGAAACAATAGATACATTCATAAAGTTTACATTACATCATAAAGTGAAAAACATCAACAACATCTTGTATCCATAGAACACACCCATATCCCCTCATACTATCCCTGTAGGTCATTCATAAAATACTTCTTCACATCCTAGGAAAAATTAAAACATAGAAAGGATTGAGCTCAGATGCCTATTAAGGATAACAATATAGCGGAAACTTCCATAAATAAGCATAAACATTGAAGGCAACGTATAACTGAAACAAAATCTTTTTAAACTTGAACTTCAGCATAATATGGTAGAAATAAAATGAAATAATTCGTTTTACTTATTCACATGGATATTCTACTAGTCGAATAATCACATTCAATATCAATAACAACTTTCATAATGATGGAATGCATAATGCCAGACTATCATAACCACATAGGCAAGGCCTTGTGCCCAGACTACAAATAATATTTTTACAAGGCCTTGTGACAAGACACTAGTTTGTCTCATTAGACCTACCGATGCATCGGGGAGCTATAGCGGGCTGCCCCCATCACTTACTAAGTCCAATGCATTCCTCATATGAACAGGTTTAAACATAACGTAAACATTCGTATTAAAACTAGCGTAAAAAATGTCAATAGTTTCTCCATAAACTAGGAATGATATAAAAATAACACATCCATAGTCAAACATATCAAAAAACCTTCAATAAAATATGGAAGTTTTGTATCATAATAAATCAACTTCAAATAAGCTTAAAATCCATCAAAAGATGTTGACATAGATTAAATCAAAACTATTTGAGAGAAATATCTCTTTTTTGGAAATCATTTAAAAGTCATATAATTATAGAAGAAAACATTTACATTTATAATATTCTTATAAGATGGTAATTAAAGATTACACTAATTTATAATGGCAGAAAATAGCCGCACCCGCCGTATAAGTTAGAAAAAGACATTCTTACCTTAAATCTGTCCAAAAGGTTAAAAATGACCTTGTTTAGAAAACGACAGAAAGTTTTCTTTATAAACATATTATAAAAATCCAAAAAATGGTATAAATGAATTTAACCCAGAGTCTATAAAATATTAATAATGTTTTGATATATATTTTTAAGAAACATGGATTTGAATGATAAAGAGGTCCTAGTAGATAATTACGTATAAATAATCTCGGATAATGAAGAGATTGTGAAATAAACCCTTACCTTGGACTTTTCCTTGGTCGAGGGTAGATTTTCCTCCTGTATAATGGTGAAATAATTTCTATTAAATTATACAAGAATCTTATACATTAATATGATATCAGATATGATTTTTTAACATTTCATTGTTAATAATATCTTAGTATTATCATTGTTCCGGGTGTTAATTGATTCGTTTTGCTTTATATGATTTTTTATGTAAGCTGAGTTTGTTATCAATAGGTTGTATCTTATTCACATTCAGAATGATATTAAGCCTTTAAACACTATTTTGAACCATAAAATGAATATTATTCTTGAATGGATACGATGGGGAATGAATCTCATCGTGTTCATGGAGACTGTAGTCTGTACGTACGCACGAGCGACAATATCATTCTTTTGATATTAAAATAATATATAATTGGATGTTATATCATATATAAAGAATCATTATCATGTTATATTTTTTATTTACATCAAGTACTCATCATTATCATATCCATACAAATAATAATGTTTTGAATAACAATTACACCACGACGTTGAGACGGTAAGCCGTACGTACGCATGTATGGTGACATGTCATTCAATGGATGGATAGAATACCGAATATGGTTGTACCATATTTATAATAACATCACAGTATATATAATATACTGGAGTTATTATTTTATAATTAAAATAACAAATAAAGAATAAGTGGAAGAAGAATGGAACAAGAAAGAGAATGGTGAAAACATTACCTCTTCTTCAAGTTCTTCCTTTGGATTTGATCAAAAGGGAACCATAGGTTGACTTTATGATCAAACTATAGCCTCCAGCGTAAAGTGAGGGAAGTTAATAGAATATTTTCTCAGAGGTTGGCCGAACCAAAAGGCTTTGAATTTATGAATTTGAAAGAAGGGGGAGTTCCCTTTTATAAGAGGGGTGAGGGGAACCTTAGGAAATGACATAAATATTATTTTATAATAAATTTATATTCGATTTATAATGGCTCCAAAGTGACTTATTTCGAGTCTAAGGTGGGGATGGATCAAAAACCGCCCAACTAATAGGTTTTAGATAGGTTTGGGTAACTTTATTAACCTTATCGTTTAGTTTTAACTCTTAGTTAATTAGTTTCACATTTACCATGTCACTTTTTATTTTAATATTATATGGTTCATAAACATACTATATACATCCAAGCGAACCCCAAGTGGTTCATTAATGATTAAAATATCATTATATAAGTCTTTTGGACGAACAATTGAATTTTAGGAATTGAATGTCAATTAATAATATAATATTTGTTTTAAAAACTCTTTTATGTTAATTTTGACACTATTTGGTATTTGTTTTTTTTAAATCATAACAGCATGATTACTTAGAAAAAACATAATTAAATCAATACTAACATGTAATATTAACCTATAAAATTAGTGGAATTCATAAAAAGTCTCAAATTACATTTATTTGGGAAATTATATTATCAATTATTTTAATATTTCATTAATTAGGTAATTACTGCATCACCATTGTATCATAAAGAAATTAAATTATTTAATGTCTAAAAATTATAAATAAAATACCATTATATATAAAATATTTTTAGATTTATAATTAATATTTTTAATCATATTTATCTTATATATAACCCAATATTAAAAATGTTTTAGTTATTAAACATTGATTTTAACTCTTTTAACTCTTCTTTGAATTAAATAATAATAAATTTCCTAATCTAATCCAAGTGGACCAAAAAGGTTCATATATTATTACTAAGGTTGTTTTTGGTAGAATTATACTTATCCAATAGAATAAGGACATGTGTTAGGGTAATAATAATATCATTTTTACCCTTAATTACCCTATTTACTTTTAACCGTGGTAAATAAAAGTAAAACATTACTATTCACCAAAAAATATTTTTATCTTGTTGAACCACATTTTACTCCTTGATATTAACCGTGTCTCTATAATTTTCAAATTTTCACCAATAAAAGCGGTAAAATTTTGTTATATGTGAATTTGCAAATTCTTCTAGAAGGTGGGTAAAAGACGGTGAAAAGTTCAATAAAATTTTTGTATATCTAAAATTATTCAAAACTAAATCAAATGAATTACATTGAACATATATAGGTATTATGTATCTATTTTTACCTTAATAAATTTAAATAAAATAAATAATTATTTAAATAAAAAAACCGGTTTAAAACTATAACTAAGTGTTTTTTTCACTATTCATCAAAAATTGAATGTTTTCAGAAAAATACCAAAAATTGACCCTAAGATAATTTCGATATTCCGAATCCAAAAATGAAGTCCATTTTGAAAGATAAAATTTATAAAATTTCAAAAAGTGTGTTTTGCTATTCATAATGGCTATTTTGATTGGTTGTGGTGTTTGTTAGAACCCGAACATACGTACAACACACGCTACTGTATTATTCAAAGTGAAGCGTACCATAGAAGCTTGGGATGTAACAATAATTATCTGAAAATTATTATTATGATCCAATTATTATGATATGATGATTATGAGAATGCTCACTCATGATCTATTGATTGATTTTCCTTATTCATGTTCTTACTTGGATTTTAGATCACCCCTTTCTATGATGTGTATCCTCATGTGATTACATGTATGACGGATAATGAGAGGTTTTATAAAAATAACGTCTATTTATAAAAATAATGTTTATTTTTTATATACAATTTATGTATGGGATTAATTTACCCCAGAGATTAATCCGTTGGATCATATATTGTATCCATATTAAGATTCTTGTCTTAAAATTGATGTCATAACAATGTATGGAAATGTTAATCACAAATATGATTCCTTAGGTGACACTATGATATGAATTATTTATATATTATATTCAAATTATGGATGAATCAGAAATATTATGTTATACGTGGGATAATAATTATATTACACCTTAATTCATTGATAGGTATGATTAGACAAATTAATTTGGTGTTTGATATAATCCTTAGTTATATATATATATATGATGACTCAGAATTAGGACTTGATGACATGTCTATGATGTTGGAATTATTCCTTCCATCACCATGAGATTTGTTACTCTTATTCATGCCTTTATTTTTTTATGTAATATATTAATATATTAATCACATTGATACATTTTTTGTGAAAAATATTTATTTATATCATATTAATTATTCAATAGTTATGTATGATAGCCTTCATTGTATGTTACCCCTTAATGAGCTTCTAATTTAACTAGCTTCTATTTTTTCAATTTTCCTAGGAAACAAAGATGATTACTACATATGAAATATGGATTTAAAGGGATAAATAAAAATGTTTTTATATTTTAATATGATATATCATCTGTATTCCATGTTATATAATGTTCATTTATTTATCTAGTATCTAATAACTACAAAACTAATAGATCATTTGATCAATGTAATGACATTGATGTAATAAAAAAACTTTATATTTGTGATAATAGAGTAAATTTTTCATGTTTGTATCAAAAAATTCTTATTAGTAACCTTATGAACTAAATTTATGAGAACGTAATTAGAGCACAAATTTTTATATAAAACACTTAGGATATTTAGGAAATATTTCTATATTATATAAAATGGATTAACAATAAATACAAAGGAACTATATACAATTAATTATAATTTATAGTTTTATTCGAGAAATAATTAAATATATTCCATTTTATAGAAATGATACCTAATATAAAGAAGAGAAACTATGTCAATTCATATAATCAATTACAGTATTTCCATCCATAACTAGTCAAAGATTAGTGTGTTCTGCCAATGAAGCTTTTAACTATTTAGGGAATTCTATTATGGTTATGACGAAGATCATTGTTTGTAAAGAAATGAATATTTCACCAAACCACAATATAACACTGTTGGACCACATAATGAGAAAAAATCAACATCGCTAAATATAAAGATGAATATATCAGTAGAATAACAATTGATCAGAGCCTTAGAGAATATATTCTAATCTTGGTAATGCTACGAAAGGGAGAATTTTACAGTGGTTGAATGTCATGACCTGTCATAGTGGGGCCCGATCCAGAACTCCCCAACCCGCCTCTAATAGGCCAGGGGCTGGTGAATAGCACCGAGTAATAATATCAATAACATGGGAGGCATTTCCTGGGTAACTATACACACACAAGCATCTCTAAGCCCACAAATGCTGAAAAGTAAAAATTAGTAAGGAATAAAATTCAGGCATACAACTAAACCAAACCAACATAGTACAACAGAAAGAAAAGTGTTGAATGTAAACTAGGCCAGAATACTACCCCATCAAAAGAATGTGTCTGGAAACTACAATTCCAACCTATAGGAAATAAAGAGGTAGTGGGACTACTGCCCATAGTTGTGGAAACACCTAGGCATGTAAGGAACTCCAAAAGATCGGTCTGGTCCTGTTCTATCCTATACTTCGTCAAAAGTACACTCGCCTGCACATGACAAGACACATGCGGGAAAATACCATGGAGGAGTGAGTATAACAACACTTAGTAGGGGATCCCAAAAACCATAAAGAAATATAAAAAGTAATGTTACAGTCATCTCTACACAATATATGTCTTTTGAACATATTTCAAGAGAAACACGCCCATATATACTCAAAACCCAGACCTTTAGTCTAGAGACAAGTCAAAAAACCACATAACAACACTAGGGATTCGGTCAGAAGATTACAAAAAGCAATCGTCCGAGAGAACCCACTCCACGAGTCAGATATCTTTGATGATGTCCATCCAAGAAGTAATGTTTGTTAGGAAAATCCATGAAAGAGATAGGTGCACTAATAGATCTTAAGAGAGAACATATACATTCATTCCAGGAGAACAAACTAATCAGTGGGAAAATATCATTGTTACCATATGAAGATCACTTCTTGGGACTTGGCAGATACCGTGACTCATCCAAATTCACCAGCTATGTATAGGATCATCATCTTGTAGGGTTAGTCACATCGATACCTGAATCAAACTAGGGCCAATAATGGATATATGATCTCACTTTGGGACTCTCAAAGGGATACCTGACTCTACCTCTGAAATTACTATTCAAGATATCACACTCTTGTGGATGGAAATGATACCTTACTTTTAGGGGAATGAGAAAAGGGGCACTAACCCAAACGAAACTTGTCGAAGTAATGGTGGACAAGAGGATCAATCCATTTAATGAGATGTACACGATGTGTAGAATGGTCACACGCCATCTCCTCTGACCCTGGGTACTACCTGTTTACAACGACCCAGGTCTTAAGGATTGTCATGTAGATAAAAGTATACCCGGTGTTTAAAAGAGTGACATGCTGTGTTCCACTACCCAAGGAGGACTCTATGTACGCTGGCCAAGTGGTCGTACAAGGCTTTAACATGTGTGTCCCAAATCATGTACCAGTACAAGAGGTAGTTCATGTTTCCATTTTCATATGCTCTTGTGGTGGATTACATGTCGTGTACTCCTTCCCGTGTCCATGTATCTTCTGAGATACATGCTGAGTCCGTGTAAGGACTCACAAACCGTGTGACAATGGTCACATGTTGTGTCTATGCTTCTTATTGCCTAGAACTACAATGACTGCTGGATGGGTCCCACATGCCATGTACTCTTGGGAGAACGTAGGTTCCTTCAACATGTGTAGTGCGCAAGACCTAGCCGCCACCATGCCAACCCCCCATAGAATGTTATTCATATAACACAATGTGTTCTATGAGATTTTCTAGAAATCTCCGTTCATCATTCCATGCCCCAGGGAATCACCCGTTCGTGAATCTGGCGGTCCGATCGATGTAAAAATCCAAGGTTGAGGTTTCCCCAACATCCTAAATACATCTCCATTGTTTTGGGCCTTCGATCATCCTCAAAAACCCATCTCGATCCACCCACATGAAGAACTCTTCAAAGAATGACCCCTTTGATCTGAGTTAATACGCCATCATCCATCGCTATCGCACCTCCGCAAGGTTGTCACAATGTTCAACCTTCTATTTGGAATCATTGTTTTCTGAAACACTTTCACAAAGATACATTATTCATCTCCCCGTGAAGAATGTGGGGAACATGGGGTGGGAAGAAAAGAAATCAACCAACAATAGAGGAACTCACCTCCCCCATCATTTGTCATGGCGTCAATCCACTCCCAATAATAGGTTTAACAGGCGAATCAAATGATATTACAATAAATTACACAAAATAAATTCCCAAATAAAAACCCCAATGGAAATGAAAATTGACACCCTCCCACAAGAATTCATGATCTGCAGATCAAATTGTTTGTGGGATGATCCACATTTGTCATTTTACTAATGAATGAGGAAGAAGAAAATTGAACCACCAAATCCCTACATAGATCATTGATGAAGAGGGATATTGGTCATCGATTGAGATGCGATATGGATGCACAAAGATCCACGTGTCATCGTTCATCTGCTTTGGTCAAGGATTCTCCAAAGGTGTCTCCTTTCCCATGATCCAAGAGAGTACTAAAGAGTCTTCTAGGGTTATGATCCTAACCCTAGGCTCCGACTTATTTAAAACAAAATAATTGTCTCTATGTTTAAGGATACATTTAAAATAAAATAAATTATTATTTTATTTTATTTCCTTTAAAATTTCCAAAAACAAAATTTCATTGTCGACCCATGCTGGTCAATGTTAGGACCCACATAAGGTAAATTCACTCTTCTAAATGCAAATATTACCTCATATATATGATCCAGAAAACTATTTAAATGTTATTCCACTTTTTCCAAAAAACCGCTCATGTGTTTTATTTAGAGTTTAATTTATTTCAAATATTTATTCTGGGCACTCTAGGCCCCGGAATTGCACACCATCACAAATCATGATCTTGTAATAATTCCATATAAAATTTAAAAATAATAAATGGAATTTAAGAGACATTACATTCTCTCCACCTAAGGGATTTACATCCCAAAAAACCAAAACAAAAGGCTACTCAAATAGATGTTGTTACTTACCACAAATATGAGGGTCCTTCTCCTACATGATCCCTTGAAGATTACAATATTTACTCCGAACACGAACTAGTGTAATTGCTTTACCAGAAAGGATCCTATCCTGCCAATCCTTGATCTCCACCATGTACTCTATGAAGGTTGCTCCATCTTTGATGTCTAGATCGCCCCAAACGATGACTTGCGATGGGTCATGAATGTACCTCCTCAGCTATGACACATTGAATACATCACGTACCCAGTGCAACTATGGTGGTAGAGCTACACGGTACACCACCTCACCAAATCTGAGCACTATCTGAAATGGGTTGATGAACTATGGAGACAACTTTAGGCCCATTCAAAATCTCTACAACCCTCAATTAGGGGAGTCCCAAAAAAAGACATGGTCTCCCTCCTTGAACTCCAGAGGTCTCCTCTGTCTATCAACATAAGACTTATTCCATACCTGTGCAGTATTCATCCACTCCTGTATGATCTGCACCTTCCAGATGGTAGCTCGCAACAACTCAGGGCCCATGATTTCCTACTCTTCATAGTCATTCCAGCAAAGAGTTGACTGAAAGGGTCACCAATATAAACACTCAGACGGTGACATACCGATGGTGGATTGGTAGCTATGGTTGTACTCAAACTACACCAGTGGTTGGTGGTCCTCACAACTATGATAAAAATCCATGATACAGGCCAACAACATACCCTCCAAAACATGAATGGTCCTCTCCATACGACCATCAGTTTGGGGATTGAATGTTTAGATCAAGTTTAGATGAGTTGGAAAGGCCTCCCAAAATCCCTTCCACAACCGGGATGTTAATCATGTGTCTGTATCCAAGGCTATCATCGAAGGGATCCCTTAAAGACAATATATTTCTTGCACATAGAGGCGTACCAAGCTCTCAATGAAACTCTTCTCCCTCTTTGCTATGAAATGGGCCGACTTGGTGAGTTGGTCAAAAAATCACCCCAATATAATTGTGTTCCTTGGATGTTCAAGGTATTCCCACCATAATGTCTATAGATATTTCATACCACTTCCACTATGGCACTACTAGGGGGAGATCTAAACACAATGGAACCTGGTGCTCAACCTTTACCTGTTGGCACGTAAGGCATCGAGAAATTAACTATGCTACTTCCTTCTTCATACCTGTCCACCAGAACTGACATTAAGGAACCTAGTACATGTTTTCTACTATAGGGTGTACTGCCAATGGGGATTTATGAAACTCCATTAATACCTCCTCTTGCAACGCCATCGATACAAATGTTCTTCCACTGAAAAAGACAACGTGCTCCCCACCTTGAGAATAACCATCAGGAGTATGTCATGTAGATAAATGAGCACGTAGTGTCTCAGAATTGATATCCCTTAGTTGTTCTTCCCTAACCCTCTATAAGAGTGGACGGTGACAACCATTATCTAGGGATAGGCTGCATCATCTCTATTCATGGAGGATAACTATAGTAAGGCCAATGGATCTATTTCCCCTAGTAGCGATGAACTCGATCTCCTGCTGAGAGCATCTACCAAAATGTTCCCCTTCCTTGTGGTATAGACGATGTCAAAGAGATAATCCTAGAGGAACTCAATCCATCACCTCTACCTCATATTCATATTTTTCTATGAGAATATGTACTTGAGAATCTACTGGTCAGATTAGATTATAAATTTTTCACCCATCAGGTAGTGTCACCACATCTTCAATGAAAAGAATATCATTGCCAACTCAAGATCATGGATCACATAGTTCTACTCATGTGGCCTTATCTGGTACGAACCATAAGAAATAACTTCATGTCTATGAATTAGGACACAACCAAGACAGGTCCCTGATGTGTCGTAGAAAACTATGTACCAGACACCCTCCTCTGGATATATCAAGAATGGTGGACACGTCAAACACTACATAAACTGATCGAAATCCTACTGGAACTTATCTATTTAGAAGAATGGGTTCCCCTTTCAGGTCACAAATATCATTGGTGCTGATATCCTGGAGAAATCATGGATGAATCTCTTATAGTATCTTTCCAGCACAAGGAAGCTCCACACCTCTGTCACAATCTAGGGTGGCTCCCATGCTAACACAGCCTCGACCTTTCCTAGGTCCACTGATACTCCATCTACTGATATAACATTTCCTAGGAAGTTGACCTCCTGTATCTTGAACTAGAACCTCAAAAGCATCACATAAATATGGTGATCTCAGATTACATCTTGAACCATCCACAATGTATCATTTTATCCACATCTAACGCCAAGTACACATGGATGTCCTAGATGAAGACCACTACAAACCGGTCTATGTATAGCTAGAAGACTTGGTTCATAAGTCCCATTAATACTACAGGGTTTTCCTCACACCGAAGGGAATCACCAAGTACTTGTAGTTTCCAGAGCGGCATCTGAATGACATCTTTGGAACGTTGTCATACCCTAATGGATGCTGGTGATGACCCGACATGAAGTCAAGCTTCAAGAACCAATGATCCCCTCTAATAAGATGGAAGAGACATTAGATCCTTGGTAGTGGATACTAATTCTTAACTGTTACATGATTAATGCGCTAGCAATCTTTGCACAACCTCAAACTTGAGTCTTCCATCTTGAAAAAAAAACTAGGGACACCTAGGGTGAAACACTAGGTCTTATGAAGCGCTTACTCTACAAATATTTCAACTAAACCCTCAACACATGAAGATCTGTGAGAGACATCCAACACGCTAGTGAGGATATCGGTGCCATCTCTGGGTGCAAGTTGATGCAGAAGTTGATGTCTTAGTGGGGAGGTATTCTTGAAAAATCTTTTAGAAAGATGTCCATGAACTCCACCACCACTACTGAGAACTAGAAAATCACAACATCTAATTCTCAAAGGGTAAGGATATCCAACTGATGTGTGATTGGATACACCCTTGTATGCATGAGACCATTATGTGATGCTAGGGATTCCTTTTAACTAACAATGGAAAACCTCATCCCATCACTGCAGACACAACACATTATTCACCTAAAGCAATCAATCTGGGCATGGACCATAGATAACCAATCCATATCGAGAATGATGTCTAAAGGCCTCGACGCTGCCACCAAGAGGTTATAAGCACAAATCTTGCCTCCAAGGGAAATACACACTATCTATAAAGATGTGTGATCATTGAGTCTCCTCCCATAGGTGTCTACAAGTGTAAGGGTCGAGTCAATGAATCTACTGGAATCTCAAGGGTTCTCATAAGAAATGGTGTGAGAAATTATTGACTGGAACATCTGTCTATAAGTAAAAAATCTAATGTATAAAAGACTTAGATAATACCTCATATCATTCATGGATTTCCTAGGTCATATGCCTTGACCACATCTAGATATCCCCACCCCTGTTCCCCAACTCTCTAAGCCTGGTGCGGACCTCCTAAGGGTGGGGGTGGAAGTAGATCAAAGCAATTACCACCACATATATCTCTCCCTAATCCTCTAT
Source organism: Viscum album (assembly GCA_963277665.1). Classification (NCBI taxonomy): domain Eukaryota; kingdom Viridiplantae; phylum Streptophyta; class Magnoliopsida; order Santalales; family Viscaceae; genus Viscum; species Viscum album. The sequence goes on along the minus strand of OY728136.1, from coordinate 1,082,397,594 downwards.
CACATCCTCCACTTGGAGGGTCTACCTACTCCACTCTCTACCTCTACCTAGGTGGTCCATCCATAGCCTCCCTATCAGAAGCTCGATGGGTCCGATAGTCTCAAGTGAGATTTTCTCTACTGTCATATGAGTAGAATCACCTCTCCCTAGGATGCTTGGATCTATCCTGGGATCCATGGTATGTTGATACCCTATCATGGGTCCTACTGTGACCTCTCCCACATCCGATACCCTATGCTTGATGTCATCTCCCTACTGCTGAGGTCACCACACTTGTCCGCCTACTGCCGACCACTACTGGATGCCTCTGCTCTACTAAGAAACTCTCGATCACCAAGGCCCCCTCGAGCACTCCATCATAAGTTGAAATACATAGAGGCAAGACACTAGAATGGATATCCCATCATCGACCTTGCATTAAGTTCTGAGTTCTAATGTAATGATTCTTTACCATATCCATCGAGTTCCTAAAAATGATGGTGAACCTCAATTAATATTCATTCTCCGTCAAACTACCCAACTGGAGATAAAGAAGATTCGAGATATGTACTGCTCACAACATAACTAGATAGAACTGCTCCTTAAATACTCACTCGAACATTTTCTAAGAACGAGTCTCTGTAACACCCCAAGCTTCTGTTGTATGTTTCCCTTTGAATAATTCAATAACATGCATTGTATGCAACTTCGGGATTCTAACACATCGCGACCAATCAAACTTACTATTATGAATAGTAATAACCATTTATTTTAATTTTATCCATTTTTAATTCAAAATGGACTTAATTTTTTCATTTGTAATATCAAAATTATCTTTGGGTAATTTTTTGGTATTTTTTGTAAAACATTCAGTTTTTGATGAATTATGAAAACTACTAAATTTTAAATGAATTTTTTTATTAAAAATAATTTATAGTGAAAAAATATATTAATGAGTGGTTTTTAAGTATAATTAGATCATATTTTTACCATTTAATCCAATTTTGGTAATTGGACGTAATTTTACATTTAAACTGGACAAATCAAATGTCAATCTTTTGATAGTTATTATTTCTTAAAAACACGTTTTTTGTTTTGCCAACGAGAATTAATTTTAAATTAATTTATGCCACTTATGTGTTTTGAATTTAGAAAAATGGATTCAATATTTGGAATCATGAGGTCTAAGCTTTTTAAATAGGTAACTTTTATTTTTTGGACATTAGGAATATTTACTTCAGTAAATATTTTATTTACCACAGTTAAAGGGTTAAATCTAGTAAATAAGGATAAAAAATAAAATTATAATAATATTAAATTATAAAACACATGACCTAAACCTATTGACTGATACATGTTCGACCATAGGCATCCTTGGGTCTATTTTAGGACCCCATGGAGCCACTTGTAAGTGATAATGACATTATATATTAAATAATTTAAAGTTGAGACAAAAATAACAAAAGAAAATATCTTTTAGAAAAACAAATGTTATATGAGGTTATATAATTGATCCATTCAACTGTAAATATTCATTAGAAAGATAAAACGATTTGATACATCAGGAAATTTTATTTATAAATTTTAGACATAAAATTAATATATTTATTTATGACACAATGATGATGTAGTATTTTACTTATTAATTAAAGAATCAAATAAAGGGTATTATATGTGTTATAATAAATATAATTTGAATGTTTTGATGTCATCCACGAATTTTCTAGGTTAATGTGACATGTTATTATTGATTTAATGATTTTTTTGGAAGTAATAGTGCATTTAGAAATTTTGGAAAAACAAAATAACAAATTGTGTCAAAATTGACATAAAGGAGTGTTTAAAATAAATATTATATTATTAATTGATATTATTTTCCTAAAAATCTATGGTTCGGCCAAAAGACTTATATAATAATATTTGTATCATTAATGAACCAATTTAGGTTCTCTTAGAAGTATATTTTATGTTTATTAACCATATAATATAAAAATACAAAGACACATGGTAAATGTCAAACTATTTAACTAATAGTTAAATCTAAAAGATAAATTCAATATAGTGACCCAAACCTATCTATAACCTATTGGTTGTGTGGTTTTGCGACCCAAACCCACCTTATCTTTTAAATAATCCATTTTTGAGACATTATAAATGAAATGTTTTTTTAATATAAAATAATATTTCTAACTTTTCCTAAGGTGCCCCTCACCCCTCTTATAAAAGGGAACTCCCCCTTCTCTCTAATTGACAAATTCAAATCCATTTAGGTCAACCAAACCCTACCAAAATACCCTATAAACTGTTCTCCCTTCATCCTAGAGGCCTTACTTTAGTCTGAAAGCCATCCTAAGGTGCCATTTTGATCAAATCAAAATGAAGAACCCTAAGAAGAGGTAAATATTTCATCACCTCTTTCAAGTTCCTTTCTTCTTCCACTTCTTCTTTCTTTGTTGTTTCCATTATAAAATAATAACTCCAGTATCATCTATATAATTTGATTTTATTATAAATATGGTACAACCATATTCATTATTCTATCCATCCTTTTCATGACATGTCACCATACGTTCATACATACGGATTACTGTCTCTACGTCGTGGTGAAATTGTTATTCAATACATTATTATTTGGATGGGTATAATAATGATGTGTAATTGATTTAAATAATAAATATATTATGATAATGATTCTATTTATTTTATATACCATCCAATTATATATTATTTTAATATCAAATTAATGATATTGTCGATCGTGCTTACACACCGATTATCATCTTCACAAACGCAATGTGATTTGTTCCCCATCGTATCCATTCAAGACTAATTTTCATTAGATGATTAAAAATAAAGATTAAAGACTTAAAATAATTCGGAATAAGAATAAGATACATCCTATCCATAACTATCATTACTTACATAATAAATAATATAAAGGAAAATGAATCAGTTAACACTCGAAATGACGATAATACTAAGATATTATTAACAAAGAAATTCTAAAAGATCATATATTATATCATATTAATGTATATTATTATTGTATAATTTAATAAAAATTATTTCACCATTATATAGAAGGTTAACCTACCCTCTACCATGGAAATGTACAAGGTAAGGGTTAAATTTACAGTCTCTTAATTATCCGAGGTTTTTTATACATAATTATCTGCTGGGACCTCTTTATCATCCACATCCATGTTTCATAATAAGGTATTTCAAAACATTATTACAATTTTATAGACTATGGGTTAAAGTAATTTATACCCTTGTTTTAATTTTATAAGATGTTTATAAAAAAATCATTCTGTCATTTTCCAAACAAGGTACTTTATGATCTTTTCCACAAATTTAAGGCAAGAATGTTTTTTAACTTATACGATGGGTGAAGCTATTTTCTGCTATTATAACATCGTCGAAGCTTCCCTTAAAATCTTATATAAAAAATTTCAAAATAAATGTTTTCTTTATAATTATTTTACTTTTAAATGATTACAAAATAGAAAAGAGATATTTCTCTAAAAAATGTTTAGATTTCATCTATGTCAACATCCTTTGAGGGATTTTAAGTTTATTTGAAGTTGATTTAAAATGATACAAAACTTCCATAATTTATTGAAAGTTTTTTGATATGTTTGACTATAGATTTTCTATTTTTTATACCATTCATGATTTATGGTTTAAGTATTGACATTTAATATGCTAGTTTTAATATGAATTTTTATGTTTTATTTCATCCTTTTCATATGAGGAATGTATTGGACTTACTATGTGATGGGTGGAGCCCGAAATAACTCTTCAATGAATCTGTAGTTCTCTTGAGGTAACTAGACATGGAATTGACCAAGGCCATTCCCAATTTGATATATGTTTTTATCCTAGGCCTTAATCATTTTTATATGACTTGGCTAAGGCCTTGACAAAATGTTTCAGAATATCCGGCATTATACATTCCCTCATTATGAAAATAATATATATGGTTCATGTGGTCATTCGACTAGTATAATACCCATGATTATGTTTTATTATGGAATTATTTACTCAGATCATATTCCAACCATAAAAGTATTCATATTTTTTATTGGTAAAGGCATGTGGTTTCAATTATTCATCATGCTTAACATTTTTGTTAACTTCCACTGTATTGCTTACCCTTACTGAACATTTGAGCTCTCCGCTTTAATATGTTTCATTTTCCCAGGATATGAAGAATTTAGTTACGAGTGACTTTGAGGCATAATCTATGTGTCTTGGATGTTTCTAATGGATTAAATTCGTGTTGTAATTATTTTCAAGTTGTAATGTTGAAATTATGTATGAATCTTGTTTCCAATAATATTAAACTGTTCGGTCTTTCAAGACATGATTTCCTTGTGATCATTCCAATGTTATGTAATAATGTACCGACTCTGGGTAACTGGGTTCGGGGCGTTATGGTTGGTATCAAAGGATGTTTAGTACAAACCTTGGAAACTAGATTTAGATAAACTTTGATTAGAGTACATAGCCCTAATATGGACTTTGAGGATTAGTATAGATAAACTTCCTAGAATTTTGGTAATGTAGAAATTTTGTAAGTTTTACAAGCAATAAATCCCCGTCTGGATACGACCAGGTAGAGGCGGATCTAGTATAGATGTACCTAGGGTTAAAACCTAAAAACACCACTTTGAGCTAGACTCAAATGGGAACTGGTACACGACAACGAGCTTTGCTGCACACTTGGTTATGACACTCTCGGGGGATATGCATAGGATAATTATCATTTTCATTAAAAAACATTATGAAGGGTTTATGAGTATATAAATCCTCAAAGAAAATATTTTTATGATTATGTATTATATCCATAAACTGTTTAATTTATTTTACGTGTTTTTCAAGTTTGGATTTATGTAATGCGATTCATAAACAAATCTAGTGTATGCCATTATTTATAAATGGCGCCTAGTGTAAGGAATGGAAATATTATAAATGCACGAACTCCGTGTAGGGATTTCCCATATACTCAAGATAATTATAGTGGAGATGGATATAAAACTGGTGCTGATTAGCTTATCACCATACTAGGGAACTCACACAAGATACGAAAAATAACCTTACCCGTATGGAGCACCCTGATCATTAATGCGGAGGATCTATGTTAGACCTCTTCATGAGGAAAAACCCACCAAAATTAAATGGGGGTACAAATCCATTAGTAGATGAGCAATGGATAAATTAGGTAGAGAAAATATTCCACGCTTTGGGGAGTAGCGATAAGGGAAATGTTTTCATTGCAGTTTACCGCCTCACTAGAGATGCTGATCAATGGTGGTCATTGATTCAAAACACAAAAGAAGATGATGAGGTATCAAATATATAATGGAATGTGTTTAAACAAATTTTTATTGAAAAATACATTCCGCATGACCGTCGAGAGGATATGGAATGGAAATTTCTAAGTCTGAGGAAAAATGAGGATGAGAATGTCACAAAGTATGAAGCTAACTTTATAAGGATAGCGAGGCATGATGAAGATTATATACATAACCCAAGATTTAATATTGAAAATTTATTTGATGGGTTAAGACCATTTCTCCATCGAGCATTAGTATCACAATCCTTCTCATCATACGAAGATGTTTTCTCGTGTTCTATCAAGATAGAAATGGAATTCTCTTCGTCTTATGACTTTAAAGATAAAAAAGAGAAGAAGAGATATGCTAAACACTCTCGGAAATTAAATAAGGAAACATGGAAGAAGGAAAGAATTGAATTTCCTTTCTGTGATAATTGTTGAAGGGAGCACCCTAGTGCCTGTCCAAAAGGAAAAGGAGTATGCTAAAAATGTGGAAAGAAATGCCATCTTGCTTGTGATTGTAAGAGAAAGAAAGACGCTACCAATGTTCAATGCTAAAATAGCAGGGAGATGGGACATTATGAAAATGAATGTTCTCAGAATTAGGGAAACTTACCTCAGAAAAGGCCAAGTGATCAAGACCAAGCTTATGCTATCACTATACTGAGGTTAAAGCCCCAAAAGACATTGTGGTAGGTAATGTAATGGTTTTATCAAGTTTAGCCAATGCTTTATTTGATTATGGATCATCAAATTGTTTCATATCTTCCTTGTTTTCTATAAAAATTAGATATTTCTAATTTTATTTAACAAGGTATTTTTCAGTAAAAACTCCTAATGGAAGTATCATTGCTATAATGTTTTGTGAATCAGTTCCTATTAGGGAATATAAATGTTCTTTATCTTCTAATCTCAGAGTCATACCCATAATTGAATTTTATATAATCCTTAGTATGGATTGTATTTCCAACCATGATGAAAAAATTTATTGTAAGAAGAAGGAGGTTACTACTTTTGATGACGATGATAAAGAACACCTTATCTTTAGAGAAGAATCATCACCACCTAATTCTTATTAAGATCCACCCCCAGAATCTCAACTAAATTCAATTATTTGGGAGGAAGAGAATGAAATAATTGCGGGGGAGGAAAAAAAATGTTCAAATAGAGGATATACCTATTTTGAAAGAGTATGTTGATGTATTTCTAGAGGATTTTCTTGGACATCCTCTAGAAAGAGAAATTGTGTTTTCCATTGATTAAATTCCAAGTTCAAGGCCCATATCACAGACCCCTTTTAGAATGGCCACTGTGGAATTAAGGGAACTAAAGAAAAAACTAGAGTAATTGAGTAATAAGGGATTTATTCTTCTTAGCATTTCTCCATGGGGATCCCCATTCATTTTTGTCATAAAAGAAATATGGATCTATGAGGTTGTGCATTGAGTACATGGAGATCAATGCTATAACAATAAAGAAAAAGTATCCCCTACCCCACATTGATGATTTATTCGACCAACTTCATGGAGCTCAATACTTTTCAAAGATTGACCTACGATATGGAAATATTTAGTTGTGTGTGAAGAAGGAAGACATTCTGAAAACAGTATTTTGTACTAGGTACGGGCATTATGAGTTTACAGTAATTCCTTTTGGATGGACTAATGAACCCTCGGTCATCATGGATATAATGAATATATTTTTCAAGTAATATCTTGATGACTTTTAGTGGTATTTATTGATGTCATCTTGGTATACTCCAAAATATCCAAAGATCATGAAAATCACTTGCATATTATCCTGAAGACTCTTTGAAGACATGAATTATATAGGAAGTTTAGAAAGTGTGAATTCTAGGTTCATGAGATTTCTTTTCTTGGCCATATTGTCTCCAAGGATGGAATCACTATTGATCCTTCTAAGACAAGATCATTCCAAGAATGGCACGCACCAATGAGTATAGCTGAGGTACATAGTTTTATCGGTTTAGTAGGTTATTATCAGTGTTTCATCCAAAATGTTTCCCTATTGGCTAACCCATTAACCAAGATCACATGTAAAGGGGTTAAATTTGTTTGTAAAAAAGAGTGTGAAGAATGTTTTGAAGAACTGAAGAGAAGATTAGTCAATGATCCTATATTGACTATACCATCGGGGAATGATGGATTTGTTATTTATAGTGATGCATCAAAGAAAGTACTTGGTTGTGTCATAATGTAGAATGATAGAGTTATTGCCTATGCTTCACTACAACTGAAGATTCATGAGAAAAACTATCCTACTCATGATCATGAGTTAGCAGCTGTAATCTTTACTTTGAAGATTTGGAGACACTATCTCTTTGGTAAAAAATGTGAGATATATACAGATCACAAGAGTTTGGAGTACATTTTCTCGTAGAAATAACTCAACATGAGGCAAAGACGATGGCTTAAACTACTCAAGGATCATTATTGTATGATACACTACCGCCCGGGGAAGGAAAATAAGGTGACAGATGCTTTGAGCAGAAATGATCATGGAGTTTTGAACAAGATGAGAGGTGAAAAGGATCCTATATACATGGATCTAGTAAAGATGAATATGGGAATAAAGATGGAAGGTGAAACATTAATGATTTTTCAAATGGTTTCCAAACTATGTTTACTAGAGAAGATAAAAAGTTCTCAGGCTGATGATGATGTGTTTCAAAAAAAGATTAAAGCTGTGAATAACTAGAGATTGAGTGACATCGTATATGAAGATGGAATTTTGAAATTTGGGAAGAGAATTTGTTTTCCTGATATACCTGATCTAAAAAGAGAATTATTGGATGATTCTTATAGTTCAAATTTCACTATACACCCTAGGAGCACCAAAATGTATAGAGATTTGAAGGAACATTTTTAGTGGGACAACATGAAGAGGTATATTGCAGATTTTGTGTCAAGATGTATGGTTTGTCTAAAGTGAAATATAGTAGGAAAAAGCCCAGTGGAGTCTTGAAACCTATTCCCATACCTAAGTGGAAATGGTATAATATTACGATGGACATTGTATGGGACTACCAAATATTTCAAGAAGAAACGATGTAATATGGGTCATTATTGATCGTATTACCAAGTCAGCACATTTTCTTGATATAATAGAAGATCTAACACGTGAACGTCTAGAAATAATATATATTAATGAAGTCATGAGACTTAATGGAGTACTCCTATCAATTATTTCTGATCATGATACCTATTTTACATCAAGATTCTAGAAAAGTTTTTAGAAATCCCTAGATACTGAACTTCGTTTGAGCACTGCCTATCACCCCCAAACTGATGGACAATCAGAACGGACTATTCAAACATTAGAAGACACGTTCATATCATTCTCACTTGACATTCAAGGTATGTGGGATCAGTATTTACCTCCAGTATAATTTTCATATAACAATAGCTTCCATTCAAGTATTCAGATGGCACCATATGAAGAGTAATACAGAAAGAGATTTCCCACACCAACCTGTTGGGATGATGTTGGTGAAAGAAGACTCATAAGCCCAAAACTTGTGGAGGAAATGATGGAAAAGGTGAAGGTAATCCAAAACCACATCAAAGCAACACAAAGTATGCAGAAGAGCTATGCTAATAAGCGAAGGAAGGATTTGGAATTTTAGGTTGGAGATTATGTTTTCTTTAAGGTATCTCCATGGAAGGGTATTATACATTTTACTAAAAAGGGAAAATTAAGTCCCATGTACATCAAACATTTCGAAATTCTAGAATGAATTGGGGTTGTAGCATACCGGTTGGCAATGCCGCCATGTCTCTCCAAAGTTCACGATGTGTTCCACGTATCACTGTTGAGAAAATACATGCATGGACCAATGCATGTACTCCACTATGAGGAATTAGAGTTAGAACCAGATTTGTCTTATTGCGAAGAGCCTATCATGGTTCTTGATATAAGAGAACAAGTTCTGAGAAACCGGACTACTCATCTATTAAAAGTTCTATGGAGAAACCATATGATTGAAGTGGAAACATGGGAACCCGAGAAAGTTGTGATGAAGAACCACTACTGTCTTTTTATGCAGTAATAATCTAGAAATTTTTATGATGAAATTATTTGAATGATGGGAGAATGTAACACTCCATGCTTCCGTGGTAAGATTCCCTTTGAATAATGCAACAACTTGCATTATACGCAACTTCGAGATTCTAACACATCGCGACCAATCAAACTAACCATTATGATTAGTAATACCCACTTTTTGAAATTTTATCAAGTTTATCTTTCAAAATGGACTTCATTTTTGGGTTCATAATATTAAAATTAGTATAGGGTGAATTTTTTGTTTTTTCTGAAAACATTCAGTTTTTGATGAATTGTGAAAAATACTAAATTTTAATTAAAAATACTTTTTTAATAAAAACAATTTATATTGCTAAATTATATTAAGGATTGGTTTTTAAGTATAATTAGATCATATTTTTACCATTTAATCCAATGTTGTCCATTGGATGTAATTTTATGTTTAAACTGGACATAAGAAAGTGCCAATCTTTTGATAGTTATTATTTCTCAAAAACACGCTTTTTGTTGACAATGGGAATTAATTTTAAATTAATTTCCTCTACTTCTCTGTTTTGAATTTATAAAAATGGATTCAATATTTGGAATTAGGCGGTCTAAATTGTGTATATAGGTATGTTCTATTTTTTGGACATTATGAATATTTATTTCAGTAAATATTTTATTAGCCGTGGTTAAAGGGGTAAATCCAGTAAATAAGGACAAAAAATAATATTATAATAATATTAAACTACCCTAACATGTGTCATGACTCTATTTAAGGATACAGGTACGACCATAGGCATCCTTGGGTTGATTTTGGGACCCCATGGAGCCACATGGAAGTGATAATTAAATTATATATTAAATAATTTAAAGTAGAGACAAAAATAACAATAGAAAATATCTTTTAGTAAAACAATTTTTATAGGAAGTTATATAATTGATCTATTAAAATATAAATATTTATTAGAAATCTAAAAATATTTCCTACCTCATAATATTTTATTTATAATTTTTATACATAAAATAAGTATATTTATTTATGACACAATGATGATGCAATATTTTCGTTATTAATGAAAGAATCTAATAAATGGAAATATAGATGTTAAAATAAATATAATTTAAACATTTTGATTCCATCCAAAAATTTTATAGGTTAATGTCACATGTTAGGATTTATTAAATTAATTTTTTTTTGAAGTAATAATTCTGTTAGCAATTTAGAAAAAATACAATACCAAATAGTCTTAAAATTGACATAATAGTGTTTTTAAAACAAATATTATATTATTAATTGATATTCTATTCCTAAAAAATATGGTTCGGCCAAAAGACTTATACAATGACAGGTTTATAATTAATTAACCACTTGAGATTCTCTTGGAAGTATATAGTATGTTTATTAACAATATAATATAAAAATACAAAGACACATGGTAAATGTCAAACTATTTAACTAAGAGTTAAATCTAAAATATAAAGTTAATATAGAAACCCAAACCAGTCTAAAACATATTGGATGAGTATTTTTAGACCCAATACACCTTATCATTTAAATAATCCATTTTTGATCAATTATAAACCAAAAATTATTTTATTATAAAATAATATTTCTAGCTTTTTCTAAGGTGCCCCTCACCCTCTTATAAAAGGGCACTCCCCTTCTCCCCAATTCACACATTAAAAGCCATTTGGCATGGCCAAAACTAGACCAAATACCCTCTTAATTTCCATAACATAATCTAATAGTCCTTCCTTTAGTGACAAATCTATCCTATGAATCCCTTTTGATCAAATCAAAAAGAACAACCTGAAGAAGAGGTAAATATTTCATCAACTATTTAAAGTTCTTTTCTGCTTCCACTTCCTCTTTCTTTGTTGTTTCCATTATGAAATAATAAATCCAATATATTCTATATAATTTGATGTAATTATAAATATGTACAACCATATTCATTATTCTATCCATCCATTGAATGACATGTCACCATACGTGCGCATGTACGACATACCGTCTCCACGTCGTGGTGTAATTGTTATTCAATACATTATTATTTGGATGGGTATAATAATAATTTATAATTGATATAAATAAATAATATAACATGATAATTATTTTTTATATATTATATACCATCCAATTATATATTTTTTTAATATCAAAAGAATGATATTGTCACTCGTGCGTACATACGGATTACGTTCCACGAACGCGATGAGATTCGTTCACCATTTTATCCATTCAAGAGTTATTTTAATTAGATGATTAAAAATAAAATTTAAAGACTCAATATCATTCTGAATATGAATAAAATACATCTTATCCATAACAAACATTACTTATGTAACAAAGTATATAAAGGAAAATGAATCAGTTAACACCAGAATTGACGATAATACAAAGATATTATTAACAAAGAAATATTAAAAGATCATATATGATATAATATTAATGTATATGATTCTATTATAATTCAATAACAATTGCTTCAACATTATACTTTAGGTTATCCTACCCTCGACCAAGTAAAAGTACAAGGTAAGGGTTAACTCAACAATCTTATCATTATCCGAGGTTGTTTATACGTAATTATCTACTGGGACCTCTATATCATCCACATCCATGTTTCTTAAAAATGTATTTCAAAAAATTCTTACTCTTTTATAGATTTTGGGTTAATGTAATTTATACCCTTTTTTGACTTTTATAATATGTTTATAAAGGAATATTTCCATCGTTTTCCAAACAATTTACTTTATGACCTTTTCGACAAAATCATGGTAAGAATGTTTTTAACTTATACGGAAAGTGAAACTATTTTCCATCATTATAACATCATTGAAGCTTCCCCTACAAGCTTATAAGAATATTTTTAAAATGAATGTTTTATTTATAATTATATGACTCATAAATGATTTAAAAATAGAAAAGAGATATTTCTATATAACAGGTTTCGATTTCATCTATGTCAACATCCATTGATGGTTTTTAAGTTTGTTTGATGTTTATTTTTATGATACAAAACATCCATAATGTATTGAAGGTTTTGTGATATGTTTGACTATGGATGTGATATTTTTATACCAATCATGATTTATGGTTAATATATTTACATTTTGTATGCTAGTTTTAATACGAATGTTTATGTTATATTTCTAACTTTTCATATGAGGAATGTATTGGACTTAGTAAGTGACGAGTGGAGCCCGCTATAGCTTCTCTATGCATCAGTAGGTCTAATGAGACAACATGACATGGAATTGGCCGAGGCCTTTCCCAATTTGATATGTGGTTTTGGCTGAGGCCTTAATCATTTTTAGACATCTTGGCTGAGGCCTTGAAAAAATGTTTCATAATGTACAACAATATACATTCCCTCATTATAAAAATAATATTGATGGTTCATATGGTCATTAACTAGTAGAATACCAAATATTATGTTTTATTATGGCTTTATTTACTCTTCTTATATTCATTCCATAAATGTATTCATGTTTATTATTGGTAAAAGCATGCGTTTTCAATTATTCACCATGCTTAATATTTATGTTATCTTCCACTGAATATCTTACCCTTACTGAGCGTTTGAGCTCACCCCTTTCTTATGTTTCATTTTCTCAGGTTATGAAGAAGATAGTTATGAGTGAATTTCAGGCATAATCTAGGAGTCTTGGATGTTTCTAATGGAATAAATTAGTGTTGTATTTCTTTTCAAGTTGTAAAGTTGAACTTATGTATGAATCTTGTTTCCAAGAATACTAAACTGTTCGGTCTTTCGATTAATTATTTCCTTGTGATCATGCCAATGTTATGTAATAATGCACCAACTCGGGTTAACTGGTATCGGGGAATTACAGTCTCTATGTAGTGAGTCTGCATGGTCAAAATCCACCATCATCCTGATGAAGCCTAAAGAAGGCTCGCTCCTAGAATCACAATCTAGTCTGTTGGTGTCCTCACTAGACAAAAAACACTCGTAACCGCCTCAAGCTAGTCCTCAGATGCCCGAGGTTCGGGCTCACCTCAAAACTTAAGGGGTCTCTGTCTCTGAAACTCCTGGAGAATGAAATCCAATGCTCATCATCTATCTATACTATATGCACCACCTGATTCTCCCCTAGTGGTGGGGTAATAGGTTCACCTCTAGGAGGAAACGCCTACGAAACTGGTCCCTATTTTGAATCCTCGTCATTGAGGGGGTCATCCTCATGATCGAGCTGCTGAATCCTTGCGGGTATGCATCATAGAGGCATCATTTATGGAATCATGATATACCATGATCAACAGGTATATTTGGATAGCTGACACAATGGTCATGGAAAACACCACCCATTTCTATATGATGCTTCTACCATTCATCTATTTCCCCCATAACTTGTGTTTTCATGTACGAAGTCAGAAACCAAGATATCACAGTCTAGGTGTATGGATACGTCGGTTTTCCCCACTAAAACTAGATTCCATGGCATGAAATCCAAGCTCGAAACACTTAACCCTATTCCCACAAACCAATATTACTGAATCTGGGTCCTAAGGTAGAACTGATGACATCTGATACCACTATGTCACGACCCATCCCAGTGGGGCATGTGTCATGACTCCCCAAGGCTGCCTCCAATAGGCTAGGGGCTGGTGACAAGCACTATGTAGGCATATCACTAACATGGGAGGAATTTCTTATGTTCCTATACACATGCACACCTCTCTATGCCCATAAAAGCTAAAATGTAAACACCACTAAGGAACCAAATGCATGCACACAAATAAACCCAACCAACAATGTATAATGGAATGTTATGTTCTGAAATTAAACTTGTCCAGAATACAAGACCCCCAAAAGAAATATCCTATAAGATACATTTCCAACCTGTAAGCAAGAATGAGGTATTGGGACTGCTGCTCGTAGTTGTGGGAACAACTCGGCCTGAAAGGAACTCCGAAAGCTCAGCTGGTCTTGGTCCGCCCTGGACTCCATCAGAAGGATGCTTGTCTGTACAATATATGAAATGTGCGGGAAAATCCCATGAAGGGGTGAGTATAACAATACTCAGTAGGGGACAACAAAAACTAAAAATCAATACACAAAGTAAAGGTATAGTAATCTCAAAACAATCTATATCTACTAAACATATAGAAATAGAAACACATCCATATATACTCAAAACCCAAACTATTTCTCTATATACATGCCACACGACAGCATACATAGGCTAGGGATTCAGTCTGAAGATTACACAAAGCAATATTCTAGGATAAATTACTCCACGAGTCTAATAGCTTTGATGACATTCATCCAAGAAGTACTGTTTGTTGGGATAATCCATGAGAAAGATTAGTGCACTAAAATATTTAAAGAGATAAAAAACACAATCATTCAAGGGGAACACACTCTAGAGTCGGAAAAGATCATGATACATAAATGATGATCACTACTAGGGCTATGGAGGATACCGTGAATCTTACAGATTTACATTCTAAGTAAAGGACCGACATCATGTAGGATTAGTCACGTCGATACCAGACTCTACCTAGGGTCAATAATGGGTAAGGGATCTCGCTCAGGGCCTCTCAGATGGATAAATTACTCTGCCTCGGAAAGTCATGTTGATGGAATCATACTCGTATGGATGGAAATCATATATTACCTTTAGGGTAATGAGAAAAAGAGCACTAACCCAAAAAACTTGTCCATGGATTGGTGGACTAGAGGATCAAGCCATGTACTAAGAAGAACACAAAGTGTGGAATTGTCACAAACTGTATCCTCTGACCCCAAGTACTGCCCATGTACAATGGCCAGTGTCGTAAGGCTTGTTATGTATAAGAAGGTAAATTGGGCGTGTCCGAGAGTGACACATCATGTTCCACTACCCAAGGATTACTCCGTGTACGCTGGACATGTGCCCATACAGAACTTCAGGTTTTTTTTACAAAACCATGTACCAGTACATGGGGTATTCCATGTGTCCATCTATTTTTGGCCTTGTGGTGGAGTACATTCTGTGTACTCCACCCCATGTCCATGTATATTATGAGATACATGCTATGTCATTGTAAGGACCCACATACTGTGTGACGATGGTCACACAACTTGCCTATGCTTCTTATCTCCCGGAACTCGAGCAACCACTAGATGGGGAACACATGTTGTATCCTCCTAGGAGCACGTCACGTCCTTCACCATGTGTAGTTCACAAGACGTAGCCTCCACTATGTCAACACCACATGACATGTTCTTTGAAGAACACATTGTGTTCTACTAGATTTTCCCGAAATCACTGTTCTTCATTCCGTGCCCTGGGGAATCACCCATTCATCGATCTTGCCTTCCGATCGATGCGAAACACCAAAGTTATGGTCACCCCGAATTTCCAAAGATGCATCCGTTGTTTTCTGGCCTCTTATCGTCCCCGAAAACACCTCTTGAGCCACCCATGTGAGGAAACTCTTCATAGAATGATCCCCTTCGATCTGAGTCGATTCGTTGTTAACCATCGTCGTCACACCTCCAATAGCTCATATTTTGTTTGACCAACAGTTTGGGATCGTTGTGTTGTGAAATGGGATTCCAATGATCCATTGTTGGTTTCCCCGTGACGAACTCAAAGAACGCGGGGAAGGAAGAATATAAATCAACCAAAAAAGGAGGAACACCACTCTACCTTCATTATTCACAGAATTTATCCACTCCCATTAATAGTAATAATAGGTGAATCAAACCATAATCCAACAATTATCAGAAAATCAATTCATGAATTAATACCCTAAAGGGAATGGAAAATAATACCCTCCTGCATAAACACCCAATCCGTGGATCAACCTGTTTGTGGGTTGATCCATGTTCATCATTTAATTCATGAAAAAGGAATAACTAAATCAAAAAAAAAACCACTACCTCCATCATTGATGAAGAGGGAGATAGAATGTCAGTCTGGATTAGATATCATTGCACAATGATCAATGTGTCTTCGTTTGTCGGTGTTCTTCATAGATTCTCGAAGGGTGGCACCTCTCTCATGCTCTTGAAGATTCTATGGAGTCTTCTAGGGTTATAAGCATAAACCTGGGTTTTAGATAATTTTAAACAAAATAAGTGTCACTACATTTAAGGACACATTCAATATAAAAAAATTAACAATTTTTTTTATTTCCATTAAAACATCCCAAAAATAACATCTGTAGTCGACTCGCATCGGTCGATTTTTGGCCCTGTATAAGGTAAATTTGTTGTTGTGAATAGAATGGTGCCCTAAAATTTTAATTATGGGGACCCATTTAAACGTTATTCCAATTTTTCTTGAAAATCACCCATTCGTGATATTTAGAGTTTAATTTTTTTCAAACATTTATTCTGAGCACTCCGGCGCTTGGAATCGCATGCCGTTACAAATCCTGTTCTCATAATAATTCCATATAATTTTTAAAAACAACACACAGATATTATGATACATTATATTTTATACCATATAAAAGGATATGTAAATCAATTATGCTCTTTGATTTAAAACATCATGAAGTTATATGTGACTGAGAATATGGAATGTTAATCTCCTATGGTGATATTCATTAAGAGGTACATTCTTCCTAAGAAATGAGATCATAAGGAATGTTAATTGATGAATTTATAACTGACGGAAGGGTATATTGATGCTATATATGAAGATAACTTTATAAGGTTAGAATGATATGTTCCAGAAAATGTACATAATCTATAAATAATGATTGATAAATTATTATATGGGTTAAATCCAATACTTTAAAGGGAATTAGTAACTCAATAATTTTCCTCACATTAATAGATAGTGGTTAGGGCCTTCAGAAATAAAAATTAATTGTCCAAGCATTCTACATTATAGAGGAAGTGAGAGAAGTATAGGAAAGCTAAGAACCATAGTGAAATAAATCTGGAAAAGGGTATGATTAGATGTTTATAATTTTTAACATGCTATATTTAGCAAACCAATTTTTTTAAATAATACTATAAACAATGTCTAGTTTAATAAGAAACAATAAGAATTAAGAGATCTATAATATTCCATTAAAATGATATTATTTAAATGTTATCATTATATCCTTGGAGCTAAATTCGTATGTATAAATAGTAATAACAAAATTATTAAATATATATGTATATTTAATATTTTTGTAATGAAAAATTATTGATTGATTAATAAAAATAGAACCTAATTTTTAGTAAAGTCATTTAATTTTTTAATAATACTTCTTCTTCAAAAATAGTTTTTATTTATTTGGTTTCACACGTATTATAATTTATTTTTACAATTTTTTAGAAAATTTATTAGATGAAATGATTATCATGTTCTAAATAAAAAATTAAAATATTTTCTTAGGTGAATTTTTGTGATAAATAAAATTATTATTTTTAAATGAATTTGGAAAATATATATTTTTGTAAAATTTTAATTTAATTTCATTAAATAAATTAATTTAAATGTCCAATTACATTTTGGATATGACGTTAACATAACATTGTAAGAGAATTCATCCTTATAGAATGTTCCTTGGTATGTTTCCAAGCTTTAAATTCCTGAGGGGTAGAATGAAGTAGGTTTGGTAGAGTTTGTGAGTAGAAACTTTTTTTAGGAGAATATCAATATGTGATCTATATTTCATAATGTGAGAGAGTGAATTTCAAGGTTACAATATGAAATTTTAGTCAAATAATAGAAGTTTGAATGGTGTGATTCATGATTTGTACCAGAATTTGACAATGAGAATGAATGAGGTGTTAGATTTGGTGAATCTGTGTATGGAAAATCATGATGTGAATATTTTTTTCATGATGTGAATTAATCTTGGGTTTATTTTATTTTGGAGAAGAATTTTTTTAATGTTAATATACTAAATACATTAACAATGTTAATGGCCCATTCATTTTGTTAATGTTAATATAAAATAGTGCTTTTCAATCCTCTTACACCATTGAATTTTTACCAACCCTTTGATTCTCTCCCAACCCCAAGAAGAGAGTTTTGTTTAATTAAGGTGTTTTTTTTGCAATTAGAATGGGATTGATTTTAAAATTCTTATTTTTTATATCTGTTTATCTGAGGTGATTTTTCCTCTTTCTCTTGTATTTCTTCTCTCATCTCTATTTTCACTCCTCTTTTATATTTCCTTGCTATAGTACGATATCTCCTTAATTATTATTGATTTATTTGATGTTTTTTTGTGAAGGTGTTGTACAATGTTCTCATGGGGATATATTTTATAAGTAGGGGAGGTGATTATAGATTTTTTTGTTGTTGTTCAGTTCTTGTTCATGAATATTGAACGCCTTGAGGATGTGGATTTGATGGTTCCATGATTAATGCTATGTGGAATCATAAAGTAATAATTCTTTATGAATATTTTTTTCAGTGGAATTAAATTTAAAAATTAATAAACTGAATACTAAAAATAAAGGGTGTATGGTTGTTCTTATCTCATGTGTTTCCATAACAACCCTAGAACAACACTCTTAGATCTTGTGCTGAAACCCATTACATTACATTTTCGTCTATTATGATAATATTTGTTACCCAAATCTTTCCATCAAATCCATACAACATAAAATGAAAAACATGCATCACTTAAATTCTCAAGGACCATTAATTTTTAGTGTTTTAGAAAATTTGGACAAACTCCTATATAAACAATTCACAAGTCATCAAATGAACATTTCTCTAACTTAACCTACATTTTATTATTTTGTATAAGGTAATCAACATTTTACTTGTGAAATAATTTATAGATATAAATAATTAATTCCTAATATTTATAATATTTTTAAAAGGAAATATAATAAATGTGATCAAATTCATAGTAAGGGTGAACAGAAGCATTAAAAATAAAAAATAATCAAAGAGAATAAGAATTCATAAGGGTATAACGACATCATAAATGTACATGTTCGAATCATAAAATATAACTTACCCATAAATACATGGATAAAAAAATATGAAAACATGAAAAATTAATGATTCATCATAATTAATAAACACGAGCCTTGCGATATGATTCTCGATCATGAGAAGAATTAAAAATATATAACAATCATAATGAAAAAATTAACATAAATTGGGATATGATTTTAATTTCACTATTATAGTAAATACAATAAAATGAATCATAGTATGGTATAATACTATATCCAATGAATTGGAAGGCTATCACAAACCCTCCCATACTTGGTTTATCACAGTACCATCCTCTATTGGTCTATCATGGAACCACTCAACATTGGTTTATAAAGAAACCACACATCAAATTTTCATGTATCATTACAAAATAATAACACATTAAATATTTCATTTCATTATAAACTCATTATAAAAACCATTATATCTTTCATAAAAGAAATAACACATGTCAAACAATAATTGTTAAACATGATTAACCTATGGAAATGAAACAGGTTCCATGAAAATCACATTAAAATAATATTAATCCATCCATGAAATAATGAGTATAGTATAAATAAAAAAATACCTACTAGATGATATGTAAAAATATGGAATTATGAAATTTGATGAATGGAAATTCCAATAAAACAACATTTAAAAACTCGTGATAAAAATAAGTGTTTCCTTTTGACAAACACTTTTTTGAATAGGATACATTATAAAAATCACTTTCATTGAAAATAATATGGAATGTAATTAGATGAATATTTTAAAAAAATCCAGGGTAAAATATCCTTCTATCTTTTGTAAATAATATTTTGTATATTTTTTAAAATATTTTTAGAGAACCATATTTTAGAAGAAAATGATTTTTCGACTGAAGAGATGATTTTTCGAAAATTCATTCTTTTGAACTAATGAGTACATAAAGAGATTAAAATTTAGGTATATATGTATTATTATGAAATAAAAATATTTGAATATATTCAATGATAATTATTTAGATGTAGATTTTAGTATTTCATCATTAGATACTTATTCAAATATAATCTCGATAAACGTTGAGACTGTAACATGAAACTCTTAAAACATTGATAACAATAAATTATAAGCCTCATGGAATAATAATTTCAAAAGAAAATTATAATATCATGAAAACAAGGATACTCAAAATATAAAATGTAAATGGGGAAGTATATAAATATCATGAATGAATATAAGAATATAACATATGAATCATCTATAAGAATCCAAATTGAGACAAAAATACCTTACCACTTTGGCATGTTTGAAGCCATAAAACCCATAAAATATAGATCATAAAATTGATTTTTGAATAACCATAAATTAATATATAATATTCATAAAATAAATTTATGTGATATATATTCATCACATAAAAAATCAGTTTTGAAAATGGCATGCACTTCAAATAAATAAGGGTGAGATGAGAAAAACCCTTACATTGAGTTTAAATCATCATGCCTATCCATTTTCTTCCTGAATAATAAATATATATTATTTTTAATATTATTAAGAAATAATTCAATGTTTATTATTTTATTTCACTTATAATTATGTTATGTAATATTATGTAACCAATAATGTTTACATTGGATGTTTTGACCATATATGGCTTATGTGTCAAAATTGACATAGGTGTGTTGACTGTGGTCAAAGAGATCATTATATAAGCATATATAGAATAATATTAATTATATAATTATCATATTACATCTTTAATGAATATTATATATATATATATATACCATTCTTGGTTATGTAGTGATAAAAATAAGAATAATCGTATCACTTTGAGGAGGCGGTAGTCCACACGTCCACACATGATGTTATCACTTTTTCAGTGTATGGAAGTGTAATAAAGAAAGTGATATATTATATTTAATGAAATATAATTATGTCATTAATATTATATATATTTAATTTATATCACAAATTTTTATTAAACTCCTTTTTAATAAATTCCATGTAAACCATGAAAGAATCACCCCGCATTGAGGAGATGATAGTCCACACATCCACAAATGATATTATCATATTCCCCCAAAATGGAAACCATGATTCTATGTCTTATATAATAATTAAAGAAGCCAAATACATCATTAATATGATCAAAACAATACTTACTTCATTATTATCATCCTTGATAGGTTGTAATAAAATATTTAATAACATCAGTTCATGATGCGGTAATCCGTCATACAAAAAAATGATGATTACGTATACCATTTAATGTACTTGTGTAATTATGTATTTCATAAACATAAAAAATTCTCTTTATATTGAAGATATTGAGTTAATTTGATAATATTTATATAAAAATAAAGGAAGTGGTTTTCGAATGAATGAAAAAAAACATCCCATTGATGAACATCACCTCTTTTTTCGGGTAACTCCTTTTAGTTTTCCCCAAAAGAATTCCTTGGATTTATTTATTCCCAATTTAATTCTTATATGATTAGCATAAATATGTTGGGAATATATTTTGGAAGGGATAATCTGAGACAAAGTTCTTCATAGTTGTGAAGAAATGAGGAGATTTGGTTTCCTTTTATAAGTTGGGAAAATGAAACACTCGGAATTTTTGAAATAAAGTTCAGAGAACCCTCATTTTTACTAAACATGAGGTTTCCATAGCCCAAAAAATTTGATCATTCGGGATTAATGTTAAATATATGACCATAAAATGGGTTTTTGGAAATTTTATATGTCATTTTCCCGATTAAGATAAATGTTTAAACACTAATAAAACTAATTATTACCTTAACCGATGTAATTAATTTTAACTACTTTCATTAACATTTTTTGTAAAATACTAACTTGACCATAAAATAAATTGTAAACTAATTTTAATAAAAATATTTAATCCACGTTTTAAAATTAAATTCATATAAGTGGAAGAAATTAACTTAAAATTAAACCATCAAATGATAATAAACAACAGTGTTTTAAAGTAAAAATTTTCCAATATATTGAAATGTTTTTATATCCAATTTCATTGTGAAATTCATTCAAATGAACTAAATTTTATTGATTTATGCATAATTGGCCAAATTATACTCTAAAACCCATATAAAATATAATTTAATTCTATAATGAAATTATATCAAAATGCAATTTTCAATTAAAAATCATTGTTTTTCAATATTCATCAAAAAAATAATAATTATCAGAAAATTTCAAAAAACCCATCCAATTTAAACTTTCATATTACTATTTAAAATCTATTGTTTATTTTTTCAAATAAAAGTTAAATTTTTTTAAAAATTTATAATTAAAATTAGTCTTCCATTAATAGTATGCAAAACTAACTGTAGAAAAATATTACTTTTAGTAGTAGAATGGGATTTATTTTTATTTAATATCTTGAAAACACATAGGATGAATGTTACACATTATATTGAATATATAAAATATAAATGTCATTAATATAATCCATTTTTATATTTTCTCAGAACTAAAGACACTTATATATATATATATATATTAGAATAATATTTCATTTTATAATCAAAAAGGATTTATTATCATTTCTAAAAAAAATTACCAATAAAAATATATATATATACATATGTAAACCATGTTATTAGAATTTAGTTATTCCTGTTCAGACAATCCATTCTAACAGAAAGGATATAATGGTAATATATTTCATTGATCATTTTAAGATTGGTTTTGTGCGTTGAATATGATATCAAACATAAAAATTATGGGGTTGTAGGACCTAAAAGCTAAATTTGGTATTTGATATATTGAAAGATAAAATAGTATTGTTTATCCCATATGATATAATATATAAATATATTTTTTTATAAATATTAGGGTGTTACAACCTCTTAAATTTTATATATTTTGATCTCCTAATTAGATCTTTATCTCTGTAATCATTGAACAGACATTAGAAAATTCATGTTTTGTAAACCAATATCAAAATAAAGTTCAATGATAACAAACAATTTAATGATCATAATAATGATAAGAGCTTAACATCCATAAATATGTGATGATCAAAAATATAATAGGTTCATTATTGATTAAGGTACTTGGATTTAATTTTTGTTATGATCTCCTTTTGTCTAAGTTTATGGAATTCTATAACCATATGGACTAAGAGAACATGAATATATACTTACATAATGAGAATAATTTCAAACATTAGTTAATTTCAAACACAATATCAACTTTTTCTCTAAAGGATGAGTATTCAAGAAGAAATTTTCATTCAAGAAACAAATTTTTTTTAATTACAACATTACCATCAATGGGAAACATGATATTCCTCATTTCCTTACTCATTAACAAAAACTAAAATGATTTAATCAAGGAATGATAATTCACAAAATTAATAATCCTTTATACATTAATCTCTGAATTTAAATAGCAATAACCAATGTTCAAACCAATTCATTCCATAATCAATTAACCTTCAAATTATTCCATCATTTCATGAATTTGAAATTCAACCAATGATTATATAAATTTTATAATATAATATTCCAAGATAAATAAACCAATATTCCCTAAATAAAATCCTTATGTTTCTAAAATAAACATAATAATTATGTATGAAAAATTTGATACTAAATAGGAAATCGTGTAAGTTAATTCTATGTGGGTAAGTACTTATCTTACTTCTGCCATGGGTTCAAGCCCCACATCCTTTACAAATATTATGGTTTTTCACCTAGAATAAGGTTTTTCCATTAAAAAATTAATTCCACCCTAAAAATAATTTATTTTTATTATATGGGTATAAAATACCTCATCCTAATAAAACATATCCAAAAAACGTAATTAATGTCTTTATGATATTATTGCTTAAATCCTTAATTGGATAAGAGATTGAAATTGTGAACATATTTAAGATCATATACCTATGATGGTATCCATTATTATTAAAAAAATATAACATGAAAAAATCTTAATATCCCAAGTTATCTAAACTATCCTTTGATACCATCTATGACGAACTAGCACCCACACTCTCAAATCGTAAGATGAATTCCATAACTCTATGTTTCGAGATACAATGCCAATATTTTTGGTAGATTTTTTTGGCCTAAAAATTACAAAATAAAATTGAATAATGGGATCACATATATTATTGAGGACATTTTAGGTTTATAGTTTTAGAGAATTAGATAATACTCCTATATAAAAAATTCAAATTTCTTCAAATGAACATTTCTCCCATTTAACCCGTCATTTAAAAATTCACATTTAGTTATGAACATCATCCATGTGAAGACATTTATAGGAATAAATCCATCAGAATCATTCATTATATCTTGGGGACAAGGAATCATAATAAAGGTGGGGTCAAATTCTCAATAAGGATATGAATAAGCATTAACAATTGTGTAGTACCCCAGATTTCTAGTTCATAACCCATTACTTGTGTTTTTATGGAAATAATGTACCATGGGGAAATATAGGAGAGTTTGGTGAACATTAAATAAATTTTGGGGGCTAAAGGAGAGGTGCACGGGTTGCACACGATTTATCCAAACTATGTGGAAATATTAGTGGAAATCTTGTGCAAGAATAGATTTGATGCAGATATCCATGGCATGGTGTGCACCTAGTTAGGGGGGCCATTCAAGAAGACCATGTGAATATCTTTCTAGATATTAGCTAATTCTCGGTTAGAAAATAATTTGTCTAACTGTGAAAACTAACCATGCATGTGGTTAAAGTGAGTTTCTAAAAAAGTAGATCTGAAACATTTTTACCTCTAAGTTGATCATTTTTTATTCTAAGTGTCCATAACATAAGATTTCGCTTCCTTGAAGATAGGAAAACCTTTAACAAGTGTTTTGGAGACAATATTAAGGCTTCCCATAGTGTTTTTACCCATATTCCTGAGGCATGTTATCGTTCTTCTTCGTTCTAGATCAGTTTCAAAGATCTATATAGATATACTTCTCTTCTCTTATTGGTTTCTCATATAGACACCTATTATGGGTGGATCTATGAGTGTGTATTACAAATAAGTGGAGTTTTTTCTCGATATCATTCTATTTTGAGATATATAAGTCTATTCCAGGAATAATTGAGTGGTTTTCCTAAGCGTTCTTTGTCCGTTATCATGTTTCATCAAAACCTTTGAGGTAAGTAGATTGTCTATAGATTCCTCTTGAAATAATTGGTTGGATTAGTTTCAAATTGATTTAATTTAATATAACTCATTGTGAAACTATGGTTCAATTCATGGAATAAATCTTCATTAGAAATGATTTATCATTTTTGTGTAACTGTGTTATATTAGTAAATTATTGTAAAAATTGTTTTAGTTCATGAATTTAAAATTGTAATTTAAAATTATGGATTTTATGGAATTTATAATTGGTTTTATGTAAAAATGGGTTTTAGTGAAAATAGCATTTTATTGAAATGTTTTGGCATAAAAATGGTATTGATGGAAAATAGTTTTGATGAAAAGTAATTTTATTGAAAAGGCTTCTATTCGGCATGATCCTTGGGCATATTGGTGTGTGAGTTAATATTTCAGATCTAAGTATTGGTTTAAATTTAACTTGTACACTATTTTAAATCTCAAATGGAACATGGGATATAATTACCTGGTGATGACTTGGTAGATTGACGAGAATCCTCTAATGAGTATGTAACTGTAATCGTGTCGCATGTATAGTTGGTTGTGTGGATGTGTGGGATGGATTGGGTATGCCAAATTAATATTGAGAAAATTTTTTAAATATATTTTGGTTATTTTTATAGAAAAATAAATTTCTGGAATATAGGCTTAACTTTCACATGTATTCTTTTGGTAAAAAATGGTTTTGGAAACATGTTTGTATTTAGTTATAAAATGTTCTGAGACATTTCTTCATATAATCTATTTTATGTAAATGTTGTGAACTCTTAAATTCTAGTGGAATGTTTAGAAAATTAATTGGGGAAAATATACTAAGTTTTATACTCACCCCTGATTTGGAAATTTGGTGCTTTTGCAGATTCTATCTTCTGGGACATGGGAAAAGGTAACGTTTAACATTTTTTTGAACCAATTTGCAATGATCAGGCATTTTGATGATCTAGGACCATGGGGAAGGTGGAGTTTGGATTTTTTAGTCATCATGTAGTATTTATTTGGTTCACGCTATTTATATTAATAATCGTTTGGTCTTATGATCTTGAAAACATTGATGTGGTTGAGATATATTAATTTGTTGTCTGTCTATTCTATTTTTCATGTATCATTTTGTGGGTTGTTTGGTTAATGGTTTTATTTTTATTGGTAACGTTGTACCCCACTTGTTTTCTGAACACATAAGCTTTTATTTCAATCTTTTCCCATCTTGGGGATGTCTCTTAGGGCCATGTAATGACTTGTTATACTCTCAAGACAATGAAAATTAGTGGGTTATTACAAGTGGTATCATTTTGTTCAGTCCTTTTTAAACAAGTAGTTTTCTCTATGTTGGTCTTGGTGTTGATTCTTCCTTCTCTATTCCAGGGGTTTTGATTTTTGAAAGGAGTAGGATTGACAAGACAAGAAATGTATAACATAAATGGACGTATTTAACCTGTTTATGCTGAACTTCAAGTTACCAGTGTGTAGGGTACATAAGTGTTCTGGAGACAATTATATGATTTTGAAATCTCTGTGTCATGGGGTTAACTAATGACATGAGAATTCCATGAATTTATGAGGAATGAATTACCACTAGGATTTCATATTTCATTTCGAATAAGGATTTATTATCTTTTGAAAAGGTGTAAATTTTTGAAAAATGAAGAATTTATTTTTATATGAATTATTCTGAAAATAGGATACATAGTGTATTTTGAAAATGGTTTGATCTTCAAAAGTAATAATGGTTTTTAAAAAATGGTTTATTGTGAATAAGGTTATTTTTTTTGGAAAAAAATTGTGATAGTTAATGTGATAGTATTAAAAAATTCCAAGCCATTGGTTTCTAGGGAGGGATTCTTACCATGTTTGTTGTTTGTTTATAAATGGAAACCAGTAGGCATCATAGAAACCAAAAAGAAGAAGCTGTAGAGAATGTGGTTGCACCAGATCCACAAGTGATCCAAGAATTAATTTATATTATCATCTAATAATTTCAATTTGTTGACATGGGGAATTGAAGGGATGAGCCAAGGCATGTGGACAATTCAACCCAGTTCATGAAATAGAATCAACCCATTTTCTGGAGAGATTATGACCACGAGAAGGAAGAGTTGTAGCTCAGTAGGATGAATCGTATCTTTAAGTTCATTGACACACATGTGGATATAAAGGTCAATCTGGTTACATATATTCTAGAGGATCATTCACACCAGTGGTGGGAACTATTTATTAATGATAAAGATGATCAAGGCCTTACATGGAGGGATTTTGAGTAATTTTTTAATAAAAAATTATATCCTCACATTTTCAAGATCTAGAGAATGATATTCTTTTTTAGACCAAAGAAGGATAATTTCTCTTGTTATAGAGTATGAAGAAAAATTTATGAATTGTTTATGCTTTTCACCAGAATTTGTGGAATGTGCATCCCTGAAGGCAGGTATCTTTGAATCAAGGATAAGGTAGGATATTCGATCGAAGTTTGCAGTGCTTTTTATTAACGACTATACAGAGATGGTGAACAAAGTGGCAGTGGCCAAACAAGACATCTCAAGAGCTATTAGATGAGGAATTATGATGATCCTTGTAGGGAATGGTGGGAACTCAAATCTTGGGAGCATACGGAAGAGAGATACCTATTTATAAGGTGGGTCCGGGAATCAGAATCCAATAGAATGATTAGGAAATCTCCCTTCATGACCAAAGAGCCAAGAGGGGTGCTACACAAGTTGTTCCTTTGACCACATAAAGTGAATGTGTACACCACCACTAAGATCATGCCATAATTTCAACAAGATGTGAAACCATAAGAAATTTTTTCTTCAGTGCTCTAAGGTTTAGTGCTCGAGACACTTCTCTAGTGTCGAAAGAATCTTATGCATCAACAAGACGAGGTTAGAAGAATCAGTCTCATCAAAAGATAAATGTTGGCCATTTTGATTCTCGGAATATCATGACTACTCAGCAAAGACAATACCAGAAATGAAACAACGAACAAAGTGCAGTGATGAAAAACTATATGGAAATGAGCAGATGATGGTGGATGATCAGGCTGGACCATTTACGGCGTGAGGTATGATTGTTTTGAATTATTCATTCTTGCAGGTATTGTTTGATACATGTGAATCACGTTCCTTAATTTTTTCACATGTAGTTTATATGATTTGTTTAAAACATGAAATGATTCCCTCTATGATAAAACTACAAAATCCTATTTCTGAAAGAGAATGTGAAGCCATTTTGTGAAGATCATATGATATAACGATTGATGGAGCTGAGTAATAATGGGACTTCACGATATTAGAGATAAATGTCTACAATGTAATCCTAGGTATGGATTGGATGACAATGTTCAAGGATCAAATCGACTGTTATAGGTGGTCGGTTTGTTTCCTAACTGAGGACATCATTAATCATATCTTCAATGGAGATAAGGTGGTAATATAGGGTCCAATAAGACTGTACGCACCCATAGTTAGAACAATATATTACTAGTTGGTGTTGTTGGAATGGGATCTACTGAAGAGATCTAGTATATCAGATTTCCAGTAGTGGTGGATTGATTTCTAGATTTCTTTCCCGATAAATTCTCAGGGCAACCACCTGTAAGAGATGTTGAGTTTACTATTGATCTATTTATGGGGACCAATCCTATTTCCCTTCCATCTTATAGGATGCAACTAGATGATTTAAGTAAAATGAATGTGCGGTTGGAGGAACTTGAAAGCAAGGGTTTCATTCCGCCAAATAAATCTCTTTGGGAAGCCACAATCTTGTTTGTGAGGAAATATGATATAACTCTTCAACTATTCATATATTATCATAAGATTAACTGAGTACCAATAATGAAACAATATCTAATTCCATGAATTGATGATCTGTTTGATGAACTGAGGGTATCTTAATGGTTGTTTAAAATTGACTCGTGATTAGGATATCATCAATTGCGATTTCATAAGGAATATATTCCTAAGATAGCTTTTGATAGAAGATATGGAAACAATGAGTATGTAGTCAAGACTTTCAGTCTCACGAATGTACCACCAGTATTAATTGGTGTGATGAATCAGATATTTTGATAATATCAATACTATTTTATTGTGGTGTTTGTAAACAACATCTTGGTGTACTCAAAGGTAGGGGCTGAGCATGGGGAACACCTGACGACAGTGTTACGAATCTTGGGAGATCACCGTTTGTATGACAAACTATCCAATTGTGATTTTTTTATACAAGAGGTACGCTTTCTTGGCCATGTGATTTTAGAAAAAGTTATTTCAGTGGATCCCGAATGTATAAAAGCCATGATCTCCTAGAAATTTGATGAAAAATGTCTTTTAGATAAGATTTTTTCTTAGTCTATATGGTTATTACTGATGATTTTTGTGTTACTTCTCATGGCTAGCCTCATCCATGATAGCTTTGATAATGAAGAATACTCCATTCCAATAGATAGTGGAATGCCCAAAGTCTTTCTCGGAGTTGAAAGTTTTTCAGAGTTCAACACCTATCTATATTTTTCCAGAATCATGGTTGGGATATGGGGTGTGTTGTGATGATTCTGGATCAGGGTTGGGTTGTGTTCTTATACCAAGAGTCCATGTTTTGTCTAATATTTCAAGTTAGTTGAGAGTACCAGAGAATAATTACCCAACACATGACTTTGAATTAGCAGTAGTTGTCTGTACGATGAAAACATGGTGTCATTATCTCTTTGGTGAGAAATTTATTGTGTTCACAGACCACAAAATCTTGAAACACATTTTCTCATAGAAAGATTTGAATTTTAAGCAAATGATAAATATGTAATATCTCCAAATTTTTGACTTTGACATCATATATACACAGGGAAAAGGGAATTCGGTGGCAGATGCATTGAGGATAAGATCATATAATTAGTTGGAAAAGGATTCTTCAGATAAATGGTAGTTGATGAAGGTCCTCACTAAAATTCATGTGGAATGTGAAGACCAAGATAATGTTGTATTTTTTTAGATATATTAGTTCATTATTTAGTAAAAATAGTTAAAGAAGCACAAATGTCCGATGCAGAATGCGTTGTTATGTGTTTGAAACTCAATGGTGGGGAGACCATTGAGGGATCTAAACTTGATAGGAATGAAATACTGTGGTTTAATAATTGAATGGGTGTAACGATAGCCTGTTAGGATCAAATTTTTCATTATTATCACTATTTGAGATGGGTTGTACATCCAGGTACACAAAAAATATAAAAGGTGTTGAAGGCACAGTTTTGGTTGAGCAACATAAAAGACAATTGTGATGAGTTTGTTTAAAAGTGCTTAACTTGTCAATAGGTTAATGAAGATCATGAAAGACTGGTGGGTTTTTTGGAGACTTTTCCTATCCTAATTTGGAAATGGAATCATATAGTTATGTATTTTGTTACAAATCTCCCAATAATGTTCCATAAGCACGATAACATTTGGGTGATAGTGGATCGACATACCATGTCAGCCCATTTCAACCCTATTCATCAAACTCATACAGTGGAGGATCTGTCAAATATTTTTATCAATGATGTGGTGAAGATACATGGAATAAAAATATCAATAGTTTTAGATAGATATCCAAGATTCACATCTCCATTTTTGAAATCCTTACAAAATTCCCTTGGGAATTACTTGACAATGAGCATGCTGTATCATCCTCAGATAGATTACCAATCTAAGAGGACTATACAGAAATTGGAAGACATGTTTCATGCTTGTGTAATAGATTTTTTTGGGTCATGGGAAGAACATATACCCTTTATAGAGTTCTCATACAATAATATCTATCAGGCCAGGATATATATGGCTCCGTTTGAGGTATTATATGAGCATCCTTGTTTTTTCCACAATGATGGTTGGAAATATGTGAAAATTCACCAGTTTACATGTTCATTGATCATTAAACAGTGGAGAAGACTCAGTTGATCAGAAATATTATGGAAATGTCTCAGAGTGTTCAAAAAATATTATATAAATAATTTTCGAAGTTCGTTGTCATTTTCCATGAGTGATCTTGCATTCTTGAGGATCTCTCCAAGACATGGACATCATCTTTTTTGGAGAAGGTAAAATTATTAACTAGAAAATTTTTCCCTTTAGAGATACTAGAATGGGTTGGAGAGGTGAAATAACGTTCGAAACTACCACCACAATTCATTTCAGTGCACAATGTGTTCCACGTATCTCAGTTGAAGAAGAATCAGCCTATCCCTGACCATGTGATCAAATGGGATCATGTTGAACTTGAGTCGGATGCATCATTGGTACATATCCCTATGTGGATTGTGGAAGGAAAGAGAAAGTCTTATATGAAAAAATAATTGTTCTTGTGCGGGTTTTATGGAAATATGGTCATATTTAGGAAGAGACCTTGTAACATGAGAAGGAAATGAAAGAGAAATAGCCAGAAATATTTCAGGGCATCGATGATCTTCTACATTAGAGGGACAAAAAGGCAGATGGTGGTGAGATTGTAATACCCCCAGTTTCTGGTATGTAACCCTTTCCTTGTGCTTTTATTAATATGAAGTATAAGGGGGAAAAGATGAGATAGTTTGGTGAACTTTAAATAAGTTTTTGGGGATAAATTAAAGGTGTACGAGCTACACATAGTTTATCCAAAACATTGGAAACGCCTAGTAGAAACTATCAATAAAAATATATATGAGATAGAGAGCCTCGACATGGTGTTTACGCAGTTAGGGAGAAAATGTGAGGAGGCCGTGAGATGGTCTGTCTAGATAGTAGCTGACGAACAGTAAGTGCACAGTTTTTCTTACTGTGCTAACAAACCATGCACATGGTTAAAGTGACATCATAAAAAAGTGGTTATCACACATGTTTACATTTAATTTACTTGTATTTTCTCATAAGCATCCATAACTAAATATTTCTCTTCCATGAATGTAAAAAACCCCCATCATGTTCTTTGGAGTCAATTTGAAGGCTTCCCTTGGTGTTTCGAACCTAGATTCTTGATGTATCATATTGTTCTTATTTTTTCCTAATCGGTTTAATAGATATAAATAGATCTACATCTCCTCTATTATCAGTTTCCTAGATATAAACCTATTATAGGTATATCTATGAGGGTGTATGACATATAAGTCTAGTTGTAGTATTGATCTTTCTAGGAGAGGAGATATAAGGTGGTTATGTGATGAATCATCATGTTTTCTAAATCGTTCTTCATCTGTTGTCATGTTTCGTCAAAACATTTGAGGTAGGTGTATACACTCTTGATTCCTCTTTCTATAATTAAATGTATTAGTTTCAAATTTATTAAATTGAATGTAATTTATTGTGAAATCTTAGTTCAATTCATGGATTAAATCTTTATTAGTAAAGATTTATCTTTTTTGTATAATTATGTAATCTTCATGAATTTTTTGTGTAAATTATTTTTGTTCATGAAGATAAAATGGTAATTTTAGATAATGGATTTTTGGGACTTGTTAAATGGTTTGATGGAGAAAGGGGTTTCAATAAATATGGTGTTTTATTGAAATGGATTGGTATTGAAATGGTTT
The DNA here is from genome assembly GCA_963277665.1 of Viscum album. Lineage (NCBI taxonomy): Eukaryota > Viridiplantae > Streptophyta > Magnoliopsida > Santalales > Viscaceae > Viscum > Viscum album. Next base: position 1,082,364,657 of record OY728136.1, on the reverse strand, counting down.
TGATGAAAATAGTTTTCAATAAAAACGTAATTTTGTTGAAAATGTTTTTATTTGGAATGGTCCTGGGGAATATTGGTGTGTGAGTTCATATTTAGTTATGGGGGATTGGTTGAAATATTTCCTTATTCTCCATTCCAATGTTCAAATGGAACATAAGATATAATTACCTTGTGACAACTTGGTAGATCGATGCGAAACTTCTCATGTGTATGGAACTGTCATCGCATAACATGCATGGTTGGTTGTGTGGATGTGTGTGATGAATTGGGTATGTCGAAGGGGTAATGAGAAATGATTTTAAATATTTTTTTGTTATTCTCTAGAAAAATAATTTTATGGGATATTTGTTTCAATTTCAGTAGAATGATTTTAGTTATAAATGGTTTTGAAAACCTGTAAGTATTTAGTTATACTATATATTGAGTAATTGCTTCATATAATCTATTTTATTTAAATTTTTCTAACTCTTGGACCCTTGTGACATGAGTAGGGAATTCATTGGGAGAATCCTTCTGAGTTTTATACACACCCTTTCTTTGGAACATTGGTGCTTTTTGAGATTCCATATTCTAGGATAGAGGCAAAGGAAACGTTTCACATGTTTTTAGCACCACTTCGTGATGATTGTGTTCTTTGGTGATCTGGGATCATGGGGAAGTTAGAGATTGGAGTTTTTGATCTTTTTTGAAAACTTTAGATGGTTTCCAGTGTTTACTTAGATAATCGTTTGGTTTTATGATGTTTCAAACTTTGATGTGGTTGAGATATATTAGGTGGTTGAGTTTCCTTTCTTTTGTTAATGAATCATTTTGTGAGATTTTTGGTTAATGGTTTTATTCTTATAGGATAAATTGTCCCAAAAATGTATTTTAAACCCTTCAAAATTTATTTCCATACTTTGGCATCTTTGGGATGTCTTTTAATGCCAATTAATGACTTCTTATACTCCCAAGTAAATGAGAATTAACGAGTCATTGAAAATTAAATATTATAAATTAGTATAAGAGTACACCAGGGTATGATGACATAATAAATGTGCATGAGAAAATCATTAAAAAATCCACCCCTAAATACATGGATCATCAAATATGAAATCATGGAAATAGAATGAGTCAGAATAATCAATAATCATGAGCCAAGTGTTATCAGTCTATACCATGGGAAGCATTATAAACCCACATTAATCATAAGTAATAAATTTATGTCACATGGGACATAACATTCAATTCACTCTTAAAATCACACTTAAAAATGGTAGAACTATAATTTCAACTTCACTACCCAAACCATTGGAGGGATATCACTGATCCACCCATCCTTGGTTTATCATGGAACCTCCTATCATTGGTTTATCATAGAACCACCCATCATTTGTTTATAACATAACCACCCTTAAACTATCAATGTAACAATACATAATAACAACAAATATAATCTTTCATATAATCATAATATCATATGAAAAACCATTATCATTTTCCGAACATGATTAACCATTGGGAAAGAAACAAGTTCTATGATAATATCTTAGTTACATGATTAACACATCGAAAATAAAAGGATTCCATATGATTTTTTTAAAATATTGACCCATATATAAAAAATGGTGACGGTATAAATACAAAATATTATAGTGTATGATATGTTACAAAAAGGGTTGTTTGAATTTTTTAATGTAAATACCAATAAAATATCAATAAAAACATTCTTGTGGATAATATCATATTCATTTGAAAAACACTTCTTAAAAAATAAAACATTTTGGTATACATTTTATTTGAAAATAAAGTTTAAGGATTACAAAGGAATATTTAAAAAAAACTATAAAAACGTTTATTGAGGAAAATATGATTTTGGTTTTGAAAAATAAATTAAAAAAAAATATATCATTTTTAGATGACATGATTTTGGTTGAAAAGGAGTTTTGTAGTTAAAAGATTATTTTTCATTAATATATTTTCTATTAAAATACTGAGTACATAAATAATGTAAATTTAATGGAAAAAATTTATTATCATTAAATAAATATATCAGAATAAAAATCATGATAATTATTTATAGTTATATAATTTTATGTCAACATAGAGACTTAATCATATAAAATCCCAATAATGATGAGATTGTTACATGAAAATCTTACAACATAAGTAACATTAAATCATAATAATCCTGCAAGAATAAAATTAAATGAAATATTTAATATCATAAAAAAGAAGATTAATGATACAACTTTTCAAAGGGTCAGTATATACAAATCATACAATAAGATAGATATATAATATAACAAACATCTCAAAAAGGAAAATTGAGACAAAAATATATTACTAATTGGTGACACAGAAAATGTAAACCCATGAAAGGGAGGTCATAAAATGATTATGTAAATGAATATAAATTTATTTACAATAAATTTTAAAAAACCTTCATGTGTATTATGTACACCACATGAAAATAAGAGGTGAATATGACATGTATCTCATAGAAATAAATATAAGACAACAAAAAATCTTACCTTGAGTCTAATTCGTCATGTTTATCCTTTATCTTCTTCTTTAATAAACATAAGTTAATTTTTTATTTATTTGAGAATGTCTTCCAACTTTACTATTTATTTTATTTCACTTATATTAATGTTTTATATAATCTCTTGATCATTTATGTTTTCATTAAATGGTTTGATAATATTTGGATGACTTGTCAAAATCGATTTTCCTATGGTGACTATGGTCAAAAAACACATTATATAAATATTTAAATAATAAAATAAAATAATTTTCATGTTAATTTGTTAATTATACTTATATATATCATTCATTTTGATATGAAGATGAAAAAAATAAGAACCACATCTCATTGGGGAGTCGATTGTCCACACGTCAAAAAATGACGTTATAAGTTATTTCCTATGAGAAAATGTTGAAAAAAAGTGATATATATTATTTCTAGAAATATAATTATGTCATTAATATCATATATTTTTTTATATAACATATTTTTATTAAAACCTTTATTAATTCATTCTATGTAATGTGTGGACAAATCATATAATTTTGAGGAGGCGGTAGTCCACACATCCACATATGATGTTATCGTATTCCATAAATATTGAAATATTAATGATATGTGTTATATAATAATTCCATAATAATAAGTAAAAAATAAATATAGTATAAAAAAGTGTTTACATCATTATTATAACCCTTCAGTGTCAGTCATGGAAGAATTTTTTTTTGCATTTCGTGAGGTGGTGGTCCGCCATACACACGAATGATGAATGCACATCCCATTTGATGGAAGAGTGTGAAGTTTTATTTTTTATCAATAAAATAGAAACATATAATTAAATTATTGATAATTTAGTTATAATATAAGATTTATATAAGAATAAATTATGGGTTTTTAGAAAGAAACAAAAAAAAAGTGCTTGTTGACTAACATTACCTCTTCTTCAGGTAGCTCCTTTTTGTTTGAACCAAAAGAATTGTTGGATACATTTCAGCACAATTTATGGATACTATAATGAAGGGAGATAATTTTGGAAGATATTTTTATAGTTATATGATTAGAAAAAAAATTACTTGAGAGGTTTGAAGAGAGGTGGAGAGCTGGTGGATCTTTTTAAGAGTGCGAAAGGGCATAAATTGTATTTTTCAAAAGAAGATAGGTGAACCCATGCTTTTACATAACAAGATATTTCCATAGCACGAATTAATTTATATTAGGGGATTAATTGACCAAATATGGACATAAAATATTCTTATTATTGGTTTTAATCTCATTTCGGTCCTTAAGATTATTTATTAACCACTATGGAAACACATTTTTACCCTAATTGATGTAATACATTTTAATTTGTTTTTATAATGTTTTTGGTGAAAAATATTTTAACATTAATATTAATTATAATTTTTTCTGAATTAAAATAACTAATCCATTTTGGAAACACCAATTCACATAAATTGTAGAAATTAATCTAAATTCAATACCGTAGACTGGACAAAATGACCGTTTGTTAAAGTAGAAATTTTTAAAAGTTTTTAAAGTTTTCGATTACAATTTCAACGTGAAATTTATTCTAATGAAATAAATTGGAATTAAACATCTTCAATTTATATAATTATAATTTCAAAAAAATTAAAAATTTAACATATATATATTAATAAAGGTGAATAAAATGCATTATTTTATATAATTTCAATGTTTTTAATTATTCATAAAAAAAAAGCTAAATTAAAAATATTAAAAAATTTCCAAGGTACATTTTGATATTTAACACTAAATTTTTTATTTATTTTATCATATAAAATCTATATAATTGTTAGAATTTATTTTCAAAACAAGTTCTTCATTGATGGGTTGGAAAACTAACCTTAAAAATATTCCTCTTTTTTTGCAAAATTCTATTTATTTTTATATCATGACTAAAAAACCAATTGTATTAATGTTAAAGATTATATTGATTAAATTGAATATAATTATAATTAATATAATCCAACATGTTTTATTTGTTATTTTATTTTTATGAAACACAATTATGTACATTTAAAATGATATTGAGAAAAAATTCTTCTTATTCTAAGAAAGGCTTTTATTTTCATTTTTAATTAATTGTTTACCAAATAAATCATTATATATACACTTTTAAACCACATTTTCATAGTTATGTTAATATTTTTATACCCACCATTCTAATGACATGTTTCTTATTGTAATATATATCACATGTCATTTTATGCTTGGTGTTCTATGTTGAATATGCTATCGAACATTAAAATATAGGGGTTGAGTGCACCACAACCTAATATGAATGTTGTGTGTAATCAAAGATACACTTAGTATTTCTTGTCCCTCAGTCTATCAAATATAATTTTCTTCCAGTAAAAATAGTTGGGTGTTACAATTTCCCTCATCATATTGTTTTACCTCTTATTATAATAGATAGTGTTTTTTTAGGTTTTTAATATTTTTTTTCATATATGATATTATTGAGTTTAACGTTTTAATTTTATTCTAAAATGATAATAACATTTATCTGGTAATTGTTTTGTAAAAAATTATAGTTTCTTTTTATTAAATCCATGGATTATTTTAATTTAATCTAAATTAAATTATTCTTGATTCATGTTTAATTAAAATTGGACTAACATTTATTAATGGATTTGGTTAACGAATATGAAGCAGCAGATTATTATTGTTGATAATAATAAAGATTCATGTTAGTGTAATTTTTCTTCCATATGGTTTATGTAAAATGGTCATTTATATTGAGAGGCTTTATATGTAGATTATAGCATTTAACAGTAGATGCCTTAGGCTTCATGTAGTGGTATCTTGTGAGAAATTCATCAGTTAATTAAATATGGTAAATACATAATTTGTGGATAAAGAGTGATTTTTGGAGATTAGGATACATGTTTATATATAAAGGATGAATTCTAAGGGTATTTAAGGAATATATACCATGTTTACCCTATTAGTTGTTTCTTTTCTACCTTGTGTTTTTACATTATGTGTTCCTTGTGATGTGATGTGATGTGAGCCTGTGATATATAATTGTTTAGAAATTTATGGTGGTGGATGCCTTGGTTTGTGGAAATAATTTATGTTGGTGATAGAGGGATGGATTCATTGTGTTATGCATGGTGGTGTCAGGGATAGAACTCATAATGATGGAATTATTTGAAATTCAAATTTCTTATTTTTGTACTGGAAGCACGATGCTATTCGGATTTTTTTTACATTACAGGTCGAATGGGTGTGTTTATTTTTTACCTACATTCAATTCCCTGCTATTTCAGGTAGTTGGTTGTGATTGGTTTATGCACCTATTTTATGGAGGAATTATTTGTTTCCTATAATATCTGAAATTGTGTAATATTAATTATTAATAAATGTTTTAATCCAAGAGGTTGGTTCTTGAATATAATAAAAATTTTAATAATCTAATGGAATTGTGAAATCAGAAGGGCTATGACCAAAGGGCGTATACGTTACTTGAGGGTAAAAAAATGTTAACAGAATAATGTTATTTATTATCCAATGAATTAATTAACATAATGTGAAATGTTAAATGGAAATAATTATAAGAATCATCCTGAATGGTTCTATGCCTTTAGGATGTGTAGTTCCTAATAGTTGAAATCAGGTGCTTGGAAGATGATAGATATAATTGAGATGGTGATGAATTTAATGTGTAAAATTTGGTTGTTCCCTATATTATTTCAATATATTATATGATTTCATATGCTACCCCACCCACATCGGTAGGTCAAATGAAATACATTAAATTTTGGGAGGGTGTTTATTGTAAAACCCGGGATTGAGAAGAATAGATGGTTCACTCCCCCCATCTAAAAAAGCTCTCATTTACACATAGTATTATTTCTAGTTATGCATGGTAGTTATCCTTCCACATATATTTATATAGAGGGATATAATGGATTATGGTTCTTTTACATACAAGTATCTCCATATACAGAATCATAGGGTTTATTATTGGTATGATATGTATGGTGTTTGATGGATTGAGATATAATAAACCATATAGACATTGTGTTTGCACTAGAAAACTATTCATTAACTATTTGGAGTTATTATTTGAATATGTGATACATGAGGTACATGGTATGAAATGAGATGATGTGTTGAACATGATTCATAATATGATACTCTGGGCTATGTATATTCGGGCGAGCTTGCTTATGGAGAGAGATGGAAAAAAATGTGTTGTGTGGGGGCTATGTGAAAACCCAACGGGGATGATATAATGTGGTAAACTATTTTGATATTATATTATATGATCACATTAATCTGGCATAAGGTGGGTTATTTTCATGTTTATAGTAGGAATATATAATACTTTTTTAAGTGATTAGTTAGCTTCACTTGTTTTTCCCTTGTCATTAACACGATTTCTTTATTTCTTACATGAGAATATCCATGGAGGATGTTACTGACTATACATGTATTATCAAACTATATATATATACCTACTATATTTATTTATGTAAGAGCTAGTTACAAATTAGGTTGTAAATTCCAATCATCCTGCTTTTTTAAGAGCTATTTGATTTTTTATTGTCACTACTAAGGATTAATATTTTTTTATAATTAGTTTTATTATAGTTTTTCGATTGTATTAAATTACATTCATATAATGTGGATATTTTAAATTTATATTTAGATGTTTTGTTTGGTGTTTTTATCATATATACCATTTTAATTATCATAAAGGTTAATATCTCGTATATGTACATATGATATACCCTCCACACTTGTTTCCAACTCATTAACTATTGGTGATGAGATTTCATGATTGTTTTATATCTTCATTCGTTATAATCCCAAGAGGAGTAATTTTGGGGGATGATGTTATGGTAGAGTGGAATCAAAGATATTTTTAGTGATAAGATGGAGTTTAGAGGTAGTAATAGATGAGGGTTGCATGGGATTATAAGGAAACAAAGTTAATTATGATTAGAAGGAACTGTAGTCAATAAATTCTATTTGAGAAACATAAATTTTGGCCCCCCTTTGATTTGATGAAAAAATATTTCTATTTACTATGCCTAATAAGAAAAGATATACTAGATATAGGGTAGAGACCAACTAAATGACCATCCAACATTCTTCTTTTCACCTATTTTTGAAATTAGCTTACCTTCATATTAGGTTGAACCTTAAATAATAAAATATATAATAAATGTTCCATATTATTTTTTAGGAGTCCCAAATAATTTGATCCATTATAGGTATGACTCCAGTTCTACGTCTATATTAATTTCACGCTAAAGATGTTCTATAATATGTGTCTTCAGATCACTAGAGAGGAGAGATTGATGAAAATGATACATGGAGGAGGGTACACCATAAATATTTTCACCAAAGTCTATATATGTACAGGGGATCTATTTTTAACATTTTGATAGTGTACTGGTTGGAGGAGGTGGAGATATCCTTTAGTTTGATATGTTCTTAAAATGAAAACTATGTATCATTGTCATTGATTATTTTACATGGGGCAGTGATGTAGTGGTAATTTTTTCCCATAGGATTCGTGAGGTGGAAATATGTCTCATGGGATAAGTTCTAAGTCCAATTTCAAATTTAGTATCTTTATTTGATCATGAACTAATACACAGGTAAATATTTTCGTACCCTTCAAAATGTGTGTTATGATGTGTGAGATTTTGAGATCTATTTCAAGGCCTTTCTATGTTGTGCTTCAAACCCATTCCTAGATGAGGAGGTATTGGTAATGAATTTTGAGGAATTGTTTATGTATATTTCAAGATCCAAATATCCTCATTTTTTTTAAAATCTCATGGTTCTAGAAATATTAGAGGATATATAGATGGAATTTTCTCGTATTGGATCCTCGCATGAGGGGATTAATTAGGATTATACAAATAGTGTAGTTGTGCTCCAAGTATCCATATTTTCTAGACCTAAGATCTTTCAAACAATTGGTGGTAGGCCACGACCCCCCTAATCTCATTTCTTTAGGAACGATGGTTCCTTGAATCATTCCAAATGATTAGAAACATGTTTTTTTATGTAAGAGGAAGTCATTGATTATATTATTTGTAAATCTTTATAAGTATGTAGTGAGAGTTAGGGGTTCTGATTTAGGTTTATTCATTGGGAAATATTCTATCAAGGAAGACATAACAGGGTGATAATATATTGGATCACCATAGATGAGATTTTATAGGTAGATTATATCCCTGAGATGACCCTCCTCCTCAGAGAGATGAATTTGGCCTTGGTGGCAGTTTTAATCCTGACCAGAGAGGTTATGGAGTAGTTTTTGGCCAGCTGCATGCTTCATAGATGCAGCGCTAAGGGAGAAAAATGTTGTTTGAGATACTGATTTCTTTTTTTCTATTTGGTTTCATTATTTTTTTACTCGGGATCAATGAAACAATTCATATTCCATACCATTGTCTATACATTGAGACTTGAGGTGGAGAGACTTATAGTTCCATTATCATTTTATGCTAGTTGAAGGTTAAATACAGAATTATGAATTCTGTAGAGACTATGAGATAAAGAATATGAGTCATTATTATGGTAGAACATCTCATATGGAGACTTCATAATTTTACACATGCAACCATATGAAATCATTCTATGAATGGACAAGATGTATTTTGTCTAGGATATTTTTGATTGATTCAAGATTTATATCTTTTCCTTTGATATTGACATTGATAATGTAGGGTTAATTGGTGTGAAAGATACTTTTAATGGATATAATAGTTTTCAATACTTATCTTCATTAGTGGATAAGATAATTTTTTGTTTTTTAAAGGATTAGTTGTTGGTGTTTTCCAGGGTTTTAAAATAGTACCCCGATGTCTTACATAGGGGTGTTGTGGAATTAGCCACTCAATTGAATAATGTGTTTGGGATATTATTATATCCTAGTTCTTATATGATGTTGATGTATCTAAATAGGATGGATCATTATATATTGAGATATATATGGTCTTTTTTTAATGATCTTTTTTAGTGTGTTTTTTGTTGAGTCTTACAGATCAGAGAACTAGTTCTATTTATAAAAAAGGTATAGTGTAGTGTGTGTATTTGTATCAATTATTTCCATTTGAATGATATTATAGTGAAGAAACACTATCCTTCAATATAGATTTATGATTTATTCACTTAGATAAAGTGTTAATTCTGTTTCTCAATGATCAATATACTATTGAGAAATCACAATATGTGGGGTAAAATATGAGGGAATTTTGAAGACCAATTTCGGATGTCAATAGATCAAATTGTATCTCATTGTGTTGCCATTAAGTGTAATGAATGTTACATTAGTGTTCACAGGACTGATGAAAAAAGTGTTTAGAGTGTTCTTGGATTGGTGAGTGGTGGATTTCATCAACAACATCCTTGTGTACTTTATATATGTGGAATAGAATATAGAGCATCTGCAAGCCGTTTTGGAGTTCTTCATTAGCAGTACCTATTCGAGAATCTATAAAAGTTCTAAATCTATATTCAAGAAGTCTAATTTATGGGAAATATCAAGTCCTTATGTAGTTTAGTTTTTGAAAATTTTATGATAATGTTAATAATTTTTTTTCATCCAAGATAATAGTTCCATATGTGTAATGTTTCTTTGGTGATACATGCTATTATAGGAGGCCCAAATCTGATTTGACTCATGTCCACTCTACTCTATAAGATTTTATAGGGATGAAACTAGAAATCATTCAGAATTATCATTTTTAGGTAGCTTCCATGTATCATATAAAGAATTTGTTTAGTTCTCTTATTATTAATTTTTCATAAAAGTGAGTTTAGTTTGATGTTTCTTGTGATACTTTTCATCTTTGTTAGGCTATATTCTAATGTTGAATATATTTTCTATTTTTAATGTGTGTCATCATTTAAATACCAATTATTAAAATCATTTTAACAATTATATTGTGTAGGAATAAGTTCTCCATTCCTTGATGTTTTTGAAACACTACATCATTGATGACCAATTTGAGGTTTTAACCTATTAGAAAAGATTATGTAATGACTTATCCCTAACTGTATTGAACTTGTGATTGTGATTAGGGTATGACTTATCCCAATTTATAGTTATAATGTAGTCTAGATCATCTGAGTGAACTTTTCAGACTCTCAATGACATGTTTCGGGCTTTTGTCCTTGATTTTCATGGTTTATGAATGAGGAACCTCCCATTGATCGAGTTTTATAACATTAATATTTTTAACAACAACATTGGTATTGAACTGTTTGATTATTTTTATGGAATAAAATTACATTCTCCATTATGCTGGACTACTATCATAGTGTCAAAAAATTTTGGTTAGAAATACTACAGAACACGTCAGTAATGGTTTATGTGATTCATGAGAGGATGAAGACAAAAAATAATCATCATAATTACTATGCATATTAAAGGATGATTCATATAGAGTTAACATTTTGGTGTCATGTGTTTCTAATGATGACTCATCATTGTTTTCAGTGATGGTTTAAACATGGTATATGTTTTCTCCTAGGTTTTATGGTGCTTTTGATGTGTGGTGTAATGTCGGAGCTATTGCGTATCAAATTGTACTTCCAACATAGATGATCTAGATACATGATGTCATCCATGTGTTGTAGATTCACCAATATCTTAATAATCACTCCGAGATCAATGATTTGGTTGTGACCAATATTTATGATGAGGAGAGCATTGAGGAAAATCTTATGGAGATCGAGGATAACTAGGAGATAGTGTTGAGTGTGATTGATATTCCCTTGGATTAAGTCCTATGGCAGCATTTTTGTGTGCAGGAGAGTACATGTGAATGTTATTCATAAGGATGTGCTCAATATCCCATTTTTTATGGTATTCTATTCTTTTTTATTAATTTTTCTAATTGAAAACATTATTTTTATTATAATATGGATTTCAATTTCTTGATTCTTTTTTCTCCCATAATCACAATTGAGAGTAATCTACCTCTAGAGAGTGTTAAAGATATGTTTTTAAATGTTGCAGGGTTTTGTGATTTTTTCCACTAATTGATGTTCTTATGACCATATGATGGCATGATTTTTGAAATGTACATCAATGGGTAGTTTTCTGAAAAAAAAAACTACATAATTTTCCTTCTCTCCAATTATAGTTATAAATTCATAAGGCATAGAATAGAATGATAGGAATTTGATCAAAGGGACTGGATCCTTATATCAAATTCTTGTGTGTGTTTTTGATGTTTTAATTTTATTGAGGGATTTACAGAGTTGGTTTAGTAGAGTTTTGTTGTTAAAATATGGTAATATAATAATATTGAAACATAAAATCATATTCATCACATGAGAGCCAGTAGTTTCTTTACATAATAAGAATTTTTATTCAGGGAATATAATTTTAATGGTTTTTTTTAAATTGTACAGTTATTTTAAAATATGGAGGGGTAATGAGTTACATTTTTGAATATATCTCTAAAAACTCCATTGATTTATGTTTTTATGACATGTTTTCCCTCATATTTTAACATTTCATGATATTATGATGCTCTCAATTTCTCTTATCGAGTTAATATATTTTTTTCATGTAAGTGGCATGATATTCATGTGGGGTTTTAGTTTCATTATGAGGGAGGTGATTGAATGTTTTCCCTTACTTTTATGTTCTTATTCATATTCTTTGAATCCATTAGGGAAGGTATTTGTTGTTTATCATAATATTTTTTGTATAATTGTAATGAAATCATGATTTATCACATTGGGTGAAGGTTGTATCATCCTTAATAAAAAATAAACATTGTTAATGGAAACAAGTGGTTTATAGTTGTAGAAATCACATGTGATTCCACCCCAATTAGGGTTTCCTCTTTTTTAATATATAATGTTCTATTTCTGTTTGGCATTAGATTAACCTATTTTTTATGATTGGTTTTAGAATGATAATTTGACGTAATTTGATAATAATGTAATGAAGAAAATTTGGTTGGTTAAATAATTAAATAGGAATAATTATTGAATCTACTTATTCTTAAAATTTAATGGAAATAAAATTATACATGATACATTTTTAGCATGAATTTGTATTTCTCATTTTAATGTAATAAAAAATACAACATGAAGCTATAATTTGTTTTTGTTGATAATAATAAATATACATGTTAGTGGAATCATTATCTCATAATGTTTATTCAAACTAAATGTTTCTATTGATATCCTATTTAAATATGTATAGATAATAATATATTATTCCATAGGATTCTTTTTGTTGTAACCTATGATAAGTTAATTTATTAACTAAATATTTGAATGAATGTTTTGTTTGTTAAAGATAATATTTTGGGGTTAACCATTCTAATTTTCATGTAATGTATGGATTACTAGGTTTTTATGTCCTAAATGAATCATTGACTCTATTATTTGTTTTCTTTATTTTTATCTTTTCTATGAAACATTATATGATCATGGTATGGATTTGGGATTTGAATTATACTAGCATAGAGTCCCTGGACTATGGAAATAGCTGAATTTAGTGTTGGTGGGATGGATGCATGGTGATATGCATAGTGGTTTTATGGATGAAACTATGATTGATGGAATGGGTTGAATATGGGTTTTCCAATTGATATTCTAGAAGATGGATTCTTTCTTGATAATATCCTTCTTTAATGGTAGGATGTTCAGGTAAATTTTTTCCTAAATTCCATTCCTCAATTCTTGATGAAGATGGTTGTACATGGTTTGTGAATCTATTTTAGAATATCTTAGGATGATTCCTTTAATACATATAATTATTGAATAATAATTATTAATAATGTTTTTAACCTAGTAATTTTTTACTTGGATGGAATGAAAATGTTGATAATACAAGGGTACTATGGAATCAGTTTGATTAATCCTAGTGGGAATGGATATAAAATGGCGGTTAATCAAAAATGCTAAAGAATACTATTAATTAATGTATAATTAATTAATTAACATAAATTGAAAATGTAAATGAAAATAATTTAATTAATATTCTTGAATTCCTATGTTCTTATTGGATATCATGTTCTTTGTAGTGGAATTTGGGAATCAAAGAGACAATAATTAGAGTTTTCATATAACTAGGTTAATTTCCAAATTTAGTCGTGGGCTATATAATATCAATTATTAATTTGAATTCATAAGCTATCCCACCCATGTCGGTATGGAAACTGACACATAGTGGACTCTGGGTGTTTTCTCCAATATAAAGTTTGGCATGGAATGGATGGCTGGAAACCATATATTTCCTCTCTAAATTCCCATTGTACTATTATGTGATTGTATTCACAGTGTAAATATTTCCATATATATATATGTGTGCATAGGGATGTAATTTATTTTCCTTATATCATAAAAATGTATCTATATATATATTATCCATGGGATTATTATAAGTGTGTTGTGTATGGGATGATATTGTCACGAACCAGCCCGAGTCAACCCTGAACCAATCAGCTAGGCCAGCACACGGTAAGTCCCGAGGGGAATTTCCAATCCACCCGGGATGGCAAAAATTACCTAGTGTATCAATAGATTACACAAGGGAATGATTTATCCTAAATATAAACATTCAAAAAAACAGTGGAAAGAAATGGACAGACCAAAATACATTTAAATAAAAATTGAATTGAATATTATTTTTACAAGAAACTAAAATTACAACTAAACCAATAGCTCAACTGACCAAACCTGATAACCAACTAACTCCATGTGACCCCTCTAGTCACTCTCCAACACAATGATTATATGTCACCCAAGGCAATCAAATTCAATCTGAAACCTGCACAAGGCCTAAAAACAAAAAAGACTATAGGAGTGAGTATTAAAACTCAGTAGGTTATCTTGATATTCTACTCCCAATGCACATAATTTAAAATAAAAGATAGATAAATTTCATGTTTTAAATACAATATATAATGGTCTGTTTTCCAGATGAGGTCCCTTGCTAAAAAAAATTTTCCTGAAAAGAACTTTCATGTTTTATAAACAAGAATGCTAGTAAAAATTTTCAATGAGATGATTATTCAAAATGAAAATAGATTTCAAGAGGGCTGCTTTAAATAATGTACAATTTTAAATAAATCACACACACTACTGAATTTACCATACAAACACACTGTATACCAATGGTGAGTACCAAATAACCGATGAGCACAAGTCACAGGAATACCCATTGGCACTAGTTAGTTGTGAGCCACAGGTACCTCATATCTCGGTGAAATTAACCATAATAAATATCTGTTCACATTCACATGATCCACTGGTAGGGAGAATAAACATAACCTAGTGGTCCACAAAATCATAATCATCACAGTTTTTTTAGTGTTGTCATCATCAAACATACTACATGAAATAGGGGCCAAACCCCACTGGATCACTAGCATACTAGTACACGTCCAACCACCTAGATACCCAAGATTCCCTTTAGTGCTCAATCAAGTTACACATATTATCAAATGCACATTTCACATCGAAATTCCATTTCCAAACAATAAGAACACCAAAATCACACCAACATTCTTCACATTTCTTTCACGAATCAATAAACCACTAAAAAATATTTATAACAATTTCATTGAGTGTATTGAGGATTTTCATAAAAAACTCATTAGAAACACTCTTTTAAGAATAAACACACAACAAAACATTACTCAACCATACTTGGAAGCCATACAAATATTTAATAAAATCACTTCATGGTTCATATAACAATCTCAATTGATACAACACGTTATATACATGTAAAACACTCATTCTTCATTTTTAGGAAAGGCCAAACATGCCTTTAATCATTTTCTTAAAAATAACATTTGAAAAAGTTATGAATTTAAATTTTATTAATGCGGTGTATACACACCATTTACATCCACAATACACATTCATAAATCCCTTAAAACACTTAGATTACATATTAAAAACACAACCAATTTTATATGGATGTGAAATGGGCCATTTTTCGGAAACTCAGGTCAAAATATGTTGTAAACCAAAATCCTTTTGTTTGTAAAACAAACTACAAACTATAAATACATAAAATGATCCCAACCTAATTTTTTTCATGCTTCCAATGTATTTATAAATCCAATAAAATCATTTTAAGAAGCACTAGACACATAAAATCCAACCTTGCAATTTACCGAACACATGACATGCACTATTTAACAAAACAACTTATTTAAATAACTTAAAATAAGATAAAATACCATTTTCATGCCATAAATTTATTGAATCCACTGAAACATATTCTAAATACCATAATCCAATGTTCGTGAGCTCATGGAATACTTTATCAAACAAGAGGTGTGTACATTTATACCAAGACAACTATATTTATAACATACTAAGGCGTAAAACAACATTTTCACACAAAACAATTAAAAAAAGGTTTCACAGAAGAACATATCATATAAATAAGGTTATAACATCACGAGAATGATGAAACTTAATTGATAAAGGCTTGTTTAAGGGATATCATACCTCAAATCCTTGGCGTAATGGAAACACACACCCAATATCACCATCCAAGGGATTATAAACACCAAACCTACAATGACCGACCCAAAACAAACAAAAACCCCATCATTAATCATGGGATAATAGAACCCTATGTCTAACATGCCTATCACAGAATTATAAATAAAATAATGAATGGATGAGGAGGAGGAAGGAGAAAGGAGAAGGAATCTCACCTAAAAACCAAGAAAATTCATCATCTTCAATTAGATCTGCACCTTTAGAGAGAAGGGAATGGATTGGAACATCTTGGAGAGGCTAGTAATATATGTACGAACTAGGTAAAGAAGATATGAGGGAAAAAGATTACAAATTGTATGACTTGTGGATGAAACAATTTATGTTTTCAATTCTGGACATTTTGAAGAAACCAGAAAACATTCTCTATAATAAGATATTTAAAAGAGATCCAAATAGGTAAACTATATAGTGGGAGTGGGGAAAGTTATGTTGGCTTTGAATGGGAGTTTTAAGCACCAAAAAATATTTAAAAAAGGAAAAGATATAAAAGAAACAAATTATTGTTTAAGAACATGTAATGGGCCCACAGTCTGGACCAATACCTAAATTAGTAACCCAAATTCACCATGCTTATGAATTTTTAAGGGGTCCAAAAGAATATTTTAGTTTTAATATGTATGATTAGGCCAAGTGGGAAGTATAATGAATGTTTTTTTTTGAAAAATGAAGATGTTATAAAAAACAAATTTGGTTTTTAAATCTGGAAATGGGGTCATGGTTGGCCCAAATCATGAAATAGCCACCCTTTCTCCAAAAAGTCCTTACACAAGAAATGGGGAACCTGAATTAGGGTGAATAGAGATATATGAAACATTAATACTCAACATTAATCTCACCCATGCCCCATAAAAAAGGACCTGGATTTCCAATGAACTAGATCAAAAGAAAGACCTGAAAAATCGGGTGTGACAATTCTCCCCACCATTAAACCTTTCCGCCCCCTGAAAGACATATCACTTTTCAGGTTAAAGATAAACACCTATGGATTCTTTATAAATATGGTCAAGCCTCCAAATCCAATGACACACCATCAACCATTAATGTAACTAAATCCTCTTACCTCATCCAAAACACAAACTCTCAACCACTTCCTAAGAATAAACTGAAAGATCGAGTCACTACCCCCCCAACCAACCCAGAACCCGGTTGTTGGGCCTTCTACCAATGAACCCAAAAATCACCCAAACCAATGATAACACAACAAACCAAATATTCTAGTGAATTATTTAATGTACAACCCACTATTAAGAAACAACTAGAACTATATTAGTTCTCAGTAGGAAAAATAAATGAGACTTGTGGTGGGTCTCCCCACCATTAGAACCTAACTTGCAACGAACACAGAAGATTTCAACATTAACTAGAATTGGGCATCACCTACACAAGTCCACCAAAAATATAACATAACAACCTACAAACCCATGTTAATATGGTTATAATATGAACATTTAAACCACTCACTCCATAACGTAGGGTACAAGAACTGGGACAACACTTTCCGCATGGATCAAAATCCATTCCAATTGGGGTAGAGAGGGGAGGGGACCCAATCATTGGGCCATTAAACAAGAAAATAAATAGATGAAACACACAACACCCTCCATTTATGAATAGGTAATACCAAGACCACACCCGATTTACACAGGCGTTCCACATAGGGACATTGATCAGAATCCCACATCCATGATGGCATAACCATTGACATTATGTGTGGGGTACATCCACCACCCTCATTGTGAAAAGAGGATATACACATTGATTAGTAACAAAATTAGATTAGAAACTAACTTACCAAAATAGTGGAGGAAGGAGACTCATCGAGCACTCCACACGTCTGGTGATTTCTTGACTGAGTGGAAAGCTGCACTCTGAGGCCAATGGTTGGAGCCATGATTCTTGAAGAATCTACTGCACAACAGTCTGATGATAAGGAATACACCACTCAAAAAAAAACATAATTTCGCAACAAAAGAACTTCACTTGAATAGGAACTCATAGATACATATAAAAATTATGTCCCACTCTAAACGAGGGAATGAATGGACAAGGAATACAGTGAAACACATCAACATCACCGAACACAATTGTTTTGTCCAAAAAAATTATCATGACATGGAAGAACATTAAATAGATCCCAACAGCTCTCTATTCAAAAAAATAGGCTAAGGAATTTTCTTAAGTGGTGGATTTAAAATTTTAAATGAATCCTTATGTTGATCAACATGAATTATTTATAACGGAGAACTATCCATGGTCACATCACAACATCAAACACATATTTAGAAACCCAATGAACATTACTCCAAAACCGAGCCACCAACAAGATATCATCTCAAGATACAACAAAAGTATGAATTTTAGATCACAAGGAATCTTACTGAATAAACAACTCTTATAAGACATAAAATACTAGCCACATATCCATTGTTTTATAAACAAAGGCCACAATTTTTCATCTCAAAACACTTTTAAAAAAAATTACGTGGCGGGTTTCCACATTTATCAATGGTGTTTCATCATGTCTCACCCACATTCACATTTGCATGCCACCCCAGGGACCCAAACACCATGCCATATAGGCTATACTTCCTGATATCATTAAAACCATGCATGTTAGTACCCATGAAAACACCAAAGGCTAAAACAAAACAAATTCATTCCAAAAATCATGTACCTTCAAAAAGAACACCAACCACCAAGTCAAAAACCCTTTACATATTTTATAAAACAAAACACCATAATCAAGAACCATTTTCTTAAAAACCTACCCCATTTAATTTTTAAAAACTTTTAAAATTATCAAGATACTCTAAACAACCCATTTCCATTTTCTAAAATTCAACAAGGTATATTTTCATAATCTTATGTCCATTGAGACCAATTACCTTTCTTGGAAAACACCAACCTCTAAAAAAAATTCCCAAACCAATTAATCAGATTCAAACACTTTTCAACATCCCAAAATTCCCTGTTTAAAACAAAGATTCAGAATAACCTTAAAATGATTCACACATTATATACATTTTATTTCAACAAACAACATGTTTAGATTAGGAAAAATCTCTTCCCGTTCAATCATTTTAACGTCCTCCCTTTTTTTCAAAAAAACAGAAACTTCCAAAACCATTCTTATATTTAATTTATGAAAACCGATTCAAAACCCAATACATAATTTAAAACCCATTTCCATATTTTCAACATAAGTATTTTCAAAACAAAAATTCAGTAATCAAGAAAGGTCCCAGAAACCCAAAAAAGGGAACTAGTGTTGGTGGGTGACTTGACCATATAGTTGGTGGCCATATGTCAAACACAAAACCAACATAGAGAAACTTATTAGGGATATGACATGGATTTACATGGCTTTCTAGGACTTACGAGCTCACATAGGCCATTAGTCATACTCCCCTTGTCATATCCCAACACCAAACAATCAACAAGAACAAAGGACAATAATAAAACTGGAAATCTAGTGGAAACCCAATGATCAGAATGAGAAAGAGTTCATGGCGCTCTTCCTATACATACCCCTCATGTCCCAAAAATCCTACTCCATCGACCTTGACATCCACCAAATAAAAAGGGTGCTCTAAAAAATGTCTTCTATGAACCGACCTCCTTTGATACCATTTTGTCACGAACCAGCCCGAGTGGCCCCTGAACCGATCACCTTGGCCTGCACGCGACAAGTCTTAAGAGGCATTCGTAATACTATCGGGATGGTGAAAAGAACTAAGGGAATCAACAGAGTACACAATGGAATGATTTTACCAAATATAAATAATAAAATAAATAGCGGAATGAAATGGACATCCCAAAATACATTTACATAAAAATTAAACTAAACATTATTTTTACTAGAAACTAAATGTAAAACTAAACAAAAAACTCAACTGACCAAACATGATAACCGAATAACTCCATGTGACCCCTCTAGTCACTCTACAACCCAATGATCACATGTTTCCCAAGGTGATCAAACTCAATCTGAAACCTGCACAATGGCTAAAAATAGAATAATACTATAGGCGTGAGTATTAAAACTCATTAGGTTAGCTTGATATTCTATTACCAATGCACATCCTTTAAAATAAAAGAAACATAAATTCCATGTTTTAAATACAATATATAAAGGTATGTTTTGAAAATGAGTTCCCATGCTAAAAAACATTTACCAGACAAAAACATGCATGATTTATAAACAAGAATGCAAGTAACAATTTTCAAAGAGGTGAAACTTCAAAATTAATGTAGTTTTCAAGAGGGATACTTTAAATAATGTGAACTATTAAATAAATCACACAAACTAATGAATTTTCCAACCAAACACACCTTATTCCGACGGTGAGTAAAAAATAGACAATAAGCACAAGTCATGGGAACACCCCTATGAACTAGTTAGTTGTGAGCCCTAGGTACCTCATATCTCAGTGAATGTAACCCTAACAAATAACTATTCTCACGCACAGAAGCCACTAGTATGGTGCATAACCATAACATAGTGTTCCCCGAAAATCTAAATCATCATAGTTTAGTTAGTGTTTTAATCATTAAGCTTTCTATGTGAAACAGGGGCCAAACGCCATGGGATCACTAGCATACTAGTACACGTCCACCCACCTAAATACGCAGGATTCCCTTTAGTGATCAATAAAGTTACACATATTATCAAATAAACATTTCACATCAAAATTCCATTCCAAAACCATAAACACACCAAAATACCTCAAAATTTCTTCACATTTCTTTCATGAATCAATAAACCAATTAAAATTTTCATATAACAATTTCAAGGAGTGTATTGAGGCATTAAACACAAAACTCATTCAAAAAACTATTTTAATTAGAAACACACAACAAAACCACACACAACCATACATGGAAGACCTAGAAACATTTAATAAAATGATTTCAAGGTCCATAAAACAATCCCAATTGATAAAACATGGTATATACATGTAAAACACAAATTTTTATTTTTTAGGAATGGCCAAACATGCCTTTTATCTTTTTCTTAAAACTAAAATTTAACAAAGTTATGCATTTCAGTTTTATTAAGGAGGTGTATACAAACAATTTACAGTATCAAACCACATTCATAAATCCCTTAAAACACTCATGTTACATATTCAAAACACAACCATTTTCATAAGGATGTGAAATATTCCATTTTCCATCAACTCGGGTCAAAACATGTTGTAAACCAAAACCCATTTGTTTGTAAAACCAAATACAAATTATAAATCCATAAAAGGATACCTAAATAATTTTTTTCATGATGAAAATTTATTTATAAATCCAATCAAATCATTTTAATTTCACTAGACACATAAAAGACAACCATGAAATTTACCGAACACATGACATGCACTCGTTTACAAAACAACTTATTATAAACACTTAAAGGGGATAAAATACCATTTTCATGCCATAAATTTATTCAAGCTATTGAAAGAAATTCAAAATACCATAAAACAAATTCTTGAGCTTATGGAATAATTTATCAAACAAGAGGACTGTACATTTATACCAAAACAACTACATTTTAAACAAACTAAGGCATAAAACATCATTTTCACCCAAAAAAAATTAAAACCAATGTTTCACAACTGAATATATTATATAAAAACGGTTATTATCGCATGAAATGATAAAACATAAATGATAAAGGCTTGTGCAAGAGATATCCTACCTCAAATACTTGGCGTACTGGAAACACACATCCAATATCACCATCCAAGGGGTTATAAACCCTAATACAATGATGACCCACACAAAACCAAAAAAAACCCCATCAATAATCCTGGGATAATGGATCCGTAGGTGTAACATGACTAGGGGAGGGCTGAATACCAAAAATAATGAAAAGAGGAGGAAGATGAAGGAGAAAGAAGAAGGAATCTCACCTTTCCATTTTGAAAATTCATTGTCTTCCATTGGATCTGCACCATTATAGTGAAGGTAATGGCTTGGAAATTCATAGAGCGGATCCTAATATCAGGACTAACCAGTTGAAGAATATTTCTGGGAAAAATAGTACAAATTTAAAGACTTATGGATGAAATAATTTACCATCCCAATTCTGGTCGTTTTGAGGAAACCTGATATCGTTCTCCCTAATAAGATATTACAATGAGCTTAAAATAGGTAAAATAGATAATGAGAGTGGGTATATGTATGTTGGATTTGAATGGGAGGTTACAACCCTGAAAAATATTAAAAAATGGAAAATATATAATAGAAACAAATTATTGTTTTAAAAATAGAAATGGACCCACGGACGGGCCCAATACCTAAATTAGTCACACAAATTCACCCTACATAGGAATTTATAAGGGGTCCAAAAAGATATATTAGTTTTAATATGTCATTGGAGGACAAGTGGGGTGTTTAATTAATGAAAAATTTTGAACAATGAAGACGTTTCAAAAGAAAAAAATTTGGTTTTTAAACCTAGAAATGGGATCACGGTTGGCCCAAATCACGAAATAACCACACTTTCTCCAAAAACATATAAAACAATGAATGGGGAACCTGAATTAGGGTTATTAGACATAGATAAAACATTAAAACTCAACGTTAATCTGACCCAAGACCCATGAAAAATTATCGGTATTTCTAATCAACCATATCAAAACAAAGACATGAAAAACCAAGTGTGCCAATTCTCACACCATTAAACCTTTCCACCCCGGAAAAGACAAATCACTTTTCAGCTTAATGATAAACACCTATGGATTAGTTATAAATATGGTACTTCCTCCTAATAAAATGACACACCATAATCCATTAATGGAACTTAATCCTTCTACCTTAACCAAAACACCAACTCTCAACCACTTCCCATGAATCAACCGAATGATTGAGTCACTACCTCCACAACCAAACCAAGAACCCAGTTGTTGGGCCTTCTACCAATGAACCCAACAATAAACCAAACAAAAGATAACTCCTGAAAACCAATTATTATTGTGGATTATGAAATATACTCCCCACCATTAAGAAACAACTAGCAATAGATTAGTTGTCATGAGGAAAAATCAATGAGACCCGTGGTGGGTCTACCCACCATTAGAACCCAACTTGCAACGAACAAACAATAATTCATCATTAACTATATTTGGAAATAAATTTATCAAGTCCACCAAAAATATCTCATAATAACCAAAAAAACCATGTTAAGGGGTTATAACATGAACATTTAAACCACCCACTCCCAAACAGAGGGTACTAGAACCGGGCCAACACATTCAGCATGGATCAAAACCCCCACCACTAAGGATAGAGAGGGAAGGGGACCCAATCACTGGGCCACTAAAATAACAAAATAAATATATAAACCACCCCAAAACCCTCCATTTATTAATAGTTAATACCAAGACTGCACCCGATTTACACAGGCAGTCCACACATGGACATTGATCTGAATCCCACATCCATGAAGGCAAAACTGTTGACACTGTATGAGTGGTAAGTCCACCACGCTCACTATGAAAAGACGAAATACACAGTTATTAGGAACCATAATAGAATAGAAACTAACTTAACAAAATGGATGAGGCAGGATCCTAGTCAAGCACTCCACACCTCTAGATATTTCTTGACTACGTGGAAAGCTTCACTCCGAGGCCTATGGCTGGAGCCCGGATTCTTGAAGCATCTGCTGCACTGTAGTCAGGAGATAAGGAACACACCACTCAAAAAAGAAACTCACTTTCTCAACAAAACACCTTCATCAAAATATGAACTCATAGATACATATCATAATTATATCTCACTATAAACAAGGGACAAAATGGACAAGGAATACAATGAAACACATCAACATCACCGACAACAACTGAT
This sequence comes from Viscum album, assembly GCA_963277665.1. NCBI lineage: Eukaryota > Viridiplantae > Streptophyta > Magnoliopsida > Santalales > Viscaceae > Viscum > Viscum album. The sequence goes on along the minus strand of OY728136.1, from coordinate 1,082,340,765 downwards.
ATTTCCAAAATAATTATCAAGACCTGGAAGCACTTCAAATCAATTCCAAACAAATCCCTATTCCAAAAAATAGGCTTAGACATCATCCTAAGTGGTGGATTTAACATTTGAAATGAATCCTTAGTTTTATCAATAGGAAAGATTTCAAACGGAGAACTATCCACGGTCCAATCACAACATCAAATACATCTTTAGAATCCCAATGAAAATTACTCCCAAACAGAGCAACAAACAAGATCTCATATCAAGATACAACAAGAGTATGAATTATAGATCACAAGGAATCTTACTGATTAAAAAACTCTACCCAGTCATAGAAAAAACTAGTAACATAACCATTAGTTTATAAACTAAGGCCAAAATTATTCAACTCAAAAAACTTAAAAAAAAAACTAACTTGGTGGGTTTCCATATTCAACAATAGTGTTTCATCATGTCTCACCACATCCACATTTCCATGCCACCCTAGGAACCCAATCACCATTCCATATAGGCCACCCTTACAAATAACAATAAAACCATGCAGACGAGCACCCTTGAAAACACCTAAGTCTAAAACAATACAACATCATTCCAAAAATCATATACATTCTAAAGGAACATCAACTGCCAAGTCAAAAACCCATTTCATATTTCACAAAACAAACCACACTTAATCAAGAAAAAATTTCTTAAAAACATACCCCTTTTCATTTTTAACATATTTTAAAACAACCAAGCATCTCCAAACAATCCGTTCCCATTTTCTAAAATTCATAAAGGTATCTTTTCATAATTTGATGTCCATTAAGACCAATTCCCATTCTAGGAAAACACCAACCACTCAAAACCAATTTCCAAAATCTATTAATCATATTCAAAAAGTTTTTAACATCCCAAAACACCCAATTTAAAACAAATATTCAGAATCCCATTAAAATGATTCACACATTAAATACATTATATTTAAACAAACAACATGTTTATATTTGGGAAAATCCAATCCCGTTAAATCTTTCCACTTCCTCCCAATTAATTTTAACAAAAAAACAACCTTCCAAAATCATTAATATATTTAAGTTTTGAAAACTCCATTTTCCACTTTTCAAAATCAAATCCTTAACTTAAAACCCATTTCCACAATTATCACATAAGAAATCTCAAAACAAAAATTCAGAAATCAAGAAAGGTCTAGAAAACCCACAAAAGGGAACTAGTGTCGGTGGGTGACTTGACCATATGGTTGGAGGCCATATGTCAAACAGTAAACCAAAACAGATAGACTTATTAGGGCCTTGAGTTGGCTCCACATGGATTTCCAGGCCATGTGAGATCATGGAGGCCATTACTCAGACTCCGCTTGTCATATCCCAACAAAAAAATATTAACTAGAAAAATGACACTAATAAAACCGGTCATCCCCTGGAAACCCGACGATCAGAACGAGAAAGAGTTCGTGGCGCTTTTCCCACACTTACCCCCAAGTCCCAAAAATTCTACTCCATCAAACTTAAAATCCCTCAAACAACAAGGTAACTCTAAAAAAAGTTCTACCAAGAGTCAGCCTCCTTTGATACCATTTTGTCATGAACCATCCTGAGTTGACCCAGAACCGATCACCAAGGACAGTACGCGACAAGTCCCGAGAGGTGTTCCTGATCATCCCGGGATGGAAACAACTACTGAGGGCATCAAAAGTGTAAAAAATATAATTATTTAGACCAAATAAAAAAATATAACAAATAAGAAAAGTAAAATGGATAACCTAAAATACATTTTCATAAAAATTGATATGAACATTATCTTTACAGGAAACTGATAGTACAATTAAACCAAAAACTGAACTGAAAAAAACTAATAACCAAGTAACTCCATGTTACCCCTATGGTCACTCTCCAATACAATGATCAAAAGTCACCCAAGGCAATAAAACTCTATCTGAAACCTGCAAAAGGGCTAAAAACAGAAGAAGACTATAGGCGTGAGTATTAAAACTCAGTAGGTTAGCCCAATATTCCATTCCCAATTAAAAACATTTAAAATAAAAGAATCATAAAAATCAAGTATTAAATAGAAGATATTAAGGTATGTTTTCCAAATGTTGTCCCATGTTAAAATACATTTACCAGAAAAAAACAAGAATGTTTTATAAACAAGAATGCTAGTAACAATTTTCAAAGAGGTACAACGTCAAAATGAAAATAGTTTTCAAGATGGATGCTTTAAAGAATGAAAACTTTTAAATAAATCACACAAAATACTGAATTTACCAACCAAAAACACCATATGCCAACTGTGTGTAAAAAATTTCTTATGAGCACAAGTCACGAGAACACCCCTAGGCACTAGTTAGTTGTGAGCCCGAGGTACCTCGTATCTCGGTGAAAGTAACCATAATAAATATCCATTATTGTGCACATGATACAATAGTAAATAGAATACAAATAACCTAATGGTCCCCCAAAATCATCATCTTCATAGTTTAGTTAGTGTTTTCATTGTCATACTTGCTACATGAAATAGGGGTCAAACCCCATGGGATCACTAGCATACTAGTATACGTCCTCCCACCTAGATACCATAGATAACCTTTAGTTCTCAATAAAGTTACACATATTATCCAATAAACAATTCAAATAAAAATTCCATTTAAAAAACCATAAACACACCAAAATACCACAAACTTTCTTCACATTTCGTTCACGAATCAGTAATCCACTAAAAATTTTCATTGAATAATTTCATGGAATGCATTGAGGCTTTTCACATAAAACTCTTTAAAAAACACTCTTTTATGTATAAAAAGACAACTAAAACATACCCAAAAATACTTGGAAGCAGAAAAATATTTAATAAAATCATTTAAATATCCATAAAAAAAATCCCAATTAACATAACATGGTGTATGAATGTAAAACACCCATTCTTCATTTTTTGGAAATGCCAAACATGCCTTTAAAAATATTATCAAATCTAATATTTGACAAAGTTATGAATTTCAATTTTATTAAGTAGTTGTATGCACAATATATACAGCAGATAAAAAATCATAAATCCCTTAAAACACTCAAGTTATATATTCAATACACAACCATTTTCTTAAAGATGTAAAATGAGCCATTTTCTGGGAACTTGGGTCAAAACATGTTGCAAACCAAAACACTTTTGTTTGTAAAGAGAAATCCAAGTTTTAATGCCATAAAAGGATCCAAAAAAAATTTTATTCAGGTTGTCAATGTATTCATAAATCCAATCAAATAATTTTAAATTTCACTAGACACATAAAAGCCAACCAGAAAATTTACCGAACAAATGGAAAGAACTCTTTAACAAAAAAACTTATTATAATATCTTTAAAAGGGATAAAATACCATTTTCATGAAATAAATATTTTAAAGATACTTAAAAATATTCAAAATACCATAAACCAAGTGCTTGAACTCATGGAATAATTTATTAAACCAGAGGAGTGTACATTTTTACCAAAACAACAATATTTTAAACAAAATAAGGCATAAAACATCATTTTCACCCAAAACAATTAAATACAAGGATTCATAGTAGTACATATCAAATAAATAAGGTCATAACATAATTATAATTATTAAAATTAAATGATAGTCTTTTTTCATGGAATATCCTACCTCAAATCCTCGGCGTAATGGAAACGCACACCGAATATCACAATCTGAGGGTTTAAAAACACTAAACCTATGAGGTACATCCCCAAACTAATATAAACCCCATAGAAAATCAAGGTATAATAGAACCATAGGTCCAACATGACTATGTGATAATAGAAAACCAAATATAATTAAAGGAGGATGAAGAGGAAGGATAAAGTATAAGTAATCTCACCTTGCTACATAGAAAACATTTCGTCTTCCATTAGATCTGCCCCTAGAGATGATGGAATGGATTGGAATGTCTTGGAGAGACTCCTGTGATCTGTACTAACCAGGGCAAGAGAGAAAAGGAGTATAAATTTAATGACTTATGTATGAAACAATTTACCTTTTCAATTCATAACGTTATGAAGAAACCAAAGAACTTTCGCCCTTATAAGCGATTCAAATGTAGTCTAAATTGGTAAACACGATGATGGGGGTGGGGCTAGGTATGTTTACTTCAAATGGATGGGTTAATCACCTAAATATATTAAAAAATGAAAATGATCTAAAAGAATGAAATTATTGTTTTAAAAATGGAAATGAGACCTCGGTCTGGCCCAATACTAAAATTAGTATCCCAAATTGACCATGAGTAGAGATTAATAAGGTGTCCAAAACGATATGGTAGTTTTAATATGTCCGTGGAGGTCATGTGGGAAGTATAATGAATGAAAAATGTTGAAAAATGAAGAGATTATAAATGAAACAAATTTGGTTTTTAAATATGGAAATGTGCACACAATTGGCCCAAATCAGGAAATAACCACCCTTTCTCCAAAAACTACTAACACAAGAAATGGGGAACTGAAATTAAGGTGATTATACATTTATGAAACTAAAAAACACAACATTAATCTCACTTAAGACCCATGAAAATAGATCATGATTTTTAATGAACCTGATCAAAACAAAGATAGGAAAAACCGGGTGTGGCACATATTGAATGAGATATTACAAATGATATAAAAGATTTGGTGGCTTCATGAAAATATATGATTAATATTTTAAGATTTTATGAGGTGATGTGATGAATTATGTAAAAGATATATTATGATATTATTTTATGTAGGTAATTTAGTTAAATATATTTTAATCAAGGAATCTTTAGATTGTCTTACTTTTGGAGAGATATAGACTATGACATTTGACATTCATGTAGTGCAACAAACTAATGGGTAAGTGGTAATGGAGTACCATATTTTGATATAATATTATATGTTCACTTGAATGAAATACTTGGTGAGATATAATTATTGTTAGTAATGGAACATAGAAACTCTTTCTAGGTGATGAGTTAGCTTCACTTTTTTTTCTCTGGGCTTTATCCTGCATTAGTTAAATTTTTAATGAGGGGATCTATGGTGGATCATAAAAAGTACAAATGTTATAATTAGACTATATATATATATTATATTACATAGGATAATTTTGGAGTTTGGGATATAAATTCTTACCTGATGGATTGTTTAATAGTAGTTTCTAAATTTTAGATCAATGTCGAGGAATATATTTTTTAATTGTATCTTTCTAATAGTTGATGAGTTGTATGATATTAAATACATGTATCTGGGATAAATTACTTTTATATAGAGTAGGTTTTATTGGGGTTTTATATCTTTTGTTTCATTTATCTTATCTTAGAGGTTAATTCTTCTTATCGGTGTGTAAGACGAACCCTTAATGTGTATTGACAACCTATGGCCTATTAGAGGACAGTTTCATGCACCATTATCTCAATTATTTAATTAAAATCCCAAGAAGGGTACCTTAGGGGGAGTTTTTTATCAAGTAACATAAATCTATAATAAATGTAAATAACCTACTTATTTACACAAGAATCATAATTATTATTTCATTTGGTATAAGTTCATTTTTGGGGTTAAAAACATGTTTTTTTCTAAAAGCTGTTTTTAGGCATACAATTTGTTTTTATTTAAGTAGATTAGATAAATATTTATTAATTTGTTAGTTTAATTTAAATTATATATTTTATATTAAATGATTTATTTTAATGTTAATTTAATGTTTTTTACAATGCATTGAGTGGTAGTAAATTTAATTTTATGCATAAAAGTGCATTTATCTAAAATAGGGTTTCATTGTTTTTTTGATCTTATTTAAATTTAAATTACTCAAATTATAGAAATTAGTTATAAAAATTATTAATTTTATATTTTGAATAAATATTATTATTATAATTTAATAAGGTTAACTTATTTTTTCCCATACATGGAATATTAAAAATAGTAAAATTATGTTATCATAAGTAAGGATACAGCATGTTTACTGGAGGTGTAAAACTAAGATATAAGGGTAAGAATTCCACAGAAAACACGTAAAATTATTTTTAGTTAAATGTATATCAACTATATACTTATTTTTTGAGTGTCTTTTAAAATAAATTGACCATATATTATTGAAATATTTTATGTTATTGGATGTGTGTCTCTCCCCTCACTAATAAAAGGGAACATATTCTCCTCACATATTCACACATTTTTAATTTCATATCTCAAAAATTCCATATAATAAAATCTTACAAGATTCATTACCATCATCATAGAATATCTTTTTCCCCAAAGGTAAATTTTCTAAGGCATAAGGTGTAAGCCAAAGGAGTTGTCTCATGAAAGAGTTATAAATTGTGACCATGGTCTTTCAATTTTTTCTTATTAATCCTTTTTAAACATATTTTTCCTATTATATCATGATTAATATTGTTACAGAAATATATTGATATTTTATTATGATTTTATCATAACCATTTTTCATAGCTTATCCATATAATGATAAATAAAATTATGACTCATATGTACGTGTGGACTACCACCTACACGTAACAATATAATTAATTTTCCATCACCATCCTTCATGGTGAGTTATTATTAATGATTTAATTTTTATAAATTATATTTATGAAATTATTTTTCTTTAGAATTGTGATATATTATCTACCTTCTAAACGTCCCAACTTTTAAAAAATGATAATTTCACCCAAGTGTACGTGCAAACAACCACCTCTATGAGGTGATGTGATACATTATTAATTAAAACATAAATTTTTTTGTTAAAAATGAAATATTTTATGAATATATATAATATTTATTATATAATAATGACTCAATAAAAGTTAATTATTATTCAACTTTATTTTTTCCATTAATTGAAATGTGAAAACCTCACTCATTTGTACATATGAATTACCGTCACCATGAAGTGATGTAATTCATTTTTCATCACCACTTTATATAAATGGTTATAAATTTATTTATAATTAATATATAAGATATTTATATAATTATATCCATTTTAAAATTATTAACCTATAATCAAATTCCAATTACCATAACTTCCACACTTAAACATACATGTTTAATGAAAAAGTTATCACCATGAAATTAGTATTTAAATAAATATTTATTCATAAAAATGTGTCAATATGTTATAAGTGAATCATAAATAAAATTATAAGTACTAATTTTTTGGTTTATAATTATAAACAATTTAATTTTATTAAAGCGTTGGTAAAAGTTATTATATAGGAAGTGGAACATGAGTTAAGCGTTCTTCATCTCAATATTATCTCATTTATTCATATTTGATGTTAAATAATTATTTATGTTTATGAGGTGTATAAACTACTGCATTTTCATTTTATATAACCATACCTTTTTTAGATTATATTATTTGAGGTTATAATTCAAAATATTTCATTAAATGTGTTTTGATTCAAAAGATATCACTGTGGTAAGGGTTTTATGTTACAATCCCATATTTTACTAGTATTATTTGTGTATAAATTTTCATGAAGAAATTAAATGATATATATTCCAAAAAAATATTTATTTTATTATCATAAACTTATTTCTTTATATTATATTTTTTTCTTTAATTTTATTAAATTAGGTACTTAAGAATTTAACATATTTTTAAAGGAAACCTCAATTTGTTTCTCCCCTTGGTGAGGAATGTTTCAACCATGTCACAATTTTCATTAAAATGTCTTCAAGACTGTTTTTAATAATCTCTAAATATTTTTGAAAGTAATTTTAGCACATTTTTACCTTTAAATAAAAAAATTAATAGAATCTTCTAGTAATTTTTTAAATGATTTATTTTTTGAAATTTTACTATAATGTGAAAACAGTCATTATTTTTACGCACATCAGATGAACAAAATTTTTTTTATTGTAAGTTATAATCTTAACATTAAAGTTTCTTTTATATTTTTATATTCTATTTTAAAAGAAAAATTTCTCTTCATTTATTTGGGAAATACTTAGGGTTTTAAGAAGTTATTTTGAATTTAAATGTTCATTTTTCTCATGAAATGTTGTTGCGAGCTTTTAAATTTATTTTCATCTATAAAAACATCTATTGATATTAATATTCCATACTAGGGATATGTTTCATTGTTACAATATTTAATCATTCTATGGTATTTTTGTGATTATGATAATTATATATTTATGGAACATGTGTTCTTTTCTAATTTTTATGAATTGATATAATGATAATTTTTTTCATGATCATGTATCAGACATACGGAAGGATTATGATTTTGTGATTGGCGGGTTCATTATAATCCAACAATGACTTAGTTAAAGATTAATATTTTATGACCTAAAATGGTAGTAGAGAAGTTATCTATAATAAAAAAACACTATCAATGAAATATCCATTTTTATGTTTATTTCATATAGTATAGATCATATAAAATTACTTAAAGAAAAAAAAATAAAAACATCATAAATGAAGAATTAATGAAATAACTGTTATTTCTAGATGTTAATGAACATATTCCCTTAAAATAGTTACATAGACATAGGAATAGTAATGTGAACCTTATGAATAATAAATTTTCTTATAGAATAGTAACCTCACTAATGAAAGTATAAATAAATTTTTTCCATATTATAAATGAAATTACGATATAATTATATCATAGTGTTTGTAAATGAATATTTTAAAAATTAATATTTAACTGTTGGTATTTTTATAAGTCATAAATATTTAACTATAATATTATAATTAATAACATAAATAATTTTCATAAAATTTATTCATAAATTAGTATTTTTCTATCTTATTATTTTAGGAAAACATAATGAGAGCTTAGTTAATTTTTGATATGTTTATAAAATCAATTTTAATTTTATTACTGTATTTTTAGAATAAATAATGATTTTATTAAAAAAATAAATTTATCATGTTTAGAAAATTATTTTAATTAAATGGAGTTAATTTTAGAAATATAAATGTCAAAAAATCATTAGGGTGAATTTTTTGGTGTTTTTTTGAAATACATGATTTTGTAGTGAATAATAAAATATGATAATTTACAGTATAAAAACATTATATGCTAAATACACTATTCCATGAGTCATGGATGATGTATGAAACATTTTTTCAAACTAAAATGCACTTATTAATTTATTTTTTCACAATAATCAAAACTATTTCTTATCTAAAAAAATTATAATATAATGAATAAAGTAATGTAAATCACCACTCTCCTTCGTTATAAACACCACCCCTCACGACCAATTCCCCTATCAGTTATAAAACATGATGATTTTAAGAATTATTAAAAAAATATTCTTACCAAGTATCTACCCACTTCAAGGATATATTTGTCTTTCCAAATTACCAAAACCCCTTCCCTTAAGGAGGTTCTCAAGGAGGATAATTCAAGAGATAAATGCTCTTCCATTTTCTTTTAATTTCGTTCCAATTTATTTTCTTTTCCTATCCTCACCTCACATACTCTGTAAAAATGATCATGATAACTATAGTATCCTATATATAATATAATTATATATTTTTAATGTAATATCCATTATCAATATTCATACCCATCTCTATTTTATTTTAGAAATTAAATCATCATCTGAGATGCGCCGATTTACAATCTTCGTAGATGAAGAACTTTCATTCATTAATTTATGGTTAAATAATTTTAATGAAACCATATTTATGGTGAAAAAATATTATATAATATATATTATGTGTCATATAAGGTTTTGTAACCATTGTATATACAAAATAGTAAATAATTGATCAAAACAAGTCCATTGTGATCGAAAAAACACTAAAATTAAGATAAATGATTATCATTAGCATGTTATCTAATGATCCAAACTCATATATAGTAATAAAATAATACATAATATAAATTAAACTTATTTTTTTATTAATAAAATTTAATTCTAATTTTGTAGAGTAATACCCATTTCTCATGAACTTCATTATTTGTATACAAGTATATGAATCCTGAAAACCAAAGAAACGAATGCTCCTAAGAAAACAAATTTTATCTTATAACGCATAAAAAGGTTATAAATTAACTTGAAAATTTTAGAATAAATAAAATACATGTAGAATAGTTTTTTAATTAATTAATTAATTATTTTATTTTATTTTATTTTCAAGTATGTTAAGGTCAATTTCATAACAAATTTAGACATAAGGTATGAGTTTTCTTCCCAAATCTCCAATTTCCATTAGGTTACTCTTATTATCTCTTTACCCAAATTAAATTCTTTATTTTTCATGTTTACTCATCATATATGAAATTTTATTGTTCAATATATATGTACCAATCACAATCCTTATTTATTTTATGATGTGTTACATGTTTTAAAGAATATTTCTCAAATTATTCCCGATAAACAAGCCTATTTCAAGGAAACTTCCCAAATTAATACTTAGTTTTAAGATAACTTTATAAGATATTTTAAGCCACCTTTATTTTTTTAAAATAATTAATTTTATTAATAAAAATCATTATTTTTTTACTTCTAGTTTTATACAAGGATTTTTTCAAAAGAACTCTTCTGTGAAAAGTAAAAGAGTAATTCTCTCAAGTATTACTAAATGATTTTATTTGAGTATTTACGTATATTTAAAAACTATTATTGATTGTTAATTTTAATTTGGATTAATATTTTATGATGTCATTTACCATATTTTTTGAATTTTTTATGATTAGTTTGACTATGGATGGGCTATCTTGATACCGTTCATTATAGTACTCTGAATGGTTAGTGTTTTTGATTATTAATTGGGGAATGTTATTTAAATTTAATATATTAGTTTCAATATAAATTTATAAGTTCATTATTTTTATCCCAATTCATATTAGGTATTTATTGGACTTAGTAAGTGATTGGAGGGGCCCTATATATCCCCTTGATACATCATTAGGTCCCATGAGACAAACTAGCCACAATTTTTACCCATTATGTATGGTTTTATGGATGAGGCCTTGAAGGTATGTCTATGATTTCCACCATCATGCATTACCTCATTATGAAGCTATTAAGTGTTTTTACATGTGATTAATCAACTAGTATAATATGAATGGTTATATATTCTTATGGAATTATCAGTTTTTAATACTAATCAATTTATGCTGAAGATTACTTTTAATAGAATGTGGGCTTTTAGTTATTGACCATGATTTATATTTTTTCATATTATTTATTATATACCATTACTAATAATTTATGCTAACCCCTTTCTTATGTTTTATTTTTCCAAGGATGAACATATATATATTAATAATTACTTGTGATGATAATAAAGAATTTTATTAGTGTTTCCAATATAGTAACTATGATTTACATATTTTCAATTTGTAACAAAACTAATATGTATGTATATGGTTTTCCAATGCTACATAACTATTTTTTCCATAGGGATACTACTTAATTTTTTATTCTACAATGTAATAAAATACTGCACCAGATCTGGGAAAATGTGGTCAGGGTCATTATAGATGGTATTAGAGGATGTTTAGTAGAATCCTAATAAACTATATTTAGAAAACATAAATTAGGGAACACAACCATAAGATATTCTTGGAGGATAAGAATATATAAACATCATATAATTTTGGTAATGTAGAGATTATGTGGATCTCTATGGAAATAAATCTATGTTTGGATACTACAAGTGGATGTGGTTTTGGCGTAGATTTACCTAGGGGTAATAACTTTGACAATGTGTCTAGAGCCTAAATCGGGTTCACATGGTACATAAAAGTATTCATTAATGTGCATCTACTTTGACACTCATGGGGGATATGCTTACAATAATTCACATTTTCATTAAAATCCATTATTTTGGATTTAAATTTAAATATTTACCAAAGAAACAATACTTATGATTATGAGATTAGACATGCATAAAATTTAAATTTAGTGTTTTGATAGTTCGATATTATATATTATGAATCATAACATAATTTAGTGTATTCCATTATTTATAATTGGAACCTAGTTGAAGGAATGGAAACCACATAAATTCACATATCCCTAGTAGGGATTTCCTCCTATGAATGATAATGATGTCGATATTGGATCTGTGACTAATGCTGAGAAACTTATAAATATAATTGGATAACTCACTTAGGTTATGAACAATAACCATACAAATTTAGAGGAATCTGATCACCAACATGGAGGAGCTATGTTAGACTGCATTATGTGACTACATCCTCCATCATTAAATTCGACTAAAATCCCATTTATAGCAGATCAGTGGATATGTTCCATGGAGAAGATATTTATCACTATGGGATGTAATAAAATAGAGAAGGTTATCAAGGTAGTTTATCTTCTCTTAGGATATGTGGATTAGTGGTGGTTGATAATTCAAAAACAAAATGGTGGGGGATGAAATCTAAAATATGGGGTGGAATGATTTAAAAAAACTCTTAGAAAAACATTTTCCTCGTGAATAAAAAGTAGACATGGAGAGGAAATTATTGAGACTAATACATAAAATGTGTGAAATGGATTCCAATTATTAAGCTAACATTGAATGATTTAAAAGGCAGTTTTTAGATTACATAAATAATCCAAGGAGCAAGGTTGGTCAATTCTTTGATGGTTTATTTCCGTTCTTCCAAAGGGATCTCGTCTCCTAAAATTTGTCATCATATGAAAATATAGTCTCATGTGCTATCATGTAAGAAAAAGAAATCTCTATTTCTTATGTCTTTAAAGGAATGTAAGTGAAGAAGAACGATTATGAACACTATGGAAAAGGAAATTTGTAAAATGGGAATAAGGGGAGAATTGATTTTCCTAACTATGATTATTGGGGGAAGATACACCCACATACATTCCTAAAGGGTATGGGTGTATATTATATGTTTGGAGGAAAATGAAACTAAGACTATTATTTTAAGAGAAATAATGAATCTACTGACTTTCAATGATTCAATTTCAATTATATGGGGAATTATACAAATTATTTTCCTAAGTATCATGGAAAATTTCTCTAATTAAGGATAATAGAGAAAGGAAAAACTTATGTGGTCACAACTGCTGAGGTTTATATTCCTAATGATATGGTGTAAGATACATAAATAATTTCCTCAAACAAAGCTAATTATTTATTTGATTCTATATCATCACATTTTTATATATCTTCCTAATTTTCCAGGATATTATACAATTCCATTTTGATTTAACAAATAATTTGTTAGTCAAATATTCTATGGGAAGTATCATTACATTAAATATGTGTCAGTATATCCCCTTTAAGGCACATATACATGATTTAGTTTCTAAAATTATCATCATACCCATGATTTATTTTGACATAACACACGGTATGGATTGGATTTAAAATTATGATGTGAAAATCTATTACAAGAATAAGGATGTAACAATTTTTGGGAATGATGTTGAATCCCTTATCTTTAAAGTAGAAACCTAACCATCTGAATCTTATCTAGATCTTCCCTTAGTATCTCACTAAATGTATTTATTGGGGAGGATGGGAATTCAATATCTTTGGGTGAGGTAAAAAATATTCAAATTGATGACGTACCTATTGTGAAAAAATAAATCGATGTATTTATAGATGATTTACTTAGACATCATCTAGAGCGGGAACTTTAGTTAACTATTGATTTAATTCATAGTTCAATACCTATATCAAATACTCCTTATAGAATCTAAATTGGGGAATTTTAAGAACTAAAGAATAAACTAGAGGAATTCAATGTTTAATGGTTTATTCTCCCTATTGTTTCTCCATGAGGATAAAATTTTCTCTTTGTCAAGATGAAAGAAGGACCCATGAGGCCGTGCAGTGATTATAGAGAAATCAATACTATTTCCATAAATAAAAATTACCCCTACCTTGAATTCATTATTTATATTATGAAATTAATGGAGCTCAATAATTTTAAAACATTGACCTTGGATTTTGATATCATCAGTTTCATTTGAGGAATGATGATATTCCAAAGACAGTGTTTCGAACAAGGTATGGGAATTACGAGTTTACAGAAATTTCTTTTGTATTGACCAACACACCCTATGTTTTCATGGATCTAATGAATTATATTTTCAAGGAATAATTTTAATGATTTTTTTGTGGTATTTATTGATGATATCATGTTATACTACAAATTCTACGAAGATCATGAGAATCACTTATGCATTGTTCTAAAAACTCGTGAAGGAACAAGTTATATGGGAAGTTTAGTAAGTGTAAATTATCAGTTAAAATTGATTATTTTATTGACCACATTGTCTTTAAGTATGAAATATTAGTTGATCTTGTAAAGATTAAGGTTTTATAGGAATTTACTACAACAACTAACATAACTGAGGTACATAGTTTTATTGGGTTAGCAGGTTCTTATCAACGTTTCATTTAGAACATCACCCGATTAGCTAACCCATTAATCAAGCTTGATCATAAATGTGTTATTTTCATATTGAAAAAATATATTGAAGAATGTTTTGATGAATTAAAGAAAATATTGGTGAATTATCAAATCCCGACTTTTCTATTGGGATATGGTGTTTTATGATTTACAATGATGCATCAAAGAAAGGACTTGGCTGTGTAATTATGAAGAATGAAAGAATTTTTGTTTATGCATCAATGTAGTTATAAATTCATGAACAGAACTATAAAACTCATGATCCTGAGTTCCTAGTTATAATTACTCCTCTAAAGATAAGGATACTCTATATCTATGTTGAAATATGTTATATATATATATAAACATCACAAGATATATAAATACATATTCTCATAGAAAGATATCAATGTGTGGAAAAGGTGATGACTCGAGCTACTCAAGGATTATGATTGTTCAATAAACTACCACCCAGGGAATGAATATACAGAATCAAATGATTTGAGAAGGAAGGATCATAGAGTTTAGAACAAAATGAGCATTAAAAATGATCATGTGTATATGGATCTAGATATGATGGATATGGGAATTATCAACGAAGGTGAAATAGCCTTACTTTTTTAACTAGTTTCCCAACCATATTTATTAGAATGAATTAAATTTCTCATTGTATTGATGTGAATATTCAAAATAACATTAAATCTTTGAATGGTGGGATGTTTCTAGACATTATGTGTGAGGAGGGAATTCTAAAAGTTTGGAGGAGGTTTTTTATACCCTTTATAACTAATCTAAAAAATGAGTTATTGAATGATTTTCATAGCTCTAATTCCTCTATACATCCTAGTTTCACTTAGATGTATTAAGACCTGAAGGAATATTTTTGGTGGGAAAATATGAACCAGGAAATTGCTGATTATGTATCAAGATGTTTAGTATGTCAGCAAGTGAAGGTTTAAAGACAATATCCTATATCTGTCTTGAAACCCCTACCTATATGTACATTTAAATGGGATGACATTACTATGAATTTCATTAATGGATTACCAAAACCCCCATAAAAAATGATGTAATATGGGTGAATGTTGATCAATTTACGATATATGAAAACTTCTTTTCTTTAAGAGAGGATTTTCCACTGGATCACCTTGCAAGAATCTATATTAATGATGCTGTTAGACTTCATAGAGTTAAATTTTTTTATCCTGATCCAAAATTTACATTGAAATTATGGAAATGTCTCTAGAAAGCATTAGATATTAATCTTCATTTGAGTACTACTTATCACCGTCAATCTGAGATGCATTCAGAAAGGATGATCCAAACATTAGAGTAAATCTTGAGATTATTCTCATATGAATTTCAAGGTATGTGGGAATAATATTAACCTTTAATATAGTTTTTACTTTAATAGCTTAAATTAATGTATTTAAATGGCACCATATGAAGCATTGTATGGAAAGAGTTTTCATACGACAACTTAGTGGCATGAGGTAGGTGAAAGGAAGGTTGTAGGACCATAGCTTATGGATGAAACAAGAATGAAGGTAAATACTATTCAAACCCATATCAAAGAAACCCGAAGTAAAAAATAGATACACCGATAGTCAATGGAAGTATTTTTAATTTCATGTGGGAAACCATATTTTCATGAATGTATCCCCATGGAAGGGTGTTATATGATTTGGGAGGAAAGGGAAATTGGGCCCTAGGTATATTGGTCCTTTTAAATTTCTAAAGAGAATCATAGTTGTGATTTGTCATTTGGAAATACCTCCCAGATTTTCTAAGGTACACAAGGTGTTCCACATATCATAGTGATGTATGTACATGAAGAACCCAACACATGTACTCACATATGAAGGAATAGAATTGGAACCTGAATTATATTAAAGTGAAGAGACTATTCGGATTCTGGAAACTAAAGAACAAGTGTAAAGGAATCATACAAATCAAATGGTAAATTTACCATGTAAAAAACATAAAATTGAACAGGCGATGTGTGAGCATGAGGATATTATGAAGAAGAAATACCAAAATCATTTTATGGGGTGAAAATCTAGAAATTTTGGGGATGAAATTTTTATAGGAGGAGAGAATGTAAAGTCAAAGAGCACTATCAATATAATTACCCTTCTTATTATTATTTCATATAGTATAGATCATATAAAATGCATTATAAAACATAATACAAATAACATAAATGAATAATGAATGAAATCAGAGGTATTTCTAGAACATAAGGAACCTATACTGATGAAATATTAACTTGCCCTTAGGAATTGTAATGTGACCTCTATGAATATTAAACTAACCAACATAATAGTAACCTCACTAATGAATGTATAAATAAAATTTTTCCATATCATAAATGAAATATGATATAATTATACCATAGTGTAGGTAAAGGAATATTTTAAAAATTAATATTTAGGTTTAGCTATTTTTGTAATTTCATAAATATTTATTTACAAAATTATAATTAATAAAATGATTAATTTTCAATGAAATTATTTATAAATCAATATTTTATATATTATGATTTTTGAATAAGTATATAATACATTAGTTAATTTTTTAATGTGTTATAAAAGTAGCTATAAAATTAAAATTGTATTTTTTTGAGTAAATAATTATTTTAATTTAAAATTTAATTTTTAATAATTTAAATTAAAATTAATAAAATGGAGTTATTTTTTGAATTTTACATGTTGAAAAATGGTTGCGATAATTTTATTACAGATTTAATGAAATACATGAATTTTTAGTGAATAGTATAATACAATAATTTATGGTATAAATAAATTATATGTTAAATATACTATTACATGAGTCATTGATGATATAGGAAACCTCGGTTCTAACTACCATGTATTTATTAATATATTTAGTTGTTATAAAGAAAAATATTTCTTTTCTTGACCAAAATAATAAAATAATGAATAAAATAATGAGAAATCACCCCTCCCTTCCACTATAAATACCACCACTCACCACCACTTCTCCACACACCTATAAGCCTTAAATAATGTCCAAATTATTCCAAAATCATATTACCTAGACTCTCCCCACATCTAAGAGTTCTTGGTCTTTACAAAATAAAAAACACCTTCCCTTAATGAGGTTCTGATGGAGGATAATACAAGAGTTAAATCCACTTCCTTTTTATTTTAATTTCATTTTAATTTATTTTCTTTTCTTATCCTCTCCACGCCTCATCTATCAAATTGATAATGGTAACTCCACAATAATATATATACATGAATGATATCATGTTAATTTAATATCCATTATCAATCTATTTAACCTCCCAATATTTTATTTAAAAAATGAAATTATCGTCCAGGAGGTGCCGATTTACAACCTTCATGGACAAAAAACATTAATTAATTAATTTCTCTTTTAATGAGGGTAATTAAACCTATTTTATCCTGATTTTGAAATAATTATTGTTCTTCATGTGAGTTTTTGTAACCAATTTATATACACAATATTAAATAATAGAACAACACTTGTGTATTGTAATCGAAAATCCATAAAAATTAAGCTAAACGATTATCATTAACATGTAATCTATTGATTCATCCACATATATGGGAAAATAATAATAAATAATAGCAATATAAATTTTGGTTGTTCATTAATAACATGTAATTACAATTAATTATAACTATACCCATTTTTATGAACTTCATTACTCATATATAAGTATACAAATCGTGAAAACAATTAAATGAATGCTCCAAAGAAATAATATTGTATCTTATAACTCATAAAAAGACCATAAATTTACTTAATAATATTATAATAAATAAAATAAATGTATCATAGGTTATTAATTAATTAATTAATTAATGTAATTAATTTGATTATTCAGGATGTTAAAGTCAAGTGCAGAATACATTTAGACATAAATTAAGAGTTTTCTACCCAAAGCACGAATTTATTTCAGGCTACAATTTTTATTTCTTTACCCAAATTAAATTAATAATTAATCTTATGTACTCTTAATAAATTATATGTGATTTTACTATATATGTATATAATAATAAAACTCATCATTTATTTATTTTGGTTATTTAGATGTTATAGAGGATCTTCCTCAAATTCTTCCCAACAAACATGCCCGATTCAAGGGAACTTATCTAATTATCAATTATTTTAAAGTTCACCCTATATTAAATTCTCAGCCACCATTTTTTATAAAATAACTCATTCTATTATAAAGAATCTATATTAGTTCAATTTTATTTATATACAATTATTTTCCAGTATAAATCATCTTTGTAAAGAAAAAGACTAATTCTCTCAAGTATTAATCGATGAATTTATAAGAGTATTTCCATCTATTTCAACACTCTTATTGATTATTATGATTAGTTTGGATTAATATTATATGATTTCGTATACAATATTATATTTAATTAATTATTATTATTTTGATTCTGGATGTTCTATCTTGATACAATTCACCATATTACTCATAATGGTTAGGGATTTTGTTTACTGATTGGGGAAAGTTACTTACATTTCATATGTTAGTTTTAATGTGAATGTATATGTTGATTATGTTTTTCTGATTTCATATGAGGAATGAATTGGACTTATTATGTGATTGGTGGGTCCTTTGATATCCTCTATATGCATCATTGGGTCTCATTAGAGAAACTAGCCTTGGGCATTACCCATTATGCATGGTGTTTGGGCCAAGGCCTTGATGGTATAATTATGATGTCCGTCATTTTGTGTTACCTCATTATGAAGCTAATTATTTTTTTACATGTGATTATTATAGTAGTAAAATATCCATGGTTATGTTTTATTATGGTTTTATCATTTTTTAATTCTTTCCATTTTATTCTCAAGTTTACATTGAATGGAATGGGTAATTTTATTTATTCACCACACTTTATATTTTATCTTCAGTTTTTTACTTGCTATTACTGAGTATCTAATATCACCAATTTATTATGTTTTGTTTTCCCCCTAGATGCAAAGATATATATTAAAAATTTGTTTCAATTATAATCTAGAAGTTTATTGGTGTTTCGAATATAGTTACTCTATGGAACTTCATTTCAAGTTGTAATGAAACTACTGTGTATGCATCTAGATTTCTAATGCCACTAAACTATTTATTCTCTCCTGATATGAAATTTCTGTTCATATTAAAATTTAATAAAATAATGCACTAGCTTTGGGAATATAGGTTTAGGGTTTTTATATTTTCCCAACCCCAAAATAGGTTACTTGGGACATTATACCCTACCAAAAAAGAGTGTATAAATTAGGTTATAACAATAATAAAAGAGGGTATATAAGAGGTTTTCCTAATATCAAATAAGGATCCATGGGAGGTTGTTCCATGACCAAATTTGATTACATGGGAGGTTATCCCAGTCCCAAATGAGGGTACCTGAGAGGTTGTCTCTATCATTAATTAGGAATAAAAGTGGTTAGTCCAAGATTAACACATAATGAATGTTTTTTGGGTATTCTGGAAATATTATTTCTATTATTTTGATAATTCCACAAATTATTCATCTCTCCTATGAAATTTTCATATTCCAATGTTATATTCTCAAGGAACACGACCTATGATTATATTATTATTCATGTCTTATGATTTTACATTGTTTATATTAGGCCTAATGGTTATGATATATTGCTTATGAATTTTAAATATTTATCTCATGTTCCCATACCTTTATTCATATAATTTTATCACATGTGATTATTGTCTGAAATCTCCCTTATTTTACATTACAAAGTTTATGAGACCAGACTTTGTTATTTTTCACTTTCCCCAAGATATGAATAATGGTTTTATCTATGATATGTCTATAAAGGGCTCTAATTGTGAAGAAAAATGTGAGAGATGATGTTGATCTTTTAAATATCAATTCATTTTATGTATTTGTTTCTAAAGACCCAAATACTTTATGGACCACATGTGTGAATATTTGTCACATGTTCTTAATATTCATGAAAAATGATATAATAAATATTTATGCAAATTTTGAGTCACCAAAGAAGGTATCAAAGGATGGTTTAGTTATTTTTATATATTTGGATTAAAAAAATTATTTAGAACCCTTTAGGATAAGTCAATGTACAACATGACATCGAATGTTTATGAAAATAATGGAGTGTAGTTTTCCTAAAAATTGAATCCCTGTATGGATATTGGAAATCAATTGTGGGTGTGGCATAGATACACCAAGTGTGAGAAACTCTAAATGGGGTGATTCCTGTATTAAGCCAATAATCGCCAATTTATGATGATTTTTCCTATATCTACACATCTAGAGAGACACTCCTGTGGGATAGGATTATGTTAATTCACATGTTATTTATTATCCATTATCAGGGACGACGACCATGGGTGAGGTATGTTAAACCAATAGTTTCATAGATTGAAAATACAGTTCCATGATTTATATCTTCTATAAATATTTTTAATAATTATATCATTTCCCACTCTTATTATTGTCTCTCTCATTGTGTTTTTTGGTTTTAGTAAATGGATATAACTAAGAGTAATAATGTTCATACTGAATTTAATAGATTATATGACTATCCTCATTATCAACTAAATGGAATTGGATATGTAATGTGAAATATTCTTGTCATATCTAATAAAAAAATATCAATATATGATTTAAAAAATGAATATATTTGACTATCTAAATTAACCAAATAAATTAAAATCAATGTTATATAGAGACCATTGGTAGAAATAACATTCTTATTCTTACATGTCAATAATTTTAAAGAAGCACCCATGGGAGTATCACACACGAATGGGAATATTTTTTCAATGTGGAAAACATAGACATATAAAGAGTAATCTTGAATGAAAAATATGAAGTGTGGTTAATAAAATGTGTGGTGATAATGGTGTCAATAAGGTGTCATTGGTGGATAAATGTTTTAAATTTTTGTTTTATATGGATTATGAAAATCTATCTTATAGTGAGAAAACTATATAAGAGAAATAGAAAGTCATTCATGTAATGGTTTTATTGATGATTATAAAGAGACTATGAGAGAAATAGAATATTAATAAATTATTTATAAATTATTTATTATGTAATATTTGGGAAATAATATTAATTAATATTTTTAAATCTTTTTAAATTATTGATATTTCATATTATATGAAGTTATAATTAATGAATAAGTTGATGAATCCTATTGATGGTTTAAAAGTTAAGTGAAATGCTCGGTTTTTGTGTGTATTTAGATTCATGATTTATGTTTTATCAATGTTTTATCAATGATTTTGTGGTTATAAGAATAATAAAACAACTAAATATCTTTTTGGTAGTATTTTGTTAAAGATTTACATGCATACATTTAATGTTACTGAAAATCAAGAAAATTGATTTAGATGTAACATGATATTATTCAAAAGTATATTATTTAAGGATAAGTAACCCTTAAAATATGTCTAATAATGAGAGAATGTTGTTTATTGAGATAAATAGATGAATGAAAATTTTAAATTAAATTCGATAGTGTTGGTGGTATCGTAACTGATTATTGATTTCATCATTAATTAATTTATGATGAAGTTAATTACATATTTTTATTTATAGAATATATTCAATAGTCTGTAATTTAATGTGGAAAATAAGGATAATGTTTATTTTTTTAAAAATATTTTTTCATTGAAGATTAATGGTGATTTAAGTTATTGTAATGTCTTAGGTGAATATATGATCAAGGTAATCATGTATTTGTAATGTAATGTTAATATCTACTTTATGTTTTCTATGGATTAAATTTTATATAATTTTGGAAATTTAGTGACGTTTTTTTAATTTTTTGGTTTCTAATATCATCCTAAATATAAAGAGGACTCTTTAGGATAATTATTTTTTGGAATGTATTATGTTTACCTTATGGAATTATTATTTGTTTTTTATAAATTAATGTATTATTTTGTTATATAATTATTTATCCATATTATATAAATTATGATAAACTTTTTTTAGTAACATGATTAGCAGATTAGAAATAGACTCACATCTTTTTGTTGATCATATTATCTAATAGATGTTTATTTTAGTTCTTTAGGCCCAACAAACTCTATTATTCATTCATCATTGCAATATGGGATTAAATAAGATGGAAACTAATTAGAACACAAAACCAATGAATGAAATTACATTAATGTTTTTAATGAAATAAGGTAAGTAGGATTTATCATATTACATGGTAAAAAATTTACTCAAATACGTGGAATGTTTCCTTGAAAATGAAATGGTTTTCCTTTTTCTATCTATTTTTGAGGAATTGAATGTATTTTCACCATTCATTGATTTATAGTTTAATGTTCACTAAAACTATCGTGATTATGTTCTATATCATTCTATATTTTTATTGGGACATTATCTTTCTCGCAAATTTCCAAAAAAAACTCACTTCCTAATAATGTTCTTGTCTTCTTAGATGATAATTATGTGTTATTACATGTAAACATTATGTTTCCCGTATCCCCTTTTCAAAGGATGTTTTACCATCCCTGTATACAATATGGGTTTTCAGTGATGGTATTTTCAAATATTTAACCATTTTTACTATGATAAAAATAGTGAGGAATTAACATAACTATATAGATATGATGTAACAACCATAATATTTTTTGATAAGAATAATATTATTGTTACCATTCTTATCACACAACACTAATCTTAAAACAATTTAGAATATAATTTAAAAATAATATTTTTTATGTTACCATTATGACATGTTTGATAAATTATAAAATATGATATATAATTAAAACATTATAAAAAATATGTTTAATTGTTTTAAATAATTAAAAGGTATTTATTAATTTTTAATAAATAATCCCTCATTTTTTTAATGACATTTTTTATTTCAAAAATTTGACTTCATTTAAAATTGTTTTTATTTCATTTTATGTTTAGAGATTAAATTTAATTTTTATTATATTAATATATATTTTATATATGTAAATGAATATATTTTTTAAGTAATATTGTAAAAATAATTTAAGGGTATTTTTTTTGGATTTTTCTGAAAATATTTATTTTTTAATTGAATAGTGAAAATACTGATTTTTGTGAAAATATTATTCAATTTCATTAAATTAAGAAATATAAAGTTAAATATATGTTTTTAGTTTTATATTAATGATACATATTACTCATTTAATTATAAATAATTATAAATATTACATAAACATTATTAATATAATTTTTTCGTATAAGTTCATTTAAGGGATTACAAATAAGTTTTTCTAAAAACTATACTTATACATACAATGTGTTTTTATGTTAATTAAATAAATAAATTTATATTTAATAATACATTAATTAATTTTATATATTATTTATTCAATGAAATATTTTGAACATTTATTTTATTTTTCTACAAGACACAAAATGGAAGTAAATTCACTATTATGCTTAAAAATGATTTATTAATAATATGGTTTCATTCCATTTTGTGGACATATTTAAAATCAAATAAAGTCAATTATATTGATTTATGTATTAAAATTTATTGCATATTTATAATATTTATTGTTAATATAGTTTAATAGTGTCAACATATATATTTTATCACAGTGAATAGTAAAAATATTAGAATTCCATTACCATAGTTAAGGATAAAACATGTTTTCTAAGGGGGTAAAATGAAGAGATAAGAGATATAATTAGAAAAAATATAATAAAAATATGATTTTTAATATATTTAAACATTATATTATCTTTATATAGTGTTTTTTTTATTTGAATCCATATTAACATGAAAGTATCCATATATGGTTGTCCTGTTTTATGTAATTCCATTTATGTCCCTCCCATCACATATAAAATGAAACATCCTTTATTCCCCTATTCAAAAATGTTGATCATTATTTATTTGAAAAAATAATTTCCAAAAACATCCTAGATTTATTAAATTCATCTTATATCTTCTATTATTCTACTAATATCATTCATTCAAGCCTTAAGGTGTAAGTTAAAGGAGGAATCTTAAAGAAGAGGTATAAATATTAACCATGATAATTATATTGTATTTATTCTTCCTATATCTATAAATATTTCATCTATAATAATAACATTAATATTGTAAATTTATAAAGATAAATATTATTATAATGATTGGACAAACATTTCCCACTATCTCTTAATAAAATGGGATATAAAAGTATCGTTCATGCGTACGTTTGGACTATCGCCTCCACATAGTGATCTGAATAATTTTTATAACAATATTTTATGGTTAGTTTTTTGAACGATTTAAATTTTATATATGGAATTTATGACATTATTGTTGTTCAGGTTCTATAATATCTTATCTACCTTCTTAAACTCTCATTTTTTGTAAAACGATGATGTCATTTATGTGTATGTGTGGACTACCACCTCCACAAAGCGATGTGATTCTTTTTTCAATTAAAATATACATTTATTATATTCAAATATATATTTAATTATTATATAAGATAAAAATGAAATAATAATCCTTTTGGAATGGTGGATCAATAGTTATCTTTATTTCATATCATCCATCAAAAAGTGGAAATATCGCTCGTTTGTATGTACAGATGACCGTTTCCACCAAGTGATGCAATATATTTTTCATCACCCCATTAAATGAATGGTTATTAATATGTTTATAATGAATATATATATTTTTTAGATCAGACATAATAATATGGATATTATGAATCCATCATCAGTTTGAAAGTGTCATAATTTATAGACTAAAATAGACCTGAAAAATTATACATTATCAAACAAAAAAACGGATTTTTTTAAATAATTATAAAAAATAGGAATTTAAATGTTATTAGTTGAAAATATATGATATTATAATTATGAATATAATTATATTATATAATTATAATAAAAAAATTTATTCAGGATGTTATAATACTTAGGAAGAAAGTCTAACTCAAGGTAAAGGTTCATCATCTCAATTTTATTTTGTTAAGATTTGTTTGATTATAGGAACCAATTTTTATTTATTAATTATATAAACTTAACCTTTGGTTTTTAATTATTTTATGTAAAAATTAATAATATTTCAATAATCGGTTTTTATTCATAAATTATATTATTTGAAATTGTTTAAGGTCATAATCAAATTTTTTAGCAGGATTGTATATGATTGAATATTTGATGTTCAAAATATGTTATCTATCTTGAAAAAATAATATTTCAATTATTATCCATTGGTTATTTTTAATGGTTACATATTTTCCATTAATTTTTCTATCTTTAATTGAAGAACTTTTTGAGATAATCTTTCTAATAAAAATAGATAATATTTTTAAATCCGGTAAAAATTATTTTTTTATGCTTATTAATTAATTATAATATTTTATAGAATGATTTCAATATTCCACATAAATTTGTTAATGATTATTTAAATTATTGAATTTATATAATGAAAATGTAACCGAATCATATTTTTTTTAAATGATGTACTGTTTAATTTTAACAAAAAATGTTAATGTAATCAATATTTTTGGGCAAATCGGACGAACAGATTTTCCCAAATTTATGATTAGTCTTTTGATTGAATCATCAGTTTCACCATTACACTCTTATTTTCATAGATTATTTTTATATTTTTTAAATTTTTATATTTTAAATATCTGATTTATAAATGAAATTTATTTCCTTATGAAAATATATAGTGATCTCTTAAAAGGTTTTTTATCTATAATAACATCCTTTTACGTTTCTTATTTTTTATTGGGCAAATGATCCAATGATACCATATTTATTTTTTCACTACTATTTTTATAATAATCCTTATAAAAAGTTGAGGAAACATTATTATTTTCATTAGTTAGGAATTTATTTTAGGATATAGGTTTTCATGATTTGTAGGCAAACAAATGAATGAATTATAAATAAATGATGGGTGGTAATGTTATAGTCCTCTAATTAATTGGGTATAGATTGATATTTTATGATCTAAAATGGTACATAAGTGGTTATACCAGTCTGAAAATAGGGTGCATAAGATTTTATACCAAGAAAAAATGTGGGTACATGGTATGATATCCCAATACCAAAAATGTGTTTATATGAGGCTATCCCAATCCAAATAGATGGTAAATTAGAGGATAACCTAATTAAAAAATAGGTTACACTAGATAATAAACCATTCATTGAGGAGGTTCATGAGTGGTTACCCTAATCCTAACATGCGAGACATGACATATGTATTCAATGATTTTGGGTATACCAATATGTTATGACTTGTTCTTATGATATTGTTATATTCTCATTAATAATGATATTTTATTATTTTATTATTCCATCCTTACATTCTATCATGATTAATGTAATTCATCATGTTTATGATTTATTGGGTATAAATAACAATTGCTATACTCATTTTCTAATATCTTTATTCTTATATTTTCCTCATGTAATATAATTGATTGATATCTCCCTAGTATACCCTTAATGAGAATATAATCTCATCCATTATTATGGTATATTCATCCTATGATTTTGAAGAATTTTTTTATGTATGACATGTCTAATAAGGGTTATATTTTTGAAGAACTAGATAGGATATGATTTTAATCTTTTTTCTAGTATTTTTTTAGGTAACTATGATTCCAATGTTAATAAAAGTTTATTTTTCAAGGGGATCTATATTTAAGTTATTTATTGAATATTAATCTAAAATAATTTAATATTTACATATGTTATTTTTTTCTCCGTTTATGAAAAATATATGTATAATCACTGTGAGGATTTCTTAAAGGAAACATGAGTCTATTACAAATGCAAAGATAAGATCTGTATAACTCATGATTGTAAGATAATGAAAGAGAATACAATCATTCACTACTTAAATTATAATAATATGAAACACTATTGAAATAAATTACCCATGTATCAAGTAAATATATCCCAATTGATAAAGTGGGTAAATGTAAATCTTATGTTATTGATATAGTATAATTAAAGCTTATAAATGATGTTATAACAACTATATTTATCATATAAATAATTTTGAGACTGAATTACTTGATTCAAAATATACACATTCATTAATATCTTGAATGTTTTCTATGAACATTAACTCATTCCTTGGAACACTAATGATGTAATTTTTATTTATAACATCATGTAGAAATATTTTGGAAACAAATTTATATTACTCCATCTCTATTAAAATTAATGAATGTTACTTATTTTGAAAATACATTTTTACACCTATGTTTCAATTTGATATAATCCTTGGTTTTGATTTGTAATATAAGTATAATGAAATTTTTATATATATATATAAGGATGTTATAATTTTTTATATTGGGATGAAATCTCTTAATTTTAGAGGAGACCTCACATCCCAAGTCTTATTCAAACCCACCTTTGGGGATCATCTTAATTAAATTCATTGAGAGTTTGAATCAATGAAAGAGAATGATATCCATAGAATGGAAGCTGTATCTCTTTTGAATAATTATATTGATGTAATTCCTAATAAATTACATTAATATAAACCTAATTGTGATGTACAATTCTCTTTTTCTCTCCTCCATTACGCGAATCCAATATTTATGCCTCTATGTAGAATGAATCTCATGGAATTAGGGTAATTAAATATGTAAATAGAAGATATGTTTGATAAGGGAATTATATGACCAACTTTTTAAACATAGGTATTAATTATATTATTTATGAAAAACAATGATATGTTTATAATGTCATGTATTTGATATATGGAAATTAGTTCCAATACTATAAATAAGAAGTATCATTCTCCTTATTTGGCAATCAGTTTGATAAAATTTAACTGGAATAATAATTATAAATGATTTATAACCATTATAGCTATAATTAATTTAGTCTTAAAAAGTAGGATATACCAAATATAACTCTATTATAAGGTATAAGCATTATGAGTTCATGGAAATTCAAATTATGATATGAAATTCACCCTTTATGTTTGTAATTTTAATGAATAGGTTATTTATGGATTATCATTATAATTATTTTATTTTCTTATTGATCATATCTTGGTACACTCAATGTGTTATGAAGAGTCTGAAGGCTAATTATGAATCATCAATAAAACTCAGAGTTGTATTGAGCTATATGTAAAATTATATTTGTATAGCTTTTTTCTTTTATTAATTTAATTGTCAATACATATTGTCTCTAATGATTTTATAAACGGTTTTACGACAGTGATAATGGTGTATGGAGAATATCTAATGAAAATTAAAAAAACCACGACCTGTTATTTCCTTAGTTTACCAAGTTATTACTGGTGTTTTTTGTAATGTTTTGTTGTTTTATCTAATCTATTAACAAATTTGACTCATAAAGTGGTTAATTTCACATAGTTAATGGAATGAGAAATGTTTTGGGGAAATAAATAAGCAATTGACCAATGCACCAGTATTAACGTTTAGTTCATGGAAAAGTCAACTTTTTATTTAAATATAATGCACAAAATAAAGGACCGAGGTGTTCCCTTTTTAAAATATGATATATTTATTTCTTATTAATCATGGAATTTAATGATCCGCGAAAAAAACAACCAAAATCATGATCATGAACATGAATTTTTTTTATAAACAATTAAAATTATAGGGAAAAATTTTATGGGGAATGATGTGACATATTCATTGATAAAAAATACTAATGTATATATTCCATCTGAAATTGATAGACATGATACAATAGAGATAGATAGAAACACTCAAGGACTATGAAAATGTAATACACTACAATCATAAAATGTAAAACATAGTGATATATACATTGATTTAGAAATATCATGGAGTATTACCTATGATGAGGTTAGAAAATGATAATGTTTTTGGATTTAGTAATATTTAATGTGGATATTATTATGAAAGGGGAAACATAATTAATTTTCCATTTAATTTCAAAACCATATTTAACAGTGAAGACAAATAAGACTCAATATAATGAAACTGTTTTAAAAAATAATAACAAAAAATGGAATATATGAGATTGAAAAATTTTATTTATGAAGATATAATATTGGTGTTTGGAATGATAATATATGTTCCATAAACAACAAATCTGAAGAAGGAATTGTTGGGTTTAGATAATATCTTGAATTATCTATAAAACTCAATCATTCCATGATATTTAGAGATATAAGGGATCAATTTTATTGGAAAAAATATAGAATAAAATTAATAACTATGTTCCAAGATACTTGATATCTCGATAAGAAGAGACTAAAACACAACTTCAAAAGGGTACAATGAAACCTATCCCAATACCAATGTTGAATAGGGAATATATTACAATGGGAGTTGTTGATAGAATTTATATAACATATAAGATGAATCATTTTAAATGTATCATTATGAATCACCATACCAAAAATGTATATTTCATTATAAAAAGTGAGTATAAACCCTGTGATGATTTTACTATTTAGTATCAATAATGGTGCGAGACTACAAGGTGAAATAATTTCAATTTTATCCGATCATGATCTATATTTTCCATATTAATTATAGTGGATTCTTAAAATGGTCTTAGAAATTGATATTCCCTTGAGAACCACATTAAATCATCATATTTATGGGAATTATAAAAGGACCATTCAAACCATATTGAAAATTCTAAGAAATGATCATTTGAATTTAATTGAATATGTGAACCATTCCATATATTATATAATTATAATAAAAAATAACTCTTGTTATAGTAAAAAACATTCACCTTGATTAGAATTTTATGGAAAATGATTTCATACTCTAACTTGTTGGGATGAAGTTGGGAAAAGTAGGCTAAACGGTCTAAAACTCGTAAAACCAACAACTAATAAGGTGTGAGATATCCATAATCATATCAATATGGCTTAGAGAAAACAGAAATTATTTTATTTCAATCCATGGATGGATTTTTAATTTCAATATTGATATCTTGTATTATTGAAGTTATTACCATGAAAAGGAGTTAAAAGGTTTTATAAGAAGGGAATGTTTTGTCTAGGGTACACTATGTCTTTTATATTAGAGTTATGAATTATCATTTAGATTTACCACCTATCCTCTCAAAATTTTATTATTTTTTACATGTCTATATGTTTTGTATGCACATGAAATCACTATAAAATATTATCACAGTAATGTAATTATATATCTAACATTAATATTCTTATAATGAAGATCCATTTCAGATTCTTGTCACATGAAATTAGGTGTTAAGAAATAAAAAACCTGACTGGTGATAGTTCATTCATGGAATATTATCTTAGAGGATGCAACATGATAGAATGAATAAGAAACAACGATGTATTAGCTTCATTGATTTTTCTATTGATTTATACCCAAAATTTTGAGGAAGGAATTATCAATGGGTATAACATGAATCCAGAAAGTTGACTAAGGTATTGTAATGTCTATTTATTCAATGTTCTAAACTAAATCACAAAATATTTTGATATTATTTAAATTAATAATTAATAAGTATTTATATTAATAAATTAATAGTAATTGTATGGATATGTCACCGAATTAATGTTATATTTACTAGAGAATTATTTTTCAAATTTTAGGTAAAAAATGTGTAGTTTTGAGTTAGAAAAATTGTTTTTATTTCATAATTAAATTTCACATATATATAGAGATTTGTTTGAGAAGAAATATTTTAAATTTTGGATCAGTATTTCAAAATTACCAAGTAGTGAATTTAGATAATTTTTCTAGAAATTTTTTATTTTTCATGAATAGTAAAAAATTAAACTTTTTATTAATACAACTCTTTTTATTAAATAATTACTATGCAAGAATTACTGAAAATATAGTAAAAAATATTATTCAATGATAATTTTATTTCATGAGTGAAATAATTTATCAGAGATCAATATGTTTTGTTTTAAAACATATAACTGAAATTTAGGATCCTAACTTATTGTTGATCACAATAAATAACAATTTTTGATTATTTTCATTTAATGAAGTGGTTGGACGATTCCATTAAATTTAAGGTTCATTTAAATGACATATAATATTAATATGATTAACAATAAGCCATCTAATATTGTGTAAATCTTTTTCACCCAAAATTATCTATCATAAATACCAAATTAATAAATATTTTAACATGAAAATAACCTCTTCCTAAATTATAAATACTCGCCCATTATTTTATTCCACTCTATTTCTTTTCTGTTGATCTTTAATTTCCTCGCATTTCACTTCTCAAATATCAATTTGAGGAGTATCTATGGTTCTAATATGTTTTTATCTAACATTGGGAAGAAATCGTTCATGTTAAGGGTTCTTAAACAGTTAAAAATATTTTTTTAATCCATACATTTCATTTTATTTTCAATGAGAAATTTCATTAATCATCATTATTATAGATTTATTATTATATTTTAAATGATATATCACCATTATTTATTCTTATAAAACATTCATATGTTCTAATAATGATTAATAATTCTCACCACTAAAAATCATAATAAATTTATTGTAAATTATATAAGGATTATTTTTTAGTAATAATATTTATATCTAGATTTAAATAAGTATATACAGGATATAATGTACCTAGGGGTGATAACTGAGAAAACGGTTAGTTGGGTATTCACTAGATATTCACATTTTGTTTAAAAAGAGTGCATAATTGTACAATTAGTTTGATAATCTAAGGGGATATGGTTTGGATAAATCGTAAACTCTATATGAACAATTATAACAGATTATTTCAAATAGATATCACCATCCCATTAATTTACACCTCATTATTTAATTTTTAATATTCAATTTACAAGGTCCCATTACCGTTCATTTTTAATAACCTAATTTTTATGTTTTGATATTCATTATTATAAATATATAGTTATTTTGAATGAGGTAATATTTTTATTTAATATGTCTATTATTTCTATAAGATATATTATTGATTTCATAGACACAAATATAGATGATGTTATATAAAAAAATTATGATTTTTATTGTTTATACATTCTCATCGTACAATGGAAGCATTGGAATTGTTATGTCATGGGTGGGACATTTAATTATATATCACCTAAATGCATTAATATGTTTCATGAAAGAAAATATGTTGTGTATTTAGTATAATACACTTATGTTTTTGTATGATTTACTGGAATAATGCCTTGAAATATCATTATGGTGTATTACATTATACATTCCACCATTGTGAGAGTACTTATACTTATACTTGAATTTATATTTTTTATGTTATCCATATATATATTATTCTAATAGATAAATATTTTATATAGTTTATTCATTTCATTATAATTAATTATATCATGATCATATATGAAAACTGCCACTATACACTACCCCTTACTTTGTTTCTGTCCTCAGCTGTTTATATTGTTTTCCATTTTCAGGGTTGAAGAAGAGGATTTTGATGAATGACAAATGTATCAGCAAAGAGAAATAATTGTGGTTTTATTTTTTCAAATGTTGCATCATTAGTGTTTAATTTTATTTTTTTTATTTATGAATGTATTTTCCTGAAAAGATTAAAATATTTGATTCTATAGGATATATATTTTGTAATAATTTAATAAAATAACCACTTTCTCTAGGTTACCAGAGTAAGGGTTTTAACAATATTTGACGACTTATCAAACTAATCAATCATGGATTATACACCATGAGAATTTCAATGATCTAAAATGATGTAATCACTAAGACCATGTATGTTTTCTTCATGAAAAAAAGGAAAACATGGTTTTCTGTAATTTTTCTTGGGAATATAATGTAGACTAGATTCATTTCTCTTCAGAATCCTTAGGGTAAAACTCTATCTATACCTTTTACATTCCATACTATGGATTTATCAATGGTATACATAGTCATATCTAACCATTATGTATTAGTGTACTTGCATACATATGGTTCTCCTCATTATCTTCCATTATAACATAGAGACATGAAAATTACTATTGTAGATTAACTCCCCATGAAAACCATGATTTTATTTACTAATCACCACTTTGCAATTTTTTATTCTAAAGAAAATTTCCACATTTCACTCAATAATTCAGAATCCACTCTTTCTCTAATTCTCAACATACCCAATGTATTCTAATTCTTTTCATTATAATATTAAATTACATATATATCATATTTTTTATGTTTATCCGCATTATGTATTCTCAATCATTATCAACAAAGTGATAAAATATGACACAACAAACTCCAAATCATCTATAAGTAAATATCATTAAGATTACATGAATGAAACAAATATAAAACTCTATATATGTAATAGGGTATTGTATCATGAAATCCTCGTTATAGGTAGAATACATAGACAAATAATTTTGATGGTTTGTTCCATTACCCCATTGGTTTGTATTGTGTTTATTTGATATCACCATTCCTCGATGAGCATGAATTCATATGGCTAATGGAAATTCCTTTTGTTGGTTATCCTCTTATATTAATTTCCTCTAGGAAATAAAAAATCCGTATGAATATTTTCAACATCTTATTTCATCTACAAAGACTACCTATCATATTTATCCATATTCATCACATATAGGATTATTGAAATCAAATGATCTTATTTCCATGATAATGATTCTCTTTACATCATAACAATATTATAACCTTTAATATTATTCTCAAATTAAATTGATCATATAAGGACAACATTTAATTCATGAGAACATCGACCTCCCTAGGATTATCAAATTCATTAAATAAAATCCAAGATAACAAAACAACACCAATATCCGATGATCGCATCAATCATAATAATGTATTCAATATCCAGTGTTATATATTGACAATAATTTTTTTTCAATATCACCTTTTGGATTTCATTTAAAAAAAGTTCTTTTACCCCCGTTGAAAACATAGTATAAAATAAAAATAGAGAGTTAGTATTTATGATTGAACCTCAACACCTGATTGTCTTGACAACCCCCTACATTTTACAAGGCTTCATAAACATCATGGGAACCCAAGATAATTCACCCCATGATAATTAACTCCTTAAATTATATGGATAATGCAATTTATAATAATATATTAATAATTTTTACTTAGTTTGTTAATTGAATATATTTTTTATGAATCCAAAAAATGAGTGCTTGAGAATAGAAATTTTAATTAATCACTTGAAGACTATTAGTAAAGAAACACCGTTGGTAAAAAAAGTAATCAATTAAAAAATCCATATAGTCCTTGGATAAACCTCTTATGGAAATATATATTTATATAACCTTATTCAAATTACAAACAATCAACTCTTTAAATAAAAAAATATTATTTTTAATTATTATATAAAAAATGGATGTGGGTGTATAAACTGATACCCAAAATTTTCTTAGGAAAATTTTTCCCCATTTTTATGAACCATAGAATTAAAAAATTTATATAGTTACATTTAAGATTCTATTTTCACCACTTTTTGTATTTAATTTTCATTAATCCTCTTCATTTATGTTTTTGTGAATAAATAAAATTTTTGGGCCTTTATTTAATAATTACAACCACAAAATTTATAGCCTTACTTACATTAAAATTTATAAAGATTGAATCTCCCCTTATATATCACAATTTTAATAGTCCCTTTAGATTTTAAATATTTAAATATATATAATATCAATTTACTTACTCATTA
Organism: Viscum album; assembly: GCA_963277665.1. NCBI lineage: Eukaryota > Viridiplantae > Streptophyta > Magnoliopsida > Santalales > Viscaceae > Viscum > Viscum album. The sequence continues at coordinate 1,082,305,813 of OY728136.1, read as the reverse complement.
ATGTGGACAAAAAATTAGTAAACGTAAAACATGTTTCAGTGGATCTTTTAGTAACTATTCTCTTTATCTCCTTGTGATTCTACTTGTTTTTGAAAATTCCATTTTTTTATTTACCACCACAGAATGAACAATATTATGAATACTATACTTCTTAAAATTATAATAAACATCCAAAATTAGCAACTCCAATAGCCTTGAGAAATAATTTTAGGTGTAATTTCTTTATTTTATACCCCATCCATAGGTCTCCATTTGTGAATCCTAGTTGGTTAAAAATTTGTTTACTACATTAAATTATTTAAATTTAATATATTTCGTGGATTTCACCACTCGATTTTTTATTTATAGAATACTAATTTTTTTCTCAATAAACAATATAACTAGAAACGTCCTTGATTACTTGATTTATGTACGAGTCAAGTGTTTTTATCATATTACAAGAGATAATATCCTTTTTCCCTGGATTTTTTCCCAATTATTCAATATGACCATAAATATCTTCTTCATAACATGGGTGAGTCATCACATGGACTATTTCCAATTATCCTATTTAGGATTTTATTACCATTTTTCTTATTCTCCCACAACTCATGATTGATGATTATGGTATTTATCAGTGATGTTATCACCACATTTTTCACTCACTCACCCTTATAATTATAATTATTTATCAATCCTAGGTTGAGATATTTCCCTTATATCTGAAAATATTTTATATCAATAATATTCTAAATATCTATCATAAATGTTTATCTATTTGAATTAATTTTAATTTTTTCCTTCTTTTAGGGATCCTTTTGGATGATGAAACTAAGTAAAATGTATGTTTTTTTGAGGATATCCAAATAATCACTTTCTATAATATATGAATAAAATTTTCCTGATCCTCTAAATCAAGTTGATTATAAATCATTCCATAAAAATTTATGTATTTAGTGAGATCTTAATTTTAAAATTTTAATTTTTATAGTAAAAGGGTTAATAGCCTCTTTTATTATATCCTTTAATCCATAAATGTTGTTTTGATGAGACATAATACAAGATTTCAAGGGATATAATATATATTCATCCTATGATTTATTTTTTCTCAAGAAATCAGTATCTCATTGTGAAAAATAAAACCTCAACCGTATAATAGAATAATAATTAACAAGCTTCTAGATTTATTTCTCAAGCTCTATATTATTTTTGGGAAATCATCACTATATAAACATTAGTGTTACAAATAAATTAACCCTTTATATATTTTTTTATTGATTAAATAGTTTCATTATATATTTATCCTCTATTTCTCTCGTAGAATAATCTTATTGAAATCTAGTTTAAATATCAATAGAAGTACACTTCATCATGAAAGGACTAAATTATTAAATCCAATTTATAAAATGTATCCTAAATTAATAAAAATATAAAAAAAATTAAATAATCAAATCAAAACATCAAGATATTATCTACAGAAAATAGAAAACATTTTTTCAACTACTTCAGAGATAAAAATTACCATAAATAAATAAACGATGGTTAAAAGAAAAATGTTATACAGTAAATTTATTTAAATTTTGTTAATAATTAGTGATCCATACATACATGCCTAAAACCCTAAATTAAGAGTTGTATCTCATAAAAATGTTTTGTCTCTAGTGAGATATGGTTGACCATCAGTGGGGTCAATCGGTGAGTGATGGCCTATCCAAAAAAATGACATACAAATTAATCTTATTCTCACATTTTAGAAATGATTTTACAATGGTATCAACCATTGAAATGATCAGAAGATGAATCATGTAATATTTATATAATAAATGATATACAAAGAGTTTAACAAATTATAAAAAATGGACTGTGGTTTTACAAGTTTTATAAACTCTTGTTTTCAAGTGGAAAAATACTTGGTGACCAAAGGTTGTTTTTACACTATCCACATATGTATCTTGTTAAAAAAGTTAATTAACTCATAGACTGAGAATTAATATGATTCTAAAAATCAAGGAGTAAGTAATAACATAAAAATTGAAATATAAATAAAATAATAATATTTTTGTAATATTCCATATTTTGTCTTCTTTCTCAAGTCATAGTGTCCTAACCAATGTGATACATTATTATCTCATACATGGACTTGTTTGGAATCCATCTTTATATTATTGTTCTTAAATATGTTTTCATTATCTCACACTATGATTCCATAAAATTATAACTTCCCAATTCACACATATTTTCTTATAACTATTTATAAAAATTATATAGATTTATTTCGTATTTATACATTTTCAAAAGTGGATATGAATCTCAGATTACTTATTCATGTTGTATGGGGTAAGTACACATAATTCTTAGTAAAATAAAATCTTCTTATTATATTTATATCTCATTTATAGTCTATAATTGATCCCTAATTTTAAGGAATTTAAATTTTTTAGAACTATAATTCAATGAAATACATTAATTACATAGAGTGTTTGGTCAAACCATTATTCGAATACATAAATAAAATATTTGTCCTCCATGATTATTGAAAGTAAATTCCCATTTTATATTTATAATTTTTGATCAACAACATGATTCATTTTCATTTGATTATATAAATTGTGTACTTAATAACTCACAAAATTCTATAAAAATTCTCAATTAATCGAGAATAATTTCCTCAATAAACCATAACATTATTTATAGAACATGATCATTTTTCATCTTGTGGATAATGACTTGTTTAAGAGATAAACTAAAACCTTTTCATCATTATCCATTTCACAAATTTCCATTCTATAATAATCTATATTAGACCCATTATTTTTTTCCTTATATAATCAATGGATATCTATAAATTTTCATTGATTCCAAGAAGAAAACCATGCTTGATGTTTCTTCAAAATCCTCATAGTGAAAATTAATCTCAACCTTCATCCTTTTAAACCATGGATTTATATTAAAATGGTTTTCTAATAACTATTTATGTCATTTTATTTACCTTCATTCCCATTTTCTTTATTTATCCCTCATTAGTACCATAAGATACTATAAGCATTAATATGGCATATTTTTACTCATTATCCAAACCATGGAATGTTCTACCAATAAACATGGAAAGAATTTTCACTCTAATGAATTCATTATTATTTAAATCAAATGAATGTATCCACTCATTAATCCATTTATATTATTCATATTATATTCCAAGATTTATCATGATGTCCTTAAGTTTCCCAAATCTCATCATCCAATTTACAGTATCATTGTTTTTTTATCATCTAATTGAAAACAATGTGATATACTAATTCTATATTAATAATTAGTATATATATTCAATATTACCCAGATATAAATACTAAATATAATATTTATACATACTATTATAGAGTTTCAAGAAGTAATTACTATATATTAAATACGTACACAAATCATTTTGAATTTTCTTGACACTACACAATCCATATATATAGTGTTTTTAGAGATCATTATCCCAAAGTGAGGAAGAATTATTATGGATAATGGAACCCCTTTTTATGATTTATTATCCTGTATGTATCTACACCATGAAAACATATGTTTATTCCTATAACCTTATTGAATCACCATATTTTCCTAAAATTACTATTCCATATATAAATCTTATATGATGATTGAACATTGATGATATTAAAAATATGATAACCCTTCTCTGGACCTCTTATTATGATTATTACATTTAAGGTTAATCATATATTCAATAATTCATAAAATTGGTATATTTTATTCTTGAGTACTAATTTATCCTTATGAATATAATATTATAGAAAAAAATACAAATCGACAACATGAAACATTAATCTCAATTAACTAATTCCAATGACTTTTATTATTAGTTTTCCCAATGAATTCTGTACACATGTATAAAACACCCGCTAGTATTTTATATAGGATTATTATTTTGAGCGATATCTCCACTAAAATTGTTTTTTATAACTAGAAAAACAATTATATGACGTTAGTATCAATGTAAAAAAATAACCTCATCCATAAAGGCCATATCATCCAAGTTATCTTGGGAAACATTGTCAGGATAATTAATATGGTCAACCTATATTAAGGATAAATATATAAAGGTACCTGTGGTGATTCATGATTTTGATTCTATGATATTTACCCTCTAGATGATCATTTATGTCATCTTTTTTACACTAATAGATCATTTGAGAAGGATTACCCAGTAGGGTGACATATTATTCTAGGTAGAAAATTGGCAAGGTAACACTCTTTTCATATCAAGGTTTCCACACTATGTTATAATGGATCATGAAACCAAGTAACATATGACATACACATAATTGAAGAAATATAACGATCATAATAAGATTATTTCCAATAATTAACAATTTAATATTAGCTATCATTTCATTTTCTCCCCCCTCAAGTTTAAGTTACATTACCACTAATGAAGTAGAAGGATTATAAATCTCCTATATGGGACTAATACATGGGATAATTCTATTTTGAGATAAATAATCCTTATTAAATATATATTTCTAATGTAGTGAGTTATAAAATAGATATACCAACTAAAAACATGGTTCAATATAAAGGCATCATTATGGAATCTAAATTCTTATTAAGCACTAATAATAATAAGGGTTTCATAATGAATATGCTCATAGATGGTGAATTTGTGTGATTTATAAGAATGATATTCAGAAACATAATATTGATTCATTTATTATTTGAAAACATTGATAAATTCACAGTTCATGACATTATGTTATAAATTTCAACTCCATGTAATGTAATGCTCAATGCATTTTTATTATAGTTGGATGTTGGATTATTTATAAATAGGATAATGAGTCCAAACATAAGGGTTCTTAACTAAAATGTGGTTGTTTTAAAAATAATATTTTTATTTTATTTAAAAATTTGGGTTCAAAGTATAAAGGGAGATATAATGATGATAACTGCTAGTTTCCTAGTACTGATATTATTGCATATGGGGGCAGAACATAGGGATGGTGAATGAGTTAGGATACTTATAAATTAACGTCAACCAAAATACTTATGTGTTTTTTGAATGTGGAACCACAATTGGTGGAGGAATAATTCATGACATAGAGGGTATTATTGTGTAAGATTTCACTAATTACTATTTTGAGAAGAAACCACTTACTATTAAACAGAGACCGATTTTTATTTTATTTCTCATTAGAAGAATATATAACATCTACTTGTTTTTTATGCAATTATATATGAACATACTGGTGATCATTATCCTAGGATCTGACAACATTCACTATTACATTTCTCACATCATAAGGGAATAAATCTCTATGATTAATCTTTGTATAGTGACATAAAAAATATTCTGTGAGGAAATAAAATACCAATACTGATATATTTTAATGGAGTACCAACTAAAACAATATAAATATCATAAACCACTAGATCAATTCTTTTGTGTTATAGAACCCATATATAAGGGTATTTCTTTAGGCTTCAATATTTTTTACCCCAACCCCAAAACTTCAGATTATATCAACCATAATATAAAAATATTAAATTCCCATTAAATATACCTTGAACACATTAATCTATATAATGTGTTAAAAATTTGAAATACATAGATATTGGAAAAAAATATAGCCAAAAGGACATGAGCTCCATCCTTATGGAAACCACGGTAACATCATAGTGATGCATAATAATTTTCATAATTATTATTATTATTATTATTATTATTACTATTACATAGTGTTTTTATATGAATGTAGTGGGTTTCAACAAACTACATATTAATTAATCACAATGAATATTGGGTGAAGGATTCTGTGCTTGAAACCATTTCAATCAAGAGATTATACGACAAACAATTTGGAAGTGAAATGTTTCCACTATAGTGTTGGTAGTGTTGAATGTTATAGTTTGAATAATTGTTAGGGATGGTTTTAGATATAGTGGGGCATGATATTTATAAGATATGGGTATTAGGATGGAGTAGGAAATAAAGGTAGCATGAATCCCATGTCCTTGAGACATAGAACTGAGTAGGGTATGAGGGTTGAAAATTATATAAGGATGAAATATATTGGAGTGAAAAAATGGACTCTACGTGAGAATGAATTAAAAACAAACTAAAAGAACAAAAATAATATTCATCTTTTAAAAAAGTATAATTTAGGCCCTATCATTGTATCAATTGGATGACAATCAACCTAATTGAAGGAAGGTAGTGATTCAACCCTATTATTTACACATAGATGTATATTTATTTTCCATTATTGGTAAACCCTAAAATATTGTTTTTAAATTGTTATGAGTATTGGTGGTATTATTATTAATATTACTATATAAAATAATATTATATTTATCATCACCATAATCACCATTATCATCCCAAAATCAGTAGGTTCGGTGGAAAGTGTGGGCCATCCTTTTAATGACATATATATGAAAGTTTGAGGTGATTGTTCAGTTTTAATGTTTTAGAAACACAAGTTTAAAGCATTTATGCAGTTATCATTGTATTCCCTCATCATGAAAATGGGCATGGGAATAAAAATATTGGGAATATTAGAGAAACTAGGTTTTTTTATTCATTGGATATAGTAACATGAATACCTGAATTGTGTCACAAATTTTAACTTCTCTACATAAAATGTGTAAATAAATATTTTAGTTTCATGATATATAAAACATGATGGAAGTGGGATTTATAACCCAACATGGCCCTTGGGATTGTGATATTGTTTCTTTAATTTATAACCACTTGTATCTAATATAAATTATTAACACCCCCAACTCTACCACATATGCTATTATATTAGTGAATCCCAAGTCTATTGTACTATGGAGGCTATTTGGAATCTAATAGGGATTTTGTTTGAGTATCATCAAAAACACTTAATTCACTAATAATTCTATAAATTTGGGGAGCCAATTCTAGTATATATATATGTGGAAATGTCCCCTGGTCATATTGGAGCATGATACATGGGGTGGAAGGACTATTTTTGGGTTTAATGTGCCCATCATGGGGCATCCTACAGTAATTTGGGTTCCACACATGATTGTAATGGAATGGAATGAGTTCAATATGTAATAAAATCGGTTTTATACACTAAATGTGATAAATTTATAATTTAATTATATTATACTTGATAAGGTATACACTATTGAAATTATTGTGGTTAACACAATATTTGGTACATTAGAAGGGAGGATGAAAAAGATTAGAAACTAATAATGAAAGGATGTTTTTGAGGTATATTTTGTTTTAAAATCTTATGAGACCGGTTTTAAAGACATCCATACATTTCTACATGTCCAGCTAACCTGTTATAATAAAAAAGGAGTAATTGTATTTAATTCATCCCCTTTAGATGAACAGATTCCTAGGATGATCAACACATGTAGGGGTTTTCTCATTCCAAATTTTTTATATCCAAATATTTGATGAAATTATTATTGTCGTTATTATTATTAGACAATATTCCCCTAGATGAGTGACTAGATATATGGACTTACATAATTTTGAATTTTTTTTAAAACCTATACCCATATATTTAATCCCTTCTTTTCATAATAGGTCGACTAGTTTTCTATATTACAGTTGGTGGGTTTGTTTTTATCAAGATTTGAATGTATATTTTAGATTTATGGAGGGCATAGATTTTAGAAATAATTCCAGTGAATGTTTTATTATTGAATAAACTATAATTGAGAGTTATCATTATTACAAATTTTATTAAAACAATTTCTATTATTGACTGTGAAAAGATCTGCATGAAAATGAGATCCTATGAATTTATGTTAAAGTGAAGGATAAATGGATTCTTAATCCATGATTTATTCTGATAAAAAATAACGAGAAAGGAAAAATTCAAGTGGAACTTGACGAAACCACTTCGTTGACATATGGTAGGATTTCATGAAAGTTGGAATCCTAGAGAATGTGTATCATGATGGGAATTTTTTCATACATACAATGATAGAATAAAATTTAAAAATATTGTAACCTATTATATCATGATTTAAAAAAACATATAACAAATATAACTCAATTTTAAAAATTGGGGTTATTGAAATCTTGAATATGATATTGAAAAAATATTTTGGTATCCATGGTCTGTATACCAATAAATTTATTAGAGTGGTACACCTTATCCCATTGGGGACTAATATGGCCTTATTTAGATATTTTTATTCCAAATAATTTTAATTAAATAATTTTATTTTATTGATTTAGTGATCCATTAATTGATAAATATAGAATATTGTTATTTATTTGAAATTACATTTCAATGATTTATTTTAAAAATGTAAAATTTTTATAAGTAATTTATCCATTTTTATTACTCAATATTTACACTTTTTTTATAAAATTGTCTTTATTGTTTTTTATGATTCAAATTGAAATATTAAATTTGTAAATTATCAAAATGTTTTCATTTCAAAATATATTTTATTAATTTTCCATGGATATCAATTTATTTATAAATTGTCTAAATTTAAGTTAATTATTAGATTTTAATTTTATTAATTGATGATTTTTGAAATTTAATATCTAAATTTGAATGACAGAAAATTTTTATCTTTTTACTAAATCAAAATGTAAGGATTAAAATCCCATTACATGTAATTATCTTGTCGTACCCAAGGAATCTATGTGATCAAATTTAATTGCAAAACTATAAAAGGTAATTGTGTAAGTAATCGACTGCGAAAACAATCCATTAAATAAAAAAAATTAACGGTGAAAAAATAATGAGACATGATATCTAGATATTTGGTAGGATATGTATTGAGAGAGATTAATATGGTAATGGATACACTGATAGATAAACAAAATTGGGGGAACCCATTTAAATTTGATTGGGATCTAGCCACTCCTAGAGTCCCCTATTGTAATTGACACATGCTTATTGATTTAGAATAGGAATCCTAGAAATACAACCTCTAACAAAGCCTTGTAAAATTGGAAGATGGCTAAGAATGATATATAATACGTATCGTACAATGATAACAGCTTCATTCATAGTGGTTCTTGTCAATGAATGAAGGTGGAAATTGGCAGTTGATAATTAATGATGATTTTTCATTATCTATTGAGTTCAAATATAATAAGATGATCAATCAATGAGATGTTCTGCTATATTTTGACTGATTTTTACTTGATCTCCATGGGGAAGATGACAGGAGAATTTTTTTTTCATCGTGATAAAGAAACCAAATGTTTAACCATGAATGTAGGATTATAATACCAAAATTTTGGATTTTCAAAGAATATGAACTACATATTATACCTTCTATCAAGAATTATAGACTAACCCAAGATGATGTTTTGATGTTTTATTATCTAATTTTTTTTTCCAAATTTTATGGTTTAATGGACGATGGATTGGTCTCTATTTTTTCCCATGACCTGGATTCAAGGGATGATCAAAATACACAAAGAGTGTTAGATGTAATCATAAAATGAAATATTGACATTGGATACACCTTTTCTCAAATAAATAATCAATATTAAAAATGAAGAAATTTGTTAGACTGCACAGTTTTAGTTTCCTCAATAGAAGTGGGTTGATAGGGATCAAATTCATTTTAGCTGAATAGGTCAATTTATTGATAGTGGAAGAACTTATATTGTAAGGATGGTTTAAATGTGGACCATTAGGTTTACCATATTCTAGATTAGAAAGATCACATATGAAAAATTACTTATCTATAGGGGAATTAAAAATGTATATGACGTTCATGAAAAATTTTATAAATGACTAAATATATTATAAATCCTTAAAAATGTATATTGTGAATGTAACACCTCACGTCGTTATAAAATATTTTATTTTTCATAAATTAAATTTCATTAATTGTTTTAATTTGAAGCTACACCATGCTAGAAATTATTTATACACAAGAAAAAGTTTTATTTTCATACAAAAAACACTGATATTTTCTTTTTTTACACACAATACTTTGTTTGTCTTCTGTTTCACCAAATATAAAGTTCTTTAGACATTTTCTGTGATATGTAAGAGCAAGTTTTAATAAACTACAATATACATTTAAAATTTAAATTTAATATGATTGGTTTCACCAAGACAATTAAATGTAATGAATGAATATGATTAACTAAATTAGGAAAATATTATTTAAAAATGTTTATATGATGAATTATTTGGTTACCAATTAATTAAAAATGAAAATAAAACCCTTTTCTAAAATAAAATGAATCATTTCTCTAGAAACCAATTTTTATGTACACAAGTGGGTTTTATATCAAAAAAATACCTGATAATTTTTTTGAATTATTTTAATTAATATTATATATTATAAATTAAATAAAACATTTAAAATGCATCTCATATGTTTTATAAAAAAAAGAATAAATCCAATTTTAAACATAAAACTGCATTTTCTAATAAAAATTTTTTGCGACCTCTTTATAGAACACTTTTTAAAAATAAGTTTTTAATATTTTATAATTTTTATTTAATAAAATAAATGTCATTATTTAAATAATAACATAATAATTATTATTTTTATTTTTTTCTATAATATTTCATGTTTAGAAAAATAGTGAAAAACAAAATTATAAATGGGTACTTCAGTTTATTTTTATTTATGTATAAAGTTAACATGTAATTTAAATATTTTATAAGTAAAATTATTTCAATTATAAATCAATTAATCCAATAATTGGAATAAAGTTCTCATTGAACATTCATATAAAAACATTTCAAACTTCTGAACTTTTTCACTTTAAAAACACATTGTCTTTCCACATCTATGGGATTAATTTTACATTATTTTTTTTCCACTTATGTGAATTGAATTTGGAAAAATGGATTCTATACATATAATAACAAGAACTAATAATTTATAATATGTCAAACATAATGTTTCCACATAATGATAAGTGAAAATAGTAAAAATTAATCACAACAATTAAGAGAAAAAACGGGTTTACAATGTGTGTAAACAATAATCTTAAGGGAAAAAGTGAAATATAAAATTTTAAATAATAAATTGGATGGAAATATCTCTATATAATGACTTAATAGAATTAATTTTATTCATTATGATATTTTTTATGTTAAATCTTGGGTACACATAACTTCATTTCAAAAATTCCAATTGTCTCCTCTCCCCCACTTACACAAGGACACACCCGCTCCCTCTCTCATAAATACGTAAAACACAATTGGTTTGGAAAATAAAATATCAAGAAGCATATAGAAATACATTTTATAAACCAATAATCAATATTTTGGGATTGAATACAACCAAGATATCCCTTTGATGAAAACAAAATGATTATAGCTAAAGAAGATGTAACATTCATCAACAAATATTTTGTTATTTCTTCCTAAAAGCCCACAAATTATTATTATATCTAGAATATATAATAAATTAATTATATTCCATAAAATAATATTTTTTTAAGTGTATTAACTAAATCTAAACACACTTCTATAAAATGGGTTATGAAATCATCAATCGTGCATACGACATACTACCTTCTCGCGAACCTATGTAGTTTATTTTTACATGACCACCTTTCATGATAGGTAATAATGATGGAAATATTAAATAGATATTATATGTATTATATTTATGATGTTATTATTCTTCTTGAATATTTATATAAAACATACCTTCATGGTTTCAATTTTTTGGGAATGTGATAACATTGTTCGTGTGTACGACATACTACAACCTCAAAAAGCTAGGTGATTCGTTCACACATTACATTGATTTTATAAAAGAAAATATTATTAAAAATATTTGGTATATATGAAAAAAAATTTAATCTCTAATATATATATATATATATATCATTTATGTTTTTTCTTTCAATACGACAAGAAAATTGAAACAATGTACATGCGTACGTACAGACTACCGTCTCCATGAACAATATACTTTCTTTCCAATCAATAAATATTATGTGTACCTATTTATAAATTTAAATTTTATTGATATTTATATTTATATAATGTTATAAATTCATTAATTATTAAAATATTGATCAAATTTGGAGGAACAATAATAACAAAACAAAACAGATATAAAAAGGAATGTGTCTCTAAGACAAGACATAACTGTATTATAAAAATAGTTAATAAGAGGGTAATAAAAGGTAATATTAACATAATATATGGTATTATATAATGTAATATGGTTATATAATATAAGTATAGTAATAATAAATTTATTATACTAGAGGTTTGAAAGAGTACGAAGATAGATGGTACTTAAGGTAATGGATTTCCATCTCACTTCTTACTTTTGTGAGACATTTTTTATATTCACCACCAATTTATTGTAAATGGTATATATATTTACCAAGAATTTATTTTATTTTTATTATCCTAAATTTTAAATCTATTTTCATAACTATTTGAGTATCTCTCTTCCATGGAGATCACGGTTCAAAAGTTACCCAATGAGTAATGGTTTTTTTCAAAATTCTCCTTTTTTGAGTGGTTTGTTATGATATGCATATATATTCATTAATTAGAAGTACATACATCCTATTGACTTGTAAAATCAGTAATATTTCTATCCTAATGATATTTTAAGCACCATTTTATGATATCACGTCACGGGGATTACGATTCAGGGTTACCAAAGTGGTAATAATTTTATTTTAAAATCTCATTGTTTATCGAGATTGTCTATGATCATTCCTCCAATGATAATATATTATAATTTATCTCTCCCAAAATGAAATTTATATTTATCTAATTTTCTTATTCATGATATATTCATGTAATGGTTCCATTATTCCACTCATTAGAACTTATTATAATTAATAATGTTTTTTATGAAAATATCATCTTACTTATCTCTTTGTTCAAAAATATTTTTTATTCAAAAAACCAAGTATTTTAAAAAGATTTTCAAATATTATTTTAAAATATATTTTAATATAAGTTCATGTAAAATTATGTTAATTCATTTATGTTTTAAAAATTGTTTTAACTTATTTTAAAGTCATCCTTTGTAAGTTTTATATGTCTATTTTCAATGAAAATGATATAAAAATGTATTATGTCTAAAATGTATTTAAATGATTTTCAAATATTCCTTTATAATTTTTAAACTGTTATTTTCAAAGAAAATGTCATAAAAAATAGCTTCAAAATGTGTTTAAAGTTTTTTAAATGGATCCTTTATATTTTTTAAAAACATATTTTCCTTGAAAATGTTTTAAGTTTATAATCTTTTAAATGATTTTCAAGGGTTTATTTACATGTTTACAAATTATATTTTCAAAGAAAAGGTTTTCAATGATTTAAAATACTTCATTATACATTTTCAAACAAATTTATGAAATATAGTTTCAAATTTTATTATTATTTATATAAATTATTTAAAAGTGTAGTGTTTATTTTTATTCAAAAATGATCCATGTGATCTCTCAAATCCATATACATATAATATGACATCCTTTGATAGAATCTATAAATTACTAGGGATATTATCCTAGGAATCCATTATTATTATTTATTTTAATGAATAATGTTTAATATGACATGTTATTTATGAACCTATTTTTCATCTATGGGTTAAACCATGATAAAATAGATATCAAACCAGCTTCTTTTAATGGGTAATGTTTTGATGAAATGTTTATGAAACCTATATCTTCCTCACAGGTTATGATTTGATGAAATATTTATGTTACCCATTTAATGTCATTGGTTAATAGATGATTAGAGTTTATCATATTTTATAACACATATGTATGATTATTATATGACCAGTGGGACCTATATCTCTCAACAATTAATTGGGTATAGATTTATATATCTAAATTAGATATACATTACTAGAATGGGCAGTGAACATCATACAATAAGGAAAGGATATAATGATAAGTGATAGAATTATAATTGTAGAGACCCGAAGCTTGATGTACATGGACATCACATTACATTAGCGGAATACTTAATACATAACAAAAACAGACACACAAGGACCATAATAGTTTAGTGTCTTTGGAAACTTGGAAAGTAATCTTCTAATCGAGGTGAAAGATCTTCAACATCTCCCATAAAGATCATTCCCTTTTTTTTCTTACCTAAAACCTTTCTTTATATCACGGGGAAAAGAAAACATAAAAAGGGTGAGATCAAATGCTCAGTAAGGGTATGCATGGATAAAATAAAACATACCATCTACATTTGAACTTAAAAACATGAACATAATGTTTAAACATCAAAATCATGAGAAATGACATAAAACATGGAAATACGTAAGGCATAGATCATAACGAAACATTAAGAATGACTAAATATCATGGGAATAAAACATGTAATTGTGGCATCCATTAAGCACTTGTAATTATTTCCATAGTATCCAAGGCATTACTGCCAAGACCATCTTAGTGGACAAAGTCCCTTTCTGAATCGAGTTCACTCCTCGTTTCAGTCCTGTTTTACTGAACTGGTTTAACCTTCCATTCCATCCATGTCTATCTCATGAGATATAAATCATTACCCAATGCATTGGAGGGATATATAGGTCCCACCCATCTTATAGTGAAATCATTCTTACTTGTGCCACAAAATAAACTTAAAACATTCATCATAACCCAAAGAATAAAATGGGTTTCATAAACATCATCCCATCATCACATAATCCATATAAAACAAATGGATATTTCATCATAAGAAAACTAAAACCATGTAAACCATAGAGACATTATACTTGAAACATACACATATGAAATAATTTCATCTTAGATGGAAAATGGTTTTGATAAAACACTTGAAATGAATTCTTGAGGAAAATATCCTTTCTTCTTCAAAATCAATTTCTCTTTACAAAAAATCCTGAAATTTTAAAAGAAAGAGATTTTGTTGAAAATAGTCATGAAATCTTTTGGAGGAAGCTTCATGAAAATAAGGCTTTATTAAACCGTAAAAATTTGTTCGTGCCGTATAAGTTAAAAAAACATTCTTTTCGTACTTTTTCCGGAAAAGTCAAAAAGTACCTCGTAACGTAAAAAAAAGAAAGATTCCATAAATACCATGTAGTAAATTCCAAAAATGGGTAAAAATGACTTTAAACATACATGAAAACACTTTTATAAAACATGGACATGGATGATAGAAATAACCCCAGTAAATACTTACAAATATGCAATCTCGGATAAAAATGAGATTTGCAAAAGTATCCCTTACCTTAGGTCCGATATGATTCGTACGTATCCGAAACTCCTGTATAATGATTTAAATAATGTTATTGACTTATTAAAGAATCATATTAATTGTTATGATATCATATATGTTTCACTTAGGACTTTATATTACCCATTCTTTTGTAAATTCCATGTTAAAGAGCGTTTTGGGTAAAATCGTTTCATTTGTCGTCCGTGTTTTGACTTGTAATTATTCATATGATTACTTAGATCATGATTACATAATTACAGAATATAAAACATGATTTATATATAATATATATTGAGAATATACATATATATATAATAGATCGATAAATGGAATGAAATACACCGTTCATGGAGACGGTAGGCCGTACGTACGCATGAACGCTGTTTTCGTTTCCTTATTGAGATGAATAGAATTAAGTAGATGACATACATATATATACACATAAATACAGTATCATTATTATTTCATATATTTCATGATTACTTATTATATATACTTTATAATCATTTATGAATGGTTAATCATTGAGAATGAATATCATCGCGTCGTGGAGACGGTATTCCATATGTACGCACGAGCGATGATATCATTCCCATGATCATGGAATTTTATTGGAGTGTATGTATACTATTAGAGAATAATTATCACTTTACAATAATCATATATAGTTTTTATTTACACCATTATACCCATCCAAGTAAGGTGGTTGTGGAAAATAGATTATACCATGGCGTGGAGACGGTATTCCGTACTTACGCACGCGCGGTGATTTCATTTTCCGTAGGATGGATTGATGGCGAAATAAGGTTGTTTCATACTTATAATAACATATCATTATATGAGTGATATTGATGTTATTACTTCATAATGAAACAACCTAATAAGAATAATTGGAAGAAGAAATAAAGGTGAAAGAATCGGTAACGGTAATTACCTCTTCTTTGAAGCGCCTCTTTGAGACCTCCTCTTAGGGCACTAAAATTGGTCATTGAAAAAGAACAGGACCTCTAGGATGTTTCTAGGGAAGTGGAGAAGTGAATTGAGCTGTGGTTGTCCGAGCTTGAAGGCTCAAAGTGGTGTGTGGAAGAGAGGGATGAGGTTCCCTTTTATAATGGAGGAGAGTGGCACCTTTGGAATTCTTAAAAATATTAATTTATAATAAATCTAACCCCACGTAAAACCCACCAAAAATGACTCATATTCTAATATTAGATGATATAGGGTTGTAAAAAATTTATACATGTTTGGATCTTATTTTAAACCTTATCATTTTGATTTATCCTTATTTAATCTATTTTGGTTTATTTGTGGTAATAAAATTCTAAATTATAAATTAAAACAAATAATTAATTATTTGTTATGAATTTTGCATAATTGTTTACTTTATAACATTATAGACCATATAAATTTAAATTTATAATTTTTAAATATTTTTTGTGATTTTTAAACAATTTTATAATATGTTAATTTTATAAAATAACAATAGTGTCAATTTTGACACTATTCATTTATTTTAATTTAAATAAAATATATACTGAAGATATGTTCGAAATAAAAGCATTAATAGATTCATAAAAGGTCATATGTATCTAGAAAAATAGTGGAGAACATTAAATAGTTCATATAATATTTAGTTTATTATTTTTAAAACAATTTATTTAGTTTATCTCTTAATAAAATAATTACTACAATATTTTTGTATAATTATTTAATATACTTATATGTTGCATAAAAATTAAAAATAAAATCCTATGATGAATATAAATATAATAAATTTCAAAATAATACTTTTACTCTAATTTATCATCTTAAAATCACAATTGTTAAATTGTTATATTTATTAAATTATGATGGTGACAACTTTGGCATCATTTAAAATAAAATAATATAAGTGTCATAATTGCTTGTATAAGACTCTAAATGGTCCAATATTCTACCATTGGATTATTATAGTTTAAATTTACATGAACAATAAGTTTTGGTCAGGGTTGTTTGCCTTTTATGGTTAGTATTAGTTTAATAAAAACTATATTCTTGATTTTTCACTAGATAAATAATTTCTGCATCACTATTGTTTCACAGTTAATGATAATTATTTAATCCCAAAAAATTCTAAATAAATTCTCATGATATAGATAATTTTTTTAACTTTATGTAGACTATTAATTTTTGATGTTTCATGAAGTTTATCACTAACTTAAAATTATTATACTTATAGTATTTAAGAGAGTGACATGTTGTCACTTTCTTTGGTTTTAATAATAATTAAATTATTTTCATTGAATAAAGTCCATTAAATGAATCTAATCCGACCCTTAGGTGATATTTGTCGACTTCTAGCCATCCAATAAGATTTTTCCAAGTGTTAGGGTTATTTTATAATCTTATATTTACCCTTAATTACCCGATTTACCTTTAACTATAGTAAATAAAATTTACCATAGTTACTATTCACAATGCCCAAAAATAAAAAGTATCTTATTAACATAATTTGGACCCACTGATTCCAAATATGGAATCCATTTTTCCAAATTCAATACACAAAATTTGAAGAAATTAAATTAAAATTATTCCCGTTGTCGAAAGAAAATGGATTTTTCTTTAAAACATTGCAAAAGATTGAATTGATTTAACCTACAAATTCAAGGTAAAATCAATGCTAATGACATACATTATATTAAATGGTAAAAATATATTATATTTATACTTTAAAAACATTCAATATTATAATTTAACCACATAATATATTACGATGAAAAAAGTTGTTTTTAATTAAAATATAGCGTGTTTTTACTATTCATTAAAATATGAAAGTCATCAGAATAAAATGAAAAATTTATCCAAAGTAAATTTTTATTTCTTGATTCCAAAGAATAATTTTATTTTGTCAAATGTAACTTATAAACATGTCAAAAACTAGATTTAATGTGGGTGCGCCATCAAAAGGTGGCAAAACTGCATTTTTTGAAAAATACTTATTTTACCCGAAAAATTTATTTTGTTCTTAACCATGTTCTAGAAAATGAATAAGATGAATAATAATGTTATAAAATTAAAATTTTATTTAATACTATTCATAACGGCTAATTCATAATAATATTATAATAATATATCATTGTTTAGTAAAACCTGGTATTACGTACAACACACGCTATCGAGGAAGGTCGCGATTGCGTGTAATGCAAGCCAAGTCAGGTTTGCGTGTTGTGAAAGAATCCTTAATTGTTTCTTATAACATAATCCAACCATATTTCATTTATACATTGAATATATATATATATATATATATATACTCAATGTTGCGTAGAATAACTATTATCAAAATTGTGTGTAACACGATCCAAGAATAGTGTTGCGTATACTGCAAGCTAATACGGTGTTGCGTATAATGAAAGGTAATCTTGGTGTAGCATACAACACAAGAAATTAATGAAATTAAAATAATATTTTTCTTAAAATCCCGGGGTGTTACATTCAACCCCCCTTAAAATGAATTTCACCCTCAAAATTCGTCAGGGTTATAAATGGTTTACTACTCGAAAGTTTGTTTAATAGAAACCCACATCGTAAAAAGGAATACCAAAACATGGCTTTTTAAAACTAATGTATGAAATGTAACGGTTACCCAAATTAACTCATCACGGGGTTTCCACGTAGGAGAACATAGGTGAAAATATGGATATGGAAGAAAAATCTAACCATCATGTTCTGATGGAGAGTGGTAGAGAACATGGCTATGAAAAATCCAACAATCACAAAGATATTGATTTATGATGATCTAAGGTACCATCTGATTAATCAGATATAAGGGAACTAGGACAACATTTTTGGTTTTCAAGATCATTTCCCTAAAGTTGATGAATTAAAAGAAATACTTCCATGATTTTGGTACAATCTCACTGTTGTTCGTGAATTGAACAATTTCCACTTCATCCCTTAAAGAAATGAAGTTGAATATGTTATTCGTGATGTGTTAGTAGATCATGTGATAGAATGATGGGTCATTCCATCTCGTTCAAACAAAAGGTTAGCAAAAGTTATAAGTCCATATTATGGTTAGATTAATCATATATGGTTCCAAAAATGAACTTATATTTCACATATCATACCACTTAATAAAATAAAACTACTTTCTACTAACCAGGGACATCATATAGGCTAGTGGTAGGCGATAAAGGCTTGTCGCACTTCGGTTGTGGGTTCGATTCCCACAGCCTTGTCCGATGCGATGGGCTATCGCCCGTCCTGCAGGTTATCCTTTTTCTAATACTATATTACTATAAAATCCCATCAATAATATCGAAAAAATTTCTATCATTAAATAATACTAACTTATGTCCAACATAATCCATTCTAATATTTAGGCTTATACATAATACTGCAGTCCACTCTCATAATATAGTGAAAACGATTACCCGAGATTTAATACCATCGTTGATCCCCATATATCATAATATATGTCTTGTTGGTCACATTCCAAACATTAGAAGGCCTTAATCATGTATTCCCTTGAAAAATGAATACCCATTGAACCTTAGTGAAAACATGAATGCAGTTAAAAGTTAACACTTTCCACATACCAGAATCCTCAAAATTCTATATACTCAAACCATGATATCACTTAGTACTTATACCAATCATGAGCTCATGAATACTACCAAACATATTAGATTCTCTTTATCCCTTCATTATGTGCATATCATCTTCTTTCCAACAATATTTCAATATCTTTTCATGGTTACCGATGACATATTCTTATAGAAAACCATAATGGACCAATACACAGATAATCCAATACACCATAAAAGTACCTCAATAACATTATTCTTGAATACCAATACATAAAAACTTCAAACGATCATCTTCAATGATTATCCAGGAATAAGTCCTTCCTTATTTTAGAAGTAACTTTTTAGGTCAGGGAATTGAGTTGGGTAATGCCCATGTTCTCCACAAATAATACATTGAACTTCATAACAGTCTGTCACTCTATGTCCCTTTTCTCCACACAAATAACATCTGTCCCTCCATTTGAGGTATTCCTCAAGGTTCTTCTTCCCTTCTTTATAAATCTCAATATTACTTTCTTTATGCTCCTTAACATGTGAAAATGCATAAAAGTCTATCTTCCTCTTATTTGATGAATTAGGCATACCACTAAATTTCACCTTTTTAATCATATATCGCGATGACTGATTTGGCATAATCACAATATCTTTCTCTCTAGGCATAATGAAATTTTGTTGCTCATAGTAACCAATTTGTCCATTGGATTCAATGCTAACCGAATTCTTTCTGGTTCCCTCCATTGACTAAAACACAAAAAGAATTCTGTGAGAGGAAAAAATCATACATGGAAAATAACATAATAAAGGGGGAGTACCTTCAACATATAACATCCTAGGATTAATTCTAATATCGTTACCGTAATTCTAGGACTATAACCTATACTTATACTTAACATTAGGGTCATCCCTAGACATACCATAGAAATATCTCTAGGGATCTCACTAAAGTTCTTGCATCCTAGTTTCCAAAGGTTGACTAAACCTTTCCTCTGATACCAACTGTAGAGACCCGAAGCTTGACGTATATGGACATCACATTACTTTAGCGGAATACTTAACACATAACAAAAACAGACACACAAGGACCGTAATAGTTTACTATCTTTGGAAACATGGAATTTAATATTCTAATCAAGGGGAAAGATCTTCAACATCTTCCATAAAGATCTTTCCCTTTTTTTTCTTACCTAAAACCATTCTTTATATCCTGGGGAAAAGAAAACATAAAAAGGGGGAGCTCAAATGCTCAGTAAGGGTATGCATGGATAAAATAAAACATACCATATAAATTTTAACTTAAAAACATGAACATAATGTTTAAACATCAAAAGCTTGAGAAACGACATAAAACATGGAAGTACGTAAGGCATAGATCATAAAGAAACATTAAGAATGAAAAAAATATCATGGGAATAAAACATGTAATTGTGGCATCCATTAACCACATGTAATGATTTCCATAGTAGCCAAGGCATTACTGCCAAGACCATCTTAGTGGACAAAGTCCCTTTCTGAATCGAGTTCACTCCTTGTTTCAGTCCTGTTTTGCTGAACCGGTTTAACCTACCGTTCTAGACATGTCTATCTCATGAGATATAAATCTTTACCCAATGCATTGGAGGGAGATATAGGTCCCACCCATCTCATAGTTAAATCATTCTTACTTGTGCCAAAAAATAAACTTAAAACATTCATCATAACCCAAAGAATAAAATGGGTTTCATAAACATCATCCCATCATCACATAATCCATATAAAACAAATGGATATTTCAGCATAAGAAAATTGAAACCATGTAAACCATAGATACATTATACTTGAAACATACACATATTAAAATAATTTCATCTTATATGGAAAATGGTTTTGATAAAACATTTGAAATGAATTCTTGAGGAAAATATCCTTTCTTCTTCAAAATCAATTTCTTTTTACAAAACGTCATGCAATTTTAAAAGAATGAGATTTTGTTGAAAATAGTCATGAAGTATTTTGGAGGAATATTCATGAAAATAAGGCTTTATTAAACCTTAAAAATTCATTCGTTCCGTATAAGTTAAAAAAACATTCTTTTCGTACTTTTGCCGGAAAAGTCAAAAAGTACCTCGTAAAGTAAACAAAATAAAGATTCCTTAAATACCATGTAGTAAAAGTCAAAAATGGGTAAAAAGGACTTTAAACATACATGAAAATACTTTTATAAAACATGGACATGGATGATAGAAATAACCCTAGTAAATACTTACAAATACGAAATCTCGGATAAAAATGAGATTCGCAAAAGTATCCCTTACCATAGGTCCGATATGCTTCGTACGTATCTGAACCTCCTGTATAATGATTTAAATAATTTTATTGACTTATTACAAAATCATATTAATTGTTATGATATCATATATGGTTCACTTATGACTTTATATTAACCGTTCTTTTGTAAATTCCATGTTAAAGAGCATTTTGGGTAAAATCGTTTCATTTGTCGTCCGTCTTTTGAATTGTAATTATTCATATGATTACATAGATCATGATTACATAATTCCAGAATATAAAACATGATTTATGTATAATATATATTCAGAATATACATATATATAATAGATCGATAAATGGAATGAAATACACTGTTCATGGAGACGGTAGGTCGTATGTACGCATGAACGCAGTTTTCGTTTCCTTATTGAGTTGAATGGAATTAAGTAGATGACATACATATATATACACATAAATACAGTATAATTATTATTTCATATATTTCATGATTACTTATTATATATACTTTATAATCATTTATGAATGGTTAATCATTGAGAATGAATCTCATCGCGTCGTGGAGACGGTATTCCGTACGTAGGCACGAGCGATGATATCGTTCCCATGATCGTAGAATTTTATTGGAGTGTATGTATACTATTAAAGAATAATTATCACTTTACAATAATCATATATAGTTTTTACTTACACCATTATACCCATCCATGTAAGGTGGTGGTGGAAAATAGATTACACCACGGCGTGGAGACGGTATTCCGTACGTACGCACGCGCGGTGATTTCATTTTCTGTAGGATGGATTGATGGTGAAATACGGTTGTTTCATACTTATAATAACATATAATTATATGAGTGATACTGATGTTATTACTTCATAATTAAACAACCTAAGAAGAAGAAGTGGAAGAAGAAATAAAGGTGAAAGAATCGGTAACGGAAATTACCTCTTCATTGAAGCGCCTCTTTGAGACCTCCTCTTAGGGCACTAAAATTTGTCTTTGAAAAAGAACAAGACCTCTAGGTTGTTTCTAGGGAAGTGGATAAGTGAATTGGGCTGGGGTTGGCCGAGCTTGAAGGCTCAAAGTGGTGTGTGGAAGAGAGGGAGGAGGTTCCCTTTTATAAGGGAGGAGAGGGGCACCTTTGGAATTCTTAAAAATATTAATTTATAATAAATCTACCCCACTTAAAAACCTCCAAAAATGACTCATATTAGAATATTAGATGATATAGGGTTGTAATAAAATTTATAAATGTTTTTATCTTATTTTAAACCTTATCATTTTGATTTATCCTTATTTAATCTATTTAGGTTTATTTGTGGTAATAAAATTATAAATTATAAATTATAAAAAATAATTACTTATTTGTTGTTAATTTTACATAATTGTTTACTATATAACATTATAGACCATATAAATGGATATTTATCATTTTTAATTATTTTTTGTGATTTTTAAGCAATTTTATAATTTGTTATTTTTATAAAATAACAATAGTGTCAATTTTTAAACTATTCATTTATTTGAATTTAAATAAAATATATCCAGAAGATATGTTCGAACTAAAAATTTTAATAGATTCATAAAAGGTCATATGTATCTAGAAAATTAGTGGAGAACATTAAATAGTTAATATAATATTTATTTTATTATTTTTAAAACCATTTATTTGGTTTATCTCTTACTAAAATAATTACTAGAACATTTTTGTATATTTTTTTAATATACTTATATGTTGCATAAAAATTAAAACTAAAATACTATGATGAAGATAAATCTATTAAATTTCACAATAATACTTTTACTCTAATTTATCATCTTAAAATCACAATAGTTAAATTGTTATATTTATTAAATTATGAAGGTGACAACTTTGGCGTCATTTAAAATAAAATAATATAAGTGTCATAATTGCTTGTATAATACTCCAAATGGTCAAATATTATACCATTGGATGATTATAGTTTAAATTTACATGGCCAATAAGTTTTGGTTAGGGTTTTGTGCCTTTTAAGGTAACTATTAGTTTAATAAAAACTATATTCTGCATTTTTCACTAGATAAATAATTTCTGCATCACTATTGTGTCACAATTAATGATAATTATTTAATCCCAAAAAATTCTAAATAAATTCTCATGATGCAGATAATTTTGTTAGATTTATGTAGACTATTAATGTTCTATGTTTCATGAAGTTTATAACTAACTTAAAATTATTATACTTATAGTATTTAAGAGAGTGACATGTTGTCACTTTCTTTGGTTTTAATAATAATTAAATTATTTTCATGGAAAAAAGTTCATTAAATGAATATAATCTGACCCTTAGGTGATATTTTTAGACTTTTAGTCATCCAATAGGATTTTACCAAGTGTTAGGGTAATTTTATAATCTTATATTTACCCTTAATTACCCGATTTACCTTTAACTATAGTAAATAAAATTTACCGTAGTTACTATTCACAATGCCCAAAAAAAGTAGCTTATTAACATAATTTGGACCCACTAATTCCAAATGTTGAATCCATTTTTCCAAATTCAATATACAAAAGTTTCAGAAATTAAATTAAAATTAATCCCGTTGTCGAAAGAAAACGAGTTTTTCTTTAAAACATTGCAAAAGATTGAATTGATTTAACCAACAAATTTAAGGTAAAATCAATGATAATGACATAAATTATATTAAATGATAAAAATATATTCTATTTATACTTTAAAACCATTAAATATTATAATTTAACCACATAAGAGATTATGATGAAAAATGTTGTTTTTAATTAAAATATAGCGTGTTTTTACTATTCATTAAAATATGAAAGTCATCAGAATAAAATGAAAAATTTATCCAAAGTAAATTTTTATTTCTTGATTCCAGAGAATAATTTTATTTTGTCAAATGGAATTTATAAACATGTCAAAAACTATATTTAAAGTGGGTGCGCCATCAAAAGGCGGCAAAACTGTATTTTTTGAAAAATACTTATTTTACCCGAAAAATTTATTTTGTTCTTATACCATGTTATAGAAAATGTGTAAGATGAATAATAATGTTATAAAATTCAAAATTTAGTTAATACTATTCATAACGGCTAATTCATAATAATATTATAATAATATATCGTTGTTTAGTAAAACCCGGTATTGCGTACAACACACGCTATCGAGAAAGGTCGCGATTGCGTGTAATGCAAGCCAAGTCAGGTTAGCATGTTGTGAAAGAATCCTTCATTGTTTCGTATAACATAATCCAACCATATTTCATTTATACATGGAATATATATATATATACTCAATGTTGCGTAGAATAACTATTATCAAAATTGTGTGTAATACGATCCAAGAATAGTGTTGTGTATACTGCAAGCTAATACGGTGTTGTGTATAGCGCAAGGTAATCTTGGTGTAGCATACAACACAAGACATTAATGAAATTAAAAGAATATTTTTCATAAAATCTCGGGGTGTTACATTCTACCCCCCTTAAAATGAATTTCACCCTCAAAATTCGTCGGGGTTATAAATGGTTTACTACTCAAAAGTTTGTTTAATAGAAACCCACATCCTAAAAAGGAATACCAAAACATGGCTTTTTAAAACTAAAGTATGAAATGTAACAGTTACCCAAATTAACTCATCACGGGGTTTCCACGTAGGAGAACATAGGTGAAAATATGGATATGGAAGAAAAATCTAACCATCAAGTTCTGATGGAGAGTGGTAGAGAACATGGCTATCAAAAAGACAAAAATCACAAAACTATTGATTTTTGATGATCTAAGGTACCATCTGATTAATCAGATATAAGGGAACTAGGACAACATTTTTGGTTTTCAATATCATTTCCCTAAAGTTGATGAATTAAAAGAAATATTTGCATGATTTTGGTACAATCTCACTGTTGTTCGTGTATTGGACAATTTCCAATTCATCCCTTAAAGAAATGAAGTTGAATTTGTTATTCGTGATGTGTTAGCAGATCATGTGATAGAATGATGGGTCATTCCATCTATTTCAAACAAAGGGTTAGAAAAAGTTATAAGTCCATGTTATGGTTAGATTAATCGTATATGGTTCCAAAAATGAACTTATACTTCATATATCATACCGCTTAATAAAATAAAACTACTTTCTACTAACCAGGGACTTCCTGTAGGCCAGTGGTAAGCGATTAAGGCCAGTCGCACTTCGATTGTGGGTTCGATTCCCACAGCCTTGTCCGACACGATGGGCTATCGGCCGACCTGCAGGTTATCCTTTTTCTAAAACTATATTACTATAACATCCCATCAATAATATCGAAAAAACTTCTATCCTTAAACAATAATAACTTATGTCTAACATAATCCATTCCAATCTTTAGGCTTATCCATAATACTGCAGTCCACTCTCATAATATAGTGAAAATGATTACCAGAGATTTAATACCATCGTTGATCCCCATATATCATAATATATGTCTTTTTGGTCACATTACAAACATTCGAAGGCCTTAATCATGTATTCTCTTGAAAAATGAATACCCATTGAACCTTAGTGAAAACATGAATGTAGTTAAAAGTTAACACTTTCCACATACCAAAATCCTCAAAATTCTATATACTCAAACCATGATATCACTTTGTCCTTATATCAATCATGAGCTCATGAATACTATCAAACATATTAGATTCTCTTTATCCCTTCATTATGTGCATATAATCTTCTTCCCAAAAATATTTCAATAACTTTTCATGGTTACCGATGCCATATTCTTATAGAAAACCACAATGGACCAATACATAGATATTCCAATATACCATAAAAGTACCTCAATAACATTATTCTTGAATACCAATACATAAACACTTCAAACCATCATCTTCAATGATTGTCCTGGAATAAGTCCTTCCTTAATTTAGAAGTAACTTTTTAGGTCAGAGCATTGAGTTGGGTAATGGCCATGTTCTCCACAAATAATACATTGAACTCCATAACACTCTGTCACTCTATGTCCCTTTTCTCCACACAGATAACATCTGTCCCTCCATTTGAGGTATTACTCAAGGTTCTTCTTCCCTTCTTTAGAAATCTCAATCTTCCTTTCTTTATGCTCCTCAACATGTGAACATGCATAAAAGTCTATCTTCCTCTTATTTGATGAATTTGGCATACCACTAAATTTCACCTTGTTAATCATATATCGTGATGACTGATTTGGAATAATCACAATATCTTTCTCTCTAGGAATTACACAATTTTGTTTCTCATAGTCACCAATTTGTCCATTGGATTCAATTCTAACCGAATTCTTTATGGTTCCCCTAAAACACGAAAAGAATTCTTTGAGAGGAAAAAACCATACAAGGAAAATAACATAATCCAGGGGGAGTACCTTCAACATCTAACATCCTAGGTTTAATTCTAATATCGTTACCATAATTCTAGGACTATAACCTATACTTATACTTAACCTTAGGGAAATCCCTAGACATACCATAGAAATATCTCTAGGGATCTCACTAATGTTCTCGCATCCTAGTTTCCAAAGGTTGACTAAACCTTTCCTCTGATACCAACTGTAGAGACGCAAAGCTTGACATACATGGAAATCACATTACTTTAGCGGAATACATAATACATAACAAAAACAGACACACAATGACCATAATAGTTTAGTATCTTTGGAAACTTGGAACGTAGTCTTCTAATCGAGGTGAAAGATCTTCAACATCTCCCATAAATATCTTTCCCTTTTTTTCCTACCTAAAACATTTGTTTATATCTTGGGGAAATGAAAACATAAAAAGGGTGAGCTCAAATGCTCAGTAAGGGTATGCATGGATAAAATAAAACATACCATATACATTTGAACTTAAAAACATGAACATAATGTTTAAAAATCAAAAGCTTGAGAAATGACATAAAACATGGAAGTACGTAAGGCATAGATCATAAAGAAACATTAATAATGACAAAATATCAGGGGAATAAGACATGTAATTGTGGCATCCATTAAACACATGTAATTATTTCTATAGTAGCCAAGGCATTACTTCCAAGAACATCTTAGTGGACAAAGTCCCTTTCTGAATCGAGTTCACTCCTCGTTTCAGTCCTGTTTTACTGAACCGGTTTAACCTTCCGTTCTAGCCATGTCTATCTCATGAGATATAAATCTTTACCCAATGAATTTGAGGGAGATATAGGTCCCACCCATCTCATAGTGAAATCATTCTTACTTTTTCCACAAAATAAACTTAAAACATTCATCATAACCCAAAGAATAAAATGGGTTTCATAAACATCATCCCATCACCACATAATACATATAAAACAAATGGATATTTCATCATAAGAAAATGGAAACCATTGAAACCATAGAGACACTATACTTGAAACATACACATATGAAATAATTTCATCTTAGATGGAAAATGGTTTTGATAAAACACTTGAAATGAATTCTTGAGGAAAATATCCTTTCTTATTCAAAATCAATTTCTTTTTACAAAACGTCATGCAATTTTAAAAGAAAGATATTTTATTGAAAATATTCATGAAATATTTTGGAGGAAGCTTCATGAAAAGAAGGCTTTATAAAACCGTAAAAATTCGTTCGTGCCGTATAAGTTAAAAAAACATTCTTTTCATACTTTTGCCAGAAAAGTCAAAATGTAGCTCGTAACGTAAACAAAAGAAAGATTCCTTACATACCATGTAGTAAAATTCAAAAATTGGAAAAAAGGACTTTAAACATACATGAAAATACTTTTATAAAACATGGACATGGATTATAGAAATAACCCCAGTAAATACTTACAAATATGCTTTCTCGGATAAAAATGAGATTTGCAAAATTATCCCTTACCTTAGGTGTGATTTGCTTCATACGTATCCGGACCTCCTGTATAATGATTTAAATAATGTTATTGACTTATTACAGAATCATATTAATTGTTATGATATCATATATGGTTCACTTATGACTTTATAGTACCCGTTCTTTTGTAAATTCCAAGTTAAAGAGCGTTTTGGGTAAAATCGTTTCATTTGTCGTCCGTGTTTTGACTTATAATTATTCATATGATTACTTAGATCATGTTTACTTAATTCCAGAATATAAAACATGATTTATATATAATAAATATTCAGAATATAATTATATATAATAGATCGATAACTGGAATGAAATACACCGTTCATGGAGACGGTAGGCCGTACGTACGCATGAACGCTGTTTTCGTTTCCTTATTGAGTTGAATGGAATTAAGTAGATGACATACATATATATACACATAAATATAGTATCATTATTATGTAATATATTTCATGATTACTTATTATATATACTTTATAATCATTTATGAATGGTTAATCATTGAGAATGAATCTCATCGCGTCGTGGAGACGGTATTCCGTACGTACGCACGAGCGATGATATCGTTCCCATGATCGTGGAATTTTATTGGAGTGTATGTATACTATTACAGAATAATTATCACTTTAAAATAATCATATATAGTTTTTATTTACACCATTATACCCATCCAATTAAGGTGGTGGTGGAAAATAGATTACACAACGGCGTGGAGACGGTATTCCGTACGTACGCACGCGCGGTGATTTCGTTTTCCATAGGATGGATTGATGGTGAAATAGGGTTGTTTCATACTTATAATAACATATCATTTATGAGTGATACTGATGTTATTACTTCATAATGAAAGAACCTAAGAAGAAGAAGTGGAAGAAGAAATAAAGGTGAAATAATCCGCAATGGAAATTACCTCTTCTTTGAAGCGCCTCTTTGAGACCTCTTCTTAGGGCACTAAAATTGGTCTTTTAAAAAGAACATGACCTCTAGGATGTTATTATACAATAATTACCATGTTATTCTCATATATCTCATTTATTTACCCATACCCTGTATTTGAGGTAACCTTTTTTTTATGTTTACCTTCCCCAAGTTATGAAGAAAGGTTTTATGTATGGTATGTATTTGAGGAGTAATAAATTGGAAGATATTTGTGGGAATTATAGAAGATATGTAATTATATTATAAGATTGTGTTCCAAATATCCAAAATCACTAAACTATTAAGGTAATTGGGAATATATTTATTTAATATAATGAATGTGAATGAAAATTTATGTAATATCCATGTATGAGAAGGCTATGACACTATTTTTGGTATCATGGAAAGGCTTTGTCAACCTTTGGAAACTAGGATGATAAAACTTCATTTAGAACCTTTGGGATATTTCTAAAGATATTTCTTGGGATGCCTCTAAAGATAAGTCTATGGATGTATTAAAGTATATGAAATGTCTTCTACTTTCGATAAATGATAGAGAAAGAGGTTTATTAGAAATACGTCACTTTTGGGATACTAATTGTGAATCTAGATATAGGAATGAAGTACCTAAGGGAAAACCCCCATATCACTGTATTGTACTAGACTCGACTGAGAACCAGTGAACTACAATGGTCCTTATTACAAACCTAGTAAGAAACTATCATGGTACATGCTTTGGAAATTTAGGTTCTCTTTTTGAGCCATCATGAAGGATTTATTTAGATAATGTCTATGAATATCTACATAATAATATATGGTGGAATAGATTAAAAAATATGTGTTTTGATTTAGACATCATATAAGTTAGGTTTCATGATAATTTAGTTTTCTATTATTATTAGTGTTTATCACACAATGATTTTATATTTATTAGATGCATGGAACAAAAAGGAACCATTTTAACAAATAATATGATAGAAAATTAAATGATTATGTGAAACCAAATTGAAATATGATTAGAGGGAAAGTTATTATGATTATTCATAATAATTTATCTTTATACATTATTAACAATGTAGACATCAGTGACATTCTTAACATATGGAATAAGAGGAATGTGATATTTTATGATTGTTAATGTGGCAATTAACATACATTAAAGAATACAAGGCCTCATATTTGTCAAGAATTTCACAACTCGTCCCCTGGGGCCTGTGCTGTGACTACCCCATGCACGCCTTCCATAAGCCAGGGGCTGGAAACTAGCACCAGAAAGGTGTATCTCAAATATAGAAGGCATTGAATTTTAACAAGTATAGACACACGGTCCATGAACTCAACATGAAGCAACCACAAGTATGCTGTTGTAGTAAAAAGATTATAGAATGTAAAGGGGTTGGAATACAAGCCCAAACTGAAAAGTACAAGTACAACTGAGAAGTGAGAAACAACTCCTGGATTTTCCCCCAGGGATCCTACCTGAAGGGCATGTACAACTCATGATCTATAGTCTCTGTGTCACATCAGGCCAAATGGTCCACCTCCCACCACCGTCCAGTACCCATAGCCTCAATCACTACTGTCTGTCATCTGCACAAGATGCAACAATGTTTGGGAAAAGCGTGTACAAGGGTTACTATAATGATACTAAATAGGGACCTCAAGACCACCGTAGGCCTCCCCGAGTTCCACAATGGTAAAAACCACAAATAAAGTCCTCAATTTAAATGCACGTAGCAATATACATCAACTATACTTAGGTATATTACCATACATATACCTAAGTTATCAAGACAAACTTATCTCATAAATGAGGGAAGAATACCACACAGGTAACACCACAAACGTAGAAGTAACACATAGGTAACACCATGAAGATATATATACCACACAGGTAACACCATGAAGATAACACCATGAAGGTAGAAGTACCACAGAGGTAACACCACGAAGACAACACCACGATGGCAGAAGTACCACATAGGTAACCACACAAAGATAGAAGTACCACATCGGTAACACCACGAAGATATCACCATGAAGGTAAAAGAGTAATCTCACAATCATATATAACTTAAGTACAAAAGCACCAATGATCAGTCATAAGCTAGATCATTGTATTCTATTAAGAGGCACTTCTTATGACCCACAAAGGATCGATAGGTACTAACCCCCGTTAACCCACATTGGATCTGATAGAAGCTGACACACACATGATCGATAGATCATGGCCAACACATGATTGATGTTCTTTCTTCACGTTACAGCCTGCAATAGTACTCCTCACACCTAGTGTGCTCGAGTTCTGTATAATATGCCTCTCGAGATATCCATCGTAGCTCGACTAATACTATTCTCCACAAATGAGTTATCCAAAGGTCCAATACATCATAATAGTTCTAGCGCAATATACGATGCATCAATCATATGCCCAATTTGTGAGTTATAAGCGTTTTAGTACCAAGGGCCCGATTGGATTCAGGTTCGATCCAACTCGGATGTAATTCAAATTTCTCCAAAACTCAAGTGGAGTATACCAAAAGGACCGTCTTGATCCTAGTATCTTATTTCCATAAACGGTTTGTCAAATGTACATACGGTTCTCAAGATATGTCCCTTTAGGTGTTTATGGGTTAGGTTAGACCAGGTCAGACCGACTAGGGCCGACCCGGTTTGGGTTGACCCTACCCGGTCTGGGTCCGTCCCGGCTGGGCGGGGCCGCGGCGACTCGGTGCACTAGGCCGAGTTTCGGCCCGACCAGCAAGGTGGCATCCTGGTCTACAATGGGGGTGGCCAGAACCGCAATGGGGGTGGACTACTGGGCTTGCACAACATGACCCGTGTAGCCACAACCCGAGGTGGAGTGTGGCCCACTAGGCTCACACAGCCGGACCTTTGGCGGAGCTTGGCACATTGGCTCGTGTGGCCTGCTGAATCGAGGTCCGCTCGGGATGTCACAGGAGGGGAGTGATCACCCCACATTTGGAAACTGAAGCAGATATACCTAAGGGCACTTCCAAGTAACACAAGAATTGCTATGTGTCCTGCCTCTGTAGGTGATAAGCTGCAGCCTGCATCCTCCGACACCACACTGGTCGCGCGACCCTCCTCATCCACTGTCGGCTGGTGTTTCGTCCGCCTCCTCCAACTTATTTGACTGATGAGTCATGGGCGGTTCCTCCGACAGTGCGGGTGTGTTTCCTTCTCCCTCACGGTCGGCCGCTGTCAGCCTCCGCCTTTGTCCCTACTAATGCCAGTCAGCTATATAGTTGCATAGGAGGTCATCCCTGGAGAACTCATGGGGTAAACAGGGATTCATAGGGTTCGGGCGGTGTTTGTTAGTCTCGAGCCCTTTGTGTTAGCTTGAAAACATGTGAGAGGATTAATGGATTCAACAATCTCTTTGAAAAAATAAAAAAATTAAACCCTACCTCAAGAATGGTGGAGAATGCCCTCGATCGAAATGTTTGTTGGTGTTCATCGTACCCTTCAACTAGAATCCATCAACTTCACATTATTTTCGATCTTTGGTTTGAGGATTTTGTGTCTTTCATCACTGCTCCCCAGAACCGGCTTCATCATCCAAGGTTTTGGCATCTCATCTCTTTGTCAGGACTTCATTGCTTGGTGAAGCAGTGTATATTTCTCTCCCCAAGTTCCATATAAATATAAGAGGCATAGGGTGTCTAATTATAGTGGGATTTAATGGTGGATCATTAATTAGGAAAATTCCTAATTCCCCAATGGTGTAGTTACTTTGAATTAAAATGTCAAGCCATTTATTGGCTTGGCACGTCGCTGGTCCCACGTGGCTGTTAGTCCGTTGGATGAAAAGATATAAGGGAAAATAAAAATTACCTAAGTTATTTTAATTATTATTTTTAAAATTCACAAAACATACATTTTTCTTCAAGACATACTGTGGTCAAATTGAAGCCTCCATTAGAAGAATCCCATCACTAAGGATTCAACAGTGCACTCAAAATTTTAATTCAAGCACCAGTTCAAATGTATGAAAACACCACATGTGCATTTACTGAACGTACCTAATATAACTTTCATAAATTCATTCCAAGAACTCCGAGCCTCGGAATCACGTGCCATTAATTTTTTCAGACATGAAATATTTCCCTATAATTAAAAAAATTATTTAGAAAATCTGTGGCTTTACATTCTCCCCACTTTAGGGTTGTTCATCCCCGAAAGCCACAACATAGACTAAGAAAACAATTGGGGTAACTGAGCCCAAATCTGACAATCCCACTCCCAAGTGCCCTCCTGGAGGTTCCCATGCTACCAGCGAACATGCACTAGAGGTATCGACTGCCCATGAAGGACCCACTCTTGTCGATCCCGAGTCTCTACTAGAACCTCCACAAACACCGCCCAATCATCGATGTCCATCTCTCCATGGTCGACGACATGTGATGGGTCATAAATATATCTCCTCAGTTGGGATATGTCGAAGACATCATGCACACTATCCAACTGCGGTGGAAGTTCCAAGCAGTATGCCACCTTTCCAATCCTCCAAAGTATCAAAAATGGTCCGATAAACCTCGGTGAAAACATGACTCCTCAGCCAAAAATCCATAAACCTCGATGAGGAGAGACTCACAAGAATAAATTTTCCACATTTTAAATCTCCAAAGGTCTCTTCCTCTTGTCAGCATAATACTTTGGTCTACACTGTGCAGTCTTTATCGGCTACTGGATGATCTTCACCTTCTCAGTTGGATCACTTATTGACTCTGGAACCATAAGTGACGACTCCCCAGGGTCCTTCCTTCTTAGAGGTGATCTACAAGGTCGACCATATAGGTCCAAAAAATGGTTCCATACCGACGGTGGAGTGAAAACTGTTGTTGTATACGAAATCCACCAAGAGCTATTGATCCTCCCAAGTGTGGCCAAAATCTAGTACACATGCATGAAGCATCTCATCTAGTGTCTGAATGGTCCGCTCCATCTGACAATCCTAATGAGGATGAAAGGAGGTGCTCAAAAATTTATGATTCCCAAACACCTCCTATAATCCCTTCCTTAACCGGGACATAAAACGTGTTGTACGGTCAGATACAATAATCGATGGCACCCCATGAAGTCACAAAAATCTCATGTACATAGAGCCATCCCAAGACCTCTACTGATCCCTACTCTCGAATAGGTAGTAATTGGGCCAACATAGTGAGTTGATCAATGATCATGTCGATAGAATCATGTCCCCTAGATGTAAATGGAATCCAAGTAGCAAATTCAATGGAGATTCCATACCACATCCACTCTGGCAAATCTAATGGTTGTGCTAAGTCTACTGGAACTTGATGATCATCCATCACTTCCTGACAAGTGTGGCATCAAGAAACAAACTATTCCACTTCTTTCACCATCACTGGCCACCAGTGCTGATGTCGGAGGTCCTTTTACATCTTCACCACACCAGGATGTACCACCAGAGGGGACGTATAGATCTCTCTTAACTCCTCCTCCTATAGTACCATTGGTACCATGGAATGTCTACTAAAGAGGATGACATGCTACCCACCTTTAAAAAAATCAATCATGTTCCAGCCCTAAGGATATCTGAGCACGTCAAGCCTTGTTGTCAATTTCCCCAAGCTACACCTCTCTGACTCATTGAAGGAGTGGGAGAGTGACTGTCATAGACATGAGTTATGCTGCTTCATATATATCCACGAAGGATATCTGCAACGTGGCTAGCTGCTCTATCGCCTCAATCAACAACTGCAGACCAGACCTCATACTAAGTGAATCTTCTACCACGTCCCCCTTCCCAAGTGTACAGAATATCTCAATTTTATAGTCCTGGAAGAACTCTTTCCATTACCATTGTCCCAGGTTCAGGTCCTTATGAGAGAAGATATACCTGATACTCTCGTGATTAGAGTAGACTGTAAAACGTTCACCCATCATGTAATGTCACCAAATATTTATGGCGAAGACCACTACTACTAACTACAGGTCATGGGTCGCATAGTATTTCTCATGTTTCCATTGCTATAATGAGTCGTAGGTGATCACTGCTAACTCATGCATCAGGACACACCCAAGTCCAATCCCTAATGGGTTGTAGTAGACTACATACCCAATTCCCTGTTATGGTATCCTCAAGATGGGGGCACTCATCAGTATCTTCCTTAGCTCTTGAAAACCCTCCAAGAATCTCTCCATCCATACGAAGGGCTGTCCCTTCTTCATCAATAATTAAAGGGGTGAAAAAACTCTGGAAAAGTCAGGCACAAATCTCTGGTAGTATCCAGCCAACCTTAGGAATCCCTACACCTTGGTCACACTCATGGGTGGATTCTAAGAAAACACAACCTCTATCTTTGTTGGATCGACTGAAACTCCAACCTCCAAGATAACATATCCCAAAAAGTGTTCCTCTCATATCTATAACTGGAACTTAGAGAGCTTACCATAAATATTGTTCTCTCGGACTGTATCT
Organism: Viscum album; assembly: GCA_963277665.1. Taxonomy (NCBI): domain Eukaryota; kingdom Viridiplantae; phylum Streptophyta; class Magnoliopsida; order Santalales; family Viscaceae; genus Viscum; species Viscum album. Next base: position 1,082,269,585 of record OY728136.1, on the reverse strand, counting down.
AGAACTAACTACAGATGATAGGAATCCTCCTCCTCCATCGCTGAGTATATCAAGATTTCATCAATAAAGACCACTAAAAAGAGATCGTGGTATGGATGGATGATCCTATTCCTGATTACCATGAATAATATTGGGGAATTGGTCATGATGAACGACATAACCAAGAACTCATAGTATCCATACTGAAATCTAATGGTCATCTTCTGTACATCCTCATCTCATATCCTGATCTGATGATAGCCTGATCTAAGATCTATCCTCGAAAAACAATGATCTCCCTGCAGTTGATCGAAAAGATCATCAATCCTTGTAAGTGGATACTTGTTCTTCATGGTCACCTGGTTCAGGTGCCTATAGTCCACACAGAGTCTCAAAGTCCCATCTTCTTTCTGGGTGAAAAAAATTGGGGCTGAACATGGAGAAACGTTGGGCCTTATGAACCCCAATATCTATAAGTCCTATAACTGTACCTATAACTCACAAATATCCACGAGAGCCATTCAATATTCTTGTGTAGATATCAGTGTCTTCCCATGGTTCATGTCTATTTAAATGTCTACCACATTGTGTGGAGGTAGTCCTAGAACATCATCAGGAAAGAAATCAATATATTATTCCACCACAACAGGATAACTCAGACTCTCAAAATCTTCTTCTCTGAGGGTAAGGCTAGCCAAATTGAGTGTGATCGGATGCACCCTCCTCCGTGTAAGTCCATCATATGTTTCAAAGGTTCCCCTATCACTAGTGAAGGAAAAACTGGTTACATCCTCACAGACACACCACACATTGTGCCTATCATAATCAATCTGAGCATGGACTGTGGATAACCAGTCCACACCCAAGATAATGTTGTAAAGCCTAAATTCCACTACTAGAAGATCCTAATCGAAGATCGCATCTCCTAGAGTAAGATCACACTACCGAAACCAGTGTGTAATCATTGACTCCTCTCCCATTGGAGTCTCTAGCCGTAAGGATCGAGCCAACGTCTCCACTGTAATCTATGAGCATTGAATGAGGGCAGTGGAAATAAAAGTGTGACTGGAACCTGTGTCTATAACTACTACATATAAGGTGGAGGTGACACCAATTGTACCTCTAATCATCTCCGGAGTGCCGTGGTTGTAGGCCTCAACTTCCTGGAGCTGAGCTCATCCCTGTCCAACTGCTCCCTATGGTCATGGTGGACCACTTGGAGGTGGTGGCGGTAGAACCTTGTATCGTCACCCACCACCTACAGCATGGCCAGCACCTTTGCCATGTCTTCCTGCTACCTGCAGACCTCCCCAATCAAATATCTTCCTCTGCATCGACAGTCCCTTGACCGTCTGTTGGACATTTTTATGGAGGGTCAGGTAGTCATGAGCCTTGTGATCCTACCCACCGCATGAGTAGCACTTCCTCCTCCTCAGTTGTCCCCCTATGTCCCGCGAGCCCCGCACCACCGACCCTCTATCCGGAGGTCGTCCACCAGAAGGTCTCACCTGCATGGTCCCCTGCATCATCCGCTTACTACCTACTGCAGATGAATCTACTACCTGATGTCTAGTGGTTGTTCTCACTGTTGGTTCCTGCTCAACTACAAATCTCTCTAACAAAAGTGATCACTCTAGCACCCCACCATGTTTCAGAATGCTGAGCGATATCATCAATACTCTGATCTCTAGTTGGATACACTACTCAAAGGTTTGGTCCCTAAAGAAAGTGTCATGTACATTGTTAGTGGAGTAATAGGAGAGATCAGTGAACCTCACTGAGTACTAGGCCACAATCATGCTACCCTGTTGTAAGTGCAATAGATCCTATATACGCATAGAGCATAATGTCACAAAGATTAACCATGCCCTGAAAAGGCTCTCTATGTATGCACAGATGTGGGTCACCTCGTCGTGTATCTGGAGCATCAAGATCCACCATGTCTCTACTACTTCCTAAAAATAATGGCTACTAGGATCACCATAAGGTCAGCTGGTGTCTGAACTAGGTAGAAAAATTTGACTACAGCCTCCAGCCAGTCCTCAGCCACCTGCGAATCCGTCTCACCTCGGATCCTAGGAGATCCCTTCCGATAATACTCGTGAAACACACTCAGTCGGCATGCACCCTCTACTGGGGGGTTTGGTGGGGGATTTTTCCCAATGGTGGTGGTTCTTATGGTACACCACCCGAAGCTGTTAATGCCGTAATATGGCCCTACACTGAGGCCTCATCGCTTGGTGGACCGTTATTGCATACTCTCTTAGGAATCCTGGCTGGTTGTCTATATGGAAGAATCCTGAAAGAAGACAGGTGTGCCACTATCAATAAGGTATACCTAGAAAGATGACTCAATTAGATCATATTAAAAACTATTCAATACACACACAATCAGTGTATTCATGCACTGAGTTGGAAATCAGAAGTCAGGGTCCTCGTGTATAGATACATCGGCGACCACACCTACACTGGATTCCCAAAACTAAAAACCACACTCATAACACTCAACACTATTGCCACATAGAAAAGGTCAAAATATTATTTATTTGGTATAACTAGCTCCTCTGATACCCCTTTGTCATGACCCGTCCCCTAGGGCCCATGTCGTGACTACCCCAATCCTGCCTTCCATAGGCTAGGGGCTGGCGACTAGCATTTGAAAGGCATATCTATAAAATGGAAGGTATTAACTTTTAACCTATACAGACACATAGTCCAAGATCACAACAAGAAGAAACTACAAGTAAATTGATGCAGTAAGAAGAGTGATAAAAGTAAAGGGGCTGAAATACAAGCCCAACTGAAAAGTACAAGTACAACTGAAAATTGAAAAACATCTCCTAGATCATCCCCTGAGGATCCTACCTAAAGGGTTGGTATAGCTCATGATCAGTAGTCCCTACGTCACATGATACCAAATGGTCAAACTCTGAGAACCGTCCAGTCATGGTTCCCTTAGCCTCGATCTCAACTATTTGTCATCTTTACAAGATACAACAAGGTGCATGTGAAGCCCGTGTAGGGGTGAGTATAATGATACTCATTAGGGACACCAAGACCCCCATAGGTCTCCCCTGGTTCCAAAAAGGAAAACAACAATGAAAGACCTCAATATCAAAGAACGAAGCAATATACATCAACTCTAATTAGGTATATTCCCATACATATACCTATGTTATTAAGACATACTCATCTCAAACATGAGGGAAGAATAACACAAAGGTAACTCCATGAAGGTAGAAGTACCACATAGGTAACACCACAAAGATAGAAGTACCAAACATGTAACTCCACGAGACCAACACCAAGAAGGTATAAGTACCACACATGTAACACCATGAAGACAACACCAAGAAGGTAGAATTACCACATAGGTAACACAATGAAGATAGATATACCACATAGTTAACACCACAAAGCTATCACCATATTGGTAAAAGACTCAATTCACAATTAGGTATATCTTAAGAACAGAATTACAAATGTTTAGTCATAAGCTAGATGATCTTTTTCTGTTAAGAGGAACTCTTTCTGACCCACACTAGATTGATAGGTACTAACACACACTGACCCACATAGGATCTGACCAACACATGATGGGTACGTGCTGACCCACATAGGATCACTGAGCATAGACCCACATGATATTTGATAGAAGCTAACTTACATAGGATTGATAGATTCCGACCCACACAGGATCGATGTTCTTTCTTCATGTTACAGTCTTCCATAGGATTACTCACACCTTGTACGCTAAAGTTCTACACAATCTACTTCTTGGTATATCAGGGGTACCAAAATTGAAAATAAGATCCAAAAAATAATTTACCCAAAATACCTCAATGTCCTAAGGGTTTCAACATGACAGACAGTGTGTCAATCGGACGCCCAGTCTGTGAGTTATAAGCGTTTTAGTTCTGAGGGCCCAGTTGGATTCAGGTTGGATCCAAACTGGATGTACTCAAACTGTCTCCAAAACTCAATTGGTGTATACCAAAAGTAAATAAGTGATCCATAGATCTCAGCGCCATATGAGGTTCATCAGACATACATCTATTTCTCATTATATGGATTTTTATGTGTTTCTGGGTCTGGTTGGGCCAAGGTTTGGTCGGATCAGGTCGGACCGACCAGACCAGGCCAGGTAGGGCCGAGGTCTAGATTGACCAGAAAGGGGGCGATCCGACCCACAATGGGGAAGGTACTGGCTACAAGGGGGAAGCACAATGGGATTGGACGACTTATGGAGTGAGGTCCGCTCGGGCTGGCACATGAGGGGAGAGGTACCCACCATTTGGAAACCGATGTGGAAGCACCTAAGGGCGCTGCCATGTCACGGGGGACCCCTACAGGTCCCGCTACAGTTGATGACGAGCCTCGACCTGTATCCTCTGGTGGTGGGATGGTCATACCACCCTCATCATCCGTAGCCTCTTGGTGTGCCCGCTGCCTCCTTCGACCAACGCAGTTGATGATCTGTAGACAATTCCTCTGGCGGTGCGGGTGTGCCGCCTCCCCCCTTCCGGACGACCGGTGATAGCTGCTGCATTAGTCCCCACCGACACCGGTCACCGATACAGCCGTGCCGACGGTCTTCCACAAAGAAAGTATGGGGTAAACAAGGTTGTATATGGTTTATGCCGTGTTCTTTAGGCCCGCATCCTCTACATTATCTCAAATAAGTTAGGGTGGATTAAAAGATGCAACAATCACATTGAAAAAAATTAAACTCTACATCAAGAACAATGGAGAATTCCTATGAATGAGTAAGTTGGTCGGTGTTCACCTTTCCCCCCAACTAGCCTACAACCACGTCGTTCGATCGCCGATCGTTGGTTCATGGTTTCATGTCGCCCATCACCGCTCGCTGAAACTAAAATTGTCCTCCAAGGGTTTAGCATCTCGTCACATTGTCAGTACTTTATTGCTTGGTAAAGTAGTGCTGATTCCTCCCCCAAGCTCCAAATAAATATTATAGGGGACAGTGTCTAACACTCGTGGGAGTTAATGGGGGCTCATTACCTAGAAACCTTCCTAAATTTCCAATGGTGTAGTTACGCTGGATTGAAAGGTCAAGCCATTTATTATCTTGAATAGTCATTGGTCCCATGTTTCCACTTGTCCGTTAGAGGAAAAGATAATAGAGAAAATAAAAATCAACTATGTTATTTTTATAATTGTTTATAAAAGAACCAAAACTTAACTTTTTATACCTACCTACTATGGTAAAAGTGAATCCTCCCTTAAGAAAATCCCAGCGTTGAGGATTCAATAGTTCCCTCTGTTTTCTAATCTGAACAGCGGTTCAAAAGTTATAAATTACACTCACGTGTTTACTGAACGTACCTAAGAAAAGATCAGAAATTCATTATGGGAGCTCCAGATCTTGGAATCACACACCGGCAATTTTTGCAGACTCGTAATAATTCCACATAAATAAAAACATTACCTTGAAAATATGGGTATTTACAAAGATCGTTGGAAGTAAATTCTCAACAAATGCCTCAAATGGAGAAGAAGATGTTATCTATGTGGGAATAGGGTCATAGAGAGAAAATTTTCAAGGAGTTCGATGTCATATATTTGGGGAAAATTGTAATTAACCAACTAAATTTCATGACTCGTTATTTTACTTTTAAAACAAGGATGGACCTATTCTATGCCAATAATTTAAATGGAAGGATTGGAGAATATATGTATTTGTATTAAATAATTATGAATTGTAAAATATATAAGAGTTTTTCATTATATGTTTTTCGTTATGAGTCTGAAAGTATATATTCAATGACATAGAAGGACAAGAAAAGTGAATTAATTGTAGCGTAACATTCATGGAAAATACATGTTTAATGAAATCATAATCCTTAACATTATCCTGATGTTGATATAATTATGTTAGGATAAAGAAATAACATATTTGGACAAAGTAAATTGGATAATACTGATTACTGTGGTACTAATTTTTGATTTTTTGAAAATGTGTTCTATGTTATCAGGGATGAATATTACACATTTTTTGGATTTATGTAATATATCCATAAATCTAAGTTATTTTGTTTAATAAAGAAGTATTCATCTTTTTAATAAGTTTCAATGGCAATTCAGGTTATTACCATACTTCAAGGGAATACACAGTGAAGGTACTAACATATTTGGCATGTGACAATCATGATGAAATTTAAGGTATATATGGATTATAAATAAGTTAAAATTTTTTAATTTAGTGAACTTATTTATAATTTTTTTAATTTTCATCTTTCAATAGGTTCAAAAGGATAACCATTTATTAATTAGTTTATATTAATTTTTGGTATATTTTATTGAGATTAACTTATTATATCACCATATGAAGATTTATGCATTATGGTAACCAATAATAACCATTTTTTTTGATTATATCTAAATATGGATGTAAATAAGTGTCAATATATTTATAGATTATATGATCTATTAGTTATTCATTTATAATAAAACTCACCTTCATTTATCAGATTAAGAGACCAATTAGAATTTTATTAGGCATAACCAAAGGGTGATATTGTTCATCTGGAATTAAATTATGTATGTATATCTTCTCTTTATAATTATCCAATATTATGAAATGGATATTGAACTAAACTTTATTCCCATTTTCCACATTTTTATGATATAAATGAGGATAATGAAAAAATAATCGACTTGTTGAAGGAAGGCCATCAAATCGTGTCCATCATGTAGAGATCCATTAGATAAACCAACATACATAGGTCATTAATGATGTCATCGGATTTACATTAAAAGAAGTTTCACCATGATATGTTTTGTTAGTTCATGTTTTAAGCTGAGGTACGAATCACCAGTAAAACTATTTTCAAATTCATTAGGTTGAGGCAATCAATCGATTGGTATGAGACTAAATGAAGAAAAATAAAATCCATCCAGAATGTTATTAATAGATTCATCATTAAAACATTCTGTAGAAGAGGATTTTATGTTTTTTACAAAAAACATTTTTCATCCACACAATAATGATGGATCAAAGATAATAATTAGATTTTTTATATCTATTTGAGATAAGGATTATTGAATAATTTCATTGATACTAAGGATAATGAAGTTTGAGAGAGATTTAAGACAAAAACATTCATAATTCATCAAGTATATTCATTAAAATTATATAATAATCACAATTTGTAGAGAATATTTTAGGAAATTGATATTGAGAGGGAAAAAAAATTTCTCTTCATACCCAATCTCTAGTGATAACTCATATAAAAAGGTTTTATAAGTGATTGTGTAATAATAATGTTCATTTCGGTGAAAAGGCATATCACGATGATGTTTTACAAGAATTACTAGTTTCCCATTGAGAAAAGGGAATATGGGTTAGATTCTAATTCTATAGGATTTAGTGCATAGACATCATATACAGTTTGTTTTTAGTGATACCAGATAGTGACTTATTGATCAGTGGTATCAGAAAAATAATGAGATAGAGACTAAATATACTTTAGAGGTGTATATGGTTTGGTCATTGGAAGTATCTTAGATCATATATGCATATTTATTTGTTCTTTATAAGATATATATATTTTAATGGAAGAAGGGGGTACAATCAAGGGATACATTGGATGAGAATATTAGGTAGAGTAAATCCAAACTAAAATTCATTGAGTAGGTTCTCCTCTTAGATCCTTATGTTAGAAAATCTAAACATAGTGAATAGTAGTGATATTACAACCTTTGATGGAAAAAATTTACTTATTTGGATAAATAGAATAATACCTTATCTTATGACTATTTTCATGGAGAAAAATTTTTCAGCTATAGTTGGGTTTCCACCTGTTAAGAAAAATGATAATATAATAGTTGTTGACAACATAAATATTCTAGTAGATGGCCATGTTATAAATTCAAATATAAAGTATTTTAAAGATATATATTTCTTGATGGTGAAAAGTCTCATAAAAATAAAATTAAACTTTTTATAAAAAATTATTTTATATTTGTTGGAATTATTATAATAGGGGCTTTGAAGCTTCAAATTAATTATAGTAATTTTGGATATTTCAGAATTTTGGATTAAGAAAATGTTTATGAGTACTTCACAATATATAATAACATGTTTTAAAAATAAATGGATTTATATTTTTAATTCAATATTATAAAATTTTTACTAAACACATTAAAAATAATGTAGTCTATTTTAACAATATTTTTTATACCTTGATCAAAAAATATGGTATATTTCTTAATGAATTTCACAACATTCTTATTGTATAAGAGATGGGAAATGGTCTAGAATTTAAAAATATGATAATGAATGAAATTAATTTTGATGCGATGATAAAATAAAAAATCCAATAGGATAATATTTTTAAACTCAGTTATTCAAATGATGTAGATAATGATGAAATGAATGATAAAAATTATTCCTCTTATCCTGAAAAACCAAAAATTTCATAAGAACAAATGGAGGAAAAATCCAACATAAATTATTCTAGGGTGGATAAATTTAGATTTTTTTCTATGTATATTCCTAAGAATAAATTTAGATAATATAATGATAATTTTTAAGAAACAATTCAATATAAAAAGAGGTTAAAATATTATATAGATGATAAAAAATACTATATAACAAAGATAACGTTCACTAGATAATGAATAATTGTTATAAGTAAGAAATTTGTGTATATCTCTACAAAGAATAATTCTTCAGAAGATGAAAATACAGATATTTTTTGACCTTTTTTTAAATGTTGATAAAATGGAAAATTCCTAAAATAGTGAAGATGAATAAGTAGAATAAACCTACAAATAATACCATCTATCATCATAAATTATAGCATGTTTTGAAAAAAACACAAAATTATGATAGGAACTAATATTTTTTTTAAACATAAGGTGGGAAAAAGAATACAAGGAAGGATGATATTTCTAATTTGGATGATTTTTACAAAAAATATATTAGCAATCTCATGCTGATATTCACACGATACGGAGAATATTTTTTAAGATTATAATAATAATATTTCAACTAATTAATATGAGTATTTGAAACCTCAATTGATATTTCATGAGTTTTAAATTACCATAATGAATATGATAAAAATTTAACAAGGAATCCAAAGTGAAATCTAAATCATCTCAAGATATATAGAAAAATCATTCTAAGGATCAAGTGAAATCTACAACCACTGAATCTAGTACTTCATCTTGTTATTTACCCAACACATGATATATATAATGTTCTGATATCTTTGATTATAAAGGATTGTGAAAAAAATATCACATGGAAAAAAATTTGAAATACCTTATAAAATAATTTTTCCTCATAATATTGAGAAACAAGAATACAATAATGTTTAGAACCTCGAAAAATTTTTAAGGGAGGGTAAATATTTAAAAGATTTAGATTCAATGGATTTTGTTAGTTTTGAGGAATATATGTGCATTAGGAATATGTTTATTTTGACAATAAGTATCTTCTTGAAATGGGCATGAAGAAAGGGAGAGATACATTGGAATAAAAATCATTGATTTTCATAAAATGTTGAAATAAAGAAATATCCATTATTTTATTTGAATGATTTTCTAATTCAGAAACAATTTTATTTCTTAGAGGATTTTTTTGGAAGATGTTACCAATAAGGTCATATTGGAGGGGAATGTTCAACAAAACATTCGGGAGATGTTTTTTATACTAAGAATGAAAAGGATGTTGCGAAGAAGAATTTTGAAGAAACATATTTCGTTTTGGAGAAAACTCTAAAAGCATGATAAATAATAAAATCTTGGATTATTGATAGTTTTCATTCCTCACAAATTATAGGTGATATAAAGATCATGAACACAATAGAATGGCATGAAAAAGGGGATGTTACATTTTGAAATGGTAGTTTATTAAAAATTATAGGAAATTAAAATCTTGATATTGAAGATCATATATTTAAATCAAATGAATTTTTATATGTTGATGGGTTAGCAAACAAAATACATAGTGATATTTTATATAATGATGACATTAAGAAAGTTATTATTATAATTTATTCACGTGTCCTTAAAAGTTTGAATGTTAGAAATGTTTTAATGTAAGTAGAAATAGCAAGTGAAAATATTTTTTATATTGGAGAACATTTTCAATTATAAAACTTATGTATTGATGATAAAATTAATTTGTGAAATATAAGACATGGAAATCATGGAATGAAAATTATGAGTACACTTTTTTAATTAATACATTTTAAGAAAAAAACCACAACTAAAGTGGATATACGATGTTGTTTATTAGATTTTTTAAAAAGGGAATATGGTTAGAGGATAACTTATAGAAACTGATATTCAATCCACCAGAACAATTTAGATAATTCACTTTAATAATTATGTTCTGATGAGACATAAATTTAATTTTTTACATTATTATATTCCTTGATTAATTCACTCATATCAACAACAAAATATTCATAAGAAATATATTAGCTGCTACAAAAATTTATATATATTTCGGAAGAGAATTGGAAGGAGAAATAAATGTTTATATATTTAAGATGAAAAATAACATTGGAATAGAGTACACAATATATTATTTACAACACTATCAAAAGAAACATAATGTGGGAATCTTATTGTTTTAATTCTCAAAAATAACATTTAACACTTTTAAATCATGTTTAATATTATTATACAATGTTTTATTATTCTCATGTTTAACCTTAATCCATTCCATGAGTATTAATTCTTTTGATAGAATGAAAATATTTAGTAATGTATGAGTCATCACTATGGTGAACTCACAGTCACTGTTGCTATGACCAAACTGTCTCACTGTTTATTTTGAAAATCAGTAAAGTGGGACTCTCCGTCACAGTGACACCATTGTATCATGATACCAGTTCCACAATTCACAGTGTACCAGACACCATTTCAATGAAACCTTTTCTCATAAAGAACCTGGCATTTTTTCTGCTACACCGTTGCATCACCTAACCGATTCAAGTTTTTTTAAAAGTATGAGACACCATCATGGAGGCACTTCATAGAGGCAAAAGTCAAGTCACCGCTGACTATGGAACCACTCATGACTCACTTTTCCTATGACACCATTCCTATATAATCATTGATTGTGACACCATTCCATAACTATCCATTCTTTTTTATCTCAATTAAATTCAAAATTATTTATAATAGTAATATTTTAGAAATTTAATGACACTGATATTATTAATTATATTCTACAGAAATGTCAATAGATAGTATGAGGAATGTGGTGTAGAGATCATTCTCTCTATTGTCTAAAACACAAAAACCCAATGATTAATATATTATGGCGCACGAGATAAAGAAGATAAGAGATTGATATATAGAAAACCCCGAATAAAAGCCAAGATAATAGAACTTGCCTATTGTGAGATAAATAAGACCTCATTGCGAATCATCCTTTGAAGATCCTTACAACAGCAGAAACTCAGTGAAGAAGAAGTGCTACAATGAACTAGAAACCATAACACAGAACTCATAACACTATATTTCCGAATCTATTTAGAGAAGATGACTTGAGCATCAAATCTAATATATTAAATGAGTTTAGAACAGTATAGAACACCACTAAGAGAATTTATAATCCATTATTATTATATTCTTCTATTTTGGGTACTGTTTTATTATTCTTTTGAGCACTATGGGTATCTTTATTAAAAACAAATTGTCTCCTTAGCTAATCTGGAGGATACATGATATCCTCTCATTAAAACTCTCTTACATAATTTTACTCTCTTATATATCTATAGAATATGTCTTTGTGTGACCTGGTTATATTTTATTCCCACATAAAACATTGGAAGATGTCTAGTTGCCCTAGGTATCATGAATGTTATTGTAAACCCTGATTCAGGGTGTGGATCAATCTTGATCATATATATTTTTCTTTGTGTAAAGTGATCCCCATGTGGAGAGGACCATGTCACTACTTGATACTGAACCTCTTATTTTATCCGCTATGTTCACGTTCGATTTTCTTGTTAATTTTTGTTTACTCAAATCATAAAACATTACTAATATCTGATATTTAATCATAGATGGTGTTTGTTCTTGAATTTTTTTAGTAGAATAATTTAAAAATTTATTGTAACTTCATAAATTGCTTTAGTAGATAATTAATCATTCTTTGAGGAATATATCAAACTCTCATATCATTTACAAATATTCTACATTGGTTAATCAGTCTTCTTTATTTTAAATTTTGGGTATTTCCAATAAATAATTTAGTACAAATTTTTTTATAGGAACTTCATTCACCCCTCTTGAGTTTTCTACTATAAGCAACATTTGGTATCAAAGTCTTTTTAATTTTTTTTTCAAATCCTCTCAACTGTGATTTTAATTGTGTTCTAAATATCTCTAAATTTTTGTCTGTTCAAAATTATTAGTTATTTGAAAACCTATTTTTTATTTTTTGTTATATATAATAAATTGGATGATTTTTCAACCAAGATACCTCCGATTTTCAATGGAACTAATTATGTATATTGTAAAATTATGTTGAAAATTCATTTAAAAAGTATGGGTTTTGAAATTTGGTCTACCATTGTGGATGAATTTATGATTGTTAATACTTCCAGAAATAAATGGGATGACACAAACAATAAAGCTTATAATAATAACTATAAAGATTTGAATTCCTTGTATTGTTTTTTAGGATACGAATAATTCAATATGATTAATGCATGTAAAACAACCCATGAAATTTGGGACACTCTATCGGTTTCACATGAAGGAACCACGAATGTTAAAGAGATGAGACTAAAAACATATTCTATTAAATAGGATAACATTATGATGAATCATGATGAACATATTTCTAATATGTTTCTTAGGATCAATGAAATTGTAAATAAAATGATTTCTCTAAGAAAGGAAGTTATTTCTAAGGAGAAAATCATGTGAATTCTCGGATGTCTACCAAGAAGATGGTGTTTATATTCAGTAATAATTAGAAAATACTGTGATATCAGTAAGTTGATAGTCAAGGAGATAATAATAAAGTTGATGTTGTATGAGGAATGCTTAAAAGTCAATAAAGAAGAATAGTATGAACCAAATAGAAATTCAGTTGAATTCAAAACCATGAATTCCAAAAATAAAGAAAATTGAAGGGTAAAAAATCATTCTGATAGTACAAGTAATGAAGTCTCACCATCTGAAAATGATGAAAAAATGGATCATATAGCTAGATGGATTAAAAAATTCTAGAGAAATATTTTGTTATTCATGAAGCCCAACTACAAAGGAAAATGTGACCTCAAGGAAATTTAGAAAAAGGACTGGAAGAAAAATTCAGATTCAAATGAGATAGATTTATATAAATATAAGAGAATATGACATGTAAAGGATGATGGTCCTAATTTAATGTATATGAATAAATACAAGGACAAAGATAAAAAGTACAAGAAAGCAATGATGACCACCTAGAGTGATTCAGATGATAGCTATAGTGAGTCAGAACCTTCACTTGAGGAATAAGGTAGTAAAGAAAACATGTGTTTTATGAAAAACACATCTAAGGTAATACTAGAATATCCTTCACACAATTCTTTCTATTCTAGAGATGAATCTAATTCTATGAATATGTCTAATGAAGAATTTTTTAAATACTAAAACATGATTAAAGATATAAGAAATGAGTTAAAAGATAAATATATGGTTTTAAAGAAACAACATGCTCTTGCCTATGCTGTTAACTCTGATCTCACTATAGAGAAAGAAAATAATGCTCAATTACATAGAGAGAACAATGAAATTGAAATATACAAGGTGAAATTGAAGAAGGACTTATAAAATTTTTCCAATGGATATTATACAATTAGAAAAATACTTGGTGAACAATTGGATTCATGTTATACTTCTGGTATAGGATACCGACCTTGATAAAGGAACATAGCTAAAAATCATTTTGTAACCAAATATAGAAAATCAGTTTTTATGTCCTGAACATATAATTTTCCTGCTAGTTCTAAATATAGATCACATTCTACTACCTTCAGTATTTATGGACCAAATTGAATTTATTTTTCCGACAATTTAGAAAATATATATAATAAACCCATGAAACAAAGTTGGTTTCCCAAAGAATTAATTACTAATATTACTAGACCCAAGAAAGTCTGGGTACCAAAGTATTTTCTTGGTTAAATTGCTGTTATAAGTTAGCTAGTTGAATAGATCATGTAGAAATATATGTTATATAGAAAATGGATGTTCAAGACACAGAACAAGAGATCATTCATGCTTCAAGAATCTGATAATGATTGATGGTGGTAATTTCACCTTTGGTTATAATGTAAGAGAAAAAATAATAGTCATCGATCAAATTGGTTTCTCTACTTCAGTTTTACTTTCCAATGTACATTTTATTGATGGTTTAAAGTAAAATATTCTTATTATATCATAGTTATGTGATGATTCTTTCAATGTTAATTTGGAAAATTATGTATATAGTGTTTTTTATTAAAAAATTGATTTAGTTTTTACTACTTTTAGAAATAAAAATATTTATGATTTTAATTTATATTACTTAGTTTCTCAAAATTTTCCTTTCTTAAGTGCCTTTCCCAAGGAATATTGGATCTGGAATTGGAAATTAGGAAATTGAAATATTTTTTCACATAGATATATTTTTTGGAAGGGTCTAGTCAAAGATCTAACCAAACAAGAATTTCCAAATGAAAAGGTCTATAATTCTTATCAAAAATGTAAACAACACAAAATATCATTCAAAATAAAGAAAGAATTTTCAACTTCTCAACCTCTTGAGATGTTTTACATAGATATATATGGACCATCTATAATTTAAATTCATAATGGGAAGCCCTATGTATATGTTCTTGTAAATGAATTTTCGAGATATACTTGGATATTATTTATTTCTCATAAATGTGACACTTTATTTAAATAATTATGATTGAAAAGTAGAAATCCTAAGTGGAATTAGGATTAAAACATTATTGAGTGAACATGGACATGGGTTTTAAAATCAAGAGTTTGAATATTTTTTTCACAAAATGGATATAGTCATAACTTCTCTTCTCTTAGGTCTACCAAAAAAATTTATTTGTAAAAATATGAAATATAACCGTATAATAAATAGTTCGAACTATGCTTAATGAATATGATTTACCTATTAAGATTTGGTTTAAATTTGTCAATACATTTTGATATATAATAAATAGAGTTTTTATTATACCTTTCATTAAGATAACCCCTTATTAGTTGTGTAACAATAGGAAACCCAATGTTAATTAAATTAAAGTTTTTGTTTTCAAAATAATAATTCTTAATACTAAGTATAATCTTGATCAATTTTCCTCCAAAATAAAAGAAGTAATCTTTATAAGTTATTCAACCTCTAGATATTTCATTAAGGACTTTACTAAAATAACCAGCTGTGTGGAAGAATCTATGAATATCAAATTTGATGAAACATATCCACATATTCGAAATACCTCCCATGAAAACCTTGAGGATGATCTATCCAATAGGGGCATAACTACCAAATTGTTTGATCCTGTTGTTAATCAATCTATTAAATCATATTGTTTTGGAAAATTCTCCACACTCTAGTCATGATGATACTAAACCTCTTGAAGATGTAGAAATTACCAGACCATCATTTTCTATACCTACAAGAACACATAAGAACAATCATTTAGATGCTATAGTTGGATACTTAGACAATGGAACTCAAACTAGAGCTTTTCATAGAAACTATTTTGAATATAAAACCTTTTTTTTCAAAACATGAACCTAATAACATCAATGATGCAATCAATGATGCATTTTTTATAATGTCTATACAAGAAGAACTAAATCATTTTGAAAGAAATAATGTTTGGAAACTAGTGGATATACCTAAATACAGCTTGAATATAGGCACTAAGTGGTTGTTTAGAAATAAGGTAGATGAAGATAGTACTATTTTAAGAAATAATGCTAGATTGGTTGCACACTGATATTATCAAGAAGTAGGAATTGACTATGAAAAAACATTTTCACCAGTTGCTAGAATTGAAGCCACAAGAATCCTGCTAGCATATGCATCACATCTAAATTTCATGCTATATAAAATGGTTTTCAAGAGTGAATTCCTAAATTGGTTTCTAGTTGAGGATGTTTTTTTTGGAACAACCCCCTAGTTTTACTAACCCTCATTTTCCAAATAGTGTTTTTAAATTACAAAAATATCTGTAAGGTTTAAAACAGGATCCAAGAGCTTGGTATGATAGGATCATCACATTTGTGATTTCCAACGGTTTTACAAAAGGCATAACTAGTCATACCCTTTTTATAAAAATAAATTTTAAAGATGTTTTAGTTGTTCAAATCTATGATTATGATATTATTTTTAGATCTTCATAATTTTTTGGGGAATTGATTTTTACGAAATAATGCAAAATTAGTTTGAAATGAGATTAATGGGTAATCTAAAATTATTTATTGGATTTCAATTAATTATAAATAAAAATAGTATTATTAAAATTCATGGTAAATATACTAAATATCTTCTATAACATTGTGTTTTGGATAAAATTAAAAGTATTTATACTCATATGAGTACCACATGTAATTCAGACCTTGATGAAAATTGGAAATCCATTGAAAAAACTAGTTATAGAGGAATGATTGGATATATACTCTAGTTTACTACTAGTCCGCCTGATATTATATAGTGAATGAATATGTGTTCATTTTCAAGAATATATTAAGGAGTCACATATTCTTTATAGTAAACTAATCTTCATATACCTCCATCATACGATCAACATAGGACTATTCTATCATAATGGAAAATTAGTTGACTTTTTTAGTTATTCAGATGCGGATTTTGGTGGTTTCAATTTAGTTAGAAAAAGCACCTCTGGGATATGTCACTTTTTTGGTAAGTTACTAGTATCATCATGTAGTAAAAAATAAAAATTGTGTTGCATTGTCTACTACTGATGTATAATACATAGATACTGGTAGTTTTTCTGTAATGATTTTGTGGATGAAATACACTTTTATAGATTATGGATAACAATTTCGACATTTCCCTATAAAATATGATTACACAATGGCTATTGAAATATCTAATAATATTGTTTCTCATTCATGAAAAAAAATATTTATGAAATACATTCCTTTTTCGAAGATCATTATTAAAAAGATGATATTACATTAGAATTCATTGATATGAGACATCATCTTGTTGATATTTTTATTAAGTTGTAAAATTCTGAAAGAATGAGGTACATCTTACGTGAATTTAGAATGAATAACCTTGAGTGACCATTTACTATATCATAGTTTACTATGTGACGGTTTAAGTTTTCTCTATTTACTATGTAAATAATTTTTGTCTCACCTATCAGAGTCACACCATTTTGATGCCACCATAACTACACTTTCCAGTATCACCATTATGTCCTACCTTTCTATATTTATTGATCATTTCCTGCATCTCTATTTTAATTATGTTATTTCTATTTTTATTATAATTTTTTTTAAAATGTGACTTTTGAAAACACTAAATGATAAAACCCATCACTCCAATTCTCTCCTCAGTCATGTTCTCTACTCGAAAAAATAAAACACTTCTCCCATGAACTCCACAATCTCCTTCAAAATCCTCTCTACATGTCTAAAATCCCATGGATGAAGCATCCCTTATCCTCGACTCCATAGAAGGTAAGGTCATCAAATAATTTAAAACAAGCTCTAATCACAAATCCTATGGAACTGATGAACCCCTGTCTTGCAGATCATGTATTCGTCCCAAAAAATTAAGTGTATGAAAAATGGATTCCTTTTATTAAGTCACTTGTTCTTAGAGTTTTGAAAAAACATGGATGGATGGACTGGTTTACAAAAGATTAGAGTCTTATATACCAGAAACTATTTTTTGAGATCTATCAGTATTTACACTTTATGTTCAATAAAACAGATGACATTGTAGTTAGAAGATGGGTAAATGGAAAAAGGTGTTACTTTTATTCAATGTTGTGGGATGCATTATTTGGAGTACCTGATGTATTTATCTTCATGGATCATCAAATAAACACTCCTCCACCATGTGATATCTTTATCATACAAGAGGTTTTGGTTGACTTGATCGGAGATGGAAAAATGAAAAACCCTATAACTGCTAAATTAGATGGGGAGACTAGATTGTGGATCGAATTTATTCGACACAAAATATGTCCAAGGAAAGGATAATTTTTCTACTCTAAAATGTCAAGATATATTCTTTATTTCATCTCTGATGAATGATCACAATAAAAAACTTGTGCAGGTACCTTGTTCACCAATCTCATTCTTCCACTAAATCCAAAGAGACATTGTTCCATTTCAACTTATATTTCATCCTATATAAAACATTAAGAAAACATATCCAAAATTTATTTTGAATATCGTCCTAAACATGTTTGAAAATATATCATTAACTTCACCTTATATCTAATAATATTAATTACCATTTGAAAAACCATCCAATACACTTGTGGATTAACTCTGAAACACTTTTATGGTATCTCTTTGAGTCAAACATAATCCTTATTGAGTCAAACTCAATGTGTTTTCCCATAAGCCTTTATTTAATTGCTAGCGAATAAAAATTTCATGATATATATATTATTGGAATGGCATTCTTCTCGAAATTCATTAATCTAACACAATCTATATAAGGATATATCATAATCTCCATCAAAATCAAATATGTCTAAACATGTGATCTCTATTTTGAATCATATTTAAATGTTCATTCTAATATTTTAAAATTTTAATAGGTGATAGAGTCACCATGGTCACAAAAATGTCAATCCCAAATATCTAACAGATGAATTAATGATTATTGGAGTGTAGAATAATTTGATCAATGAATACATCAGATGTTCTTAATCCTTAAGTACAATAAAATCACATATTACTTATCCATATTGATATATAGTATATATGTATCACTACAAACTCCCACAATCGACATAAATCAAGGGAAAATATTTCATACTTGTCATATTAGAGAATAAATGACTTTTTTGCTAATAACCAACTGATGTGATGATTGGAAACATTCAAAACCAAAAATATTTTATCTATGTAAATATTTATACTTAATTAAGCATAGAATAAACCTATAATGGTTCTCATTCTAGAGATGTCACTAGCCACATGTATTAATGACTCAAATATGATCCATTCACCCCTTGTATAAAGAAACATTTATATAACACTCAATGTTTTTATAATTTATAAGTTATCCACTGTACCTAAGGAGTATTATTCCATTTTCTGTACCTTATGAGTATATTTTTTTACCTCTAACAAGAATAATACCCACTCTAATTTAAACATTTTTTCAAATCCTATAATACTCCATGATGATGAATAGTTTGTTATAAACTCAAACATGCACATTGGTTAAAAAATTATCAATATATTTCATGTAATTTATATCAATATATAAATATATATTACCAATGTGAAAGAATGATGAAATTAAATTTTCATATAATGATATAAATTTTAATATTCATAACATATTTTTTAAAATATAAAAAACATAATAAGAATTAGTTTATCGTATCAAATATAATAAATTGTCAGATCATCATTTTGTTTTATATACTTTCTAGGATTTTTTAACTAATTACACTTTATTTAAATAACATTACACCTATAATTGGACATTTGATAAAACCCCCTACTAAAAAAATTAGTGATAGAAATATATGAATAAATTTATTTTGAATAATGCTGAGACTTAGGAATCAAATTCCAATTTATTTAAATATTTGAACATATAAAAACTTATTATATTTAAAACATCAAATTTTTTGATGTAAACATCTATTGACTAGTTAAAACTCTTTTAAATTTCATCATAATCATTGTTCAAACTCTAATCCAAAAAAAATTTCCTTTGATTTATTTAACTGCTTACATTGTCAATTATTTTTAAATCCTACACACTTTTATGATATTAATAAAATTTACATTTAACATAAAATATTATAACCTTTTATTTTTTAACATTATACTTATTCAAATATAATTATACACCCATTATCCTCTTCAAAACTATATGTATTTATCTTTTACTATATTTTTTTATGACTGTATAGAATCTTTTTTTAGGAAATAAGACTTATATTATTTTAATATGATTATCTAAAAAACAAACAACTGTTTCTATATAATATATGGTACACTATGTGTTTGAATCATTTTATTTTGTAATTATGTATTTATTAAAATATGTACCACTAATAGATGGAATGACCCAATTCCCCCTAATTATGAAAATATTTTGATGACCCTATATCCTACAAAAAACACTATTATCAATATTGGGAAAAATATTTTTGTCCACATCTTCTTATCAAACCTTGTTATAGAAATTGATGAATCGCAAACCATGTTTAAACAACTAATCACATCATTTTTTCAATAAAAAGCTTTTTTTCTAACATAATATTTTTCCACTTAATATAAATTAGATGAAAAAAACATATTTTACTTATATTCATTTGATATTGATAAATTAATTCATATTTAAATCCTCATTTTAATAAAAATATAAATTTAATACTAAAGAAACTATTACATTGATTTTGGACACTTGTATATTTAAAATACTAGTTAAAATATAAATTTATTGTCACATTAATTTTTCTTTATCTAGATAAAAAATTTACACTCTTATATTTCCAATAATGTTCTATTATCATGACATTATTTACCCAATCAACTTATTCTCATCACAATGATAATATCATATATACTTTTCTAAAATTTATTCACCTTTCTAGAGTATTTCCATTACTAAAACCATAAGTATTCAATATCCATAAAAGTTCAATTTATATATCCTTAAGGCATAGTATTTTATTAAAAAACAAAATGTTGTGTATTAAGAATCAATCTTATTTAATTCAAAAAACCACATTTTACCAAATCTTAACAAGATAAAAATTAAAAATTACACATAATATGAAATATTCGTCTAAGGCAAAGTATCCAACTATGTAGTACAACAACACTGTTATATCTCACATGTAAATTTATGTCAATAATAATGATTCATTTCTTTATTTTCCATCTTCATATATTGTGTTTTATATTTACCACATTTGTGAAATATAAAATTGGTATCATATACTAGTGCAATAAATGAATTTAATTATAAAACATTCATACCAAATGTAGATGCACAGATTTGTTCATCCATACCATTAGGGAATCAGGAAAATTCCTTCTCCACTGGAATGATTTTCATAATGAAATCATTATCATACTTTTTTCGTTATATGTTTGACAGATGATGTGAACATTCCATGAGATCTTTTCATCCCTATTTGTATAGAAACATTACGATTAAATTTCTATAAAATTAGCATATTATGTTATCCTAGACCACCCACGTCTTGTTAAAAAATATCTAAAATACTTATGATATTAGGTAAATGTTTCATATTTCTTTAATGTTGTAATTAATAAAAAAATGTACTATCCTTTCCAATAGTGACTATATAATTAATTTTTTTTTTCGAAATTTAGAAATATGAGGTGAACATATCCTATCAATGTATTTTAACTATCCAATAATACAATGTATGTGAGTTTATAATGAGGTTACATCTATCATCTTATAATTAAAATGATCTTTCGACACCTCATTCAATTCATTCGATGCATGATCTTGACAGATCCTTTTCTATTTACCTATTATTTTATTTTCATTAAGGGTATCATGTTTCTCTATCAATTTTTTATCCATAGTAACCACCATGAGTGTAGAGAAATCATTTTAATAATCATTATTATTATATATTTTATCCAAATCATTTTGTTTAATAGCTTTATCTGTTGGTCAATGAATAATTTTTATTTTATAAATAAAAATTATACTTTTATGAAAAGTTTTTAATTTATATTTTTGGAACATATTTGAAAATTAATTTTTTAGAGTTTTAGAAACATAATTTTTAAAATTAATTTTTTTAAATTACAATAAATAAATTACCTTAGATTGAAATTTGGATAATTTTCTAAAAAGATTAATTTTTCAATGAATATTGAACATACTTCTTTTAAATAAAAATTTCATTCTCATTTAAATCATCTAAATAGTTCCATTATTTTTAAAAATGGTTTGAAAAGTAAAAATTTTTCATTTATATTATAAATTTTCCAATTTTGGTCTTTATAATTAAATTTATATTTAATTTGTACGTTAAAATGATTTAGAATTATGAAAATAATTTCTTTGGTAAATTATATTTTCATCACATCTGCAAGTCTTATTTGAAATTAATTTATGCCACTTTTGATTATTTAATTTAATAAAATGGATTTAATATATTTAATCATAATAATTTATTTTATATAATAATAATGTAAATTTAATATTTTCATAATTAATAAAAAAATATTATTGTTATAATTAAAATGAGGTTTTTTATTTTATATACACATGTGTGAAAATTATTTTTCAACACAAATAGAATATTTATTTAAATTTATTTCAAAATTCATAAGGGGGTTATAATTACCTCATATGGAATAAGTGTATTTTATCCTAAAATAAGAAATTACCTACATAGATAAAAAGAGATTAGTTACCATGGAAAAAACTAAAATGGTAAAAAAGTGTAAATTTAGAGTCTATGAGAATACATGTTTTAGGAAAATTGATTTTTTTGTTATAGGTGTGGCTCGACCATATATTCCTTAAATTTAACTTTTTACAAATTTTATAGGCACATTTTCGGATAGGGACTTCCCATTATTGAATTATTTAATGTTTTCACAAAAAATGACACCCCACTCAATTTAAAAAGGGGACCACCTCCCCTCAATTCATAAATCCGATGTAGATCTTTTGGTCAAACAACCATTAAAAAAATTCTCCATGCCATCCTTATCCACATTTCATATTTTATGTCCTTTCCAAAAGATGAACCCTATGGTCCTTAATAGAAGTTTCAAAGGGGGGTTCTCTTAGTGAGAATAAATATCTTCACTTAGCCCTACATTTATGCATCATCTCATTAACCCTAAATTATTGATTTAATAGTTAAAATAAAATTAAAAAATTAAAAAATATATTTATATTATATAATATTATTTTCATAACATATATACATCTCCTCGTTCATCAAATTAGAAACAAATGTTTATCATATGTACGAGAGAATACCACCTTGCGAACCAATGTAATTTAATGCCCATCACCGCTTGTCATGGATGTATATAATGATTGATTTAATGTATATATATGATATTAATGAAAACATATACATCTAGAACTATAATATAACATATTCCTATTAACCTTTTAATCGATTATAAAGTGTTAACATAATTCATGTGTACGTGTGGACTACGACATCCACAAATCGATACAAATGGGTTTTCATTTTATTTTGACATGGATGGTAATAAGGATAGACTTAATGAACATGTATGATATTAATGATATAAAAATTATAATTTAATGGTTAATTGATATTTTAATTTCTTTCAGTCCATCTACCAATAAAATTGAAACAACATTCATGTGTAATTATGACCTACCATCTTCATAAAAGGTGTGAATAATTTTTTATTTCAATGTTTTTATATTATAATAAAAAATATTATAATGAATAAATATGATATTAATATAATTTTCACAATTCTAGAGATTATTGGACCATGATGAAAGTAAAGGATATAAAATATCAAACCAAAATATACATGGAAAATGAAGCAGTTATTAATCAAAAAATGATTTTTTACAAGGAATTGGTTATAAATGGGAAATAAAAAGTCCCCTATAAATCAAATAGAGAATGATATATAAGGGTATTGTTTGTTAATATATTTATAATAATACAATATTTATTTTACATATATTTTTACATGTTTTAATAATTATAGGACATAAGGTAAGTGATTTTTGTCTTCCTTTTATTTTAGAGGGACACATGCCATATCCACTACGAGTTTCATTTTTGTGGTGAATACACAACTGATTAATGCAGTTTATGATTTTTATAATGATAATTATGGAATATAAATTTCCATTTATTGTAAGTTATTTCATTTGTCTTATTATTATAATATTACCAAACTTGTAATGGTTTAATGTTACAATCTCACTGTATATTAGGATTGTTTATAATTATTCTTTTGATGTGGAAATATTAAGGACTATCTCTCAAAAAACCAATGTCACTTATTCAATTATATCTAGTTTTAAAGAATATATGTTTCCCTTTCATTTCCTTCTCTTTATACTTTCAAGAAAAATTGATTTATGAGGAATAAAATTTGTTATACTCTTCAATAAAAACCCATTTTCTTCTATGTCTGTGTTTTATAATACTATTTTAATGGAATTTTTTACTTTTATAAAATGATTTTTAGAGACATTTTAACCCAAGTATTAATTTATAAAATATTATTTTAAATTAATATTATATTCATTTTCAGAATGTGGTAGTATTTACACAACACCATAAATGTGAAAAAAAATATATATTTAAACATGTAACACACAAACATAATTTTCCCCGTCATGGACACTCAATTATTTGAATCTTATTTTTGTATTTTGTATAAAATTATCAATTAAAATGTTTTCGTTAATATTTGGTAATTATTTATAATTTAAATAATTTATTAAAAAATTAAATGGATATATTACTTATGAATGTTTTAATTATAATTTTGTAGAATTTATATTCATTAATGAAAAAATATTGTATTTATTATGTTTTAATGGGGATATGATCCAATGGTACCTTAATTATTATTTTTCTATATGTTTTATCTTTACAATTATTAAGAGGTTTTATTTATGAATCCCACATATTTTTCCATGGGTTATGCTATTATAGAATATTTAAATGATTATGAAATTTGATTTCTTTACACATTTCATGATATAATGATATTATGGATGTTTGATGATATTATGGTGCATAAATTTATGATTTTTTTGATGGGTTTAACTAATATCTCTTTGAATGGACAAGGTTATCATTTATATCTCATGAGATAATTACATGAAATAAAATTTCCTAATTCATCCGCTATGGTAAACACACTAATGTGTATGTTCCACTTTGGGAAACAAGTGTGTGTGCTTGATGAACTATGGGAAATAGGTAATGATTCTTGAACCATTTGTTATGTAAAATAGATAGTGATTCATGATCGTGTATATTTTAATAGTAGATGTTGTTAACCTAGAAACATGAAATGGTTTTTGTACATTTTAAAGAAAATTTACATTTTTATTATCAAACAAATTTTGAAAAAATTGAGAAACCAAGGTTCAACCAAAAAATGTAATAACTGATCAATTAAAATAAATCTTAGTTCTACCAAATTTTATCTTCCAATATAACTTATAAGAGATAGTGTTTACCTATTTATCTAATTTTTCAATTAAATGATCTCAAAACATGAACACCAACTTCTACCAATACTGGATGTCCTCCTCTACATTGATCTTCCAATCATTGAACCCCATATAATTATCATATCTTTCTTATCGATTAAAGATAACTACTCCACATTATGTGATACCATTTATAACCTTATCATCATCTTGTCTGCATCTTCATCCACAGTGTTAATCAATAAGACAAATTCCATCATCTCTTCATCTATGTGAATAAGAAATTCCAAATATTGCTCACGCACTTCAATAGATTTTTCTTTCTTTCAGACATCCTTGGGAGGGGGGGGGGGTTCATTGTATACCAGATTAGATTTTAGCTTCTTCTTGAATGCAGTATCCATAGGCAACAACAAATATGAATAGTCCTTTCTCTCTTTGGGAATACCCCTATGACTCCTGCTTCTTCTCGGTCTTGAAAGAATATTTACATGACCATATGCATCTTAATTTCCTTATAATTGGATGGATTTATCATCATTGGACTCATTCCCAGAGGCTTTCTACTCATCCATAGAGAACCTAATTGGATTAGTTTCAAACTCTTATACCAGATCATCATTATACAAAACTTCAAAATGATTACCTAGTTTGATATCAACCCACCTCCTGCTAGGAATTGACCTTCTTAGATACTTATGGAGCTCTTCCTGCTTCCCTGACTAGACAAACTCAGTATATGAGGCAATTGGAGTCTTGGGTACTGCCTTGTCCTCCATTTGTAATTCCATATTAGAGTCTCCCATAATGCCAACACCAGAATACACTACAACCCCCTTAGTCACCATAATTTTAGTATAACATACCACTCCCATATGCTACTTCAATCTACCAAAAATGATCGAAATTTGGGTCTAAAGGTGTGTCCTTAAACATTGACACCCCATAGACTATCTCCCTCTGGACCAACTACAGCAAGATTTGAGTCTCAACCTCTAGGATGTGAAAGGACCATGTAGATCAAGTCTTTGGAGTCTTTACATTTCCAACTACTTCCAACCCCACTTGAAAAACTGGCTATCAAGGCCCCCACCTGAAAACTACTAATGAATGACTCATTCACATACACCCCGAGTAAAAATCAACCCAGTATTTGTAAACAACATTATGTTTAAAAATATAATCTTCTCCAACTGTTATCCAAATAAAATCATGGGGATTCTTTGAGGAATCAATTTACACACAAGAAAAAGGATTCAAAAGGTGGAAAAGATATTTATTATAGCTATTAGAACACAGAAACCAACCGATAGATCATTTATCTTTCTCTTTAGGTAGTCCAATGAACTTGACTTGAAACATGCCTCTCCCTCAATCCGGATTTATGGGAGCTTCCAAGCATTACTTTACCATTTCAAATTCATGAAATCATTATGATAATTTATCACTCATATGATTAATGTATTTTTAATTGATAATGTTTTATTCCATGAATCATTTTTATGAACTATGATATATTTGGTATGAACCATGTATGTTATGTAAATGATATCACACCATTATGTTTATAATATTCCATTGTATAATTATCACTTGATATCAACCATTTTTACCCCTTATTGAGCATCGAATCTCATCATTTTTTCTCATTTCCCCATGATATAATGAAATGTTTATGTAGGTTATGTATATGGATTTTCTTAAATAGAAATCTATTTATGGGATATTTCGAGTATCCTTAATAGAAAAAAATATTGTGCACCTAGTCTTTGAAGACACTAATCCTTTATGATCATTAGGTAAGTATATGTGAAATTTATTTATTACACGTCTAAAAATATGTTAGTTTCCTATATCAAATTTGTAAGTAAATATAGATTTTATTAACTAAAATTTTAGTTATTCTTTGAAAAATATGATGACAAAACATTTGTGAGATCCTATTTAAATGTTTGAGGACAAGCCTAATGATAATTAAATGTCTATGATAACATAATAGAAATATATTGACGGATAGAATAAGTGATTTTCAATAAAATAACGCTTTGTTAGGATACTAACAGATTATGCAGGTATTCCACAATTGTATCTAGGTGCAATAACTGTTAAAATTTCCAAATTGTATTTAATTATGTCATTAAAAGTAAAAGATAATGGGATTTGATTTACACAATGTTTGACACTCCCATGGGATATTTTATGGATTTTCCCAAACTCATAATGAAATATAATTAAGGATTTGAATAAAAGATGACCACTAGTGACTGAGTTTAATCCTAAGGTGTCCCATAGTAATCCCAATTGAGTATTAGGAATTGAAGAATAATCACATAGTGAATCTTGAAAAGTGATTGATTAATCCAATTAGGTCACCATGTGGTTAACCTATTATTTTTATTAAGAAAAGAAATTTAGATCTAGGAGAATCAACCCTAATTATCTGGAACATACATAGAAAATAATAATGAAAAATTACCCCATACCTTAGATCGGTGAATTGTTTGATCCACAATGTGGTCATAAATACTTTTTTTAAAGATTTACCTTCATTCTATATATCATAAATTGGGGGTCCATAAGAAGTACATTCCCAATATATAATTATGTAATAGGTACGGAAATTTTAAATATACAATGACTATACTTGGACATACTAATTCTATGCTATCATTGTGGATTTAATGAATAGATACTTCAAATATTACATTAATTGATTTTTGGTGGGGTTTATTGATATAATTCTTCTCTATTCAAGGATAAATGAATAGAATAACGATCACTTGATAATTATAATGAATGATGAATGAACAAATATACTATATGAAAAAAAATATAGAGTTATTTATAGAAAAAAATCATCCATATTTAGATCATATAATCCCAATCATGTGTATATCAGTGGATCCATCAAAGATAGAGGCTATTAAATGTTTGAAGAAACCAACCATGGTGACTATGATCCAATGTATTCTTATGAGTAATATATATTATATATGTTTTTTGTGGAATATTTATCTCAGTTATCCAATAAAATAAAAATTTTTACTCTTATGGTGGCCATGTTCTACTGGACATATGAATGCGAGGAACATTTCATGAAACAAAATAGACGTTTATTTAGTGCATTTATTCATACAATACCATATATTAGAAAAGGGTTAGTAATATATTGTGATGGATCAATTAAGGTATAATAATGTTTCCTATTGTAGAATCAAATGGTCATAACTTATTCTTCATAAAAATGACGGTTTATGAGAAAAATTACCCAAATCATGATTTAGAGTTAGCTGTTGTAATGTTTAAATTAAATAAATGGGGTAATTAAATGTATAGATAATGGTGTTATATATATAATGATAATAATTTTTTATTATATATATTCACAATGAATTATTTAAATATGTGGTATAGAATATGGTCGAAACTTCTTAATTATTGAGACTTCTCAATACATTACTTCCCTAGGACGGTCAACAATGTAACTATTTCTCTATGTTTAATGTTTCATGCTTTATAATATATGAAAAATATTACAAAAGATCTAATATTTTTTTTGATTTTAAAAGGACAGTTTCTAAAAAATTGAATTATAGGGAGAAGTATATTATTTCTCAAATTATTGTTAATCCATCAACCCCATTGAATATTAGAGATGCAAAATGAAGATATAGAGTTTCTAAAGAAGTTTCGAAATGATCATGAGTTTTACATTGGTTATAATGGAATGATAATATTTAGGAATCATATATGTGTTACATACATAACAAAAAAACAATGATCTATAAGAAAAAACTCATAGTTCATTATTCCCTATTCATTATAGTGTTACAAATATGCATGGAGATCTGAATGAAAAAACATTGGAGAGATTCTATGAATAGATATATTATAATATTTTCATATCGGTTATAATTATTTAAGAAGTTATGGATGAGAGAAATTTTTTATAGGGATGTTATAACCATTTCTTATACTTAAATGGAAATGGGAAGACATCCATATAGATTTTTCTCATAGGAAACCTCAATCCATAAAATGGAATAATTATATACAGGTTGTTTTCGATCACCATATAAATAAAAACACTTCATTACTTTTCACCATTGATTCTCTCCAGATCATCTTTCAAATATATACAATAAAAATGTAGTATGGTCGTAAGGGGTACCAAATTCCATTGTAGGTAGTGGCGATATGAGGTTCACTATGATGTTCTGGGGAAGCCTTTAGTAAACACTTCATTTCGATATGTGTTTATGTATTTGGTATCATCATTAAGTAGATAATAATTATTATAGACCCATTTAAACCCTATTAGTTATATAAATATACTGTTATACAGATTTTAAACGAAGAAGTGATCAACACCTTTCTTTAGTAGAGTCATCTTACAAAAAATAGCTTTCAATCGATCATTTAGATTGATCCTTATCAATAATTATATGAAATAAAGAGTATAAATCCCTTATATTGGGATGAAAATGGGAAATAAATCTTTTGGGACCAGAGCTATTTGAAGAAATTAAGGAGAAGGTAAGAGCCATTTAATAACACATAAGGTAAGAAAAAATTTGGCAGAAATTTTATACTCATTATCATGAATGTGATATATTTAATTTGAAGTAGGTTATAAGGTTTTCATATGAATTTTCCATGGAATATGGATATGATATTCAGGTGGAAAAGAAAATTTTAGCTTTATGTATGTTATCCCCATTGAGATTCCAGATCGTGTTGGGGTAGTGGATTATCCCTTAACAGTTCGACTGTACCTCTCTCAAAATAATTATATATTCCTTTCATATCTTATGAGGACGTATATATGTGATCATTTAAATGAACTAAAATCATAATTCATATTAATGGATTAGGATTTGACCTACGAAGAGAATCCTATGGAGATTATGGATCATTGAGAGAATGGAATATGAAACTGGACCATGCTCTAGGTTAATGTTTTGTTGTGAAACCACCAACATGAAGAATCAGTATTAGAACCCATGGATATGATGTTGAAATATATTTAGTAGTTTAAATCAATGTGATGGAATATTGAATTAAAAATTCATTATAATGTGGTGAAAATGTAACAAACCAATATTTACTAATGTTTTTCAAATAAATTTCAATTTTTAATAGATTTTTTACATGACTAATCATGTTCAAAAGAACTATGACATAATATTAAAATACCACTATATAATATGAAATTTATCACCGATCTGTTGAATTAGATGGTGTGAATAGGACTTACTAAATATAAAAATCATTATTTTACACATGTATAAACTAAATTCATTGAATTTAAAATGAATATAAATTTTTTTTAAAATATTTTGAAAATAAAAAAGAATTTTTCGGATGTAATGTTTTTTTCTTTATAAATTATATTATTCACCTTTGGGGAATTATTGTAATGAAATTTATATATTATATATTTATTCAAATGTATAATAATTTACCTAATATTTATAATTAACACTTTATAATAATAAATCTATATTTATCATTAATTTTTGTTCTAAAAAACTATATTGTCACATTTTTACACCTTTTTAAAAAATTTAACAACCATGATATTCATGAAGATAATGATCATTTTTTTATATTAGATTACATGGTATGTCCCTTATAATGATACTTAATGGATTCATAAATGTCATTATGGGGTATGAGGCTCGTTCAGATCCTAGATCCCTAAAATTTGAGAAATAGACTTCAAAACATGGTTAGTGGAACTCTTCCACTCAGCCCACATGGTTTCCCATAACTATATAGTGAGTTCCAATTGGGATTATTGGGTTGTATAGTTTTCTAAAATTGTGTGAGATGATGAGTATGGTTGTTCAATAATTCTAATGATTTTGGTCGTGGCTACATGGATAGCCTGTGTAAAGTTATTCAAATTGGGAAACAAGCCGATATAGGGTCCCTCTTGAGATAGAACCCAGTGCACAATTGGCATATGGGTTGTTCAATAGTGAGGAAAAACCATGTGACCCTATATTTAGAGGTGAGCTTAATATTTTTCCCATTATTAATTTTAAAACCTCACCCACCTCATCATTCAATATTTTTTAGGGGAAGAAGATATCTTCCCCTATCTCATGGGTTTTTCCTCCTTCTAACATAGAGATTGGGATAATTCTATCACACGTTCACCAAATCAAACTATTTCAGAATCATTGGATTCAAATTGGTAATCTCTCTAATCCAATTCATTTCTTTCATCATTCATCGCCCAATATATTATGCTATTTTTTATGGATTTAATTTTCCCTATTTTTAGAGCAATTCTATAGTTCTACTATTTATTATGTTAAACATCAAATATGTGGCCAATATAGGATGAGGATCCATTTACTCCCTTTGGATGGTGTCATAGTTTCTTTCCCAAATCACTTTGATGTTTTCATAGCATCATTGTTGTTCTAAACTTTAGTCATTTCCCACTATTTCCATCAAATACATTAACACATTTTAAATCAATTTAACTATGTTATTTTTACAAATTTTTACCATTTATTAGTGATTAAAGGATGTTGAACTCATTCATTTCCACCCATTTGGGTATGATAAATTAATTTCTCTCTATTACATAATTTTTTAATGGACCAAAACACCTCTTAAGTGTCTTAATAGGCATGGGAAATTGAAATTTTATCGTCATGTTCCTATTTATGTAACAAACTACATTCTAAGTGGGTTTTATTTTATTTATTGAGACATTAATTGATTATTTTAATTATATAGATTAATTTCAATGAATGGATTTTGGTGGAGAGGCCAAACCATGTGTTTAATGAACATTAGCATGAAATTATATTAATTGTTCACCCATGGTAAGTTGGGTAGAATGGATATAAATGAAATTGAGTATTTTACTCATGGTTAACATTATTAGTATTGTTATGAAAATTATATTGACTATTGATGATGGATAAGGGACTCATTGAGAATTTTGTTTCATGTTCCCTTAAATCAGGTGTTGAGAATGACACATATCCCTATTATACTTTTATATTAGAAATGGAAATGGTGTTATTTGTTCCTTTGTACCGATTGATTGACATGAATAGTCTCCCCACCATATCATGTTATGGGTATGATGTTTATTATTCATATGATTTTATGGTCTTGTAACTTTTCTAGGTCCATGGGCTTGTTAGACTAGTTATGGATACCTAGTTTACACTCCGGGTCCAGCTATCTCCTACTATCCATGTATATTCCTACATACATCCTCACATACTATGTGAAAATATATTTATATAATAAATATATATATATATTTTGAAACATATATATGTGGTTACTAATCAGAAACACATTCCATCCTACTACGATGCATGTAGATCGATCCAGGTGTCCTATAGGGACATGAGATGTATATTTTTTTATTCAGAATTTTTTATTATTCATTTGAATTCTACACTACTTTTGTATGTACAAAACATGTATTTATTCGAGAAAAAATTGGTTATATTATACTATGTTTAAATCATAACATACTTGGTATGCACGTAGAAAACGATTAGTCCACATGTCTGTAGGTATGGATAAGGTCTAGAAACCTGTTTCTGATGTTTTATATTCTTTACAAATGGCATGGATCATTGGTGAAGAGTGTTGAGTGTATGATAATGATTATATTGGAGTGTTATTTTTTTCCTTTTGTAATTTTGTATAGTGTATTTTATTTGTATGTCCCCTAGATCGCATGTTTCTTTTTTTATCATCAGGAGAGGAAATTATCATGTAGATAACTCATCCTAGGGGGTTTTGTTTTTTTTTATTGTTGTTTCATTATTTAAACTTCCACTTTTATTTATCATATTTATTTCCTCTATTCCATTTATTATACTATGAATCCATAAAGGACTATATGTATTTTAGTATCCATAATGAAACTTTGATATGAGTATATAATATCCTTACAGTAGCACCTTGTACCCTTACTACAAGTCTCCATCCTTTGAATACACAGAAGAGTTCTTGAGGCTATGCGACCCACCGTCTTAGCACACAGGTTAAGTGGACTCTAGGCCGGGATATTGAACTCTTGTATCTGATATTCTTTATCTATTTGTCTTAATATTAGGGTACTATATAGGAATCTAGGATGTAATGAAATTTGGGATTGAACATGTTCCTGGGAGTAGCTAACTCATGTACTGGTGAAACCTCAAATTACCTGCTATGAGTTATTACTATTAATGTATTTCACCTATTATAGCTGATTAAATATTATTATTGGTTGACATGCATGTTTTTCGACATTATTTTTGTTACTGTTATTGATTTTTGACATTGTCCATGGCCTTTTTAGGAAAGGAATTAAAATTCATGAATCATTATAGGCACATTAAGACTAATATGCCACACCTTTTTCCATCCCACATGATCATTCATTTTGTTGTTTCCTACTGCATATAGTTAGTTACTTTTTTATTATATATTAAAATGTGTTGAAATTTCTTACAGGGATTCTGTAATTTTATTAATTTAAGTACCAACCTAAATCTAGATGGTGTTACTTACATAAATTGGTGATGAAACCATAATTATATAATTATACTGAGTTATGGATTTTATAGCTACAGGTTATGGGACATGATATAAATATTATTTAAACAAGATTAATATTGAAAATGAGATTAAATAATTAAAATAAAAATAGTTTCTCCAAAATGGGAATCTAATTGTAATGTAAATGGTGTTTTCATAGATAACGTGCAATTGAGACTCCATATATCAAAACCCTTACCAAATTATATGAGACCTAGACCCAAAATTGTCTTTATTAATGGGTACTTGGGGGGTGTATCTTACATTCATATGGCTCATTATGGTTTTTCATTACCACATATTATTATCTTTTGGAACCAGAAGAGAGGTGTTAAATTTTCCATATAAATCCTATGTTCCTTTATTTTATCCAACTATAATATTTTTAACTACTAAGTTCAACTATAAGGAATGGATTTGGAATTTTTGATTAAGGAATCTGTGATAGCCTTGAGTACTGCCCTAGGATAATGGTTACCACCATGTGTCAGATAGGGTATTCCTTGAGATGTTAGTGATACCACTTGTAGTTCCACCTATGGCATCACCTGTTATTTATGAAATGGGAATTGATTCCTAATTTCAAAAGGGTTTATTCTGCATGATGATAAATATGCAAGGTTTTTCTTGACATTCCCCAAATATGGAAGATTTTAATCAAGAGTTCCAGAATATAAATCCTTATACATTTTATGGGATGCAAGACCACATGTTTAGGAGTTATGCATGGAGGTCATGCATTCTATATTTCAACTTCTAGAGATTCATCTAGTGAAAAGGGTCAAACTCACTGCCTATATTCTATGTGAATCATCCAAGCAATGGTGGGATGTTATTACCCCAGAAGACCAACATAATGATACGATCTAGGTGTAATTCCATGGGATATTTTAAAACATCATTTGACACATACATTGATTTCTGATATAGTTAGGGAGTTCATCAACTTATAGTAGGGATTCATGGATTTAATCTAATATTCAATCCATTTTATTAAGCTAAAGTGTTTCTCTCTAACTTTATCTGGTGATGATCTATTGATTGTGAGGTGATACAAGGATGAGCTAGTATATGCCACCTGATCATAGGTCAATGTATTTGTGATGATGACTATTTCTAAGAGCATCAACTAGGTCCTCATTTTATAAGGGAAGTTGAGGGACGCCTATGGTGGTAAATCAGGTGGTACAATTCCAAGATCTGTTGGTGTTTCTAATAGAATATAAAATTTACATTTCAATGTTTCTAACATGGATAGGAGTATTGAAATATCTTGTAATTTGAACTATCTTAAGAATCACTATTACGAGAAATCAGGACGTGCGAAACCCCAATGTCTATAGGATCCAGTGGAATGTAGTTTTTGTAGTAGGATGGGACATATCCAATCCCTCTTTAAGACCTTTCCATTAATTTCTAGTTAGCATGGATCTACACATACCCCACATTATTGTGCAGGCCTAGTGTTATCTCCCTTGATAGGTAGCTGGAATACGACAGATTTATCATGACAAGGAGGTACTTGAAGTAGTGGTAATCGAGCTCCGGATTTGCAATGCCGGTATAGAGAGCCTACTCTAGGAAGATAGGTTGTGACTCAAGGACATGGTACATTCCAGTTTCATGCTGTTCACCCAATGCCTGATGAGCATTGTGCCGAACATTCTATTGTTTTAGATACTAATCTTATAGCCCCCACATTAGTTTTTTTATTTTATATTTCTAGATCACATTATGTTATATCATTGTAAATTATAGAGCATTTGGGCCACATGATAGTGTACATTTTTGGTGTGATGACTATCCATACCCCATTGGGTACATGTTTTAAGAGTGTACGTCACTGTATGGATTGTACCCTTGAGATAGGTGGATATCATTTTGTATGGAATTTTTTTCCCTCGACTTGACATGGTTTTATGTAATTATCTATATTGAATGGTTAGTCGCCTATCGAGAAAATATCGAATTCTATCATTAAAATGTGAAGTTTATGTCATTAAAGGAAAGTGGATATATGCACAAGTGATAATGGGTCTCTATCCTTACCATGATGGTCCTGAGCATTAGAGGCTAGGAAGAGTGAAAACAAAGATTACCAGTGCCTCCTTAGAGGATAAATGGTTCTAACCCATTGTTTTACCTCATATTATGGATCTCTTCATATAATTATTCACTAAAAACTTATCTATGAAACATATAGTATGATAGGTGTAATTAATAATTGAAATAGTGGAAATAGTAGCAATAGTGTCCATTATTCCTTCTAGGATGTTACTTATAGAGCTTATGGATCTCATGAAGATCTATATGATAATATCTATATACACCACATCACTTATATATGAGGTTCAATGGTGATTTTTTTCAAGAATTACGATGGTACCATTAAGATTTTCATGAATTTATAATGGTTGATAATCCTTATCGTAATGAACCAATATCCACAACCCTAAAAATAAAACCTTCTTGATCTACCCCAAAGAGAATGGTTTTTTTCAATGATTTAATTGAATTTAGACAATAATAAAGTGTGTGCCATGTTATCATACATAACTCATATATCTTTATAAAGAATTTTTGTTCTTTATGAGTGACTAATAATGTTTTTTGGTCTCAATAAATCAACATATATTTTTATGGCTTTGATAAAAGAACATCCCACCAGTATCTATATTAATTAAAGGTAGTATGTTCGGAAAACATCTTAGTGTATTCTTATTCACGACATGACAATAACAAAAATCCTTGAGGTTTTTCTAGATATGGTAATGAAGCATCAACTTCATGATTATATTAGTAAATTCCAATTATATATTTAAAATTTCTTATTCTAGTGACATATCATCTTAGAATTAGGTGTATCAGTAGACACAAAGAAAATGAGATCCATTGTTTCGTTGGAGTAAACTATGAATTTCTTTGATATGCAGATATCCTTTGGAATAGATGAGTATTAAAGAAAATTCATCATTGATTTCTCATTCCTATAATCCACACTAATGGGATAGATGAAAATGGTTTAAAAATCACAAGATTGGAATACTGTAATGATTCATTTTAGTAATAGAAAAGTATATTGAATTGGGTGTCGATTCTAATTCTACCAGGGCCAAGTAGGAGATAAAAAGTTCAATGTGATGCAAAAAGTATTGGTATTATATTAGTTATGATGTAGGAAGAAGGATTCATATCACAAATGTTTCATCACTTGAGGATTCACAAGAAGAAATACCTAACACGGGACCTTGATAAAGTTGTAGTTGTTCATGATCCATTGTGTAAGTGAAATTGTTTAATTGGGGATCATTTTTTTTGTGTTTGCAGCCACAACAACCTCAAGTACATATTTACACAGTTTGAACTGAATATCTGATAGTAATTATGGCTTGAGTACTTGTAATCATAAAATTTATAGCTTGGATATATTCTTGAAAAATGCAGTGCTGTAGCTGATGATCTATGTCATATGAAATTACAAGTTGAGGTTCAGGAGGGCAGTATCGAGTGGAAGCTCATGTCCTTTTTTTAAACATGCACGTTGAGATTTAGACAGACCATGGTCAGGCTATTATGTTAGCTTTAGAAGTGACCCCTAAACATCAAAAACATGGGAGAATGAGGAAAATTTCCAATACTGAGGGATTATTCTTGAGGGAGAGTACCCCAAATGATGATTCATCATATGGTTTAAAGAGAATTATACCTTATACAATCATTGTAATGTTTGGGTCCCTTCAGAAATTAGGGAGGGTATAATATAATAATTTCATGCCTCTGTGTTGGTAGTACATACTAGTTTCAAAAAAATGTATTGAGAATTTAATTCATTAGTATTGGTGGAAATCATTGAAATTATTGATAGCTAATTTTATCACTCGGTGTCCCAACAAACTACATCTAAAGGTGGAACCTTAGAGACTGGATGGAATTTCATAGCTATTTCCATTCCCAAGTGGAAATATAATGATGTATATATAGACATCATGACTAATTTACATAGATTAACTTATGAAAATTATATAGTTTGGGTAGTTTTTTATCTCTTGATGAAGGTTTCACAATTCTTAAATAATCTAAAGACTTTTTTGGTAAATGATCTAGGGATACTATACGTCATAGAGGCCATACATCTTCATGATGTCACACAATATACCATATATAACAGAGATGATCATTTCAAATCATAGTTTTTGAAGGGGTTTTTGAAGTCCATATGTACACAGGTGATGTAACACCCCAAGATTTCATAGTACTTTATCTCTTCAATGTAATTCAATAACCAGCGTTACACGTAACACTAAGTTCAGGCACACCACAACTTACCAAACTACTAGTAAAAATGTTTATAAATAGTATTAACTTAATTTTTAATTTTATATAGTCCATATAATTTTAGAATTAATATTACTTGTTTATTAGACATAATATAAGAGAAAATTTATTTTTTTCAAATAAAATAAGTATTTCTCCAAAAAAATGCAATTTTACCACCTTTTAATGGAATTTTTTTAATCCAATATTTGAAACTTTTATATTTTCAATTTAATGAAATTAAATTATTCTTAAAAATCGGGATATAAAAATTTAGTTTGGATAAATTTTTGTTAATTTTCTTATAACGTTCATATTTAGATAAATAATGAAAAATACTAAATATTAATTGAGAACAAATTTTTTAATCGATATAATTTATAGTGTTAAATTATAAATTTGAGTTTTTTTAATGTATAATTAGATTATATTTTTACCATTTAATATAATTTAGGTCATTGGATGTAATTTCACCTTTAATCAAGACAGATTGAAATGTTAATCTTTTGATAGTTTTTATTTCTTAAAAACACGTTTTTTCTTTTGACAATAGTAATTAATTTTAAAGTAATTTTTTACACATATATGGGTTGAATTTGTAAAAATGCATTCCATATATGGAATCATAGGGTCCAAATTGTGTAAATAGGTGACTTTTATTTTTATACATGATTAATATTTTATTTTGTAAACATTTTATTTTCCATGGTTAAAGGGTAAATCTCGTAAATAAGGGTAAAGAAATATTATTATAATAATATTAAATTACCCTAATATGTGCCCTATTCTTATTGGATGATACATTTCGGACAATGGGAATCCTTGGGTCTATTTTGGGACCCCATTGAGCCTCTTGAGAGTGATAATGACACTTTATATTAATTAAGTTTAAGTAAAGACAAAAATGACATAAACATATATCTTTTAGTAAAATAGTTTTTACATGGTATTATATAAGTTATAATTTCATCTATAAATATTAATTTTAAATATAAAAAAATAAATACATCATGGTATTTGTTTAATTATTTTTCTAGATCAAATAAATAAAATTATTTATGACACAATAATGATGCAGTGTCTATGCCATTAATGAATGATTTAAATAAACGAGATTAAAAAAATTAAAACCATTTCAAAATCCAATCCAATTATTATTTGATGATATTATTTATACATGAGTCATAATATCTTTGTCTTTAATGAGTTCTTGACCTTTAGATCCTGAAAATCATTATATAATAAAATAATATTTTCAAACATTCCAAAAGAGCCCTTCCTCCCCCTTATAAAAATATCTCACCTCAAACCAATTTCTCACACATCTCAAGCCCATTGGCTCATCCATCCTCTGACCAATAAAGCTCCCTACATCCCTCTCTTCCACTTAGAAGACCTACCTTAGGCTTAAGTCATTTCAATTAACCCTTTTGGTTCAAACCAATGGGAGTTACCCAATTTGAAGGTAGCATCTCCTCTGATGTTCTTTTATTTTATTTTACTTCACCAACCGCCTAAAATCTATTTATTCCATTATTTTATAACAAAAAAATTATCCAAAATATAATAGGATGTTTTAATGAGAAAAAATTGAACTATAATTACACACACCACAATCTAATGGGTAAAGAATATACTCTTTTTGTGGTCAGTGCACTACAACCTCACGAAATGATGATTGTTAAATTTTCCACTAACACCTCTTATGGTGGAAATTATGAAGGAACTGTAATTATAAATGATATTTATTTTTTCTATAATATTATTTAAATTATATATTAAAACATACCATTATTCTTTTCATGTTTTATATATACGATAATCTCAATTGAGGAAGTGCAGAGTACCACCCCCTCAAAGTGATATGACTATTTTATACCATATATGAAACATATAAAGTATGGTGTTAATGAACATACGTAACATATATAAAATATTTTATTAAAAATTAATAATAATATACTTATGTATTATTTGGTTTTCTTTCTTTTTAAAATAAAAAAATGGAAGTACCGTTCGTGGGTACGTAAGGATTACCGTCTCCATGAACACGATGAGATTCATTCCCCATCATAACCATTAAAAAATATAATAAATTTTATTATTAAAAATAATATTTAAGAATATAATATCATTCAGGATGTGAATCAAAAACATCTTATCCATAACAAACATGACTAACGTAACAAAACATATAAAGGAAAATGAATAAGATAACACCAGAAACAATGATACTACAAAAATATTATTTACAGAGAAATATTTGAAGATCATATATGATATTATAATTATTTATGTGGTTCTTGTATAATTTAATATCAATGATTTTACTATTATACCGAAGGTTAAATGTACCCTTGACCAAAGGAAAGTTCATGGTAAGGGTAAATTTCACAATCTCATTATAATCCGAGATTGTTTTTATGTTAGTATATACTGGGACCTCTTTATCATCAAAATACTTGTATTCTTAAAAATGTATTTCAATTTTTTTACTATTTAAAATGAAATCGGTAAAATAAATTTATAAACTTTTTTGATATTATATGTTTTTAAATGGTTATTTCCGTCATTTTTCAAATTAGGTACTTTATGACTTTTTCGACAAAATTAAGGTAAGAATGGTTTTTTTACTTATACTGTAGGTGTGTCTAGTTTCGGTCATTATAACATCATTAAAGCTTACCTTAAAATCTTATATAAATATTTTAAAATGAAAATGTTTATATTATTATTATGTGACTCTTAAATGATTTGAATATAGAAAGAGATATTTCCCTCAAATAGTTTTGATTTCATCTATGTCAACATTCTTTGGTAAATTTTACACTTGTTTAAAGTTGATTAATTATGATAAAAATCATCCATTGTATTTATTTTTTTTGTGGTATGTTTGATTTTGGATGTGTTATTTGTATACCATTCATGGTTTATGGTTAAATTATTGACATTTCGTATTCTAGTTTTAATACAAATGTTAATGTTATGTTTCAACTTTTTAATATGACGAATGTATTGGACTTTGTAAGTGTCGGGTGGAGCCCGCTATAGCTCCTTGATGCATTAGTAGGTATCATGAGAATTATATGTGGAATTATATGAGGCCTTTCCCAATTTGATATATGCCTTTTCCCAAGGCCTTAATCATTTTTAGACATCTTGGCCATGAAATTGACAGAATGTTACCGAATGTTCCACATTATACATTTCCTCATTATGAAAATAACGATGATGGTTCATGTGGTTATTAAACTAGTTGAATATACATGACTATTTTTTATTATGAAATTAATTACTCAGCTCAAATTCTTGACATAAAGTGTTCATGATTATTATTTCTAAAGGAATGTGTTTTAAATTATTCAACATGCCGAATGTTTATGTTATCTTCCACTGTATTGAATACTCTTACTGAGATTCCGAGCTCACATATTTTTTATGTTTTATTTTCCTAGGAATCTAGGAAGTGTATTATGATTTATAATCAGGGTTAAGCTAGGGTATTAATGGTATTCTCAAAGGATCATTTATGTTGTGTTTTATTTTTGAATGTGTAATGTAGAAATCATGTATGTAATTTTTTTCCAAGATAGCTAAACTGGTCAGTCTTTCAAGACATGATTCCTTGCAGTCATGCCCATTTATTAAAACAATGCACTAGCTCTGGGATTCTAGGGTCGTGGAGTTACAGCTGGTATCATAGAAAGTTTATAAACAACCTTGGAAATAGATTTAGATAAATAATGATTATATAAAATTACCCAAATATAAACTTTGGGGATTAGTATATAAGAAATTCCTATAATTTTATTAATGAAGTGATTTTTTGAATTTTCCAAACAATATATCCATATCCGGACACGAGCTGGTAGAGGCTGCTCTGGAACAAATGTACATAAGAATGAAAAGTCCGACAAGGAGTTTTGGACACGACCAGGGGTATCTTGGTACATGAAAACAAGCCTTGCTACACTCTTGTTTATGACACTAAAGGGGATATGCTAAGGATAATTCACATTTTCTTTAGAAACCAATATGAAGGATTTAGGAGTAAATACATTCTAAAATAATTTTTTTTATGAATATTGATTTTATGAATAATCATTTCAATTTAAATTTTTTATTTTAAAAGAATAAAATTATGAATTATGATTCATAAACTAACCTAGTGTATGCCATTGTTTAGAAATGTCACCCAATATATGGAATGTGAACTTCAACAATACGCATGATTCAAAGAGTAAGAATGATCAGATCATTCATGGTATAATTCGATCATTTTTAATAGAAATAGTCTCCCACATATTATCATCATGTGAATAAATAGTATCAAGTGTTAATAAGATTAGTAATGAATTCTCTAAGTCCTATGGATTTTAAGGGAATCCATAAAAGAAAAGGATGGTAGAGAGAAATATGGATATCGGGAATAAGGGAAAGACGGATTTTCTTATATCTGATAACTGTGGAATTAATCGCACTGATAAATGCTTTGAGGGAATGGGTGTTTTTTATAACTGTGTAGAAAAAGGACACCAGTTATGTGATTGCAAGGGTAAGAAAATGGTTTCAAATGAACAATGCTTCCTCTACAAGGAGTTGGGACACTACACGAATCAATTTCCCCATCATTATAGTATACTGCAAATGATGATGTTGGATAATAATAAAGTTATTATATTACCTTATATAAAGAGTAATTACTAGAGTTATTATGTTTATATTAATGAATTATGTCATTTGAGTGTTGTATCAACGATGTAATGGTTATTATAATTATGGAGTATATACGGATTGTACTGTAGTACTATTTCATTAAGGATTTGAGATTTTGTGGTACCAAGAAAAGTGACTTAATATCATTTTAAACTTATTGGAAAATAAATGGTTGATGGAAAGATAAACTTTAATATGGTCCAGATAGTGTGGTATTGATTTTGGAATAAGAGATGATTGATTCAGATAAATTATATTGGATATTATTAACTGCATTGGAAATAATTAATTTTTTTTACATCACTGTTGGTGATTACAGAATTTTCAAATTTAAAGTGTATATCCAGTATTATATGATTTATGGAAGGAATAAGGAAGTACATACCTTTTTATATTTGGTTTTATGCCAATTAATTTTATTGGCACATTTTAAGTGAATACACGATGAAAGTATTCACACGTATATTATGTGACCTACCTAATAAATTTTGGACTATGAGTATGGACAAAATCATTGTGGATAAGTATAAAGGATGAAATAGACTGTGTTTTACATTGGATACTATTGTCAAGGTTAAAGAATTTATTAAGATTATTTTTTAAATTGTCATAAAAAGGAAAACCCGGAGGTTGGGTGACAACCCATTGTGTCTGGTAAAGCCACGAGACTTGAACCTGCAACCGAAGGGCGACAAGGGTACATCAACTACCACTATCCTACATGATGACTTAGTTTGTATAATGTAGTTTGTTTAAATATTATGACAAATTAATTCAAAATTTATTATTTTTGGAACCCTATACAATTTGGATAAATAAATATTTAAGAATTCTATTATCTTTTGGAGTGAAAGATGAGCTTGTGGTTGGAATTAGTTAAAGGATGAAACTCTACTTTTCATGTATATTTTTTTCCTTTTATTCTATGAATAAATTAATTCTTAGACTTTGGGTAAGGGCCCTTAAACCTAGAAATGTGTTATCCAAATACCTTATGTTTTGATGAACAAATGATATTATAAATCATCCTATATTGATGGATTTGAGGACCTCAATTTTACACTTGTTTTGGATTGATGGCCTCAATCAATTCCTATAATTATTTAGGTTTTCCCTCTAATTATGTGTCTCTAATTTCCACAAATTTCCTTCTAATCGAGATCATAATTTTGTGGTGACTTTTTCATTTCTCTTTCCCTCTTATTAAGACTAAATTTCATTATCCCAATTTAGGATGTGGGTTTTCTATAAATGTAATTTTATATTTTTAACCTATTATTTTCAAAGAAAAATCTCAAATTTCAAGAAAGATATTTATTTAAGAGGGGAGAATGTAACACCCCATGATTTCATAGTACGTTATCGCTTCAATGTAATTCAATAACTGCGCTACACATAATACCGAGTTCAATCACACCACGACTTACCAAACTAGCCGTTAAAAATGAGGTTTTGAATTGTATTAACTGAATTTTAAATTTTACATACTTCACCTAAATTTATAATCCATATAATGTGTTTCTTAGACCTAATATAAGAACAAATTCATTTTTTAGATAAAAGATGTATATTTAAAAAATGATATTTTACTGACATTTAATGGATAACCCTTTTTAAAACCAATATTTATCCCTT
Organism: Viscum album; assembly: GCA_963277665.1. Classification (NCBI taxonomy): domain Eukaryota; kingdom Viridiplantae; phylum Streptophyta; class Magnoliopsida; order Santalales; family Viscaceae; genus Viscum; species Viscum album. The sequence goes on along the minus strand of OY728136.1, from coordinate 1,082,224,974 downwards.
TAATTTATTAAATTGAATAAAATTAAATTATTCTTTAGAATAATGATATAATTTTTTTTTGATAAATTATTGGTACTTTTCTGATAACTTTCATATTTTGATGAATAATGAAAAATACTAAATTTTAATTGAAAAAAACTTTTCTAATTGAAATAATTTATAGTGTTAAATGATACATTTGTGTTGTTTTAGAATATAATTAGATTATATTTTTATTATTTAATATAATTTAGGTCATTGGATATAATTTCACATCTAAACTGGACATAAATAAGTGTCAATCTTTTGATAGTTATTACTTCTTAAGAACAAGCTTTTTGTTTTGACAACAAGAATTAATTTTAAATTAATTTCTGCCATTTATGTGTTTTGAATTTGGAAAAATGGATTAAATATTTGGAATTAGGTGGTCCAAATTGTGTAAATAGGTAAATTTTATTTTTAGGCATTATTAATAGTTACTCCAGTAAATATTTTATTTACCATGGTTAATGGGTAAATATGGTAAATAAGGGTAAAAAAATATAATAATAATATTATTAAATTACCCTAATATATGTCCTATTACCATTGGTTGATACATGTCCATCCATGGACATCCTTGGGACAATTCTGGGACCCCATGGAGCCACTTGAAACTGATAATGACACTTTATATTTATTAATTTAATGTAATGACAAAAAAGACAAAAACATATATCTTTTAGGAAACCAATTTTTATATGGGTTTATATAAGTTATATTTTCGACTATAAATATTCATTGGAAAGATAAAAATATTTTATACATAATGGTATTTTTTCTATAATTTTTTGACATCAAATAAATAAAATTATGTATGACACAATAAAGATGTAGTGTTTACGTCATTAATAAATGATTTAAATAAACGAGATTATAAAGATAAAACAATATATAAAACTGGTCCAATTATTATTGGATGATTTTATTTCGACATGAGTCTTCTTATATTCGACTTTAAGGAGTTTTGGACCTTTAGAAACAAAAAATCATTATATAATAAAATAATATTTTCAAACCTTCCTAAAGAGTCCCTTCTACCCCTTATAGAAAGCATTCACATCTAACCCATTTCTAACACCTCTCAAACCCCTTGGATCACCCATCCTATTCCCAATTAATCTTCCAACATCCCTCTCTTCCGCTTATAATCCTTATCTATGAAATAAGGCACTTTAGGGAAGCCTTTTTGTTCAAACCAAATGGTTTTACCAAATTTAAATGTAACATCTCCTCCTAAGTTCTTTTTATTTTACTTGTCCAACCCCCTAAACTCCATTTATTCCTTTATTTTATAAAAACAATAGAATAATCAATATACTATGTTGTTTTTATGATAATGATTTGAACTACATGTACAAACACCTCCATCTAATTGGTAAAGAATATAATGATTCTTTGGACGGCGAACTACTCCTTCACAAAATGATGACTGTTCAATATTCTACTACCACAAGTTATGGTGGCCATTAAGATGGAACTATAATTATATATGATATTTATTTTATCTATAATCTTATTTAACTTTTCTTTTATATCTTACCTATATTCTTTTCATGTTGTATATATATCATAATTTCATTTTGAGGAAGTGCGGACTACCGCCCCCTCCAAGTGATATGCTTTGTTCAGACCATACATGGAACGTATAAAGAATGGTGTTAATGAACATATGTAATATATATAAAATATTATATTATACTATAATAATAATATACCAATGTATAATTTGGTTTTATTTCCTTTTAAAATTAAAAAAATGGATGCATCGTTCGTGCGTACGTACGAACTACCGTCTCCAGGAACACGATTAGATTCATTCCCCATAGTAACCATTCAAGAATAATTTTAATTTAATTATTAAAAATAATAATTAAGAACATAATATCATTTTGGATATGAATCAAATTCATTCTATCAATAAAAAACATTACAAACGTAAAAAATATATAAAGGAAAACGAATCAGTTAACACTCGAAATAATGATACTACTAAAATATTATTTACAAAGAAATATTAGAAGATCATATATGATTTCATATTTATGTATGTGGTTCTTGAATAAATTAATAAAAATTATTTAACTATTATAAAGGAGTTTAATCTTACCCTCTACCAAAGGAATTTGCAAGGTAAGGCTTAATTTCACAATCTCTTTATAATCTATGGTTGTTTTTACGTAAGTATCTGTTAGGACCTCTTTATCATTGACATCCGTGTTTTTTTAAAATGTATTTCAATTTTTTTTACTATTTACTAAGATATGGGTTAAATAAATTTATACACTTATCTGACCTTATATTTTTTTGAAAGGAATCGTTCCATCATTTTCCAAACAAGGTCCTTCATGACCTTTTCGACAAAATTAAAGTAAAAATGTTTGTTTAACTTATACAATGAGTGCATCTTTTTCATACCGTTATAACAACGTCGAAGATTCCCTTACATGTATATAAGATTATTTTCAAAATAAGTGTTTTCTTTTATAATTATGTGACTCCTGAAATATTTTAAAATAGAAAGAAATATTTCTGTCAATTTTTTTTATTTCATCTATGTCAACATACTTTGATAAATTTTACACTTGTTTGAAGTTGATTTACTAAGATACAAATCTTCCATATGGTATTTAAGGTTTTGTGATATGTTTGAATACGAATGTGTTATTATTATACCATTCATGGTTTATGGTTAATGTATTTACATTTATTATCCCAGTTTTAATACAAATGTTTATGTTAGTTTTCAACCTTTTCATATTAGAAATGTATTGGACTTAGTAATTAATGGGTGGAGCCCACTGTAGCTCCTCGATTCATCGGTAGGAATCAAGATAAAATTAGATGTGGAATTGGATGAGGCCTTTCCCAATTTTATATATGGTTTGGATTAGGCCTTAATCATTTTTAGAAAACTTGGATGAGGCCTTGACAAAATGTTTCAGAATGTCCCTCATTATACATTCCCTAATTATGAAAATAATATTGAAATTTCTTGTGGTTATTCGACTAGTATAATACCCATGGCGATGTTTTATTGTGGAATTATTTACTCAGCTCATATTCCTACCGTAAAGTGTTCATGATTATTATTTCTAAAGGAATGTGTCTTTAATTATTCACCATGGCTAATATTTATGTTATCTTCTACTATATTGCTTACTCATATTAAGCATCTGAGATCTCCCCTTTATTATGTTTTATTTTCCCATTATTCTAAGAAGTGTATTATGATTGATATGTAGGGTTATGCTTGGGGATTAATGGTGTTATAAAAGGATAATTTATGTTGTGTTTTATTTTTGAATGTTTTATGTAATGTTAATGTATATGATCTATTTTCCAACACAACTAATCTGATCGGTCTTTTGGGACTTGATTCCCTGTAATTAGGCCAATGTATTAAAATAATGCACTGTCTTTGGGATTCTGGGGTCAGGGCGTTACAGTTTGTATCAGAGGAATTTCAGAAACAACCCTGGAAATGGATTTACATAATCTCTGATTAGAGAACATTACCTAAAGATAAACATTGGAGATTAGTATAAAACAAATTCATTGAATTTTAGTAATGTAGAGATTTTGTGAATTTTGCAAGCAATACATCCTTGTATAGATATGAGAATGTTGTGGTGGCTCTGGAACATATGTACCTAGGATTGAAAACTCTGACAAGGAGATTTGGGCTTGACCCAAGGTATCCTGGTACATGACAATGGGCTTTTCTACACTCTAGGTTACAACACTCCTGGTGGGTATGCTTAGGATAATTCACATTTTCATTACAAAGCAATATGAAGGATTTAAGAGTAAATAATTCTCAATTTTTTGTATTATTATAGATTATATACATAATCATTTCAATTTACATTAGGTATTTTAAAAGTTTGGAAATTTTCATTGCGATTCATAAACTAACCTAGTGTATGTCATTGTTTAGAAATGGCACCCAGTAGATGGAATGAAAACTCCAACAATACGCATGATCCAATGAGTAAGAATTATCATATCATTCATGTTATTAAGCAAACATTAAAAAAAGGAAATATTCACCCATGTATTATCATCATATGAAGAAATATTATCATGCGTTAATAAGATATGAAAATAATTTTGTGTGTCCTATGGCTTTGAAGGGAAGGGAGAGAAGAAAAGGATGGTACAGAGAAAGATGGATAAAGGGAATAAGGGAAAGAAGGATTTTTCTATATGTGATAACTATGGAAAGAATCAACCTGGTAAATGCTTGAATGGAATGAGAGTTTTTTATAAGTGTGGAGAAAAAGGACACTAAGTACAAGATTTCAAGGGTAAGAAAAAGGTTTCAATTGTATGATGCTTCATCTGCAAGGAGTTGGGACACTATGCGAATAAATGTCCCAATCATCAAAGTATACCACAAATGATGTTGTTGGATAATAATAATGTTATAATATTACCACAGATGAAGAGTAATGACAAGTGTTCTAATTTTGATAATAATGAATTATGTCATTTGAGTACTGTTTCAACGATGAACCGATTACAGTAGTTATTGGGTATATAAGGATTGGATTGTAGTATTATTTCATGAAAAAATTGAGATTGTGTGTTACCAAGAAAAGTGACTCAATAGAAATTTAAACTTTTAGGAAATACATGGTATACAGAAATATAAACTTCAATATGGTATTGATTCTATGGTATTGATTTTTCAATATGAGATGATTGATTTGGATAAATTATATTGGATATTATTGACTACTTTGGAATTAATTAATGTTTTTTTATTCCATCATTGTGGGTGGTTAAAAAATTTTGGATTTAAGGAGTATATCTAGTATTCTATGATTTACAGAAGGAATAAATAATTACATACCTAATCAAATATGTTTTCTGGTAATTAATTTTATAAACACATTTTAAGAGAATACCCAAGGAAGGTATTCACATGTATCTTATGTGACCTTACTCATAAATTTTGGAATGTGTGTACAGAACTAAGTATTTTTGATAAGTCTAAAGGTTGGAATAGATTAATTTTGACATTCGATACTATAGTTAAGGTAAATGAATTTCTTAATTTTTTTTTTGGATTTTCATAAAAATGAAAACCCAAAGATCGGGAAATAACCCATCGTGCCCAGAAAGGCCATGAGACTTGAACCCGCAACCGAAGGGTGTCATGGGTACATCACATACCATTGGCCTATGTGATATCCTAGTTTTTATAATGATTTTTTTAAATGGTCTGACAAATGAATTATAAATTCCTTATTTTTAGAACCCTATAAGATTAAGATAAATAGAATATTTTTTAATTCTATTATCTTATGGAGTGAAATATGAGTTGGTAGAAATAATTAGATGAAGGATGAAACTCTACTGGTAATGTATATATTGTTACTCTTATTGTATTAATTCTTAAACCTTAGGGAAGGGATATTAAAACCAAAAATGTGTTATCCTAATACCTTATGTTTTGTTGAACCGATGATATTTTAAATAATAATATATCCATGGTTTTGAGGCCCTCAATTTTACACCTGTTTTTGATTGAGGACCTCAATCACTACATATATATATTTACATTTTTCCTCCAGCAATTTGTCTCTAATTTCCACTAATGTTCTCCTAATCGAGATCATAATTTTTTGGTGACATCTTCATTTCTCTTTCACTCCTATCAAGTCTGAATTTCATTATCCCATTTTCCGATGTGGGTTTTCCACAAAGGTATTTGTTTATTATTAACCTTTTTTTAATGAAAAATTTCAAATTGAGAGAATTCAATTTATTGAAGGAGGGGAGAATGTAACACCCAAATATTTCATAGTACATTATCTCTTCGAAGAAATTTAATAACTTGAGTTACATGCAACACCGAGTATGAGTGCACCATGATATTCCAAACTAGCCGTTCAAAAAGTAGATAAAGAAAATTATTAACTGAATTTTAAATTTTATATACTCAATATAATTTTATAATCCATATTATGTGTTTCTCAAACATAATAAAGGAACAAATTTTTTTTTCAGATAAAGGAATTATTTTTCAAAAAACGAAATTTTACCGTCTTATAATGGAGAACCTTTTTTAAAAACAATATTTTAAACTTTAATATATTTAATTTAATGAAATTAAATTATTCATTATAATTGGGACATAAAAATTAAGTTTGGATAAAATGTTTTTACTTTTTTTATAACATTCATATTTTGATGATTAATGAAAAATACAAAATTTTAACTGAAAACAACTTTTTAATCAAAATAATTTATAGTGTTAAATTGTACATTTGAGTTGTTTTAAATTATTATTATATTATATTTTTATCATTTAATATAATTTAGGTCATTGGATATAACTTCACATTTAAACAGGACATAAACAAGAGTCAATCTTTTGATAGTTATTATTTCTTAAAAATATGTTTTTTGTTTTGACAACAGGAATTAATTTTAAATAAATTTCTTCCACTTTTGTGTTTAGAATTTAGAAAAACAGATTCTATATTTGGAATTAGTAAGAAAAAATTGTGTAAATAGGTAAATTTTATTTTTATACATTATTAATATTTACTTCAGTAAATATTTAATTTACCTAGGTTAAAGGGTAAATCTAATAAATTAGGGTAAAATAATATTATTATTATAATATTAAATTACTCTAATATGTGTTTTATTCCTATTTTCTGGTACATTTCCGAATATGGGCATCCTTGGCTTGATTTTGGGAGCCCATTGAGCCACTTTGAGAGTGATAATGACACTTTATAATAATTAATTTAATGTAAACACAAAAATGACATAAACATATACCTTTTAGTAAAAAAAAATTTACACAGGGTTATATAAGTTATATTTTCAACTATAAATATTCATTTGAAATCTAAAAATAATTTCCTAAATAATTTTATTTATTTATATTTTTTCTAAATTTAATAATTAAAATTATTTATGACACAATAATGATGCAGTGTTTAACTCATTAATAAATGATTTATATAAATGAGATTATAAAAATTAAAACAATTTCCAAAAATGGTCCAATTCTTATTAGATGATTTTATTTCAAACATCAGTTATCATTTCTTATACTTTAATGTGTTTTGGACCTTTATAAACTGAAAATCATTATATAATAAAATAATATTTTCAAGCATTCTTAAAGAGCCCCTCCCCCATTATAAAAATCCCTCACATCTAACCCTTTTCTCACAACTCTAAAGCCCCTTGTATCATCCAAACTCTATCTAATTAATCTCCCTAAATCTCGCTCTTCCTTTTAGATGCCTTTCTATAGGTAGAATACACTTCAACAAAGAATTTTTTTTCAAACTAAAGGGAGTTACACGATTTAACGGTAACATCTCCTCTTAAGGTATTTTCTTTTATTTTACTTCCCCAACCCCATAAACTCTCTTTATTAATTTAGTTTATAAAAAAACCAGTATCCTCAATGTATTATGTTGTTTTTATGATATGTATTTGAACTATACTTACACACACCTCCATTTAATGGGTATTGAACACAATGTTTATGTGGACGGCAAACTACTTCCTCCCAAAATGATGTTTGTTCAATCTTCTACTACCACCTCTTGTAGTGGCCATTATGATATAACTTTAAATATATATGATATTAATGATATATATATTTTCAATAATATTCTTTAAATTCCCTTTTATATCATAACTTTATTCTTTTAATGTTGTATATATACGATAATTTCATTTGAGGAAATGCGGACTACCACCCCCTCAAAGTGATATGACTCATTCATACAATACATGGAATATATAAAAGATGGATTTAATGAACATACGAAACATATATAAAATATTATATTATACTTTAATAATAATATACCTATGTATAATTTGTTTTTCTTTCCTTTTGAATTAAAAAATGGAAGTACCATTCGTACGTACGTACAGATTATAGTCTCCATGAACACGATGACACTCATTCCCCATCATATCCATTCAAGAATAATTTTAATTTTATTTTTAAAAATAATATTTGAGAACATAATATCAGTCTGGATATGAATCAAATACATCCTATACATAAAAAACATGACTTATATAATAAAACATATAAAGTAAAACAAATCAGTTAAGACCCAAAACTATGATACTACTAAAATATTATTAACAAAACAATATTAGGAGATCATATAAGATATCATATTTATGTATGTGGTTCTTGTATAATTTCATAACAATGATTTAGCTTTTATACCTGAGGTTAAATGTACCCTCGACCAAAGGAAAGTGCAAGGTAAGGGTCAATTTCAAAATTTCTTTATTATCCGAGGCTGTTTTTACGTAAGTATCTACTGGGACCTCTTTGTTATCCACATCCATGTTTCCATAAAAATGAATTTTAAAAAAATTACTATTTACTAGGATATGGGTAAAATTATTTATACTAGTATATGACCTTATATGTTTCGAAAGGAATCTTTCGGTCGTTTTCCAAACAAGGTACTTTATGATCTTTTTGACAAAATTTAGGTAACAAAGTTTTTTTAACTTATATGGCAGGTGCGGCTATTTTCCACCACTATAACATCATCGATGATTCCATTAAAAGAATGTAAGAATAATTTATAAATAAATGTTTTTTAATAATTATGTGACTCTTAAATTATTTCAAAATCGAAAGAGGTATTTCTCTAAAATAGGTTTGATTTCATCAATGTCAACATCCTTTGGTAAATTATACACTTGTTTGAAGTTGATTTATGTTGATAAAAATATTTCATATTTTATTTAAGGTTTTGGGATATTTTTTAATGTGGATGTGTTATTTATTTCCATTCATGGTTTATGGTTCCAATATTGAAATTTCATATGAAAGTTTTAATACGAAAGTTTCTGTTATGTATCAACATTTTTATTTAAGGAATGTATTGGACTTAGTAACTGACAGGTGGAGCCCACTGTAGCTCCTCGATGCATCAGTAGGTCTCATGAGACAATTAGAAATGGAATTGGCTGAGGACGTTCCCAATTTGATATATGGTTTTGGCTGAGGCCTTAATCTTTTTTAGGCATCTTGGTTAAGGTCTTCAAAAAAAGTTTCAGAATGTCCCACATTATCCATTCCCTCATTATGAAAATAATATTAATGGTTTATGTGGTTATTCAACAGGTAAAAGACCCATGACTACGTTTTTTATGGAATTATTTACTCAACTCATATTCCGACCATAAAGTGTTCATTTTTATTATTTGTAAAGGAATGTGTTTTCAATTATTCATCATGCCTAATGTTTATGTTATACTCCACTGTACTGCTTTCTCTTACTGAGCATCTGAGCTCACCCCTTTCATCTGTTTTATTTTCCTCGAATCCTAGGAAGTGTATAATGATTGATATTTATGGATAAGCTAGAGGATTAATAGCATTCTCAAAGGATCATTTAATTTGTGTTTCATTTTTTAATATGTAATGTAACATTTGTGTATGTAATATATTTTCCTAGACAGCTAAAATGATTGGTCTTTCGGGGCAGGATTCCATGTAATCATGCCAATGTATTAAAATAATGCACTAGCTCTGGGATTCTGGGGTCGGGGCATTATAGGTGCCTCTTAGAAGGTCATATCCCTATCAAACAGATAGAAATAAAAAACATATGATTTGCATTTCAAATGACATTCTTCGTGCATGTAACCTTGAATTTTGGGGTTCTTAGGAGAAACACATACCCTTTATTGATTACCCTTACAAATATAGTTTACTTTCAACCATTCAGATGTTTCTTATGATGATTTATATGGCAGGACTTACTGATTACCATTGCGATTGTTAGTGGTAGAGGAGGCAACAGTGCTTAGACTACATCTCATCTAAGAGACTTCAGAGTACGTCTATATGATTATAAAATGCTTGTCGATAGCTCAGTAAATGAATAATTCATATTCCACTCAACACTAGTGACCTCTTTAGTTTGAGGATAGAGATCAGGTTTCTTGTGAGTTTCTCCCAAATAGGTCCATTGATGAATTAATAAATATGGTAGGCCCTCACCTATACTCATTATACATTTTGAGACTTTACATACGATGAGACTAATATCTTATTAGATAGAACTTTCTTAGAGAGACGTGTATTCGTTTTATTTCTTTCATGTATCTTAGTTTGATTGATACAATACATATCTATCACATGTTATCGTCCCAAAGGAGGTTGATAAGAATTTTGATTCTTCTTTTGAGGAGTACCATGTCTGGGTAGTGGCTGGGATCACGAAGAAAATCTGACGAAGGTCATTTCATTTAGTACAGGTGATATGGAAGGATGTACAACTACACGATGAGACATAGGAGATAGAAGACTATATAAAATCTAAATTCTCATAGTATTTCTTTGGTGATCCCTCTTTACCCAATGAAGGCCAACTCAGGGAGGTGTTTCTTGAAGGAGGGGAGGTTGTAAGAACATTGATTATCAATTCATTTATGGAATATTTTTTTCTGATAACATTTCTATGTTTAGATTTTATAATGGTACATAATGAAGTAAAAAAATTCATTAGGGTGTTTTGGACATGATTGGAGCTCAGAGCCACAGAATTTAGAGAAATACATGCTATGTGGAATGTGTGGGGCCTTTCTTGCATGGTATCACATAACCATGTATGGAGTTTTATAGGGTAACCGGGGATTCAAGATTTCCATCAACTATAATATACAATATTCACACCCATGTGATAATTTCAAACATATTAATAGTGGATTTAAAAAATTATTGAACATGGTTATTAAAACCATCCGCTTAACTCATGTGGGGTCCCTCATTAAATAGAACATGGTGCATGCTTTGTGAACTGTTTATCCAACCATGAAGACAAATACTGTGGCCCTATCTTGAGTTGTGATTCTATGATTTTCCCTAATTAATCATAAAACCTCACCAACCTCTTTTCTCCTTATTATCAGGTGGTCAGATATCTATTCCCCTCTATATTGGGTTCTTCCTACTTCTAACCTATTAAGTAAGATGTATCCCTCATCCAGACTCCAATTTGATAGTCGTCAGAAGCATTGGATATACATTAGTTATCTCCCTAATACTAATGATTACTTTAGTTATTAATATTCCAATCTCTTATGCTATTTTTGTGTGAGCTCATCATCCCAATTTTTAGGGCATTGGATTGTTTCTCTGATTTCTTTCATTAATCTTCAAATCAAAAGCTGATATTGGGTGACTAGTCGTTTATGGACCTAACATAGTAGGTTTATTTATTTTCCAAAAAGATGTTATGTTTTAATCACCCCCATTATATTTTACACCCACTATTTTCATTCTTTTCTTTAAAATTAATTCTTCTTTTTAAATAAATTTATACATATTATTATACTCTTATGGAACTATTATATGTGATTAATGGTTGTTGGCCCCATTCAATGACACCCCTCTATGTGTGCTAAATTAATTTGACAATATTACTTAATTTTTTAATTGACTAAACACCTCCATAGTGTTCGACTTGACATTGTGAATGGAATTTCCCTAATTATATCTATTTATGTATCCTAGAATTTTTTTTGTGGGTTGTTTTTCCATGATTGAGTTCATACATTGTTAAATTAATTAAATGGATTGATTTAAATAAATGTAATTGTGTTACAAGGACACACCACATGATTAATTATTATTAATATGAAATTACTTTAATTATATAGCCATGGTTGGTTGGAATAAAGGGATAAACATACATTAGAGGGTTTTACTCATGTTTATAATAATAATTATTATAATGACATTGAAATGGGATGTTAAAAAAGATAAGGTAATCATTGAGCATGATGTTTCATAGTTATATATGTTGGGTGTTAAGATCACACCATTAAAAATTTATACGGATGATCAGCATGATTTTCAACATTCCTCTATATTGGGTGTTAGGGATGATGAATCACCTCACCAAATCAAGTGATGAGAATGATTTCTCGCATTCATATGTGATTATGGGAGTGTTACCATGCTAGATCCATAGTCTTGTTAGAATATTTATGAACACCTGAGTTAAACCCATTTTTCAAGATAGAAACTAGTATCCATGAATATGCCTACTTATTTCCTCACATTAATTGTTTATATACATGTAGACAGTATATAACTATATATATATTTTTTAATTTATATAAATATGGTTACTGATCAAAATCACATTTTTTCCTTCTCCAAAGATGGCAGACCTCGCCATGTGTCCTATAGGAAGTCGATCCGACTTTTGTAATTTATTTAGAAATATTTACATTTCATTTTACATGTACACTTATTTACTATTTACACTACATGGATTGCTTCTATACATAATTGGTGATGGCTTACTTAGTTAATCTCACACCCTACATGGGTATCCATTATTAATCGACAGGACCTCATGTGTTTCGGTAAATACAAGGGAATTTTACCTATTAGAGATGTTGAATCTACTTTACATATATCAATGATATTGGGAGAAGATGATTGAGCATATGATCATGATCCTAGTGGATCTCCCATTTTGGAATATTTTTATTAATATATGGTATAAGGTATATGCATGTCCCATATATCCCATGTTTTATATTTTTATTTTATAATTTCACAAAATCATCTTGTATATAAATCATGATAGGGTATTTTGATTATTATTAATTACTGTGTCTTTGTTTACTCATTCATAATTATTTATTGTATATGTTTCCTTTGTGCAATTTTTTATATTATTCATACACAATTTTCTACTTATTTATTATTATCTGCATCTCTCTAATGATTTGAGAGTATAGTCATACATTGTAAAACCTTGTACCCCTACTACTAGTCAACAAACTCTAGCCTATGGGGTTGGCATGATTTTGGCAATGTGACCCACTGACTCAAGGCCTTGGTTATGTTGAAACTAGGTTGGGACGTTGAAAAATTAATTTTTTTAAACCATTTCAAAAATGTATTAGAAAATATGAAAATTATTTTCGAAATATACATTTCTACATTACCTTAAAGGTAATTTGTAGAATTTCCTAAAAAATAATGTTTTGTTGAATATTGAAAAATACTGAATTTTTTCAAAAATATCATTTTCGGTTAAAGCATTTAAAAATAATTTTTTGATAAAATTGATTTAAAATTTAAAAAAATTACATTATATTATAATAAATGAAATTTAATTAATTCTAATATAACTTATTTTAAGGTGTAATATAAAAATATTTTATAATTATTAGACAATTTTTATTGGAAGACCACATTTTCATCGCATCAATGGGGTTTATATTAAATTAAAGTTTACCAATTTTGTGAATTGTCATATTCCATATTTGGAATGAGAACAAATTATAATATATAATAAGGTCAAATTAATTTACCTTTAATAATTTATAATAAAAACAAAAAAATTAATATATTTGGTTAAGGTTAAAATATTGTTTTTTGTGTTAAATACGCATGTGTAAAGTATAATTTTAACACACATTTTAACTTTATTTAATAATTTGTATGTTTTATTTATAAGTATTGGGTCCAAATTATCTAATTTGGATAAATTTTTGTTTTAGGATTAATGGTTACATTACAAAGGTAAATAAAAAGTGACTTGTTACCATGGAGGAAACTAAAATATAAAAAATGAGCAAACTTAGAGGATGAGGGAAAAAAGGTTTTAAACAGGTTTTTTGTGGAAGAGGTGTTGCTTCAACATATCATCCCTCTACTCTATTATTATATACTTTTTAAAGAACATGTCTTTATATTCTCTTCTAATTATTGAATAGTTTTTGGTATCTTGAAAAATGACACACCCTAATTTATAAAAGGGGACCTCCTACACTCACTTCATCACACCTCATACGCCGTTTTATTGACCAAAACCTACCGAAATATCTTTGAAAATTCAACATCACCATTATATATATTCCAGAATTCCTAATATACCAACACCAGTAGACTTAATAATATATATAATGAGGGTTTTCAATGAAATGGAAATATTATTCACTAGGCTCTACCTTTTGTACTTATTCTCTTACCAATCATTAATTTTATAACAATTAAAATATAATTATACATTTTATACCATTTAATGGGATATTTTTATGTTAATGGAATAAAATAAATCAATACCACGATATATTAAATGGTAGAAAAACCCAGTGATATTCAATATGGAGGACTACCGCCTCACAAACTGCTGTAATTCCTCTCCCATCACCACCTCTCACACGTGGATATAATGATGGATTTAAAGTATATATAATATATTTTGGAAATAATAATAATAATTTAATTATCTTATCTTATATACCTTCTTATCATCCAATATTTTGGAAAATGATTTGATCACTCATGCCTATGCGTGGACTACCTCTACCACAAAGTAATGTGATAAGGTTTACTTTTAATTTTTAAATAGATTGTAATAAGGGTAAATTAAATTAAAATATATGAAATACATGAAAAATATCTTATAATGTTTTATTAATATTTAAATTTCTTTCATTTTATATTTCATGAAAATGGTTTTAACATTCATCTGTACGTATTAGAAACCTTCTCTGTGATGGGTGTAATTCATATTTTATCTCTAAAATTTTTATATTACACTAAATACATATCTCAGTATTATATATTATAATTATATCATGGTTGAAATTATGGATAGGATAGAGCTATGATCAATTTAAAAGGACCAAAAATAACATAACAAAAAATACATGGAAAATAAAGAAGTTATTACTCAAAATGAGAATTTAATCAGTAATTTTTAATAAATATGTTATAAAAATTCATAAGCAACTCATATGCAGTATGATATATATGAGTAATATTATGTTATAGATGTATAATTTTAAAATCCCAAGATTTAATTGATTTTTTTCTCTCCAAATTTAGTTAAATGTCTAGATAAATTTCATTATACATATTGCATTAGAGAAAAACATCCTTATTGTTATGATCCCAAATAATGTTTATCTTATTATTAGTGATCTCCTTGTTTATTGTTATAAACTAGTCCTTAATAAAAAAATAGATTTATCATGTTCTTAGATTTATCATCTCTAGCTAATAGTGTTGATAAACTCCTACTTTATCACTGCTAGAAAAAGTGATGATAAAGGGGGCCTTTATGATTGATTTTTTATACTGATAAAGGGGGGTGATTATCAATGCTAAAAATCCAAATAAAGGGGACCCTTTATAGTGATAATAAAAAAAGTGGTGATAAATTGTGGTGTTCATCAGCTCTAGTATAAAACTAATGATAAAGGGGGTCCCATTAACATTGCTAATAAATTTGTGCTGACAAAGGGGGACTTTATGAGCACAACTAAAAAAGCATTGGTTAAGGTGGGGCATTATCAATGCTTGTTAAAAATCCCTGATAAAAGGGTCCTTTATCAAGGATTTTTTAGTGGCGATTATGATGTCCCCCCATTATAAAAACTTTTTTGCTACCTCTAATTAAGGTTATATTTAATAAATAATAATATATAAATATATAAATGTGTTTCAATTGATATAATTATATTACATATTTAGAAAATATGTTTTATATAATACCTAATATACATTTGAAACAATTATATAAGATATTTTTTGGCAATGGGTCATAAAATTATTAAAAAATAATAGTAATTAATTATTTTCTAATTATTAGTTATTAATGTATTTTATTTAATGAAATTTGTCAAAGAAAAATTAATAAATTCATGAACGGTTAGAGATAAGTTTAAAACCTGACTTGAACTTAAAACGACCATTAAATTTGATCTGGATGCTTGTTTAAGCTATAACACATATCAAATTGAAACATTCATAGAGATCTATTCCATTGCTTCTAAGGGAACCCCCATCACAATTTTCTAATTAAAAATTGACCCTTAGTCTTCCAAAATCGGGTTTCTAGTTAGGGTATCCAATTTTTTTACATTTGATGGAATTTCAGCCTCATTTAAAGAGGTGTAATTATATTTTTCATTGAAGAATTAATTTATTCCCTATTCTTACATTAATATTCATATTATGGTGTTGAAGTATTATCTTTTTTCATATTTTTTATTAAGAATTATATATATGATATTTTCCAATATTTAATTAATAAATCTATTGTATAAATAGAAATTTAAAGAAAATATTACCAATAAATTCGTAAACAATATTTAACATAATAATAATTATTAATTTAATTTAAAATCAATAACTATCCATTTTAATTATCTTTTAATAATTAATTTATATTTATATATATACGTATACAAATAAATATATTTATGTATATAACATGTGTGTGTATTTATAAACATATATTTATATTTATATTTATAATATAATATATATAAAAATTAATATTAATATATAATTTATTTAAATAAATATATGTATATATATATATATATCACGTGCTTCATGATATATACGAATAAATAAAAAACTAGACTTTCATGGTAGAGTGGTAAGGGGAATGATGTTGTATAAAGAATGTCATGAGATCAAATACAAGAACATGATGATATTTAGGGGAGAATTCCAATATTAATGAATATAAGGGTGTGTGATGGTAGTTGGGGGACTAGAAAACAATATGATTCGGTGGCTAAAAGTACTGAGAAAGGGGGGTTGTTAGTGTGAATGAAAAAAATAATTTTTTTTCAATTTTTTTTTCTTGTGATAAAAAATAACTTATAAAGGGTCCCTCTATAATTACATTTCAAGAAACATTAAATCCACCCTTTTTCATAAAAAAATACACAGATAAAGGCACTATTCTTCATCACATTCTTCAGCCCTGATAAAGGTTATATTTTAATATCTCTCATAATATCAATAATTTATCCTCTATGGTAAGAATATTTTAATAGATATGTTAGGTACATATTTGCAGTAGTCATTTTTTTTGGAAAAAAATCAATAATTTATATGTATATAGATTATAGTGACACCTTAATATTTTAATTTCTAATGACCAAATCACATTACCACATGAAATAATATCCTATCCATAAGATATAATCACCCAATCTCAATAAAGAATCACTTCACAAAAATATGGAATCACCTTAGTAAAAGGAGGAATCAATTTACTGAAATAAGGACTCACCATACCATAATAATGATTGACATTACCATAAAAATGAGTCACCTGACTCCAAGAATGATTAACCTTACAATTCCATGGAATTTAAATTATTATAATGTGTTATACATATATTATGATTCTAATGTAGTGATAGCATTAAGAACAATATTATTGAATGAAGAAATAAAACCACAACATCACCTCACAACATAAGATGACTGTGAAATGTTTTCATGAACAAAGATAACTATACATCTTGTGAATACAGCAAACCATTTCTAGCTTATCTGTAAAAAATTTAAAATGTTAAAGCCTAGATTTTATGCATTAAATGAAGTTCTCTAAAATAAAATAAATTATGTATATTCCCGAACATCTATTTTAAATTCATATATCTTTGAAGAGATTTATTTTATCATAAATAAGATGATGAGGATGATATTCTAATAAGAATAGATAAAATATAGAGAATAATTGACAAAATTAAATGAAAACACATTCTACGGAATTATATATTCATTATATAACTAAAAGAGTTGATTTTTAATTTTCAAAAATATTAAATCGAGGACTCATAAAAGTTAAAACATCACAAATTAATATACATTTAAATATCTATTCCTATATCTCATTATATTTATATATTATGATTTAATTAAGATCATTATGATATTGTAATATGTTTATTCGTACACATTATCTCATGTTATTAAATTGGAGAATACTTTATAAGCATTAAAACAAATCATTTATCTATATTCCAACAAATAAATGTGGATGACTTCCTGTATATCCTATATTTATATTCATCTAATGTATAACAGTGGAAGAGGCTTCGATGTTGGAAAACCTATGTGTTGTTGATGTATAAACCTAATCTAGGTTGTGGATATGATTATTTTTTTAATAATTTTATTTGAATTATGTGATTTCACAGTGAATGGGATTAATAATCGGCTTGATAATGAACCCCTTATTTTAAATTGATTTGTGTTTATTTGTTTTTTATCAACATTTCAATGATAATGTTGTATTTATTTTTCAATATAAAACAAAAATACTCTTTGATATTAAATATTAATTTGGGTTTAAATAATTTATTTTATTAATTAACATTGTTTTGAATGATAATGTATTCTCAAGATATTATAATTAATCCATAATCACGATTTGGAGAAACTGATTGAAAATTAAATGTTAGATATTTCAACTCTTTTGATTAATATTGAAGGTTTAATCTATTTGGGGGTCTTATTTGAAATTATTTTAAAATGAAATTTTATTGGGAACTCAATTCACCCCCTCTAGAGTTACTCACTTCAAACAAAAATTTGAATCAAATAAAATTTTAAATATATTTTCAATTGTGATTTACTTGTCAGCTAATAATACTCAATTTATATTACATCTCAATTTAATTTTTTATATATAATTGTAGAGAAGAAGGAACTACCACTAATCATCATATATATTTTAATGGAAGTAAATATTCTTAGAGGAATATTAAAATCATTATTCATTTAGTGAGTTTTTGTTTAGATATTTGGATAATAATTGATGATCAATATGAAAAACAAAAAACTATTAAAGCTACATGAATTAATGATTTTCAAACCTCATGTGATAATAATTTCAAATTCATTGATTCCTTATACTGTTATTTGGTTGATGATGAATTCAACAGAGTTTCTTCATGTTCGACAATATTTTTTATTTGGGATACTTTAGCTACTTTTCTAGAAGAAGAATCTGGTGTTAAATAAATGAACAAAAATAAATATGATATTAAATAAGATACTTATAAAATAAAACTTAGTGAACCTATTTTCATTTAATATCAGGTTTAATGAGAAAATGGACCTTGAATTTTGTTTGAAATTGTCAAGTCTTCCAAATTTCCATATACTTGCCTCAAAGATGGAGAGGAACAACTTCTTCAATAAGAAAATCATGTGACAATAGTACACTTCAAATAAATAATCTAATTATAAAATTAAGGACATTTGATGAAGAACTGATAGTAAACTATGAAATAGAGGATGAACTAAAGAGGAAATATATATCCTTAAAAACTAATACTTCAAAATAAAAATAGAATACATAACATGATACATCAAGTGACTAAGAGCTGCGTGATAACAGTGATAATGAAATGACCCAAATATCCATAAGATAAAATAATTTTAAAAAATTATAGACATTCCTTAGAAAAATTTATAATAAAAAAATTAATAATAGATGTAACTAAAAAATTGATTAAAAAAAGGATGATACTATAAATGAGATACTTTTATATGAATGTAAAAGAAAATTCTAGGTCAATACCGATAGTCTAAAGAAAAAATTCATGAATAAATATGACGAAAATGATAATATGTATATGAAATCTATGAAATCAAATTGGGATAGTTAACAATATCACTCATGTGAATTGAGGTTAAGAAGAGAAATAAATCATGATAGATTCAATATGTGTTTTATGAAAAACACAACTGATGTATGCAATTGTTTTCCCAGAGCACCTAATATTTTTTATAATTCTTATGAAAAACAATATAGTTATGAAAAAATGTCTAATGATAAGAAGTTTTAATACTATAATATTTTTGAATATAAATTTAATTAACATAAAGATAAATATAAGATTCTAAATAAGAAGAATGCCTAGAAAACAACCATTAAAACTGATCATAATGTTGAGGAAGATAAAATTAGTAAACTCCAAAAATAAAAAAAATGTATTAAAACTACATAATTTTAATCTAATGAAATATATATAATGATTAATAATTGGAATAAAAACTATTAATAAACATCCAGGAATGAAAGTAACACCCAAATATATTACTCGTATTGGATATTAACCTTGATAGATAATGATAATTAAAAAAAATGTTCTTATTCCTAGTTTCATGAAATTGGTTACTAGTTTTTGTTCTTTTGGACATAACAATACTTTTATTTTAAATAGTCTCAATTATACATTTTGGATACTTATTGTGAAAATATTTATTCATAAATATTTTAAAACAAACATATATAAACCAAATATAATTTGTTTATCTTAATCATTTTTTATTTTAATTTTTTTTATAGGAATCCAAATTGATGGGTTTCACAAAATAACTATTGTATCTTGAGAGTGGATATTCTAGAAACATGAATGAGGACTATTCATGTATCATGAAACAGATCAATGTTGATGGGGGATGTGTCACCTTCTTTGAAAATGTCAAAGGAAAGATAATTGGTCTGTCCAAATTAAAAATTATATTACCTTTTTAATCTATAAATTATTATTTGTGGATATATTGAAATAAATTATTCATATAATTTCTCAATTATATGATGATAGAATTCATGTTATGTTTTGGAATAATACATATATTTTTTTATTCTATCATTTTTATTTTAACTTCCATATGAATTGATAATGTATATCATTTTAATTATGATTCCTTATTTTTTCAAATAAATTTCTTATATAAGTTCCTTTTAGAAATATTTTTGGATTTGTCATCAAATATTGGGAAATTCTATTATTAATTCACTTATAAAGCTACCTAAGATATGGTTAGTCAAATATCTACCTAGAATATACTTCCCAAATTATTAATTCAGTAACCCATGTGAAAAAGGAAAACATCCCAAAATATCTCTACAATAAAATAGAGAAGATTCAACTTCTCAACAACTATATTTTTTCCACATGTAATTTTTTTTGTAACATATAGAGTTTCTATTTTAAACGTAAATCACTATGTTTTTCTCTTTTAAATGAAAATTTCAGACGTACTTAGGTATTCATTTTAGCTCATAGAAGTGAATATTGTTTTTATTTTTACATTTTTTCTAATTCCATAGAAAATATTAGTGGTCTAAAAAGTAATAACATAATAACTTCTCATTGTTGTGATTTTGAAAATTAAAATTCTGAATCAATTTTCTCAAAAATAGCTTCAATCATGACTTTTCTATTCCAAGGACCCCATAGAAGAGTGGTGTGGTGGAAATGAGAAAAGGAACACTTTATGAAATTTCCTTGACCACGCTTAATGGGTATGATTTACCTATTTAAATTTTATAATATTTTAGTTTTTGAAGAAGCTTTGAACATAGCATGATACATAAATTAGATTTTTTAAGTGAGCCTTCTATTAATGACAAATACTTATGAATTATGGAATGTTATTAAAAAAAGGTTAATTACATTTGATTTTTTGGTTTTTATGTCTCTATTCTCATTGCTATGGATAATATTAGAAAATATTCTTATATGAGTTTTTATGGGATTTCAAGCGGCTATTAAACATGTAGTAAATCATATAGGGTATTTAATGAATAACCAATGATTTTGGAAGAATAAATTCATGAAAAATTTGATTAAATAGAACCACATGAACCTACGAACCCTTTGGAAAACCTTCAGGATAATATGTTAAATGTTAATATATTTGACAAACCTTCTGATAGTTTTATGAAATAAAATGAAAGATAATCAAGAAATGAGGAATAACATAAACCTAAACATGGAGAAGACAATTATGTAACAATACCTTCTTTTTGTAATACTTTTAGGAATCATAAAAAACATCCTTTATATGTTATAGTTGGAGAGAAAAATAATGGAACCCAAAATATTGATTCTCTTATAAATTTGGCTGAACACCCCAAATTCTAATCACAACATGAAAATAATATCATCAATGAAACAATTATTATAGAATTTTCAGTGATGGGAATTAAAGAAGATCATAATAATTTGGAATGAAAGAATGTTTGGGAACAATTTTTTAGAAATAAAGTCACTATAATAATTGTAACTATGATGGGTTTTAGAAACAAAGTTGATGAGCCAGGTACATTAGGTAGAAAGAAATCTATATTGGTCACACAATGATAAATTCAAGAAGAGGGTATTGAATATAAATAACTTTTTTCACCAACCACAAGAATTTAATCCATTATAATACTCATCACAAATGAAGTACAAATAGATATAAAAATATATCAAATTTAGGTAAATATTGCATTCATAAATAGGTATATAATTGAGGATATTGTTTTGTTGAAGTCCCATTGTATTTCAAAATCTTCATTTTCCTATTCATGTTTTCATGTTAATAAAATATTTATATTGTTTAAAACATGATCCATGATATTTGAATGATAAGATCATCTATTTTTTATTTCTAATTTTTTTACTAATGTTATAGATTACCTAACATTATTTATTAAATTTATAAGAAATTATGATTTGTTTGTATAGAATTATGTTAATGACATAATTTTTTGATCTTCAAGAAATTTATTGATTACTATATCACCAATAATATTGAAAATAAAATTGTAAATGAGTTTAATAGATGAACTTATATTCTATGTTTTTCAATTTTTTCAAAATAAAAATAGAATTATATTAAATCATCATAATTATTCTAACGTCGTTATAAAACACTTTGGTTTGGATATAAATAATGGTAATGATACTCCCATGAGTATTAACTACATGTTTGGTCTTGATGAGGTTGGAAAATAATAAGATCAAACTAAGTATTGAGGTATGATTCGATTCATACTATAATTAACTACTAGGTGACTAGATATTATGTGTAGTGTATGTATGTGTACTCATTTTCAAGAAAATAAAAAAAATCACATATATTGGATGTGAAAAAAAATTCATAAAAAATTAAACCAATTTTGGAAAATTCTATTCTAGAGTAATTTTTTTATTTCATCAGTTATTCTGGTGACTATTTTTGTGGTTGTAAGATAAATAAAAAATACAATTCGAGAAAATACCACCATTTAGAAAATTATATAGTATCATGGTTTAGAAACAAGTGGGAAAACATTTCATTGTCCAATGTTGAATCTGAGTACATGGTTGTGGGTGTTTGTTGTGCACATATTATAGGGGAAAAACTAACATTTATGAACAGTGGATGTCAATTAAGATACGTCCTTATAAATCGTGATAGGAATATTTTGATAAATATTTATAAGAGTAATATTTCACAATCTTAGACAAGGAATATTGATATAATAAATCACTTTATGTGTGATCATTATCATAAGGGTTATGTAGATCTATAATTCATATGTACAACACATCCACTTGCTGATATTTATATAAAAACATTGAATTTAGAGAGATTTAACTATATCAGACATGAACTATGAATGATAATTATTGTTTATATAACTGATTATAAATATGAATTTTATAATCTCATAACCTCAATTTTCAATGATTATTTTTAACATTCTATGATGTTTATTTCACTTATCTAGTAAGGTGAATGGGTGGTGTTTTTATGTTTATAATCTCTATCGTGAATAATAGTTAGATTAATTATCATGGTTATGATATTTAATTCTCTAAAGTGATCAGACATACTCTCTCTGATATTGATTTGAATATTTTGAGAAAAATACTTTTTTGTGTTTACCTTTATTCAAAATATATTTTTAATCCACTGAATTTTAAAATTAATAATTTTAATGTGAATTCGAATAAGTAACTGTATTTAATTTTAGATAACCACTATCCATTATTATTATTTATCATATTTCTAGCATATAATATCAAACTTTTCACTTTATCATGTCGAATATCTCCATTCCACCACTCATTTTGAAACATTTATAGTTCTTGTATCTAATAATAATACTGAAGATGTATAATTTTCTAGAAGTTTATTTTATAGTCCATCCATATCCTTCAATAAATTCAAATAACCATAAATCAATCTCGATTGGTTCTGTTGATCCAATAAAAATTCATGTTGCCAGTCATCCATTATTTTTAGATAATGATGTCGATGCCCAGTGGTTATTGTTAATAAAATTTCTAACCTAGAATAAGATTTCGTACAAGGTTGGGATGAATTCTTTAAAGTGAATTTTAGACCCTCTTATCCAAAACTTATTGATGATTTTTAGATTAATATTGAATTAATTATTAATAAAAATTATGACAATATAAAATCAATGATTATTAGTGATGTTTTCACATTCTCTTTGAATCTTTTGGAAAAATTATTGTGTGTACCACACTGGGTTATTATGAGAATTAACAAAGTTTTTACCATATCAATCATCCAATTTTTGCTTTTGAGAATTCTCTGTAAAGAATCCCTGGGGATATAACTCCAATAATACCCAAAACTATCAAGGTAAGTGGTGAATGTAGATTTCTATTTTTGTCTAATCAATATGAGATTTGTTCAATTGAATGAAATTTTTATCTTTATGAATCCAAATTTCTTTCCTATTTCTAATGATGAATGGTGTAAAAATTAATCTATGATGTTTTTAATGATGAATATTGTTGAGAAACGTTAGTTAGAATTAAGTTTTTTCTCTTAAAAACTCCAGGATTGATTCTTACTCAGGTGGAATTCAGAATATGTGTTTCTCTGGGAAATGAAAAGGTAATTATTTCTCATATATTCTATCTTATTGAAAATATTTTTAGATAGATTAAATATAACAAGAACCCTTCAAAATAAGAATAGTTAACATACCAAGAAATATTATATAAGTAATTTAACCCTGTTGAATTTATAGTTAGATATATGGATCTTGTATATCTAGGTATTGTACGTGATAAAATTGATGAATATTCTACCGATGTTGTTTCTTATATTGAAAAAAAAGAATATGAAATTAGTAAATTAGTATAATTTTTAGAATAATATAATGAAGTGGAAGAATATGGGAATGAATAAATAATAATGGTTATTGATCATAATGAGGAATATTTTTTTGATGAGTCGATGTGGGATAAATTAGTTGGATTGAACAATGATGAGGTTATAAAAGGAGGATCTCCTAATATTTGGAGTACCTATCGGAATCCTATATGATATCCACCTTACTATGTGGATTATTCCCATAGATCATTTAGTTTAGGAAAAAATTATCCTAGCTCTAATGATAAATATCATGATTGTAGTCTACCTAGACTTTGTGAACTGGCCACTCGTTCAATTAAAATAAATTTAGAGGGATATTTTATGGATGAATAAATTTTTTTGAAAATAATTATATCCTATTGGTTTATTTCTCATGATTATATTGTTTATTTTTATTAATGTATTAAATATTACATTATGAGAACTTGTATGATGGATATTTCTCTTGAATTATATGTTAGGATTTTTGATAGTGACCCATATCCTTCTGGTTTTGGAACATATATTCAATCATACTCACACATTAATAAGGATGACAAGGAAATATTAAAAAACATTAAGGTTTTTGTCACATGTTTTTAAAAATTTTCAGTACTCATTAAAAAAATTTAGGTAAGAGGATATTTCTAGATCCATTACTAGGTTCATCAATCATCTCTATCCATGATTTTATTTTAGAATAGAGATGATACAAAATTTAAATTGATATTTGAAAGGTATGATAGGTGATTTCAAGATGATCATTCTGATATGATGATTTAGTTGGACTGAGATTCATGAATGTATTGTTTTACCTTGCTCTTATATATTATGTTCCACCAGTTAATGAAGATAATATCATTCATTCCTTTCAAGATCAGCTCCAATCATTGTAATAGTAATTTAACAAAACATGTGCAGCTATGTATGATTGGTTTCAAACACATGATGTTAGGACCCTCACTTTGATTCCTGAGGATACAAATCAAGATAATCAGGATAGAGAAACAATCAGAAGGAAAATTTATTATTATCTCACTAGGATTTTTATAACATCATAAATGAAATGGATGTTCAGAATTCTTTCTTTGTATTCAAAAATTACTCCATTGAATCGAGAATTTATGTATCATTCTTAGAATCGTGAAAATGTAATCTCAATATTGGAATCCTTCATAAAAAATTAGGATAATTTAATTTAGTCTCTAGAGCATGGTTTTTGATTTTTCAGTGATTTAACCAATTTAATGGAACCATACTAGTATACCTAATTAACTTATGTCACATATCCATTAGCTATTACATTATGTTAGACTTAAACATACTCTAATCTAATTTTTTTTGTCTCACACCTACCCAATCGTTTTTGTATCTTACTCCAGTTTCTGGGTGGGTAGTTATTGGAGATGATTCCCCTAATTCTACCCCAGAAACCACTTATACACCCTCCACTACCTCTTCTAGTGATTCTACTACCAATGGATAGGATCATATTATTCATTCATATATAAGAGACCCCCTTAGTCAAATTATGAATATGATTTCTAGATAGTATATTTTTACATTGATTATACTTTTTTATATTATATTTTTTAATATATTGATTTTCATCTCTTATTAATTAGATTATTAATTCAGTATTATTTATTTCTGATAATGTAAAAGGGGGATAATTATGACACTTGGGATAAATTAAAATTAATATCATCAAAAATTTGAAAATTAGAGAACTATGTGTTATGATTAAATATTGAAATCATATTCATATAGGTATAAATAATTCTAACTACAATTAATTCAAGAATTTGAAAATATTTTATTCAGGTATTAAAATAATTTTAATTCAAATATAATGGTTTTTCTCATCTAAAATTTGTATATTTTTGGTTTAGAAAAGATCCTCTTTATTTTAGTGATCCCAAATCATGTTCATATTTTTGTTAATGTTCTTTATGTTTTGTGTGAGAAACTACTTTTATATATGAAATTTCAAATGTTTAAAAGTATAAAGCTCTCTGTGACACCTTACCATGTGAAATATTAAAGACTAAATTACCTTAATATATGATGAAATACCCATAAAACTATAAGGAATCACCTACCATAAGAATTTATCACTGATACACATGATCTAATCACCTTAATGTGATGAGAAATCACCTTACCAAAAGAATATGTAACCTTACATATGAATGATTCACCGTACCATAAGAATGATTCACCATACTTCAAGAAGGATTAACCTTAGCCTTATAAGGTATGTAAATTCTCATAATGGGATATGATGATATTATGTTTCAAATTTATTGAATAGAAGAAGAACAATTTGACCACATGATGAAATGAACATTTTACATTACCTTTCAACTTCATTTGACCGTGTAATGTATCTGTGGCCACAACTAATCATTATTCAAGAGAATAAAAACTTCCATGTCTTAATTAAGAGTGTAATAGATTGAATATCCAATGTCTAGAATTTATGTATTAATTTAAGTGTCGGAATATTTAATGAAGGATGATTATTTTATAATGTAAATTCCATATTAATATCTCTTTAATAAGATTTATTCTAACATAAAGAATATGTTGATGATGCACTTTTAATATCATTGGATAATACATAGATAATAACAATTAAATTTTGAAGATAAAAACATCTATTTATCTATGATTTTGGGGGATTTTTAAAATTATAGTTCTATCATTTTCCAAAGATAAACACTAGGACTCAAAATAATAAAATCATCATTAATCAAGATGATCTAAAAAATTCTATTAATATATCTCTTTATCTTTCCAATTTATGAATTACTTATTAGTAGTTCTATATTATAATTTATTCAATTGTACACATTGTATCATATGCTTAAAGTGGATAACACATGGTATTCTCTCATAATAATATTTTACCCGTATTCCCATGAATAACATTGGAAGAGGTCTTGCATGTACTTTTTTTATTTTCTACGGGCATAAAAATTTGGAATATGATTTGATTTTAGATAACATGTGTGCTATGTTGTAAAAATATGATCCAGGTTGTGGATCCTATTTTTGTTATAATAATCATTATTGTATTATTTTCTTACAAAGATGAGTAGATTATGTTTCATCTTGATACTAAACCCCTTATTTTATTCTACTCTTTTTTTTATATTTTTACCTATATTTCAATGATAATTTAACATATGTTATTAAATTTCAAAAGAAAATATACTTTGATATATAATATTAATATTTTTTTATATTAATTATTTTATTAACTAACAAATTTTAAAAAGTTAAAATATTCCCAAGATATGTAAAATTTTCTATAATCATGCTTCTAAGAAATAATTTTAAAATTAAAAGTTATACATGTTAACTATTTTGATTATCTTTGTGTTTTTAATAAATTAGGATTAACTATTTAAATTAAATTATTATAAATTTTATTATTGGAAATATTTTTACCCTCACCCCTTTTCAGTTACTCACTCCAAAAATTATATAACACTTGGTTTAGCTGGTTTTACATGAAACAATGAGTTTCCTCATTAACCTACATCACACACAACACCTAGTATTAGCAAACCATGTAATAATAATATTATTAATATGACCATTATAAACTATCTTCCAACTAGTAAGATATGAATTATATTAGATAAATTAATAATTATACATATAAATTTATTTATATGTTCTTAGTAAATAATCAATCAATTTTTTGTAAAGTAATTATATTCCAAAAAAATATGTTTTCTTCATAAATGTTTTTTAATTTTTTATGTAAAAGTATTATAATTAATTTATATAAAATTTATAAAATTTATTTTATAAAATTAACTTAATTTTTTAAATAATCAAAAAAAAAATTACATACGGTAAAATTTTTGGATTTTCAAAAATTATTGACATTTTAGTGAACACTAAAATATATTGGTTTTTATAAAACATTCAAATCTTTTTATTAAATTTTATAATTTATATTATGAATAATTTTATAAATTAAAATAATAATTCATTACTAATATTTAATGCACTTAATGAATTTGAATCAACTTTCTAATGATTTTTTGTATAGTTGATTTTTTTTATTTAAAGAAGATTATTTTCTGAAAATTATTATACTGCACATAAAGATTCTCTATTTAAATTAATTAAAATAATACCTAATTATGAATTTTATAAAATATAATTATATATCATGTTTTAATGAATTTTAATTTACATTCATAAAATTATTACTTTTTGAAATAGTGTTAATATAAAATCATCCTGTGCTTGAAAAATTAAACTTCTTGAAGACCCTCTTTTTCGTCGTGTTTAGTAGTTTTATTTTATATTTATTTATTACACATTTGAAGAATTTATTTGATAATATGAAATTAATTTATTAACTAACCATTTCAAAATTATAGTATGGTTATTTTTTGGTATTTTTTGAAAAGATTAAATTTTTGGTGAATAATACAAACATTTTGAAATTTAATTGAAAAAATGCCTTTTCAATTAAATTATTTATAAATTTAATTTATAATTCAAATTTGTTTCAAAGTTAATGTAGGTTAATAATATATCAATTAATTAAATTTATTTCATTGTATTAATTTCATTATTGAAATTAGAAATAAAACCTTGGTAATATTTTTCAGATTTTTTCATTGAAAACCCCCATTCTTTTAACATATATATGATTAGTTTTATATTGAAATTTTCTAAATATATGAATTGTTTCTGGAAAAATGGATTAAATATTTAGTATCAGAATAATTTTTATTTTTAAATATGTTAAAAATCAATACTGAAAATATTTAATAGTAAAAATAGTAAAAATTAATTACCACACTTAAAGAAAGCATGAATTTACTATGAGTTTAAACTATAAATATAATTGATAAAATCAACTTAAAACTTTCTTAAAAAATAATTTATAGACATATTTCTACCCAATAATTTATTAGTCTTAATAATAATCATTTTTTAAGAATTTTATAATGGGAAAATGTGGGTGCACACCTTTCTTTTAAAACCTTAACAAGTGTACCACTCACCTCACAAATAAAATGCATTCCATCGTTCTCTCTTAGTTTCACCATAAAACCCTTTATGATCAGCCAATACCCAACCAAATAACTTACGAAAATATATACTATAATTCTAGGAGAAATATTTTTTTTTCAATAAAGACAAACTAGGAAGGCATTTGATTTAAACCTAAAGATGTTACCCATATAAGAGACAAAAAAATTTAAGGAGCTCTTTTATTTTGTTTGATCATCTTCCTCCTTAAATTATAATTAAAATAAAATGATATAATAAACTCATTGTATTATATCTAATTATTTTTTTATGTTATTATATTTACCTAATATAATCTCCAAAACTATCTAATGTGTTATGAAATCATCATTTGTGTGTATGGATGACTACCGCCTCATGAACTGATGTCATTATTTTTTCCATTACCAACTCTATCAGTAAAGTATTATGATGGATATACATTTTATATATGATATTTATAAAAAAAAATTATACCTATTGAGAAAATATATTATATATAATGTTTTTCACTTTCTAGCCCATATGGTGTACGATAAAGTATGTCATGTGTATGGGAGACTACCACCTCACGAAACGATATGATTTATTTTCAATAAAAAATTATATGGAAGATAATATGGTATATATTTATTGAATTTATGTTGTATAATTAAAATAATTATTATATCCATGATATACTTTTCTTTATAAAATTTTAATATATCATTTTATTTCTTACCCTTTCAGTCATAGAATGACAATAATGTTATTCGTGTACGTTTGGACTACCGACTTCATGATGTTATGCGACTCTCTTCTTGTATCCAATCCATATTAATGCCATGAATAATAAATAATAATATATTAATTAAATTATGATAATTTTTATTGATATCATATTAATTACTTACTTTCAAAAATGATAACTGATAAATGAAAATTTTACTCATGCATACGTATAACCAACCATCTGCAAGATCATATCATATTTCACATATCAAAACCATCTCTCATGAATGGTATTAAAAATAAATTTCATGTATAAATAATATAATTATTTTAGTATTATTATTATATATAAAATATAGTAATGATCAATGTACTAGTACTGAAAATATCAAATGCACTCATATACAACAAACAATGCTGTAATTACCTGAATCAGTATGTTAAGAAAAATTTATTTACAAACTATTAATAAATGTTCATAAGTAAATCATATATTGAATTGTGTATATAATTATGGTTATTTCATAGATGTATCATAAAATTATATTTATTATAAATAGTTTCAAATGTTTATGATGGAAGTTGAGATATGAAGTTATGGATTTCTGTCTCACTTTTATTTTCTGTGAGACAAATGTTTTATTCATCACATGTTTCTTTTATGTGGTATATATAACTCCCATGAATTTTTTAATGATTATTCTCTATATAATTATGGATATTTAGACACACATTTTAGGATCTCTTATTCATGGGATTTATGGTGTCAATGTTTTCAATATGAAATGGGAGTTTTTCCTCAAACTGCCTTTTTGGGATATATATTTATTTTATGCACCTATATTCTTTTAAAAGGTAAATATACTACCTCATTGACATGTTATATCATTAATATACTTCTTTTAAGGATACTATAAGTTCCATTAATTTTATTCATTCATGGTTATTATAAATTAATGTTATTAATGTGATAAGATATTTATGTTATAATCTCATTGTTTATTAGCATTGTTTGTTATTTTGATTCTTATGTTGACATCATAAATGACATAACATAATAAAATCATGAAATATATTATACTCTATTTAATAAATGATAATAATTTTTTTTATTTTCTTCACATTAACTACTAAGGGTTTCAAAATATTTTTTTAACAGAAACCACATTTATGTCTCCATTTGGTTGAAAAACACTTTTCATCCAAATCCATGTTTTATAAAAATGGTTTCAGAAAATATTTTTAACATCATATAAATTATTTATTTAATTAAAATTACAAATTTTTGATATTATTAAAAAAATAATGCAATCTTCATGTCATATTTTAAGAACTACCCACTTGGATCTTGCTAAAAATGCAAAATTAATCATTATATGGCATGAACATAATTTATGCCTTCATAGGAATTATTTTATTTAGATCAATATACATATGTTTTCAAGGAATATTTATGAAGGAAAGTATTTAAAAAATTTACTATGTTTTTTTCAATGTTGAATGAATGTTTTTATCAAGAAATGGGATATATAATCTTTAATCATTCTACTATAACATTTCACAGTTTTTTTCAAGTAAGGTATTTTCCAATTTTTCTACATTTCAAAAATTGATTTTCAATGAAAATAAAATTTCCCAAAGAAATTTCTTAAAATATATTTCAAAATTAGTTTCTATATAATTTGTCATCTATTGATGTTATATATGCCTTACTTGGGATATGACCCAATGAAATTAATTAATATTTTATCTCTACGTGGTTTTTTAATGATGATAAAAAGTTTATGAAACCCATTTCATATCCACATGTTATATGAAAAATGGTGAAATGATTATGAAACTTGTTTTAGTGTCATATTTTATGTGATGATGAAATTCTATTGAAACCCATTTCATTTAATGGAGTATGGAATGATGACTGATTTATGGTATTATGGCACACATATGTATGACTTTCATTATGTGTTCGTGGTTATATAATAACAAAGGATGGTGGATACATTATAACCAATGCTGGTGGTCATGTTAAAACTAAGATATGATGCATCCATATCTCCCTCCATTGCATTGGATAAATATTTATATCTCATAATTTATACATGAATGGAATGGGGAGTGAACTCATTTCAGTATGGAACTTTGTCCACTATGATGGGCATGTGACATATCCTTTACTACTATGATTGTTTGGGGAGTGAGAACATTTTATTATACCTAAATGTCATCCACTATGGATGTTGGTTGTTCCCACTCATGATATGTAGACACTCATTGTGTTTGGTGATATGTTTTGGAAATTAGCCTTGATTATTATGAAATGATTTTTTATTTTTATGTGTAACCCACAATTTCATGCCTTATGCCAGTCTTATTCTCTCATGACCCTTGTTATTTAATATCCTTATTATTAATGTCTTATTGACATCTGATATATTTTTCATGATTCAGTATTTTTATCATTTATAGGAATGGTTTGGTTTTCATATGTTATTATCACGTCCTCATTCCCTTATACTCATGTTATATTTGCATATTTCCTTTAATTACCCTTACAAAGCATATGATCTAATCCAAAAATATTTTTTCTTCACCATTGTTATGAATAATGGATTTATATAGGGTATTTATATAAATGGAATTAATTGGGAAGATCTTTGGGGGAAACATTCAGGATCTTTTGATATATATGATGATCATGTACCTATTCACAAATGACATAAAAATATTATGGTCTTCATGTGTGTGTCTATGTAATGTATTGATTTTTATCTAAAAAGATAAAATATACATGTATAAAAATCATGGGTCACTATAATAATAATCATATTTTTATTATAAATAATATCTTAACATGTACAACGTTTTTCGAGACTTAAATTAAGATATTTTTGTTTCACTTTTATTTCGGTGGGAAAAATAAAATATTTACCACATATTTCTTTGGTGTGGTGTGTATAATGCTCATGAATGTATTATATTATATTATAATGAATATTATGGGTTATATATATCCATATATGGTTCATTCATTCATTGGGATTAAGATTCAAACATTACAATGTTTTTAAATTTTTTATGTCATAATATAATTATTTATAAATATTTTTTATGATTATACTTCCAATGGTGAAATCGTATGAAATATCTCTCAAGGTACTCACTTAATTTCTAATACTTTGGTTATTTTTAAGTTTCCCATTAATATTTCTCCCATAATATACTTGGGAGACCTGATTTTATAGTAAAAATCAATATAATTTCCCTACTTGGTCGAGAATCCTTTTTCATTGATTTCTATGTTTTCTAAATATATTTTAATGGAATTTTTTAATAATTCTTAATTTCACATTTAAATAAAAGATTTTCCAATTTTTTAATTTTTTCAAAATGGATTGAAATTAATATTCTTTTCATTTTCGGAATGCATTAGTATTTAATTTTAATCAAATATTTGAAATTAATATTTGTTTTTAATTGTATGAAATAAACTAAATTTTTCACCATCACATCCACAAAGTTATTTTAAGGTTATATTACAAATTTTCAATGTAAATTACAGTAAAATTTTTTTATTTAATATTTAGGAAATATTTTTATTTTAAATAATTGATTCAATAATGAAAAAAATATTTTCACCAATGATGTTTTAATGACATTTTTAGGAATGTTATATTGATCAATGGAATATTCTTTTTGGGTTTCTAATGTTTTACAGGGGATATGATTAGATGGTCCCATTATTTTTATTTCTCCACATTTTTTTGTTTTTTATTATAATGATGGGATTATTACAAAACCCATTAATTTTTCCATTGGTTATGCTATGATGGATTGATGAAATGATTATGAATCCTGATTTATTTACATGGGTAATGATTTGATGATATGATAAATGTTTAATGATTTTATGGTACTTAAATTTTTGGATTATGTGATGGATGACACCTATATCTCCCACATATTAATTGGGTTAATATTTATCACTCATTAGATAATTTTGTTAAATTGGATGATATGATTTATTTGTTATGGTAAACAGGCTCATTTTCATGATCTACTATAGGAAACAAGTTAGTGTACTTGATCCAATATGGGAAACATGTGATGATTCAAGATCCTTTTTATTATGGAAAAAGTAGTTAAGCTAGTTCAGTTTTGATTTTATGATATCAATTGTGAACATTTAAATATGAAATATTTTATATAAATATAATGGGGCCACACTTACATGGAATAAAATCTTGGTTCATGATTGATATATAATTATTTTTCACTCTTACAATCCATTTTTTTAAAATGATATTGTTTTATTCCTTGAATAATGTTTATGATCTTTGACAGATTGTGTATAATCCTTGTGAGTATTGTTTATGATCTTATACCCTTATGCCAATTTTATGACTTATTCTTATCATTGACTAATATATCCATGTTTTACGTTAATATGAAATTGATCTCACTATTTATTATGTTTCAATTCCCCTTTTGTAATAAAGAAGTTTTTGTGTACGATATGTCTATGATGATTAAAAAATGTGAAGACCATTGAGAAGATGTTGTAGAGCTCTCAAAAAATAACAATATTGTGTACATAGTCTCCAAAGACAGAAAAATGTTCTTATATGCAAATATATATTGTTCAAATGTATTAAAAATTAATCATAAAATATGTAATATTTACATATGAAAATTATAGTTAACTGTAGGGTATCATTATTTTTTCTCTAATGACATGGCTATTTAGGTAGGGAATCATCAAAATTATAACCACTAATACACCTAGATTATTGAATGTAAATACCTTTTTTCAATCCATCATATGGATAACCCACACTATATTCCCTCACTTAAATAATCCTACTAGGGTCTCTCGTCTAGTGAAACTAAATAAAATTATGAGAAAACTATTAGGGGATAATCTAGGGGGAATACCATTTTCATAACCTACCAAGATGGATAATCCTGAGATAGTTTTTACATTCATATCATTCAAAAGACAATCTATGGGAACCAAGATTTACTATGAAATAGCTGGTTGGATGATCTATATCTACATAGTTCCAATTTAGATATAATATCACACATTATATTTTAAGTGTATTTTAATATCACCATCGTATCACTTGTTATATCATTTAATAATTTTTTTAGTTAGTTTTTTTAAATTTTTCTATTAACCAAACTAATATGTTTAAAAAATATTGATGTGTAACTGCTTACACATACTATAGGTTTATGTTAATCACATAATAAAATGTAATTAAAAAATTATTATAGATATTCAAATGATTCATATGCATAATGCACTTGAAAAATTCATGTAGAGTTCAAGAATTATATAATATTGACAATCCCAAACTGATTATTCCTTGAGTGAAAGATATCCAAAACCATTAAGTTTCTATAAAAATGAATAATCCTCATAATATTTAGGTATTATTACCCCAATTCCCTCTACTCAAGTACATTTTACTCAATATAGAATCCTATTAATAATAAATATGACACCTAATAAGAACAAACTATACTAAACTCCTAAATTCAGGATAATAACCCCAAATTAAAACTAGGGTCAAGATAAATTTAAAACTAAAAGATTCATTAACAATTCACAACATGTAATTAATGTCTCAATCATTAAATCGGTTTAGTATTTTACACAAAAGCACACCAAATGTATAAATTTCATAGAAATAGTAATAAATGAATAACTCAAATATTTAAACACTATATCAAATGTTATGAAAAATTTATAAATAAAAGATAACTATGATCCCTATTGTAATATTATATTTAACATTATGAAAATTCCTTAATATTTAATTTAATTATTTCAAAATAATTCTAATATAATATTTTTCATATTTATCACTATGAGGAAATCTGTCATCGAATACATGATATAATATGAATTGTAAAATTTTTTTACTATAATTTGTAGTATCTAATAATTTTACATGATATATATATCATCTACTTAATAATTATTTATTCCCTGGCCATATTTTTCATTAAAACACTTTTTGAGGTAGATAAACTAATATCCAAGTGTGGCCCCTTTTTATTTTACAAAATTGAAAATAATTAATTTTTAACTCTTCATGATTTAAAGATAATGTTTTTAAATTTTTTCAATATATAATATTTATCCCCATATAAAAATTATCACTTATAATATTTGAGTAATAATTTTATTAAAAGTTCATAATACATGCCATTTAATTTTTTAAAATTTATTTAAATATTAACATTTAATAATGGGAATAAATTTTTCAAAAATATTACTTTAATTAATTATAAAACATTTTGAATTAAAAAATTTATAATTTTTTTTAAATTTATATTCCAAACTATATTTTAGTTTGATTTATAAATTTCTAATAGACCCTTTATATGATATACTAATTTAAAATTTAATTAATTAATCATTTTTATTACCCTTATATAGAATCGATATTATGTGTATGAGCATACTCCTTATATGCTTATTTATATGATCTTTGTAATGGTATATATTCTTATCCCTTATGCAGAAGAATCATAATAAGTGTATAAGATATCATACCTTTACTAACTCTTATTAAACATAGCACATCCTTTACATATAATCATTTTACATATGGGAAGGTTTCACGTAACCTTTACTTATCCATAATAAAACCTTAGATACCATTACATATAAACTCACTCAAAATTAATGAATTAGTTATCTTTAGATAAATTTTTTTTGTAAAGGTAATTACTTGGTTTCCATTTTATAACCCTAATTTGTAAGTGTAAACCAATTTTTTAATTTTTGAAATAAACCAAAAAACAATGTTATATTTTCATTTCTTATTCATTTCAACGCATGATTACATAATTATAAGGAATTGGAAGTGTATGATAAAAGTGTAGGTTTTTAATTTAATCTAATTAGAATTATTATAATTTCGATAATATATTTAATCTATAGTTTTAGGATCTCCATTCAAGAAATATGAAACAAAAAATAAAACTAAAATGTTGAAACGAAACTGTAAATACAAACCATTCCCCGAAGATTCCGTTGACAAATTTGATCAACAATTGATATGTTTTATATAGAACACTAGATTGGAAAACAAACACTTCAAAACCCTATTTTGTTTCCATGAGATGCTCTGATTTTCTTGACGTTCAAGTAAGATCCTATATTTCTCCATGCTCTACTATAGAATCAATTTTAAAGTATCAAGATGAAGAGATCCATTTTTTCAAGATATGTTTGGTATAGAATCATGATGAGTAGTTCTTCTATTGAATGGATATTATTAATATAAGTACATATGTATAGTCAATAATTTAGTTCTCATTTATTCATATGTTATTACTTATGAATAGATGTCATGTCCAATAAATGAATTAATACTATGAATCCATAACCCCTTATACATTTCTTAATATGATATAATTTATCAATAAATTAATGATTATGTAGGAGTAGGATTGGTTATATGACTTATACATCCATCATATACATTAGACAATAATATACCACAATATTCATGAAAATTATAATTTTTATACAAAACCCAATATCAATTATATATATACACATATATTAGGATTCATAGAATATAAATCCTCTGGAAGATCCAATATGGATGCACGTCTCTCAATTTGTAATGTCATAGGGGTATTACGACATACTTACATAAGATCAATACATTGTGAGGTACACCCAATATAAAAAACTCAATCACCAGGATTTGTGCATCCCAACTAAACAATATATTATATAAGTGATAATTACATCCAATTCTTATAATATTACCACTTAAAGGTAGAAATATCATAAAATAATACGTTCAAAAGGAAATATCATCACATGATTAAAATAATCCCAACATAAGTGGGAATATCATCCATATTCATGGAAATATCAACAAATAGATAGGGAATCCTATTATAATGTTAATTTATTTAAAAGGAAATAAAATCCAAATCCC
The DNA here is from genome assembly GCA_963277665.1 of Viscum album. NCBI lineage: Eukaryota > Viridiplantae > Streptophyta > Magnoliopsida > Santalales > Viscaceae > Viscum > Viscum album. The sequence goes on along the minus strand of OY728136.1, from coordinate 1,082,186,478 downwards.
CATACACTATCATAGAAGGGGTCATATAATCCCTATCCACTAGTTGTATTTCATAGGAGTGAATAGAGTCACTATCATATTCATTTTAAAAATTAATGCTTAATAACCCCTCAACCATAGACCACCTCAAATTTATGATCTTATTATCCCTAAAATTAAATTGTACCATGGAATTTAGTAATCCCATCAAATTCCATTTAAATTTCAAGGAATGTTAAATTGTATGAAAACACATTACATATAATTTTGAAAATAAATTTAATTTTTAATTTAATTTTTTAAAAAATAATATAACATTAGTTCTCAAATAGACATTCCTTTTAAATTTTTAATATCTATCATAAAAATTACCCTGAATCAATCTAAAAAGAGGTTGATTACTATCACATCTTAGATATTAAAAGATAAGAAAATTGGTCATAATTTGACACCAAACCTAATTAACTAGTAATAAATGAGCTAACCTCTCATATATTACACATACTCATATCAAAGGAGTTTAAATGTAGCCTATTTAGGAAAAATAAATGATGACTTGCAATAAGGTTACCCATATTGGGATTAAATCACAGTTCTCATAACACTATACATATTTATAAAGGTCAAAAATATCCATGGAACAAAATATAAAATGATTGGAAGAACTATAACATTCTAAATTTCTAAACTCAATTCTACTGATACAAGGGAACATTATTTTTTCCATTTTATGTTATCTTAAAATATAATATGGATAATAAAATGTCCCCACAATAGTATAATCCAAAATAATTAATCAAATTGTGTGCACATAAAATAAAAATACCTCATTAGGTCGATAAATCCACTACTCAAGGATATACACCCACCTTGTGTTATAATTCATCTCCAATCAATCCTTTAACATAAGAAACATTGAAATTAACAGTTTTGAAATAGTAACCGAACAAAAAAAGATCCACCAAGATATAAACACACCCATTATTCTTACCTCAAATTCATCAACACAAACATGGTTCCATATCATGTCACTTGCACCCACATACTTGTTACCCCCATTAATACAATATATAAATAACCATTTAAAGAGGAAATAATTGATATCACATACCTTAAATAAACTGTATTACCATTAATCATTCTCTCGACATACTCATCCATGAAATTTACAAATACCATCATCATCAAGGACACCCTAACTCACCTACTGAGATCATTAATTAAATATAACCTAATGATATTTTATTTGGGAAGTTTATTCTCTAAACACCATTTTGTCACAATGAACATGTAACCAAATGAGTAATGATTCCTTAACTAAAACTCTCAAAATATGGTTTGGTCCACTCGTAATAAATCCCTAGTATAATACTGAAAAATACCCATTATTAGACATAAAATTATAAACCAATTCCATTTAAAATTTTACAAAAATACATAAAAAATATATGTAGTGGGTTACCTGAAACCAAATTATAAACCACCACATACAATCAAATCTTCCATATGTTCTCTATCCAAGTTTTATAAACGACTACTTTAAAAACTATTTCATCATGTTTTAGTGGAATATATATGAATTACCTAATCTAAATTCAATGAAGTAAAAATAAGAGGGATATATGAACCAGAATAGTGGAGTACAATGAGAATTCACCTCCATCGATGATCTGATGTGTTCGAAACACTATAGACCAAAAAACATAAATTTATAAAGTGAATGATTGATAAAACCACCCCATTAAAAACATATAATAAGTGTTATAAATTATTACAAAATTTTAAATATTATGAGTTAATTAATTTGTAACACCCCAAGCTTCTACTGTACGCTTCTCTTTGAATAATGTGATAGCGCGTGTTGTACGCAACACCGAGTTCTAACACACCATAACTAATCAAACTAGCCGTTATGAATAGTAATACCTACTTTTTGAAATTATATATATTTTATATTTGAAAATGGACTTCATTTTTGGATTCGGAATATCTAATTTAGCCTAAGGTGAAATTTTGGTACTTTTCGGATAACTTTCATATTTCGATGAATAGTGAAAATTACTAAATTTTAATTAAAAACAACTTTTTTAATCAAAATAATTAATAGTGATAAATTGTGAATTTGAGTGGTTTTAAAGTATATTTAGAATATATTTTTACCATTTAATATAATTTTGGTCATTGGACATAATTTTACAATTAAACCGAACATAAACAAGTGTCAATCTTTTGATAGTTATTACCTCTTAAAAACACGCTTTTTGTTTCGACAGCGAGAATTAATTTTAAATTAATTTCTGCCACTTCTGTGTTTTGAATTTAGAAAAATGGATTCCATATTTGGAATCAGGATGTCCAAATTGTGTAAATAGGTAACTTTTATTTTTAGACAATTTGAATAATTACTGTGGTAAATATTTTATTTACCATGGTTAAGGGTAAATCCGGTAAATAAGGGTTAAAAAATAATAATATAATAATACAAAATTAACCTAAAACGTGTCCTAACATTTTTGGTGGACACATACCCAACTATGGGAATCCTTGGGTCAATTTGGGGACCCCTTGGAGCCACTTGTATGTGGTAGGGACACTTTATATTAATAAAGTTAAAATAAAAATAAAAATGGCATAAGCTTACATCTTTTAGAAGATCAATTTTTACATAGGGTTATACATGTTGGATTTTCGATTATAAATATTCATTAGAAAGCTAAAACGATTTCCTACATAATGATATTTTATTTATAATTTTTAGACATCAAATAATTGAAATTATTAATGACACAATAATGATGCAATGTTTACCTCATTAATAAATCATTTAAATAAATAAGATTATAATGATTAAAATATTATCTAAAACCTGTCCAATTCTTATTGGTTGATGTTATTTAGAATATGAGTCATCTTAGCTTCGACCTCAATGATTGTTGGACCATTATAAACCGAATATAATTATATTATAAAGTAATACTTTCACTCTTTCCTAAAGAGCCCCTCTTCTCCCTTATAAAAGGAGACCACTTCTACTGATTCCTAACACCTCTCAAGCCACTTGGCTCGTCCAAACTCTGCCCAACTAAGATCCCCACATCCCTCTCCTCCTCCTTGAAGCTTCCCCTTAGGAATAAAGCATTTCAAGGAGTCCTTTGGTTCCAACCAAAGCGAGTTACCTAAATTAAAGGTAACGATTTCTCTTAAATTATTTTCATTTATTTTGCTTCTCCAACCCCCAAACTCTTTTTATTTCCCTTCTTTTGTAACAACACCAGTATCCTCAATATACTAGGATGTTGTTATAAGAAGGACTCAAACTACACATACACACAACTCCATCTAATGGATGATGAACATAATGTTTCTGTGGATGGAAAACTAACGCCTCACGAAACGATGATTGTTCAAATACATCTTACCGCCTCTCATGGTGGGCATTATGATGGAACAGTAATTAAATATGATATTAATGATATATATTTTATATACAATCTTCTGTAATTCCATTTTATTTCATACCATTATTCGTTTCATGTTGTATATACATACAATAATTTCATTTGAGGAATGCGGACTACCGCCCCCTTAAAATGATATGACTCGTTCATACCACACATGGAACGTATAAACGATGGTGTTCATGAACTTAAGTAACATATATAAAATATTATATTATACTGGAATAGTAATATACCTATGTATCATTTGGATTCAATTCTTTTAAAATAACAATTAAATGGAAGTAGCGTTCGTGCGTACGTACGGACTACCGTCTCCACGAACGCGGTGAGATCCATCCTCCATCGTATCCATTCATGTATTATTCTAATTTTAGGGTTAAAAATAATGATAATATCATTCTGATTATTAATAAGATTTAATCTATCCATTACAAACATGTCTTACGTAACCAAACATTTAAGAAGAACGAATCGATTATCACCTGAAACGACGATAATACTAAGATATTATTAATAAAGCAATGTTAAAAGATCATATATGATATCATATTAATGTATATGATTCTTGTATAATTTAATAACAATTATTTCACCATTATACAGGAGGTTAACCGACCCCAACAATGGAAAAGTACAAGGTAAGGATTTATTTCGCAATCTCTTCATTATCCGAGATTGTTTATACATAATTATCTAATGGGACCTTGTTATCATCCATGTCCATGTTTCTTCAAAATGTATTTCAAAACATTTCTAATATTTAAAAGAATATGGGTTAAAGTCATTTATACCCTTGTTTTACTTTTTATAAGAGGTTTATAAGGGAATCTTTCCGTCCTATTCCAAACAAGGTGCTTTTTAACCTTTTCGACAGAATTAAGATAAGAATGTTTTTTAACTTATATGGCGGGTGCGGTTATTTTCCGCCGTTATAAAATCGTCAAAGCTTCCCTTACAAGCTTATAAGAATATTTTCAAAGAAAATGTTTTATTTTATAAATATATGTCTCTTAAATGATTTCAAAAATAGAAAGAGATATTTCTCTAAAAAGTGTTTTGATTTCATCTATGTCAACATCCTTCGACGGATTTTAAGATTATTTGAAGTTGATTTATGATGATACAAAACTTCTATATTGTATTGAAGGTTTTGTGATATGTTTGACTGTGGATGTGCTATTTTTATACCATTCATAGTTTATGGTAAAATTATTGACATTTCGTATGCTAGTTTTAATACGAATGTTTATGTTATGTTTAAACCTTTTCATATGGGAATGCATTGGACTTAATAAGTGACGGGTGGAGCCCGCTATAGCTCCTCGATGCATCGGTAGGTCTCATGAGACAAACTAGTGTCTTGGCACAAGGCCTTGAAAAAATCTTATTTGTAGTCTTGGCACGAGGCCTTGACTATGTGGTTATGATAGTCTGGCATTATGCATTCCAACATTATGAAAGTGGTTATTGATTTTTGCATGTGATTATTCGATTAGTATAATATCCATGTGAATAAGTAAATGGCATTATTTCATTTTATTTATGCCATACCATGTTGAATGTTCATGTTTAAAAGGCTTTTGTTTTAGTTATACATTGCCTTAAATGTTTATTCTTATTGATGAAAGTTTCCGCTATATTGTTATCCTTACTGGGCATTTGAGCTCACCCCTTTTCTATGTTTTATTTTTCTAAGGAAGTGAAGATGTAAGTTATGAATGACCTGCATGGATATTATGAGGGGATTATAGTGTGGACTGTGGAAACATTATGTTGTTGTAGTAGTTTTTCATTTTATGATGTAATGTAAAACTTATGAATATATCTAGTGTTTACAATGCTACTAAACCAATCGGTCTCTCGAGATTTGATCTTTCTTGTGATCATTCCAATGTTATGTAATAATGCACCGACTCTATGCAACTAGGGTCGGGGTGTTACAGTTGGTATCAGAGGAAGTTTAGTACAAACCTTGGAAGCTATATTTAGATAAACTCTGATTAGAGCATGTAGACCTAAGATGAACATTGAGGATTAGTATAGAAGAACTTCCTAGAATTTTGGTATTGTAGAGATTTTGTGAGTTTTCCGAGCAATACATCCCTGTCTGGATACGAGCAGGTAGAGGCGGCTCTGGCACAGATGTACCTAGGGGTAAAACCCGAAAATACCGCTTTGAGCTAGACTCGAACGGGAACTGGTGCACGACAACGGGCCTTGCTTCACTCTTGGTTACGACACTCCCGGGGGATATGCTTAGGATAACTCTCATTTTCTTTACAAATCATTTTGAAGGGATTATGAGTATATACATCCTCAAAGAAAACATTCTTATGATTATGGATTATATCCATAAATAGTTCAATTTATGTTAAGTGTTTTATAAGTATGAGATTATGTATTTTGATTCATAAACTGATCTAGTTTATGCCATTGTTTAGAAATGGTGCCTAGTGGAAGAAATGGAAACCGTATCAGTGCACGCACTCCATGTAGGGATTGCCCTCCTGCTCAAGATAATTATAGTGGGGCTGGTGATGCAACTGGTGCCGATCAGCTAATCACCATACTGGGGCAACTTACTCAGGTTATGAATAATAACCTTACCCGTATGGAGCACCCTGATCCGCAGCGTGGAGGATCAATGTTAGATCGATTCATGAGGCAACAACCACCAACGTTCAATGGGAATACAAATCCCTTAGTAGCTGAGCAATGGATATTTTCCCTAGAGAAAATATTTCAGGCTTTGGGGAGCAGTGAAATGGAAAAAGTTATCATGGCAGTTTACCGCCTCACTGGAGATGCTGATCAATGGTGGTCATTGATTCAAAATACGAAGGAAGATGATGAAGTATCAAATATGGAATGGAGGGAGTTCAAAGATCTGTTTTTAGAAAAATACTTCCCTCGTGACCATCGAGCAGATATGGAAAGGCAATTTCTGAGTCTGAGACAAAAGGAGGATGAGAATGTCACAAAGTATGAGGCTAACTTTACAAGGTTAGCGAGGTATGCTGGTGATTATATTCGTAACCCAAGAAGTAAGATTGATCGTTTATTTGATGGGTTAAAACCATTTCTCCGTCGAGCATTAGTCTCACAATCCTTTTCATCGTACGAAGACATTGTCTCATGTGCTATCAAAACCGAAAAGGAATTCTCCAAGTCTTATGACTTTAAAGTAAAGCAAGAGAAGAAGAGACCTGCTGATCAATCTGGGAATGGAAATAAGGGGAAGAAGGGAAAGGTTGAATATCCATCTTATGGTAAATGCGGGAAGAAACACCCCGGTGCTTGCCTGAAGGGAATTGGAGTCTGTTACAAGTGTGGTGAAAAAGGCCACCAAGCTCATGATTGCAAGGGGAAGAAGGAAGCTACCAACGTTCAGTGCTACAATTGCAGGGAGATGGGGCATTATGCAAATGCATGCCCTAAGAGTCAGGAGAACTTACCTCAGAAAAGGCCAAGGGATCAAGGCCAGGCTTATGTTATCACTACTGCTGAGGTAGAAGCTACGAAAGACGTGGTGGCAGGTAATTTAATGGTTTCCTCAAGTTTAGCAAATGCATTATTTGATTCTGGATCATCGCATTGTTTCATATCTTCCCAGTTTGCTAAGAAAATTAGATATTTCCAATTTGATTTAATAAGGGAGTTGTCAGTTAAAACTCCTAAGGGAAGTATCATTGCAACAAAGTTTTGCGAATCAGTCCCCATTAGAGCACATAAATTTTCTTTATCTGCTGACCTCATCGTCATACCTATGATTGAGTTTGATATAATCCTCGGTATGGACTGGCTTTCGGACTATGATGCGAAGATTTATTGTAAGAAGAAAGAGGTTACGATTCTTGATGATAATGACAAGGAACACCTTATTTTTAGAGCAGAATCGTCACCACCTAATTCTTATTTAGATCCACCCTCAATAGCTCAACTAAATTCAATTATTGGGGAGGAAGAGAATGAAATAACTGCGGGTGAGGAAAGGAATGTTCAAATAGAGGATGTACCTGTTGTGAAAGAATTTGTAGATGTATTTCCAGAAGATTTACCTGGACATCCTCCAGAATGAGAAGTTGAGTTTTCCATTGATTTGATTCCTGGATCAAGGCCTATATCGAAGACCCCTTATAGAATGGCCACTGTAGAGTTAGTCGAACTAAAGAAACAACTAGAGGAATTGAGTAATAAGGGATTTATTCGCCCTAGTGTTTCTCCATGGGGAGCCCCTGTTCTTTTTGTTAAAAAAAAAGATGGATCTATGAGGTTATGTATCGACTACAGGGAGATCAATGCTATAACGATAAAGAACAAGTATCCCCTACCTCGTATTGATGATTTATTTGACCAACTGCATGGAGCTCAATACTTTTTAAAGATTGACCTTCGATCTGGATACCATCAGTTGTGTGTGAAGAAGGAAGACATTCCGAAAACAGCATTTCAAACCAGGTACGGGCATTACGAGTTTACTGTAATGCCGTTTGGATTGACTAATGCACCCTCTGTATTCATGGATCTAATGAATAGAGTTTTCAAGGAGTACCTTGATGAATTTGTGGTGGTATTTATTGATGATATCTTGGTATACTCCAAAACCTACGAAGATCATGAAAATCACTTGCGCATTATCTTGAAGACTCTGAGGAGGCATGAATTATATGGGAAGTTTAGCAAGTGTGAATTCTGGCTTCAGGAGATTTCTTTTCTTGGCCATATTGTCTCTAAAGATGGAATCTCTGTTGATCCTTCTAAGACCAAGGCAATCAACGAATGGCCAGCACCTACGAGTATAACTGAGGTACGTAGTTTTATTGGTTTGGAAGATTATTATCGACGTTTCGTCCAGAATTTTGCCCGATTGGCTAACCCATTAACGAAGCTCACACGTAAAGGTGTTAAATTTGTTTGGACAAAAGAGTGTGAAGAATGTTTCGAAGAACTGAAGTGAAGATTATTCAATGCTCCTATATTGAATCTACCATCGGGGAATGATGGGTTCGTTATTTATAGTGATGCATCGAAGAAAGGACTTGGATGTGTCCTTATGCAGAATGATAGAGTTATTGCCTATGCATCACGACAGTTGAAAATTCATGAACAAAACTATCCTACTCATGATCTCGAGTTAGCAGCTGTAATCTTTGCTTTGAAGATATGGAGGCACTACGTCTATGGTGAAAAATGTGAGATTTATACTGATCACAAGAGTTTGAAGTATATTTTCTCACAAAAAGAACTCAACATGAGGCAAAGGAGATGGCTTGAATTACTCAAGGATTATGATTGCATGACACACTACCACCCGGGGAAAGCAAACAAAGTAGCAGATGCTTTGAGCAGAAAAGACCATGGAGTTTTGAACAATATGAGAATTGAAAGGGATCCAATTTTCATGGATCTAGTGAAGATGGACATGGGAATAACCAGGGAAGGTGAAACATCAATGCTTTTTCAAATGGTTTCCAAACCATCTTTACTAGAGAGGATTAAGAGTTCTCAGACCGATGATGAAGAATTCCAAAAGAAGATTAAAGCTGTGAATGATGGGAGATTGAGAGACTTTGTGTATGAAGATGGAATTTTGAAATTCAGGAAGAGACTTTGTGTTCCCAATATACCTGATCTAAAAAGGGAATTGTTGGATGATGCTCATAGTTCCAATTTCTCTATACACCATGGGAGCACCAAAATGTATAGAGATTTGAAGGAACATTTTTGGTGGGACAACATGAAGAGGGAGATTGCTGATTTTGTGTCAAGATGTATAGTTTGTCAACAAGTCAAAGTTGGAAGGCAACAGCCTGGAGGAGTCATGCAACCTCTTCCCATACCGGAGTGTAAATGGGACAATGTTACGATGGACTTTGTCATGGGGATACCAAAGACTCCTAGAAGGAACGATGCAATATGGGTTATTGTTGATCGTCTTACCAAGACAACACGTTTTCTTGCTATAAGAGAATATCTACCCCTGGAACGTCTAGCAAGACTATATATTAATGAAGTTGTGAGACTTCATGGAGTACCCCTATCGATTGTTTCTGATCGTGATCCCCGTTTTACTTCAAGATTCTGGAAAAGTCTTCAGAAATCCCTGGATACTGAACTTCATTTGAGCACTGCTTACCACCCTCAGACAGATGGACAATCAGAACGGACTATTCAAACCTTAGAAGACATGTTGAGATCTTGCTCACTTGATTTTCAGGGTATGTGGGATCAATATTTACCACTGGTAGAATTTTCCTATAACAATAGCTTCCATTCGAGTATTCATATGGCACCATATGAAGCGTTATATGGAAAGATATGTCGTACACCAACCTGTTGGGATGACGTTGGTGAAAGAAAACTTGTAGGCCCAGAACTGGTGGAGGAAACGGTGGAAAAGGTGAAAGTAATCCAAAATCACATCAAAGCAGCTCAAAGTAGGCAGAAGAGCTATGCCGATAATCGAAGGAAGGATTTGGAATTTCAAGTCGGTGATCATGTTTTCCTGAAGGTATCTCCGTGGAAGGGAGTCATACGTTTTGGTAAGAAAGGTAAATTGAGTCCCAGGTACATCGGACCTTTCGAAATTCTAGAACGAATTGGGGTTGTAGCTTACCGATTGGCAATGCCGCCAAGTCTCTCCAAAGTTCATGATGTGTTCCACATATCTCTATTGAGGAAATACATGCCTGATCCGATGCATGTACTCACCTATGAAAAATTAGAACTGGAACCCGATCTGTCTTATTGCGAAGAGCCCGTCAAGATTCTTGATACGAGAGAACAAGTGCTGAGAAACCGGATGACGCGTCTGGTAAAAGTTTTGTGGAGAAACCATAAGATGGAAGAGGCAACGTGGGAACCCGAGGAACTTATGATGAAGAACCACCCGAGTCTTTTTATGCAGTAATACCCTAGAAATTGCGAGGACGCAATTATTTGAAGGAGGGGAGAATGTAACACCCCAAGCTTCTACGGTACGCTTCTCTTTGAATAATGTGATAGTGTGTGTTGTACGCAACACCGAGTTCTAACACACCATAACTAATCAAACTAGCCGTTATGAATAGTAATACCTACTTTTTGAAATTATATATATTTTATATTTGAAAATGGACTTCATTTTTGGATTCGGAATATCTAATTTAGCCTAAGGTGAAATTTTGGTACTTTTCGGATAAATTTCATATTTTGATGAATAGTGAAAATTACTAAATTTTAATTAAAAACATCTTTTTTAATCAAAATAATTAATAGTGATAAATTGTGAATTTGAGTGGTTTTAAAGTATATTTTGAATATATTTTTACCATTTAATATAATGATGGTCATTGGACATAATTTTACAATTAAACCGAACATAAACAAGTGTCAATCTTTTGATAGTTATTACCTCTTAAAAACACACTTTTTGTTTCGACACCGGGAATTAATTTTAAATTAATTTCTGCCACTTCTGTGTTTTCAATTTAGAAAAATGGATTCCATATTTGGAATCAGGATGTCCAAATTGTGTAAATAGGTAACTTTTATTTTTAGACATTTTGAATAATTACTGTGGTAAATATTTTATTTACCATGGTTAAGGGTAAATCCGGTAAATAAGGGTTAAAAAATAATATTATAATAATAAAAAATTAACCTAAAACGTGTCCTAACTTTATTGGTCGACACATACCCGACCATGGGCATCCTTGGGTCAATTTGGGGACCCCTTGGAGGCACTTGTATGTGGTAGGGACACTTTATATTAATAAAGTTAAAATAAAAATAAAAATGGCATAATCTTACATCTTTTAGAAGAACAATTTTTACATAGGGTTATACATGTTGGATTTTCGATTATAAATATTCATTAGAAATATAAAAAGATTTCCTACATGATGATATTTTATTTATAATTTTTAGACATCAAATAATGGAAATTATTAATGACACAATAATGATGCAATGTTTACCTCATTAATAAATCATTTAAATAAATAAGATTATAATGATTAAAATATTATCTAAAACCTGTCCAATTCTTATTGGTTGATGATATTTAGAATATGAGTCATCTTATCTTCGACCTCAATGATTTTTGGACCATTATAAACCGAATATAATTATATTATAAAGTAATACTTTCACTCGTTCCTAAAGAGCCCCTCTTCTCCCTTATAAAAGGAGACCACTTCTACTCATTCCTCACACCTCTCAAGCCACTTGGCTCGTCCAAACTCTGCCCAAATAAGCTCCCCACATCCCTCTTCTCCTCCTTGAAGCTTCCCCTTAGGCATAAAGCATTTCAAGAAGTCCTTTGGTTCCAACCAAAGCGAGTTACCTAAATTAAAGGTAACGATTTCTCTTAAATTATTTTCATTTATTTTGCTTCTCCAACCCCCAAACTCTTTTTATTTCCTTTCTTTTGTAACAACACCAGTATCCTCAATATACTAGGATGTTGTTATAAGAAGGATTCAAACTAAACATACACACAACTCCATCTAATGGATGATGAACATAATGTTTCTGTGGATGGCAAACTAACGCCTCACGAAACGATGATTGTTCAAATACATCTTACCGCCTCTCATGGTGGCCATTATGATGGCACTATAATTAAATATGATATTAATGATATATATTTTATATATAAGCTTCTGTAATTCCATTTTATTTCATACCATTATTCGTTTCATGTTGTATATACATACGATAATTTCATTTGAGGGAGTGCGGACTACCGCCCCCTTAAAATGATATGACTCGTTCATACCACACATGGAACGTATAAAGGATGGTGTTAATGAACTTAAGTAACATATATAAAATATTATATTATACTGGAATAGTAATATACCTATGTATCATTTGGATTCAATTCTTTTAAAATAAAAATTAAATGGAAGTAGCGTTCGTGCGTACGTACGGACTACCGTCTCCATGAACGCGGTGAGATCCATCCTCCATCGTATCCATTCAAGTCATATTCTCATTTTAGGGTTAAAAATAATGTTAATATCATTCTGATTATGAATAAGATTTAATCTATCCATTACAAACATGTCTTACGTAACCAAACATTTAAGAAGAACGAATCGATTATCATCTGAAACGACGATAATACTAAGATATTATTAATAAAGCAATGTTAAAAGATCATATATGATATCATATTAATGTATATGATTCTTGTATAATTTAATAACAATTATTTCACCATTATACAGGAGCTAACCGACCCCAAAAAAGGAAAAGTACAAGGTAAGGATTAATTTCGCAATCTCTTCATTATCCGAGATTGTTTATACATAATTATCTACTGGGACCTTGTTATCATCCACGTCCATGTTTCTTCAAAATGTATTTCAAAACATTTCTAATATTTAAAAGAATATGGGTTAAAGTCATTTATACCCTTGTTTGACTTTTTATAAGAGGTTTATAAGGGAATCTTTCCGTCGTTTTCCAAACAAGGTGCTTTTTAACCTTTTCGACAGAATTAAGATAAGAATGTTTTTTCACTTATACGGCGGGTGCGGTTATTTTCCGCCGTTATAAAATCGTCAAAGCTTCCCTTACAAGCTTATAAGAATATTTTCAAAGAAAATGTTTTATTTTATAAATATATGTCTCTTAAATGATTTCAAAAATAGAAAGAGATATTTCTCTAAAAAGTGTTTTGATTTCATCTATGTCAACATCCTTCGACGGATTTTAAGATTATTTGAAGTTGATTTATTATGATACAAAACTTCTATATTGTATTGACGGTTTTGTGATATGTTTGACTGTGGATGTGCTATTTTTATACCATTCATAGTTTATGGTAAAATTATTGACATTTCGTATGCTAGTTTTAATATGAATGTTTATGTTATGTTTAAACCTTTTCATATGGGAATGCATTGGACTTAATAAGTGACGGGTGGAGCCCGCTATAGCTCCTCGATGCATCGGTAGGTCTCATGAGACAAACTAGTGTCTTGGCACAAGGCCTTGACAAAATCTTATTTGTAGTCTTGGCACGAGGCCTTGACTATGTGGTTATGATAGTCTGGCATTATGCATTCCAACATTATGAAAGTGGTTATTGATTTTTGCATGTGATTATTAGATTAGTAGAATATCCATGTGAATAAGTAAATTTCATTATTTCATTTTATTTATGCCATACCATGTTTAAAGTTCATGTTTAAAAGGATTTTGTTTTAGTTATACATTGCCTTAAATGTTTATTCTTATTGATGAAAGTTTCCTCTATATTGTTATCCTTACTGGGCATTTGAGCTCACCCCTTTTCTATGTTTTATTTTTCCCAGGAAGTGAAGATGTAAGTTATGAATGACCTGCAGGGATATTATGAGGGGATTATAGTGTGGACTGTGGAAACATTATGTTGTTTTAGTAGTTTTTCATTTTATGATGTAATGTAAAACTTATGAATATATCTAGTGGTTCCAAGGCTACTAAACCAATCAGTCTTTCGAGATTTGATCTTTCTTGTGATCATGCCAATGTTATGATATAATGCACCGACTCTAGGAAACTAGGGTCGGGGCGTTACATAATTTAACATTAAAAACATTACATAGGTTAATTTTTTTCAAGAACATGATTTTACAATGACATAACACATCAAAGGATACCTAAAACGATCATGCTCAATAGTTTTGGATTTAATAAAATAATAATGTTGTAATTACAATTTTAGATGCAAATAAAATAGTTATGTCCAAATAAATTTCAATTTGATCTCATTACTGATTGTGAAATAGGCCACTGTTGTTATGTGACCCCTCTCTAATCCATTGAATTTTTTATTATACAAGGTATTGTGATATAATCATATGAATCAATGTAAAACATCCCAATAAATTATTAATAAACCTGAATGATGACCGCTTATCATTTCTCAATTCCCTAATTAATTTTTGATTTATTAATACTAACAAAAGGAAACCAATAACTCCTCCAATAATCTAGAAATCATTAAAATAATGATGGATTGAAAAAAATTATACCAAATCCAGAGTTGTAATTTTACTTGTGATATATATCTAAATAAATATATGTATTCATTATATTGTGGAAATGAATGTTAATTTCATTAATTAAATTTTTATTAACTCACATGTGTAATAATATCAATGTATTTTTAGATGAAGTTAGATTTTTTTAAAAAAAATTGACTTGTCATTGAATTTTCAATTGCAATTATAATTTGGGTAGATAAAAAACTTTTATTTAAATGATTTTACATTCTATTCATATCATTGTTGAAATGAAATTTAATTTTATCCTTTTGATCTGGGTTTTTTTCATAATAAATAATTTGAAAAAAATATTTATGTTTATCAAGAAAAACATATGACAATTTTTAATGATAAAAAACATTTGTTATATCTTCATAATTTTAGAAGTTGTGATTTATATTAGTTTTATAACTCCAATGCTCATGTTAAATTATTTTATAATAAAAAACTTAATTTATAGGTAATTTTATAAATGATAATAAATAAAATTGTACTAATTTAGTGAAATAATTTATCCGAGCCTATAATATTGAAAATAGACATCCTAGTGATAATTTATCTATTAAGAGTATAGATTGTTCTTCAAATTCCAAAATTGGAATTATTGAATGAGAGGAGATTAGTATTATGAATTAGTTTGATATACTCTATCAAGTTGATGATGGTAAAAAATTGGCAAAGAAACAAATTTCAATGTTGTTTGAGAATGTTGAAAATACTCATTGTAATGATTACTTTACTATTATGGAAATTGGGTTTTTCTTATATTATGTTTTTCAACAATGAATATAAATAGATATAATTAAATAATATATAGCTATAATGGGACATTGATAATAAATTAATATTAATCAAATCATAAGAAAAAAGTAGGGAAAATTTTAATCTCTAGTGATAGAAAATGTATAAATATAATAGTGAGTGAAATTATTTATAATATTTAACAAAAAAAATATTGATACCATTAAATTATTATTAACATTTATAAAACACAGTGGATAATAAATTTGTTGGGTCTAGACTAATGTCCAATTTTAAGGGCCAATTTCAAGTGGATGATTAGTTGTTTTAAAAAATATTTCATGTTCTTGTTAAATATGTAAATTAATTTTAATAATGAATTAATGAATAAGGCATTCCCATATTAAATATACAGATAGTTGGTATGAGATTATTATATGAATATTTAGGAATTATTAATTCTATGATTTATAATACTCGATAGGATATTAATCGTATAACAAACATGGGTTAAAAAAATTATCATAGGAATGAGGTCCTATCAATTTCCCTTTTTCAAATATATTTCTATATTTTTTAATTTTATAATTTTAGGTTGGATATTAATTTTCATTATTTATATATTTATCACAAAATATGTTTTTATTAATTTTATATTGATTTTTCATTTTTATTTTACAATTTTGAGGAATGATTTGTCTATGGGAGGAGTATTATTGAATGTGTTTTGTTAATATTTTTAGTTTCGTTAGATTATTTTATGATACACTTAAAAAATAATGATACATGTACAACCAAAATTATTTTTATAAACTATATATTTCTAATTTCATTTTAGTTTATTATAAAGTAGTTTATTATTATTTTCAATAAATTGGTGATGAATTATATATGAAGTTGATTGGAGAATAGAATTTTATTGTTATAATAATGGTAAGATACTTTGTTTATGTTAATTAAAATATTATTATTTTATATTCCCTTCTACTATCTATTAATATTGATTCAATGTATAAAATTTATAAGAAAAACCTACCATATGGATATATGTTATAGTGTGTTAATTCAATATTATGTAGTTGATTTCTCAATTATGAGAATTTATATATACAATTCTTATAGTTTTATTAATAGATTATTTAAAAAGAGAGTGTTATAAAACTTATTTATAATGCAATTTGCTGGATGTTTTATATATTTCATTTTTGAATAGTAACTTCTTTAGTATATTTATTTTTTATAGTGACCAAAACACATGTATCCTAGAGCATGTGATTAATTCTATTACATTGGAATAAAATACGGGGACACACATCCTAAATGAATGAATAGTATATTTGTCTTGGTAAACTATATACATACTAGAGTCCTACATTATTTTTTAATACAAAAAATGAAACATAAATTTTTTATTTCAAGGGATTCATTATTTTATATAAAATATCCATTTTTATCAGTCACATTAATCCTCATGGTATACTAGGGAAAGGAAAAAAAATATGGGTGAACACAAATTCATAATTAGGATTATGTATAGTGGAATAAAACATGAATCAATATAAATAATCAAATTCTCAAGGTAAATAATATAACACAATTTAATATTCATGTAACATAACTCTATTAATAGATAAGGTATAATCAATATGAAAAGGTATATAACTAAAAACACATGTCATTTAGTCATAAAAATGAGAATTAAATACATACAAAAATTTAACATGGTGAAAATATCATTGATAATGACAATTAAAATAATTAATGAAGGAAATATATAATTTTTGGACATTATTTTTCCTAGGTACATGAATCCATTATAGTTAAGACCTTCCAAAAGAAGGTTTAAAATGTTCTACTGTGAAAAAAATTCACAGGACTGCTTAAACTCAATGGTTACAAACTGGAAGGGTTTGTTTCCAATTGATTTCATCTAATGAGACTACTGAAGAATCATTGGGATTAAATTAAATAGTCTCTAAACCTTGTCATACCAGTCCAAATAATTCCCCATATATTCAAAAATTGATTTAATTCATAAAAAATGTTCCTTATAAAATATATTAATTAAGTAATGGATACATATTTAACAATATTTCATGAGATAATAAAAAAACATTAAAAAATATATTTTATGTTAACTTTTTATGAATTTTAGTGAATAATCATATCGATGATAAATAATGTGGATATTTAGGTGAATTTTAAAGTCTAATGATCAAGGGAAGGTGAACTCTTCAACCGAATGTAATTGAAAATGAAAATGAATTAAGTAATTGTATGTCAATGATTTAAATAATAAAAAAGAAAATAAACCATCCATCAAATGAAATATGATTATATCAATAAAATGTATACGAATATGAGTAAGAAAAAAAAATGATTTTTCATTGATCAATATAATTACAATAAACATATCATTAAAAAATTCATGCTGAAAACCTATTTTTCCTTTTATAAAACATTTTAAAAATTCATTTTAATTGAAAATAAATTTTAAAAATACTTTCATAAAAAATAACATCATAAAATTTAAAAATTAGTATTCCTTTAAATGATATTCATGTTAGTGGGTAATTGTGTACATGCCTTATGGAACAATCAATTTTGCACAGTAAATATGTTAGAAAAGTATGTTATACAAAAAAAGATAAGAATATTACTATTAAAATGATTTATAATATGATGAAATGGGTAAAAGTAACTAATACAACATTTTTAAATCATTAATGGAAAAATATTAAAAGAGTACAAGTAATCATAGTTATGTAAAAAATTAATTTCTGACCTAAGAGACAAATGAAATCATATTTAATTAATACATTTTCGCAATTATTTTAAGTAAAAAATTGTTAAATAACAGCTCTATAAATTGAAAATTAAAATAAATAATCATAGAAGATTAAAATTAAGGGTTTTATTAAACAATTATCATATAATTTATTTTAATTTAAATTCAAGAATAAATAACCTCGATAAAAATGTGATTTTTAAATAAACCCTTAAAATGATCATAACATTAAAGTGACAACTCGTAAATGAATAATTTGTGTGTATAAAATATAATTCCAAATAAAAAAATGGTAATAAAACAATACATTTTAAAATTTAAATAGACACAGAATCATGTAATTTCAACAACAACACAGAAGTAATATAAGCAAATAAAAAGAAATTGAGTTTTGAAATATATTTACAAGTTGGTAACTTTATGTTCAAATCAAATTATATAGAATAATTAAAATTTAAATATAATATACCATTAATATTGATGTATTAATGATATTATAATTTAATGGGTCAGTATATTGACCATATAAAGTAGTTTAGGTGCATAACATTACAATATGGCTCAAAGAAATAAAATTAAAATGAAATAAGTTACCTTAGGATTTTATTTAGTTGAAATCTATTTAAATTCGTGTATAATTATTCTATGATTGTTATTAATGTATAATAGAATCATAATATTATTTATAAAATCACATATTTTTCTTTTAAAACATATTATCACACTTTTGTTAATACCCTTTCATTATTTTGATTCTTTGTGGTGTTAATTGTCTTGTCATTTGAGTATGTTTCGACTTGTTATTTTTTGTTCCTATTAAATCAATAATGATTTATTAATATAAATAATGTATACCATGAATTAGAAATAATATATATTAAATATAAATTTATTATTAGTAACCCATTAAATTTAGAGATAGGAAATGAACTACACTTTTATGGGAGATAGTAGGTTGTATGTATGCATGAACACTATTTCAACTTTTGTGTCTTAATATATGAAAGAAATATATATATATATATATATATATATGAATATTTATATACCATATCATTAATGATTAATTCTTATGTCATATAAATCACACATATTTTTTAAACTATTCTATTGTACAATCCATGAAAATCATGAATGAATCACATCACTTTAGATGGTAGTAGTTCACCGTACAAATGAGAGACATTATCACATTCCCAAAAAATGTAATACATGAGGGAATATCTGATATAATAATTCAAAAATAATAATAACATCATAAATATCATAAATATCATATATGAACTAAAATCCATCATTATTCCCAACATTGAAATTTTGTAATGGAAAAATAAATGGCATTTGTTTGTGAGGCGGTTGTCCTTCATATACAAGAATGATGATTTCATAAATCATATGATTGAAGTGTTTGAAGTTGTAGATGATAACCTTAACATAAGAAAATATCAATATATATGAGATACTGATGTTATTATACAAAAATTCTATAATATTAATTGCAGGAGGTGGATAAGGAAATAAAATGAGAACACATTTAGAAGAAAATTACAAATTCTTTGGGTATACACCATATGTTTTCACATAAACACATAACATATTTATTTATGCCAAAACTAATCCCTATAAAATGTGTGGAGGGAATCTTGGAAGTAATTTTGGACTATCATGGTTGGTCCAAATGTCTTGAGATGTGTGAGTGAGTTAAGGGAGTGATTTCCCTTTTATAGTTGATGAGGAGTGGAATTCTCTTAAATATTGAAATCTTTCACAATTTGGATATCTCTATTACCACATATGGCACAAAATATTGATACATAATGTGGTGCGACAATTATTTATTTCATTAAAGCCTTTGGAACACAAATTTACACATCTTTTAAACATTCTTTTCCTTAACTCCTAAGTTTTCTTATTTTACCATTTTGTTTTTTTATAATGCAGATTTTTTTTCAAACCATAGTAATTTATCTATAGTGACTAAATTAAAGTGTTCATTATTATATAATTTTTACCCAATGATTATAAATTTGAGATATATTTTTTAAAATAAAAATTATTTGTCTTTTACAAATAAAATTTAATAGAAGCGCAAGTAATGTACAAAAACACCGCTTTAACCACAACCTTACTCAGTGAGTTTTTACTATTTAATGGTCAATATAGTAATTATAATTGAATAATTAGTCCATAAATAAAACATATTTGATATTTATTAATATTTTATATTTAACTAAATAATATATGTTTTTATTATTTTTAAATAAATTAAAAAAATATAATTTATGATAAAGTATTATTACTATTAATTTTGACATTAATCATTTAATATTAAATGAAAATATCGTTAAAATAATTGAATTTAAATATATTTTGTAAAAATATATTTAAAATGAATTATTCATCTAAAAAATAAGGTAATAGAATAATTCATTCAATTATATACACTTTTACTATTTTAGTGTCATTTATTTTATTTTATTATTATATACATAATTGCTACTTTGTGATTTAATATGAATATCAAGAAACTAATTCATCTCTATAAATTTAAAATAAATTAACAAGATGGAAAAAATTAATTGTTTGTTCAAAATTATATACATAACTAAACATATGTTATTTATTACCTGATCCCATAGCTTTATAGAAATCAAAAGTAAGAACAGTATATTTTTCTCATATTTAATTCACATATTATATTGGTAAATTTCATGGGAAAGTGTCCTAGAAACTTATAATATTATATAATATAGTAAAATAGTATAAATATATCCATCCAATGGTTTCTAAACAAGTTTTTTCATTTATTCACATTATATTCAATATTTAACCAATTTGTAAACTCAATTTATCCTTAATCACTATAATTAATTTTAATTAATTTCACTAACCATTGTGTTAGAAAATTAAGTAGACATTCTTATAAATTATATATTTTTATTATCCTAAATATAAAATCCATTTGTTCAAATTAAATAATAATAAGTGTAAAAATTTAATTTATTATTAAAAATGTAAATGGGACGAGAAAGTAGGGTTTTAAAGTGAAAATATTCAAAAGTTTATTATGTTTTTATAACTAAATTAAATATAAAAATGAAACTCGTAGCATAAATTAAATTAATATATTTTTGACTATTCTAATTTTATGTTAATAACAATTTAATATATAATTTTACATGATAAATCTTTTAGATGAAAATTCATTTTTTATTTAAATTTTTTTATTTTTCATTATTAATCAAAATATTAAATGTCACATTAAAATACCAAACAAATAACCCTAATAAAATTTTCATATTGTTATTTCAAAAATTAGGTTTATTATGGAATGCAAATTTTCTAAAATTGGTAAATTTTAATATTAAATTATTTTTTCTAAGTATGAATCAACCGACTATTAGAAAAAATATGAATTTTAGAAAACATGTTTTTTTATTTTAAATGATTATTATTTTATTTCAATTAAATGGATAACTATTAAAAAAGTGAGAAATATATATTTTCATAATTTATTTAATCATATTCATTCAATTAATTCTAATGGCTAGGAGATAACTGTCTTATTAAATAATAATACTAATAGTATATTGTTTATCTCTAAAAACCAGTCTTTCATTTTATATAAGCTATCAAAGAAAATATTTATTTTCTGTATTGAAACATAAACTCATGGTTTTTTTCCATTCAATCTAACTCAGTATTAAATTTAACATACTCTATCAATTATAATTTTATTTTTTTTATAATTTGTGGGGAGTTACAATTTTTCTTCTACTAGAATGATTTTTTTAATTTATTTTGAGTAATGGTTCTATGAAAATCGAATAATTAGAGATTTATACAGGTGTTGTAAATCATAATGATTTCAATATATATATAAATATATAATTATCACATGAACCTTCTCATTTCTATGTTCTTCTATATTTCTCATAATATAAAGGGGATAGTTCAGGTCTTTCTGGGGGTAAGGGTTATATTTTACCCCGATCTAACAATGTGGGTATGTTTGTTGTTTTGTTTGTTATACCTCCTGTTGGTATTTTTAGTAATAATAACAATCACCATAATCGTTATCACTTCTTTAAATATTATTAATGTGTGTTTTTTATAGAAGATATATAAATTAATATTCAATGCCTTTTCTTTGATTTCTATAAATTAGACCCTCTAGATCCAGGTGATTTGTTAACCATATTTATGAAATTTGGTTGATGCATGACTTACCAATTTTTATGTAACTAATAGATTTTACCATCAAGATTTTAATGGTGTAACAACATTCGTCATTATGTTTCTTGATATTTAGATTAGTTTTG
Source organism: Viscum album (assembly GCA_963277665.1). Lineage (NCBI taxonomy): Eukaryota > Viridiplantae > Streptophyta > Magnoliopsida > Santalales > Viscaceae > Viscum > Viscum album. The sequence continues at coordinate 1,082,164,166 of OY728136.1, read as the reverse complement.
ACAATTTTTGGGTCGAAACATCATTTAGAGAATCATTTGTCAAACCAAAATTCAACTTGTTTGAAAACATTTTAGAGATGATGTTATAATTTAATTAAATCTCATATTGTAACCTAGATCTAAAGATATTACTGGATTAGGCCCTGAGTAATTGAGGATTTTACTATAACCATTATCTAGATGGGGGGAAATTTAGTATCCTTGACACATATTAGGACTCACCATACAACCAAGGTGTATAAAGGAGGTGGTCAGTGGGCCACCATCTAGACAATAAAGAACGACATGTGAGCTAGTTGGGTGAACTTAGAACTAGTTTAGTGAGGGAGTAATTGGTATTTTTTTCATCTAAGGAAACCTAGTGTTTAACATACCTCACTAATATTTGGAGGTCCATTTGGTTGTTCACCTATACTCTATACCCTTAATGAGATACACTAGAACTAAGGTGGATCTAAATTAAAAACACGGTGATTCATGGTGACATCCTTTATTCTTCTCCAGCCTTCCCCTCCTTCTTCCTCCGGTGGTGGTGGATTCTTCTGTAATTATTTGTGGATAAATCACCCGATCCTATATTAATAAATAGATGAAAATTCCACCAATTAACAATGAAATTGTTTGATAATGATGCGGATTCTGTGCAGTATGGAAAAATAAAATTTCATTGAGAGGAACCTATGATGTTAATGGAAATTAGTTGAATAATTAAGATTGTTCTAGGTGTGGGTTTTACTATGAGGATGAAATTATGGCTAAAGGATTTTCCGAACAATGATTTCAGAAGCGTGATACAGAACATCCATGGTTATTATGTCATGATTCTAGATAGACTCTGATACATTGACCATTATGGTGTTTGATGGAGGAAAAATAGAATTGTATGGATTGGAAAAAAACATTTTTTCTTCGCTTGGATGGGAGAATACTCTGTGTTATGGTTTTTGGTCCTATGTGCTACAACCAATTCTATTATATATAGTTTACTGGAATATGATATGAAGTTCTTCACCATGGGTAAATGATGTTTATTTCATAAATGTGCATTAAATTATATGTAATTCATATTTATTTATTCATAATAAAGACCTACCATATTAAAGGACCAATGAAAAAATAAACAGAACAATGTGAAAAGGGCCACAATGGTCCCTTATTCACAAGCATGATGCTGCTCACATATGGAAAATGCTTGATCAATAATGAGTAACATGATTACATGGACCCTCTATTGATGTATGATTGTGTAGGACATGATACTATGATTTTTGTATTTCTCAAATGTGAGTGCATGTGTATCCCATTTTACCTATATATGATGACTGATTCCATGAATATACTAATGTAGTTTTTTATATCATATTTGATGATGATCCAATGATTATCATTGTTTATACTGATTTTGAATGATTACATGATATGCTCTGAATTTATATTCTATCCCCTTTTGTATTTGTTAAGAGTCCTTTGGAGGCATTTCATGGTACTCACAATAGTTGGACCATCATGATATGGTCATCCCATATTATGGGAGTGTAAAAATCTTGTGACAAGGAAAATGATTAACCTAGTCCAAGGTTAAGATCTTGGTGTCCTTGAATATAGACTCATAATAATGGATAGTGGGATAAGAAAACCTTGTGGATACTGGGTGACTAGTCCACTTTATACATTTTGGGATCAAAGTGACATGTTTTCTTTATTTCTTTAGGATTCTTACTGACATGTTAACTTGATGTTTATTGGATATTTATTTACATGTTATTTGGATGCTTTGTTAAATCTAAGTTACATGTTTTCTTGATGACTTTTTTATCAACATTTTTCTATTTCTTAATCACTTTATACGTCCTTATGATTTATATTTATTCCATGGAAATGAAATGAAATATGTCCCTATTTTCGTGGTAAGAACATGACCATCGAACACATGGATGTTTATATATTAACATTAATTTTTGATTATATTCTATGATTGTGCAATTCCAATTTTTCTTTTTTACTTTATAAGAATCTTATTACATGTAAATAACCTAAATTTACCAGTTGTGTGATGGACTATGTTGGTGGTTTCCAACTGATATTCACTCACATATTACTCAAGTGGCTACATTACATAGGTACTAGAGTATCCCTCCCTTATTATAGGTACTAGTTAGGATGAGGCTCAGAATTGGCCATTAATCAGGATATGTCACTGTGATTCTAAGGAATATATGGTGGTATGTTTTGGAGTTTGATTTAAATATTATTTGTACTTATAGTATTTTTATATCTTTGATTTTTGATCATTCTAGTGGGAGATAATTGACTTGTATTTGGGTTTTAGTTTATTTCTTCTACACTCAAACTTTATAGATGGCATGTTTATTGGTATCTGTATATTCTGATGATTTACAATTACATGTTTTATCATTTATCTATTATTGTATAATGTAATGGAAGGTCTAGTCTCACCGCGATTCACTATAGACCATTTATTCTAGTATTCATCCTATAGAATATACGAAGGTGAACCTGAGGTCCTTTGGACTTCCATATCCCACATGGAGATTTCTGTTAGAGTCTTAAAAAATTGTATTAGATAAAAACTATCTTGTTATTATAATTTGGGGGATTGTAGAGATAAGATAGATGAATTCATTGGTTCTTGTGATAAAACATGGTTTGATGTGTCATAAACACATTTTTCAATGGATGTCCATGTTACTAGGGTATGAGAATGATGCTTCTTGGTTTATGAATTTACGGTTATATGATTTTCACCTCTTGTGAGCCATTATGATTTTGAGGATTGTGATTTTATATGGGTTTGAATATTGGACCTATCATATTTAGGCATTGTATTTATTATATTTTACCCTTAGGTTCACATGACATATATAATTATTCTATGTGATTGTACAGATGACTCAACTTCCATTGTTTCAACAACTTGTATTGTGTTTATACGTATGAGTTTAGGATAAAATCCTACGTCGATGAACCCCTATGTGTGTACACATCTGATTTTATGTCTTTTGAGATTGTGGTGTGTTTCACCTCAATGATGATGATGAAAAATATTATTATTGGGATGAAAATGTTGTAGCTCTAATCAAAAATAGTATAGAGTAACATATTAGGTATTTTGTAGACATTATTTTCCATATTATCTATCTTGTGAGAGTCCCTATTTAATTTTTTTTTTGTTAAATAATGTATCAAATAATAAAAAAATTTATTTACACATCTATCACAAAGGACTCATTATATTTAACCAATATAGTAATCTATGGATACTCGACATGATTATTCTTTGTGGTATTTAGTCATAGAATGTATTTAGATATGTAACAAAAATAAGTTCCATGATATGTGATTGTTTGTGAGAAATTGTTTAATGTTATGTTAAATACCATATGACCATAGATATGTGACTCGAGTTACTAGTGATCTTGTATATCATCTAATTATATCACCTAGTTATACATTGAATTTTTAATTTTTGATTGAAATGTAGTTCTAGATGGATACCAGAATTAGGAATTAGAATTGGACCACTGCTACTGAAATCTGAGAGTGAGTCTAATCAGTAGTGAGTTAACGCACTGCAAATTTTATTATGGCCGGTGTGATTGGTTGGTGAACCAATCCAGAATATTAATTTGATGGAATTTTGGATATTTATTAGTATTTAATATATATTTAAGGAATCCTTTATGGATTAAGGAATTTTGATATGTAGATTCATGGTGATTTATTTTTTTGGTCAGGTTCCATTATTAGAAAATGGAATGAAAGAAATTTACTGGTGTGTCATAATTAATGTAAAAGTGCTGTGTTTAAACTATATTGATCTCACTGTATCAAGTATAATTGAGGTTTCTAAGAATATGTTTATGAAATTTTGGAACGGCAGTGTGATCTTGCCACATTTTCTCCATAGATACTTTTTAGATTTTTTGGAATGATAAATGAGGTGTTGGTATCAATTATTAACAAATTTTTTTCAATGAATGATATCTTTTGAATGGAAACACAATGGGAGTGACATTTTTCTAACAAAATCATGACTAATATAGTGATTATAATGGTGATAATATTCATTACATATCATAAATAATTATAATAAGACACTAAAATGTTTCATGTTTAATGAATGTGCAGATTGTAGTATCAATATTGGTGGAAAAAATTCTTTTAGATCATCTTATGGTGTTGGTGTTTGGAGTAAAATCATTTAAGTATGATGGATATCTAGGGATGTATATAATCTTTAGGTGATATGTCACCATTCAAGATAGGATGTAGATAATTCCATATGGATGATTATCGATGAAGTTCATTTGGTTTTTTTCTCATGCTAACTCTAAATCTAATGGACTAGAAGAGATATAGTGGGGAAAATATAATTAATTGTGTCCTTACATCTCATTATTTTTAGTAGATACTTGAATTTGTTTTATGGTATATGGTTTCTTTAGTTAAATTAGTGTTGAACTGAAATGGTACTTTTTTAAAAACCTTTAAGAGGTGATATTATGATTGAATGGATGCTTGTAAGGAGACCCAAATCCCAATATTTTAATGGAGGAGGCCTAGAGTAGATGAGCCTTATATGGAAGCCATCAAATATCCATCAGGGTTGGGTACTTTGCCTTTAACCCAGAAGATCTCACCATCATACTAGTGATCCTATATTGGGTGGCCGGTGGGCACTATCTTGAGGGTAATACCCGAATGGGTGGATAATGGGTAATTTTTGGTTTTAGTTTAATGCATATGTTTTTCTACATTTAGTCACTGAGTCCCCATTGGGGTTAACATACCGCACTCAAATATTTTAGGGTCATTTGGCCGTAAAACTCTCATATCCTCCCACCATGAGGTCCCCTTGAACCATAGTGGTTCTAAATGAAAATCTGTAGTGGATTGAGGGTGATATGTTTTGTTCACCTTCAATTTCGAAGTCCTTATTCTCCATGGGGTAGTTGATCATATTTTCACTCATCGTGAAAAAATTTCAAGATATTCGTTTAATAATTGTAGAAAAATTCCACAATTTCTTGATGGAATAATCTTGGAATTGTGTCGATTTAGATTAACCTGGTGAGATTATGATTTGTGATGATAAGCATATACAATTTATAAACTATTTATTGATGAATTTTGACTATGCTGAATTTTACATGAGTAATAATGGATGATGTTACATCTAATGATTTTTCCCATAATTATGTTAGAAGGTTGATACAGACCATCAATGGATATTTGTCCTTGATTTTGGCTAGGAAGTGATACTTAGACCTCATACAAACTTGTGGAGGTCAAATAGACATGGATGAATTTGAAAAAATATTCTAGATTCACTTAGATAATTGTTTTTTAGGAGGAACCATGTATCCTACCCTATTATATTATGTAAGTATTACTGGGATACCATATGAGGTTCACCACCATGTGTGAAAGACCTATAATTCATAAACCTCATATGAATAACAATTAATTAAAAATTGGTTCAAGATACTCACGTATTACATAATTAATTAAACCATTCCAAAAGTTAATAAAAAAAGATACATAATCCAGGGTGGACCCTTGTGAACTAGCTTTATAACCGAGGCCAATGTTAGAGTCTTGATCACTAATGAGTTTCTCGATTACATAGACCATCCTAGGATTTTGTGTTTTGTAACCCACGAGACTATATTTCATGTATGGATTATATTTGCGAATGTATATCCCATGATACCCATATACAAAGCCTAATTACCTAACTATTATTCTAAATCATGTTATACCATTTTTGATAATGACCACATGTTTATATTTTTCATGGTTGATTTCTCACATACACATTATTTATGTAACCATCATATTCTATTTCATGTTTCATGTATTTTGATGCCATTCAAACCATTTCATGGTACTCAAGATAGGTGGAAAATCCAAATATAAAAATCCTTTTTAGGATGAGTGTGCATGACTTGTGACGTTAATGATGATAGAACCGTTCCTAAAAAAGGGGAAAGATGGCCTTGATGTAAGACTTAGTAAAATGGAAATAGGTAAATCCTCATCTTGTGTATGTTGAGTTACATGTTCATTTGATTCTTTGTGGATGATTTGAAATACGCTAACACATTGTCTAGTGGATGGTGAGAAACATGTTATCTCAATGATTTGTGAATGAGGATTACCATGTTCTCTTGATGTCATTCCATTTATTCTATTATGTAGTTATTGATCACATACAATGTCATTATGATTTATCCTTATGTAAAAGAGAATAATAATCTATATCTAGTTTTCATATTATATTAGTACGTATATGACTAATTGGAACATGGAAAATTGTTACTTATTTTTAAATTAGTGATTATTTTTCATGTTTTCATAGTTATGATTCTCTTATTAAATTTCTGGTGAGATTATCACATACACATAGACAACATTTACCAGTTGGTTACTATACTATCTTGGTTTTTTCCTACTTTGTTTTACTCACACCCTAGTCTGGAAACCATGTCACATAGGTAACTAATATCAATCACTTGTTAAATGTATAGTTTGTCATTAGGATTGGTTTTGTCCATTGTGTGGGGTGACTAGAAATGAGTTTGGAGAATAGGATGAGGTGAGGATTTAAGTAGTTTTTGGAAACTCTTTGTACTATTTATTATTTAGTATCTTATGTACATGATCGAAAGAATGGGTGATCAGTGTCCGGTATTCCAGTTTGAGACTATTTTTATGCACTTATTTTTTCTAGGTTATGTTTTCATTACTATCTAGGTACTGTGAGTTTTTATTATTACCTTTTTTTATTACCTAATATTTTTCACACTAATGGTGGGTATAGTCCCCCCACGATTCACTATATAACTTCACTTCTACTCAGTAGCCACTGGTGTATGGGGATTTGTTTTTAAGTTCATGTGTCATTTTGTATCGAAATATGTGATTTGATTACCAGTGTTTCATAGATTAATCCTATACGGGATGGATTAGACCATTAGGATACCTTTATGTGTGTATGTTGTATTATTTGTTTTAATATATAAATGTACTATTATAAATTATAAATTATATTATTAATATTTAAATTTTATTACTGTAATATTAAGAATAAGAATACGAATAAGAATAATTATTATTGTAATATCCCACAAACTAATTTTCCATTTTGGGGGATTTTATATAAAATACTAAGGTTAAATTATGACTCTTGTGATATATGACCTATGATTCATTTGGTGTTTTGATAAGTGTAAAATATATATAGAGGTGGGGTGGGGCATATGTGATAGGTGCACTGGGGTGGTCTCTACATAATATAGCTCATGGAGTGCATTTTAATGGGGGAAGTGGTGGGTAAAACGCAATGATTTGTGGTCTTCAATTTAATGTGATGAATTTGTAATTTGAAAACCTCTATAATAGATGTGTCTTTCTTTATAATAAATTTAAATTCACTCCAGGTTTGTGATAAGCTTGTGAGATAACGAGGAACAATTTACGATATGAGTATCTACCTATGTATAACTACCCACTTGGGATTGTTGTGGAATACACAAAATTAGTCTAGGTGAAAATGGAATTTAGGTATTTTTAGACAAAACTATTTCTCTGGGATTTAGTAAATATAGAATATAATCCATATCTGGGATCTTATTAGTGATAGAAAATACCTAAAGTGGTGAATGGTTTTGTAAAATTGATATTTTAGGTATTCAAATTTGGTTTTAATTTTTTATGTCTCCTCAATAATTATTTTAATGATACCATATATTTAATATTAAAAGGTTCAAAATTAGTATTTTTGGACCTCCAAAACATATGCATCAATTTAATAAATTCCTACCCATTAATTGAGATTCTCTTACTTATGAAATTACTTCATATAACTATTGTATAGATACTTCTAAAACCTTTCAAACCATCCAAAAGAGTTGTTTTCTAAATTCTTTAATTAAGGAAAGTCTACAATATATTAATTTTAATAGGACTATGGAAATTATAATTATTTTATCTTATTTAAAAATTCATAAAATATGTATATGAAAATTTAATATTGATTTCCTGATCTTAATTATATTTCCCCTTCGTATTATAACTAGATTATTTTTATTGACATCAATAATGTTCTCCACCCATGTGAAAAATGTTTCATCAATTTCATTAAGACTACTTCTCTTTAGTTTTTATGTTTTATTGAACAAGGTTTATTCTTTAAAGCTATACTGTAATGTGTTTATTACACACATTTTATTTGTAAAATACATGGAAGGTTGACCATAGAGAGTGATAGTTCTGTTATTTCACTCCATAGAGTTAGCACTCGACTCAATATCTTGGTTACATACCTAAATAATAGGTATTAAAACCACGCAATAATCATACATTCACAAAATATGAATAATGGGAGATTAACCAAATTCACATTAAAAGTGAACAATGCAAAAATATAGCTCTAGGAATATTGAATTATTGTTTAACATGGTTTAATCATGGGTTATTATGGAAGATAATTTAATATTTTATGATTGATATTGAATATTTTTAAGGCTTCCATAAGGTCCTAAAGAAAGTAAATGTTTACCAATCATGATATGGACACCATGCAATATGATTATAACCAACATTAATTCTATGTACGATCTATCAATAAACATATTCCTAATTTTGGGGAGTTGAATGATCAGTGGAAAACAGAGGAGGTTATAGAAATATGTGAAACATTGATCATGGAACAACATCACCATAGGTGTTTTTGAGATGGGGATATAATTGAATAGTTGTTGAACATTGTTGTTAATGAAAGGAGGGATAAAAATAAATTATCATCTCTTATAGATAATGATGAAAAATAAAATGATGATGTGATAATTTTTCATATCTTGGATGATTACATTACAAATCAATTAAACGATGATATCCAGGGTTAGAATATGGTGGACCTGGTTAATTTCGTCACACTTTTTGAAACAGATACGAAGAATGATTTTCATATCAGAATTCTAATATGGGATAATGTTAATTAAAATTTTTCTTCTCTACTAACTAAAGTGTTAAACATGTCCTAATGGATAAAACCACATGTTATAATTTTTTAGAACATGTCGCACCATGATCTTTTTTAGGCTGCTAGAGAATTATTTATTAATGAATTTATTCAACATGGAAATATTCAATAAATAATTAATCTTATTTCCGTTACTGATTATACAATGAACATTAAATAATTAATATAAAATGTAGTTTTTAAAATTTTCCAAAAATGAATTAAATGATTGGGTCCCAATGATTATAAACAACTTCTAACATGATTTTGTGTCAATTTCTTGGAGATTTCTCTATATAACGTAATATAGCTCCATACATCGCAAGAGTAGAAATATTTGGGAACTATAAGATTTTTATAGAATATTTTTTCTAATATAGTATGGTTGAATCTAGTGGTGTGGAAATTTGTTAATTAATGTATAGATTTTTTTATTGAAATCATAGTATTGTTTGGGTGTTTTCTCTAAATGAGTTTGATCAGACTTTTGATTTATGAAATTTTATTCAGTGAATGAACCCTTATTCTAGGTTTTCCAAATTATTGTCTGACAATAATTCCTTTAGTTGTGGAATGATAAATGTGTATCCAAACCTGATTTATGAATGATCTCATCGAATTGATGGTATTACAATTAAGTGTTTCATCATGATATTTTCATGTGTTTTGGTGAATAGAACCCTAGAGGTGGTGGTGATGAAATTTCCATAATTTAATGTATATGGTCATAAGCAGCAAGCAATGTGATAATATTGGGATCTCAGTTGAAATAATTAGGGATATCAATGTATAATAGAGGGGTCAAAACTAATTATTTATTGATGTAAAGATTATCACTTGATAACTTTTTAATATGGGTTTTAAATTTTTTATTAAAAGGGAGAGGGTTTAGTAATTTTTTAAAAGGATTGGAGAACCAGGAACCCCATTCAGCCCAATTTGTATATATATTATAATTATTATAATACAATAATTTTTATTTATATTTATTTATATCAATATTCCTCAAAAATTTCTGTTAATTTTTTATTGATATAAAACATTATAAATTTTTGAGAAATAATATATTTATCAGTATTGAATTGTTCTATTTTTTATTATTTATTATTACACTCTTACGTTTTCAATTAATTTATTTTAAAAAACAAAATATTTATAAGATTTTAATTACACATTTTTTATCAATATTCATTGACATTATTATTATTTTATTAATGTGTCAAAAAATTAAATATCAATTATATTATTTGTAATTAATTAAAAATAGGTTATTATGGTATTATTATAATTAATAGAAATATAGATAATATTTTATGTATAATAATTTTAATATAAAAATTGTATTTTAATGAATTTTTACTAATTTATAATTATATTTTTGTTAATAGACTTTTTTGGATTATTGAATAATTACAATAATAATAATTTAGATAATATATACTACTAATATTAATTGTGAATATTGAATTCAAAATATTGTTATTAATAATAATTACTAATTAATTTAAGATGATTATAAATTATATTAATAATAATAATTATTATCCATATTATATATAATAAACTATTTATTGAATTTTAATAATATATATTTAAATAAAAATATTATTAATATATAATTATAAATTTAACAATATTCTTTATTATGCATAATATGGAAAATATTACCATGTATTAATATGAATATAAAATAATAAATATTAGTATTACTTATGTAGTTATTAATATTAATGTTTTATATTTATTGAAAATTATTTGTATGAATTTACAATTCTATCAATTAATTGATTTGTGTCAAATTATGTAACATATTAACATGTTTATAAATTCTGTATAAATAATGATTTGTAAAACATACAACATGTATCATAAATCTAATCAAAGTCTATTTCCTGGATGCTCCTCTATGCCACAGCCAATTGTATATATGATTTTTCCATGTTGTGTTGGACAATGTCTCGACTATGACATATAATACTACTATATATAATCCCTAGAACCATCCCATACATCATCATGTGTGGAAAGTTGTGGATGTACTATCATTCTTCATGATCCATGTTCTGCATCTAAGGATAGTGGCTGATAGCAGGAACTCTTGCCAACATATGGATAATATGGTTGTTGTGCTATAGATTTTTATGAATCAGATGCTTATAAAGTATGCAACATAGACCATTCAACCTCTATCTATGTAAAAAAATATTAAGTTCTAACAGGATATGTCTTTGCCTATTTTTTTGGTTATGGTTGTGGATCATAAAAAATAATTATTGGAGGAGCATATGGATTGTCATGATGAACACATACCTCGTGTGTTAAATCTATATACATAATGGATTCATCACCCCATGAACATCTATATCAGGATCAGCAAACTAAACATCATGTGGTGCATTAAATAAAAAAATTATAAATATTTTATATGGGAGGAACTAACTAATTCACAACTCTATGGAAATATTATTGGTCATATGTGCCCCCCTCTACAAGATCATGGTTATAAAGAAGATGGGTGATACGAGCATCCTATGAAAAAATGTTGTTAAGAAATGTAAATTAAAAATCTATTCAACAGTGGATGGAATAATGATTAGTAGATTATGGGATCCCCGTATGTATAGTAGAATAAATTTGAGTGGGGATATGATGTACCAAGCATCATAATTCATCCAATCAAATAAATGTATAGATACTATGTATGCCCCTCATTATCGAGACTCATGTCATCTGTCCACTGGTCTATATTTCCTTCATGATACATATTGTAATCAAAGTCTATATTCCATTAAATCATCAATAAATTAAGAGAATACAACTGATTAGGTGGTGTAGGAATGGGAAGATAGAATCTAAACTACCTCATAACCCTATCAGTCTGACACAACTAAATGATATTAAAATGAATCTAACAAACGATGAAGCAGCTTCCATCCAACATCATCGTATAATATGATCGAAGAATCTGGATAATATCCATAGTTTATGGCATCCATGAAATCTAAAAAAATTGAATAATCAATTCATAAATGAAGACAATTATAGTGTAGAATAAACATTTAATTTTATAAAGAAACACCACTCACATTATTTGGATGAAGATTGTCCAACATAATTGAGTAAACATGCAAAACATATCTATATGTATCTGAATGTCCATGTAACTAACATCACATGTAGATAAAATTGCGTTGTTATATTTCATAATATAAAGTTATATATATTATTTAGACATTATAAGGAAGTAATAACATACCATCATACAAGTAGAGAATCTACTTCAATATCCCTATGAAATATCACATGAGTATGCGGATTTAAGAGAGTGATGTTCTCCCACATCAACATTTATATAATAATGTCACATCTAGGGATATTCATATTGTCTATGTGGCATGAACTACATAGCTCTCTATATTTATATGCATGATAAGAAGACATCAAGCTATACCGACCTTCATACTCAGTGTCCTCTACCAAAAAAATACATAAAATGTAAAAATGTTGTAGATTGATCAATGTATATTGTGTCACCAATAAGACTCAATATTTAAGTATGTTCAAATCTCAACATGGTAATCTCATTTTCATAATATTCTAGATGAGTGAAGTGCTGGTCTATCCATGGCCTACATATTCTACAACCAACATCAGACCAGACATGATCATGGACCTCAATGCCAAGTAATTTGGGAACCAATTCAAACAAATATTCTCATACTCGGCCTATCATAGATTCATTGTCGATGGGGAGGCCTAACATTATGGACACATGCTGGAGTGTAATATTCATCTCCCCATCTATAAAATGGAAGGTATGTGTCTCCAGTATTCATCACTCAACGATCCCATCAGTGAAATGATTATAGATAAATTTGAAGTCACACATTAATATTCCATAGAAGAAACCATGAAGAAGATGAGTGGAGATAGAGGGCGGTGATGTAGCGTGATGAAAATGATGAGATCATTATACACTCAAAGTAGGCAGTGGATGTCCCTCTAAAACCATCCACAAAAAAAAATACAATCTTTGAATATGAACAATGATGGACCTATTTTCTATACTTTTAAAATCATTACTAATTTTTTATATTTAATACATTATAATTTGATTTAAAATTTTAAATGAACTAAAATAGGTAAAATGTGGTAGGTAATTATCATGTTTAATTCGTCATTTTAATGAATATGTGGTAAAAATTCATGTGACTAATGTTGTAGGTTCAATATATCAATTTATTTTCTACTGATCTCCAATAACATTTAATTTATTCAAAATATTTTTATATAAGTCATCTGTGGTGGAAATCCCTCATAGAACATGTGGTAGCATGATATATTCATTTTTTTGTGTTATGTTTTTAATATTTAATGTATCTAAAATTTAATTTTAATTGATTCTAGAAATTAAAAAAACCAGAGTTGAAACATGTTAGAAATAGAGGAATATAGGAATAAAAGGATTCATTAATCAAACATATTCATACTAATAAAATATAGACATTGATGATAAAATAAAAAAACTCATTCATGGATGATGGGAATTAGAGATATGTCCTACAACTTGGGGACATCTATTATGATTGTTCACTTCTATGTAAAATTGTTCCATCACAGTCCTCCTCCCTGTTGTTGAGGCCATGACATCTCATTTATGATTTGAGTAAACTTTGGTCTTCCTAGCATTCATACCCTAGGAATATGAAGAAAATAACAGGAAAATGAATGAAATGAAAAGAATAATAAATGAAAAAAAACCAATTACGAAAACTTGAAATATCAAGGATGACAGTCAGCTGATCTACTTGCAAGGTGATATATTGGAAGTCCCAAATATGAATCCATGTTGTACTATAATATATTACCAATGTGTGCCTGTGATACAGTAGGTCCACATAAGTATCCCATTAAATTTTTACCAATTAAAAAGTTGATACACCATGTACATAGGGAGATATCATTAGCTGGATGGTTCCACAATCACAGTTCCATTTATCCAACATGACCACAAGCAGTCGACCACTATTGCATGTAACCCATTCGTAGAACAATCTTACCTAAAACTTGATCTATACTCAATAAAATGTTAGAACATATAATATTGATGCGTTATGTAGTATATGATCAATGGGACATTAGAAATGATGAGTTAAATGTATTCTATTTTTTTTCCTCTTATAGGCCTGTTGGGACTGTTCAATAATGATCATCACACATCTATAAAATTTCTTATTTAATAACCATATGATCAGATGTTTTTATAGTCCCTTGAAGATCCCATTTATCGAATCCACTATATTAGTGGCCATATGGACAGATCTTCTACCACCATCATATATTAATGACCATTTATACCTTGAAATCGGCATCATAAAAGTAGACACATCTCTATTAGCCATATGACTTTCATCACGTAGTTGATCAAACGTACTATTTTGTGGATGATAACCTAAAACCATAAGAGAGTAATGTAATTAAAATGATATTATATTTTTATTCAAAAAAATTGTGTTTTGAAAAATATACCCAACATGATGATTTCCTTATTTATTCCCTCATCTCTAAAATGGATACTCATATCACATAAAATATCACTAATGAAATGCTGATGATAAGAATCTAATTATATCCATGACGCACTACCACTAGTTAAAACCATTATAATCACTCCATGATGGTATTATATCTGAAAAAATTCCTATTTTTGTGTGACATGAATGTGTATACATTCCAAAAAACATATCGAAGACTCGAAATTCCATTTTTAACTTTAGCAAATGAAAGTGGTAGAAAAGAATGATTACCATCCCGTGTGGCTGAAATAAGTAGTATACCTGAATAATTTTCAAAAAGTAAATTTCCATCAACCTGAATTAATTGTTTATTATAGGTAAAATAAGAGATACATGGCCTGAACGCCCAAAAAACTATTTTACATCACCTTGAAATTATCATATCATTGATTGGGGTGACATACTGAAAAGTTTCAAAATGATAAATAATACTATTTTAGAGAGAATAATTATATATGTTGTTCCAACACTGAATATGATTCATACCAATCATTATGAAATTTTACAATTTCCTTCGGTTTTTCACTACACGAATTGTCGTACCATATCTTATAGTTAAAAAACTGTTGTATTAATTCCCTAACAAGGGGAAAAGGACTGTTTTGACATGGACATATCTTCTCTACAAGAACAATTGATATAAAATCTACATCAAGTGAAATGTTATCCTATGACAACTTCAGATATACATATGTACGTTTTCCTTTAATTTGGTTATTTTCTATCATGAATGAAATTTATCATATATGGACCTCATTCAGAATTAACATTCTGGCTCAAATTTGTCACATCAAATGAGATATTTTACATTCTTTGACTCATCTACCAAATATGTGAAATGTCATTCTATGTGGTATTTTTTTATCCCATTTTCATGGAAATAATAATTTAAAACTATTGAATGATATAGATGGTTCTATCAGTTAATGGATATTTGTTCCCTATAATTCAAGTGAATTCAATAGCTATTGTAATGAAATACCAGTCAAAATGTTTTCCCACGACATTACTTCAACTATGAAAGATAATAATGATGGATGATTAAAAGTAACTAGCGGAATCCAATCAATCCTAAAAACCTCAAAAGGTTCATTCCCCACACCACCCTCATGAACATCATCCCCCAATATCATGGTAATTTCAACCTAATAAGATAAATTATCATTTATCATATTAGGTGTACACATAAAGATGTCACCTGTATTTCATTCCAAATTATTATTGTTTTCATCATAATTGTTTTCTATAACATGAGTTATATGGTCATGTAATGAATGAGAGTGTGTAAGAAGACCAACTTATATAGAGATTAAAAAACATGATTCTATAGTAGTGGTTTTCAGAACATAAATATCATAAATCACCACATATAATTCCATTAGACCATTACTGCACTATTTCCTAAACAAAAATTATGAATCCATATAATCCTCATAATAAACAATGGGATATTTCGCGATCCATAAATGTTGTAGATTTTGAAGATGTCAATATTTTATTGAAGTACCTGATTGATCAGATGCCTGTTTAAATAAATATGAATCCTCTTGTGAAATTCATCTAATGTATCACAATCATGATGATATTCCACTACTCCAGGTGGAAAACTGTAGCTAAAACCATGCTTGGTATAAATTACCTCACTATTTCAATATTATTTCGTAGACATTATTAAATTTAAAATAATAATAAATAAAATATTATATACTACATCATGACATTTTTAAATTAATTTAATTGGTTTTGATTTTATAATTAACTTGATGTTGATACTTTTTCTATTGATTTGATTATAATTAATAGATAAACCAACAAAAAACTATGGGGGCTCCTTCCACATCTATTATCTAATATTTCATGTACCATCAGTCTCTTATCAAACATCATGTAAAAATACATCTACCAATGGAAACTGTTCTTGTCGAACACCCTTTTTTTACAACAATACTCATATGAATGTGAAGGAGTCTAGGGGTTTTAGATACATAAATTCTCTTCTTAGGACATGCTGATACTTACATAATTAGATAGTTGGATGACACCGAGGTCATCTGGGAGAAAAAAATGATATTATTATAGATTATATTACTGAAAAAAAGACATGCATTTGCAATCATACATTGGTAGACATCTCAAGAACATAAAATTATTATACTTTAAATAATCAGAAAAGAAAAAAAACCATATGAAATTTCAATCATTCATTATAAGGTAATTTAATGTTTAGTAAACATTAAATATTTATAATATTATCTTTTGAGAAAATTATAATGTTTTAAATATTTCTGATTTACATACTATATTTAACAAATAATATATAAATATATACATATATTTATATTCAGGATATCATGAAGAATTTTAAATATTACATGAGACCAAATATAACTAAAATCCTGATCATGTTAAATAACCTTAGTGTTGAAGTATTTTGACAGTGATATTATTACCAAAGAAAATTTAATAACTTATTTTATCTTTTTAAACCACATCATAAACTGTTTTAGAAATTTTAATTACATAAAAATGAATAATAATGAATTTATCATGTGACTTATTATATGGATTAGTTTATCATTATTTAATAAACTAATGAAAATCTATGGGTGAACTCCAAGACTCTCCATTATCAGATATTTTAGAAACTATCAGTCCACATTCATACAACATTGCATCTTTTCAAACACCTATTTTCGAATGACTCCTGTCGAATTCCTTTTTATTACAAAGTTACTCAAATTGAAGTGATGGGGTCCAGCAGTATAAAATACATAACATTTTTATTCAGAAAAATATGTCCATGCATACATTAAGTGGGATGACTCGTAGGTCATTAACATGAAAAATAAAAAAAAATATTAAAAATTATATAACCATATACACAAAAAAGACATGTAATTTCAATTATGCACTGGTCGGTCATCTCAAGATCATTCATCACAAAATAAAAACCTTTTTTTATACTTATTATGTTCAACATATTCTATATCTTTACATATAACTAGATGTGACAAATAATAAATATGAACAACTTTTTCCCCAAATTTTAACATTTGAATGTGTGTATGTATATATATGTCTAATGAGAACATTTATTAAATTTAGCTAATATAAGTTCTATAATTTACAATTATATAAGAACCATTAAAATACTCCAAACTTATGTTATTTTCACTTTTATAAAATTGCATATCGATATTTATTATTTTATTTTCATTATTTTATTTTCCAAAATATAAGTAATTACATTTTATACTTTATTACATGGAAGAATAATTATTTATAACTAATATAATTAAAATTATTTATTAAAAATAATTATTTATAGTAAAGAAATGAATATGATGTATACTTTTATAATAAGAATTATAATACTATTAACTATTGTTATTTTCAATTTTATAAATTTACATATGTATATATTTTTTTCATGTTTCAACATTCCAAAATTTAAGTAATTATATTTCATACTTTATTATATGAATTAATAAATATTTTTATTTAATATAATTTAATAAATTTATTTATAGTAAACTTTTTATACTATTAATAATATTACTAATATTTTTATATATATATTTAAATATTATACTTAATATAAATAATATATTTTTAATAATATATTTTAATAATATACTTTTAATAAGATATTTTTCTAATTACAGATGTGTATAAAATGTTATTATTTAAATTTATGTTACATTAAATATAACATATTTTATACACATGTAAATATATTTGAATCCAATTTCTCATAATTTAACTTAAAAATATATACATTTTTTAAAATAATATTGTTTACCTAAATATAAAAATCCTTTTATACATAAAACATCAGTTATATAAACACCATATTTCAATTTATAAAACATTTGTTATAAATTATATCATACAATAAACAATAACCCATTCATTAATTAAACCCTAAAACTTAAATTAATTTACACATCCATACATTGGTGAATCCATATATATTTGATAAATAAATCATACAGACATTAAAAATAAAATCAGTTAGATAATTAAAATTCTAATGAAAAATTTTAACATCAGAAAATTCATTAATATATTTTGAGAAATAATTATAGGAGTGATTCAAAGTAAAATACTGAGGGGGTGAATGAAATTCATGTGGGGCCCCGCATTATATAGAAATTAGGTCGACAAGAGGTTTGATCCCTGTTCATTCCTCTTTTAGAATTATACGAAGGATTTTTCAACAATGTATGTGCTTCTCTCTTATAATGGAGAAGTGTTAATGGGGTTCACGCTTCTCGAGACCCTTTTTTTGAAAAATAATGAGTAAAATTTTCATTTTTGAAAAATATTTTTAAAACTCCTATTAAAAATTACTTACACCCTATGTGTGGGGTGTCGATGAACTATGTATGGGGAAATGGGACATGGGTTTCTTCTTAAGGGGTGGTGGTGGGGAAAGACTAGTGAATTCCTCGGGTGGTGGAGCTGACCAATGATTACGGTGAGAGGATATGAAGACACCATGATGTCAGATGTTGTTGAAACCACCTACTACTAGGGAAAAGAATGTGATGATCTCAGTAAAACACATTTATATTTGATATCTTTGGAAACAAATTGAAATTTTTTCATGTTGGCTAACAAAAATAGTAATGTGGACCATGGGTGGTTTTCAATCCTCTGATGTGATGACCATGGCTGGTAATCTTTGGTGATGTGCATGAAGGAATGTGTTTCTTCACAATCAATGTTAGGATGATCATAGTGTCTTTCTAGAAAGTGGGGATGGATTCAATAGTGTTATGGTTGTGTGGATACTACGAGCACCATAGGACAAGTGTATTAAATTATTGGTTCTTATAGTGACTATTATAGTGTTAGTGTTGATAGTGACCTTTTCCTTAAGTATAAAATATATATAAGTGAAAAATATCATTTTGGATGGGAATATCAACCAAAGAGTCAGGTTCACAGTAAGATACATTACTCATTTAAGAAAATGATGTGGTTGTCAATCTAAATTTTAGAGCTGACTACTTTTTTTATAAAAAAATGATCTATTTTAATTTGAGGGACAGAAATACCATTTACTCCACCTATAAGGCTATTATAAAAACAAACCACATAAAAATTAGAAAAAATATATAGTAACATATTATTTAAAATAATTATACGTGTTAATATTAAGTAAAATAATATATAATAATATTAATTAGACTAAATGTATAACAAATATTAAAATTTAGTTATATGTTTATAAATATACAATAACTACATATTATTTTATTAAATATTATCAACTTTGATAATTATTCCCTATAAAATAAATATATAATAATTACCAATTATTTTTACAAAAATTTATATATCTCTTATTTATATATTCATTTCAATAAAAAAAATTTCATTGTGAAATTTTTGTGAAATTTTTATTTTTTGAAAACTATTTTTCCATACTTTTTTATTAATAAAAAAGTTTCACCATAAATTGTACTTCAAAAAATTCAATTTATATTTATATTATTAAATATATTGTATATGGAAATATATATTGGAATTTTTAACAGAAATTCGATATAGAAATGTAATCTAAATTTTTCTTGTGAAAATGTGAAACACAAAATTACAATGAAAATGTGTCTGGATATTTGTTTATACATACTTATAATTTCTACTGTAAAATCATCAATATAAAATTTTCATTTAGTATTTTCAGGTATATTTTTTTTTCATGTGACTTTTAGTATTCATTGAAAACATTCATCTTACGATGAAATTTTATTGATAATTTCTATAAAAAATTTTAGTCTAAATTTAAAATGAAATCATATACTAGAAAATATACATTGAAATTTTACACTATATATTTTAATGTAAATATTCATAATAATTTTTCAATGGAAATTTTCATTAAATTTTTTTAGTGTAAATTCTAAATGTAAATTTATTGTGAAATTTTATTTATTATTTATGTATTAAAATATATTAAATTTAATTTAAAGTGAAAGTTTGAAATCCAATTTTTCCATTTAATGTTTTCACTGAAAAATTCTATTGGAAGCTTAACTAAAAATTTTCTTGTTATTTTTGAACCGGAAACTTCCCTAGGATGTATACAATGAAATGTTTTTGTGGAGGTTTGTACTGGAAATTTCATGTAGAAGTTTTCACTGAAAATTTTTATAGGAGATTTCTGATTCAAAGTTTCCTCACAAAACAACATTGTATTATTATTGTTAATATATTTTAACAAAAAATATAAAAATATTTTTATTATATAGTTTCAATAATCAATTATTTATTTAATTATAAAGAAAATTTATATTGAAATACCCAAACAATTAGTTTTCCTAATTTTGAAAAAATATTTTTAATGGAAATATGCACTAAAAGTTCTTAATTAAATTTTTTAATTTATTTATTTTATTATAAAATTATATTTTTATATATGTATTAATATATTTTCACTAAACATTTAAATAAATTTTTGTTTTAGAGTCATTGTAATCAAATTTGTTGTATAATATTTTAGTATAAATTTTTTTTGTAAATATTGTGGGTATATTTCTACTAAAAACTATAAATCTTCAGTATGAATTATCATTAGAATTTTTAAATGGATTGATTTGACATTCCTGTGTAAACATTAACTTGTAATTATATTGTATACTCATATTTGTAAATATGTATGTATTTATATATATATATATATATGCATTAATATTTTGAGCTATAAATTCACTCTTGAATGTTTTTAGTACATATTTATATCAGGGGTAATTTATAATTTAAATTTAAAACAGAAAATTCCTTTTGAAAAATTATATGGATCATTGTATATATATAATGAAAATTTTAATTGTCATCTTTCTCTTGAAATATTTTATTTAATAATGCAATAGATATTTGTTTTTTATTCATCTTTGAGTTTTTTCCATTGAAAATTTATATCATACATTGAAAATTTATTAGAAATTTTTAGTCCATAATTGAAATAATAATTTTAAATGGAAATTTATAGTGAAAAATAACATTGAAAATTTACACAAGAAATTTGAATAGAAATTAACATTAAACATTTCATATGGAAATTTTCACTAAATATTTCAAGTGTAAGATATGAATGGGAATTCATAGTGAAAATTAACAATTTTAATATATATATGAACATATATTCATTTAGATAAAAGTATAAATTTATAGCTCAATTTTCAAGTGGATGTTCACCCAAAAACATTCTAGTGAAAATTCAATGTGAAAATTTTCAGAGAAATTTTGAACTTGAAATTTACTTAGTGAATTCAATAGAATTATATTACAAAATTGAGCTTGGAATTCACGGGTTGTTAGTCCCTACCTAAGAATATATCAATCAGATAATGTTAGAAATCCAATTTCAATGGTGGGTTGGATTAGAAATAGAGTCATTGGTGGATTTAGGGTAAAACCAAAAGAGAAGGGTTAGTTCTATTGTTTATGATAATGGGGATGAATAAAAATTTTCAAGGAACCCTCGTCCTAGATGGTACTCTGAGAAAATCATAAATGGGTTGATGAATCATGTGCATGCGAACATGACTTGGGGGTGATAGCGATGGTGTAGAACTCTTGAACAATTTTTAGTGGAATGAGATGTGGGTTGGATACATGTATCATGGTGATTCCTACTAGCATGGGATATTTACATGTGCGATGACCTCATATAAACATTATAATTATAGGTATACATCATTGATGGGATCATTGAAAAATTCCAATAATGAATTAATGGTTCATAGATGATGAAGAGGAGGTGATGTTGAGTCTACAATGATGTCCTCACTATGGATTTCGATGGATGACACCAAGGAGATGTTGGGATTCAGATGCATAGGGTTCTTCCTGGGAGGTTGGTTTATAGTGGTGACATATAATTCTCCAGTATGGATTAATCCATATTTTTATAGGGGTTTCATCTATTTCAATGGGAAAATGAGGCTAGAATAAAAAATAGATCTTTATGCATCAATATTTTTGGGCCTGTAAATTCATTATTTCATGGTTTTTGTATGTATCTATTCCACATTTTTCTTATTGTATTATTTTTCAATGTTTTTACTTTTATAAATTTTGAGACTAAAAATTCTTAACTACTGATCCTTTCTAGAAATCCATTCTTTGTGTCATCGCCGATTAAAAAATAAATGAATGTAATCCTTTCACTAATGTTTGATATCTTTAATGATATTTTCACTCCCAGATGGGACTTAATCATTATATTCCTCAATAGTTGTTTCTTCACTGATGACATTACCAATGTTATTCATGTTATTCTACAATTCACTAAACCCTCAGTGACAAGTTATAGTACTCATAGTGGCTACTTCTTCTGATCGATGGGTAAGCCAAGGAGATCATCTCTACTATTTTATTTGATATTGTGTAGGGTTACACAATATATTGTAGAATCAACTTATGTTCTTCTCAAACCCCTCATTTTAATAAAGATAATATTCTTATCAATTTTTATTAAGATAGAATGTATCTTAGAAACCATCAAAGTATTTTCTATTACTATGATTTGGTATTTAAACAGGTTTTGGTGTACAATGGATGTGGTCTATCACGTGCCCAAAAATATATTTAATTGATTTCTTATAATTAAATCCTCATAAATCAATGAATACAATATCAAAATATTAAATAAGAATAGTATCCTCTCACAAATAATTTCATAATAATTTTTGAATATAAATTACCCTTGATTGATAATTAACTATTTATTAATAAATTTAATTTAACTTTTTTAAACTATTATTGGAATGAAGAATCCAAAACCTAATTCCTCTAGAAGTATCGACATGTTATAAAAGAATCTTGAAATATCATCATTGAGATTTATGGTTCTATTTTGGAGGAATAATATGTATTTTTCCATTCTCTATCGAATGCAACAAAAAACATTCTACTATTGATAAACACGGAATTTCTACATAAATATAAAGAGGGAGGAAGAATATCTCCACTTTTTCTATAGGGATTACATTATAGATTGTCATTTTGAAAAATGATTCTCTAAAACATTGATGATATAATTTAAAACAACATTTATAATTTGGTTTATATAATTAGTTATTTTAGGATGGCCCTTAACTAATTTTTTTTATTCCATATAACACCATGCCAAATTAGAAAATTAATATTATTATTATATTCTTTTATATGTGATAAAATGTAAATATTTAAATATTACTTCATAGAGAAATAAATATTTATTTAAAATATATTATAATATATAAATATATATTCATTTTGACCATTAACATGGCCCGCCAATACTTCTCATAATTTATCAAATATAAAATAATAAATTTTTTTCTTAATTAATATTTATTTAAATAAATAAATATCACTATATAATTTATCCATTAAATAAAAAAACGGTATATCATAAAAATAAGAATAAAAAATAATTTAATATTTCCATTACCAAATAAATAATTATTTCTTACCTTTTGAATGAATATTTTAAAAATTCCTCTTATATATATTCTCATATGGAAAAAATGATAATTTAATATTCAATTGATATATTATATTATTTCGAACATATAGTAGTAAAATATAGGTGATCATGAGAACATCAATAATTTGAAAACCCCACAATATGAATTGTTTATATGAAAACTATTAAATTCAAAAAATAATTATCATAGATTCAAGATAAAAATATATTGTGACCCTCTATGGATATTTATTATTACAATTAGGTGAAGTAGACTAAATTTCATGAATTTCATCTAGAAACATGTTAAGACATCAATAGTGAAAGGACATTAATTATTTAATGACAAAAACCTCTCGTAGATGCTAACTGTGCAATATAATCCATTAGTATCGATGTATAATCAATTAGGTTTCATAATTTGTTTTATAATCCGATATACATTATATATCATTCATTTATTCCTAAATTGAACATATTGATATGCGACAACTAACAGTTATTTATCTATAATCGCTTTCCTTTTACATTGTAAGAAATATAATATATTTTAATGGATATTTTCATAGAAATTGGAAAGGTTAACATGTGATTTTGGGAATTTGGTGCCACATGTTTTATATAAATAAAATTTTATTATATCACATGATCGTTTTTTTAAATAATGATAGTTCAATCAATTGGTATTCTGGGTGGGAAATATGAGACAATTATTAAATCCAAAACAAAGAATTTTTCATATTAATGTCATAGCCATTGTGTACACCGGGTTTCTGTTTTAAGATTAGTTATTGGGGAATAAAATTTTGATAATTTATTTAATTTATTGACTTGTTATTATTGGACAAGAACTAGCTTTTCCTCTATTTTAAAAATGTTATAGATTAACCCCATGGTTAGTTTCATAACCTTAGTGATTTTAGAGGACCATTAGATAGAGTATTTAGGGATGTCTATTGGATCATGGTTTAAAAAAACTATTGTTATGGGGTTTGAATTCACCATTGAAATCCATGAATCTCACGAAAAACATCAATGCATGATTTTTATTCACTAGGTATCGATCAAACATAGAGGTTGGAAATTTTCTTTATACTTGAGTAATACCCATTGTTATTATCTATTATTTAATGTAAATTTATTTATTGTCAAGCTTAATTAATTGTTCGATGATTTGATAACAAATTTGTGAATTTTCATCATATAATAATAAATTGACAGTGTTTTAAACCATTTATTATTCTCATAAAATCAATATTTTATCGATCAACGAATCAAGGAAAATCCAAAAAATGGATGATTCCCATTTCTCACACCTCAGACTTTTGTTTTTTCTCATGTATATCAATAAATGCCTTTCATCATTAATCTAGTTGACCAGTGGTTTGATAATACTTAGATAATAATCATTAGACATTTTATATTTGTTGTAACAGATCATTTTTTCAATTTTTAGTTTTTTTAAGGAACATGAGGTTATATTGCAATGATGATGAAATAATATTGGGGAATAGATTTTGTGTTTTCATTATACATGATGGAAAATCCTAAGTGTGGTGTGATACCAAGTGATTTTTAATTGGATAGGTGGAAGAATTAGGGAAATGGAAATGAATCCAGCTTAGTCAACCATATATCTAAGATCCATGGGTTTGACTTGGGATGGACCTACAGGTAGAGGTGGTGTGGGTGAGATGGGTACATCAACCAGGAAATTAAATAAAAATGAGTTACAAGGTGTGTTGTTTAAAAGAACACATTTTATGGGGATCCTAATTCAAAACAACTATGTATTCAAAAAAAATATTAAAATAACACACTATACAATCTGTCCAGAGTTAATTTGACTCGATGTAGATGACCTGATGTATACTATAGGAGAACATAGACACATGCATGGATGAAGTACCTAGAAATAGCCAGAGTCATTGGGAAAATCTATAGATCATGGACACAACTATTGTATATGGGTACACATATCATACATAAGCATTACCATAGTAAACATGAATGGTATAGAGTATATAGGCATGAGTCAGATGATATGAGAGTACTCGCTAAAGACAAGGTTCTCTTTGTAATTATTTTAAGAAAATTTTAGGGCCCTATTACCTTTGATATAGATGAGTAATATTAGGTTATGTTCCCATGGTCTATCCTTATGTAGGTATAGTTAGGAATCCCATCCTAACCATAGAATTATTGATACCCTATACATACTAGTGACAAATATAGTCATGTATCCCTCCATGTGTCATGGAATGTGTTTCTAAATCATTCTTCCATAGTTTGGTCCATGGTTCCAATTACTCACTTCCTGAGTGTGTGACCCCATACTAGTGGGATATTTTTTGTAGGGATTGGTATCCTCCCATATTATCTAGGTGTGATCCCCTATATGGGTATCGATAGCTTATATATTATAGTGTGTACTTATTCATGGAGATTACAAATAGGTATTCCCTATCAGATGAGCTACATCTGTTTTATAAAGATTCAAAGTGTGATTTCTTCCAAATGACTGTTACCATGAGGCCTCAATAAGAATCCTATGTTTGAAGTGTGTTTTTTACCATTATTTAGACATGTATCTATCATAATTATATAATTATTGATGTCATCCTTTATTATAATATGATTCTATCTCTCTTGATGAATTATTTTTAGTGACTATATGGTGTCCTACTAGGTATGTTTATCATCACCCCATGATGGTCTCTTCCCAGACCATTGTTTCATAAACATTTGAATGACCTTTCAATGGAATCCTATGTCGAGCCAAATTAAGTGGGCAATACTTTAATTTTATGAACTATAGTTAGTTCCGGGATTTTTATTTGATAGCCTTACACTCTTTACTAGTATGTTGGAATTTTTTATAGTTTTAGAGGGATTTTATTTTTTCCTTTCCACATTACAATAATTTTTTATACTATGATTTTTTTTAGTTTTAATCATGCAAATTTGAATGATTTTTATCCTTCAATTTTTTCATTATATTCATATTTGTATTTGAGTGTGTGTGTGTGTGTGTTGGATCTTTAAAAAACCTCCCATGATATTGATATGCTTATTTAGCACTTTTCTCTAACACTTAGCCTATTTTAGGTGGTCTAGGAAAGCCACACACATATTTACATTGGATAAGAGGTCCAAATTGTGTAATATCATGAAATGGTGGTATCAGATGAGACCATCCTTAGACCATAATTCTGAGATTTTTTTGTGATGTTTGGTTTGGGAACTAGGGTAGAATTTTTAATGAGCCCCATGTTCTGATCTCAGGCTACAAAACCAATATTTGGTGTGGTGGTTCGCATATATTTTCACAAGGATCTTAATATCCTTCTCGTTATCTTGGTACATATAGTCACTTGTTTTTAACAAATCATCGGTAAATGAGTTTTATAGAAATGAGTTGTGGATTCCATTTCTTTGTTGATTCTTCTACCTAGATATAATCGTTGATAGTGGTGCCTCATTAATTCTTCAAAATTCCTCGATGGTAAAAACTATCTAGGATTCCACTATATGATAATGATGATGATCCATCTTATTACGAGGAATCAATTCAAGGCCCTGTAAAGTCGGTGATACCTCTATGTGGTTTTTTCAGTAATTCCCCTCCATGGTGACCAGTAGGTTACATTGTAATTTCGGATTGATCTATATAGGATGAGGATGTTCAATGTGTTATAGAGATAGATACCTCTCAAGTATATATATGATCCAGAACCCCAGGTATAAGATGACTGGATCGAAGATGTTGGGTATGTTTTTTCCTTGTTAGGTCCCCTCCTGGTTAAATTGAGGTACTAGATGTGATTAATATCAATGGACCTATAGGCTGATGGTAAATTCTAATAAATAATATTTATTATAAGGTGAAAATATTTTAGATATAATTCAAGAACATCACATTATAGAAGTTATGCCTAGCGATTTTAGGAGTACTACGTATCATAGAAATAGTAATGCAATAGTAGGGAAGAATGATAGTTGTTGTGCATGCATCAAGGTTCACTAACATCACATTGAACTCTATGGATATCATAATTGATATATTTATTATAGAATATGACATTGGTTTTAGCCTCTAATGAGATATTTAGGCTAGTATGGAATCTATTTTGATTAGTTTTTCATTAGGGTAGTATATCTTACCTAAGTAGTGAGAGCTTTCTAGATGAGTAGACACAAAGAGTATGTGATAGTCATGGGATCTCCGGAGTTGAGACTTTTTAATCCCTTAGTGGATAGTAGTATCAAAGATCCTATTATGTGAGACATATCTGGATGTTGAATCTGGATAGAGGGCATGTAGTTGCAATATCTCATGTTGCTATTAGTCTATTCAGGGAGAGAAAATGGTACACTTTCAATGGGAGTGAATATATCATGTGTAATTTTATGAATTATTAAACGAAAAAGATTAAGACATTAAAAATTATTCCTAGAAAGATACGATTTCAATAAATGAGAGGTTTGAAGTGTGGTCGATGTGGTTTAATTTTAATTATAAGATATGTTTCCACCACCACACAATGTCGGTCCATGCTTGGGTTAGGGAGTATGTGGTAATGGACAATGGAAACTATTGATACTGGATGCTTATGACCTAGAGTCTCCTTGGATATTTCTAAGTATGATATGTGTCTAATATATATTATATATAGTATTTACAAACACAGGTTTGATCCAATATTTTCATTCCACATCCCTTGTTTTAGTTCTGGAGATTTCTAATAGAGCCTTTGGTAAAATTATTATTTTGGAAGACTCTAACCAAGGGATATTCCTGAATAAAACACTTCTACTGATGGTGTGACCTATCCCTAGGAGAATATATAATTTTTTTTTATATTTTTCAATAATATATGAGTTTTTATATTGTTATTCTACATATGGATTGGATAATCACAATTCATTGTAAAATTGAATTTTTTTGGTCGGGGATGTTGTTGATAGGATTTTAGGGGATGATGTTTTCATTTCTTTCTCAGAAGGAAGTAAAAACTTCATAGGATGGGTTGATAAAAATTTGGATTCAAAAAATTAATCATCATATGTATAGTATTACCCATTAATTATTAGATGTTATGATATTTTAGATAAATACAGTGGTGGAAAATTTTGAGGAAGTATCCCATTAATATATGTCATGATTACCTCCCCAATGATAGTTTTTTTAAAACAATATCGCATAGGTAATGCCCCAATATATATCATAGAATATAAAATGGCCCTCATAAACATTTGAGAACTAAATTTGTACTTAATGTATTTTTAGAGGAAGGGATTTGTTGGACCTAGTTTATCTTCTAGGCATCCCTAGTGTTGTTATTCAAGAAGTCAATTTGATCTTGATGTATATATGGATTTCCATCTCTAAAATCAATTTAATTTAAATAATAAATATAAAATTATGTGAACCAAATATTTTTTCATCCAACTTAAAGGGGTTATGTTTTTCTCCAAGATTTAACTCAGGTTAGGCTATCACTTTCTCCGAGTTCAAGAAAATGATATATTGAAGATGATAGTTCAATGTATACTTTGTCACTAAAAGGATAAGGTAAATACCATTGATGTAAAAAAATACGTAGTTGTTTACATGGAAAATACAAACCAAATCTTTCATACCAGCTTGAAATGGGTTTTGGTTGTCCTCATTAATGACATCCTTGTGTATTCAGCATCAGTGGTGGAGAAAAAAAACAATTAAATATGGTCATGGACATACTCCAACAGTTCAAGCATTATGTGAATCTCTAGAACTATTAACTCCAAATTTGATAGGTCCACTTCTTGGGGCAGAAAAACTTGGAAGAGGGTTTTGTAGTATACCAAATAAAGGTTGAGTTAGTGCATGATTGGGTTCCACCAATATCATTTCTTGTGGTTGGGAGATTCCATGGTTTGGTAGGAAAATAATATATATCCATTCCTGATTTCTCTTGTATTTCATTTACCTGGAATATTTTTACCCATAAAGGGATTATTTTTGAAATGCATAGGTTCCACTACACATTTCTGATATGTAGTGTTCTATAATGCCTCTATATATAGGCATGGGTTTATTCTCATATAGAATCATATTTTAATTTCTTATAGGAATGGGTAGGTGATACCCAGGGGAAAAAATATGATACCAAAAATCTAGATATTGTAGTAGTGGTCTTCACCTAAATGATGTGGCATCACTACATTCTGGGTAAATTTTTTATCATTCATTATCAAAATAAGAGACTCAAGTATATATTTTCATATATAGATCTTAAATTTAGACTGAATAGGTGGATTGAGTTCCTCTGATATAATGAATTATAGATAGTCGATAATACTATAATGGGGAACATGGGGGGAATATTCCCTCCATAAGTGATCATGTTCTCAGTAGATGAGAAATATTTCAGAGTAGTTGGGATCATTATAATTGTCCTTTGTGGATGAAGTTGGTTCATCATACCTCCAGTCCATTGTTGTTACCCATCTATTAATTTAGGGTATTTGGGAGTATTATATTAGATAAATAGATTGTGAGTCATTGCATGATTATATATTCATTAGGTATTATCTTCATGGATTTTTTGACGGAGGGGACACTACAGGAAAAAGACCTTTTTCTAGAGGGTTTTTTTGGAAATGGTGGTGGTTTAAACCGTTGTGATATGGTTCTACGACATTTTTTTGAAACCACCACTAATGTGTTTATCGAAAAACAATAAGTTTCAGTTTCCTATATTTACTGACATTTTATGGTAACTGTCATAGTTAGTGATTTTAGAAGTGGTATTAATGGTTTTAGCGGTAGTTTCCCCCAACGAAACTAGATTTTTTCTTCGTGGTGGTTATAACTGCTGTAAAAACAAATCCGTTTCATCTGTGAAAACCGCCACTAAATCCATTAAAACCATCATGATATAATAAAGGAATATGAAAACTAATTAACAGTGGTTTAAACCGCTACTAATGAAATATCAGTTTCACCGGGGGAAACCACCACAAAAACCATTAAAACCCACCGCGATATAATAAAAGAATATGAAAATTGTTTAGTGGCAGCTAAAACGGTTGATAAATTATTGTCTGTAGCGGTGGTTTTAACCGCCGCAGACAAAAAAAATACCAGAATTATATTGTATATTAAAACTACCACTAAATATATTATATTTATTTTTCAACAGTTAAAACCACTGCTAAAGCCATATATACAAAAAAAATGCAACTGATACTATAGGCCCATTACCAGTGCCCTAAAAAAACCCATTCCAATAGATATAACATATAACACATCATAACCACAACACATCGCATCCAACCCACATCAAAACCACCCCACATTGCAACCACCCTATATCACATCCACCACAGATCATAACCACTACACATCATAACCACCACGCATAATTTATTTTCAATAAGTATTTTTATAATAATTAATAAATTATTATTATGGGTATTCGCACAGAGAAAAAAATATTTCATGGGAATGCAATTTAACATTTTGAAATATATTCTAGGTCATTTTTATATGTGGTCAGGTTATACATACATTCATATAATGTTTTTTAGAAACCAAAACAATACACTAACTCAAAATAAGTCATAATTGGAAAACCATATTACTGTGGCCATATAAGAATAAATAACAAGAATAATTAAAAACCACCCAAATGTCAATATAAAGAAGAGAGGATGAAAGAATCTCAAACTTTAATGAATCTTTAAGGTGAAATGAATAAGAACCAATGATTAACCACCACTTATCTCAAGTGAATCACTATTTAATCCAATGAATAATATGAATCCATCAAAAACCATCCAAAAAATAGGATAATTACCACCATAATGAACTATTGAATATAATAGAAATATAATAATGGAGTAATGGGTAAAGATAGGGCTATCATGAATCAAATAACTTCAATATAAATGATATAATATGATCCAAGTGGTTTGGAAAACCAAGGTAGGTGACTGGGGAAGGTGATGATGAGTAAGGGTCAACCAAGAATTGAGGGGAAGTCTAAAATTCAAAACAAGGAGGTAATAAAACTCATACTTATAAGTGAATCAAACAAGACTCTACCAAAACATGCTTAATATCAAAAACCTATGTTGGGTGTTTGGTATAAGTGTTATCTAGAACCGTCATTGTCATTTTATATTTTTTCCCATTTAAAAATGGAATTCGGCATCCCACAAATCATAGAACATGTAGTAGTCTAAGCCATAGTTGTTCTTCTATATTGTTCCATGTATATAATCCATGACCTAGTTCCCATTTCCCAACCATTTTACCCTCACCATTCCCAAGAATAAAATTTTGTGAGTTTGGGTTTCCTATTTCGGACAGGTGGTCCTCCGATATTCCATGCCCACCCAAGGGCATATCAAGATTCTCATGGTGAATAGGAATAACAATAAGAAAATATTCATAACACCATGTCATCCCCAAGTCATGGTTATATATCCCATTTTACACAAGAGAACGCCCAACATAAAAATACCTCACTCATATCTAGATAATTCATTAAAGAAGCTGTGGAGGCCTTCAAGAGGCTAAAACACCACCTCAAATCTCAAAATCACCACAAAACACTCCCTAAACATCCCCATGACTTGATAATGCACAACAGGAAGCTTATAAAGTGTATGTAACATTACAATAATTCAATTTATATTGGTTTCCCTATTATTTCTCAATTATATGTCAGGGTGAGCATATTTTACACAAAATTATACAAACAATGTGTTGATTGATTCCTATTTTCATGGGATACATAATGATTCATTGGTTTCCTACATCAAAACCAACCAAAAAGCAGATATCAAATCCCCCACATTATCTTAGTGATAGAGATTCTTCATTCACATTGGTTTTCCATTCATATTGTTGGCATCAAGAAAAGTTCATTTCATTTTAAAAATCTATTTAAAATACATTAAACCTCATATATTAAGGTATTTTTCATTTTATCTTAATATATAGATTATTTTAGTCATTCTCACATGATGTTAAACAATGTGA
The DNA here is from genome assembly GCA_963277665.1 of Viscum album. Lineage (NCBI taxonomy): Eukaryota > Viridiplantae > Streptophyta > Magnoliopsida > Santalales > Viscaceae > Viscum > Viscum album. Next base: position 1,082,131,047 of record OY728136.1, on the reverse strand, counting down.
CACATGGATTATCTTGTAAGACTTGAAACTTCTTAGAGTAGTCTACCTAGTAAGACATGTCTTCCTCTATAAAATTTCTAAATCTACATAAGGATCCTTAGTATGTGGTTATTTATCCAAAAACCATTGTTATGTAAAAAATGACTTTTACCCAAGGAAAGAGCCTAAAATAAAAAGTGTTATTATATAAAAACTATGTGTGGATTGATTTATAATGTTTCAATATATGTAATGATGTTGGGATATCCTATAATATGACATGGTGAAAATTATAGTCACACTAGTTGTACACTAAAGGTGAGACCCTTCCACAATATCATCAATTTGTTTATTTATTTCTCACTTAATAGTTCCCATACATCTCATCCTTCACCTCCTATACAGAAGAAACTTTTTTGTAGAGGACCTTTTCCAAGAACTATGAATAGATTGATTCTTTTTACTATTGGAATATGTTTTTGATCATTCATCATTGGGTAAAAACCTAATAAACATATGAAAAATGAATCATAAAAAATGATTCATGACAAAAAATAATCAACATATATGGTGCATACCACACTGGAAAAATCAAGAAATAAAAGGAAACATCAAAAATCAATAAAATACAGAAAAGGAAACATGAGAAATCAAGAAAATGTTAGGTCATGAAAATATTTGGTGGAAACTATGTGCCACACATGATACATATACAAACCGACAGTTACCATATTTTTTCAACATATCAACAAAACAACTAATCATTATCTGATGATGAACAAATCTCATCACCCTATCCACCTCCATCGATACTTCCTACTACCACCAAAAATAACATTATATTGAAAATTAAATACTATAATAAATTTATATTTAAACATAAAACCAATAAATTTTTTAAAAATAAATGATTTTGAATATTTTTTTTGATTTATCTACTCACCACCAGTCAATGCAATACCACTGGGGGTAGATCCAGCTGTCTTCTAATATAAATCAATCAACGCTTTCTGCAAAGTAGATATCTGAGCCTCCTGGTCATGAACAATGTTTCGTAGAGAAACAATCACTCTCTGAGTGTCTCGGTGTATAGAATGACTAAAACCATGAGTTAATGTAGCTGCAATCCTAGGTGGCCTAACATAGACCTCCTATGTTACAGGTCCCGAACCCATCTTATGCACTCTACCAGGATGCTCCTTCCAAAGGACATTAGCAACCGGGTCATCCTGGGAGACTGAGTAGGATTGCGTAGGATTGTCATCCCACAGATATTTAATTATTAACTATAAATCAAATATAAATCATATTATAATCAATATATATTAACATATTAACAACTTATAATAAGTTGTTATAATGAAAAATGAGTTCATACCCCAACTTCATTGGCAGGATCATTAACATAACTTCCATCAGAATTTTGGTGAATATTAAACTGCACTTCTGTTTGGGATTATTTATACCCTAAACTCTGTGACTGCATTAAAAAAACATAAATAAAAAATTTAATATATTAAAAAAATAATATTTTCTTATAGATATTTAAAATAATGAAAATATTACCAAAGTAGACTGGATTCTAGAAAAACTCATCGACACCGCTGTGGGAGGGATGGCCTGCTTACCCCAGCATGATGCATACATTCTTGAAATATCTTGAAATAAATAAAATTCATTTTCATAGTAATTTATTCAATTCCATCTTATCTTTATATACAATTATAGATGTAAAATGAGATTATTATATTAATATATATTTAAATTCAATCTCATTCTCATCATGATGTCTGCCAACAAAAAATTTTCATTTCTCTTTGGGTACCCTATCAGGTACCTTATCATACATCTATTGGGAAGTCAAGGAGGAATCATTGACTTTCCCCACAATCTCCATTTAAATAAATTCCTTTTTTTAAAATTTTTCAATTTCCACTTTCGTGCTATCACATCAGCAACCGTAATGTGGAAAAACATTTGTACACAAAAAATTAATTTTGAAGATATTAATAACATGACATTAAATTACACCATAATATACTAAAATTACCATTATTTGTGAATAAAAAACATAATTTTTCAATCTTTTAGTCATATGCCTCCAATCATCATATAAAATAGGAAGGGAAATGGGCTCTGCGGCCAGCTGGCCTAAAATCTGGCCTTGTAATCCTACGACATCATCCGTAGAGACCCCATATGAATCAAATGGGACAACTATCTTCTCAACAGTTAGATTCCATACATATTATAGTTTTATATTCTTCTCCATAGTTTCATTGGTTCCATCTTTAATGAGAAAATTCTTAGTTTAAAAAAGTTCAATATATTTATTCATATTAAAATTTGTATCGATTATAGTCACCCTCTAGTATCCCCAAGATGAACTAGTAGTGGTGTGCCAATCCCCACTGTAGAGGCTCCTGAAGCAGGAGGCGAGGACTAAGCTGCTGAAGGGACACTCACAGAGGGTGTGAGAGATGGTGTGGGGGGAAGGCGGATAATGGATCCGATGTCGTAGGGAGGGAGACATATGGAACTTCATCTGAAGAAGTGGTTGATGAAATAGTATATCGCTTCCTCCGTGTCATTCCTCTCATTTAATAAAATAAAATTAAGTTCAGATCATATTCTTCTAAAACATTATACCGAAAAAAATAAAAAAGATAACAGATGCACAATACAAAAAACATGATATACATAAAAATGATAATGAAGGATTACCCAAATGAAATAAGTTGTTGCAAATTGATTTAATAACTGTGCATACAATCGTTTTCTCCTTCAATAATGTCAGTTTCCTACTCTATTACTTCATCCACTTCATTCATCGTTACAAGATTAATATTTTAAATATCATGGTGGACATAAAATTCTAATTATTCTTGTAGATGAGATTCAATATCATAGGTTAAATCTCCCACTTCATCACACATATCTTTCAAATATCTTTGTTTGACTTGAGAAACTACACTCCACCCTTAATACAAAACATCATTCACAAATTATGACATTTTTTCTTATGATGATAAAATATATGGATCATGCAGTTCTCTATCACCAACATCAATCAAGCGATAGATGTTCACATAAGTAAATTGCAAGGAATCTATTTTAACACCTCAAATAATATCAATGCATATAAATTTGAATAAGACAACTAAAAAATGCCCATGGAATATTACTTCAATAATATTGGTCATATTTCTATAGTATCCCACTTCAGAAAATAAAAATATACCACTACTTTGTGTTTTCAAAGCCTCTTCTTGATCAACTGTAAGAAATCTAAATCTATTCACGTTGTTAGCGTTGAACGTTCTAACTAGTTTTAAAGGACCTAGAGAAATAAACATAAAATATTCTGACAACTCTGATCAAGTATCAGTATTCATGATTTGTAAAAATAAATATACCTTATTATAATTACAAAATATATCTTTCAACATAATATTCATATTTATTGCAATATTTATAAACTTACATGTTGTGAAATCTATTATACAAGCTCTTTATTAACAACTTTTGATATAGCTTTCAAATTTAATGTTCAACCTCACATTCATCTCTTTTTTTTATCCTAAAATCATAAATAAATGGATCTGTAATTTCACTATTCATTAGCACATATCTATGTGCCTATAATAATTCCATTAATGTCACAGTAACATTTGAGGTCCTCCCAACTGATCTCCCAATTGCATGAAATATTTTATATTGCCCATGTATTTGAGGTTTATTTGATGTGTCGTCAACACGTCCAACTAAATTAAATATTTTCTCAATGTTATTTATTTATCTAAAACAAAAGGAAAGACACTCTTCTGCCAAATAGCCTTCAGAAATAGAGCCTTCTGGTTGAAAAATATTTCTCACATATGATTTCAAATGAGCAAGATATATGTTAAATAAAAAAACAAACATAATTAAGAATTTAATTAGGTCAAAAAAATTGTTTAGATAACTGACCAACATATAAATAAATTAACTATCAATTGGATACATCCATCAATAATGAATGGGGCCACCTAATTTAGCTTCCTCATCAAAATGCATAATTAAATGCATCGTGACCGTAAAAAATGACAGAGGAAATATCATATCCATTGCAAAAAGTGTCAATACAAACCTCTCCTAAAGGATCTCAAGATCAAATGGATGTAGATATTTTTCATATAGTTTCCTGAAAAATGTGCCGAATTGGAGTACAACTGCAGTTACGTTTTCAGGTAATAATGTATGCAATTACAATGGTAGTAATTTGTGTGACAAAATATATGATTCATGACTTTTCAATCCATGTAACATATGATTATTTATGTTCACACACCTCAAGATGTTACTTGAATACCCATCATATACATTCACATTGTTTAAAATTTGATGGAATGTATCTTTATCCCTATTTTTAATTGTAAAAATTATCGAAGCATAATTTTCATTCTCATCTGGCTAGAGATCACATTTTATGTTCGTTACATGTAATTATTTCCAAGCATTGAGATGATCCTTTGAATTTACATGTTCATTAAGCATTGTGAAGATCAAAATTTCCTTGAAATTATTCTCAATATGCATCACATCAAGATTATGCAACGACAAATTAAATTCCCAATATATATGTTTAATGAATATTCCTTTTTCTTCGATTGTTGTGTTCAGATTTCACTTGACAATGTACTCCAAACACATTTACCGCTATCAATCAGATGATAAACCTTCCCAATTTTTGTTTCAACTTTTCCAAGTTGTGTCAATATTTCATAACCCATTAATAACTTTGGAGGAGGTCTACAATCAATGAAACTGTTAAATTTTGATCTGTTCAGCCGAAATATATGAGATGCATCGAGAAATCATTGATGGAACAAGAACCACCACTTTCTACTATGAGGTAGCCATTTGGTCTCAAATCGAAGTTACAAATAGGACAAGAAAACCCCGTATAATTCTTCGAACAAGATAAATTCCCAATCTCAGAGAAGTCACTAATGGTCCACACTAAAGCCTCATGCATTTTGAAGTTTGTTTTAGAAGAAACATCAAATGTCAACAAACAGTTTCTCCATTACTCCTGTAATTCTTAAATTAATGGCTGAAAGTATACATTAATATCATTTCCAAGCATTACATTTCAATGAAAAGTCGTCAAATTATAAAACACGTTTTTTTCATACACATCCACAGTGGTAGATTGTAAGTGATAAAAACAACTAGCCAAATGCTATAACTAGAACTCAAAGTCCCAAATGGGTTGAATATATCAGCATCCAATCTCAATCGAACATTCTTAGGATCATTTTAGATATCTGGATGTAATGAATTCAATGTCATCCATAATTTTGAATCTCGTGGATGTCGTATTAACCTATCATTGTAATTATCTACAGAATTCCACTTCATGTGTTCGATGGTTTTCGATGACATGAATAATCTTTGAAATCAAGGATTTAATGGAAATTAATTAAAACCCGTTTCAGTTGAGTTCCATTTCTTCTTCTTCATTGTCATATGTTGATTCGGACTTCCAACATCACTCATTGACTACTATCTAGAAAAAGAACATTTTTTGCATTCTAGTCTACTTGAATCCTCTCACCAATAAATCATACAAGCATTGTGACATGAATTTAATTTTGTATAATTCAAACCGAGCCTTTTAATTTTTTTTATATCATAAAATTATTTGGGGATGTTTGCTTCATGAAATTAATGATGAAAAAATTCAAATATCAAGGATATTTCCTTTTTTAATTCCACATAGACAATTGATATGGTACAACTTCAGCAAAAAAAAGAATGTTTTGAATATTTAAAACATCCACTACACAACACTAGATTTACATCGTCAACTAAATCATGAAATTTATTTTCCTCAATGATTTTTTATCTTAAATTAATCTCCACATAATCAAAAGGAGGATCCATTGATATGTTACTATCTTCATCTGGTTGTCCTAAAGTCTCAAAAACACAACTTTTCACGTTTCTATTTGTACCACCCTCATTTGGTTTTTCAGATACGTTTTGATGTTGATAGAGGTTTCTTATAGTGCCAAATTCATCATTTATATGGGTATTCAATTCATTTCCCATTCTCGATGAAGTTGGGAGCTCATTCTGTGGATTGACATCAGTGTTAAACATTTCTGTAACATTCGATTCTCCATGCCAAATCCAACACAAATATTGACTAGAGTATTGCTTCAATATTTAATGTTCATAAACTTCAGCTCTCTTCAACCATATTCTAAATTTTCATTTAGGACCTGGAAATCTTATTCTCCCTTCAATAGATCGATTGGAAATTTCAAAATCTAAAAACTCCTATAAACCATTAACATAATGAGGTTTATTCCTCAGTAATGTTATCCATCTTTTATCCATGTATATTACAATGTGACTTCTTAATTTTTAAAAAAATTAAAACACATAACTATTAATAAATAGAAAAAGTGATTCATATATACTAGTTGATAAAATATATAAATATTTTATATATTTTGAAACTTTCTAGGATTAGATCAGAAAAAATCCTCAAATACACTTTTTCCCAAAAGACCATGATAACTTAAGGCACTTTAAGATGATATATGGCCAATACATTTCACATAAAATATCTATTAAGTCTAAAAAAACTATCTCATGTCAACCAAGACATACCAAACAATATAGAAATTCAAAGAACACTTCATGAATCAAATAGAAGATGAGCTCAAGTGGGTGGTTGAAAAATATTAAATTCAGAAATTAATTTCCATTTTGAAGCTTTTTGGGTTTTTTATATTCACCAAAATGAGAAGTTAAAAAAATCATCGGATGGAGTTTCACCAGACATAGTTTTTTGAATTGGTATAATCATAAACATATGATCGGATGGTGGTTATTAGGTATAAATAATTGGATATGAGAATATAAAAACTAATAAAATTTAAATATCCAAAAAAACACATCATAATAAATGATTGGAATGTTCCATAAAATTTGTGATATACAATGGATATAAAATTGTATGATGAACTTCATCCTATATAGTAGAAAGCTCCATAATCATATTGAATTGAGGTTTGTCTGATAATTACTACCACAAAGTCTATGCATTGGAACTAGGATGTGATATCGCCAAATTACTACAAAAAAACTCTATTAACACACTTCAAACAAAATAAAACCAAATAGAAAATAAATAAATATGTGGTTCGGTTAATTCCATACATCTACGGGAGAATACTAAAAAGAGTTTCATTGTAAAAGATACAATCAAATACAAAACTCATCACTCACATCCAATCTATTATAAAGTCTCAAAAAATAATCTAGAATCTTACACTATTCATCATAATCTTACATATAAACTAATTTGGATGGTTCAATTTGATAAACTATTCTAGATGGGAAAATAACCACAAATAGGACTACCAATATTTAAATCCATTTATCAACAATTATAATTAATAAGAAAAATTAATTACTATAAATGGTTGATATGGAGTAAGAGGTAAGGATCATTAACCAATGTATATAAGAGATAAAGGTACATGTAGAAAAAACCACCACCAAGATTCAAGATCTTATGTAAGAAAAAAAGTACATGTGATACAGTGATGGTGACCAAGATACCTAAATAGTACTAAGATGGAGAAGTACATGGCCTCATTTTCACCACTCAATCACCAATGTCTGTAGAATAGCATCGGGGTTCTAAAAATTCCAGTTGGATTTGGTTTACCAGATTTTATTAATAAACTAAAATATATGAAAACTAACATGATCCAAATAGAGTGAATTCCATTTGATAAATATTTACAAATCATATAGAGATCAATAACATGAAATGACCCCTGAAACATAAGGCTAAATGAAAAAATCAATCTCCCATCTCCATTTGAAACACTAAATCTAACATGAGTCATACAAAAATCAACCATGCTTAGAAAAAACAATTCATCCGAACATCTTCTTGTACATATAGTTACCCAAAAAATAGACCATGGAATTTCATGTCCCCCTAAGTGAATATGATGGGTGTGAGCATATAATACCCAGTAAAAAACCACCTAGTTTCTAACTTATATGGAATATATTTATATATGTTACTTATATCAAAATGAACATTTATATATATTTATATAAAAACGACTTTACAAATGGTGATCAATAGATACATGGAAGAATCCGATAATTGAAAAATTCAGAAAATAGTATCAATTATAAACAATAAATCCCTATAATGGGAGGGCATAAACCTAAAATAATTTCTTTTATCCTAGAAATGGATATGAGACATCAGGTTAAGGAATCAATGATTCCATTCCAATCTAACTAAGAACAATGCAATACTTCCCATGGTTGAGTCATGGAGAAATACTTGTATTTTTGAAAGAGGAAGGAGTATACAATAATTAAGGAACTATCATCACATGAATTTAGGGATATGTGAAACGGGTATACAAAATTCAAGTCATTGTGACCTAATCCCATTCATCAATAACCATATAATACATACAAACACACATGTTATAAAATAGAAAAATACCCCATCTAACATACTCATTATTTATAAAAATAACATCCAAGGTTATGGTAGCATTATTATTTATACTAATCAACATTATTGGTATAAAAAAGTAAAGCCAAGATCAACATATTAAATTAATTGTCATTATTAAGAAATATTTCCATTATAATAAATATAATTCTCAACAAAATAAAAGGTAAATATACTTGAATATGATACATTAACTAAAATATCAATAAAACATAATACCATGTCACAAATTATAAAAACATAAAACATGAAGAAATAATGAATATTATATTATTAAATCCAAACAGGTATAAAAATATGAAGCCAAACATAAATCAGGTAATAAGGATACATTTTCATCATGATACTCTAAATTCCAATTATAGTAGATATAAACTATTGGATGAGGAGTAATTCATGGTTAACTAAAATATATCCAAAAGGATCTATATTTATCATGGGAAGTAACAAGTGTACACTATTAAAATACTACCTAATATCAAATATGGTATGTTTCATAACCAATTTGATAATCTACCTCTGAAATGGGTGAGGCGGCAGGGGTTTCAAGGGTAGTCGGGGGGTCTCTTGGGGGTTAGGGAGAGAAGGGGGTCATGGGGTGGGGGAGTATTGGGGATGAAAAAATGTTTTAGTGGTGGTTTATAAAAAACTACCATTAAATAATTAATAAAACAATAAGAAATAGTTTAGTAATGTAACACCCCAAGATTTCATAGTGTGTTATTTCTTCAAAATAATTCAATAACTTGCACTACACGTAACACCGAGTTCAATCACACAATGAATTACCAAAAAAAAGCCATTCAAAATAGGTTATGAATAGTATTAACTAAATTTTAAACTTTATATAATCCTTATAATTTTAGAATCCATATTATGAGTTTCTTAGACATAATGCAAGAACAGAGTCATTTTCAGTATTGCATTTTTATCAACTTTTAATAGTGAAACCTTTTTAAATACAATATATTAAACTTTTTGACTAAATGGGGACATCAAAAAATTTAAAATGAAACATCCCAAGCTTCCACGATATACTTTACTTTGAATAATACAGTAGCATGTGTTGTACGAAACATCGAGTTCTAACACACCACAACCAATGAAACTAGCCGTTATGAATAGTAATACCTACCTTTTAAAATTTTAGAAATTTTATCTCCCAAAATGGACTTAATTTTTGGATTCGGAGTATCGAATTTAGCCTAAGGTGAAATTTTGGTACTTTTCGGATAACATTCATATTTTGATGAATAGTGAAAATTACTAAATTTTAATTAAAAACAACTTTATTAATCAAAATAATTAATAGTGATATGTTATGAATTTGAGTGGTTTTGAAGTATATTTAGAATATAATTTTACCATGTAATACAATGTGGGTCATTGAACATAATTTCACATTTAAACCAGACATAAACAAGTGCCAATCTTTTGATAGTTATTATCTCTTAAAAACACGCCTTTTGTTTTAACAACGGTAATTAATTTTAAATTAATTTCTGCCAATTATGTGTTTTGAATTAGGAAAAATGCATTCCATATTTGGATTCTGGATTTTCAAATTGTGTAAATAGGTAACTTTTATTTTTAGACATTTTGGATAATTACTTCGGTAAATATTTTATTTACCATGGTTAAAGGGTAAATCTGGTAAACAAGGGTTAAAATACAATATTATACAAATACTAAATTACCCTAAAACGTGTCTTAACCCTATTTGTTGATACATGGTCGACCAAGGGCATCTTTGGGTCGATTTTGTGACCCCATGGATCCACTTGTAAGTGATAATGACACTTTATTTTAATTAAGTTAAAATAAATACCAAAATGACACAATCATATATCTTTTAGAAAAAAAATTGTTACATAGGGTGATATATGTTTGATTTTAGACTATAAATATTAATTATAAAGATAAAACTATTTCCTATATAATTATATATTATTTATAATTTTTAGACATTAAATATGTTAATTTATTTATGAAACAATGGTGATGCAGTAATTACCATAATATTGAAAAATTAGAATAATTGATATTATAAATACCCAAATAACTATAATTTTAGGCTTTTATTGAATTACAATAATTTTATAGGTTAATATGAAATATTAGGATTTATGTAATTAAATTTGTTCTAAGTAATCATTCTGTTATGTGTTTCACAAATATCAACTATTGAATAGTATCAAATTTGACATAAAAGAGTTTTTAAAACAAATATTATATTATTAATTGATATTAAATTCCTAAAAATCTAAGGTTAGGCCAAGAGACATATATCATGATAGGTATATTATTAATCAACCACTTGGGGGTCGCTTGGATGTATATAGTATGTTTATTAACCATATAATATAAAAATACAAAGAGACATTGTAAAAGTGAAACTAATTAACTAAGAGTTAATACTTAAAGATAAGGTTAATATAATGACCCAAACCTTTCTAAATTATATTGGCTGAGTTGTTTTTGACCCATCCCAACCTTAAAATTTAAATAATAAACTTTGGAGCCATTACAAACCGAATATGAATTTATTATAAATTAATATTTCTAGCTTTTCCAAAGGTGCCCCTCACCCCTCTTATAAAAGGGCACTCCTCCTTCTCATTTCTTCACACCTTCAAAACCTTTTGGTTCGGCCAAACCCTTCCCAAATACTCTCTCTACTTCCCTCACTACAACCTAGAGGCCTTATTTTGATCATAAAGCCAACCTAAGGATCCCTTTTGATCAAATCAACAGGAAGAACCCGAAGAAGAGGTAATGTTTTCACCACCCCTTTTCAAGTTCCTTTCTTCTTCCACTTCTTCATTATTTGTTATTACCATTATAAAATAATAAATCCAGTATAATATATATACTGTGATGTTATTATAAATATGTTACAACCATATTCAGTATTCTATCCATCCTTTGAATAACATGTCACCATACGTGCGTGCGTACGGCTTACCGTCTCCACGTCGTGCTGTAATTGTTATTCAATATATTATTATTTGGATGGGTATAATAATGATGTGTAACTCATGTAAATAATAAATTTAACATGATAATGATTCTGTATATATAATATACCATCCAATTATATATTATTTTAATATCAAAAGAATGATATTGTCGCTCGTGCGTACGTACGGACTACCGTCTCCACGAACGCGATGAGATTCAATCTCCATCGTATCCATTCAAGTATAATTATCATTTGATGATTTAAAAATGATGTTTAAGGAATTTATATCATTCTGGATATGAATAATATACAACCTATCCATTACAAACATGGCTTACGTAACAAAACATATAAAAGAAAACAAGTAAGTTAACACCAGAAACAACGATAATACTAAGATTTTATTATCAAATCATTATTAAAAGATCATATATGATATCATATTAATTTATATGATTCTTGTATAATTTAATAACAATTATTTCACCATTATATAAGAGGTTAACCTACCCCAACTAAGGAAAAGTACAAGGTAAGGAGTTTTCATCTCACTCCTTATTTCCGTGAGATTCATGCCATATTGCCACCATCACCTTTTGTGTGGTGTATGTACTGCCCATAATTATATTATTTGTGTAATACACTCTAATTTATGTGTATTTACATATTAATTGTATGATACCTCATTCATGGATTGTATGTTTAATAAGTTACCAAATTGGTAAGGGTTAAATCACAATCTCTTCATTATCTGAGGTTGTTTATACATAATAATCTACTGGGATCTCTTTATCATCCACATCCATGTTTCTTAAAAATGTATTTCAAAAATTTTTTACTATTTACAAGAATATGGGTTAAAGTCATTTATACCCTTGTTTAACTTTTTATAAGAGGTTTATAAAGGAATCTTTCCTTCGTTTTCCAAACAAGGTGCTTTTTAACCTTTTCGACAAAATTAAGGTCAGAATGTTTTTTTAACTTATATGGTGGGTGTGGCTATTTTCCGCCGTTATAAAATCGTCGAAGCTTCCCATACAAGATAATAAGAATATTTTCAAAAAAAATGTTTTATTTAATAAATATAATACTCTTAAATGATTTCAAAATAGAAAGGAATATTTTTTCTAAAATAGTATTTATTTCATCTATGTCAACATCCTTTTATGGATTTTAAGATTATTTGATGTTGATTTATTATGATATAAAAAATACATATTTTATTGAAGGTTTTGCGATATTTTTGACTGTGGATAAGTTATTCTTATGTCACTCATGGTTTTTGTTTAGAGTATTTACATTTCATAAGTTATTTGTAATCCGAATGTTTATGTTATATTTCAACCTTTCATTCATATGAATGTGTTAGACAAGTATGTTCCGGGTTGGGGACCGGTAAAAGTAAGCCCTCCGGTTTGGTCTCCGGTTATTAGAGGAACTCCGGTTTGGTCTCTGGTTATTAGAGGCACTCCGGGTTGGTGTTCGGTTATTAGAGGCACTCCGGGTTGGTGTCCGGTTATTAGAGGCACACCGGGTTGGGTTTCGGTTACAGTTAGCCCCTAGGTCTTGGGACGAGGCCTTGACAAAGAAATTAAAGTTCAGCATTATGCATTCCAACATTATGAAAGTGGTTATTGATATTCCATGTGATTATTCGATTAGTAGAATATCCATGTGAACAAGTAAATGGCATTATTTCATTTTACTTTTGACATACTATGTTGAAGTTCAAGTTTAAAAGGCTTTTGTTTTAGTAATGCATTGCCTTAAATGTTTATGCTTATTTTTGAATGTTCCACTATATTGTTATCCTTACTGGGCATTTGAGCTCACCCCTTTTCTATGTTTTATTTTTCTCAGGATGTGAAGAAGTATGTTATGAATGACCTGCAGGGATATTATGAGGGGATAATAGTGTGGACTATGGAGACATTATGTTATCGTAGTAGTTTTTCACTTTATTATGTAATGTAAAACTTATGAATATATCTTGTGTTTCCAAGGCTACTAAACCAATCGGTCTTTCGAGATTTGATCTTCCTTGTGATCATGCCAATGTTATGTAATAATGCACTGACTCTGGGTAACTTGGGTCAGGGCGTTACAGTTGGTATCAGAGAGTGGTTTTGTACAAACTTTGGAATCTATATTTAGATAAACTCTAATTAGAGAACATAGATTTAAGATGAATTTTGAGGATTAGTATAGAATAACTTCCTAGAATTTTGGTATTGTAGTGATTTTGTGAGTTTTCCGAGCAATACATCCCTGTCTGGATACGAGAAGGTAGAGGCGGCTCTGGCACAGATGTACCTAGGGGTAAAACCCGAAAACACCGCTTTGAGCTAGACTCGAACGGGAACTGGTGCACGACAACGGGCCTTGCTGCACTCTTGGTTACGACACTCCCGGGGGATATGCTTAGGATAACTCTCATTTTCTTTACAAATCATTTTGAAGGGTTTATGAGTATATACTTCCTCAAAGGAGACATTTTTATGATTATGGATTATATCGATAAACTATTTAATTTATGTTATGTGTTTCACAAGTTTGGGATTAGGTATTGTTATTCATAAACTAATCTAATGTATGCCATTGTTTAGAAATGGCGCCCAGTAGAAGGAATGAGAACTCTAGAAATGCACATGATACAAAGAGAAAGAAGGATCATATATTTTATGGTCTTAAGACAGAATTTAAAAGAGAAATAGTCTCACATGTATTATAATCATATGAAGAAATAATATCATGTGTTGATAAGATAAGTAAAGAGTTTACTGAGTCCTATGGATTTGAAGGGAAGCAAGAGAAGAAAAGTATGGAAGAGAGAAAGATGGATAAAGGGAAGAGGGAAAAGAAGAATTTTCCCATATGTGATAACTGTGGAAAGAAACACCCTGGAACTTGCCTGAAAGGAATGGGAGTTTGTTATAAGTGTGGATGAAAAGGGCACAATGTACGTGACTGCAAAGGTAAGAAAATGGTTTCAAATGTACAATGCTTCATTTGCAAGGAGTTTGGACACTACGCAAACCTATTTCCCAATCATCAGACTATGCCACAAATGATTCTATTGTATAATAATCAAGTTATGATACTACCACAGATGAAGAGGAATGATTAGAGTTCTTATGTTGATTATGTCAATTGAGTGTTGTATCAACAATGTACTTGTTATAACAATTATGGAGTATATAAGGATTGTACTGCAGTACTATTTCATTAAGGACTTGAGATTGTGTGGAAGAAAGAAAAGTGACTCAATAGAAGGATAAATTTTTGGAAAATATATGGTTGAGAGAATGATAAACCATAATATAGTTCTGATACCGAGGTAGTGATTTTGGAATAATACATGATTGTTTTGGGTAAATTATATTGGATATTCTTGACTACCTTGGAACTGATTAATGATTTGTATATTCCATCATTGTTGGAGTTTAAACCATTTTTGGATTGATGATGTATATCCAGCATTCTATATGGAATAAGGGAGCATGAATGTAATCAATAAGGAATATGGTAATTCAGGATGTTTTAGTGTATTAAAAGAATACATGATGAAGGTATTTGTATGCTATTACGGGGTAAAAAGGATCTACATTATGTTTACCTTCCTTATAAATGTTGGACTGTGAGTCTGGACAAATGTATTTTGGATAGTTCTAGTTTGGATTATTTTGGATTGCCATAAAAGGACAACCCGGAGGTCGGGCGGCAACCTGTCGCGTCCGGCAAGGCTGCGAGACTTGAACCCGCAACCGAAGGGCGACAAGGGTGTATCACCTACCACTGGCCCACGAGATGTCCTGGATTAAATAATGTATTTTTTAAAAGATCTGGTAGATGAATTATAAATTCATTTATTTTGGAACCCTGTACAAATAGTATAAATAGAAATTTTGTTTACGTTCTATTATCTTTTAGAGTGAAAGACAAGTTTGTGGCAGAAATTTATAAATGGATAAAACTCTAATTATAAAGTAAGTATATATCCTTATGATCTTATCCAATCTCATAAATAAATTCCTCAACATTAATAAAAGGAACTTAGAACAAACATGTTGTCCTAGATGGTACCTTAAATCATCACTAATTTATGGCTTTGGGATTGTTGGCTTTTTCATAGCCATGTTCTCTACCACTCTCCATAAGATAATTGATGGTTAGATTTCTCTTCCATATCCATATTTTCCTACATGGAACCCTAGTATGTGTTATTTTCGGTAATCTTCATACTTTCCAATCTTTTTTTTAAATAGAGGCCTCATTAATTCATTTTTTGATGTGGGATTTCAACTATGATATTTTGAAATGTCAAAAATGTGTTATCCCAATACCCTATGTTTTGTTGAACCGATGGTATTTCAAATCATCATAGATTTATGAATTTAAGGACCTCAATTTTATACTCGTTTTTGATTGATGACTTCAATCACTACCTATAAATATTTACGTTTTTCCTCTAATTATATGTCTCTAATTTCCACCAATGTTCTCCTAATCGAGATCATAATTTGGTGGTGACCCTTTCATTTCTATTTTCTTCATATTAAGACTAAATTTTAGTAACCCAATTTCCGATGTGGGTTTTCCCACAAATATATTTTCTATTTTCAACCTTTTATTTTCGAAGATCAATTTCAAATTGCAAGGAAGCAATTTATTGAAGGAGGGGAGAATGTAACACCCCAAGATTTCATAGTGTGTTATTTTTTCAAAATAAATCAATAACTTGCACTACATGTAACACCGAGTTCAATCACACCATGAATTATCAAAAAAAAATCCATTAAAAAGAGGTTATGAATAGTATTAACTAAATTTTAAACTTTATATAATCCTTATAATTTTAGAATCCATATTATGAGTTTCTTAGACATAATGGAAGAACATATTCATTTTCAATATTGCACTTTTATCAACTTTTAATAGTGAAAACTTTTTAAATACAATAGTTTAAACTTTTTGACTAAATTGGGACATCAAAAAATTTAAAATGAAACATCCCAAGATTCCACGGTATGCTTTCCTTTGAATAATACAGTAGCGTGTATTTGTACGCAACTTCGAGTTCTAACACACCACAACCAATCAAACTAGCCGTTATGAATAGTAATACCTACCTTTTAAAATTTTAGAAATTTTATCTCTCAAAATGGACTTCATTTTTGGTTTCGGATTATCGAATTTAGCCTAAGTTGAAGATTTGGTACTTTTCGGATAACTTTCATATTTTGATGAATAGTGAAAATTACTAAATTTTAATTAAAAACAAATTTTTAATCAAAATAATTAATAGTGATAAGTTTTGAATTTGAGTGGTTTTAAAGTATATTTAGAATATAATTTTACCATGTAATACAATGTGGGTCATTGAACATAATTTCACATTTAAACCAGACACAAACAAGTGTCAATTTTTTGATAGTTATTATCTCTTAAAAACACGTTTTTTGTTTTAACAACGGGAATTAATTTTAAATTAATTTCTTCCACTTCTGTGTTTTGAATTTGGAAAAATGGATTCCATATTTGGATTCAGGATGTTCAAATTTTGTAAATATGTAACTTTTATTTTTAGACATTTTGGATAATTACTTCGGTAAATATTTTATTTCCCATGGTTAAAGGGTAAATCTGGTAAACAAGGGTTAAAATATAATATTATAAAAATACTAAATTACCCTAAAAGGTGTCTTAAACCTATTGGTTGATACATGGTCGACCATGGGCATATTTGGGTCGATTTTGTGACCCCATGGATCCACTTTTAAGTGATAATGACACTTTATTTTAATTAAGTTAAAATAAATACCAAAATGACACAATCATATATCTTTTAGAAAAACAATTGTTACATAGGGTTATATATGTTGTATTTTGGACTATAAATATTAATTAGAAAGATAAAACGATTTCCTACATAATTATATTTTATTTATAATTTTTAGACATTAAATATGTTAATTTATTTATGACACAATGGTGATGCAGTAATTACCATAATAGTGAAAAATTAGAATAATTGAAATTATAAATACCCAAATAAATATAATTTTAGACTTTTATTGAATTAAAATAATTTTATAGGTTAATATGATATATTAGGATTTATTTAATTAACCTTTTTCTAAGTAATCATTCTGTTATGTGTTTCAAAAAAATCAACTATTGAATAGTATCAAAATTGACATAAAAGAGTTTTTAAAACAAATATTATATTATTAATTGATATTAAATTCTTAAAAATATAAGGTTTGTCCAAGATACTTATATAATTATAGTTATATAATTAATGGACCACTTGGGGGTCGCTTGGATGTATATAGTAAGTTTATTAACCATATAATATAAAAATACAAAGAGACATTGTAAAAGTGAAACTAATTAACTAAGAGTTAATAATTAAAGATAAGGTTAATATAATGACCCAAACCTGTCTAAATTCTATTGGTTGAGTTGTTTTCGACCCATCCCAACCTTAAAATTTAAATAATAAACTTTTAAGCTATTAGAAACCGAATATGAATTTATTATAAATTAATATTTCTAGCTTTTCCAAAGGTGCCCCTCACCCCTCTTTTAAAGGGCACTCCTCCTTCTCATTTCTTCACACCTTCAAAACCTTTTTGTTCGGCCAACCCATGCCCTAATACTCTCTCAACTTCCATCACTACAACCTAGAGGCCTTAGTTTGATCAGAAAGCCAACCTATGGAGCCCTTTTGATCAAATCAAAATGAAGAACCCGAAGAAGAGGTAATGTTTTCACCACCCCTTTTCAAGTTCCTTTCTTCTTCCACTTCTTCATTATTTGTTATTACCATAATAAAATAATAACTCCAGTATCATATATATACTGTGATGTTATTATAAATATGGTAAAACCATATTAAGTATTATATCCATCCTTTGAATAACATGTCACCATACGTGCGTACGTACGGCTTACCATCTCCACGTCGTGGTGTAATTGTTATTCAATATATTATTATTTGGATGGGTATAATAATGATGTGTAACTCATGAAAATAATAAATATAACATGATAATAATTCTATATATATATAATATACCATCCAATTATATATTATTTTAATATCAAAAGAATGATATTGTCGCTCGTGCGTACGTATGGACTACCGTCTCCACGAACGCGATGAGATTCAATCTCCATCGTATCCATTAAAGTATATTTATCATTTTATGATTTAAAAATGATGTTTAAGGACTTGATATCATTCTGGATATGAATAATATACAACCTATCTATTACAAACATGGATTACGTAACAAAACATATAAAATAAAACAAGTAAGTTAACACCCGAAACAACGATAATACTAAGATTTTATTATCAAATCAATATTAAAAGATCATATATGATATCATATTAATGTATATGATTATTGTATAATTTAATAACAATTATTTCACCATTATACAGGAGGTTAACCTACCCCAACCAAGGAAAAGTACAAGGTAAGGGGTTTTCATCTCACTCCTTATTTCTGTGAGATTCATACCATATTGCCACCATCACCTTTTGTGTGGTGTATGTGCTGCCCATAATTATATTATTTGTGTAATACACTCTAATTTATGTGTATTTACATATTCATTGTATGATACCTCATTCATGTGTTTTATGTTTAATTAGTTACCAAATTGGTAAGGGTTATTTTACAATCTCTTCATTATCCGAGGTTGTTTATACGTAATAATCTACTGGGATCTCTTTATCATCCACATCCATGTTTCTTAAAAATGTATTTCAAAACATTTTTACTATTTACAAGAATATGGGTTAAAGTAATTTATACCCTTGTTTGACTTTTTATAAGAGGTTTATAAAGGAATCATTCCATCATTTTCCAAACAAGGTGCTTTTTAACATTTTTGACAAAATTAAGGTAAGAATATTTTTTTAACTTATACGGTTGGTGTGGCTATTTTCTGCTGTTATAAAATCATCGAAGCTTCCCTTACAAGATAATAAGAATATTTTCAAAAAAAAATGTTTTTTTTCATAAATACAAGACTCTTAAATGATTTCAAAATAGAAAGAGATATTTTTCTATAATAGTCTTTATTTCATCTATGTCAAAATCCTTTGATGGATTTTAATCTTATTTGAAGTTGATTTATTATGATACAAAACATCCATATTTTATTGAAGGTTTTGCGATATTTTTGACTGTGGATAAGTTATTCTTATGTCAATCATGGTTTTTGTTTAGAGTATTGACATTTCATATGTTATTTGTAATTCGAATGTTTATGTTATATTTCAACCTTTCATTCAGATGAATGTGTTAGACAAGTTTGTTCCGGGTTGGGGACCGGTAAAAGTAAGCCCTCCGGTTTGGTATCCGGTTATTAGAGGAACTCCGGTTTGGTCTCCGGTTAATAGAGGAACTCCAGGTTGGTGTCCGGTTATTAGAGGCACTCCGGGTTGGTGTCCGGTTATTAGAGGCACTCTGGGTTGGGTTCCGGTTACAGTTAGCCCCTAGGTCTTGGGACGAGGCTTTGACAAAGAAATTAAATTTCAGCATTATGCATTCCGACATTATGAAAGTGGTTATTGATATTTCATGTGATTATTAGATTAGTTGAATATCCATGTGAATAAGTAAATGGCATTATTTCATTTTACTTTTGCCATACTCTGTTGAAGTTCAAGTTTAAAAGGCTTTTGTTTTAGTAATGAATTGCCTTAAATGTTTATGCTTATTTTTAAATGTTCCGCTATATTGTTATCCTTACTGGGAATTTGAGCTCATCCCTTTTCTATGTTTTATTTTTCCCAGGATGTGAAGAAGTAAGTTATGAATGGCTTCTAGGGATATTATGAGGGGATAATAGTGTGGACTATGGAGACATTATGTTGTCTTAGTAGTTTTTCACTTTATGATGTAATGTAAAACTTATGAATATATCTAGTGTTTCCAAGGCTACTAAACAAATCGGGCTTTCGAGATTTGATCTTTCTTGTGATCATGCAAATGTTATGTAATAATTCACCGACTCTGGGTAACTAGGGTCGGGGCGTTACAAGTAAACTTCCGTTAAAAACCGCCGCAAAAATCTATTAATTTTGTAGTGTGAGAACATCACCATTTTCTGGGGATGGACAACTATACTAGTGTTACTACAAGAGTAGGTACTGAGGGAGTTTCATAAATCCATTTTTGTTTTATACCCAATAGTGGTGAATATGAACCATGAACTTTGGAATAAGTTTTGATGACCAAAGATGAATAAGAGAATAGTTATGTTTTTCTCTTGATACCTTACATGTTAGTTGGTTAAAGATGAGGACCACGATCTAAAATATTTTTGTAAACACAAAGAGGTTCTTGATTTGATGTGGGATTATGTCTATATGAGCTTCATGATGGGTATTGGATGATTGGATATGGGAAATGGAAGTATCTGTGTGATTGTATATTGACTCACCATTTCGGACCACATACCAGAAATTTGAGAGAAGAGTTTAGTGGAGATAAAGAGAAACCATTAAATATAAGAGATATTTTAGATTCCTAGAGCTACCTCAAAGATCATTTAAGTTTTTATTATCACATCACATCATTATTATGAAAAAGGATTACATAAATCCTTTAGGAAATTTTTTTCGACAAGCATGATGTTTCCCCCCCCAGACAGATAGCTAAAATGAGTAGACCATTGGGGTTCTGGAGGACATGATTCAATATTTCTTGTTGGAAATTTTTAGTAGTTATAAGGATCACCCAAAACATATTTGGGTTTTCAAATTATAATATATACCCTTCCACCATCATTGTGACACTATTTAGGTCCTTGTATGACATACCATATAGATTACAACCATGATGCACTAATTTGGGTGAGTCAAAAGTCATGGGTCTATAGTTTGTGTGAGAAATAATAGAGAAGGTATAGATAATATATGAGTAAATAAGGACTAACCAAACCAATAATAAGTTTTATACAGACCGATGATGATGGTCATTGGAGTTTGATGAGGGAGATAATTGTTCCTGAAGGACTCCCTATAGTGAGGACTGTGTGGAATTTTCGGGAGGCAAGTTATCTCTGTAGTTCATTATCCCTCCCCAGATATCGTATATGGTTGGTGAGTTGTTGTAATACATAGACCTACTGCCATAGTTATGTTGGGTACAAAATCTCTTTCATGTGTCACTACTAATGATTTATGTTCATGGACCATCACACGCTATCAACTAGGGAGAGCTAGATATCAAAGATAAAACTTCCTCCATAGAGTAGCCGGTAGAGATCGAGGATCTTTATTAGAATATTCTCCTTGGGTGAGTGATTTTCTTGGTATGTGTTTGATTTTAGTATATGAATCTTCATGAGAGCACTTGGGTGTGGGGAAACCAAATTTAATATCAATGTCCTCATCGTTATGAGTATTCTATGTTTTTTAGAATGTAATACTAAAGGTGGGAGAGTTTAGTGAATCTTTTTTTCCGTGTAAAAAATTAGAATAGATTAAAAATAATTTTATCCCCTAGTGAGGATTAATAATTCTATTTTGAGGCCCAAGGAGAATCACAATTAAAGTAATAAAAATATTAAATATATTATAACACATAATTGTTTTTAAAATAATAGAATATATCTTTAATTATGTTCTTGGTGGAAAATCTGAGATCTCCATAATATCTAAAAAAAATTCTACCATTGGCACAGAAAAAATATTTTGTGTTTTGGGTGTTCCTTTTAAGAGTATTGATGGGTGAAATTATATTTAAATAAATTAATCAATTAATTTATTGTTTATTATTAGATGCAATATAATTTAGCATCTCTTTAATCCTAGTTAAAGAAAACCCTATGGATATTAGTATAACCCTTTTGATTGGAGAGGAAATAGAAGAGATCATATATGAACATCAATTTGATTTTGGTTTCAAAATTAGTTTCCAATTAGTTTTTCATTTGAAAAATAGTTCTTTGGTCTCACCGAACTCAGTGTTTCAAGATTAATTCTTTATCATCGATCAGTCTGATATCTATTTAGAGAATTTTTTACTTGAAATAATACCTATTGGGATTTTCTATTATAAATCATGAATTTTTCTCAATATTATGTAAATTTTAGGGTCGATATTTTGATTTGATTTTTTTTTATTTGTCATGATTGAATTTTTAATTCATAACACTTTGATGGGCCTTGTTTATTCTTAAGAGATTATCAGTTCATACTTCAATAGATCAACGTTCACCAAAGTAATTTTCAATGTCTCATTATCACTCCGTTTTTTAAATCCTTCACATATTCATTGATAACTCATCACTAGTCTTCCATTTACCAACTATTTTACAATACCAATAAAACTTATCGTTCCACATTGGACCTTAGACACAATGGATTGTTTCATAAATTATAGGGTTGGGATAGAATGCACGTCCTAGTGTGATGTTGATGATGGAAGACTAGGGACCAAGTCAACTACATTACTTCTACTGATCGGAAAATCATGTATGAGGTTAAAAAAAATATTTACAAGTGGATGTGAAGTTGGAATCAGGAAACAAACAATTGCTCATGCTCACTAAACCTTAGATCGAAGTTCAAAGGGTTTGATTTGAAGTTGATGCAAAAAAGGTTGTGCTGTGGGTGAGACTTGTAGATTGGTCTTGATATTCTTTTCAATACTGAGTTATATGGAATATAGGTTATATTAAATCATTCCATGTTGAACCCCTTCTTGCTGGAAAGGGTTTTGTGTAGAGATAAATATAACTCACCATTTGGTCAGTACACATGTAGTTTAAATCAATGGTAATGACTAGTATTATATCCTAGTGTTAAAATAGAAAAGATATGGCAAGATTACCATGGTATAGCAGTGTTACCAATCATGAATACATTATAACTATGAAACTTGAGTACCAAGTACATAGGCATGACCATCATAAAATACAATAACCACAGTATACAGGAACATGGCAGAGTAGAAGGGAATTGGCTAGAGTATCTGGGTGCAACCATACAATCTATAGAATGACATGAATTCCCTATAAATGTTGTGTATGTGTTCCAAGGAGGGTGTATCCCTCTGTTATATTCTTTCTAAATGAGTTTCATTTTGGTACATTCCCTTGGTGCATCTCTGTGAGGGTGAAACATGGAATCCAATCTTCAGAATATGATAAGTGATCCCATATAAATATAATTATTTGATATAGTTGGGTATCCATATTTGTGTAATGGTAATTGATAGTCTATAATTTTCCCAAAGGATAGTATATGTATATCTTTACCAACATTCATGGTGTCTGATCCCCATTTTATAGGGCCACTCTATATAGGGTTGGGTATCTACATAGGTCGAGATTGTGATACCCTATCTATCATTCAATATATTTTTAATTCTAGTGTGTACTTCCTCATGGAGAGTCCAAAAATTAATTCCCAATTTGATTAGAACTATCAGTATTATCTTGCATCATGGAGTGAGTTCCCCAAGATGTGCGTCACCTTGAAGCATCAAGTAGTATACAAGGTTGGAAGTGTGGGTGTGAAACTATTTGAGACATGGTGTCTATCTCAAATATATATATATATATATATATATCTTAATGTCATAATTTCTTATTATATTACTCTCTATATCTACTTTTTAATTATTTTTGTTTAGATATTTCATGGAATCTTATTGGGTATGTCTATACAATCCCATGCATGAGAT
Organism: Viscum album; assembly: GCA_963277665.1. NCBI lineage: Eukaryota > Viridiplantae > Streptophyta > Magnoliopsida > Santalales > Viscaceae > Viscum > Viscum album. Next base: position 1,082,106,842 of record OY728136.1, on the reverse strand, counting down.
TTACCCACCTGTGTTTTGTCTTATATAAATGACAACAGTTTTGATGGAGTCCTAAGTGGACTAGTAAAAGGCGGGTGATAGATGATCTAGATAGACTAAAATGAGTTATATGAGATTTATTTTTCATCATTCCCCACCTTACCACTAGGTTACACTCTATTATTGTTTTGGAGGGATTATTTTTTTCACATTTTTCTTTCATGTACATGTTTCATACTATTATGAGTGATTTAGCTGTATGCATGAGAATTAGTAATATTTGTATACTAACATACTAAATTGCCTTGGTGTTAAGAGATTTTTGTGTTCGTGTGTACGTGCAGGTACCTTAGATAGTTTCCTCTCATGTCGGTGATATATCTAATTGGTGCTTATCGCTTTCCCTGGCATATTGATAGTGGGCATTGGGAGTTAGACTCGTACTACTATTGTAAAGGTGGGATCGAGTGTGTCCGAGAATGACCAAACAAGATTGTTCCACTTAATATAGTTTTATAAAGATATATACACATGTTATATGGTTGGGACAAATCCGTTATTGAATTATTTATTAATGTTTGTTCAATTACGATTCACCAAATCTTTCATATCTTAGTGTGAGAATAGGTTACACCAGTTTCTATCAATGCACAAATATATGCGATTCATTATTATGGTAACAATTTTATCAATTATATAGACAAATATAAAACCATATAGATTGAAATACACAATCATATATATGACATGTAGAATTCTTATTGGGAAGAATATTTTCATAACCTATTCTCTTGGAGATATCTATGTAATAACCTCATGAAAAGTATCAGTGCATTTTAATCTCATAACTTCTGATAACAAAACATTATTTTTGTCCCATTAGGTATATTTTATCATTATATATGACATATGTTTATAAATATTTTCAAATAAATTTTATGTTATCATAAAACATGTGAATTACTGTCACCTTTCAATGAAAAAAAGATCTAAGAACATATCACATTAATGATTTATAAAATAAAAATAATCATCTAATAATATATTTTTAATATCCATGTCTTTGAATTTATATCTAAACAAATGTAAAATGTCATTTTTTTAGTGCATCAAATCCAAAAAAACACCCAAATTAAATAGATCCATCTACTAATGAACATGTTATCCTTATATGAAAAATATCTTCTATTGTGGAATAAATATATATATAGGTACTACCGTATTCTTGGGGTTTCTATATATACCATGACTTCATACATAGAAAAATATCATAAAATGTGTTATAACTAAGTATTACCCATCTCCCTTTTGTAATAATTTCAATTTTTAGATGGAAACCCTTTCATGTAATAAACCACTGCTAAAATAATTATTATGGGAAATTATAATATTGAATTCAATTTGTCGATATAAATATGGAAACCATTGGTTGTAATAATTTTTCCCTTGTGTACTACCATATATGAGCTATGATATGAGATAAAATTGATAAAATAAGAATAGTTTTGTATCCCCTTGACAACCATTATTCTAATTTCTTAAATTATTTTGAAATATTACAGTTTTACATTCTTTAGTACTATCACAATGTTCTAACTACCATCCTTTTCATTTCTATTTTTTTATATACACCATTTATGATTAGTGCACAAGGAATACCAAACTTTAGAATAAATTAATGAATGTGAGATATATTTATAAAATAATCTAGGGTAAATATAGTAATTTCATTAAAATAATCTCACATTGAGCTTTCACACATAAACTAAAAAAAATTTATTCCAGGTTATATTAATAAAATATTCATTTTGAATATTTTTTTGTTTTAATTTTGAATACCATTTCAACTAATGTACAATAAATAAATATATTAGACATAATAAATCTATATTTATTAATCATATTATCTAGGACATGGGTTTCAAAATAAATTCATTCATTAAGAAATGATACTTAGTATTAATGAATATAAGACTAATTATCAAATTTCCACATATATCAATATATCAACCTTGGAAAAAATATCACTCCATTATCCTCTTGTACTAACCATGAATAGATTCATTCAAAATGAATATTCTTTTACCAGAATATCCTCTTTGACACAAATATAATTTTATGAAAATAAAAAATCATATTGGAAATATTAGGTGGTACCAACACATTTGTTATTGTCATATGTATATAAATGACATTGTATTTCAATTATGTAGATTTTACATGACATCATATTTCCCAATAACATAACCATAGAATGTTGTTGTTCTATATGTAATTTTAATGTAACTTAGCATAATGAATTTAAAAAAGGATTATTTATAGAATATATCTAGACATATCCTAAACCTTAAATAACTAATCTAGTGTTTTTCTTATTTACTTTTTTAATCCATTTCTTTTTTTAATACTAACCAATTTATTTACATCATCTAATGAAACTTTAAAAATTACAAACAATATTTTTTAACATAGAATCCATGTATGAATTCATATGATTTTTTCCATCAAATATTGATTCCATCTAATCATTGTCTAAGGATTTATTATTCTTATTGAGTAGTATATCGCCTATTTTTTTGAAATATAAAAACCAACTTTTTGATTTTAATTTTCATACATAATATCTGTCTACAGAATAACTCCCCCATAAATACATATAATGTTTATTGTTTCAATTTAAACTTATGAAAATATCAAGAATATATTTCATTAAAGTCCAGCTAGCTACAACTATCCATAAAGAGTCATGATTTCATCTTATAAATGTATTTTTTAGTTTTTTAGTAATTATAAGGCCCCAAACAATAAACAATACATAATCATTAAATAAGTTAATAATTCACATTAATGATATTTTTAGGTTTAGAGTATTAAAAAAATTGTCCAAGAATATTACATAACATCTCAAAAATAATAAAGTAGACACTTATACTCATTCTAATTTTTTCACAAAAATAATACTCTATAAATAAAACAAGAGTTATTTTCATGATATAAATCATCTTCAATTATTCCATTTTCTAACCCTTCCTTATACCCAGTGAAAGGCATTTAAAAATCATGGGATGAGCATAAAAAGCACAGTAAGTGATATAAATCAAGTAAAGAAAAATTAGTCCATCCATACATACAAATAAATGAAATCATACTATTCAATCATTAAAATTACACACAAAATCACAGGTGTTATGAATATCACATGGAAATCATGAATCATAAAGGTAAATTATGGAATCCATAACATACTTACGTTGTAGATTTCATAGCTACATAGGGAGTTACATTTGGAATACCCATCAGTGTATATTCCCTATATCTCTTTTGATAACCATTAATTTTTTCCTCCTTCATGTAACACAAAGCGATGGAGAGATATATCGGTCTCACCGGCCCTTGGTTTATCATGGAACCACCCGTATACTTAAACAATTCCCATGAAACATAAAATAATCATAACACATAGCATAAGAATAAAGGAAAGATACAATTTCCACATTGAAATCACAATAAATCATTTCAATATACTGACATAATCCATGCTTTATCAAAACATTTTCTAAACTATTTAAAACAATTAATAAATTGATTTTGGAATCAATGTGTCCTATACCACTTTTAAGATTTTAAAGTAATTAAAATTTTTAAAAAATAATATCCATATATATAAATCCCTAAATTCATTTTAAATTTTTTTTTATTAATGAGAAATATTTTGAAGAATAAACCTTTAAATATTTTTAAATGATGATTTAGTTAAGGAGTCTTGTAACACCAGTGGAACACATTACTAAACATAATCAAAGAATAAAATAAAAAAAACATATAATATCTTTAGAATAAGGATATTAATGATATAATATTTCAAAGGATAGAATATAAACCATATGAAAGTGAAGTTGTGTATAATAACAAATAAAACTCAATGGTATGCAAATTGAGATGAAATCCCTTACAAATATCGTGCCTATATATTAATGATAAATAAATGACATTATTATGTGTGAAAAATATAAATACACATAATATAAGTGGATATTAAGTTTAAAACAATATAAGTTAATTAAAACATATTTATATCATCCCATAATTAAGAAGTAGAAGTTTTAACCAAAATAATTGAAATTGGGTTAAAAGTTGCCTTACAGAAATTTGACAGCCTAATGACATCACATTAAATTTCAGAAAAATATTTGATATTAGAAAAAAGGGTCTCTCATCACATGGACATAAATTTTTTAAAAATAAGGATATATAAGAACATATCCAAATAATATAAAATGGAAATTTTAAATACATAACATATAATAAGTCTTTAACTAAAAGAGTATGGTGAAGGGTTACATTACTGATTTGGTAAGTTACGAAACATACACCACATGAAAGAAGGATCTCACAATGAATATGTAAATACCCATAAATTAAATTATATTGCACAAGGAATACAATCATGGTTATTACATACACCACAAAAAATGAAATAGTATCAAATATAGCACGAATCTCATGGGATAAAAAGTGAGATTAAAACCCCTTACCTCATGTATGACATGACTCGTTCGTTATTTAATTTCCATAATAATGAACTAATTTTAATTTATTCATTCGTAAGAACCTTTTTCGAGTTTATTATTCCTTAACATCACTTATAACCACATTATAAATATTACAAAATCATTTATGTTAATAACAGTCGTTTTGACGATATTTAGTACTTGATTCAAAAATAAATTTATAATTAAATGTTGTTTATGTGGTAAAAATTAAATTTTTGCCATAATGGTATAAATTATTTTGATATATTATATATCTAGTATATATATGTATTAATAATAGTGCATGACATTTGGAGTTAAGAAATGAAATTCACCATTCATGGAGATCGAAAGTCATACAAACGGATGAACGCTACTATCATTTCCATTTCATATTTAATAGAATGAAAGAATAATGATACATAGGTATATTATAATTCAATTATAATATCATATATAATTTCATTAACTCCATCCTTTATACGTTCCACGTATGGCATCAACGAGTCATATCACTTTGATGTGGCGGTAGTCTGCACTTCCTCAAAAGAAATTATCGTATTTACCCATTATGGAAACCATAAATGAATTATATGAATAAAAAATAAAGAATCATAGAAAAAATATAAATATATTATATATCATATATAAATACATATCCATCATAATGGACCCCATGAGAGGCAGTAAGAGATAATTGAACAATCATCATTTCGTAAGGTAGTAGTTCGTCATCCACAAAAATAATATGTTCATATCCACTAGATATAGGTGTGTGGAATTGTAGTTAGAATACTGTTTATAACAACATCCTTGTATATTTATAATACTGGATTTTTTATAAAATAATGGAATAAAGAGAGGTTAGGGGATTGGAGGAGGAAAATAAAATATAAGAACTTGAGATAAGATGTTACTTTTTAATCGGGTAACTCCCTCTGGTTTGAACCAAAAGGATTTCTTGAATTTTCTTTTTCCTAGGGGAAGGATTATAGGAGAAATAGGGGGATGTTGGGAGATTCTTGGACTAGATTTTGGATGAGACAAGGGGCTTGAGAGGTGGGAGTAATTGGTTAGAGGTGGTGGCCTTTTATTAGAGGGAGGATGATCTGTTTCAGAATGTTTGAAAGTGTTATTTTTTGATAAAATTATTTTCGGTTTCCAAAGGTCCAAAACATATTAAATTCAAATATAAGGTACAAATAATTCGAATTAAAATCATCCAATAATATTTTAAAGGGTTTTTAATATTTTTTTAATCCTTATAGTTTTCATTTAACCCTTTGTTCACTTATTTAACTTTTAACATGTCCTCTTATATATTCATACTATTTGGTTACTATATTTACTATAAAATTAAAAGTGTCCAAAAATATATCATTTGGAATTTTTTAAGATTATTTAATTCATTTGGCCAAATCTTAGATTTTTATAAATATTATATAATTTAATTAAATATTAATTCTTTTAAAAACACATTTATATCAATTTACAAATTAATCTTATTAAAAATTTTAAAACATCTATATCACCTATATTATTTTGATAAAACATAATAAGTCATTATTACCCCTAAATTTCATGCATGGCCAAATTTTTTTGAAAATAAATTTATTTTAATATTTATCATATCATTTAATTGAATACTTTATTAATGAATAAATTATTACATCGTCATTGTTCATAATAAAATTTATTTATTTACTGTCTAAAAATTATAAATAATATAAAATTTTGTAGGAAATCATTTTATACATCCAAATAATATTTATAGTTGAAGATATCACCTATATTAACCCATATAAAATTTGTTTTATGAAAAAGATTCATGTTTAAGTTATTTTTGTCCTCACGTTAAATTAAATAATATAAAGTCTCATTTTCACATACAAGTGGCTCAATGGTTTCCCAAAATCGATCCAAGATTTCCCATGGTCGGAAAATTATCAACCAATAGTATTATAAAACATGTTAGGGAAATTTAAAATTATTATAATATTATTTTTTACCCTTATTTACAAGATTTACCCTTTATCCATGGTAAATAAATTATTTATTGAACTAAATATTCCTAATGTCTAAAAAACGTCACCAATATGCACAATTTTTACGACCTCATTCCAAATATGAAATATATTTTTCCAAATTAAAAAAATATAAGTGGGGGAAATTAATTTAAAATTATTTCTCACTGTCAAAACAAAAAAGCGGGTTTTTATGAAATAACAACTATCAAAATATTTACCTTTGCTTATGTACACTTTAATAGTGAAATTACTTCCAATGACCAACATTGGATTAAATGATAAAAATATAATCTAATTAAACATTAAAAACAATTAAAATCACAATTTAACTATATAAATAAATTAGATCAAAAGACAATTGTGAATTAAATTGCAGTATTTTCACAATTCGTTAAAAAATGAACATTATTAAAAAAATACAAAACATTTCATCCAAAGTTAATTTTGATATTCTAAATATAAAAAGGATTTCTATTTTGTCAAATAGAATATATAAAAGTGAAAAAAACAAGATTTAAAAGGGGTTTGTCATCAAAAGGTGGTAAAATTCCATTTTTAAAATATGAGAGTATTTATGCTTAAAATTGGATTCATTATCATTTTATGCCTCTAAATTTTGTTTGATAAATGAAAAAACATTTAAAAAAACATGTGTAATCATATTTTAGTAAGTTATGTTCATTCCCGCCAATATAATGGCTTAGTTTTAACTACCATTTAATGTAATATTATATTAATATTTTTTAGTACGACTTATCCTTGTGTGCAAAAAGATTTCTGAAAACCCATTGTTGTGTGTCGTGTATTTAATCGAACATGGAATACCCTTTAGAGTCAAATTAAAATTTAATTCACATATATTAAGAAATATAAAAATTTCAATTTATTTATTTACTTGGGATGTTACATCCTTCACCCCTTTTGGGAATTTCATCCTTTCAATTTAAAAATTATGCTCAAAAACATCAATTAAAGTCCCACATCGGAAAGAGTCAAAAAGACTATCACACTAAAAGATTGAAAGATAAGTACAATGGTCACTTGAGAAAAACCATACTAGGATTTCATATAGAAAAACATGGATATGGAATAGAATCTATTGATCATGTTCTGATGGAGAGTGATATAAAACAGGATCAGGAGAAAGTTAACAATCTGAAAACCATAAAATTGTGATGGGTTAAACGATCATTGTTTCCCCTATAGGAAAACTTAATAGAAAACATTTTTTAAGAAACCTTTCATAATGTTGAGGAATTTATTTATTATAGTGACTAAGAACATAATGAAATATACTTACCTATCAAGTAGAGTTTCATTCTTTAATAAGTTTCTAACAAAAACTCATCTTTTCTTCAAACGATGAGTATTCAAGATGCCTTGGCCACACCTGATGTGCTATAATCAACTTCTAGAGAATCACACAATCCACAAAAGAAGAACTATATAATTCCTATATCATTAGACATTAACCAGAACCAATAATGGTTACTATGAGATCAGTGAATACCCAAAAAGGATAATCCTTTATAAAAAGAAATACTACTCTTAATCATCAAAATTCAACAAAGAGTACCCAATATTCAAGAAAGTCCATTCAATACACTATTTTCTTTAAAATTATTCAAAATAATCCAAACTAAGATTGAAACCCAAAACTCAGAAGGATTTAATCACGTAGTCTTCCATATTAAATCATAACATTTATCTCCAAAGAAATTGAATATTCTTAAAGTATTATACTGAAGTGTACTTAACCAAATCACATATTCTCTATAATAGATTAATAATTTATAGAAAAAAACCTAAATCACCCAATGTCCACAATAAATACATAGATTCATTCAAAATAAAATTTCAGCCATTAATCAAAAAATGAGATCGCATAGTATTCTATTTTCATTAAGAATATAGTGTTCCCAAAAGAGATACCGTCTTAGAAAATAACTTTTCTCTTATTCACCAAATTAATTTCTTATACTATGGATATCCCTTTCAAATAATATAAGATCCCAAAACAACTTATTATTATTCAATAAAATCATTTAACTTAAAATAATATGTCATAATAACCAAGGACTACACATATTCCATTTGTAGGCGATAAATCCCAATCACACTTTAGTTGTGGGTTCGATTCCTGTAACATTGTCTGACGTGACGAGATGTCATGTGGTCTGTGTGTTGTCTTTTTTTTAAAACTATATAATATTATAGCATTACAAAAAAAGATATAAACTCCTAAAAAATAACCATAACATGATTTAACCACAATGGTTTTCTTATGCCTCTCATTTTAATCTAAACTCACATTGATCCCAATATATTAATTCATGAAGTCTTATATATGTTGACAATTTTTTTCCTCCACAGAATAAAACTATTCCAAATGAAAGAACATCGTACCATGATCATGGTGTCCACCTTGTTTCATCTTCATCATGTTTACATAGATAGATGGTCCATGCATTGAAACTATGATTTAGATTTCCTTCAAAATCATCTGCTTCATTTATCCAAACACATGTTGTACAACATGGGTCATATGGGTGATCATAGAAAAACAGTTTCAAAAAATAATCATTTATAACATATAATTTCAAAAATATAATAAAAATTTATTTTTATAAAATAGTTAGACTAAGTTTGAGTTGAGACATTCAATCAATTGACCTTTTATAATACCTTAATAATGTGCTGAAAGAATATAATTTAAAATCAAATATAAATATTTTTCTCAAGGGTCTCCTTCTTCAGCACCTTCTTCAAAATCATAATACGCTTCAAAATATTATGATAATGTAAACTATTTGAAAATTCCTTGATAATATTAAACTTTATTGAAAATATCAGAATATTTTGATTTGATTAAATAAAACCCTTGATCCACGATGGTATCGAGGTATAGAGGAGGTGTTTGATATCTCAAACCATTTCATGCAATTTAGATATATGTTAGAGAAATTTTCAGATTCTTGTTGACCTGCCATTACAATAATTATTGCAAGAATGTCATCAAGAAGATATATTAATTTTGTTTGAGATACTTCTCCTTAAATTTTTATCAATCCTTCATTGATTTGAAAAAGATACAAAATAAGTATTTAACTTAAAGAATATAAATAGGGAAAAACCATGTGTATAAAAAAATCATAACCCTGAAAGTTTTCTAAACCAAAATTTGATACCAACTATATGGCCCCAAACAAAAACATTACATAATATTGAAAAAATCTTAATAATTCACATTGATAATCTATTCAGTTTTATATTTTTATAGAATTAGGTCATAACTTTTACATTACATATCAAAAATAACAAAGTATACACTTCAAATCTACAAAAAATTTCAAAAAAATAAAACTCCTTAAATAAAACTAGTGGTATTTTCTTGATATTAATATTCTTGATTTATTAATTTCTCTTAACCTTACTTATACCCTGTGAAAAACATTTCAAAACATTGTATGATCATAAAAAATCACATCAAGGGTTATAAAACAATCAAAGAAAACATTAGTCCATTAATACATTCAAATCAATGAAATCATAATTTTCAATATTTTACATTTCTCACAAAATCATACGTTTTCTGAATAACACCTGGAAATAATAAATCAGAAAGGTCATTTGTGGCATCAGTAACATAAATACGTTTAGTTTTCACATCTACATAGGGAGTTACATTTAGAACACCCCATAACAGTATATTCCATAACTCTCATAGGAGAAACATTAATTTTTACCTCTGTCATGTTACCCAATGCATTGGAGAGCTATCATGGGCTCACCCACCAGTGGTTTACCACAGAACCACTTGTATATGTAAAAAATGGCCAATAACAAAAACATAATAATAACACATAACATAAGCATATAGTAAAGATAAAATTTCCATATTTAAATCAAAATTTATCATTTCAGGATATAGACATAATAAATTCTTTTTCAAACCATTTCCAAAACCATTTAAATCATTTAATAAAGATATTTTTGAATCAAAGTGTCCCATACCACGTTGAATATTTGAAAGAAATTTATATTTACAAAAACATCAATATACATATAAATAAATCTATAAAACCATTTTGAAAACGTGGACATTAATTAGAAATATTTAGAAGAACAATTTTAACTATTTTAAAATGATGTTTTAGTTGAAGAGACTTGTAACCCTAGATAAACACTTGGCTAAAAAATATTAATGAATAAAATGAAAACAATCATATAATATCATTAGAATAAGGATATTCATTATATAAAATTTCAAAGGGAAGTATATACACAATATAAAATTGAATTAGTGTATAACAAAAAATAAGTCTCAATCGAATGTTAATTGAGATGAAATCCCTTAAAAATATCATACCATTAGAATCATGATAAATCAATGATACAATTTTTTGTGAAAAATATAAGTACACCCAATATAAGTGGATATAATGTGTAAAACAATCATAGGTGATTCACACATATTTATAGCATGACATAATCAATAATTATAATTTTTAACCCAAATAATTGAAATTAGGTTAAGAAGTTGCCTTATAGAGATTCAACAGCCTAATAGTGTCACATTAAAACTAAAAATATGAGTTGATGAAAGTGAAAAGGGTATATCATCACATTAACATAATATATACAGAAATAAGTATAAATAAGAACATATCCCAACATATTAAAATGTAAATTTAAAAAACATAACATAAAATACTTCTTTAATTAAATGAGTACGACGAAAGGGTCCCTTACTGATTTGGTAACATATGAAACATACACCACATGAAAAAATGATCATACAATGAAGATGTAAATACCCATAAATTAAATTATATTACACAACAAATACAATCATGGGGTGTACATACAATATATAAAAGGTAATAGTTTCAAATACAGTATGAATATCGTGGTAATAAGAAGTGAGATGAAAACCCCTAACCACGTGTCCAACTTGACTCGTTCGTTCTTTAATCTCTATAATAATATACTAAAGGCAATTTAAACTTTCTTAATATCCTTTATTAGGTTTATTTTCTTGTTTATATCACTTATTACCATGTTATAAACATTACAAATTCATTTAAGTTGATAATGGTTGTTTTGTCGATATTTGGTAGATGAGTCAAAAATGAACTTCTTATAAATAAAAGTTCTCTATGTGGTAAAAGAAAATTATCTACATTAAGATATTAATTATTTTGATATCATATATATCATATATATCCAGTATATATAGGTATTTATAACAGTACATAACATTTGGAGATAACAAATGAAAGGCATCGTTCATGGAGACAGTGGGTCGTATGTAAGCATGAATGTTGCTCTCATTTATATTTCATATTTAGTGGAATGATAAAATAATTATACATATGTATCTTATAATTCCAGAAAAATATCATATATAATTTCATTAACTCCTTCATTTATATGTTCCATGTATGGGATGAACATGTCATATAACTTTGAGGGGGGCAATAGTCTGCAATTCCTCAAACGAATTTATCATATTTACCATTTTTGGAAACCATAAAAGAATTATATAAATGAAAAATAAAGAAGAATAGAGACAATATAAATTTATTATATATCACCTATAAATATAGTTCCATCATAATGGCCACCATGAGAGGTAGTATGAGATAATAGAACAATCATCATTTCATGAGGCAATAGTTCGTTGTCCACAGATACAGTATGTTCGTATCCATTAGATGGAGGTGAGTGGATGTGTATTTTTAATAATTTTCATAAAAACATAATAGTATATTGAGGATACTTAGGATTTTATAAATTAATGGAATAAAGAGAGTTTATGGGGTTTGAGAAGGAAAATAAAAGAAAAGAACTTGAGAGAAGACGTTACCTTTAAATCGGGTAACTCCCTTTGGTTTGAACCAAACGGTTTTCTTGAATTTCCTTCTACCTAGGGTAAGGCTTATTAGAGTAAGATATGGATGTTGGGATCTTGTTGGATCAGATTTTATTTGATCTATGGGGCTTGAGAGGTGTGAGTAATGAGTTATAGGTGTTGGACTTTTATAAGAGGGAGGAGGGGCTCTTTTGGAATGTTTGAATGTATTATTTTATTGTAAAATGATTCTTAGTTTCCAAAGGTCCAAGACATATTTAATTAATATATAAGTTACATATAAGGATAATTGTAATAATACAATAATGATTGGACAGGTTTTGGATTATTTTGAATCCTTATATTTTTTATTTAACCCCTGGTTAACGTATTTTACGGTTAGTATGTCCTCCTATATATTCATACTATCTGGGAAATATATTTTCTATAAAATACCTACAGGGCTAAAATGGATCATTTATGAAATGTTTAACATTAATTAGGTAATTTTAACAACAATTAGAGTTTTTGGATTATTTTATTATTTAATAAAATATTAATTATTTTAAAAACTCATTTATATCAATTTATAAATTATTAATATCAAGACATTTAAAAACCAATAAAAACATGATATTTTCTAAAAAAAACATAATTAATTAAAATTTATAAAGTAATTATTACCACTTAAATACTTTTAGTTCATATTTTGTTTAAAAATAAATTTATTTTAATATTTATAATGTCATTTATTTGAATCATTTGTTAATGAAGCAATTACTCTATCCCCATTCTGTCATAATTAAATTTATTTATTTAATGTATAAAAAATATAAATAAAATACCATTTTGTTGTAAATATTTTAATATTTTCAAAAATATTTATTATTGAATATATATCTTATATAACTTCATATAAAAAATTTTTTAGTAAAAAGATTCATATTTTTGTTATTTGTGTCCTTACTTTAAATTAATTAATATAAAATGTCATTTTCACTTACGAGTGGCTCCATGGGTACCCAAAATCGACACGAGGATGACTATGGTCATACATGTAACATATAATAATATTAGGACACATGTTAGGGTAATTTAATACTTTTCTAATATTATTTTTTACTCTTATTTACCATATTTAGCCTTTAACCATGGTAAATAAAATATTTACTAAAGTAAATATTCATAATGTATAAAACTAAAATTTTGATAGTTACTCAAATTTGGACCTCCTAATTAAAAATATGGAATCCATTTTTCCCAATTAAAAACAAATAAGTGGTAGAAATTATTTTAAAATAAATTTCTATTGTCAAAACAAATAGCGTTTTTTAAGAAATAATAACTATCAAAAGATTTACCTTTGTTTATGTAAAATTTAAGATTTAAATTACTTCCAATGACCAAAATTGGATTAAATGGTAAACATATAATCCAATTACACTTTAAAAATAATTTAAATAACAATCTAACTATATAAATAGATTATATTAAATGGAAGTTTTGAATTAAAATGTAGTATTTTCCACTATTTTATTATAAAATGAACATTATCAGAAAAATACCAAAATTTCATATAAAGTAAATTTAGATGTCCTGATTCTAAAGAAGAATTTTATTTTGTCACATAGAATATATAAAATTAAAAAAACTATATTTAAAAAGGGTCTGTCATCCAAAATGTCTTAAAATGACCTTTTACAAATATTAGAGTATTTATGCTTAAAATTGGATTCATTCTCATTTTAAGCATCTAAATTTTATTGTATAAATGTAAAAACATTTAAAAAACATGTGTAATCATATTTTAGTTATTTATTTTGAATCCCACCAATAAAATGACTTGGCATTAACTACCATTTAAAATAATATTATGTTATTTTTTTTCAGTACGACTCAGCATTGTGTGCACTATGAGAATTCTAAGAAACTCATTATTGCGTGTTGGGTATTCCATAGAACATATAATCCCCTTCAAAATAAAATTATTATTTAATTAAAAATTGTTAATAAATATGAAAATGTCATATTCTCTATTATATGGGATGTTATAGTAATACAAATCTATTATTGGGAGATTAATATCCTTAGTTCTAAAACAATGATTAACATATAATCAATTTGTGTTTTCCTTGATGGACATTTGACGATTATGATATATTTTAAAAAGGGTTCCACAAAACAACTGAGGCTATAGTGTAATGGTTTTTTATTGTATTATAACTCATATGATATCCATTATTGAGTCTTATTGTCATATGGTTAGTTGTTACACAACTATTTTCAAAAAAATATATTTAAATATTATGAATTACTATAAATACATATAATACTCCAGATTAATCATTCTCATACTATCGTTACATATTTTATTTGCATAAGAAAATGAAAATTTGGAAAAACCCATCACTCAATATTTAAATGAATGACATATACATTGTTAAGATATTATCCATTAAGCCCACCTAAGAGATCCCATATATTTAATTACAGTAATTTAATTAATTAGTTTTCAACTAATAAAATATTTTAAATGAATATCATTTTGTATATGAAATTATTAATATATTCTCTTTATAATAGTTTACATGAAATGATTGAAATTATTATAGAATCCTTGAGCGTTCCTTTTATTTTAAAGGGTCACTTTTTTAAAAAAAATTAATAATTTTATATATTGATAATATCTATGTTTTTTAGATATAATGAGTCTAAATATCATTTTTTTTATATCATTGAAAATTATTTTTAATTTTATATGGAAAAGAGTTATACGTACAAAACTAGTTATGAGTCTTATATATTATATTAATAATTTTTTTATTGTTTATTGGATATTTATGATTCCAACAATACAGAATTATTAATGACATATTAAATACCAATAAAACATTATTTTAAAATTTAAAAAATATATTAATTCATTTTATAGGAAATTTTGAAAAATGTTTTTGCAACAATCAATAAAAAACTACAGTACGTTAAATAATTTTATAGCTTTATCTGATGTTATGTGCCTCCTATATACTAACATAAGAATCATCCTTTATAATATACATTTGTTAACGAATTATATTTTATATAATATTTTTGAACTCCTATAGTTCATATATTTTAATAAAAACATGTTAATAGCATATTATATTTAATACCCAAGAATTGAAACAAAAATACTACATAAAATGTTTGATATACATGATATAGATTCTAATGTCTATTTATTATTTTAATTATTATATTTGATTTTTAAGTGATATTTCATAACTCATTAAAATTTAATAGCTTTATACTCATTTATCCACTCTTTTATTACTTGTTTCTATATATAATGTTCAAAATTCACCATTAACATTGAAATCGTCATGGTATTTTCAACTTGGTCATTCAATTATTTCATCATAGGGGATGAGGTGCAGTGTTTCATCCAATCATTTTCTATTAGGAGAAAGATAGTTAGAAAATATAATAGCTACTTCTCTATACTATTTATTTTAAATTTTTTATTAATATGTAAAAGCAGAGTACTATGGATAAAAACAGGACATTAATGGATATTTTATTCTCAATGTGGATTTCTAATTTTTCTACCCAGTCCATATGCTTCAGAATTTTCATATAATTATCACTAACTGGTTACCCCAATACCAACTTACACAACTAGATTATATTGAAAATTTAATTTATCATAATACTTTCAATTTATTTTTTATATTAAAGTAGATTATTTTTTTATCAAATATAAAATCCATGTCCTTATATTACAAAATCATAATGGTAAAAAAAATCGAATAACATAATGAAATAAACATAAGAATCATCCCCCAAATATCTATTACTATTTCATTTTTCCCCTTCACTATCTCAATAAGGTGGTGGATTGAGAATAAAGTATTCCAAGACATAAGAAATATTCTTGAATATATGTAGTGTATAAATAATAGTACCATTCTAAGATATTTTTTCTAGTCAATACACGGTCTACGTCAAAAAATGATAAAAATAGTTTTTTAGTTTTACTTTCTATCTTCAATAATATGTAATAGTAAATATTAGTACAATATCTTCCATAACAATTGTGATGTAATAAATTTTATTTTTTATGCCTCCAAGTATTTTTAAAACTACGAATGTCCCTCACAATTTAATTTAAAATACTTACATATTAGAAACTATCATGGAAAGGATCCATATTTAACTTTTTATTACCCAATATATGGTTGGTTAAAATTACACCAAGTTACTTAGATATGTAGTCTTTAAAACTACAATAACTAATAGTTCATTTATCTGTTGAGTGGAAACTCCTATCTTGAAATACTAACATTGTATTTCCCCAATAATTTCAACCTTGTTAAACTATTTTTTTATAAAAGAAATAATCCCTTGATTCTATAATGCTTTTATCTTCATAAAACCATCATATTAATTCCTTCATAATTAAATTCTTTCTATGTAGGGTTGGACCAAACATGTGGATTTATGGTTATGTTATGACTCATTTAATTGATGGATTTTATAACATTATTGTCCCTGGTGAGATATATTTTATTTTATAGATAAATAATTATTATTTTTTTACCTTTTCATGGGTTTTGATGTATTTTAGACTCGTATACATTTCATATATTTCATAGGTTTTCTTCCCAATGTAACATAGTCACTGTGACATAATAATAACACATTAGAATTTTTTTTTCTAGATTTGGTGAGGGGTCAGACTCATCTCTCCCTTTTTGAGGGAATTCTTTCCTACTATAATAACCTCAATTAAATTTATTATATCTTCATTAATACTTCCAAAATCTTATTGTCACATTGGTTACCTAATTAAATGACATTTATTAAAACAATGTGTTGAAGTGACTATATATATATATATTTCATTGGTTCTAAACATTTATCTTATTATTTTATTATATTACGTTTTAAATCTTCATATCTTAGAATAGTCGAATTTATCCCAAACCATAGTGTTGGTGGGTGTTTCGGAGCTCAGATCTTCCCAAGGTAAATTGATTCCTATATATCCTTATAAAGGGGATGAAAAACCACAAAGTTTAGTTCAACTGAACTTTAGATGCTATGCCTTTTAAGGACATGTGACGAGAACCAATGTCGTTCCTTTTAAGGTATTGAACTCATGAAAAAGTGATGATCCTTTTAAGGTAATATAAATAATACCTATATTGTGTTAATATTGAACCTCAACATGGTGTCCTACATATCCTCATTAATATTAACCAAATCCCATTTAGTTTTGGTTACACAGTTTACAATGATAAAAAAATACCATACCATATAGTTTAATATTATTTGGAAAGGGTGTCTAGGTTAATGGTTCATATCAATGGACATATATATGGATTAAACATTATATATTATACTTCTTGGTTGTAAATAAATAAGATAAGGTATGATTCATTCACCAAGAATATGTATTTTTTAAAATATGATAGATTATTAGTAATATGGCCCTCTGAGGATGGATTCATGGTTGATATAGCTTTATGAGAATGAGTTGGCGATTATATATGGGTATTATATACAAGGATTCAACTACAAACATATTAGTAATAATATGAGTATAAGAAAATGGTCTCCCGAGAAGTATAGCCCAGTGAGGGTAGTGGACTCATCGGAAATATGACCCTTTGAGGAAGGATTTGGTGCTTATACATACTAAGATGCCATATTAATTACCTTATATCATAAGGTATAAATGTGTGGATTAGGAATATACTTCTTAAAGATCCCAAGAATTGTTGTAGATTTTGTAAAAGGTGGGATTATAGTTATTAAATTTGGTAAGGGTTCTTTCATTCTGCTAAAATTCTAGGGTGAAAAAAAACATAAAAAAAATACATAGGTTGACTATATGTTGATATGGATCAACAAATTTTATAAGAATGATTTTTGTGGGGATTCATTAGTATCATCTCAATAATAAAAATCATTTTTAATGGAGTATATAATGTGACTGCCTTATGGGTTTTATTGGTTTGGGATAGAAACCTAGGAGAGTCCTTTTATTAAGAGAAAGCATGGTCGATGCGGTTGACATGGGTGTGTACGGACTAGTTGTTCATTTTATATGAATGTAAGTGAGTCAACTGTAAGTAGGAACCTAAGTATGAAACTTGGTAAAATGTGGGTCCTAGGTAAATGGCATGGGTGATGGTAATCCTTAGGTTGGAAACCTTGGCACATGGGATTCCCATTGATAAGTATTAGAGTACATATTTTTCTTAGTACCATGTAGGGATAATGATAACCCTTTCTATGATATAGTGAAAATATGGTTCGTTATCAAGGAACCTAGGAAAAGTGGTTTCTCTGGTTTTGGACCTTGATTTCTAATTTTTCCTTGTTTGGAGGGAAAATAAATGTTTATCGATGATCATAATGTTGGGTGAATTTAGTGGCCTAGTGGTGGAAATGGGAGAATGTTCACTATATTATAAAAGCATTGGTAAAGGTGTTCCCCAATTTGGTGTTGAGTGAAAAGGAACCCTACATTGGAGAAAAGGGTAATGTGTAATAAAAATAAAAATGTAGAAAAAATATGGTTTCATATTGGTATACATGGTCGATCATTATCCTTAGTATGGAGTCGTGACATTACAACACCTATGTATAGGGTTGGCTGATGTTTTCACCTTGCTACTAGGTAGGGAGTTGTGGTCTCCATAATAATGCTTAGGTAAGGTTTCTCTATAGTATGTGGCCTAAAGGTATTACTTTGGAAAATGGTATCATATTCTTGGATTACTTTGGAATAATTGGTCTTCCATGAATATTTTAACCTCAAAATTCATTATTAATGAAATTACCCTAATTTTTGGGTTAATTACCTTAGGAATCATTCATAATTATCTGACCCGTAGTGGGGTTAAATAATCGGGATCATATTGGTCCTATATCATGGGGAATCCTTTCATTTCTATATAAATCACTATGTTCATAGAATGGTCACCCCTTGGGTAATTTATATGAAAATATAGGTAGTGGAGTATGAGAATGATGAGAATAAAAGGAGGTGATATTTTAATCCAAGAAAAAGTAGTTGGTAACACAAGGTAACATGTTCAGGTGACCTATGAAAAGGTGGATTGTGTGATGTTATAAACATGAATGTAGACATGGGTATAAAGGAATAACATGGTTAACTGACCTCGGTATATAACTATAGACCTTATAAATGTAACTTGGGCGTGTTTCTAGGCCTTGATTGAAGTGATATCTTTTCACTATGGTCTTTTTACATAAATATATGATGTATTTGATCATTTTAAAAATATTAGTCATAATAAATACCACAACCCCTTCAAAATTATATTCTTTTGGAATAATTAGTATCTATTTGAAATGAAAATATAGATATATCCATAAAATTTCACAAAATGTCGTATATATTTCTCAGGTTGGATGATTGGGATAGTGGCGACCAAAACCATCAAAAAATAATTTATAACCCTATAATCGTATAGTAGTGAAGGTTAAATCACAATGTAAGGAGGGTGAATGTTTTGGGTAATTATTTTATCTCTAAACTATAGAAAACAACATAGAATTCATTAATATTTTATAGTGCGAGGAACATATTTTCTTGAGAGTGTGTGATTTGTTAATGGTGTCACATAATGGTGTTAAAGATTTTGAAAATATATGATTTTTCTGAAAAAATGTTCATGATAGATGAATTGGTAAAATTAATTCTACAGGTTTAAATGTGATTCTTCTATCATAGAAATTTAATATAATTTTCATTATTTTGATAGGGTTTTATTAAAATCCATTAGTCAGATATTAATCAAAATGATTAATAAATTTTTTGATAACCACATCAATAATGATAAAAATGTTATATTTAATGAATATATTACGATAAAAAAATATTTCTCATATTGTTTCCAATGTTTGAAAAAAGAATATGAGGAGAAATCAATATTAATGAATTTATAATGAATCGGTATAATTGATTTTGAATTTATAAAGAAAAAATAAAATCATATATATGTGATGAGATAAAAAACAGAAGAAGAAAAACTTCCCATGTGAAAATTAATCTTACATCATGTTAAAGAAATACAAAATAGAACCACACTAACCATATTAAATAATAGAACCAGAGGAATTCAGATGATGAAAGAGATGATAAGAAATACCCTTTTGAGGGAAACTCAAACCACTATTTTTTACCATTCACCCCTACTCGATTTCATATCTCCTTGGTCAAAGTGGTGTGTTGTGAAATTTGGTTATAAGAAATTATGAATTATGTAATAACCCCAAATGAATTGCCTTTCACCACATTAAATAAAACAATGCCCCATCCCAAGTACATATTCCATATTCTAATTTTTAACAATGAAATTATCTTTGATGAATACTTCTGACAAGAATTTAACATTCAGTTATGTGGATTATAACCGTGTAATACACAGCACCAAACAAAAAAATCTGTAACATTGATTCCTCGACCTCCCCCATAATCCTTGAAAACAATATTCTTTTTATCTTCTTCACAAAAATAATTCTCTCAATATAATGTTTGGGTCTATTATAAAACCCCATAGAACCATAAGAATGATTAATATAATTCCATAGATGATCAAACCTGATCACCATAAGTGGAAAACTGCATATCATAGTGAATTGTACCAATTTTTAGCTCCATAGATCCTTGACATCATCTTCAATGATGCACACCTACCTCATTCTTCTCAACTTTGTTGCATCAATATCGAAGTACAATGATTCTGAATGTTCTCCAATAATCTGATAAATCCCAAGCATGAACCCAACCTTCTCCTTCAATAAACATCTTCATCAGACATGGACAGTCAATCCAATTTAGGGATTCATATTCAAATTATTTTTCCATTGGCTCATTTTCATTGTTGGGATTCAACATAGAACCCATACTCATTCCTCAAAAAATGGTTTCCTACAATTACAGTCATCTTTAGCCATAGTTTGAATGGTATTCACATCATCAACTTGATGATTCTCTTCAATGGGTCTTGTGACTAGTCAATGGCACCTCTATGTGTAATGCATCTGAATAGCCTCACCACACCAGCACTGCTCCAACACGATATGGTGAAGGAGACGCATCCTATTATACATCTATAATATATGGCTTGGGTAGGATCCCCCAATTCATTCTCTTCCTTTAATTGATCAAATTAACACAATGGGTTTAAGGAGATGTAATAGTTCAACTTGGCCCATGCTGATTGGCTAACCAAAAATAAAATAAAATAATAATTTTATTAGTATTCCAAAAATAAAATATGATAATTAAATTATGATTTTCCAAGATAATTTTTAATTTTAATATATAATAAAATAATTTTAATTTAATTAATTAGAAAATAAATGATTACTGTATATTTTTTAAATTTAATTCAAAATATCTAAAAACAAAATTTGAAAAACTATTAAAAAAAGATATATTACCTAAGAATATTGAATATACATATTGACATCAAATAAATTTTACACTAAACATTTCAATTCCAAACAAAATTCAAACAAAATCAATTTAAAATATTTTAATTCATTACCACACATGACATTTATAATTTGTAACACAAATATATTCATTTAATGTTCTCATAGTATTAACACATTTGGAAACCCAAATATTTTTAATTTCAACCCAATAAACAATTTTATGATGAATTTAAATTTAAATTCATTGTCTACCAAACATAATAAATCAATCATTGAATGACCATTTTGAGATCCATGATGAACATAAATATTATAAAAATTCATGTGAATTCTATATATTACCACATCGTATTCCACCAAACATATTCATGGATGGTACCTAATATATTACATAGTTAATTTTAATGTAAAATAATAAATCTCAAGGGTGAAAAGTTGGAATTCCACAGAAATGGGGGACCCTGGTTGAAAATGTGAAATTTTAATTATTTGTAATTCCTCTTTTTTATTACAAAATTTATGTTATTAGGGTGTATCAATTCACAAAGAATTATTGTGTGACCAAATATTGAAACAAAAACATTTCATGATATGGATAGATTAGTTTTTATAAAATTTATTTTTAATTATTAAACAAATATTGATGATGTTACAGTTGTTTTCATAACTAGCTGAGAAAAAAAACATGTTATTCTAGTGAATTAAATGATGAGAAATATGATCATGATATGTACTCTAGGAATTGTAATAATACTGTTTGAATGTATATATTATTAAAATGAATTTTATTAAAAAGGGGAATCATTAAAATATTTGAATAATTTCCCTTGAAAAAAAATTAAACATGCATAATAGTGATTCTTTATATTCTCCACTTTGTGAATCACTCAACAGTGATGGAATTTGGAGAAAAAATTAATTAGAAACTACCTTTTTATGGTTTCTATGGTTCTTAATTCTAATTTTGAGAGAAAAAATTCAATTATTAGAAGAAATAATGATCCCACCGATGAATTTTCAATCATGAAATGATATAATTGTAAATAAGATAAAACATATAACTAGAGGTTTTAAAACTTCCCGGAGCATGAATTAATTATAAAAATATCATTTTCAAATTAATATAAAACACTATAATCACAAACTAAAAATAATAATTATAAGTGGAATGATTTATACCTCTAATATTTATTCAATACGTGCTTTTATGCTCCCCTCCAGAATGTATGTCACTCTGCCTCTGTCTACCATCTCGTTTTTCAAAGTAACTTAAAGAAAAGTGTTACCTATGCCCCCATTTTTATCTGAAAATATCAGAATATAAACTTTGTAATTTCATTAGTTGATCACTAACATCAGGAATCCATATTTCTCAGTTTCTAGTTCTCTACCGAAAATGGGGCACTTATCATAGTATATGGTCTCTTTCTTGTGATATTTACACAACACTTTTAATACAATGACTAGCAGTTGAAAAAATGAACCTGGATGAAATTATATATCTAGACCGAATGTTCAAAAAAATATAAATTAATAAATAAATTGAAATTTTAATTATTTAAATATATATATTTAATAAATATATAAATTATTTAAAAATAAAATCAATATTCATATGTTATAAAAGAATTAGTATTTTTTAATAAAATTAGTAAATATATTTACAAAAATATTTACGATAATTGTTATTATTAAAATGATTATATAAATTATAAATTATTATTATTAATTTCTTATATCTTTATATATATATATATATAAACTGTTATGAATTTTTTTTATTTATTTAGTATTATATTTAATGTTATTATTCTTTTTAAAATATACTTTTTTTATCCTCCAAAGAATCACCTTTTCTTCTTCTCCTAAGAGACATTGTTTCACCTTCAAAGTTCAATAAGAAAGTAGATGCAGGGTTTAACCTCTCATCACAGAGGTTGTGGTACTGGTGATGGTTAGAGTAAAGCGTCATAGAATTTAATGACTTCTGGATCGATGGTAAGGGTTAATGAAAAATGGATCAAGGGATATAGTTAGTCGAGCTCAGAATCAGGGTAAAATTTTTCATCAAATCAGTGGTAGATCCATTGATTCAGACTCAATTTTTTGTGGATGAGGTTTTATGGTGATCTACCGGTGGAATATAAGGTGGCACAATGATTTTTTAAATCAGTTCTATAGTTTATCTGGATGCGATGGTGGATTTGGTGGGATACTTCTAAAAGATCCATCGTGAAATGGTGGATGTGGGGTTGTGCTACAAATGGATTGAGCCTATCAGTGGTTCATCTATGGTGGTGGTTCATTTTCTATCAAGGGATTTGAATGATAGTCCTTGTGGTGAGAAATGATTGTATGGTGGAGGAAGCAGAAGAAGATGGTTGATCTACTAGTGGGTCAAGCGTGATAGTATGACCAAATTTTGGAAAGCCCTAAATCATGTTTTGGGTTCCTTTTATCATAGAGGTAGAGGCTTCTGAAGATGCAGATAATCTGTTGGGATATTGCTGGAATGAGTGGAAACAGGAGTGCAACAACTGGATGTAGTTTTGCCATTGTTGGAAATAGTGGTAGATCAGGAAAATTATTCTGGCAGTGTCACATTTTGATTATTTTTGTAGAAAAGGATTCTATTATATCCTATATTATAATGGTGGATATCATGTCGAATGGTGGATCTACTAGCGGCGGAGAAGACAATAGTAACAAACAGAAACATTAAAAATTTATGATTATCATTTTTAAAAATAATTAAAATGTTTAAATTTTAAAAATTATATATTAAATAAAAATTCAATTATTAATTTAAATGAATTGAAAATAGAAAGTTGAATTATATAAAAAGTTAAAGTAGTTGAATAATTAATTAAATTCATATAACAGAAGTATAAATTAAAAACTAGACATTAATTGAAATACAAAAACTAAAAATGTAAAACATTTAGCTATTTTGATAATGGAATTATAAATGGGAATAATAATTTAAAATCAAATAATTCCAAAATATAATTAAAACCATATTAATTATTTAAAATAAAAAATTTTGTCCAAATATATTAAAATATATAAATTAGAGACTTTAAATTTAATTAAATACCTTATAATTAATAAATAGTAAATTGATAAAATATTTTCTAAGAAAAAATTGATGAAAAAATAATATTTTAAAAGAAAAATAAAAATATATAATATTAAAAAGCTGAATACAATTTTTTTAAATGAAATAATAGAGAATTAAAAATTAAAATGATGAAATAAAAAATATATCTACCAAATCATGAAAGGGAAATTAGATATCAAATAAGGATAAATTTATTAGTCAAATGATTATAAACATAGATAAAAAATGTTTAAAATCACTTGATTTAAAGAAAACATCAACTTCCCCATTCATATTTATTGATTGTCCTCAAGAAATTATTTATAAATTTCAATGAGAAATAATAAATATCAAAATTGAAAAAATGTAATTCCATAATGATATTATTAATGGAAAATTATTTCCACCAAAAATCATTTTAAAAATAAAAGATGCATTCCCTCTTAAAATAAATTGGTTTTAGTGGATGATTAATTACAGCTATACTAAAATTATTTCTTTTAGAAAAATTGAATTAAATAGAAATCATCTTGAATATACCTGAGACTTGAAAAATTCCCCTTTTCTTTTGGTGATAAGACACTCTTAAATATCACTCAAGTAAATTGATACAACTGAATAGATGAGTAGGTTCAATAATTAAATGAAGAAATAAATTACTCACCTAATTTTTTAGATTAATGAATTAATTAATGAAAAAAATTAGGAAACAATCTCAACAAGAATTAGGATTTTAATTTCAAACCTGATATAAATTCATGTAATATAAGTTTTATTCAATCAAAATGTAATGATTAAATTCTATTTGAGTGAAATTTTCTAATTAAAATTGACTATGAACAAATGAATTCCAGAGGGCAAGAATTGATCTACTGAATTGAATACATGGGGTAATAAAGGTATGATATTTTCAAAGAGGCTTCAAAAAATTTAAAACTACATAATATTTTGAAAAAATAAATGTGTAAATAAAATATTGAGAAAAGAAATTTTTTAAAAAATATTAATGGGATTTGATGGGTATACATTAAAAAATCGATTATCCCAAATTAAGTGGAACATCTCTCCCACACATAAAAACCAAGTTTATCCTCCATTTTGTATTAAAAGATGAAAAAAATACAATTATAATTATTGTTTCAAACTGATTTATAGTTCAATAGTATAAGTATATGTTCAAGGGCCACAATGAAGTCCAAAAAATTTGTTTTCCACATAAAATATTTTAAAATAGAATTATAATGGTACATAAATTATCATTAATTAATAGATAAATAATTTCAATAAATCTTAAAATACATAATGCTAAACTTGACTACATAGTGAAGAGGGTGTCAACATGTTTGAATATTTGGTTCAATTATATTTTCAATATTATAGAGAAAGGTATTCTAAACGCATAACTAATATAAGAAAACTGTCATTAATATTAAAAGAAAGGGGATTAAATCCCCCCACATAATTTCTCAATGTCGATAAATTTAAAATAATTAAAATTCAATTTCAAGAAAACTACGAAAATGCAGAAGAAAATTTATAAATATGGGAAAAAATAGATGAAAAAATTAAAAATAACTACACCCCTCATTAATTTTTATCTAGTGAGGCTCCAGCCAGCAGAATCATGTGATTTGAGAATAACATATAACTCAACTCTTCTGATAACAACTCAGCAACAACCTTAAACAGGGAAAAATAACCAAAAAGACCATCAATATAAATCAAAATAATTACAGAACAAAATAGAAAGAAAAATTATATATTTATTCACAAAAACATAAATAAAAACCCTAGAAATACCATGGAGTGAATCTAATAAATAACATAATATAAATTCCTTAGTTATACTTTAGAGAAAAACTCAGTTTCAAGAAGTAAGATAGATTCCAAGACCATTGACTATGCTTCAATAAAATGTTTGATTTCTTGGACATATACAAGGATTGGCCAATTTTCTTCTCCTAAAATTTCAACATATCCATTATTCAACACTATTAGAATAGTGAATGATCAAAACCAAGTAGATTTCAAATTTCTATGAAAGTTATTGTGTTTGGAATTAAAGAGAAGGACCTTGTGTCAAAGTTTGAATTCATTGTTTTGAATGATAGAATCATGAAATAACATGGCCCTATCTTTGTAAATTATATAATGATAATAATTCTCCTTACTAATTACATATAACTCAATATATTGTAGTATCATCCTTTTACTATTTGTCTTATAATCGATTTTTAATGCTTATATAAACCATTATGAAATGTGTTGCAAATCCATATGTAAATGATAGCATTTCCTGAATAATATCCTATATAGAGACATACGAATTTGGTATATGAATCCATTTCTGTAAACCTATATTACCTCATTTAATAACAATGACCAGTCCTTCCTATAAATATAGTAATTTCTATCTAATCTCTATTTTAACATTGTATTTGGAATTTTTACTTGTCCACTAGATTATGGATGGTTGGATGTTTTGGTTGTATGGTAAAAACCATATTTCCCAATCAATGATATAAAATTTTAACTCAAAAAATGGGTTCCATTACGAGTATTAAAATTTTGTGGCACCCCAAATACTGGAAAAAATGTTATTTTTAACGAAAGTAATCATAAAACTAGATTGATTGAGGTGATTTACTACTACCAAACCAATTTTAAAACATAGTTAATGACCACTGAAATATATTCATTCCCATGATATGATGGGAATGGTCACATAAAATATAATCCCAAATAATAAAAACTTTTTTCATCCAAAATACCTATTTTAGGATTCTCCTACTTTCACATATCATTCCCAATCATTCTTCATCTATCATTGCCCCCAAAAAACTCTTAACATCATTAAAAATGTTTGGACATTAAAATTACTTCATTATGTACTTTTTGGTATGTCCTGTCACTAACATGTTGACCACTCCTATGTGACTATTGGATACTATCCATAATTAAAAACATTTGTTATTATAGAATGAACTATCATTGAATCCAACCATCATATCACCTAAATTGAAAAGGGTCATCCTATAGATAGTACGTATGAACATAAATTAACTTCCTCCATTCATTGCATATAAAATCTTCATGAATGAATGTTTAATCTAGGTAGTGAGGAAATTATGAAATCCATGAAGACTAATTAACAGAAATAGTGAGTATCTTCTCAACAGAAAATGAATAATTAATTTCTCTTTGGTCTTGACCACAGGTTATAGACAACCTTGAATGGTGATCTGCATATATATTATTGGATACCTATTTTTCATTAATATCCATATAAAACACTTATAATAATAGTATCCACCTAACGAGTCTAGTTTTTTTTTGTTTTTTCATAAGATACATTAAGGGAGAATTTTCTGTAGGGATTATGAATTAGGATCCTATAAGGAACGACCTAAAATCTTCTAGATAAACATTTATAGCTATAAACTACATCATAGTTTTGGTTTATATTATGAATTCTTTATTTAAAATTATGAAAGAATAATAAAACTCATGTAATATAATTTCTCTCCTTTACCATAAGATAGATCCAATAGCTATGTAACTTTCAACTTACATTATTTCAAATGGTAATTTCCAATCAAGTGTGGTTATGATGGGTAATTAAGGGATTTTCTACTTAGTCAAAAGAATTGAATCCACACAATTTTTATCAAATAGGAAATGTGCATATTTTATTAGAAAATAACACATGGTATTTTTTATTTTTGAAAAAATGTTTTTAATCCTTCGCTTAAAACCAGCAAGTCTTAATAAGATTTTTACACCCATAAATTTTTTAGCAAGGGTGTGTTTTATAAATTACACAAATCATGGTAGTATATAACTTTAAACCCTTCTTAGACATGTTGTTTCCCATCAATATTACAATAGTGACCATAAAAATTCAATTCTTCTAGTTTTGAACTATAACAGTCTCTAAGAATATATATATAACCAATTCTAAATTTCTATACAAATATCAAATGTGCGACCAATAATAAATAATTAATCCTTAAATACCTCAATTATCATATCAATAATATCTAAATTTATATTCACCACACATCTTATAAATATAGATGAAGCACCAAATATTTAATGTTAATAATCTGGTTGGAAATATCCCATAGGGTCATGTAAATGTAGTTTTTTTAATCTTCTTATGATATCAGGATCTAGTTGGAACCAGAATACACATCCATAAAAAAACACATTTACAACATTTCTATCATGAATTTTATCTAATAAAGTGATGAAAAAATGTTCCCTCCTAGTGGATGAATTGATATTTCTATAATCAATATAGAATCTCTATTTGGTTTCTTTTCCCAAATAAATTTGATAATTTTATTCATTAGTTTCTACAGTAAAACAAACTTTTTTGAACCAATTGGACAGGGCTTATCCATGTACTTTCATTAATGGGATATATAATACCAGTGTCTTGAATATTAATACTCACCTCTCTCACAACTTCTTTAATGTTTTTCTTGAATTAACTTTTACATTACACTCTTGGTTTGTGGTCTGGTTTTATAGGGTTCTTCTACAGACATAAATAAGAGATAATCCCTTTGATATTAGAAATGGACCATAAAATTTAATTTTGAAATTTTCTCGAAACACCGAACAATATTTCCTCTTCATTTTTATAGATTGAAGTTGAAATTATTTTTGTATTGTTATATTTACACCTATAAATGAGTATTTTAGGTGTGTCAGGAGAAGTTTTAGTACCAATGATGGTGCGTCTACACATGAAGGAAGGGTCTTGGCCCTAACAAACCAATATATTAATCATGTTTCATATATGTATTTTAAATTTTTTAATGATTTTAAATTTCATAATAAGTTTTAATATTTTCCTCACTATTGTCCAATGTCCAAAACCCACTCTCATAAATATCCAAAACAAAATTAAGAATATTTATCAAATTAAAGTATCCAAATGTTTTAAAAATTCCACTTTTAAATAATGAAACTTTTAAACCTTGTTTATATTTTTATAATTATCCTAATTTTCCCTCGTGAATTATTTATATTTGGAAAAATATGATTCATTCCCAGGAACAACATAAACTATACTACTATCAAAATATACAAAATTTCTAAGATTCTCACTTTTAATAGGATCAAAAATATTTTAGACTCCATTTTCATCATTCCAAATATTTATTCCCACCAAAGATATATTTTAAAATTCTTATAAAACATGAACTCTTTTTTCAATTTCAAATGATTCTATAATAGAACAATTTTATACAATTTTTTTTAACATTTTGGAAAAAAATTATTTATTCTTTTTATTCCCCAAATTTAAATATTATTTATCCCATAGAAAAATATATAATATCACCACCTGTGGACATGAAGATCCTGCCCATAATGGTGGTCACATTCTAATAAAACTCATTGCCAAAAAAACTATATTTTAAAAAATGTTTTCCTAATACAACTAGAAGATTTTCATCCCTACTTATTGTACGTGTGAATGGGTTGTCAACCAACTTCATAGTGGCATTGGTGGGTTGAAGGAATCCCTAGATTAATTATTTAAAAAATGATAATGAGATAAAGTTAATAGTAGAAACTAAATCACATAGATGGTTGAGTTGACCACTATTACCTAAAATGAATAGAATTAAAAATCTACCACAATCCTTATGTTTGGGATGGATGTTCTTTTAATAAATAGCATTTCACTATTCAGTGAGGCTGTTTATAGAAAATTATTCTTTTTGTTGAAATTTTTTTTTATGTGATTTTAAATGAAAATAAATATAAATGAAGGAAATTATTAATTGAAAATTTATATGGATATTGGATAGAAGACCATGGAATTTAATAAGTTTAAACTTATTACTATTCTTAGATTTCAGTTTTTCATCAAAAGAGATTGGTGGGGAATATCTCTAAAGAACAAATAGAATCCCTACTATTTATTGATATAATTTCTACTTATTTATATTACAACTAGGATTAAAAACATTATATTTCATTTTAGGTTAAAAATTTCTATTTTATTCAATTTTAGGTTTTTCCCTATTTT
Source organism: Viscum album (assembly GCA_963277665.1). Taxonomy (NCBI): domain Eukaryota; kingdom Viridiplantae; phylum Streptophyta; class Magnoliopsida; order Santalales; family Viscaceae; genus Viscum; species Viscum album. The sequence goes on along the minus strand of OY728136.1, from coordinate 1,082,075,845 downwards.
TTACATTTATTGTGTTTATCAGGTTTTGACTTCCAGAATCACTCTGTTTCTTAGACTGGTCACTCCTAATTTATTTTCCATCTACTATTTTAATATTTATCCCACATAATGTAACTACATGTAATACATTTTCCCTAGGATATATTTTAGTTGTGATATGTATCTTACTTATATTCATATATGTCATATCTCCAAATATCTGATCCAGCTTTTTTATACAGTTTGTGAAATCTAGAATCAACTTTATCGTTATCAGATTTCTGCATTGCAGTTTAATAATCATACGTAGAATCCTATGAGTAAATTATTTTTATCAATTTTACCACTATATTAATTATTTCCCTCTAAATATTCCCTTGGAAATTTGATAAATCCCCCCACTTTTAGATTTGGATTTTTTGATAAGGATTGTATTTTTAAATAGGGTCTGTATGTTTTATATGAACTTAGTGTTCATTCCAAGATAATTTAGGATGGTTCCTTTGTCATTGGTAAAACAAAATTGATAATATATTCTCCATGTTTGGAATTATAGGACCACAAATTTTATATTTCAATTTTATTTATTGTTGGGGTGTCATATCTAAATATAGAAAATAAATATTTAGTGTTCCCAAAAATTCCAATTTATGACAAATTACCCTTAAAATATAGATTAGTTTTTTAATAGTCCACTTGTTTTTATAATTTTTTTTTAGAATTTTGGTTCATTAGAGAATGATGTTACTCATAATTTTTAGATAGTTGGGAAATGGAATTTACCCGAGAAGCATTATTATTTCAACGTATATTCAATGTCTTCTTCCTATTATTATTGTGTTGAGAATATCAATAATTTTTTGTTAAAAATCTATCTCCAAATTTTACCAATATTATCATTTTATGTACCCTGAGTTGTCCAATCTACATGAATCTTACTAGATGGGGACAATCATTCACTGGATGTGTCAATGAGAACATGGGATAGAAGAAGATGACATGGGTATTTTTTATGTAGGACCCTAAATCTATCCCAATCCTCATGAAAGGATTCCATATCATCTTTATTGACATTTTTTATTTAGGTTCTCATCACACCCTTGAGACTTTGGGGATAAAATTTCATCACTAAATAGTTATACACATGGTCCCTGTTTTCATAAATATTATCATCATCTCTCAAAAACCAATTTCTAGAATTCCCAATATGGAAAAATGGAAACACTCTCATTCATAAATAATTTTAATTTAGCCCAAAAATTTGAAACTATTATACTATATTCTTATAAATCTATAATGAAGTCTAATGGGTCTTCTTTACATATCACATTAAATCTAGGATACAATGAATGGAGGGACTACTATTTCTGATAATATATGGATCTAAGTGCATGTATAATATTTAATGGGTTTTATGACACTTGATAGAGGTAAATTATAATCATCCTAGGACTGTAATTGTATTATAAATTGAATTTTTGTTGAATTGTTTTAACTATTATCATATATTATTTCTCATGTGTTTTCGATTTTATATTTTTTCCTTTCTAAGAGCACTAAAATGATTGTCTATATATAGGTAAAATAGATCTATAATATTTATTGAACATATTATTCTCATGAAACATGAAGTAACAAACACAAATTCATTATAAAACAACTAATAAATCAATTATAAAAAGTATATTGATAAAATCATTTTTCTAAAATAACACTTTATATTTTTTTATTTAATTAAAATTGATTTTTTTGAAGTTATTTTTAAGGTTTTTTGAATAATTAGTAAAAAAATACTTCTCTTGAAATGAATCCAAATTTTTAAAGGATAGTAGGTCATCACTATACTCGAAATATTATTTATAAACTTACACTACAATTATAGTGAAGATTCATTTCCACGATAAGGAGAGTGATTGTTCTAGGGATTCATTTTATATCTAATCTAATGAAAACTATTAAAAATTCATTAATGTTCGAAATTGTGAGGTGCATATTATTTTTGGAGTGTGTGATGTTTTTAATATTTTCAAAAAATGGTGTTATGGATGTATAAAATAGTTGATTGTGGTGATAACATTAATCAAGAAATACAGATGGGGAAAATTGACACTATTAGATTAAATTGATGTCTTATTTCAAAGTAATTAAATTTAATTTGAATCTTAAAAATAGGGTTTGATTTAAAAATTACAGGAGATTAAACATGAATATAAATCTATTCTGTATTTATGAAATTCAATAATTATAATAAATAAATGGGTAGTGATGAAATTTAAATCTGAAAAAAATTACTAATTTATTCAGATGTTTGAAAAAAAATGTACATGATGAAAATGAGTTTTAATGAATTTAAAAATAATCATTCCAATTACTTCTAAATACATGTAGATAATATAAATTTTTTATAATGAAAAAAATATAAAAATAAAAATAATTAATACTTCATAGGTGAAAATTTAACTAACTTCATGTCTAAAACATTCAAAACAGAACATCATAGAACATCTACAAACAACTGAACCTGAGGATGTATGAAGAAGAAAACGAGGACAAAAATTCCACATTGAATAATAGATAGAACCCCTATAGTCTGTCTCACACTCTTACTCGAATTCCAAATCTCATCCGTTGTAGAAGTTAGGTACCAAAATTTAGAAACTCAAGAATTTCCCAAAAATGATTCACTTTGGACCTATATTAATCACCCAATAACCCAACCACAATAAGTCCAATTTAATATAGAAATATATTTAGTGGAATTTCCCAATCTTTATGGATGGTTTTTGCGACCAAATTACAAAAACAACACTCCAATAAATGGTTGAATTAATTTTTTAATGTTTTCATTAAATTGTTGAAAAAAATTTATAATTGTGAAAATATTTTTCACTAATAGATGAGGTAAGAAATATTTTGGAGAAATGTATGAAATTAAGAGAAATTGAAATGAGATAGAAACACAGGGAATAACTGTACTATTGATTGAAAATATATCTTATTCACAATAATTTTATTGAAAATAAACATCAGTAGAAGATTTGACTAATCTCCATTTCTATGAAATTAATCATGTAGAATAATGACTATTTATATTTTACAAATTAGGAATAACTCAATAGTGATATAATTTGATGAAAAAATCATTAGAAACTATCTTTCCATTGGTTTATGAACTTTTAAATTCAATGTGTCAGACACTATTAATTTATTATAATTATAATTTATCTTCATTATTAATTATAAAACTAGAAAAGATATAATTATGATAAAGTTGAAAGTTAAATGAAGAAGATTTCAAAATTCACCGAGGTTAAAGTAATTAGTTTAATATCATGTTAAAATCAATCGTAAACATTGTAATCAAAAACTAAATGATTAATGTAAAAGAGAAGAGAGTTATCTCTATAAAACCAATTAGAATCCATGCCCCTATACTCCTCAATGGAATGTTTGACTCTCCACATGTGTCTCACTTTTCATTTTTAAAGTTATATAAAATCCATTTGTATTTAATGTTCCCCATTTCTATTTGATTCTCAAAACATATCCTTTGTTGTTTCTCCAGTTGATCACCGATGAAATGAACTAGCATCACTCAATGGTCATCTCTCATGTAATAATGTGATGCTTATCATCGAATCTAATCACCAGACCATGATTTTTGAACAACCCTTCTAATAGAATGATCATCGGTTGAACAACATGAACATGGATGCAACTCTGGATCTGGAAAAAATTTGCATAAGAAAATAAAAAATAAGGTAATTGAAAATTTATTATTATAGTTGTTTAAATAAATATAATTATTATAAATTAATAAATTAATTTATATATAAATTAGTATTAAAAAAGTAATTAATAAATATATTTAAATAAATATATATTATATTTGTTATTATTATTAAAGTAATTACATACATTATAAATTATTATTATTATTATCTTATAAAAACATATATACATATATATTTTTATGTAAACATAGTTATTATTTATTTATTATTATCAATTTATTTTAATAGTATTTTTAATATCATCTTCTTATCTGCCAAAAAACTGCATAGTCTTCTTCTCCAAATAGATAACGGTTCAGATTTGGAGTCAAATAGAATAATACATTCTAGGGTTCTACCTAGTGTAATGTTGGTTGTGGTGTTAATGACAGTTGGATACAATGGAATTGACTGAATCCTATCTCGAGAATGAAGGTCAATGATAGTGGGATTTTGGGATTCGGTTTGTCGAGCTCGATTTCTGGGTAACTAGATTCATGAAATCAGTGGTAGATCCTTAAAAGTGGGATTATTTTTATGTGTATGTTGTTTGATAGTGATCTACCAATGTCTTAGAAGGTATCACAATGAAGGTTTTGTTTGGTTCCCTTTTTCAATTACCGAAGGTGGTGGATGTGGTGGGTTGCTAACAAAAGATCTATTGTGCAATGGTGGATATTGTGATGTGATAAAAGTGAATCACAACTCATTGTGGTTCATCTAGGTAAGTGGTTTGTTTCTTACTGATGGATGTAAAATTATATCTAGATATGGAAGATTATTGAATAGTTGAAGAATAATATGATAATGGGCAATCTACTAGTGGATTGAGCATAGCGATAGATGATAAATGGGGATAGTTATGGACTATGTTTGGGGATTATCGTGTAGTGTAGGTAGAGTCTCGAGATGTGGTGGATACTTTATTTTTCAATCGATAGAATCGAGTTGAAGAAGAAGTTATACTACTAGATGTAGTTATGCCATCGCTAGAAGTAGTAGTAGATCGATTGGATTTTTCTTATAGTGTAACATGTTAATGGTTGTAGGAAAAATTGAGATCAGTATATCCCCAACTCAAAATGGGGATATCATGTACAAAGATGGATGTGATGATGGTGGATATTCCAGTAGTTCCAAATAGAAATAGTATATATTAACAATTAAAATAGATAGAAATAATTGAATGTTAAAATATAAAAAATTAATGATTAAAAATGAATTCCACTATTTTTTTAAATGATATGGATGTAGAAATTTTAATTATATAAAAATTTAAACCAATAATTTATTAATTAAATTTAAATAATGTAATTTTAACATAAAAATTAATCTTTAATTTCAATACTAACATTAGTAAATAAATATAATTATGTATTTTGATATTAGAATTATAAGTTTAAATATTAAATTAAAATCAAATAATTTTTAATTAATGATTGAAACAAGATTACTTATTTAAATTATAAATCATAGTTTAAATATGCTGAAATAAATAAACAACGAACTTCACATAAAATTATGTTATCAAAGATTAAATAAAAATAAATTGAAAAAATAATTAAAAAGAATATTTCAAAAATGAAATTAATATTTTAATAGAAAAAGATACATATATAAAATTTTAAAAAACTAAATAAATAGAATTGTTATTTTAAATTAAATTACAATTCATTATTTGTTTGGGTATTGAATTAATAAATTAATCTACTAAATTACTAAAGTGAAATTAATTTAAAAATAAGTATAAATGAATAAGTAAACAAAATTATCAAAATCATAAATAAGATATGTGAATATCATCTAATTTAAAGGACACATCATTGGAATAGGGAATAATATTTGTTCACTTATTCCAATATACACACCACATGAATTTTTTTCTTGGATATGTGCTCTAGTAAAGTCTGCATGCTCCTGGGTGAAGGATGCATTTTGAGACATTGGCATGTGATTAAGCTTCACTATAAATAGTGGTCTTGATTCCATTTAGTTGTATGTCCTGAGTGAACTATTATGTTTCACACTATTTGTTTTATACTTTATTTAGTGATACTCTTGGTATGGTCTATATTCTAGCTTGAACTTTCCACATGACTTATTGTGATGATATGGATGAATCCAAAATTAACACACATGTTTGCAATTTTGAAACAATCGGCTGATGATGGCCTATCAATGTGATCTTTGTTATTGAAGTTATGTAAATTGAACTTAGTGAAATTCAATCCATTATAATATTTTTAATTTTTTCTCCTTGTACACCCCTCAACAACACAAATAGGTGATTTCAATCTACCTTTTTCCTATTCAACTAACACATGTTCAAATTACTCTCGTATAAAAATAATGTGTTATGACATCAACATCAAAGATATTAAAGGTGGTTCTCATATTGATTACATGGTTTGAGATGTTGTATTAGGTTACCATAAGTGGTGTAATACCCTTTTTTTAACACCACAAAATTAAATGTAATCGAATCAAGGATACATGATATCTGACATCCATCTATTATATGAGAATAAAATCCTATTATATATTTATATCCCTTGAACACATAAAAACCTTTAAAAATCCTGGTTCTCAAAATAAAATAACCAATGTTAGGATTACATATCTCGAAATGGTGTTTTTATTCATAAAGAAGAAACTAGTATGTGGTTATTTTATTATTAATACAAATGAACCCCGAAAAACCATCTATATATTCCAAAATTTAAAATTCAATTATATACATCCATCCTTCTTCACACATCCACTGATTAGTGTAATGGATGAAACACTGAAAGGGATCATTAACCTCTAGGTGGTGATAAGACTAATTAGATGAGTGAATATTGGGATCGTTAGACATGCACTGAGTTTATGTGCCAACTAAAAACTATGGATATCTGGGAAACTCTCTGGATATCATATATATATATATATATATATATTGTAACATTATAATCACCACCCATTGGCTTGAGAAGAGAATTTGGGTTCTACTATGACTTAGGAGACATCCCCTACACACCCAAAAAAGGAAATAAATTCCAAATGAGTCACAAACTGTTGGGTAATAATATTCCATTTGTCAATTAAATAACTATGTTGAGATAACCATAAAAACAAACATCTTTACAAGGCTTGAGTTCTGAAATACAAGGAAATACTAAACAAATCTGAAATACAATATTAGAGTATATGTGGAAACAAAGTGACATAACCAACATAACCAAAAAGATGAAAAAAACACATAAAATACACCAAATAAATAAGCCAGAAACTCACATTTATACTTAATGATTATAATATACAAGGCCATCCCAAGGTAATCAAGAAGAATCACTAAGGAACAGGGATACCTTTCATTTAACTAGGTCATGATATATAACATCTAAAAACCCACCATAATTCCCATGTATGTCTGAGTATAAATTTCAATTGGATTATCCACTATTGACATCCCAACACATGACACAATGATGAAACTTTCATTACATTTATATAAAATTGCTTAAACAATTTTAAATAATTTATATCAAAACTGAAATACTATTATCCATGTTAAGAATCGACAAGATATCACAATCAATGTTCAAGTAATTCATTAAGAGATCATTTAAATCATTTATCAATTTATGATTTGGTATATGACATTTCATTTCAAGACATATTAATAAATCGCACACATGTTGACAAAATATTAGTGTTAGCATTCAATTTGGAACTTCACATCCATACTATGTCCATTAGATAGTGGTACATAATTACCATTTTCCATCTCATTAAACTCATTACAAAACATTATTCTCAAATCTAGTTAAACCAATTAAATGAACTCATTAATTTCCTTTCAATCAATTTTAACAAATAATTTATATGCATGAAACCAACCATAATTTTACAATCACCAGTTTAATATTATAAACAATGGGTTTTCCAAAAAAGTATCCCTATTCCTATGATTTCCAAAAACATAATTCAAACATAAATATCCATCAAATCCCATAATTATTTCAAAAATAATTCATGAAATTTAAACAATTGTAAATCAAGATGTCATGTTTTAATCAAGTCCAATTGAGAGAGAATACACCCATCCCTCATACTTTTGTGAAAATAGTAAACAACAAAACAATATCAACACTGCAACATAGATATTCAATATCAATAACTATATCTTGTTCCCTTAATCCAATTCTAGAATATCTCATTAATATTACCATGATATGTTATAGATCTGTCCTCTAAAGACTAGATAAATATTTTTGGAAGAGGTGAGTGGAATAAATCATGGAATAACAATGAAGAATGTGAATATAACATTGAATATATATCTCTACCAGAATTTGTATCACCAAAAAATCATGTATCAATGAAAATATCCACATAAACCTTGCAAGGGATTGAGATTCAAGATGAGGAAATATTATGTTATTTAAAGGGGTTCCATGGATCAAATCGGGATAGATCCACAATTTTAGGATCAAAAAATATATGGTGTATGATTAGGGATCATGTTTAGTCAAAATATTCTCATGGATACTACCTCATGAAATCCACCACACGATTGGATAACAATGTTATACAAAACATGTGCCAACTATGCTTCATCCACTATACAAAATGATAGTAGGGTCCCACGGTTTCTCATATGTACCCACACAGTTTGTACTTAATTGGTGTAAACCATCCACTTTCCAACTACCCACTATTTTATCATCCATTTTTTCTTGGAGGTGTTTCACATTTTCTACTGACCATGCTCAAACATTGCAACACCATAAAAGCCACCATCATGTGTCAATACTCCTCATAACCTCCCAAAAAATTACCCAATAATTATATAACCATAATATAAGAAAATAATCTATCGAGTACATAAATCCAAGAGTGTTACATGATCCCCACCATCAGTATTTCCATCCCTGAAATCAAAACAACTCTAATTATGTTGGAAAAGATAAAGGCATTTCTACAACGTTTCTTTTTCACACTCCAACATTTCTTTAGGAATCCAGCCATGTTGACATAAAACCAACACTAGATAGATAATTTTCACATATAACACATTCTCTTACCTATAATCAGTCTAAATAGGCACACAAACCAATATAGAAACATGATCTAGGTTAAAGGTGTCCTATTGAATCATAATGTTGTGATTTGGATAATAATTCTTCAATTGAGATATATGAAAGATGTTAATCATTAAACTAGAACTTGGTGGTAAAAAATCGACATGCCATCTCACCATGCTATTAATTTATATCAAAAGGGACTATGTATCAAATTAATAACTTTGAATACTTCCAAAATGAGGATTCCCAATTCATAGAGAGATTATTAGGAACATATTATCACTCACCTGTAATGACAAAAAATATTGAAAATGATCCACATATGATTTATGATGACTCTATGAAAAATAAATTATATTTCTAATCATATAAATATTATTTGTGGTATCTTCTATAAGGTTGGGTCCAACCAATTTATTCTCACACATTTCCTCCCAAAAAATTGGATAATGATAATTACACAGATATAATTCATCAAAATGATCTATATGTATCGAGGCCTAATAATTGTAATTATATGAGAAAAATACTAATGATATGTGATCCTCCGAATAACCACCGACATCTATCACAAAATCCTTAATCAAATCCTCCCACATTTGAATCTACCATTAATATTTTCTATATGTTTGAGGATGATACACCATACTCATAGTCAACTGAGTCCTATGGTATTGGTGTAATGATTTCTAAAAATTAGATGTAAAATAGGGGTATCTATTTTAAAGAATTTAGACTAGAATTCCATTACACTTTAAAAATTCTTCGATATAGATTTTGATTAAGTCCTACACTGTATGAGATTCATGAATAGGGATATAATTGTCCAAAATCATGAAGTAGTACGCAATTACCAATGTTGAGTCATAAATCATAACTATTATTGGGAAACATGGGATAATAATGATGATTATATACTCCCATTTCGAAACATGATTTGGTAAATATTAAATCTTTCCTACTGGTTATTACAACTATGCCTTGACCTACTAACTAGTGAGGAAAGTCAAAACAAACTCCTCCTCTATGCTTTTCATGTCAGGTGACCAAAATTGTGCTTTTAGTTCGTTATAATTCATTTATGATCCATGATAAACTACTTATCTTGAGTGGTGGTAAGCATGAATGAGTTATTACTAATTTTACAAATGTATGACCATCAGATCTAAAAAAATAGTAATATTCTTCCAATATTACATCTCTCAATGGTCTCCCCAAAATTGAGTTTCAACCCTATAAAAATACATTTAGAGTAAAATTTCTTTTTTAGTGAAACTGCTTTTTCTTACATATCTATTACATAATTTTAACGATAAATAACATAAAAGTGATACGGAGACATGATCCAAAGTTTTAGTGTCTCGGGAAAATCAGGACCATACATAACTTCTACTTAATAAATCATAAATATTTATTTAACTCATTTATCTCTATCTTCCTATTATCACTTATGTTCCCCTTAGTACAAGTATTCACTAGAGGATATACATCAAAAGGTGGGGTGTGCTAAAATACCAGTAAGATGATGAATAAGATAAAATAAACATGGGTGAGAATATTCATAATCATTATGATAGAAGTATTATAATCATAATCATGATATGAAACATTAGATAATGGCATGGAATGTCGGAATGTATAAAAATGAATCATCATGTCTTAGTGGTTAAATAACACACATAGTTGAGAACAAAGATAACATCATGTTCATGAATATTTAACTTTATATCATGAAATTTAACACATTACCCCATGGATTGGAGCACTATATATTTTTAGGAACACCCTTCACATCATAACATTTACCTGAGCCATATAATCCCGGGTGCACCTGTCATATCATAAAATTTATATAATCTTGCATGAAACATAGAGCATTTGTAAATATTGGGTATAAAGTAATCCATGGAAAATAATGGGTCTCATTTCATAAAAAAAACATTGAATAAATTTTGAGATCCCAAAATTGGAATAATATGCTTGCTATAAATCTTAATCGAAGAATAAACAATCTCATGAGAAGAAAAATGAGTTGAAATATAGAAAACCCAATGAAATGGAGTTGGGTTCAAGAATCACCATACCTTTAGTCTGAATGCTTTCATACCTTCAATATACTAGATAATCAAATTAAATAAATTAATTTACAAATCTAGTACATTTTATACATTCATAATATTTATTATAATATTATTAAGTACATTTATGGGTTTTTTGATCAGTTATAGAGTTCAACTTTATCATCCGTGTGTGTTCATTTTATTTGTTTTCTTGATCAGTTCATTTTTATTTGTGTAAGGAAGTATATGTAAAATGGGAATGATTTTCTTGAATTGAAATTATATTTTATTAATAAAAAAATTTATTTGGGATTATATTACATTTTTTATATGGTATATAGATGAATCATTAGATTAATATTTAATGAAAATATTTTTTTTAAAAGATTTTATTACAATTATGAACTCTAATAAATTTATTCAATATTATGTAGATATATTGGTCCAAAAAAATTATATAAATTTTCATATGTATAATAAAATCTTATTTAACCATACATATGGTTTTATAACAATACTTTATGGTAGTAGTAAAAAATGAAAACACACCATCCAAGGTGGTGGTAAATTAACCCACCAGAGATGATATTTTAATTTTTAGAATAAATGAAAAATGAGAAGATATTTTAAGAAGAAATATTACATTACCATACATAAATCATAATATATAAATGATACTATAGTTATCATTCCTCTTTGATAAGTGGAGGTTTTGATAGGATAAGAACGAAATGAAATTGAAAATAAGGGAAAGAAAGAGTGTTTTACCTCTTGAATTTTTTTTATCTTTGAGAACCTCCTTAGGGAATAAGGTTTGGTCCCTGATGATAGCTAGAGCTCATTGATGAGGAAGAGGGTTTTGGTAAGTGTATTGGGTAGAACATGGACAAGGCTGAAATCTTATAAGGGGTTAGGAGAAGAGGTTATATTTATAGGGGTGGAGAGGGGTGATTTCTTGTGATTTTATTCATTAGTTTATTTTTTTGGCTCAATAATATGAATATTTTGAGCCTTATCACTAAATATAATATACTAATTAAGGTTATATTTTAATTTTTGGCTTATAACATCTTTACATCGTCTATGACTCAATAATTTAAATATTATACTTTTATAGTAAATAATTGATTTTTTAAAATTCACCAAGAATTAATGTATTTTATAAAAATCCCTAAAAATAATAGTAACCATTTTCCAATTTTCATAATTCGAAAAATGAAATATATTTTATGAAAATGATCTTCTAAATATAATAAATTTAATTTTTAATTAAAATCACCATTTACTTGGAAAATACCTATTTTAAAATTAAAACTGATTTTATAACACAATGAGAAATTAAGCATGGTCACATAAAATTATAATATAACAATAAGACAAAAATGTTATTTTATGAATATATTTTTTGAAAATAATGATTCTTTTAAATAATTTTTATAATTAAAACATTAAAATAATAATTTACGTTGTATGAAAATACCAACATTTAATCAATACTTTTTAGAATATTTATTTATATGAATTTTTATATAATTATATAATATTGACACTTATAATATTACTAAATTCTCTTTAAACATTAATATATGAGGTAGCTATTTTTCTGGTTGGTAAACTATTCATAATAGTCATAATACAATTCTAATGGACATGTTACTATATCATTTGGATGCCTTCTTTAATTGTTTGAAATACCTCTTATTTCATTAATTTTTCTTCTAAAAAGTTTTTATTGTGTTTCCTAATTGATTTTATGTTATTTTTACTATATTAAATAATTATAAGAAGTAAATTTCCATTTATAAGATTTTGGGTAGTTGCATTCTTCTCATTTATTAAATTTCACCGTCAAAACATTGTTTTACATACTATGGTAAAACATGTTAGGGTAATTATACTTTACCACTTCATAAGGATCCCATTTTTTCTCTTTTTACATTTGGTTCTTCCATATTAGTTTAACTATGAGAGTTTTCTTGGGGCATAGAACAATATCTCTATGGTCAAAGATCTTCACTGGATTCCCCTCGTAAGAGAAATCATTTTACAATTATACCAACTATAGATTCTGTACATGTGAGGGATCTGGTATGTACTTCCTCAAGTAGGATACATGGAATATATTTTGTACATAATACATAGTTGGGGGATGTTTTAGTTGATTTTTCACATATCAAACTCGATCAATAATCTTAATGGAGCCAATTTACCAAGGACCCAATTTTCCATTCCCCCAAATCTCATGATCCTTTTCCATAGAGATATGCATAGAAATTCCATATATATTTCCTTAAAATATAGGTCTCATTGATGATTTCTTGCATATCTCTTTTTTAAAATTTGGGATTCCTTAATGTGTTACTGAATTATTTTCACCTTTCCCACTGTTTTTTGACCATTTCATGTCCTATAGTCTTATGTTCACTAACTTCATACCTACACACTAGTTCTCTGAAATTTTTCCTGTAAAGGGATTAATTTAGATCCATTTGAATGATCTAGTGGATAATGTTGTTGTAAGAGAACTCAACCAGAGGTCGATTTTAGTTCCATCCTACGTTAAAGTCCATAGAGCATGCCCTGAACATGACTTCATGTATATGAATAGTTAATTTAGGTTGGTCATCAGTTTGAGGATGATAATCTTTACAGATGTTTAGCTCATTTTTTAGAGCTTGTGGGATATTTTTTTCAGAACATAGTGGAGAATCACATATCTTAATCAGATATATTCGATAGTGGAAATCCATGCACCTTACCACTACTCTAATATAAATCCTTGTAGGTTGATCAAGTGAAAAGTCTTCCCAAATTTTGATAAATTGAGTTTTCTTTATAAGATGATCCACAACAACCTATAGAGAATTATTTCATCTAGATATACTCATATGTCTAGTGACAAATTTCATTGCGATGTTTTCCCATTCCCATGTTATAATGGGTTATGGTTTCCTCAACACCATATATTTTTTTCTTTCAGCCATCACTTTCTGTCATACAAGGCATCTTGAATTATAATCAATGATATTTTTGTTCATATTGTCCCACCAATAGTTATCTCAAAGATATCTATACATATTTTTTCTCTCTGGGATAATTGAAAAGGTTTATCTATATGTTTCATTTAAAAATATCCTTCTTTATCTCTAGATCAGATAGTACACATTAACGTCATCTAAATCATACAACCCATTCATCGTCAATTTTAAGCACTGAAGATTTACCCTATCTCATAGAATCACGTCTCTTATGATTTTCCACACAATTCCTTTGGTAATCCATTATTTTCTCCATGAGGGATGGTTGAGTAGTCATTTTAGAAAGGATAGACCACATTCTCTCATTAATGATTCCCATGTCCATTCTAGGAAAATCTATAAAGATTGGATCATTTTAAATTCCCATCATTGATAATGTTGCATTATTTTTTCTATATACTACATTCACCACTTTATTCAATTTCTTGATATGGAAGTGGATTTATAATTCATAATCGTGTTTGATCTCTAACCATGTGTATAGGATAATATTAAGTTCCTTCTATTTGAATATAAATTTTAGGCTCTTATGATCAGTATATATTTCGCATTCCATCCCATAGAGATAATGAAACCATATTTTAAATATAAATATCATAACTACCAACTAAAAATAATTTGTAGTATAGTTTTTCTCATGAATTCTTAATTGTATTGAGGAGTAGGATATCATGTTATCATTTTTCATCAATACACTACCAAATCTGTACTTTGTAGAGTAATTATATTAAAAAAATAGTTCCACACTTATTGGAAGTGTGCGTATTTGATCGATTATATGACTCATTTTTAACTATAGGAATAAGACTTCGTATTCACTATTATATAATAACAATTATCCATTCAAAGTCATCTTGGTTAATGGATTTAAAAATCCTTAAAATTTCAACCGAAATGTTTAGTAATACCTAGATAGACCAAGGAAACTATGAATATACTTTTTAGATGTCATCAACGGACACTCCTCGATTCCTTTTTCTTAGAAGGTTCCATATATATATTCCTTTATTAGTTAAAACATTCCCCAATAATGATACATCCCCCATCTATAAATCACATTTATTTTTTTTTCATAATGTTTCTCCCTTAAAAAATTATATAGAACATTATTCAAATTCTCCTCATGTCCCCCCAATCTTGGATTATATTATAATATCATCAATAAAGACTATCTAAATTTTTTTAGGTAATATATTATGTCTCTATTTATTAATTTCATGAATATTTTTGGATTATTAGTGAGACCTAAAGGTAAAATGAGGAAATCATTGTGTATGTGCCTCATTCAAAAGGTGGTATTGGGAATATCTTCCTACGTCATGTTTAATTGGTTATATCCTGACCGAAGGTCCACTATAGAGAAATACATGTCCCCATGAAGTTCACCGAATAAGTTATCAATCTAAGGAAGGGTATAATTGTTATTTATCATGTTTTGTGGAGTTCATGTTCATCAATGAAAATTCAAATTGATTCATCCTTGTTATTGATGAATTGGACTGCTACACCACCTAGTAAGGCACTCGGGAATATAAAGAACGTGTTGAGATTTTATTACCACCACATATAATGTTCATACCACTCAATGGTGTCCATTATATAAGTTATCATTGAGATAAGTAGTGATCCAGGAATATGTTTAATTGATAACTCAAACCCTCGATCAAGAAGAAGACTAAAAAATTATTTAGGGAATACATTAGGGTAGTCCCTCAAATTGGTCTTATCATTGATCATAATTATCACTTTAGTTCTAATAATTTTACCTATATATGATTTCTCAAAAGGTAACAGTTACCACACATGAGACAATGGATATAAAGAAGATTCATTATCCTCTATAAAATTTTATATAATTTGCAGATGCACCAGGATGTGAAGAGTGATCTCCCTTTCCTAAAAGTTGATATTGAATTTGTATAAAAATAGCCAATCCATACCCAAAATAGTATCAGACTCCACCATAGAATGTATGAAAATATTTTCTGGTTGGTTTATCCCAAAAACAATAACTAAGGAGGAGTTTTATACCTTTTATGTAATAATTTCCCAATTTTATGATTTCATAGTTAACTCAACCTTTATATATTGAGATGGTGTTTGAATAGTTTTACTAAACTTGAAGACATTAAATAACGTGTAGAATATTAATCAAATAGTTTATGGGATACTATTGAATGGATACTGAGTATACCTATCACCGCATCAATATTGGCCTCCAACTTAGTAGTTGATATGGAATATTCTGTCCCTTGCTCCTTTATCTTCAATGGTTGATGACGCTGATTATCCTCAAGGACCCAGGGTTTATTACACAAGAATACATAGTTCATTTGATCCCTATTGTTGAATCATTGAATCATTGGTGGTTCTTTCCATTCCTCTAACACACTTTCCTACTTAAACATTTATCTTCGACATTAATGAGATTGGTTCCCTTCTCTCCCACCCTTATAGCATTTCCCCATCCCATTGAGGCAATTCTCAGGATTCTATATTCATATTTGTTGGAAGGTGGGTGGTTTATTTTTCATTACACCTTTATCATTAGATCCTCTTACTTGAAACTCTATATTCTATTTCATATCACCATATATATGGGACTATTCAGGATAATCAATCTCCACTTTTAGAGAACATCAATAATCATCATCATAACTACAAAACTCTTGAATTTCTAGAGCATTTCAAAGTTGTTGTTTTAAAACACTAATGAATATATCTATTTTCTTATAATTATTAATAATAAAACATTAATCATACTTGGAAATCCTTGTTAAATTTTCATCATAGTCTATGAAATATTCTACTTCCATTTTCTTCAAATCTATAAATTCTCTCTCCATATCTATACAAAGATTTAAATGGAAACACTTTTTAAGAAAGATCATCTTAATGTCTTTCTGCTACATCTATTCAATTTTTTCCTTCAACATGGAGTTCTTAATAAATTCCCACCTTTGGAAAGCATATCTGTATAAATGACAAATTACTAGATTCACCATCTTCTTATTAGAATAGTGAATAAATCAAAATATATTTTCTATTGAGTTGACCAATTTTCTATGATGACTGGACAATAAGATCCACTAAATATCTATGGTATTTTTCATATGAAATACTTAATGGCTAGTTTCACCCTCATTAATGAAGGTTGATGTTCCACATTATATGGGTTATTTATCATATCCTGGGATAGTAGGGTAAGATTCTCAATGAAATTTTTAATTCCACCTCCCAAGGGCTTGGGGATGTAATTTAGGTAATCCTTGCATTATCCATCACATGGGGTGTTGCCCTAGTTTCTCCTATTTCCAACTATTTTATAAATTAGAAAAATATATAAATAAACATAAGTATTGATGTCATGAAATTTTTTCCCTTTATGAAATTAACTCTAAAGGCATGTCTTGTGGGTCCCTATGATTAGAATTTTTTAAAATAAACCTTCTTGTGTGACAACATATACATAGTCTCAAACTAAGGTTTTTCACTAAGGTTTTGTAATCATAATACCCAAATTAACTAATCTATGCTCTCATACCAAAAATATTATCTTTTATTTTTATGACAGAGTTATTACATCATTTTAATGATGATCAACATAACCTCGTTAAACAACAGAGATCTATATTTTTAGTATCTTGATAAAATTAGGCCCATACCAAACTTTTACATAATAAAACATAAACATTAATTTAATCATTCTTATCTAGATAATTATTGTCCCAAAAGATCCCCATAGTAGAATTATTCACCAGAGGATATACATCAATAGAAGGGGTGAGATAAAATCCCAATAAAAGGATGAATAAGAGTTAAGAAACATGGGAGAGAATAAAAATCAACATCATAATACAATAAACGGATCATATTCACAATCATGATAGGAAAAATTAGATATTGTAATGGAATGTGAAAATGTATAAAAATGAACTAATATGACTTGGTGGATAAATACCACACATATTCTTGAAAAAATCTATCATTATGTTCATTGATATTTCACTTTATCTCATGATATTCAACCTAGTTTCCAAATAATTTTTTCTCTATAAAAATTTATATTAATCCATCACATCATATCATTTACATGGGCTTTATAATTATAGTTTCATTTATCACATCATAACATTTACATTATCATACATGCCACATAGAATGTATATCAATCTTGGAAATAATGTAACCCCTAGAAATAAATGGTTTTTATTTTATAAAATTAAAATTCATTAACATTTAAGAACCAAAAAATGGAATATTTTTCTTCGTATCTATCTTCATTGAAGAAGAAATTGTCTTATGAGATGCACAAGATGTGTTTTTTAGAAAGAATATGTATTCTGGAAAAATAATTTAATTTATTATAAAATAATAATGGAAACATTTTTCTCATGAAAAATAAAATATTAGGAAAAAATAAATGATATTAATTTAAAAAAATATACAAACATAATTAAAATGGAGTGAAGGAGATAAAACCCAATGAAATAAAGATGGATTCAATAATCCATTTACCTTATGTCCAATTGATTTCTTCACATTAACATCCTATAAAATAAAATTAAATTCTTTAATATAAATATATAGAAAAATTAATATGTGAATATTATAAATTATAGTTTCATAAAGATAATTTATATAGTTTTTTACGAGTTATAGTGTTTATTTTTTTTCATTCGAGAGTGCTCATTTACTTAGTTTTCATGGTTGGTTCTCTTGTGTATGAGTATGATTTTTTTAAAAGGCGAATGATCCTCAAGAACTGAAATTTTATGTTAATAATGTAAATAATGAATTTTATTTGGTGTTATAATTCATTTGGTTATATGGTATGAATCTGAATCATTAAATAAATAGTTAATGTAAATTATTTAATTTTTTTGTCTAATTTTATGAAAATCATGAACTCAAATAATTTTCTTTAATATCATTTTTATATATTGGTTATAAAATATTATCTAACCTATAATATTTATAATAATATATTATTTAAGCATAATTATTGTTTTATTACCATCCATGAAGACGATAGTGAAAAATGAAAATGCATCCTTCATTATGGTGGTAAACTGACACACCACAGATGATATTTTCAATTAAAAAATAAAGAGAAAATGGAAGATAATAGAAGATGAATTATTCCATTAAATGTATAGAATTATATTATATAAAAGATACATGAGTTATAATATCTCTTGGATAGGTGTAGGATAGGATATGATAATAAAATAAAATAAAATGAAAATAAATTAAAAGAAAAAGAATGAGGGTTTTAACTCATGAATTTCTCCTCATTGAGAACCACTTTAGGGAAAAGGGTTTGGTAGTTTTATGAGACCAATAGATATTAAACATGGTGGAGGAGACTGGAAAGAGTATTGGGCTGAACATGGAAAATGATAAATGGTTTGAAGGTGTGAGGAGAATAGGTGGTGAGGTGTGGTATTAATAGGTGAGGGGAAGGGTGTTTTCTCAATATTGTATTCTTTACTTTATTATTTTTGGCTCAATAATTTGATTAGTTTGGAAAATTACCAATAAATTTATTAAAATAATGAGATAGAGTTCGATATTTTTTTCTTATATCTTCCTTGCATAATTTATGATTCATAATTTATTTATTTATATTTTATAAAAAATTATTGTATTTTACTATTCACCAAAAATTCTACTATATCAGAAAAATACAAAAAATCGCCATAACCACTTTTTTGATATGAAGAATCAAAAAATGGACTAAATATTAGAAAAATAATTTTATAAATATGAGAAATGTAATTTTTTCTAAACAATCATTTTCTTATAAAATATAGATTAACAATTTATAACTGATTTTATAACACTATAAAAAATTAAGAAAAGTCTTCTAAATTTATTATATAATACTAAGAAAAAAATGATAATTTATGAATCTCCATTTTGAAAGTAAATTTTATTTTAAATAATTATATTAATTATATTCTATAAATATTCATTTATATTAAATAAATATCCCAATAGTAAATCAATAATTTTTAAAATACTTATTTACTTATACTATGATATAATTATATCACATTATGATTTATAATATTCCAAAATTTTATATATACTTTCGTATATGACATTTATATATTATTGGATGTTTTACTATTAATAATTGTTATAATACTATTCCAAAGGTCGTGTTACTATTTCATTGGAATAAATTCCTTAATTTCTAGAAATAACTCTTATTTGATTCATTAATCATTTCAACAGTTTATTTTTTGATTTCTAAGTGATTTAATGTAATTTAATATGAAATAATTAAATGAATGTAGTTTACATTAATATTTTTTTGTCATTACTTTTGTGCCTATTTGACGTTCATAGCTAAACCAAGATAAAAAATAAACTAAAATTAATGCTTCAACATTACCTCGGTCATCACAATCTAGTGTATGTCAGCAGTCACCGACATTAGTTTCATTTGATCTAAATCAATTAACATCAATAAAATATATGAAATTATGCATAATTCATTCACCTTAGATTTTCTTATACCCAATGTACACAATATTTCAATTTAGAATATTTAATGAAAAACCATCCATATTCATTGTCGCATATTCAAATATCGTTGTGATAAATCTCTTTTAGTATCTTATGATCTTTTAATACTATAAATTTCTCCCCAATGAGGTCATGATTCCATGAATTAAAATTATGTACCACAACACCTAATTACAAATAATTTTTAGGGTAGTTTTTCTCATGAGTTTATAACTATAGTGATAAATAAAAAACGACAAAATATACCTATATGAAAACACACCCCATCCCAAATCCTAAAGAATCATAATAAAACACATTACCTTGTCCTGATCCTAGAAATATCATGACCTATTCAGATGAAAGGAAACTTTTATTCGGAAGAAATGTATTCATAATTTCAGAATCCCATTGTAATTTAACACTTTTATTATCAAATATTTTATTTGTGATTCTAGAAGTGAAAAAACATGAACATAAATCAATTATAAGTATCGAAGAATAAGAAATTGCATATATCATAGACTTTGCTTGGTGATTTCAAATGAATATAAATCTATATCATATCTATATCCCCAAGAAAAATATTTTTAGTGATATCATGTATATGGTAACATACCTAGTGCATCCAAAAATCACACTTGGAATGTTTAAAATATAGATGGCGACCACCCTAGATAAACAAAACTATCACTAAAAATTACTCATTTTCAACCATTAACACATAATACACCATTATGTCATCTAAAAATTCCACCACAAAATAATATATATTCTTTCAAAATATATGTTTCACCAATTCAATAATTTAATTGGATTCATTTATAATAAATAATGAAATAAGCACAAAAACATAATGGGCATATGTACTTTGGAAAAATGGCTTTGAAATATAATCCTTTTCAACATGCATTTGGTGATATCTAGAATGAAAGATTATTTTAGAAAACCACTGGGAACCCATCAGCTGAATACACCCTTTTCATTATAGTTCTTCAAAATATTAATTCATTTACATTAAATTTTTTCCATAGGATAATATTGATGTGAGACAGGAATGTCCCCACAAAATAAATCTATCATAAACTCAACTTATATTTTTAGTGGATATCATGAGAAATATTCTAGAAAAACCTCAAAAATGTGATAAATAATTATTGGAAAACATATATTCATGATATCATATAGAAAAATAAAGGTTAGTTTTTCAAAAATATGTGATAATGTTCTAGCTGCTAGATCCAACATTCTAGCTCCACTATCCTTCACATTTCGATCTCCTATAAAGAGATGCTTGACACAATCTATAGTTGTAAAACTAAACCATCAGGTGCATAATTTAATGTGAGAATTTCAAATTTTCAAAAAAAATATACCTAGGATTAAATCATAGATATTAATATCAATAAAAATTAAATCCAAAATCAATTCATCCACTTTTATAGTTCAATGTAGTTGTTTTCAAATAAAATCACTACATTCTCTTTGTCCAAGATGAGTTTGAAGTTTCAAAATAGAAGGAATCTTCTCAACATGAAAACCCAAGAGATCCGTAACATGAAAAATCAAAAAATGAACGAGACAAAAATTTATCAAACAAAATATTGCTAAATATGAAATTAAAAATAATAATACTTCTCACAATCGAAATTCCCAAGTGATCATCTATGATCATTTTCTAATCTCCAAATCATTTGTTTCATTTTTCTACACATTATTTTTTGTTAGCATGTAGAGATTTCACTTATTTATGGGTCATAGTTTTTCTAGAGTCACCTAATCTTTCACTAAATTGGTAATGAGGTCTATTTTTATACACCCATCCTTTCAAATAATATGATTCAATGAAAGGATGATATTTACAACTTACACCAGACATTGGATAATGATAAGAATAGTTAAGTAGATGTCATATCTGGTTTCGAATTTGGCATGATCTATGTGATTATAAATATTATCCCTTTATTTAATGAGTCTTAATATTAGGTATAGGTTGTAAGTTGATAGATCCTTTTGACTAATTTTTGAATATACTACCCCCTTTAGAATAAGTGACTCTCCATTTCTTGTTCCCAATAGTTTCCATATAAGTAAACATAATTTCCTTGAACATGATTCCCTTGATCCCTCTTGAAAATTTTATACATATATTAACCATATAGGTATAATTCATTATACAAGTAAAAAAATATTTTAGTGAACATATAGTATCAACCTTAATAAAAAAACACATTCTTTCAATGACGTAGTTGTAGTAATATTTTTTTCAATGAGAACAAAATTCAAAAAACATAAATGATACACTATTACCGATTGATTATCCAATATTAAAGTGATCAATTATATTATTATGGTAATTATGAATGTGTGAGGAATGAATTTATTAAAATTATTCTTCAAAATACTCCCATGAAATTCACTGGTAAAATTATGCATTAACTACTAAATACCTTTATTGACATGTTTGACCCTCCATAAAATATGTTTCCAGCTAAAAATTTACCTCAACAGGTGTTCCAAGGAAATAAAAAATTTGATTCATCCTATTCATATACACATCCACTTTTTATAATTTTAAATCGCCCAAAATTATCGGAGAATTATTTTCTTGGAAAATAACTGAATGTTCCACTTGTATTGGTTTATCCATTATTTTTGTTCTATAAATTTCTTGAAATTCATAGGATATACATTGGACCAAGTATTGTTTCACATGTTGAACATGTTTCCCCCCATTATCATTTTCCTTATTATGTTTTTTTCTAAGGATTCTACCTGATTAAATTCTCTTTAATGGAAAAAAATCTATTTATTCACATTTATTAGAAATCAAAGGCTTATTAATATCAAATTTACCACTTCAGCAAGTACCAAAAACATGTTTATAAATAATAAACTTGTTAAATAATTTTAAAATACCATCCTTCTATTCATTTAAAAAATCTCAATCTTTAAATTTTAAAAACAATTTTTCAAATACCACAATCATGCTTTTGAAAATCATAACATTTTCAACTATTTTAAAAATCATCAATTTTTTCCCACAAAATAAATCATTTCAGGAAAATGAATAATTAAACCATATTGGGAAGTCAATTAAATAAATAAATGTATTGGTAATAACACAGGATAACCCCATAATGATGAATAAAATCCAATAGGAGTGTTTTATACACATATTTACCCAAAAAACATGGTAACATAGAGTTCAAAAAAAATATGTTAGTTATGCCTTTTTATTCAATTCATTTCAATTTATGAAAATTATATATCATTTCCCCAAATATAAATATGGACTATACAATATTTTATTTCCCCTATAGTACCATAATAACTAATAACATTTGTAATACTTTATCCCCTCAGCCATTTTCTTGGGATGTGGTGGTGGGTGAATCTAGGCCATAGGTGAAATCCCCAAGATAATAAAGGTTGGATATAAATGCAAAGGGATTAAAAACAAATTAGATAATTATATTCAATTTGAATATTAAAAACTAACAATGATAACCATAAACAACCAAACCCCTATGTGGTGCATGATTATAGAAATACAATCCAATAAAACAAAAAACCAATAGAAAACATCAATGTATAAGTGGAAAAAAGTGACATAACGAAAATAACCAAAAGATAAGAAAACTGAAAAACACCAATGACCACAGCTAGTAACTCCCAATATACCCCAAAATCCAAATTCACTTTCCCATCCCATGGTAATCAATAGTCATCAATAATGAACTGGGATACCTATCTTTTACCTATGTCGTGATATATAATATCTTTAAAGGGACTATAGTTCCCAATAAGGGGTGAGTATGAAACTCAATATTATTTTATCATTTCACTTAGCAACTCATTCCACTATAAAAACATTATTAGTACATTTTAATAAATAAAATTAAATAATTTAAAACAGTTTATATCAAAACCCAAAAAATATTTTTTCAAAGGTAAGCGTTGAGAAGCTATCACAATCACCATTCAAGAAATACATTAAAAAAATTTAAATAATTTATCTATTTTTGATTCAGAATAAAAATTTCCATGTCCATACAAATCGAAAAAACACATACGTACCCACAATCATGGTGTCACCAATAATGGTGCAACTTCACATACATACTTCACCCCATTCATGGTGGCACTACATAACCATTATCCATCCCATTCAAATCATGGCCAACCATTATTAACAAATCATGGAATTCCATTTCAATAAAAATAATTCTTTCCTTGTAAATAATTTCAGAAATAATTTAGTTTCATCAAAAAAACCCTAATTTTAAAATCTCCATGTTAAAATTAAAAATAGTGGAATTTTCTAAAACATTTAAAATTCCAATGATTTTTAAAATCCTAATAGAAATTTTTATTTCCATGAAATCACACCATTATTTTCAAAAAATTATAAATAATTTTTTACTGTTGAAATCAGGAGATCATTTTATAATAATTTGTGATTGGGAGAGAATCCTACAACCTCTCAATCCTTGGTGATATTGAATAATTCCACAACAACTTCAACTCCATAGTTTAGATCTTCTATGTTTGAACATAGATCTTATTCGCTTCAACCAATTCGTCCAGATCACATCATTATTCCCATGAAACATGATAGATATATCCTATAAGGACTAGATATATAGTTCCATAAGAATAAGAAATAATGAATCTAAGAATAATGAGAACATACCGGGAAATATTAATCTACAATAGAAATTAGATCAGTAAATAAATTATCCAGGATCAAAGAGAATCACCTCTCAAGCCATGCGTGGGTAAGGAATTTAGGAGTAAGAAGTGTTAGGAAATTAAAACGGGTCTTAGAGAATAAAAAAACTAAGATCCACAATTTTTTGATCTGGAATTCTGTTGTACATGGTTTGGGTGAATTGTTTGTCAAATCATGCACTAACCATGAATGAGATATTTCCTAAATCAATAACTTGTATGGTTGACTTGTAAAATTAGTCAAACCATGGGCCAAAGCCACATTATCCATTATCCCAAATGATATTATTCTCACACAGCTTCTTATGGGAACCATTATAGTTATGATGAACTATGTGCGAACAATTATCCTAACCACAGTTTTCCCATGCATGGTTTCTTGTACGTGTTCAAATGATTATACGTACCATGCTAAATCCATGCACCACAAAAGAACCTCCAATAGGTGTAAAATATCATCATAACCTCCCAATAGATTACCAAATATTTATATAAACATAAAATACCTAAATAAAGCTTAATTTACAAGAAACCAAGGGTGATACATCTAGACATACAAGGATTTTATCATGATCCTCGAATCAGGGATCTGCAAGAGACTAAAAACAAATAAAATAAATTTTACATAAATGAATGTTGAAATATTTTTAAAATATATCTAAAAACATAGAGAGAACCAATTCATGAATCGATGGGAGATGAATTTCTCCCTCCAAAGATTGTATGGTGAGACCTTAGAAGGAAGCCCTTACTAGACTAAACATGGATGTGGTAAGATATAAATTCCACTAGGAAGGAAGAATATCCATAGACCAATTTCAATATTGAGTTATGGATGAAATCTCGCTTAGTTCCCTTGAAAATGTCCAACATATTGACACCCAATGAAATGTAACTTAAGGATGAAAATGTGGTCCTTAGGTATGTATATGCCAAAGTTCAAGAATTTTTTATTAAAAAAATGGTCTTACTCCATCAACCTTAATATCTCTTCTAACGCATTTTTTGAAATAATTATGAAGATTTGGTTGAATATGTATTAGATATTAGTCCATGAATTCAGCAATGAGGCTCGATTTGTAATTTTTTACAGTAGAAAACCCTATAAGAGGATGAACCCATGGGATTATAAACTCTTATTCCTATTATGATCTATCTGATATCACATTCTTCAATAATGTAAGTATTAATTCCTCATAGGGGGGAATTCCATGCATTGCAGTGACAGATGGTTCCACACATCAACATGTATAAAGTCCGTGGATATGTTTATATCATAGAGTATATATTAAAACCTATTTTTGATTGAGATTTATTTCATCAAGAAAATATATATAGAGAATGAAGCAACCAAAAATATTTTGATTCTACATTTACAATTTTAATTCTCCACTTTGATGTGACTCCCACCAGGAAGATCTTCTGTGATGATCATTGTGAAAAAGGAAGTGATGTCTTACGTGGTGGCTGGAAGACACTACTTCCTATCTACCAATGATAATTTTTATATCATAAATGGTACCCATGCACCTTAAATATTCTAATTCCAATTATTATTCTCACAAAAACCAATGGTGGCGATAGTAATCGATGTTTGGAAGGAGTGAAACCCCATGGTGGTGAAAAACTCTAAATGATGATGTCCATATAGACCACACAATCTTTGATCAATATTTCACTCCCTAGATCCATTATCCGTATAATAACCATATTTTCCCACTCCTAGATGGTATAATAACCAAGTGTAATGTGATCAGTTAGTGTCTCCCAAGTCACTATTATATTATCCTAAGATAGATATAAGTGGGCTACCAGAAAGTCCAAAAATAATACATGAGAAATGTAAGGTTCCTTGATAGTTAGATAATAACTATCAATTGGATTCTTAATAAGTTAGAGTTGATGAGATAAAATGTTATGAAGATGGGACCATATGGACTAGTGTGAGATATAAGGGAAATGCCTCAACTAAGGACTACAGTCTTGGGAAATAGTTAAAATTAGAAGACTTAGAGTCATCATCATGACTAGAAGTAGGGTTTATTGATTCCTCCATGGACTAAAGGTATATAAAAGATATTCACATATTAGAAAACATACCATTATATGTAGACCTCAGAGGATTATGGGGTACACATCAATTTGGAATCTATCTCCCTCTATTCGTAATAATGAAGGCACTTCAAGAGGTCTACCTTGAGAGCTGCCTTGTTATGGCTGAAAATGCATTGAATATATAGAATACCACTATTTTCTATTTTTTATGGGGTATCCATCACAAATTTTGTCTAAGATATGTAAAATTGATATACTACCAAATGGATCATCAACAAGTCCATTGATAATAAATAAAATGAATTCATCATCTTCCAATATGTATGACCCTATTCCCATTTTAAGAATATTGTCTTTGGCTAACAAGATGATACTAGAAATATCATATTTTTTCCTCTCGTATTCTTGTACTACACCATTATTGACACCCCAACATGTGTAACAAGATCTACCATGCTATGGAAAGAGGATGTATCATCTTATGAAGGTTTGATACTTTATGTAGATGAACTAAATCCAATATCCCTCTCCCCATTCCCAAGACCGTATCATATAGATTTAATTTGGAATAACCCTCAACATGAGGTCCAATTATAGTTGATCATTGAGATACAATTGGAACATAAACTTTTGGGAAAAGAGGTCAATCATTGAGCTCAATCACAACGTATACATTATGCATATATATAAATATTCTAATATCTTGATCCATTGATTATAATTTCACTTATATAAGAGGGATCCCATCATAGGAATCCTATTGAATATTGTAGTTGAATATTGGGATGAACTCCTATATCCTACTATAAATGTATTTTTACCATTTGGATAGGATGCATTAAGAATGGCTACCCATACTGTCGCAACTATTAGAGTAGTACATGGATTAAGTGTGATAAATATGAGAAAATTATACAATTTCTATCACCCATATATCATTATATTCCTGGATAGGTGTCATGTCATGTCCCCTGGGGCCCGTGTTGTCACTACCACAAACCACCTTCCGTAGGCCAGGGTCTGGCGACTAGCACCAAAGGCGTAAATCCCATAATTGGGAAGGAATTGCCTTTAAAACTTGAAAATGCAAATAATAGAGTACGAGATGGAAGAAAAACACTAAGTAAAACTGTATACAAAGAGTGATGAAATTAGAGGGGCCAGAATACAAGACCAACAAAAAATCCAAGTACAACTAAAAATAGGTACAACTGAAAAGGAAAAAACAAATGAAAGGTAAAGAGCAGCTCTTGGATCATCCACCAAGGATCCAACCTTAAGGGTAGGTACAGATATCCTCATAATCACTCCACGTCTATCGACATCCTCCATGTACCGGCTCGTCATATGGTCCACCTCCGGGTACTGTCCAGTCCTGGTATACTCTGCCTCAGTCAGTGCTGTCAGTCGTCTGCAACAAACACAACGAGGTGAGGGCATATCCCATGCAGGGGTGAGTATAACGACACTTAGTAGTAACCCCAAGACCCTCAAGGTCTCACAAAATCCAACAAGGATAAACCACAACATATGAAATCAACATATAACCCCACTTAGTTATATTCCCATACATATACCTAAATTAACAAATAATCCATCTCAATCAATAGTTAAATAAACAAAGTTACTAACTCATCTAAAACTAGTATTTTTATTATCGAAAACATGGATGGTGGAGAACTACTACTCAATCGAGTACAGTGGGCATGCCGCATCACACAAAGGCGCTTCCCACTAACCTTGGACTGCTGAGATACTCCTCCTCTCGAGTATTGTGGGTCTACTGTATTCACACAAAGGCGCTCACTATCATGGGTCTGTCGCGCTCACACATAGACGCTCCCCCTCGTAGCCTGTTGAGGTACTCCTCCTGTCATGTACCGTGGGTCTTCAATGCTCACATCGAGGCGCTCCCCACCAGGGGTCTACCGTGACACCAAGGTGCTCCCCACAGGGCTAGTCGAAACACTCCGAGTCGAATCGGTCAGCAGTCATCAGGTCTTAGCCAGCTACTAGGTCTCCGCACTATGCATGCTCGTCTCCGAGAGGATTCACTCCAAGAGCTACTTATAACGACCCATACTTTACATACATTGTTATTACTTCAAAATTGAAGCACACTTATTACAACATATAACAAAACCAGGAAAGGACCGTATAGGTATAGAGTCTTTAGAAACTGAGAAACATAAACAACTGGTTCATAAAGCATCTACATTGCCTCCCACTTATTTCATCATATATAGAGTCCCTTTTTGGAATATCATACTTAATAACCTTCTTCCTGACCTTGGGAAATAAAACATACAAAAGGGTGAGCTCAAATGCTCATCAAGGGTAAACAAAAGAAATATCAATCACATCATATACATAAGAACATAACTTTTGGAAATCTTAACCTGCAAAAGAGATCATAATTTCATAACATGGGATAAATCATAGTAGTGAAATGTAATCCCAATAATCATAACTTAAAACATGAAACTTTGTGGAATACACACATAATCATAGAGAATCATTTCTTATTAGTCAATACTCATTTCCAAGACTATCTTAGTGGACAAAGTCCATTTCTGAACCGAGTTCACTCCTCGTTTCAGTCCTGTTTCACTGAACCGGTTTAACCTGCCGTTCCAGCCATGTCTATCTCATGAGATATACAATATTTACCCAATTAATTTGAGGGAGATATAGTTCCCACCCATCTCATAAAGATACCATTCTTATGTGTTCCACAAAATCATTAACCATACATCATAGCATAACCCATGTAATAAAAATGGGAATCTTAAACATCGTGACATCATAAATCAATTCATATAAGATAAAGGAATTCATAAAAATATATTCATCACAACATAATAAAATCCATGTAATAATAGGGATAGAAACAGAATCCTATGTTATCTTAGATGGAAAATAATTTTGATAAAACCCTTGAACTCCATTCTTGAGGAAAATATCCTTTCTACTTCAAAAACATTTTTCCTTTCTTAACATGTCATACAATTTTAAACTAAAAGAATTTGATTAAAATAAACTTGAAAACTTGTAAAGGAATATTCTTGGAAATATTGTTTTAAAAATCCATTCATGCCGTATAAGTTAAAAAAATTCTTCGTGCTTTTGTCAGAAAAGTAAAAAAGCACCTCGTACGAAAAATGACAAAAGATTCCTTTCATATCCATTACTAAAAACTCACCGAAGGGTAAAATTGGATTTAAAAAATTTTAGGTGGATGGAAATAATATTACATATTGAGGAAACATGGTTATGGATGATAAAATAAACCCCAATAAATACTAAGGTATAAAAAATCTCGGATAAAAATCAGATTGTGATATTTCCCTTACCTTAGGTCCGATTTTCTTCGAAAGTGTCCAAACCTCCTGTATAATGATTTAAATAATTTTATTGACTTATTACAGAAAAATAATTAATGTTATGATATCATATATGGTCATATTATTAGCTTCTTATAGTAATATTTCATTGCCACTTGTTATTCGGGTGTTTATAAATTTTTGTTCTTATGCGTGTTTTGTCAAATAAATTCTTATTATTATCTTTAGGTTATAGATAAATAATTTACAGAATGGTATTAATGTACTATATATCATATTTATTCATTCCATTAATTTATATAATCATTTTGCAATGAATATCATTTAGAACGAATCACATCACATCATGGAGAAGGTATTCTGTACGTACGCACGAGTGATGAAATCGTTCCCATGATCGTGGAATTGTATTGGAGTGTATGTATACTATTTCAGAATCAATATCACTTTATAATAATCATATATAGTAATTATTTACACCATTATACCCATCCAAATAAGGTGGTGGTGGAAAATAGATTACACCACGGCGTGGAGACGGTATTCCGTACGTACGCACGCGCGGTGATTTCATTTTCTGTAGGATTGATAGACGGTGAAATAGGGTTGTTTCATACTTATAATAACATATTAGTATATGAGTGATACATATGATATTACTTCATAATGAAACAACTAAATAATAAGAAGTGGAAGAAGAAATAAAGATGAAAGAATCGGTAACAGTCATTACCTCTTCTTTGAAGTGATTCTTTGAGACCTGCTTTTAGGGCGCTAAAATTGATCTTTGAAGAAGACCAGGACCTCTAAGATGTCTCTAGGGAAGTGCAGATGAAAAGTTTCAGGGTTTTTCCGAGCTTGAAGGCTCAATGTGGTGTGAGGAAGAGGGAAAGGAGGTGCCCTTTTATAAGGGAGGAGAGGGGCACCTTTGGAATAACTAAAAATATTATTTTATTATAAAGTCAAATTCGGTTTTTAATAGCTCCAAATTGATATATTTCGATGATAAGGTGGGTATAATTATAAATCCTCTCATCCAATAGAATTTAGACAAGTTTAGGTTTCAATGTTAACCTTATCATTTAGATTTAACTTTAAGTTAGATAATTTAACTTTTACCGTGTCTTCTTGTTTTCTTAAACTATAAGGTTAATAAACATACACTATCAAGATAAACGAACCCCAAGTTGTTTACTATTAATATATATAACCCTATATAAGTCATTTGGCCGATCCTTAGATTTTTAGGAATAAAATAACAATTAATAATATAATAGTTTTTTAAATACTATTTTATGTCAATTTTGACACTATTTAGTAATTGATTTTTGTGAAACTCATAACAGAATGATTAGTTCGAAAAAAGCTAATTAAATCAATACTAAAATGTCTTATTAACCTAGAAAATTAGTGGAATTCATAAAAATTCTCAAATTTCATTCATTTGGGTATTTATAACATCAATTATGTCAATATTTCATTAATAAGATAATTATTGCATCATCTTTGTGTCATAAATAAATTAACTTATTTAAAGTCTAAAAATTACAAATAAAATACCATTATTTAGGAAATTTTTCTAGCGTTCTAATGAATATTTATAGTCGAATTTATCTTATGTATAACCCTATATTAAAAATGATATACTTATTATGCTTTGATTTTAACTTTTTAAACCCTTCTTTAAATAAATTAATAATAAATGTCCTAATCTAATCCAAGTGGGCCTAAATGGTCATATGTTATTCCTAAGGTTGTTTTTGGTCGAATTTCACTTATCCAATAGAATTAGGATATGTTCTAGGGTAATAATAATATCATTTTTACACTTAATTACCCTATTTACTTTTAACCGTGGTAAATAAAAGTAAAAAGTTACTATTCACCAAAAATTATTTTCATCTCATTGAACCACATTTTACTTACTGACATCAACCATGTCTCTCGTATTTTTGAAACTCCACTCACAGAAGCGGTAAAATTATGTTTTATAAAAAATTCAGTTTTTTTAACAACACTTAGTGGTTTCACTATTCATCAAAAATTGAAAGTTTTCAGAAAAATACCAAAATTTCACCCTAGGCTAATTTGGATATTCCGAATCCAAAAATGAAGTCCATTTTGAAAAATAAAATTTATAAAATTTCAAAAAGTGGTTATTACTATTCATAACGGCTAGTTTTAATAATATTTTAATTGCATATCGTTGTTTAGTGAAACTCGGTATTGCGTATGACGCAAGCTATCAAGGAAGGTCATGATTTCGTGTAAAGAAATCCATGCAAGTGAAAGATTCATTTGATGATTTATATAACATAAAAGTCTCGGGTGTTACATTCTAGCCCCCTTAAAATGAATTTCGCCCTCGAAATTCGTTACTTTGTAACAAACAGATGAGGATACTTGTCCCTCATAATATCCTCAAGCTCCCATGTAGCTTCTTCTAATTAATGGTTCTTCCATAAAACTTTCACCAATCGAGTAGTCTTGTTTCGTAGGAATTTTTCGCTATGATCTAGAATAACTATCGTTTGTTCTTCATAAGAAAGATCATGCTCCAGCGGTACAACTTCTGAGCTGAGTACATGTGAAGGATCAGGTATGTACTTTCTCCGGAGAGATACATGGAACACATCATGAACTTGAGAGAGATTCGGTGGAAGTGCCAATCGGTAAGCTACCTTCCCAACACAATCCAGTATTTCAAAAGGACTGATATATCTTGGGCTCAACTTCCCCTTCTTTCCAAATCTCATGACCCTCTTTCAGGGAGATATTCGTAAGAACACTTTATCACCCACTTCAAACTCTTGGTCTTTTCTTCGGTTGTCGGCATAACTTTCCTGTCGACTCTGAGCTGCTCTTATGTGTTGTTGAATAGATCTAACCTTTTCTGTCATCTCATCAACAAGATCAGGTCCTAATAGCTTTCTTTCCCTAACTTCATCCCAGCAAGTTGGAGTCCTGCATTTCTTTCCATAGAGAGCTTCATAATGAGCCATCTGAATACTGGAGTGAATGCTATTATTATAAGAAAATTCCACCAAAGGTATGTGTTGATCCCAACCACCTTTGAAATCCATAGAGAAAGCTCTCAACATATCTTCTAGAGTTTGAATTGTTCTCTCAGACTGACCGTCTGTCTGAGGATGATAAGCAGTGAGGAAACTCAACTCTGTATCCAGAGTATGCTGAAGACTTTGCCATAACTTTGAGGTAAACCTCGGATCTCGATCAGATATAATAGAATGTGGTACTCCATGCAATCTTACCACTTACTTCCCATATATCCTGGCAAGCTGGTCCAGAGAGAGATCCTCTCTAATAGCGATGAAGTGTGCAGACTTTGTAAGATGATCAACTGTGACCTAGATAGCATTATTGCCTTTGGATGTTTTAGGAAGTCTAGCGACAAAGTCCATAGTGATGTTTTCCCATTTCCATTCGGGTATGGGTAATGGTTGTAACATCCCCTTATACTTCTGTCTCTCAACTTTAACTTGCTGACAAACCAAGCATCAAGAGACATATTCAGCAACATCTCTTTTCATTCCATCCCACCAGAAGTACTCTTTCAGGTCCCTATACATTTTCGTGCTTCCAGGATGAATAGAGAATGAAGAACTATGAGCCTCATCCAGCATCTCCTTCTTTAATTCGGGGATGGGTGGAACACAAACCCAATTCCTAAACTTTATTATCCCATCACAATCAAGGTTGAATTCAGGAACATTTCTCACCTTATTTTGTAACTAGACAACTTCCTTCTGTGGCTCTTTAATCTTCACATGTGTAGATGGTTGAACATTCATTTGAGAAAGATACGATTTTTCCCCTTTCAATATAATTCCAAGATCCATCCTTTGTAAATCCATAAATATTGGATCTTTTGTGATCCTCATCATGGATAAACTGGCATGGTCTTGTCGACTTAATGCATCTTCCACCTTGTTTGCTTTCCCAGGGTGGTAATGGATTGAGAAGTCGTAATCCTTAATCACCTCCAACCATCTTCTTTGGCGCATATTCATCTCGTTTTGTGTGAAATATATACTTTAAACTTTTATGATTAGTATAAATATCACACCTTTCACCATAGAGGTAATGCCTCCAAATATTTAATGCAATGATTACCGCAGCTAAATCCAAATCAAGAGTTGGGTAATTTTTCTCATGTATTTTAAACTGTCGTGAGGCATAAGCTATCACCATATCATTTTTCATAAGAACACACCCCAATCCCTTCTTGGATGCATCACTATAGATCACAAACCTTTCTCCACTACAAGGCAGTGTGAGCACAGGTGCACTAGATAACCTTCTTTTCAACTCCTTGAAATTCTCTTCACATTCCTCCGTCCAGACAAACTTAACTCCTTTACAAGTCAACTTGGTGAGTGGATGAGATAATCGTGAAAAATCTTTCACAAAACGTCGATAATATCTAGCCTAACTAAGAAAACATCGGATCTCAGTTACTGTTGTTGTTTTCGACCATCTTTCAACAACCTCTGTTTTTGCTGGATTCATAGATATCCCCTCTTTTGAGATTATGTGACCCAAAAATGAAACTTTTTGAAGCCAAAATTTACACTTGGTAAATTTGGTATAAAGCTTCTCCTTTCTCAGGGTCTTCAATATAATTCTCAAGTGATCTTCATGTTCTTCCATTCTCTTTGAATAGACAAGAATATCGCCTATAAAGACTACCACAAACTGATCAAGATAGTCTCTAAAGACTCTATTCATCAGATCTATGAAGATAGCTGTGGCATTAGTAAGACCAAATGGCATCACTATAAATTCATAGTTTCCATACCTTGTACGGAAAGCCGTCTCTGGTATATCCTCCCATTTTTCCTTTAATTGATGATACCCTGAATGAAGATCAATCTTGGAAAAGTATTGAGCTCCACGTAGTTGGTAAAATAATTCATCAATGCATGGGGGAGG
Source organism: Viscum album (assembly GCA_963277665.1). Lineage (NCBI taxonomy): Eukaryota > Viridiplantae > Streptophyta > Magnoliopsida > Santalales > Viscaceae > Viscum > Viscum album. The sequence continues at coordinate 1,082,040,324 of OY728136.1, read as the reverse complement.
ATATTTGTTCTTGATAGTGATCTTGTTAAGTTCTCGATAATCTATGCAGAGTCTCATTGATCCATATTTCTTCTTAACAAACAGAACAGGTGCCCCCCAAGGTGACGCACTAGGGCGTATGAATCCCTTATCACTATTCTCTTGGAGTTTCTTCTGCAATTCATGCAACTGAATTGGGGCCATTCTATAAGGTGTCTTTGAAATAGGTAAATCACCTGGTACGAGTTCTATTGAAAACTCAACTTCACGATTTGGTGGAAGACCCGAAAATTCCTCTAGAAAGATATCATCCAACTCCCGTACAATGGGTATATTCTTAATTGTGAGTTTCTCGCCAACCATTTGAGATAAATAACCTTTATTTAGTGGAATCAAGACCCATAAGATGGAAGAAATTTCCACTGGAAGGTTATGTTCATCCTTGCATCGATAGACGATAATAGATTGATCTGGAATATGAAATGTGACTTCCCTTCGTTGGCAATTGATATGAGCTCCATATAAAGAAATCCAATCCATGCAAAGAATCACATCAAATTACACTATAGGAAGGATAACAAGATTTGCAGGAAGCAATTTCCCACAAACTTCAATCGGAGAAGAATTATAAACTTTTGATGCGACTGTTGTGCCATTAGGGGTTGTCACAGCTAACTCAACATCTAATTTTTGAGGTAATACGATGATATCCATAGAAAAATTTTCAGAAATAAAAGAGTGGGTGGATCCAGAATCAAATAAACCATTTTCTACTTTAGAGTGGATGGTAAGTGTACCTTTCACCACATCGTTATCGTACTCTACATTGCTGATAGAAATTGCATGTGACTTTCCTTTGTCTTTAGCCTTAAGAGTTTGTTGACGTCGACCGTCATCATCAACCCTTGAATTTGGGAATTGATTGGCATAATGCCCCATATCCTTGCACTTAAAACATTGAAGAGTAGTAGGTTCATTCTATGTATCCCTTCCTTTGTTTGCATCATTAGACAGCTTATTCCCATCATTCCGGCATTCAAATTCCCTATGACCTTCCTTTCCACATTTGAAACATTTACTTGTCCCTTTAAGACAACTCCCTCCATGTTTCTTTCCACACTTTGAACATAAGGGAAAGCTCATCTTCTTTTCAGTGTGCTCTTTAGATTTTCCTTTGAATTCCATTTTCCTCTTCTTATCAAACCCATATGACTGATGGGTTACTCCAATCTCCATCTCGACTTTGAGAGCACATCGAACTATTTCCTCATAGCTATTGAAGTCCCTTGTGGCTAATGCCCTTCGAAGACTTGGTTTTAAGCCACTAAAGAATCTATCAATATTACTCTCAGGTTGGATAATAATACCAGAAGCGTACCTTGCAAGTCTTGTAAAATTTGCTTCACAGGTACCAACAGATTCATCATCCTTTTTCTTTAGTTCAAGAAACTCCTTCTCCATCTAGGTTCGGAGAATACAAGGGATGTAACTATTGAAAAATAAGTTCATGAAGTCGTCCCATTCCATGGACTCAATTTCATCCCTTTGCCTCGTATTCTTAATAAGATTCCACCATTTATCAGTATCACCTTCCAAACGATACACTGCTAAGATGACTTTATCCTGATCAGAACATTGAAGAACTGAAAATATCTTTTCAGTAGTACTAATCCATTTTTCAGTAACTAATGGATCAGTAGACCCACTGAATAAAGGTGGACTCTGCCTCATGAAGGATTCAACAGAATTTTTCTCCATCCTTTGCTCGTTTGGAAGTCCTGTATGATTCATAGCTTGAGAAAGTTGTGTGAGAATAGATACAAGATTTTTCATTCCATCTCCCATAACATTTGGTTTCTCAGGGGTACAATCATTGCATTGCCCGTCGCATTCCGCATTTACAAAGTTCCTTCGGGTTCCAGCCATTGACTAAAACCAAGAAGAATAGTGTGAGAAACACTAATTATAATAGGAAAACCACATAATCAAGAATAAAATTTCACACTTAAGGTCTTATACTAGGTTATTAATGGCCATTTCTAAAACACTACGATTTTTTTCTATGCTTAGACATATCCTTAGGATTCATACTAAGGCTTTCACATCCTAGTTTCCAAAGGTTGACTATACCTTTCCTCTGATACCAACTATAACGACCCATACTTTACATACATTGTTATTACTTAAAAATTGAAGCACACTAATTACAACATATAACAAAACTAGTAAAGGACCGTATAGGTATAGAGTCTTTAGAAACTGGGAAACATAAACAACTGGTTCATAAATCATCTACTTTGCCTCCCACTTATTTCATCATATCTAGAGTCTATTTTTGGCATATCATAATTAATAACCTTCTTCCTGACCAGGGGAAATAAGACATACAAAAGGGTGAGCTCAAATTCTTAGCAAGGGTAAACGAAAGAAATATCAATCACATCATATACATAAGAACATAAATTTTGGAAATCTTAACCCGCAAAAGAGATCATAATTTCATAACATGGGATAAATCATAGTAGTGAAATGTAATCCCAACAGTCATAACTTAAAACATGAAACTTTGTGGCATACACACATAATAATAGAGAATCATTTCTTATTAGTCAAGACTCATTTCCAAGACTATCTTAGTGGACAAAGTCCATTTCTGAACTGAGTTCACTCCTCGTTTCAGTCCTGTTTCACTCAACCGGTTTAACCTTCTATTCCTACGATGTCTATCTCATGAGATATAAAATCTTTACCCAATGCATTGGAGGGAGATATAGGTCCCACCCATCTCATAATGATACCATTATTATGTGTGCTAAAAAATCATAAACCATACATCATAGCATAACCCATGTAATAAAAATGGGAATCTCAAACATCGTGACATCATAAAACAATTCATATAAGATAAAGGAATTAATAAAAATATTTTCATCACAGCATAATCAAATTTATGTAATAATAGGGATATAAACAGAACCCTATGTTATCTTAGAAGGAAAATAATTTTGATAAAACTCTTGAACTCCATTCTTGAGGAAAATATCCTTTCTACTTCAAAAACATTTTTCCTTTCTTAACATGTCATACAATTTTAAACTAAAATAAGTTGATTAAAAATTAACTTGAAAACTTGTAAAGGAATATTCTTGGAAATTTTGTTTTAAAAATCCATTCATGTCGTATAAGTTAAAAAAAATTCTTCGTACTTTTGTCAGAAAAGTCAAAATGTAGCTCGTACGAAAAACGACAAAAGATTCCTTTCATATCCTTTAGTAAAAACTCACCGAAGGGTAAAATTGGATTTAAAAAATTTTAGGTGTATGGAAATAATATTACATATTGAGGAAACATGGATTTTTATGATAAAATACACCCCAGTAAATACTAAGGTATAAACAATCTCGGATAAAAATGAGATTCTGATATTTCCCTTAACATAGGTCTGATTTGCTTCGAAAGTGTCCAAACCTCCTGTATAATGATTTACATAATGTTATTTACTTATTCCAGAATCATAATTATTTTTATGATATCATATATGGTCATATTATTAGCTTCTTAGTAGTAATATTTCATTGCTACTTGTTATTCGAGTGTTTATAACTTTTTGTTCTTATGTGTGTTTTGTCAAATAAATTCTTATTCTTCTCTTTAGGTTATAGATAAACCATTTAAATAATGGTATTAATGTACTATATATCATATTTATTCATTCAATTCATTTATATAATCATTATGCAATGAAGATCATGTAGAACGAATCGCATCACATCGTGGAGACGGTATTCCGTACGTACGCATGAGCGATGATATCGTTCCCATGATCGTGGAACTATATTGGAGTGTATGTATACTATTTAATAATCAATATCACTTTATAATAATCATATATAGTAATTATTTACACCATTATACCCATCCAAGTAAGGTGGTGGTGAAAAATAGATTAAACTATGGCGTGGAGACGATATTCCGTACGTACGCACGCGCGATGATTTCATTTTCTGTAGGACAAATAGATGGTAAAATAGGGTTGTTTCATACATATAATAACATATAATTATATGAGTGATACTTATGTTATTACGTAATAATGAAGCAACTAAATAAGAAGAAGTGTAAGAAGAAATAAAGATAAAAGAATCGGTAACAGACATTACCTCTTCTTTGAAGTGCTTCTTTGAGACCTCCTTTTAGGGAACTAAAATTGTTCTTTGAAGAAGACCAGGACCTATAGGATGTATCTAGGAAAGTGGAGAGGAGAAATTTTCAGGGTTTTTCCGAGATTTAAGGCTCAAAGCGGTGTGAGGATGAGGGGGAGGAGATTCCCTTTTATAAGGGAGGAGAGGGGCACCTTTGGAATAACTAAAAATATTATTTTATTATAATGTCAAATTCGGTTTTAAATAGCTCCAAATTAATATATTTTGAATATAAGGTCAGTATAGGTCGAAATCCTATCATCCAATAGAATTTAGACAAGTTTAGGTATCAATTTTAACCGTATCATTTAGATTTAACTTTTTGTTAGATAATTTAACTTTTACCGTGTCTTCTTGTTTTCTTACACTATAAGGTTAATAAACATACTATATCAAGCCAAACGAACCCCAAGTTTTTTATTAATAATATATATAACCTTATATATGTCATTTGGCCGAAACTTATATTTTTAGGAATAAAATAACAATTAATAATATAATATTTGTTTTAAAAACGTTTTTATGACAATTTTGACACTATTTAGTAATTGATTTTTGTGAAAATCATAAAAGAATGATTAGTTCTAATAAATATAATTAAATCAATAATAACATGTCATATTAACCTATAAAATTATTGTAATTCATAAAAAGTCTCAAATTACATTCATTTGGGTATTTATAACATCAATCATGTCAATATTTCATTAATAAGATAATTACTGCATCATCTTTGTGTCATAAATAAATTAACTTATTTAAAGTCTAAAAATTATAAATAAAATACGTTTATGTAGGAAATATTTTTATATTTCTAATGAATATTTATAGTCGAATTTATATTATGTAAGACCCTATATTAAAAATGATATACTTATTAAACTTTGATTTTAACTATTTTAACCCTTCTTTAAATAAATTAATAATAAATGTCCTAATCTAATCCAAGTGGGCCTAAATGGTCATATTTTATTCCTAAGGTTTTTTGGTCGAATTACACTTATCCAATAGAATTAGGACATGTGTTAGGGTAATAATAATATCATTTTGACCCTTAATTTCCCTATTTACTCTTAACCATGGTAAATAAAAGTAAAAAGTTATTATTCATCAAAAATTATTTTCATCTCATTGAACCACATTTTACTTACTGACATCAACCATGTCTCTTGGATTTTTGAAATTCCACTCACAGAAGCGGTAAAATTTAGTTTTATGAAAAATTCGGTTTTTTTAACTACCACTTAGTGGTTTCATTATTCATCAAAAATTGATAGTTTTCAAAAAAATACAAAAATATCACCCTAGGATAATTTCGATATTACGAATCCAAAAATGAAGTCCATATTAAAAAATAAAATTTATAAAATTTCAAAAAGTGGTTATTACTATTCATAACGACTAGTTTTAATAATATTTTAATTGCATATCGTTGTTTAGTGAAACTCGGTATTGTGTACGACGCAAGCTATCGAGGAAGGTCGCGATTTCGTGTAATGCAAGCCAAGAAAGTGAAACATTCCATTGATGATTTATATAACATAAAAGTATCAGGTGTTATACTGCTGGTCGATTCTCTAACTATCACGAAGTCCCATGAAGAAGTATCTCAAAGGTCCTCTAGGTCATAGAGGTCTCAACGCAACAGACATCACGTCAATCGGATGCCCAGTCGGTGAGTTATTAGCTTTTTAGTTCGGGGGGCCTGGTTGGATTCGTGTACGATCCAACCTGGCTATATCTCAACATTTTCCTGAACTCCAGTGGGGTATACTCAAATGGACCAACGCGCTCCAAGAAAACCAACACCTCTAACGGTTCGTCAAACGGTCCTCAGGAGCAAATGATATGGTCAAAGAAAAAAAGGGTCAGTAGTGGGCTCGAGACCATTCCGACCTGGTAGGACCGACTCGGCCCAACCCGGTCTGGTCTGACTCAGGCTCGGTCGACCTGATTACACTTTTTGGGTCTGGCCTAGCCCATTGGGCGGGGAATCCTGTTAGGTTAGGCTCGGCCCGTTGGGCCCAACACAGCTGGCCGCAGGGGCGGTTCGGCCCAGGCTTGAGGCCGGTTCGGCCCAGTGTGTCCCGAGGGCCTGACCAAGCTCGGATCATCCCAGAGTTCGTGGCTGGGACGGTTGGATAGGGCATTGTGAGGGGGGCCATAGGCTGGTTTGGGAGGTTGAGCGGCCGAGAGGCGGCCAGGAAGGGCACGACTAGGTGGGCACACTGCCAAGCCGGGCGCCAGGCGTGCCAGCGGGGGGCCGGGCAAGGCGCGGCGCAGCCCGGCCTGGAGGCGGACGGGCCGGGCACTAGGTGCGACGGAGGGCGGCCAAGTAGGGTGCTAAGTGGGATGGTGGGTGGCCAGGTAGGGTTTGACCGAGTCGGAATGTGGCCGGGAGGTTGGGAGGCCGGGTCGGCGCGGTTCAGCATGGCGCGGGCCAACGCCAGCCGACAGGGTTCAACCGGGGCGCACGGGAGGCCGCCGGTGGTGCGTCTGGGCATGCGGGAGGCCGGTGGCAGTGTGGCTAGGTGTGCATAAGGCCAAAGGTGGTTTTTCCGGCAGAGCTGGCTTGGTTGGGGCACTGGAACGCCACGAGGGGCGGCGCGGTTCGCAGAGGCCACGAGAATCACGACATGTGCTTGTGCCTCCGTCGCCTTCAACTCCACTTCATCGCCATGCCGAGAAACAACAGAAACAAGAATGGTGGAGGGGTCGTGCCATGTTGGTTTGGCCCGCACCATCTGCGTTTAGGGTTGCAAAACTTGGCTCATCAAAGTGTAAGAATGATGAACAACAATTGTTTTAAAACCACACAATGATTCCTTTACAATCTAAAAAAGTGCAAAGGAAAAGGAATGTTACACAAAATAAACTTCCTACCTTAAATTGTCAGTCGTCGATGTTGAAGTCTCGGAAAGAAGATGAAGGAGTCCATCATTCTTCGTGTCCACCAAGAACTCCCAATCCTAAGCTACATCTTCTCGTTGACGACGATGCGGGGGGTAGGTCGGTTGAAGGCACCCCATGTCGATATGATCTGAGGGAGGAAGTCGAATAAGGTGAGAATTATTCATCAGTGGAGTGTTCTTCAATGGAAGAACTTTTCTCCCCAACTCTCTCTTCCCATGCTCCTCCAAATGAAAAATTCCATACTAAAATAAAATATTGTCTATTATTTTATTTGTTGGCACAATATTCAAATTGGTGAATTAAATTTAGTTGGCCCCTTAATGTATCAGTGTTAGAACAAATTAGTTAGAGAAGTTGGCACCAATTAATTAAAGGGGAGGTCAAAAGGCTCTCCCTCATTAATGAGGGAGAGTTGAGAGGTTTTACTCTCCTACATCAATAGGGGGTCTAGCCCCATGTGGTCCCCACGTCGTATCCTCTCGTGGGAGATTAGGCTCAGGTGGCCCCCACAACCATAACCTCTCATGGGAGGTTAAGGTGTCGTGGTCCCGCATCCAACATCCATGAGGAGGTTTTAACCTCCAAACACCCACATGGAAACTCAAATAAATATAAAGTGAAAGTCACTTTATTTTATTATTTTCCACAAAAACCCAAAAACTATCTTTTAAACTCAACCCACTGCCGTCAAAGTGAAAGTCTTCGTAAGAGAATACCAGCACTTCGAGTTTAATAGAGCCCTTGAATTTCAATTTCAAGCACCAGTTCAAATGTTATAAAAACCTGCTCGTATATTTACTAAACATAGCCAAAAAAACATCAGAAATTGATTCTTGGCACACCAGGCCTCAGAATCACGCGCCGTCAGTTTTTGCAGACTCTTAAAATTCCCATGTATTAAAGAAAAAAAATCCACGAAATTTCTGGGACTTTATAATCTACCCTACTCAAGGATAAATGTCCTTGTAATCTATAACTCGAACTAAGGGAATAAGTGGGGATACTGAGAATGCACTTGAGCCTCCCACTCCCATGTTCTCTCTTGGAAATTCCCATGCTGCTAGTGAACGCGTACCAGAGGTATCGACCGTCCACAAAGGAACCGCTCCTGTCGATCCTCAATCTCCACTAGATCCTCCGTAAATTTATCCCCATCCTCGACATCCAACTCTCCATGGTCGATGATGTGAGAAGGTTTGGGCACATATCTCCTCAATTGGGATACATGGAAGACGCTGTGCACCCGGTGCAACTGACGTGGAAGAGATAAGTGGTATTCCATCTATCCAACTCTGCTGAGGAACCAAAAATGTCTGATGAAACGCGGAGATAACTGGCCGACTCAGCCAAATATACATAGAACTCGTCAAGGTGATAACCGAAGGAAGACATGGTCACCATCCTCGAACTCCAAAGGTCTCTATCTTCAATCAGCAGATGACTTCTTCCTGCTCTGTGCAGTATTCATCTGTTCCGGGGTGATCTGCACCTTCTCCGTTGTACCTCCTACCATCTCTCGTCCCACTAGTGCTAACACCCCAGGTTCAGTCTAGCACATGGGTGATATACACGGTTTCCCTTATAATGCCTCAAAAGATTCCATCCTGATGGTGGAATGATAGCTGTTGTTGAAGGAAAACTCCACCAAAGGTAAATGATCCTCCCAACTATGACCGAAGTCGAGTACACAACCATGTAGCATGTCCCTGAGGGTCTGTATGGTCTGCTCAGTCTGACCATCCGTCTGAGGATGGAAGGCGGTGCTCATATGAAGTTGTGTCCCCAAAGGATCCTGCAACCCCTTCTATAGTAGGTAAGTAAACTGTGTGTCACAATCGGAGATAATAGAAGAAGGTACTGCATGTATCCGCACAATCTCCTTCACATAGTGGCATCCCAGAATCTCTACCGAACTCTGCTCTCTGATCGGTAGGAAGTGGGCCGACTTGGTGAGTCGATCGACGATCACCCAAATCGAGTCATGACCCCTGGATGTACGTGGAAGTCCAGTCATAAAGTCCATGGATATACCATCCCACTTCAACTCTAGGACCTATAAAGGCTAAACCAAGCCTGTTGGTACCTGTTGCTCCGCCTTCACATGAAAACAAGTGAGGCATCGAGAGACAAACTCTGCAACCGCTTTCTTCATACCTGACCACAAGTGCTATCGTCAAAGGTCCGGTTTCATCTTCGCCACTGGTGGATGTACTGCTAGAGGGGTTATTTGGAACTCTATCAACACATCCACATGTAGTGAAACTGATACAATAATACATTTTCTGAAGAGGATGACTTGCTCCCCACATTCATAAAATCTATCAGGTTCCTGATTTTTGGATATCTGAGCGCGTCGTGTCTCATAGTTAGTGTCCCAATGTTGTGCTTCCCTGACTCACTGAAGAATTAGGGGAGTGACTGTGAGGGACTGAAGGAAAGATGCTCCATCTCTATCCACAAAGTATATCTGTAAAGAAACTAGCTTCTCTGTCACCTTGCCTAGTAGCTGTATACCAAATATCCTATTGAATTAATCTTCTACAACATTCCCTTTCCAGGATTATAGAATATCTCGAATTCATAGTTCTGGAGGAACTCAAGAAATCAACACTTTCTAAAGTTCAGGTCTTTCTGAGATAAGATAAACCGGAGAGTCTTGTGATAAGAGTATAAGGTCAAACATTCACCCATCAGATAGTGTCACCACATCTTCAAGGTGAAGACCACTGCTGCTAACTCCAGGTCATGGGTAACATAGTTCTTCTCATTATATCTTAGCTGTCGAGAACCATATCTGATCACTGCTTGCTCATGCATCCAGACACGCCTGGGTCAGGTCCCTGATGTGTCACAGTAGACTACGTACCCATCGAATTCCACATGAATCATTAAAATGGGGGCATTAGTCAGCCTCTTCCTCAGCTTCTGAATGCTCTACTGGCATCTGTCCGACCACATGAAGGGTTTCCCCTTCATCGTCAAGGCTGATAGTGGTGATGCAACTCTAGAAAAGTCTGGAGTGATCCTCTGGTAGTTACCAGCCCAACCCAGGAAACTTCATAAGTCCGTCACACTCTTGGGTGGCTCCCATGTAATTACTGATTCAATAACCCCTGGATCCACTGCAACTCCATCCTCCAAGATGATGTGCCCCAATAAGTGAACATCTCATATCCAAATCTGGATCATAGAGATCTTACCATAAATCAGGTGCTCTCGGAGCGTGTCCAGTACTACCTGCAAATCGTAGGCATGCTCCTCTTCAGTAGTCGAGTAGTTCAGAATGTCATCGATGAAGACTACGACAAAGCGATCGAGGTATGGCTGGAAAATACTATTCATGAGTCTCATGAACACTGTTGGAGCATTGGTTACGCCAAAAGGAATAACTAAGAACTCGTAGTGGTTGTACTGACATCTGAAGGCTGTCTTCTGCACATCCTCATCTCGAACTCTGAGATGGTGATAGACTGATCTGAGGTCAATCACCGAGAACCACCATGCTCCCTTCATCTGATCAAAGAGATCATCAATCCTCGAGAGTGGGTACTTGTTTTTCAAGGTCACCTAATTTAGGTGATGGTAGAAGACACAAAGCCTCAAGCTCTCATCTGCCTTCTTGGAGAACATAATCGGGGCTGCCCATGGAGAAACACTGGGACAAATGAATCCTTTCAAGTAAAAGTCCTATAATTGTACCCGCTAATTACGAAGCTCATCTGGAGCCATCCGATATGCTGGTGTAGATATCAGTGTTGTCCTGGGGTACATGTCAATGTAAAAGTTCACCTCTCTACGAGGAGGTAGACCTGGAACATCATCAAGGAAAAAATCCATGTACTGGTACACCACTATAGGAGAGCTCAGACTCTCCACATCAACTACTTCAAGGGTAAGGCATACCAACTGATGATTTATTGGCTACACCCTCCTCCTAGTATGTCTGTCTTGTGCTGCAAAGGCTCCATTCTCGCCGGTGAAGGTAAACCTGCTACCATCTGTGCGGGCACACCGCACATTGCACCTAATATTGTCGATCTGAGAATGGAATATAGATAACTAGTACAGACCCATGATGACGTCGTAAGGGAACAATTCTGCTACAAGGAGATCCCAGCTGAAGCTATCACTTCTTAGAGTAATATCACACTACCAGCAACAGTGCGTAATCGTCGAGTTTGCTCCCATAGGAGTCTGAAGCTGTAAGGATCGAGCCAATGGCTCCATCGGAATCTCCGAGCTCCAAACGATGGTAGTGGAAATGAAAGAGTGAATGAAACCTATGTCTATAAGAACTACAGCTATGGTTTAGTAGACACAGATCATACCTCGAATCATATCTGGAGTGTCGTGATCATAGGCCTCAGCTACCTGGAGCTGAGCTCTCCCCTGTCCACCTTCTCCCTATAGTCGGGGTGTAATTTTTGGTGGTGGTGTCCGTAACACCTCAAATCGTTTCCCACTTCCAGCTGCACAACCAGCTACCCTACCACATCTGCCTACTCTCTAAAGACTGCCTCAATCAAATCTCTACCTCTAGAAAAGGGACCTAAACCAAGGCCTTGTCGTTTGGTGGGCTATCCACGTGTACAACTCTCGAGGCTCTAGCTGGTCATCTGTAGGGAGGCATCCTGAATGAAACAAATGTGACATGGTGAAAAGATTAAACCTGGTGAGATGACCTGGTAGAGAGGACATAAAGAGATCTTTTGAAAACACACATACAGTCTGTGTTTTCATGCAATGAGTTGGAAATTAGATGTCTGGATCTAGGTGTATGGATATTTCGGTTTCCACACCAACAATAGACTCCTTGAACTGAGAACCACACTCAGTACCCTTAGCACTACTATTTCACATAAAATAATGATTAGAGTCCTAAGTTCTACAGTAGAACTGACTCCTTTGATACCAATTAGTCACGACCAGTCCTCGGGGGCTCGTGCCATGACTACCCCAAGCCCACCTTCCAAGCGACAGGGGCTAGCGACTTGCAACAATGGTGTAAATCTATAAACAGTGAAGGAATTTCCTTTAAAAATTGGAAACGCACCCAACAGAGTACGAGATGAAAGAAAAACACTAAGTGAAACTGTATACAAAGTATGCTGAATGTAGAGGGTCCGGAATACAATCCCAATAGGAAAATACAAGTTCAATTAAAAATAAGTACAACATAAAAGTTCAAAACTGCTGAAAGGTGAAGAGAAGCTCCTGGATCATACACCACGGATCCTACCTAAAGGGTAAGTACATATAGCCACCTCAGCACTCCACATCTATCAACCTCCTCTGTGTACCAACACATCATATGATCCACCTCTGGGTACTGTCTAGTCTTGTTACACTCAGCCTCGGTCAGCGCAATCAGTCGTCTACAACCAACACAATGAGGTGTGAGAAAAGCCTGTACAGGGGTGCGTATTTCGATACTGAGTAGGGACCCTGAGACTGTCAAGGTCTCACAAAATCCGACAAGGATAAACCAAAAAGTATTAAATCCACAGATAACCCCACTTAGGTATATGCACATACATATACCTATGTTATCATGTAATCCATCTGAATCATGAGGTAAATACAAAAAGTTACTGACTCAGCTCAAACCAGGATTTTTATTATCATAGCCAAGGTTGCAGGAAAACTCCTACTCAATCGAGTACAGTGGGCCTACCGCATCACACAGAGGCGCTTCCCACTAACCTTGGACTTCTGAGGTACCTCTCCTTTAGAGTATCGTGGGTCTGCCTCGCTCACACAGAGGTGCTCCACCTCATATCCTGCTAAGGTACTCCTCCTGTCAAGTACTGTGGGTCTTCCATGCTCAAACAAAGGCTCTCCCAACCGTGGGTCTTCCACGACACTAATGTGCTCCCCACTGGGCTAGTCGAAATACTTCGAGTCGAATTGGTCAGCAGTTGTCATGTCTCAATCAGTTACTAGGTCTCCGCACAATGCACACTCGTCTCCAGGAGGATCCAATCCATGAGCTACTGGTCGATACTCCAACTGTCACGAATTCCCAAAAAGAAGTATCTCAAAGGTTTTCCACTTCATAGAGGTCACAACGCAATAGACGTCGTGTCAATCGAACACCCGGTATGTGTGTTATTATCCTTTTAGTCCCGGGGGCCTGCTTGGATTCTTGTATGACCAAACCTAACCGTATCTCAACATTACCCTGAACTCCAGGGGGGTATACTCAAAGGGACCATCGCGCTCCAAGAAAACTAGTGTCGTTGATGGTTTGTAAAATGGTCGTCTGGTGCCAAAGATATGGCTAAATAAAGTAAAGGGTCGGTAGTGGGCCCAGGTCTGGTTCGACCTGGTGAGACCGACTCGGTCCGACCTCGTCTGGGTCGACCCGGTCCGACATGTTGGGTCTAGCCCGGCCCAGTGGGCGGGCCAACCTATTAGGTTTGAAATGGCCCATTGGGCCCAACCCAGTAGGCCGAGAGGGCGGTTCGTCCCGGGCTCGAGGCCGGTTCGGCCCGGAGTGTCGTGAAGGTGCATCTCCGCTCAGCTCGGCCCGGAGGGCGCCGCGGTGCCAGTTCGGCCAGGGCGCCGTGAGGGGGGAAACAGGACGGTTCGGCCAGTCGGGATGTTCCTGGGAAGGGTGTGACCAGGCGGGAACGTGTCCTGGCAGGGCACCAGGTGGGTTGGTGGGCGGCTGCGCAGGGTGAGGCTGGGCCAGGAGGCGGACGGGTTGGGGGGCGGCTGGGAAGGGTATGGCAAGCCGACAGGCAGCCGGGTGGCTGAGAGGCTGGCCCAATGTAGTTCATGCCGACACATATCAATGCGTATCGGGCCGGCGCAGGCCGATAGGGTTCGGCCGCGGCGCACGGGAGGCTGGCGGTGGTGTGCCCTGGCCCGCGAAAGTCCGACAGTGGTTCAGCCCGCGGAGCCGGCTCGGTCGGGGCACTTGAACGCCGCGTGGGCGGTGCTGTTCACGGAGGCCATGGGAAGCACGACCTTTGCCTGATCCTTCATCGCCTTCAACGCCGCTTCATCACCATGCCGAGAGACAACACAAACAAGAATGGAAGAGCGGTCTGGCCATGTTGGTTTGGTCCACACCCTCCAGGTTTAGGGTGGTAACACTTGGCTCATCAAAGAGTAAAAAAGATGAACAACAATTGTTTTACAACAACACAACGATTCTTTTCCAATCCGAAGAAGATAAGCATAAAGGGAAAGATACACAAAATAAACCCCCTACCTTTGATTGTCCGTGGTTGATGTTGAATTCACGGGAAGAAGATGAAGGAGTTCGTCATTTGTTGCATCCGCCTGGCACTCCCAATCCCGAGCAGCGTCAGCTCATTGACGATGATGCGGAGGGTAGGTCTATTGAAGACTCCCCACATCAGTAGGATCCGTTGTAGGAAGTCGAAGAAAGTCGAAGTTTTACGTCGGTGGAGCATTCTTCGTTGGAAGATCTTTTCTCCTAAGATCTTCTCTTCCCAAGCTCCACCAAAGGATAAATTCCAACAAAAAATAATAGATTGTTTATTATTTTAGTTGTCGGCACAGAATTCAAATTGGTGAATTAAATTTAATTGCCCCCTTAATGCATGAGTGTTGGCACAAATTAATTAGACGAGTTGACACCAATTAATTAAAGGGGAGGTCAAGAGGCTCTCCCTCATTAATGAGGGAGAGTTTAGAGGTTTTACTCTCCACCATCAATAGGGGGTTTAGCGTCGTGTGGTCCCCACATCGTAACCTCTCGCAGGAGGTTATGTTTAGGTGGGCCCCACCAATATAACCTCTCATGGGAGTTTAAGGTGTCGTGGTCCCACCTCCAACTTTCATGGGGAGGTTTTAACCATCAAACACCCCCCTGGAGGATCAAATAAAAATATAGCCAAGCTCACTTTATTTTATTATTTTTCATGAAAACCCAAACACTCTCTTTTAATCTCGACCCACTACCGTCGAAGTAAAAGTCCTCTTAAGAGAATATCAACGCTGCGAGTTTAATGGTGCCCTCATATTTCAATTCCGACCATCAGTTCAAAATTTATAAAAACCCACTCGTACGTTTACTAAATGTACCCAAACAAAACATCAGAAATTGATTCTGGGCACACCGGGCCTCAAAATCACGCGTCGTCAGTTTTTGAAGACTCATAAAATTCCCAGGTATTTAAGAAAAAAAATTCCATGGAATTTCTGTGTCATTAGAATAGGGATGATTTCACATACCAATTATATAACCAAAAAGAGAGACATAATATTATAAATAGAATAAAAATCCTCCAAACCCATTTTTAGGGAATTGAACAATGTGATAAAAGGGGTTAATTCCTCCCAACCTGTTTGATTATATCCACATAAAACATGATGATTAAATCATCCAGATTAAAAAGATTTGTATGTATAAAATATCACTAGATTGATTCATTAGTTGCATATTATATCTATCTCACATATTCATGTAGACTAATTAGCAGCCTAAGAACTAGAATAGTTGGATCGATCTGACATTCTGGAAATTAGCCCCATCTATTCCCCAAACATTTTTCATCACCCAAAAATATATGTTCGATAAATAGTATGGGTGACCATCATGGAAGGGGGAACATTATAACTGATTACTAGGCTATAATAGGAGGTGAAATTTATATTTCATTGATAAAACAGATGATTAAATAAATTTATGATTTAGTTTCCACAATATATGAGGAAACACCCACATGATGAAATTCTCTTATGGATTTACTATAGAATTTTGTTTGAACTAGAAATGCCATTGTTATCCTGTTTATGGGTGAGCATATATATTTAATTTAATTAAAATTGGTACAAAAATATTAAAACACATGCGAAAATTACTTAATACACTACCATAATATGAATAGATACCAATTGAAGAAGAATCCATCCCGACACTCTGAATTCCAAATCACTGAAATGATGGGACAATTGTAATTCCAATGATGTTAGACAGAAATACATATATATTCTATCTGAGTGAAATATTTTTTAGGATATATCAAATTATTTCAGAGAAACATTGATCTAGACAAGGATACCCTTTATAACTATCACACCAAAATTAATTATTTGTGGAATGATATATGGAAGCTAATTTAGAATAATCTAATGGAGGATCTGAATTAGTTGTTTCATCGAATTAGTAATCTATTTACTTTTCTATGATATAAGGGATACAATTATTGATACAACCATAAATTGTAAAATTTTATCATCTTGAAATTAAATTAATAAAATATTTCCAAGATGTGTATTTCTAATATATAATTGTAAAAACATTCTATAGAAGTCACGAAAACAATACTTCATGAAAATTCTACTCATGTAGAGGTGGTATTTAGACAAAAGTTCATGATGGGTATGTTTTCATACCCATTAGACCTCAGTTTTTTTAATGAGTGAATATATAGGTATATAGAAAGAGAATCAAAGTATACTTCATGAGTCCATGATAAAAGTGATAGATTCTAATGCATTATTGGAACAATTACACCCCCATGTTTTATGGAGCTAAAGATATGAATGAAATTTGAGGAAACATTGATGACTCTATTTGATCAATTGATCAAATTCATGATTTGGAAGAGTGTATATCGTAATGTATCTTTATTTATTGGATTGACCAATTTTTTTTTAAAACTAAAAGAAGTCTCCAATTTTTGGATATTCACCTTAAATTGATGAATGTAATGATATATTGTGGTAATTTTTCCCATATTATTTTCTATGTTTATCATTGGTCTATGATAACAGCTGAGATATATCTGGAGTAATATAATATCAACCTAGTATTCTCATAAGTTTATATTTCATATTTTTAGATAAATATTCAATACATTCAACTAACACACACCCAAGGACCATAATAGTTTAATTCATTTGTAACTATGTAAACATTATCTTCCTATACAGTGAAAGATATTTAATTTATCCCATAATGATATTCCCATTTTGCAATCCTACATAAAACCATTATTTATAATTTGGTTAAAGGATAACTAGGAAAGGTTGAGATCAGATCTTATTAATGGAAAATAATATAGATACATATATATAACATGAACATAACTGTATGAGAACCTGAGAATAAAATTTGTGAACCATACCCTACATATCAAATATCATAATCATGAGTCATGAAATAAATATTGGAAAATCGTAAGTCATTCATCCTATGGAAGTCAAAGATGATGATCTATAATAGCATATCATTGGCATAATCCATTGAATTTTCAGCATATATATAGGCCTATAAAATATTATGTTAATTATACCCACTATGACATTCAGAAATTTTCAAGCTCATGCTATCCTCTTAGGTACCTTCTTTGGGATTTGGATGACTTCCCATGTACCATCCTTTGTGGGATTGGGATGACCACCAATGTACCCTCATCTATGGGCTTGGTTTGACCACCCATGTACCATCATATTTGGGCATGGGATTTACATCCAAGTACCCTTATAATTCAAAATGGGGTATGATCTTATGTACCCTAATAATTAGGATTGGTCTAAGAACCTATGTACTCTCAGGTTTGAGCTTGGGTCAAGAACTAGTGTACCCGCATCATTGGTCTTGGTCTATGATCCTGTGTACAATCCTTTTTTTGTGATTACAACTTGTGTAACCACATCATTAGTCTTGGGAGAAATAAATTTGTACCCTCATCATTTGGCATATGATAATCACTACAGTACCCTTATCACTAGTCTTTCGATAAACACACATTTCCCTCAGAGATCACATATCATTTATCACCACCCAATGACTTGGTGTGATATATGGGTGATCCCAAAAGTGAACCTATAATGGTATAACCGTACACTATCTAGACCACCCCCTCATATTAGTTGTCATGAGCTTACCTGACACTATCTAGTCCACCCAATAAAATATGTTATATACAATAATCACCACCTAAATAATGTATGAAATCATGATAAATAATAAAAATATTCATAATTCATTAATAAACATATTAAACCATGGAAAATAAATGTATTTCATGTCAATGAATTTGGAACATAGTTAACCAATGGAAAATAGACACGTTTCACAACAATCCTTTTAGAACATGATTGTCCTATGGAAAAGAAACTGGTTCTGTGATCATCGTGTCCTAAAAAAATAAACCATTCAGAGAAAGAAAATAAATGGTGTCTTTGGATTATATACATAGTAAGGAATAGGTATAACCAAAATACAAAATATTATATTGAAAATAATTTTTGAATTATAATTAAAAAATATAACAGAAAATAACCTTTTTGATTTGGAAAATAATTGTTGAAACAAAAAACAAATTTTAAAACAAAATCATTGAAACTATCCACAAAAAATTATAATGGAAGGTTTGAAAATAAATTGTAACACTTTTAAAAAAAATTAATTTTTGAAGTGTATTTCTTTGAAAATAACCTCTAAAAATTATAAAGGATGTTTTATAAATCATTTAAAACTCTATTTAAACACAAGAAACAATGAAATCATTTTCTTTTAAAATAAAAATAAAACTTATAAAGATGGACAATAAAATAATTTAAAAAAATTTTGAGAACATAAAACATCCCCAAAAACCATTTACTTTAAAATTATATAACAATATCGTTTAAAATCATTTGAGAAAACTTTTTTATGAAATCATGGTTTTTTAGACAAAAAAAATAGACTGAACTGAGAAATAAAAGTAGTATTTTATATAAACATTATATTCAATTTATTAAGTGAAAAAGAGTGAAAAATGGTACAATTATTTAATTATATCATGAATAACTAGGGGAGATGAAATTTCCTGAGAATTATTTAGTGGTATAGAACTAGTATTCAACATATGATATTTAATCAAAAATAGACATGATAAATGATGAGATTGTAACATAAAATCCTTATCACTTTGGTAACATTGAATTATAATTCCCACAAAGAAATAACATAAAATCTAACATGAAATATAATGGGGATAAATAATATGTTAATATTACATGGAATGCGGGTTGTATATACACTTCATGAAAAAATATTGGTTCATTACATAACATAAGTTTCAAAGAATGAATATTTAGTCCAGAATACCTTACCTATTTTGTAAAATTTTAACCCTAAACCCCGTGAAATAGAGACACTAAAATATAACACCCAAAAATTCTAATATAAAAATATTCTATTCAATAGCATAAATATTACACAACAGAAATTGTAGAAGGAAATATAAAATATTTTGAATTTATGATATATTTAAAATTTTAAATAAAGACAATATCTGATCGAGATTGAAACGCACACAATATTGAGATATCTGGCATTACATGAAATAAAAACTTTCTATGATAACATCTATTACACTCAATACCGAGTTTTACTGAATACTATTAATATAATTATTTAAAATGAAAATTATCTTTTAGAAGATAAATTAGTGGTTATAAATATTATTAATAAACTTATGAAACTATATCGTTGAACTCATTCATTACTAATTGATTGACTGAAAATTATTTTATTTATTTTATTATCAAATCACTTATAAGGGGAAGTGAGAAATCCCAAGTCCATACAAATGAAAAAAACAACAACGAAAAACTCTAAACAAATATTGGTCCTGCCTCTACCCAGCAGCTCGGCGTTAAAAGGCCACCACCAAAGCATGGGACTCATTAAACAGTCATGTTCAAGGATGCATGAGCATGGTACCAATGGCCAAGACATACCCTCTCAGTATTCCGCTCCAAGTGACATGTAGAGGTGACGAACTTGTCCTCTAAACTTCATCTAAGGCAAGGCCATAAAACTTGCTGGAAATAAAACTCGCAAACACACCAGGGTACACAAAAACTGAAGAAGTACTTCCACATATCCAAACATCTCAATAAGAAGAGAGCATCCCAAAATTAGTCAAATAATGGAAAAGCATCATTGTTGAAAATACCTTAACTCTACCTATTACTGTATCTCTATACAACATCCAGGATATAGCGGATACCTGGATGTGCGGGTCTCCCCATACCAGGACTTCAAGAGAAGAGGTCAAATGGTCCCACACCTTTATGTACTCCTCCAGTCAGATTATCCCCTTATTGAAGCCCCAAACCAGGATCGTGTCCTGTTTGTCGACCCAAAAATATTGTTCTTCATTAATCTTCACTTCAATGTCCCGGCCCATCATCTTGGTCACTTCATCTTCCGACACATTGAGAAATAACACCTGCTCTGTCACCTCATCATACAAAAATAAAATCAACTACACGGGAAGTGAAGAATGGCCAGAAGGTTCCACTTGACCTCTGACATCACTGTTCAACTTCTCATCCAATTTCATTTTTTCTGACCGAGTCTTCATGGGAGGTGGTAAGGATGAGTAATCCTTCCTACCCATCCTCCTCCTATTTCTCCTGTTGCTCCTCAGACTGGACTCCCCAACATATAAACTCTTGTTGTTTTCAATGTGTTCCTCCACCCCCCTTCCAAGAGAGTAATCTGTAAAAACAATATCAATTTTTTCAGCTTCTATATTAAGGCCATCAGGATTCTTCCTGCTAGTATCCTCTCCCTCAACCGCAACTAGTGCTACATCTCCCGATCCTACCTCCGCCAGACCTTCAAACCTATTTCCTAGGATGTTTTTGGTCCGATTTGAGGATCCCGCACCCCCTGATATGTTGGGGGGACTTGCAAGGTCCTACCGCAGCCGGTTGAACACATCGGTAACCTTTGGATTGATTTGGTGCGTCGCGACTGCCTTCCCCGCGCCAAAACCCATGCCAACCTCCGGGTTGTGATCCACTGCCTCATGATGCAAGATTTCTCTGCACTCGATCCCACCAATCTATCTTTGTTTCCGCTACCATCCCCTCTGGTTTCCCTCTCTCATATTCCAACTGACTCACAAGTTTCCACAGTCTTGCTCTGATCAGGTGCCACCATCATTGATGAAACCAGGACATCCCGATCAACCTTCACTTTATTTTTAAGTCCCCCGCCCACCTTCGATGGACACTCCTGGTAGCAGACATCCATGGAATGACCTAGATAACCACACAAACCAAGAAAAGTCTTCCAACCCTCATAAACCACATGCTTCTTGCATATGTACTCTTCTAAAACCGTGATCCAGACAAATTCGAAGGGAACTCTAGATGAATCTACCTCTACACATATTCACAGATTTAGAGGGTGACAAACCGAATCTGTGCGGCTGTCTGAACACAGATACCTACTAATCATATTACCTAGTAATCTGATAATAGCGTGATTCTGAAAGGGTAACATCAGATTAGGAAAACTAACCCAAATTCCAACAGAGGGCGAGTCACGCTTCATGTGGAAATCGAATTACCATCTGAAGAGAAAGAACTGAAGGCCATTGCATCATCGGGGAGCCCTCGTACAGGTGTAGATGAGGTCCTCCTCTGAAGAGAATCGGATCATAAAGTGTTGATTTTCGAGTAAACCCACTGTCTCCCTATCTTGCAAGTCCCAGGCGTCGAAGACGAAGCTATCAAAGAGGTTGACTAAAGGTCTTCTCTGTTTGAACCGCGCCACCAAAGTGAACTTCAAAAGCGCAGAGGTTTCCGTAAACTCTGCTGTTGAAATATGAAGGTTCGGAAAACCATCGAGGAGCTCTAGTACTTTAGGGAAAATTGATGCCTTCAGGAAAGGAGGTAGCAGGTCGGGATTGGTGAAGGGTCGGAACTTCGAAGACCCCTCCCCCGCCGGGGGGGGGGGGGGGGGGATCTGCCCAGCCGCCGCCATCTTTTCCGAGAGGAAAACGCCTCACCTAGGGTTCCCGAAAGTGATTTAATTCATTACTAATTAGTTATAAATAAATATAAGATACCCAATATGAAAAAAATAAAATATCTATATTAAAAACTTATATTACGTGCTGAATGTATTTTATCTTAATAAGTTGAATTAATTACTTTTTGTGTATGGTATTAATGAAATTTATATATTATATGTTCAATAATACCAATTATATTTATCCTATATATTTTATTGGTATTATATTAGCACAAATAATATTTTACTAATAATTAAGTTTATTTTTTCTAAAGGAAGTTTTCCTCTTTTTAATTGAACACTTAATTTAAAACTAAAATGTTAAACTTTTATAAATTTTATTTAAAAAAGATCTTTTTTGAATGTTTAATGTATCAATAATCTTACGGTATTCTTTGGGTATTTTTCTAAGAAGTTTTACTTATTTAAAAATAGTGAAATATACAGAATTTTAAATAAAAATTATATTTTTATATAAATAATTTAAAAGGATAATGTATAATTTATAATTGTATTAAAGTTGAATTAGTTGAAATATTAATCCTTCATTCCAATTGATTCTATTTAAAAATTTTAAATATTTAATTTATATATAGAACATTATAATCTTTTAATCAATTTCATTATACAAACTAGCTATCTCGACATTTCTAAACAAGTATTTTTAAATAATTTTATTCCAATAATGAGAATTGCATTTTTTTTAAATGGATATCATATAATAAATCATAATAAATGATAATATATAATAACTTCAAATTAATTTTTTAAAATAATTTTTAATGAATGTAGTTAACATTAACAACCGTGATTAAAGAAAAAACAACTTTACATAGTGGTTAATCTTAAGTATAAGGTATAAAAATTAAAAAAAAAATATTCCTATACCCATTGGCTAGATATATTTAGACTTTACACCTTCATACATAGAATTTGGTGGGTCATGGATGATTTTTTTTAGTAAAAAACATGGTTTCACTTAGCTTCATTTCAAAAATCCATGTTGTGCCCTCTCCCTCACTTATAAGATGTAACCCCCTCTTCACATAATTTATACATCTTAAACCAAATTAATTCGGCCATTCCCTACCCAAATCATTTAAAAATACCTATATTAATCATATAATCCTCATATTATACATTAACTTATCTTATCAAGAATTAGTGAAACCCCTATTAGAATACCTGAAGAAGAGGAAATGTTTTTGAAGAATTTTTTTTAATTTTATTTGCTTCTTCACCTCCTTCAATTTTTATTGTATCAAGATTAAATAATATTCAATTTATATTAAATATTTATATATTTAAATATGTTATGGTTATGATGTACAACTTCAAACAATTCCATAATTTGGGTAATCAAATCATAGTTCTTCTGTAAGTCTGACTACCACCTTGCGAACCGATGTCGTTCATTTTTTCATTTCAACATTTCAAGGATGTGAATGAAAATAAAAATAATAATTATACAAGATATATATTATAATAATAATTTTTTTATTATTCTTTAATTATTTAGTAACATATAAATTTATGGTTTCCATTTTTTGGAATTAGATAACATCGTTCATGTGTTTGGAAGACTACCCTCTCACAAATCGATGTGATTCATTAACACATTACATTAAATGTATTAATGAAGGTTTTAATAATAATAATATGTGATATAAATAACACAATAATGATGATATAATTTTAATAAATATTTATATATATAATTTAATTTTTATTCATTAAATACAACATGAAAATGGGAACATCATTCTTTTGTATATACAGCCTATCGTCTCTATGAATGGTTTATTTAATTTATAACAAAAAATTTTATGGATAACAATACGTACATAAATGATAAATATATATGAAACTTAATTAATGTTTGAAATTATATAGATGATTAAATCATGATCATTATAAGATGATGAAAAATAATATGTTAAAACATAATCGAAAAACATGTAAATCCACAATCAAAACAAAGAAAATAATAAACCTTTATTAACAAATGGGTGATATGTTGTTATAAAAAGATTATATGTGATATAATATATATTATTATTTTTTATTAATAGGTAAATTACATATTTCAAACCATTATATAAGAGGTTAAATCACAATCGACCAAATGGATCATTATGTAAGGGACATCATCTAAATTCCATTTGATTGAGGCATATTGTAATGTTATGTAGCTAGATTATTTTATATGGGGTACATTCTACCAATTGACATGTAATATCATGAATAAATAATTATTCATGGTTTTTTCAGTATCAATTTTAAATATATCATTTATGGGGATTTTAATTAAAATTTATTGAGTGGTAAATAATATTATTATTAAATACTTTTTATTGGGTTATATTACTTTAATGTTGTCATTAATATTATATGAATATGTGTGAAAGGAATTATTATTATATATTATAGTGTTTATATTTTTTATTTGGATTTATATTTGAAACACATAATCAATTTAATGGTTGAATCTCACTTGAATGTTATGATATATTTAAGGGTTTATTTAGAAATTTCATTCAAATCGATATTGTTTATTCATTAGTATCAATTGAAGAAAATTACCTTAAAATTTCCAAATAAACCCTTAATTTTTCATTTCCACAATTATTAATGATTCTTTTCAAGTTATAGAACCATTTTCCACTATTTGTTATATCAAATTAATGAGAAAATGATTTAATAATACCTGAATTCATTTCTCTCTTCGGTTGGAAATTAGTTTTATTATAATGTCATGATTTGTAAAAAAATCTAAAATGTATCCTTATACTTTATTATGTTAGTAAATTAAGAAATAATAATTTTTTTATGTATCCTTAAAATTCCTTATACTATTTGTTTATATATTTTTTTTGTTTTATTAAAAAATAATAATTTTTTTAAGGAATATTCTTGTCTCTTTCTCAACAGGTTTTTTAACCAATTTTTATGATAAAAAATGAATATATTTTATACCTAGTACCAAATAACCCACCAACATTTATTTGATGATTCTATTTCTATTTTAAAACTTTATTAATAATGAAAATGTTATTTAATTTTATTTTCATAGAAATGCATATTCAAATTTTTAAAAATTAATATTATATATTTCGTAATAACATTTCAAAATATCCTTTTCATTTTATCAATAACAACAACCCCTATTATTACTCACTTGGGATTACATTATATTTATAAAATACATAATATTCCATTAGATGGATTATGATTATTTTTCCAAGGATTATATTGAAATACACTTCCATGAATCATTTTAACAGTCATTAACTTCACCTTGAGTTATTCAATTTTAGGTAATCATTGAAGCATAAATTTACACAGAATTTTATATCATTTATCATCGACATAATTATTTCCTAAACCTTTTAAATTTTTGTACATATAATATTTTATTTGAATTTTATTTTATTAAAAGGTAAAATATGGATAAATTAGTATCCATTACTCGATGTGGTAATTTTATTATACACTTTTTTTAATTAAATTGATTATTCAATATATGATGAATGCATTGAAATTGTGGTAAAGGGGTTGGGGACCAATTAATGAAATCCCCTAGATGTATCAATAATTTCATGGGATGTATTATATGGATATCCTCATCTAATGTGATTAACCATGTATGTTTTATATAATCTAGACGATATATCTTAATGAAAACGGTATAATGTTCCAAGAATAAAATAACACTAGATAATTAATAAATGAATTCATTCAGTTTCATTTATTATTGACCATGATATTTTTACAATAACTAAGTATATGGATGCATTTCATTCTCAACTTATAGATATAATAGCATGTTTTTCTGTTATTAACCTTTCCATATTAATTATACCTTATTTAGTTATGATAGTCATACTAATGAATAAATGGAATTTGTTATCAGTTATTTACCTCTCCATATTGTTATGCACTTAATTCTCAATTTATTGATTACATCACTTGTGTATTAAATTATTTACCTTTAAATTTGATTATTATCATTGATTCATTATTGATTCCATTGAATCTAACACATAATGAGAACTTTTGGTAACAATTATTTCTTTCAATTCCCCAGGAATACATGGGGATTACTATTACTGTTATATAAGGATACCCTAGTTTGAATAATGAAATTTTTTTTAAAAAAATTGCAATTTTTTTATTCAAACGTAATATGTGAATCATGTATTTATCTAGTTTAACAATACACCTAAGTTGATAATTTCTTTAGGATGTGATTTTTGTTATCTTATGCAAATTTAATAGTAGAAAGAATTGGTTCCGATATTTTGGATCAAGGTAGTTACCATTGATATTAGATAATTTTGAGTAAAAACCTTATAAATAAGATTTATGACAACATTGATTAGTTAGAATAACCCTATATATTATTTGAGCATAAGTATAGAAGAGGATCCTAAAATTCTGGTGAGGTGGAGGTTATGTAGGTATTTCTAGAAATTCATCCATGTCTAGATACTACATGTGGCAATGTTATGGAGACATATTTATCATTGGTACTAACAATGTGTATGGTACATCATGCATGTCATGGGGGTAACCTGGTACTTGACAACTATCCTTACTACACACCAGGTATAACACTATTATGTCATAAGCATTGGACAATTAATATTTCCCATATAACCAATTGATAAATATTTGAACAGATAATGACAATGAGCTTCCTAGGTTAAACCCTAACCCATGGATGAAATTTGTTGAAAAAAATAGATGAAGTATCAGGATTCAAGAAAAAAATTGATAAACTGATTTACAAATATAATTTTGGTTCAATAATCATGAAACATTTAAGGATTCAATTTTATTTTATAAAATATTTGTTTCTATTAACATAAGATTTTTGGATACAATCAAGTGTTAATGTGTCTAATATTGATCATATGTTCATATTCATAAACACCATTTTTTAGTTTTCTTGTAGTTAGAATGTCAAATGATTAAAGATATTTTCGGAGGAATTTAGGGATAGAATATGTTATTGGGAACATTATTGGAGGAATAATATGATTAAATTTTATAGACA
Source organism: Viscum album (assembly GCA_963277665.1). NCBI lineage: Eukaryota > Viridiplantae > Streptophyta > Magnoliopsida > Santalales > Viscaceae > Viscum > Viscum album. The sequence continues at coordinate 1,082,013,389 of OY728136.1, read as the reverse complement.
GAAGTTTAAATTTCTTTATAACCATTAGTGTTTATATGATCACTGATGAGATTATATTCAAATAATAGTATTAGACTTTTTAGGAAAATAAGTTGTATTGAAAACCATAGTAAAAAAAGTTATGTAATGATTACCCTTATTTGAAGGATGTATGCCATAATTTTTTAGAAAGTTAAAGTTGTTATATTAATATAGTTCATATAAAGGAAAACCAGAATATAGGGTAATAACCCATAAGATTCTATGAGGTTGTGGTACTTGATCACTTGACTGAATGGTGATATGGGTTTCATGCCTACCATTGGCCCATGGAATGCACTAGTTAATATTTCATATTTATAGGAAAACAATTTGATTGAAAAATATTTATGATGAAATATTAATAGTAATTTTTATGATTATAGGTTAATGTATTTACCATATTAGTTTTGAATTATTGTCATAAATATACATAATGTCTTTTCAATATTTTACAGATCATATTATCCAATAAATGAAAATGTTCTTGTTTTGTGCGTAAAAAATTAGTTTTTTGGCTTTCATTTCATAGATTAAAGTGATAAATTTTATAGTGATCAAATCAAACCCAAAGGATGAAATTTTTCTTATGAAATTGAAACATAACTAGTAAGTAAATTTTATTATATTCATATATAGTAGAATAGTCCCTCAACATTGTTAAAAGTATCATGAAATAAAATGATATCCTATTACCATAATTTCAGATGATATAAATGAACATTTCACACTACTAGATTTATTGTATAAGGCCCAAAACCTTCCATTCATCATTCAATAGTTTTTGAGAAATGACCTCAATAATTCTGTATAATTATTTATAGTTCTCCTCATCCATGCCCATATTATCACATTCCTCTAATGTTGTCCTACTTATAAACCTAGTTATATTTTTCATATGACCTTTCTACGTCCCATTATATATTATTAAGAGGATATATTATTAAACATTTTTCAGTTTTTTGTTTTCAATAAATTAATTTTATAATATCAAAAACTATATTACTATGATCATGATTAAATTTTGAGGACACAATTTATTTATGGTCGAGAGATGTAACACTACAAAATTCTCAATTAATAACATTTAATCAAGAGTGTGTATTAAACACAACCAAAATTGTAGAAAAGAATATAAAATCTAGATAAACTATGATATATTTAATATTTTAAATAAATTAAATGTATTATATAGAATTAAAGTCAGGAAACATTGATTTAGCTTGTATTACATGCAATAATGAATTCCTTTGGTTGTTTACGTTACATGTAATACAAAGTTTTATCCAATACTATAAATATTATTATTGAGGGTAAAAATTTTATCTAGAAATTAAATTGGAGTTTTTAAATAATATTGAGAAAAATATAAAAATAGATTTTTTAAATCCTTAGTTATCAATTAATTATAAATGAATATAAAAATCCAATTGAATATAAATGAAGTAGTTTTAGAAAAATCTATTATTAAGCACCAAAGGATTTTTGTCTTAATAAATTTAATTAATACCTTTTACTGAATTAAATTATTGAAATATATATTTTATATATTCAATAAAATATTTATAATTTTTGAAATATAAATGATAGACATATTATAAGAGAGAATCACATTTGACGAATAAAATTTTATTTTTCTAAACGCATTTTGAAGCCTTTTAATGGCGTACTTTTTTTAAAACTATATTTTGATGATACTATAAATTTTATATGGAATCATAAAAATAATTTCTTAAATTTTAATGTAAAAAAATTTGTTAGGGGGAATTTTTCTAATTTATTTGAGAACATTCATTTTTATATGAATAGTGAAAAATATTAGTTTTTAACTAAAAACTGCATTTTCATTTAAATAATTTTTATTGATTAATATAATTTATTATATTTTAAATGTGACTTTGTTAAATTATAATACCAATAATCTAATTTAGTTCTTGGATATTTCTTTAATATTTAATTTAGATATAAAAACATAGGAATCTTTATAACATCTTCATTATAAAAACCCAATTTCTTGACCCATTTACATGTCTAATTTTTTAAAAAAATTTACACTTATTGGAACTGAATTTGGAAAAATGGAATCTATATTTGGAATCACAATTATTTATATTTTATAATAATACCAAATTACTTTTTTATGATAATTACTAGTGAATGTAGTTAAAATAAATTATTGTTATTAAGGTAAAAACAAGTTTACATAGCGGTTACACATAGAGTATAAGGTGTATAAAAGACACTACACATGTAAAATACCCATTTTATGGACATATATTGACCATAACCATCATTAGAATAAATTGTTTTGTGTTATTCAATCCTCTTTTTAGGAAAAAACATGGGTACACAAAACCTATTTTATAAAATGACAAGTAAGACCTCTCCATCACATATAAAAGGCCACCAAAAATCCACCTTATTATCAATTATGAAACGCAAATATTTATTACAATATTTTCGTAAATAAGTCCCCATAATTCCAATACACATCCATTAATCCAAATATTGTAAATAAAGAAAAATTAGTAATCCAGTAGTACAAACCCAAGGAGGATACCCGAATAAGTGGTGGTGTTTTTATAAAATTGTTTTTATATCATTTCATTAACCCACCCAATAAATTATTAATATATAATGATTATATAAAAACCAATGTATATTAAATATACAAATATTTACTTATGTTATGGGTATGACATACAACATCACACAATTCCATCAAAATGGTTATCAAATCGTCTTTTGTTTGTATGGTGTACTACCACATTGGAAACCATTGTGGCACATATTTCCATTAACTAAATTCATGGTTTTGAACAATTGTGTATATAGTATTTATATGTGATATATTTCATATTGAGGATTTCAGTATGCTTCTTGAATTATTTTATAACACATACTATCATGCTTTCCATTTTTTTCGAATATGATAATTCCATTCATGTGTATGGTGGTCTACCACCAAGTGATGTGATGTGATTCACTCACACATTAGATAGAATGTTTTATGGAGGTTTTTAAGAAAAAATAAGAGATATTGTTGGTGGAAATTTTTTTTCCATAGGATAATAAATGGAATACAAAAATAAGATGAGATGAAATTCAATCCCAAACAACCAAAATATCAACAAAGTGGTCTACCTCACGAAGAAATTTTATACAACCCCTGAACTTCAAAAACTAACGTAGCATTGTAAAAAGGTAGTATTAGTATGATGATCAATGTGACCACTACAAAGGATGTTTATGGTCAGATTTACGATCTAATGAGACCCACAACCACTGCAATGAATGTTGACTGTAGGTTCTATGATTTTGATGATCCATGTGACTCTTTACGGAGGTCACGTTTTTTTTGTGCACCTTCAAGAATAGTGAGACCCATTTTCCTAAAAATAGTCATATCAACCCCCCTAATAAGCACTATTACTCGAATTGTTCTCCTTCTAAGCTCTATTTTCATGAATCTCTCGAACATCGTGACCCTGAGAGAAAAATGAATTACCTAAAGAACCAAAGCATCGCAAAATCCCCTATTCTGTATTCTAATATTTCCCTTGCAATGGTTGGGATTTCCTAAAGGAAGGCTTATTACCATCACAAAAGTGGAAGTCCCTTCAGGATATTTGAGGCTTCATTGGGCATTGAGCCTACATGAATCACTCCTTTTAAAATTCATTACATTATACCAAGGTAGGGTCAACCTAATATACAGAGCTCTAACTTTCTTGATGCCCCTGACCTCCATGAAGCACCTAATATTCACAATGAACATCTCAAAGAGGCCCCCTTATTTGTGAGACCCTATTTTGGGAGGCCCTCTAGGATTGTGTGTAGTATTTTCTTGGTCCCATGTGCGGTGTTATTTATTTCTTTTCTCTACATAATGCTTCTCCACATAGGTATAATGATAGTTATTGTCGTTTTCATCGCTATTCTAACATGGACCCTTAGAGTAACCACTCCTCCACCTTGGAAATTATTATTATATCCCTTAAACAAGTATGGGGTAATCATTTAATAAATTCCAAGGAGTGATAAGTGACCCACCTTCATCCAAGATGCATGGTGTTAAACATCCAAGCCCCATTGTCCACATCACATAACATTAAACTATTGACCACCCCATGCAAAGAACACGGGGTTCCCTTCCTCTTGTATTTTCCATGCCCACTCATCTCCACTAGAGTGAGATCTCCATTTCCATCCTAGTAGGAAATGATATCATCCTCACATGGAATGAGATTCTCCTTGAGCATCCCTCCTAGAGTAAGCCTTAATAACCATCTTACTAGGTCGTCTCAGTAATTATGCCCCATATCACCCCTCATAGATGCACCTTCTCAATATGATCATTATGCATACTACTACTTATTGTTTCTCACAATGAGAATGACTTGTGTGAGAATAATGATTAATAGTGATCACGACTCTATACCAGCCACCATAGCCCAGAAGCCCCATGTCCCATCATTTCAAACTACATGGGTTTTGATCCCTATATTCTATACATCGTATGGAAGAATCATTTTTATGGTTTAATCCCCAAACAAAGGTAAACTTAGGTGCCACATCTTTGTGGATAACTTCCCTAATCTTCCCTTAGTGTTGTCTAGATCATCCTTCACATGGGTTTCAAACCATGTGTTAGCCCTCGACTACCAAAACTATATAGAAATTGATCTTTATATCCTAAACATGGTATGTAAGAAACCTCCCTAAGGTTTGAGCCCAACACCATCATATTCACGTCAGTTCACCCTCGTCATTTTTGTATGACATTAAAATTCATGGGATACCAAAGTTGTGTGTACTTTGATCCATGTAATCTAAATAGGGTTTTTATAAAGACTCATTGTGGTTCAATTATAGTATCCATTCTCATCCTAGTCATTCCCTTAAGGCATTTTTTCTCAGTAGGATCATGCCTCAACCTGGAGGTCACACTTCCTTAAAGTCACATCCATGCACTCCATTATCATGAGTCACCTCCTTAGGCTTGTCATAATCCCATCCTAAAATATATATATCTTTATTCCCAGCCACTAGGATACATAGAAAACCTTCTTGAGTTTCAAAACCATCAGTCTTCACATTCCCTCAATTCCCTCATCACTTTCTCCATCTCCATCATGGTTCTTACCCATGCCACCACATCTTGGTCAGATCATTCAATTTACATCACCACTACTTATAGAATCTCGTAGATAGCTAACCATCCATAATTCCCAAGCATTAATAATTCATCTAATAAATAGTGGACCCTTGCTACATGTAGCTAGCCCTATGTATGCCCCTAATCACCCTTCTGATATATGTGGTATTTGATTCCTATCATCTACAAAGGGTATGTAGGAATCCTCCACAAGGATAAATCCCAGCCAATAGTAATCCATTGTGTCCCCCTCCACCAAGTCCACCACTTTGATCCTCCCTCAGTAATGAATGTATTAGGATTCATAGTATGACATTATCTCTTTATGGAACAAACTATCCCAGGTTCCTCTCTTATATGGAATTATAATCCATACATTTGGTAAATATTAAAAGCGATCACCCTTAGGGACGTTCCCATATGATCCACCTTTGTAAGTGTTCTGATCATTCCAATTTGTCTCTACTACATGTTAATATCATGACATATAATTTTTTAAACATGAGATGTCGAAGAAATACTAGGAATACATTCTATTTGAATATGATTCTATTTTATTAACATGGGAATCCTTGGGATTATGCACTCATGATAATACCTCTAATGTAGAAGAATATAGGTTTTCCAATGTTTCAGCATCAAGAAATGCGCAGTGATTCACATCATGACTACTCACCTTACTAAAGCTTGTTTCCCTAACATGGCCCTATAGAATGTCCAGACAGAGGGAATTTAATTAACCGGAGTCTGCAAAGAGATGGAACATGGAACAAGATTCATGAACAACATATTAAACATTAAGGAGGCATTGAAAAGGCGATAAATTGTAAGGTTGAATCTATAGAAATATGAACAATCATATAATCTTCCCATTTTGATTATGGAGTGGAAATATTTGAAGAAGGGATGAGGGCCACCCACATTTGGTTAGTGGGAATGTGGGTAAATAGTTTGGCCCATTCATTTAGGAGAGCAGCGACGCAGGTGCACCCCATAAAATTGAGTTGGATAAAGAAATGGTGAAATCAATGTGATCTATTCTCCTTATATTGGGATTATTATAATTTTTAGAAATAAATAGATGATCATGTCGATGGATCCAGATATCTGGAATGTTGTCCCACCTAGAAAAAAATGGGCTTTGTGTGAAGCTCCCTAGAATTAACCGTAGTCAATAATTGGGCATTCAGTTCTGTGGCATCATTAGAATGGATCACTCTTCCCACCTATGGAAGACTGAAAAATGATGTGGCATTGGGGATTTCATTCTTATTACCTATACAAACAGCTTAATCTCCCTTCATTGCGGGACCCAATCCATTAAAAACTAATCCCCTCCACCTGTAGACGCATGTGTTGGAAGAATAACAATGAGGAAACCATGCACGATTCCACAACCTCCAAGACATCATCCATGAACAAAAATACTAGGATACATTCCCCGTCTCAACCACATAAATTGATCAGAGGATGGTGATTGACTTTAATTTCTGACGATACGAGTCGTAGGGGGTCATTCCAATGTGGGATATGGCCTGTCAGGACCTAGAAGCTTTCAAACCTCACTGTAACCACTACCTCAATGGGCCTAAAAGGGAGACACTACTCCCCACTCCAACGTTCAACCACATTAAGAGCCTCTCTTAGGACCATTCATGAGACACGCTTCCCTATGCTGACAATATAATGGACATCCGAGTCCTACCATCCCTGATTGTCTCCTTGAAGTAGCTTTGAGGGGGATCCATCATGCCATTTTAACGAAACCAATTTCCAGCCCCCCAGGTCAATGAACAAGAACTCTATGCCCCTTCTACACTAGTCCTGGTCTAGATAACCTGATGCCAACATCCATTGCGATATTTCGAAAAGTATCATCAAAGGGCGTTTTCTTCTATGACTTAATTGGAACATGCCACTTCTGATGCATTCTAATGGGTCCCTAAAACTATAGACTAGGGATTTATATATTCTTGATCTTAATTGAGACATCATATTCCTTAAAATAATATTGGTTAGACTCTTTTATCCATCTACACGATCAATAGTCTTCACATGTTGACCCATGATGATGGGATCCAGTACAGAGGTCCTTCGCATATCCTCACCAGCCAGGGTGGAGGTCCTCCCCACTCTCTCACTCATCATGGATGTCCTCCCCATGTAACCAATATATGTATAAGTAGAGGTCCTCCTCCTCGGGATTATATACATCACAGAGTTCCTCCGCATGCCTATTATTCTAGATATGGAGATCCTCCATATGTCTCATGTAATAAATGTGAAGGCCCTCCTCACCGAATTTTCAACCCAAATGGAGGTCCTCCCCATGGGAACATCGATCCTCGAGGATGTCCTCCTCAATCATTATACTATTAGCATAGAGGTTCTCCCCAATTTATAACATACTCTATTGGAGCCCCCCCTCCCCCCACCCCATCTAGTAGTCATCAAAGTGGAGTCCCCCCCCTGTTTCATCGACAATCAACATGAAGGTCCTCCCCATGGTGAAATCGATTAGTATGAAGTCCATCCTCATGATACTACTACCAAAAGACATGGAGGTCCACCCCATGTTCACACCAACTTCTGAAGAGGTCCTCCCCAATCCATAACATCCAACCAATGATGTCCTCCCTGCACATTCATAAATCCACATGTATTCCATCCCCACATTCAATTTTCCATTTTCCCAGGTTCTCCTCACACCTCAAATCACCAAATTGGAGGTCCTACATGCTCCAATGACATCTGATATTAAGGTACTCCTAATTACACAACTATATCAAGAAAATTCCATCCCCTCTTCATCACCAACCCACATGTAGGTCCTAAAAATTCCGAAGAAATAACCAACTCTGAAGAACCATCCCAAGGAAAAGGCGTGAACTATCTCCGTTGAAGGAAGAACTCTAAGAAGTGATATATAATTTTCCATCCATTCAATTTCATAGATTCAAAACCATAATTTGATTCAATGATGGATTTTTCACCCTAATAAACTACATAATATTCTATGGAAGGAACCCAGAATTTGTGTTTCCTCTTCCCAAAAAGAGAGATGTACTGGATCACAGAAACCATCATCATGTAGATACAGGTGGGGGAATATTTGGATCCCTTCCATGGTCTTGTCGTGTATTCTTTTATACTATCTCTAGACTCAGTATCTACATCAACATGAGATCACAGAGAGTTATTCTGGGGAATGGTAGACAATGAACTCCCACTAAAATCACCACCAATGACCAACTCCCTCATACAAGAAGCGGTAGTCTGCACCCCATATTACTGGGGAATGATGATATGGTCAGTACTACCCCTATGAGACGACCCAGTCAGCAGTGGCTTGTCAGCTTCTGTGGCATTCTTTCCATTGGACAGTCAACCACCATAGTGGTCTACCTCAGTGTCACTTCCTGTTCCTTATCAATCCATAGATGAATAGTGAAAAAAGAAAGATTCATATCCTAGTTTTGAATGAAAAGTTTATGGAACACTATCACGACATACCAGTTATCAGATATGTTTATACTAATCATGACACCAAAAATAAAAATTCTAGAGTCCCTCACCCAAGTAAAATTCATATTATTATGAAAACCCCTTTTGGAGATGCATTTAAACCTCCAGAACCATAATATGGATTATAAAAAAATCTAGGAACATCACGACGACATCAGATAGTAGGGTCACATGGGTGACCTAGATGCGCTTCCTAGGAATGAGAACCCTGCATCACCCAGATGTCACTAGAATCTTAAACAGAGATTCATTTAGTGTTTTATTATGATTCACTAAGTTATCATAGAGTCATGTCCATTTGTTTAGATTCTGATTTGGGTGTATTATGTTGTTCTCCATTTCAGTCTGATCTAGCGATAGCTAGACCTACCCAAAAATATTTTGGATATCCCTCCATGAACCATCATGTTAAATATGGCCATTTCCATGATATATATATATATAAGGAGGTGTTATAGAAGGGTTCTAAGAGGATGAATCACCCTCTAGGGTAGTACAACACCAAGAAGACCCTATAGGTGTCCACACTCATCAACAGAGACAATTTCATAGCCCGATACACCCCTATGATTCATTTCCCATTGGTTGGAACACCAATACAGGTAAAGGATTAACTATAACATTTATTCCATTTGACCAATCTAGTTCAATGGAGAAAAACGAGGATGACTCTGATAGGGCCAGGTTTTCTCCAATAGCATGTAGATTAGAAAACAAGTATTGTCCTGCTCCTTACTGAGCAACATGAAGAATAGCTTAGAGACATCAGTGAACCTCGTTCAAATCTGTTTATTCCTCCCCTGGGGAAAAAAAGGAATCCAAAGGTTCTTCACGTCGAGTTTCCTCCAACTGATCTAGACAATACTATTCACCTTGATAAGGTATAGATTTGTCCTTATGACACATGACCATGGTATGCATCAACCAATCAAACAATGTTTCATTATAATCATCTTCTAGACACAGATCCACCGGTCATTCCTCTAGCAGCTCCACTATCTACACCACGAGCTGTTGAGCTTCCAAAAAATTATGAAGAACCCACTAACACACTTTTACTTTTGAATACTTTCCAAGATAGGGATCCCCATCAGGAGGATCTAATGGCCTCTCTCATCACCCACCTCGAGGGCCTAGTGACATGATAATTGGTGATACCACTTGATGGGATTTCATGTCATATATGGGTGGATGATATTTCGACAACACCACATTTTTGGAATCATACTTCCCCCACATCATTAGGTTGGTAGACACATTTCAGCTTCTGTCCTACTATATTTCAAGGTGTGGGCCCATGTAGGGAAATCTAGCACAGTATGAATCCTTTAATCTCAAATGTTTTGAGTAGACAATGAAAAGGAATGTGTTTGTCTGGTATATCCATTTACCCCTGGGTCCATAGTTGGATGGGAAGACCATTTTTTACATTTTCTTTATTAATTCATCTCTACTACAAGCAAGACAAATGTTTCAAAACTCTTCACCTGAAAACAATGTAAAGATGAGTTAGAAGCATAATTTATCCCATGTTTAGAGGGACTCATATATTCATTTGATACGCTACAGACTGATGAAATTCTATTGATGATATATGTGGATAATGTTAAGACCGACTAGGTTCCCTCACTCATCACAGAGAATTTTCAAGGTGGATTTAGATATTTTTCTCACAAGGATCAGTGCCTAGAGGAGTCCATGCAACAAGCTAAATAGGCACAGTTGTTGTCTCCAATAGTGCTTATAAGAAAATCTGACACGGTCAAGACTACTTTTGTTGTAATGACAGAGAAACCATAATGCTATAATTTCTACAGATAAAACCTCTCCCATAGCATCTCTGAGGACAATAGTCTCATGAAAAGCCTTAGTATCATCATTTACCACTATAGAATCCATTGACACCACCCCATCATGCATGCCCCTATGTATGAAAACCAATCTATATCCCTCGTTAGGCTCTAGACCATCATCCGGGATAGGCGCCTAGAGTCCCTTTCCGAGAAAGGAGAAACTAAACATAATTGTTTGTTCTGGATTAGGCCCCCAGTTATTTTCTATGTTCCTTGGATCAAAGAATCTTGAATTTTCCATAAAGCAGGAAGCCGTAGGTGGATAATATCACTGTTCTCATAGTCTCCATCCCTTATAACTGACTCCTTAGGAACACCATCAAGCGATATTATGTGTTTAAGTACTATCTATAGGACCATATTGATAATAATGATATCATATTGGGTCCTTCCCTAGAATATGGGGGTGTCTGTCTCAATAAAACATTATTTCAGCAATGAAATTGAATGGTAGCAAGTTTCCAGCCAAGGGACTCAAGAATATGATGATTGGTCAGATCATAGATCTGTTGCTCAAGTCCATCGTGTTATTCATTACTGTTTGAATCATCTTGAGCTTCTATAAGTCTTCATCCATTCTCCCATTGCTGCATCTGGATCCACGTTTCAGCCTGATTTTTCTTATTAGACAAGGAACTGATGATGCAAGGGAAAGAAAATTCCCCAGACAATGCCGAGCACATCTCACACACTCTGTGATTCCATTCCCCATGAGATTTCATTATCCCATATAAATAACCTTGTATTGTAGTACTCCATAGGTGATTATTAGTGGTGTTCCCCAGTGAACTTCTTTAGAGTTGGTGGACAACTAAATGGTTCCCAGAAATTAGGAGTAAAGGGACAATCCTCCCAATATTCTTCGTCAGCGTAATCATTAAAAAGTACATCAAAATGTGAATCCCCATTATTCTTAGGTCTAAAATTCTAGCCATTCCATGCATGCTAGAAAGAACAGGAATTGGGAACATCGTAGATCTCTTCATGCACACTCCTCTCATCATATCTCATCAGATTAAATGCCACTTCTATTCAGGATACTTGACCAATCAGAGTCACCACAACCACATCTGGATCTATCATATTTAGCTATGTACTGTCCTTATTCATTTGATAGTTATAATATAATGACTTTTTTGTGGTTCATCTAGTGAGAAACATCATATCCTCAACACCAAAAGAAATCTTCTTGTTCAACCAACGACACCCCCATACCTCCTACCCAAGAGTAACCTCTTTCTCATATAATTTAATGACTCGAGATGAATTATGATATTCCTAAGAATATTTCCAGCATATCCTCAATGATCTCAATCCTTAAGGACCTAAACTTATAATTACAAGTGCATGAGGCCCTAACTGAGTCTCTAAAAAGTCTTCTCAATTTTGAAATATTGGTAGCGAATGAAGATGTCTTCCATGATGAAGAATTCATGAGATATTTATTCCAATACATCATCTCATTATCAGGAGAGGATGAATGTTCCCCATATAGGGGAACATTTGACTGCAGTACATCAGTGGCCATCTCAATAGCATGGAAGTACATCATTTTCTCATTGATATAGGTTTTTGGAACAATATAATCCCGACATGGATGCTCCGTAATCTAGGACTGAGTGAGGGGGATCTATATCCCTCAAACTTAAGGATACATGGTTATGATAGGATCAATTTGAGGTCATGTGGTAAGATCCAATTGATGAACTATTTTGTTGGCCTGATTTCTAGTACTAGATTTGTGTTGGTCTCATATGACACCACATAAAATGCATTTATGGGTAGACCATAGAACCTTATGAATGTAGAAATTCCATTCTCATATCGCCAATGCCTCAATTACTCACTCAATGGTTGTTTCAGAAATATCTAGGGTGATGCGTCTCCAATTTACTATCATGAACCCTACAATATTGATGTCAACTATTATAAGAGTAAAGAAAGACTGCTTCAAACCAACGAGGTTGAACCAAGCACTATTGTAGATGACCTGTGGGCATATTTGGATGATGATTTCATCCCCTAGATTCATCAGTTTGGGGATACAATTCAAGAATTGGGATATTTCATTGTTGTCTATGAGATGAGGGGGAGAAAAATTCCTCATTAAAAAGAACTTCAAAATATTACTTCAAACTTCTATGTAGGACATGATTGCGTTATATCACAGCAACTTACTAATGTGAGGTATCGGGATTTCTTTCCCATGGTTGGAGTGGTATTCCCTATCAACTTGTTTCTCAAGGTTTGGTAAGTCAAAACACACCAACCCTCCCCCACTAAATTGAAATCATCATGCATGGGAACCATAGTAGAAGTTCTGATGGTATCAGTTAAACAACTGTTGTTTCCATGGATTCTATAGTGCATGAATTTCCGGACGAAGATTCCACTACCACTCAAGCCGACACCGACATTCTCCTAGGGTTAGTTAATAAAGAATAATTTCCTCATACCGATGATCATCTCACCTCAGATGATTATGTTGATTTGGATGATTCTCTTCCCACATTTTTAGAGGGAATCTCTACCACCGTTGATGAGTTTGTATTTGTGAATCTAACCACTAAGAAGGATCTGAGGCTGACACCAATCAGTGCAACAATGCATTTCGAGGAACAACAGTTGTATGTGGACTTCGTGAAGAAACATTGTGATGTTTTTTCATGGAGTTATGAAATGATGATAGGACTATACCATAAAGTATCTATCCACCATTTGTTCTCCCAATAATTCATTACTGGTTTAGACAACCTCCTAGTATGATGTACCACTCCCATGGTGTCGTGGTTGAAGCTGATGTTGATAATCTCATTAAATCCAACACGATTAAGGATTTCTAGTAAACCAGGTGGTTATGAAAAATATTTCCTATTATGAAGAAGAACATATAGATAAGAGTCTGCATCATTTTTTGAGATCTCAACTGCCATTACCCGAAGGAAAAATTTCCCCGTCCGGTGATTGGGCTATTGATTGATGCCACCACTTGGTCCCAAACCCTCCCCTTTATAGATGGATATTATTGGTATAACCAGATCCATATATTCCAAGAATAAGAAAAGTCCAATGCCTTTAGGGATCCCCAGAAAACCATATTCTTTTTAGTAATTCCCTTCTGTTTGATGAATGCATGAGCCAAGTATTAGCTTGTGATGCCACTCATATTCAAAATGATCCCCATGACAATATTTGTATTGAAATTGGATGATTTAGTGGTCATATCCTTCTAGCATCGGGACCATCTTATAGACCTTGAGAAAGTGTTTGGCCTCCCCTGCTCCCCCATCTAAATATGAACCACTTGAAATGCACTTTCGGGGTTACCTCTAGGATGTTTCTCTATATTGTCATCAGATATAGATGCATTGAAATATATCGAGAGAATATCATGTAAATCAATCAAATTAATCCTTCATGAATCCATCGAGATCTCCATATATTTCAAGGCCACATAGTCTATATACACCGATTCATTGAGAATATGTCTATAATGTGTAATCACTTTTCTGGACTCATGAATAAAGGATCCATATACCAGTAGGACTATAGTTATAGTCTTCCATTGAGGATAATTAGATGTATCTGTTCCAGCCTCATGTTCTGATGCCACCTATCTTTGCTGAGTCTCTCATCCATTATGTGACCACCCTGGAACAATCTATTGGAACCCTTCTCACACACAATAACAAAGAAAGAATATATAATAGTTAGTAATATCCCAGTCACATGCTCCATGGAACATAATACAGATATTATACTATTGAGAAGAGATTCCACATCCTGGTTATTGCAGTATAGAAGTTTTGACATTATCGACAAAATTATAAGATACATGTGGTTCCCATATGGATCCTCTAAATTACATATTTGAACCATCATTTGTTTAAAGTACATCTAGATCTGTGGGTAGTGATAATTTAGTAGTTTCACAACAGGAATTTTCAAAAGAAGTTCATCAAGGGTTTGTCACATGTTGACTATTTGGAGGCCCATCTAGCCCCCACAGAGAAGTCTCTGAATCTTTATTGTCACAAAAAATCCATTATCTTAGTGGATCAAGATATACCACACTGGAATATTAACTTTATGAAAACCTCCTAGAGACCAACTGAAATAAGGGTTAATGATCCTCGACTAAATAGGGTATGCTTTGGTATTTCCTTCATCATGCCTATATAGGCTTTCGTTCCCTATTTGTTTTTGTTGTCCGAAGGCTACACAAACTATGAGGCTGAGTATCAGGATCTCATCATTGGACTTGAGTTGCCTCTTGAGATTGATTTTCCCCCACCTACATGTGAAATGAGACTCTGAGATACTTATTATGAATATTAATTGTGATTACTTCATCAAGAATGTTGAGCATGTACTATTATTTAAGTATGCTCACCAACTGATGACCGAGTTACCAACTCCGCCAAAGGTGAATCAAGTTCCTTGGTTACAGAATGGAGGGTATTATTACCCTACCATTCCAGCAGCAACTCTTATAGAGACTATCCGGGATGATATATTTATCCATGGGCCCTATCGATGGGTCATCACTCAAACATCCCATGATGATGATGAAAACTACTAGGTAATCCATATTACCATTGGTGATTCAAAATTAGGTCCTCTGAATCCCACCTATAGTTGAAGAAACCTCTGATTGAACAATTCATCTCTTTGATTGTCTCATGTATGGAAATCTCCCATTGGACATAGAAGAACATTAGCAAATATGCCTTTGCTCAGTACAATTCACCCACTAGTGTAAGGGAATCATTGAGAAGACTCCCTATAGACATGGGTTTGATGGAATTATCCCCCATATAATTCAAGGATATGATCTTCCCTAGGTCACGTAGGAAGTATATTCCCAGTCTTACGATGCAGACAAGGAAGGAATGAAACTCTCTCACCAAATTCGATGGTTGGGAAATTTTTGGCCCCCCATGGTCAAGGATTGTATTGGGTTTTCTATGAGATTCCATGCATGTTATATTCATTCATACTTTATTCATCAACCACCAGAGTCCCTCCATACTACAATGTATTCTTATCCCATTATGGTATAGGTACTCAATTTGGTGGGACCTTATCCACCATCAACAACTCACCAGTGTTGTTTTATTCTTACTTCAATTAATTTATTTCCAAAGTGGGTAGAAGTGATCACACTCAAATAGTTATAGTCCCATCCAATTATTGGTTTCATGAGCTCCAACATCATCCATTGACTCACATTCCCTTATGATATTCTCACCAATAATGACACCAATATCTAAGTTGTTGAGATAATGAAATTTCATTCCATGTACAACATTTGATATAACAACACATATCATTACCATGACCAAAAAAATGGATATATCATGTTTTTCAACAAGTCCCTCTATAAAATATTTTAGAATATGATTGGTCAAAAAAGTGTTTTCTAGAAATGCTCCCCAATTCTCTCTGCGCTTAAAGGTGGAAAACTCAAAATTCCACTTAGTTGAGCCCATATTCCTTGGTGTATGGAACACATGTAGTCCTGCCCATAAAAATTTAGTTTCAATCACTCCGTATCATGTTCTACAAACAACATACATCATATAGAGTAGAATAAATCCATATAGAGGAACTAGAAACCCTCAAAAAAAATAAGCTGGGGTCCTTGCAGAATCTAGAGGGGCACTTGAGAAATATAGAAAGAGATTTAACCAAGAATGTTCTTCTCCACTCCTTCCATTAGTGTCACACAATATTGTCTATTAAGACACCAATGTTACCTGGTAGGAAGCCACCAATGTTATATCCATAATTGGATGGGCCTTACATCGATAAAAATTTCTACCACAATGGTGAATTGTATTTGGTCACTATGGATGGTGAGATAATTACTCCTCCCACCAATGAAACATTCCTCAAATTGTACATTTCATTAGAAATATCTCTATTGTCCAACACGACATTAATACGTTTCATCCTACATGATGTTAAATTTTTTCTTCCCGCATGCTGTTAAACTATTGTGTCCTATAGAAATGATGTCAAACTGTACAACATTTATAGTCCATTATTGATGACCTAAAAATAGAAATTCCTTTTTTCCTTACAAGAATATAAATATTAATGTCTTAAATTATGTTAAACTACTAATTTTTCCTTGTTGAATGATGTTAACTTTTGAAATAAACATTGTCCTCTCTACGTAATGAAAAATGGTACATCACACTAATGTCCTTATCTAAAAGGGTGTCACCTTTTTCACTAGTCACTTACCATGCATTTTCCAAAAATATGTATTTATTGATTCCCATCTTTATGCGATACATAGGAATACCAAAACATTTTTCCTTTGGGCCCATCCGTAATTTCATCCTTTCGGCCACTTGGCTTGAGATCCCTCTTGGGAGAATGAGTTGTGGTGTGGACTTTTGCGGTCCTCATTTTGGTCGGGTTATTTTTTCACACCGATCACATCCCCTTTGGGATAACTTTCCCCTGAATTTCCTAGCCTTATGAAAAAAATGACGCCACAACATTCATCTTCATCGAATGATGTTAATCTTAACAGAAATCAAGAATTACATATGGCTTGGTTCCCATCCAAATGGGATATATAGGAGCGACTAGACATTTGGACATGGATCTAGAACAGGTTAAACACCATTAATTTCTTAAGAATGTTTTTTATGGAAACGGGACTCCTTGGTCCTCATTCACATTGGGTTTATTACATCACCAGACTACATATATCCATTATAAAGTCCTCGTCATTTAGTCCCAACTCCACAACCTTAAACCAGGAGCCCATGTCTAAGGATTATGACTATAAAATATGAACTATATAGAAGAATATTAAATTATGGGCCTCCTCAATACTTGTTTACATTGGGTTATAGCGGCACAACATATGTATTTTTTTGGGATACCTCCTCCCCTTGAGTCCTAATCACATGAGGATAAACTACGTGACACCCTCATCCTTACCGCATACTGTTAAACTACATGGAATTCAAGAACTACATGTCGATTGATTCCAATATTTATGGAATATGTAGGAACACCAAAAAATTTGTATTTGGGTCTAACCCCTGGTATAAATACTTTGTTTTATCCCTCCTTGTCCCCTTCATTTTGTATTGTACTATTACAATTCCATATCCCGAAGCCTTCTTGAGGCTTTGTTCCTTTTGAAGGGATTTTGATAACTCTTTTTGATATGACACATTGGAATGCTCATATTTCCTTTGATGTAGGACCTGTAGTCTTGGGATTATGCATGTAAATTATCTCATTCAATCCCCATGTTTCACCCCCCCCTGTGTTTAGGTCTCCATCATCACTCATGTTTGAATGGACCACCTAACAGAATGGAATCATTCCGTTTTGGCTAACATAATGTCTTATTACAACACCCATGAAGAATTTCGATGAAATCATGAGTTAGGTACCACATTTCAAATATGGTTAGTGTTCAATCCTCATTTGTCTATTCCAATTCTAGGTTAAATGATATGGATGATATATTTTGAATAAGGTTAGGAGTTCTCCCCAATTTTTATTCCACCCTCATTGTTTTCCAAATATCAAAAGTTTTGAATCATGTCTCCTCCCACATCATTATTTCTATAAGGATCTTCAATACCCTCGGTTTTACCCCTTCGTGCACCTTTTATCAGTACCCAAGATAATCAACATCAATGGGACATCCTTAACCTGACTTCTCCATTACATTTTGGTGTGTTTCCATGTGTCGTAAGGACCATATTCACCCCTTGAATCCTACAACGAGAGTAGATCATGTGGGAGTATGGGTAACAGATGGGTTTTTACCAACATGGAAGAGCTACAAAATCTAGATGGTCCAATCCCAACAACGTTAATAAAAAAATTTACATCCGAAGAACATGTCGTCAAAATGAGCATCCAAGTCCAAGCATTATAACTTCAAATTGTGTGTGGGGTTTCATTAAGGAATGTGTGATGTGGTGTGGATCTTCTTGGTCCTCATGACTGCTAGGTAACCTTATTGTTCCACAAAACACATTTCCACTTTGGAAGCCTCATACTATGGTCCGAGCTCTATGACCATAAACTAAGATCCCCATCATCCTTATTGCACAATGATAAAAATCATCATATCCATAATCCTTATCGTATGATGTGAAAATACATATCCTCCATTCAACATTTATGGTGATAAACATGTAACACGTATTGATTTTTTGAATTTTTTTTCAAATTAGTTTAATCTTTTTTATATTTATCATTTCACACACCACCGAAAATATTTATTTTGTAAATGAAAGAACCATGTTTGCCTTGAGTTATACATAATTCCTAGTAAATCATAGACTACATGAAATATTATGGTTAGATTCTTGTATATGTTTCACTGAGATAAGATTACATTTCACACAAGACTTACATTCCTCGATGGCTTTTATAAAATGCTTGACCAATTGTTACCGAACAATAAGATGTTATATAATAATATATATAATCTAGATGTTAAATTAGATTATATGAATATCATTAACTAAACTATTTAAATATTTGGTTTTCATAAAATATAAAACTAATTAGGCAGTTACACATTATTTATAAATTATTATAATATCCAATTGAATATAAAAGAGTAATTTTACAAAAAGAAACTATTATTATGCTAAAAATAGTGTTTTAATCCTAAAAAATATATTTAATTACAATTATTAAATAATTTCATTTTAATATGTTGGTTATATATTCAATAAAACATTTTTTGAATTAATCCAAGATATTTTATATGCATAAGATAAGAATAAAACTAATTTAACTCATAAAAGACAATATGTTTATTAGTGTAATTTTACCATCTTTTAAAGGAGAGCCAATTTTAAATTTAAATTTTTGAAATTTTATATATCATATCTTCCAAAATAATCTTTATATTTTAAATAAAATCATAAAAATTAGTTTACAGTAAATTTTTATATTTTTCTGTGATAGATAATTTCTTAAAGATTAGTGAAAAATAAAGTATTTTAGTTAAAAACATCGTTTTCATATAATTTATATATATTGATAAATTAAAATTTTAATTAGTTTCAAAATTTAATAGGATTGTATTTTTATCCTTTAAAACAATTTATTTAATTAGAACCAATTTTACATTTTGATCAGATATAAAAATTTAGCAAACTTTTGACCATTTTTACTTTAAAAACCTGAATTGTCGACCCGACTACAGGATTAAATTTAAATAATTTTTATGCCACTTCAAGGATTGTAATTTGGAAAAATTGATTCCATATTTTTAATAATAATAATTTATAATTTATAGTTAGGGTATATTTAGTTTTTACCAAAAATATTAGGGGTAATAATTAAAATTGATTACAATGATTAAGGTTAAATTTTGCATAATAAGGAACTAAAATATAACCTTAAGGGACAAAACATCCTATAAACATATCCTCAATCAATTTTAAGGAAATATTTATACCATATAGTCCCTTTTAAATACTTTGGACCATTATTAGACCACTTTAAATAAAACTAATGTGGGTTGGTTCCACTCTTTTAAAATATTAGAAGAGTATCACTCCTCCTCCATTATAAAAGGCCTCATATCCTTCCACATCATCACACCAGTCAAGACACTTATGCTTTGAAAAACTATACCAAAATATCTCCCCACAAAACCCTCACATAATAATTCATTCCTCCCCTAGGTATAATTCTTACAAAAAAATCGGTTTGGTGCAAACCAAAAGGAGTTTCCCAATTAAGAGGTAAAACCCTCCATCCAACTCTTTTCTTTTATATTTCTTATAAACGCCCTAAAATATTATTATTCCAATATTTTAAAATGAAACTAGTATTATAAATAAAATATTATTATTTAATTTTATGTTTTATTCCTACACTTACCCACACTTCTATCTAATGGGTAACGAACATACAATTTACATGTATGAAGGACTACCACATCACTAAACGATTATTTTTCATGTTTACATTACCGCCTCTCATGGTATAAATTATGATGGAAAATCTTTTCATAAATGTTATATATAATATTTATAATTGTTTTAAGATTATTTAATTATTTTACAACACATGCCTTTATACTTTCCATTTTCTGTGAATATGATAATATCGTTTGAAGAAGTGTGGAATATCGCCCCCTCAAAGTGACATAATTTGTTCACACACTACATAGAATATATTATGGATAAATTTATTATAATTATAAGATATATATGATGTAATAGAGATAATTTTATAATTATATGTATCCATATATATATATATATTTCAATTTCATTCATCCATTCAATAAGAAAATTAAATGGGAACAGTGTTCATGCGTTTGTAAAGATTGTCGTCTCCATGAATTTTGTATTCTATTTCATACGTAGATATTATATGAATTAATAAATTACACATATGATGAAAATATAATACATTTAAATAATTTTTTAAATTCCCAATATCATGATATAAATATTCGGACCAAATATATTGAAAATTATTACACACAAAAAAACAAAGAGAATATTACCCAAAGTGAATCCTCGACAAAGAATTGTTAACAAGAGGGTAATATAAATCCACAAATTAACCATAAATGATATTATATGTAATAATATCCTTCTTTTTATAAATTAATAATAAATTTATATTTTATTATGTAGGATATTTTAATGAGTACTACGATAGTCAAGACACAAGGTAAATAAATTTTATATCCCTCTTTATTTTTGTGAGATACATTCCCTATTCCCACCTCACTTATTTACTGTGGTCTATATACTTTCCATGAAGGTATTGTATCCTACTTATACATATATCTATGGTTATGTGCATATCCATTCTATGATAGTTATTTAATTGGGTTTATTTATTAATAATGTTTTTTAAGAGTTTTATAAATTTTCATAGAAAATTGATCTGAAATAATTTACAAGAATCATTATTGGTTTCAAGGGAAAAAATTTGTAGATACCAAGTAGGATCATGAACACTGAGAGAGGGGTGGGGGAAAATTTTTGGCTTTATTTTTCTTTTATAATAATGTTTCTTAACTTCTTAAAAACGAGCTCTGAACCACTGAAACAGGTTAGAGCTATGATGGACTCAAATATAAGTCACTACCTCACCTTTTGTATGAAAAAAGTATATAGAGAAGAAAAAACATGATATTTACAAGGTTCTTTACAAATAACTACTCTTTTCCATGGTGGATAGTCTCAAAAACACGGATTATTTCACTAAATTATTTTCAGAATACAAAGGCATAAGAATATAATCATTCTATAATCCTAGTTGCAACGTTTCTACTATAGTATATTACATCCCCCAACTATCCTTTCCATTATCCACATCCCAAAACAACCATTTTAACTAACTGGTAATAATCCATTATGATAAGCTTCACCTTCTTACTTCTCTTTGGATCCACATCAAAAAGTCTTCACTTCGTCCACAAATAACCTAAATAAAAATCCACCCTTGTACCTTCTTCAAAAACATAAAAAATTCCCATAAGGAAAATGTTGGTCATAACTGGTTTTCCAGAACATCAATATGAAAAAATTAATCAAATTGGACCTAAAAAACAATGTTTGGTTTGATACTCAATACCTATCCCACAAATTTTGTATCTTGAGAACGTAAATATTCCACAGTAACATTTTACCAATGAACTCAACTCTCCTTTTATAGGTAACTCAAAAATGGTTTTGGTGGGATTCTTAAAACCATTCCCGCTTAATGAAATTTCACGAATAATCATTTCTCCTTAAATCTCAGATAAATATTTTCCTCATTCAAAACCTTTTTGAATCATTAAATCATATTGATTTTTTAATATTCATTTGACTTCCTCAATGATTCAGAAGTTCATGAAAAACATTCTATAGAGTGTGATCTTTTTTTCGAGTTAGATATTTTGCTTTCAAAAGAAATTTATCTTCATCCCAAAAATTTTCATGAGAAAGAAAATTTCCAAGAATAAGATCTTTTTAATGAGTATGATAAATTTCCTTTAATAATAAATTTTCTTGAGAAAAAACTTTTCCTTACATATTAACTTTTTCTTCAGTAGGAATCCTTTCCTTGTATAGTAACTTTTTAATGAGTAAGAAACATTTCCTGAGTATTATATTTTCTATAGAGTAAGATCATATTCGTGAGTAAGATAATATTCTTGAGTAAGATCATTTTCTTGAGTCTGAACATTTTCTTGATTAAGATATTTTTCTGGAGTAAGAACTTTTTCATGAGTATGATCTTTTTCTTATATAAGAAATTTTTTATTGAGTAAGAACATTTGCATGAGTAATATCATTTTACTAAGTAAAATATTTTTCTTCTTAATATGTATTTACTACATAATAAAATTTTATTGAGTAAGATATATTCTTTATAAATATATTTTTTATTATTAATATCATATTATTTCTTAAGATATTTTTCTTGGATAAGATCTTTTTCTTGATTAAGATCTTTTCTTGCTTATGATATTTCTCTTGAGTATGATATTTTTATTTACTAAAATATTTTTATTGTGTAATAAATTATTCATTATTAATATATTTTTCTTAATTAAGATATTTTTTTGAGTAATATATTTTTATTCTGCAATATTATCAACATGTTTTCCTTACTCTGTATTTTTGAAAAAAATTCCTTCCTCACTGTTTTTCTTTATAATGATTTTCCTTAAGTTTCACAACTTACTTATGATTTTTGTGAAGTAGAAACCACTAAAACATAATATGATTTAATTAGAGTCATTTTGACTCTAAAAAGCATGCTCATTGCGTTTTATGAACATGATTTTCTCAAAAGAAAGATCGAGGATCCTAGATATGATTTTCTGAAAATGTTGGATCAAATTTTCACAGTATGATGGATTCTATTTTTCAAGAACGATAGATCCAATTTTATCATATTATTGATTTTTTTCATTTAATTCTATATCCAATTTTCAATGAATTCTAGATTTTATTTTGGTGGAATGTTGGATCTGATTTTAACCAAATGCTGGATCTGATTTCCATGGAATTTTGGATCCTATTTTTCAAGAATGATGTTTGTGATTATCAAAGAAAGGATATAATTTCCATCCTTCCTCACATGGTTCTCATGATACATTACATTATACACAAGATGATCTAAATTAAAAAATACAACCAAAACATATATGGGGTCTAATAATCTCCCCTTTTGTGTTTATTGTCAGTACCCACTTCAATACATACACTCAAACTCTTAAAAAAATAAGTGGAATTGCCTTATTTTATATCATTTTCTTCTCCATGTAATATATTTTTGCTTCACCTATTACATTCCTCTCCTAGGAATGTTTTCCTCTACCCAAAAATAAATTATCTCCCCCTTATTGATAGTCAAATTATACGGGGTCTTCCTGAAATATTTCATTCCTTAATGAAAAAATGTATCAAATCAAAAGGATGGAACATTTATCTCAAATATTTGAAAAAATTATTCATAATAAAATAAGTATTTCATGATTTTCATAAGAAATATACTTTAATTAAATAACTCTAATTATGCATGGGCTAACCCGATTTAGAAAACAAGAGTGTATAATCAAGGTTATCAATGTTGTCCATTACCTAAATTTCATGTAATATGTTGGGACCATACTGATAATAAAGTTGATAAATGATTAAAGATTTGTATTTTTTTCAATTTGGTTTTTGACGAAAATAAATCACATCATTTTATTTTGGAACCAATTGTTGTGGGTTTTTTTTTTGAAAAGAATCAAACTCTTTTTTTCAAAATTTTTTTCACCAGGATGAGAAGGATGAAAAGAAACTAAAAAGATTGGAAAGTTATGATACATTATAATTTAATTGTGATGATGCATTCATGTTTTGTATTTATCCCAAATCATAATTATGTGGTAAAATTTATTATTCAATCTTGATATATGAATGAGGAAAGTGAATATGGTGGTGACTATTGAAAAGTTATGAATAGTGGTGATTATTCAATTGTTGTGAACGATGGTGACTATTAAAATATATGAATGGTGGTAACTATTTGAATTCTTATAATTTTTATTACTTATGAAAAGTGGAGGAGCTTATGATGGTTTAAAATTTATGGTGTCGGTCACAGAATAGATGGTTCATGTCAAGATGATGAGGTAATAACTTTGTTTTTCATCGGACTGAAGTGAAAAAGAATGAGGAGTTATGATTCTTGTCATCCTGACTAGGTAATGACAATTTTTTTAATCATACTGAGGTGAAAGAGAATGAGAAGAGAAGTTACTGGTAAAAGATCATCATACCATGGTAAATAAGCATTATTAATTTGTTTTTTTTATCATTTTTGAGAAATTAATCGTTACCCAATTTTATTACATTATATTCGAGTAGAAGAAATGAAAAGAAATAGTGTCAATCGAGAAGGAATTATTTTCATATTTTATTTGACCATACTAATATTAAATGATCGTACCTATAAAATGATCGTACCTAGAATATGATCATTCAGTGGAAATGATCATACCCAAAAATGATCATACGAAGAAAATGATAGTACCTAGAAAATGATTTTACACAGAAAATGATCATACCAAGAAATTATTGTACTCATAAAATGATTATACATTTAAAATGATCATACACATGAAATGATTGTATTCAAAAATGATCATACCTATAAAATGACCATACCCATAAATGATCATACCTAGAAAATGATATTACCTAGAAAATGACCGTACACGGGAAATGATCGTACCCAGAAAATGATCATACAATGAAAAAGGATAATTATCAGATTGTAATGTATAGTACGTAGTGATTGTACTCAGAAACAATCATGCCCAACATTCATGGAAATGATCATACACAGAAAAAAGGAGCGTTATCAGATTATAATTCATCATACATAATAATCATATGCAGAAACATTCATACCCAGTAATCGTACCCAGCAATCTTACCAAAAAATAATCCCCCACAATCATACCCAATAACTGTACTTAGCAATCAGACCTAGAATTATGGGTTTTCTAAATGAAAAACTGTATTGGGTTATTGTAATGAAAAATGGGTATTCATATACAAATTAAAGGACTAAATAAGTAGATGAACTTTGAATAATAATTGAGAATATTCAAGAAGTGTTGATGAAGTAAAAATGGATCCAATGTTTTTCAGAGAGAAAATTTTAATTTGGGAAAATTTTGAGTGACCGAGAAAAACATTTGGATTACTGCCAATTGTAACTTATAAAAGGAGGGGGTAATTTTATCTTTTTTACAACGATCACTATTCTCAGCAAAGGATAGAGAAGCATTGGGTTTTAGATAGTGAATAATAGGTTTTGAATTTGTGCGAATTCAATATTCCTCGACTATTATATACATGTTTTGAAGTGGTGTTGATTCTATTTGTGTGGAATATTGTATGAAAGTATTGGAATAGTGTTAATTCTATTATATTGTATTCCATTAAAAGATTAGAATGAGATTAATCAGAGTGGGAGCATCGTACTTAGGGTAATCATACTGATTGTTTTACATTATCTAAGAGGTTATTACCTTTCTTATAGGTAAAGAAAAGAATAATTATTGTAAAATTGAATACATTTTGTGAATTGAAATAAATCATAAGTAACATGAGATGTTATAAAACAATTTTATTACCCTATTATGCTATGAGGGTGAACACTCCATAGTTTTATTGTTTCATAGTGTTACACAATTGAACAGGTGCATCATACTTGTTGTATTCCAAGGATTGATTTCTAGGGGATTTTATCATATTAGATCATTTCCAAGCCATACCAATGACATCGTTATTCTTATTGAATAGTGAACCATATAAATCCTTGTGATCCATTGGATGTGTGTTTATTTGTTTCTCAAAATGGAATTAATATCATTAATAGGAGGCAATGTTTGTTTCAATTGAAAAGAAACATTAACGAAAAATATTACCACTGATTCAACCCCTCCCCCTCTCAGTGATACAATGCACTAATTGGGATCTTTTAATTATTATCAGAGTTAAGTTCCCTTTTCTATTCATTGTTGATGGTAACATGAATTTTGTAAATTGTAAAGGTATTTCAGTTAATGATGAAAATAAATTTCTTATCTAGAATGATATATCATTTTTATTATAATTTCTATCCGTTCTGATGTTCTTGATGCTACAACATTTGGCTTTCCTCATATTGATGATAGTTCTCAACATATATATATTGACAAGAAGTTTCATGAGAATGATGGAACGGCCAAGAATTATATATTATCATCACTTTATTGAAGTTAATTATTGAGGGTTAAAGGAGTTTCTAGAGCTAATGGTATATGGGATAAATTGATAAACATATATAAAGGCAATACAAAAGTGAATAAGGGAATGTTACAAATATAGACACTGAAGAATAAAAATTTGAAGATGGGTGAGCAAGAATATGTTGGGGAACTCATTAACATGGTGAATTAAATTTTGATTATTATTAGATGTCTTGGTGAAAATCTAAAAGACTCTACAAGTGTTCAAATAATATTGAGAATAATACTTTAAAAATACTATGCAAAAGTTTCTTCATTGGAAGGCAATGATCCTGAAACATTATCTCTTGATTATTTACTTAGCACTCTTATCACCTATGAAATGAGAATATAGAATTATATGAAGAGAAAAAATGATTTTCAGGGAAATATCTTCCAATCCTATGAAGAAATAACTTTCAATGAAGACTATTATTTAATACGAAGGTGGTGATTCTGATTCTGAAAATGAGGTTTTTAAAAATCTCAATGAAATCCTATCCTTGTTTTATAACAATGTAAAAATTAGTACAGGGAAATACAAATGGAATATTTCCTTTAAATGTATTAAATGTAGAGTTGATTGTCACATTTGGCTAATTTTCCTTGAAGAAATAAGAAATTAGATAGTTATATTGAAGAAAGAAAGGTGAGAAGATTATCGAAGAAAAAAGGAGACAAAGGAAAAGAAATGAAATTTGTCAAATAAAAAAGAATAAGTTTCTTGTCCAACGATTATGAAGAATAATATATTAATACAGAATCCAAAAAAAATCCATTAAGTATGGTAATGAAAATAATTTCATTGAAATAATTAATGATGAATATTTCCGAACTGGTAGTTCTGAAGAAGAAGAAACTCAACTTGAAAAGAATTTGAAAGAATAGTGGAAAGAATGTCTGGGAAAGATCAGAAGGCTTGAAAATCAAAAAATAAGTGTGAAGATGAATTCTTTAGAAACCAAGAATGTTTTTATTCTGAGAAAGAAAATATTTATATATATATTGATGATTTGAAGAAGTATTTTGATGATGAAAAGAATCATAATGTGCATTTGGATGTAAAGTTGAAGGTAAAAGAAGAAGAGTTAGAACTTGACCAAAAAACTCTCTAAAGTTAAAAAACACTATATTTCCAAAACTCAATAATAGAAGTTGGTGAATTTTCTCATAACGATAAGCTTGGGAAGCCTCAATAAAAGACACCTTCGAATGGTGAGAAGAAGAATGGAACTGTGTATGAAAAAGATGAATGCTGGGAAAGTTATGTATGTGTTCAAAGTGAAGAATTCAAAAGTTAAAAAAAATCCTGAGTTCAAAAAGGTTTTATCTGGATCTAGATAAGTGTCAAATACTTATGATCCTATCTTTTGAGCCCTCTGGAAGATTGTTGAATTATTCATATGATTGCTGTTTTAATAATCACAAATCATCAATTACATAATCCAGTTTTAATTTCTCATAACCACAATCTCTTAATGAATCCGTGTATATTGGTTGGATCATGTTTTTATCTCTTTGTTATTGATTTACAAGTATTCTGGAAGTCCTCTGGATCATAGGACAATGGTCGCACCAATCCATATCAAAGGACAATGGTCGCCCAAATCCATATCAAAGGACAACGGTCGCACCGATCCATATCAAAGGACAACGGTCGCACCGATCCATATCAAAGGACAACGGTCGCACCGATCCATATCAACGGACAACGGTCGCACGGATCCATATCAAAGGACAACGGTCGCACCTATCCATATCAAAGGACAACGGTCTCACCGATGCTGATCGAATGAGTCACCGAAGATGTATCACTGATGCTGATCGAATGAGTCACCGAAGATGTCTCACCGATGCTGATCGTATGAGTCACTGAAGATGTCTCACCGATGCTGATCGAATGAGTCACCGAAGATGTCTCACCGATGCTGATCGAATGAGTCACTGAAGATGTCTCACCGATGCTGATCGAATGAGTCACTGAAGATGTCTCACTGATGCTGATCGAATGAGTCACCGAAGATGTCTCACCGATGCTGATCGAATGAGTCACTGAAGATGTATCACCGATGCTAATGACCCAACGATCACTTGACACACTAATAGTCATAAACAGCTGTTTGAATTTATTTATCTTTATTTAATCTAACCAATGGTCATATTAGGAATATTTTAAATGCTCTGTCATTTATTTAATGTGTGTTGTTGGATGTCAGGGAACCGTACCTCGTACCTGAAAAAATAAATCATTTCCTTTACCGGAGCACGTGCATTAAATAGCGGAAGGATGTGGTACTGCAAAAGGGAGAAGAAATACAAGAAGAAGTGAGACATACATAGAAAAAGAGACATACCACAAGGTGTGCTGAAAAGAACAACCGGGTGTGAATACAAAGAGACGACTGAACTTACATGAGGAACTCTTTCATCAATACAAACTAGTGAAGATCTGAGAACGAGATCATAAAACAAGAACTTCATAGACTACTTCTTCTATATCTATGAACCTGGAAGTCAAGGAAACAGACGATACTCTTTTTTCCAGACAAAAACTAGAAGATGACTCAGAGCGATTTCTGATCAATCAAAGGAGTCCAAAACTGCACGACAAATCACTAGATCCATTTCTAAACTCTAATTATTTGCTCTGTGATTTATACTTTTACAAATTGAGTAGTGTGTGTTATCTGTTATGTTTTACACACACATTGTCTCCTGTACTCTAACTAGAGGAATTGTAAATCCTCACTCAATACTCTTACATCTTTTATTTCCCACTGGGATGGTGGTAGAGGTCGTGTGACCAGGACAGCTAGTTGTTGTTGTGTTTGTTCCCACGAATAACTGTGGTAGAGTTCTTGGACCTGGACAGCTGGTTGCTGTTGTTATCCCCAATCCAGGGTGTAGATCATCATTTTATAAAAGCTTTTGAGAGGACTAAGTCTTGGCCTGAGACTGATCTCTTGGTTATATTTGCTGTGTTATATCTTTCAAAGTTAATCTTTTATTCCGCTGCTAATCTCTTTAAAACTAAAACTGTTTTAAATTCACTTTTATAATTAAATTCGCAAGTGTTTATATCAGTTGTCAATCAGTAAGTTGGTTTCAAAAGTTAATCAACCTTTCTGTTTTGATTAACTGGGAAATAATCAATCCCTCTAGAACCCAACCGAACTCTTAATTTGATATAAATTCACTATAGTTTATTTTAGTATTTTATTTGGGGGGTTTAAGACAATGTTTTTAAAACATAAATTTTAATTGGAACTCAATTCACCCCCCCTCATGATTATACACTCCGACCAACAATTGGTATCAGATGTTTATTTTAAATATATTCTAAAGTACTCTGTTTTTCAACTATGATTTTAGTTGTATCTTAAGGTACTTAAAATTTCTGTTATTTCTAAATTTTTATCTGTTTAAAATCTTTTCCTTAAGTAAGCTATCATGGATAATAGAGTTGAAGGTGTTGCTACCAATAGACCACCATTTTTCAATGGAACTAACTATGCTTAGTGGAAAATCAAGATGAAAATTCATTTAGAAAGCATGGGTTTTGATATTTGGACAGCTATAGAATCTGAATATAAAATTCCTACTACTGTTAGAACTACTTGGAATGATGCTACTAAGACAGCCTACAATAATAATTGTAAAGCTTTGAATGCTTTATACTATGATCTAAGAGATGAGGAATTTAATAGAATATTTTCCTGTAAAACTGCATATGAGATTTGTGATACCTTAGCCGTTTCTCATGAAAGAACAACTAATGTTAACGAGATGAGATTGAACACTTATACTATTAAGTATGATAATTTTAAGATGAAGCCTGGTGAACCCATTTCTAATATGTATCTCAGGTTCAATGAAATTGTCAACACAATGAATTCTATGGGAAAGGATTTCCAGCAAAGGAACAAATCATGTGAATTTTGAAATGTCTACCTGAAAGATGGAGAGGAACCTCTGTCTCCATTAGAGAATCATGTGACATTGGTGAACTACCAGTCAAGGAACTAATTGGCATGTTGATGATGTATGAAGAAGAACTCAAAGGGAACAAAGAAGAAGATGATGAACCTAGAAGGATGTCTGTTGCCTTCAAAACTACAACCTCAAAGAATAAGGATAAGGAAAAGCTTCAAGCTATCAATGAAAGTTCAAGCTGTGAAGACAGTGAGAGTGACTCTGACAGTGATGCTGAGATGGCTCACTTTGCTAGAAGGTTTAATAAATTTTATAGGAAGAAGAAGTTTTTTAGAAAGACAAACTACAAAGGTATGTATGACAACAAGGGACATTGGAAAAAGGATTGGAAGAAATCTGACAAATCAGATGAAGTTGTCTGTTATGAGTGCAAAAGGAAGGGACACATAAAAGCAGACTGTCCAAAGCTGAAATACAAGAAGAAGTATTAATACAAGGATAACAAGTATAATAAATCCATGAAGCCTACTTGGAGTGCTTCTGAGGACAGTTCTAGTGAACCTGATGTTTCTGAAACTGAACACAGAAACAAGGGAAACATGTGTTTTATGACAAATGCTTCTGAGGTAACTTCAGAAACTCCTGCTTCTAATTCATATTATTCTGTAGATGATTCTGAATCTGATAACATTTCTAAATCTGAACTATTTGAATATTGTGATATGTTAGAAGAAACCTGTAATGAGCTGAAAGACAAATACAAAGGTTTAAAGAAATAGTATGCTTTAACTGTTAAACATAAATCTGATCTTGATATTGAAATGGAAAAGAATACTCAGTTGCTTAAAGAGAACACTGAACTAAAATTATCCAATGAGCAACTCAAGAAAGACTTAGAGAAATTTAAAAATGGTAAAGATACTCTTACTCAGATGCTAGGTAAGCAAATAGCACCTAGATACACTACTAGTATAGGATACCAACCTAGACAAAGGAAGATTACCAGAACTATATTCATTCCTAAATCTGGACAGAATGTAGCTAGCTCTGGAACTTCATATGCTCCAATGAGTTATATTCATAGTTATGGATCTAATAAGATTTATCTTTCCAAATTTGTTGATTCTAGAAATTCTATGAGACCCATTAGACAAATCTGGGTACCTAA
The DNA here is from genome assembly GCA_963277665.1 of Viscum album. NCBI lineage: Eukaryota > Viridiplantae > Streptophyta > Magnoliopsida > Santalales > Viscaceae > Viscum > Viscum album. Next base: position 1,081,981,440 of record OY728136.1, on the reverse strand, counting down.
AGTATTATTGGCTAACCTGTCTGGACCCAAGAAGATTTGGGTACCAAAATCATTTCCTATCTAAATCTGTTTTGTAGGGAACCTGCTTAAAGAGCTTCTGTAAAAAGACCTGGTACTTGGACAGTGGATGTTCAAGACATATGTCAGGAGACTTCTCATGCTTTAAAAGCTTAGTTAGAGTTGATGGAGGTTTTTTCACCATTGATGATAATTCTAAAGGGAAAATCATCAGCTTAGGCCAGATTGGTAACACTGACTCAGTACTAATTTCTAAAGTTTTATTTGTTGATGGACTTAAATACAATTTGTTATGTATTTCCTAGTTATGTGATGATGGTTTTTATGTTAAATTTGAAAATGATTCTTGAAATGTTTTTAACTCTAAAAATGTTTTATTGTTTTTTGCTTTAAGAAGTGAAAACGTTTATGCTGTCGATTTAAATTCATTAGCTAAGAAAAATATTAATTGTTTAAATGCTTTTCATAAAGAGTCTTGGCTTTTCCACAGAATATTAGGACACTGCAATGTGAATTCACTTAGAAAACTTTCTAGGAAGAACTTAGTTAGAGACCTACCCAAACTTGAATTTCCAGTAGACAAAGTTTGTAATCCCTATCAAAAGGGAAAGAAAAATAAAGTTTCTTTTAAATCAAAGAAAGAAGTGTCAACTTCTCAACCTCTCGAGTTGGTTCACATGGATTTATTTGGACCTTCTAGAGTTTCTAGTTTAAATGGGAAGCATTATGTATATGTTCTTGTAGATGACTTTTCTAGATATACTTGGGTATACTTTCTAGCTCACAAAAGTGAAGCTTGTTCTTACTTTGTTAAATATTACAAGTCTGTAGAAAAACTTAGTGGACAAAAGATTAAAACCCTGAGAAGTGATCATGGTCGTGAGTTTGAAAATCAGGAGTTTGAATCTTACTGCTCACATAGTGGCTATAGTCACAATTTCTCTGCCCCTAGGACACCTCAACCGAATGGTGTAGTAGAAAGGAGGAATAGAACCCTGTAAGAAATTTCTAGAACTATGCTTAATGAGTATGACCTACCCGTTTAGTTTTGGGATGAAGCTGTAAATACAGCTTGTTATGTTATTAATAGAGTCTTGATCAGACATGTTCTTAATAGGCCCCCTTATGAGTTATGGAACCATAGGAAACCTAAGGTTAACTACTTCAATTTTTTTGGATGCAAAGTCTTTATTCTTATAACTAAAGATAATCTTGATAAGTTTGCATCCAAGAGTGATGAAGGAATTTTTCTAGGTTACTCAACTTCCAGTAAAACCTATAGAGTTTTCAATAAGAGAACCAAATGTGTGGAAGAATCTGTTCACATCAAGTTTGATGAAACTGATCCACATGAACCTAAAATATCTCTTGAAAATCTTGAATATGATCTCTCTGGTTTGAACCTTAACGATAAGGACAGTGGATCTATAGTTAAAACATCCAGTTCTGGAAATTTTCCAGACACTGCTTCTGTTGAACCTCAACCTGTAGATGAACCTGAAATCTCGAGCCCTACCTTTTCTAGAACAACTATAATTCTGAAGAATCATCCTTTAGATGCTGTTGTAGGAAATCTTGATAGAGGGAAACAAACTAGAGCTTCTCTTAGAAATCAGGTTGAACATCAAGCCTTCTTGTCACAGCTAGAACCTAAAAATATCAATGATGCTATAAATGATAAATTTTGGGTAATGGCTATGCAAGAGGAACTAAATCAATTTGAAAGAAAGAATGTCTGGAAATTAGTAGAAAGACCTAAGGACACTATAACCATTGGCACAAAATGGGTGTTTAGAAACAAAGTTGATGAATCTGGAAACATCATTAGAAACAAAGCTAGTCTAGTTGCACAAGGTTACAATCTAGAAGAAGGAATTGACTATGAGGAAACCTTTGCACCTGTAGCTAGATTAGAGGCTATTAGGATCCTACTTTCTTATGCATCACATTTTAATTTCAAGTTATATAAAATGGATGTGAAAAGTGCTTTTCTAAATGGTTTTATTGTTGAAGATGTTTTTGTAGAACATCCACCTGGTTTTTCAAATCCTCATTTTCAAAATCATGTTTTTAAACTTTCTAAAGCTTTATATTGTTTAAAACAAGCTCCAAGATCTTGGTACGAAAGACTTTCAAACTTTCTTATTTCAAAAGGATTTACAAAAGGAATAGCCGATCCCACTCTTTTTATAAAAAGGATTTCAAAAGATCTGTTAATAGTACAAATCTATGTTGATGATATTATTTTTGGATCTTCTAAAAATTCTTTATGTACGGAATTTTCACAGATTATGCAAAATGAGTTTGAAATGAGCTTAATGGGAGAGAATAAGTATTTTCTTGGTTATCAAAATTTTTCAAACAAAAGATGGAATTATTCTAAATCAATGTAAATATACTAAGGATTTATTAAAACGTTTTTTTTTTGGATAGTATTATGGAAAGTGATATACATATGAGTACCACCTGTAAATTGGATATAGATGAAACTGGTAAACCAGTAGATCAAACTAATTACAGAGGTATGATTGGGAGTTTACTTTATCTTACTGCTAGTTGACCGGATATTATGTTTAGTGTGTGTATGTGTGCTAGATTTCAAGCTAATCCTAAAGAATCACACTTCCTGGCTGTTAAATGGATTTTTAAATATCTTAAGTATACCGTGAATTTAAGTTTGTTTTATCCAAAAGGACAATCATTTGACCTAACTAGTTATTCAAATGCTGACTTTGCTGGATGCAAATTAGATAGGAAAAGCACATATAGAACATGTCATTTACTTGGAAAATCGCTAGTATCATGGTGTAGTATGAAGGAGAACTCAGTTGCATTGTCTACTACTGAAGCAGAATACATCGCTGCTGGTAGTTGCTGTGCACAGATTCTGTGGATGAAACACATCTTATTGAACTCTGGATTTTATTTTAAACAAGTTTCAATTAACTGTGACAATACTAGTGTGATCAACATATCTAAGAACCTTGTGTCTCACTCTAGGACTAAGCACATTGATATCAGACATCACTTTCTAAGAGATCATTATCAAAAAGGTGATATTTCTCTAGAATTTATTAGTTCTGAACATCAACTAGCTGATATTTTTACAAAGCCTTTATGCTCTGAAAGAATGAATTTTATTAAACAATAATTGTGTATGATCGATCTGTGAAACTGATCTGTGCAACCGATCTATGAAACTGATCTGTGAAACCGATCTGTGAAACTGATCTGTGAAACCGATCTGTGAAACTGATCTGTGAAACCGAACCGTGAAACCGATCTGTGAAACCGATCTTTTTTTATATTACTTTTTATTTTGTGACTAATTAACTACTTTTATCTTTATTATGGGAACCCTAAATGATGAAATAAATGATACACGGCTATTCCTATTCCCCAAACCGTCGACCTTTCATTTCTTTCCCGCCAAACCTTATTTTCTCTCTTCTCCTCCACTTCGATCCTTCGAACTCTTGCTTCCCAAAGAATCATCAAATGGCTAAGCAGAAGAGACCGAGCAAAGGATCAGAAAGTCCTGAACCATTAAAGCGTGATCGAGGCGAGTCGAGTAGTACCACTCAAAGATCAGTAAATCCGAACCTGGAAACTCGGATTGCTGCTGTAGAAAAGGAAGTCAGCTCCGCCTGGCTTTTGACAAGTTAGTCGCTATTGTTACAGGTTTTAGATTCACAAGGATGGAAAGCATGGTTCTCAGACAACACTCGTGTATACTACCCAAATCTAGTGCATGAGTTTTATATAAATCTGCAAGTTACTTTAGATGGTGTCGAGGCTGCCAGAATGTCTTCAGAACTGAAATGAAAGAAAATATATTTTTCGTCAAAACAATGGGCTGAATGTTTGAATGTACCTCACGAGGGTCAGTATGAGGATTATGCTGGAAACATTCCTCCAACCACTGAGTATTTCTCTTATGAGTTAGCATTATAGATTTTGACTAGAAACAGAGAGTCAAGGAGAATCATGGCATCAGAGCTAGACGGTGAATGTAGACTTCTCTTTAAGTTTATTCAGCACCAAATTTGCTCCAGGAAAGGAGATTTTGCTGCTGTAAGATACCAAGATATTTTTCTGTTGTTTTTACTAAAGGCCCATGAGAAGATCAATTTTTGTAGATATCTAATGGTGCACATAGCTGGAATGGTAAAACCATCTAAAAATCCACTGCCCTTTTCTATCCCAAAATGATCTATGCTATGTTAAAAAGTCTGGAATGTGTTGATGAAGCTGATGAGATAGCTGAATCTGATAGTGCTTTTTGTATTACCAATGAAATTTGTAAACAGATGAAAATAAACTGGAACCCATGGATGAAAGGCTGGGTTGCTGATGAGGACAAGTTGTATGAATCCTACAATCCCACTGATCATAGAAAGAGGCCGAAGGGTTTGAGAGACCGTGGTTTGAAATCAAATGAGGAACCAATTTATTCTGATGATGAAGAAGAAGTAAATGTTGAAAGGAATAAAGACACTGAAGAGTCTGGTAAACAAGGGATAGAAGATGCTGAAACAGAAGAATGAAGTATGTCACCTCCTGATTATAGGAGTGATCCTAATACTGTGAGTCCTAAGAGACGAATAGACTTTGGACCTGCCAGTCCACCTTTACCCTTACCTGACTTAGAACTAGTTCTTGGTGATGAAGAAGCTAGTGACACTGAAGTATCTGACAGTGACGTTTCTGTGAAGAATGGAAATGAGAATGGAGATGATGATGATGATGATAATGATGATGATGGTGATAACCGACCGGTGGATGGTCTTGCTATACCTCCAACGGAACCACATCAAACTGTAACAGAAACAGATGCCAATGGCAAGAAAGAATCTCTTAAAAACAGTGGAAAAACATGTTATGATAAACCGAAAAAATATTCTGTGTGCTGCTGTCTGGGATGATTACCCTGGTTTTGCTGTTTTGGGATTAGAGTATTCTGAGGAAGAAGAAGAAGAATCAGAATCTACTGCGGTTATGATGGAAAGACAACCAGTTGGTGCAAGGTCTGCTCATGTTGTTGATGCTTCTGGTGCTCATCTACCTAGTTCTACTATCTCTCAGTCTGATTTTGACAAGTTAAAAAGGGAGTTGCTTACTGCTGTGAGAGACACAATCAGAGAAGAAATTTCAAAGGCTATTACACTAGACCTGGCCAATACTAGTGAGTTTATTGGCAGACACATAGCCTCTCTAAATCAGATTCTAAAGGATCTACAATCTAGGTTAGTTTCTTTATCAAACGAATTTAGATCCCCCATATCTGGTATGATGGAAGTGTTGCGAAATCTGATTGAACATCTTAAAAAGTCTGATCTGAGAAAGTTTAAGGCTGAGATAACTCAGATAGTTGCTCAAGCCAGTATAGCCAAAGTAACCAAGATCACTACTCGTGAGCTAGAGGCTCTGAAGTAGTTTGTGCATGATGAATTGGCCGCCATTAGGCAAGTTCTTGATTTGGACTCGTTGAGGAAGATGAAGGAGCACAGTGATCACATTCATAAGATGGTAATATTATATTCAACAGATGCCACTAAATCTCAGAGAGAAATCAAGGAAAAGGCTGATCACTACTTTTCAAAAATCTATACCAAGCATGAGATGACCGCGAATTTCAAAGTACTAGCTGAAAATCTGAGACTACCTCCAATCACTCAAGATCTCAAAACTCATGTTCGACAGTTGCAAGATTTTATTCCAACCTTGGAATGGTTCATAGAAAATAAGGATGATTTTGAGAAGGCTATGCCGTATGGTGCAGAAGTTATTCGGAATTTCATAAATATTTTGAAGCCTTATCTGAATACACAAGCCACTGTCGTTGTGCTTCCTACTACTGAACCTCTCGGTGCCTCTGATGTTGCTCCAAATCAGATCTCTTTTGCTCAAGCTCTCTCTCATCTTCGACCAGTTTCTCATCAATATTCTCAACCAGATCCTATAGCTCCACAGCAAATTCTGGTGGAATCCTCTCCTCCAACCTCCAGAGTCGTTTTACCACCATTTCAAATTCGCCCAGTTTAACCTTCCTCCAGGCCTTCCAACATACCAACCATTGATCCATCCGACAAGGGAAAAGACCCTTTACACCCCCAGTAATAGTTGTGCGTTGTTGTTGATAGGGTGAACCCTGTTGTTATTATACTATGATGTCTTATGAACTTTATTCTCTTTTCTTTTTATTCTCACTACTGTCGTCTTTTAATCTCTTCTTTATCTTTTTTCCCTCATTTTTGATTATCCCAAAGGGGGAGAAATCTGTATATCTATGGATCCATGGAAAATATGGGCGAGATGGGAGAAATCTATATCTCTGTATATCTATGGCTCTATGGGAGATATGGGGGAGATTTATATCTTTGTATGGAAATGCTTGCATAAGAATTTAACAGGCCTAATTTCAGGGGGAGATTTATATCTCACTATGTTTTTTTCTTATTATTCCTTATTATTGATGATATCTTATATTTATTAATGGATATGATTTGTGATTGGCTAAGAGTTGTGATTATCAAAAAGGGGGATATTGTTGAGTCCTTTGGAAGATTGCTGAATTCTTCCTATGATTGCTGTTTTAATAATCACAAATCATCAATTACTTAATCCAGTTGGATTTCTCATAATCACAATCTCTTAATGAATCTATGTATATTGGTTGGATCATGTTTTTATCTCTCTGTTATTGATTTACAAGTATTCTGGAAGTCCTCTGGATCAAAGGACAATGGTCGCACCGATCCATATTAAAGGACAACGGCCGCACCGATCCATATCAAAGGACAACGGTCGCACCGATCCATATCAAAGGATAACGGTCGCACCGATCCATATCAAAGGACAACAGTCGCACCAATCCATATCGAAGGAGAATGGTCGCACCGATCCATATCAAAGGACAACGGTCTCACCGATGCCGATCGAATGAGTCACCGAAGATGTCTCACCGATGCTGATCGAATGAGTCACCGAAGATGTATCACTAATGATGATCGAACGAGTCACCGAAGATGTCTCACCGATGCTGATCGAATGAGTCACTGAAGATGTATCACCGATGATGATCGAACGAGTCACCAAAGATGTCTCACCGATGCTGATCGAATGAGTCACCGAAGATGTCTCACCGATGCTAATGACCCACCGATCACTTGACACACTAATAGTCATAAATAGCTGTTTGAATTTATTTATCTTTATTTAATCTAACCAATGGTCATATTAGGAATATTTTAAATGCTCTGTCATTTATTTAATGTGTGTTGTTGGATGTCAGGGAACCGTACCTCGTACCTGCAAAAAGAAATCATTTCCTTTGCCGGAGCACGTGCTTTAAATAGAGGAAGGATGTTCTACTGCAAAAGGGAAAATAAATACAAGAAGATGTGAGACATACATAGAAAAAGAGACAAACCACAAGGTGTGCTGAAAAGAACAACCGGGTTTGAATACAAAGAGACGACTGAACTTACATGAGGAACTCTTTAATCAATGCAAACCAGGGAAGAGCTGAGAACGTGATCATAAAACAATAACTTCATCGACTACTTATTCTCTATCTCTGAACCTGGAAGTCAAGGAAACAGACGATACTCTGTTTTCTAGACAAAAACCAGAAGAGGACTCATAGAGAATTATAATCAATCAAAGGAGTCCATAACTGCACGACAAATCACTAGATCCATTTCTAAACTCTAACTATTTTCTATGTGATTTATACTTTTACATATTGAGAAGTGTGTGTTATCTGTTCTGTTTTACACACACATTGTCTCATGTACTCTAAATGGATGATTTTTAAATCCTCACTTAATACACTTACATCTTTTATTTCCCATTGGGATAGTGGTAGAGTTCGTGTGACCGGGACAGCTAGTTGTTGTTGTGTTTGTTCCCACGAATAACTGTGGTAGAGGTCTTGGACCTGGACAGCTGGTTGCTGTTGTTATCCCCGATCCAGGGTGTGGATCATCTTTTTATAAAATCTATTGAGGGGACTAAGTCTCGGCATGAGACTGAACCTCTTGGTTATATCTACTGTGTTATATCTTTCAAAGTAATTCTTTTATTCCGCTGCTAATCTCTTTAAAACCAAAACTGTTTTAAAGTCACTTTGATAATTAAATTTGCAAGTGTTTATATCATTTGTAAATCAGTAAGTTGGTTTCAAAAGTTAATCAACCTTTCTGTTTTGATTAACTAGGAAATAATCAATCCCTCGAGAACCCAACCGAACTCTTACTTTGATATAAATTCACTACAGTTTAATTCAGTATTTTATTTGGGGGTTTTAAGACAATGTTTTTAAAAAAAAAATTTTAATTGGAACTCAATTCACCCCCCTCTTGAGTATCCACTCTGAACAACACTATCAAGTCTAAAAATAAGAATAATAATCCAATTAAACATAAAATTAATATCTTAGTGAATTTTTTTCACGATTCTAATAAGTATGGAGGTTTTAGAGAAAAATACACTTTCTATGGGAATTGATGGTATTGTAGGGGATATAGGCACACAAAAAGTATGTGTTTGTTCAATCAAAAACATTACTATTATCCCACAGTTTATGAAAGGAATATATTTAGGGGGATTCAATATCCTCAAAGAAAGAAAAATCAGAATTTTTCCTTGAATAAATTTGAAAAGAGTGAAGTGAATATTGAAAATAGGATCCAACCTCTAGATTTTTTTTGAAATATGTGAACTACTTGGACACAAATAAAAAGAATGTATTGTTTTGTTACCGGTTTAGAAAAAGATTTTCAATTCTCAAATTTCAAAGGTTATGAATTAAAATAATAGAGAAAAGTTGCATGTTGTTGAAACTGCAATAAAATCCATGAATGGAGAATGACCTTGGATATCAGATAGTACGTGTTACTCTCACATGAAAGAATAAATGAAAATGTTTAAGGATGTGAAAGATTATAAATAAGTCACAATGACATTTTTTAATGATGAATCTTTGAAAATCAAAGGTGTTGGGTGGGCCATTTTTAGAAAAGAAAAGATAAAGTCTATGAAAACTTTGGATATTGATCGGTCGAAACCCATCCTTCTAAGTGTCTCAAATTTTTTTGATGATGGTAACAAGGTTATCTTCAATAAATATGGATTTTTTTATAATTATTTAATAATATGTAATGATTATTACAAGAGGACAACAAACAAATGGAAATTGGTTTCAGGTTGGTTATTCACAATACTATTGTAACATGAGTATGGTGGAAGAGAATCGGTTACAGCATAAAAGGCATATTAATATGTGATAGATAAACATTATAATGATATATAAAAGAGATATTGTTAGAGACATTTCTAATTTACCAAGAAGAATATATTGGTGTTTCACTATCTTCTAGAAAAGAAAAAATTTCAAATGATGTTCATAAGGAAGTTGGTAGTTGTTTAAAACAAACCATGGAGCTGATCCATTCCGATTCATTTGGGCCAACGATAAAAATATAAACACATGAAGATAATTAATTTATTACTTTCATTAATTATTTTTCTTGCTTTACTTTTGTTATGTACAAGAAAAACAAATTTGATGCTTTGAAAATGTTTAAATGCTTCAATATAAAATCTATGAAAGAATGTGAGTATTCTTTGAAGAAATTGAGAACTAATAAGGGTGGTGACTATAGAACTGAGAGATGTAAGACTATCTTGATAAGAATGGAATTCTGAATGAGTATAGATCTCTATACACTTCCCAATAAAATGGTATTCTAAAAGAATGAATATAAGCCTATTGGAAATAGGAAGAACCATGTTATTGACCATGGAATTTCTCTATACTTTTGGAGGCAAGCCATGAGAATTTATGTTTATAATCATAACTATTGTTTCTATAGGCCTCAATTAGGTATGACTCCCTATGAGTTGTTTTTTGAAAAAACCCATGTTTGAAGAACATTAGAGTCTTGGTGAGTCCTTGTATTATAGAAATGAAATGTGGAAAATGTTGTATGTTTGAGCAAAAAGGTGAGGATGGAATATTTCATGGCTATTCTCCATAAGGAAAAGGGTAAAAAATGTCTCAAAAAAGAAACAAAAAGAATTTTTGATTAAAAGGATATAAAATTGATTAAAGCATCTGAGAAGAGAAAACTTTTCGGGAGGAAAATAATGTTACCCAAGTTGATGAAGACAATTCAGATAAGGATACAAATGATTATAATCATAATAAAGGTGGAGAATCAGAATTTACTATTTCTAGTGATGAGGAAGACAATCAGAAATCTTATCCATGGATGAGGAAACATGTGGAAGCCCAAAATATAATTGTTTATCAAAATCAGATGGTTCGAACAAGAAGAAAAACCAATTCCATAACACATACTTCCTTGTATTCAAAAGTGGAACTGAATGATGTGAAAAAAGATATTGAGAATATAGAATGGGTTTATGCCATGAATGAAGAATTGCATCAGATTGAGATGAATAATACATGGGAGCTCGAACCCAATCTTGAAAACAAAATCATCATTGGCACAAAATGTGTTTTTCAAAGAAATATGAATGAAAAAGGTGAAGTTATAAGAAACAAAAGAAGATTGTTCTATAAAGGCTATTCACAGATTGAGGGTATTAATTTTGATGCAACATTTTCTACAGTGAAAAATACATGAATCAATCAGAATATTCCTTTCTATTTCTACACAACGAGGCTACATGATCATTACAATGTATGTTAAATCTTCATTCCCAAATGGTGATCTTGAAGAAGAGGATTATATTTAAAAACCTCATGGATTTTTTATTGGAAAAGATTAATGTTATGTCTTCTCACGACCCATCCTCGGGGCCCGTTCCGTGACTATCCCAAGCCCGCCTTCCATAGCCCAGGGGCTGGAGACTAGCACCAACGCGTAAATCCTGATAACTGGGAAGGAATTGCCTTTATAAAAGTAAACAAAACATCAAAAAGTACAAGCGGAAGTAACACACTAAGTACAAAAGAAAGTGTTATAAATTAAGGGGGCCATAATACAAACCCAAATGAGAGTACATCTACAACTAAACAAAAGTAAAACAGAAAAGACAAACAGCTGAAAGAATAGAAGAAGATCCTGGGTTGTCCTCCTTGGATCCTACCTGAAGAGTAGGTACAGATAGCGCCGCTCCTGGATCGTCCACCACGAATCCTACCTAATGTGTAGGTACAGATAGCCTCCACAACGCTCTCGCCCATCAACCTCCTCCGAGTGTCATCTCATCGTGATGTCCACCTCCGGATACTGACTCATCGTGAGGTCCACCTCTGGGTACCGTCCAATCCTCGAACACTCTGCCGCTGTCAGCGCTGTCCATCATCTGCAACCAACACAACATGGTGCAGGCATAGCCCATGCAGGGGTGAGTATACGATACTCAGTGGGGACCCCGAGACCCTCAAGGTCTCACTAAATCCAACAAGGATAACCACAAAGTAGGATCTCAACAGATAACCCTTACTCAGGTATAAGCCCATTCTTATACCTAAGTTATCAAGTAACCCATCTCAATCCTGAGGAAACACAAAGGTTATGAAATCAATGGATAGAAACTACCTAGGTATATTCTCATACATATACCTAAGTTATCAAGTGACCCATCTCAATCATGAGGTAAACACAATGGTCGTAGACTCAGCTCAAACTGGGGTTTTCATTATCGAAACTGTAACTGCTGAAGAGCCCCGTCTCTGACAAGTACAGTGATCCTCTCTCGACTCTGAGGTACTGCTCAGTAACCTATGACTGCTAAGGTACTCCTCCTGTCGAGTACCGCGGGTCAGCCACCCAAACACAGTAGTGCTTCCCGCCGGGGTCTGCCACACAAACATAGTAATGCATCCCCCCTAATAGCATGTAGAGGAACTTCTCATGTCGAGTACCATGGGTCTGCTGCCTGCTAACAGGCACTCCGTCCACTGTGGGTCAGCACCCAAACACAGTAGTGCTCCATCCACTGGGCTAGTCAACTCCCTCCAAGTCGAGTCGGTCAAGTAGTCGACAGGTCTCATCCAGCTACACGGTCTCCGTACTCTGTACGCTCGACTCCGGAAGGGTCTGCTCCACGATCTACAAGTTGATACTCCAAGTATCACAAAAGTCCCACGAAGAAGTATCTCAAAGTACTGCCTCGTCATAGGGGTCTCAATGCAATAGACGGCGCGTCAATCGGACGCATGGTCAGTGAGTTATTAGCCTTTTCGTCCAAGGGGCCCGGTTGGTTTCGTGTGCGAACCAACTCGGTAGTATCTCAACTGTACCCCGAACTCTCATAGGGTATACTCATAGGGACCATTTCTCAACGTGATCACCAATGCCACGGACGGTTCGTCAAATAGACGTCTGGTCTGAAAGTTATCAGCTTTTTTGTTCTAGGGGCCCGGTTGGATTTCGAGTACAATCCAACCCGGCCATACTCCAACTGCATCCAAACCTTAGGATATGTATTCTAAATGTTCCGTCTCATCAAGAGGAATCCAAAAAAGTCGACGACACATCAATCAAACATCTGGTGCTCAAGTTATAAGTGTTTCCGCTCCGAGGGCCCGGTTGGTTTCGTGCTCGAACCAACCTAGCCATACAAAAAGTTCTCCAAAACCTTGAGTGTAATATAGAGAAACGACCATTGCGAACCGCGGATCGCACCGCATCTGACGGTGCATCGATCGGAGGTCCGTAGCCCAAGTTATTGGCGTTTGAACATATTTTTCCGAAATTAGGGGTTTCGGGCCCGGTCCGACCCCACATGATACCACCCCGGGTCGGCCCGCACAGGGTCGACCGGACCCGGGTCTGTGTCCGGCCCAATAGGGTGTTCCCGGCCCGGTGGGTGTGGCCCAGCCCAGCTGGTCTACGTGGCCAGCGCGGAGTGGGGGTTTACAACCCCCCCCCCCCCCCCCCCCCCCCCCCCCCGTGGTTGACGAAACTGGCGCGACTTTAAGCCACGCCGCTCTGCCTCCGGAATGGCTAAGTCGTTCCGGTTTGTCCCTCCACCGCGGGTCAGCCGCAACAGTTCCATTCCGGCAGTGCTCCACCGCCTCCGGTTTCCGCAGACCACCGGACGCGCTCCATTGGTCCGTTTTGCTCGTCGCCTTCGCCAGTGGTCCTCCCGGAACCCGACTTTCACTACAGAGGCTTCAAATTGAATTTGCGGCCCTGTTTGTCATCACCCGTCAATATGCACACAACAATCAACCAGCGGAGTCTTTGAATCACCTCCGTGGCCCCGACTCCAGCCGCGGTTTCGTTCGGCCTCAACGGCGCGGCGCGACGGCACCGCACTTTCTCGTCACGTTCATTCTTGTTTCCGCGCGGTGCCCTTGCACCGCGCCGCCTTTGTTCGAGACACAACGAACACAACATCAAAGGGGGAGGAGGGTCGGCCATGTTTGTGCGGTCCGACCTCCTCCCATTATAATGATAGCAAGCGACCAACAAAAATCAACGAAGTTCGTTAAATAAACTTGAATGAAGATTAAACCCCTACATCGAAATTGACGTCGCACGTCGTCAAGTCGCGAAAGTCGAACATCGCGGTAGTCGGGTGTCGCGGAAGAATGGTATTGATTCCATCGATGTCCGAAGAAAAAGAAGAACGTTTTTGTTGGCGATGATCACTGCGGTCGACGACTTCTCCCTTGACGTGGAGGAAGGGAAGAGTTGTTGGCCGTTCTTCGTCGAGAATGTTCTAAATTGAAGGTAAGGTGTTTTTCGTCGAAGAAGAACCGTTATTCATTGAAGATGTGTCGTTCTTTGTCGGAGGGAATTTCTCTTGTTCTTCACACAAAAGTTCTCCCAAAAACTCCAGGAGGATGTTAAGGTTTTCTCACACACCAAAAGCTCTAACACAAAATAATATCCCATGATATTATTTTTATTCACACCTCAAAGATTATAAAATTCAAACCAAACAACATAATTAATTAAATGAAGAGGCTCATATCATTAATTAAGGCATGTTGGGATGAATTAATGATGGATGGAAAAGGTGAAGGGTTATAAAATCCTAAAGGAGGAGGAGATAAAAGGGTAGTTGGCACATTAAGTGAAAGGGAGTTTAAGGGGGTTATAAGAAGTTCAAGGGGTTATGGTCTCGGGTGGGCCCTACCACACAAAACTCTCCCATGGGAGGTTACGTGGGTGTGGGCCCCACCTCCCACATATTCACACATGGGATGTTGGGTGTCGTAGACCCCGCCAACAACTTCCATTGGTAGATTTTAACTTCCTTGAATATCAAAAATAAAATTGTTCACAATTTTATTTATTTCTTCCTTAACCCGAAAATTTAACTTCTTCTCCCAAGAAAACGCACCTACGGTAAAAGTACTATAAAGAAAATATCAGCGCTGCGAGTTCATTGGTGCCATCATATTTCAATTCCAAGCACTGGTAAAAAAGATTGAAAAACCCACTCGTTCATTCACTGAACGTACCCGAGCCGAACTTCGAAAATTGAATCCGGGCACACCGGGCCTGGGAATCAGGTTCCGTCAGAAACTGCATACTCGTAAAATTCCAAAGAAATTTATAAAAAATATTCTTTGAAATTTCCGGGTCTTTAAATTACTCCCACCACAGGGCTTTACGTCCCCGTAAAGCTATAACTCAATCTACGGAAACAAAAGTGGTACTGATCATGCATCTGAGACTTCCGCTCCCATGTGCTCACCTAAGGGTTCCCCTGCTACCAGTGAAAGCGCACAAGAAGAATCGACAGTCCTTGTAGGACACACTCCTGTCGATCCTCAACCCCTACTGGATCTTTGTGGAAGTCATCGAATCATCAATGTCCAAATCCCTAAGAGCGATGGTGTGTGAATGATCATGCCCGTATCTCTTTAGCTGAGGTACGTGGATTATATTATGCACCCAGTGCAACTGAGGTGGAAAGGTCAAGCAGTAAACCACCTCTCATGCCCTGCTGAGGACATTGAAAGGTCCATTGAAACTTAGAGATAACATTCCTCCTCGACCATATCTTCGTAAAACTCGTCGAGATGAGACTCGTATAAGGACGTGATCATCATCCTCGAACTCTAGAGGTCTCCCTTTCCTGATTAGAACTGAAACTCAAAACTCCTGCTGCCACATGGGTGAAGTTGGCTGACTCAAGAGTGATCGGCTACACCTTCCTATGCATTATTCCATCCTGTGCTGCCTGGGTTTTCCTTTTCGCTGACCAAGGAAAACCCCATCCCAACGTTGTAGATAAACCACAACCTTCTTGACTAATATAGTCAATCCGTGTATGAACTGTGGTTCCAATCCATACTCAGACCAACATCATAAGGCCTCTACACTACCACCAAGAGATTCCAAATGAAACTCTCGCCTCTAGGTCAGATCACTCTATCGGAGTAAGTGTGATTATTGAGTCTCCTCCCAAGGTATCTCCAGACGTGAGGGTCAAGTCTACGGCTTACTAGAAACTGGAGGTCTGGGACATGATTCGTGGAAGGAAGGAATGATTCATATCTACGTCTGTTCCTATGGCATCTAGTAGTGGACACAAACTATCCCTTGAATCATTCTTAGAGCCATTGGGTCACACTCCTTGACCGCATGCAGCTACTCTCTTCCCCTGCCCTCCAGCTCCCTGATCCTAACGGGGACTACAAAGGTGGGTGATTGTAACATGTCGAAAAGTACACCACCCCATGATGCTCTCCTAGCTCTTCATCCATGTCTGCTACTCTACAGATTCATCTTTCCTTGAAACTTCCTCTTCTTGAAACATTTTACACGTCCAAGTCTTTGAGACTGATGCCAGTTCACATTTTCCCACTGCTAACATTCACTGGCTATAACCGATCAGCCAAAGAACATTCAACCACAAAGGTTCTCTCTAGCACCCTAACATAATTAGGAATGCATAGAGGAAAGAGTGATTACTCAGATATCCATTAAATAGACCTCGCTCTGAGGTCCGAGCTCTAAAGCACTGATCATATCGTAGTCATAAAGTACCATGAATGATCGGTACGCCTCGATGAATACTCAGTTACCGATATGTCATCATACTGAAGCTGTAAAAGCTCTAGAAAACTCTCAGCCACATCCTCAAGCCAGTCCTCAGCCGCCTGTGAGTTGGGCTCGCCTCAAAACTAGAGGGTATCTAATTTTGGAACACATGTAAGGCAGTAAGCCTACATGTGTCACATACCGGTACCTCCAGTTGTAACTGCTGACCAATAGGTAGTGAAGTATAGCTGGCACACTACCCGAAGGCACTATCTCAGGCATCAGTCCACGTACCAAAGCCTCATCACTATGCGGACCATCATCATGGTCACTCACTAGAAAACACTAGTAGCCAAGTCTACCATCCACACCACTGGTGTCTCAACTAGGTGGAAAACTCTAGCAATCTCCTCCATCCAGTCCTCTCCTGTCTGGGAATCTTCCTCACCTCATAACCTCATAGGCCTCTACTGCTAGAACTCGTACATTGCGCTCTGCCAGCGTGCACCGTCCACTAGTACGACTGGTGGCATCTTCTACCTAATGGGTGGTGGTGGTGCTGGTACACCACCTGAAGGAGCCAACATAGAAAGAGGGCCATGCACCAGAGCCTCATCGCTCAGTGATCCGTCATCGAGTACTCTCTAGGATACTCCAACTGACTGTCTGCGTGGATACATCTTGAACAGATGCGACACGGTCAACGATTTATACCTGGTCAGCTGACCTGGTTTGAGATGACTTTAAAACTTTTGGAAACACACATGCAATCAGTGTTTTCGTGCACAAAGTTGGAAATTAGAAGCCAAGGTCCTAGTGTACGGATACATCGCCCACCGCACCAAAACTGGACTCCCTGAACTGAAGACCACACTCGGTACCTTTAACATTATTGCTTCACAGAAAGAAAATATCAGAGTTATAAGTTCTGCAGTAGAACCGAATCCTCTGATACCAAATAGTCACGAACCATCCTTGGGGTCTATGCCGTGACTACCCCAGGCCTGACATCCATAGGCCAGGGGCTAGCGACTAGCACCAAGGCGTAAATCCCAATAACTAGGAAGCAATTGCCTTTATAAAAGTAAACAAAACATCACAGAGTACAAGAGGAAGTAATACACTAAGTAAAAAAGAATGTGAGGAAAAGTATGTGGTCCAGTATACAAACCCAACTGAGAGTACAACTACAACTAAACGAAAGTACAATAGAAAAGACAAATAGCTGGAAGAATGGACGCAGCTCCTGGGTCATCCTCCTCGGATACTACCTGAAGGGTAGGTAAAGATAGCACATCTCCTAGATCGTCTACCATGGATCCTACCGGAAGGGTAGGTACAGATATCTTCCACAACGCTCTCTCCCATCAACCTCCTCCGAGTGTCGTCTCGTCATGAAGTCCACCTCCGGATACTGACTCGTTGTGAGGTCCACCTCCGGGTACCGTCCAGTCCTCGAACACTCGGCCTCCGTCATCGCTTCCCGTCGTCTGCAACCAACACAACGAGGTGCGGGCATAGCCCGTGTAGGGGTGAGTATACGATACTCAATAGGGACCCCGAGACCCTCAAGGTCTCACTAAATCCATCAAGGATAACCACAAAGTAGGATCTCAACCGATAACCCTTACTTAGGTATATTTCCATTCTTATACCTAAGTTATCAAGTAACCCATCTCAATAATGAGGAAACACGATGGTTATGAAATCAACGGATAACCACTACTTAGGTATATGCCCATACATATACCTAAGTTATCAAGTGACCCATCACAATCATGAGATAATCACAAAGGTCATAGGCTTAGCTCAAACCAGGATTTTCATTATCGAAACCGTAACTATTGAAGAGTCCCGTCTATGATGAGTATAGTGATCCTGTCACAACATCAAGATACTGATCACTAACCTAAGACTGCTAAGGTAATCCTCCTGTCGAGTACCGCGTGTCAGCCACCCAAACACAGTAGTGCTTCCCGCTGGGGTCTGCCACCCAAACATAGTAGTGCATCCTCCCTAATAGCCTGCACAGGTACTTCTCCTATCGTGTACCATGGGTCTGGTTCCTTCTACCAGGAGCTCTGTCCTTCATGGTTCTGCACCCAAACACAGTAGTGGTCCGTCCACTCATCTAGTAGACTCACTCCAAGAAGATTCGGTCAAGCAGTCGTCAGGTCTCAGCCAGCAACACGGTCTCCGTACTCTGTACGCTCGTCTTTGAGAGGGTCTGCTCCATGAGCTATAAGTCAATACTCCAAGTATCACAAAGTCCCAAGAATAAGTATCTCAATGGACCACCTCGTCATAGGGGTCTCAACGCAATAGACAGCAATTCAATCGGACACCCGGTCTGTGAATTATTAGCCTTTTCATCCGAGGGGCCTGGTTGGTTTCATGTGCGAACCAACCCAGCCGTATCTCAACTATACCCTGAACCCTCATAGGGTATACTCATATGAACCGTTTCTCAACGTGATCACCAACGCCACTAACGGTTCGTCAAACAGACGTCCGGTCTGAAAGTTATTAGCTTTTCCATTCTAGGGGCCCGATTGGATTTCAGGTACAATCTAACCCAGCCATACTCCAACTGCATCCAAACCTCAGGCGAGTATTCCAAATGTTCCATCTCATCAAGAGGAATCAAAAAAAGTCGACGACACATCAATCGGATGTCCGGAGATCAAGTTATAAGCGTTTCCACTCGAAGGGCCCGGTTGGTTTCGTGCTCGAACCAACCCGACCATACCCAAAGTTCTCTGAAACCTTATGTGTGATATACCAAAACGACCGTCTCGATCCAAGGATCGCACTGAATCTGACTATACGTTGATCGGAGGACTGTATCACATGTTATGTGTGTTTGAATAGATTTTTCTGAAATTAGGGGGTTTGGGCCCGGTCCGACCCGGCCCGATACCCCCCGGGTCAGCCAGAACAGGGTAGACCCGACCCGATTCCGGGTCCAACCAGAACTGGGTCAACCCGACCCGAGTCCGGGTCTGTCCAAATAGGTCGCGACCCGGCCCATGCGGCACGGCCCGGCCGGTGCGGTCGGTCCGCGTGGCCAGTGCAGAGCGGGGGATTACAACCCACCCTCGCGGTTGAAGAAACCGGAGCAGCTTTAAGCTGTGCCGCTCTACCTACGGAATGGCTAAACCATTCCGGTTTGGCCCACCGCCGCGGCAGTTCCGTTCTGACGGCGTACCACCGCCGTCAGTTTCCGCGGACCACCAGACTCGCTCCAGTGGTTCGTTTTGCTCGTCGCCTTCGCCAGTGGTCCTCCCGGGACCCGTCCTACACTGTGGAGGCTTCAAATTGACTTTGCATCCATGTTTGTCATAACCAGTCAATCCACGAACAACAATGAACCAGCTGAGTTTCTGAATCGCCTCCGTGGCCCCGACTCCGGCCTCGGTTTCATTCGGCCTCAACGGCGCGGCGCGACGGTGCCACGCTTCTTCGTCACATTCTTTCTTGTTTCCGCGCGGTGTCGTTGCACCACGCTGCCTTTGTTTGAGCCACAATGAAAAAAACATCAAAGGGGTAGGAGGGTCGGACGTGTTTGTGTGGTACGACCTCCTCCCGTTATAATGATAGCAAGCGGCCAAAAAAAATCAATGAAGTTCGTTAAATAAACTTGAACGAAGATTAAACCCTTACCTCAAAATTGACGTCGCACGTCTTTAAGGCGCAAAAGTCGAACGTCGCGGTAGTCAGGTGTCGCGGAAGAACAGTATCGATTCCATCGATGTCGGAAGAAGAATAAGAACGTTGTTGTTGGCGATGATCACCGCGGTTGGCGAATTCTCCCTTGACGTGGAGGAAGATAAGATTTGTTGGCCGTTATTCGTCGAGAACGTTCTACGTTGAAAGGAAGGTGTTCTTCGTCGAAGAAGAACCATTATTCATTGAAGATGCATCGTTATTCGTCGGAGGGATGTTCTCTTCTTCTTCACAACAAAGTTCTCCCAAAAACTCTAGGACGTTGTTAATGATTTCTCAGACACCAAAAGCTCTAACACAAAATAATATACCATTATATTATTTTTATTCACACCTCAAAGATTTTAAAATTCAAACCAAACCACATAATTATTTAAATTAAGAGGATCATCTCATTAATTAAGGCATGTTGGGATGAATTAATGGTGGAAGGAAAAGGTGAAGGGTTATACAAACTTAAAGGATGAGGAGATAAAAGGGGAGTTGGCACATTAAGTGCAAGGGATTTTAAGGGGGTTATAAAAATCTCAAGGGGTTATGGACTTGTGTGGGCCCCACCACACTAAACTCTCCCATGGGAGGTTTGGTGGGTGTGGGCCCCACATACCACATATTCACACATGGGAATTTGGGTGTTGCGGACGCCACCAAAAACTTCCCATGGTATATTTTAACTTCCTTGAATATCAAATATAAAATTGTTCACAATTTTATTTATTTCTTCCTTAAACCCCAAAATTTAAATTCTTCTCCCAAGCAAACAAACATATGGTAAAAGTCATCTTATGAAAATACCGGCAGTGTGAGTTCATTGGTTCCCTCGGATTTCAATTCTGAGCACCGGTTAAAAAGATAGAAAAACACGCTCGTTCGTTCACTGAACGTACCCGAGCGAGACTTCGGAAATTGATTCTGGGCACACCAGGCCTCAGAATCAGGTGCCGTCAGAAACCGCATACTCGTAAAATTCTAATGAAATTTAGAAGAAAATTTCCTTGAAATTTCTGGGTCTTTACATGTATGATGATTTAAAAAGGAATTTTATGGCCTAAAACAAGCTCGAATGTCATGGTATTTGAAATTGGATACATGCATAAGAAATATTAATTTTTACAAAGGAAGAGTGGATAAAAACATTTACATCATAGAAAGTAAAGATTATTCCCTCATTATAATAGTTTATGTTGATGATATTATCTTTTCTGGGAATGATGATTGTAGATGTGAAAGATTTTATGAATAAATGAATAATGTATTTGAAATTTCCATAATGGGAGAAATTAAATACTTTCTTCGATTAAAAATCCAGTAAAATAAAGAATAAAATTATCTATCCCAATAAAAGTCTACAAAAGACCTTCTCAATTGGTTTGTAATAGAAAATTCAAAAGCTATTTCCACACCCATTTTAGTGGGAAAAAGGTGGGTATATATGGAGAAGTAAACCAAGTTGGTCAAAAATTATATTGTTTGGTTATTGGAAGTCTATTGTATTTGATGGCCTCATGACCCAAAATTTTGTATGTTGTTTCCTTGTGTGAAAGAGTTCTCAATTCTCTAAAAGAATCACATTTACTTTCTAGAAAAATAATTCTCAGATAAATCTAAGGGAAAAAACATTGGAATCAAATTTAATAGCTCAAATTTTATTGAATTGTATTGGTATTCAGATGCAGATTGGGAAAAAATGTTGATGATAAAAGATTCACATATAGTGGGGATTCCTTTTTGGGAAAGAATTGTGTTAGTTGGAATTCAAAGAAACACAATTATGTAACTCTTATTACGACCAAAGATGAGTATGTTTCAACTACTCAAGATAATACTCAACTTATATGGATGAAAACACAATTGGAATATTTACTTGTAGAAGTGAAGTTACCATGAACTTGGGTTGTGACAATAAAAGTACAATCAATATCACTAGGAATATAGTGAAAAATTCTCGATTAAAACATATCGATATCAAATATCATTTCATCAAAGAGCATGTGGATATGAATTAATTGAAACAAGTGTATGTTCGAAAATTAGAAGAAGTTTCTGATATTTTCAAAAATACTTTATCGATGGAAACATTCTCAAAAAATGTGGTTGAAAATGTGTGTCCAACCTATTTTTATTCTTTATTAATGTATGTGTATCTATACCCTATCTCAACTAACCTTGGGAATATTTGGTCAATTAGGAGAATTTTTTTGCTTCATAAATATACTACATAAAAGAGACAGTTGTGGGTAAGATGTGAATTCAGTATTGTTTTGTGATTGATCTATTATAACTGTTTGATGTAGTTTTTGTAGGAAAATAAATTGATTTGAATTGCAGAATGAATTTAGAAAAGAAATGTAGTTTCATGACCACTATTTCTGGATAACAAGGTTTTTCTATTAATGATTATTTTTTCCTATAACGGGTTATCTCCTGTAGGCTTATAATTAAGGATATGTAATACATTTCATGAGGTTACAAATTTCAGTGATTTATGAAACTACATTGACAGCAAAATCCCAAGGGGGAGATTGTTGGGACCAAGCTAATGATAAAGGTGATAAAGGTTTCAATAGTTGTTTTTTATTTTAACGTTGGTTTTTAAGAGTTGAAATCAATTAACATTGTTTTGAAAAAAAATGGTTTTTGTTTTGAAAAGTAACAGACTATTAATTTCATAATGTTTTTCCTCGGGATGAGAAGGAATGAATGAAACTAGATGGAATAGAAAGTTATGATACTTTCCATTGTAATTGTGATGATTCTTTGTTGTTTTGGATTTCTTGCAAATCCTATGTATGTGGTAAAACATATGATTCAATCATGATATAAAAATGTGGAATGTGAAAACGGTGGCGACTATTGAAAATCTATGAATGGTGGCGACTATTGAAAAGCTGGGAACGATGGTGAATGATGAAAATCCTTTTAATGGAGGTGAATGATGAAAATATGTGAATGGTGATGACTTTAAAAAGTTTAGGAGCTGATGAAAATTACAAATTAGTGGTGCGGATCATAGAATAGATGTTACATGTCCAGCTAATGGGGTAATGACATTGTCTTTCATCATACTACAACGCAAGAGAATTATAATATATGATGCACGTCATTCCAAAAAGGTAATGACATTTTTTTTCATCGAATTGAGGTGACAGAGAAAGAAAAGAGAAGTAACTAATAAAAGATCATCACACCTGGGAGAATAATCATTATCAGTTTTTTTTCATTATACCCTAGAAAGTCATCATTACCTGATAGTTTTATATTAGATTTATGTACATGAAAAGAAATGAAATGGTGTTGATCAAGAAGAAATAATTTTTAGATTATATTCGATCGTACCCCTAAATTATCGTATGCATAAAATTATCACACACATTAAATTATCATATAGGGGAAATGATCATACCAAAAAAAATGATCTTACCTCGAAAATGATCATACCTAGAAAATGATTGTACACATAAATGATAAAACCCAGAAAAAGACCGTACCAAGAAAATGATCATACATAAGAAATGATCCCACCTAGAAATGATTGTACCTATAAAATGATCGTACCCAGAAATTATCCTACATAGAAAATGATCATACCCAAAAAATGATGGTATCCAGGATATGATCATACCATGAAAATGATCATACACGGAACAAGGATCATTATCAGATTGTAATGTATCATATATAGTGATCGTGCGTAGAAAAGAGTATACCCATCAATCATGGAAATTATTATACCGAAAACAATGATTGTTATCATATTTTAATGCATCATATGCAGTGATCGTATATAGAAACCATCATACCCAACAATTGTACTCATCAATCATACCCAACAATCATACCCAACAATCGTACCCAGGAATCATACCCGGAATTCTGTATTTTCTAATTGAAAATTTTTATTTGATTTTTGAAATGAAAAATTTGTATGGTGATACAAATGAAAGGGTTGAAGAAGTGGATGAACATTAAAGAAGAATCCAGAAGCATCAAGAAGCATTGAAGAAGTCAAAATGGATCCCATGTTTTTGATGAGAAATTCAAATTTGGGAAAATATTGAGAGAGTGGGAAAAAATGTTGGATTCCCTTCAATTGTTACCTATAAAAGTAGGAGGTACTTTGTTATTTTTTATAGAGCACCGTTAACAATAGAGTAGAGAGATACTCCTTGTTTTAGAGAGAGAGTAAGTGGTTTTAAAGTGGTGTCAATTCTATTTCTCTTGATTGTTACATAAATGTTTTGAAGTGGTGTTGATTCAATTAGTATTGACTATTTTATGAAAGTATTAGAGTGGTGTTGATTATATTCTATTTTATATAATTAAATTATGAGACTTAGAAGAAATTGACTGGGAGCATCAAACTTTGGGTAACCAGAATGATATTTTTACATTGTCTATGAGGTTCTTACCTTTCTTCTGGGTATGGAAAATAATAATTCCTTTACAATTGGTTACATTTGGTGATTTGAAAATAACTACATGTAACTTGATATTTTACAAAAAAAAAGTATAATTCTATAGTGATAAGAGGGTGCACATAAACTACTTATATTGTTGCATAGTGCTACATGAGTGAAACGGTACATCCTAATCAAATTATTCTACGGATTTATTTCTAGTGGAATGTATAGTATTGGATAATATCATAATTTTACCAAGGATGAATCTATTCTTATTGAATATTGAACCTTGTAAATCATTGTGTTCCTTTGGATGTATGTAGATTTGTTTCTCTGTATGGAATTAAAATCATTAAGAGGAGTCGAAGGTTTTTTCAATTGAAAATAAACAAAAAAGAAAATGAGTATCACTAATTCAACCCCTCCCCCTCTCAATGATAAAATACTTTGACTGGGCACTTTCATAATATCATTTCATGTGTCCTTAAACATTCTCATTTATGGGGAAATATTGAAAGGAATTTATTTAATATAAAAATAACCTTCAGCCATTTCAATCAAAATTTCATAAAGTTTGGGTTTAAAAACATACATTTTATAATAAATTTTTTGTTACCTCATTAATTTATTTTTCTATAATAGTAAGAGACTAATCAAGATCATCTTTCTTTACTCATCTCCTTCAATTCCCAATAGATAAGTTAAAATACAAATATTTTGGGAATAACTAGGAACCTCGTAGATCTTCAAAATCAAATGTCAAATAGAGATTCTTCTCATGGTCTTGAATTTATCTACTTCATCTTGGATTTTTTTTGGATTTTTTTCTTCTTATTTAGTAACCTTTGTGTTACAATTATTTTATAAAAACATAGTCATCCCTTTTTTTCTGGTAGGATTGTCAAACCACTTTAGTAACATTACCTTCTTGGTAAAATATGTTACATATTTTTAGAATTGTCAACCCATAATCTATTGATACATTTTTATAATCTTTTCTCACATAAATAGAGTCTTTTTTCTTCCCATTCTCAGTAGATGATTTTTTTCTTCATCTAAATTTCATGAAATATCAACTTGTTCTGGGTAAATATCTAAGCACTCTTATTTTTTTATTTATTTTGTTGGGTCTTCTCCACTTTTATAGCATACTCATCTTTCTTATAATTTTCATATTTCTTCATCTTTTATGTTTTCATTTTCCGTTAAATATAATTTTTAGGAAAATTTGATCTTCTTTTATCATTATAGATACATCTCGATTCATTTATATTTATAGGTAGAGGCATGTTATAACAACATAAAAAATATATCTGTCAAATACTTCTACAAAACAAATAGTGACCTCTAAATCATGATCATTCATATTGAGAGTAAAACCAATCAAAACTTGGTTGTTGTTTCTTCAAAAATCATGGACGACATTGATTTGGAGAATAATTTCCGGAAGAATTCATATCTTTCTTGATGAAAAGTGTTTTCTCATAAATCATATATTTTAATTATTTCTTATCACCTTCATTAAAAGATTCACCTTTAACTTTAATTTCCTTGGTGATGTTTTCTCACATCATTTTTATCTCACTGTGTGGAGTAAGAAACATTGATTGAGGTTCTAAAAAACTCTTTTTCATCCTTATCCAACATACTTTTTTCTAAATCTATGTTTTTTAGGATTCATCAACTATCAACTTATTTGGTTTACTTTCTACAATATTTGTAGATTCAATCAGGTCGATATTCTCACTTTTGGGTGACTTTTAATCATTATATTTCAATTTTCTTCTATGAT
The DNA here is from genome assembly GCA_963277665.1 of Viscum album. Lineage (NCBI taxonomy): Eukaryota > Viridiplantae > Streptophyta > Magnoliopsida > Santalales > Viscaceae > Viscum > Viscum album. The sequence continues at coordinate 1,081,955,521 of OY728136.1, read as the reverse complement.
CTCCATTCATAAAAGTTATGCATTCGCCATTTTACTTCAACATCATTCATCCTTTCTTGAGGTGACTATTCTACACAATTTATTTCTCTAGACCACTTTTTAGAATCTATTTTACATCTGTCATCTCATTATTCTCATTATGACTTCTAGATGGATTTCTTCCATTACTTAATTTATAAGAAAAAGTTGATTTGATGATTAGATTCGTCATCATATGAAGAATGATTCTTCTTTCTTCAACTATGATAATTTTTTTATAATGGATACATACCATGTGTTTATTAAAAAAAATTTCTCTGGTTTCTCATCATCATAATCAAACTCATATTGTACATCTTTCTTCCTAGGAAAATTTGGTGAAAAAATTCCATTCTTTTCAGAATTACCAAATTTGATACATTTAAATTTAAATTCTCCATTATTGTATTTCTTTATAAGTGGGAAACGATTATATTGAAATCCTATACTACTTCATTAGCTTATGAATCAACTGATTCTTCTTTAACTTCATCATCTTTTTTCCCTTTCAATAATGTTTTGAAGGCCATTTCACGATCATCCCTTTCTTTCATTCTCAAAATATTTTCTCTTCTCATTTCATAATTAACGATAATACTTTGTATATGATCTAGATAATGAGCTTAAGAATCTCTATCTTCCAAAAATAAAACCATAGAATCAAGTATATCAAGAATAAATCTCAGGATATCTTCAAAAAAAATTGAGTCTTCCAATTTCTCATGAATTCATCTTATGTTGCTAAAAATATCATTTAAATTTGTAAAAAATTCAAAAAAAGATTTTTTTCTCAGCCATTTTTAGATCATCACACATCTGCCTCCAGAGTGGTAACATATCCTTCGTCACCATTAAATTTCCATCATAAATGTTTTTCATTATATCCCAAATACCATTTGCAGTTTTAACTACCATTACTCTATGAAACACAATTTCAGTATGTGATGATAGTAAAGCATTTTTAACACTGCCAAAATTCTCAATATTTTTCATTTTAACAACAATAAGAGGTGTATTCTCAATACGAGGAGAAAATACATATGTAGTAACTTCCAAAACATCTCACCCATGATATAGAAGACATGGAATAATTTTATTATTCCACATATGATAGTTATTTCCATTGAAAATAGAAATCACCTTATAGTTCATGTAATTTAATTTCATAATTCATGAGACTGATCATTCATAAGGTACATATCCTCTATTACTAATTGTATTTCCCAAGTTAGATCAAGACCACTTGGGGTGAATCAGTGGTCTGTTTATTCTTTTATAACAATATTTCTTAGCATCATAAGAAAATATCATAACCTATGATACTTGTTAAAGTTACGATCCAATCAAATATAACCCACAACCTCACATTTTTATACAATAAATATAAAGAGAAGGAATCAAACAATATTTACATGGTTTGGTACAATGACATACTATTTTCCATGTTGGATATTCCAACCAATACGGATTATTTGACTATCTTATTTTTGGAATACAGAGGTATAAGATAAGAATAATTCTATAATCTCAATAGCATATTTCCTACTATAGATGGTTATACCTCCCAAATATCCTTTACAGTATCCACATAAAACCAAAAGCCTTTTCAGTAACTGGTAAGAATACATAGTCATAAGATTCACTTTCATTATTCTTTTCTGATACACTTCAGAACATCTTCAATTCCTCAAAATGTAAGCTGAATCAAACCCCACCTGTGTACCTTATTCAAGAACATCAACCATTCACTTCAAGAATGTGTTGGTTTTAAAAAGTCTTCCAGAACCTCATTCTATAAAACATACCTAGCACCAATCTGTAACACATTGAATGGTTGGATACTCAATACTTATAACATAAAATCTAGAGCTCATGTGCTTGAATAATCAAGTGTCACATTTACAAATGAACTCAACTACCTCTTTGTAGGGTCCTCAAAAACGTTTTAGGCGGGCTTTTCAAAACCTATCCCGCTTAATTAATTTTACAAAATCATAAAATATCCTTAAATATTTAATACATCATTGAATAATTCATTTAATTTTCAAATCATCAAATCTCCTTGATTTTTGGATATTTCTTTAACATCTTCAATGATTAAAACGTTGTGGAACAATTTCTCTTGGTTGGGAACCTTTTCATGAGTTATAACTTTTCATTGCATATGAAATTTTTCTTCAGTCTAAAATTTTTCTGAAGTATTATTCTATTCCTAGTATAGAAACTTTTTCATAAGAATGAAACTTTTCATTACAAATGAAAATTCTCTTTAGTATAAAACTATTCCTTGCATAATAATATTTTCCTGAGTAAGAAACATTTTATTTCATAAGTACTATATGTTTAGTAAGAAAATGTTTTTTGTGTATAAATTAATTTTTTATTAATAAATATTTCTTATGTAATATATTTTTCATGAGTCTGAACGTTTTATTGAGTAGTATAATTTTCTTGAGTAAGAACTTTTTCTTGAGTATAATATTTTTATCTAGTATGATCTTTTTATTGAGTAGGAACTTTTTCTTAAGTAATATCATTTTCATTAGTAAGATCTTTTTATTTTGTATTCTTTTTTTCTTGAGTAAGATTCTTTTCTTTGTGAAGATATTTTTTTGGCCTAATATTTTTTGAGATAGATATTTTCTATCATATGATCTTTTTCTAGAGTAATATCTTTTTATTACTTAAGATATTTTTCTTCAGTAAGATCTTTTCTTGCTTCGTAAATTTTTATTGACAAAGATATTTTTTAAGATTAATATCAATTTCATGAGTAAGAACATTTATTGACTAAGATATTTCTCTTGAGTAAGATCTTTTTCTTGATTCGGATATTTTTATTTCATATGATCCTTTTCTTGAGAAAAATATTTTTCTTCAAAAATCTCAAAAACATCTTTTCCTTAATCATATTTCTTTAAAAATATATCCTTCCAAATGTTTTTAATCATATATATTTTATCCTATACATCCAAAATTTCTTATGATTTATTTGAAAAATACAAAAAAGAAATGTTAGATTTAATTTGGGTCATTATTACTCAGAAATAGTTTCCTCATTATGATTAATGAATGTAATTTTTTCATTACAATTATGTTGTATCCTAGATATGATTTTATGAAAATAGAGGATCTAATTTTCTAAGAATGAGGGATTCTATTTTCATAGAATGATAGATCCAATTTCCTTAGAATTCGGGGTTATTGTTTCATAGAATGATGGATATGGTTTTCATAGAATGCAGAATCTGATATTTTTAAAATTTTGAATCCGATTTTTATAGAATACTGGATCCGAATTTCGTAGAATGCTAGATCCGATTTTTAAAGAATTCTTGATCCAATTTTCTAATACTGGATTTGATTTTCATGATTCTTAAAATCCTTCCCAACATGATATATTTAATCAATATATTGATCTATTAAAAAAAATACTACCAAAACATAACTGTGGTCCAATAGTTTTTGAAAATGTTCTCAAGATACCATTATAATTTTCATTTATATTTACCATGAAAATAGATTTAAAAAGTTATATGTTTTAAATAAAAATTCAAATAAGAATAGATATTTTCCCCATGATTTGTTTCTGAAATATAACTAAAATTATTTTCCATCTAAGATGACATTTGTTAATGCCACTCATGTATTTCCTGGATATTATCTAAATTATCTATTCATATTCTATATTTGAATGGATTATGATTTACTTCATGGACTTTGTGAAACCAGTTTATCGTTCAATGGTTATATGTTTATAAAATATTTTTTTTCTTTTATGGGTTATTCTTTTTATGAAATGAGTACGATACTTGTATCTTTTTCTTGAGGTTGTGATATGGTTACATTTTTATGATAACCATTTAATTTCATGGGTGATGATGTAAATTTTTATGATTTTTTGGTACTTTAATGTATGATTTCATGGTGATATAAGTGTGACCTATATGGCCCTCCAATGAATTGGGTAGAGATTTATATCTCATGATATAAACAAAGATAACATTGGGAGTGAATAATTATTACTAATATGGGCATGTGGTGAACCATGACTACCAAGATGGTATGAGGATTGAACTCGTACTAATAAGATGGTTATGGTAGTGAACCTTTACTACCAATATAGGATGCGGAGTTATCTCATATGAATAAGACGGTTTTGGGAGTGATACCTTTGCTACTTTGGAAATAATATTATGTGCTTATGTGTTTTCCATAATTCCGTTTTTTATTCCTATGTTATTAATTCCTAGAATATGTTATTAATTTTCTTTTGATTATTGTATTATGAACTGCAAATTTTATATGTTGTGATTCCTGTCTATGACCATTGATAAGTAGGGTATGATCCTCTAATGTTTCTTTCACATTTTCATACACCTATGATCATGATTATGCTTACACATCTCCTTTATTTTCCAATACTGAGCATCTAATCTCACCCATTTTTTTATTCGTTCCATCAGTTATTAGGATATTTATTTTATTGTGTGTTTAATAAGGTGTTTATTGATGAATAATCTAGAGGGAGATAATGTATCTTGATTATGTACCCATTTTTATATTCTCTTGTTTCTAAAGGCACTGGACTAGTATGGTCTTTAGGCATCAATTTTCTTTATGTTCTATATATTTCAAAAAATTGATGGAATTTTAATGTATTTCACGATTGGGTTGTTATAGTTGGTATCGAATAAACAATCTAGTTAACCTTTTAATTCTAGGGTAATAATATATTATAGTGAACCCTAAGGAAATGTCTAAAGATAAGCCAAAGGATAATGAAATGTTTTGAATAATGTCTTGGAATTTTGGTAAAGGATAGAGTGAGTGGTTTCCTAGAAATACATAATTATATAGATAATATAAGTGGATGTGGATATGGAATATATGTACATAGGGGTAACAACATTAATAAGATGTTTTGGGCCTAACTTAGAGAAATCGGGTACTAGACAATGGTCTTTTCTAAACACCTTGTTTGAAATTCTTTAGGGATATGATTTGGAAATTCATAATCTCTTCATGAACCATACTAAATGATTTAAATATATGTTTTATTTAAAAAAATTGAGAATAAAGCTAGGGTTTCATAGATTAAGGATGGTTTCAGGATTCACACATCCTATAAATAAATCCTTTCATGACTATGTGGTTTTCTTCTATGATAAGTAATGCTGAAACTATGCTGGTGGTTTTAGTCAATGGAGGGAACCCGAATGAACTGGATTAAAATTGGTTGTGATGAACTATTTTTTTGATGAGAGGTTATGTTGGATGATAAATGGAGTGAAGGATGTTGTTTCTATGGATAATAATTTTTTACGGAACATGATCAACAATGTGTACCTTAACCAACTCTTGGACTCACAAAAAAGGAAAATAAAATAGTTCAATATGAGATTATGTAATGGGGGCCATGGAGGAAAGAAAAATTGGTTTCCTTTGTGTCAATAATGTTGAAAGAATCAACTAATTGAATATCGTAGAGGATCATGAATATTTTTTGACTGTGGAAATGATGGACACAAAGAAAGTGACTACAAGGGAAACTGAAAAGTTTAGTTAAATAAATGTATGAGAATATTAGACTCCTTGGGTCATCATCAAAGGTTACGTGTTTTTAGGGTGAAATAAATTTCTTTTATGTAACTAAATGTCCCAAGAGGAAGGCTCCTGAAGAGAATCAACAAGGTGGTGTGAGTAATCGTTAAATTGCATATGATTATGAGACTATAGATGAAATGTTAAAAGAAATAGATATTTTTTAATACGATGATTAGCCTTGTTAAATTATTTAGGATGAAGTGGAATAATAAATGTAATTATGTATTTGGATACAAAAATTATGTTATATAAAATATGAAATATATAAGGATTGTAAATATTATGTCTTCCCACTAATGATTTACTAGATTACGTTGAATGGATTTGATGGAATGGAAATGTGATTTAATGGGAAGTTGATGTCCATGGAAAACACATCAATAAGGAAAAGATAAATGTCAATATGTTCCTAATGTTAGGATAATTTTGTTTGGATATAGATATGATAAACATAAGTAAATTGTACGGTACTAAGGACTTGTTGACAAGTTCTTTATGCTATCATAGATTATGTTTACAACTACTTGTATTTATAGAATATATTCAATAATCTATGGAATAAGGAAGAATGCATGTTTTCCAGAAGTATTTATGTTAATTGAAGTTATTACCATGATTCAAGAGAATAGTTGATGAGGAAATTCACATGTTTAGAATGTGACAACCAACATATACTTTATTATATATGGTAGAATCAATGTTATAATGATATCATGACTATATAATGCTATTGATTTTCATCTTTCAGAAGGGTTATAAGGTTAAAAATTTATCAGATTCATAACTTTATCTTTAGATAATTTTAGAGAGATTAAAGTATTATCTCCCTATAAGAGTATTCATGAATATTGGAGAATCTGGTCTAATTTTATTTTTAAATTAATATATATGGGATGACTTATCATAGAGCTCAATATCTGTTAGTGCTTTAGGAATGAAAAATACATCATCCATTTAGAGAAAGAGGTGTAGTGGATCAAGTAACCACAACGGGTTATATTGTCTATAAATAATGAAATTTTATCTTTTCATTAAATTTAAGCATATTTCGGAATATAATATATAAATTAAATGTTATCCCAGTACCTATGTTTTAGATGGTTTAGAAGATCCTTCATGTCATTGTTGATTTTTGGCTTGTGATTGTTAATTTTTCCTGACCTTATTCTCTATTACTATCAATCATAACAGGATGGTTAGGTTTCTCTTCCATGTCCTTGTTTTCACTTATCACATCTGTTCTCCTATGTGGGAATCTATTTATGAGTTACGTCAGGTTACCATTATGGTTCCATCAACCTTATTCCTAAAGGATGTTTTAGTGTAAAATTTTAATATGTGGTTTTCAATGAAAAAAAAAATCTTAATTATTAAACCATTTATAACCTAGAAGAATTTTGAGGGTGAAATTAATTTTAATGGGGGTAAAATGTAACACCCCAAGATTTTGTGAAATTTGTTTTTTCAAATTAATTTAGTATTATTATTATTTCTAATTTCACGCAACACTGAAAATAATTGTTTTACCTATTAATGTAGTAAGTTTGTATTATGTTATACTAAATTTCAATTGAAACATGGACAAATAGAATATAATGGTTAGATTAATCCATAGAGAACACTCAGTTAATCTTATGTTTTATGAAAGATCGACTTTCCTCAACGATGTACATAACACGCATGACTTATTGTTATCGAACAATAAGATACTATATAATAATACATACAACCTAGTCATTAAATTATATTTTATGAATATTATCAACTAGATTATGTAAATATAAGTTTTTCATAAAATATTAGATGAATTAATTAGTTTTAAATTCTTTAGAAACTAATATAAAATACAATTGAATATAATAGACAATTTTTATAGAAAACTATTATTATGGTAAAAAAGTTATTTTAATCCTAATAAGTTAAAATAATTAAAAATAAAAAGCACTTTTTTTTGTAATTTATTTTATATATATACCAGTGATCATTTCTAATATTCATCCAATAGATTTTATGATCATGAGATTCGAATAAATCCAATATTACTTATAACACTAAATAATTTTATAAAAGAAATTTTACTCCCTTTTAATGGTGAAACTATATTAAATATAACATTTTGATTTTTTAGAAACATTATATATCAAAATAAACATCAAATTTGAAAAAAAAACTAGGATATGGTGAATTTTTGTTATTTTTTATGAAGTTTTATTATTTTAATGAATAGTGAGAAAACTGAATCTTAGTTCAAAACATATTTTACATATAATTTATTTGAATTGTAAATTACATTTTCTATTGGTTTCAATGTTTAATTAGATTATATTTTTATAAAATTATTCAATCGAGGGAATTACAACCAATTTCACATTAAAATTGGATAAAAAAATATAGCAAAATTTTGATCGTTTTTTATTTAAAACCACGTATTATCGACCCGAATACAAGATAAAATTGAAATTAATTTATGAAACTTTTGTGATTGGAACTTGGAAAAATTGATTCCATTTTGTTAAATTGATTAATTTATAATTTTTAATAAGTTCAAAAAAAAATTGACCAAAAAAATTAGTGGATGTAATTAAAATTAACAACAATGATTAAGGTTAACTTATGATTACTAAGGAACTATACTGTAATTGTAAGGCCCAAAACAACCTATAAACTTTTAATAAAGATCTTTTATAGACATATTTCAACCATATCCTCTAATTTCTTGACATTGAAACATTATAGAACCACTTTTAATAAAAAAATTGGTGGGGTTCCTCTTTTTTAAAATACTACAATAATGACACTCCTTCTCCATTATAAAAGGCCTCCTCTCCTCCCACTTACTCACACATATAAAGAAACTTAATCTCAGCCATAATATACCCAAATTTATCACTATCATCCCTCTCTACCTCCTTGATGCCTCTATATATTTCAGAATGTTTTATGAGGAATCCATTTCATGTAAAACAAAATGAGTTACCGGATTAAGAGGGAACACCCTCCATCAGACTACTTTTTTTTATTTCTCTACACCCTAAAATCATCTTATTACATGATTTTATAAAAAAACATTATCCTAAATAATCTATAATGTTTTTATTATATGTTTTTTACCTACACATACACACACACCCATCTAATAGTTAATGAACATATTGTTTACATGTATAGAGGACTACTGCCTAACAAAACGATGATGGTTCATTTTTCCTTTACCATCTCTCATGGTGGACACAATGATAGACATGCAGATTTTATATTTTATATATAATATATAATATATTTTTATTGTAGTGTAATTCTCTTTCAACAAATGTATTTATACTTCCCATTTTGTGTTAAAATGATAATTTTTTTAGGAAATGCGGACTATCTCCCCCTCAAAGTGATGTGATTCATTCATGCACTACATGGAATGTATTAAGGATGGATTTAGTGAATATAGATGATATATATGATATTATAAAGATAATTTAATAATTATATATATATATATTTATCTGGTTATCTTTCATTCATTCAACTCGAAAATTAAACGAAAATTTTGTTGACGCGAACATACGGCTTTCCTTCTCCATGAATGGTGTATTCAGTTTCATACTTATATATTATATAGTTTATTATAATAAAAATATAATGAAAATAAAATTTATTTAAATCATGGATTAAATTCTAGAAATCATGATATATATATAAGGAGCAAAGATATAATTTTTTAAGACACATACAAAAAACAAAGCTGATATTAACTGAAGTGAAACCCAAGCATAAAATTGTAAAAAAGAGGGTAATATAAATCCAAAATAAAACTATATATATGGTATTAGAATTAAAAATTATGTTATTTTAGATATTTATAATAAATATTTATTTATTATAAAGAGGTTTTAATGAGTACTATGAGAGTCAACACACAAGGTACAAAAATTTCATCTCAATATTTATTTCTTTGAGATACATGCCCTATTCACCACTCACATATTTTGTGTGATTTATATACTTCCCATGAATGTATTATATGACTATTATACATAAATAATGGGTATTTTAATATTCATTCTATGATCTTTATCTAATTCTATTTATGTTTGAAAAATGGTGTTATAAGATCCTTCAATAAGTTTTGAAGGAAAACAGTTTGAAAATGGTTTACAAGAATATCAATTATTTTCAAAGAAAAAAAGTTTCATAATGTTTTCAAGATTACTTCATAATTTTTCAATTATATTTTCAAGGAAAATATTTTTCAAAATTCTTTCTATTTTAAAAATCCTTTTTGATAGAATAATAAATATTTACCTCAATAAATATTTTTTAAAGATAAGTCAAAATTATGTTTTCATATAACATGACATCCATTGAAGATAATCATGTATTTATTAGAAATTATCTGATAGTTACATTCATTTTCTTTATCTGAATGGTTTATGGTTGTTTCAGGGTCATCATGAAACAAGATTTTCTTTCACGGGACGTATGTTTATGAAATAAATTTTTTTTCACGGGATCTATTTTTGATGAAATGATTATGAAACTTGAATATATTTCTACATATTATGATACAATTACATGTCTATGACCACAATTTCATTTAATTAGTGCGGATAATTTTTTTTTGATTTTTTTGGAACATGTATGTATGATTTAATTATGAGATGTGTGGGACCTGTATCTCCCTATAATTCAGTGGATAATGATTTATATATCATAAGGTAAAATATGATGGTATTGGGAGTGAACCTTGACTACTAAGATTGAAATGGGAGTGAACTATGACTACCATGATAGTATGAGGAGTGAAAAAATGCTACAAATACGAACGTGGGAATGAACAATGAATTCCAAGATGGTATAGGGAGTGAACACATACTAGTAAGATGGTATTGGAAGCGATTCCTATACTACTAAGGAAATAATTTTATATTATTATGTGTTTTCCATAATTACAAGTTATATTCTTTTCATTTTATTATATGACTTATGTTCTTTATTTCCTTATGATTAATGTCTTATAAATTAAAAATGATTATACCATGATTCATTTTTATCACCTTTGATATGTAGGGTATGATCTACATATGTTTTGATCAAGTTCTCAATCCCATATGATCATGTTTATGCTTAAATTTCTCCATTATTTTACCTTACTAAGAATCTTATCTCACCCCTTTTTATATTTCCTTCCCTAGGTCATGACGGTATACTTTTTTTATGAGTCGAAGAATTATTTTAGTCATGAAGATCTAGTGGAATATAATGTAGTTAGGTTATGTGCGAGTTTTTATGTTTCCATGTTTCCAAATTCAATAAAATAGTATGATATTTGGGTGTCTTCTTGTTATATGTTTTATATATTCTAAAAAAGTTGTGTAATGTTAATATATTTTAGGACATGATTTTTATACAACTATAAAGAATTAGGATTTCATCACCTAAGAAGACTTCTCCCATTGGAACTGGACATCTGTCATGCTATTTTAATAAACTATGTACGGCTTAATCCCAACCCTCACAAGATACCTAGTGATTCCCAAACATCATGTCCTGGGGCCCAGCCACAGAATTATAATTTGATCCCTTTTCCCCTTGGCTTGAGTATCATTTTAGAGTGTGGCATACATTGTTGACCTAATATTTTCATTATCATGGGTATTCCTCATTGAGATGCACTACCCATCAACACCATTTTAGTTCCAAAATCTACAACCTTATTCTAATACTTCCAGTTTCCTAGTTTCATGAAAAAAACTTTTTAAAAACCATGATATCCTCATTAGAGAAATTTTCTCCCCGTGTTTTCACTCACCTTCAGCCATTCCATATTCAAGAAATACATGGGTATTTATTACCATCATTATTGGATATGTAGTGACACCCAAATAGTTTAGCATTGTGCCTATCTACACAAATATAAACCCTTACACACAATAGTGGTATGGGTTCCTTCCTTAGGAATGTCTGGCGTGGATCTCTATAATCTTCATTCCATTTTGGTTATGTGTCATTCCACCCTTTCCTCTGTTGTGATTAATATGTCCCATCAAAAGACAATAAAATTTATGAAATTTCAATTCTCACATCATGATGTTAAAATAAATGGGTATGTCCCAGGCACATGATGTAAAAGTAATAACATGTGGTCAAAGCTTTGGGACCATAAAATGAGGTGTTTTTGTTTGAGAAACATAGCATTAACACTATTCATAACACTCTTTCATAACTCAATTCTTGGGAGGAGATATGTTCCCTCCTATGGAAGTTCCAAACTAGCCTGTTTGAATGTACGGTTTCATAATTCCTAGAGTTTGGGTATCCTTTCAAACATTCTATCAATCCAATCCCATGCTTCATGTGTATCCTTATATGGATCTCTATAATCTTCCATGTCTCAAGGGAGCCCCTAAAAGTCGGGTGTCTGACCATATGGATCACTAACCATCCCTAGCCAATGGCCTAGATAATTTTGGATGACATCTTATGTTAGGCCCCACACTTCTAATACTGTTAGCGGCTAACCCTCATTTGTCTATTCCCATTCCAGGTTACATGATATGAATGATTTATGTCAAATAATCTCAACAGTTATCCCCCATTTTCTCAACCTCTTCAATGTGTTATATATATCGAGCATAGTGATTCTAATTTTACACCCACTCGTATTATTTTGGATCTCTATTACCCCTAGTATTGTCCCTCCAAGAATCTATGCATTTTGATTAGGAATATTTTCATGGTTGGGATTTTCCTACACAAAATTTCTTTTCCTTTTTTTATCCCTTATGATGGGGAAGAATAACATCACCCCTTGTTTCCCACACTAATAATGGATTAGATGGGAATAGGATTCTTGGTATGTTTATACCCACATAGAGAAGTTCCACAACCTTATGATCCCTTTATACAAAATTAAAATAATATATCATTCATCAACACAACATGACATTAAAATATGTTTCCCTATCGCACATGATGTAAAAACATTTTGATACATAGTGTATGATGTTTTAATTAATAGCATGCTGCTATCAAATTACTTTTTTTACTTTAGAATTATCATCCTTGTCACAAGACATAAAACAAATTTTTTTTTTTGTTTTCTCACTTGAGAGGGAATCACCATTAGTAGTGTTCATCCACCATTCCACTTTCCAAGACCTATACATTTCTTGATTCTTGTAGTGACACCTAGAATATTCATCCTAGTCTGGCCTCACATAAAATAAGATGAAGAAAAAATATCAAATAGGAATCATCTGCTGCCTCTTCTCTCTTTTCACGGTTCAGACCTATATGGTGAACATTAAGATCACTAATTGCATAGGTGTTGATTCCCATTATTATAGGATACATAGTGATGATCATACACTTTAACATGGTACCAACTATAAGTTAATTATCCTTTTTGTCCCTTTAACCCATATTATTGTCAAAACTATATGAATCTAAACTAAGAGCCTCATAGTGATATGTGGTGTTCTAGTAAGTATCCATGGAATTCATTCATGTTGGATTTTCCCTTACTGTATCACATGTTCCACCTTTTCATCTATTCTTTGATATTTGAATGGTGTACAAGCATCCTTTTTCTTATTCATGTGGGATTTATCTCCTCCATTACATGAAAAAATTATAGTAATAGACATCATAGTCCATGTAACATGACTCTAAACTGTTGTCCATGGTCTAGATAGTATGAGCATAAACTATGTGAAAAATTCATAATCATATCAATGTAAACTAAAGGATATCCTAACCACCTGAAATTAAATTGTACCATGAATCATCTTCAATTATATAATGAAAATCTAAAAACAATCCCAAATTGGTGAATGTCACACGACATGAAATATGAAGCTCCCTTGAGAGGTAGGTTTGATCTCAGTTCAGACCAATGCACCTACAATAATTTTCTTCAAGACATGGTGGAATAATTTCATCATTTTAGGAATTATTTCGATCACTCCACCACTCAAATTTCACTTTTTTCATGCCCCTTATTTATATCCTCATACAAATTCACATTTGAAGGGACACCTGATGGTCTATTCCCATGCCGATTCAGCTCACCTACCATTCCAGGTCAATGTCCCATAGAACTTTGGAATTCATTTCATGTTTTGTATCATGATTTGAATACAGTCAGTAGTTGGCCCTTTTCTATTTTTCCTCACTACTACATGGTTTTAAATATATATTTTTTTGAATATGGTCAGCAGTTATATAATATTATCATTCCATCATCATTTTTCCTATATTTTGGGCATTGTGATTCACAATTTCTATTCCCCTTTGAGATTGATTCTAACCCCCATGGACTTTTCCCATTCATGCTCTAAAGTACATCTTGAATTAAAATTAGGATACTCTAGTATCCGTATTCACCAATAACAACCTTTCTCTCCATTAATACTCTGTGTGGTCATTCAAAATTAGTAGACCCTGAGTATTTGAAGATTTTCCGAAACTCTCATAAAAAGTGGATGATTATGTGGTTGTACCTTGTTTCTCACATCAGGCATAACCCATGTGAGCTTAGGGAATGATCATTATTTTCATTAAAAATATGATAAATGTGTAGTTATTGAGGAAATTAATAAATATTCCCATAAAAACAAAATAAAAATAAATAATGAAAAAAATAAAATATGTTTCAGGAGTGTCGAAAAACATGGCCCCTATGGATTTTCCATATCAAAGGAGCAGATCAACTCCACTGCCCTATGACCTTTGGCCAAAAATATTTGTTTCCCACACATGAACTACTTTTATTATTCATTTTCCATATAGTGAATCTCATCATCTCTAATTAGTGATAAGTCATGTTCATCTCAATGAACATCCAGTTGACTGCTCTCCTATTCTAGCTGCACATAGTCTTACTCCAGCTCGATATTAAATCACTCAACGAGTTCCCATTTATTGGGGAATAATTTGGAATGATCTTTCATCTTATCTTCAAGTATATGGATATATTTTTATTCTCCATGGAGCTTTTGAATGTTTTTATAATTCCTACTTTACCAAGATGCATCCAAATGCCGATTTCGTTCCCATATTTTCATATAATGATAGTCCTGGATGGGAATGTGAAAATATTGACTGTGCACCCATCGGCTGAATAGGTCACATGGAAAACGGTGAAGTAACCCCACACTACTCATACATATAGATTACATAGTTTTGTGTATGACACACTTGATTATCTTAAATGAATGGTGTCGGGTAGCCTAACTATCCTTGACTGCACTAGAGTCAGGCAAGTCCATCTCTTCAGGGTCTTCAGGTTTATACTCTAGAAATGTGGCCAGGAATTTAGCTATTGGGTCTTCCTCTGGAATTCGGTCAGATGTGTCGGGATCTATATCATAAGGTTGATCTTTTCCACATGATTATACATCAATATTATTTTCCATATCATCTGTACTGGTAGTGCTAGAGATATCTATTGTCTGCCAATTACTCGAGGAGAGGTCCTAGTAAACATAGACCCTTGGATACATATAATCTGACAACCATCTCAGGAAAGGGTCCCCTGGCCCCCCAAGAATTCGAACTAGTAGGACACTGACCACTTAGAGTACTATTCAGACAGGGGTCATGTCAGTCAATCTTATTGAGCAAGCAACAAGCATAACTCTTTGTGTCATGAAACATACAGTGTTCAAGGGATGGATTCTCATGATCTTACCTTTGACTTTAAATCACTAGGATACCAGGATGTGGAACCCCATATAATATTTCAGGTTCCAAAGCATCCAGATAGGCCACCCTTTCCTCCCCATTATTTCTTGACTCATCAACGACTACTTCTTTGGATGTGGGTATTGTTGTTCGGTTCTTCACGCTCATCGCTACACCCTCATCCCCGCGAGGAGGGATCTCTTATGTGATTTTCTCTTGCATAGAAAATAAGTTAGTCGAGGAACCAAGATAAATATGGAATAGATAATAACATAATATAATGATATAGATATAACTTCAAGAGCTTCAAAAACACCTCCAAAATAAGTTTCCTCTGAGGCTGTAACCTCATCTTCCTCCAATGGCCTCTCTCTTTGAGTATCTCCCCCAGGACCGATCCAATTCTTTAAGAAGGGGAATTTTCACACTAGAGCTATATCATACAATTGTGGTGTAGATTTCAGATCTAGTAATACATTCACACAATCATTTACATGATCTGGAGTGCCTCCAGAGTGGACTATGATCTCCAGATCAGCCACATACTGCTCCCTCATTGCTTGGGATGCTAAAAATATTTCTTTTTTTTCTGACCAATGTTTAGAGGATCCATCCTGAATGGATTGAGGTTATTCCACATTTCCAAAGGACTAACAATATTCTTTTTGAAATCCTAGGACTCATATACCTCATGGTAGAAGATATCCTCTGGTATATTGATGCAATATAGCCGCTTCCTAGGGGCTTTAGAATGTATTATATAGAACCCTATGGATAGTTCCCCTTCATCTTGAGTGTACCTAATGGGGACCACTAGTCCGGATATAACTACTCTTCTTCCAATTCTACCTAGTGGTGGCCTCGACACTATTGGATCTACTATTTCATCTCATCCACCATGTTGTGTATCGGCCCTACTATTGTGGAGTACTCTCACAACTATTCGACCTCAACCACAAGGTAGAGGGCCACTCAATCGTAATATTAAATAGTCTATTGTTTTATAATTTCACATGGATAGGAAACCTACCATATCTTTTCATACTTCTTGAATATCCCATAGGTGGTAGTGGGAAGAGATAACTCATTCGAAATCTTCTCGTCTTTTTGGGGGAACATGAGCCAAACCTGTCTCATCATGCATGATTGATATTCATAAAGAACCCTAAATTTTACCTTTACTAACAATCTCTGTACAAATATAAAGTACCTAAAAACATGTGTGGGGGTACAATTTATATATTTCATCACAATCCACCCACACGACTAGCACTTCGCCTCGAAAGGCCTAGTATATGACTACTGCTCTTCTGTTCCTCTATCGTCAATATTGAACACTCCCATTGCTAGAATAAATCAATGGAATTTAAATTCATCTACCCTACAGATCTTTTCTAGCACCTTGTATAGATTTTCTAGAACTGTAATTGTGAGGTTGATGTGATTCCATGTTTATTGAATTTATACCTTAATGAACATTTTTAGTCACATGCCAATATGACCATCCCATACTGGCAGTATCCACCCACAAATGAGCACATAAATGAACTAAACCAAACTTACTACCTTTTGATGCTCGGTAATTATTACGTACCCCCATAGCGGACATTGTATGATCTCTAGGAGTTTCTAATAAGAACCTTCCATGCCACGATGATCCCCTACTGGGTAGGTACGAGGCCTTATAGGAAGTTTCATGGGTTCCCCTCCCTTACCAATAATGTCCACAACAATGTTAAAGAAATGACAGAACCACTTCATAAAGTGGATGTACCTGATCATCCTATAGTCTTTTTCTTTACCCAATACAAGGTCTAGTAGAATCTTCTTGAAATGTGGAATCTTATCCAAATCCTCTCATGCATTCTCTATGGAAAGAATCTCATCATATATCACCCCATGAATGGAAATAACAGTGATATGATGGACATCCCAGAGGCTAATTCCAACCTACCTATGATGAAATTGAAAAGTTTTGGTCATCTATGACCATCTACTCAAAAACATTGTTATGGTGTCCTTAGGTTGGTAAATATGGGAACGGGTAGCCCATGCTGATTCATATAGTCCTACGTTTCCTAACCCTGCTCCAAATTCAGCACATCATGCCCACACCCAGAAGTCCTAGGATTATTATTTTGTGAAATTGACACCCTGGAATTTTTCACAATCATTAGTCCATCCTTTATTTGGATCCCTTGACCCCACCTAGAAGATTGTACAATGTTTGGGGGGAGATGTCCCTAGCTTCCATGTCTTCCCATCGATGTAATTGAGATGGTTGTAAAGGAAGTCTGTGGTGATAGTTGAATGATCCCTCTATGTATGATAGTAACCATCCCTGAACAACTGGTACTGACCTAGTGTACCTCGGAACCAATAACCTAGTTTTTCCCTTCTTGCCTCTTAGATTAAGTGGTCCTCCCATAGATTGAATCCATATAATGGAAGTATTTTTCAATGAGTATAGTAATTCTACACTTCTATCAATATCTCTGTCAGCAATTCATGATCAGAGTGGCTCTAAACATATTCCCCAATTTGGATATTGTTCATCACGTCTTCTCTTCAGGTGTCATCCAACTTGACCTCTTAATAATCTTCTTATAAGACCATGATATTTTGAGACTTTATTGATATTTTGGAGTTTTTTCATATGAATTGTACATCAAGAACAATTGTAGATCACTATATCGGGGATCCACATCGGACTATTCACTCATTAGAATGAAATAGAGGATAAAAATTCCCTAGTTTTCTAATAAATGTTCATAGATAACGGTCAGATGAACCTGGTTTGGAAAGTTTTATTTTAAGGGTAGATCACTACGTGAAAATAGAGATCAGGTGAAAACCATTCATAGAGATCCATAATGGATAATGGGCCCCTCACACCCTATTTATAGTCGATGGCCAATGTAGCTTCACTGTGGACTTCACTCTCTAGATATTTTTGGTGACCTTCATGCTCTAGAGCCTCATGGTGGACCTCAACTAGTGAAAATCGCACACCTTTCGACATGGGTGTGCTACAGGACAAACCTGTTTTTTAGTGGACTTCCCTTAGAATCCAGCCTCCTTATCCCAACATCTCCCCTTTGGAGGGGGCATTTATTTTGGCCAAACTATGCACCTCAGGATAATATGAAGAAGATAATGGATGGTTGAGATGAAATCGAAGCTCAAAAATCCCAAATTTAAACCAATGGGCCTACCTCATGAAGCACTTTCAGGCACAAACCAAACCTTGAAAACTTGTAAGGCGATATGGGAGGAACTATGAGTATGGAGAGCCACACAGCTTCTAAAAAATAAGTATACGGCTGGTACCATGAGTTTGATGATCCCCATGACCACCTTAAAGGGATTTTATGGTAGGATAAATGAGTCTGACGAGCCCGACGACTCATTAAGATGGTCTCATTTCATTCATGGTGTTCCTTCAGGCAT
The DNA here is from genome assembly GCA_963277665.1 of Viscum album. NCBI lineage: Eukaryota > Viridiplantae > Streptophyta > Magnoliopsida > Santalales > Viscaceae > Viscum > Viscum album. The sequence goes on along the minus strand of OY728136.1, from coordinate 1,081,936,768 downwards.
CATGTGGCCCCTTTATGAATAAATAACCAGCTCGACCCGCCTCAAAAGAGCTATTACTCTGACATTTATCCTTCTGAGCTTCCTTTTTATGAAGCTCCTAGGCATCACATATCTAAGAGAAAAATGAAGTCCCCAATCTACTAGAGAATCACAAAGAATCCTTCTCCTTGTTCCAATTTATCATTTCCTATGGCTGGGATTCCCAGTGTGATGGCCAATTCTCTTTCTGATGGACAACGACCCTCTAGGGTACTAGAGGCTTCAGGAATCATTAAGCCTTTGTGACACAATACTTTTATAGTTCATGAATCTATGCTATGGAAGGGTCACCCTACTTCAGTGAGCTTCTATCTTCATGAATCTATGTGTCCTCTATGAAGAACCTTCCCTTCAAAAAGACCCTCTAAGTTATGGAAACCTGCCTTTTTAATACATAACATTTCATTACAAAATAGAGGATCTCTAAAGTCCAGTTACTTGGAAATTAGGAACAATAAAAATTAAAAACAATATAAAAAATTCTTCTAATCCACATGTAAGGATTCATCCTAAGTTCATCCTAATTATGATGAATTCATATCATAACCTAGATACATACGTCAAATGAAAGGGCGAAAAGAAGTCTCTATAAGGAAAACAGTTGAAATCAGTTTACTTGTGATATTAATATGAACCTGATAAAAACATAAATTCAAGAGCAATGAATTAATATGAATATCATAATGAAAATAAATTGAAACATAACTTGAGTATGTGGCATCATCATTTCATTTAGACATTCATTAACATATCACCAAAAACCATCCCTAAGGTGTCATAAACATTTCAAAGGTTATTCACCAAGGTATCATGAAACATGTCATCTCTAGAGATTAATTCTTTACCCAATGCATTGTATAGCTATCAAGATGATCCCCTAATATGTATTTCCATTAATGTGGTCCACATATATCATAATAAAAAAATTCATAAATAACCCATTTATAAAAAAATAAATGGGTTCATTTCAAAATCGTGGCGTTTTAAAAGTGCTTAAAAATAATATCGTTATGTCATTTATAACCCTTGGAAAGGGACTGAGGGTTACATGTTTGTCAAATACAGAATAAAATATATCATTTTCTCATAACTATTAACACCCATAGAAACTAAATATGATTGTTTATTCTCATATATAAAACAAGAGAATTTCGTATGAGAAAGAGGGAGAAATTTTGAGACAAAATTTCTTGCAGCGTAACGGCTATATAACATATTTTTAGAAAATACTGAAAAGAGAGGGTACAAGGCTAACCCATTCATAAATAACAAATAATACAGTATAAAGGAAAAATAACATGGAGATAAAAATATGGTATGGATATTTAAAATGTCATACCACATGAAAAGTAAACATGAAATGGAAGAGAAGATGCGATTTCTTTTACAAAAAATTCCGCAACGTAACGATGCCACTTAAAAATTCAGAAAATAAATTGATGAGAGCGGAAAGGGTCTACCATCATTTGGAAATTAAATGGATAGTTTTAAAGATATATAATAACAAAACCACACATAATAAAATGGAAATATAAGACATAACATAATGGATTTCCTGACTTAAAAGGTGAGGGTGGAAGGTTCCCTTACCTTTAAGTGTATCATTGAATGCTTGATGGTAGAGACCTTGGGAGGCTTGAGGGAAACATAGAAGGAATAATTGGGAGGTAAATATACCATAACATTGTTTAGGAGGATTTGGGAATGAAATTAATGTGGTAATGGCTTGGTATATATAGGTGAAGTGAGGGAACAAATCATTAATTTCTAAGGGACACCTCATCGATGGTATTGGAAAAACCATGGGCTCACCCATAATATTTTCCCATTGTATTGGACCCTTGGGACCCCTCATAGCATATATTATTATTCATAAGTCAAAAATAAATATTACATAATTATTATATCCTTAATGATGTCATTAAACACCCGAAACTCAAAACTGTAATTTCACTATTCACCAAAAATTGTACTATTTCAGAAAAATCCCAAAATTTCACCTTAACCTCATATCGATTATTGAAATTCAAAAATTATGTAAATTTTATTGGAATTACTTTTTAATTATGAGATATTTAATTTTTATGTAAAAAAACTATTCACTAAAAATTCAACTGTTTTAGAAAAATTCTCAAAATTCACATTAACCTAATATCAATGCTCTGAATTAAAAAATGAACTCCATTTTAAGGAAATAGTTTTCTAAATATTTTTAATTTAATTTTTAAATAGAAACACTATTCCCCCAAAAGAAAACTAATACATAACTAATAATTTCTGAAATAGTTATTTACTTATTTAATTGAATCACATTACCTAATCATGTTGCTTAAATTATAATAATAATTTTTAAGTGAGATTACTAATCCATTTTGTGACATTACTAATCATAAGAATTAATTTACAATTCATAATTTACTATTAACCAAAAATTATGTTGATCTTATTTGACTCTAAATTTATTACTGGACACAACTGTATAAGACCAATTTTTTTAAAATCAGTACACATTATTAATTATTTATGGTTTACATAAGTATTTTAAAATATCCCTTTTTCCCAAAATTCATCAATAATATACATCCTATATTTATCCGGACATTTGAAATTCATAAACTTCACCATAATATGAAATAAAATTATTTATATCAAAGGATTACACAGACCAGGTAAGGTCTCGTTACATATACCCTTATAACACCAGTATATGACCTATTTGTAAAGTGTGCTAAGGTGATAGAATCTTGGGGCACCTCGACCAACATTTCTCGTGTGGTGACCTCTATCAGCCTGAACTTCTCTTATAGGTGATTCTGTTCCAGCATGACATGACAAAGTTCAGCTTGGGATTGGTCCAGAGAAAAGCCCAGGGGTGCTACCACCTTCCCATGTTCTTTCAGATGGGCTTTGAATGACCCGAGTCTACTGGATGAGGCCATGGAATCTTCTTTCTCTGTTAAAAAACCAATACCACATGTATTTATAATCTAAAAAATTTTAACGTTAAGAGTTTTTCTTCCAACAGTCATACTGACCAGTGGTTATATAATAGTCAAAACCCAATGGTCTCATTTCATTATACTCAATTTTTAATTAAGGAATATTGTTTTATTTAGTATAAAATAAAATAACACACAAAATCTAAGAAAATAATATTAATAAAAAGTTTGGGTTGTTACATTCTTCCCCCCCTTAAGAAATTTCCTCCCTGAAATTTTACCTTCTACACTCAGAAGAGAAAAGGTGTGGGTACTTCTACCTTATATACTCCTCTAGTTACCACGTGGCTTCATCGCATTTTTGGTTCCTCTACAACACCATGACAAGGTGGGTAGTCTATTTGCATAGAACCTTGTCTCTACCATCAACAATCTCCACCGGATACTCCTCATAAGAGAGGCCATATTCCAGTTGTACCACCTCTAGGTTTAGTACATGTGAAGGTCCAGGTATGTACTTCCTCAAGAGGGATACATTAAAGTCATCATGAACTTGTGCTATATTTTGTGGAAGTTCAAGTCAATAGGCCACTACTCTTATGCGATCAAGGATTTCATTATGGCCAATGTACCTAGGGCCGAGATTCCCTTTCTCCCCAAACCTCATAAATATCTTCAAGGGTAAATTCGAAGAAAGACCATATCACCAACATCAAACACCAAGTCCCTTCGTCAGTAGTCGGCATAGATCTTTTTCTGACTACGAGCTGCCTTAATGTGTTGTTGTATGGCATGGACTTCTTATGTCATCTCTTGCCCAAGATCAGGCCCAAGAATCTTTCTCTCACCAGCATCATCCCAACAAGTAGAATTTTTACATCGCTTCCCATATAGAGTTTCATAGGGTGCTAGTTGAATGCTGGAGGGGATGCTATTGTTGTCAGAGAACTCAACTAAAGAGATATGTTGATACCATCCACCGTTAAATTCCATTTATCACATTCTTATCATGTCATGAAGTGTTTTAATAGTCCTTTCAGATTATCCATTTATTTGAGGGTGATCGGCCATATTGAAATTCAATTGTGTGCTCAAAGCTTATTGAAGACTTCTCCAGAATTTTGAAGTGAACCTTGGATCACGATGAGATATGATAGAAAGTGGAACTCCATGCAGCCTTACCACTTCCTTAATGTAAATATTCGAAAGTTGATCAATAGATAAATCTTCCCAAATAGAGATAAAATGGTTAGTCTTGGTGAGATAGTCCACAATAACCCATATATCATTGTTTCCTTTGGATGTTCTCATAAGGCCAGTGATGATGTCCATAGTGATATTGTCCCACTTCCATGCTGGTATGGGTAGTGGTTGCAATACCCCTTTAGGAAGTTTTCACTCTACATTTACTTGATGACATACTAGGCACGTTGAAGTTTAGTCAGCAATCTCCCTTTTCATATTATCCCCCCAAAACTCATCATGAAGGTCCCTATAAATTTTTCTGCTTCTAAGATGTATAGATAAAGTGGAGCTATGAGCATCATCAATCATCTCCATCATTATTCTCGGAATAGATGGATCACATAGTCTTGTACGAAATTTCAGTACACCTTCTTGATCAATATTGAACTCATAAAACTTCACATCCTTCATAGCCTCAAACTACTTCTGTAACAAAGAGTCTTCTTTCTGAGCTTTCTTGATCTTCTCTAGTAATGACTGTTGAGAAATCATTTGGGTTAGGTTTGATGATGTCCATTCCCTTATAATTCCCATGTACAACATTAGTAGGTCATTGATCAGTGGATCTCTTTGAATCTGCATCATGGAATGAACAACTAGGTCGTTTCTGATTAATGCATCTGCAAGTTTGTTTGATCTTATAGGATGATAATGAATTGAACATTCATAGTCTTTAATACATTCCCACAATCTTATTTGTCTCATTTTCAATTCCTTTTGTGTAAAAATATACTTCAAACATTGATGGTCTATGTTAAAATCACATTTCTCCTCATAAAGATAGTGCCTCCATATCTTCGGAGAAAAAAAAAGACCGAAGCCAGGTCCAGATCATGTGTAGGATAATTCTGCTCATGATTCTTCAACTGTCGAGAGAATAAGAAATGACATTTTCATTTTTCATGAGGAGGAACCCAATCCCTTTCAGAGATGCATCACTAAAATTAATGAATCCTTCTCCACTTTAGGGGAGAGTTAACAATGGTGAAGTAACCATCTATTCATCAGCTCTTGGATACATTCCTCACAATCCTTTGTCCAGATGAACATGATCCCTTTTCAAGTAAACTTGGTTAATGGATTAGAAATTTGTTAAATGTTTTTCAGAAACCTCCTATAACATCCTACAAATCCATGGAAACTTTGAATCTTAATTATTGTTTTAGGTTGAGGCCACTCCTCTACAACTTTTTTCTTTATCGGGTCAACTGCGATTCCTTCATTGGAAACAATGATCCCCAAAAAAGCAACTTGTTGTAACTAGAATTCAAATTTATTGAACATTCCTAAAATCCTCTCATTCCATAATGTTTGACAAATTTCCCTTAGATGATCTTCATGCTCCTCGTGGTTTTTGGAATATATCAGAATATAATCAATAAAAACAACCACAAAGTTATCATGGTAGTCCTTAAAGACTCTATTCATCAAATACATAAAAATAGAAAGTTCATTTGTCAGTCTGATGGGTATAACAACAAACACATAATGCCCACATGTTGATCGGAAGGTAGTTTATGTAATATCATTTTTCTTCACTGTAATGGACCGGACCTCTCCATCCCATTACTTTGTCGAAAAGAAGGTCATGATGTGTTCTGGAGGGTAGAATGGACTTTTCCCAGACTTTTTATAATTTTGTAACTACATTCCGTGTAGTGTGAGTACATTCAATGTACCACCTTGCCGAGTATACCTCGTTTTGAAGTCGTGTCCTTGACGCATGAAATAAATTAGTACACACCGTGTAGCCCATCTTACTCGCCGTGTAGTTTCTCCCCGCGTACGCGTTACCCTCAAATCATGTGTTGACCAATCAACAGTCATGTGTCATGTTTTATCCATGTCCTTTCCGCATTAAATAAATAAGTACACCGCTTGTAGCCCATCCAACACGCTGTGTAGTTTCTCCCCCCGTACACATTACCCTCAAACCATGTGTTGACCAGTCAACGGCCGTGTGCTGCGTTGAATGCCGTGTTGTAAGCAGTGTGGTGACTGTGTGGAATGTCCTTGTACTCACCGTGTACTTTAGTTTTTCTAGCCTATAAAAGTAGGGGGCCTCTCCTCCTTTTCAAATCCTTCCTCTACTCCCGATTCCTTCGAGCAGAGCCCTCTTGAGAGACTCCAAAGCTCCTTTCTTCCACAACTTCTTTGTCCAAGATCCTATTTATGATCTGTCAATGGGCATGAGATCGTAACGACGAGGTATAACTTATGATCTTGGATTTTTTGTTTTCCCTTAAGTCTTTCCATCCCAGCTTCCACCCGATGAGGTTTTTTCTGGGTTTTGACAGAAGCGACGGACGCCGACGGACGTCTTCTAAAGTTGATCTAGGGGGGAATTGTGATAAGAACCTGTTGAGGTAGGGAGTTTACCTTAGTGTCTCTAATTTTTTCATCATGTGGGATGGGTGTCATCTTTCATTCACGAGACATAGTTGAACTAGTGTAATGAAGATAATAACTGGCTTAAAGAACGGGGTTGGGAAAGTTGTTTATCTTTGTTTATCCTATTTTTATGTTGTGAATTGAATAGGATTATGCCTACTTAAAATCACAGTTTTTGGGGGCCTTTTCTTGCGCAATTAAATGTTGCCCTATCTTTCTAGAACTTTTTGTGGATGGAAACTTTGTGGAATATCGAAATATGGGTAATCACGTAATGTTGGTTGATTAAATGAATATATGGAACCCTTGTGTGATCACCCCGGTTGAAGAAAATGGAATAATGAACATGTGGGTGTTTGTTTGGTTACGTGGTGTGTGAAAGGGGGGGGGGTTAATCCTGTGTTGTTACAAATAAGATGGGAAACAGGGTTGCGGTAAATGATAGTAAAGGGGAAATGATGTGGCGCGAGCCTCGTTTTGTGATACGGTTGTGGAGATGTGGTTATAGTGGCAGGAGGGCTGCAGTAATGGGTTGTGATATTAAAAGAAAGTGGAAAGATGATAAATTAACTATGGGGAACGATAATGAATTAAACACGGTAATAATCAATGGGGATTGATTGATGAAAAAAGGTTGGGTTTGTGTTTTATCAAACATGATTTGTGGTTGGCAGGGTGTTGTTCCACAAAACGCTTGATCTGGTTTCATAATTTCCCATTAGTTAAGGAACTGATAAACTAATACTGTTGAAACAAGAAAACCTAAATGGGGTTGGGATTGTTTTTTGTATGCATGCTTCATAGTAGCAGTGCCATGGCACGTGCTCAGTTTCTCTTTTTAGGAGCCATAGTTTGGGTTGTGTGTTTGGTATACATATATGTATATGCAACTTTGTGTTTTGTCACACCCAAACCATGTTGAGCACCTAGTGCCGAACACTCCCATTTTATGGGAGATGGTGTTTTCCCCTTAGTTAATAGCTCCTTCTTGCTCCTTCTTCCATAGTCTGTGATGGCTTGAGGTGACCTTACACCCAAGACTCTTTGGGTAGGATTCGATTGGTGTGATTTTTTCCCAAGACTCTTCAGGAAGGTTTACTGTTCCCAGGAATCTTAGGGATGAGGCCCAGGTGTGTTCAGGCGGGGATGTGATTGTGGTTTGTGAGGCCCAGGTGTGTGCGGGTGGGATGTGTGCCTTTTGAGGCCCATCTGTGTGCGGGAAGGAAGAGTGTGGCAGCATCAGGACGTTCGCCATTAGGAAGAGCAGCTAGATAGTGGGGGAAATGGTGAGGGGTACCCAATACTCTTGTTTTTATATACTACTACCTGTTGTTTTGTGTTTTTTGTGAGTGTGGCTGGTGAGTTTGGGTTGATTGAATTCCTTTCTTGGTTTTGGTTTCTTCAATGGTTTTAATTGGACATTAGAATGCATCCCCACCTGTGCACGATAGATTTAGGTTTCCCATACTGAGAATACTCGTATGATCACCCTACATTTACATTCATGTTTACAAGAGGACTACCAGGGCCGTGCGGGACCCTACTGGTCGGGAAAGTTGGAGTTGTTATAGTTTTATGTACTTTTGTTTCTTTTGGTATTGTAATTTTGAGATTTCTTGTACTTGTACTTGGATTCAGAATTGTTTAAACATGAATGTGGGGTTTGTTTGGGTTTATTTTCATTTACTTGTTCCTTTTTCTTTTGGTGTTTGACTCATCCCATTTCCCGATCATTAATAATAAAAGGGTAATGCCTCCCATAATTGTGAAAACTCATACCCTTAGTGCTAGTCGCCACTTCAGGGCCTACTGGAGGCTGCACTCGGGGGTCATTATCTCCCTTTCACCATTGCCAGCTCAGGAGGGGAATCTTTGGTGGGAGGGGGTGATGACAGAATTGTATCAGAGGTGATGGTTGAGAGATAGGATGGAGTCTGGAGTTAGGAACAGTGAGGATTTCATGGGATGGTAGGGAAACAGTGTTGGATGTTCTTTGTGCATCACATAGGCCCGGGAAGTCCGGATAGGAAATGAGATTTTAGGGGCCCCCATGATCCGATGCAAGGACTCTGAGCCTACCGAACGACCAAGTGAGACTAAATTGATTGTAGGGTAGAGACTCTATGGAAGGTACATGCATCATCATGATTGTGTTTTACTTGATTAGGGTGTTCTGGGAAAGAAATTGAAATAAAGTGATAAAATTAAACCTTGAGAAATTTCACTGCTACTTGGGCTTAGGAGATCTTTGTTTTCCATACAGTTATGGCACCTGGACATCATCCTCGGGTGACTCAAACAGTCGAGGCCCAGCAGATTCATGCAGTCGATCAGATGAGGATTTACCGAGAGGAGGAAGATGATTAGTGGCAGAAGACTCTTTGTTCTTTCCAGCGACAAACCCTCAAGAAGTACGAGGTTAGTACTTAAGATTTGGAGAAAGACGAGTGGCTTGAAGAGCTAGGGATTGATTTTACTTTGATCCATGCTCTGAGGGAGTACTGGGTTCCCCTAGCAGTCAGTCAGCTGAGAGGTGTGGCGCACCAGTGGTGGACTCTCTACCTCGGGGAGAGGTCAGAGGCAGAGGTTCTAAGGGCTGACTTTGAGAAGGAATTCTGAGAGGAATTCCTTTCTTCCATGATCAAGGTAGAAAAGAGGCAGGATTTTATCTCCCTCCAGCATGGGATTATGTCAGTACGAGAATTGGGGATCAAGTTCAAGGGTCTCCTACGCTTTTCTCTAGATCTCTTTCCAGATGAGGAGTCTCAGGCGAGATGTTTGGAGGAGGCGCTTCATCCTTCACTCCAGTATGTTGTCACCCCCTTCACCCTTCTGATGTCCTTATAAGTACAGATGAAGGCAGAGGTTGTAGAGAGGATGCACTCGCAGGGAGGTGCACCACGAGAGGGGATCCAGCTGGGTTTGTCGAAGGGGAAGGCAGTCAACATCAGGTCTCCTGCAACAGGGCCTTCAATATTTAGCCCAGTAGAGAGCAGTCCTAAGAAGTTCCAGTTCATATCTTTGGGTCCTCATCCCTTTTTCATGAGCCCAAGACCTAAGTGTTTCTCTTGCAGAGTTCTCGGGCACATTCAAAGTCGGTTCCCGACCTAAGATCAGTAAGGTGGAGGTGGGCAGGTTCAGTGCCTGCCTCAGTAGCACCAGTTGCCGGCGAGTCCCTTCCAGCAGCAGCATGACCCTGATCCTCTGAGGGAAGACATTGTAGGAGGCGGCTGACCTCAGAGTGCTCCTCAGGGACGTCGAACATGGCATGGTCGAGGAGGTGGTTGACATCAGAGGGGAAGAAGAGATGGGCGTGGATAGTTTCACGCAGCAGAGTTGGCTGGTCCGGTAGGACCAGTGGTGGTGCGAGGTACGATTTGTTTGTTCATCCCTCTTTTTTCTTATTTGTTCGATTCGGGAGCTTCACACTTCTTTTTTTCACCCGGTCTAGCCCATGATTTGGGTCTAGATGTAGAGAGACATTTTGTACCCCAGGTGCTAAGTACACCGGTTGGAGGTTAGACCAGCGTATCTTGTGTTTTTCGTGGATGTGTGATAACGTTGGGACCGCATCGATGTAGTGGGGATATTCTTTTTCTATAGATGCAGCCATAATATGTCATCCTAGGCATTGAATGGATGTTTTCTGTTAGTGCCGTTTTCGACTGATTCCGATGAAGAGTCATGTTCTCTGACATGGATGGGAAGCGTGTAGCTTTTGTTGGCAAGAGGATCTATTAGGTGGGAAGCCAACATGTGAAGCCTTTCCTTTCCTTGTTAGGTGGGTTATCAGTGGTTTTAGATGATACAGAGATGATGGAAGTTCCAAAGGTTGTTGGGGAGTTCCTCGATGTTTTTCTTGAGGAGGTTGTGACTCAACCACCCCCCCCCCCCCCCGACGTGACGTTGGGTTCGAGATAGACATAAAGCCTGGTGCCCGTCCTATTTCGATGGCACCTTATCGGACGGAACCTTCAGTGTTGCGGGAGTTACGGATTCAGATTGACGCTCTGATGGAGAAGGTTTTTTTTCGGCCCAGCATGTCTACATGGGGTGCTCAAGTTTTGTTCGTGAAGAAGGAAGATGGTGGTCTCAGGCTATATATAGACTACCGAAGGTTGAATCAGGTAACGGGCAAGAACCGTTACCCCCTTCCAAGGATAGATGATCTCATCGACCCGTTGAGGGGAGCAGGTTGGTTTTCTAAGATTGATCTACGATCTGGATATCATCAGCTGAGGGTAAAGGCCAATGACATCTTGAAGACGGCTTTCAGGTGAAGGTATGGGCACTTAGAGTTTGTAGTGATGTCATTTGGAGTTACGAACGCACCTGCTGTGTACATGGGACTTATGAACTTTTTCTTCCACGAGTTTCTGGACCGGTTCGTCGTTGTGTTTATCGATGACATCCTAATCTACTCAAGATTAGTGGAGGAGCACGTTGAGCCTCTCAGGGCAGTCTTGGAAGTCCTTAGACACCACCAAATTTATGGGAAATTGTCAAAGTGTATGTTCTTGATGCAAGAAGTACACTTCCTTGGGAACGTGGTGTCTCAGCATGGAGTGTCAGTGGACCCGTCGATGGTGGAGGAATTTGTTTCTTGGGCGGAACCCAAGAGTGTGGAAAAAGTTCGTAGTTTCCTGGGGTTGGAAGGTTATTATCGGAGGTTCGTTTTTGACTTCTCTCGAGTTGTTGTTCCATTGAAAGCTTCGAATAGGAAGAACCTGGTCTTCCTATAGAGCGATCAGTGCTAGAATGCTTTTGAATACCTTGAGGAGAAGTTGGTCAGTGCTCCAGTTCTTAGGTTTCCAGAGGAAGGGTTGTTGTATGAGGTGGTTTTTGATGCTTTTGGCCTTGGTTTGGGGTGTGTACTGATGCAAAAGAAGGGTGTGATCTGTTATGGTTCTAGGAAGTTGTGACCTCACAAGCGTAACTATGCCACCCATGACCTAGATCTTGTAGCAGTATTGTTCGCACTAATGTTTTGGCGACATTACCTCTTTGGGGAGTGCTTTGTGGTCTTCTCATATCACAAGAGCTTAGGTTATAACTTCTCCTAGCGTGACCTGAACATACGGCAGTGGATATGGGTTCAGTTTCTCCAAGACTATGACTTCAAGATCTCTTACACTGACGGTAAGGGAAACATTTTGGAGGATGCCCTGAGCAGGAAGCCTCATAAGGAAGTGGTTCGAGAATCCATTGATGCTTGGAAAGATATGGGAGATTTGGCTGCCTTTCACTTGGTTGCAAGGGTAGAGGGTGTTAGAGGCTATTTGTTTCATATGACGGTGCAGTCATCATTATTTCAACAGGTGGAAGAGTCTCAGTGGGGAGAATCTGAGGCTGAAGTAATACAGGATCATATCGATCGGGGGAACACTGTAGATGTATGGTCAGAGGACAGCCAACAACAGATGCTTTTTTGTCGATGGTTGTTTGTTCCCGAGGCGATGCATGAGGGAGTTCTTTGTGAGTTCCATATCTCAGCCTTGGAGGTACATCCGGGCATTTCAAAAATGTACCGGGGCCTGAGGGAACAGTTTTGGTGGCCCGGGGTGAAGTGGGTAGTGGTGGAGTTTATTGCTAAGTGCCTAGTGTGTCATCAAGTAATGGTTAAACACCGTGTTCCCAGTGGTTTATTGCATCCTTTATATGTCCTTGAGTAGAAATTGGATGACAAATCAATGGACTTTGTCATAGGACTACCCAGAGCTCAGGGTGGTTACGATGCTATCTGGGTAGTGGTGGATCGACTGAAGAAATCAGCTCACTTCTTAGCAATTAAGGAGTAGGACCTAGTGATAACCTTATCATAGAGGTACGTAGACGAGGTGGTGTGTTTGTATGGAGTTCCAAAGACTATCATCTCAGATCGGGATACTCGGTTTACATCACGAGTCTAGAAGGGGGTAAAACATGCTTTTGGCTTCCAGCTACGCCTTAGCACTGCTTTCCAACCCCAGACTGATGGGCAGACAGAGCGGACTATCCAGACGTTGGAGGACATGCTTTGAGTATGTGTTATGGAATTCGAAGGATCATGGGTGTGACACTTGCTTTTAGTAGAGTTTTTCTACATCAACAGCTTCCACTCTACTATTAGCAAGGAACCATTTGATACTTTGTATGGAAGACTATGTCGTTCACCCATTTTCTGGGAATAGGTTGGTAAAACAGGTGCTCTTGAACTAGAGGTAGTACAGAGCACCACAGAGAAAGTCTAGCTTGTGCTTGAAAGGATGAAAGTGGATCAGGACCGACAGAAGTCTTATGTCGATTGTCGGAGGAGGCCCTTGGAGTTTGAGGTGGAAGATCATGTGTTCTTGAAGGTTTCCCCATGACGGGGGCAGAGAAAGTTTGTTAAGGGGAGTACGCTCTCCCATAGGTTCATCGGACCTTTCGAGGTGCTGAGGCGAGTCAGTGAGGTGGCATATTAGCTGGCCCTGCCACCTCAGTTGGAGAAGGTTCATGACATCTTCCACGTCTCCCAACTTCGTCGGTACTTATGCGATGACTCTCATGTTATCGACTGGGGGGAGTTAGATATGGGAGATGACGCGACCTTTGAGGAACGACTAGTCAGAATCGAGGATCATAAAGAGAAGGTGCTCTGTGGACGAGCCATCGCCTTGGTTCGTGTGTTGTGAAGGCATGGCGGCCTCGAGGAGAGAAATTGGGAGCGGGAGGCTCATATGCACGCTCAGTACTCGGTGTTGTTTTGACTTGTGTCTTTCTTTGTTCTTATGAGATTTTTTTTGATGTTATACTTTGTACCATTAATATATGGAATTCTTGGATTGTTTGATGTGAGACGTTTTGTTTCTTTGTTCTCTGGAAGTGTGTAACATGTCCGGATGTGTGAGGAAAGGGAAAAACCTGATCCTTAATTGATTCGCATTAATGCGAATGTGATTGAACCCGTGCGGGAGAGTCAGTGCTGCCTAAAGCGGATAATATATCGACTTCGGAGAAGGAATTCACAAACCCTTGTGTTCGGACAGTGTGTTGGTTGTACGGTGTTGGGGGTAGTGTAAGTTGAAAAATCCTAATATATGGAAGTGGGAAGACCCAATTATTAATCGAGATGCATTAATGCAGATGCAATTAAACCCGTGTAGGCGAGTCAGGGCCACCTAAAGGGGATAATATCTCAACATAGGAGAAGGAATTACTAACACATATGATTAGGGTTGTTGGTTGGGTTCCTGTTATAACGAGAGCCCTAAGAGGTATCTTGTAGTGTTTCTCTAGGTTGGTTTTGAATTCTCTGGGACGATAATGTTTTTGGAGGTATCTGATGTAAGGTCTTGGAACTCTCCGGCCCATTCCTTTGTCGAAAAGAAGGTCATGAAGTGTTCTGGAGGGTAGAATGGTCTTTTCCCACACTTTTCATAATTTTGTAACTACACTCCGTGTAGTGTGAGTAAACGCCGTGTACCACCTTTCCGAGTATACCCCATGTTGTAGCCGTGTCTTTTCTACGTGAAATAAATAAGTACATGCCATGTAGCCCATCTTACACGCTATGTATTTTCTCCCCGTGTACACGTTACCCTCAAACCATGTGTTGACCCGCCATCGGCCATGGGCCATGTTGAACCCGTATCATTTCCGCATGAAATAAATAAGTACATGCTGTGTAGCCCATCCTACATGTCATGTAGTTTCTCCCCACGTACGTGTTACCCTCAAACCATGTGATGACCAGTCAACGGTTGTGTGCCGCGTTGAATGTCGTGTTGGAAGCTGCATGGCGACCATGTGGAATGGTCAAGTACATTCCATGTACTAGGAATTACACACTGTGTACTTTAGTTTTTATCACCTATAAAAGGAGGGGGACTCTCCTCCTTTTAAAATCATTCATCTCTTCCCCATTCCTTCGATCAGAGCCCTCTTGAGAGACTCCAAAGCTCCATTATTCCATAACATCTTCATCCGAGCTCGGATTTACGATCCGTCAGCGGCCACGAGATTGTAACGATGAGGCGGATCTTTTGAGCTTGGATCTATTTTCCATTCGGACTTTCATTCCCACCTTCCACCCGAAGAGTTTTTTCCAGGTTTTGACAGAAGTGACGGATGATGACGGACGACTTCTAAAGTTGATCTGGGGGAGCATTGTGATCAGAACCTGTTGAGGTAGGGATTTTACCTTCGTCTCTCTAATTTGTGCATCATGCGGGATGGGTTTCCTCTTGCTTTCATGAGACATAGTTGAACCAGTTTAATGAAGATAATAACAGGATTAATGAATGGGGTTGGGAAAGTTGTTTATCTTTTTTTATCTTATTGTTATGTTGTGAATTCAATAGGCTTATGCCTACTGAAAATCACGGTCGTTGGGGGCCTTTTCTTGCACAATTAAATGTTCCCCTATCTTTCTAGACCGTTTTGTGGAATGAAAATGTGTGGAATATGGAAATTGGTTAATCACATAATGTTGACTGATTAAATTAATATCCAGATCCCTTGTGTGATCGCCCCGGTTGAACAAAATGGAATAATTAACATTTAGGTGTTGGTTTGGTTACGTGGTGTGTGAAAAGGGGTGGGGGTGAATCCTAGGTTGTTACGATTATGATGGGTAGAGGGGATACGGTAAATGATAGTAAAGGGGAAATGATGTGGCATGAGCCTTGTTTTGTGATACGGTTGTGGAGATGTGGTTATAGTGGCATCATGGCTGTAGTAATGGGTTGTGATATTAAAAGAAAGAGGAAAGATGACAAATGAATTGTGGGGAATGATAATGAATTAAACACAGGAAAAATCAATGGGGATTGATTGATGAAAAAAGGTTGGTTTTGTGTTGCTTGTGTTTTATCTAACTTGACTTGTGGTTGGTAGTGTTTTGTTCTACAAAACGCTTTATCTGGTTTGATAACGACCTAGTAGTTAAAGAACTAAAAAAATAATACTGTTGAAACATTAAAACCTAAATGGGGTTGGGATTGTTTGTTGTATGAATGATTCATAGTAGCAAGGCCGAGGAACGTGTTCAGTTTCTCAGTTTAGGAGCCATAGGTTGGGTTGTGTGTTTGGTATACATATATGTATCTGTATATTTGTGTTTTGTCGCACCCCACCCATGTTGAGCACCTAGTGCCGAATGGTCCCATTTCATGGGAGAGGGCGTTTTCCCCTAAGTTACTAGATCTTTCCTGATCATTCTTCCGTAGGCTATGATAACTTGAGGCGACCTTACACCCAAGACTCTTCGGGTAGGTTTTGATTGGTGTGAATTTAGCCCAAGATTATTTGGGCAGATTTACTGTTCCCAAGAATCTTCAGGATGAGGCCCAGGTGTGTTTGGGGGGGGGGTGTGATTGTGGTTTGTGGTTTGTGAGGCCCAGGTGTGTGCGGGTAGGATGTGTGACTTTTGAGGCCTAGATGTGTGTGGGAAGGAAGAGTGTGGTAGCATCAGGACATTCGCCATTGGGAAAAGTAGCTAGCTAGTGGGGGGAAATGGTGCGGGGTTCCCAATACTGTTGTTTTTGTATACTTATACCAGTTGTTTTGTGTTTTTGGTGAGTGTGGCTGGTGAGGTTGGGGGATTATAATTCCTTGCTAGGTTTTGGTTTCTTCTATTGTTATCATGGGACATTAAGATGTCTCCCCACCTGTGCATGAGATATTTAGGTTTCCTTACTAAGTATACTTGTACGCTCACCCTAAATTTACTTTTAGGTTTCCAGGAGGACAATCAGGGCCATGCGAGACCCTACTAGTTGGGACAGTTGGAGTTTTTGCAGGTTTTTGTACTCTTGTTTCTTTTGGTATTGTACTTTTGAGCTTTCTGGTACTTGTACTTTATTTCACAATTTTTTAAACGTGCATGTGGGATTGGTTTGGGTTTATTTTCATTTTCATGTTCCTTTTTCTTTTTTTGTTTGACTCATCCCATTTCCCGATCTTAAATAATAAAAAGGGTAATGGCTCCCATAATTTTGAAAAATCATACCCTTGGTGCTAGTCGCCACTCCAGGGCCTACTGGAGGCGGGAATCGGGGGTCATTATCTCCCTTTCACCATTACCAGATCAGGAGCGGTATCTTTGGTGGGAGGGGGTTGTGAAATTCACCCTAAATTAATGAAAACCAGATCGAAGATCAATCTTATAGAAGAATTTATCCCCATGAAGTTGGTCAAATAAGTCATCAATTCTTGGAAGAGGGTATATGTTTTTCACTGTGATCCCATTAAGTTATCTATAATCAATGCATAGCCACATTGATCCATCCTTTTACTTCACAAAGATAAATGGTGCTCCCCAAGGAGACACACAGAGTCAGATAAAACCCTTCTCCAAAATATCTTGGAGTTTTTTCTATAATTATTCTAGCTCCACATCTTCTATCCTATTGGGGGTCTTTGATATCAGATGAGATATAGGTACGAGTTCAATGGAGAACTCTACCTCTCTTTCTAGGGGATGTCTGAGAAACTCCTCAGGAAATACGTCAACATATTCTTGGACGATGGGGACAGTTTCTATCCTCAAACACTAATATCCTTATTCTTCTTCACTAATAAACTCTATAAAGAAAGATATAGGGGTTACTTTAGAAAAATATCTGGTTGATAAATCCCTCCATTCAAGATAACTATAGGTTTTCTATTCCAGACTACTGATATTTCCTTGCTTCTGCATTTGATGTTAGCATTATACTTTGAGAGCTTGTCCATCACTTGTATAATGTCAAATTCCAGCATGATAATGACCACTAGATTTGTGATGAGATTGTGATCACTAAATTAAATACTAGAGTTCTTAAATATTGATCATGCTTGGATAATCCCACTGGGAATCTTGACTGATAACTCTACTTTTAGAAAATTATGGGTTGATTATAAATTCATTGCAAACATAGAGGAACTAAAAGAATGCGTAGAACTAGAATCAAACAATGTACATGCCAGCTTTGAGAGAACAACAATGGTACCTGCTATCACATCATTCAGAGCTTCAACTTTAGCAATCATGAGAGAAAAAGCAAGACCATTTTACCTTATCCTTTTTTGAGGTTCATGGTGGTTCCTCCCCACTAACCTCGGATTTGGAAAATGATTGGCAAAGTAGCCATGTTGTCCATACATAAAGAACTGGACATCAGGTAGGGCCTACACCATCTACCCCTTGTCG
Organism: Viscum album; assembly: GCA_963277665.1. Taxonomy (NCBI): domain Eukaryota; kingdom Viridiplantae; phylum Streptophyta; class Magnoliopsida; order Santalales; family Viscaceae; genus Viscum; species Viscum album. The sequence continues at coordinate 1,081,919,002 of OY728136.1, read as the reverse complement.
TTAGTGTTTTGATGTTGAGGTTTCACCTCACTACGACAATTCCTCCCAATATGGCCATCTCTTATATACCTGTAGCATTTCCTTCTCCCGATCAGGTAGTTCCTCAAATGCATATTCCCACATTTATTACATGTGGGATGTTGCACTTGTTTTCCTCATCATTATTGATAAAAGGTCCTCCCTAAGCTGGGATCCATCGATCTCTTCTTGTCATTTTATTTATGAGACCGCTGGGTCTCACCAAACTCCAGTTCAACTTTCATTGCACTCCGCATAATCTCCATGTAGTTATCATATTCTAAGTTGGATAAAGTTTTCCACAGATAAGGTCTTAGTAAACCAAAGAATCTATCAACCTTACCACTAGGATCAATGAAAATTATTGAGGTGTAACGTGAAATCCTTGTAAAGCTCATCTCATATCTTCCCACAAATTCATTCTCTTTATGCTTCATCTCGAGAAACTCATTCTCCATTCTTGTTCTCATGGAATGCCGGAAATAATTATTGAAAAATATCCCTATGAACTCTTCCTATTCCAGATCATCAACTTCCACTCTTTTACTCATGTTTATAATCAGTTCCAACCACTGATCAGCTTCTCCATCAAAGTGATAGACAGCCAAGGTGACCTTCTCTTGCTCTGAATAACGGAGAACATAAAAGATCTTCTCGATGGAGCTGATCCAATGCTCAAAAATCAATGGTACATTCAATCCAATGAATATTGGTGGTCATTGATGCATAATGGATTCAACATAATGTTGTTCGCTTCGTGGTGAAATCGGTCTCTTGGCTAGATTAATGTTATTTATCATAACTTGAGCCAGTTGGTTCATCATTCGCAAGAATGTTTCAATTCTGTCTTCCATTGGAGGGTCATCATCGCATGGTCCATTGCAGTCCCCATTGTCACGGATCCTCCTATTGACCGCCATTTTCTTGAAGAATAAAACCTTAGTGAGAATCTTATTTCATTTATGAATATTTTAACTATAATGTATTTTGTGTCTTAAAACATCATGCTTAAACAATTAAATTTCTCTAAAATTCATTCATAATGTTTCATAAAAATCTTATGATTAACCAAAAATATCCCCTGGGAGTGACATAACCAAGAGTGTAGTAAGGCCTGTGGTTGTGCACCAGTTCCAGTTTGAGTCTAGCTCAATGCAGTGTTTTGGGGTTTTACCCCTATGTACATCTATGTCAGAGCAATCTCTACTTGCTCGTATCCAGATAGGGATGTATTTGTTTGATAAACCACTTACTCAATACTCACTAAAATACGAGGATGTTTTCATATATTTAAAATTTTCTATAGGGTTCTTCCTAATGTTTGTATATCCTAATTTCCATAAAGAACTAAACTATCATTTGAGAACAACTACGACAACCTGCCTTCTTAATACATAACTTTTAATTACATTTTAGAAACAGATGATCATTAATGTATAGTGTCTTGGAAATCAGGAACAATATAAATAGAAAACAACATAAAACATTATTATAAACCTATTTTAAGGCTTCATCATAATTTATTCATTAGTATAATTACAGAATCTCATAACCTGGAGACATAATCATGGGAAATGGTGATTAGAAAGCTCAGTAAGTAAAACAAGTGAAATCAGTTTACTTGTGATATTAATACGAACATGATAAAAACATAAAGACAAGAGCAATAAAAGAATATTCATATCATAATGAAAATAACATGAAACATAACTTAAATATTTGGCATCAAAATTTCATTTAGAAATTCATGAACTTATCACCAAGTTCCATACTCAAGGTATCTTAAAAATTACCAAAATTATTCACCAAGGTATCGTGATACTTTTCATCTATAATGATTATTTCATTACCCAATGCATTGAAGCGCTATTATGGAGAACCCCTAATATGTCTTTAATTTCATTCCATAAACATAAATAATAATAATTTTTTTTCTAAATGACCCCGGGATAATAAAATAAATGGGTTAATTTCAATATCGTGATGTTTTTAAAGTGCTTAAAAATAAGATCATTATGTCATTTATAACCCTTGGAAAGGGAGTGAGGGTTACATATACGTCAATTCCAAAATCAAATATATCATTTTTGTAGAAAAATGAACACACATAGAAATGAAATATGTGTGGTTATTCACATATATAAATCATGAGAATTTTTTAGAGAAAGAGATAGAAATTTTGAGATGAAATGTCATCAACATAACGGCTATATAACATGGTTTTAGAAAATATTGAAAAGGGAGGGTACAAGGGTAACCGACTCATAAATAAATTATAATATAGTATAGAGACAAAATAAAATAGATATAATAATATTGTATGGATATTTGAATGTCATACCACAGGAAAATGAAACTTGAAAAGAAATAGAAGATGTGATTTCTTTTACAAAATATTCGGCAGCCTAACGATGACACTTAAAAATATAGAAAATCAGTTGATGAGAGCAGAAAGGGTCTCTCATCATTTGGACATGAAATGGGTATTATTAAAGGTATATAATAACAAACCCCCACATAATAAAATGGAACTATAAGACATAATATATTGGAATTCATGACTTAAAAGAGGAGGGTGAAAGGTTCCCTTACATTGAAGAGTATCTTTTAAAGTTTGAAGGTCGGGACCTTAGGAGGCTTGAGGGAACCTTGGAATGATTCCATGGGAGGTAAAAAGACCAGAACATTGTTGAGGAGGATTTGGGAATGAAATGAATGAGTTAATGTCTTTGTATTTATAGGAGAAGTGAGCGAAAAAATCACTAATTTCCAAGGGACACCTCATCGTTGGTATTGGAAAAACCCTGGGATTTACCATGGTATTTTCACATGGTATTGGAATCTTGGGAAACCTCATAGCTTATATTACTATTCATAAGTCTAGCATAATGATTACATGATTATTATATCCTGAATGTTTCCATTAAATAGTTGAAACTCCAAACTGTAATTTCACTATTCACCGAAAATTCAACTATTTCAAAAAAATCCCAAAATTTTACCTTAATCTATATCTATGCTCTGAATTCAAAAATAAACTCCATTTTATGAAAATAATTTTCTAATTATACGATATTCAATTTTAATGTAAAAACACTATTCACTGAAAAATCAACTATTTCAGAAAAATCCCTAAAATTCTCCTTAACCTAATATAGATGCTCTGAATTCCAAAATGAACTCCATTTTATGAAAATAATTTTCTAATTATTTTAAAAACTATATTCAGATGAAAGAAAACTAATACATAACTAATAATATCTAGAATAGTTATTTACTTATTTTATTGAATCACATTACCTAATAAAGGTGCCTAAATTATAATAATACTTTCTTAAGTGAGGTTACAAATACATTGGGTCACATTATCTATCATAAGAAAAATTACTATTCAAAAGTTATTATTCACCACAAATTATGTTGATCTTATTAGACTATAAATTTCTTACTGAACAGAACTGGTGAAGACCATTTTTTTAAAATATTTACACATTATTAATTATATATGGTTTATATAAATATTTAAAAATATCCCTTTTTCCCAAAACTCATCAATAATATACATCATATATTTATCCGGACATTTGAAATTCACAAACGTCACCATAATATAAAAAAATTATTTATTTCAAAGGATTACACAATGAAGCTTAGGTGTCGTTTTTATAGCCCCTTATAACACCAGCATAGGACCTAAGTGTATGGTGTTCTAAGGTGATATAATCTTGGGGCGGCTCAGCCAACATTGCCCGAGTGGTGACCTCTATCAGCTTGAAATTCTCTTGTAGGTGATTTCATGCAAGCTTCAAATGATGAAGTTCGGCTTGGGCTTGGTCCAGAGTAATGCCCAGCAGTGCTACCACCTTCTCAAGTTCCGTTCGATGGGCTTAGAATGGCCAGAGTCTACTGTATGAGGCCATCAAATCTTCTTTCGGTATTAATTAACCCATAACACTTGTATTTACAAAAAAATGTAATGTTAAGAGGTTAGCTTCCAACGGTCATATTAAGCAACGGTCATATAACAGTCGAAACCCCATGGTCTCATTTAATTATACTCACATCATTAATTAAAGAATATATATTTTTTTGATTATGAAATAAAATAACACACAAAATTTAGGAAACAAATATTAATAAAAATTTCGGGTCGTTACAATAGTGATTCCCCCTTCTTGGCAATACCCTATTATAGGTAGCCCTCTAGGATAGTATGTAATGATTTATGTGTCCCTCAGGTGGTGTTCCTTGTTTTTTCTCTACCTAATGCTTCTCAACATAGCTACACTAATAGATATAGCTTCGGTGAATATCTATGTTAATGTAGACCCCTAGAGTGACCACTCCTCCACCCCGTCGTATCCTGGAATTACTAATGCCTTCCCTTCTCTAATTGTGGGTGTGAATCATTTACATAGGTCAAAGGGGTGAGAAGTGAGCCCCCTCTATCTGAGATATAGGATGTTAATATTCCAAACCCCATCATCCTTAGAACATGACATTAAACTGTATCCTCACCCCCATGAAATACACATGGGGTGCCCCTCATAGTTTATTTTCTTTTCCCACTCGTCTCCATGAGAGTGAGATCTCCTTCTCCATCCTAGAAGGGAATAATATCCTCCTCTAGTGAAATGAGATCCACCTCAAACATTCATCATGGAGTATTCCCAAATCTCTATATCTCTAGGACATCTCAGTATGTAATACCCACATCACATATCATGGTCGCACCTTTTGCGACACGATTGTTTGGTCTACTACTACCCATTGTTTCTCCCACCGAGTATAACTCATGAGGGATTGGATATTTACACTGACCTTAAATCCATACGGGCCTCCTTAGCATGAAGAATAATTCCCATCATGCTGAACTACATGGGGTTTGATCCCTGTTTTTTATACAGGGTACATAGGACGCTTCCTCAAGGCTCAATCCAAACAAAAGGTAAACTTCAGTTCCCCCTCTTGTGGGTGAACTTCCTTGATCTACTCTTGATGGTGTCTAAACTAGCCGTCACATCGGCTGTTAACCATTTGTAATCCCCATACTGCAAGAACAATGTAGACTTGGATCTCTATATCCTAAATATATATTTTTGGAATCCTCCCCAAGGCTCAAGCCGGACACCATCATCTTCATGTATGTTCACCCTCATCCTTACCATGTGATGTTAAAAATAATGGAAAACCATAGATTCATATAAATTGATACATGTGCTCTAAACAAGGTATGTAGGAAACCACTCAAAGGTAAAATCCCATCATCCATTCCCATCCTAGTCTTTCCCTTGAGTCGTTATATCTTAGTAGGATCATGCACCAACATAGATGTCATAATTCCTTCGAGTCCCCATCCTTGTTCTCCATTCTCATGAGTCACCTCCTTAGGAATCTCATCAACACATCCCAAACTATATGGGATTTGATTCCTTTCCACTATTATGTGTAGGATGATTCCATTAAATTCTTGTCCATAATTATCCACACTCCCTCCATTCCATCATTACTTCCTCCATCTCCATTCTAATTCCTACCCAAGCCTCCACATCTCATCGATATCATGACATTTAAATCAAATATGCTTCTATCAGTACCCAGGAAGCTAACCATTAATATGTAAAACATAATACATGATCATCCAACCAAGAGTTCTCCTCTTGTAATAGAAAGCTAGCAATGTATAACCACCAAATCACACTTTTTAAGTAAGTGAGATTTTATCCTCATCTTCTACACATGGGACATAGGAAGCTTCCCTGAGGTTTAGTCTCATATAATGGTAAACCTTGGTGTCCCCCTATATGGGGTACACCTCCCTAATACTCCCTAATTGGTGTTTAGATCATTATTCATGGTGTGAAATTTTTCTTTTTTGAAACACACCATTCTATGTTATTCTCATGTAAGCTATTTTGATTTATCCATCTGGTAAACCTCCCAAGTGCTCCATAATTTGGAAATTATCATATAATAAACCTTCATAAGTGTTCCAATCAACTCAATACATATCAAGTATATGTTAAAATCATGGAATACACTATTTTAAACAATGTGTGTCAATTAAAACCTTATAAGAAATTCCACTAGCATAAGATACCATGTTATTGATGGGGGAAGCCTTAGGGTTCTATGCCCTTGAAAATCCCTCTAATGAGGAATAATAAAAGTGATACAATGCTTTAGCATCCAGACATTCCCAATAATTCCCAGCATGACTACACCATAAAACAAAGTTTTCTACCCTTACTTGAGCCTTTTGAATTTCAGGAAATAAGTACTGTAATTAATAGGCATCCACAAAGTGGTGGAATCAGGAACGAGTATCAAGAACAACATCTTCATTTATAAGGGAGACCTGTACTAGGAAAAAAATTAGGAGGATAAATACATTTATGGAGGAACCAATAACCCATCATCCCATTTCATTCATGTATGGGACATCTTTGAATAAATGATGACTGTCTCCAACCATTGGAATGTTTAAATGTGGAGAAATAGTGCTGCCCAACCATTCAGGAGAACAGAAACGTGGGCGCACACTGATGGGAAGTGTCAAAAAAAGATATATAAAACATAATAATTCTAATTTAGTTATATTTTTATTATATATAAATATAATTTAAGCATAATTATTTCATTACGACGAGAAAGTGGAAACAACGTTCATGCGTATGTGTGACCAACCATCTCCATGAAAGGTGTATTTTATTTCTGATCAAAACATTTTTTGTATAACACTAAATACATATACATGGTGTATTTAATATATTTAAATTATGGTTTATGTAATGGATAAGATGATATCATGATCTATGTAATAGAAAAAAATTAACAAGTCAAAACGTACTCGAAAAACAAGGAAAATCACAGGCAAAATCATGAATATAAAAATAGGCAATTTTGAACTGAGTGATAATATCTTAATAAATGATCACATATGATGTAATAAATATTAACATGGTAATTTAATAAGTTCATAAAAATTATAACACAATTATATAGGATGTTAAATAACTTTCAACTAGAAGGGAGCATGAGGTATGAGACACCATCTCAATTTTATTTCATTGAGGAATATTATAAGGTTATGCACTTAATTTGTTTTATATGGTCTATATGCTTTCTCTTTATAATAAATATCAATAATTTTTCAAATTAAATGTTATTTTAAGTTTCAATTTTACTTATTTCATCCATTTGTATATGAAATAAAGTCTCAATGTGGAAAATAATATTATAACTCAATTATATTAATTGGGTTATATTACTTCCTCGTTGTCATTAATATCATAAGATTAAATGTGTAATTAATTTTTAATATATCATGTTATGTTTACATTTTTTATATGGATCTATATTTTATACACATAATAACTTTTATTTTTTGAATCTAATTTTTGTTTTATGATCTTTTTAAGGGTTTATTTCATAACCTTATTACAATTGATATTGATTACTCATGTATTTCAGTCGATAGAAATTACATGAGCATTTCCTAATAATGTATTTGGTTTTATTCCCCTATGTTTATTCTTGATCAGTTCTCATCGTATAGCTAAATATCATACTCTTTGGAACATAATATTATTAACAAGATGTTTTAATAATATCTGACATCATTTTTCTCATTGGTCATAATTTATTTTCTTAAAAAAACAATGTATTCAGAAATTGTTTTCAAAATTGTTTTATTCATCCATTATAAAATGTTTTTTTAAAAATAATTATTTACCCATTTTTGTTATTTTATATTTTTTTTAATGGAATCTTCTTTCACAATCTGAACAATGCACTTTTATAACCTTTTTTTACAATGAAAATAGAATGTCTTTTACCTTATAAAAAATTACATCTCATCATTTCTTGGAGGATTCTGTTGAAAATTTTCAAATATATTCAAAATGTATTGTTTATTACATTTATTTTTAAAGAAATCTATTTAAAAAATCATAATGAAATGAATATTTTCCTTTACATTTTTTTAAATATCATTTTCATTTGATCAATGAAAACAAATATTATTCTTACTCTAGTGGGTATACATTGTGTTGATATCATCCTTATTTTTCCTTGTTATATATTATGATTTTTACCACAAATAATATTGATGTTCACATCCTTAGATCATTTTTATAGAGATTATCTACCCCCATGATTTATTCTCTTTTCTATGATCATACAACAATAAATCTCCCCAAAATATTTATTTAATTTATAATTGATATAATTATTCCGTAAACCAAATACCATTTTCATAGAAATATTTTAAATTGAATGTTATTTGATAAACTGGGGAAATATTGATAATCGTGCGTCCTTTAATCAATTTAGTTATTTGAAACAAAATATTTTTTATGTATTAAATCGATTATTAAATATATAGGGAATACATTAGAAATGAAAGACATGGGTAAGGGGACAAGTTACTACAATCCACACATAATACATAGGTAGTCTCATGGGATTATTCATTTGGATATCTTTAGCGAATGGGTTTCCACTTAGTATTTTTTAAACCATCTAGAGGATATATCTTGATGGTAAAAGTATCTTTTTTCTGATAAACAACAAAAATGAGAATTATGTAATTCATTAATTCATTATAGTTTATTATTATTCTTGATATTTTCAAAATGAAAATTCCTATATATTCATTTCTTTGTTATTATATTGATTAAAATTATGGGTTTTCAGTTATTCACCTTTCCATATTTATTGTGCCTTACCCAATTTTGATAGTCTTAATATGGATTAAATAGAATGTGTTTTTTGTTATTCACTTGTCCAAATTATATAAACAGATACTTATATGTGTATTTATTACATAGTGTTTTTTTTTCAATTATTTAACATTTATTATGGATTATGCTCATTGATTAATTATTTTTTCTCATGTATTTTTCCCTTACTAAGCATTTGATCTCATCCATATTTTTCTGTAGTAATCCATGAGGTATTATATGACTATTATGAACGGACTCTCCAGATTGGGTAAAAAAACATCAACAAAAATTATGTTGTAATTTGTGTATAAAATATAATATGTTAATCATGTATGTATCTAGTTTAACATTACTACTAAAATGATCAGACCTTTCGGATGTGATTCTTTGTATCTTATGCTAATCTACTGGTAGTAGGCATTGGTTCTTGGTTTTTATAATCGGGGTCATTTCATAAAATTAATATGTAAATAATTAAAATATTAATAATAAGAATAATAAAATAAATTTTTTGGAATTATGTACACCACATAAAATAATCATGTTTTTAATATGACATTTGATCGAGAGAAAGTAAAAGTCACTCGGAAATCCCTCACTGTAGGTGTTGACTTCCTTCATTCACATTCAATCCTTGGGTATAATAAATATAATTATATTATATATATAAATATAATTATTATAGAACAATAATCAGATATTTAATACCATATATGGTTTTATTATGACCTTTTATTATCTTTTTATTAAAAATTTCATTTTAAAGTAATGTTTCATGTAATTACCGCTTTGTTTTTCAAATTTGTTTTGACATGTTATATTTTACCCTTATACATTGATCACTATTTTCTAATATATAGAATTTAAACACTGATATAAATATAAAATTTATACTATATATATGTAATTATTGTAATCCATAAAATTTAGTGATAGAAATTGAAGTACGTTATTCCTGGACATTGTAGATCATACATACATATTAGCATTGTTTCCATTTTATTATCTTGTTTAAAGAAATAATGGAATCTTATATATATATATGTATTTTCAATAAATTATACTTTTTCTATTATATATGTTATATATGTTTATTAAACTAATCCTAAATACATTCCACGTAAATCATGAGTGAATCACATCGCTTCATGAGGTGATAGTCTATCTTGCACATAGATGTTGATATCATATTCCAAAAAATTGAAAACATGAATGTATGTATGATATTTCCATTATAATATCATAATAATATCATAAATATCAGAAATATCATATTTAAATTATAAATATATCATTATTCCCTTCCAAAAATGGTGGTAATAAAAAAATGAACGACATAAATTTGTAATGCAATAGGCTATGTGCACTTGAATGATGATATCATAACACATTTGATGGAAGAGTGTGAGGTTGTATCTCATAACCATAATATAAAAAACAATTTTGTATACAGGACACTATTCTAACTATATATGCATATAATAAAATTTATTGAAGAAGACATAAAAGGAAATAATATAAATATGTGCATTTAAGAAAATTACATCTTATTTTGGAATTCTTATAATGTTTATAATAAAGTCTTTAATGGGTGGATTTTGGACCCAAATAAGGCTTCTATAATGAAGGTAATGATGTTGGGATTTTTTTCTTTCATAGTTTTGACATTTCATATAGATTGACTGGTGTGATGATGGGGGGAGAATGAGTATCCTTTTATTGTTGAGAAGTGTCGTTGTTCTCAGTAACTAAATTTATTCACCATTAGATCTCTCTATTACCTCACGTGCCTAAAAAATAAATCAATAATTGAGGTTACGATACAATTTGTTATTACACACATCCTCCACAATGTATATGCATATATTTTATCAATTTATTTATTAGTATTTAGGTAAACTCAATTTTATCATTATTTTTTAACTAAGGTAACATTTATGTTTTTATTTACTTAGGTAATTTATAATTTAGGAATATAAGTAAATTTTTGTTGATGGTACAATTTATTATTATAATTTTAAATATTAAATATATTTCATTAAATAAATATTCTCTCTCTGTGTAAATTTTATTAATAAAAACACTTGTAATGTGAAAATCCTTATATTAAATTTAATTGTAGCTATAAATTATAATTTCATTGATTAATAATTATTTTCTAAAATTATGTTTACTATACTGAAAAATATAAAAGTTTCTGATTCCATATACGAACATAATATTTCCATGTTCCACTCAATGAATTTGAATAATTTAATTTTAAATTAATCACAAACACGTGATGAGAAATCGAGTTTTTAATTCAATATTTGTTAAAAGTTTACAAAGTTTTTATATCCAATATCTAGATGAAATTGATTAAAATAATCTACATTGTATTAATATATTTTATAAACTATTTATATCTTAAAACAATGTTATAATATATCATATCTTTGTAAATAATTTTTGTGAAAATACATTATTCAATAAATATTCAGTATTTTAAATTATTCATCAAAATATGTTTTTTAGAAAAAACCCCAATAACCACCCTAAGATAATTTTGATATTTTTATTCCATTTTTATTTCTCAAATTAATTTTCTAAAAGTGTAAAAATTTTGTTTTAAAATCAGTGTGCCTTTAAAAGGAGGGAAAATAACTTTTAGAAAATATGATTTTCAAGAATAAAATTTTAATTATTTTTATTAGTTTTGTTGGAAACATAAATAATGAATTCAAAACATTTGAATGAATATGTAATATAATAATTTCCTTAAAATAATAATCTAAGAATGATTTATTTAATTTATAAATCCAAAACACATTTAGGTGCTTAAAGTTAGTTATTTAGTAAATGATTTCCTTTAGATGCAATGATTTTTTATTTTCATTTGTAATTAATTGGTTATTAAATAAGTATTTTTTACAAATGTATACCATATTTTTATAATTTATTCAATCCTATTGATTACCTCAATTGAAATGGCTAGGTGATGACTATCATATTAAAAATAATATTTTAATATTATGAAATTTTATTATCTTAGGGTTTCATGAAGCACAATCTAAACTCAGTGTTTAATGTAATAAATAAAAAAAATTGTGTTTAAAACAATACCAACATATTATATCATGTTTCATAATCAAAACATGGAATTTTATATATAAAATAAATTACTTACTGTAGTGTGGAAGAAATAATCCAAATAATTTTAACTTATTAGAAAATAATAATTTATAAAACCTCAGGGTGTTACATTCTACCCTCTATAAAATTAATTTCTCCCAAGAAATTAGGTTGGCCCATCATAGGTTTAAAAATTGAAATTTAATTTCATGGAAAACAATGTATTAAAAGGTTAATACAACAAAATCTTGAAAAAATTAAAGATATGTGCGAAGGAAATATTTATTATTAGATATTATGTTTCTAAATCGGAGAACATTAGTGGGAAATGAAATCATGGACTTTAAAGAGAAAATAAACACCCAAATATGGATGTAGAGTAATAGATAATATTAACAGGAGAAATTTAACAATAAAAAATACCTAAGCCAGAGATTCTTGAAATAGGTCATTAAAATAATAAAAAATGAGGATAATATGATAGTATGTTTTTTAAGGTCTTTCTCTTATTTTTTATGAATTTTTAGGATAGGATATTCTTACTTAATTTTGTTCAACTTCATATGCGTAGTATCACCCTTGTGTTGTGCCTTTATCATCTTCCACATCAATTAATACTATAATAATATTAGTGAATTTATTATTCCTGAAGAAATAATGGATCATTATGTGAAAAAATCGAATAGTAAGTCATTTAATCTATCTTTAGATAACATCAAGACAAAATGGTTATCCTAGGTTATCGAAATGAATAAATCATCAAATGATGAAGAAATAAATCAATCTCTAAAACCACATTCAATGTTAAGCATAACCCATTTCATGAATCATTAAACTTTTGACAATTATGAAATACAAAAAACCAAATCCTTATAGAGAAGGTCACTAATTTTCTCATAATCATTATAAAATTGATCCCCCATATACCATAATGTTGATACTGATTGAAACATACACAACATGTGAATTTCTTTATCATGTATTCTTTTGAAACATGGTAATAACAAGAATTACCATAAATCATTTTTGAAAAATTATTTTCTTCCCCATTCCTTATATAAAAAATATATTATAGGATATATTCCTTTAATAAAAAAAATTATTTAAACACCATCCATGATAGCATAAAACACTTTTTCAACAAGGCATTAATTAGATACAAGGTAATATGTACTATCTAGTTTACATTATTTATATCTAACATCTCTTTATCAAAAAATAATTATCTCAAAATCCATAAAATATTAAGGGTTTTATTCAGTTAATCAATATATCACTTTTCCATTCCATCATTACCATTTGACATGTTTTTAAAATCCATAATTATTAAAATACTTAAATAGTACTTACATATTTAATAATTAATAAATTAAAAGACATAAAATTTTGAATATTTCCACCCCATTATTATTCCATTAACTAGCCTTTATCATATTATTCCTTAATTCCTCCAACCTTTCATATGTCATTTTTATGCTCTTCATCATCAGAAATATGGAAATTACCTAAAAAAATTGATTATTTTCTTCGTGATCATTCCTATCAGGTCATAAAATTTCATAATTCCCATTAATTCGACACCTGAGACATTCAACTATTTAAATTTCTATAGGGATATCAATATTTCAATCCTTTTTATTTAATAAACTATTTATTTTTATTCAAAAATTACTGAATATGTGTCCTTATTCCCCGCCCATAATACATATTCTTCTTCCATTGAGACATTCATTTGTGTGCTTTTTTCCACATTCTTGACATATAAGAAAGTGAATCTTTATTTCTCTATGGTCTCCACCACATGAGTTATCAGCGAACTATATCCTTCACTTTTTTTGGTGAGTTTGAGAGTTGGATAAAATATAAGTTGTTAATCATGTTTTGTGGTGACTAATTTGGAATATAAAAATATACTTTTTCTAGTCATCATTGAATTTTGTTTCTTATCAAAAACTTTCTCATCGCCTCAAATGTTAACCCAGTATCTTCTGGTTCCCACCATTGACTAAAATATTAAATCATGTGGAAATTAACAAAAATCATTAGGGGAAATTGAATAAATAGGATAACACCTTTTAGTATATATAAATCATGAAATGATATATAATATATGAATCCATAGATTTATCCAAGGATATTCGTAGAAATACTCTATTTAAATCATTAATGATGTTTTGTAAGGAGTTTATGAATCTCCAAAACATATTCCACGATAGTTTCTCCCATGTTTTGAAACAAGGTTCATTGTCATCCACCATTTTCGGATCAAGTCTAGCTCAATACGATATTTTAGGGTTGTTAACCCTACAAACATCTATACAAGAGAATCATTCAGTTGTAGTGTCTAGAAAATGAATCCACTTTGTCTATCCTTTTCCAAAATTCCATGGCATCTCACTAAACATTAAATCATTCCAAAAATTATCATTATATCCATCCCTAGACAAATCCTTAAAATATCCCAAGGGATATGACTAATTTTTTATCATCCGATTTTCCAATGGATGAATTAGACATACCTTTGATACCAACAACAGTGACCCTATATTACCATTCATGGATATTACATATTTGTATATGAATATTTAATTAAATAAATAGACACATGATTGAGGTCCATAATACATTACTTAATTTTTAAACATGGATACATAATCTTCTAACATAATGAAATATCATTGTTTTATCCCATAATGAAATTGTATTTTTGAATTCCTACATAAAACCCTCATCACAACATCATGAAATTAAACATTAGAATGGGTCATCCTAGAGGCTATGTAAGGTTAAATTATGGAGACACATAATAATAACATGAACATAAGGGTTTGATAACATGGGAAAAAAGTTTTGAAAACCATTTCCTATATATAAAATATCATAGTTATGAGTCATCAGATAAATATTTGTAGTTAATAATACAAAAATCATAATCAATACAAGAACAAAATCCATTACCGTATAACATTGGAATAATACATGGAATTTTTGGCATATATATAAGTATATTAAAACATATTTCAAGGATACCCACAAAGATGTTCATATATTTTGGGATTTAAATATCCACATTTGTACGTACTTTGGACTTTGGATGGAAACCCATGTACCATCTTTTAGGTATTCTCTTTAGGATTGAACTAATGTATTTTCAGAATGGATTTATGCAAAAAATAAGGATTCCAGGATGAAAGGGGGAAATTGGGATGTGATTTATGTAGGGTATGGTCGATCCAAATGGCCTCATAGGTATTAATAAGGGGGGAGAGTGAGTACCATTTTATAATTGTGGAGGCATGACATTCCTATTAATACGCAAAAGTATTCACTATTGATAGATATCCCTAACCTCATGTTCCACATAAATTTAAGAATAATGTAGGTTTCAGATTACATGGTAGATACAAAAATCCATCAATCAAAATAAAAACATTTTTATCTTGTTATTTTTTATTCTTTAAGTTTACTCAATTTTATCATTATAGTTTTTACCAAGGTGAATTCTATATTATATTTACATAAGAAATTTAACCCTTATGAATATAATATAATTTATATTTATTAGATAATTTAGACCAACTAAATCTAAATATGAAATAAAATTCATTAAATAAAGAACATATATGTGTGTAAATTTAATTTTAATACAAACACTTGTAATGTGTAAAACCCTATTTTAACCTTATTCACAGTAATTAATTATTAATGTTTTAAATTATCAATATGGAAAATTTTAAACCATATTATATAATATAAATTATTTTGATTATCAGTATGGAATACATTTTTACATATTCTACTCAAAAATTGGAATAATTGAATTTAAGATTAATCTTGAAAATATGATAACTAAGTATGTTTTTGATGTGAAAATGTTCAAACATTTACAATGTTTTTATATATAATTTCATATTGGAATTTATTTAAATGAAAAAAATGTGTTAATAAATTTACAATTGATCTACTTAAAACATAAAACCAATTTAATATATAATTTAAATTTCAAACTAATTTTTTTGAAAGGGCTGTTTTAAAATAAAATTCAGTATTATTCACTGTTCATCAAAAAATGAAGCTTTTCTAAAAAAACCCAAAAATTAACTCTATGATAAAAAAGATATTACTTTTTCAAAAATTATTTTATTATTATCAAATTACATTTTCTAAAATTTGTGAAATTATAATTCCAAATACGTGTAAAATAAAAAGGAAACAAAAAACTTTTATGAAAATAAATACGATTTTTTGCATAAAATTAGATTTATTTTTATTTATGGTCTAGAAAAGACATAATATGAATTAAAAATAGATGAAAAAATTATATATAAATATATATATTAAAATAATGCACCAAAATAGATTCGTTTAATTTATTGAGGTAAAACCCATTTTTGTGTATAAAATTAGTTTTTATTAAATGATTTACTTTCAATTCAAGGTGTTTTTATTTTAAATTATTATTAATTTTTGATAAAATAATTCATTTTATATAAATTATTAAACCATATTTTCCTAATTTATTTAATCCTATTCATAACTACCATTACAGTTACTAGGTGACAACTACCATATTAAATTTTCAATGATTTTTTAACTCATGATTGTATGTCACACAATCTTTCCTCAATGTTGTGTGCAACGAAAGATAAATACAATATAATGTGCATGAAAATAAAAACATAGTGATCAATTTATTAAAATATTAAAATAGTTTTTCATATAAACCATGCATAACTTGTTGTAGCGTGAAACACAATCCATCAATGAATTTTAATTTATTTGAAAAAATTCAAAATAATCTCATGGAGTTTTAATTATAAAAAATAATTCAATCCCTGAAAACATTAAAAGGTGATAGATAATGTAAATTAAAATTTCAATCAACATTATTAAAATATGCAATATCACAAGGTAAATTATATCTTTATTACATTCCATAAGAAAAATATATGTAGGGTAGATATTTCATTGTATATATTATCACTGTTTGATGGGGTAAACCTATGAGATAATGGATATTTTTATTTAGTCTCTACCTTATTAGGCCCAAATAAATAGATATATGTAAGCTTGATATATAGGTATGAATACCATCACCGAAATCCAATGTTATTCTATTTGGGTCTAAAATATGGTTTTCTCTAATACGTGTTCACTTATTTGGGTGTAATAAGGAATATTATGGTATGATTTTTACCATCACTATAAACTTGAGTTATTACACATGGATATGTTAAGTGAGTGAATGAACATAATGAAAATACAAAAAATAAGGATTTCAAATTAGGATTCAAAATTTCAAGAGGGATTGAGCATCCTGAATCTATACCCTCGTTCATTTTTATGGGTGATCTAGAAAAATATATAAGTGGAATAGAATAGAGCTATGAATTTATACATTTTAAAATGAACTAGATAGAATTCCATGAATTTTTATAGGGTCATATGGTGGAAACCAAAATAATTCTTTCAATGTCATTACC
This sequence comes from Viscum album, assembly GCA_963277665.1. Classification (NCBI taxonomy): domain Eukaryota; kingdom Viridiplantae; phylum Streptophyta; class Magnoliopsida; order Santalales; family Viscaceae; genus Viscum; species Viscum album. Next base: position 1,081,901,664 of record OY728136.1, on the reverse strand, counting down.
GCCAACTATTTCTTATTCCTTGGATAAGGAACGTGTAGTAGGTAAGAACTTTTCATTTCGTAGGAATTCCTTTGTGGGTATTCAACCTAAATTTTTTGGTTCTTTTTCTGTATTCGAATACTAAATAATTATGGGATCATATGAGTTTCCTACAGTGTGGGAGGAGTGTAAATATTTTTCCAGGATACCCTTTGTGAGAATTATTCATGGTGAGTACTATGTATATTCTCTTGGGAATATTATGATTTTGAAGGAAAAATTTGTAGTTAGTTTTGTGGTCGAAGTAATCTACATAAAAGTCGAGGTATCCTACAATGTAGTAGACATAAGAAAACCCTAAAATTAATGAGTTCCTCACTCTATAAAGATAAGAAATCTTGGTTATTAGTTCACATAGTTTATGGTCGTAATGATTTAACCATCAGTTGTTGTGCCATGAGGTCAAACTACTATAACAAAAATATGATGGGTGTGGTTATTTGTGTGATATGGGGAAAGGTTGACACAAACTAAAGGACTAAGATACACCATTAGTAAAAAAATACTAGAAAATATAGATTTAGATTAATGTTACAATGATAAGATCATTAAATCATGTAGATATGTTTCACACATAATGGGCAAAAAATTGTTCAATAAAAAGATGTCATATTCCTTCATTGAAAATGGGTAAAATGCAAGATTGTGTGACATAAGTGGTGTCTGAATACACTTGAATAATTAAATTATGGAATCTGTAAATCATAACATAAAATATTTTAAGAACGAACTAATGATTTAGAATAGGCTTGTATTGGATGAAAATTCATCACAATTGAATGATGGGTTTAACTATGATCCGGTTAGGGTGTACATGGATTAGTATACTATTTATTTATGATTAAAAATATATCTATCATTTCAGTTTAACACCAAAAAATTATATTTAAAATTTATTATTAAATAAATACTACATAAAATATCTCATTTTACATTTAATACTATATGAAAATAATCCATAATATAATTATAATACATCCATTATAACCAAATAGTTGATTTTTCTATTAACAATAGTAGTAATAATATTACAAAATCAATAAATAAATTAGAATCTATGAAAATATGTAGAATAATTCTTCCTTATAAAGATAATTTTTTCTAATCATTGATGTGTTGTATCTTTACTAAGGTTTTCCCTAGACAATGTAGAACCAAAGATCCAACAATTATGTCCTCAAAAAAATAATATCTGACAAAAGTTTAATCTCATTAAAATATACCTAAGATATATACTAGATAATCCACCACAAAAATATCCCAATAGATATTATCTCAGTCTTTTTTCTTATGTGAATACCTAGATGGTTTATGTTAAAAAAAATTTAGAATTACATAAACATTTATTTATTAATGTATGATAATTTATATGACATGTATTTTATAAATTTAAAATTTACATAAAATTTACTAAATTTTAAATGTTTTATTTAATAAAAATATGTTGAATAACTTGAATTCATACTAATAAATTAATCAAAACTAATGTATAATGAATAATATTATTTAAGATCTATATCTTAAGAAATATATTTTTCTATATGTTATGTATTTTTTTATTATGAATCTAAATATATTAAACATAATTATTTTATTTTATAGTAAATTTTTCATAAAAACGTTTAACAACTCATTAAAAACTACTTAAAATTAGGAAATAAGATTAAGAATAGTGAATGATTTTTAAATATAACCTTTCTATAAAAATCATTTATTTACCATTTTAATTATTTTTGTCATTAAATTTAGATTTTTAACAGATGTAGAATTATTATAATAAAAATATTTACATTTTGGATTCATCATGATAATAATATATTCTTATTATTATTTTGGATTTTTCAAAACACATTTCTTTTATGATGATAAGTAAATAATAATATTTTACAAATACAAAGACTTTTAGGAAATCATTAATTATTAGGAATAAGTTCAAAATTATGAAACATTTTCCTAGAGAAAAAAATATTTTATATATAAATGTATATATTTAAAAATATTATGTTTGATTTACAAGCCTATATTTTTCTTTTTAGAACTTTTGTTTTTATTTTCACTAAAACTATTTTTATTAAATTATAAAATTATTATTTTAGCAATATCATTTATCCAATTTTCAAAATTATAACTAATAAAATGAATTTCATATTACGATTTAATGTTCCAATTTTTTTTCAAATTGACTATTTTATTTTTGGGCCTTAAAAATAAATGTCTTAGGTGAAACTTTTATATCATGGTATAATTATAAATGGTAAAAGCATAAAATAAAAGTGTGAAATCCTTAAAAAATTTTAAAAATTTCTCTCCAAATGTGTGATTAATGTATTTTACCACCATACTAAATCAAATTATCCATTATTTTCCACTCATTTTCCAGGTTGATTATGGTATCATTTTTATATTAAGAAGATATAGTTACAAAAATATCAATCCCTTTACATATAAATGGTGTATTCCCCCACCCATTCAATGTTACCCAATAAATTATAATTATACCCTATAATAATCCCCATTTACATCCCAAATACATCTCTACCAAGTTAATGATATTCTATCTCCATGATATTTCACAAATCCAATCTAAATTAAGAAGTTTCCAATGAAGAAATCAAATTCTTCTACAAAATATTGTCTTCACTATAACCATTCATTTATTAATTATTCCTATACCACTTATTAAATATATTTTAAAAATAATTATATAATGAAATAAATATTATTTGTATAAAAAAATTTCTATTTTTCTTTAATAACAATTATATACCTTTCAATTTCCTTATAAAAACCAAAAATGCCATTCAGATTACGTGCAAACTCCAGCCTCCATGAAAAATATGTTTCATTTTTTATCACTTCCTTACAAGTATGATTAAAAAGTGGTATTTAATTATTAAATTTTATATTTATGATATTACATATACCTTTAAGATATAAATCAATCTCTATAATAATTAAATTTTTTAGAAGAAGAAAACATCATCCATGTTTATATGGAAACTACCGCATTTGTGGAATGATGTATTTGATTTTTCATAACAATAGTAATAAGATTATTATAATAACTTTTTTAAAGAATTTAAATTCATTTTTGGATAGAATTATGTTAATCTAATATGAATATTTTTATTTAAATCATTAGCATTCCAACATTTTTTCTTTTTAAATTAACTAAACATGTTCATCACCAACTTTTTCCTTACAAATCATCAATAAAATTAAAATGGTAAAAAATTTATTTAATTTATTCAAATAAATTCTCAGTATAGAAAATATAATTTTTTAATCAATGTATGGGAATAAACATCTACATTTAATGCATGTTCTAATCAATCAAAAATAGTAACTTCCCATGATGATAATAAACTATTTCTAAGTAATAAATTTATAATATATGATTATAATTAACGATTGTATAAGAAAATATATATTTATAGGGTTATGAAATTTTTTATAATATGGTTATGTTAATAATAAATTTACCTAATGTGCCTTCATTAATCTCAATAGAAAACTTATGTGTTTTTCATCGAATAAATTTCATTCTACTGTGTCTTATAAAATCATTATTCACTATGATCCTTTCAGTTTATCATATACCTTCATTTAGTAACTATAAATGATATTCAATATTTTATCAAAGTATAATTTTTCTCTACATTAGTTCCATCATTTTCATATGAATTTACTTATACATTTTAAAAATGATATTTTAATGAATAATTCTCATCCATGAAAATATGAATTTTGTATTCCATGACTAAATTGTTTCTTTTCACCACTGTTTTCCTTTATTATTTAGATATAAAAAATTATATAATTTCATGTGACCTTCATATCACCCTTTACAACTTTATAATGTGAATATTTGTTAAAAATTTCTACAATGGATGTTTCAATTGAATTATTTATTTTCAAAATATTTAAAATCTATTTCATTTCCCTATCATACATTTTACCATCCACTCCACATTTTATATGGATAATATTTATGAATTTTTAGGTATCCATTATTTATATATCTTTATAACCAATTTTTTAAAGATTCACCATTTTAATTCATAAAACATTATTATTTTTTATTGTGACTCATAACATCTTCTCGTTATAAAAAATTAATGAAATACTTCTTAACAACTCCTTAACTAATTTAATCCATTTTCATGTGTCCATATTTGATTCATTTGTTATATTATTTCCTTATTGATTAATGTTTTTAATACGCATTCTTTTAGTTATTAATTTTATTTGGAAATGTATTCCTTGGCTAATTCAGGTTTATCTATTATGTTTAATAAATAATAACTCCGAGGAGGATCTCATTATATTATAGGGAAGGATTTATTGATAATCTACCATGTTAAAACCCTATTATTAGCCCTTATTTATTTGATACATTAATCCAGTCAATCCAATCCCTCAATCAAATGTGTGGTTTAAACTAGTTATGAACAATGAATCATGCTTTAAGGTTTAGAAAAAAAATACAATAATCCTCCATGGGGAAAAAGGAACCCAAAACATGAAGAATGGATTTAGATAATAGAGAGGGTTCTCCACTTCTTGAAGACTCTATATCACTTCATGGTTGGACATTCTATTTATATACTTGAATGACCTATAAAAAATAGTGTTTTTTATCTTGTAAGGAAAATTACATGTGGACCTCACCTCTATCACATCTAAAAAAGAATTAAATCAGTAATTAGGTTCTATTAAATTATTTATAGTGATGGATCAACTGTTTTGTCATCTTGGATAATTCAGACGATTCAATGAGGGAGTTTACTACTCTTTTTTCTCAGTTAGTTCATCTATCTACAAAACATATAATTAATGACTATCTCTAGTGTATATGGATTGTGATGTTTTTTAATCATGAGATTAAATATATTTTCTATCTCATTTTCATGCATACCTATGCTGAGGTAGTGGATAAAGTGTTCATGGATGAGATCAACTTAACTAGGAAGATGGGTCTTATAGAATATTTTATCACAAAATTAGGTTTTTGAGATGTGTCATTTGACTGAAAAAGAAGTTCAATAAAGGCTTTCATATTATTTCAAGATTACATATATGGAATTATTAAAGAAAACATCTTTTAGTTTGATTATACTATGAGAAACATATACATAATAATCATTATTTTGTAGTACTGCCCAAAAGTTTTATCATTATGGACTATCCTATGAGATTATAATTTTTGATGAATATTACCTCCAGCTAGTGGAACTCGATCCACAATTATTAACAGATTCAGGGTTTGTTCATAACTAAATAAATTTATTGTTAAACTTTTTTATATAGATGGGTAAACTGAGGTTATGATGTAAAAATATAGAGGTGTTATGAAAAAATAGCTTTACAATGTATAATATTCACTAGAAGACTCTTAAGTGGGGCTAGAAACTATGAGGGGAATGGTGTTTATTTTTTCTGTTATTTACTTGTATTTTTTAGATATTTGTGTATGTAATTCACTTGTATATTATTATATGATTGATTTTTTTTTACACTTTGATATTATTCCATGTATTATGGATGGCTCCAATCCATTTTAAATGAGGAAGGAATTGGTTTTTTGAATGTTCAGAGTGTGGGTTTATGATGGATTACTACAAGGTAGTACAAAATTCTATGTTATGTGATCTTTTTTACTTTTTGGTCAACATTAGAATTTATTTCATGTATTTCTTAAATATGATATCAAATTTTTCACTATTGGGTTCCATTTTTATCTTTTTATGGGGGTTCTCATGTATTTTAGGGTGAGTGGGATCCAAGATCCGGGAGAGTAAGGCTGGTTATTCCTGAGGTCTAAATCATCACATGCCAAATATTAGAGATGTTTCTTGATGCCATTGTATATAGTATTTGTGTACTTATTCATACTATAGTGAGTGAGTACCGTGAGGTATTTCGTAATGATTTTTAGTGTTATATACCTAGACATAGATTATGTTTACTATTGAATTAATCGAAGGGAAAAGTCATTTATCCATTACATCATATCATATTGAACTGGATGAGTTAAAATAATATATACTTTATCTTGAGGATCTTGAGGCCAAAGGACTTGTTTTTATAATAATTTCTGATTTGGATTCACCAATTCCATTTAATAAGGAGACAGATCAATTCCATTGAGATTATGTTCATTACCGAAAGCATAATCATGAAATTGATTAAAATAGTGTCATTTTCTATGTATTGATGACATTTTGGTTAAAAATATGGGATCGTGATGGTCTTAATTGATTGATATGTGATTAAGATAACATCAATTAAAATTTATATAGGAGGATGTTCATGAGATCAAATTTTAGAGTAAGTGTGGATGTTAATAGTTTTTTATGAAATTTGTTCATACTTACACTCTTCCTGCATTTTTTGTTTTTATTATAAATTCATCCATAATCATGTTGAATTGTTATTTTCATAGATGAAATTATCGTTACTTAAATGATAAATTAATAACATTGGGATTATCTAGATATGGTTATGGTGAGTCTGAAATAAAATCTCATATTAAGAATGATTTCTAAATTGTATTTTTGGATCAAGTAAGTGATTTTTATGTGTATTATTATATATTAGAGAGGCATCTCACTCGATACCAACATTCTTTAAGTGGTGATGTCTTACGGGAAAATTATTAATTCGTTTTATATTTGAATCATATTGGGATTTGATTCTTACTATAAAATGTTTTTTTGGAGTTTTTTAGTCTGCAGTCTACTATGTTAGAGTGGAAATATAAGGGGGTATTGTTTAAGTTGAATGATAATTATAAAATTTCAATTTTGAAAATTAATTTTAGGTGTACATTAGAACAAATTATGATTCTTATGGATCTAGATTCATGTTATGTATTTTTATACAATGCCCCAGGTATAGTAATATGCTATGTTCTGATAAAATGAACGATGGTGGTGGATTATTGATTTTTGTAACTACACACTCATGAGAATAATTAACCGACCAATGATTTTTATTTGGATATTTTGATTAAATATATCTATAAATAGCACCACTATCTCTTCAGAAATCAATTTAATATATATTCATAACATAGGAGCATAAAGTATATTGTCTCCCAGTGCGTTCTAAACCAATGATAGAGACACTACATGGAGTATCATCGTGTTTTTATTTTGTTATTTCATGCACACTAGGACAAGATAATGTTTTCATTGATTTGTTGATTATGAATTTACCAAATCAATCCATTAATTATTTAGTGGATTAATATTCTATGGTGTTGTTGATTATTGAGATGTTTTGGGATGTGAAAGAAGATGATGAATATGTGTCTATAGCTTATGTTGAAGATAATTCTTCATTTTACTGTAATATTTTTATTAGTCAAGAAATATACACTAAATGACAATATTGCAATAAAATACATTTTGGTTGGGAGACCTCAGGTAAAAATTCTCGGTCTCTCGATGGTGTATTCCATTTTTGAGGTATATTTTTCATTCCAATTACTCTTTGGTTGGATATGATGTATAATGTACCTTGGTCTACTCAGTCCATACACTTAAGCCATACTAAGTTGTATCATTATCTAATATGTCATCATTGATGGTTGAGGATGATGTGGTTATTTTTATACTTGATATTATGATACCTTACCTATAAGAAGATTAATGTTGGAAACCAGATTCCTTCCAGTTTGTTACATCCTTTTCCCATTCCATTATAAAAGATGAATTTGACATCCATAGACTTCATTTTTAATTTACAATGAACTAATAGTAAAAATTATTTTATTTTTGTGATAAATAATAACCTTATGAAATTAACTTATTTAATTCATAATATGTATAATTTGAATGGAGAAGAGATTATGACCATATATGTCTAATATATCATTGAACTCTAATGAGTTCCATCTGTTTTTATTTTTGAAAGAGGTCAATGTTATACATACCAATTTTGTAATGATTTAGAAGTGGAAGTGGGTACCCAATTGAAGTTAGATATCATATATCACCCTCATATTGATAGATATACCAATTTATACACTAAAATTATTGAGGATATTATTTTCGTAAGAATTAATCATGTCATTGGTTCATTATAAAATCAGTTTCCCATTTTATTTCATATACAAATAGTTATATGGAAGAAATTAATATTTAACCTATTGAATTTTTTACATCAATGTCCATGAATATATTGTTTTTATTGGTAATATTAGGGTGATTGATCTTTATTGAGACTAATCCTTTTTTCTAAAGATGATAAGAAAAGGTGAGGTTTATCTGAAAGTGGTTAGTGACATCCTAGATTCACTATAAAGCTTATGTGGACTATCACAATTTCTTATTGGTCTTAGGGATTGTTTTTCTTAATGTATAGATGAAAATAAGAAATTATATATTGGGAATGTGTGGTATGTTGGAACTATGTATTGTTGGCACTTCCAAGATCCTGAAAAATCTTTTAATGATGGGTTATCACTTTGACATTTCATGTTACATAACATTGATTAAATATTTGGTCAATATTTCATAGACGAATATGTATCATCTAGTCCCAACACATGTGATTGAAAAGGTATATATTCTTTTTTATCCTTAAAACTTAGTGGTAGATTTACATGTTTGAATTATTGATTTTCAAAATATGATACTATGTTAAAAAATGATTCCATTAGTGTATGATTTAAGGTACAACATATGATAAAACCTAGATATGTTAGACACTAAAGCTATAACAATAAATAATATCCTTATCACTTTAAAGGTCTATTATTACAAGTTATTTCTAGGGATTGGTAGTGTAATTGTGGTTAAAATAGTGAAACACTATAGGTCACATGTTTATTATATTTGAACCCTTAATATGGCTAAATTAAGAATCAAAAGTGTAGGGGTGAATGATATCATAAAAATTCCTTGGAACATCTTAGTGAAACATGTGAAAAACTAGACAATGATTTATTGATCCTAGAAACCTGCTATGAGACATACGATGGTACAAAACACAAGTAGATGTGTATGGTCTAATGAATAGATCATTGTGGTTCTTCCTGTGGACCATAACCATAATAGAACCTACCATTCTATTTTGGCCTTCATGGGTGGTCCAAAACGACCACGGTATTTACACCATTCCTTAAGGGATCACCATTACTGGTTTTCGGCTCTTGTTTTTGTGAAGGATATGATGCCATAGTGGGACACATGAAGCCATGGTGGACGTTGTTTAAAAAATTTAAATGGATTATTTGATTAATAATTATATATAATATTTTACCCCCTTATTAAATTAAAACGAGATCATCAATAGGGAATTTTTAATACAAATTATACTAGATATCCCCTTTACTAATCCTCTAATATCTACCTCTATCAATGGTATCCTATATGATCATTTATCGGAATTTTTTGGATTTTCTTACTCTTGAATCATAGTATTCTTTATTAGTTTTTGTTATTCTCTTTGAGTATTATGAGATTCCATCCACATTATTTATAAACATAAATTTTAATGGAGAATATATTTCCATTGTTGTATAGGTTGTTCTCTCAGTATTATGGTTTTTTCTAATAGATCTGAATTCTGTTATTTTTTCCCATTAGTTTAGAATATTAAAATGGTTTTTTCATATATATATATATATATATGAGGTCTATTTTGTGATATTTCATCTTAAGTGGAATGTAAAAAGGTTTTAATGGTGGTTTTCATCAAAATTATATTTATTTATTTTATGTTTTCAATGGAATACCTCAACTATGAGGTTTATTATAAAATGGGGTTTTAAATATGGGAGTAGTAATGCTTTTTAAATGTATTTTAAAATTATAGGATTGATTTATTAGAATGTATTGGGAAAACATGGCCCATTATGATCCTTGTTTTTATTAGGTTATAGATATAATAAAAAATTAGAAAGTGTTGAAAACTAAGGGTTGTGGTTTTGATACCAATAGATCGTGACTAAAATCAATATTATCAGGATTATCATTTTTGGGCTTAGTGTTCCATGTGGTTTCCTATTTACATATCCATATATGATATACACCATTCATGTTTTGTTTTTTTCATGATAGAAATGATCATGCTTTTATTAGTGAATTGTGTTTCATTGACATATGGGTTTTCTTCTACATACCTTTATTTTATCATTCCTTATTATTTTAATATTTTGAAGGATTTAATTATAAACTGTTTAAAAGGAAAATAAAGAAATTTTCATGGAAAAAAATGATTTTTTTGAAACATGGTTTTTAGGATAGATTTAATTATTTCAGGGTATCATACATTATATATATTAGTTGTGGTATAATAATATGATGTTTCCTCATTCCGTTAATATGCATTTAAGAATTTTATTAAATGATTTTACAAGATACAGGTAAATTGATGGATTCCCTGTATCTTGATTACTTATATTTATTGGATTCACATCCTAGTGGGTTGGGATGGTGGAAATAAATCATCACATAGAGAATTAAATTTATTCTTTGATCTATTTTTTCCATAACCCATACCCTTTGGGAATGTTCTGGAGTCCTTTTTTTGTCCATCATGGGTGATGTGTCAAGTTGACCCCAGTTAAATTTTCACACTGACACTATAGTTTTAGAAATAATCATTGTTTTATCATTATAATAGATTTAAGGGAAATTATCATGAATCTTTTTATATCTGTTTCTAGATAATGAACACGGATATATGTTTCATTCACTAGTTCAAAAATATAAATAATCACAAATATTTAAATTTATATCATTTTTTGATTATATAAACATAATTTTTTGGGCCATTGTTTCTTTAAAGAATCATTATTTAAAGGAATTACCATTTCTTTATAAAATAGTTTTTAAAATCTACAGACACTATGGCGAAGATATTTCTATTTTTAGATGATAATTTTAAATTATGTTTTAGGTTCACTACATTAATTTTCTATATCTTTGTAATAGTTTATACTTTTATTTCAATTTCTATATATAATTATAATTAATAAATATATGGGGAGCCATATTATTTTAATCTAAAATATTTTTTATATCATCCAATTATTCTTAATTACATAATAAATATAAGTAAAAAAATGGAGTTATGTTTTTTCATTATATCAAATTTAATTAGAAACTAAATTGATTTGAGTTATTTGGTTTTGAGTATGTTGTAAGGGTTTTTTCAAAATAAGGATATATACTTTGTTTTATTTTATTTTTTCCAATTTATAAATTTTAATAATTTTAGATGGTTGTAAAAAATTAGAATTTAAATTTGGTTTCGGAACATTCAAAATTGGATATATTATATGGAGGCTCTTTTTTAGTTTATGATGTGATAATAATTAAAAATATCTGACATAGTTGTTTATATAAATTATGATAGACAAGATTAATTTTTCTTCAATATCAGACTACAGGTAAAAGAAAACCATCATATTTTGTTTATAATTTAATTAGTTTTTTGTGTCTGTTCAAATTCATTATTTATCTTATGAAATGATATCACAGAAAAATCCACATCTGTTGAGTTAGGCTATAACTGTTATATTTAAAATTTTCTATTTATATTATTAATATTACAGGGTTCACTCCAAAATTAAATATATCTCATATATGATTACTACTCTTGAAATTGACTCATGTGAAAATAAAAATAACTCAAATGCATGAAATAATTTCTCCAATTCTATGGATAATGATTTGTATGTAGATGAAGTTTTATTATATGAATACACTGATAATTAAAAAACTTATAAAATAACACATTTGTAAAAAATAATAATGCATACACAATATTGGAAATGATTCACACATATTATATGGAATGAATCATACCAAAATCAAAATGACTAATAGAAACAGTAGTTTTTTTTTGATGAAAATATAAAACATGATTTTTTATAGTTATATTTTTATATATGCATTTACTGTATATATATATACTTGATTTAAATGATTGAAAATATATTATTAATTATATTAATTATATTAATAAAAATTTAATTTTTAGATTGGATTAAATAAACTTCATACCGAATAATGTTTTTTTCCTATCTTGATGCATGTTTTTTATAATTAAAATAGATTCAAATTAGAATACATTAAAATATGATTTGTCTTCTGAGAATGTTTCTAGGTTTATTAAATGGAATGTATTATTAATTATAATCAATATATTTACCACTATATTATATTACCTGATATGTTTATTTTCACAAAATTGTTTAGTTTTATAGATTATATTAGCTCCTCTCGAATCTAAAATAGTTCATCATCACTAAGATTTAAATGATACATAACTGGGAAAATGAAATATTAAATGGGTAATAATTTTTTTGTGAATGTGTATTTATCCTTTGGATTTGGTAGAATGGAAGAAAATATTTAAATGGTTCTTAATAAAACTGGTTTAGGTTGTCAGGAGAAGAATATTTTAATTTTAATAAGCAACGTACGTTCATAATCACACAACACTAGATTAAAGAGTGGATTAATTTATAAATTTTATCAAGTTCTGCCAAATTATCTATTGTAAGCATGATAATCTAAACTTTTTTGCTGAAATTTTTTCCATTATACTATATTCTTCATATATTTCTCTTGAGAATAATTTTTATTTTTTGATTTTCATTCAATGTAATGGTACATGTGTTATGTTATATAAGCCCTATAAAAAGTTCATCAAGGATTGTTCCTCAATATTAGAAAAGTTAAATATTTAATGATGTGTTTTTAGGATTGAAAAATGAACAATCTTTTAATTATATGCCTCTAGGTGTGAAAAAGGAATTGATATTTGGGTTGTGACTCCATGTGTGAAACATTTAGGTTTAATGTTTTGTGATTCTCCTTAAAAATTTTGCTCACTTATATAATGGGTGTTGTGACCTCATATTTACCGTGTGAATTGATGACATAGGATAACATTGGTTCGAACTACTATAAAAATACTTCATTCCTTGTAACTTTTATCTGTATTGAAAAATTATATTAATATTGAAAATTTATCTCAAATTAAGTATAGATGTTAATTCAACCCATATTTTCCATTAAACCATATTAACTGAGATCAAATATATATTTTTTAAATATATCATTATGGTTAACCGTTATGGTCATATTCATGATACTCTTCAATGTGGTTTACATAAATATTGTATGATAATTTATTTTATAAATTCTATCTTCAGGTTATCATTAAGTGATCAAATCAAGAATATTATAATTATTGTTATCTAAGAAAACATAAAATTCATTTTATAGAATTCATTATGAGGTCATCCTCATTTACTAACCAAGAAAAATTTGGAATGATTTTTTAATTAAAACTATAAAATAAAATTTTTACATGATGTGTTTATTTCCAGTTTCATGAAAAAAAATATTATCAATATTCCAAAATTAGTCCGTTAAAAAATTAATTAATTTGTTTTAAAAATAGTGATACTAATCATGTTTTAATTGTAGTAATAGAAATTAAATTGAGTAAATAAGAGGTTAAAATAACTCTACTATCAACTAAAAAAATTCCAAACAAATTTTAACTATTATAAGAAATATCAAGAAAATCGTACATCAGTGCGTACATGTTCAATGAAAATGGTAATAGAGAGGATAAAAGATGGAAGGAGGATTTAATGTGCTTCATAAAATTAGCATACATGCATAGGGTAGGAGAACCATGATTACCCTATCAAATATACTGAGTAAAATATATACAAGAAACAAGAATGAATACAAAAAATGATCCACATATGAAATTTGACTTAGATTTCTTCCAAAGACCAGGAACCCATGGTTGAGATAGGCTATGCAACTGAAATATAGTCCATACTAGAGGAACACTCTAAATGAACATGATAAAAAAAACCATGAAGAAAAATTATATGATTCTTGAAAATAATAAATGTATATCTGACTGCACCACTATATAATGGTTTAACCACTTCTTTAGTGTTTCTAATATACCTGGGTTCATACACATAGGGTCTATCATGTGATATTTTCCTTCCAGTCATCCTCTATGTATAAGTGCAAAAAACTATTTTCCTCATCAAGCATACCCATTACATGTTATGAAAAAAACCCAAGATATATTAAATTTCCTAACAAACACTTTCGATGTTGAGAATTCCCTCCCTAGAGTCCCATATCATTTATTCTCCAATATTGAAAAATATTTCAATCACTATTTATCTCTCTTTATTTTCCCCTCGATGATAAATAATGAATATAACTAGAGAGGTATCAACAAAACTCACCCTTGAACATATCATAACCATGTGATTTGTGAAGGAAAGGTGGTAATTATATTTTGACGCATTCATATATCATAGGACAGGTGGAAAGTTGTGATCTTCAGGGTCATAACCACCCACATCTAGTAATATACATGGGAGACTCATTAACAGTATCAGGTGTAAGGGTCACTAGTAAATAACATGTGGGATTACATCTCATGTGCAATGTGAGGTGAATCATAAGGCCTGTAGTCAGAGAAATAACCCTGTAGAATAATAATTATCTGTAGTAATTATGGATAACATATATGAATAGATATCTATGATGAAATTTTTGTCAGGTGAACCAAAATCATGATTATTGTGACACTAGACACACTCATGAGATTAATAATCTACCACATCAAAATATAAAGTCCTTAAATAATGTGAAAATAAATTTTTTATATATGAATCAAAAGATACTCATATTGAAAAATCACATCCCATATTGGATTAACAAGAATGGAATAAAAGATGAAGTATTAGACCTTATGTATTACGAAAAAAACATGAAGAAATTAAATTTAGTCATGTATAGATAATAAAAATGGTTAAAACATACCCAAGAACAATAAAAAACATAACTATGATTAAAAAATATGAAACATGCATCGAAATAAATAAATTCTATTTTTTTAATTATTATGGAATACAATTCTGAAATAATCACATTACTAATTATATTTATAAACAAATACATCTAATATCCCAATACTAAATAACCTAAAACAATGATTTTAGAAATCTATTAATCTTAATTATTCCTAAGAGTGAAACATTTACAGTTTTCTCAATGTGTATATAAGTGTAACATTCTCATCCAGTTAATTTAATATAAGATACCATTATATGCAATGAAATAAAATGAATATACCATCACATGTTTGAGTTTCCTGCATCACATGCCTAATATAAAATCCATTCATACTTCAAATATGTCCCTATTGTACCTCATCATTATTAATTTAATTCCAAAAATTAGAAATATACCCAACCTATTAATAAAATAGTTTAAAATAGTAACATAAAATTATAAAAATAACTTAATGTGAAATTGTTTGAATGAAAAAATAGTGGAATAGTTAATAATAAATTACAATAGAGAAAAACAATCAAACATAGTTTAATTTATAATGTTTCAATAGAACAGATATAATATATCCACCAAAATATTAAAAAGAAATATTTAAACACTCTACATCTAAAGTGTCAAAACTACCTAGAACCATGAAATAGGGTAATTGAAATTCTATAATGTTACAATATAATAGTAGAACAATACTAAATCCTGAAAATTAATTTCAAAAAAATGATAAAAAACACTCAAAATGGGAATTAGTTACCAAACTAAGGAAGTCCACTTTAACCTAGATAACCAATGACATTAGGCACCCAATTCCTATTGTATTATCCCATACCATTAATGAAAAACTAGTAGTTATATCATTTGAAGTAGTGTCCAAAAATAAATCTACCCATGAAACTGATTCATTTACCACTTCCAAGGAAATAAATAATCTCAAATCTAGTTTTCTTTTAAAAATTTCAGCACTCATAGGTCACAATGTGTAAAAATACCCAATGTTAAATCCTTAACTCATCCCCTCTATGAACATTAGAAAAATCACACCACAATAACCTATTACAGAATGGTTAGTTACATTGAATATTTACTACTTCAAATCACATGTTTCCCGAAAATCCTCCGGAAAATCATTGAACTATGATAAAACACCAATTATCTAATGTTATATAGCTATCAAGGAAGAAGATACCCAACCATGTACAAATTTCTAATTAAATATTTGTACCAGCTAATATAGATTGGTATATCTCAGTATAACTTCCCAACATTATGACATCACTAGACATATTGACATGAAACTATTACTATAAACACTTTGTAAGAAAAATATAAGAAAAGGACAATATCCATATAAAATAGACCAAACCATGATAAAAAATAGGGGATTTAATGTAGAACTAAATACTGAATCACTCTTATGGGAATTAATGAGATTTAATATAGATAATAAAACAACTAAATTCATACTACAACTAAACCTCATTGATAACCAACATTTTCACAAATGAAAACCTCTAGAAAATCAATTACCACCAAGAACTAGAGAACTAATTAGTCCACACCTATCAGTTGTTTAAACACGGGAAAACAATGAACATGGTACCATTAACAAAGCAATAAGAAATAGTTAGATTAAAAATTATAACTAAATATTATAAAATATCCATTTCTATAGATTATAATATCATCGTACAATTAAAAATTCATATAAAAAATAATTGGATTGAATTGAATAGGGTATTTAAAAATTTTATGGCATAAATTTATTCCCAATTTTTGACTAACACCAACTATTTTTGGTTTCATTAAGGGTTAGTGAAAAATCTATTTCCAGGATATATTATGTATAAATTTTGTTTTTTAAATCACTAAAATGAAGTCAATACATGAAATGTATATTTCTAGTTTCATGAAAAATGAAACTACTAAAATTGAATAGTATTTGAAGATCAAAATCAATTTTAAAAGAAATTTAAAATGATTTAATATAGTACCAGTATGAGAAGTTAATTACTGTAAGATCAATGAAAGTAAGAAACCATAAAGATGGCATAAATTTAAAAAAAAATTAAAAATTTAAATCAAATTTTAATTAATTAAATATTGATTGATAAAAAATTTATTCATAGAAATACAGGTAAAAGAAAATGAATACAAAAATAATAAACATAATACTAGGATTTAAGATACATTGTAGATTAGGAAGACATGTAGGAGAGGTATAGATATTCCACAATTCTAGAGAAGGACAATAACATATAAAAACTATCAGAAATATTCAAGAAAAAAATAAGGAATGTATATAATATGGTTCCCTTTGAAATATGAGGAACCCATGGAAAAAATGGTCTCATGGATACGACATTAACTGTGAAGTGTTTGAAAATATTCAACAAACATGGAAAATAACAAACCACTAACAATATACAATAACTATTCAAAATAAAATAGTTATAAAAAGTCCAACCAAAATACCAAGGATTGACCACTAATTCAGTTTGTCATTTATATTTGACATTATCCAAATGAGTTCAATGGTTTAATTATCATCTTCCAATCATCCTATAAATATAGTAACCAAGCTTCCATGAATCCTCATTAACCAGAACGATCATCTGATGTGATTATAACATGAAGAGAACAAACAATCTCCTCACCTATCACTATGGATATGGATAATCCACTCTATAATATCCCTATACAATTTATTATCCATTGAAAAATAAGATTCTATTCACATGGTCCATCTTATACCATTTCTCTCAGTAGAAAAGGTTCACCATTATGAAGGAGAAATCATCCAATCTGTTCTATAAATAGATATCCTCTTGGTGGATTGAAATGGAGAAAAATTAATGATATTTTAAAAATGTATTATCAAACTAATTTGGGTGGATAGTTTTTAATATCTCAAAAATGACCACCTGCATATAGTGGTAGCCCATTGAGAGACAAAATTTTATTAGAAGTAAGGGGAGATGACTAGTATTGTGTGTGATTAGATCTCATGCACAATGTGATGAAAAACCCATTCCCCACATCTAGTTAACCAACCCTATGTATTAATAATAAACATCATGAAATATATAAAACATTTCATAATAACTAATAAGAATTGAAGTAATTTTAGGTGAACCATATTTTCATTTTAGATGACAATAGATGCTTATATGAGATTATAAAACTCTCATTTCAAAATATAACTTACTTTGTTTAGGTGAGAAAAAAGTATTCACAAGTGGGTCAAATGATATTCAATGGCAAATAACTAATCACAATGTATGATTCACTAAAAAAATTAATGGTGAAAAGAGTCACCGATGTATGATTCATAAAAATCACATGTATGATTGAAATGAATCCACATATAAATTATAAAAATCTTAAGATCCCATATAATAATAACAAATAAAATATATGGGATTAAATAATATACAATAATTTTTTGACAAAATGAAATATCTTTTAATTTGAAAGCTATTAGTTAATAAAATTTATAAGTCTCAACATTCAAAATTTAAAGCATGCTTCTATAAAATGGATGTCCCTGCACCACCTAAACAATAACATTAATTTATAAAAAATACAATCCAAATAAATTATAAGAGTGAAAAAGTCACAGTAAACTATATGTTCATCCAAGTGATACACACCCACCTAGTTAATATAATATGATCTACTAAAAACATGAATGCATAAAATGAAAATACAATTGTATTTAAATGTCTCCTTCCTCACATGCATATGATTATATTAGATTATATGATCAAGCGATACCTATAAAATCTCATGGGTACCTGTAGAATACCAATAATTCGAGTGGTCCACATACCCTAATAAAATCATTGAAAAATAAGACGAAATTAGAGAAATAAACATAATATAGAACATGTTAACTAAGAAAACTTGGTGAAAATAAAATATTACATATTTAAAAAATAATGAATGCCAACTCAAAAGGATCCAAGCGAAACAATCCAATCATGCTACCTAAATATTATAATGGTATTGAAAATATCTCCACATATAGTGAAGTTCCTTATTATAAATAATACAATGGGGGAATTCAAATTTGAACTGATATTGTTGAAAACCCCACGTATCCCCTGATCAAAAAATTCCAAATCCCAACCCTGATTAGATAAGAATATAAAACAATAGTAAAAAACATACTACCTAAAGAATACAACATACATCTTATAAACCAAGGATGTGAAACTCTAAATTAACTTGTATCTATATAATATAATTAAATTGATAATATATATCCAGTTTTGTATCATAGTGGGGAACTAAGTATCTACCCATGAACCTTCTTCTCAAACACCTACTCAATATTTCATTATTCTTAGATTGGGTTTTTTGGAGAATACCAGCCCTCATAGATATTAAAGAGAAAAAATTACGAGATCTCTACCCTCAATATTACCCCATTAAATAAAAATAGATATATCACATAACCTATATTATGTAAAGGATAATTCCACAAATAGTGTACTACTATAAACCACATCCAACCCCAATGTCCTAATGACAATTTCCCAACCATGGGAGAAAATCAGAAATTCTAGGGATGCTAGCTAAATAATTGACAAATTCCATCATAGTCTACCATACCAACTACATATAGGTACCATGTAATTTCTCTAGAAAATCCTGACAGAACCACCATGAAGATAGATCATTTTCATTACTATTAACATAACATTTCCACTCTAAATAATACATAGACACAATCACTATTTAATAGAGGCCAATAATGAGATAAATAATCTGAAACTAGAATAGAAAAGAGAGGAATAAAATAATATTTAAATACAAGGTCACTCCTAAGGAAAAAAAAACAAAAAAATAGGGAGGTCATAAAATCCTAGATAAACCCTTCCATGAGACCTCATATATAATGAGTCCTCTCACTGATGTCAAAATTATAATAACCCATTCCTACCATTGAACCATGGAATCAACAATGAGACACATTTTGAGGGTCTCAATAATATAATACAAACAATGGAATCCTAGTAAGTAATTTAAAATCAGTATTCATATGAGAAAATATAATAAAATAGTGTAAAAGACATTTTATAGTAGATAATAAAAGATTATTATAGTGAAAAAGACAGAAAAAATAATTATAAAGAAATTAAAAATAAAATTATAATTTGGAAGGCTCAAAATTATGTCCAATTTGTAAATGATATCAACAATTGCAGTATGGGGTTTGGAGTAGTCTGGATTCAATGATCATGCTCCATTTTTTCAGATTTGGATTATAAAAAATATAAAAATAAATATATAGATATCATTTATATTTTCTATTTCATTTAAATAAAAGCCAATAAATTTGAATAGTATTAAAAAACAAATTCTATTATTAAAGGAAATAAAAAATATTTAATATAAATTTAGAAAATATTAATTCTTTATAATGGAAATAACTAAACTCCATAAGATGAATCAAAAAATAACTTTAATGTCAATTAAGGATTTCTTAATGTATTTTAAACAATCTAAGATATTTTGTTATTAATATGTATTTTCAATGAATATATGGTCAAATAAAATGATAAGAACATAATAAGATGAAATAAGTATTTATCATTCCCCAGAAAATTAGCCTATGAGCTCGTTTATGGGTCTCAGAGATATCACATTGAATGAAAACAAGTAAAATAGGGAATAAACAAAAAATATTCATTCAAAATTAAACAAGTGATGCATTCCAAGATAGAGTTCATCGAGAAATATGAAGCCCATATACAAACTAGGCTCATGGAGATGACATATACTTTATTGGAAATAAACACAAAAATCACCCAACAAACTCCAAATCATAAGAAATATAAAAGGAAACCCAAATAAAAAATTAGCAAACCTGGCCTAACCACCATACAATGGTTAGACAGCATCTTGAGTGCATTAGATCCCAAACGATTCCTGATTATGAGGAATTAATCTATATATCTTCTATATACATATTTCTCATGATACAATATTCATATGAATGAGAATAGACACATATAATGGAAATAATTGTAGGTGATTAATGAAGATACACAACCAAAACCATTATCATTGAATAGACCTTATCCATTTTCTCTCTGTCGTATCATATCCACTAGAAAAAATGATTTCATTTTCTAGATCCCTCTCCAACCATTCCACTCAATAAAATAATATCAAATGAACAAGATAGATTTTACCCCACTAAGCAACGAATGTAACTCCATAAGGTGGTTTGATGAGACACAATTGTACATTAATTCTGAAATAAATGTAATAATATTTTATTTTTGGAAAACCTTTATAAGATAGATCAAAAAACCCTCATCAAGCAGGATTCATGATAGTTAAGTTGAAGTTGCAGATACCATATTGGTTTAGAATAACATATATAATTAGACCCTCTATTATATATGAGGTGAATCTTATCCCACATGTTAAGTGATGTAGTGTTGGGTTTTATTAATTAAAAAAACGAATTTTGTATAAATCGTAATAATGTATATTCTATTAATGACATGAATCAGGAGAACCACACACTCATATATGTTGTCTCCATATTCTCTTTTGATATTACAGAACACTTTTGTCCTAATGAAACATCGTTATATAAATTAAGAACAAAGTATTCATGTCTAAATATAATTAGATTAATGTATTAATAACTATCCTCACATAATATTCACATGATTGTCATATACGGTGAAATAAGGGGCCTCATATATGATTCAAAAAAACATATTAATGAAAAACAATCATATATGATTAATAAAAAGTGTTAGAAACCAGATAATATTAATGAAGAAATCATGAATGTTTCAATAACATAAATAATCAATTTAATAAAAAAATAAATTCCATTTAACATTTAAGCTCCCAAAGAATAATATTTCTAATATATTTGGAATGTGATAATAATCCTAATATTTTATGTCAATAATTTATCTTTAAAAGGTGTGTATATCTTAATAAATGAATATATATGTACTAGATCAAAAATAAAATATGTATTTATATAAAAACCTGAAATAATGTACAATTAACCACTTATATTGAGTATAATGAATTTAGCACAAGACAAAATAACAAAAATTCATTAGATGTATTCCTCCATTAACAATGTGGATTAAAAAAACTAATAGTGTTATGATGGGTAATATAGGATTGATATGATAGGGTGGATGGTTTCACATGTAAAGAGGGTTGTTAATATTATTTTCTTCTTCTTTCTTGGAAAAACATGAATCATGAGGCTAATTTTTTGAGGGAAATACATGAAATTTTGTATAAGAAATTATTTTTATTGGATAAAAATGGTTACATATTGACTAGTTAAAGTGTTTCAACACATCAATAATGAATTCTTTTCATTATCATTGGAATTTATACATTAACTATAGTAAATTTCATATTTTAAATGGGAGAAATAAGTTTTATTGTTTCAAATTAATAATATTACTATATTTAAGAGGAATATTAATAATTAACAAAAATTATAGGTATTATTTCATCTTATTGGCCCCTTTCTATTTATATATAAAATTTAAATGTTTATATAAAAAATAATAAAGAGATTTTCCCTAATGGTTTTCTAATTATAAATTTGGGTGGGGGTGTTTCAATCATGTGAGTGGTGGAATTAATCCTTTGTGTTTATGGATTAGGAGATACTAGGAGTTTTTAAAGGGATTCCCATGATAAAAGTAAAAGAAACATTATTTTGTGTAACATTATTTCTAAATGGTGGATGGTTGACTTCATAACCATTAATTTTAGTCGTGTTAAATGGAGAACTAGTAAAATAACATTAATTACCAAGCCTCAAGCAGTAGGAGGATTTTAAATTCATGAGTCTAGAAATTGGATATCATGGTAATGAATGAATCGAGTTTCATATTCCTTCCAGGTCATGAACTTACTCGATATACCCTAAAACATTGTCACCCAACCAGATTCACTACATACCCAAAGGGTGTTCCCAATTCCAATGATCCGGTGACTAGCACCCGAGCATCATCAATAAATATTGGGAATGCCTTTTCCTAACATGAAAACAATGACATAGAATATATATAAATAACCCAATGAAATATAAGAGCATAAAATAATAAAATCATTCCATAACTAAATAAAATCATCCAAAATGGTAAAATTCAAAAACAATGAATAAAACTACATTGTGTGAGTCCAAAAAAAATATAAAAAACAAATAATGTGGACCTAAACTATGTTATAGGAGTAAAAGTCCCTCTATTTTTCCATGAGCTACCGAAGACTAGCTGAATAAACACTCACCACCTCACTATAGAAACTTTCCATTCCATGAATCAAAAGAAATAACTCGGTCTATACATGAATAAGGGGTGTGAAAGGTGTGATCTAAATATGAATTGTTGGATCCCACCCAGGTGTTCCATAAAAAGTCTTTGTATAAAAATATGAACATGGAATCATTTAATGAAAACAATTCATCATAATCAATTAAAATATTATTTTGTAAATTTAATGGTAAAACATATACATTTATCTATAGTTCAAAATAACCCATCATAAAAAGTTTTAAATAATATAACATATATCATAATAGGTTAACAATTCCATGTAATTAAAATCAAATAATGGGTATATTATTCCAATGATTAGTATAGGAAAACCTAATTAGAATACTCATACAAAAAATTGGCAATAGCGTGCATAAAAACTTTGATATATGCATTAATCTATGGAGAAGAGGAACACTGTAGAAAGTGAACCTCCCAATCTTTTCTAACACGTCCCTAATAAAAATGGATTATGGATAAATATAACGCAACATTTTGGAAAACCCGTATTGAAATAATTATAATGTCCTTTTAAAAACATCCAAATGAGTACACAATGATTCCCTTGTACTCATTTTATTAATCATTTTATCAAAACCATTCTTTGAAAAACCTTTTATGAATACATTTAATAATTCCATAAAAATATAAATTCATTTACCAAAATAGGAGGAAATAACCATTTCGCAAAAAAATCACACATGAAAATCAATAAATCATGATAAATCTTTTATAAAATAAATTTTTAATCAAGAGTATTCAAAGTTTATCAACCATTTTCTAGAAACAGAACCACCTACCTCCAATTGGGTCACACCTAAAAATAATGGGATCCACCAAGATAAAATGGAATGAAAAAACATTAAAACAAGCCCTAGATTCATATTTAAAAAAGTAAAAAAATTGAATAGTGGATATATCACAACATAAATCAAGTAAAACACATATGATGCACCAAAACCAACAAATGGAAAACCCTCATAATGAGGTCACACAAAAAATAAAGAAAGGACTAGAAAATAATCATAGGTCTAGACAATGAAAAATGAACTACCACACCACCTTTAGGACAAATAAAAAATATGATTTGTTTGGATGATGTGAGGTAACTTCCACACCGATCGAATGTTGAAAAAATGTACTTGAATGGAGAGGAGACACCCAAATCACGCCTAGAATATCTAAGTTGTTTAGAGATAAGATTATTACAAAATGAAGAAATAATTGAAATGAATAATGATAAGAACATACTGGGAGAAATTATTTTCCACTAAAATAGGAGACCTCTAGCATAAATCTTTATAAGGAATTTACATAGAACAAACATCACATCGTATTTTATTTTCTATAATCAATTATTTGATGGAATAACATAAAATCAAATGATGTACAAGAATTTAACAGTTTAGAAAGATATTTTATGATTTTATAGATTAGTGTACCTTAAAATATATCATATATTATTTTCTATAGCACAATTAAAATAAAATTTACATATTTATATTGTAAAATGGTCTTGTAGGTAGTACCTAATCTAGGTTATACAATAATTACCAAAAACATCTATAAGCCCTCCGAACCTGAAAACACCCATTTAAATATTCAAAAGAGAATAAATATTTATCATGGATGTTAAAAAAACACCCCTATAAGACATTATATTCCCCATTGTTAATTTAGAAGAAAGGATCTCTGGAAAAAGGTTATTCCACAACTCCCTCACTGATGATTGCTGCACCCACGTCTCATGAGATTATGATATGTGTCTCTATAAAACTCTAACTAGTTTGATAGACTTCCCTTTTAAGTATTTCACCTAAGAATCAATGATATACACTTGATTATCTACAACTAAGACATATATATTCATATTTACCTCCTCATAACTCATAATATGATATATAACTCGACAGTACTTCCTAAGATTAGAAAACTGAAAAATGTCATGAATATATATTAATTGAGCTAGTAATTACAATCACTACATAAGCATCCCTATCTTATCATTGAACTAAAATGATCAACCATATATTGAATATATTTTTTCCTATTTAAGAAAGTTACTGTAAGCTAAATGAGGAGTAGTATTTTGGAAAACGCAGTCACCAATGGAAAAGCAAAAAGGATGATGATGATTAATCACATAAAATTTATGCCAAATCAAAGAAATAACTAGACACATATTTATATATTGACCCCTCTATGATGTATCCTGATTGAGACTCATTCCCACAAGAGTTTCCTCACATACATCTTCCCAAAAAAGAGTTGATGTAACCATAAAACAATATAATTCCTGGA
Source organism: Viscum album (assembly GCA_963277665.1). Lineage (NCBI taxonomy): Eukaryota > Viridiplantae > Streptophyta > Magnoliopsida > Santalales > Viscaceae > Viscum > Viscum album. Next base: position 1,081,876,145 of record OY728136.1, on the reverse strand, counting down.
AAGTAGTGATTCTGATCAATGACTATTAAATATTTTCATACCGAAACATATCTTGTCCTAAATTTATATCACCTGATCCATAGAAATCCATGATTTATAGGTAGATAATATTCTACATGATATAAATAGTATGATCTTTCAATCCAATTTTCTATGGATGGAATGTTCTGCTCAAACTGACCGGATTCTCTGTCACATCTTGGAGACGTTTCAATGATTGGTTGGTGAAACAGGGATCCCTTTTTAAGAAGATAGAATACGGAACCCGATGTAACCTCATGATAAGAAACACATGAATCCTACATATATCATTATATTTAGTGGCGTCTATCATTAAAATAAAATGAGTATATTTTTTCAATCGATTCAACACCACCCATATAGAATTATTCTCCAATAGAGTTATTTTTATTCTAAAAGAACATTTCATGAACACCTCCTCAAATTTACAAAATAGAACCATAATATAATTGAGAAAAATAGTAGTTTTTATATTTTATACATTTTTTTATTTAGAAGGTGTAATAGAGGGAAACTATAATAGAAATGGTAGACATGATACCCAACAAACAAAATATTTGTTGCATGTCATAATATATCTTCGTATTGTCCAAATGAATTGTCGATGATATACTATGACACAAAAGAACCTCATCCTAATTTGTAATGAATCAGAATGTTCATGCAATTGACCACAATTCAAATACGTGTGGAGACATAATTTTTTGGCTACTCTTGCTCTATTGTAGCAGTTTCTGTAGTAGGTACTGTTGAAAACACTATAGAATGTACTATTTGATGTTGTAGAAACTTTATCAATTCTTCCGTTTGGATTTTGGGCCACCAGTTTGGTCCTAGGGTCCTTCAAGTCCTTTGGGACACTCAATAACATCATGATAGTATGGATTTCAAGCCACCTCAAGGCCTTCAAGACACCTTATGGCCTTGAGGAAACCTCAAGGATTTTGGGCCACCTAAAATTTAACTTAATTTTTCATGATGAATCTATAAATAGTAGACTCCAAATGAAGATTTATGGTAGGATGATCCACCAGAGTAAAAGATAATGGATTTTGAAGAAATAAAGGGTATGGAATTGCCATCAAAATTAGCCTGTGCATGCATTGAATACCTAGTCGAACATCCATGCTATGGTTGATAGTTGACATCATAATGTAGAATATGGGGAGGATCAGTTATATATATTTATAGTCCAGATATATTTCTATAAGACCGATGGGTAATGTAATCTATAAGCCTATGGGAATTGTAAGGGTTCTCCCTTGTCCCTTAAAAGGTTCATTATAAAAAAAGTATATACTATGATAGAAAAAGAACTAATATAATCGCATATTATAGGATGAAATACCTATCCCCAGGGTAGAGATATCCATATGATAGGTGGGACCAACTAGAATGATCTTACACTATATATGGTTTCTAAAATTCACCAAATTCATAATCATGTTGCTAACCCTATTGACTATACATATGGAGAGGTCATAATAGTATAAAAATTGTCAATACCATATGTAAGACATCCTTTTGATTATACATTTGCTACTATATGAACGTCCCTAAAATGGTCTACTCTTTATTTGATTAATAACATGTGATGATACTTTCCTACTAAGATCATTTGCAATGACATTCCCCTTCCCTCGATTATAGGTGATTATAATTATAAATTCCTAATAGTATTCTACCAACATCCTCTACATGAGATTCAAATATTTATAAGAAACAATATATGGTGGATTCTTATAATAAGAATAGACAGATAACCACACCACCGTGAGACAATTATACTAGTATTTAAATTCATTCATAACTATTATAAGCTCCAAATAATGAGTGGGATATTTTTTTCTCAGGTGGCTAATATTGAAGAGTACTTTAGTCCACATCATTGTCATCCTCTATAAGAAAAAAACCCAAAACCTCACCAAATGTATCAAAATATAACACAAACCCTTTATTATGCTCATGTAATATATGAATAAGATATGATAGTATAATTCATTATAGTTCCTTGAATGAAGACCGTAATTTTTTATTCCATGTTAATTTCACCCCTTCCTCATAAGAGAAATACAAGGTGATGATTTTTTTTTTTGAGAAATCCTTTTTTAACTGCTAATAATATCCAGTAAGACCATGGAATCTATAAATGTCCATGATGCTCCCTGAATTCTTCCAAGAAAGGAAATCCACCACTATTTTTGGTTCAAATAATATTCCATGTATTGATATATGTTTTACCCAAAAACTTCACTTTATGGATCAATAAATTAAATTAATATTTTTTTCCATACAAATGGTGAATCCTTATGATTTCCAAAACCACACAAATATTGTGTTCATTTTTATTATTGGACCTCGAATAAATCATAATATAAACAAAAAAACTATCAAAAAAGATCCATGATACTGATGTAATATATGGTTCATCGAATCCATCAAAATAGTAGGACTATTAGTAAGATGAAATGTAATTTGAATATATTTTTAATGCCCACACCTTCTCATTAAAAATTTCTTTAGTATATCAAACTCCCAATCCATTAGCTGATGATTTCCCTATGGAAGATTGATATATGAAAACAACATAACTCCACTCTTTAACTAATCAATAATATCATCCCCATTGGGAAAATGATACCTATTCATAAATTTCAAAAGGTTCAGCAACCAATATTCCACACATAATTGATGTTAACCATCATAATTCTTGGAATGGAGAATTTGTGATGCCCATGGTGGAACCCTTGGGAAAAAACAAGACTTTCTCCATAACACCATCCTACTAAATATTGAGTTTTTTCAGCTTCTTTGGAGACATACGATAAGTGGGAAATTAAATCTTTACTATACCCTTAACATGATCAATTGTAAACTCTTCCTCCATATATTGAGTATGACATTAGAAGTATTTATGGAATAAATATGGAAAATAAGTAACAACTACGAAAAGATTACCAATGGAATAAAAAACATAGTGTTCAATTGAAAAAAACAGATAATTTTTTTGAGTGATGGGTGGAAAGGTCTTTCATGAGAAGAGCTCAGATATCAATATTCTTGAAATACCTAATAACTCTCTTTGACTAGAAGGATTGTGACACATAGGGGATAACAATTGACCTCAGCGTTACGTGGATGAAAAAAATATGGAATCTCTCACTATTCTTATAATGGATAAAATAAAGATGGTACTTGTCACTATTTCTTGACCTGCATTAACATCCATTAAAATATCATCCACTATGTAACAGTTCTTCACTATTGAGTATTATGGCTTGACCCCTTTTTAATATCATTCTTATGACTGCATGATAGTTTCATTTGGAGATAAAGAACCTAAACCATAATGAGGAATACTCATATATGGAAGGAAGCACACTAAATGGCCACTATGGACATAACCATTACCCATATTGAAATTTTTAGAAAAAGAAAATCATGTGTAAATGACCTTTAAATACTGTTAGAAAGTCATAGGCACACTACATGCAATAAATGATGGTGTATAAGAGGCATACAACTAAGAAACACATCTACCAGTCCTTTGATTCTAATGACTCCTATTCTTATTTCTTCCAAGGAACTAATGTTTCTACTTTGTATATGAGATTTCATATAATGATCATGCAAATAATGTCCAATAATTATATTATATGCCATTATAAAATATATATACATTGTTAGAAAGAATTAGAATGTGTACCAGAAATCTGATATCCATCTCTAAACACTATATGTAACTATAAGCCTCTAGTTAATAATTCTTCCCAAGATTTGGAGACAATGAAGTTTCTGTATGAACAAATTTATTTATGCTGACAAAAAATGATATACCACTTATAAAGAGTGGAAATCCATAAAGTTTTCCATCATCAACGATTGTGGATAGAACTACTAGAAGAAGAGGTTCTTGAAACCGTTCCATCAAAATCCCACATTTCTATCTTTTTTTACTATTGAATCACACCGTCACTTACTGGGACCCTTGATTCTAATCAATATACACTTCACCTTATTATCCTCAAGCATTTCCATGAAGTTGAACATCTAATTAGTCTTGGATATCTAGTACTCTACCAGATGGGGTTCATTCAAACCTATATAATGTTCGAGATAATCATATAACAACTCCAAAGAGAAATCCATTTCCCCTCTAGCTCCATGTTGCACCTCAACATCTACATTATAGAGATTTGGTACATTCTATTCCATGATAAAGTCTCCATGCATGATATATTCTATATTCTTCTCATAAAATGGTGGTTACCCTATAATAAAATTTGATGTATCCTCTAGAAAAACCCAAGGGAGACATATTAGAAGAATATTGCTGCAAACTAGTAATATAAGAATGTTCATACAACCAGGTAATATATCTTTAAACTAAAAAACTAGAGGTAGAAACTATGATTACTAGAAATTCTCAATACAAGAGACACACATCCCAATATCCCATGGTATATTGAGTCTCATCATGATATAAACTAGTTAGGAACTCCCCAAAACAAGTATCTAATGTCCGAAAAATCCTATCTATTGTATAATAGATATCCCGAGACTAAGAATAAACATGAATCTGATAAACATTTTTTTAGAAACCAATCTATGAATCCTTTATAATGTTTTTCCTGACCCACTCTTCTAAATAGTTGATGGGAGTTTTTGATCCACACTGGCTGGCAACTAGCACCCAAGCATCAACCACAAGGATAAGGAATGATTTCACCAAATCAAATACTGACTAAATGGTATATATATATATATATATACATATAATAGAAATAAACTGCTTAATATAAAATGAGAAATATGTAACATAACTAAATTAAAACATAAGAAACTATACAACTAAAATTTATCGAAAAACTCTATGGTATGGGTCAAACAACAATAGAAAATACCCAAAATGAGAAAAAGATACTCCATGTGACAAGTAGATGACATCCAAAAAAATCACTACCAACTACCCAAGACTAGTTGAAAAAAACCATTCCACTGAACTATGTCACCTTGCCTCCCATACGTCAAAAGACATGACCAGTTCTACACAGAGCCTAAGGGTTATATAGGCTCTTAGATAAACGAGCTTAGAAGGATCTAAACCATATGTTATATAATGAGTCAATATATAACAATCCAAACATTCTTAAAAATAATGATATCATGCCATTATGACAAGTTAATTTTTTTTAATATGAAAATCATTTTAAAAAATCCCATATTCTTATAGTTCTAAATTAACCAGGTAAAAAATATTCAAACATATCACATAAATCAAAAATATATAATAAAATACTATAGATACAAATTGAATAACATATACCTCAAACCAATAACTACTATATGTTATTCTATCAAGAGTACTCATAAAAAACACATACAATCACATTAATCCTGCCCCTAAACAACTGCATCGAATCTTGGGAGTAGAAGAACGCCCTTAAATTGAACCTCCCAACAATGTATAATATGTCCCTAATACAATTGGCCTAGGGAGAAGAGGAACCCCTATTTATTGAAAAACATAAAAATTAACAATGGAAAATTTCCACTACTAAATAATTCCCATCTGTTTCAGTGGTTTACCCATTTCTCATTTTCTATATAATTTCATCAAATCTATTCTATAAAATCACTTTCATAAGTCCACCTCAAATTGTTTGAAACTCAATTTTCATTCACCAAAATAGGGGAAACCAATATTTTTTAATAACCCATATAACAATTGAAAATAATTAGATATTTACAATTAATTTATATACTAATTTACTAAACCATATAATTAATTGGTCATAATAAATTTCCTAGAAATAGAACCACTTTTATCAGGCCAGACCACACACTACCATAACAGGATCAACTAAAACCAAAATGAATATATGGAGAACAATAGAGGACCTAGAATCTATTCTCATATATTATAATAACATTTCACAATCAATATATATGGTGGAGAGTGTATATTATAACATTCCTTAGAGAATACATATCCTCCACACTAAAACCAAAAAAGGACCAGCCCCAGAAGAAGATCAAACTAAATATCTAAAAAGGATTAAAAAAACTTCACTACAAGGTTGATGAATCCAAAACAAAGTTCCCTGCCACTATCAAAACCAACAGAAATAAAGATATAGAATGAAATCCTTCTAGAAAGAGGCAACAAAACATCCAAAAAGGAGAAATGTTGAATGAAGGAACTCATAATGATAGGAGAAACCAAAATAACAAATGTAATTAATTATATTTCAAGAGATGTTATTCCTTCTAAAAAAAGAAAAATCAGACATTAAATGTGATAAAATGTATTTTATTTAAGGATTTATGATTTAAATATGAGACTTATGGTGTAAACTCATCAAAATGAATTTACACGAAAATATTTCACCTCATATTAAATTTACCTCAATATATTGTTTTATATAAAAAAATTGGATCGTATGACAAAAAATAAATTTAAGGTGAAAAATGATTTTATGAATTTCATGATTCTTGTGTCATGAACCATTTCATGGCTTGCTCCTAGAGACTCATTTTTCTCGTATGCTACACATTTTCGATGTAAGATGATTCTGTAGGAAGTACTAATCCAATATACTATAGAAATTACCAATAACATCTATAAGCCATCTTAACAAAAAAAACTATTAGTCCTTATAAAGTTTATTCCTTTTCATCTAGTACATTACATACCATGATAAACTAGTTTTTTTCTGTTGGAATTAATACTAAATAATAATGGTAAAATAAAACATATTTTTATTGATTGGTATTAGCTTTAACTAGATTTATTGAGCAATGATGTGTATGATTATTTTAAAGAAAACTAAATATTTTTCAATGAAATTAAAATTTTATTTCATGAATCCATGTGGTAGGACCAAAATTTTAAATGTTGGATGTTTTCATAATCTAGTCATCACAATAGAATTTTATAATATAAAATTAACCACTTGATATCAATCTATTTCATTAAGGGATGCATATATACTAATAGAATTCTTTCATTTGTGGTGTAAGTAAACCATTTCACCTAATGGAATAAAAAAATACATTAAGGATAAAAAATAAGTGATCCAACCCCTTTAAAAAATTTATATACAAATTTTACAATTAATCCCAATTGTGGTCCTTAATATTCAATTAATGGTCTCTGTGAAAGGGAATTAAGTATTCATAGAAAAATGATATCTAAAACCATGATATAATCATCAAGTGTTATCAATTATGTCACATTCCATAAAAAATTTAACACATGTGTTTGTGATTATGTCAAACTGAGATTCAATGAAATCAACTATTAAATATATCTCACTATAAATTCGATACATTCCTAATAATTTATTTTTGACATCAAAAAACTTATAATTTTAAAGGATTGACTTATGATATTACAAATTTTATTGTCTACTTCCAAAATTCTAAGTTTCATGTTTATTAAAAATTTATTTAGTTGGCTACATAAAATACACTATTTATTTATTTATCTATAGTCCTATCACGGTTTGTTTCTCATTTTTAGACCCATAGTAAAACTAACATTATCTATAAATGGTTTCCCTCTATTAATCAAATTGAACTGAATTGATTTTTATTTTTTTTTCAATAATAATACATGAATTAGTGGAAAGATCATGTTGCATCATTGTTTTATCACCTTTGATTCCTACTACATCACTCTCTACTCTACCATTTTTTGTTACACTAACATAATAATCTACATGATTAAATTATCTTATGATAATTTTAACTAAATCAAAACAATGAATCAATATATCATCCATTGAATCAATACCTTAATTAATTTATATTGATAAGCACATGAGGATATATATATACTTCTATTTATGTCCATTATCACACCACCACACCACTGTAATTACATGATGAAACCAAACGATCCACTATGTTCTTTTCCTTTAGATATCCATTATCACAATTGATTCCAAAAAAACATTATCATTTAAACCAGCACTTTTTTATCTTGGATTTAGTCACTTGAATATGGTAAGTGACCCCAATTTATGAATTAAAAATAAAACTAATGAAATTTTTACTAACATAAATATTCAAAAAAAAAATAAAATTTTGAATCATAATCCTTGGAGATATCAATTCAGAGACATCTAACTCAAAATATATCATACACATATAAGGTTATTTAAAAAACATTCAATGTCAAAATTGATTAAATTACCCATGCAGGTGGAAATAGATTGAAATAATTTACCAATATAGAAATAAATTCAATATCCAACTAATGAAATATATATTTGATCCTCCTATAAACCAACACAAGTTTCTAATCAATTTATCATATTTTTATTTCTATATTTAATACTTATAAAATCTATAGATCCCTTCACAAATAATAATTAAAATATCTTATTCCCCCAAATATAATATTAAAATATATCTCATTTATCAAACTGATGTTCAAATTGCGTAATTTAGTCAAGTCAAATATTTTATCATTAATATCATGTAGGGTTTTCCAACAATGAATCCTTCTAATTATATTTTAATTTAATTTCAAAATTAAATCTTTTTTATATACAACAAGAAACCAAGAATCCATGAGATTAAATCACAATTATAACCATATTATAATTTCAATACAACCTTAAACTATTGGATCCAAAGTCCCTATGGAGTCTCTAAATGATATGAAATTTACTCCTCTAGGATCCCTTTCGAACTGAATCATCAAATAATGAGGCTATCCTTTCTATTGTCCTAATTTTCCACTTTCTATCGATCTATAATTCATTATAATAAAAAATGAAAATATGATCTCGATGGTTAATTAGGGTAACTATTTATTAATTAGTATCATTTGGAATAGTTTTAGTATCCATCCTAATATATTAATTATTTATGATATTAATTATAAATTACTCTTATAATATATCATCCTTTTAATGAAAAATGAGGTCGCGTGTGGGATTCATCTCATCAATTGTTTACTTCAACACTCTTGTTCAAAATAAACTTACTAGGTGAGCGGTAGTACTACTAGTTTTATTAGGGACATTTTCTTTCCCCATGTAATCATGTGTTGTTGCAAAAACATATGTATTATCCATATAAGTTATAGTAACAATCTCTTCTAGGATATAATTTTATCCATCTTATAGTATATTTCTAAAGGCAAAAGTTTCAATAAATAAGATATTCATCTCAACAAATTTTCCTCCATTTATTCCTCAAAGTAATCTATCATTACATTCACCACCTTCCTCACCAGTTCCCAGAACATTTACTTTAGTAGTTCCATACAATATCATTTAATCATATACATATAATGAGGACCATAATTTTTATTTTTATCAAGTTAACTTCGTTCACACATGGTTTTTCTATTGACCATAAACTTATTTTATTCTATATTTCATGATATTTTGTAAGTATGAATAATAATTGAGACATATTTAATTATTAAAATTATTAACATTACATCTTCCCATTTCAAGTTCTCATTTTCCAATTCTTATTTATTGATTTTTATAGCTCTACAAACTAATAATCATCTATATAATCCTAAAAAGAATAGTTGGGGGATCTATACATATAAATAATTCTTAGCAGATACATGAACTAAATTGTTTTGGTCATTTAATTTTTTCAGAATGTAGGACTCTATATTTCGAGCCGGACCTTTTTTTCAATCATTCTACATATTTCATTTCTATTTCTCATATGAAATACATTTGGCCTTAGAATACCAAAATATATTATGAAATTTTATGTCCAAAGAGGCCTTCTTGGGACTCTTCCTACCCACTGGGATTACATTTCCTTCCCACATAGATTTAGTGGTATGTAAGCTTCTAGACCCATCTAGTATTGGTTAATGTGTTATTCAGTTTTCGAAACTGTACATGTATATCCTTTCATTGATCATGTATTCTATTTAACCTTCTTCAATAACCTCTCATAGAATCTATGAGGGTATTTAATCATCCTTAATGAGAATTTATGTCCTGGAAGGAGAGTTGGTTTACACAATACACACAAATTTATGATAAATCTCATCATTTTCATTCAATTTTATTACCCCTTATCTCATCTCATCTAAACCCAATAACCATGAAGCAAGGTTTATTTATGAAATTTTGTCTTTTAGGATTTCATAAGTTTTATATGATAACATTTCTATTTATTACACTTTGATTCATGATTTATTACAGAAGTTCACACATAATAGAACCTGGATGATCAATATGTATAGTGTATTTTTGAATTATGTACATTACAAACCATCATAAAATATAGAATACATCTCCATTATTGAAAAACAAACATTAACATGATCATAGTATTCCATAATTCTTAAAAAAAACATGGAATATAATGAATAAAATAGAACATTTTAGTCAATAGGTATTTCAACGAGGCATAAAAGGGGTGAGAATCCTAAACATGAACAATGATCCATGATACAACATGATAACATAAAGGGAACATAGAAATGTGGGAACAACATAAGACATGGAATCATAAATATTAGTCATGGATTACTACTGAAACATCATGATCGATAAATTTACATGATATATTAGTTTCACTCTCTAATAATATTTATGATAAATCATGAGACTAAAACAGTATGCAATACATTTTATAACTATATAATTCTCAGTTCACATGTTATTTTCTTTTCAGTCTCATACCACAATGATCATAAAACATAGAATCATTTATAAAAAAAAATTTTATTATCAACTTGTATGGAATACATAAATTTTACTCCAAAATAATTAAATTATAAGTTCAAGATGTTTAACAACCTTTATAAGAAATGGCTATTATTATTCACTACACATTTGTTTGCCATGAAAAATCACTGTGAAATTTCAGTACAAATATGGGGAGAATTAATATTCATGTAAGGTATTAATGATATTGAAAGGGATCTATCTTCATTTAGATTTAAAATTAACTGAACGCAAGACATGGAATACCATATCCAATTATTAGGAATTTAAACTAAAATCCTTAAGGAAATGAACAAACATTAATAAAGAGGAGATGGAGAGGATCCCTTAAAATTAGTGTGATTACAATAGATTTGGAAAAGCTTTTTGAGAGAAAGGGGGCCTTGGGTGGCCATTAGATATAATAGGGAAGATTAATTACATTATAGGTGGTTTTTGAGTGAAGTTACATGGGATATTGTTTGGGTTTAGATAGGAAATTGGTGGAGAAATCTTTATTATTTCTCAATATTAGGTTTTGGACTATATATATAAATATATATAAAATAACCAATACCACAACCCATTCCATGGGGTTTTCCCACGGTTTCTACTTAAAAGGGGTGGCCTTCATTATTTTACTATTACTGGTGTATAAATTATTAAAATATTAAACTTGGTTATGTGGAAGTATCTCATGTCCATAAACTATTTATTTTAAAACCACAAAATATATTATAGGTTTTGGAAGATTTATAAAATCTTCATAAAAATGACTAAATAATTTTAAAATCACATTATTTTAAATTTAAAATATATATTTTCTTGGATACCATTTATATTATTTATTACATCATTTTGAGTCCTCACGATGTCATACTCACAACGTATATTTATACCATATTTAATTTTAAACCGAATATTCGACAGTCACAAGAAATTATACAAAATTCATCAATGTATTATTTTATCATTCTGATTCAAAAATAATATATTTTTACAGAAATGATTTTGTAAATATTTTAATTTTCTATTTTAAAACAATAATTGTCATTTATTGAGAAATGTTTGGTTTTCTTGCAACAAAAGTTTTTTTGAACCCTTATAAAAATTACAATTTTATTCATAAAAATTATATGATCATTTAAATTTATAAAAAATTTAATTACTAATTTTTTTATTAAATATTATGTCGATTAAAAACACATTAATATATAAATTTATTTATTGAATTTTTATTTTACCCAAAAAAACTTTGTGTTTTACTGTATCAAAATAAAAAATCATTAATAATTTAACAGAGAAAACGAAAATATATAAATTATTCCAAGATATATACATATTCATGTTCTTAAGTTCTTCATTCATATCCATTTAATACACTAGAAAGTGACCTAAGAGTAAGGTGCATAATTGTGAGACTCTCTTTGGGTGGTTTAAAAAACATGGTTTGGGATTTGATCACAATGAGCCTGAACTTATCCCTTAAAGAATTTAACTCATGCCTAAGTTGTTGGATCTCAGAATGGGATTTGTCAAGGGAAAATCCCAATGATGATATATCCCTTAGATTCTCTATCAAATGGGATTCATAAGGTATGATCCTACTAGTTGAGGCCATCATTTCATTTTTTGTATATTATTTGGATTTATCAAAACCCTATATTTATATTAATCATATTATTGTTATTCCATGATTTTATTAACAATGGTAGTGATGATTATTCCTCTTTTAAATATGATAGAATTCAACAAAACCAAAAAAATCATGTGTTTTCTATAAACATACTACACAATAAGACATTTAATTTAACCTCAACAGAAATTTTAATTATAAAGGTTCTGGTCATTACAAACCCCCCTATAGAAATTTCACCCTTAAAATTTTCATTTCACTCACTAAAATAGATTAGGGTATTTCTGTTCCATCACTTCCACCAGTTCCCTCATCCCTACTTCAAACATGTTTCTTCTCTGTAAAACTTTGAACAGGCTCATCGTATTATTCAATAGAACATTATTTATATATTCTATGATCTTAATCATTTTCTTCTCATGGAAAAGGTCATTCCCCAATGGCACCACATCTGTATTGAGTACACATGAGGGAACTGTTATGTACTTCCTCAATAGTGACAAATGGAATATATCTTGCACTTTAGATAGGTTAGGTGGGAGTGATATTCAATAACATACTATTCTAATGCAATCTAGGATCTGAAATAGACTGATGTATCTTGTATTAATCATTCCTTTCATTATAAATCTCCCTACTATCTTCTATGGACATATGTAGTGGAATATCATGTCTACAACATCAAACTCAAGGCCTCATCGATGTTTGTCAACATACCTCTATTATCAAATCTGAGAAACCTTGATATTCTACTGAATGGTCTTGAATGTTTCCCGCATTTTATTAACCATTTATGGACATAGTAGTTTGCATTCCCCAACCTCATCCTCGCATGTAAGAGTTCTTCACCTCTTCCTTCAAAGGGAATCATAGGGATCAATTTAGATGATTTGGTGTAAATTTTTATTGAATGAGAACTCGACCAAATGAATAAAGTGATTCAATCCCATTTTTAAGTCAATGTAACATTCTCTCAACATTTCCTTTAGTGTTTGGATAGTCCTCTTATGTTTTACATTGGCTTGAGGGTGATATGTTGTGCTGAAGATCGGCCCAATATTTTGGTCATGTTGGAGACTCTTAAAAAACATAGAGGTAAATCTAGTATCTCGATCAGATACAATGGGTAGTGGTGTTCCATTAAGTCTCATAACTTATCTAATGTATATCCTTTCAAGTTGATCAAGTGAGATATCCCCTTGAATTGGAATGAAGTGAGAATTGTTTTTAAGATGATCCACCAAAACCAATATTTAATTATTTCCTCTTTATTTCATCATAAGACCAATAAAAATGTCTATGGTAATGTTTTCCAATATACATGTAGGTATGTGTAATAATTACTTCATCCCCTAATATTTTATACTTTCTATATTCACATGTTCATATACCGGACATCTTGTTGTATATTATGTGATCATCTTCATCACATTGGCCCAAAAATAATGCCCTCAGCTATCAGGATACATATTTGTTCTTTTGGGATGGGTGGATAAGGTTAATCTATTTTAATCATTTAATAACTCCTTTAAATCGTGATTCTAGGTTACACATAGTCATAACCCAAATCTCACAACTCCTTTATCATTAACATTGATCTATGAGGATTCCCGTTTTATTATTTCTTTATCATTATTCTTAATTCCAACATTATCCCTTTAATCATCCTTTTTCCACTACAGAAGTGTCAGTGATAAATAATATTGGAAAGGATTGATGATGTTACATTTTTATGATTCAAATGTCTGTTATTTTCAAGACTATAAAGATTTTATCCTTTTCAATTCTCATTAATAGTAAAATTTATATTCCTTTTTAATTATATGATCTACCAATTTTGTCTCATTCCTTATATATTAGTGGATTCAGTAGTCATAGTCCCTTATCATCTTTAACCATCATCATTGTCTCATAATAAGATCTTTATTTGTGAAAATAAATTTTATACTTCTCACCAAATATATATTACAGCAAGATTTTCAATATGATGATCACAACATCCAAATACAGATCATGTATAATTTAGTCCTTTTCTTAAAACAACATTTTTACTTGGTGAGTTGGCAATCACTTTTCCATTATGCATTAACACATATCGCAACCCCTTCTTCAATGAATCACAATACATGATGAAAATATCTCCTCATATAGGTAGTATGAGTAAAGACCCATGAAAATCCACATTTTCACCTACTTGATGATATTTTCACATTCATCCTTACAATAAAAATTGACTCCCATTAATCATAGTTTTGTTATAAGGTTTTAAAATTGTGACCAATTTCACACAAATCGACGATAATATCCAGCTAACCCACAGAAATTTTGGATATCTATCACAAATAGAACCCTTATCCATCCTTTTATTACCACTTAATTTGAAGGATCTATATACATCCCTACAATTTTGATAACATTCCCCCATTAATGATACTTTTTCTACCAAAACTCTCTTTTTGTACTTTTCATAATGCTTCTCCTTTAATAATATCTTTTTCATTCTCCTCATATTCTACTCAAACACCTTTTTATTTTGAGAGAATATTAGAATATCATATATAAATAATACCAAAAAACTTCAAGGTTGTCTTTATGATGTTTATTTTTCATGTCCATTTACATTTTTGGATCATTAGTGTGTTTGAATGTCATTAATATGAACACAAAGTTCCCATACACGATTCTGAAAGTATACTTGGGATATCTTCCTCCTTCACCCTTAATTGATAATATTCTGATTGAATATTCACATTGAATAATTATTTTTCTCCACATAGAAGATCAATCACATCCTCAATTCATGGAATATGATACTTGATATTTATCTCAACCTTGGTGATATCATGATAATCAATGTGTTGGTTCATTGACCCATCCTTCATCATGACGAAGAAGAATGGTTCACCCCCTAGTGAAGAACATAGGCGTATGATCCCATTATCCAAATTCATATATATTTGTTTCTTCAGATCCTCAAACTCCACGATAGACATTTTATTTGGACTATTATATCACCATGTATAATATCGACTGAAAATCCAACCTCTTGTTGATGAGGAAGACCATTAAATTCTTTGAGAAACTGTTCATTATATTCCCTCATAGTGGTCATGTCTTCATGGATGAAACATTACTTAGAATAATTTATTTAGGCTATATATTCTTGCTCAAAGGGAAATAATATCCATTATTGGGATGTTTATACTAAATAAAATTCATCCTTTACCTTGCACATGTACAGAATCAGCAGATGAATTGTGATAAAAAGTGTTATTTCATTCACATGGAATATAATGTTGGATCTATATATGTGAATAAAATAAATTAACATAATGTCTTTATATTCCACTAAAGGGAGTATCATATATTTTTTTAGATTTTTCGGCAGAATGTTTTTAATAAAGGATAAGTTATATACACGAGATTTAATAATTTCCCCATTTTCTATTTTCAATGATAGATCCACATCAATGATTTTTTTTTTGTGTTTTAATATTTTCTACTAATGTTGGATGATAAAAAGTAATTTGTGAACCCATCATAAAAAAGTCGGTTTTCTATTATTTAATGAATAACTTTTGTACCTATTGCTACATAATTGTCGATATACACCTTGGAGGTTGTGATGTAAAAATATCTCCCTCGCTGCATTTGAGATTTTTTGATATCTCTAAAAACCCTTGTCATTGTGTATTGGTTTTTAGAGCTCACCTATTCCTCGATGGTAAAATGATGAAAAATGCACTGAGGATTGATTCGATAATTTCATCACTCTATCACATTATTGGGATTCTCCCTTCGGAAATCACTAAATATGTTTTCTTCACTTATACACCTAATTATTTTCCTTATCCCCCCTATGGAAATATCTTGGTTGTTTCTCTCCTCACTTTTGACAACATGGATATAGAAATTTCATAGCATCATTATATTTATCAATCATACCAGTATTATAAACTCCACTTTTCACTTATTATCGCTGTATTACCCATGATATTTTCCATTCCCCATTTTAACATTGAGGGCATAATAGATAATTTTTTCATAGTAGGAAAGGTTATGGATCACCAAGGCCTTTCGTTGACAATGTTTTATCCCATAAAACATGTGGTTAGACTTAAATTTAGCGGTAATGAAAAACCCTAAGGTGTATTTTCTAATATAGTGGTGTATTCCTCATACATCTTGATATAGTCATTGTATTTTTTTTAAGTGTAAGGTAATCCCTATCAATTTTATGTCGGTGAGTGTGAGGAAAATATGTTTTGAAATACATTTTTTAGAACTCGTTTCATCCCATCCCATCAATCTCTTTCATTGGATTCATATTCTTGATCAACATCCAACACTGGTCAGTTTCTCCCTCTAAATGATAAATAACCAGTACAACCTTATCCTTCAGGTAATATTTAAGGACAGAGAATATCATCTTATTGGACATCATCCATTTTTCTTTGATTAATGGATAATATGGTTCATTGATTGTTGGATGCCACTATCACATAAAAAATCAGTTGAAGCTTTTTTCATTATTATGGATTTTTGGCCTCTACTCCTAATATTGGATTCAATTTAGTACCTGATTTTGTTGAAGGAGTGTTATCACAATGCTCTTTATTCCTGATCTTATCGGGAAGAGAATCACATTCAGATAGTCATCACATTTAAATTCATGCTGTTTTTTACCTGATTCGTCCCATTTACGGAAATTTACTAGAATAAATGTGAAATTTTTTATGATTATTTTTAAAATATTAAAACCATAAATTTAAATTCAATGAAATTAAAGGGATAACTTTTAAATGAAATTTATTTTTTAACATATAAATTTATTTAAATCAAATGAATGTTGTTCATGATCTATTTTCTAAAATAGAAACTTATGGGAATTTTTTATCCCTTAATAATGGTTCATAATTGAAATGTGAATTGACCAATGAATATCACCTAGGGGTGTGAAATTAAGAGTGCAGTAAGGCCCGTTGTCGTGCATCAGTTCCCAGTCGAGTTAATCTCAATGCGGTATTTTTGGTATTTATCCCTATGTATATTTGTGTCATAGCCCAATCCACTAATTGTATCTAGAAATTAATATATTTTATTCATAAACCACTTAATCTATACATTACCAAAATTTAGGTATTTTTTTGTTTATCGAGTTATTTATTTAAGGCATTTTGTAGGTTTTTTGAATCCTAATCCCATAAATAACTAAACTTCTCCTTTGATAAAAACTATGACAACCCTTCTCTGTATTACAAATTAATTCATTATTTATTACATAAGGTTATAAATAATAAAAATCAGACGATCCATTAGTATACTGTATTTGGTAATTAAGTACATTACATAACATCTTATAATAGAGAATAAATCTCCATTATTGATAACATACTTAACATGAAAATTTCATTAAATAATTCTTATAATTTCATTGGATAACATAGGGATATACAAAATAATGAGGTGAGATATAAATTCTAGTAAGGGAACAAAAATGGAATAACATGAAGAATGTAGTACATGTTGGGAATTAAGAATATCAACGATACAAAAAGTAGTGACAATGATAAACATGGACAATGGGGAATTACAAACCATAAGAACATACAAGAAACCTGGAAATGTAGAAGTAAATTAAAAGACTACATCATAGACATAGTTTAAATTTAAATTAAAAGACATCCTGATTGAAAATTATTATAATGGATTATTTTCACTCATAAATCAGTTTCATGATGTCTAATGAGACAAAAACAATACTCAATAAAATTGAGAACTATAAAATTTCGGGTTCACCCATAACTTTCATTTCATTTCCATTCTTATGTGTTCTATGTAGATCATAGAACAATGAATCATCTATCATTAAATATTATTCTATGATCAAAGAGTTTGTAATAAATAAATTTTTGTTCCAAATCAATGATGAATATTTGAATAAATTTTAAGGACCTTGATTGGAAATGGGTTTGGGTATTCACTACACAATTATGTTATAGGGAAAATCATGTTGAAATTTGGTAAAGTAAATGGGTATATAAATGTTTGTATATGGGATTAATGTTAATGAATTATATCTCTAATCACTTCTAAATGAAATTTAATGTAAGGGGAATATTGATGAAAATGTCCCATTATTATTAATTGGAGATAAAATATAAAATATATTGATTGAACCTGGATAAATGGGAGAAGGGGAGAATCACTTACCTTATGAGTGTGTTTCCATGTGCTTGGGAGGAGCTTCATGAGAGATTCAATGCACCTTGTGAGGACTACATATAAGGTATGTTAGATTAACGACGTGATAAAAGTTTTTTGGTTTTTGTGAAATGGTATATTATGAGTATTTATATATTAAATGAGGGGGGAATTATTTACTATATCTCGAACATAGGTTTTTGGAATATATATAATATATTAATAATAACCACAAAACAACCAATGGGTTTTTCCATTATTTTATGCCAAATAGGGGTGGTATTAATTATTTTATTATGAAAATGTCTTAACTTATTAAAATTATACCCATGGTAACGTTGAAGTTATTCATGTTTATAATGAAATGATTTTCAAACATTTAAATATATTTTAGGTATTGGAGGATTTGTAAAGGATTTATAAAATTAACAAAATAAAATTAAAATTACATTATATTAATACTAGAACTTATATTTGGCCTTTTATACCATATATGGTATTTATAACATTTTTTAGTTCATCATGATGTCATAAAAACACTCTATATCTATACAGTATATAATTTATACCAGGTAATTTGATTGTATATTAAAATTATAAAAAATTCACCATTATATAATTTAGGCATTATGATTCCCAAAATAATATTTATTTTATACAAATAATTTTTTAAATATTTTCATTCTTCTTTTTTAAATAATAATGGGAATTGTTTAAGAAATTATGGTTTTTTAAATGATATAAATTTTTCAGAGCCATATTAAAAGTACATTTGACTTTATAAAAATTATATGAACATTTATATTAAATTAAAAATATTTAATAATAATATTTTTATAAAATGTGAAGTATTTCAAAAAATAATTAATTTATAATTTCCTTTATTGAATTTCAATTTTACCCAAAAATACAGTTTTTGTTTTATTGTATAAATGTGAAAAATCATTTATAACATAACAATAATAAAATGTAAATATGTGAATAATTACATCCAACATACTTGTTTATGATATTAGAGTCTTGGAACATGTCCATTTAATAAACCATAAAATTCCCTAATAGTATGGGGCTAAATGGTGAGACTTTTAAGGGTAGTTTAGAATACATGGTTTGGGCCATGATCCCAAAAATCTTGAAAATATCCCATAAACGATTTCAGTCATGGATAAGTTATTTGATCTCATCCTGGGCTTGGTCAAGGTAAAATCATGGTGATGATATTTCCCGTGGGATCTCTGATATATAGGCTTCATAGTGTATGATCCTAATGGTTGAGGCCATCACATAAATTTTCTATGTCAATTGGATATATCAAAACCCTATATTTATAAAACATTTGTGATCACTATTCTGTGAAATTATTATCAACACTATTCATTCTTAAATAAATTTTAAATATGATAGGATATAATAAATACAATGAAATTAATTAATTTTATGTAATCATTATACATAATAAGACATTTAATTGAACTGTAAAGTGAGTTTTATATATAAATGTTTGATTTGTTACATTTCAAACTCCATCACAATACTATTACCATCAATATTATAACCATCCATCTAAAATAATTTTGAGGATAATTTTGGATACTAAAATATGACTGTCCTAATGGTATGTATGAGGAATATAAATAATAGGATTCTCGTTTAATTTTTATGTTGAATTTAGGATAGATTAGCATCGCAAATGACTTTTTGTGATGGGTGTCCGTTGAAAATAAACTCATGTGGAATAAGGTGTCGCAAATATAATTATTTTATACGGTCCATCGCAAAAAACACCAAAACATTATTTATCACCCTTTTTCGATGATCCATGGAAAATAAAATTTCGATAGATAAATAATCCATCCCAAAAAACATTTAAAAAAAGAAATAATTATATTATTTATAAAAAAATTAAATTACAAATATATAAAAAACACTAAAACATTTGAAAAAAATTAAAACACTCATTAATGTAATACATATTTTCAAATATAATATGTATATCATATCAAATTTAAAAATAGTGATGAAAATATTCAGAAATCATCAAATAGGATTAGGTGGAGGAGGATCAGTCAACGAAAGAGGTGGAGGAAACTCTACACCAACACCACACACATGTCACCACATATACTCCATCATCTCCTCATCTCTTAGACAGTATTGCTCAAGATCCTCCTCCCTCTACTTTTTCATCTGATGTATCATCTCATCCAGAGTTCTCAAGATCTCCTCATAATGTGAAGCGGATGATAGTGTCGATGAAGACTCTCCATGTGCTCCCTTCATGCTCATTTATTACATCACAGAAGTACCATAATAACTCATAGGTTTTAGTTGAGAACAAATATCAATCACTCGACCATTCTCAACACCCTACAAATTATTATATATCCATGTCCCCTCATTGAAACCTAAATCAGCAGTGGCATCTTATTCGACCTCAACATGACTGTCCTGTGAATGATAAGTCACAACCTCATATTTTTTATTTATATATAATGAAAAAAATATAATAATAATAAAATTAATTTTGCTGAAATTTTTCAACAAAATTACTTACCACAATACAACACTTTTGTTCGCCTACAACTTCTCTTATATGGGGATCGAAATACATCTTCTTATAATCATAAAACTTCATAATAGATGGGTTAGTAGTGGCTTTTATAATATAAAAAACACGTTATTGTTAAAATAAATATACATTAATAAATAATATCAATTTCCATATCTCATCGATGTATGACAAATTTACCAATCCTGGCTCAATGTGGGTCCTCTTTCCACCATTAGATCTGATGTCCAGCTGTTGATCTCCTTCTAGAAGTCTCTCATAGCCAAAAGGAGCCCAAACCATCCCATACATGAGCTAATATATAGTCATGGTTATGGGAGATACAAAACTGATCGAAGATGGTAGCACAATATTTATCCCTAACTATCTTCCTAGTGTTGGGTATAAACTGACGAAAGCACTCACGTATATAAGTATCCCATTCCATTCAGATAGGACATCTTTTATTATCAGAAATTTGCGAAAATAAATTTTGGCAGACAATAAAAAAAATGTTTGTAATTAAATAAATTTATACAAATTATATATTATTTAATAACGTACAATCCAATGGTCAAACATCTAGTATTGCCCAATGATGGGTACCCGGTCCTATGACACCCATGGCTCGAAAAAACTATTTCTCAGAATCACACCATCCTAGTTAATGGATATTCTTGAAAAACTATGAAAATTAAAAAAATATATAATCATATAATTATTATCAAAATTAATAAAAAATAAATAAAAAATTAATTTATTATGAAACAATTAAACATACCACTGTAAACACGGATAAAAATTAATAGATGATCGTCTCTTTGGAATATGATCCAAAATCAGTAATCGGGCAAGACTGCGCCCCCTCGTAGTAGGTTCACCAATATAAGGAGGGGAGTTGAATCAGGCCCATCATCAGGATGTACCACATCAGTGAGGGAACATAATAAATCATCAATAGGATCATCTCCGGCCATCTGAAACAAATATTTCCACCACAAAGACAATGGTAAAATATATATACAATATAAAAAACTTATCAATATCAAAATAAAATAATGTTACCTATAACAAATTGTTAATACAATTTTGAAATTTTATGAAATATTATATATAATAATATGATAATGAACAACCGCTAAAGAAATAAATATAATACATCAATCATCATCTTCATCAATATTTTCATCGACATCAATGACTTCATCCTCATCTTCATCACTTTCAACATTTATAGGACTTTTAGAAACATCATCCCTTATTACTTAATCAATTTTACCTATATCATCAGATATTAACTGAGGGGTTTCATCAGAAATATTTGTATCATGTTTGGTAAGAGATATATTTTGGTATGTTTCTTGAAAAATTCAATTTTTTTTGCACTTCCCCATAACCATTTTGATTTTCAAAAACTGATTGTCATGTGATTTCACTTTTACCACACTCCATCAGTTCTGTTAATCTCTCAAAACATCATAGAAATTTTCATAGTAAGATTGATTTGATTGATGTGATAACATGAATGCTTCATTTGATGTAAGAATATTGTTATATATAATATTAACGATTCCCTATTGTGGAAGCACTCGCAACCCCCAATCAGTATAAAACCAATGACATTTAAATTTTTTTACATAATTTGTTCCCAGAAAAAATAACTCAATTCTTTCATCTAGCTTACTATACAAGTCAAATTCAATTTTTTCTGATGATATCCCTTCAAAGAAACACCATTTTTCCTTGATTTCTTTGAGTCACCACATATGCGCATATGGAATCAAAATTTATTAACCACAAACCCATTATAACATTTTACCAATTTTGATGGAGGGTTTTGAGCACAGATAATCAAATATCAATATTATTTTCATGTTTTTCTAACCAATAATCAATATAAATTAATAATTATAAATATAATTGAAAATTTGAATTATTATTAAATAGAAAAAACTTCACCTACCACTCTTTGAAACCAATATTCTTATTTTTTTTTCCAATGTTCCTCAAGAGCAGAAGATGTAAATTGCAGAAATTGATTTTTGATATATTAATCATATAGTCTACACAAAAGTTAATTTAAATAAATATATATTTTATAAATAGTTTTAAAAATAATAAAAAAGTAGTACTTACTACAAAAATCACATCATTTCATCAAAAATCAGCATAACATAAGTTTGGGCTCTGTGTAGTTCTTCATCTGTAAGCTATTTATCATGATAAAAACTAAAACAAGTTTTGTCTGATTAAAAATATACAATTGATAGTTTGTTACATCATAAACATTTGTCTCATTACACCTATCCAATTATGTTTTGAATCATATTTCGACTGAATATAATAAGAGCAGAAATATGAAATTTCCTTATGAAAGTATGCTTTCGCAATCGACCCTTCAACGGATTCATTGTTACGTACTATATTAATTAGTTTTTTCATACATCTTTCATATGGATACATCCAGAAAAATTGAACTATCCTTCCACTTTTATCTTCGTATGTAAAATGTAATATTAAAATTACCATGGAATCAATGATGCTCGATGGGAATACTTTAATCAATTTATACAAATTTAGAATGTCTTTTTTCAAGAAATTCAATACATTATTATAAAACATTTCCACACAAATATCTTGGAATAGAATGATATTTTGGTCAACACATCCCCGATGGAATAATTCCACAGCCTTATAAGACCAACAGATAGTATTATTTCAATTATGACAGTACAATCATGGCTTTTTAACTGAGTAATATGCCCATTTCTGATGCAACAAGACATTTTAATAAGATAGCCATCATGTAACCTCAAATATCTAATTCATTGATAGAGTAATAAATTGTTTTTTTACTATGTGAGTAAACAACTTTTGGTTTCATTAATTTGTGTGATCATTAATCTTCAAATAATTCAAGTTCGTGATGTTTTTAAATCTACGCAACATCAAACCATGCCTTTACATTATCTTTGGTCTTACCAGGTGTATCCATAATAGTATAAAACATGTTATCAAAAATATTATTCTAAATATTATTTATATTTAACATGTGACAAACCAACAAATCAGACAAATATAGAAGGTCCCAAAAAATACTCTCCAATATCCAATTATGATCTCTCCCAAAACCATTAATCTTTTTTTTTCATTTATGGTTGGTCCAAAAGTAATGGGAGATAATGAAGAGATATTAGATATTACTTGATTCCCTGATAGCACTGATGGATGTGTGTTAGTATCATTTTGACCTTTTGTAAAATTAATTCTATTTCATCGAAATGTGTAATCTGTAGTAAGAAATATCTAATGACAATAAAAATAACCAATCTTTATCCCATTACATAGAATAAATACATTCTTCTCAGCCTTGTAGTATGGACATGGTATTAGACCATGTGTGATCAATCTAGATAACATACCTTATGACTGAAAGTCACTAATTATCTCCATTAATGTAACCTTCAATATAAAATTATGATATGTAGTTATATACTATGTAGTCACACTATTGTTCAATAATAAAATTAACTCATCAATTGGTGGTTTCAAATAACCATCAATTTTCTTCTTTAGATATCCTATAATTAATATTGTCAAATATATATATGGTTCATTGATTAACTTCAAAGGATGAAAGTTTCAAAGAGTAAAGAAAATAGGCCAACTGGAATATTGACTACAGTAAGCACGAAATGGAAAAAAACCATCTATAGAAATGCCCAACCATATGTTATGAGGTTCTGCAGAAAACGAAGGATGAGTTTGATGAATATGTTTCCATGATTTACCATAACATGCAGGATTTATGATTTTTGTGATGGTTCAATTTGATTTATTCTATGTCATAAATCTAGTTGTGCTACGAGACATAAATAAATGTTGTAAACAAGGTGTAATTGGAAAATATCTCAACTTTTTGAAAGGAACTCTGGCCATTCCATATTGTTCCTCTTTATACCATGATTCTCCACATATTGGATAATTTACCAAAGTTTCATATTCACTATAATATAAGATTCTGTCATTTGAACATTCATGGATCTTCTGATAACATAGACCCAAATTATGAACCATCCTTTTTATTTCATAGAAACATGAAGGTAATGTATTTCCATCATGAAACAATGACATAACCAATGATAAATTCTGATCGAAAAAACTATTATACCTTCAAATATCTGATTTAATTTCTATAAATTTTGTAACAACTTCAAGTTTTTTCATCTGGAATCCCATATATAAGGCCTCCTCGATGAATTACAATATATTTTAAAACTCAGAAGGTTTAGATTCAGGTTTTGGAATGTAATTCTGAGTTGTTGTTTCATGAATAGATGAAAGAACATCCTGGTGTATTAAATTCGGAATTACGATAGATCTAGAACAAAAAAAAATTGTATTTTCTACTGAATTATATTCTCCATATTGATACCAAAAAATATAATATATTTTAAAACCATTAAAAAATATATGAATTCCGACATTTTCAAATTTTTCGAATGTCCTAGAACCACATTTCTGAGAAGAAAATTTAATTTTTTTTCATCAGAAGAAAAACTGAATCTAATGATGCAGATGATATAAAGGCTTCAACAACATCAATGTAGACATGATTTAAACCATATCTGTTTGGATTTTGGTGATTATTTATCCAATCAAAATCACATAATAGATACTGTTGCCTACATCCCGAGTACATAGTTATCTAAAAAAAGAATCAGAATATTTTTTTCTAAGCATTTTTTCTAGATGCTAATTATTACTATTTTTTACCATCAAGAAATATTATATGAAATATGAGATAAATTAGGTACCAGGTTTCCACTAGTTTACAGTGCCCATAGAGGCTCGATGTAGATAAATATAAAAATATTATATATATTATATAAGGAAATTCTATATTTTGAAAATAATATAATATCTCTTGAACGATGTCACATATGATAAACTACAGATCACTACTGGGTCTGGGATGTGGGTTTTATCAAAGACACAACATTAGATTTGTGAGCATTGGGTAGTTACATTGTGGGTGAGGGTAATTCATTTAATTTTATTATTATAAATTACTATAAAAATTAAATATATCATTCAAACTATGTGTCGTATAAAAAATCTGAGATCACCATTTGGTCTGAGATGTCGGTTTTACCTTAGGCCCGACGTAACATTTGTTAGGACAGACTATTTCATTACATCGCACAAGGGGGTATCATTTTAAATCTTTTATTAATATTATTTATAATATATATATATATATTAAAATATCAATAAAAATTATTAATACAAATTATATTAATTAATTAATCATTTATATGAAATGAATATTAATTATTTAACAATTACTATATATATATCACAATTTATTATAAAGTATGTAATGAATATTAGCAATTATGTAATGGTTATTATTAATTATTATAAATTATTATAAATTATTTTTAATAATTATGTAAATATTATTATAATTTCATTAAATTAGTATAAATTATGTAATGATTATATATATATATTTATTTATTTATTTATATCAGAATTTCATAAAATTCTATAGCAGATTTATTATTATGATTTTAATATGTAATGATTATTATTATTTATATTTTATAAATTATCTACATTAATATAAATTATGAAATTTTTATTAATAATTTATTTAAATTATTATTAAAATTATAATACTTTCTACAAATAAATCATAATTTCTTAATTAATATAATTATAAAAAATATATTATAACTTATTTTAAAAAAATATACAAATATCCAATCTATATGTATTTAAATATATATATATATATATATAATTTTATTTCATTGAATTTCTAATTCATATAAATAATTTATAACAGAAACATATTTCATAGTTTTAATTAAAAATTAATTTGAATTCATAATTATTAAGAGTTGATAATTTTTTAATTATTAATTTTTTCCCTAGATGTATTATAATAGTTGTGCTTGTCCAATGTTTTTACAACATTTATATAGAATATTAATAATAATAATTTTAATTAATACAACATTTCGTAGGAATTATTATGAATTTCTAAATGTTGTCATATTTTATTATAATTTTTTTAAAAATTATTATAATTTTATAATATTCAATAATATTTAAAATTTATTAATTATAAAGTCTAAGTAATATTTACTTATTATAAATAATTTTTTATTTTAGCTAATTATTTAAATTAATACTAAATTTTTAATAATTATTATTTTTTACGAATTTATAATAATTCTTAATATTTTTATATTTTTTACAAATTATTACAAAGATTATTCAAATTATTATTAAATAAGTTTTTACAAAATATTTCATATTTTAAATTGTCATTATTTATCAATTATAGTGTTTTCTAAAAAAATTATAAAACAAATTTCTTATAAATAACATTTTCTTAAAATGTTTTCTTTAAATTAATTTTTATCATCATTATTAAAAATCAATCAATTATATATCGACATACAGATATTTAGATATACATACATGCATGCACGTGTGAAAAAAATCTATAATAAGAACATATTATTATAAACACATATTATTGTAATAAATATTATACATGCACAAATATAATTATATACAAATATTATGCCTATGAAAACTTCAAAAAAATATTATATACATTATCAAAATAAATAAATATGCATGTGGAATTATATTTGCACCGACATAATATTATGAGGACAAAATTATATATTTCCACGCATAATATTGTAATGAACGCACAATTATATTACGTGCATGAAAATATCAATCAAATACCAGAAAATATCAATCAAAGGATAGCCCCTGACTATTTATTAAAATAAAAGAAAATAATGTTAAACATGAACCACAAGACACATGATAAAACTACATATCATAGAAACCATTCCCGTCACCACATCCCTGATAAAAAGATTCCTCCGTAATAACTGATTCTCCAACCGAGCATTCGTAATGCATTAGAACTGTAGCATTATTCCTTCTCATATTCATCACTTCCAAGGATATAAACTCTGTATTTCCAACAGATGACTAGGTGGACACCAGCTTTTAAAAATTGGAGGATTCCTCCCATGATCTTCTTCATGTTGAAGTAGTCATGACTTCTAGATTTCAGATCATCTTCATCCTCCTACCGTAAAAAATATCATTATATGAATGCCTGATGAATCCACCACCATTTTCCATATCACTATCAATGTAATATTATGTACACAATTATATTTTCAAATGTAAAATATTATGTGTGCACAAATATAATTATTTTTAACAAATTTTATACGTGTGAAAATATAATGAATTTATTTCAACCCTAAAACACGAAAATAATTAAAATAAATCTATGTGTTGATGAAACTAGTTTGTTTTCAAACAAATACAATCATCCATCCTATTTTAATAATAATCGTATTTCAGATAATATAAAATAATAATGTTTCAACAAACCTAAACATCCAAAAAAATCTATACATTTTACAGATCAAACATTGTGCAAAATACTGTAAATCAATTTAAAATAATATGTTTATAATACAAATAATAAAATCTACATTAATAAATTTAGAATAACCCTACATGTCAAATACATCATCAAAATAGGGTAAAATTTTAAACCTATGTTTTTCAATTTATAAATAGAATAAAAATACATAAAAAACCAACGAAGGACATAATCACAGTCTATACCTTAGAGATTTGGTGTTAAATCACCCAAAAATCAGAAGAAATAGAGATTTCTGGGGCTGCATGAAGTGGGGTGACTAGTAGGGTTATGTTTCCATTAGGATAGGGAAGGAAGGAATAAAAGAGGAAGGAGAAGAAAGAAGAATCCTAACCTATTAAAACACGATATTTTTTTTGTGATGGTATAATATAATATAATTAATTCCATCACAAAAAAATTGTTTTTATTGAAAATTATTTATGACTGATTTCAATTCACATCACAAATAATGTCGAGTCAAAGGGGATTTGCAACAGATTATTTAATTTATCACAAATACCGATCATGAATGAATTTCAATCTTGGCGGTGGGAAATCCCACCAAAAATATTTGTGATAGATTCATAAATCCTTCGCAAAGAGTTACTATCTTTAAAGAAATTATACCTATGTCACAAATAGGTGTTGTCAAATAAATATTTACAAGTGTAAATTTTCCCATTGCAAATTTCCCATCAAAACTACTTGAAATTCTAGCAGTGATAATTAAACTGATGACTCTAAGATCATTTTCTACATATAGAAAAACTCTTCCCCAACATATACCCAATAAAATATCACCAGTGGTTTTTAAAAAACAATTCCAATACATATATTAGGGAAAAATGATAAATATCCAAATATGATATATTATATGATCACATGTGTCATCCAACCATGTTCGAAAACATCATGATGATTGGCGGGTTCTAAAAAGGTGTAGAAAATTTGAGAAAACATTCTCAAAACATTATGGTGAATGGAATCTTGTTTCATATTAATTTCATAAGACAAAATAAATTGTGTAAATTAGAATCAATTAAATAATTTTGTGGATTAAGGATATTTTAAAATCAATTCTTCACTATTTATAAAATGAATGATGATGTGGAGTGTGTCCACAAACACAACGATTTAGTGATCCAAAAATCCCAAAGTGGCTGAAAAATATATTAACAGAGTCTAATAATGATAAATGACTTCTCAAATTTGACATCTTAAATTAATTAAAAGGTTAATAATCCTATTTGATTTATAAATAAGAAATGTGATTTTTTTGGACGATGTTATGTTGAGAATAAATTTGGTTGAACTTATTAATACCATTAAATGGAGGAAGAAATCTAGTTAGGAGAAGGGTGAGATAGAGTGAATCTTTTATTCCAAGGGGGATGGGAAGCCTCCCCTGATCTTTTGTATAATAAGAACTAGTGAAAAATCCATTATCATCAAGGAGAGGTAAAAATTATGTCAAATTATAGAGGAATGAGTAACCATTAGACTAAATTATATATCACATAAAGTCGATTAATTTTCAGTGTCTACTAACTCAACATTATAATGATATTGAAAAAAAGGATTAGTGGGATAAATGAATGGTTAAACCACCGATGTTTAATTAATATCCCCTTAATGAAATTATTATGAGTTCTTTTACTCAAAATTATGGTTGAAAATATGGGTTAATAATGGGAAACCCTATATTAGTACCAAAGAATTTGCAGGGGGTATATGTATTTTCTGAATATTCCATAGAATCGTCATGGAATCATTTATTATTATTTTTATCTAAACATATATGAATTCATATATATTTTTGGTAATATATTCTATTAATTAAGAATATAATTATGGATGGATTAAATGTTTTATTGAATATGTCTTTTGGTGGTTATTAATCTAATTTATGAAGCTACATTATATATACCATGGAATCACTACATTTAATGGAATCAAGGATTTATGTTCTTAGAAAAAATACAAGTATATTTGAATGAAATATAAAAATATTAAAACCAAGTAGTTAATACAACATCAAATAATTTAATAGAGTTGATGAACATTTAATGGTCATCTATACTATTTAATTTTTTTTTCATTGAAATTTTTTTCAATTCTTTGGATGACTAATATAGAAATTTTTATAATATAAATTAATAAAAAAATATCAAATAATTTTTTTAGTATTATATTTATTTATACGGTATATATTTAATTTTGGATGGGATATGTGACCATACTCAGCTCGGCCCATTAGGAGTCCATTTTGTTTTCATTAGTTGTATTTTATCCTTATCAAATTTTTATTATACTTCTAATTACTAATACTAATAATATAAAAACACAAAAAAAATTAAAAAAACAACATGTTATTCATCAAAACATAAACTAATACTACTTTTACTTGTATTTTTCATAGTGGTGTCATGATATAGTGAATCAAAGAGCTTGAACTTATTAACTCAGGTTTTGGTTTGGAGACCTCTTATATGTAGTTTTTTAGGTAGTGTGTCAAGCCAGAGTGTTTTGGGCCAAAATTTTTGTATTATTATTCTATAGAATAATAATATAGTAATAATACCTACAATCAAAAATATAAAGTGATCAACCATTTCGGTAATATATTCAACCTTCATTATATGTGATTTTATGGAGGATTATAAAAAACACACATAGCTAGAGTGTTATGTTGAGTAATATTGTGACTGGTTGGAAGTATCAAGAATAAGGTATCCTAATATGAAACATGTAGGAGGGGGCATGTGGTGCTTCATAATGGATGAAAAATATTTACAAGCACCCAAACATTTTCCTGGAGGAAAACTGCATTTGGGAATGTCTGTAGATTCACACCTCTGGTCTTGATTGAGTGATATATCCTTTCAGAAAAGTAATATTTTATGATATTTGGATAGATACATACCCAATTTACAACATATCATATTAAAAAATTATACTTAGATGGTATTGAAATATTATACTTCATGGTAACCCCTATATAGATGATTTTGGCTGGATCCATGTGAAATAATTTTTGTGGGTGGGTAATAATTTTTATTTGTTTCTATTCCTCATATAGTTTTATGTGTTTTTATTTTTATTGTTATTATTTTCATATGTGATTTAAAATTAAATTCAAAACATACTCAAACTAATAATATTTTCTAAAAAATTGATTAATAGGTTGTATATAGTTAGATAGATGGCATCACTACATAGAAGCTATATAGGATGTAGGAATTAATATCATGACATAAAGAGTTGGTATGTTTAGATAAAAGGTGTTCATTATTAATAAAATTAATAAATAAACTAGTATATAAGGTAGATAAAAAATTTAATCTATGAGATTCAATTTGAATACATTAAAATTAGTTCTCCTTAGGGGCCTAGTAATGTATTTTGGGACTAATTATGCTGTATTCCCTATCCTTAGTGCAGTATTTTCGGCCCTATATATTGGACTCATTTGAATATTATTTGTGTTTTCCTTTAATATAACATGATATTATTATTTTCAATTTTTAATATGGATTTTATTAGATGTTACATTATATATTATATGATTGTTATTTTATATACAACTCTATAACTGTACCTTACAAAACCAAAATTATGATTTCAAAAACACATTGAGGATAAATATTTCTAGCACAATGAAATGTTTTCACGTTGTTCTATAAAAAATGGTATTTCATAATATGAGTCACAAAAAATTACACAAAGGACCTAAAATTGAATGTTTCATAGGTTAAATCTAAAACATTTTATAATATTTATTATTAAAATTGATATGATGGAATTAAAATAAATTAAATAAAAGATATGTTTTTTCTATTTTCAACCCATTTTAATTGAAAGAATCTTTTTAATCACTCAATCATTTATAGGGTAACGGTGCCACAAAAATATGGTTTATAAAATTTTTATGAATTGGAAATATATATTTCTAGTATTTTGGTGTTTGAATATTATATGATGATGATAATTGGATGGGGTTTATTTTGACTCATATTCTATTAAAATGGGGTCAAATTTATTGTATGTGGTTTTATATCTCATATTTTGTAGAAAATAATCCATTATGTTAATAAAAAATTCCCCCATTTCATAAACATTGATTTCAATATCACATATACACTATTATATATAATAACATTAGGTCTTAATTCAGTTTTATAGAATATGATTTTATTTTGAGATATTGTGTCTTATGTTTTAGTTCTAATTATAATGGGTATGGTGACTTATTTATCAGTGAATACATATTTTTCTAATTCCTTTATTACATATAAAAATAACAGTATATTTTTTCTCCGATATGAAATAATTGGACCCCTTTTGAATGATTAAAGAATGATGGTGTTTTTAATTCATTTTCTGTAATATCTAATAACCATTAGAATGAGGACATGACATACTGAATACTAAAATAGAAAAAATAAAAGAAATGGTATAATGAAATGGTCTGTGATGATTGGTTGATACTTCATAATAACTCTTCAGACAATTTTCACATTAATTTGGATTATTATCTGAATTTTTAAATTGTTAGGTTTAAACATCCATACAAAAATGTGGAGGTAGAACATCAGTTTTTAATTATTTTAATTTATAAAATTTTATTATTTCTACTGTTTTAGTTTCAGAACATGTGAATATAAATATTTTTTAATCATATAGCATGTAATTTATTTATGTATGATCTAAAATACAATTTCATATCTTATAGAAGATTTTTTATATATGTTCATAACCATTAACCCTCTTTATGTGTTTTGTCCAGTAAAATCCTTTTGTTTCCGATAATGAATATTTTATTTAAATTTTTCTATGTTTAGAAAAAATGGATACATATGAATTTTACTATGTATATCACCAAGGTGAAGGAATTTCTTACACAAATCAGCTACATCCTGAAATAGACTTTATGTAATTCGCCTATTTCATTCAATAATCCACATGAAACTTTTCTACATTTGTCAAGGAGTTACATGAATTGGATATATATTTATTTTTGATATGTGTTCGCAGTCAGCAATTTCATATTTTCCTATGTGATTAAAAAGCCTACATGAATCAATTTGGATATGCCAATTTATCTACATGGAAAAAGTACCTACATTAAGAAGTAGAATATAAATTAAAATAAGAAATCAAGACATGTAATGATCTAAAATATGCTATATAATGATTCAATATATATTTATTACTATTTAAGTAATTGAGTGAGTGTTTGAATTGTTATATGAAATCATTAAATTATTTTCACGACCCATCCTAGTGGGGCCCGCGCCCTGACTCCCAAGCCCGCCACCAATAAGATATGGGTTTGGGACTGGCACCGAGTAGGCATATTACTATATGGGAGGCATTTCCTAACAACCTATACACACACAGACATCTCCCAGCCCAAAAATTCTGAAATGTAACAACCACTAAGGAACAAAATGCATGCATACAACTAAACCCAACCAACCGACAATGACGCAAAGTAAAGTACTAAAAATAAACTAGTCTAGAAAACAAACCCACCCAAAAACAAGAGTCTAAAAAATGAACAGTTTAACATGTAAACCTGAAGAGGTACTAGGAAACCTGCTCGTAGCCGAAGGGATTCCTCATCCTGTAAGGAACTAAAAAAGATCAGTCCAGTCCCGTTCCGCCCTGGACTTTGTCGAAAGTCTTCTCATCTGCACAAGACACGAAACGTGTGGCCAGATCCCGTATAGGGGTGAGTATAACAATACTCAGTAGAGGACCCCAAAAAACACAAGGCAGAAAACAAAGGAAAGCCACAGTCAGCTCTACACAGTATATGTCTACTGAACATATAATAGGAGAAAACGATCCAGATATACCCAAAACTCAGACTCGTGGTATAGAAACAAGTCACACAACTGCATACCTCTGCTAGTGATTCAGTAATAATATTTCCATGAATAATTCTCTCTATGAGAACACACTCCATGAGTCTGGTGGCTCTGATGATGTTAGTCCGAGAAGTACTGTTTTTTGGGAAACGTCACGAGAGGTAGTTACACTCATTATGGGAGACACAATCATGAGAGGGAAATATCACGATAGATAGATTCCCTCATTACGAGAGACACACTCCTGAGTGGGAAAGATCACAATACACAGAGGAGGATCACTTCTAGGGCCATGGAAAGTACTACGACTCATCCGGATTCACCAGCTATATAGGGGATCAATGCCTGGTTGAGTTGGTCATGTCGATGCCTGACTCTTCCTAAGGTCAGGAATCGATAGAGGATCTTGATCTGGGCCTCTCAGAGTGATGCTGACTCTAGGAAAGAAAAGACTTTCTAAAAGGATCATACTCTTGTAGAAGGAAACAATGCCTGACCTTCAGGGGAAGGAGAAGAATGGAAACTAACCCAAACGATACATGTCTATGATATGGTGGAAAATAGGACCATTCCATTTTCTAAAAAGTACACTGTGTGTAGAAAAGTTACACGTCGTGTCATCTGACCCTGGGTATGAGCCGTGTACAACATCACATGTCGTAAGTTTGGTCATGGAGAAAAGTTATTACACGACTTGTAGTATGGTGTAGACACCATGTCCTAGTGACTGGGGTTGGCTCTGTGTACACTGGCCATGTGCCCATACACGGTCATCAACCCATGTCCTCCAAACTGTTTAATCGGTACAGGGGCTGGCCTGTGTTACTATCCTTGCCCGGTCGTGTGCTGTAGTAGACGGTTAGGTACCCCATCCCATGTTCGTGTATCCCTTGGATACACGCCGAGTCCTGAGTAGCCACTTCTGTCATGCCACATAGAGAGTACATGTTGCGTCGTCTGAAGTTGTGTTGTCCATCCCGGGTCTGTGTACTTCCCAAAATAAATTCATTGCTTCTAGGAAAGTCCAACACATCATGTGACCAGGGTCACACAACCTGTGATTCCTCTCTGACCCCTAAAACCTTATCATCTACCGCCAGTACTACCTGGCGTGTTCGTCAGAAGTACATGTCGTGTATTCTATAAATTTACAGAATCAAGGACTTCTGTCACTGCACCTCTGTGCTGCCCCGATCATATATCTATCCATATTATTGCCACAAAACTCTAGAATCTAGGTTTACAAGTTGACATGACATCGTCTCCGATGTTTTCGGGCCTCCGATCAGCTCCGAAAATGCATTTCGATCCTCATACGTGAAGAACGCTCGATGAAAAATCTTTTCTGATCCAGGACAATTCGTCATCCGCTATCATCGTCACTCCTCTAATAGGTTGTTATGATGTCGGATCTCCAGTTTGGGATCGTTGCATTGAAATATGGGTGTGAAATGATCATTTTTTCATCATCCCATGAAGAATGCAAAGAACACATGAGGAGAAGAAAGGTGGAAGAAATCAAATTAGTAAAATTGAGGAATGAACCTCAGCCTTAGTTCATTACGACATTGATCCTCTCCCGTTAGTAGGCTTAAACTTAGTAGAATCAAACAAAAATTAAACATTGATTAATTCTCTAAAATCATCCATTCAAAAACCCTCTGAAAAAACATACGAATCCACAGATCAACATGTTCATGGTTGATCTACGTTCATCATTCTAAATCAAAAAGGGGGAAAAGAGAATTGAAATAACAACCCCTACCTCACGAAGGGTTTGATTAATGATGAAGGGGGTGTTCGTGCCACCGTCTCTACTGAGATCCTTCAACTTCATTGGTGCAGCGATTCACACTTTTTATTCACCATTGTTTGTCGCCGAGAGTCCTCTCCAAATAGACATGGATTCTATAGAGTTTCTCTACCACATCTTCCCATGAGAATTTCTTTATTAACCCATTAAAAAGAGGGAACACGTTTGGGATTCCACCATGCTGTGGTATTAATGATTCATTGTTGCTGTTTTATAGTCCTAATGATGTGGTATTTATTATTAAAATAGAATCCCCATCATTGCACTGCAGCAAATGTTTCCAATAAAATAAAATAATCTTTTCCCTTTATTTTATTTTATTTTACTGAAAATGTCTGAAAAGAAAATATTT
The DNA here is from genome assembly GCA_963277665.1 of Viscum album. Lineage (NCBI taxonomy): Eukaryota > Viridiplantae > Streptophyta > Magnoliopsida > Santalales > Viscaceae > Viscum > Viscum album. The sequence continues at coordinate 1,081,839,518 of OY728136.1, read as the reverse complement.
CCCTCGACTTGTGCCGGTCAAGGATAGAACCGTTCATAGGTAAAGTCATCTTACCAAACACAACGGTGCCCTCAGATTTTTAATCTAGGCTTCCATTTGGAAATAGCCTCAACCGCGCACAAGTATCAACTCACATAACATAACAAAGTTCTAACCACCATTCTGGGATTACCGGGCCTCCGAATGATGTGTCGTCTCTGCACCTGATCTCGTAAAAATTATATATTATATTTAAAAATAATAATACATGTAAAATACGAGACATTAAATTCTCCCCATCTTCAGGCTTTTCATCCCCTAAAAGCCAAAACAAGACTACTCAAAAAGATGTGAGTATTGGGTAAGGATTTGAGCCTCCCTCTGCCATGTGCTCTCCTAAAGATTCTTGTGCTGCCAAAAAAACGTGCACCAAGGGAATATTTCACCCATTAAGGAACCTCTCTTTCCGATCCTTGATCTCCACTGGAAAATCAGTAAAGGTCACTCCATCCTCGATGTCTAGATCACCATAGTCGATGATGTGCGATGGATCAAGAACATACCTCCTCAGTTGTGACACATGGAAGACATCATGTACATGATAAAACTGTGGCGGTAGAGCTAGGCGGTATACCACCTTTCCAACTCTACACAGTATCAGGACAGGTTTGATGAACCTCAGAAATATCTTTCCGCCTCGTCCAAATCCCTGTAACCCTTGTCGAGGTGAGTCCCAACGAAAGACGTGGTCTCCATCCACAAACTCCAGGGGTCTCCATCGCCTATCAGAAAAAGACTTATGATAGCTCTGTGTAGTCTTCATCTTCTCATGGATGATTTCCACCTTCTCGGTGGTAGCTTTCACCAACTTTAGACCCGTGAGTGCGGACTCTCTGGGGTCGGTCCTGGTAAGTGATGACCGGCCTGGTATCCCATATAAAGACTTGAAAGGAGCCATACCAATGGTGGAGTGGTTATTGTTATTGTATGAAAACTCCACTAGTGGTAGGTGGTCCTCCCACCTATGACCAAAGTCCAAGATACATGCCCACAACATATCCTCCAGAACCTAAATGGTCCTCTCCATCTAACCATCATTCCAGGGATGGATCATCATGCTCAAGCGTAGCTGAGTCCCAAAGGCATCCTACAAATCCCTTCCACTACTGGGATTTAAATCGGGTGTCTCGGTCTAAGACTATCAAAGAAGGGACTACATGAAACTTTACTATCTCATGCATGTAGAGGTGTCCCAAGCTCTCTACTAAACTCTACTCCCTTTTAGCTACAATGTAGGCCAACATTGTGTGTCGGACAATGATCACCCAGATGGAATCATGCCTCTTGGATGTCTATGGTAAGCCTATCATGAAGTCCACCAATATTCCATCCTTGTTTCACTATGGAACCTACAAGGGTGATCTAATCAAGCTGGAACCTGATGCTCATCCTTCACCTACTGGCATATGAGTTATCGGGAAAGGAACATTGCCACTGCCTTCTTCATGCCAGACCACAATAACTATTGTCGAAGATCCTGTTACATCTTTTCCAATCTAGGATGTACTTCCAAGGGGGGTGTATGAAACTTCGACATGAACTCCTCTTGCCACACTACTGGTACAATAATGCATCCTTTGAAAAGAAGTATGTGCTTTCCACCTTGCGAATATCCATCAGGAGCATGTCCTGTGGATAACTGAGCACATAAAGCATCATAGTAGACATCCACAAGTTGTGCTTCACAAAATCATTGTAAGAGTGTAGGGGAGATGTCCATCGACTATAGTTAAGTGGCATCCTCTCCATCCACGAAGGATTACTGCAACGTGGCCAACTGATCTATCACCTCACTCAACAGGTGTGGGCTTGACCTTCTTCTAAGAGCATCATCCATCTTGTTCCATTTCCCAAGATTATAGCTGATCTCGAAATCATAATATTGGCAGAACCCTAGCCAATGACTATTCCTTAGATTCAGATATTTCTAAGAGAAGACGTACTTGAGGTTTTTTTGTTCAGAGTAGGTTATGAACCACTCACCCATAATGTAGTTTCAAAACATCTTCAATGGGAAGACTACCGCAGCCAACTCGAGATTATGGGTCACATAGTTCTGATCATGTGCCCTAAGCTAGAGTGAACCATAAGTAATCACTGCCTGCCTCTGCATCAGGACACAACCAAGCATGGTCCCTGATGCGTCGTAGAAAACTATGTACTTGACACCCTCCTCATAAAATCTCAATATTGGGGCGCTCATCAAGCTTTGTCTCAACTGCTCGAAAGCCTACTGGTACTTCTCCCTCAGCACGAAGGGTTTCCACTTCCAATTCAAGTATGTCATCAGTGTTGATATTCGGGAGAAATCATGAATGAATCTATAGTAATATCCTGCCAACCCAAGGAAGACGCACACCTCTTCCACGCTCTGCGGTGGCTCCCACGCTAACACTGCCTCCACCTTGGCTGGGTCCACTGCTACCCCATCCATTGAGATGACATGTCCTAAAAAGTGGATCTCCTAGATCCAGAATTGGCACATCGAGAGATTCCCATAATACTGGAGCTCATTGAGTTTGTCTAGAACAATCCGCAGGTGTCTCACATGAAACTCCTCTGACACTGAGTACACAAGAATGCCGTCAATGAATACCACTATGAAACTGTCCAAGTACAGCTGGAAGATCTTGTTCATTAGTCCCATGAACACTATGGGGGAATTTGTCACGCCGAAATACATCACAAAGTACTCATAGTGACTGTAGAGGCATCTGATGTCCGTCTTCGGTATATCCTCATCTCGTACTCGTAACTAGTGAAAACCTTATCAAAGGTCAAACTTTGAGAGAAACGGTTCCCCTCTCAACTGATAGAAGAGGTCGTCAATCCTCGACAGTGGATACTTTTTCTTTACCGTTACCTAATTCAGGTGCCGATAATCCTTGAACAACCTCAAACTCGCATTTGACTTCTTGTCAAAGAAGACTGGGGCCAACAAGGGTGAAACATTGGGTCTTACGATACCCTCTGTCTGAAAATCCTCCAACTGTATCCTCACCTCGTGAAGCTCTGCAAAAGCCATCCGATATGTTGGTGAGGAAATCAGTGTCGTCCTAGGGTGTATGTTAAAGAAGAAGCTGATTTCTCGGCAGGGAGTTAATCATGGAACATCTTCGGGAAAGACGTCCTCCTACTCCGCCACTACAGCTCAGAACTATGAGCTCACAAAATTTATTATTCCAAGGGAAACTCTAGCCATATCATGAGTGATCGGCTACACCCCCCTATGCTTGAGCCCATTCTATACTACCTGGGACTCAGTTTCTCTGACAAAAGAAAACCTCATCCTATCATGGTAGACACACCACACGCTTTGCCTAAAATAGTCAATCTGGGAATAGACCAAAGATAAGAAATCCATACTGAGAATGACGTTGTAAGGCCTCGACGCTACCGCCAAGAGTTTCTAACTGAAGCTCTCACCTCCAAGGGTAAGAACACACTATCTTCAAAGGTGTGTTATCATTGAGTCTCCTCCCGTAGGTGTCTAAAAGTGTAAGGATCGAGTCAATGGTTCTATTGGAATCTCAAGGTTTCACACAAGAAATGTGGAGATAAAGGAATGACTGGAACCTATGTCTATAAGCACGACATCTAAGGTAGAGAAGATTCAGATCATACGTCGTATCATCCCTAGAGTGCCTGGGTCAAACGCCTTGACCACATACAGTTGTCCCCACCCCTATCCCCCCATCTCCTTAAGCATGGTGCAGCCTCCTGGGGGTGGTGGTGGAAGTATGTTGAATCATATGCCACCTCCTACAGATCTGCCGGATCCTCTACCATGTCCGCTTCCTGGAGGGTCTGTCTGGTCCACTATCTACCTCTACCTCAGTTGTCCATCCACTGTTTCCCTGTCAACAACTCGACGGGTTGGACATTATCTAGAGAGATGTCCCATACCGTTGCATGTGTAACACCACTTCTACCTAGGATGACAGGACCCAGCTTGAGAGCCCTGGACTATTGATCCCCTGTCTTGGATCCTCCTATGACATCTCCCAATTCCGGATCCCTATGTCCGACGTTGGCTCACTGCTGTCGAGGTCTCCAAAACCGTCTGCCTACAACAGATTGTCATCAGTTTTCTCTGCTCTTCTAAGAAGCTCTTGATCGCCAAGGCCCCCTAGAGCACTCTAACATAAGTTGAAATGCATAAAGGAACGACACTAGATCAGATGTCTCATCACAGACCTCTCTCAAATGTATTAGCTCTGAGGTACTGATCCCTAACCATATCCATCGAGTACCGGGTGTGGTTGGGGAATCTCAATGAATAGTCAGATACTTTCAAACTGCCATGATGGAGATGAAGAAGCTCCTGGATGCACAAAACTCACAGCATAACTGGAGATAACTCCTCCATGAAGAGTCGCTCGAAATATGTCCATGAAAGATTCTCTTCATTATGAGTCTATGTGGTCAGACTCCACTTTCTTCCTACCGAACAGTGAAGAAGGCTCACTCCTTGGATCACCATTTGGTTTGCTGGTGTCCTCACTAGATAGAAAACTCTGGGCACCACCTCAACACAGTCCTCATCCGCCTGAGCATCGGAATCTACTCAGAACATGGGGGTTCTCTGTATCTGGGAATCATGGAACGTGCTAAGCATGCGCTCCTCATTTGTTGGTACATCAGGTAGCATGGGCTGCTCCACTGGTGGTGGCATATTAGGCGCACCACCTGGTGGAAATTCCTAGGGAACTGGTCCATGTATCGAAGCCTAGACACTGAGCGGGTCATCCTCATGATCGTGTGGCTGAATCTTAGCGTGTATGTATTGTAGAGGCATCCTATAAAGAATCAAGATGTACCATGGTCAATGATTATATCTGGATAGATGATACATGAACTTGGAAAACAAAACCCATTACAATATAATGGATGTACCTTTATTTTATTTCTCCTCAACAAGTGTCTTCATGTACCAAGTCGAATTGCAGGTTATCGAAGTCCCTGTGTATGGATACATCAGCCACCGCACCAACACTGGAGTCTCTGGCCTAAATGCTGAGCTTGAAACACTTAACACTACTACCCCAATCCAATCCCAAAGACTCTTGGTCCTAAGGTAGAACCAACCACCTCTAATACCACTCTATCACGACCCGTCCCAATGGGGACCGCACCGTGACTCCCCAAACCTGTCACCAATAGGGAAGGGTCTGGTGACTAGCACCGAGTAGGAATATTACTACATGGGAGGCATTACCTATGAATTTATATACACACACACATATCCAAGCACACAAATGATGAAATTTAACAACCACTATGGAAGACAACTAAACCCAACAAACAGTGTACTAAAGAAAGTAAAGTATTGAAAGTAAACTGGGCTAGAAAACAAACCCACCCAAAAACAAGAGTTTGGAAACTTCAATGTCCAACCTGTAAACCTGATGAGGTACTGGGACTGCTTCTTGTAGCCTAATGGATTCCTCGTCCTGTATGGAACTTAGAGGGCTCAGTCCTGGCCTAGTCCGCCCTGGACTATGTCAAACGGCTGCTCGTTTTCACAATACACGACACATGCAGGTAGAGCTCATTCAGGGGTGAGTATAACAATACTCAGTAGAGGACCCTGAAAACACAAAGTAGTATACAAAGGAATGGAACAATCATCTCTACATAGTATATGTCTACTAAAAATATAATAGGAGAACACAATCCAGATATACCCAAAACATAGACTCGTGGTCTAGAAACAAGTCACACAACCACATACCTCTGGTAGGGTTTTAGTACCAAGATTTACACGAAGCAATCATTCTAGGATAACACACTCCACGAGTCTGGTGGCTCTGATGACGTCCATCTAAGAAGTACATTTCATGGAGAAAAATCTTGAGAGGTAGTTACACTAATTATGGGAGAAACAATCCTGCGTGGGAAAGATCATGATACATAGATGATGATCACTGCCAGAACCATGGCGGATACAGTGACTCGTCCAGATTCACCAGCTTGGTAGGGGATCAATTCCCTATATATTTGGTCACATTGATGCCTAACTCTACCTAGGGTCAGGATTGGATAGAGGATCTCGCTCTGGGCCTCTTAGAGGGATGTCGACTCTATCATAGAAAAGTCCTGTTGAAGGGATCATACTCTGGTAGAAGGAAACAATGACTGACCTTCAAGAGAATGAGAATAAGGGGCACTAACCCAAATTAAACATGTCCATGATACGGTGGACAAGAGGACCAAACCATTTTCCAAAAATTACACTCCATGTAGAAAAGCTACACGCCCTGTCGTCAGACCCTGGGTACTGCCTGTGTACATCGGCCCATGTCGTAGGGTTGGACATGTAGAAAAGTCAGTACACAACGTCTAGTACGGTGTACATGCCATGTCTGAGTGATTGGGGTTTGCTCCGTGTACGTTGGACATGTGCCCGCATATGGTCATCAACTCATGTACTCCAATCCATGTAATCGTTACATAAGGTGACCAGCGTTACTGGCCTCGCATGGCTGTGTGATGGAGAACATGGTTGTGTTCCCCATATCATGTCCGTTTATCCACTAGATACACGCTGAGTCCTGCGTTGCTACTTCTACCATTCCGCGTAGATAGTACACGCCGTGTTGTCCGAAGCCGTGTAGTCCATCTCATGTCCGTGTACTTCCCAAAATACACGCCGAGCTTCGGGGGAAAGTAAAACACACCATGTGACCAGGGTCACATGTCGTGTGATTTCTCCCTAACCCCTGAAACCCTAGCCACCACCACTAGTAATACACAACATGTTCTTCGAAAGTACACACCGTGTATTCTGGAAATTTCTAGAATAACAGACTTCCACCGTCGCACCTTCGTGATGCCCCTATCATTGATCTGGCCGTCCGATTTCCATGAAACACTAGAATCCAGGATTCCCCGATGTCCCGAGGTTTTCTCCAAGGTTTTCAGGCCTTTGAACACCTCCGAAAATCTGTTTTGATCCTTGCACGCAAAGAACACTCGAAGAACGCTATTTTACGATCCGAGCCGATTTGTCATCTTCTATCTTTGTCGCACCTCCGCTTGGTTGTTGGGATATTGGATATCCAGTTTGGGATCGTTGTGTTTCAAGATGGGCGCGCAAAATTCTATTATTCATCGCCCATCAAAGAACATGAAGAACGCATGTGGAGAAGAATGTTGGAAGATATCCAATCAGAAAAATAAGGGAATGAACGTCCTTCATCATTTGTCATGGAATTGATCAGCTACCGTTAGTAGGCTTAAACAGAGTAGAATCAAACAACAATCAAACATGGATTAATTCTTTGAAATCATCCCATCAAATACCCTCCTACAAAAATGTACAAATCTGTGGATCAACATGTTCATGGTTGATTCGCGTTCGTGGGTGTAAATTAAAAATGGGGAAAGGAGAATTGAAATTACAACCCCTACCTCAATAAGGGTTCGATTGCTGACGAAGGGGGTTGTCGTGTCGTCATTGTCACCGAGATCTTTCAGCTTTGTTGGTACAATGATTCATAGTTTTGGTTCGTTGTCGTTCGTCGCCAAAAGTACTCTCCAAAGTGCCAAGGGTTCTCCAGAGATTATTTGCAGCTTCTTCCCTTGAACAACGCTCGATTAACCCATTAAAAAGAGGGAACACATTTGGGATTCGACCGTGCTGTGACATTAATGATTCAACATTGTTGTTTCAGAGTCATTATGACGTGGCATTTATTATTAAAACTCCTTCCATGGAATTGCGCTTTAGAAAATCTATCCAAAAAAATTAAAACATTCCATTTATTTTGTTTTATTTTACTAAAAACATCTGAAAATTAATGTTTTCCGTCAACCCATGACAGTTGAGGTTAAACCATTTTTTAGGTAAATTATTCATCCCATACACAACGGTTCCCTCATATTTTTAATATAGGAATCTGTTTGGAAACTACCACCACTGCGCACAAGTTCTGACTCACTTAACATAAAAAATATTGAACCACCATTCTGGGATTACCAGGCCTCGGAATGATGCACCATCCTTGCGCCTGGCCTCATAAAAATTCCATATAATAATTAAAAATAATAATTCATGGAAAATCTTAGACATTATAATTATAGGTTATATTTTTGTGGTAAAACTAATTATATTAAGATGGTGAAACCATGAAAGGAAACAGCTAAAATAATAGTATATTTTTCTTCACTGTTGTTGAGGTATTTCTGAAAAAGGAACAAATAATTGATAACAGATTTTATAGATAATATTATACAAAAATACAAGTAATGAAATTTTCATTCATTTTAATAAATATTCCATTATTAATATATATATATATATATATATTAATCTATTTTTATTCATATTTATAAAAAAATTATTTCTCAAAGATCGTTTTTTATGCTCTATTTTATTTGAAATTGTAGGATTATTATTATATACAGTTGTGAATTATCGATCATCATAGATGTTATTTGGGGAGGATATCTTCAATATACATTTTATCTTATTTAACTCTCTTTGAGATTTCAAATTTCTATCATTTATATCTTAAGACTATTTGTTAACCTTGTTATATATTTTTCCACATATTTCCTTATAAATGTTCATATTAAAAGAATCTATAGGATGTTATTGGTAAATCCTTCTTGTATCCTAGTTGAAAGATCCTTTGACACTATAACAAGTGTATCCTTTTTTGAATCAATCATGTAGTTCTTGGAAAAAGTATTGTAATCCCCCAATAAAATGATTGTTGTAGAAAAAATCATGATCATGTAGAAAACCGGGATATCGGTGTGGACTAGGGGACTTTTATTTCCTGAACCATTATAAATCTATATATTATATTATTTTTATTTATATAATTTTATTTCCACTTCTTCTTGAGTTTAAGATAGCTATTCATGAAATTAATATACAAATTATGTTTCTTTAATTTAAATTTTTTTTTTCAAGATCTCATTTCACACTAACCTTGAAAATTTGGAAAGCCTTACAAGACAAAAGATGTTATCCGAGAATGTGACTTTTGAGTTATCAACTCACAAATATCTATATCAACATATCTTCTTTAAAATGGAATCCATGAATGATAATATACTTGGTGTTTCAATGGTTTGAGAATCCTTTTTTAATAGTGATAATTATGGCTACTTGAAGGTGCAAATGATCCTTTTTCTAATGAACTATGGTCTAATGGTTTTATCTTAAATTCATGAATCCTAATGAAATTATATAAACATTACAAGAGTCATGGAATGTTGATATAGAATGATGTTATGATTTGTAAGATAATTATGTGAATTCAGTTATCAATTACTAGCTCTTAATGAGTTCAAAAAATGATTGTCATTGTCAAACTACCCCTAAAACATTGAATACTATAGTGTTTTTGTATGATTTTGAAAAAAACATGATTTATATGATATAATACTCTCAAAAATAATCTTTACACACTAATAATTTATATAAGATAAATACTTAATCAATTGATTGGAATACACACTATCATTAATGCTAATTTTTGTTTCTCTAGGAACAAAAATTACAGATCTAGATAAATCCATGAATGTGATGAGAGATTTAGCACTTGTGTGAAATGATATTATAGTTGATATTAGATAACCATAAAATGTTATGAATTATGAAATTAAATATATTTTAGGCAGAATTATGGTGTATGAGGAAGATATGGAAGCTGAAGTGGGAGGTTATGTGTTATTTAAGAATTCGAATTGTGTTTAAATGTATGAACATTAAAATATTACAATAAATGAAAATATAATCAAATAACTAAGTCATCTTATGAAGACACTTACAAAAGTATTGATTCATATAGTGATCTGTCAAAATTTCTGAGAAATTCATTATGTTCTATAATATGAAAAGATGTTTTAAGAAAACCATCAAAAATATTTTTATTCTATATAAATTATGAATAAAAACTATTCTATATATACATTAACATTGTACACAAAGATCCAAATTTTCTATTGAATAAACAAAACTATTCATAGAAAAATTAATTAAAAAATGTTTTTTATAAGAATTAATCCATAAAATTCATGAAGGAATCATGTGATGCTTTAGAGGATTATCTTGATGTTATATCTTCATAATATGAAGTTGAAAATTATAAACATAAGTGAAACATGTTCATTATTACACAATAAAATGAGGAACATTCATATTATTCTTCAAATCCCAATTCTTAATATAAAATTTAAATATTTTCATTTGGGTTATTAAATAAATATTATACTATTCTAGAAAGTATGTATAAATCATTAAAAAGGAAAAATAAATACTTCAAATTTCTTTGTAATTTATTCATAATGGAAAATAGGACATAGAAAAAAATTTATAATAAAAAAAATGACGTCAAATTTTGTTTCACCATGTATTGATCATGTGAATATGATTTAATAATTCCAAAATGATGTTAATTATTTTAGAGAAGATTATATAGTTTTCACAAAGGGTAAAAATTATTTAAATTGAATTCATGGAAAAGAAAAAATACTCATAATAGTATATTTAGAAAAGGACTCTAGAATAAGAAGGAAAACTTTAATAATAACTTTGTTTTCCTACTTCTAAGAAGAATAGAATATCTAAAATCAATTAATTTCATTTTAGAGATTTAGTAAATTATGCTAAAAAATATAGAATCCTAACTATCAAATATATGGAGTTACAAATTATTTTGTTTTATTTTTTTAAAAAAAATTAGTGTTGTAATTTATAGAATGCACAAATAGATTTGTGTACTTAAATATTTTGTTTTGAACATTTGATGAACTAATAAAGTATAGGTAACAATATTTATTTATTTATTTTTCATTATAGTAAGAAATTTCCAAGGGTATTAGTTATAATCGTTATGTGTAAAATGGATGTTAAAGACATATGGGTGGGGGTTTCTCTAATATCCACTCCATACCCAAATTAATATGAGGTTATGTTACATTTATTGAAAGTTAAAAATCAATTATTTTGAGAGTTATATCAATTGGTAATCCAATATTAGAACTAATCAACAACATTCATTATGTGTAAGGATTTGAGAATAACATGAGGGTTATTTCTCAATATTGTGATGAACATTATGTTTTTTATTTCTCAAATAATGGATGTACAGTTTTTAAAGAATTTTTTTTAACATTTAGTCATGTTGAACCATGAATATTTATACTCTTGATCAAAATTATTTGAGTAGAAATAAATTGAAATTTATAATTGATAAAACAAATGAATAAATTATATGGAATTTGGGGCTAGTGAATTGTATTGTTTATTGTTTTAGAAAAATATCCCAATTATAATTATCTTTATATTTACTTAAACATATAATTAATAAAAACTGATATGTGAGGTATTCCATATAGGTATGAAAAAAATTATATTTTGAAGTAATTAAATAATTTTCTATTTCTAGACCCCCTATATTTTATTCATATGCATTTCATTCGACCATTAAATATTGTAACCCTAAGTAGGAAATATGTTTTGTGCACTAGGTGATGATTTATTTGGATATACATATATTTTCTATTTATGTGTTACAAGTTAATCTTGTTATGATTTATAATATTCTTCATGTTGGATCAAAAATAGAAAGTTTCCAAAATTATTTCATTAAGATATGATCAAGGAGAATAATTTTAATACTATGAATTCAATTCCTATAATTCAAACAGAGCATCAAAATTATTTTTTCCCCCATGACACCTTAACAAAATGGTGTTGTTATGAGGTGGAATTTAACTTTTAAAAAAATCTATGAAACTCTTATGTGAGTATTACAACCAACAACATTAATTTGATGAAGACATAAATATATAATGTTCTATAATTTATATATTTCTAATAAGACTTGTCTTAATGGAAAAAAACCTACTAGATATGCAATAATTGAAATACAATGGAAGGTTAATTTAAATTATTTTGATGCATGGTCTACATTCAAAACCCCGTGGGTAATATGGGTACCTTCTATTAAAAGTATTATGAAGGAATATTCATTTGGTATTTTAACACTTCCAATGACTCTTGGGTTTTCAAAAAAATGACAAAATATTGTTAAAGTGTCAAAGGATCTGAAAATTTATGAATGAGATTCTTTTGATAACTAAATGAATCATATTGATTAATATAGATATTCTATTAAAATCATGAGACCTTATCCTCTCTTTGATAATAAAAAAATTATGATTTAAAATATAAATTACTAGAACCAATTCATGAGGGGTTGGAGAGTAGTAAACTCAAATGTGTGCTTCCAAGAAATTTATAACCCTTAAAAACCATCCCTTATAAATAGTTATACGAATCTTAGATGAATTGTTTGGGACTGTAAGGATTTTAGGAAAACATATAGATATTTATAACATTCTTTCTCAATATTAACTTATAAATATAAATAATCCTTAGTAGATGATACCTCAACTGTAACAAGGAAATTAAAATTAAACAACTTTAAAAAGAACATCGTCTGGGAATTAGTCGATTGAACCTCCTACTATCCTATTACAAGAACAAAATGGGGGTTTAGAAATAAAAAGGATTATCATGGTGTGATTACTAGGAGTAGCCTATAATAGTATAAAATGGTTATAATAAGGAATAAGTTATAGATAATAAATATACATTTCCACCTATTTCTATACTATATGATATTTGGATTCTCTTAGAGTATACACCGAATATGGATTTAAAATTATATCACATGGATGTAAAATCAAAATTTTTAAATGGTTTTCTTATGGAAGAAATTTATATTGGAAAACCAACTTTTTTGAAGAAAAAATAATTTCCCAAATTCTATTTCTAAATATACCAAATCTCATTATGGACATGAACAATCATTTAGAGCCTAGAATCAGTGCTTATATTAATTTCTTTTGTCAAATGTTTTTTGTTGGTAAGTAAGATCATACACTTTTTAATAAAACATCATCATCAGATATTTTTCTTGTTCTGATATATGTTGATGAGTTGGTTTTTATTTTATTAAATAAAATATTATGTAATATATTTTCAAAACTCATTGATAATTAATTTCAATTGAGTATGATGGGTCATTTAAAATATTTTATAGCATTTAAAATTTATAAGAAATACATTAGAATACGTTTAATGAAATAAAATAAAAATTTTAATTAAAAAAGTTGATTGAACTTGAATTTGGTAAAATACATACTACCCATAATAGTTTTAATGGAATTATTGAACCATAAAAAGCTAATAAACTAGTTGAAAACATTATTATCTAAGGCTTAACTATGTTTCTATTTTATTTTACTATTATTTGACTAGATATTATGTTAGAATTTATTCTTTTTGTGAGATTTTATGAAAATAATATAGGGTATCATTTGATAGATTCTAAAATAATTTTAAGGAATTTAAAAGGGAAAATTTTATTATACATATATTCTCAAAAAAAATATTTTATGTTGACTTCTAATTTTGATTCAGTCTTTTGTGGTTATAGAATATATGGTAAGAATACCATTGAACCTGACCATTTTCTAGAAAATCCCTAATATCTTCGTCCAGTATCCAATAGTGATCGATTGAATTAAAAAATTTCAAAGAAAAATATATTTTTTTGGTAGTCAGTGTTCTAAATAATTAGAGATAAAACACACCATGATGTATTTGGGATTCAATAATAATCATGTATTATGTAAATTTCATAATAATGTATTATGAACCTATGATATCATTTATATAGAGATCACCCATATAAATGGGATATTACTCTTTAGATTGTCTCTACGTAGAATCCATTATAATATCTTTTTACTCAGGCGCTTTCATGTTAATATTTTGATTTTATCAAAAGAGAATTGGGTTTATTTGATTTTATGTGAAATAAATTTATCTTATTCTGATATATTTTAATTTAATAAATTATTAGTTATAAATGTTTTAAATTAACTGATATTAATTTATTGTATTCTCTATTTAAATTTTCCTATTTCAAAATATTTTATGGTTTTATTTTCTATTATTTTTTCTTTATGTTTTATTTAGAATCAACTGAAATACCCATTCAGATATATATGAATTTTTGAAATCAGGTATCTAACAAAAATGTAGAACATCCAGTGAACCTTTATTTCAGTCATATATATTCAATTTTCTTGTATCTAAAATGTACCTTTGAATATAGAACTATTTCAAAATTTATCTAAGGTAAATTGAACCTATCTATCATGGGAATGGAAAATATACTTAATGTAGAATATTCCATTTCAACTATGAAATTGAAATGTAGCATGTTATTCAGAGTTATTTCTAGGAAACCATTGATATGGAATGGTCAACGTTTACTGAAATGTTACACAGAACTATGTTTCAGTTTCAAGGATAAGATTCAATTTTTTTGAATAAAAGAACTCATGTTCTCTATTTGAGGAATAAGTAAATGATTCTATGAGTAACACATAGTTAATGTTTAATCAAATAAAATATTTTATCTCTTCAAGTATCAATGGTACTATAGTGAATTTTTTCTAATCAGTTGTCTAATATTCATCATTATCATCATGATTGGAGGTTCATTTTCAGTCAATCACTTGTGGGAAGAAGCTCAATTAGACTAACATATGTATTTAAGTATGGTTTTGGTACTCCTACATTAAATAGAAACTGGTGTGGATTTAGGAGTAGACTGGAATGTTATATTCATGTTGTTAAAAAATATAATATCGCAGAGATATGTTGATTTGGAGAAGTTTTTAATTTTGTACATTTATGTATTTAATATTCTGATAAATAATATGGAGCTCAATCTCCTGAGGTACATAATCACTTTATACATAATTTATTCAATGGAAAATGAAAAATTAACTACTATATTTATGGTAGACTGATCAATTAGATATAATGGGAAGCTTTATGTCTTAATGAAGGAGGTATAGTGAACTGTCAAAAAATAACAACACTTTCTATGGTTTTTATAAAAAAATTGGTTGCATTTGGTACTCTACTGCAAAATTCCTAAATTCCAGTTTGACATAAAGCTCTGGATTAGGTGGGGTCCATCAAAACCCAAACTATATAGTTATGTAGCATTTACCATGATGGAACCTAATAGGAATGTTGAGGAGTCCATGGTTATCATTTCTGAACTGTAGTTCCTAGTGGTAAGAGCTACTATGGATGGGAATTTGTAGAGTTAAATGATAGATGACACTCTTAGAAAAGTCTTTTTAGGTTGGGTATGTTTCTATTCAGGTTCGAGAAATTTTTTTTGATGAAAATATAGTAATTACTGAGGAGTGGTTAGGTGAGACTATAGATGGTGATTCCGAGGTCGAGGACAGTCGAGATGCAATGGTGAACAATCATATTGCTAATATAATTCATCTTTGGATCACATTTTGATGGACCTAGAGTTGGTGATTTGTCTATGGAGACTAATGAGAGTTCTCAAACAGTACATGCACTATCAACTCCTCTAGTTATTCATGAAGTGTCACCCACTATTAATAAAATATCAAATACCATAGATATTTAATCTTTTTATTATGTTTTGGTGAAGTAATTAGATTAAATTAGTGATGATTTTTATTATCTGAAGGTATTGATTATTTATTATAAGGATAAGATCAGACAAATCAATGATTCATCTATCTCCATGATCTATTTCAATACATTGGTTTGGTTATTGGATTTACAATAAAAATATAAAAAAGATTATATATATAGTACCTCCTATCCAGAAATCTTCTCCAGAGTTCAGTTATAAGGAAGATGAAGAACTTAAAACTATATTGAGAGGATTGAAATTTGTCTTCCAAACTAAGTCTGAGTTTAATTAACTTAGTGTTATGGTTTCATCTCATAGAGAGTCTTTTAAAAACGTTCTAATGTTGTAATCATACATGTATCCAGTTTTTTTGATGAGTTTAACTCTATTAGGGTTAATGCGAAGGAAAATTTTTCAACCGATATGATGTGTTGTGATATGCCAATTAGAATTCATCGAAATGTATTAGTCAGGTATGGGATCTACCTCAAATCCTATTTTTATATTTCATTTTGTCAGCTACTATCCGTGTTGATTTATATTTCTAAAAACATATACTTTTTATATTTTATTTTCTCACACTAGTTTTAATGATGTTGTTTAAGAAGGATATGATCTAGGAGTTCAAAGAAACCAAAAAATCTAAGAGGTAACATAGTATTGGATTTGACATGTTCCTTAATGTTCATGTTGGTCATATTCAATAATATATTGGTACAGTTGATGAATAAAAATTATAGTATAGAAGAAAAAAATGATATGGTCTCATGACCTTTTCAAACAATCAATCAAAACACCCAATTATATTCTAGAGACTAATGAATATCTATCTAGAAATTATGGGTGAAAAATCTGAATTTTCATAAGAGAAATTGGGTTCATAATCATAAGTAAATATGATAGTACCAGTGACTCTAATAGGTTAAGATATGGTTTTTTAATTAAATACCACATTTGATCCTAATGTGGCATCAACTACTCCTACTCCTCCGATATCTATTTAATTGGAACCCAAACATAACTTATTTATTTATCCAATTCCATAATATTCTATCTATGTTATTAATGATGTTATCAAATAATTTTTATAGAAAGTGTAAAAAATGGATAAAAAGATATAGTTTATAAATATATCAATAGATGTCAAATATAGAGTTTAGTGGAGAAGACTTTCAAGAAGATCATTGCTGAAAATTTATCAAATCTATATTATACTTACATTTCTCCATTACTCAGTCCACAATCAGTCAATTCCACATTATTGTTTTTATCAGACTTATTAAATCATTCCTAAGAATTATATGTTGTTACTCTTCATTCTTTAAAAGGAATGAACTTAATTATATCATTTTTATTGAGTTTAAAAAGAAATAAATTATCCCAATGATTGAAATCTGTGGTTATGCATTGTTTAAAATAATAATAAAAGGCTACTTAGTCATAATCCACCAGCTAATTTCATAGGTTCATGATAAAGATCAGAAATTATTTATGATCCTTTCACTATCTTCATGAAATATAAATTAAAAGAAGATGTGGCCTTATCTACTTAGTGTTGAAAGGATGGAACCCATCATATTATCCTATCAAGAAAGTAAATTTTGGGTCTTCTAGTACTTATCATTTTAATATGGATTATATTCATCTTGAAAATAAACTAAGTGGTCCTACTCAGCATCCACATCTAAAATCATCTAATTGATCAAAAGGCGATAATACTTAAATGGCTGTCCAGGATGAGATGTCATTAGAAATAAGGACCCTAACCCCTCCCAAACCGATCCTACTATAAAAATACCACCATTCAAAAAACCTACTTAGTTTGAATGCATCCATAAGTATGGGACTTGTGATAGATACATTATATTTTTTGTTCCTTGGTTCAATTTATATTTTTACATAATGACATTGAATAAAATATTTCATTACTAATTTGTTTTTTATTTCATTGAGATTATTTATTCATTTAATATAATTTATCTTTATTAATTTCATAATTTCTCATAATGAATATTTTCATTTGTTGTTATTCATTTCATATGTTTTATATCGATTATTTTTATTTAATGTTTTGAATCTATTTATTTTGACTAATTAAATATATTCTTAACATAATTCTATATCTTATTCATCATAATAATCTAGTAGATCATTACTTGAAATGTTTTACGTTTACAATATTATTCCATTCTTAACACATTATTTTTAATTACTTAAAAAGGGAATAAATTTCACTATATGTAACAAGTTTGAGAAGTTTTCTCTAAAGTGAGAAATGTGTCAAATTAAGGGGGTAAATAATGTATAAATAAAAAAATTATACTGTAATAGAAATATTTTATAGTATTTTGAAAAATAATCTTAAAAAAGTTAATATTTTGTCATTAATACCATTGTAGTTTTTTGATCATCAAAAATTCGGGACATTATTGGACTAGTAATGTTGTTATAACATATCCCATAGACATTAATCTTTGATGTTCTAAAATTCCAATTTATATGTTACATATGATTTTTTAATTGTATTTATTAGATTTTATCATTTTCGGAGGGATTTATCTAATAAAAATATTGTTTTTTAGTTCTATTTTTTTTTAAATTTTACTATTTCAATAAAAAATGGATACATGATCATTCAGATACATAAATCACCCATTTGATGGAATCAGATATGAAAATAAGTTACATCATGAAATTTCATATGTGAAATTCACATAAATCATTTAAATTTAAATCTTTTAAATCAGCTACACAAAATAATTCATTGTATGAATTTGTTCTATAGATGATCATCTATGTGAATAAGATGCATGGTGAAATAGGCAGCATGGTTCCAATCAGCTACATCATATTTCTCTATGTTATTAAAAAGTCCTATATTAATATATTTGGCTAGATCAAATTTTTTATAAGAAAAAATAGGATACATGAATAAAATCAGCTATGTAAAGAAGGAAAACATAAATTCCTTTTTAAAAATTAGCTACATAGTGATTGTCAACCACCAATGAAATTCTTCAATCTATATTTATTACCATTGAGGAAGTTGATTGGGATTTAGAATACATCTGTACAATATTGAAAAAATGATTTTGTTTTTTTTTGTAAAAAATGATTATAATAAGAGACATGTTCTGAGAAAGGAAACAAGCAAAAGGACATTTTTTTTGAATTTACTATTTCTGAGGTTTATTTAAGAAAATGACTTCTCAATTATCCAATATTTTTCTAATATTGTTATATTAAATTAAAAGAGAATTATTATTTTGTAACACCTCAAACATCCACGGTATGCTTTCCTTTGAATAATAAAGTAGCGTGTGTTGTACGCAACTTCAAGTTCAAACACACACCACAACCAATCAAACTATCCGATATGTATAGTAAGATCCACTTTTTAAAATTTTATAAATTTTATCCTTCATAATGGACTTCATTTTTGGATTCAGAATATCGAAATTAGCTTAGAGTGAATATTTGGTATTTTTCTGAAAACATTCAACTTATGATGAATAGTGAAAAACACTGAGTAATAGTTTAAAACCGAATTTTTATTTAAATAATTATTTTTTTTAAATTTAATTAAGGTCAAAATAGATACATAATACCTCTATAAGTTCAATGTAATTCATTGGAGTTAGTTTTGAATAATTTTTTATATATAACAATTTTATTGAACTTTTCAACGTCTTTTACCAAACTCCAAGGAGAATTTGGAAATTCACATAAAACATAATTTTTCCACTTCTGTGAGTGGAATTTCGAAAATCATAGAGACAAGATTAATATCAAGGAGTAAAATCTGGTTCAATAAGTTAAAAATAATTATTGGGGAATAGTAACTTTTTACTTTTATTTACCACGATTAAAAGTAAATAGGGTAATTATGGGTAAAAATGAAATTAATATTACACTAACACATGTACTAATTCTATTGTAAAAGTTTATATCAACCAAAAAAATCTTAGGAATAAAATATTATCATTTAGGTCCACATGGATTAGATTAGGACATTTATTATTATTTAATTCAAAGAAGAGTTAAAAGTGTTTAAATCAATGTATAATAACTAAAAAAATTAACATAGTGTTATAAATAAGATAAAATCAATTATAAATTTTCATTAGAAATCTAAAAATATTTCCTACATTATCGTATTTTATTTATAATTTTTATACATTAGATAATTTAATTTATTTATGACATAATGATGATGCATTAATTACCATATTAATAAACGATTAAGATAATTGATATTATAAATATCCAAATAAATTTAATTTGAGACTTTTTATGAATTAAAATAATTTCTTGGTTAATTTGACTTATTAGGATTGGTTATATGAATTTTTTCTAACTAATAATGCTGTTATGAATTTTCAAAAATAAAAAACCCAATAGTCTCACAATTGACCTAAAAGTGTTTTTAAAACAAATATAATATTATTAATTGATATTATATTCCTAAAAATCTAAGTTTCAGCAAAATGACTTATATCATAATATTTGTATCATCAATTAACCACTTGGGGTTCTCTTTGATGTATATAGTAAGTTTATTAACCATATAATATAAAAATATAAAGAGACATGGTAAATGTGAAACTAATTAACTAAGAGTTAAAACTAAAGGATAACGTTAATATAGTGACCCAAACCTGTCTAAAACCTATTGGTTGGGTGGTTTTCGACCAATCCCCACCTTAAACTTTAAATAATTCACTTATAAGCCATTATAAATCGAATATGAATTTATTATAAAATAATATTTTTAGCTTTTCCTAAGGTGCCCCTCACCCCTCTTATAAAAGGGTACTTCCCCTTCACTCTAAATCACACCTTCAGTGCCTTTTGGCTCGGCCAACCCCTACCCAAATATTCTTCGAAATTCCCTCGCTTGATCCTAGAGGCATTATTTTGATCAGAAATCCAACCAAAGGAGCCCTTTTGATAAAATCAAAAGGACGAACCCGAAGAAGAGGTAATGTTTTCACCACCCTCTTTCAAGTTCCTTTCTTATTCAACATCTTCATTCTTTGTTACTTTCATTCTAAAATAATAACTTCAGTATAATATATATAATGTGATGTTATTATAAATATGGTACAACCATATTCATTATTCAATCCATCCTTTGAATGACATGTCACCATACGTGCATACGTACGACTTACCGTCTCCACGTCGTGGTGTAATTATTATTCAAAACATTATTATTTGGATGGGTATAATAATGATGTGTAATTTTTGTAAATAATAAATATAACATGATTATGATTATCTATATATGATATAAAATCCAATTATATATTATTTTAATATCAAAGTAATGATATTGTCGCTCGTAAGTACGTACGGACTACCGTCTCCACGAACGTGATGAGATTCCTCCCCCATCATATCCATTCAATAATAATTATCATTTGATGGTTAAAAATAATGTTTAAGGACTTGATATAGTTCTGTATATGAATAATATACAACATATCCATAACAAACATGGCTTATGTAATAAAACATAAAAAATGAGTAAGTTAACACCCGAAATGACAATAATACTAAGACATTATTAACAAGGAAATGTTAAAAGATTATATATGATATCATATTAATGTATATGGTTATTGTATAATTTAATAACAATTATATCACCATTATACAGGAGGTTAACCTACCCTCAACTAAGGAAAAGTACAAGGTAAAGGTTTATTTCATAATCTCTTCATTATCTGAGGTTGTTTATATGTAATTTTACTATTTTACAGACTATGGGTTAAATTCGTTTATACCCTTGATTGAATTTTTTTAAGAAGTTTGTAAAGGAATATTTTCTTCGTTTTAAAAACAAGGTCCTTTTTAACCTTTTAAATAGAATTAAGGTAAGAATGTTTTTTTAACATATATGGTGTATGCTGCTATTTTCCACCATTATAAAATCGTCAAAGCTTCCCTTAAAATATTATAAGAATATTTTCAAAGAAAATGTTTTCTTTTATAATTATGTGACTTTTAAATAATTAAAAAAAAGAGATATTTCTCTCAAATAGTTTTTATTTCATCTACATCAACATCCTTTGATGGATTTTAATCATATTGGAAGTTGATTTATTATGATACAAAACGTCCATACTGTATTAAATGTTTTGTGATATGTTTGACAGTGGATGTGTTTTTTATACCATTCATGGTTTATGGAGAAAGTATTTACATTTCATACGCTAGTTTTAATATGAATGATTATGTTATGTTTAAACCTGTTTATATGAGGAATGCATTAGGCATAATAAGTAATGGGTGGAGCCCAGTATAGCTCCTCGATGCATCGGTAGGTCTCATCAGACAAACTAGTGTCTTGACACAAGGCATTGAAAAAATCTTATTTGTAGTTTTGGCACAAGGAATTGACTATGTGGTTATGATAGTCTGGCATTATGCATTCCATCATTATGAAATTGGTTATTGATATTTAAGGTGATTATTCAACTAGTAGAATATCCATGTGAAAAAGTAAATGGAATTATTTGATTTTATCTTTGCCATATTATGTTGTAGTTCATCTTTAAAAGGATTTTGTTTTAGTTATACATTGCCTTAAAAGTATATGCACATTTATGAAAGTTTCCGCTATATTGTTATCCATACTGAGCATCTGAGCTCACCCCTTTCAATTTTTTATTTTTCCCAGGATGTGATGAAATATTTATGAATGACCTGTAGGGATCTTATGAGGGGATATGAAGAAAATAAGTTGTTTTAATTTTCATATTATGATGTATTGTAAGACTTATGAATATATCTAGTGTTTCCAAGGATACTAAACTAATCGGTATTTCAAGATTTGATCCTTTTTTATCATGCCAATGTTATGTAATAATTCACCAACTCTGGGTAACTAGGGTCAGGGCATTAGAGTTGGTATCATTGGATGTTTAGTACAAACCATGGAAGCTAGATTTAGATAAACTCTGATTAGAGCACATAGACCTAAGATGGAATTTGAGGATTAGTATAGAAGAACAACTTAGAATTTTGGTGTTGTAGAGATTCAGTTATTTTTCTGAGAAATACATCCCAGTCTGGATATGAGAAGGTAGAGGCAGCTCTCGCACAGATGTATCTAGGGGTAAACCCCGAAAACACCACTTTGAGCTAGACTAGAACGGGAACTAGTGCATGACAACGGGCCTTGCTGCACTCTTGGTTATGACACTCCCGGGGGATATCCTTAGGATAATTCTCATTTTATTTACAAACATTATGAATGGTTTATGAGTACATACATTCTCAAGGAAAACATTTTTATGATTATGGATTATATCCATAAACTGTTCAATTTATGTTAAGTGTTTTACATGTTGGATTTATGTATTGCGATTCCCAAACTAATATAGTGCATTCCATTATTTAGAAATGGCGCCTAATGGAAGAAATAGAAATTGTATCAATGCACATAGTCCATGTATTTTATTACCTCCTATTCAAGATAATTATAGTAGAGCTGGTGATGCGACTAGTGCTGATCAGCAAATCACCATACTAGGACAACTCACTCATGTTATGAATAATAAAATTACCCATATGGAGCACCCTGATCCGCATCGTGGAGGATCAATGTTAGATCGCTTCATGAGAAAAAACCACCAAAATTCAATTGGAGTACAAATCCCTTAGTAGATGAGCAATGGATATATTCCTTAGAGAAAATATTCCATGCCTTGGGGAGTAGTAAAAGGGAAAAAGTTATCATGGCATTTTACCGCCTCACAAAAGATGCTGATCAATGGTGGTCATTGATTCAAAACACGAGGGAAGATGATGAAGTATCAAATATATAATGGTGGGAGTTCAAATAGATGTTCATAGAGAAATAATTTCCTCGTGACCATAGAGTAGATATGGAAAGGCAATTTTTGAGTCTAAGAAAAAAGGAGGATGAGAATGTTGCAAAGTATGAGGCTAAATTTACATGGTTAGTGAGGCATGCAGAAAATTACTTACGTAACCCAAGGAGTAAGATCAATAATTTATTTGATGGGTTAAAACCATTTATTCATCGAGAATTAGTCTCAAAATCCTTCTCGTTGTATGAATATATTGTCTCATGTGCTATCAAGACAGAAAAAGAATTCTCGAAGTCTTATGACATTAAAGTAAAGAAAGAGTATAAGAGATCTTCTGATAACTATGGGAATGGAAATAAGTGGAAGATGGAAAAAGTTAAATATCCATCATGTAGTAAATGTGGGAAGAAACAACCTAGTACTTGCATGAATGGAATGGGAGTCTAATACAAGTGTGGTGAAAAAGGCCACCAAGCTCAAGATTTCAAGGGGAAGAAAGAAGATAATGATGTTCAATGCTACAATTGTTGGGAGACAGGACATTATGAAAATGAATTTACTAAGCTTCAGCTGAACTTACCTCAAAGAAGGCCAAGGGATAAAGGCCAACCTTATGCTATCACTACTGCTCAGGTAGAAGCTCCAAAAGACATGGTGGAAGGTAATTTAATGGTTTCCTCATGTTTAGCAAATGCATTATATGATTCTGGATCATCGCATTGTTTTATATCTTCCTAGTTTGCTAAGAAAATTATATTTTTCCTATTTGATTTAATAAGGATGTTGTTAGTCAAAACTCCTAATGGAAGTATCGTTACAACAAATTTTTGTGAATCAGTCCCCATTAGAGCACATAAATGTTCTTTATCTCCTGATCTCATCATCATAACCAGGATTGAAATTGATATACTCCTTGGTATGGATTATATTTCAGACCATGATGCGATGATTTATTGTAAGAAAGAGGAGGTTATGATTTTTGATGATGATGATAATGAAGACCTTATCTTTAGAGCACAATCATCACCACCTGATTCTTATCTAGATCCACCCATAGTAGCTCAAATAAATTTAATTATCGGGGAGGAAGAGAATGAAATAATTGTGGATGAGGAAAGGAATGTTCAAATAGAGGATGTACCTATTGAGAAAGAATATGTAGATGTGTTTCAGGAATATTTACCTGGATATCCTCTAGAACCAGAAATTGATTTTTCCATTGATTTAATTCTGGGTTCAAGGCCTATATCGAAGACCCCTTATAGAATGTCCCATGTAGGATTAGTTGAACTAAAAAAACAACTAGAGGGGTTAAGTAATAAGAGGTTTATTCACCCTAGTGTTTCTCCATGGGGAGCCCCTGTCCTTTTTGTTAAGAATGGAGATGGATCTATGAGGTTATGTATCGACTATAGGGAGTCAATGAAATAACAATGAAGAACATGAATCCCCTACCTCGCATTGATGATTTATTTTACCAACTCTATGGAGCTCAATAATTTTTTAAGATTGACCCTCGATCTGGATACCATCAGTTGTCTGTGAAGATGGAAGACATTCTGAAGCCAGCATTTCAAACTAGGTATGGGTATTATGAGTTTACAGTAATTCCTTTTGGATTGACTAATGCACCCTTTATATTCATGGATCTAATGAATATATTTTTGAAGTAATATCTTGATGATTTTGTGGTGGTATTTACTGATGATATCATGGTATATTCGAAAAGCTATGAAGATCATGAATATCACTTGCGCATTATCCTTATGACTCTGAGAAGACATGAATTATATGGGAAGTTTAGCAACTTTGAATTCGGGTTTCAAGATATTTCTTTTCTTGGACATAGTGTCTCTAAATATGGAATCTCTGTTGATCCTTCTAAGACAAGAGTAATCCATAAATGGCTAGCACCAACGATTATAACATAGGTACGCCATTTTATTGGTTTACCATGTTAATATCGATGTTTCGTCTAGAATTTCGCCTGATTGGATAAGCCACTAACAAAGATCAAGAGTAAAGGGGTTAAATTTCTTTGGACTAAAGAGTGTGATGAAACTTTTGATGAACTGATGAGAAAATTAGTAAATGCTCATATTTTGACTCTCCCATCTGGGAATGACAAGTTTGTTATTTATAGTGATGCATCAAACAAAGGACTTGGTTGTGTCCTTATGCAGAATGATAGGTTTATTGCATATGCATCAAGATAGATGAAGATTCATGAGTAAAATAATCCTACTCATGTTCTTGAATTAGCTACTGTAATCTTTGCTTTGAAGATATGTAGAACTTATCTCTATTGTCACGACCCGCCTTCACCAAAAGGAGGGAAGGGTCAGCAGATTGCCAGGCCCTTCCTTCTTTAAGTTGAAGGAGAGATAATGACCCCCGAAACCCGCCTTCGATAGGTCCCGGAGTGGCGACTAGCACCAAGGGTATAGGAAATTCTCGCAAATGGAAGGCATTACCCTTTTTATTTTATAGGATCGAAAGATAAGGAGGAGAAAACCCAACAACACCAAGATAGAAAGAAAGTAAAGCCAAAAGTAAACCATTCCCACATGCATGTTTAAACAGTTTACAACAAGGTACAAGTACAAAAAGAAAAAGAAAGATCTCAAGTACAATACCAAAAGAAAACGAAGGTACGACAACAGTGACAACTCCAACTGTCCGACTAATAGGGTCCCGCGCAGCCCTGGTAGTCCTCCTGGAAACCTGAAAGTAAACGTAGGGTGAGCATACAAGTACACTCAGTAGGGAAAACCAAGACTCTCGTGCACAAGTGGGGGAACGTACTAAAGTCCCGTGAGAAAGAGTAAACCAAACACCTAACAAGGCAAACTAACCATCCCAAGCCTCACCAAGTCTCGCTCCCCAAATAACGCAAGTCAAGTAATATATATATAAGAGCACATCGATGTTTGGGTACCCCGCGCCACTTTCCCACTGGTTATTGAGACATCCTACGCATCGGACCAATCCCGCCATTCTCACCGCAGTCCCACTGCCACACCCGCCCGCACACACCTGGGCCACCACCACACGCAGTCCCACTGCCAAATCCCGCCCGCACACACCTGGGCCTCAACCACACGCAGTCCCACTGCCAAATCCCGCCCGCACACACCTGGGCCTCAACTGTCACAAGTAACCATGCCTGCAAACACCTAGGCCAGAACAACCACCGCTACGCCCGAAGACACCTGGGCTAAAGGATCCACTGCCACGCCCGAAAACACCTGGGCCTCATCCCGAAGACACTTGGGAAACCACCTGCCGCACACACCTGGCCAACCACCACAACACCCTGCCCGATGGTTCTTGGGCTAATAATGGACTTCAGGCCATCACAGCCTGCCCGAAGGTACTTGGGCTATCCGGGAAAGGGAGCAGAAAAGGAGCTAATAACCAGCCACTAAGTATAGTGTTGGGAAAAACACCCTTCCCCCATAAATGGGGGTGTTCGGCACTAAGTGCTCAACTTGGGTGGGGCGCGAATAAGAAACACAAAGCTACAAGTATAGATATAGGTAACAAACACTCACCCAAAACTTAGGTTTTCCTAGCCAACCTACAGAACACAATACCACAACGTCCGAGTCACAATTCACGACCCTTGCCCACAAACCATTTGTCCCATTCTTGTTTCACGTTCAGTCAAATGTTCAATTAATTTTAAGCACTACTGGGCAACTACCATAAACATAACCAAGGAAAACGTCAAAGCATAGATCAACCAAAACACTCACACCCGGTTCTGCCAACAGAGGATCTCTCCCCAATTCGTGTTAAAAACTCACAACCACTGAAACCATGCCAACAGGGGATCCCATCCCCCAAATTCACACAGCCACCGAGAGTATAAAAGAACAGGGGATCCCATCCCCTTCCACATTTCCAGCAAACGGCCCGAAGGGAAAACAACCACTAACCACTACCAACACAAGTCATGGATTTTCAGATTTAAACGACTTAACACACTCCATGATTTCAAATTTCGTGTGTTCTAACCGGGAGTTATCACAGAATAGCCGATCCTGGCGCTTTCAATTATTCAGCCGGGTATACGTGGTTAACCAATTTTCACAGCAGGAGTTCACAATTTCAGCAACCCATTTAAAACATCATGAGGGGATTCAAGTGTACACACACACGACCACCAACGGCCTCAATTTTCAGAAAAACATAAACCAGTACAACAAAAGGGATGATCACAAGATAAAGCATAACAACGATCACAACCCCTTCCCCTTCTTCCTTTAGAACTTCGTTTATTATCTTCATTAGGGTTTGGTTCAACCAATTCCATAGGAACAAAAGTAAAGCACACCCCGCATGATACACAAAAAGTGAGAGACGAGAGAAATTCCCTACCTGTTGATGGATGATCGACGTTTAGGCCGGGGGCGCGGAACTTTACGGATAACGACGCGGCGGTCCCGATGCACCAGAAGAGCCACGATCGAAGAAGGGGGGAAAAACCACGGCCTAACCCTTAATTATAAGGGCTGGGGACGGTTGAGATGAAACACAAAACCACGGAAGACGAGGGAGTCGTGGGTTGACCACGTGGCTTGACTCATCATTAATGGCACTGGGTGGTTTTTAACCGACCCATGAATTAATGAAGCATTTAATTAAAACCCTTGCGCGCGTTTCGGATTTCCAAGACATTTTTAACAAGGCAGAATAGGGTTTAAAACCCTATTTGCGAAAAAGGAACGTTACTGGAACAACCTGGCAAGGCCGGCCGACGTCGGCCGGTCTCACCGATCGGTCTCACCGATCGGTACCCTTCAAGGAAACCGGATTTTTGGCAAAGGAAGGGACCAAGGGGGGTCTGGGTCATCACATCAGATACCTCTTAAACGATTCTCGTCCCCGAGAATCAAAACAAACTAGAAGGAAAGAGAGGATCCGAACAACCATCTTCGAAGATACCTCTTAGGAGTGGACCCCCCGCTAATTGAAAACACTCCCTGTCAAGAACCAAGCATCATACCACGCCAAACCGCCCGGTCATGTGGGTTTGGGGAGTTCCCCTCCCCCATGTCAAGATATTATCCGCTTTGGGCGGCACTGACTCACCCGCACGGGTTTAATCGCATCCACCTTAATGCGTCCTGATTAGGGGTCGGGTTTCCCCTTCCCTTCAGCCGGGGCTTCCCACACATAACAGAGGAAAGGAACCTAGCACATTTCATAGCCAAAAAGGTCAAACGTTCTGTCACAACAGGCACCAAAGGTTCAAAGCTCAGAACAACTCGGGGTATTGGGCACGCATCTGTGCTTCCCTCTCCCACGTACTCTCTTCGAGGCCGCCATGTCTCCACAACACACGAACCAGGCCGACGGTTCGTCCACGGAGCACTTTCTCCTTGCGATCCTCAATTCTGACTGGCCGTTCCTCGAAGGTCGCGTCTCCTCCCACGTCTAGCTCTCCCCAGTTGATGACATGAGAGTCATCATGTAAGTACTGACGAAGCTGGGAGACATGGAAGACGTCATGGACCCTCTCCAACCGAGGTGGTAGGGCCAGCTGATATGCTACCTCGCCAACTCGCCTCAGCACCTCGAAAGGTCCGATGAACCTAGGGGAGAGCTTACTCCCCTTTCCGAACCTCCGCTGCCCCCGTCGAGGGGAAACCTTCAAAAACACATGATCTCCCACCTCGAACTTCAGGGGCCTCCTCCGACGATCAGCATAAGATTTCTGCCGATCCTGAGCTGCTTTCATCCTCTCCCGCACTAGCTGGACTTTCTCCGTGGTGCTCTGCACTACTTCTGGTCCAAGAGTACCAGTCTCACCAACCTCTGCCCAGCATAAGGGTGAACGACATGGTCTTCCATACAAAGCCTCAAAAGGAGCCATGCCGATAGTAGAGTGAAAACTGTTGTTGTAGGCAAACTCTACTAAAGGCAAGTGTCGTACCCATGATCCTCCGAAATCCAGAACACATGCTCGCAGCATGTCCTCCAAAGTCTGGATAGTCCGCTCTGTCTGTCCATCAGTCTGAGGGTGAAAAGCAGTGCTAAGGCGTAGTTGGCTGCCAAAAGCATGCTGTAACCCCTTCCAGACTCGTGAGGTGAAACGAGTGTCCCGATCTGAGATGATCGTTTTCGGAACTCCATGCAAACGCACCACCTCATCCACGTACCTCTGTGCTAAGGTACTCACGGGTCCTGACTCCTTGATAGCCAAGAAGTGAGCAGATTTTGTCAATCGATCCACCACTACCCAGATAGCATCATGCCCGCCCTGAGCTCTGGGTAGTCCCGTGACGAAGTCCATTGAGACGTCGTCCCACTTCCACTCGGGAACATCTAGAGGATGCAACAGACCACCAGGAACACGGTGTTCAGCCTTCACCTGCTGACACACCAGGCATTTAGCCACGAACTCTGCCACTGCCCGTTTCACCCCGGGCCACCAAAACTGTCCCCTCAGGCCTTGGTACATTTTCGAAACACCCGGATGTACCGCCAAGGCTGAGCTATGGAACTCATGAAGGACTTCATCACGCATCACCTCTGGAACAAACAACCTCCGATGAAAGAGCATCCGATGTCGGCTGTCCTCCGACCATCCTTCCGGGGCGTTCCCCTGATCGACACGATCCCGCAACACTTCCACCTCAGGATCTCCCCACTGAGACTCTTCCACTTGCTGCAACAAAGAGGACTGTACCGTCATCTGAAACAAAGAACCTCTAGTACCTTCCACCCTTGCATCCAAGTGCAAGGCAGCCAACTCCCCCATTGCCTTCCAAGCATCGGCAGATTCCCGAACCACCTCCTGATGCGGCTTCCTGCTCAGGGCATCAGCCACAACGTTTCCCTTACCTTCAGTGTATGAGATCTCAAAGTCGTAGTCCTGGAGAAACTCGACCCACCTCCGCTGTCGCAAGTTCAAGTCACGCTGGGAGAAGATATAGCGCAAGCTTTTGTGGTCGGTGAAGACCACAAAGCGCTCCCCAAAGAGGTAATGTCGCCACAGCCTTAATGCGAACACCACCGCTGCAAGCTCCAGGTCATGGGTGGCATAGTTCCGATCATGGGGGCGTAGCTGCCTGGACCCGTAAGAGATCACCCCTTGTCGCTGCATCAATACGCACCCCAGGCCCTGTCCTGAAGCATCACAGAATACCTCATAGGCCATCCCTTCTTCTGGCAATCTCAACACTGGGGCACTAACCAGTTTTTCTTTTAGGTAGCTGAAGGACGACTCACATTGCTCGCTCCACATGAAAACTTGGTCCTTCTTGGTCAAAGCCGTCAAAGGGGCTCCTACCCGGGAGAAGTTGGGTACGAATCTCCGGTAGTAGCCTGCCAGTCCGAGGAAACTCCGAACTTCCGCCACATTCTTGGGTGCTGCCCAAGAAACAATTGCCTCAACCTTTGATGGGTCGACTGCTACCCCCTGCTCAGACACTACATGTCCAAGGAAGTGCACTTCTCGCGCCCAGAACTTGCACTTTGACAACTTCCCATAGAGCTGGTGCTGTCGTAGGACCTCCAAAACTGTCCTCAGGTGCTCCGCATGGTCCTCTCCTGACTTTGAATAGATCAGGATATCGTCGATGAACACCACCACAAACCGATCCAGGTACTCCCGAAAGATGGAGTTCATAAGCCCCATGAACACGGCCGGGGCGTTCGTAACACCAAAGGGCATGACCACGAACTCGAAGTGCCCATACCTGCACCTGAACGCCGTCTTCGGGACGTCGCTGTCCTTCACCCTCAACTGGTGGTACCCGGATCGCAGGTCGATCTTCGAGAACCATCCTGGCCCCTTCAGCTGGTTGAAGAGATCATCTATCCTCGGAAGAGGGTAGCGGTTCTTGATTGTTACCTGATTCAGCCTCCTGTAATCAATGCATAACCTGAGGCCACCATCTGCCTTCTTCGCAAACAAGACTGGGGCACCCCATGGTGATGCACTTGGACGAACATAACCCCTCTTCATCAGATCGTCAATCTGTATCCGCAACTCCCGTAGCTCCGAAGGTGACATCCGGTAAGGAGCCATCGAGATTGGTCGAGAGCCGGGCTACAGGTCTATCCCGAACTCGATATCACGTCGAGGGGGTAGAGTCGTCACCTCCTCAGGAAAGACGTCCATAAATTCACGAACGATCTCTGGTACTTCCACCATTTCCGCATCTGTTGATTCTATCGTCAGTTCGGTCAACAAGGAGAGGAGAGGTTCCTCCCTCCTGTTTCCCTTCGGACAGCTCCGCTCGCCGGTGAAAGTAACACGTTGGCCGTCCAAACCGGAGAACACCACCCTCCTTTGGAAACAGTCGATGACGGCGCACACAGAAAATAGCCAGTCGATGCCTAGGATGACATCGTACGGATGAATATGTAGTATAAGGAGATCCCTAACCGACCGATGCGGCCCCAACATCAGTCTACATCCCCGAAAAACGAACAGCAAGTCGGTCTGACCTCCAACTGGTGTGCTCAACACCAGGGGCACTGGAAGTCTCTCGGCATCTAGTCCCAAGGCGCGGGCTAGACCAGGTGCAACAAAGGAGTGCGAAGCTCCGGTATCGAACAAAGCATAAGCAAGAGTGCTAAACACACTGATCGTACCTCGAACAACCTCTGGCCCTGCTGGAACTGTTGCTTCTGCGGCGTGTAACTGTCCACGCCCAGCTCCCCTGCCCCTCTGCTGTCGGCCACCTCCCCGACCACGCCCTGGTCGAGGTCCCTGGGGAGCGCCCTGAGGTCGGCCTCCCCCTCCTATGTCTGTCTGCGGAGGAGCGGGAGCTCGCTGTCCCTGCTGCTGCTGCTGGAAGGGTCTGGCTGGGAACTGCTGCTGTGGCGGATGCTGGGGATGACTGCCACTGCTGTACTGCACCCGATCGGGGCACTGACTCCGAAGATGTCCGGGGCTCCCGCAGATGAAGCACCGTGGTCCCGAGCCCGAAGGAAAAGAACGTGGGCCAGGGGATCGAAACTGAAACTGCTGCGGCCTGCTCCCTGCGGGTCGGAACCTGGAGGGTCCCGATGCTGGGGGCCTGGTGCTGACGGCCTTCCCCTTCGATGGTCCCAGCTGGATCCCTTCTCGTGACAGTCCGCCTAGAGTGTGCATCCTTTCCACCACTTCGGCCTTCTTCTGAACCTCTATGTATGTCGGAAGGGTAAAGGGAGTAACAGCATACTGGAGGGAGGGTCGGAGCGCCTCCTCCAAACGTCTTGCCCGAGACTCCTCATCGGGAAAGAGGTCTGGAGCAAAACGCAGGAGGTCCTTGAACTTGATTCCAAGTTCCCTCACGGACATGCTCCCCTGCTGGAGGGAGAGTAGCTCCTGCCTCTTCTCCGCCTTCATTGTCGAGGAGAGAAACTCCGCCCGGAACTCCTTCTCGAATTCCGCCCAAGCAACCTCAGACTCCTTCCTACTCCCCAGGTGAAGCATCCACCACTGACGTGACGCTCCTCGCATCTGGCTAACAGCCAGAGGAACCCAGTACTCTGTCGGGGCCCGAATCAGGCCGAAGGCTATGACTAGCTCCTCCAGCCAGCCTTCCGTCTTCATGTCGGAGGTGCTGCCCTCATATTTCTCGAGGGCCTGTCGCTGAAAGGCTCGAAGAGTCTTCTGCCACCGGTCGTCCTCTTCCTCCCGATCAGCTCTCTGCTGATTGGCCAAGGTAGTCTCAGGAGTCTCGATCGCCTGTACCACACGTGGTCGCCTTCCAGGTGCCATAGCTGCAAGGTAAACAAGGAATGCCTAAGCCCAGTAGTGCAAAGAAAACCGTTCTCAAAACTTATTAAGATTTAATTTATTCTTAATTTCCCAAGACATCCCAAAAACACAAGAACACAAGTCATTTATGATGCATGTACCTTTCCTAGGGTCTCTACCCTGCAATCAGTGTGGCTTCACTTGGTCGTTCGGTAGGTCCAGAGTCCTTGCATCGGATCACGGGGGGCCCTAAAATCCCGTGTCCTAGCCGGTCCTCCCTGGCCTATTTCACGCACCAAGGTCACCCAACGCTGTTGCCTTACCATCCCATGAAATCCTTACTGTGCCTAACTCCAGACTCCGTCCTATCTCTCAACCTCACCCTCTGATACCATTCTGTCACGACCCGCCTTCACCAAAAGGAGGGAAGGGTCAGCAGATTGCCAGGCCCTTCCTTCTTTAAGTTGAAGGAGAGATAATGACCCCCGAAACCCGCCTTCGATAGGTCCCGGAGTGGCGACTAGCACCAAGGGTATAGGAAATTCTCGCAAATGGAAGGCATTACCCTTTTTATTTTATAGGATCGAAAGATAAGGAGGAGAAAACCCAACAACACCAAGATAGAAAGAAAGTAAAGCCAAAAGTAAACCATTCCCACATGCATGTTTAAACAGTTTACAACAAGGTACAAGTACAAAAAGAAAAAGAAAGATCTCAAGTACAATACCAAAAGAAAACGAAGGTACGACAACAGTGACAACTCCAACTGTCCGACTAATAGGGTCCCGCGCAGCCCTGGTAGTCCTCCTGGAAACCTGAAAGTAAACGTAGGGTGAGCATACAAGTACACTCAGTCGGGAAAACCAAGACTCTCGTGCACAAGTGGGGGAACGTACTAAAGTCCCGTGAGAAAGAGTAAACCAAACACCTAACAAGGCAAACTAACCATCCCAAGCCTCACCAAGGCTCGCTCCCCAAATAACGCAAGTCAAGTAATATATATATAAGAGCACATCGATGTTTGGGTACCCCGCGCCACTTTCCCACTGGTTATTGAGACATCCTACGCATCGGACCAATCCCGCCATTCTCACCGCAGTCCCACTGCCACACCCGCCCGCACACACCTGGGCCACCACCACACGCAGTCCCACTGCCAAATCCCGCCCGCACACACCTGGGCCTCAACCACACGCAGTCCCACTGCCAAATCCCGCCCGCACACACCTGGGCCTCAACTGTCACAAGTAACCATGCCTGCAAACACCTAGGCCAGAACAACCACCGCTACGCCCGAAGACACCTGGGCTAAAGGATCCACTGCCACACCCGAAAACACCTGGGCCTCATCCCGAAGACACTTGGGAAACCACCTGCCGCACACACCTGGCCAACCACCACAACACCCTGCCCGATGGTTCTTGGGCTAATAATGGACTTCAGGCCATCACAGCCTGCCCGAAGGTACTTGGGCTATCCGGGAAAGGGAGCAGAAAAGGAGCTAATAACCAGCCACTAAGTATAGTGTTGGGAAAAACACCCTTCCCCCATAAATGGGGGTGTTCGGCACTAAGTGCTCAACTTGGGTGGGGCGCGAATAAGAAACACAAAGCTACAAGTATAGATATAGGTAACAAACACTCACCCAAAACTTAGGTTTTCCTAGCCAACCTACAGAACACAATACCACAACGTCCGAGTCACAATTCACGACCCTTGCCCACAAACCATTTGTCCCATTCTTGTTTCACGTTCAGTCAAATGTTCAATTAATTTTAAGCACTACTGGGCAACTACCATAAACATAACCAAGGAAAACGTCAAAGCATAGATCAACCAAAACACTCACACCCGGTTCTGCCAACAGAGGATCTCTCCCCAATTCGTGTTAAAAACTCACAACCACTGAAACCATGCCAACAGGGGATCCCATCCCCCAAATTCACACAGCCACCGAGAGTATAAAAGAACAGGGGATCCCATCCCCTTCCACATTTCCAGCAAACGGCCCGAAGGGAAAACAACCACTAACCACTACCAACACAAGTCATGGATTTTCAGATTTAAACGACTTAACACACTCCATGATTTCAAATTTCGTGTGTTCTAACCGGGAGTTATCACAGAATAGCCGATCCTGGTGCTTTCAATTATTCAGCCGGGTATACGTGGTTAACCAATTTTCACAGCAGGAGTTCACAATTTCAGCAACCCATTTAAAACATCATGAGGGGATTCAAGTGTACACACACACGACCACCAACGGCCTCAATTTTCAGAAAAACATAAACCAGTACAACAAAAGGGATGATCACAAGATAAAGCATTACAACGATCACAACCCCTTCCCCTTCTTCCTTTAGAACTTCGTTTATTATCTTCATTAGGGTTTGGTTCAACCAATTCCATAGGAACAAAAGTAAAGCCCACCCCTCATGATACACAAAAAGTGAGAGACGAGAGAAATTCCCTACCTGTTGATGGATGATCGACGTTTAGGCCGGGGGCGCGGAACTTTACGGATAACGACGCGGCGGTCCCGATGCACCAGAAGAGCCACGATCGAAGAAGGGGGGAAAAACCACGGCCTAACCCTTAATTATAAGGGCTGGGGACGGTTGAGATGAAACACAAAACCACGGAAGACGAGGGAGTCGTGGGTTGACCACGTGGCTTGACTCATCATTAATGGCACTGGGTGGTTTTTAACCGACCCATGAATTAATGAAGCATTTAATTAAAACCCTTGCGCGCGTTTCGGATTTCCAAGACATTTTTAACAAGGAAGAATAGGGTTTAAAACCCTATTTGCGAAAAAGGAACGTTACTGGAACAACCTGGCAAGGCCGGCCGACGTCGGCCGGTCTCACCGATCGGTCTCACCGATCGGTCTCACCGATCGGTACCCTTCAAGGAAACCGGATTTTTGGCAAAGGAAGGGACCAAGGGGGGTCTGGGTCATCACATCTATAGTGAAAAATCTGAGATATATATCTATCACAAAAGTTCGAAGTATATTTTCTCACAGAAAGAACTCCACATGAGGCAATGGTGATGGCTTGAAATACTCAAGGATTATGATTGCATGATACACTACCACCTGGGGAAGGAAAATAAGGTGGAAGATGCTTTGAGCAGAAAGGATCATGGGGTTTTGAACAAAATGAGAGTTGAAAGGGATCCATTTTTCCTGGATCTAGTAAAGATGGAAATCGGAATAACCCTGGAAGGTGAAACATCGATACTTTTTCAAATTTTTGCCAAACCATACTTCCTAGAAATGATAAAGAGTTCTCAGACCGATGATGAAGAATTTAAAAAGAAAATTAATGATGTGAATGATGGGAGATTGAGTGACTTTGTGTATGAAGCTGGAATTTTGAAATTTGGGAGGAGGCTTTTTGTTCTCGATATACCTGATATAAAAAGGGAATTGTTGCACAATGATCATAGTTCCAATTTCTCTATACATCCTAGGAGCACTGAAATTTAGAGAGATTTGGAAGAAATTTTTTGGTGGGACAACATGAAGAGGGAGATTTCTGATTTTGTGTCAAGATGTATGGTTTATCAACAAGTGAAAGCTAGAAAGCAATAGCCTGGTGGAGTATTGCAACCTCTTCCCATACCTGAGTGGAAATGGTATAATATCATGATGGAATTTTTCATGGGACTACCAAAGACTCCTATAAAGAACGATGCAATATGGGTCATTGTTGATCGTCTTACCAAGTCAGCACATTTTCTTGCTATAAGGGAAGATTTACCACTTTAACATCTAGAAATAATATATATTAATGAGGTTGTGAGACTTCATGAAGTACCATTATGAATTGTTTCTGATCGTGATCCATGTTTTACATCAAGATTCTAGAAAAGTCTTCAGAAAGCCCTGGATATTGAACTTCATATGCGCATTTCTTACCACCATCAAACAGATGGATATGAAGCGTTATACGGAAAGAGATGTCGCACACGAACCTGTTGGGATGATGTTGGTGAAAGAAAACTCGTAGGCCCAGAACTGGTGGAGGAAACGATGGAAAAGGTAAAGGTAATCCAAAACCACCTCAAAGCATCTCAAAGTTGGAAGAAGAGCTATGCTGACAACCGAAGGAAGGATTTGGAATTTCAGGTAGGAGGTCATGTTTTCATGAAGGTATCTCTATGGAAGGGTTTTGTACATATCGGTAAGAAGGAAAAATTGAGTCCTTGGTACATCGGGCCATTCGAAATTCTAGAAATAATTCGGGTGGTAGCTTACCGTTTGGCAATGCCACCAAGTCTCTCCAAAGTTCACGATTTGTTCCACGTATCACTGTTGAAAAAATACATGCCTGACCCAACGCATGTACTCACCTATGAGGAATTAGAACTGGAACCCAATCTGTCTTATTGCGAAGAGCCTGTCAATATTCTTGATACGAGAGAACAAGTGTTGAGAAACCGGATGACTCTTCTGGTAAAAGTTCTATGGAGAAACCATAAGATGGAAGAAGCAATGTGGGAACCCGAGGAACTTATGATGAAGAACCACCCAAGTGTTTTTACACGGTAGTATTCTAGAAATTTCGAGGATGAAATTATTTGAAGGAGGGGATAATGTAACACCCCAAGCTTCCACAATACACTTCTATTTGAATAATATAGTAGCCTGTGTTGTACGCAACTTCGATTTCTAACACACACCACAACCAATAAAACTAGCCGTTATGGATAGTAATAACCACTTTTGGAAATTTTATAAATTTTATCTTTTAAAATAGACTTCATTTTTGGATTTCAAATATCGAAATTAGGTCAGGGTGATTTTTTGGTATTTTTCTGAAAACATTCAATTTTTGATGAATAGTGAAATAACACTGAGTTATAGTTTGAAACCGAATTTTTAATAAAATAATTATTTATTTTATTTAACATTAATTAAGGTAAAAATAGATACATAATACCTATATAAATTCAATGTAATTCATTAGATTTAGTTTAGAATAAATTTTGATATATAAAAATTTTACTGAACGTTTCACTGTCTTTTACTCACCTCCTAGGAGAATTTGGAAATTCACATAAAACATAATTTTGCCGCTTATAGGAGTGGAATTTTGAAAGTCAGAGAGACACAGTTAATATCAAGGAGTAAAATTTGGTTCAATAAGATAAAAATAATTATTAGTGAATAGTAACTTTTTTCTTTTATTTACCACGGTTAAAAGTAAATAGGCTAATTAAGGGTAAAATTGATATTATTATTATCCTAACACATATCATAATTCTATTGGACAAGCGTATCTCGACCGAAAAAATCTTACTAATAAAATATTATCATTTAAGTCAACTTGGATTTGATTAGGACATTTATTATTATTTAATTCAAAGAAGAGTTAAAAGAGTAAAAAATCAATGTTGAATAACTAAATTTTTTTAGTATAGGGTTATGCATAAGAAAAATTTGATTATAAATATCCATTAGAAATATAAAAATATTTTCTAAGTAATGCAATTTTATTTATAATTTTTAGACATTCAATAATTTAATTTATTTATAACACAATGATGATGAAGTAATTATCGTATTAATAAACGATTAAGATAATTGATATTATAAATACCCAAATTAATGTAATTTGAGACTTTTTATGAATTAAAATAACTTTATAGGTTAATATGACATATTAGGATTGGTTATATGAATTTTTTGTGATGTAATAATGCTGTTATGAATTTATGAAAAAAAAATACCCAATAGTGTCAAAAGTGTCATAAAAGAGTTTTTTTAAAAAAAAAATATATTATTAATTGATATTCTATTCCTAAAAATCAAAGGATCGACCAAAGGACTTATATCATGATAGGTGTATCATTAATTAACCACTTGTGGTTTTCTTGTATTTATATAGTATGTTTATTAACCATATAATATAAAAATACAAAGAGACATGGTAAATGTGAAACTAATTTACTAAGAGTTTGAACTGAAAGATAAGGTTAATATAGTGACCCAGACCTATCTAAAACCTATTGGTTGGATGGTTTTCGACCCATACCCACCTTAAAATTTATATAATCCACTTTGGATCCATTAGAAACCGAATATGAATTTATTATAAAATAATATTTCTAGCTTTTCCTAAGGTTCCCCTCACCGCTCTTATAAAAGGTCACTTCCCCTTCCCTCTAATTAACACCTTCAACGCCTTTTGGCTCAGCCAAACCCTACCAAAATATTCTCCCAACTTCCATTAATTCATCCTAGAGGCATTATATTGATCATAAATCCATCATAAGGATCCCTTTTGATCAAATAAAAAAAGAACCCGAAGAAGAGGTAATGTATTCACCACCCTCTTTCAAGTTCCTTTCTTCTTCAACTTCTCCTTTCATTGTCACATCCATTCAAAAATAATAACTCCAGTATCTTCTATATACTATGATGTTATTATAAATATGGTACGACCATATTCAGTATTCTATCTATCCTTTGAATGACATGTCACCATATGTGCGTACGTACGACTTACTACCTCCACGTCATGGTGTAATTGTTATTCAAAACATTATTATTTGGATGGGTTTTATAATGATGTGTAATTGATGTAAATAATAAATATTACATGATAATAATTCTGTATATATGATATACCAACCAGTTATTTATTATTTTAATATCAAAGGAATGATATATGTGGCTTGTGCGTAAGTACGGACTACCGTCTACATGAACGCGATGAGGTACATTCCCCATCATATCCATTCAAAAATAATTTTCATTTAATAGTTAAAAATATTTTTTAAGAACTTGATATCATTCAGTATATGAATAATATACAACCTATCCATAAAAAACATGGGTTATGTAATAAAACATATAAAATAAAATGAGTATGTTAACACCCGA
This sequence comes from Viscum album, assembly GCA_963277665.1. Taxonomy (NCBI): domain Eukaryota; kingdom Viridiplantae; phylum Streptophyta; class Magnoliopsida; order Santalales; family Viscaceae; genus Viscum; species Viscum album. Next base: position 1,081,799,531 of record OY728136.1, on the reverse strand, counting down.
AACGACGATAATTCTAAGATATTATTAACAAAGAAATGTCAAAAGAGAATATATGATATCATATTCATATATATGGTTGTTTTATAATTTAATAAAAACTATTTCACCATTATACATGATGTTAACCTACCCTCAACCAAGGAAAAGTACAAGTTAAGGGTTTATTTCACAATATCTTCATTATCCGAGGTTGTTTATACGTAATTATACTATTTTACAGACTATGGGTTAAAGTCATTTATACCCTTGTTTGGCATTTTACATGAATTTTGTAAAGGAATCTCTTCTGTCTTTTTCCAAACAAGGTCCTTTTTAACCATTTTGACAGAATTAAGGTAAGAATGTTTTTTTAACTTATACAGTGTATGTGGCTATTTTCTGCCATTATAAAATTGTCAAAGCATCCCTTACATGCTTATAAGAGTATTTTCAAACGAAATGTTTTCTTTTATAATTATGTTACTTTTATATAATTTCAAAAAAGAGATATTTCTCTCAAATAGTTTTGACTTCATCTATGTCAACATTCTTTGATGCATTTTATGCTTATTTGAATTTGATTTATTATGATACAAAACTTCCATATTGTATTGATGGTTTTGTGATATGTTTGACTATGGATGTGTTATTTTTATACCATTCATGGTCTGTGGAGAATGTATTGAAATTTTGTATGATAGTTTTAATATGAATATTTATGTTATGTTTAAACATGTTCATATGAGGAATGCATTGGACTTAATAAGTGACGGGTTTATCCCGCTATAGATCCTTGATGCATTGGTAGATCTCATGAGAAAAACTAGTGTCTTGGCACAAGATGTTGACAAAATCTTATTTGTAGTCTTGGCATAAGGCCTTGACTATAAGGTTGTGATATTCTGGAATTATGCATTCCATCATTATGAAAGTGGTTATTGATATTGAATGTGATTATTCTACTTGTAGAATATCCATGTGAATATGTAAATGGAATTATTTCATTTTATCTTTTCCATATAATGTTGAAGTTCAGGTTTAAAAGTATTTTTTAGTTATACATTGCCTTAAATGTTTATTCTTATTTATGAAAGTCTCTGCTATATTGTCATTCTTACTGAGCATCTGAGCTCACCCCTTTCAATGTTTTATTTTTCCTAGGATTTAAAGAAGTATTTAATGAATGGCCTGGAGAAATTGTATGGGGGGATATGAAGAAAATAAGTTGTTTTAGTTTTTCATTAAGATCTAATGTAAGACTTATGAATATATATAGTGTTTCCAAGGCTACTAAACTAATCAGTCTTTTGAGATTTTATCTTTTGTGATAATTCCAATGTTAGGTAATAATGCACCATCTCTGGGTAACTAGGGTGAGGGCGTTACAAATTTTCATTTTACTATAACTCTAATTTCTGTAAAAACATATATATAGATTATAATATAATAATATATATATATACATGAATTTTTTCTCTATGATCCATTACATAGCTCAGTATTTCATAAAAAAATGAGGATATGTGGCGTAATGTTTTGAATTATCTATCATCTATTAGGTTGTTCCTAAATTATTTCCTCGAAATTATTTAGTTGTCTTATTTATCACTTTTATATATTTGTTCAATTTTTGTATCTAATAATTCTGTTAAAAAAATTAAACTCATTCTATTCTCATCTTCTATTATAAATATTACATGTAAAATAACCATAAGGATTTTTTTGTAGAGACAAGATAAAGACTGGTTGAAATATATTATTCAACTGTTATAAGTTTGAAGTTATAGCCCTCAGTCATGCAGTCACTAAAAAAGATTAGTTTTCCCTATAAAAAGGATTATTATGACAAATGTTACCATATAGTTGAAGAATAGGTCTAGTGGTGTGGACAAGATAACCTCTATTACTAAAAAAACTATAAATTTCTAAGTCATATTATTTTCTTTTATGAGATTTTATTTAAACACATGCTTGAGTTTACAAAAATATTTGATTCCATTCATATCCAAAAGTGGGTGAATTTCCCTGAAAAGAGACATTTAAGAACTCAATTCACACTTTATTGGGATATTTGAGAACTATTCAAGACAATATAGAAGATTATTTTTTAAAAAAAAAATCTCAACAACATAATATTGGTAGATATGATGAGGTTCAACAAGTATTTTTGTTTACAATATTTTCAATGTAATTTCCAAACTTACTGGTGAGGGTACTTGTAATGTTTATGTTATAGGTCGGTGGGTTTTATAACTAGATGATTAATAATATAATACATCTATAACCAAATAAATGAAAATAAAAAAATAGAATATATATATTTGGATAATAATAGGTTCTATAATATGGATTTTTATCTTAAAAATAAAATTTTAATTTTTATAGTTTTCAAGGATTTAATTACTCTATAACTATCTCAACTCTAAAATATTACATTAAGAGTTGAATTATAAAATTGATCAAAATTTATAAACCTATGGTTATTTTATCAATTTTAGTATTTTTATGATAATTATCATAGTTATTATTTCATTTTATTAAATACTAATCATGTTTCTAGATTGAATTTATGGGTATCTGAAAATAAAAATGTTATGTCCACTCATATGATTTGTAGTTCACAATATGCGTTTATTGATAATATTTATAATAAATTTATATTTATAGAAAGTTCCATATTTATGAAAATTTCTACATTAGAGAAATAATTTTATTCGTATTTAATAATTTATTTTCCTTTAAACAACTGTGTATGATTACATCTTAAAATTTTCAACTCCATATAGGATTAAATGATAATATTTTAGATTATTTCATTAAAATTTCTTTAGAAAAACATTTAATATTATTTTATTTTATTCCATTATTAAAATTAGAACTATTGGGAATAAATTCACATAGGTGAGGTACAATATCAATGGAAATAAAACTAATATCATTTAATGTATCTCTAATGGCGTTGTATAGGAATCATATATTTTATTTTGTCTCATGAACCGATCTATATATAATTTAATATGATTAATCACATTTTTATTTAAGAAAATAAATAATGAATATATCATTTCCCATTCAATTTTAATAATTTCTAGTATAATGAAAATGAATGTATGTAAATTATTTTTCTAGAATCAAGTAATATTTACATAGGTTATCTTTTCCTAAGAATTAATATATTTTACAGGGTGTCAATATTGATCATAGAATTTGGAGTATGTATAAATTTAGAAAATATACTAACTATATTATTGTTATAGAACATATATTCTAAGATGAACAATTTTAAAATATTTATTTTTATCTCTTTATAAAACTAGATGACTAATATTTTTTTTAACATGATGAAAGGACAAATCCAAAATTATTTCTACCTAATTAAAAATATTAAAAAACTTACCTCAAGATGAATAACAAAACACTAAATTACTCCATATTTAACATACAGAAGTAATGAGGGGAATTATCATAATCTTATAGAAAATATTATTTGTAATATACTACTAATGTTTTATATTATAGAACTTCTCCATCTCATAATTAAGTCAAACAAACATTATGGTCATTTTATGTAACTTTTTATGTTATTTGATTCATGTAAAGAAAATTTAAATGATATTCCATATTTTTTTAATTTAAAAAAAATAATAAAGAAATAAAATATTTAAATACAATTGAGAGAATATTCATATATAAATCATATAATTATTAAATAATGAACGAAATATATAATCGTTATTTTGGATAAATAATTTTTATTGTTGATTTGGATACATTATATAGAACATAAATAAGAGAAAAAACAGAAAAATTAATGTTACATTAAATTAAATAACAAGGAAACCCCATTAAAAATTTTAAATTTCAATTTTGGGGAGATTTTTCATTGAAAATTGGTTGGGTTCCATTAATGGATCTTATGGAATGACAATAAATATCACAATAAAAACATTTATCCTTACACCTCATTTGAAGATCAAGGTGACTTGATGCAATAACATGATCATTGATTTCCCCTTATAATTTCTATCACCTTCCGGTCATACCGTCATCGATGTAGCCACCTTAAGTATTAATAATAGTCACTTTGACCAAATATTGAGGCATGAATCAATGATGACCAACCCAGTCATCGACACCTCCATAAAGGGATGTGAATCCATTAAAAGAAAATTTACAATAATTTTATACAAATTAAATAACTACCATCATGGCTCCATGATAATATTACAAATATTTATACCACTATCCTCACCATATCTAATGAAAATCATTAAATATTGCACCTCCACTGCCTCTTGGATATAACTTCACAAAAAAATAACTAATTTTGATATGTAATATATAAGAAGTGAAAATTTAATAATAAACATTGATACATGTGTCTCAAATCACATATTTATCACACTTTTTCTAGGTAAACCTAATTATATCTGAAGAAGTATAGGATTGGGTAATTACGTTTTTGTTAATTATAAGAAGAAATATAGAATCAAAGATGACAATGAAGAAAAACAAATTATACAATATCTTTAATTCCTTTACTATATCACATAGAATTATAATATATCAAAACATTTAGTAAAAATGATTTGGTAATATAACTAATTCATTTATTTCTAGATAAAAAATTTTATTTTTTAGCCCTATGTTATTGGTTTTTACAAACATAAATGGATACATAATGAATGGAAGGTTCAATACTCAATGTAAAAGTAAGTCCCCTTATTTTACCTTAGAATCCCCACCATTTTCTTTCAATAATTACATGAATGACACTACAAATATCCTCTTAATCATGGATACTTTCATGTATATTTTTAGTATCATTGATTTTCCTATAGTTTCAATGAAAAGAATCATGAAGAAAATCATTGTAGCTCAAATCCTCCACTACAATAACGACATATATATTTCAATCCATAAAACCTGTATTTTATTTCTTTTTCCATGGTATGTCTATTAATGTATTCTAGAATATTTCTAGATTTGGTTAAACATCACTTATAGAAACAATTACCCATGTTTATGATCAATAATTATCCCTTCATTCATCATTCATGATGATATCTTAATCGAAATTTACAAAACATTTGATCACTACAAAAGATATATGGATTTTTGGAAAAATATGAACTAAAATATATTCACTAGGAATATCAAATGACATACTATGTTTGGATTAATAATATTATATATCATAATAAATGATAATCATTTTTCATTTACATTATGATAATCACATTTGGTGATATATAGATTATGTAAGTATTTGTATCCAGTTTATCCTTAATATTAGTAGCAATATGTCTCAATTACTATCTTCGACTTAAATAATTTTATTACATAATCAATCATCATTTATGAAATACATCATTTCCAATTTTTATTTTTGTGACATACTATGTCATAAAATATGAACTATTGATTCCATATTTTTCTCTAAATTTAATATTCAGGTTATTTCCTGAATACTAAATTATAATATTTGATGCCAGTAATAATCACTAATATGGACATTCATTTACAAAAATACCAATTATTTATTCATATCATCTACACCAATATACCATTTCATGGACTATACTTTATGCATTGGTATAATTTTATATAGAATACGGTATCATGAATAGTTTTTATATCATCATATCATATAATATTTCTACATTTTAGTCAATTATACCCTATCATAATATTTATGATATCAACAATGAATTATAGTTACATTAAAATAAATCAAAACATATAATATCATCTCTAAATTTCATGTCACAAACTGTGAAATTTATATAATTTTATTATTAATTAATTTATGGGAAATAATAATCCAATGTTATTAGTCATGATATCAATCTTCTTATTTGTGTGCATTATATCATTCATTTTGATAAAAGATTACTAGTTAATGATATTTTATTACATTGTTTTACTCCTTGAATGATATTTCACTTTCCTTACATTATTAAGTATAAATTACTTCAGCAATGGTTAAAATATCTTAAAATATATCCCAAAATATTAGTTTATCTAATGTCACCATTAGAAAATTCACAATGTTGTTTTCTATTATTGATAACAAATAAATATTAAACAAAATATATTTATCCATTAATTACATGTTTTTTGTTTTTAGAATTTCAATATATAACAAAAAATATCAAAATGAATAAATTTTGATTTCATAGTTTTCTATTTACATCATAAATATAATAAATTATATTAATTTTGAAAAATAATAAAATAAATAATATTAATAATAAACTGAAACTTTATAATTTAGAATCATTCACATTATTAAGGATAAAAGAGGGTATAAATTATCATTAAAAAATTTATATTTATCAATTCCCCAATATTATTTCTTCCCAAATTAAAAAAATCATGGATGAATTAAAATGAATATAATAAATAGGTGAAAATACAATCAATCATATCAAAATTAATATATCGTATAAATTCTACAAACTATAGATTAATTATAAATCCATTATGATCAGAATTATATAATATATTTGCCTTTAAAACATAATTCATTCAATATCCTTATTTATAGTCATGTATCAGTGATAATAAACATTTTTATAAATTTTTCACTATTTAATAATGAGTGAAAATTTATAAATAGTTCATATTTCACAAGTTTATTTATAGTATACACATGTTTGTTATAAATCTAATTTCTCGACTCTCATTCTTATTTTTTCCAATTGTTTGGCTGTTTAACAGGGTAAATCTGAGGATGAAGGTTGGTAGTTAGTGATATGAAAAATAAAATACCAATTAAGAGGATTTTAACTAAATATAATATACAGGGTTAAAAAATAAAAACATAATGAAATCATTTCTGATTCATTTCTATTACATTTTATCCCTAATATTTTTGACTTCCTATTTTATCTAAAAAAATTATATCAATTTAGTTTTCTAAAAGTTTATTCTATATCTCTTTCCTATTTTGTGGTTATACAGTTATATTCTTTTCACTTATCGCAAATAAATTAAAAAACGTTAAAATATTAATTGATAGTGATTCATTAAAACTTTATTTTTAATACAAATGGTAATATCCTAACATCATCTAAGTAAATATGAATTTCCTCTAAAGAATCCCATGAAATAAAAATTCGACAAAACATTTATTGATTTGAAACCATAAAAAATACCTATGAGAAGGGTATTTGATTAAAAATATATTATTAGTATGGATCCACTTTAGGATTTATAGTTTTATAAGGAAAATTAAAAAAAATCAATGTTGGTAATACAATATAAATTATCCCTAAGAGATAATGTAAGAAAACATCCCTTAATAATTTTTTCATAACTCTTATACTGTAAGAGTTTAGAACTAAAATTATATCATGTAATTTAATATTTTTCATTTCTACGGACTCTGTTATGAAAAGTGGGAATCATAAGAATATGATAAAATGTAAAGAGTTACTCTTATTATACTGAAATTTCCATTGAATAGTATTAATGGTCATGATTTTCCATAATCATTTATAAATTAACATAATTCTAAAAATATAACTGTTATGGACTAAAAAATATTATCTTATTTAACCAAGCCATATTTATTGAAATTTATAAATACCTCAAAAATTATTTTTTGTTTTAGAATTATATTAATAATTCCATTATAAAAAAAGTTTTTAAACATTCTAAAAAAATGATATGCCAAAAAAACGTACTAAAAATAATGAAATGATAACAATTATTTCACACTCTCGAATAATTAATTTTTACAATGTATTTAATAATAAATTTTACATTATGTTAATTATAAACATATTATACTAATGAAAATAGTTTTTAATAGAGGATATAATATTACTAAATGGATTCTCATTAATATTCATCAATACAAAGATTTAGATCCTAGAATTATTTTTTAGGAACGTTCTCAAAAAAACTATTTGAGTTTAAACAAACTTACTATGAAGTCACTATTTGATTTATATTCAATGAACTCATTGGAAACATATGATAAAAAATGAGTAACTACAGAACAATTTTTTCCACTAGGAATGAAATGTGCACAACATATATTTTTTTTAGATCTATACAACTATATTTATATCAAATTTTTAAATATTTCATTGGATTTATTTTATCATGGTTAGTTGTTTCTATTTCAATATAAAGATGTCAACTCTAGGAGTAATATATATTTTTATCATTATTATCTTTCTATTTTGTCGTGATTTAATGTTTTTTAGTTTTTTTTCGTATAACAGAATTTTTATGAATTTTGATGATTTTGGAGAAGTTTAAATATTAATCAAAAAATAAGACCACATTAGAGATGTTTGGTTTTAAATGTAGTTCAAAAATGAAAAGAAAAAAATCATTAAATGAATTAAATTTATTATATCACAATACTAGCATATATGTTTTATTAATTAAAAAGGTATAGTCTGTATTGTGACCTACTAAGGAAGACTACACTACAATAATCAATAAAGAATGGATATATTTACATATAATTTAATATTTTATAATATCAATCCTATTGTAGAATAACTAGGGACACAAAAAGATTTATAATATTAATTATGGATAAAAAATAATGTAATTATGCTTTGACATATAAATTATTGAATATTATGGAGAATATTTTTCAATATGACAATGTGTTTACATTATATTGCAACATAATTTTCAAATATACAGACTTCAATTTAAATGACAAAAAAATCCATTATAGTAAATATAAGAGATTATTAGAAATATATTCATTTAATTGTTACCTTTACTATTATAGCGTGATTTTTTAAATCAATATTTAATTTTATTTTTTCTGAATTTTAAATAAAACATTGATGGTTTTTTTCAATTTTTATCATTTAGAGAGAGATATGACATTTTTAGATTGTAATTGGAATATTCAGATCATGGTTTTATAAAAAATTACCATTATCAATTATTTTTCATATTATTTTTAAAATTTTATATCTCTATAATTTTTATACTTCCCTTGTGGTGAATTCTTAGTTTATTAATTATTTTACATTAATAATGTGTATGTAGTACCTTGTGGGATAGTGTAATAATAATAGGAGGATTCATTTATATTTTGGATAATTAATTTTTCATATGGATGCATTATTCTGATTTTGTATTGAATTTTATTGAACATACCTATCTTATTTTCAACTTATTCAACAAGTAAAGTAATGAGTATGAGAGAAAATTGATCATAATATAAATGGATTCTTGTATTGAGAATAAAAACAATACTTCATTTCAACATGATCCTAAAATTTACTACATTAAAGCACATATATGTCCTTTTAATCACAAATCATTGAATGATTATAGGTATTATTAACTAAAATTGATCTTATGGAAATCAATTACTCTTAGATTCACATGACTAATTATTTTAACTCTATAATAATATGATTTAAATCATAATTAAAAAAATTCATTCAAATTAATTCACTATCATTTATTTTATTATTAAGATAATCAATAGTAATTTTATTTTTTATTTACATTATATTAGTATTTTAATTTTAAAATAGAAAATATCAATAATATGAAAATTTTATATACTTTCCATTTTAAATATTCTTGGTGAAAAATGGTTTGACCATGTACATTATCTACTGATATATTATATTATTTATTTAATTTTCCCTATAATTAATCATAATATACCATTTAGATATACAATATAGTATAACACCCATGCACCACATATAAAAAATAAAAAAAAATTATCATTAATTTATAACATCATATTGGATAAAAATTGACTAATTAAATTGAATATACAATGGGACAATAAAAAATATAAAAACTAGAAAAATAAAATGTGGATCATTTTGATATCTTAAAAATATCACACTCATTAATAGCACTATCAAAAATAAATAACAAATTAGTGGTTTAATAGATACTTTGATAATGATGAATATAGAACCTTTAATGGAATTCATGTGAAATATTAATAGTGTATATGAGGAAATAATATGAGATATAAAACAAATATGACAATATAATTGACCATGATATTAGCAACATAATCCTTCCAATTGTAAACCGGCCGTTAGAATATGCCTCATAATATTACAATATTATCAAAACTAATAAAATAGTAAAAACGAATTTAAATAATATTTATTATTAATAAATTAATTCAAAAATAATTATGATACAATAAAATAAATATTTAAATTATAAACTCAAATAAAGTATAATTTTATGTTTTATAGAATTATATTTTTACATATTTATTGATAAACTATAATTTTTATTAAAATAATTAATATTAATGATGTTCGAAAATTATTTTGACAAAATATCATTAATTTTCAAAAACATCACCCCAAAATTTTTCCATGGTCTATTTTTTATAATTTTCACAAAAACATGATTTTTTTTTAATTTTTAATAAAATACACTTCCTGAATATATCAGTGTTTTATGATTTAATGTTGATCTAAAAAAATTGAATAAATCCTAAAATAGTTATACAATCCCAAAATGGAATCAATGTTATTAATTATTCTTTAAAATAGAATAAAAATAATTTTCTATCTTAAAAAATAATTTTCAATGATTAAAAATGCAATGAATTCGATTATAAAAATCTTTTTCATGTTTCCATTTGTATAAACTAATATATATTATGTATAAATGGTGTTAATTTCCAAAAATTATATATTGGTTTAATGAAATTTGATACATAATATCAATAATACCACTATTTAATTTTCGACTTTGGAAATAATAGTTTATCTACCATTTATCCCAAAAATACCCCTCCCCTCAAGTATAATCACCCCTCTCAATTCCCTTTCGAAATCACATTCCATGCACATGTTAGACAATATTACCTTAAAAATTATCTTCAATAAATTATCCTATAATTATTCGGAATTTTCTAGATCCACTCATCCCCAATCCCTCAAGGATTTAATACCTTTTAAAATGAGTAAACATCATCGAAGAGGTAATCCCATGACCTTGCCTTTTCATTTTATTATCTTTTTCGTTCAGATATCAGAATATATTTTTGTTTATAACGTCCTAAAATATATAATCAATAAGTATATAACATATTATTATATGGTATAAAAATTTTAATTCATTTAAATTATATATACCCTCTCTACCCTCTTTTTGAAATGCCTCTTTAATGGCTGGTTTCATCTACCCGAGAGGTTGTTGTCTTTTCATTACTTATCACCGCATTCCTGAATTATTACTACAAAATAGCTATTATATTTTTAATTTTAATTTAATGTATATAAATAATATATATGTAATTTGATATAATTATATATTATAGGGAATGAAAACAATGAGGCAAAATGTAAAATAGGAAATTTTAGTGAAACATTACAATCATGCCATTTTATCATTAATTAAAAATGGATAAATAAGTAAATTTTAAATATTATTTTTGATCAATTATAACATATATTAATAGATTAAATTTTTATATAAGTCATTTAATGAACATATGTTTTTTATAAATGAGGCATAAATGTGATAAAACAAAACATTACCTAAGATAAGGGGACTCCTAATCCAACTCTTTCTATATGGGTTTATTAACTCGTTCCCCTTTTTTCTAGAATTACTTATTCAATCTCTAATATATTTTATTTTATTTCATTTTCCTGTTTTATTCATGAGATATTCATCTTTATTAATTCATTTTTATGAATGATAAGATACATTTACAATAATTCGTAGAATAATTATTTTAAAAACAATCTTTAAATGAATTTGTGTTGTCAACTTCTCTCGGGGAAATATGACCACTTCTTTGTTATTTCACCACTTTCATGATATAATTAATTTCGACATTCAAAATTTTAGAAACAATATTTATATTTTTTAATATATTATTTGTTACATCACATTATAACTCATTCTTATCTCACGTATTTATATAATGACTATAATTGACATATATTTTCTTTTACAGGTGGTATTCATGACTATGATGTTAATATGGTGTCATAGGTGGGACAAAAATGATATATCCCACAAATTCATTAGGTAATGTGATATACCTCATGATATTTTGTGATTTATGTGATTAAAACATCCATTAATTAATTACATCTTATGAAGTATTTATTTTTACACGTATGTTATGTGTAAAATGATACTAGATTTGTTCAAAATTTATGTGTGGTATTTGAATATAGTTTTATTATATTTAACTATTACACATAAGCTTCATTCCATGTACCACTAAGGTGATTCTAAAATTCTTATGGTTGTTATCCTTTTCTTATGATATGATGATATAGTTTATACTCCCTCATATACTATTTTAATTTATGTTTCATATACCTTTTCTATTGTTACTCCCCTTAGTGGAATTCTAAATGAACCTATCATTGGATTATTTTCAATGTGATTGCATTTTTAAAAATATTTATTATTAATTTTATGAGGGATGTGATGAAAAATTTAAATAATATTTTAATTTTTATATGTATTTTTGTAGTATGGAGGTAATTTTCTAATAAAACAAAACATTTTGGTTTTGGATTTCTGTATTTTTATGTTATATATCATAATATTTATGTAATAATAGTTTTTAAATATGTGAATCATTATATTTAGTACCATATCAATGTCTAGTTAAATTGGTAATTAGGTTAGAAAAATGTAAGCAAGGTTAAAATTAAGTATCCCAATTGTAAAGAGTTTAGATATTGATTAATTAATGTGAATAAGTTATTTATTAATTAATTATGGACATATCTTTTATAGCCTTTTATATTTCATAAAATTATGGGAACCAAGTGAAACAAGATCAAAAACCCATGTGATATACAGTAAAATGATTTCTCAAATGACATAATAATAAAATTGGTGGTGGATTTTAAAACATGATGGTAGTATCTAACCATTTTTCATGGGTTACTAATAATAACCTAAACCATGTGAAACTTCACAATTAACCCAATAAATTGAAATTATACATAAAATAATTCAATATCAAAAGAAAACTGATATTAATTTTATCTTCTAATCCATTTTTCATAGTGTAGCTGGTCAACTCCCAAGAAAATATATTTTCTATAGTATATTTTTTTAAGATGGAGAATTTTATACTATTTTCCTAATATTTAAATTTTTATGCCGTTCTATGGTGGATATGGAATAGGAATGAAACCCAATGGATGATGTAGAATCTATGGAGTGTGAGGACATTACAAAAATAAATTTAATCATTTTTTTCACAAACACATGCACCATGATGTTAAGAAAATTTATGGTTATTAAGAAGAAGTATACTAGATCTTTCTCAAATGTTTTAGTAAATTTCACAAACCATTCATTCTATATGATAGTTTTTGTTATCAATAATTATAGTAATATAGATATATTAACCCGAGTTTTTAGGATTTTTGAATTTTGAGCATAAATATCAAATGTTATTATTGATTGGTCAAGAGGGGTAAAATTCAAATTTTACCCTCTAGAAAATGTTCCCATGAAATTTTATGACCACTCCATTTCTCTCAAATGGGGTCTTTTCAATAGGATGGGTTTGTGCGGTTCAATTTTTGGAAGAATAATAAATAAATAAATAATTAATTAAATATTAAATTCATCAATCTGTCTTATGTTGAATAATGTATATTGAATAGAGTATCATATTGAGAATCGGACTCCAAGGTTGAGTCTGGATTTATGGGTTTTCCTTGGTGAGGTATAAAATCTCTTTGGGTTCTATGAATCGGGACAACTGTTAAATTGGTTATTAATTAATTGATTACATTAATTAATAAAATTAATAATGAATATATACCCCCCACCAATTTGGTGTTCCTACACATGATGGTTTAATATAGCATTCCTACCTCATGCATGATAGCCAGACCAATAGGTGTAGAAGAGGGATATGCCACATGACTTATTCAATAGCATAGATAATGACTATATTGGGGTGTAATAGCTTTCATGAGTGGATTTAGACCTGAAGCATTGATGTTAAGACCAAGAGGTTGGTTTATAATTGAGTTTAATTCCCCAATCCACCTAGATTAGTTGTTTTTATGTTTTAAATCTTTATTTAGTGTGAAATTGACCCCATGGGGGTCGATATGTACTTATTTTGGTGGGAAACATGTGTTTTGGGAGGTTTGTAGGGTTTCCTTTTCAGAAACACTTACTACATGGAGTGTGGTTTGAAGAAAAAATTTCATCTGTTAATCCCGTTTAGGGGAGATGAAATTGTAAAGAGTACATGTTGTGTAAATTAATTATACACCATGTACTTTAAGTACATGATGTATAGTAATACATGTCCATGTTCCTGGCCATGTGAAATGGTACACAGGAAGATGTCGTTTGTAATGTAATCGATGTGTACTTTAGTTAATTTTCATGTAGTTGTACATATGAAAAACCCATGATTTTCTATCTATGTTAATATAAATGTCATGGTGTAGAGTTTACAATACACCCCATGAACATGAATGTACATACTATATAATTTTTTTTATCATTGAGGTTTTGGGTGTTTTGTTCCCTGGCAGTCAGATATGGGATTTCGAGTAGTCCATTTTGACTATTATTTCACATAGATTTCAATAGTGGAATCATTTTGGCATATAGAGGGCTTCTAGATGGTTTATTGGGCAATGATTGTTCAGTAGTTGTATTTTCCATGATGTTTTCATTCATAATCCTTTAGTGGGTTGAGTTGTGAGCTAGGAGGTCTATGTAGAATCTATGAGCTATGTTATTAGTCTCACATGGGTGTGCCATAGTGAGTTATTTAAGGATTCTTGGATGGATCCTGAATGTTGTAATTGAGTTGTATCTTTTGGGATATCTTTTTTTGTCCCTATGTATCAATACTTATCTCTCTATGTCAGAGAAATTGAGGTTTATACATAATGTTCTAGGATCAAGGTGGTTATATAATTTGATATTGTTATGTATTGAAGGATCAATTTTATGGATGAGTGTAATTGTGATGTTGAGTTCAGTCTGAGGAAATATTTTGGATTTATAGTGGGATGGTATTGGATCAATTGATCGATGTATGTCTTGATTAGTGGTTGATAATTCCTATGTTCCATGGGTTGTTTTTGGATTTCCTTTTTGGCATGTTGTCAATCAGGGATCAGTTAGAGGAAATTCAAGGCCACTGGAGTATGTTCCTTATGACGGGGTTTTGCCTGAGAGTTTTTTTATATCAGTGTTTAGGAGGGGTTATGTCACTTTGAAAGCTAGTTATAAGGATCTAGGTGGGGATTCCCCTATTTATATGTTGTACCATGGGGCCAAGTGCATTCTTGATTAAAAGTATGACCCTAAGTGGGTGCTTGTTCTATAGTATTTTGGTAATTAGTGTTCCCTTTCCAACTGAGATGATGAAGGAGAATATGGGTTTGAGATTATAATGGATGAGATAGATGTCTTTACATCCCTTGTTATATTTAGTTGTTGAGGTTGATGCCTAGATTGTTCCCATGGGGTCATTTTTTATGGTTGTGTTTTCATGTTTTGGAAATTGGTTATTTGGTAAGGGAAACGATGGTAGAGAGTTGGATATATGATCAATATGTATGGTTCTAGATACAGGTGGTTGAGGCGGTTGAATATGATGATCTATATCTATAACAACACAAAATATTATGAATAAAATTCCTATTTTTGATTTAATTAAATGGATTATGGTTATAGAAAACACATACACATATTTTATTATATCTAATTGGATTTTAAATGACCATTAAGTATCTTTACCATCAATAATATAGTCATTTAACAAGGATCACATGACTAGTATAAATAAGAGATTTTAATAAATCAGTTTGGAAAAGATATAGGAAGTTATTGCCTCAACTAGTAGGATCTTACCCTATAAGGCCCATTTATAGGAGCTTTTGAGTGATAATTCTTTTCTCTTATTTTCCTTAGACCAACCCCACACTAAGATCAAACACCTTATGTATGAGTGAAACCATTTATGGGAGAATTTCAAGCTCATCGAGATCACAAACCAAACCATGTTCACCGAAGGACCCCATGAAATCCCCACCATCATACACCTTACTCTTAGGGTATATGCTGGTATGATAAAGGGATATGTATCAAGACCCTTTCTATTAGAATATGTACATTATATTTTTTATAGAATAATGAATAAATTTTCTTCCTATTATTATAATCTCTAAATCTCAAAGCATATTTTTGGTAAATTAAAAAAAATCTATTTTGAGTAATTAATTAATTATTTTTGAAATAAATAATATTTTAATAAAATATTATTTTTAATATACTTTGATTAAAATAAAATCGATATATAATGTTTATGATGCCAAATAAAATTTATTTAATCATCGAAAACGTTTTCTGTCAAAACCCATAAATTTTTAGTAAAAGATTAGTTTCATTTTAAAAGTAAAAATTCACATATAAAAGGAACATTATAGATAAAATGAATATTATTTTTGTAATAAGGATGTCAAAATTATTGAATGGTGAATTGTTCATAATTTTATGAGACAACCAAATTTTTGTGTATAATTAAGTACCTTATAAATATATATGGTGTTTTATGAAATCACAATGAACCAATAATGAAGTAATAAGTAGTTAAAAAGGTATCCTCAAAAAAAATATATGTTTTTCCTTTAAAATATTTTAATTTTATATTTATTTTTTATAATTTATAATGTGTTATTGAATCCTGTAAAATATATAATATATTATAAGATTATAAATTCATTTATTTAAGAGTATGACTCACCTCCACATAGGAAATCAAAATATTTTAATATGTTCATCCTTTTACCTTATAAAATAATTTATAAAACATACATTTTACAGAAATAATATTCAATGAACAAGCTATGGTTTGGGGTTTTAAATTTTTTTTGTGGTGTCTAAAATCTAAATAATAAAGAAATCTGCCTCCTTTCCAATATAAACCCCCCAGTATCCAGTCTGTTATCCCGAAAACTCCTTTAATATATATCAACCTATTCAGCTTACTCCCTAGAGTCCTTCAAAGGTGCCCTAAAGATCCCATGAATCCCCTCCAATGCTTATGGAGTCACACTTCCAAGTAATGGATCATCACATCCTCTATTCTTTTCAATTCCAAAACCTTGTATTAATTTTTTATTTTAAATTACATTTTGTAATATTTTAATTATATTATAATCAATTTCCAACAATCTATTTAATTTTATGTGAATGGGGTATCATTTATTCCCCCTCATTTGGACCCATACCTAAGCTATTACTATGCCCAAATTCTGTAAGATATTTCTCTCTTCTTCATTTCCATTCATGAACTAATTTTATATTTTTATTCTTAAATAAAATTTCATATATTGGGATATTATATTCCATGATCCCATTTCTTCCCAATTCATGTATGAATAATGAGGGACCCCTTTCCCTCTCATCAACCCATTTTATGAATTTCTATATGACATTGTTATACTACCAAATTTGCACAGTGATTTTCCATTCCAAAATCATTGTCTAGTGAATACCATACCCATTCCTCTATCAAGAGTATTAACCTTTATGAATATATAATTATTTATTATGGACGTACATGTATGTTTTCATCATTATTTAATCATGGAATAATGATGATTTTTAATGAATCCTTGTTATATGAACTATGTATCACACTTATGCATGAGATTGAAGTGATTATGAAGGGTGAACCCTAATGGTGATCTAATGCAGTGTGTATTGTTTTATATCATGATACATAATGTTGGGAAAGGTTTTTTCCTTATTTTTTAATGGGACCATTGTCTACCATGAATTCATTTAAGATTACCTTTGACTTATGTTTAAGACGTAGTGATTGAGGTTTTTTCTAACGTTTCCATGTTATGATTATCATGATATAGCATGTCTTTATAATCATGTTACTATTGGCCTAATTGATACTCATTGTATAACATGTATCATTATCCTCGTGTTATTCCATGTTTATTCCCTTTTTTGGGATTTATTTCTCAACCCTTTCTTGTGTATTTCCTCTGGTTTTACCATGCAATGTTAAGTATGAAGGAATGTTGAGGTCATGTAAAAACAAATTTCAATAAATATGTTGTATTTTGTTTTTTATTTTGTTATTTAATGTTCCCTATTTATAAATTCACAAGACCTATCTATATAATGAGTTTTATTAAGTGAAAATCTATATAATAAATCATCATTAAATATGAAATAAAGAGATGGGTTGTTATAATATCCATACAAATTGTTTTTTTATTATTTGAGTGATTGACAATGTATCCAAGAATTCAATTTTATACTATTGAATATTGTAAATTTTGATTCACATGTACATAGTATGGTTTTAATCTAAGGTTATAGAATGATAATTTTACTACTAATATGCTATAACACAGAGGCTCTATACACTGATAGTATACATTATATATTATTACCTGGATTGTCGCTCTAGGAAATGATGGAATGAAATATGAAAAATGATTTTGGACTAATTCTACATCTTCTTTGTCTTGGGAAATATTATTTTCCCCACCGATATTATATATATAAATATGGTTGATGGATTGAGGTTATGGGCACCAGAGGTATACTACTAGTATAGAGTTAGAATGAGGCTCTTGAAAATGATAGTTTACTTCAACTATTGTGCACTGAAATGAGCCTCTAGGCATTGATTATATACCATTTGGGATGTATAGTGGACCGGTTCCCAGTATCTAGGGTTTAGATTTATATTGTTCCACCATGAATGATTAATTTAATATATTGTAAATGGTTTAGGCAAGGGATCCTAGAATTATTGTATTGATACATCGAGGAGATGTTAGAAATATGGACTTAGCATGGTAGTACCTTTCGATGAAATTTTGATATTGATGTGTCAATATGAAAAGTATTATATCATGTTTTAATCAAGAGTACTTGGTAAGAGATGACATATATTAGTACATTGATGATTGAAATATTGTAGTATGGTAGCTGGTTTTAAGAGGGGTTGGTTATGGGTTCCATGTGTATAGATCCCGTAGGTTGTTTTGAATGCATAGTCATCCAGATGTTCTTAGAGACATTATATCATTATCCAAAGAAGGTATAGTGAATCATGGTCTTGTAACTACTGATTCAAGATTGTTTTATTTTTATTTTTTATTCCTTTGTGTGTCAGGTAGGGTGAGAATATCACATGATTGTATTATTATAAAAGTAGTTTATAAGATCAATGTTGGAGGTATCCTACTAATATTTATGTCCCACATATCTACATGAACCTCATTGTGCGTACATAACTTCTATTTTCTATTAGGGTTAGCATGGATGCACGATAGATTGGGAAAAGGACCTGTATTTAATTGTTGAGTGGGATGCTCATGTGGAGTCAATTGGTCGAGATAGAGCATCTTGATAGGGTATTAGAGATATAGAATGTGTTATTTCCGAGGGTGTTTAGTTGGTAATTTTTAATATATTTTTAGTTATTTATATAGTATGTGTGATTGGAAAAGTGGGTGATTATGGTTATATGTATGATAAAGTTATTAAGGCCTTCAACGCATTTTCATTTTATTATAGCAAGTTTAGATTCAATTTATTTATTCCTCTACATTTTATTTTGTGTATGGTGTTCGGTTATTTACATCTAGTTCTGCAGTAAAATATGTGGTTATAGTCTCCCTAGAATTCCCCATTACATCCCCTATCCTACTTGAAATCCTCTAGTGTATGAGGAGGATCTCTTTAGAACTTACGGGAAACCATCACAGAGCATTAGTTTTAGTGGAATCTCAATCAAGATGTCAATTTTTTATCAAATTTGATATATTTAAATTAATTAACAATTATGGGATTAGTATATAGGAGACATAAGAATGTGTCTGAAATTATGATGGATAATGAGACAGTGCTTCATGAAAACCTTATCTTTTATGTATTATAGGTTACCAATGATTGGGATTTCTATTCTTTTTGGTTATGTTATAGTTCTATATGATTTTCACTCGAGCGATGCACATGTTGTTAGGATATGACGGGTTATATTGGATTTTTGTGTACATTCCTTTTGGAAAGAGGCATGTGGTTTTGATTTGACACATTTTATATATAGAAAATAGGAGTTTCATGTATAATTTAATGAATATAAGATTAACATTTTATAGTATTGATAGTTTTTGATTTTATCTATTTTCTTTTTGACAGAAGGTTCATTAGATTTATGGAGAGATTCTTGATCGTGTTTATTCTAGTGATGTACTTAGTGTGATTGGTGTAATGACTCTTGTGATTTATTATAGTAAAAGTATAGGAGTTTTTGTCCCCTTTTGGATGGTTTTGTTTGAGGTTGGTTTTATGTTCGAGTCCCCCAATGTGTATTCTGACACGCAAATTGTCGAAGTGGAAGAACACCCATGTTGGGGGTAGTGGGTTTGTACATGATGTTTTTATATTCTGAGACCCTAGATATGCGAATTTTGTCTTGATGATGTCTTTTAAAAATGGGATGTGTGTGTGTGATGCCACATGAGATTTGGACTTCTATTAATTTGAGTAGAACAATGTGGTTGTACCTTGTTAATTAATGTGAATCTTGGTTAGTAGGGTGAGGTAGGAGAGCCTTTAGGACATTCTGATGTTTCTATTCAGAATGGATTCTGGTCTATTTTAATTTTTAGGGTGACCTATGGGAGGGGTAAAATGAGTTATGTGTGCCTTCTGGTGTATGGGGAACAAATGTGTGTTTTTTACTTGTGAAAATGGTTAATGAATAGTGTTCTTCTTTTTTTGTATTAGGGTCATTGGATGCCTTTTTATGGTGAACTTTTGTGCCCATACATCCACCTTTTGATTACTTTTGTGTGGGTTTTTATTGTTCTAGTTCCTAGACCAAGAAATAGATGTGTAGGTGAGTTCATCCTTGTGGATTTGGTTGGATTCGATGAACAAGAAGTTATCGGGTTTGCATGGTTTAGTCTTCTGAACTGAGTTTGTGTGCGATGTGACTCATTAGAGTCAAATAAGGTTTTCTGGTTGGGTTTCACTAGGGTGTGTAATGGGTGTTAAATAAAGGAATCTTGTAGGTGCGAGCGTTGGTGACATAGTATATCACTATTACTGTGCAACAAACACTACCGGAGTGTACCTATCTAGTTTTTGAGTTGGTTTAGTAACTGTGAGGAGGATGAGAAAATTTACAGTTCTGATGAGAGGCCATCGGGCTTAGTGACTGGAGGCCATTGGGATATAACTATAATGTTTTTGAATGGATGAATTTATGGTGGTATTCATCGATAACATCCTAGATTTGTCTTAGTTTACAAATGATCATTCCAAATATCTTATCATTTTCTTAATTATTCTAAGAGATCAGCAACAATATACCACACTATATAGATGTTTACTTAGGTTGATAAGGGCCCTCCTTAGAGGTCATGCTCATGGAGTGGTTTATGTGAGGCTGTATAGTTGGGATTTAACCATCATATTTCTATGGGTGAGGTACCTGTGGAAGATTTGATATAAACAAATACCAGGTGTGTTTTTCAAACATTCGTGGAACAGATGATAATAGATGTTTTGTTTTCTCTATCATGGAATCAGATGGCCATGGGAACTCCAGGGTTTGGTTTTGATATGTTCATGGGATGGGGGGAAAGTTGTTTGGCTGTGAGGAGACGATAAAGATACTCCTGTAGTGGGGAGTACCAGATCATGTATGGTGGTGTGACCAATGTGTGGGTAGGTTCGATGATGCAGCGATAACCTTGTTGAGTGGGTTGGTGGACCTTGGAGGATGTGTTTTGAAGGGTGACTCCCACGATGGGGAGTTTCATCGTTCATAATTGGAATGTGTGGGTTTAGTTCATTGGTGGGTAGAAACATATCTTTTATGAAAAGTTTTAAATGATGTTGTGATGTATTGGGACAGACGGGGGGGGGGTGGTTAGGAACTTTCTTAGTGGTCTGTTATTAGTGAAAATAAATGTCTTAACCTTTTATGGGTTTTGTGCCCTCCCTTTAGAGTTACGTGGAGAATCTCAGTTGGAGTTTTTTATGTAGAACACAATGAGATGAGTTTGACTTGAAAACCAAAGTGTGTAGAGGTGTGTGTTTGGAAGACCACTAAGGATTCTCGAGTAAGATAATTATTATTGTGAGGAGGTTTTAGAGACCTATATTTTCATCATTTCATGAAATTTGAATAGAATTTAATAATTTTTTTCGGGTTCTCATGAATGGTAAAATTTTCATTTTTAGCTACAAAATGGTATTGGATAATTTTTATTTCCACTCTATTGGTATCAGAATTGAAAATTTACCGTATGAAAGGTGTTTTTTGTATTTTTGAGTTGTTTGTGTTATAATACAATATTTATTATTCAAATATTAAATTAGTCAAGAAATTTTGAGTGAATATATCTTTTTAACAATGCATTTTATTGATATGTTGACTCTATAGTTGATTCGAGAATGGGTGGTTTTTTTAATTAGAGGTATAAGCTCTCTTTGGGTTCTTGGACTCGGGAAAACTACTAAATATGATATTACTTAATCAAGTATATTAATAAATAAAATTAATAAAACATATCTCACCCCCAAATTTTGGGGTTCCTATACATGAAAAGTAAGTAGAGTTAACCTCCCTCGTGTATGACGACTTGACCTAGAGTTGGATATTAAGTAGATACCACTAAACATCTTCCATGGAATAGATCGGGACCAGGTCGAGGTGTAGTATCTTCTAGGAATGTATTTGTACTTGAATCTTCGATGTTTAATCCATGAGGTAGGCCGGTTTTTTAGTTGTATGACTCAATATCCACAAGTTAGTTTTTTTTGTTTTATATCCTCATTACGACTACTAAGGGCCCCATGGGGGTTTATATGTGCTTATTTGGGGAAAACGGGGGTTTGGAGTGGTTTAAAAGGGTTTTTCATTTGGAAAATCCAACTACAAGGAATGTGGTTCTAAGAAATCACACCATTTGTCATTCCCATTAGTGGACTACGGAATTTTTATAACAGCATGCCATGTACTTTAAGTATACTCTGTGATGTAGTACATGGACATGTTCTAGGCCATGTGAAAATGTACATGGGAACATGATGTTTGAAAATTAGAAATCATGTACTTTGGATACATGTATCATAGTTGTACATAAGAAGATCCCATGGTACTCTAGCCTTGTTGATGTAAATGTTTATGTAGAGAGTTTAAAGTAAATTACATGTACTTTAACGTAAATGTCGTGTAATATTTCCATCTCGGAGGATTTTGGTGTATTGTGCCCCGGACGTCAGATCTGGTCTTGTGAGTAGTCCATTTTGAGAGTTTTGTCATGTATATTACAATGGTTGGATCCTTTTGGAATATAGATGTAATCTGGTTGGGGTTTTTTTGACCATAATATAATATTAAGATTATTTTCTTTAGATATTGGATTCAGAATCCTCCAATGGGTTGAGTTGTAAGATATGAGGCCCATGTGAGGGTTGTGATATTGGTGATTGGCTTGGCCTAAGCTTGTCATGGTGAGTTTTAGGTCTCCATGGATGTATTATGTTTGGTTGGATATAGAAGTATCTCATTGGATAAAATAGTTTGTCCCAACTTATCTAGGACAATTCCTTGTGGATAAAGATTTTTAGGTTTAGAACATATGTTCTAGGATCAGGATGGTTCGAGCCTTTGGGTGTGGTTGACATCGTATGATGATGGTTATAGATGAATGTTGTTATGGTTTTGATTTGTGTTTGAGGGACTCTTAAGGATTCTTAGTGGTTTATTTCTGATCAAGTCATCATTAAATGTCGTGGTTGACAGTTGAGAATGCCCATGTGGAATGGTTGTTTAAAATGTCTTGTTTGATCATTTTTTATTTATGATTGTTTGGAGTCTATTGAGGGATTCTTGAGTATATTTCTTGTGATGGGTTTAGTCCAAAGAGTATATTTTTTAAAAGTGTTTGGTAGGGAACTTCTCTAACAGATTACATGTTCTGAGGATCCAGGGTGGGATTCCATTTTTTATGTTTTAAACCAGAGGTCCAACTGCATGACTGATTGATAGGATGGACCTCAGTGGGTCCATTTGCTTTATTAGTTTTATAATGGTTATTTTCATGGTACATAGTTTGATGTATATTCTAATGAGGCTGAGATGTTGATACCTTAGATACACATTTACCATTTCATTGTTATAAGTATTTTTTTGAGATTGATATATCGATTATGAAAGAATGAAAGATTTTTTATGATTGGATTGTTACATTTTGTAAAATGATTGTTTGGTAAGGGTTGATGTGAGAGATAGAGCTAGAAATATGATCCAAAAGTATTTTTAAAAATACCCATGGTTAAG
This sequence comes from Viscum album, assembly GCA_963277665.1. Taxonomy (NCBI): domain Eukaryota; kingdom Viridiplantae; phylum Streptophyta; class Magnoliopsida; order Santalales; family Viscaceae; genus Viscum; species Viscum album. Next base: position 1,081,775,218 of record OY728136.1, on the reverse strand, counting down.
GTTTTTTGGACTTGATACTCTATTATGGTAATAATAGTTTTTTTTATTGTTTGAGTACTGGACTGAGGTTCCATGAACATTATGTTATACAATTGAGTATAGTGAATTTTAAGTTAGATCTTTTTGGAATGGTTCTGAATTGAGGTTCCTTTCACATCAATTATACTACTGAGATGGTTCTATACTAAGGATCTAGAAACCGATAGTATAATTCTTTGATTGTGTTCCAAATGAATTATCTGGGAAATGATGCAATTCGATGTGAAACGAGATGTTGGGTTGATGCTTCTTCTCATAGGGTTTGAAAAATAGTAATTCATGGTGACTCAATGATGTTATAAATATGGATGGCTGTTGGACTCATATTTTGGAACTAATAAGTACACAATTGAGCTGGTGCCAGGATTTGGCTCCAGACATTGACAATATATCCTGGATTGTGTGCTAGGCTAAGGCTCTGGGAAATAACGGTATAGAAACTAGGATGGATGATGGAATGACGGTCAACATACATTGTTTGGATTCCAAAATATTCATCCAGACATGATTAATGTGATATGTGGGAATGTATTTGGACTAAATCTTCTTGAATTATTGTATTGATACATGAGTGAGATGTTAGACAGATGATCTGGTCAGGGTATAACATCTCAGTTGTTTTTTTGATAGACGTGTCTAGGATCCATGTATGATATAATCTTAGAGTCATGAGGATAGGGTATGAGATGACATAGATTAGTACCCTGATTATAAGACTTTATTAGGTTGGGTATCTAGTTTTCTGTAGATTTGGTTGTGGTTTCCGTGGGTATGAACCTGTAGGTTGTTTTGGATGCACAGTCCTCAACATGTTCTTAGAGACGTTATGGAATTAGGAAAATATGGTGTACTCTATCATTGTATCAGAGCAATAGATCAATTATTATTTTATTTTTATTTATTCCCAAGCTATGTATCAGCTGAGATGGGTATTTTTCTTGAGAATACACTTACAACATTAATTTATAGTTTCAACACTATGGTGACCTTCTATGATTTATTTCACACCACCTAAACATGAACCTAGGTGTGTGTACATACCTTCTATCATATTTCATGTTGAGCATAGAGAAAAATATGGATCAGGGTGAGGAGAACGATGGCATGGTTGATCATGATCTTCATGTGGATTTGCTAGTCTAGCAAGAGCAGCATGACAGGGTACTGGAGATCGATTATGTGTTATGCCACAAGGATGGAAGTAGGGCCACTTGTATTCATTTTCGAGTTTATTATTTTTTATGTGTTATAACTATAGTGGGTGATCATGGTTTTATGTATGACATGGGTTTTTAGGAATTTACTGTATTTTCATTTTATTAGACCATTTTTAGTTTCAGTTTATTTATTCTTCAACACTCTCTATTATGTATGATATTTAGTTATTTACATCTTATTTTTGACTCTGATATAGGGTTATGGAATACACATTCATTAAATATTTAAACCCCACTTCTATTTTTTAGCCTCTTGCATATGAGGATACTTAGTTGAGGAATTGGAGGTACTTGTCTCAGAGCACTAGTTTTAGTAGAAACACGGTTGGAACATTAAAATAAATATGTTATTTATCACTTTAAAACCACATCTCAAAAAATATCTAGTTATATGACATGATAAAACTCATGAATAAGTGGTTCGGTTTCCTCTCCATCTAGATATGGAGATTATAATATGCTCCATGTGCATGGATATAAGAAATAATGATTGGAGTTTCATATTATATGGTTAAATGATAATGGAGTAAAAAATATCCATCCACCCACATGTCAAATATATTGAAATTAACACCACAAAAGTTTCATAAATGGATTTAGTGCATGAATACGGTTTTCATGAGAATGAGATAAACTGCATTATTGTTGCAGAGACTTATAGAAAAAGATCAATATAATTGAGGAATGGAATGAACAACCCAATGCCCCTCCCAAGATCCAATGCTTCAACTGTACTGAATACCAGCACTATGATACCTAATGAAGTAGTGTATGAGTCATTAATGGTAATCAATGTTATCATCCACCAAATTTGAGTGAGTGAGTTAAATATTGGGACATCACCACTGTTGAGGTAGAGAGTTCCATGATGTATTACATGGTACATTTACCACTCACTAGTGACTGTGAAATGTTCTATTTCATTCATATTATATGCATTTTATCATAATTTGTTAGTTTTATATAAATATTGAATCACATCACATATTCCCTGAGAAATATATTTGAAAATAACTAGTTTTCAAATCATTTCAACTCGTGTTTTGGACTCTTCCTTAGTTACCATCTTTGTAAGATTATTATAGAAAATCAATTAATATTTAGTTCAATATAATTTTGATGCTATAGTAAGAAATAAGTGGATATACTCATATAATTATCAAATAAAATATCATCAATAATAAATATTTTAATGACCTAGGATTTCATATGCTTCAAATTAATAATATCTCCAATAGCTTCTATGTTACGAAAAATTGAACTAAAACAACACTCGATTATATAAAGAGAAAACATATTAAAAATACCTGAATATTAAATAAAAGAATAAAAAATAATAAAATTTCATGTTATATTTAATGTGACACACAACACCACTATTAAACAGCCAATTAAATACATTTACTTAATTTTAATCCCATTGATATATTTTTCAATAAACAACCACGTGTCTTATTGAACCATAATATTTTATACCATTATGACCTAGAAATTAAAATATGGGGTATAAATAGTAATAAATAATTTATTATAAGTATAGTATATATAATTTAATAGAATAATTTTTTCGTCAACTGAATATGAATAAAATAATCAGTATTTCAATGAAAAATAATTGTTTCTTGAAAAAACTATATTTTTTCTTAAAGATGGATTAGTCAGGATTTGTACACCTAATTTAAAATTAATTTTTACAAATTTAATAAAAATAATTTCAAAAAATGAACTTCATTTTTTGAATTATAATATTGAAAATATATTAGTGTTTTTATTTGTGATTTTTTTGAAATATTTAATTTTTTTGATTAATTTTGGGAAATACTAAATCTAAATTTTGAAATGGTATTTAGATTAAAATATTTATAAAGTTAAATCATATTTTTATTTTTATTTTAATTGAAATTAGTATCATTATATATCTATTAATCTTATTTCATGCTTTGGAATAATTTTAAAATTTAATTTATATATAAATTCATTTTAATCTTTTGAAAAATTTCTCTTTTAAAAAATAATTTCTCATTACTTATTTGGTATTAATATTAATTTATATGTTCCAATAAAATTAATTTATTTGTAAATAATAGATAATATATTTGGAAAAAATATTATATATTTGAATATAAGGTAAATGTAATTTTTTAACAAAATGAATAGTGAAAATAGTAAAAAATAATTATCAAGAAAAATGGAAAAACCTTATTTACTAGAGGGTTAAACTAAAAATATAAAGGTTAAAATGGATTTATTTTCTAAATCTATTTTATGGAACTATTTCATCACTAAAATTTATAACTATCATTAAGAGTCCATTTTGGTATGTGAAAAAATGTGGGTATACCTTTTTACTTTCAAAAATTACAAGTATGCCACTCAACTCACTAATAAAAGGCCACCACATTTTCTATCAAATTCACAAAATTTTACATTTTGTGATCATCCAATACCTAAAAAAATAAATTTCCAATGTCCATAATCTCATTTTCAAATCATAATTTTTTTGACGAAATCCAACCTAGGAAGGATTCTGTAGAAAACGAATGGAGGATACCTGAAGAAAAGGTATAGTTCTTCAAAAAGTGTTTTAATTATATTTCATCCCCCACATAATTAAATTATTATTAAATATAAAAAATATAGAAACAAAATTTTCTAAATATTATTAGAATTTTTTATTTTATGGTAACTACCTACATCCATCTCTACTTTCATCAAATGGATTACAAATTCATCATTCGTGTGTGTGTAAGATGACCTCCTCGTGAACCGATGTAATTTCATTTTCCATTACCATATCTCACAGTTGGGTACGATGATGGATCTAAAGTATATTATATAAATATATAATATAATTTTTTCTTCATTATATCATATAAACACCTTAAATTCAATTATATATGGGATATGATTATCCCTCTCATGTCTACAATAGATTATCACCTCATTGAGTGATGTGATTCGTTTGTCACAAATGCTTTACATGGAATATAATGGGGATAATTTTAATGAATATATACGATATAAGTAGAATAATTTTTATATTAATTTAAAACTTATCATTCAGAAAATATAATATATAATTTTATTTCTTATAATGAAAAATCATGATATCATTCATGTACGTGTGGACTACCAACATTACGAAGTTATTTGACTATATTTTCATCCCTACAAAATATGCCTTGCATGTATAAGTTTAATTTCAAATTTCAAATATTATATATTATATTAGTATCATTATGTAAATATAATATATTTTATAAATTATTTCCATAATGATCGTTGAAAATTTTGATCTTTACTCGTGTATATATACAACATGTTGTCTCAATGATCTTAATGTACTTAATTTCAAAATAAATACCATTATTGATTGGTATAAATATTTTAATTTATGTAAAAATGTGATACTAATTTCATGATTATTATTATGGATATGATGTAACTATATAATTTTCATAGGAACTAGAACATTGATTATAATTTAGAAATGAGAAAATAAGGCAATTAACACCTCCAACAATTAATGTATGGAAATATTATTAACAAATGGTTGATAAGATTTTATAAAAGGTTCATATATGATATTATAATTATTTATATGGTAATTTAATAATATAATAAAATTTTAATACTTTTATACAGGAATTTAAAAATAATTCATCCAAAAGGAATCATGAGGTAATCTACTTCTTTTCAGTTTACATTCCTTGATGCATATTTTGTTTTTATGAACCAAATTTTTTTATATGCCATACATTTAACCCATTTTTCATGTGATATCATTAATCCATCATAATTAATGGTATTTTATGTTTCAATTTTCATTTTTTCACTTAAGGAGGATTGATAAGAAATTTACCATGTGGTAATGAATTTCATAACCCACATTCTTTTAATTGGGTTATGTTACATCTTCATTGTATTTGATAATCTAGGAATATATGTGTAATAACATTTTTTATATTGTGTAATATTTACAATTGTTTTATGTTGATTTACATTTTAATCACATAATTTGTTGATTTGATAATTCTCACTTCAACAAAATTGTTTTTTGGGTATATTTTGCAATCTCATTTTATTTGGTGTTTTTCATTGAAATTAATTTTGTTCATTAGGGAAGTATATATTAATATTTATTATTAAATAAATAATTAATTTTGATTATAATTTATATTCTTCATGAATAAAATTGATTTTTTATATGGGGAATTCTCTAAACATTTTTTTCTATACGGGGATCATAATTATATATCCCTTCAAGAATTGGCAGTTCTAATGAGAAACATCAGTTGTAAAAACTAAACTATACTCTACATGTAGTTTTATGTTTTATTGAGGATATACCTTGATGGTAGAGGTATCATGGTTCCAGATATTATGATGTCCAATAATTAAGAATTTCCTTCATTGAGAATTTATTTATTATTATTATCCATGATAATTCCACATTTTTTTTCTAATGATGAATTTATTTCACTATTTATAGATCAAATGAATTTTTCATTAAGGAAATTAACTTTAATACTGATTATGATTTATTTTATCATTATAATAAAATTATTTTAATATATTTTGTGTTTATTTATATTTCATGGTAATTTTATTGTGATTATTGATTCCTCATAGAATTATGTGTACATAAATCTTACTAATAATTTCATATCACCCTTATTTTGTCTCATTTCCCAATAATCTATGAAGAATGTTATGATTGATAAGAAAGGTTATACTGGATGGAATAATGTGATTATAAATAAACTATGTTGTAAAATCTGTGTTCAAATATAATATGGGAATCATGCATGTATCAATTTTTCCATGGCAACTAAGATATTTGGAAATTTAGGATAAACTTATTTTTATCTTATTCCAATGTAATAATGTAAGAAAATTTCTCTAGGCTATTGGAGTCAAGAATGTTAGAGTTTGTATTAGAGGTAGGTTAAATTGAAACCATGGGAATAAGATTTAGAAAAACATGTATTATAGAACATAACACTATAATTACCATTTTGGGTAAATGTATACTAACATCCAAATTTTTTATTATGGTATATATTATGCGGTTTTAATTATAATAAATCCATGTCTCCGTAATACATTTTGATGTGGTTCAATCATAGAGGCACCTAGGTGGAATAACTACAAAAAGGGGGAATTGGGATTGACCCAATAATCACCTGGTGTATGAAAAATAGCGTTACCACTCACTTAGTCAAACACTTTTGGTTGATATCCATAGGATAATTCATAGTTTCCTTAAAAACCATTACAATTAATTTGAAAATTTAAATATACACAAATGAACCATGCTTATGATTTTGAGATTATATTCGAAAAAACTATTCAATTAATGATATGTATTTAAATATTTTTGGGATAATACATTTTGTTTTATATTGAAATGAAAAAATATAGTGTATCCTGTTAATTAAAAATGGTTCCAAAAAATTAAGTGGAATCGAATCATTGTGTGTATTCGAAAGAGTATATATTATTGTTTCCTTCATAATTTTATGTCAATATATCAACGGAATATAATCTCTAATATCATTCTCAACATATGATGACATAATATCTTATGATAATAAAAAAATTATTAATTATCAAGGTATTATGGATTTGAAGGGAAAATATAGAAGAATATGACAATAAGTAAAAAATAAAAATTAAGGGATGAAGGAAAATAAAAATTTTCCCACATTAGATTGTTATGGACCAAAACAACCGGTACATTCCAAATGGGAAGGATTATTTTCTATAATTTTAGAGGGAAAGAAAACCATTTTTATGATTATAAGGGAACAGATTTATTTCCAATGGTCAATGTTTTAACTATATGGAGATTGGGCACTATGAAAATGAATGCATTGAGATTCGAAGGAATATACCTTCCAAAAACTTGTGTATAATGTTCAAGATTATTATATTAACATATATGAATTGGTATAATTATTTTTCTTATGATTGGATTGATGATTTATTCCATTTTATTATTTTATCACTGATATCCTATTTATAATAATTATGAAATGTATAAGGATTTCAATATAGTACCTTTTCATCAAGGATTTGAAAGTGTATTTTAATCAATAACAATGAACAAAAAACGATATTTGAAAAAACATGATTTCTGGAAATATTAAACATAAAATGTATTTGATATTGATATAATGATGTTTGGATAATGAGACTAATGATATGGATAAAGTAATTTTTTTATCATCGACTACCTTGGAACGAGTCACTGATTTGTTGTCAAAGTGGATTATGTTATCATTGATGGAGATAACAACATTTTTTTTAAGGAATAAATATTTTTTTTTGTTTTTTAAGAAATAAAAAAGCATGCATGTTTTTAATATTCTTATATGTACATTCATGTTATTAACATTATTCAATATCATATATGATTACGGTATTCATATGTTTCGGATGTGATGATATGATATACTTCATGTTGTTTGGAGGATGAATGATAAGACCATTTTTGAAATTCAATGATAATCTTTTTAATGTTTTGGATCATAATATTTTTTATGGGTCCTAAGATTTACAATTTATGAAATTTTTTATGTTAAACATTGGAATATTAATTAAAGATTACTGTATAACATCGCAGTCTGGAAATTTATTCATATATGATAACTTTTGGTTACTATTTAGTCACAATAATAACTAGAGATAGAAGGAATTATGTATCACTCTATTATAGATATTTATGATCCATTACAATATAATTTTATTTCATTAGGAATATATAATTCACATTTTGATATTAATTTCTTAGATTATGTAATGAATTATAACTTTATCATATCACAACCAAATGAAAAAGAATTATTATGAAATAACAAAGAATCATGTATTTATATTTCTATATATTTTTAGATAGTAAAAGAATTCCTAAAAATTTAGAAAATGTTCTTCATATTAAAATTGTATCCTATCACTGTACAAAATTTTTAATTCCAATTTATCTCTAACTAATAAGATATTTTGTTATCATTTTTATAATATTGTGTTTCAACAAAGGTATTTTTATATATGAGATCCATGATTACTGATCACAATATTAAATTTTTAAGATGATGTTTAGTTATGTTTTAGAAAATTTAGTACATCAAAATTATTAAATAAGAAAATTTTATTAGATATTTCCTGAGTTACAATAAACCATTATTAAAAACAATTGAAAAATATGTTTCATTAAATTTAAGATATTTAATAGCTTTTAGAAGATGTAATCCCGATCAGAAATGATCTGTAACATTTCATACCATTATAACATGAACATTATGTTTGCGGTAATAAAAAGTAATTAAAAAGTTATGAAAAATATACAGTTTAAACATGAAAAAAAAATCACTCTTAATATTTTTATTAGGGTTAAAATAAAAACCATTTAAAAGAAAAAAGAAATGTTTTCTAAAAACAGTGTTTTTTTAAATATGGTTTAGTCATACTTTTCACAGGTAGTTTGATATTTAATTTTATCAATATTAGAAAATTTAATTTATTAAATTAAATTAAAATTTTTAATTTTCACATAAATTTTTCTTAGGGTTATTTTTTGAGAATTTTCTAAATGATTTCATTTTTATGTATAGTGAAAAAATAATGAATTTTTATTGATAACAGTATTTTAAATTAAATAATTTTTATATGAAAATTATATTTTGAATAGAATTTATAATTAACATAGATCAATTATATATCGAAAATCCAATGTATTTTATTGGAATAATAATCATGTTTATTTTTTAAATTATAACATTTTAAACAATAGAAAATTTTCTATTTGAAAAAACACTTTCTCCTCACATATACTAGATAAATTTTGAAATAAATATTTCCAATTATGGTAATGTATTTTAGAAAATTGGATTCCATATTTTTAATCAAAATAATTTATATTTTCTAATAAGGTGCATTTTATTTTTGACAATAATAAATAGTGACATTAGTAAAAATTAATTACCACGTTTAAGGCATAAACTAACTTTCTGGGTGTATAACTAAATAAATAAGGGTTAATGTGACCAAAAGATTTTATAAAATATATTTTATGGATATATTTTAACCCAATAATGTCAAATTCTTAATAATAAGCATTTTGGAGCATTTTTTCATGTGAAAAATATTGCCACACCATTTTGTTTTAAAAAATCACAACTATTCCACTCAACTCAATTATGAAAGTCCACCTCCAATTCTATGCTTGTCAACCTTCAATGAATTTTGGATCATCCAATACATAACCAAATAACTACCAAATTACCATTATGACATCCTAGAACCCTCATATTGGCTATAAATCCAATGTAGTTGAGAATTTAGTGAAATCATTAGGAGGTTACTAAAAGAAGTTGTATCATTTTTCTACAATCATTTTTATTCAATTTACTCAAATAATTTATTAATTTATTATAATATGATGATGATATAATAACCACAGTATATTTTTTATAATAATATGTCTTTTCTATATAATTTAATAACATAATTTCCACTTCCAGCAAATGGGTTATGAAATCATCATTCATGTGTATGGTGGACAACCACCTCGCTAATTAATGTCACTCATTTTTCAATTACCACCTATCATAGATGGGAATGATTTTGGATATAAAGTATATATATGATACTATTAAGTAATTAAATCTCAAAATTCATTATATTATATTTTACTTTTTTACATTCCATTTTTCAATGGATACGATAACATCGTTTCTATGTATGGAGGATTACCGCCTCTCTATGTGATTTTATTTTTTCTAGAAACTCTCCACATTTATGGTAATAAGGATATATAATATGTATATATTTTATATAAATTAAATATTTCTGATATTAATTTAATATTTTTCATTATTGAAATATGATATATTATTTTTATTCTTACACTTGAAATATGATAGCTTTGGCCATGTACGTTTGGACTATTTCCTTCATAAAGCGACATGGACGTTGTTTCATCATCAACAAACATGGATGATATATATAAGTATGTTTTTTGAAATAGAATATTAAATTTTATATTCTTATAATTATTTTAATATAAAATATTACTTTCCTTCTTTCCGTAATGAACACTGAGTAAAGGAAACATTACTCATGCGTATGCACAACCTACCATATCCATTATCAAAACAAACATCATTTCTAGAAAAATATTTCATTATTAGTCTATATTGTATTATTGACACATAAATATGATAATTAAAATAATAATATTATTATTAATATGATTTAAAAATATAGTATTTATAATAACATGAACTTTCTTGATAAAGAACAGGTGGTAAAATAAGACAATTAACACCTGCACCAATTACAATAATGAAAATTTATTAATGAATGTGAGATAAGATATTTCAAAAGGATAATATATTTTATTATAAATCATAATATAGATATTTTATAACTTAATAAAAATTTTCAAACCACTATACTTGATGTCAATGATAATTCGATTAAATAGAAGCGTGCGGTAAGGGACTTCATCTCAATTTTCCTTCAACAATGCATATTTTATTATTCTACAACTACATTTTTTATATGATGAACATGTTTTTACTTTCTCATATAATTTCAAGGTTCATTCATAATTAATGGTATTTTATTCTTTAATTTGAATTATTTCATCTATGGGTATTTTAATTGAAAATTATCAAGTGGTAATGATTTTCGTAACTCAATTTCTTTTCAATGGTTTATATTAATTAATAATTGTCTTTGATATTATAACATTATTGGTGTAATTAATTCTTTATTATATTATTTTTTTGCAATAGATTCAGGTGGATTTATTTTTGAAAAACAATAATTTTCTCATTGAATAATTCTCACATCAATGTTATGATTTGTTAGGTTTTGTTTTTGAATATCATTTTAATCAGGGTTGTTTATAAATCAGTTTTAATTGATGGAAATAATTTAATAATTTTCATATGATCCCTTTTAATTTTATTCACTTTAGGTTACTAATGATATTTTTCATTAATTGCACAATTTCACACTCTTTCGTACTAAAAATAAATAATAAAATATGTTTATAAAAATTTGACATCATTTCTATCTTCAGTAGGAAATCCATTTTCATCCAAGATTCTAATTTAAAAAAATTAACATTTAATTGAATATTTATTAAATTAATTTTTACCAATTTTAAATACTGTTTAAAAAAATTAAAGGAATATTCATTTTATTTCCAAATATAAGTCCAATTTTTATTTTAAAAAAAAATTGAAATAAATATTTTTTAATGTAATATGAGTGTATGTAATTTCATCAAGTCATGAACAATTTCAATGTTTTGAATATTTTGTTATATGCTTGAAATAATATTATCATTGAAAAATATATTCAATTTTTTTAAAATTATTTTCTTTAAAAAGTGATTTTACAAATGAAAACATTATTTTCCACATGAATGTTTTAATGATATTTTTATTGAATTTCTATTAATGAATTAAAAACCCAATTATTTACAGTCCAATGGTTAGAAATTGGATTTCTATCATCTTTATTCATTATATGGATGTTTTATGACCATTTTGACAATGAAATGTGTTAACAAATAGTTTATTGATTCATTTTTGTTGTTATTAACATTCCCATAAAATATTCAGTTCCATGTGATCATTGCATATTAAATTTCCCCAGTATATCAACATTTTTTATCATGGTTATGTTAATTTTTTAAACCATATATCATTTTTAAATATTACTTTCTGCATTGAATGTTATTTTCTTAACTGCGAAAATATCTAAAAAAATTTTATTCCTTACTAAATACGATCGTTTGTTGATAAAGAAAATTTTTGATGAATAAAATAAATAATTTGATATATTAGGAATCCTTTGGACATGTATTTATGTTCGGGGGATATAATTATATATCATCTCAATGAATTGGTTGGTCTTAGGAGACAAAATAGTTGGACACATTAAATAGGTTTTTACCTTTAAATTTAAACTATATTGGGGAAATATATTGACAGTAGATGTATTATGATTTATTAGAATTTGATATCCAATAATTATTAATTTCCATCATGGAAATAGCATTTATTATTATTAATCATGGGAGTCTCAAATTGGTTTGATCTCTGGATGTATATTATTCTCAGTTTATTGATTAATTGTAATGTATGTTCTGTTATTTACCATTCCATATTGATTATGTATTATCTTATCATTATATTCAAGTAATTTGAATAGATTGTGTGTCAGGTTTTTTACCATGCCATATTGACTATGATTATTGATTCATGATGGCTTCCATTGTACTTAACCATTACATATCACATAATCTCACCATTAGATTTCGTCATTAACTTGGAAACCATGAGGTGTATTGTGATTTAAAATAAAGTACATTTTATAATTAATAATTTAATTCTTAAATAAAAATTATGTTTTAATTCATGTTTTTAAATTTATTAACAGAATCATCCATGTATCTAGTTTAACAATAATACTAAACTATTTAGTCCTTTAGGATGGGATTTATTATATCTTATGCCAATGTAATAAAGTAAGACACCAAGCCTTGGATTCTTCTGTTAGGGAAATTTAAATATAATCATTAGTAAATAAAATATTGATAATATATTAAATTAGTTATGTAATATTATTATCTTTGTTTAATATTTTAATAAGGGTATTTTATTTTACCCTAAAAATCTTACTTTATTAGAATAAAAACGTTATTCATAATATGTAATATTTATATAAATAAAAAAATACATCAATATTATGATTTTTATTAATATATATTAAATAATATTAAAAATGTGTGAAGATTTAAATGGTCATTTTTAATTAAAAATCTTTTTTAATTATATTATAACGTCATATTAAAATTAATTTATAAATTTTAAAATTTGAAATTGGAATCAATAGCATCTTTTTTATTAAAAGTTTAAATATTTTCTTAAATTTATTTTTTAGGATTTTCCAAAGAAGTTCTGTTTTTATATGAATAAAGTAAGATAGTGTATTTACAAATAAAATTATTTTATGATTTTATTAGTATATAAGTATGAATTGGAAATATTGGAAGAATTTTTATAACTAAAACAATGTATTTAATTATATAATTTATAATTTTTTAATAATTTTTTATATTTACAAACCTATAATTTATATTTTTGAACATAAGTTATATTATCTCAATAAATTTGTTTTAATACATTTGATATTTAGTTTTTCAAATCCACATTACCTCATTCAAAAATTGTTTCAAATAAAATGGATTTAATATTTTTAATAGTTAATTCTATATTATTTAATAATCTAGACTTTATAATTGTTCATAAAGGATATGATTCCATAGGTAAAAACTATCTATCATGGAAAAATGCTAAATGGGTATAAGTACAAATTAATGTGTAATGAGCCCAAATATGTTTAACAAATATGGAGGAATGGTTTATTTAGAAAATTATATGAACAATAAATTATTTCATCCACTATTTATAATTTTTGTAGCCTCTACACAATTGGGTGACTCCCCACTATTGAATGGCTTTGGGAATTTAAAAAAATGCCATCCCTTTTCATGTATAAAATAGACTCTCCTCTCATCACGTACCCCCACTACTAAACAACCTTAGTTCAGCCAAAAATCTACCCAATTTGATAAAAAACATAAAAATATTAAAGGTGATATTTTATTCTCAAAATAAAGTAAATAAAGGTTTTAATTTATTTTAAAATAGATAAAATCCATGAAGTGAGGTATATGTTACTAACCACTCTTTGTTTTTTCAATTTCTTTATGTTCCTTTAATATTAAATTTTGTTAAATCATATTAAAAATATAGTATTAGTATCATAATTATTTTAATAGTATAATATAATAATTTTATTATTAATATACACTCTCCCCTTTTCAATTAAGAAATAAGAAAATGTGAATCATGCTTTGTGCGGATTACCGACTCTATGACGCATTGTGATTTGTTTTCCTTCACAGTATTAAAAAGATAGTATAAGTATGGAGGTTAATATATATTTATAATTTTTAATAGATATTTTATATTATAAAATTATAAACTATGTTACTAGTTTTCTTATTTATATAGAAAATGAAATAATCATCGAGTAAAATGTGTGAACAACCCCTGTTATGAAATGATCAATTTCTATTTTTTATTTTATCACCATTCTAGATGGTTGGAAATAAGAATTTTTTTGAAAGGGTATATATTATTTTTATGATATAAATAATTTATTGGTAAAAATTTTTTAATTATCCTATTAATGATATAAATGATAGAAAATCATTGTAATATTTACCGACATAAAAAAGGCAAACTAATAGAAAAACTATTCATACTATATCATTTTTTATCCATATCTTATTCTATAAATTATATATATCTAAGAAATAAAAAACTAATAAATAATAAATTATATCATTTTTCTACTACTATAATGATATTGTGACATTATCACATCATCATAATCAACTAATCATGTAATGATCATATTCGAGTCAGTTTGACCACCAACATGATCTATACTATGAAATTATTTAATAGATGATTATCAAAACATAATTACACATATGATATTATATAAATATATAAATAATTATTTTTTATGTTATTGAATGTCTACATCAATATTTTTCCCATTAATTATGAAAACACCAATCATTTATTTCTGATCAATAAAAAATGGATTTTATGAATTTAATATTCTTAGATAAAGAATAATATAATCATGAACTGGAATATAAACTTAATATAACTTTATAAATCATCCAATATAGTAATATTAATGATTTTATAAATTTTAAATTTTGAATATGATTAAATATTGAAACATCTCCAATGAAACTACTGTAAATTACTTAAATTATAAACATCAATTTTGGGAAAGTAGTTCAAAAACAAACTAATATTTATGTATGGAATGATTATTAACAGGTAATATAAATGGTTATAATTATAATTATTGTTCTAGGGAATTTAACTAATAAGCCTTATTTAATTATACAAATGTTTTGGTGAATATGAAGTATGAACTTATTCCAAGGTAAGGGGTTTTCATCTAAAATTCCTCCCATAGATTTATAGTTTTTATTAGGATCCTAATTTATTTTTAGTGGTGTATAAACTTCCAAATTATGATATTTTGTCATTATATTATATTTATTAATCATCTGTGATGTTCTATTCCAATCCCTATCTTTTTCAATGTATTTGATCTAAATTGAACTCAAATCATTAGGTTTCTATTTTAAACATCATTTTAATATAGAGACTATTAAAATATTATAATATATCTAGGTAATTTGTATGTATTTTAATTATAATATCATAATAATTTATTCTCTATTGGGTATCCTTTTTTTGAAATGTCTTCTATTTACCTTTTTTAAACAATATGTTTTTAAAAATTTAAAATTGAGTGGTTTTCAACATATGTGTTTCAGAAAAGTGATTTCATTTTATGTTGGAATAATTTTTTTTATTAAATACCAATTTATATTTCAATCATTGATTAAGGGAATTTGAACATTTATAAATCTTATTTGATTTTAAAAAAAATTACTTAATATTATTTGTATTTGTATTTTTAAAAATATAATCTCTTTTGGTGTTTTCGTGTGAACATATGTTTCCACCATCATTATAATTGTATAAAAATAATATTTTCTTCACCTTAATGATTTATATATAATTTTTTTTCATAAGTATATTTATAAAATATATCATTTAAATTTAATTCAAAAAATCAATGGTTTTTCTCATTAACAAATATAGATTAATTCTAAAATCCATTAGAAATGGTCATTATATATGTCATAATCCTTTTATATATAATATGACAGAATGAAGATGTTAATCAAATGATAAAAACCACCTTCTTTCCAGCATGAATTTTGTATTGATAAACTCTATCGCTGGAATTATACATTAATACAATTTTCATACCATATCATTTTCAGCGTAAGTTATAAATTTCCTTCCACTGCCCTTCAATTATGATTACTGAGTTCATCATTCATTTGATTTAATAGTTTACACATCGATTGCATAATTTGACTTTTTTATTAAAATTAGTTTCATAAAGGTATACCCTCTATCTATAGTGTGTAAATACAAAAATATTTGTCATGATGATTGAATTATTTTTACCTACAGTGTTTATTTGTTTCATTCGATACTAGTTTATTTTCAATGGGGTTTTTATATTATATATATTGATGGAACAATGACTGTTTTTTTGAAAGGGATATGAAACTCATTTTATCTCAATTGTAAATTTGTGATGTTTTTAACAAATACCATTTTATATTAACATGTTTTTTATGATATAATGAACAATTGATTCCACACAGAACTAATATATACATGAAGAAAGATAGTTGGGTTAATATATCTCTTTAAAATGAATTGGTTGAGGTTTTATAACATAATAAATGATTAAAGGATCTATGAATTAGATGCAAAGATCTCTATTGAAATTAGTTTTTTGTAATGTTGGGGGGGATTATTTTTTCCAGTTTTTGTTGTCTGATTGAGATACCTTAAAATTGTTTCAATTTTATTTTATTAATTAGATGAATAAAATCATTTTTACAAATAATATTGTGACAAGAGATTTCTTAATCATTGTTCACATGTTGTTTTCTATACATAATATAAGAATATTTTTTACCAATTTTTTCAATGATTATATTTTTTATATATTTTAATGTTGATTCAAAATTTTATTCCAATTATCATAAATATATTATAATCTCATGGTAAATTTTTATTAAATAACTCTTTTGATTAGAATTTTATTTTATATTTATATTTATTCAATTATTTATGACCAATTTTCTTTTGGGATTAATTTAATTGGATATCTTGGTTATTCCCATATGATCATCTTATGATCACTTATTAACTATTATTATTTTCACTTATGTATACCCTTATTGATAATATAAACTCACTCAATTCTTATGCTTTCATTTCCCTGGGTTTAGAAGAAAAATGATACCTAACATGTGTCTATAAGGGTATCCAATGAGTTGATATTAATGTATTTGTTGAAAAAATTTTAATTAAAATTTAATTTTTTATATAGTGGGATGAATTTCCCTTATTGGAAATATAAATATGTCTTGTGAGTAATGTTTTTCATAATTATGTAAAACTGTATACATAAAAGGAATTGAGGAAGAGTTTTAATGATATATTTTCTTCTTTTCATGTAATTTATATATATCTAGTTCCATGTTGTCATATTTTTTATCAAATTGGTATTTGGATAAGTTTTGATATTCGGATCATATAGTTTAAGAGTAATTTGGGAGTTGGAAATGAATTTTTTTTTTTGATAAGTTTGATTTTTATTTAAAAGGTTAAGATAAACCTTTTGGTCAGTTAAGGTAATATTTTTGGGATTAGGATAAGATAACTTTAAAAAATAATGTAGTGATATGTCTAAGGGATAATTTCATATATAGGACAATGTCATTATATTTTGGTAAAGTATAATTTGAGTGGTTTTCATATAAAACGCGTCAATATATAGATACTTGAAAATTTATGTATGCACTATCATTATTTTTCCATGGGGTAATAACCATGAAGAGGGCATGTATGGTATTAATTCATCCGTGTATTGGTCAACACAAAGGTGGCCTAACTATACACCTTGTTAAACACTACCAGGGGACATTATTTTGTTTATCATATGTCATTTACAAACATAAATGAAGGAATAATATTTGTGTTAACTTAAATAATTAGTTTTATAAGAATTAGATAACACAACTCCAAGAAAATTTTATTCAATCATTTTTATTATATGATTAAAAACATTGGTATCACTAGAAATTAAGTCATGGAAATGATGTTTTTATATTCATTTTTTGGATTTTAACATAACCACCTTTGTTTTATTGTATGATTGATACAATATCATGTTGATGAAGATAAGAATGATAAATATCTACAAATAACTATGAATTATAACTAAATAAGTAGACACAGATATATGATTGTCAATATTTTTATATTCATGTTTCTATTAAAAAATTGAGATTTATAGTCATACCTAAGGTAGTTGAAATACATATTATGAAAAAGTCATATACTATTTAATATTTTCAGCACTAATTGATATGTATTTGTGGTATTTTTTAATATTCTAATAGTTTTATAGGTTTTGTGAAATATATAATTATTAATCTCATGATATTTTTCTTTAATGTTTGGAGGAATATATTTAAAATGTTATAAACAATGAAAATTTTTTTATGAAAAGGTTATATTTTTGTGGAAACTATTAAAGAAAAAATGGTTATGGTATGGATAAATATTTGGAATATTGTAATATTGGTGCTGAGAAAATAAAAAGTTGAGTTATTTTGAAAAATTATGTTCACAGTATTTGTAACATTGATATTGAAAATTTATTAATGATATTTTTACTAAATTTTATCATATTTTTCAAATTATATTATCTACCTTTTGATTTTATGAACTACCAGTTGAATTTAAGAGTTATTTTTAGATTAATATATTATTTACTTATGTTTTTATGTCTTGGAAATTCAAATGGTTTTTGGAGATGTATACTCGGTAGAATATATATTTTATGCATAAGCAATCATTGTGGTCCAAGGAAAGTTAATTATGTTGATCTAGCATAATATATTAAGGTATATTTCACATGGAATGTTATATATTCAATCAATAATATGTTAAGAATACCCTATTCTACTTTCATCACTGGGAAATAATTGAAATTTTGTGGACAAAATATATTTTAGGGGGTAGAAAGTAATGACCTGAGATGTGAGATTCTTTAAATTAGTACTATATTACATATATTGTGTCATAAACACCAACTACCCAGTAAATTACTCAACTAAAACAAAACATTATATATTTAAAATACATGATTACTATAAAACTTATTATTTAGATGGATAATAATCAATTAAATTAATTATTTAACAGTATTATATTTTGCTAATATTTCAAAAAGGCTACTGTATTTTACCATAATAAATTAAATTGACCGTGGAAAAATGATTATCATAATAGGTAATATTTATATTTATAAACTAATTTCTACCCAATCGATTATTTATAAATATATATGAAATAGGAGGAAAAAAGATGATGTTCAAAAATTGATATTTTTTTAGTAAAAGTTGTTTTTATTTGTATATTATATATATATTTAAAAGAAAATTTATAAATGTATAAATTATAATTTTTCCAAAATATTGTTATTTTTTGTTTTAAAAGTTCAATAATATTTTCATATAAGTTTTTATAATGTTTTCTAAATGTGGTGATTTTTTTGTAATCACTATATAAAATTGTTCTTACAAAGAACATGAATTTTATGACATTTATTATTATATAAGTATAAATTATAAATTAGGAATCCTTTTTATAAGACCAAATTTTAATTTATAAGATACTTTAAAATTTTCAAAAT
Organism: Viscum album; assembly: GCA_963277665.1. NCBI lineage: Eukaryota > Viridiplantae > Streptophyta > Magnoliopsida > Santalales > Viscaceae > Viscum > Viscum album. The sequence continues at coordinate 1,081,755,485 of OY728136.1, read as the reverse complement.
GTTTGTTTTAATTTGAGAAACATTATTGACACTTTACAAATTATATTATATTTTTTAAAAAATATTTTTCAATATGATATGAATTTTTATATCAAATTAATTATTATTAATTTTATAAATTGAATCAAAATATGTTCATATAAAGTTTTTATATTAAAAATAAATTATGTAATAAGGATAATTTTATGTTTGGGTATAAAGGGAAAGTAACCCAAGGAAAAATGATTTCCCCAGGTAAAAGGTAAAATTGTAAAAGTAAATCTATAAGAAAAAGGCCTGAAACATGTTTAAAAATACTATGAAAATGTGTTTTCTAATCCTTAATCTACTTTATAAATTTTTATCCCCACTATTTATCATATTATGAGACACTTTTCTTGAGAGTGACATCCTTTTATTGAAATATTTTTTGTTTTTACAAAAATATTATCCCTTTTTATATAAAATGGTATCCCCTCTCCTCACATACTATCACTCAAAAAACCTTAGAATTCAATAAATACTATGAAAAAAATTTCATCCAAAATAAAATACATTATAAATTTTATTTTTTATTCTCAAAATTCCATAATTCAAATGTTTAATCCCCTTCAAAAAGGAGACAATCCGTGAAGTGAGGTATATGTTTATGACATCTCTTTATTTTTTAAATTTTTTATATGAATTTATTTATTTCTAAATTAAATTTAAAATTCAAAAAAATAATGAAATAAGTATCATTATTATATTATTATGTTATTATAATAATGATACAATAATTTACCATCGTTAACTTTTCCATTGATAAAAGAGAATGCATGATGCATGTATTGTGAATACAACATCCTCTACACAAAAAAAAATCCATTTTCCAAAAAAAAACATACAATTCTGGTCCTAACTAGGATGTTAATATATAATTATCGTATTTATGATATATTTTATAATGTTAAATGATAAAAGTATTACATCATTCCCAAATTCCATGGAAAAATAAATCATTATCCATGAGTAAGTGTGGAATACCTCTAACATGTAATGATTGATTTATTCTTTTCCATTCATCAACATATTACATTTTATTAATGAAAATGGTTTTAAAATAATTTATTATATTATTATGATATAACTAAGGTTATAGTCATAAAAATTCCATAATCTTCTTAATTATATATATGGTATACAATGGTCATAAAATTAACCATCTCAAACAACCGATCTAAGAATATAATCAATTATTCATGCTATGAAATTATTTCATAGGATATAGACATATAAATAAATTTTTTTTATTAATGGATACATCAATATTTGAATTCTAAACTATGAAAATATATTTCATTGGTTAAAAATTTCTGAAATTTCCCAATGATGATTTCATCTTCTATGATATAAACAAAATTAATACTAAAACAAAATTTAAAATTAGTAAATAATTATAAATAATCTCTAATATTAGATATACTAATTTATGAAATTTGACCTTTTGAATAAGGAAAAATACTAGTACCACCCAAAAAACATTATAAACCACTAAAATTATAAACACCCGATGTGGTAAAATCTTTAAAAATATCGAATATATATTTATCTATATATGAAATGAATATTAATGTGGATTATAAATGGATATAGTTATAACAGTGTTTCCTGGGTATGTGATTAATATACATAATTTAATTAATTGAGATATTTTGTTTATGTGAAGAATAAATTATGACAAAAGTAAGAGTTTCCCATATGAAATTACTCTCTTTGGGAAATGTTTTCTATTTTACCTATAATTTCATTGAAGCATTTTATATTATATACTATTTGGATTTTTTATCATTAAATACACTATATTAATGATTATTAATGTTCAATTACAATATCAATCTCTTTCAAGGTTTTTTATTTGAATGTCACTAAAGTCTTAATGTTTTAATTTCAAAAATAATTTTAAAATCGATATCTGAAAAATATGATTACGTATATGGGGAATTTTTATAGACATTTATTACATTATCAAAATATTTTTTTATACTCTGGTCATCCATGGTCTTATTTTTCATCACATAAACATGTTTTAAATTTATTGTTTTATAATCTTATAAAACATGTGTTGTTTTTACCAAACGTGTTTTATAAAGGGAATTACTTTTATGATAAAGTATACATTTTTTTGAGAAATCATTATATCTATTTATAATGTAGGAGAATATAATTTTAGATGAAATTGATAAAATTAACAAATTTTTTAAATTAAAATATATTGACACTTTCTATATGGGTAATTCATTACAAAAAAAAATATTTCATAATATTCATGTGAATGTTTATTCTTAACATATTTGTAGTTTTTTATGAAACATACTCTGAATGTTTTCATGATTTCTAAAAGATATTATTTTTATCATATTTTATTTATTATTTCCTTTAAAATTCATTAAATATTTATGGAAATTTCAGCTTTCTAAATTGAATCTATTTCTTAAACTCTTAAATATTTTCTTTCATATAAGTTAACATCGAATTATTTATCACATGGTTTATTGAGTGTTTTAATCAAATGATACTATTCAAAATTTTAATATGGATCGATTATTTATTAATCTCCACAATAAAAGGAATGATCCATCAATTATTTTATCTCAAGTAATCAATTTTGGTGTCTAGCCGAAATCATATTCCGAATTCGTTTCCCATATGAATACCATTTTTATGATTCCTTCGATTTAAGAGTGTTTTATGAGATTACCTACATCGAATTATTTGGGAAATGTATTTACTTTTTATTGTACATATGATCAATATGTTGTAAATACCATTTTCTTTATCACCCTGATTGAATCATATACATATAAAGTAACAAGATTTCATTGGATTCACATTTATTTTCTATGTGATTATCATATTGTATTTACTTATGGAATAAAAAATTTTGGAAATGGATATTAAACCAATTTTCATCAATGATTTTTTCATTATTTATTTTTTGAAACCAATTTTTTATTATTAGGGTCATAATGATATGAAAATTAGATGATTTTTTGTTGCACTAATAAGCATGAATAATGATGGCTGGTGTTATGTATCTTCCATAAATGAATTGATTATGTTTTTATATAATATGATTTGATTAAATGGATCATTCATGAGATAAATGATTTTTTTCACATGTTTATTTTATAAATGAGATACGATAATATTAGTTCCCAAATTTTTCATGTGAATGTGATATTGGTATTTTTTTCAATTTTTTAGGTTAATGATGTGTGAGAAAATTTGTTTTCATGTTTTTTGTGTCAATGTCGTATAAGAAGATACAATAGCAACTTGTTTTGTGAATTTTGTTTGCTTATAATTATTTATATTATTTTCTTTCCATATGTTTTTGAAAAATATAAAATATGTTTAAAAAATATATAATTATTCTCATGGCCATGCTATGCTCTCATGGGTCATTTTTCCCCAATATTATGTTACTTATAAATTTTCAATATTTATTCCATTATATATGACTTATGATTCAATGGCTATGATTTTAACATATATCCTTATTTTAATCATATGGTTCACTTATTCTAATTTATAATTTTGATCATTATCGATTATGTTATCCCTTACTCAGAATATGAGGTCACAAGTTTTTCAGACTTCAATTTCTCATAGTTTAATAGAAATTTTATAAATAATAATTTTCTAGAAGGATATCTTATGAGTTGAATTTGATGGAGATGATATAGAATTTTTTTGACTAACCATTTTTGACATCGTTAAAAAATATCTATTAGTGAAAACAACATGAGTTTTGTTAGATAGTATTTTGTAATAATTCTCAAAAGCACTATACCTTAAGGGAATAATGAATTTCCAATAATGATATATTTATTTCCATTCATGTAATTACTAGAGTATTATGTCTATGTTGTCATAAATATCATTCTATTTCACAAATAGTCATATTCACATTTAAAAATACAATAGAGATTATGAATACCCATTAGAAAATACTTCAATGGTGTGACCATTGATACCCATAGAAGAATCATATTATTATTAAATAATTGAAACACGATAAAATATTAACATTGGGAACATTCTGATTAAGGGAAAATATTGATGTATTCTTCAAATAATTTCCATGACACCCCCAATATCATGGGGTAGAGATGTCAATAGAAACTATACACAGAGACGCAAATATAAAAAAGAACCCATGTTTTATTTATATGATAAAATTTGAAGTGTAATAGAATAATATTAAATAATATTTAGGAATATCATTTATAATCCCTCATTTATCACTATATTGTTCACTAATTCTATTTGTAAAGAAGAAGAACATGTCAATGCAGCCTTCAATATAATTATAAGATCTCAATATGATCATTGTAAAGAATTCCAATCCTTCACCAATGATTAATTTTGTTTCCTAATCAAAATTAAGGATATCAGTAATTTTAAAAGCGATATCATCTTTCTGGATATTCTCTCTTGAAGGTGAAGAAATATGATATTCCAAAAAGATAGTTTCAAACAAAAAATTGACGCTATTAATTAATAGTTATTCCATTCATTCTTAAAATACCCCAATAATAATCAAAGGATTGATTAGAAATGTTTTTAAAAACACCATCAATAACTGTTTAACTTTATTTAATGATGATATTCTAATATGGTCAAAGGTAAAATATGTGCATAAGGAAAATATAAGAATTGTGATGATGTATGTAATGAAGGATAATTTATAAGATAAATTTCAAACTTGTGTCATTTGGTTGTAGTAAGTCATATTTTTTTGGGACTGTGATCACAAGTGATGGAATTTCTATGGATCACTTACAAAAAAAATAAAAAAAAGGAATGGATTAGATCTATAAGAACTATATATATATCCATTAATATATTTATTTATATGGATACTAGTGATTATTTTTTAATGAATTTAAATACTTTAATTTCCCACTAATTAGGTAAACATGGTATGGGGTATACTGTATCTGGATCGAAGAATTTGAGTAAAGAATTATGGAGATCAAGAAGGGGATAATCACTACACCTTTACTAAATCTCCTACCAAATGGATATTGGTGTCTGATAAACAGTTATACTTAAAATAATAGACAATGTTTTGTACTGATGAAAAATGGTAAAGTGATAGATTATAACATACAATAATAGATGATCCATGAGAATACCTTCCTGATGCATGGTTTGGAGTTTTTATCTATAATCCCTGAAATTAATATTGAATGATAATGCCTCTATAGAGAAAAGTGATGAATATATTCTGATCAAATTAATTTTAAGAATATATTAACCTAAAAGTATTTGAACATGTATTAATAAATATGGTTGGAGTAACTAAAGGGATATAATTTCTAAATTCACTACCATAACGGAAATGAGGATGGTTGAAGATATATCTATAATAAAGAAACATAATACTCTATTGATTATTAGAAATTAAAAAAACCTTATCTTCATGGATAATCAACGGATGGACCGGAAAATCATAAAAGTACAAAATACATCAATTCATTCACAAATTATTGACTAGATATATATGCAATAGAAAATCCACAAGGCATAAACTAGTGATTTTATAATATCCTTAACCTAATAATCAAGTAATTATATTACATTAGGAAAATATATCATCATAATAAATTACCGGGACATTTTAGGTTTAGTGTTTTATATAATTAGGATAAAACATTAACTACCAAAACTCCTGTATTTCTCAAATAAAAAACTTTTTCTTATTATAAAATCAAATTACTAATACCTAATTTCTATTCAACATCTCAAAAAAATTACTCATATTAGATAACCTTATAGAAATATTTAATTATTACTTATCATCATAACCAAGGTAAATTGAATCATAATAAATGGGTATGAACTGATATTAATGATAGGTAAACATAATGTGATACCAATTAATAATCATAACTAATAATGTCATGACCCAAACTTTTTAATAGTATTTGTTTCCAAAATTTGTGTGATATTTTATTTCATACTAAAAAAACTATAATTAATGAAGTGATACCGTTGGGTTTCAATTGTTATAGGACTGTTGGTCAATATTACTGTTTGAAACTAAACTCTTAACATTATAATTATTGTTTATAAATACATGTGATCATGGTCAATTAATCCATAAATAAGAGTCGATATCCTCATCCTGTAGACTCGGGCCATACAAAACCCATATGTTAGAGATTCGGAAGGAGGTAGCATCTCTCAGCTTGGCTCTGGATGAAGACCATGCTATGCTTTAACATGTGAATCCTGAATGGAATTTCCGCAAGGAGAAGTCCATGTTGAAAGATATTACCACTCAGGTAATGTTTTCTGAGCCACACAAAGATTCAATCACTATATCACACCTTACACTTAGGCCCTATGCAGGTGTTATAAAGGGATATGTAATGTGGCCTTAGATCCTTTTTTTTATCCCTTAGTATAAATAAAATTTTTATTTCTTATTATGGAAGTTTTTTTGAATTTAAAATATCTAGATAAATGTACGATGAATTTGTAGTTACAAATTATTAATTAATTTTGGAAAAAGGGTTTTTCAAAATATTTTTATAAATTTTAAATAATTAATAATGTGAAATGATTTTCAGAAAATGGTCTTCTACAATTGTGACTAGTAAGAAATTTATAGTCTAATAAGGTCAACTAATTTTTTTGGTGAATAATAATTATGAATAGTAATATACCCTTGTGAATAGTAATGAATATTAATGAATATTAAATCGGCCCAAATAATAGAAACTCACCCATGAATGTATAAATATAATTTTGATATCTTAAAAGTGCTAAATGATCATAATATAAGTATTGGTATTTTTGTATGATGTAAATATTTTAATTACAATATTTTAATTAATTTTATAATTTAAAATAATAATTTATTTTCATAAAATATAATCATAAACTGTTACTTTATTTTCTTATGGTTTTGCTATAATTGATGGGACCTTGATTACTTTTTCAAGGTGTTACAAAAAAAGTTATAGTTTTAGTATTTTTTTGAATAAATATTGATTTTGTTAAAAAATTAAATTACAAATATTTAGAAAATTGTTTTCATAAAATGGTGTTCATTTTTGAATTTAGAGAATCAATTTTAGTTTAGGGTAAATTTTTCATATTTTTCTGAAACAATTGATTTTTCGGTCAATAATATAAATATAGATTTGAGTTTCATGTGTTTAATAACATCGTTGATGATGTAATCATGTAATAATAAATCTGGTCGAATTTTTAATAGTAATATTTGTTATGAGGTGTCCCATGTGGGAAATACCATGAAAAAATACCATGGGAAATCCCATGGTTTTGCAAATACCACGGATGATGTGTCCCTTTGAAATTTATTAATTATTACCTCACTATTCCTATAAATACCAAGCCATTCCCTCATTCATATCATTCCAAAATCCTACCCAATGAATATATAGAATTTCTACCTCCCATAGAGTCATTATAAGGGTCCCTCAAGCACCCCATGGTCCCAACATTCGAGCTTTTGATGGTACACTTCAATGTAAGGGAACCTTTCACTCTCCTCTTTTTAGTCATGATTTCCTTAATGTTGCATCTTCTAGTTTCCATATTCTTATGTCAGGTTATGTTATGATATATTATTATTACTGTTCATTTCATATCCAAATGACACTACAAAATAAACAGTGTTTAGCGGCGTTTTTGTGGTGGAGGTTCACAAAACCACCGCTAAACGTTTTCCGAAATACGTTTCGCGACGATTTTTAATAAACCGCCGCTAAACCTTTGTTTTTTTAAAAAAAACCCCGACCCTTCCATACCCCGAACCCCGTTTCCCCCGACCCCGCGTGCTGCAACCCTCGCCCGCAGCCCCCCGCGACCCCCCGGCGATCCCGCGACCTCCTCCGGCGACCCCGCGACCTCGCCTGGCGACCCCGCGACCTCCTCCGGCGGTGCCTGCGACCGGGAACCCGCGACCCCCTTCTCCCGATGACCTTTCTCAGTTCGACCTCGGCCCCAAAGTGATTTTTCTCTATTATCACATCCATCTTGATGATTTGTTTTTAATTGAATCTGAGATTCATTATATGGGTCTCTTGGTTAATGGATTTATTTTAGTTTTTGATCCTATTGGTATTTATTTCATTCATTTTTAAAAAAATTATGTGTTTTAGGTAGTAGGTTTTAAAGATATCTTTTATTTTATAATCCATACTTTCTATATCATTTTTTTGGATTATATAAGTTGATTAATAGATTGATTTATGATTCTTATAATGGTTTGTTTTTTGAATTATTTGATTAAATGATTTATTAATTTGGAATTGATTTTGAAAATGGATTTTGAATCATGTTTTATTTGAAATTAAGTAGTTTGATTATTGATGTGTGATATTCCCTCCAAATAGTTTGAATTTTTAATTTAAATCCTACATGTATGGGTCATTTGTGAAATTGAAATCCTTTATGTGTGGGAAAATTAATAAATGAAATCCTTCCAATATGGGCTACGATAGCTGGGATTATGTGGTACTTAGTATGGGATATAATAAGAAAATAATTCTAGGTTGAATTGTGGCTACCTATCAATGATTTACACTAAAAATATAACTAAATATTGTTTCCATAGTGGATTCACTTATCAGGGTGATTACCTCATTTAAAGGAACATATTTTAGGGATATGTATGTAAATAGTCATTTGACCATAGATTTAAAAGGATCTTAGATAACTTATACCTAATATACCATAGGTGTATTTTCTATTGTTTTCCTTTTCAAAGAGGTTATTTATAAATACATTATGACATGGTTTAATCACATTTATTTTAAATGGAATATGATGTATCAATTTGATTATTCTTTTTAATATATTCTAAAAGGGTGAATTACCATTTTTTTAATATATATATATATATATTTTATTATTTTATTTTCCCTTAATAAGAATAATTGTTTTATTTTTTTAATGTCTCCTTATGAAAAAAATGGTGTAATATTTCTAATATTCATTTTCTCACACCATACACTGACCATTGGGTGTTTTTAGGTCCTTTTTTATATAATGTATGTAACGAAAAGGTTCCTCATAGAAGTCATGGGTATCCATGTTAGTAGGGTGTGTGATATTTATGGTTACATGGTGTAATTTTTTTCATCATATCACATGGATAAGGGTTGGGATCTTAAAACCTCCCCACCTTATAACATATCATCACATATCCAAACTTCCCAAGCATCACAGCACCCCTAAGGCCAATTTTAGTTCCACGGACCCACCTATAAACTTCCATCTTCTAATATACTCCTTGAACTCAACCATGTTATAACAACACTCGGACTAAGGAAAAGGTCCTACCTGAAATCATTTTCCCCAACCATGAACCACAATTAAAACCCAATTATCTTTGAGGACGCATCCAACTCAACTATTTATTATCAACATCAAATGTAAATTAAAGGTTTAGGTAATGTTACTATACCACCGCACAAGAGGATATCGATAAGGCACTACAGTACCCTGTGGAGAGCCAATCGGAACACCTTTGTTCCAATCCTCTCCACAACTCATGGCCCAAAATTCTTAGCACCACCTCACCTAGTTACCAAAATTATAATGGTGACACAAACTCATTGTCGCTGAAGGGATACATAGATTCCAACCACTTTCTCTGACCTACATCAATCCAGAACTCAAGGCCCAACAGCCTCACTCCATTTCAAAAATCCAAAGCACAACCCAAGCATTACCTTTATCTCAAGGTATTCAACCATCCAAAACCTGATCCAACACCCATCACCAAAACTAATACACTAATATGGTTCCTACCTGAGACCATCCAACTTGAAACTCTAGCCACACCATTAATTGATTACTTTCCTTCCATGGTTCTCAACACCATATTACTTACTTCGTCACAACAATTTTCTAGTTTTGAAAACATCACTCATCATAAAAGAGGTCAACAGAACCTCAACTCAACCTTCAAAACTTCCCTAACATGTTTTCCAACTCACAACATCCATGAAAACTCCACCCAATTCTAGCATTCATTATTTCTGCCAAAACTACCCAGATTTGTCAAACTTTCACCATCCATATATCAACCAAGGACTACTTGGTTCTTCTTCAAAACTCATTCACATTACAAGGATAAACTTATCATTTCAACATTAACTTGAGGTGCCTCGCAGCCCACCACATCCATTCCCTTTCTATCCAACTCTGTCTTTCCATTCCTGCTAACTCACTCCGTTGGTTCCCAACATCCCCTATTGGCTTGTCGCCCCTCTACCCAAACACGAAGCCTTCTCACTTAAGGTATACCTCCATCACCTACACACACCATATCCAAGTTCCACCTGGCCTTCCCTAAGAACCCCCAAACATGTCCCTTATAGGTTTCTATTTGGAACCTTGATTCCTCCACATCCACTCTACAGTTTTCTCCACATTTCCATGACTAACATAATTCTCTCCACCTTAGGAGGGTCATTATCACTAATTTATTCAAGAAATTCAAACACCATGTCTCATGCTTCCATCACAAGATGAACCCCAAAACTTAAATGTGGCCATTTAGATTTCCCTAGAACAATAAAACAAACATTACCCATTGTGAAAATGGTTTCAGTGAATGTAGTTAACTTGATTTAAAATGTATTATGATCAGTTTCGATCACACATCAATGGGGTGTTTTTTGAGGCAACATAAATGTGTGATCGATGGTGTTATGATAAGTGTGTATCCCGATATTCTTATTGCTCCTCAATGAGGTGTTAACGCTGTCTCCTATGGACCAGACTTGTTCAGTTGGTCTGAAATGGTAAATGTGGTCAATGAATCATCTTTATTACATTATTCATACTTTATGGTCAATGGTTCATCTTTATTATATTATGTTTCTGTAATCTTACACTATCGTGTATTTTGTGTAGGCACATTGTGATATACATGGATAAAAGCTGGATCACATTACCGAGGAACACACCTCAATATGTTAAGGGTTTGAATGGGTTTTTAGATTTTGCAATTTTTAATCGATCCGTTGAATGGAGAATAAGATGTCCATGTCCTAAATCTAAATTTAGAACATGGTTGAAGAGAGATGAAGTTTATGAACATTTAATACTGAAGCAATTCCTTGAGCAATATTTGTGTTGGATTTGGCATGGAGAATCAAACAATACAGAAAGATTGAGGACTGATGTTAATCCACAGAATGAGGTCCCAAGTTCTTCGACAATGGAAAATGAAATGCAAAACCTCATAAATGATGCATTCGGCACTGCAAGACACCATTATGAGCATCAAAACATATCAGAACAACCAGAAGAGGGTGCTACAAATTGCAACGTGACAAGTGATGTTTCTGAGACTGTAACACAAGCAGATCAAGATTGTAACATATCATTGGATCCTCTTGATTCTGTGGAGCCAAATGTAAGGGAAAACATCAGTGAGGAAAATGCATTTCATGATTTAGTTGACGATGGAAATCAAGAGTTGTATAGTGGGTGTTTGAAACATTCAAAGCATTCATTTCTACTGAAGTTGTACCATATCAAATGTCTATGTGGAATTACAAATAAGGCAATGTCCATGTTATTGGAATTGATTCGTGATGCATTTCCTGAAGCAAAAATCCTAGAATCGTTTTATAATATGAAAAAAGATGTTAACAAGCTTGGTCTGAATTATACAAAAATACATGCGTGTCCCAATGATTGTATGCTTTACTGGGGAGAGGATTCAAGTAGACAGAATTGTAAGAAATGTTCTTCTTCTAGATGGCAGTCAAAGGGTGATGTTGGAAGTATGACTGGACATAATTTCACGGAGAAGAAGAAAAGGAACACACCTGCAAAAGTATTGCGTTACTTTCCTTTGAAGCCTCGATTGCAAAGATTATTCATGTCATCAAAAACCGTCGAACACATGAAGTGGCATGCTGTAGATAATAACAATGATGGGTTAATGAGACATACACGAGATTCCCAACCGTGGAAGACATTTGATTCATTACATCCAGATTTCTCAGCTGATCCTAGGAATGTTCGATTGGGATTGGCTGCTGATGGATTCAACCCATTTGGGACTTTGAGTACGAGTTATAGCATTTGGCCAGTTGTTTTGATCCCTTATAATCTGCCTCCGTGGATGTGTATGCAAAAAACATCTTTTATCATTTCGATGATTATTCCTGGAAAAAAAATGCCTGGAAATGATATTGATGTATACCTGCAGCCTTTGATTGAAGAATTGCAGGAGTTATGGAGCAACGGGGTTGAGACATTTGATGTTTCTTCTAAAACAATGTTTGAAATGCATGCTGCTTTAATGTGGACCATTAGTGACTTCCCTGGGCTTGGGAATTTATCTGGTTGGAACACTTAGTTTGCAAACTTTTATTGGTTTTAATTTTTATTATAAATATGCAACAATATTTAATTTTCAATATAATGTTCTTACAGGTGGAAGCAGGTGGTGGAGATGAAGGTGGAGAGGGTGACGATGCAGCATCATATGATGAGTAGTAGTATTGTTGATGTGTTGAACAAGTATGATAACAGTTGGTTTGTATATGTAACATTTATGGAACATAGTTGCCACCAAACATTTCCATGTCCTAACATTTTCTTGATTTCTCATGTTTCCTTCTATGCATTTTATTTATTGTGTTCTGGATTCCTCATGTGTTGACAAAAAGATTCTTAATGCAATATTCATGTGATGATACCACATCCAATGAGAATACCATATATGTAACCCATATTCATACCCCTATTGGATCCATATCCAATATGTATCACACTAAAAGACCAATCCCATGACCATAAATGGCTAAGGCATGAAAGGTTAATGATAAAAGGCTCTGTCATGGCCTTAAAATTTTTACACCACTCCAATGGGTCCAGGAATAACAATTTGTTTTTAGTTTAGGCATGGTGGATGTCATTGGATTCGGTGGATGTTGGTTGGAAATTGGTGGTAATACCTTCCTTCTTCTTGGTTATTTTCCTCTTATTATTCTCTTGGGGATTTAATACAATGATTCCTTTTTGGTCTAGGGTCTGAGTTGGTTTACATTTTGATGATCTTTTGGCACAGTGTAGGTTTATTTGTGGGTTTTTCATGCATTTGTGGTTTATGGTCATTTCTTCTTCACCCTATGGTGTGCTGCGAGTCGAAAAATATTCTTTAAGGTAGGGAATCAGTTATTTCTCATTATTGTGTATCATGCATGGGGGGTTACTCTTGTTCATCTATGGGATCTAGTTGTGCTGGCTTAATCAAAGATAAATAATTGGCTAATTGAAACTGAAGGGGGAAAATAGGAATGATTCACATGTTTTTACAGCTTTGATATTATTATGATATGATGGATTGTATGGTATTGATTCCTTGGTTAAAATTATGGTCATTGGGGGATTTTCTTTCACTGGATGATATGTGTTGTGACTGTTGTGTCTATTGTTATTGTTGTGATATCACCCTAAAAGGGAAATTAACCAACCACTTATATTTTTCTAATGAAATGGATACTCTATGATTATGGATTCTGTTACAACACTCCTAAAATAAAGTATCATGTGATAAAATACCCATTGATAAATCTATAAAAATATCCTTGATGTGTTGTGATGCATGTACATGATTATGGGATGATGATGTGTGGATGTGATATTATGTGGGGCTGATGGGTGAGATGTGGCTGTGGTTTTGGAAAATTTAGGGCAGTGGTGGAGCAGATCCAACATATTTTTTTTCCAGTTCAACATTTAGCGGCGGTTTTAACCGCCGCTAATGCCATACCTGTGAGCATTTAGCGGCGGTTAAAACCGCCACTAAATGATGAACTGGGCAGTATTTAGCGGCGGTTTTAACCACCGCTAAATATATTATGTTGACATTTAGCGGCGGTTTTCACCGCCGTAGCATAGGCGCATCAAACTCTTGAATTTAGCGGCGGTTAAAACCGCCGCGAATAAAAAAATTCAGATACCCATATAACCGCCGCTAAATGAAGAGAAACCGCCGCTAAATGACGGATCTGCGACACATTTCTAAAACCGCCGCGGAATCGAAAAAACTGCTGCTAATAGATTGCCGAAGCCAAACTCAACGGTAGTTTTTGTAAACCGCCTCCACACAATATAGCGGCGGTTTAAACCGCCGCTAAATAGGAAAAAAACTGCCGCTAGGACCGGCTTTTGTTGTAGTGTGATTAGATAACCTTCCCACTCTCATCAATTTATTTTTAGAATTTTTAAGTGACGTCGTTAGGCTGCCTAGTTTTTTCATAAAAGAAAAAGCATCTTCTCTTTTCTTTCATGTTTTCTTTTCATGTGTTATGTCATTAAAAAGACAATAACATTATCATATTATGTACCCATACTGTATTATGAATTATTTATGAGTATTTTGACCCATTTCCACTCTCTTTATGATGTTTTCTAAAATGATGTTATGTAGCTATTATGCTGGTGAATTTTTGTCTCAAAAGCTCTCTCTTTTTCTCAAATAATTCTCTAATATTATTTATCTGGATACCCTAATCTATTTTTATTTCTAGTGGTATTAATAAATATATATAATTAATCTATTAGATTCTGGAATTGACATATATATAACCCTCACTCTCTATCCTTGGGTTATAAATGACATAATGATCTTATTTTTATGTACATTTTAAGCATCGTGATTTTGACATGAAACCCATTTCATTGATTTTATTTAGTTATTTATGAAATTTTTTATTATGATCTATGTGGCTCATATGAAAATAAAGACATATTAAGGGTTTTCTATGAGAGCTCTCTAATAAATTGGGTAAGGAATTAATCTCTAGATGTGACATGATTCACGATACCTTGGTGAATAACCTTGGTAATGTTTTTATGACACCATGGGAATTAACCTTGTTGATATGTTCATGAATGTATAAATTAAATGTTATAGAGACATATTCAATTTGGGATTCATGTTATATTTATTATGATATGCCTCTTTTTCTATTGCTCTTGTATTGTGGTTTTCATCAAGTTCTTATTGATATCACAGGTAACCTGATTCCCTTGATTTCCTTACTAGGCATTCTGCTCACCCTTTCCTCGGATGTATGTCTCCAGGTTATGAGCTGAAGAAATTTTAAATAGGATGAACGTATTATAAAGCCTTAGAAGTGGATAGAAAAAAAATTTATATTGTTTTCATGTTTTATGTTCTTCATTTCCTAGACACTAGACTTATAAGATCCTCTTTTTTAAAATGTAATGAAATGTTATGTAATTTAATGGAGGGATTTCCTAATTGGTATCAAAGGAATATTTATTTATTTATGGAAATTAAGCTATTAAAACTTTAGGAAAATAATATAGAATAGTTTAAATATAAGAAAACTTTAGGGTATTTTGGTGAGTATTGAGTAAGTGGTTTATCAAGAAAATACATCCTTGTCTGGATACGAGCAGGTAGAGGTGGCACTAACACAGATGTACCTAGGAGTGAAAACTCCGATAAGGAGTTTAGGCGATTAACAAGGGTATTTGGTACATGACAATGGGCCTTGTTGCAATCTTGGTTACGAAACTTCTGGGGGGATATGTTTGGTTAATCATATACTTTTTATAAATCATTATGAAGGATATATAGAGAGCTGTTATTGTTTAATGAATGATGTTTTAAAATATAAAATAATTTATTATTAAAAGATTAATAAATCAAATAAGTTTCTCATTATGGTTTTCTTATTATAAAAAATGGTGGGAAATATGATGAACTGTGCAAATGGTGACCTCAATGGACCATGCACTGACGGCCCACCGATGGAAGATAGAAAGGAAACATTCATGAGAATGATGATCCAACTAACTCAAGTTATGGGAAATTACTTGAATCAAACTGAGAGACCAATTTCACCGTAAAGGGAAAAAAATTCGGTTGAATTCGTAATGTGTCAATGACCACCAACATTTAGTGTATCTACAGACCCATTGATCACTGAAAAGTGGATCAGCTCTATAGAGAAGATATTTTCTATACACCACTATTAAAAGAAAGAGAAAGTCACCCTTACTGTTTATCTCTTAGATAGTGAATCTGATAAGTGGTGGGAATTGATTAAAAACACAAGGCCAAGAGTGGAAGTTGAAGATGTGCAGTGGGAAGATTACAAAAGGATATTCTTCAACCACATTTTAACTCTATTGATTAGACAAAGAATGGAGAAGGATTTTCTCAAGCTGAAATAGAAGGATAATGAATCTATGGGAAGATATAGGATGAACTTCACAAGGCTTTTAAGTTATAGCTATATCTTTTTCATGGATCCAAATGTAAAGGTTGATAGATTCTTCAATGGACTGAGACCTTATCTTTGGAAGAATCTAGACAGCCGAGACTATGATAGCAATGAGGAGATCGTGCGAAGTGAGATGAAAGTCAAAATGGAGTTTGGTGAGACGCAATGGTCACATAAATACAATAGCACAAAAAGATCGATGGATCCATGCTTATGGAGGAGATTAAATCAAGGAAGATGAGGCAAGAATGTGCAACATCCCATGTGTAATAAATGTGGGAAGAAAACTTTGGGGAACTACCTACTTGGGAGTGGGAAGTGCTACACATGTGGTAGAGAAGGCCACATTGTACAGAATTGTCATAGTGAGTTGAAGATACAACGTCACAATAGTAATGACAAAGGGAAGATAGTTCATTCCCTAACTGATGTCCAATACAATAAGTATGGAAAATGGGCACATTTCCAATCACTATCCAAATCCAAGGGCAGTGGTGGGGAATCACCATCAGCCTCAACAATGTCCTGCAAAACAAGGTCGTACTTTTGCAATCACTATGGCTAATTTTGAAGCACCAAATGATGTGTTGTAAGGTAAAATTGTTTTTCTCTAAAAAATATCAAGTAATTTTTTTATTATGGTTATACACATTCCTTTATTTCCACCAATTTTACAAAGACTTTTGAATCCACCCCAAATTTTCTAAAAGTAGAGTTATCATTCATGACTCTTAATGGTATTATATAAGCATCATCAGTGCTTAGAAACTCTAGTATTTAATTTACTAAGAACGATTTTATCGAAAATATTTTAGTCATTCCCATGATGGAATTTGATATTATACTTTGGATGGACTAGATCGAAAAGTATAATTCCATGATCAAATGCAGAAGAAAGGAAATCTCAATATCCTTGAATTGAAAACCTACAGTTATCTTCCAAGGAGATAAATCTCAATGTGATCTTTGTCTAGAACAACCTCCTATATCCTTCTTTAGGTAGTCGATCACTGATGAAGAATAAGGAAATGAGTGTTTGAGGATAGAAGGTGTCCCCATAGTCCATGAATAGGTTGACGTATTTCTTTAAGAGTTATCTAAACCTCCCCAAGAAAGAGAGGTAGGGTTCTCCATTGAAATCATTCCTGGGTTTCATACGATATCTAAGACCCCCTATCAGATGAAAAATGTGCAGCAATAATAATTAAAGAAAAAACTCCATGATCTTTTGGAGAAAGGGTTTATCTAACTGAGTCTGTCTCCTTGGGGAGAACCTATTCTCTCTGTGAAGAAGAAGGATGAATGGATTTGGCTATTCATTGATTATAGAGAACTGAACGGGGTCACAATGAAGAAAAAATACCCTCTCCAAGAATTGATGACTTATTTGACCAACATCATGGGGCTCAATTCTTCTCTTAGGATGATCTTCGATTTGGTTATCATCAATTGATGGTCAAGAGAGAAGATATTCCAAAAACATCATTCCAATCAGGATAATGGAATTGTGAGTTTTTTGTTATGCTCTTCAGACTGACTAATGTACCTGCTATTTTTATGGATTTGATGAATAGAGTCTTTAAGGAATACCTTGATAACATTTTGTTTTTTATTAATGATTTTATAATATATTAAAAATTTTTTGAAGAGCATGAGGATCATCTAAGGGGTATTTTTAAAACTCTATGGAAGGAAAGGCTTTTTGGAATGTTCATAAAATATGAATTCTGGTTGAAACAAGTTTCTTTCTTAGGGCACATTACTACCAATGAAGGAATCAAAGTTGAACATATAAAGACAAAAGTTGTAGAGGAGTGGCCTCAACCTACAAAAATATATGATATTCATAGTTTTCTTGGTTTAACGGGATATTATAGGATGTTTGTGAGGAAATTTTCATGACATTCTAATCCATTAACCTAGTGAACTCGAAAAGGGGTCAACTTCATCTGGACAAAGAAGTGTGAGGAATGTTTCCAAGAGCTGAAGAAGATATTGGTTACTTTACCCTTGTTAACTCTGCCCTAAAGTGGAGAAGTATTCATTATTTTTATGTATTTATCTCTGAATAGGCTTGGGTGCGTCCTAATGAAAATTGAAAAAGTCATTTCTTATGCATCTCGACAGTTGATGGCTCAAGAGTAGAACTATCATATGCATGATCAAGAGTAGGTTGCGGTCATTTTTGCTCTAAAGATATGGAGGCACTATATTTATGGAGAGAAATGTGATATATACATAGACCATCAATGTTGGATGTATATTTTCACACAAAAGTAATTGAACAATAGGCTGAGGAGATCGTTGGAACTTCTCAAAGACAATGATTGTTCAATTCATTATCATCTAGGAAGATCAAACAAAGTCACTGTTTCATTAAGAAGGAAGGAATCAGTTGTTCTTTCCATGATGAGGATTCAAAGAGATCCTTTGATCAATGACCTAGTAAATATGGACATTGGAATTATAAGGGAAGGGACATCATCAACCCTATCCCAAATGATTTCTCAACTGTAATTACTATAAAATATCAAGAAAGATCATAAAGAAGATCTTATTTTATAGACTAGGTTTGAGGTTATGAAATATAGGATGTTTCCTGAGTTCAATATTGATCAAGAAGGTGTACTGAATTTTCATACAAGATTATGTGTTCCATCTGTTCTGGAAATGAAGAAGGAGCTGATGGATGAAGCTCATAGATATACTTTTTCTATACATCCTAGAATCAGAAAAATGTATATGGACCTCGTTATCATTATTGGTTGGATAATATGAAAAGGTAGATTGGTGACTAAAACATCATTGTTCCTGGTATGTCAACATGTAAAGGTTTAGAGACAACTTAGTAAAGGGTTATTGCAACCTCTACCCATACCAGCATGGATATGGGACAATATCACTATGAACTTCATCAATGCCCTCTCAAGAACATCCAAGTGAAACAATGTGATATGGGTTATTGTGGACTGTCTCACCTAGACTCTCCATTTTTTCTCCATTTGGGAAGATTTATCTCTTGATAAACTATCGATGATTTATGTGGAGGAAGTGGTAATGCTACATTGAGATCCACTTTGTATCATATCTGATTTTCATCCAAGGTTCACATCAAAATTCTGGAGAATTCTTCAACATGCTCTAAGCACTGAATTGAATTTTTGTATAGCATATCACTCCCAAACTGATAGCCAATATGAAAGGACAATTCAAACACTCAACGATATGTTGAGGACATTCTCAATGTAATTTAAAGGAAGATGGGATCAACGTCTCTCTTTAGTTTATTTCTCTTACAACAACAGCTTCTACTCGAGTATTAAAATCGAACCCTATGAAGATCTATATTTTAAAAGGTGTAGAAACCCTACTTTTCAGCATGAATCTGGTGAGATATTTCTTCTTGGGCTTGATCTTGTGCAAGAGATCATTGAAAAAGTCCATTCCATCCAACAACAAGTTAAGGCTTCTCCGAGTAAGCAAAAGTGCTATGTCGACAACGGTCAAAGGGAGTTTGAGTTGGATGTTGGTGAAAAAGCCTTTCTTTGAATTTCACCTTGGAAGAGAGTCGTGCGGTTTGGGAAAAAAAGGCAAGATCATCCCTATGTACATTGGCCCCTATGAAATCATTGATCGTGTAGGAGCAGTGTCTTATCGGCTTTCACTTCCTCCAAATCCAGCATAAGTTCATGATTTCTTCCACGTATCCCTCTTGAGGAGGTACATACAAGACCATTCGCATATATTAAATCTACAAATGGTACAAATGGAACATGACCTCACTAATGACGAGCAGCCGGTGGAGACCTTGGATCATAGAGACAAGGTTCTACGTAACAAGACGAACCACCTTGTTAAGGAATTGTGGAGGAACCATAAATGTGAAGAAGCCACATGGGAACCAGAAAATTCTATGAGGCATTAGTACAAACACAATTTCTCTTCTGATGGTACGAGTTAAAATTTCATGGATGAAATTTCTTAAGGGGGGAAGAATGTAACGAACCGAACTTTTTAATAGTATTTGTTTCCTAAATTTGTGTGTTATTTCCTTTTATATTCTAAAAAACTATAATTAATGTTGTGATACTGTTGGATTTCGATTGTTATATGACTGTTGGTCAATATGACTGCTGGAAGCCTAACTCTTAACATTACAATTATAGATTACAAATACAAGTGACCATGGTTAATTAATATAGAAATAAGAGTCGATAGCCTCATCCAGTAGACTCAGGTCATACAAAGCCCATCTATCAGAGCTTGGGAAGGAGGTAGCATATCTTTGATTTTCTCTGGACCAAACACAAGATGAGCTTCAACATGTGAAGCTCGAACGAAATTGCCTCAGGGAGAAGTTCAAGATAATATAAATCAACACTCGGGCAATGTTGTCTGAGCCGCCCCAAGATTATATTGCCATAGAACACCTTACACTTAGGTCATATGTAGAAGTTATAAGGGGCTATGTAACAAGGCCTTAGATGACTTTTTATAATCCCTTGGTATAGATTAAATTTTCATGTCTCATTATGGATAATTTTTCAAATTTCCAATATCTGGGTAAATGTAGGATGAATTTATAGTTCCATATTACTAATTATTTTTGGGAAAAGGGAATTTGAAAATATTTATTTAAATTTTAAATAATTAATAATGTGAAAGGATTTTTTAGAAAATATCTTCTACAATTATGACCCTTAAAACAATTTAGAGTCTAATAAGATAAACTTATTTTTTGGTGAATAGTAAAGTATGAATTGTAATATACCCTTATGAAAATTAATGAATAGTAAATAGGCTAAAAAATTAGAAACATCACCCATGAATGTATAAATATAATTTATACATCTTAAAAGTGAAAAAATAATCATAATATAAGTATTGGTATTTCTGAATGTTATAAATATTTTTATTAAAATTATATAATTAATTTAATAATTTAAAATAAAATTTTATTTCCATAAAATTTAATAATAAACTGTTGCATTATTGTCTTATGGTTATGCGATAATTTAATGAGACCTTGATTATTTTTTCAAAGTGTTACAAAAAAAGTTATAGTTTCAGAGTTGTTTTTCTAATAAATAATTATTTTATTTAAAAAGTAAATTGAAAAATTTAAGAATTTACTTTCATAAAATAGATTAATTTCTTTAATTCAGATCATCAATATTAGGTTAGTGTAACATTTTGGGATTTTTCTGAAATAGATGAATTTTCAGTGAATTGTAAAAATACATTTTTCAGTTTTGGGTGTTTAAGGACATCATTTATGATGTAATCATGATTTAATAAATATGGTCGACTTTTTAATAGTAATATCTATTATGAGGTGTCCCAAGTGGCCAATACCATGGGAAAATACCATGGTCATGCCCATGGTTTTTCATATACCACTGATGTGGTGTCCCTTGGAAATTAATTAAATATTCCGTCACTTTTCTCATAAATACCAATCCATTCCCTCCTTAATTTCATTCCAAATTCCACCTCAACGAATATATGGTATTTATACCTCCCAATGAGTCTTTACAAGGTTCCCTCAATCCTCCCAAGGTCCCAACCTTAGAGATTTAGAAGATACTCTTAAAGGTAGTGAAACCTTTTACTCTCCTCTTTTTAGTCATGATTTGCATCATGTTATCTATTCTAGTTTCCATATTCTTATGTGGGGGTATGTTCTTATATATTATTAATAATTTCCATTTCATTTAAAAAATATGGGATACCCTTTCCGCTGTCATCAATTTATTCTCTAAATTTTTATGTGACGTTGTTAGGCTACCGATTTTATCGTAAAAGTAATAGCATCTTCTCTTTTCTTTCATGTTTTCTTTTCATGTATAATGTTATTAAATTATCCATAAAATTACCTTATTATTTACTCATAAAATATTATGAATTACTTATGAGTAGTTTGACCCTTGTCCCCTCTATTTTTAATTTATTATAAAATGATGTTATATAGCCGTTATGCTGCAGAACTTTCGTCTCAAATTCTCTCTCTTTTTCTCAAAAAAATCTCTTGTTTTATTTTTGGGGATAACCAAATTGATTTTCATTTCCTGGGGTATTAATAAATACATAAAAATGATCTATTTTATTTTATAATTGACAAACATATAACGCTCACTCCATTTCATTGTGTTATAAATGACATAATGATCTTATTTTTAAGTACTTTTTAAAGGTCACGATTTTGACATGAAACCCATTTCATTCGTTCTATTTGGTTTATTAATGAAATGTTTTATTATAATCTATGTGGATAATAGGAAAATAAAGAAATATTAAGGGTGTTCCCTGATAGATCTCCAACTCATTGTGTAAAAAAAATCTATAGAGATGACAAGTTTCATGATACCATGGTGAAAAACCTTGGTAATGTTTTTATGAAACCTTCGGAATGAACCTTGGTGATATGTTCATTAATTTATATATTAAATTTTATGTCCACATAATAATTTTGTGATTCATGTTTATTTATTATGATATTACTCTTTTTCTTTTGCTCATGTCTTGGGGTTTTCATCACGTTCTTATTGATATCACAGGTAAACTGATTCCCTTTATTTACATACTGGGACTTCTGCTCACCCATTCCTTTGATGCATGTCTCTATGTTATGAGATGAATAAATTGTACATAGGATTAAATAATGATAAATTCTTGTAAGTGGATATAATAATGGTTTAGGTTTTTTCATGTATTATGTTCCTGATTTCCAAGACACTAGACTTTAAAGATACTCTGTTTGTAAAATGTAATGAGAAGTTATGTAATATAAATACAGGATTTCATAGAAGATAAGATAAGAATACGGTTATAATATTTATTGATAATGAAATCATTCCTCAATATACCATAGATCATAAAATATGTGTCTATAATCATAAAGGATAATAATATAACACCAAATGATCAAACCATTACCATATCATATTAAAAATAAAAAAGATGAAATATTCATGAATCATAGAATATTAGAAATAATGTATAACAATAATAATTTTTTGATTTAATATCATTTTGATTCTTTGTACCCTCTAACCTAATAACAAAAAAAATCAAGAGTATAGTTAAATTCCATCACACTCAAACATTTTGAACATAGATACATGTAACATGTTCATACATAAAAATGTGATTAAAGTTATTCTTCATCATAGTAAACCTCAGTGAATCTATAAAATCACTAATATACTCACATAGAATTACCATATCAATGGAGAAATTATTACCTAATGAATTAGTGTAATATAAATGTCTCTCCTACCTCATATTCCATAAATTTGTCTTCTATGAGAAACTGATCATCACATCATAAAATATTCAATGGATTGGAAATTGTTTTGTGTGAATTTAAATGGAATCACATATATAAAATATTTATAATTTCAATAATAATAATAATATGATATTCCCAAAGAAAATAAATTGTTACCAGATGTGATTTTGTATCATTGAATGTAAATAATATTCACTCACGATAATAGAGCATTTGGTATTTACATTATATATATAAATTATATAACTTTTAGAATATAATTATTACCTAATAAATCTTGGTATGTATTATTTTTTAACACACATAAATATAATAACTCAATAATTGGATTCTTATAGAGGAAATGAATATATATAAAAATTAGGATTTTACATAAAATCCTTTAGACAAGATAAAGGTTGTGGTCGATCATTATTCAAGAATTATTCAACAATTAAATATTTCAAAATGAAAGAAATTATCAAAAAAATATTAGGATTTTTAGATAAATCACTATGGAAATAAGAAATATACTTGTTAATTTGAAATAAATTTAAAAATATATTACTGAAAACTAGGATAAATTAAATTAATTAGACACATGAAAACATTCAGATTTTTCATTATATAATGTAAAAAATGTAGTTAAATGTGATGTTCCTATAAAAAAGTAAATGTAGAATCATTTTACATTATTCCGAAAATGTCCTGGCAGAAAATGTTCAAATTTCATTTAATTTTTTAAAGAATTAGATATGGTAAAAAATGAGTTGAATTAAATTTTAGAGCATAGATAATGAAAAATAAAAATAAATATACTGAAAAATTATTTTGGAAAATGGATATTCCCATTCTAAAATAAAAAGACACAGTCCTTTTAAAGAAACACTATTGGTAAAATTCAGGTCAATGGGAAAAGAAATATCAATGTAATATATAAAACCCCATGAATATAAAATTGAAAAAATTATTGTATTTAAAAATAATCAAATCTCCACTAATGGATTATCTTTTAAAAACCTGTTTTTATAAATAATATTTTAAATGTAAATTATTGGGCCTCGTGATATTCTGAACTTATTTTTGAACCAGAAATTTGGATTTTTCCTTTTAAATGCATATAAGGGAAAAATGGTCTTTTACAAAAGCCAATTATATCATATAATTTTTCTTACCACACCATTGGTCGTAGAATAAGATTCATACTGAAGGATAAGAGTTTTTAAGAAATACAATTCATTCTAATTTTAGAATAATAATTAATAATTAATATTAAATTAAATAAATATTAAATTATTCACGCATGTTCGTACAATGATAGATTTTGAACAGAACATCCTATTGAGATTCTATATACATTTTTTACTCTAGAATGGGTAGTTATCCTTGTGTGGGGCGTAAAATCAATTTTTGGAATTGGGGCCGGTTGGGGACCAATTTTTTTCATTTTCTTTTCTTTTTATTCATTTTAATTCTTTTCATTTTCTTTTCTTACTTTCTCCCATGGCTTCTCATAGATGTCCCCTTGTGGGTTTCTACTTTGTGTTATAAATATCTAATAGGGAGAGGGATATATATATATAAGGGAAGAGAGAGAGAGATAAAGAGAGGGAGAAAGAGCTGTACCGCTATAGACCTCGGGACATGCCATGTCAACATATATCAACTACGGATAATATAAATGGGAGAAGACTTTGTGGATTCCAAAAAAATAGTAATTTTTATTTTTTTCATTAATCCATGTAGTTTAGTTATTTTAAAGTCTTAAGCCCCTTATCATTCTAGATTATGTCCAATTATGGCCTGATCTATATCTTTTTGAGTGAAAACATGGATTTTGGGTTGATTTGGGGGTTTTCTATTCGGGAAACCCATATACAATGCATGTGGTTTATAGAGACCTGGTGTGCCTTATTTTTCATTAGGGAAGAAGATTTTTTTGATGTATATGTCATGTAAATAGTTCTATACAATGTTTACTAGGACTCGAACATGTAGGTGAGTACCTGGCTAGGCTACCCATGTAGGGTTACATGGTCGTGTAGTGTACATGGCCAGACATAGTGTGGGTCACACGCCATGTAGTAGTACAAGACCTAGCCAAGTACATGGCCAGGCTATTTGAGGGACACATGTAGGTACTCCATGTGTGGTACACTCCATGTACCCATCTTTCATTATATGTACTTGGAGGTTTAATTTCAGGGTCAGGCATGAGTACAATCCCATGTGGGGCTTTGGGAGTACATGTTCTGTACCTAGGGAGACACTCTGTGTGCTCACTTTGTAACCCCGTTGGGGTTTTTCGTATCATTTCACCCAGGTGTTGGAATTGGACCCATGAGTAGTTTATTTTCAGTATCATTTCTCATAGATTCTAATAGTTATAATCATGTAGTGTATAAGGACACCAAGTTAGGGTTTTTTATATAGAGAGGTTCTTATTCGAGTAATCATATTTAGTGTCTTCTGAGAGTGAGACTTTGATATGATATGATCCATGAGCTACCACTCTAGACTGTTGTTTCATAGCTCTTCCTTTGAGGTTGTCTCCCTAGTGATATTTTTTCATCTAGCCTAATAACACACGATACTATATTATTTCATGGACCCCCTATCAGATTCCTATTCCTACGTTTAAAACTATTGGATCCCTTATATGATTCCTTTTTATTATTCTAGTTACCAAGCATCCCCTATGGACTCCTTCTCTTATGTGTTGACCTAGGGGATCCCCAGTAGGATCCCTTAACCTGTGTACCATTCTGAGGATTCCTTGTAAGATTTTTCTCTTGCCATTTTATTTGAGGATCCGATATAGGATTCCTCTTTTTACCTTTTAAGGTAAGGATACAAAGTAGGATTCCTTCACCTGTGTTCAGACACTGTGTATCCCAAGTAGGATGCCTCTCATTTTTTGACTAGATGGACCCAGCAGCTATACTAATGTTTGATTGACCCTAAGTTATTACTTCATGTTTCAGTAGAGTATTAGGTGTAACCTTAGAACTTGTGATGAATGTATATTCCAATCGAGTTGTTGTTGTAGTTTTGGGGTAGGAAATTCATCCACCCTCACTACTTTTTTTCATTCATATGTTTACTATTGATGCAATGATGATATAAAGAGTTTCTTTATTGATTGTGTCTATTGAATCATACATGGGGTAGTTTTTCATTCACTTTGGGATCCCTAGACGTTCTTCTGGGGATCTATCTTTTTTGTTGTTTTTACAGACATGCATTCCTGGGATATAGTTTCTGATCCATGTTATTTTTAATGTATATATGTATACCTATTGTTACTATTAAGGAATTGGAAATTGAGATTGTAGATTTGATTCTTAAATTTTTGGGATGTCTATAGGTGTTTCTTGGAATTTGGATATTGCACATACTACTATGATATACTAGAATTGCTTCCCTAGTAATGAACATTGTGGAAGATTGGCTCTTTTAGGTCAAGATGCTGATTCTGATCTACTATTTTTTAGATGTAGGTAGGATGATTATTCTCTACTCGACCTTTTGATTATGATAAGGATTATTATTCTCTACTTGATCAGTTACTTGATTATGGTGTTGAGCATAGAATATCAGATCATTGGATACCCAGAATGATTGCACTCTTCTGTATGATATGGATGATTATGGTCTCCCTTATTTGAGACTCCATTGGTGGGAATGGAATCTCATGAGTGAGTTGTACTTATAGATCACCTATCGGTTAAACGCTTTCGGATTTTCTGATTTCTGAATGTTGTGATTGCCTATGGGTTGAGACCTATAGCAATGACATTGGACTATATTTACATGGGATGAGAAACATGGATTCTATCTAATATACAGTTACATGGTTTTTTGAAGTATGCACCCAGAAACATTCATTAGAGTGATTATAGGTGAGTACAGGTGAACCCAAATGTATGACGAGTATCCCCATATGGTGAAATTGTGTGCTCAATGATATTACTTGAATTGGAAGAAGTAGGTATATATTGATCGGTATTATGGAACTAGAGATCTACTTAATTATACACAACATTAGTGGAACAACATCCATCCTAATACACATGCATAGGAGGTCTAGGGGATCAGGATTGTGGAACAAGGGATCAACTTCTTTTTGGTTTTATGTAATTTAATGAAACATACTCATGAATTCTCATATTTATGTATATATTAATCTGTAAGAAACTACACATGTATATTCATATATGATATGGTCATCAATGGTGGATCTTTCCTAGTTGGATAACATTATGGAAATGGGGTTTTACTGTGGTTTCTAATTATTGGTTTTACTACTCTTTTCAGTTGTGTCTTAACTAGGCTGAGCAGTTTGATTTTACATACATTTATAACAACATATTGTATATGATCCACATTGGTTTGTCCTTATAATATTATTTCTCACCCCTACATCTGAAACTAAATATATGTATTGAACTTATCTATTATTTTATGGTTTAGCATAGATTCACTGTGATGGGGGTGAGGCCTAGAGTTTCATGTTTGAGAAAATATCCTCTTATGGGTTCTTCATATCATGTTGGTGTCATTTGATAGTGTATGTAGACCTGGTATGTGGGTTGGCTCTGAGTTACTATTATATCCATGTATACTTATTTCAGTATCTTTTCTACTCCTGTATAAGTATTCTCAGTTACGTAGGTGGATAGTGTTGTATGTATCGTATAGCTGTTGGGGATTTTATAAAATTTTTATTTATTTTTACAGTATGTTTTATTTCATATTATTAACCACATATTCACTATTTTTACTTTTTATTGATTATGATACATTGTTTTCTCTACTATTTACTCACTCTTTTATAAGGTAATTGTCACCCAAATGCCACACCATTGACCCTCGATGCACTTTAGAAACCTTCGGAATACAAGGATGCATGCATAATATCTTGTAACCAATCATATCATAGAACCATTTTAGTGGCTTCTAGGTTGGTACATTATGAAGTGGTATCAGTACCATTCCTTTCCATGGATTTACTATTTGGTATGTGGTATATAGAAGTATTAATAATGTATCATAACATAAAATTGATATCTAAATGGTGAATCGAGAAAAGTTATTCAAATAAGAATTCAATGTTTCTAGGGTGTGGGATTATTGTTTTGTTATACGATGTTATAGTTGCATATGATTTTACCAATTAGTCACACACATGTTTTTTGGATGTTATTATTTACTAAAAATCTTTGGATCATGGACATTGGTAAGAGGATATTGATAGATTTTAAATCGTGGATGTAAAAGGAAAAAGTTCTTCTCATGCATCATAAGTGGCATCTATAATTCACATAATTTAGGGCTTCTAGTGGGTGTTTTTAATTAAGAAAGTCCCATTCAAATGGGACTACATACATACATATATATATAATTCTTATGGATAGTTATTGGTATTTTTATTGAGGTGTTTTATTGTGAGTTTTATGATTTATTCCTCATGCATGGGATGTTCATTGAACCTAGTAGGTCAATATAAAATGTGATTCCCTTCTATTTTACCCCTTATAGGGTTTTATCTTAGGTCACAGATATATTTTCAGATTAATATGTATGATACCAATGGATACTAGGAGTTCTCTCATGCAATAGACATTGGATGAGGTATTACTGTATATAGATTCTAGATGACTATTAGTTAGGTCGATCTCTTGCGTTGGTATCCTAAACTACAAAGATAAATTCATTATGAGGATTCTCGATGAGTTTCGGGACATATTTAGCATTTTTTTAGTTTTCACCCTTTTAGATCTGTGTCATCTTTTCCTTATTTATTGAGGTATGATATTTTTTGGATTGGTGGTTAGACATTTTTATACAGTTGTGAGACATGGTAAGTAAGTATAGCTGGGAGACTTAGAGGTCATTAGTTTTGAATTGGACCCTTTTTGACTGACATTCATTTTTTAGGGTCATCCTATGTGAGAGGTTGTCCTAGGTTTATGAATTATTTTGTATTTAGTTTGAGTGGTTGTAGGACTATTTTGGGATCGATGAAAGTTAGGTGATCAATTTTTTTATTAAGGCTTCTTCATGCCTTCAACTCTTAACATGAACTATGGGTGCCTTAGTATCCAGAGTAGATTCTATGGTAATGATCATTCAAGTGTACATCCTACTCTATCAGTGTTTCAATTATTGATAATGTAGTTAGAGAGAGGATAGATGTACATGAGTATAACAACATTGGGTTGGTGGTGGTCATGTATTAAAATCATGGCACGGGTGAGGTGAATAACTTTTAAGAGGAGTTCCAAGGGGGATTCTGGATTATTTGGAAATATTTTCCATGTATCATAGTTATCTTAGCCATGTTATGGGTGACTCACTAGAGTGTGATTTGGGTGAAAAAATTACACAATGGTTGTGTATAGTTTTGTTAAATTTTAATTTGGTTAGCAGATGGGAGAAATGTGAGGCCATATGGATTCAAGATATGTTATAAACATGGTTTCTAGGTTGTTGTGGGTAATGTAATAATGCACCTATGTGTTAGAGGTGACATCAAAAATAAAATGGATACCACAATACGGTCAACCAGTTGATGTACCTGTAAATTCATTATCAAGAGACGTGGTGTTAGGTGTCGGTTTAAAGAATGTTACTCTATTTGTTTTGAGAAGGTCATAGAGAGATATTTAAAAGCCTTCTCATGGAATATTTGTGTATTTCTTGTTATTAATGATCATTCTATATCTTGAAATAGTCTTGAGTATGTTGAGATAACATCATATCTACATTGATCTCCTTTAATTTAAAATGTTATCCCCTAGTCCAGGATGGAACCTATTGAAGTTATGCACAAGGAGTGGTATAAGGTAAGTCAAATGGTTGGGAGTGAGCCATTGGATTTTTTAGGTTGGTTACTATCATTTTCAATTTAAATTTATTGTTTTCCATGGAATGTTGAGCTCGAGGATTGGTTTCGATTAGGTGACGAGGTTCTTCCTATGGTACTTATTACCAAATCAGTTATAGTTAAATGTAAACCAAATAAGAGGAAATTGTTGACATATTGAGACCATTAATTATGCAGTCAAAAAATAATAATGTGCAGATGCTTGGGTTGAGAACATGTATTGTAGTCTTAAAACCAGGATTCCCTAGGGTAGGAAGGTTTATGGTGGAGATATTTTCTTGTCACATGTTTTTCTGAACATATTTTTTTACATAAATTTAATTTTATTATTTTATTTTCTTTTAATGTGTAAATTGGTATTTTCCCCTAGAAGAATATATTGGATAATTGTTTGACCACTCTTTTGGTCCTAACAAAGGATTTTTACCCTAGGACTAGCGTTTTTAGGAAATGTAAGTTTTTCAATGATTAGTAGAATAATTAATATTTAATATTTAAATAAATAAATAATAAATTTTTTGTAAGGGATCATTTGAAAATATATTTTTAATGGAGTATTGGATTGATATGTTGTCTTGTATCTTGCATCCAAAATGGGGTGTTCTACATAGGCCGGACGTAAACTCAGTTTGGGTGTGGGGTTGGCCTGGCCCCCCTTTTCTTTTCTTTTCATTTTATTTTGATTCCATTTCATTCATTTCATTATATTTACTTCCTTTATTTATTGGATTCTAATAGATTCCCCCCTATGGGTTCCTCCTTCATGTGAAATTGAAAAAAATTGGAGTGGAAATAGAGATAGAGATAGAGTGGTAGAGTGGTATCGTTATGGGTCATGGGACCCGCCCGATCGACATGCGACAACCATGGACTGCAAAAATGGGATAAGATTCAGCGAATTCCACCCAAAGGTATTCATTTTAATGTTTCTCCATTAATACCAATTGTTTAGTCATTTTCACATTTTAAACCTTCTAATATGTTTGGTTACGACCCCTTATGGATGCATCTACTGCTTTTGTGGTGAAAATTGGGGTTTCAGGGTGATTTGGGGGTTTTCTATTCGAGAAACATTTCTACATGGTGTGTGGTATATAGAGACAAAATATGTTTTTTTTCTATTTTAGGATGTCTAGTTTTATAAGTAAATGTTCTGTACATGTTATTACACACCATGTTATGGGAATCGATCTTGTAGAATAGTACCTAGGCAGGCTAGGCATGTCGGGGTACATGACCACCTAGAGTACATAACCAGACCTCGTGTGGGTCATAACTGTGTAGAAGTATAGGTCCAGACCAAGTACATGGATTGGTTGGTTGAGGGACACAAGAAGATACCCTATATAGGGTACACACTATGTACCCATCTCGAATACAGTGTACTTTGGTTCTTACAATCCAAGTCTTGTTGGGTTACACTCCCATGTGGGGATTTTAAATTAAATGTCGTGTACTCGAGGAGAAATGTCTGGTCCTGCCCTCTAATAATGCTTTTTTGGGTTTTCATATCTTTTATCGTCTGATTTATAATCATACCCTTTATTAGTCCATTATAAGTATCTTTTGGTGTTGATCATGATTGTAAGACCTGTGTGGCCTTTAAGGACTCTTACATGGAGTTTTTTGAGTAGAGAGTTTCTTACTCCGGTAATAATATTCAATTTATCCTATGAGGGATACTTTTATATCTGTTTTGATATGATCTCTCTCTCTCTCTAGACCATTGTTTCATATCTCTCCCATTGAGGACATCTCCCTGGTGAGATTTTCCATTCCTGAAAAATAAGTCATGAGGCCAGTTGCTTTCAAGGATCCCTTGTATGATACCTCTATTTATGTTTCAAGTTAGAGTACCCCATGTATGATGCATCTATATTATAGTATTAACATTGGTCACCTATTGGATTCATTTTCATATTTTTGACCTAGGAAATCCCTTGTAGGATCCATTAAACCCGGTACCGTTACAATGATTTGTTATAGGATAACTCAATTGACATTCCATTCAAGGATCCCATATAGGATCCTTCTATTTACCTTTTGAGCAAAGGATCTCCAATATGATGCCTTGACTTTTTTATGTCCTTGAGAATCCCAGGTTGGATACCTCTATGTGTTTTACTTGAGGGAACTAGCCCATGCCTTGATGTTTTACTGACTCTGAGTATGTATGTCTTGTATGGGTGGAGGTCATATTGGGTGTCACCTTAGAAAACATGGTGAACATGTAAGCCCATGGGTATGTGGTAGTTGTTTTGGGTTTGGAAATTTGGGAACATTCACTCATCAATTCATTCTTTCACATGTTTTCTACTACTTCTTCGATGATAGAGAGTCGTTCTTCATGGTTGGGGGATATTGAACAGGGCATAATGTGACTGTTGTTTTATTTTGGATGCCTATACATTCTTCCAGGTATCAATTTTATTCATTGGGATTCCCAAACAGGCTTTCATGTGATCTTTCCTCACATCCATGTTATTTATTAAGTTTACTTGTATACCAATATGTTTAACATGCGACATGACTATTGAGACCCTATAAATTATTATTAAGTTATTGGGGTGTCCAGAGGTGAGTTTCAGAATCTGGTTGTTAAGCCTATTAATGTGATACATGGTTATGGAATCCCTAGTAATAAAACTTGTGGATGATTCATCTCTACCAAGTAACGAGGATGATTCTACTCTCATCAGTTTCATATATGTTGAGGATGATTACATTCTTCCCAACTAGTGGCCCATTATATGGATTATTAAGCTCTCCTTGATTTTTAGTATGACTGCATTGTCGATCATACCATCTCCCATCATTAGATACCTTGAATTATTAGGCTCTTCGAAATGATAGGTATGATTATTCTCTCCCTTATTATAGACTCCTTCGGTGGCCATCACATCTTACTAGTGAGTTCTCCTTACATAGCACCTAAGGGTTAGACCCTTCAAGATTTTTGATCTCAAAATGTTCTGACTGCCTATGTACTGGGACCCAGGGATCGTACATTAGACATGGTTTACATGTTATTATAAAAATTTATTCTAGATCATATCTAATTACAGGATGTCTGAATTTAATTCCTTAGAATATTTTTTTACAGTGACCAACGCTAGTACCAAATAACCTAGGCGAAAGATAGGTATCCCCCTATGGTGACATAGTTTTCTCATGTATAATTATAGTGTTTGAAAAATATGGTATACGTGGATTGGGATTATGGAAAAAAATATAGATTAAATGAAACAAGACTTGAGTGGAATGTCTTCTAGCTAAATTCCTTTTCACACGATATCCAAGAAATCAGTATTACAAACCCAATGATCGACTATTTTTAATTTTTATATTATTTCATTTACCTTACTCATTAGTGATCATATTAATGTATATATGTATTGGTATGGAAATATACATGTATATACATATATGATATGGACATCCATGGTTGAACTTGCCTAGTTGGGAGGGGTTATGGAGCAGGGTTTGACTATTATTTCACGTTATTGGTTTTTTTTATCTTTTTAGTTGTTTCTTGGTTGGGATAATCATTTGTCATTTTTATACACTTAATGAAAAATATTTTATTTGTGCGAATCTAATGGGATTATTTCACACCCCTTTGCATGCACATCAGTGTACGTGTAGACCTTATGTTTTCTTCTTAGTTTGATCATAGATGCATTGTGTCTTGGGATGATTCCCAAAGTGGCATGTTTATTCCAAGATGGTCATGTGGGTTTTTCTCATTCATCTAGTGGAGATCATCATATTCTGTAGACCGGGTATGTGATCTACCTTGATGTTTTTTTAGATCCTTGTACTTTTATTAAAATTTATTTTATACTATTTTTTATATCTGATCATCCTAGTGGGTGACTAGTTTTGTATGTATGGAATAGCTATTCGGGATTTTAGAGAATATTTATTTTTTATTTCAGTATGTTTTCTTTCTGGTTATTTATTACTTCTACACTCTAATTACTCTCTGATGTGTGTGATACATAGATATTTCATTTGTTTTCTCTCCCTGATATAAGGGAATTTTATCCCTACTATCACACCATATGCCCTCATTTCTAGTTGGTAGCCTCTAGAATATGGGGTGGGTCACTTGATTCCTCGTAACAAACAAGTTTTGAGAACCATTTTAGTGGAATCCGGGCCAGGGTGAAAAAAAACCCTTATGGTTTGAGTGAATTTTTGATCAAATCCACTATCATGTTTTCTATCTTTTGAATATATGTAAGTGTTAATAAAAAGTAAATGTTATGGATTTTAAAACCCCATAAATATGAAAAAATTAATTCATTATGAAATTATACCAAAAATTTGAATTTACCATCGAGAACAATAATAAATTTATCCATGTTAATTAAATTTGAGACCAATAACCCCTAACTACATATGATACATTTAAATAAACACCCCTTGAAAGAGATGAATATTTATGTTGAAGTTAAAACCCCCTGAAAATATATATTTTATGATACTATAAATCAATTTTGAATAACATTATCCATTTAAATGAAATTACATGAATAAAATAATATGCATCTCAAAGAGGGAAATTTTGAGATGAAACCCCTATGGATGAATGAACGTTAAATAAAAACATCGTGATAGATATAATAATATAGTTCAAAGTAAAAAATGACACGAATAAAAATAATTAATAATATATATATATAAGATTTATTTTAAAACCATTGAAATGAAAGGAAATTATTATCTAAAATGAGTCTGTTTTTCCTACACACTTACCATCATGAATAATAAAATTATGACAATTAGATACATTATTTTATATTAAATTTAATATTAACCATTTTTTGTTAGATGTAATTAATTTATTATATTTATTTTTCTTATGTTTTCTTGAAAATTGAATATGTAGTGAATTATTTTGGTGTATTTAGCGAGTGAATATGATACTTTATTAATGAGTAAAATGACTAATACAACAATTCTAGGAAAAATACAAAACATTATATAACAATATTATTTTATATTTTCCCATATTAATCCATGATACTTTTTATAACGTCATTAATATCGGTGGTTAAACCAATGAAAACATGAACGCACATTAATTTGATGGGTGTGTATTATTAAGAATATTTTTCATTTGAAGAATTATAATTATTATATAAGAATAACAATATTATATTGTTATATTTATAATTTAGTTTCATATTTTATGATATCTGGATAAATAATCAAAAGATTGAGGGAAAATGAAAAACGGTTCACTGTGGAGACGATTGTCCATACGCACATAAGATTGATGTTCTTTTGTTATTATATGAGGATGAATATGAATAAATAATTTTTCTAAAATTAACACAACCTCATATAAATATAATAGTTATAAAAAATATATATTTTATTTTTGTGATATGATATTTAGAAAATTAAGATTAAGAAGATAGACTTAAGAATAGAAAATACTTATGTTGGGGATATTATCTTTCATTAGAATTCTATTTTTAACAGAAGGTCATATCCTATATTTCTGTGACTATGAGATTTAATAGGATTGAATTATTTATAGTTGGAGTAAAATATAATGGTTTCATGGTTTAGATATAATGCTCTGTGAAACTATTAATGGGCGTAAGTGGAATGATTTTGTTACATAAGATGCATTATGTTTTTCAAAAAATTCATCATTTTTCAATACTTTCATGACAATATTCATCTTTCATTGGAAAAAAGGAAACTTATGGAGATTGGGATAATAAACGTTCTAAATTTATATAAGTCATTAATTTTTAAACAATATATGATTAATTTATGGTTTTTGTTAATTTTATCTTTTTACCAAAAGTGACGTTCACTAAGGTAACTAGTTTTTATATAAGTTATATAATATATTATAAAATATTAAATGTAACCCCTCAAACATATTTTTAATTTTATGAAAAATAATTAATCACAATTTAATACAATTATAATTCTAAATGAGATACAATTATCCTTTAATTTAAAAAAAACTTATATATATATATATATATATATAACTTTTTTGTAGAAGAAGGTTGTTTTCACCATATATTATTCTAAATCTTTTTATTATTTATTAAACATTAAATATATATATATATATATATATATATATATTTAATTCACATGCGCTCAATTATTTAATATATATTAATATAATTTTTTAGATATATTTTTTGAATAATTATTAAGACATTTAAAAAGTAAATTTTAACTATTAATGGGGAAATTAACATTAACCTTTATAATATAATTTTTATCTTTAAAAAAATTAGTTATACTATCAAGTTTTTATAAATTATTATAAACCCTTTATTAAATTAAATTTATACATGTTGGAAAATTAAATTTAATTGTAGCAAAATCAACATATCAAAACTAGTTTTTAGATAATGTGTTTTTATGCATAAATCCCATGTATATTAAATAATCATGATGTTTAGTAAGAATAAATATATTATGAATATTATTATTTTTAAAAAATAGTAACATTAAATTGTAATAAATTCAAAACCTACGTTCTCCATCTATAAATTTAATTTGGTAAACTGATAAATAATAGTTTTCATAAAATATTACTTTATTTTATGGATAGATATTCATGGTAAATATAAATTTAACATATTATTAAATTATTAATTTCAACACATTATATATATATATAATATCAAAAGGGTTTATAAAATTTTATTTCATAAAATGTGTGGATATTTTAAAATCATAATTTTGCTCTGTTCACATAAAAAATGATTATTTTATAAAAATACCAATAATATATTATAAGTTAAATATGATATAATGATGTAAAAAGGAATTTTATTTCTCAAATTGCAAATAAAAATTTTATTAAAATTATCATGTCATTGAAAATGATAGGTTAAATAAAATATTCCTTTTTTAAAAAAAACACTTTTAAAATTAAGTAATATTAATCATTTACCTTCTTAAGGTCATAATGTTTTTAATTTATTTGTATCATATAGGTGTTAAGATATTTTTATTGAAATTCATAATCCAATATGTTTTGTAAACTATACATCGATTATTGTGTGTTTAAAAAAAATAGAACATAAAATATATTGTAAATGAAACAAAATTTGGGGTTATCATAGTATAATAGTTAAATAAATTCCATGAATAAAATTTTTATTATTGATAATAGATTAATGTAGTTGAGGTTATTATTATCATATTTATTATTCTAATTATACCTTGTAATGTCAAATCTTCGTTACTATCTTAAGCTAGACCGACATACGTATTTTTTCATAAATAATATTGATTATTTATCCCCTAGTCATATATTATTAAGATATACCCTTCCAAAATATACATATGTATCCATGTAATAAATCCATTATTAAATCATCAAATTTTCTAAAAATTAATTCTATATTAAATCGAAAAATTATATTATCCCCAAATTTTTGAAATCATACTCTAGAAAATACATATTCTAATTTTGACAATTTGATAACATTTACCAATAATAATTTGAATTATCATCATTCCCATGAATATTGATACAAATGAAATAATATTTGAACACCAAACTAATAATTTATTATCTTTACATAAAATATTTTCTGAACCTAATACATATAGATACCTTAAATATATGTTCATAAATTATTATCTCAAAATATATATGCTTGTCCTCAAATCCTTTCTCACAGTTATTGATACCACTTAATATATTATTTCATTTCATTAATTAAAAAAAATTGATAAACAATCCTAATATGATTCATATAATACTAATAAAATTTAGAACCTAGCATAATAAGTTCAATAAATATATTTAAGTAATTATAAATTATTAGAGTATCATTATTAAATTTCTTTTAATATATCAACCTCACTACAATAGGTAAGAC
The DNA here is from genome assembly GCA_963277665.1 of Viscum album. Lineage (NCBI taxonomy): Eukaryota > Viridiplantae > Streptophyta > Magnoliopsida > Santalales > Viscaceae > Viscum > Viscum album. The sequence continues at coordinate 1,081,717,154 of OY728136.1, read as the reverse complement.
TAAGAAACAAAAATTTTCAACCATATGAACAATGTACAATGATTATAAACTATTTAATTATAATACCCAATTAATAAATGAGATATAGTGGTCTCTAGGAACATACCATTATTTACATCATTATAATGATCCTTCTTGAACAAAATATTAATACCAAAAATTATTATCCAAAAAATCATAGTGGATGATCATATGAATATGATAATTTAATCCAAATATATCTAAATTCTTAAACCGTCATTTATTCTAAGATAATTCTAGTTCAATCTCATTTAATTTAACTTAAGTTCCCCCATATATAATACCATATTATAATATATTAATTAAGAAATAATTAATTTATAATTTCTTAAGGATTATGTGATGGACATATAATATCCATTAGGAGTGTCAATCCAGGAAGCAATTTGTCCTTATTATCATTAACATAGACAGTATTGAGTTAATACCTAACCATACACCATGGGGGATATTATGCTATGTTAAAGCTATTTTAGTGCCTCCAGAAAATTATTTATATCCATAAAGGAATTTATTTTATGAAAAATTCACATAATATCTACATTACCAAAATTTTTGGAAGTTATGATATACATAAAAGTGTCCCTTAGACATATTCCTATGGTTTTCACTATGGTTCCGACATAAAATTATCTAGAATATTACCTCAAATGGCCTAAAGGTTTATCTATACCTTTTAAATCATAATCATCCTTAACATTTCTTCTTTTATTGATTATAAACTCCCATATTATCCTTATCTGATATAATACTAATCTATAAATTAATCTAAACAAAACTCGGATTCAAACAATAACATCCCAGACATTATTGTCTAGTAATTACATGAATTAAATCAAATATTTCTTTACAATACAGTCTCATGTCATTTTAGGTTTATAGTTTTAAAAAATTAGGAGAAAAAATAACTCAAAATGTAGTGATTTTTTATCAAAAAAAAATTCCCATTAAATAAAAATAGGATTAATATATTAAAATTTTCGTTATCTCCAAAAAAATCCTCTCATAAGTTACCCTTCTAAAAAAATATCATGAATAATTTGTCATCATAACCTTTGAAAAACAAACATAAGGAAATGGTGAGCTCAGATACTCATTAACTGTAACCATAATGTCATAACAATCATTGATCATAAGATATAATAATATGGGATTATGAGTCTTATCATGATACATATTAATATAATACCCCAATAAAAATATAGCATAAAACATGTGTCCATATACATAAAATATATACATGTAACATAAAATGGTCAAACCATTAACCTTGAATATGAATACAAATGTTTTTGCATAAATCATTATCCATGACATATAAGGAAGAATGTGGCATAATCATAGAATTAAAATTTCCTATCTTTGTGAACCAAAATACCCAATATCCAATTTAAATATAAAAATGTAATTAAATATACACACTATCACACTCTACATTTTTTATCCAAGCTATATGTTAATGTTTAAAAAAAATATATAGAGAAAATGGCCATCACACTCAGCCTTTCTGAACCTAGCTACTCATAAACCAATTTATAAAAAAATTTCAACATCATGGGATATAAGACATTACCCAATTAATTGGAGTGATATATTTTTCCCAGCCATATTATAATCCATAAAATTATGGGCTACATGAAAAAAATATCATCACATCATAACGCAACACCTTGAAGAAATTTTTTTTCCTAGACTATTGAAAGAAAATCATAAAAATTAAATGTTCATAATTTCATCATTATTCATAACAAATAAAACTTGTAGAAAATAAAAAGTTACTCCAGGTATTTATTAACTCCCTATGTAAATACTATTAAATAAGGATGGTAGATCATATGGTTTATACAATATAGCAATACATTTTATATAAGTAAGACATTATTTTTTACCCAATCAATAAATTCATGGTTTCTTTGTGAACAAACATTACTAAATTGAGTAATTAATTTTTTATTCCTAGGGTAAAGTATTAGATGTAAATATATGGGTGTAACCATAAATTGTTTCGGCAAGAATAAAAAAGGCAATCGATAATTTCTCTAAAAAAGAAGGACATTACATAAGTCATCGAGAGAAATAATGTGGATGGATATATTTTAAAAATAACTTCTTTTAAAAATAGTATATGAAAAAGGAAAATGAAATATATAAAAAACATGTTTTCCATGTTTTACAAAAAATAATTAGAAAAAATATATATTCATATCCATTTGAAATCATTTTAAAATAAATATTTTATCAAAAATTGAAAAATAATTTTATTTTTAATCTATGAAATCCTATGGAGAGAGAATAATTTATAATGATAAAGGCATTGAAATTAAATGTTTTCAAATAAATGTTCAAAATAGAATATTATCATATTTTTACAATAAAATCCATATAGTAAATGAAAAATAAAATACTTATAAAATTTTAAAAATGGTCACGTAGAGAAAATGACCGTAATAATTGGTTAGATCTCAAATTTGGATAATTTTATAGGCATCAATTGAAAATGAATATAGGAAAAGGTAGGTTTACTTTTAAATTAATAGTGAATTTAATAATAAATTAAATTTAAATAAATTATTATCTTTTTAAAAAAAATTATTTGAACATCAGATTTCAAATGAAACCATTACTATTGGAGAAACATTTTGATCAAAACCTCTTCTTAGTGGGGTATATATTAAATAAATGGATATTTTAAAATATTGCATGGTATGGATCATCAAAACAAATGAATATGTTACAATTAATTAATTATCATATAATCTCAATATTTTAAAGTTATCATGGTGCACATTAAGAAATATATCTCTAGAAAATAAATTCGACATAAAAAAACCCTTACATCTTAAAATAAATTCTTATAAAAGTCTCATGATAAATAAAAAATATATATATAATGTTGAAAATATAATAAAAATGAGTCTTCATGATATTAGATATCCATTTATAAGTATACAAATCACAAAAAATAAATATGTTTTATAAAATAATTTAAATTTCAAAGAAACAAATTTTATGATGAAACTCTTATGATTTAAGAATAATTATAATAAAAACTCATTTGTTGAAATAGAGATTTAAATTGATGTTAAAATAGATTTGAAAAATATTATTCATTATATTATATATAAAATAGGTACTATTCAATATAATTATGTGATATTTGGGGTATAAACTAAAATGTACCCCAAATAAAGAAATTTTGAGATGAAACCCTTACATTGTTCCATAATCTTATAGTACACATATTTAATTTATTGAATAATGAAATTAATATTATCAAATACCTTATTAGGAAATATATTATTTATATTAAATATTATTTATGAAATTTATTATCAAAATATTCAAATTTATTATATGGTTCTGGTTTTGAATTTAAAATTTTATGTTATGCGGAATTATTTTGGGGATATTAGTGAATGGAGATGATACTTTAATAAAGGGTTATATAACTACTATAAAAATTCCATAATAAGAAAAAGAAAATTTATCTTATTAAATTTTAATAATAATATTAATTTTTTTCTCATAGTCATCAATGATAATGTTTTAATGAATTCTCATATATGTGGTTAAACCGATGAAAATGAGAAGATATATTAAATTGGTGGGTGAGTATGGTCACAGAAGTGTTTATTTTGATATAATTTCAATATATTATAAGAATAATGATTTTATATTTATGTCTTTATGTTGGTGAACATGAAATGAAGATTTTTTAGATAAATAATCAGAGGCTATTTGAAAAATGACAATTGGTTCTTCATAAAGGTGGAGTTTTCATAAACACATGATTGACATTCCTTTACGTTTCTATGTTGATGGAAATGAATAATTAAGGGTTAAAAAATTAAAATAAAATAATATTATTATAATAATGATAAATAATTTTTCATATTGTTTTGGTGAGAAGATATTATGGAGAGTAATATAGAGAAAAACACATTAGAAGGAGTTAATATTTATGTTGGAGACTTGATCCTTCCTTAGAATACTTTATTGAAATGAATGTTTTATGATTATTTAGTGTGACCAACGTCTTATGAAATTTTTAGTGTATTTAAGTGGTAGAAAATTATAATATTTTTTCTTTGAGTAATTCTATGGTGAAGTAAAACTTTCAATAGATGGAGGTGGTGTATTTATATAATAGTAGAAAAGAATTCTATAGGAAACACTCATCATTTTTCAATAATTCCATTACACTATTCAAGGATAAATGTATAAAATGATTGTTTATGGGAAAATATATGATTGAAAATCCTCTCAAATATTCATTTAGATAAAATTTTACTATAATTTAAGGATTTTATGTTAACTATTATCCTTTTACCAAAATTAACTTTTACTGATGTAACTAGTTTTTAACCAATTGTTTTTCTATATTATTAAAATATAAAAGGTAACACTCATTTTCTACTCATTATAGGATGAATGTAAATTTATTTTTTAACATAAACTAATAAAATTTCTAAATTATAGAAAATTAACATTTAAATTAGAACATATAATATATTAAAAACTATTCTTATAGAAAAATGACGTTTTCCCCATTGAGTGTTATTAATATTATTTTGTATTGATTATCAATTAAATTTCTGTTAATATATTTATATTTTATATTTTTAAACATCATATTAGTGTCATGTTTTTAAGTTTATTTATATGATTTTATTGATAAAAATAACACAACCTTACTTAATCAATTGATATGTAATATTTTAATTGTTATCATGATAATTAACAATAACATTGATAGTATATTTTTTATGATTAAAAATGTAAGGGTACTTATTAAATAATTAAAAATTGATTATATCCATTATTATAACCATTTTTACCATAATAAATGTATACATATTTCCAAATTAATTCTAATATTAGTAGATTTAAATTATTAAAACCATATTTAGGAAAAGAGAGTTTTTAAGAATAATTTTTTCCTGTAGAATGAAATAAAAAATTATAATGGGTATATTAAATTAATAATAATATTGTTTTTAATATACGTGTTATAAGACATTAAAAGTATTCAAAAACCTAATTTCTCCATGCATTATTTTAAATTAAGAAAAAAATAAAAAATTATTATCATCAAATATTACATTATCTTCTAAACTGATATTCATGAGTTTTATAAATTGGACATAGTATTTTAAAATTATTTTTTTCACTTTATAAATTTATAATATTATATATAAATTATTTCAAAAACTTCAATACTATATAAAATTGATTGTGTTAGAAAAATATCCAGTCTTCGCTATTCCCCAAAATACTATTATTTTAGAAAAATATTTTAAATTTAGGGAGTTATAGTTTTTATATATTGATTTCAAAAATGAACCTTATTTTCTATAATTAAAAATCTAAAAATATTAATTTTTTAGAATTAAATTAAATTTAAAATTAAAATTTCTTTTCTTGAAAATAAAATTTTTCACAATTAAATCATATTAATCTTTTACAAATTGAATGAAAATAATAATTGATTACTATCATAGAGGATTTAAAAATATTTTATTAATTTTAATAATAAAAAATTTTGTGGGTCATTATCATTGGGTGTTATATATAACCCATGTTCTTTAACATAGAGTATATCATATGTGATTAAAAATCTCAAGTCATTTCAGATTAGGAACTTCAAAATATGGGTAATGAAAAAATGGAAGGGATGATTTGTAAATTAAAAAAAAATATGGTGTCATCCAGTTTAAAACTACAATTCTTCTAACATCATCACTAGAGATAAATAAATTATTTTCAGATAATGCATATAAATCATCAATATACATACACCTTTGATGTACCTAGACATAAAGATATATTTATGATATCTTATGGTGGAAAACCATTAATAAAGATATTAATTAGTACACTTCAATGTTATTTATATTTAATGAATTTGAAGAAGAACAGACAAATTCTATAGAGATTATGAAACCATTACCCATAAAAATATTAGATTGTTATAACATCCCCATGGACTATAGAATGTTTCATCTGAAGACATAAAATTGAAACTACACCATTTTTATTATTTTTGTTCAACTCACTAATACTAAAATATTCATTTTAATTTTAAAACTTTTTACTAATTTTCAAATATCCATGTTATGCAAGACTAAAATAGTGATTCTATATGGGGAATTTCAATAAATCATACCTGATCCATATAAAATCTTTAACACTATGTTCTATAATATTCTTCATCATGACATGGAAATATAGTTGATCATAAATATAGTAGCTTCACACCTCGAAATCCACATAGTAGTGCCCTGAGAAAGTTGTCCACATAACCTCAATTGGGCCTTCTCTTACACTAGAGGTTTTCGACAAGATGTAACAGCCTGAGATATTTATATGGGGATAATCTTCCCTCATTATTTATAGTAAAAAAAATGTAATATATAAATATAACCTATTGAATTAACATTAAACAAGTTACAAATTAATAATAATAAATCATCCAAATGAAATAAATAGGTGAAGTTGAATCATAAATAAATACAAAATGATGGTGATGAAGATCCTTTACCTATAAAAAATATTAAAATATTTTGAGCTAATACTATTATCATCATGATAATATGATCCATCTCAACTAATGGTATTATATTATATGTATCAGAATCAATCACTATAATTTGGCTGCCTCCCTGTATCTATACCTACATCCATGTAGTATTCCTGGGTACCAAATGTGGCTATTCAAGGGTGTGAAAAATACTCAGTATTCCTCAACCAATAGTGTCGAGATCATTCCATTCTATTTATATCAAATTATCATTGTACATGTAATAATAAATTATAGGTATTAAATGAATAAATACATACATACATACAAACATCAGACCGAGTTCCTAATGGAATACACGATCGACTCTTCCGGCTTCCACTAAATATAAATGTTTTTAAACTAAAGTGAATAAGTAAACTTCTGATATAATTTATACACAAGTCATCATAAATAATGTATCAAAATATAGACCTTCCATAAGTATGTGATTTGGCTTGGTGGTTACATACAATAAAATTTAGTTACACATTCTTATTCTGTAACCAATGAGACATCATTGGAATTTAATAAGAGGCACTTAGAGCCCATCCATGATGATCCAGAAGGAATCCTAATTATTACTATTGATGAATGGTAAAGGCCAATATTTTATATATCCATACAAAGAAGTCCATACATATAATCCCTTGTTTCACATCCGAGTTAGCGTGTAAAGAACCCTTCGATCCATCCCTAGTATCCCATGTAAGGGACTGAATATCACCTGTGACTGGGTATAACCATCAATCCATGAGGCCATCCATGGTGTCTCCCAAGGGAACCAGTATTTCCCACATAGAAGTAAGTTAAATTCACAGTGATCCTTTCCAATGCATAACAAGTATCTACCCCAATGTGTAAACAGTTCACATGAAAAAACTAAATATAAATCTTTGATGATCTCATTAAAGTAATCCCATGAGGAAAATGTATCACACGTGACTTTATGTTAGGTATGTTTTAGCTAACAAAATTCAAATAATTTAATTATTAATCATACTAAACAATTTAATCAAGTAGTCCAGGGCATTTCCTAATGACATTTAACTATTTCCGAAGGTGCATGGGCCTAAATAACAGTCTAACATTCCTCTAAATTTAGTTCATTCTTTTAGGGAATTTATTACATGGGTAACAAACATCAGGATGTGTTTACATTTTTTGATGTTGTGGGAAAATATTCTATCAGAGAAGGGAATAACCATATGGGTGGTGCATATTAAGGGTAATAATCTTGGATGGGATTATCTAAGAGATATAATCTCATTATTAATGTGAAACAATTTAAATTAGTTTAATAAATATTGTAGGGTTATCATTGAAAAGGTCCATCACGTAGCACAATGAAACAAAATATAAAATCAACTATACTTTCGTGATAAAATCTATATCACCTACCTTAGGTTCATATAACTCTCCCCATACAATTTCAATCCTTGAATTGAGATTGAGCATGGAATGTAGAAAAATTCATTAAATTCATTGAAAATAAGGAAAATGAAGTCACACAAAAAGTAGAACATCCTAGGAGAAGATAAACGTTTATTATATGAATGATAATTGAAAAGATTATTGATCTAGACCAAACACACTCGATAGTGAATGAATCATATTTCGTATGAAGGAGATACTAGAATACCAGAGGGGGATATGGAGGAGCTTCAGACATGTGCTTTTGGAAAAAATAGAGGATGACATGTTGACGTATTAAACAATAATAGAGTCAAAATAAATCTACAATACCTCTTTAAATTAGGAAATAATTGTTTGGAATTTCTATTTTCCACAATGTGTTCCAACCATGATAAAAAATACTACCCAATGAACCCCCTCAAATGAGTTGTCCCAAAAGATTGTCTAATTATGAAAAATATGTGAGAAATGGATCTTTAAAATTTTTTCATTCTTGTCACATAGTTAAGCACCCCAGACGGTATGGCTGCATACAAACTATGCAGTATCCCTTTTGTAGTGGGTGACTCGCACAGTTGAGTCGAACGGTTTTCCCTAACTATGCGCCATTCTGTACCTCACAAATATTTAGAGTTTTTGGATCTGAATAATCTCTAGACTCTCCTAAACTACTAATTAGCCTTTATAGTTTAATATTGGAATGAAAAGAGGTCTAAAACTATTAAAAAGAAGCATAAACCACTCCAATGAGAAATGATGTTGAAACCTACCCACTATAAAACAAATCATCCTCAATTTTCCATTTTGAGTGTGGTAGGACATCATCTATGAAAATTTTATACCACTAATAATATATATAGGATTCTTTCTCCCTAGTATTTTCATGAACATGGTTATGCATTAATAGATTCCAAAATAGTGTAACTCTATTATCTCAGAGATACTTCATGGTTTGTCCAAATTTATGTATCTGATGCCCCATAAGAGGTGAATATGAATCTAGCTCTGTGTTATTAGGATCAAATTAATGAGTCTGGTATATATGATACCATTGAAGCTATGATCTGTGGATGATTTTGTATATAGAATGGTACCTCTTAGGTAACTGAAATAGATAGTCTATCAGACATACTTTCATCACATTCTTGAATGGCCTGAAGAAACGTGGTGATAGCTTACCATATCTTTAAATTCCTCTATGACCAAATCTAGTAAATCATAACAAAAATACTCGATGTACCACCATGAAATATTGAGTTTGATGATGAAGAAAAATATAATAATTCTTCCTAGACTAAGATGTAGAAATGCATTTCTAAATCAGTTGTACTATCTTTCCATTCCTCTAAATGAGATGATGACTTAGTAGTTTCACCTCACCTTCCCCTAACCATCATATAGGTGAACTACATGACCTACCATAAAGGCACTCAAAATGTGAAATATAAATAATTTCTTGATTGATTTTTTTGTAGTAAAACCCTACTAGAGGTATATGTTTTTTCAATTAACACCCAAAATCAAGGATTCATTCTTAAGGGATGTCTTATAACAATAATATTATATTCATAGAGTTTCCATTGGTCTAAGGGTTATATTATTTACTCAAGGGAACAAGTTACTCCATTTCCATCCACAACCCTTTCAAAACCAACGATTTAAATTTTATATTTCAATACAATAAAATAGATTGGGGAACACCATGAAATCTCACAATCACAGATTTGTATAGACTCCCATGATAAATAGTTTATAAGGTCTGTTTGATTGGTAGAAAATGTAAAACCTTATTTAATGTTTTGATGAATACCATACCATATATCTTCAGCTACGTGATCTCAGTAATCCTGTTACAAAATGCATGGTGACATTATTTTATTTCCACTCACCAATATATATAAAGGATGAAGAATTCTATTAGGTAATTGGTGCTCTACCTTGAACTACTAAAAATTGGAACACCTTGTAAAGAAACATATAATATGCCACTTCACATTTAGACACCATTACTTGTGACATATGTCTTGGTACATTAGATTAATCTCGTAGTGAACTACCCAAATTGAGGCTTGAGATTCCTACATCACCTTTTCTGATAAATCTTCAGGCACCCACATATGCATGTGGAAGAATAGGATCCCATTCTTATCATCAAACCAACTAAGTGGTGGGTTATAACAATCGATTCCCTCCTTCATAATTATTACCAAAGGATCTAATAATTGTCTCATCTAAAACAATTATAGAAGAGAATATGTCACTTCTAGAGTTGATAAAATAGGATACACATGCCATTCATAAACCTCTAGGTCCATCTCATAAAAAATTCATCTATTTCCAATCAATGATGTCCTCCTAAATGGCCTATGACTAGGTCTATCAATTCAGATATTCAACCCCAAAATTACCATTTACAGGTGTATAAGAATGCTCAAAATCTAAACACTATTGTCATTTAAAACCTACATGATGTCTTAGATTCAAGTATTTCTATTTAGATATGTGTCTGCGAATTATTGTATCCATTTAAATGATAAACCATTCACCAAAAAGATAATTCCTACATCATTGTAAGGATTAGACCATTGCAAGTATATTTATATTATGAGTTGGACAATTCTCCTCATGATGTATCAGCTGGTGAGACACATATTCTATATACCATGCATCACACCTCAAAACATCTCCTTTCCCAATTCTGTATACATCATGGTAATATGTATAGATTCTATCAATATTTGGAAGAATCATGATTGATATTTAATTAATTCTTCCACTAGACTCTTGAATAAGTTTTCTACAGTTTTTGAACTAGAGGAACTTCACAACATTCATAGTTAGGCCAACAAGAGGAACTGAAAGCTGCGATAAATACAAGGAGAATTTCCTATAACAACCAGTTAGCACTACGAAACAACATTTTTCAAATACATTCTTTGGAAACATATAGGAATCTATAGTTCTCACCATATATTAGTAAAAATATATGCCTGACTCTGAAATGATTTGACCTATGAAGTGAACCTTATTATCCAAAATTGTATTTGTTGAGATTCAAATATAGATGGTAATATCTTAGATTATTTAGCATGATCTCAAGATGGATTTAATGGTTGTGTTTGGTATGAGAACAAACTAATAACTATTCCATGAGGACTAACCTAAATGAATCCATTTATGGGTGGAAAAATCAATTCATCATATCCATAAATACTACTAGCACGTTTTTAAGGCCAAACAGAATAATAAGATACTAATAAAATTCATATCATCTCTAAAACATTGTACAAGTTATTTCTTACGGTCTCATAGAGCCCTGATGATAGCCCACCTTCAAATCATTATTATATAAAACATTGACTCCCTATATATGATTGAAGTAGTCCTTTGTATAAGGAAATGGATATCTGTTCATTAATATAATCTAGTTCAATTACAAGTAATCCATGCACAACCTAAGGGTACAAAAAAACTTCTTGGTAAAAAGGATACGTAAAACCCAAGGTGATGCAATGTGTCAAATAAACCCATTTTCCTATAATTATTCCAATTACTTTAGGATTTTTTAATTCTCTTTAGATCCCATCCTATGGGGATGAATGGACACTGGTGTCAAACTTAGAGCTATATCAATGGTGAACTCCACATATATATCTAAAGGGAATCCAATGAAATTGTTATGGAAGATGGCCCTAAAATTATCCACCATAAGAGGGAATTATACATGCATTATTCTCTAATCAATCATAAATAGACTACTGATCTATGTTTTCACCTTACATAGACCGTTAGGCTTTGGTCCAACATGACATGGCTAGATATCCCATTCACCATTCTGAATATACCAACCACCAACATTACAAATTTTATTTCATAAAAAATCCCACTAAAAATTAACCATAAACACGATCCCCCCTATGGTGGATGAAAATAATGAAACCCAAGTGCATCTCCCCTAATCAGATTGACTCCCTCGGGTCTAATGGATAGCACATTATCTACCCAAACCATAGTGTCCCGAGGAACCGCAATCGAAGAAAAGTAGTCCGCAACTTTCTTCCCTTCCCGCCAGGTATGAGTTACCCTTACGTTGTTCCCCATAATCACTTTGCACTGCCTAATAGTGTAAGATATCCTCCACGTCATCGTGCCCTATTCATGCAACGCATCATGTATAATTTTTGAGTCTGTTTCTATCTGCTCCACCACCAGGCCTTTGTCCAAGAACAACGACATCCCTGAAAGTACTACCATGGCCTCTGCCTGCACCGAGCTCCCCCTCCCGTACTGTGAAGTAAAAGCCAGCAACACACTACCACTGACATCATGAAGCACCCCACCACCACGCATGTTCTCTCCAGCGCACGCGCCATCGACATTCAACTTCAAACCTCCCACTGGAGGGATCCATCGAACCCAAGACCCCCACCCCTTGGATTTCCTCTGTCCAACCCTCATCCCCGGGGATATCAACACCCGTAAAGAGGGGAAATTCTCCCCAAAGCCTGTAGTTTTCACTAGTTCAATCAGCAGACACCTTACTCTGGCCACCACCGCCTCCCTGTGGATGTGAGTCCCTCGTACCTAGCGTGATTCCTCGCCTCCCACAGTACCCAGCATCCCGCATTGAAAAAAACTTCCTGAGCCTCTTTCTCCTCCAAGTTGCCACCACACCCCTGAAACTACAAGCCCGAAAACCGATCCCTGGAGTCAACATTAACAGAATACACTAGGTGTGTTCCCAAAAATCTCCAAACCACTCTAGCCCATTCTCCTTCAAGAATGATGTGGTACATGCTCTCCTCCCTCCTCTGTTTGCAACAATGAAATCTGGATGCTAGGCTAATACCCAATCTTTTTATATTCTCATCTGAGGGGATGTCCTTTTGCGTGATCTGACACATTAAAAAGTTCAGTTTAGAGGGAACCCATCTCCTCCACTCCACCCTGTTTCATGACTCTTGTGGCTTCTGATCGTTGGAAATCCTATGAAAATCTTTCAGGTTTAACTTACCCTACACCGAGTGCATGAAAATGCATTTATCCCTTTCCCGGTTAATCAGCACCGAATCAAAGATCCTCCGAGAATCCACATCCAGAACCTCTCTGAAGAACAGAGGGTAATGTTCGGCCTCCCTAAAGGAGATCAATGGGGCCAAACACCCCGGAAAAGAATGCACCCTCCATGACCAGTAGTAATATCAGAAGCAGATCCTCCCCTACCCAATGATCCACGGAGCCTGGTGCTGCAACTCCGGGATGATATTACGCACCTCGGCCCACATGGAAAAACCTCTTGCCGAAAGGTCGGTGATTCCATCCTCATACCTGACCCACATACACATGCCCCACGACATATCTCCCTCAGTAATATACCATGAAAGCTTCACACATACTCCATGCACCGTATCCGCCATGCTCCTGACGCCGATCCCTCCTTCGTTGATCGTCCTCGCCATTTTCTTCCACGAGACCCACTGTCTCTTCCCCTCCATCGAAGCATCCCAGATGAACCACGCGAGCTCCCTGTCAATGGAGTTAATGAACCACTTCGGAATGTTTTAATCCACAATCGCATGCACCGATATAGCCGAAAGCACACTGTTAACTAAGGAAATCTGAACCCCAAAGGATAGGAAATTATTTTTCCAATACATTATCCAGGCCAGCATCTTATCAACAACCTTGACAAAATCCATGTTCTGCAGCCAACCGGTAGACACAAGAGCCCCCAGGTAATCCATCGGTAAGGGCCCTTTCCTCATGCCCAACGTCCTTCCCACCCCATCCACCCTTTCCTCTCAACACGAGGTCACCATATAGAAACAGATCTTCTCCCGGTTCACCAGCTGGCCACTCCATTTACAGTACTCATTCAGTATGTTATTGATCTCCCTCATAGACCTCACCCCATCATTCAAAAACATGATTGTATCATCTGCATACATGAGGTGAGATACCGAGAGGCCCCCATGTTTCCTACGGAATGGAAATATCTCCCCCTTCCTATTCCCCTATTAATTAGTCTTCTAAGAGAATCTTGCATCAGTATGAACATGCTAGGGGATAAAGGGTCCCCTTTCCGCAGTCCACGAATGGATTTGAAGAATCCGTTCATTATCCCCAAGAAGTACACTGCCATCCATGGTGATTTAACACACCTAAAGAAAATATCAGATGCCCAGGCCGAGAACCCCATCCTCCGTAGAACTCCATTCCTGAAGTCCCATTCCATTCTATCATAAGCTTTACTCATATCAAGATTTACCACCATATTATCTCCTCAAGCCTTCATGTTAAGATCCCTCAACAGCTCCTACTCTAACGCCATAGCTCCTTTTATCGACCTCCCCTTTACAAAACCATGCTGCTCCGCCGATACCCACCTCAGTAGAAAATTGGACAGCCGATTATTGATCACAACCGCAAAAACATTGAATGGAAAATTACACATACTAACCGACCGGTAGTGATTAAGTAAAGTAGGGTCTTTGCACTTGGGTAAAAGGTCCAAGGTTTTTTCCGCCACTACCCGAAGAAGGACACCCCCTCGGAAGAAATCCTTAATGGACAACACCAAATCATTCTTCACTCACTCCTTACACCCTCTGTAGAAACACCTCCGGAAACCATCCGGCCCCGCAGCACTATACGGGTTCAACTGCCACATTGCCGCATGCACCTCCCTTTCGTCGGGGATGGCTTCAAACTGTTCATTCTCCTGCATTGAAACTACCTCTGGAATCTCCTTCCATAACCGAGAATTACCGGTAGGATACCCCTCATATCCATCACCTCTCGGGCCAGCCAGGAGATCCTTGAAATTCTCCAAAGCTAGACCCCCAACCACCTCATTATCATCCGAGAATGATCCGTCCTCCAAATCCAAGTTAGGCTTCACCACCCACCGTCTCTCTCTTATGCATGCATGGAAGTATGACGAGTTCCTATCTCCCTCTCTGAGCCATCTCACCCTCGACTGATCCCTTGACCTGCGTTCCTGAGAAAGTATCCTTACAGCCAAGGTCTCTTTCTCCTCCAAGAGCTCCTCAAACACAGCATCATCCCACCTGCCTTCCAGACTAACCTCCAGCATATCAATGTCTGCTTTGAAGGAATCCAGCTCCCTATACCACGCCGGTATGGAACTCTCCCACCGCATGAGCTCCTGTTTCAACCGCCGCAACTTACCATGTAACGCCACCCACGTATGCCCCCTGGAAGGCTCTCCCCAAACCCGAGTAACCAATCAAAGGAAATCCGGGTCGTCGATCCACAACTTGGAGAAACGAAACCCTTCTTGTGGCCTCTCAACCCTACCAAAGGATAGTTGCAGCAGAGAGTGATCAGAGACCCCCCTAGCCAAATGGAGGACCTTCACCTCCCCCAGCACCGCAAATACCTGAAGGTTCATGAAACACCTGTCTAGTCTGGCCCAACTGCGACTCTCCCCTCTGCGGTCGTTACACCATGTGAAAGGGTCGCCCGAAAATCCAACATCCATGAGACCTTTCCCCACCATGCATTGCACAAACTCCGTGCTCACCCATCTCTGGAACAGACCCACCGACGATATAAATAAACAAGGGCTTAGCAAGGAACATTCTAGTCCATATAGATAATGATGCCAATATTATCATATTGAGGATATAGAAATTCCATATAAACACCAATCTCAAGTGTTACTCCTTGTACTCGCTCACATTATTTGATCGAAACCACAATGGTGTGTCATGAGGCATTTCTCCACTGATGTATTATATAACTAGGTCAAGACATTCCATAATTACAGCAAATATAAAAGAGTATGATGCACCTATGTCATATAGAGTAGAAACAAATTTAGAAGATATCATAATAGTACACCCAATCTATAGTAGGGTCTGGACTATTCTCCTCATGTGTAGGTTTCAAGGAATATATATGTCTCGAACAGGGTCCCATAGTTATAGCTTGACTAAAAATTCCAGGTCTGCTCTACTAGAGTTGACCCTCAGATGTATAACTACATCATCTATAACAACATAATTGGCTTGATATTCATGAAGTATACCAACTCCCTACCTAAAATGGAGTCATTGATCATATACTAGAATGAAATACTTGTACATATCCCATCTCTAAATATTCATGAGGTAATGTTTTTTATAAAACTCTAAAGACAACCCATCCTGCCATAAGAACAACACTTGACCAGATTCCTCATACACTAGGGATTTTATTGGAATTTCCTTCCACACTTATGATTCACCGCATAGCATTCGTTACATGTTACCTACCTGGAACCACCAACATATGTACCCTCAAAATGTTTCTTCTAGCTTCTATAAATACAATCTAAATTCTTTAATGATGAACGACCAAGGATCAAATTACCACCATCCATCATGTTCTTCTCTTTGATCCGGGTATGGTTCACTATTTCAGGAAACAGGGGTCATCATGGATGCATTCACCAAGGATTTGATAGAGTATGTAATCCCATAATCAAAACATCTCTTAGTGGTCATCTCATTTCTGGTCAAGGTCAGCGCAAGACAATGGGGGATACTAAAATGAGATGAGTACTCAATCATCGATATAGTTACTAATTAAAATATATATAGCTTTTCAATCATTTTATTCTCTAACTAGTTTCCAAAAAAATTAGGTGCCATGGGATGTAATAAATACCTCTTAGACCAAGCCATGATGGTCTCCGGCCTTGGTGATGAAATCCCGCCAATGTTTTGTTGAATCACATAGCATTTACATAGAACGATTGACCCTCATCTCTAGAGTTGACTCAAGATGGTCAAATAATAAAATCATGTCCTCTATGAATGATTTTATAGCCTGAGGTATAACATCCCCCATAAAGGTGGGAGGATGCTACTCTTGAAACTCCCAAGACAACATTGGCATAGGAGTGGCAGGTCATGGAGAACCATGTACTGATAGAATAAAAAGGAAGAATCTATCTATGATCTATGCATAGAATCCCAGTGGAAGAACAATAGTAGGTGCCTCAGGTTTCATTATATTGGAAAATACTAGTGGCTTAGGTCCTACCACCTCTAAATCATGTCTGTCACAATCCTCTTGGAATGTTAATTGACGAATTTGAGGTGGAATTTTACAACAATTTCCAATCACATTCCTCATATAATATTTTGAATTAATAGGGAAAAATGAGAACTTGGAATGATAGGACACGGTCTTTCTGATAAAAAATTATGCCTCTCATCCTACTTCTAATTCTAGCTCATGGTGATATGATAGAGTCAACTAAGGATCACATGAGAGAGGTCTCACTGCCTAATACTATGATTGGTTCATGGTTAATGTATAACATAGTACAACTGAGGATCCAATATATGTTTTGTTAATAGAAAATTATAGGGGAAAACACCCCTTATAAATTTTCATCCTAATTGGTTAGAATCCATTTGATTTTAAAAATTTTGTTTATTGGAATTTTATACTTATTATTACATATATTGTTATTTCGACCGAGTTAAATGTGCTAGTAATTACAAATTTATAAAATACCACACTATTTGTAATTTCAAATTGTAATGTCAAGTAACTAGAACCCAAACATTACATTCAAAATCAGGATGTATCAGGTCGTGTTTAGTGATTTTTTTGATTAAAATAGAATTCTAAATTTTTAATAGTACTTTATTCTTAAACATCCACTGTCATTCATCAATAAAATCACTTATATTTTATCCCATATAACCCGTGGTTCATGAGTCAAAATTTTAATAATTGGTAAGTTAAGGTTTCATTTCAATGTATGTGGGAAGACATGAATTATTTTGATGTAGTAACATTAATTAATACAATTATGTGATCTCTACAATGAAAATTGTCAAATTTTAATATATACCAATTATGTGACACAAAATAGCCACATTAAATACAGGTTCACATAGAGATATATAGTAATGGAATGGAATAATCCATGACATTTATCTCCTAAGGATCCCAGTATAATGAATGAATTATTACGCCCTCATATCTTTGGTAAATGATAAAAGAAATTACATCATAAAAATATCAATAACAGTAATGGCACACAACAACTTCAGCAGTCAATTGTGAAATTAGTATACTGTAATAAGTGCAACACATAACAACATTATCCCATAATAGGTATCTTTGGGTTCTCTTATATATAGGTTATCTAGTCCCAGGCCCAGTCTCACCAAATTTGATTCATCTTAATCTCTTATCTAATACCATACAATAAGAAAAATGATTAAAGGCCATGATAAGAATTTGTAGAATCTCTCCCTGGAAGCTACTTAGTGGTTCCTCGAGATGGTGGGCCACATGACCATATGTGTGGGTCCCTATATTCTAGAGGTAACTGACTAGAAATGTGGTATAAGGGGTAGTCCATGTGAAGAATATTACCTCATAAGATAGCATGTAGTAACAAAGTGGTAATATATAAAAACAAAACATCAACAAGAATTAGAAAATGAGCACAATAATAATAATAAATCATCCAATAAAAATAAATATGATGAACCTGAATCATAAATATATACAAAATGATGGTGATGATGATCTTGTAGCAATAATAAAATTACAAAAAGACCAAGATCAGATACTACTAGAATCACGGGCAAGGGCCCGACCCTCTTCCCTCATACTCCATCCTAATAACAGGAATGAAACAAAAAAAAGTTGAATCCCACCCTTTATCAATACATCCAACCATGAAGTCTACTTGGGTACCAAATTTTTTACAATCAGGGTGTGAGACATACTCAGTAGACCACCATCATCGGTGTCTTAATCAGTCCGGTTTGTGCATATAAATGATAAATTTCCATGTTATAATAAACCTCTGTAATTACATAAAATAAATAAAACATCGGACTAGGCTCCTCATCGCATACCAAAATGACCATACCTATTATGACCTAATGTGGATATATCTAAACCTAGGTGAATCTATATATGATTTATATAATGTATACATGGGTCATCAAAAATTATATAACAATATATAGATAAGCCTCAAGCATGTGATTCTGGATTCTAAATCACATCCTAGTAATCTCGATCACACATTCACATTCCCTAAATTAGGAGACATATTTGGAATATAATAAGAAGAAACCTTATCCCATACAATTTTACCTAGAAGGAACCCAATGTATCACTACAAGATAATGGTAAATCCCAATACAGTCTAAGTCCATCCCAAAGTGATCTATAAATGGAATCCCCTGTATGACTTCCAACATGGAATGTAAACCACCCTTAGAAAACGCCCATGTTATCCCATGTAAGGAACCAAGAATTACTCATGACCAAGTAGAACCATCATTCCAGAAGACTTTCTGTGGTGTCTCCCCTTAGGAACCCATATCTCCAACATGGGGATAAGGTAAAAAAATGGTGATCCCATTCATTCATTACTGGAATCACCTAGAATGTATAATGTCAACATAACATAACTGAATACAATTATCAATGATCATATCCAAATAATCTCATGAGGATCAAAGAATCTCTCTTTTATTGAATTTTCGTGATGTTTTGAAAGTTCCCAGTCAGAGTAATGTATCATTGAGAGAGAGAGGAGTGAATTATTGATTCTCTTTTTCTTTTTATATTTCTTTTCAATTGAAACAACCTTCATCCCATGCTAGAGATTTCAATTCCCTACAAAAAAACAAAATCAACACACACCCTTAGGAACACAATGATTTACAAGGTTCACTATTCAATAAGAATATATATGTCCTTGGTATGGTTTGGAAATGATCTAATACCATACAATCCGCAGAGAAAACAATCCTAGGATTATAATGAGTAGGAAGTACACTTACTCTCATGTAGTACTATGAAAAAATCCCATTAGTGCGTGTGCACCCTCTTAGCACAACAGGTTAATACAATTGTTTTGTAGCAACTCATGTTACCTATGATTCTTTTCAATTCCAAAAAATTATTCAAATTGTTATACAATTCATCAATTCCTTACCCAGAAGAAAGTTTATAACCCCCTAGACTTTGTTATGATGCACTGTGTCTGATCTTCTCTGAGTATGATTCTTTGAAAACAAAGCTCCCAGTCTGATTTTTTTCAATACAAATATCCCATTATAATTCAACCAATACAATGATCCCAATACAATTTTTAGATAGAAAACAATAGAGTTGAATAATAAACTCCTCAATCCTGGAATACAATTTTTATGCTGTATAGAATATAAATGATCAGCAACACCCAAAACAATTTTCAATCCGAACGGAATTGATCCATTCTTATCTCTATAAGTTAGGAGCTTCTATCTATTCTGTCAGTCAAACATGTACAATGTACTTCACTCATTTTATAGGTGACCAAATAAATGTTTCGGCGGGAATCCCAAAACACATTCCCACTCACTTACATTAACCCAAACCTGAATTTCCTTAGAAATATAATAGCAATTATGAATTTGATAATGCTTCTCGGTTATTCTCAAATCTTCTACAATCTTCATCTCTTCTTTTCCAGAATCCCATTTCTATTGTCAATACAATTATAATTGATGAGAAATACAGGGGTATGAAACTGATTCTCTCATAAGTATTTATTTAAAACAATTCTTGTTACCATACCAATTGAACGTGTTTGATGGAATGCACTTCTCCACTTGAGATACAATCACTATTTTGAAATGAATGGTTCCCCCTTTGAAAATTTATTCTACAGTCTCCTTATCTTTTATTTTTTCATTACCCACATTATAAAAAACACTACATTCACCAACATGTGCTTGTATCCTGACTACGTTCTTGACTTTAAAATAATTTAGGATCAGCATTACCATCATCTGAATTCAATTGGTAAGTTTTATATAATTCCATTCATTCCAGTTTCATTATTTTCATCTAAACCCAATCATGATCTTTTCTAAATACAATTGTCTGAATACTATTAACCTGAATACAATCATATCTAGTTATGGTCATTCTTGGTACTATATAAAATAGTCTGAATTTGATAAATTCTTAATCGACACCATCTCTTCCATCGACACCACCTTCCATCGGTACCACTTATTTGATTCTACAAACTGATTATGATAGATATGGTTATGATCCTTTACCAACCAGCATCATCTCTTACTCTTCACTCGACATCACATTTTCAATTGGAACCCCCTTATACAATTAAATCATAATCAAACTGCTATAGTGAAATCGTAACCACCCTGCTTCAGTGAAATCATAAATAGTTATTACGGTGAAATCATAACCACCCTGCTATAGTGAAATTTTAACATGCTTTTACATTGAAATTATAGCCACCTGCTACAATGAAATCATAACCAGATTTTACACTGAAATCATAACTAGATTCTACTGTAAAATCGTACGTATCTGCTAGAATGAAATCATTACCAGCTTCTACACTGAAATCCTATCTAAATTCTACATAGAAATTGTAACCATCTTCTATAGTGATATTGTAACCAACTTCTAAAATGAAATCATAACCATCTGCTACATTCAAATCATAAGAAACTACTACAGGGAAATCGCAACTACCTTATACACTAAAATCGTAACATGCTTCTACATTGAAATCCTAAGCACCAACTATAGTGAAATCATAAGAACCTTCTATAGTAAAATTGTAAGCATTTGTTGCAGTGAAATCATATGCAGCTGCTACAGTGAAAACAACACCACTTCTTTTACTTCCACCAGGTATCCAAAACGATTTGAAACATAATCAGTAATTTTTAATTCTCTTCTAATTTGTGAGGCTTCTTCAATTGGAAATTCCCTTTCCATATGAAAATGATTGTTTTGAAAAACAATCAACACCGCCACTTCAATATAAATACGATTGTTTTGAAAATCCATCGATACCACTTATTTCTCTCTCCCATATGAATATAATTATTTTCAGATTACAATCCTCTCTTTCACTCCCCCTTTATTTTATAAATCTTGCATCACATTTTCTCAGTACAGCTCATGATTTTTATGACATACAAATCAGTAAAACATCATCATAGTTAACATGGGTCTTATTCCTTTCAAATAAAATCCAAAACAATTTTTTCCACAAAAAATGTAATGTGATTTCCTTTATTCAAAACATACCTTGAAAAAAAATGATTACACTTGAATCCTTCATCAGCTTGGTCCCAAAAATCTCCCCCTTTGGATTTATTTGTCAACCAAGTTTCATAAATCACTAAACTGTGTAAACTAATGAAATGGATTACATATAAATAATTCTAAGCCTATGTGAGATACTAATTATGGGAATGATGAATCATTAATAGAAAAACCATATTATCCAAAAACGTGATCATGACCACCTATTTCTTTTCATCATTCATCCTGGGAAACAATTCAATTTATTTTTCTACAACCACTCCAAAAAATAGTTAGAATAGTTCAAACACTAAACAATGTTGAATTCATAACTAAGCCACAACTCTTTCTTTGTGAAATACATTTATGGAATAAAACAATTATCTCCCCTGAAAAAACAATCCAGTGTTATGATGAGATAGGGGATAGATACACATACCTCAACCTTAAATAGAAATAAGTTGGACACCCATGTTCGACCATATTTTTTAGAATGATGCCATCGATAAAGGTGTTTTGAGGATATCATCAATTTGTTCTGATGATGGAACATAATATAACTTAAATTCAGTCTTCTCCAAATGCTATTTGATGAAATTATATTTGATATAAATATGCTTAGAATGAGAATGTTTCACTAGATTTCTAGTGAGATTTATCGTACATTGATTGTGACAACCCAATTGCAAGGGTAACTTCACTTAAACAAGTAAGTCTTCCAATTTATTTTTTATCCACATAAGTTGAGTAGAAGTTTGAGTAGCATGAACATTATTAGATTCATCCATAGATAGAGTTACTGATTTTTTTCTTCAAATTCCAACAAACACATTTATTTCCCTCATTGAATGCACCACCAGATGTGGATCTTATATCATTAACCTCTCTTACATAATATGAATCAGAATACCAAAATAAATCAATACTATCTGATCTGAAATACCTAATTCTTAATTCTATCATGCCTCTGATGTATCTGCTAATTCTTCCACCAACAATAAGATAGGACTATCAAGGATTACTCTAAAATACTTCCCCTAAGGTAACAGCATAAACAATGTCAGGTCTTGAGGCAGTCAAATATAATAGACATCCAATCAACTTCTGATACTCTTTTTGATCACCTTCTTTACCTTATCCATCGTTAATCAATTTTTTTCCCACTAAAATGGGTGTGGAAATTGGTTTTTCCTTTTCCATGCCATACCTCTTCGTAAGTTATTTTTCATAATTTTCTTGGTAAAGGAAAATTTATTCATTCTTTTTTGCTAGATTTGTAAACCAAGAATGTAATTAATTTCTCCAAGAATTGAAATTTCAAATACATTATTTATTTTTTCAGAAAATCTTTCATAGATTCATTCATCATTCCAGGAAAAGATAATATCACCAACATTAACAAATAAAATGAGGGAATACTATTGACTTTCTCTGATGTAAATATTGTTATCTACCCTTCCTTTGTTAAAATTCCTCTTTCTTAAGAATGTATCCAATTTGGAATACTCGGACCTCAGTGCTTGTTTTAGGCCATACAAAGCCTTTCTCAATATTCAAACATAACCATTATCTTTTCAAATAACAAATCCAAAAAATGTTTAATAAGAACATCTTCATTAAGATCACCATTTAAGAATATAGATTCAACATCCATTCGAAAGATATTGTATCCTCATTGTGTAGAAATAGTAATAAATATTTTGATTGTATCATGTATTCCCCTGGATCAAAGGTTTCATCAAAATCAATACCATCAATCTATGAATACCCTTTCCAAACCAATTGTTCCATGTTACATATAAATTCACCTTATTCAATCATCTTGTTCTAGAAAACCAATTATGTGCCAATAATGTTTTTTTATTCAGGATTGTGTATGAGTTCCCAAGTATTTTTCTTTTCAATCTAATCCAATTCACTATTAATGGATGGAATCCATTCTGGATGATTAAAATCTTCGTTCACATCATTTAGTTCCACCTTTGAATAAAAAAACTCTGTGTAATGGAATTGGATTTTCTTCTTATTTGAACCTTCTAATGTTGATCACCAATTATATTTCATACGTCCACATGTTTCCTCAGCCCTGGATAAGATTGTGAATTGTCTTAATCACTTGAAATACATGAGTTTGATTCTTATTCCTGAGAATGAATACATTTGTATGTATCCTTATCATAATTGTTTTCTTTCACTTTCTCAACATCATTGTTTGCCTGAACATGTTTCTCCAACTTAGATACTTCAATCACATTTACATTAACTGAATCAATAATTATTTTTTGTTTCTTTGTTATAGAATCTGTATCTTCTTCCTTATGGAGAGTAGCCAAGAAATATTCCATCATAACATTTTTTCTCAAACATACCATTGTATCCACATTTCTTCTTTATAATAAAAGGACTCCCTAAATCTCTAAAGTTCTTAAAACATGGGGTTTTTCCATAAACAAATTCATAGGGAGTCATAGAAAATTAAGGACTATAGAAACAACAGTTCGGATTATAAATAGTTGTACTCATGGATTTCCACAAAAGGTAATGAGAAAGAATATGATCAAGTAACATGGTTCTTTCTATTTCCACTGGTCTTCTATTCTTTCTTTTAGAAAACCCCCTTTTGTTGGGTACCGAATGGAGTTCGATACTTATGCCGAATTACATGCTTCTCAAGATAGTTTTTAAACTCTTCCCTTCTGTATTCACCACCATTATAAGTTATCATCCTCTTTACAGAATACTATCATTCTATATAAATTTTTTTCTGAAATATGTCAACATTTTCACAGAATCCTATTTGTGTTTCATGTATAAAACAGAAGTAATGCGAGCCAATTTATCAATGAATGTAATGAATTACTTATCTCAATGTGTTTATTGTTTTCTCATTGTTCCACATATATCGGAATAGATCAACTCTAAGGGCAGTTTTGAACAAATATCAACATTCTTATGCACAGAATTTGTAATCTTTCCTTTCCAGAATATAGTGAAACACCAATCTCTACATCTTGGAAAATCATTAGTGACATAAACACTGCCCCTTTTAGATAAATTTCTCATGTTTATTTTAAACATATGCCCAAGGCATTTATGCCATAACTGATTCTATTCCACCATTCTTATGTAACAAGAGTTTTTTAAATAACCAACGTGAAAATTTTCCATTCGTTCATTGACATCTTGTAACAATCCTTCCATATTCTTCACTCTTTACCACAAATCCATATTTATTTAAGACAACATAGATACCCTCATTACACGATTGAGAAAAACTTAATAGATTGTGTTTCATCCCATCAACAGACAATGTTTTCTTATATTTCATCTTTATTTTCCAATGATGGCTAACCCAACACCTTTGATTTTAAATTATTCATCATTGAAAAAATTCATTGTGACTTCTTTTAAATATATCACATACTTTAACAATTTCATGTCTCTTTCCATGTGAGATGAACACCCACTATCAAGTATCCATGGTGATTCTCCTTTCATATCATCTAATGCAGTTTCAACGACAAGCACCTTTTCTCAATTCTTTTCATTCTTAATCTTAATTTTTTGAGAGTTGTGAATATTTTGCTGAGCCGGTATAAAAACAAGAAATCCTTCTGTAAGGGGTCTTGGTTGTTCACATCTTTTACAAATAGTTTCCAAGGGTTGTAACCTATTTTCTACCTTCACTTCATTCTATTTATATTTTCAATACAACCTTCCCATTTTACATTCTTTGAGAAGATTGAATCTCCATAAATATCTTCTTTTCATAACCCGTGGAATAATATTAATCTTATTGATTGAACCAAAAAATACATGTTGTGTGCCCGAATCCCCCACAATACCAATAATACCCATATAAATATTATTTTCCTCTAAAACCTCCATACTGGTCAGAATTCTGAATGTGTTTCTCATCCATCTTCTTCTCTTTGTTTTCTGATTCACCAACCTTTCTATTGTCAATTATATTCCTTCTATTAATTTCTGAATTATCAGAACCAAAAGTGCTGGAAACATATCCAGATTCAAAATGTTTCCAAATATTTCAAACCTTGTTAGTTTTGACCACATACATAACATTCCCAGCTTTATTCTTTTCAAAATCACGTCCATTATTCTTCTCACCCATTGAAGGTAACATTTTTTTGGTCTTTTTCAAGTTTCTCGTTATGAGAACATTCACCAACTATATTGATAGAGTTTTCAAAACATATTCTTTTCTTTTCAGCATAAGAGAGTTTTTGTTGGACAAGTTCCAACTCTTCTTCTTTTACTTTCGACTTCACCTCTAAATGGTCATTACGATTTTATTCATCTTCAAGATATTTCTTCCAATAATTAGTCACATTAATTAGCTTTTCATTCTCACAATAAAAACATTATTGGCTTCTTGACCATTTCTCTTCAATATTTTTGTATTTATTTTCAAGCCTTCTGATCATTTTCATAAATTCATTCATGTCTTCCTTCAGATGCATTTCAATATGAGTTTATTCATCAGAACTACTGCTTCCCAATTATTCATTAGTCACTCTTACAATGAAATTATTTTCATTACCATACACACTGTGTAATTTGGATTCAACATCACTCTCTTTTTCTGCTTCATATTTGGAAAAGAAACTTCTTCTTTTTTATTTGAATAATTTTATTTCTTTTCTATTGTCACAATTTTTCATCCACGATCTCCTCATATTTATTTCTTCAATATCACTATCATCATCATTATTTCTTTGAGGACAGTTATCCACAAATTGACCAACACCTCCACATTAAAAAAAATTCATGAGAAACATCCCTTTATATTTACCAGTACCTCTTTTCACACAGTTAGAAAACAAGGATATGATTCATTGAAATTTTATCATACCTCATTTTCAGAGTAATAATCACTAACTTCATCTTGAATAAAAATATTCTTTTAATTTTCTTTCTTCACAGCATTAAAAGAAATTTTTCTAGCTACCATTTTTTTCCTCTTCATAAAATTTTCTCTTCTAATTTCATAGGTGATAAGAGTGAAATGTAAATCATCAAGAGATAATGTCTGAGGATCTCTATCTTCCAATGAAGAAACTTTTGCATAAAATTTGTCATGTGGGATTCTCATGATCTTTTAAACAACATTAGAATCATTCAAATTTTCACCAAGACATATGATAGTACACACAATGTCATTCACCCGGGTAATGAATTCCCCAACAGATTTATGCTCACCCATATTCAAAATTCATTCTTCAATGTCAATATTTGTAACATTTCCTTCTCCACTTTTATATTTCCTTTATATATGTTTAATAAATTATCCAATATACTTTTATTTATGGCAACAACTTTCTCTCTCAAGAACTATATTTCATAATGAGATGATAATATAGCATTCTTCGCTCTTCCATCATTCTCAAGAAACATATTTTTAACTAGTGTTAGTTGAACACTATCATCAATGAAAGAAAAAACAATTGTTGTAGGATCAAGAACATCATAACTGATAGACATAAGATACCGAAAAATTTTGTCATTATAGATATGATATTTCATTCCATTAATAACTAGAATACCTTTACTCTTCACACAGTTCATGCTCTCCATCAGAAAAGAATAACGAAGGGAACCTACCTCTGATACCAATTGAAAGTGTCCAGTCAGTGTAATGTATCACTAATAGGGGGAGGGTGTGAATCAGTGATACATTATTTATTTTATTTTTCTTTTCAACTGAAACAGCCTTCACCCCCTTTTATAGATTTCAATTCCCTACA
The DNA here is from genome assembly GCA_963277665.1 of Viscum album. NCBI lineage: Eukaryota > Viridiplantae > Streptophyta > Magnoliopsida > Santalales > Viscaceae > Viscum > Viscum album. The sequence continues at coordinate 1,081,689,287 of OY728136.1, read as the reverse complement.
GAAAACAAACTAAACACACATCCACATGAAAAAAATATTTACAAGGTTCACTATTAAATAAAAATAGTTATGTCCCTGGAATGGTATGGAAATTATACAATACCATACAATCAACTAAGAAAACAATCCTTCGATTAAAATGAGTAGCAAGTACCCTTACACTTGTGTAGCACCATTAAACAATAACACTAGTGCGTGTGCACCCTCTAAGCATAATAGGTTAATAAAACCATTTTTTAACAACTCATGTTACCTACACTTCATTTAAATTCATCAAATGTATTAAAATTGTAATAAAATTCATTAATTCCTTACCTAGAAGAAATGTAAGAACAACCTAGACATTGTTATGAAGCACTATGTCCAATCTTCTCTGAGTACGATTCTATAAAAACACAGCTCCTAGTATGATATTTTTCAATACCAAACTCCTATTATGATTATTACAATATTAAGATCCCAAAACAATTTTCATATAGAAAACAATATAGTTGAATCATAATCACTTCAATTCCTAAATAAAAATTGCATGCCGAATAGAATTTGAATGAATCGGAACCACCCAAACCATTGGTCAATCCGAACAGAATTGATCTCTAATTCTATCTAGAAACTTGGAGCTTCACTCTCATATGTAAGTCACACAAGTATAATGTACTTCACGCCATTTTTAAGTGACCCAAAACATGTTTAGGCAGGATTCCCAAAAAACATTCCCAGTCACATAAATTTACAAAAATCTGCATTTCTTCTGAAATATCAGAGCAATAATGACTTCATCAACGCTTCTCAATTCATCTCAAATATTTTATAATCTTTATCTCTTCTTTTCTAGACTCCCATTTCAATTGTCTATAAAATTAAAAATAATGAGAAATACATGGGTATGGAACCGGTTATCTCAAACTAATTTATTCAAAACAATGCTAGATACCATACCAATTTAATGTGTTTGAATAAATGTACTTCTCCACTTGAGATACAATCACTCATTTGAAATGAAAGGCTCCCCATTTGAAAAATCATTCATCAGTCGCCTTCTATTCTATTTTCTCTTTACCCAAATGGGAAAAGAAACTACATTCACCAACATTTTCTTGTATCATGACTACATTCAAGAATTTGAAATAATTAAGGATTAGCTTTAGCATCGTCTGAATTCAATTGGAAAGTATTATTACATTCCATTCATTCGTGCTTCTTTATTTTCATCTCAACCCAAGAATTATCATTTATAAATAATAAATGGCCTATATACTATTATCTTGAATATGATCATACCTGGTTATGATCATTTGGGGTATGATACAAAACAATCTAAATTTGATTTATTCTCAATCCGCACCAACTCTTCCATCAGCACCACTTTCCATTGGTACCACTTCTTTCATTTTACAACCTGGTTATGATATATCTGGGTATGATTCTTTAACAATATGTTTAATCTCCTAGTCTTCATTCAACATCATGTTTTCAATTGGCACCACTATCAACAGTGAAATCCTAACAATAGTGCCATAGTGAAATCATAACCACCCTACTATTGTGAAATCACAACCAGTTATTATAGTGAAATCGTAACCAACTTCTATAGTGAAATCGTAACCATCTTTTACACTGAAATTGTAACCATCTTCTATAGTTAAATAATAACCAGCTTCTACATTAAATTGTAAAGGGTTTCTACAGTGAAATTGTAAGCAACTACTACAATGAAATCATCGCCATCTTCAACACAAAAATTGTAACCAGCTTCTACATTAAAATCATAACCATATGCAACAGTGAAATAGTAACAAGCATCTACACTGAAATCATAACCATCTGCAATAGTCAAATTGAGAGCAGATGCTATAGTGAAATCCTAACATGCTACTATACTAAAATCTTAACCAGCTTCTATACTGAAATCAAGAGCACCTACTATAGTGAAATCGCAAGCGACAGGTACAATGAAATCGTATGCAGCTGCTACAGTGAAAACAACACGACTTCTTTTACTTCCGCCAGGAATTCAATTTTTTTGAAACATAATCAATAATTTCTCATTATCTTCTTAGTCTTATGGAATATTCAATTGGTATTGCCTCTTCCACCTAAATTTTTTTTTAAAAAACAATCGACACCGCCTATTAAATCTATATACAATTGTTTTGAAAAAAAAATTGGCACCACTTATTTCTCTCTACTATATGAATATAATTATTTCCGTATTGAAATAATCTATTTCACTCCCCCTTTCTTCTATCAAACATTAATTAGAAGTTCTCAATACAACTCATGATTTATATGAAATTCAAATCAGTGATGCATCGTCATATTTAACATGAGTCTGATTCCTTTCCAAACAAACCCAAAACAATTGTTTCAACAAAACAAATTAAATTTATTTCATTTTTTCAAAACATACCATGACAACAAAATAGAACCCTTGAATCCTTAATCACCCTTATCATCATCTTGGTCTCAATAGGATTATCTAACTCAATTAAATTCACCTAATAATGAATATCACTTAGAACATTATTCATGTTGGATATGAATATTAATTAATAAATCCTATTATGGAATGAGATGTAGTTCCCTAAATCATGGAATTCCATTCCTCTTAACTCAATTAATTCACTGAATCCACTATTACAAGGGCTATATACCTCAAGAGGTGTCCAAAAAATTTAAATTCATGGGAGAATATGCTGTAAAGGATGTTCAAACAAATTGGGGTGTTCCCTATCATGGTGGACAATCTATGAAGTTATTTTTTCAAGCTTGGATTATATTATGTATATTAAAACATTTAAATTAGATTAAAAATAATTTTAGGGATGTCAGTATAATGGTTTAGCATGGATAAAATCAGTGCCCAATATAAATTAATTAACCATGAGGGATATATGCTAGACCACCTACATTGAGATCATAATGATGTCCTCATATATGTTGATAATTGAATAGATATATAATGTGGAAATCAAAATAGTCTTCAAATTTCATATAAATGGGTAAAATGAGGTCACACAAAAATAACACAGTAGAAGAGAAGGTAAAAATTTAATAGAAGGATGATGAGTGTTGATCATACCGAGATGGATCAAATGAACCCATAAAAGAATAAAAAATAGTTTGTATGATAGAGATACAAAAATTTTGAATCGAAAGAGAAGGAAGAGCTTTGGGCTTGAGATGTACGATGAAAATTTTTTAGGATGAATGGATGAGGTATTAAAACACTACATTTAAAAAAAGGTGAAATACCGCATATAATTTGGGATACACATTTTGGAACCATGGTTGGCCAAAATGTGTGACAACCATGTTACATCTACTGCATGAGAAACCCCCTCACATGGGTTTTCTGTATAATTTGATTGACCATTAACACCATGTGTGAAACTGATCTATATCTTTTTTGTGAAAAGTTTCACATTCTCACACCCCGACCCGCACAATTATAGACAATCCATGCGGCCTCCCTTATGCATTGGGGGACTCACATGGTTGATTCTCCCTGTGAGAAATAACTTTGTGCTAACCATGTGGCCCGGTCTTCCAACAAAATATCCGGACCTCTGGGATCTGAATGACCCTTGGACACTTCTAAAAAACATATTAGCCTATATATTTTAATATTTTCATGAAATGAGATATTTTGTATACTAACAAAGAGGTATTTACCTCTCCAAAAATCCACAATGTTACTAGTGTGTCCTATCACCCAAGGACTGATGGACAATCTAAAAGTAACATTCAAACACATTAAGAGATATTGAGATATTTCTCACTGATCATTAATGTTTTTTGGGATCAACATTTTTCAATAATTGTGTTCAAATAACAAAATTGTCTCCACTCAAATACTAAGATGGGCCCACATAAATATTTATATGGTAAGAGATATATAAATACAACATGTTGGGATACTGTTGGGGAATGGAAATATATTAGATATCAACTTGTAAAAGATAAGGTATTGAGTGTTCGAGATAATAATAAAGTCCTTAAGGATGATCAAATTCAACAAAATAGATACACGAAAAACAATAAAAGTTACATGGAAGTTGAATTTGGAGGAAAGTTGGCCCTTCTTATATCACCATTGAAGTGATCCAAGATGATGAAAAATAATGAAATTATTATACCCATGTATATTATTCAAATTCATATCTTTTATTACATAGGATTTGTGTCCCATGAGTTACCACATACAACAAATCTAGAAAAAGTTCTTGATGCCTTATATATATTTCTATTAAGGTAGTACATACATGATCCCTCACATGTACTTAATCTGAAGGTAGTACAGTTCGAGCATAGCCTCTCATATGATGAGAAAACAATGAACAAATTTGATAATTGAGACAAATTTCTATGCAATATGAAAAATCACATTTTCAAAGTACTTCGGTGAAACCATAAATATAAAGTGGAATCATAAGAATAAGAACATGTACTGAAACTAGAGTAGCCTCATCTTTTTTAAACCATATAAATGACGTGAAATTTCTATGATGAATGATTTAAGGTGGCTTAGAATATAATGGAAACCCTTTGTTTATGGATTTTTCTTTCTAATCGAAAAGTATTTCACATTTAAAAATATATTTAAATATAAAGCACATGAAAAATATAACAAAAAAACAAAAGAAAATTATTTTTCATATTTATAAAATTAAATTTATATAATAAATTCCTTCAATAAAAATTTTTTGATTTAATTTGAAAATAAAAAATTTAAAAATATAGAATTTGAATTTTTTATCATTTTTTTTATTTTAGAAATATCAAACCCAAAAACAATACAATAATAATGAAAAAAAGTAATTCAATCAATAATTAAAGAAATAATAATATAGAAACATGAGATGAACTAAATTTAATGATGAAATAATTAAATATGAGGTAATTATATAAATTATAGAAACAATTTGACCATTGGAATAGTACCATGATTATAAATATAGTGTTTTGATCAATATGAATAGAAACCAGTCGATTAGAATATTTATATGATTATTAGAATAGTAACATAACTAATAAAACACTATAATGAAATGTAAATAATATTTACTACAAATAAAATATATAAATAAAAATATTTTTAGTCCACAAAAAAGTTTCTAATTATAAACTCAATGAATTTATAAGTGCCTTTCAATAAATTATATTTTTAAAAAACATAATTTTTTTAATAATTATTTAAATTAAATAATTTATAAAATTATTTTGATATAATATATTTATTTGTGGATTCAACATGCCGAATTTATCTATATATCAATTTCTTCTCATTCTTGAAAATGTTAATTCTTAAGTGTATAATTAAAATAATGTTTTTCTAATATAGATTTTTTTGAATAAATATTGATGTGATAAAGATTTAATAAGTCATAAAATGGTTATGATGATCCAAATTAACTATAATATGATATGTTATTCATTAATAATAAGAAACATAAATTCCAAACTTAATAAATAATTTCATAATCTTACAAATGTAAGTGATTCCATTAACGTTTTTCCATTTTCTTCATCCCGGTTGAATAAAACAATAAAATCATAAAATTTTCATTTATGAAAACATATAATTTATATAATATATGATTCTTAATGTCAAAAATATCATTATTTAATATTTTACCTTTACATTTATATTTTATTCGATATTTTATCAGGAAAATAAACCTCACCTAAAATATACATTCCCCCTCCACTATAACATGGAAAATCACTTACCATAAAATTCTCAAAGTCCAATATCTACCGAATTCCCTTGAGATGTCCTGGTATATATGCGCCTATATCTGGTGTTAATAATATTATTTACATATTGGATTTGATACAAACTAAAATTATTCAGTTTTAAGCATCCATAATTATATTATCAATTATCAAGAATGAGTCAATTACATACCAAATGTAGTTGGGGTGTCACATCAATGGTAAACCATGTAACATGTTATACAAAAGACTAGGATTCGAATCCTGGAAAACCCTTAGTGGGAATTGTGATGGAGACATGATGTGGCAGGATAGTGATGCTGTCATGATGTATGCATGAATGGATTCAGGTGGTGATACAGGCATAACGCCACACTAAGTATTTTGGTCCGTATTATGGGCCACTTGGCCTTGGGACTATGGGTAGTGTAATGGGGCTCCCTCAACCCAAAACGAAATTGGTCTCTAATTTACTAATAAAAATAGGAATCATGATCAATTTTTTTAAATAATATATACCCAACTAAGGCCATTTAGATTTTGAGTTTTAGAGACTGATGAAAAACCCTTTATTAAATGAACCCCATGTATTTTCTCATAAAATGTGCATTTTAAAAAATAACTAGTTTTTTTTTCTAAAATAATATTTCAACATCATGAAAAAAAATTTAACACATGATACCCCTTTATAAAAATGTACAAATTATCATTCTTCAAAACCTCTAGAAATGGAAACATAAGAAATGGTGAGCATAGAAGGCCAGTAATGTAAAAAATGATCTACAAAAATAGATAATTATAAATTATAATAGTATAATTATATGGACATTAATAAATTAGTATAACTTGTTATATTCATATCAAATCATAAAATATCATTAATTATTAGTCATAATGTTATGTTTTATCATACAAAATGGAACAAGTCATAAGAGTATAGAATCCAAAAAAATCATAATCAATGGTAACATATAATAATCATTAAACATATGGTTATTATAATGTCTCATATTTTCAATGTATTATATTTTTATATTATACAGATTTTTTTTGGACCAACTCTGGAGAGGGGTGTGGTTTTGAGGCCTGATGCGCCCAGAATAATTATTTGTAATATTTTAAATATATTGAATAGAACATGTGGAATTATTTCCTATACAATTTTATTTACACCCAAATGGTGTCTTTTATTGGAAATCACAGGAAACCATTGAGTTTATAATGTGTGTTATGTTCTAGGTGTGACATTATCTTTATCATCATGGGCTATTTGTGAAAAAATCATCATGGGGATAATTAAAAAAAATAAAATAAAATATTAATTTATATTGTTTTTTTTTTGATTTAGTGACTATTTTTGTATTAAATTTATATTGATACAAATTCATTGGGGTTGGGCACCCACAACCTAGAGATTTCAGACAACCATCAGAGAGCTTTTCTGGTGGATGTTTCTGTATCGGAGTGAAGAGTGGGGATCTTCATACCAAAAGAGTTGGAAGATGTCATCAATGATGGAAATGCAACCCCTTTTCATTAAATTCCAATAAAGAATACATGTATGATTTTTTTAAATTTATTTCCTTCCAATTAATCAATCTTGGGTGAACACGGATAAATTCTTCGAATATAATTGATTCGTGCATTGCCAAATGTTTTTTTGGAATTATTTAGTTTTTCATCTTGATTATCCAACTTCATTAATATTTTTAAATGATAAATAATCAATACCAATTGAATAAATGATAAGGTTCAATCCTCCCTTTTATATATTATGGATTTCCTTCCATGTTCCTTTCACATTCAATGTAGGAATTTTTCTTTAGACCATGGTTCGGAAAATACCCAATATATGATCATTAAACAACCATTATTCAGGGTAACAGATCAATACCTTAGGGGTGGATCATGATGAGTTTTTTGATTGATATTTGATTATAGATGTGGACAAACATTGGTGCATCCTAATGGACTTGTGGTATCTATTTGACCTAATTTTTACATGCATCAATGAATGGGTTTATGGGGATTATTTTCGAGTGGATTCAAACACTATAATGATGATCAAGGATGGAAAGGGTCTGATAAACATAGATCGTTAGTTTTTGGTGATTACATAGTTTCTAATGGTGTGAAGATTGAAATTTAGGATAACTTAAGGGTTCTATAAATTCACAAGCAACACAAGGTGTACATTGGGTTACATGCAGTGTGGGCTTCTTCACGTCGACACTATGCTTTATGAAATAGTTAAATATCACACGTTGTGAGACTCGGTCGCACTCCATGTGACCCCTTTCCGTGTGGCTCTGCGTGTACTTCATGAATTACATGAACCCTAGAAAAAGTACACGACCAGATAGCATGTGATGTACTTGGACACAAAAATGGTTTAAAGTACATGGGATGGTACATGGTAACCATCTCGGTACACAGACATGGCCAAAAGATAGAGGAACAATATTTTAGGTCTCTACACACTGTGTACTCCTTATAAATTTCATGTACATGGAGACTACATTCCATGTGATTCTCTACAATATGTTTAGGCACATGGGTTGCTGGACACACCTTGTATCCCCTAGAATATGTTGTTTACCCCCATCAAGTGTATTTTGAGCTATTTTTATTATTATTTTGGACTATTATATGTTTTGTATATTCCCATGGTACATTACCTCAATATTATAGTGTGTCATTACATCCATATCACTATATTAATATCCCCTCCTGTGGAACAGCCTCACATAGAGTTATGGTGTCCCTCCATGTGTCTGGAGTGTTATCCACTATCATACATTATTCCCTAGGTGGATTTTGTGGAATTGAAACATCCTCCTAGAGTAGGGGTGTTGATCCTCCATCAAGTAGGCCATATCAATATGGTTTTTAGTATCATTGAAATATGATCCCATTCGTGGTAGGTTAATCTACATTGGGTTCACGGTGTCCCCCCCCCAGCAATTTTGGGAATGCCCATTCGTCTATGTATCATGGTATTCTTAGACATGTGAGAATTGATTAGGCGGGTTCCAATGATCTGGACCAATTCTTCATGTTTCTCCAATGATACCATGGCCCATGGAGTGTATTCTCTTTAAACAATCATTTCCTCAAATAGAATCCTATGGTTGGAAGTTAGTTTTGATCACCTAGTGGAAAGAATAATTTCCAGAGTATATATGGGTGTTTCTATAATTCATTTCTTGTTATATCGTATATTTTGTTGATGTTAATTGGTACTTTATGTGTGCTTTTTTTAATATGTCTTAATTAATATAATTATACAAACCCCTACTTTGGCATTGCTGGCATGGGTCTTGTATTATGCAGACGACGACCCTTTTGACCAAATCCTTGGTGGATATGAAGTGGATGGATTGTATCTGAATATTAAAAAACTAAGGTGTTTTATAGGGATCTTTCCATTTTACATATTCCTCTCTCATGGACTAGGTAAGACTTTTACAGTTCTTTTTTGGGCTTGTATTTTCCCATTTTTCATTTTCAATACATTTACTATCATAATTTATTGTTAGATTTTACAGTATGCATGAATTGTTTTACTTATTTTATAATTCATCATTTTGTGGGCTTGGATATGCATGTGTGTGTGTGTGTGTGTGTGTGTGTATAAGTACCTAATAATAATTCCTCCCTCATATGGGATATTCATATTCATAACCATCCCCTAGCCTATAGAATTAGGATTTGGGTACTCATGGGTCAAACCTTATAAGTTTGGGCCATGAAATGGTCGAATAAGAGTAGTTTGTTCTACCTTAAGACAATAGTCAGTGATATTGTCTTGGGTCAAAAAAAATTTAGTGTTTAGAGTTTGTATTTCAGGAAAGGGAATCTAGTGTTGGTGCGGTGGCCGATGTATCCATATACCCAGACTCTGGTCACATACCATTCGACTTGGTATATGTAAACATCATATTAGGGGGATTTGTTTGGTACCTGAATCATATATTAATTGTTTTGTTTTCATTTATGTCCTTATTATACTCACTGGATATACTCTTTATGCCATGGTATATGAGGTTCATATTTCAAGATACCTCCACATAGAGAGCCAACCCAGATTCCACTACCTGATCACGAGGATTATTCACCTAGTGATGAGGCATCAATATAAGAGGATATACTAGATATAGTGAATTTGGGTGGTTAAATAGATATACCGCTACCAATTGAGAAGCATCTAGAGCAAGAATCACTAGCTGACGATGCAGGTAGGTTGGGTGGGTTACACAAGTTTCAAAGGCAATGGCCTCCCCAATTTCAGGGTGAAATAGACCCCTAGGTGGCTGAGTACTGGATAGTGGTTGTCACTCAAGATTTCTACCCTTTTCAAGATGCTGAAAGATCATGTGGGTCTCCTCCAGGTCAGTCTTTTCTAGGGATATGTTGGGTGATGGTGGGACTCAGTGACTTAGTGACACGATGATGTAGTGATCTCCTAAAAATTATTTGATTGACACTTAAGAGAATATTTATATTTAGCCATGTTATGAACATTACACTTATAGGATCTTCTGCATGTGGAGTAGGGTAGTGTAGTCATGATGTATTACTTACTGTGGTTTAATAATATCTTGTGTTACTCCGTGGGTGTGTTTCATGACTACTTATTAAGAGCTGAATCCTTTGATCAGGGATTTCACAGGGACATCACAGCTTTAAGAGTATCCATATAAATTACCTCTTATGATTGGGTGATTGAGAGAGACCTATTGGATAAGTGATTTCTATAATAGAACATATCAGTAGTTGGATATTATAGGGGCACCCAGTAGTTATGACCTCAATTGAAAGTAGAAGATAGTATTCATAAGGATCCATGCATGTCAGAAGAATCAAGAGTTGATCCTATGAGTTTGTGCTAGTGGTGCATGGATCTTATTGTGGATTGAATCAAATGAGGTACATAAAGTGTTTCTTCTATGATTCCATGGGACATATAGCTCATTATTTTTTAACATGTCATGCAGTTGATCATGATATGGTCGATGGACCTCAAAAAAGAGACAGAGGGAGGAGCAGGGTGGTCCACAGGGTGGAGGACGTTGTAGTACAGCCGGTATGAAATTAGTAAGTGGTTGGAGGTTTTAATTATTACCAACACCACCCATAGGTGGTCCACGAAGAGCTCAGGGAGAGAGTGGGAAGGTAAGATGCTAGTTATAAGCTATGAAGTACTTTGACCCTGAGACTCCAGGGATTATACAAGTATTGATATTTGCCTTTTAAATATTATTTAAATTTTTAATACACACATATGTGAGTCATTTTTTCATTTACAATGCTCTGTTTTGGACCATGTAGATTCTGTTTGATCCATTGGATGGATTTTATGGTTAGAGACTCTAAATGGAGGTGACTCAGTGATTGCGAACTAGTCCCAACTATGTGATCTGACACGTGGAAGTGATAATTTCATATGTGTTATCTTCATTACAAAAATAAGATCGTAAAAAATCATATTAGGTATGAACTGTCTATCTAATTTTCATACCAATATCATCTATTTTATGTGGTGAATACGGTGTGTCTACAGTGATAGAACTAGGTTTCCCTTTAAAGGATAAAATGAGACCTTAGTGGAGAATAATGATCTTAGGCACATGATAGTGAATTTAATTACTCACCCATATGATAGCATGACTTATTTATTAGTAGATGATTTAGGAAACTAGTTTATTGTTGTGGTGGAAAATTATTAGAACATATTTTCTAAGGATGTACCAGGGTTACCTCTCCATCGAGACATAGACATCTGTATTTAATTGTATCTTGTGGCAGCACCATTATATACACCAACACCATAGATGTATCATGTAGAGCTTATAGAGATGATGGTATAGTTGGAGGAATTATAGGATAAGGTATTTGTGGGAACCAACATTTCTCCAATGGTATCCCAGTTTTGTTCTCTAAGAATTTGGACAAGAGAATGATTAAATTTGTGAATTACCAACACTTGAATCGAGTGACTATGAAAAATAATTATCCACTATTGAGGCTCGGTGTCCCATTTGATTAGTTGTGAGGGGGACAATGGTTCTCAAATATTTAACTCTAATCTATCTTTCACGAGCATCAAATACGGGATGGGGATATACAAAAGACAACCTTCAGATGTCGTTAAAGTCACTATCAGTACATGGTGATGTTGTTCGGAATGATGAACCCCCTATAAGTGTTCATGGGACTCATGAACAAGATATTTTAGAATTTCATTGACCTGTTCATGTTATTCATAATCAATAAAATTCTAGTGTATTTGGAATTCTAGTAGAAGCATGTGAGAAACATCAGGATGGTCCAAGACACACTACAAGTGCACTTGCTTTGCGAGAATCACCTGATGTGTCAATTTAGGATTGGAGAAGTCCACTTTTTCAGAAACTTCATCTTATAGGCAGAATTAGTAATAGAACCAATGATTATTGGTGAAATTATCTCTTAGGATCCACCCAAGAGTGCTACTGATGTGTGGAGTTTCCTTGTTTTGTATGGGTATTATCGAAGGTTTTTACCCAAGTTATTAAGATGTTTAGTACCCAATAAATCTTTAACTCAGAAGGGGAATCCTATAATGTGGATAGATAGGTTTTAGTAGTTAATTCATGAGATGAGAGTGGGGATGAATATTTCTTTTATCTTAACATTTATATTGGTGGGGGTAATGTACATATTGTTTTTTTATGAATCTTGGAAGAAACATGGTGTTGTGTTGATTCATTTGTAATAATTTATTACCCATTGTTCATTCTATTTGAGAACACATGGGAAGAACGATGTGACCCATGATCTTGGGTAGGCAGTGGTAGTTTTTTCATGGAAGATATTTTGAAACTACATGATGGACAAGCTATTTATCATTTACTATGACTCCAAGAGTCTCAAGTACACCATCTCCCAAAAAGATCCTAACTTGAGGCATAGGTGATGTGTAGAGTTCCACTTGGATTATAACATCATGATTTTCTATACTTGTGGGAAGGGGAATGTGCTGGAAGATTCTCTCTCTAAAAAATCTTGTTCTTTGTAGTTGGATAAGGAGGTAAGGAAATTAGCCTCATTGCAATTGTCTGTCCTGGAGTAGGATGATTCCTCGTATCTTAAGTCAATGGTTGGTATCCCAATTCTTTTACAGCATGTCAGAGATTATTATCATGTAGATACTGAATATGAGACCTTACCAACTAATATATAAAATAACATTATCTTAATAGATATTATTAAGGTGGGTATCAGTTTATCCTTGTCAGAGGAAAAATGATGGACCTTTGACATTACAAGAGGCGGTGTTTTGGGATTTTCCTACATACCCTTTGAGGTACATCCATGCATGGATAATATTTAATAGTACCTCAGATGGTAGTGTGCGTGGATAAGTATGAATAAGGGAGTTTCATATTTTATCTCTTAATGCCACACTTGTCAGTAGGTGGTGGGAGAGCACTAGGTTATGGTGTTTTTATCTAAACCTTCTGATGTTCCAAAGTGGATGTGTATGGGATATATGAGGACTTCATGATGAGATTATTATATATATTTAGGGGACAAGTTTTTATCTGGTTAATCATATACTGATTCAATATGTTATCCTACTTCCTAGAAATTGGAGAGAATAGTTCAGTAGAGATATTGGGACGCCTCTACATCCCTAATATAGTTCAACTCAATGGAGTTCCTATTAAAATTGGCCTTCACTGTGATTCTCACTACACTTCATTATTATGGATGTGATTACAGGAGGATTTTGATACTTAGTTATACTTGAACACATCATTTCACCCTCCTAATATTGTCTAGATAGATTATAACATCTAGTTCCTGGAGTATAAGATGTGGGATTTCATGTTGTATTTGGCTATAGTAGGGAGGATCACCTACCCTAGGTGGGATTTAGGGAACATAACATCTATCATTCCACCATTTGTCTGAAAAAATTCAAGGATTTGTATGAGAGACCTTGAAGGTCACCACATTGTTGGAATGATCCAAGAGAGTCAGTGATTAGGTACCCTGAATTGGTGTGAGATACAATTGAGAATGTTTTTATCATCCAGGAGTGGATGATGATTTCATAGTGCTGTAAAAATTATTATGAAGACCGATGTAAAAAACCTATATTGTTTTAGGAGGGATAAAATTTTTACTTATGTGGTTCTACTTGATGAAGACGGTTGTGATTTTTTGTAACACCACAAGCTTCCACAGTATGCTTCCTTTTTAAATAATTCAATAGCATGTGAAGTACACAACACTGAGTTCAAGAACACCACGACCTACCAAAGATGCCATTTAAAAAGTGGTTAGAAATAGTATTAAAAAATACTGAATTTTATATATCCCATATAATTTTAACATTCATAATATTTTTTTCTTAGACTTAATATAAGGACAAATTCAATTTTTCATATAAAAGAAGTATTTTTAAAAAAATACAATTTTTCCACATTTTAATGGAGACCCCTCTTTAAATCCAAAATTTTACACTTTAATATATTAAATTTTATGAAATTAAATTTTTCTCTGGAATAGGTACATAAAAATTTATATTGAATAAATTTTTGGTATGTTTCGGATAACTTTCATATTTTGATGATTATTGAAAAACTACATTTTATTTAAAAACAACCTCTTTAAAAGAAATATTATATAGTGGTAAATTATAAATTTTAGTGGTTTTATAGGATTATTAAATTATATTTTCATAATTTAATATATTTTATTTCATTGGATGTTATTTTATATTTAAATTTTATATAAACAGATGTCAATCTTTTGATTTTTTTTACTTCTTAAAAACGTTCTATTTGGTTTTAACAATGGGAATTAATTTTAAATTAATTACTTCAACTTCTCTATTGTGAATTTTGAAAATTGGATTCCATATTTGGAATAATATGGTTAAAATTTTGTAAATAGTTACCTTTAATTTTTTGGAAGTAATGAATAGTCACTTTAGTATTTATTTTATCAACTATTGTTAAATGGTAAATCTGTTAAATAAGGGTAAACAATAATATTATAAAATTTTTAAACTATCCTAACACATGTCCTAATATTATTGTATTATATATTTCTGAAAATATTCTTCCTTGGTTTGATTTGGGGACCTCATGGAGCCACATGGTTGTGCAAATGACATTTTATAAGAATTAATTTAATGTATAGAAAAATAAAACATAAAAATGTATCTTTCATTACAAAAAAAATTATATAAGGTTATATTTATGATCTAATTGACTATAATTTAAAGTTATAAAGATAAAAATATTTCCTAAATCATGATATTTTATTTATAGTTTATAGACATGAAATTAATATATTTATTTATGACACAATATTGATGCAATATTTTTCTTATTAATGATGGAATCAATTATAAGATATTATAAATAATAAAATAAATATAATATGAAAGTTTTGATTCCATACATTAATTTTATAGTTTAATATGTCATTTTAGGTTTCATTGAATGTATTTATTTAGAAATAATAATGTTTCTATGACTTTCAAAAAAAACAAATACTAAATAGTGACAAAATTGACATTAATGTATTTTTAAAATAAATACTATCTTATTAAATTGTATAATGTTCCTAAATAATAGAATATTTGGTCAAAATACATATATAATGTTTTATATATAAATAATGATCTACTTGAGGTTCTCTAGAAATTTTATTGTAACTATATTAACCCTGTAGTATAAAACATTCTTGAAGACATGGTAAAAGGTAAACTATTTAACTAAGAGTTAAATCTAAATGATAAGATTAATATGGTGTCCAAAACTTGTCTAAAACATGTTGGTTGAAATTATTTAGACCCAAAACCACCTTATCCAGTAAATAATTCCATATGGAGATATAATAAACTGAAAAATAATTTGTATCGTAAAATAATATTTCAAGCAATTCTTAAAGTGCCTCTCACCTCCATTATAAAAGGGTACTTCCCCCATCTCTTAAATTAACTCATACAAAGCAATTTAGATCACCCAAAACGTATCCAAATATCCTCCAAACTTCTCTAACCTCATCCTAGATGCACTAATTTTATCATAAATCCATCCTACGGACCCCTTTTATTCAAATAAAAAGGAAGAACCTAAAGAAGAGGTAATTATTTCATCACCTCTTTCAAAGTCCTTTTCTTGTTCCACTCCCTATTTCATTGTTATTTTTGTACCAAAATAATAACTCTAGTAACATATATAAATTTTCCTGTTATTATATATATGTTAAAACCATATTCATTATTCTATCTATCCTATGAATGACAATGTCACCATACGTGCGTACGTACAACTTATCGTCTCCAAGTTGTGGTGTAGTTTGTAATTTAACACTAAATTATTTGGATGGGTATAGTAATGAGTATAATTAATTTAAATGATAAATATAAAATTATAATTATTATATATATATATATAATATACGGTCCAATTAAATAACATTTCACCATCGATAGAATGATATTATCGCTCATGCATACATACAGTATACCGTCTCCATGACACGATGAGTTTCATCTTCAGTGATCACCATGCATGAATTTTTATAAATATATATATATTGATTAATTATGAGATATATGAAATAATATTTCTACTGATATAATATATATTTATGTAGATAAATATCTGTTTTTTACTTACTTCCATAATATACGATAAGAAAACGGAAACAACGTTCATGTATACATACGGACTACCGTCTCTGTTAACTGTGTTTCCATTTCATTTATCTATCTATTAAACAAATTTATATTCTAAATATATATTATATATATATCATGTTTTATAATCTATAAGTATTTAAATCATGATTTAAGTTATATAATCAAGAATAAAAAGTTAAAACACGTACGATAAAGAATGCGATTATTACCAAAAATGATACTTTAACATGGAAATTATTATTAAATGGGTAGTATAAAGTCATAAATGAATCATATATGATATAATAATTATTATTATTGTTCTAGAAGTTTTTAATAAAAAACTATGGTCATTATACCGGAGGTTAAACATACCCTCGACTAAATTAATGTACAAGGTAAGGGTTAATTCCTCAATCTCATTATTTTCCATTGTATTTTATCTTTAAGTATTTACTAGGACATATTTATAATCCATGTCCATGTTTCATAAAAATAATTTCAAAATGAATATTTTATGGATTTATGGAAGGGACTCTTTCAATAGATCATCATTTTAAATTTTTTAATGATTTGTATTTCTAAATATTTTTAATTTATATTCATGTTTTCAAAATTATATTAATCATTTATTTATATGGAAATTATTGTTTTTTGAAATGTTATTTCCATAAAAAAAATTCAAATTTATATGAGACACTTTGATACAAAAATAAATTTTAAATGACTTTATTTATAAATTTTTTGAATTTTAAATGATTTCAAGAAAAAATACATATTTCTCTCAAAGAGTATTACTGATCATTTTCAACTATGTGAACATATTTTACTAGATATTATTATTGATTGAGGTGAAAATAAAATATTCTATATTTTATTGAATGATTTATGATATGTTTGACTATGGAAGTGTTACTTTTATACCATTCATGGTTTATGGTTAAAGTATTGACATTTAATGTGCTAGTTTTAATACAAATGATTATGTTATATTTCATACTTTTCATATATGGAATGAATTGGACTTAGTATGTGATGGGAGGGGCCAAACATAGTCCCACAATGCATCGGTAGGTCTCATGAGACAAACTTATGTCATGGTACTAGTCCTTGGCAGAATATTTGGGAATTTTCTTGGCATAAGGCCTTGACGTAGTAGTTATTATGTTCGACATTATGCATCCCCTCATTATGAAATTGGTTATTAAATGTGATTATTTGACTTGTGTAATATCCATTTGGTTGTTTATATAGTAATGTTTGGTTTATTTTTTCCATGTTATGTTCATGTTTATTTTTTAAAAGGGTAATGTTTTTATTATACATATTGCCTTAAAATTTGTAGCTTCGCTGGATTATTTACCCTTTCTGAGCATCTGAGGTCACCCCTTTCTTATGTTTTATTTTTCCAATATGCCAATAACTGTATAATGATTGATATGCAGGGTTAAGCTAGGGGAATAATGGAATTATCAAAGTGTTATTTTGGGTTTTTATGTTATAAAGTGTAATATAACATTCATGTATTTAATCTATTTTCAAATACTACTAAACTAATTGTTATTTCATGACTTTATTCCTGGTAATCATGCCTATGTATTAAAATAATTCACCGGCTCGGGGTAAGTGGAGTCAGGGCATTTCATTTTTACAAAGCGGAATGTTATCTCTAAGATTCATTGGACCCTTACAGATTCTATGTATCATTGGTAATGTAGTGTACCACTAAACTCCACCACTTTAGTTGGACAAGGTACATGATGTCTTCCACTTGACTCAACCGAGGTGCTACCTCCAAAACCTATCACATTTAATTTAATGGGGTGAGATGGAAATTTTGTATTAAGAAATCATTAAAGAGTAACAATTTTAGATTTATGATCAGTGGGAGGGGATCCTTTATTTCTGATGGATTCACTTTATGAGTGTCTATTGGCATCATAGTAATATTTAGGAGAGAACATTAAAGGAAGAGGATCAGATTCATTCCCAGTACCCACATCTCTTTTTATAGATGTTTTTTGTATTTTTTAGAAATTACACCCAAAGGTGGGGATAATTTAATATCTCATATTTAATGGTATTATTCTAGGATATTATATGGATTATTATTGTGACCAAGAACTTGGGTGGTGTGTGATTTTGAGCCCCAGTGTGCCAAGAATATATTTTTGAAATATATTATATATATTAAATAGAATGCAAGAAAATTTTTCATTATAAAGTTAAATAACATTCAAATAGTGGCCCAAAGGAGAAATATGATGGTTTCATTGAGTCCATAATGATGTTTTTACTCTTGGTGAAACATATTCATTATATTCAGGGGTCATTTCTAAAAAACTCATTATGGGAATAATTAAATAAAATGAATTAATAATTAATTTTGTTTGTTTTGTTTTTGAAAAAAAGACTATTTATCCTTAAAAAGAATGTTTATTAGAATTACTTAGGGTTAGATACTCAAATCATATAGATTTTAGGCAACAGTTGAAGATAATTTCTGGCAGATGATGATAGATAAGAATTTAAATCACTGATCATTATGCCAATAGAGTTGTATTATTTTTTTGCAAAAATCGAAACACAGCTAATTTTAATCAATTAATGATTTGATATCCAGGTATATTTCATTCTTTATGTTTCCACTACATTCATCAATCCCCTATTAATACTTATCAATTCCACAAATGAAATTTATTTCACATCACCATTAGATTTAATTTTCATGGAATTGATTATTTTTTATCTTTATTATCCTACATGATTCATATTTTAGTATGTTAATGAATCAAGGATGGAAGCATTTGTTCGGCCCTGAATATATATTTTCTAGTGATCTGGAAGGTTTCATGTGTCATTCATAATAACACAAAATAGAATAGGAAGTTTCTTGATATTCTTGATAAACACTTAGTATAATTCAGGTTAAATACCATGTTAATCCCCCCACCCACCATTAAATTGGGATTCAATCTAGATTTTAAAATCACTCACAATGTGACCCCCTCATGTGTGGATTGACATGTACATTAGGAATTTCATGGATACTTGAAAATGTACACTTCCAGAAGTCATGTCATGTACTTGGTAAAATTCAAAGCTTTGAATGCATAGTCCAGTATACAGACATGACCTTGATAAGCAATCATGTCCAGGTGACATGAACAATATAACGTTTTCTCTACAATCATTGTCTTCAATCGGAATAGAATATATATAGAGACTATATTCTGCGTGGGGATCATCCACATGGGTAGGACCGAAGATAGTTAGACATGCCATGTACCTCATAGTACACATATTGTACCCCCATTAAGAGTGTTAATAGCTATTTACTCTCTTGGTCCATTTAATCATGGTTATAGTGTGAACTTACATCGATATTATTGGATTGTGATCCCCTCAATAAGATGAGTCTCAGATAGAGTTATGGTGTCCCTCCATGAGACTAGATTTTGGTCATGTATCGTCTTTTGTACCCTATATTGTGTTTGTCGAATTTTGAAGACCTCCCTAAGAAGGGTGTTAATACCCCATCTAGTATGTGGTATTGGTAGGGTTTGTGGTATCATTGACATATGATCCCCTACGTAGTATGTGGATCTTGATTAGGTTTGTAGTGTCCTCTATTGGTTTTTGGTGTGAAACCCAATATGTGAATAAGGAAATAAATAGAATACTGACCCTTAATTAGGTAGGGAACAATTTTATTGACCCATCCATTGATTTTCTCTAATGATATCCTGGATAATAGAGAGGATTATACGATAATGAGTGTTTCATTGAGCAGAATCCTATGGATGCCGGTTAGTTATGGGTTCCTAGTGATTTCTAGTGTTTCCATAGTATATCTGGGTGTTTCTAAAATAAATATATTGTTATATTAAATATTTATATAACTATAGTTGTATATTCATGATTACTATCTTTTGGGTGTCCAATGGATCATTAATATAATCACCACTACACTAGATTTTATTGTGCATGGTGTGCCTCATATAGATGACAACCATTTTGATAGTGTCCTAGGAGGACATGGAGACGGTGAAGTGTATATGGATCTTCCAAAACATAGTTGTTTTATCAGGATCATTCATTTGTTTTATTCCACACCATTCATGTATGTTTTACTTTTACTATTTTTGGCTGGGCTTTTATTTTTCCCTTTTTCCATTTTAAATACTTTTAATGTCGTACACTATTGCGGGATCCTAGATATATGCATTAATAGTTTTAGTTTTGTTATATTTTATCATTTTTTGTCCCTTTATAGGCATTTTTATAGGTTCCATAGCCTAATTCCTCCCATTGGTGCAATTGTTCTACTCAGCAATAGTCGCCAGCCCCTAGCCTATTGGCGGTTGGCTTCAGTTAGTCATGGTTCGAACCTAGATGGATCATGTCGTGAAATTTTTTTATATTATAAATCATAAAAAATAACTTCCAAAGACAATTTTAAGTTATATGACCATCATAGTTGAAAAGTTTCAAAAGCTTATCAATTTCACTCCCCATTCCATCGCTTCCACAACAAAGTTTCACATTCAATTTTCTTATGGTGGAAAAGACCCATAATAGATTGGGTTCACTACCCATTCCATCATTTTTATTAAAGTGGTTCACTCTAAAGGCTAATATAGTGTAAATATTTCTTTATTAAATAGAGTTAACTCCCAATTATAGTCTATAATATCTTATAATATATCAAACATTCCAATTTTTTATGGATAAATAATTTTAGGCCAACCCATCACATAATGAATACTATACATAAGTGACCCATAATATCATAAAACCCATCATCAATTTATCATAACATATCCCATTGAAAATAAATGGTTTTCATTTTCTTAATCACATTGCCTAATCTTACCCATCTAGAGAAAGGATATGGATGGTAAAGTAAAAACATTCTATAATTCATTGTAACTTAAATAACTGATGGTAATGTAACTAGTTTCATATAATAATAATGTAAACATCGTTATCATTTTGAATCCCAGTAAATAAATTGGATGGTTTCATAATATAATATACCTATTGAATAATAAAAATCGTTAAACTATGTTAATATACTTGAAAAGTATATTTTAAAGAGCATTTGAACAATTTTTTGAAATATAGTGAAAATAATTGTATCTATGTGAATATTTAAAAACTAAAAATGTATATAATGTTGGGAGAAATATTTTCATTTAAAGTATCCTTTTAAATTATTAATTTAATAATGAATTAATATAATTTTCATGACAGTGATAAATTGTTTTCTTATTTTATACAATAAAAAACACTATATTGACACATTCTAATAAAATAAAAACTGAGTCATACATAAATTTTTTTTAATTTTTTTATATTAATTATTTGTGAAAAAAGTAAAATTTATTATTAATAATATTTCATAAAATATTAAATATAGATAAAAAATTCTATAAAACATTTTTATTAATATGGAAAAGGATGACAAATATTCATAACTTATAAAGAATAATTGAGATTATCTTTTCTTAAAATACATTTCTCTATAATTTTAATCATAAATGATTGGAAATTGGTACTAATACTTTAAAATTACACAAATAAACAAATAATATTAAAATATTTTGTGTTCAAAGGATAAGGATCATATAATTTCCATCAATGGTAATTTAATAGAGACAACCCCAAAAAATGATAATGTAATATAAACCCTTAATATTTTGGTAAAATTCGAGTTAAAACCACATTGAATAAAATAAATTCAATTGAGGCTTTAAATAAAATTAAGATATAGGGATTAATGATATAAAATATAAAGGGATCAGTATATACACTATATAAACACAAAAAGTTTTATAACATGAAGCATTATCAAAGATACAATATTGAGTTGATCAACCCTAACAGTTATGGTAATATCCAAATGAAAATTCACAAAAGAGAAAAACATATATTTATCTATAATTTCCACATAATTTAATGAAGAAAATCATAAAATACATTAATTGGATATATATATATATATATACCACACAGTCCAAACAAGTGGTGAATATGATATAAGGTTCACATAAATAAAAGTTGGATGAGAAACCCTTTCCTCCAGCCATGTCTTACGTTATATTCATTAAAAATCCTTTATATTAAAAATATATTTATCATAAATCTATTTCAGAACCATTTTCATTCATTAAATTTTATATATTATTCACATATAATTACTAACTACACCTTTCTTAAAAATTCCCCCATAAAATCAACTTTCTAGGTTGCCACTATTTAATTTTTTTCATAAATGTTTCGGTTAAGCAGTTCTCATCTATGAACATTTGTTATAGTTTCATCATATCCATAATATTAATGATAATTTCATAAGTACAATGTTTAAATATTATATAAACTATTATAACAATTTATATAGTTCAATGATGAAAAATTAATAATATCACTTTCTAATGTCTGTAGTTTATACATATGTATGAATAATGTATCCATTTTCACTATTTGGAATGAAATAATTCTATATAAAGTTTCACCTTTATTGAAATATAATTATATCATAAATATCAAATGTATTCATTCAATGTATTCTTATAAACATTTTGTAATGAATAAATGAAAGTTAAATTACATAATTTTATGGAGGTTATAGTCAGCACATATACATGAGAAATGTAATCATTTCCCAATATTTGGAATAGTAAGAAAGCAGACATTATATTTTTTTAAAGTATCATAAATCATTTATATTAAACTTATATATTAATTAAATTTATCCAAATAATCATCCATCGTATATAATGTGGAAAAATTAAATCAATCACTTCAGGGAGATGAATGTCTATACGTACACATGAGCAATCCTTATAATTTCTTTAAAAGGAAATGATATAGAAAATAACAAAACCATTAACATAACAATCACAGTATAGAATGTTTAATTATTTAATCATTTTTATATAGTTATATAATATTTATAGGGGGTTTAAAGTTAAATAAATATGAAATCAGACTGAAATAATAGATTCATCTTATTCGTGTATCCCCCATTAAGAAGCACCATAAGTCTTCATAGAGTGGTCTTTAATAATAAACGCAACCTATATAATTATAGGATGAATATTGGGATATTATTTATAGTTATTTTGGTAGCGACCAAAACGTTTATTAATGAAATTACTCTTGATCTAATTAAATTTATTTTTATGTAAAATGGTAATATAAAACATATGTACTTACTTGGCTATATGTTTTATGATTTTAAAATATACTTAATAATTGTTAGAGTTGCTAATATAGAAATTTAATAGTGATCACATGATTAGTATTAATATAGGGTTTTAAAAAATCCAATTTACTTTTATAATTGAAGTGATTGCTTCTTTCTATAGAAATGCTCCTTACGAAGCCAATTTGTCATAGATCAGAAAAGAGGTGGTGTCATAGGGATTCACTCATGACCAATCCCAAGATGATCTTCAACACATTAATCTTGAATGGAATTTCCTATGGGAGAAGTGGAAGTTAATTGATATTACCTCCCAAGAGATGTTATTTTATCCACCCCAACAGTCTTTCACCATTGCACACCTTACCCTTACGTCTTATGACGGTGTTCCAATGGATTATGTAACAAGACCCTAGAACTATTATTATGTGCATTATTTTTTTATAAATAATAAACATTCATTTAATTATTGTTACTTTGTAAATGGTTTTTAAAGTATAAATAGTATTTTTAGTTAATATTTAAATTATATTAAGAAATATATTTTGATGAATTAATGGTTTTTTGAATTAAATAATATTTTAATAAAATATTTTTACTAAATATATTTTTATTAAATATAAATTATCATAAAAGTTTTATGAACTCAATTGTTATTTTTGTTAAGGTTTGAAAGCTGTTTTTTGCCAAACCCCATGAATTTTCAATAAATATCTATTTTTATTTTAAAATAAAAAATTCACATATTTATAAAATTATTTAGATAAAAATAAAATCATTTTTTGATATAAGATATTGAAATTATCTAACAGTGAATTTTTCAAAATTTTCCGAGACAATCACATTTATGGGTAAAAATTAAATACTGTTTAAGTATATGATATGTTTTATGACATAATAATAAACCAATAGTGATGTAATAAAATAAAATAAAAAAATTATCATCTAATGTATTTTTTACCTTTAAAATAATGTGATTTTAGATTTGTTTGATTAATTATATGTTGCCTTAGTGTACCTTCTAAGACTTATAAAATATTTTAACTTTTAAAATGATTTACATGAGAGTGTGACAGACCTCCACATAATCAAAACTAGTATTATAAAAATAATTTGCATTGGGATTATAAAATAATTTTTTCAAATCCCTGTTGGCCCAAACCATTGGAAAAAAATGGGTTCGTTTTTGGTTTAGATTACTTTAATGTTTGGTGTCCATAACCTCAATAATAAAGAATTCTCTCCCCTTTCTTATATAAATCCACTGAATCTCCTATTACTTCTCACTCAAAACATTTTTATCCTCTCCAAACTCTTCCCCCCTCTCTCTATAATCCTACCAAGGTTCCCCAAGCTCCCAAGTAGCCTCTATCAAGCCTTTGGAATCACACTTCCATCTGAGGGATTTATTCCTCTCTCATTTTGTCCTAGTTTTTTTAAGATTCTTTACCCTTGTATTTTCAATTAAAAATTTTGGGGTATTATTTATAACCTCTCTTATACATCCCTCTTTATTTTTTAATGGTTAGAGACGTCTTTCTCCCTCATTAATACCTCCCATGTACACCAAATACCTTGATGAAATTCTGTAAGGGATTTCTCTCTCCTCATTTACATTCAAGAAATTATTTTATATTGTGAATATAAATTACATTACATATTTTAGGAAATGTATCTATATGAAACCCTTATAAAAAATTTCATGTACATATGATTAAATATCCATTTTTATCTCACCAACCATTTTTATGAATTCTTATTTCACGCCATTATGCGGCCAAAATTGCATTGCGATTTTCCATGCCAATGTCATTGTAAATGTGAATACCATAAAAATTTCACAATCAAGGGTATTCACCTTTATGCACATATACTTGTTGATTATAGAGTTTAATATATGTATTCCACATTCCTTTATCATGGAATAAATTATTATGTTGAATGATTCCATGTTATATGATCCATGTGGTACACTTATGCATGAAATGAAATGTCTATAAAGGGTGTGACCTGATAGCACACCAGTGCCTTGGGTAAATATTAGTATTATGATACATCATGTGCAATAAGGGTTTACTCATAATTATTAAAGATAAATTAGGTTTCACTAATGATCTATGTGCAATGATCCTTGGCTCATGATAATATCATGTTAAATGTTGTTTTCACATTTCCATGTTATGAAATTCATGCTATATCAAGCCTTTATGTTCATGTTTCTCTTGGGCTCTATTGATTTGAAAATTTCCAAACATGTAATAAATTATTCATTTAATTATTTATTTACACTTTTATCGGGCTTTATAGCTCACCCTTTTTTATTAATGTCCTCAGTTTATCCCATGCAGTGATAAGTATGAAGGAATATTGTTGTCATGTTAAATTGGTTTTCAATAAAGATGTTGTCTTTTATGTGCTATGTTGCCATGTAATGTTCCTTGTTTTCCCAAGAAACTATATCTCTCGATCCATAGTGTTTTCTTAGGTGCACTTTTATGTAATAAATCATGTTAATGTGTATAATAAAGAGCAGGGTTGTTATAGATGGTATTAGAGGATATGTTTTGTTATTTTTGGGATTAGGATTACCAAACCCTAGTGAATGTCTTAGGGATAAGACTATGTATAAGAAAAAATCCCTAAATTTTGGTGAAGTATAAGGTAAGTGATTTATCTAGAAAATTATTCCCTTTCTATATATGAACAAGTATATGCTGCTCTAGAATAGATTTATCTATGGGTAAACCCCAAAAACACCGCTTCGAGCTAGACTCGAACGTGAATTGGTGAACAACATTGAGCCTTGCTACACTCTTAGTAGGGACACTACCATGGGATATTCTTTTCTATGTTTATAAGCTTATTATGAACCATTATTAAGGGAATAATGAAATTCCCCTAAGAATATATCTTGGGAAGTAGATCATGGATGAAATATATTAAAGCCTATAAATTCATATGTTAAGGAAATAAATGTAATTTATAAGTTATCCCATTTTGTTCTTATATTCCCCTATATGTTTTACCCTAAAATTTCTTTTATTCTAGCCAGTGGCTGGTAATAGAAGGATTAAGGCGAACAAATAATGTGAAGATCAATGTGATGACTATTCTAATTAGATTCCCAATTCGATGGGAGCATGAATCGAAAACTTTTTCAGGATACTATTTCAGTAAACTCATTCTTTGAAAGAAACATGGGACATGAAGAACATTAAACCCCCCCCCCAAGAAATAACTACTTGCAATCGAGATCTTCATGTGACCAAGCCCTCCTACTTTTAATGGACCATTTGATCCCTCAATTTTTTTAATAATGGATCCACTCCATTTAAAAGATATTCTCCATATTTCAATGTTACGAATAAAAGAAGGTTCTTTTGGATACTTATTGTATGGAAGGTGATGTTGATCATTGGTGGAATTTAATAAAAAATATGATTCTTGAGGAGGAGATCAAGGCAATCAAATGGAAATATTTCAAGAAAATGTTTTTCAATAAATATGTTCAACGTACCCTTTGACATAAGATGGAAAGGGACTTCCTTTCCCTCATGAAAAAAGATGAATAATTCATTAGAGTGTATGAGGAAAACATCACAAGGCTTCCATGATATACCTCTGGATTTGTATTTAAAACTGAATTTAAGGTTAAACAATTATTTAGTAGGATAAAATCTAGATTATGGAAAATCCTGGTGATCTGTGACTTTTATAGATATGAGGAAATAGTCTAATGTGCCCTCAATGTCGAAACGTAGATCAGTAAATCTCATGGGTATAATAGGGATAAGAATAGGAAAGGGGACGTTAATTCTGGAAGATAGATGGATAAATCCAATGGTGCTACAAATTTCCAAAACCCCACTTTCCAAAAGTGCAGAAATAAGTACCCTGGAAATTACCTGAAGAGGATAAGGAATTTCATCAGTTGTGGAAGAGAAGGGAACCTGGCTATTAACTGCCAACAAGAAAAACATGTTGTTGTAACAGAGGAGAGGAACACTCCGTTAAATGATAAATGCATTGTTCATTGCTTCAACTATAAAGAATTAGGGCAGTTTGAAAACTAGTTCCCTAAGCTAAGGGTTTCGGGAGGAAACCAACATCCTCCAAGGAATCAAGGGTGATATTTTTCATAATTACCATAGAAGGAAACCCCAACAACAAAATGGTGACAGGTATGCTAGTTATTATATAAGGAATAGAAAAAATACTGTTTCATTTTTGTTGTACCCATACCTTTATATCTCAATGGTTTAGTAGAAAAATCACAACACCACCACAAATCATGGAAGTAATGATGTCGATGGGAATGAAAATTGGGGAAGTCATTGGATCCAATGAATATAACTATTCCCCCATCATAATTTATGGATTGAATATCCTTGAAAACTTCATCATACTCCCTCTGGTGAGGTTTTATGTAATTCTTGGCATGAATTATCTGTCCTTATATAGAGCCAACATAAATTTCCATGGGAGGGAAATCAATCTCCATATAGAAAATCGACCCCGGATTAAGTACAAGTGCAAGGAGGAGTATAAATCTTCTTTAGCCCCATCATATCAAGTGTGGATGTTACTTAACTATGAGAATGTGTATATTTCTCTGATGATGGAGCCTATAGAAGAAAACATCCTTGAACACATTCCTATTGTTAGGGAATTCGCTGACGTGTTTCCCGATAAATTTCATATTCTACCCCCTATAAAATATGTTGAATTCTGGATTGATCTTATACATGGGGGATTTCCAATATCCAAAACTCCATATAGAATGGATTTTGTGGATCTTGAGTAGATAAAGAAAAAACTATAGGAGAATCTGGATAAAGGGTTTATCTACCCATGTTGTTCTCCATGGGGTGCACCGATCATCTTTTCCAAGAAGAAGGATGGATCAATGCACCTTTGCATTGATTATCGTGAGCTTAACAAATCATGAGAAATAAAAATTCTCCTCTTTCGTGAATTGATTACTAGTTTGATCAGCTACGTGGAGCACAATATTTCTCCAAGATGGATATGTGGTCGGGATATTACCATGTAAGGGAGAAGAAGGAAGATATCCCCAAGACTTCTTTTCATACAATGTATGGGCATGATGAATTCATATTAATACCTTTCTCACTCACTAATTCCCCAAAAATCTTCATGGAATTTATGAATAGAGTATTTATAGAATACCTAGACAAATTTTTGGTAATCATTATAGATGATATTATAATATACTACAACCCCAAGGAGGAGCCTAAGGAGAATCTAAGCATTGTATTAGAGATTTTCAAAAGGAGATGCTTCATGAAAACTATAGAAAGTGGGAGTTCTTCTTGAAGAAAGTATCATTATTGGGTCATGTCATCACATGTAATGGGATATCAGTGGATCCCTCTATGATAGCTACAATTGAGGGATTGATGAGGCCAACCTCAGTGATGGATATTCATAGCTTCCTGGGGGTAGCTTGTAACACCCGAGACTTTTATGTTATATAAATCATCAAAGGAATCTTTTTCTACACAACACTTGCTTGGCTTGCTTTACACGCAATCGCGACCTTCCTCGATAGCTTGCGTCGTACGCAATACCGAGTTTCACTAAACAACAATATGCTATTAAAACTAGCCATTATGAATAGTAATAACCACTTTTTGAAATTTTATAAATTTTATTTTTTAAAATGGACTTCATTTTTGGACTCAGAATATCGAAATTATCCTAGGGTGAAATTTTGGTATTTTTCTGAAAACTTTCAATTTTTGATGAATAGTGAAACCACTAAGTGGTAGGTTAAAAACTGAATTTTGCATAAAACTTAATTTTACCGCTTCTGTGAATGGAATTTCAAAAATCCGAGAGACACGGTTAATATCAAGGGCTAAAATGTGGTTCAATGAGATGAAAATAATTTTTTGGTGAATAGTAACTTTTTACTATTTTTACCGCGGTTAATAGTAAATAGGGTAACTAAGGGTAAATATGATATTAATATTACCCTAACACATGTCCTAATTCTATTGGACAAGTGTAATTCGACCAAAAACCAACTTAGGAATAAAATATGACCATTTAGGTCCACTTGGATTAGATTAGGACATTTATTATTAATTTATTTAAAGAAGGGTTAAAATAGTTAAAATCAATGTTTAATAAGTAAATCATTTTTAATATAGGGTT
Source organism: Viscum album (assembly GCA_963277665.1). Classification (NCBI taxonomy): domain Eukaryota; kingdom Viridiplantae; phylum Streptophyta; class Magnoliopsida; order Santalales; family Viscaceae; genus Viscum; species Viscum album. The sequence goes on along the minus strand of OY728136.1, from coordinate 1,081,659,492 downwards.
ATACATAAGATAAATTCGATTGTAAAAATTCATTAGAAAGCTAAAACGATTTCCTACATGATGGTATTTTATTTGTAATTTTTAGACATCAAATAATTTAATTTATTTATGACACAAAAATGATGCAGTAATTATCTTATTAATGAAATATTGACAAAATTGATAATATAAATACCAAAATAAATGTAATTTGAGACTTTTTATGAATTCCACTAATTTTCTAGGTTACTATGATATATTAGTATTGATTTAATCAACTTGGTTCGATCATATAATTCTGTTATGACTTTCACAAAAATCATATATCAAATAGTGTCAAAATTGACAAAAAATAGTTTTTAAATCAAATATTATATTATTAATTGTTATTTTATTCCTAAAAATCTAAGGATCGGCCAAATGACTTAGATAATGATATATATATTAATAATAAACAATTTGGGGTTCTTTTGGCATGTTATAGTAAGTGTATTAACCATATAGTGAAAGAAAACAAAAAGACACGGTAAAAGTTAAATTAATTAACTTAGAGTTAAATCTAATTGATAAGGTTAAAATAATACCCTAAACTTGTCTAAATCCTATTGGTTGATAAGATTTAGACCCATCCCCACTTTAGCTTCGAAATAAGACCCTTTGGAACCATTATAAACCGATTTTGACTTTAATATAAAATAATATTTTAAGATATTCCTAAGGTGCCCCTCTCCTCCCTTATAAAAGGGCACCTCCTCCCCCTCCTCCTCACACCAATTTGAGCACTCAAGCTCGGCCAACCCCTGCCATTTTCCCTTCTCCACTTCCCTAGAATAATCCTAGAGGTCCTGGTCTTCTCCAAAGACCAATCTTAGTTCCTTAAGTGGAGGATTCAAAAAGGCGTTCCAAAGAAGAGGTAATATCCATTACCGATCTTTTCAATTTCTTTCTTCTTCAACTTCTTCTTCTTTAGTTGTTTCATGATAAAGTAATAACATCAGTATTACTTACATACTGATATGTTATTATAAATATGAAACAACCCTAATTCACCTTCTATCCATCCTACGGAAAAATGAAATCACCGCGCGTGCGTACGTACGGAATACCGTCTCCACGCCGTGGTGTAATCTATTTTCCACCATCACCTTACAAGGATGGGTATAATGGTGTAATCAGTAACTATATATGATTATTATTAAGTAATATTGATACTGAAATAATATATATATATACTCCAATACAATTCCACGATCATAGGAACGATATCATCACTCGTGCGTACGTACGGAATACCGTCTCCACGATGTGATGCGACTCGTTCTACATGATCTTCATTTTATAATGATTATATAAATGAATTGAATGAATGAATATGGTATATAATACACTAATACCATTCTGGAAATGAATTATCTATAACCTAAAGATAAGAATAAGAATTTATTCGACAAAACATGCATAAGAACAAAAAGTTATAAAGACCCGAGTAACAAGTAACAATGAAATATTACTAACAAGAAGCTAATAATATGACCATATATGATCTCATATCAATATGTATGATTCTGGAATAAGTCAATAACATTATTTAAACCATTATACAGGAGCTTCGGACACGAACAAAGCAAATCGGACCTAAGGTAAGGGAAATATCACAATCTCATTTTTATCCGAGATTGTTTATTCGTAAGTATTTACTGGGGTGTATTTTATCATCCACATCCATGTTCCCTCAATATGTAATATTGTTTCCATCAACTTTCAATAGTTTAAATCCAATTTTACCCTTAGGTGAGTTTTTAGTAAAGAATATGAAAGGAATCTTTTGTCGTTTTTCCGTACGAGGTACTTTTTAACTTTTCCGACAAAAGTACGAAGAATGTTTTTTTAACTTATACGGCATGAATGGATTTTTAAAACATTACTTCAAAGAAGCTTACTTTATAAGTTTTCAAGTTTATTTTTAATCAACTTCTTTTATTTTAAAGTTGTATGACATGTTATGAAAGGAAAAATGTTTTTGAAGAAGAAAGGATATTTTCCTCAAGAATTCAATTCAAGTGTTTTATCAAAATTATTTTCCATCTAAGATAATAAAGGGTTCTGTTTCTATCCATATTTTTACATTGGTTTGACTATGTTGTGATGGAATTATGTTTATGAATTCCTTTATCATATATGAATTGATTTATGATGTCATGATGTTTCAAGAATCCCATTTTTGTTATATGTGTTATGCGATGATGTATGTTTTATGATTATGTGGCACACATAAGAAAGGATTCATTATAAGATGGGTGGGACCTATATCTCCCTCCAATGCATTGGGTAATGATTTTATATCTCATGAGATAGACATGGCTGGAACGGAAGGTTATTTCGGTTCAGTGATACAGGACTGAAACGAGGAGTGAACTCGGTTCAGAAAGGGACTTTGTCCACTAAGATAGTCTTGGCAATGAGTCATGACTAACAAGAAATGATTTTCCATGATTATGTGTGCATGCCACAAAGTTTCAAGTTTTATGTTATGATTATGGGGATCTCATTTTCACTTCTATGATTTATTCCATGTTAAGATATTATGATCTCTTTTGCAGGTTTTAATTTTCAAAAAGATATGATATGATTTTTATTTCCTTTATTTGCCCTTGCTGAGCATTTGAGCTCACCCTTTTATGTTTTCTTTTCCCCAGGCCAGGAAGATGGATATTAAGTAGAATATGCTAAAAGGGACCCTAGATATGATGAAATAAATGGGAGACACTGTAGAAGATTTATGAACCAGTTGTTTATGTTTCCCAGTTTCTAAAGACACTATACCTATACGGCCCTTTGTGGTTTTGTCATATGTTGTAATAAGTGTGATTCAATTTTGAAGTATTAACAATGTATGTAAAGTGTGGGTCGTTATAGTTGGTATCAGAGGAAAGGTATAGTCAACCTTTGGAAACTAGGATGTGAAAGCCTTAGTAAGAACCCTAAGGATAAGTCTAAGCATAGAACACAATCTTAGAAATGGCCATGAATAACCTAGGATAAGACCATAAGCATGAAAATTTTATTCTTGAATTATGTGGTTTCCTATTATAATTAGTGTTGATCACACTATTCTTCTTGGTTTTAGTCAATGGCTGGAACCCGAAGGAACCGTGTTAATGCGGAATGCGATGGGCAATGCAATGATTGTCCCCGTGAGCAACCAAACGATATGGGAGCTGGAATGAAAAATCTTGTAGCCATGCTCAAACAACTTTCTCAAGCTATGAATCATGCAGGATTTCCAAACGAACAAATGAGGGAGCAACATTCTGTTGAATCCTTCATGAGGCAGCGTCCACCATCTTTCAGCGGGTCTACTGATCCATTAGTTGCTGAACAATGGATTAGTACTACTGAAAAGATATTTTCAGTTCTTCAATGTTCTGAGCATGATAAAGTCATCCCAGCAGTGTATCGTTTGGAAGGAGATGCTGATCAATGGTGGAATCTTGTTAAGAATACAAGGCAAAGGGATGAAATTGAGTCTATGAAATGGGACGAGTTCAAGAACTTATTTTTCAATAAGTACTTCCCTCGTATTCTCCGAACAAAGATGGAGAAAGAGTTCCTTGAACTGAAGCAAAGGGATGATGAATCTGTTGGTACCTATGAAGCAAATTTTACCAGACTTGCAAGGTACGCTTCTGGTATTATTATCCAACCTGATAGTAAGATCGATCGATTCTTTAGTGGCTTAAAACCAAGTCTTCGAAGGGCGTTATCCATAAGGGACTTCAATAGCTACGAGGAAATCGTTCGATGTGCTCTCAAAGTCGAGATGGAGATTGGAGTAACCCATCAGTCACATGGGTTTGATAAGAAGAGGAAGATGGAATTCAAAGAAAAATCTAAAGAGCACACGGAAAAGAAGATGAACTTTCCCTTATGCTCAAAGTGTGGAAAGAAACATGGAGGGAGTTGTCTTAAAGGGACAAGTAAATGTTTTAAATGTGGAAAGGAAGGTCATCGGGCATTTGAATGCCGTGATAATGGGAAGAAGATGTCTAATGATGCAAACAATGGAAGGGATACACAGAATGAACCTGCTACACTTCAATGTTTCAAGTGCAAGGAGATGGGGCATTATGCCAATCAATGCCCAAATCCAAGGGTTGATGATGATGGTCGACGTCAACAAACTCTTAAGGCTAAAGAAAAAGGAAAGTCACATGCAATTTCGATCAGCGATGTGGAGTACGATAACGATGTGGTGAAAGGTACACTTACCATCCACTCTAAAGTAGCAAATGTTTTATTTGATTCTGGATCCACCCACTCTTTTATTTCTGAAAAATTTTCTAAGGGTATCACCGTATTACCTCAACAATTAGATGTTGAGTTAGCTGTGACAACACCTAATGGCACATCAATCGCATCAGAAGTTTATAATTCTTCTCCGATCGAAGTTTGTGGGAAAGTGCTTCCTGCAAATCTTGTGATCCTTCCTTGTGTGGAATTTGATGTGATTCTTGGCATGGATTGGCTTTCTCTAAATGGAGCTCATATCAATTGCCAAAGAAGGGAAGTCACATTTCATATTCCAGATCAACCTACGATCGTCTATAAATGCACGGATGAACATAACCTTCCAGTGGAAATTTCTTCCATCTTATGGGTATTGATTCCACTAAATGAAGGTTATTTATCTCAAATAGTTGGTGAGAAACTCACGATTAAGAATATGCCCATTGTACGGGAGTTTGATGATGTCTTTCTGGAGGAATTACCGGGTCTTCCACCAAATCGTGAAGTTGAGTTTTCAATAGAACTCGTACCGGGTGCTTTGCCTATTTCAAAGACACCTTATAGAATGGCCCCAATTGAGTTGCAGGAATTGAAGAAGAAACTCCAAGAGAATCCTGATAAGGGATTCATACGCCCTATTGCGTCACCTTGGGGAGCACCTGTTCTATTTGTTAAGAAGAAAGATGGATCAATGGGACTCTGCATTGATTATAGAGAACTTAACAAGATCACTATCAAGAACAAATATCCTCTCCCACGCATTGATGACTTATTTGACCAACTACGCGGAGCTCAATACTTTTCCAAGATTGATCTTCGTTCAGGGTATCATCAATTAAGGGTCAAAAGGGAGGATATACCAAAGACGACTTTCCGTACAAGGTATGGACACTATGAATTTATAGTGATGCCGTTTGGTCTTACTAATGCCCCTGCTATCTTCATGGATCTAATGAATAGAGTCTTTAGAGACTATCTTGATCAATTTGTGGTAGTCTTTATAGATGATATTCTTGTCTATTCAAAGAGCAAGGAAGAGCATGAAGATCACTTGAGAATTATATTGAAGACCCTGAGAAAAGAGAAGCTTTATGCCAAATTTACCAAGTGTGAATTTTGGCTTCAAAAAGTTGCATTTTTGGGTCATATAATCTCAAAAGAGGGGATATATGTGGATCCAGCAAAAACAGAGGTTATCGAAAGATGGTCAAGACCAACAACAGTAACTGAGATCCGAAGTTTTCTTGGTTTGGCTAGTTATTATCGACGTTTTGTAAAAGATTTTTCACGATTATCTAATCCACTCACCAAGTTGACTCGGAAAGGAGTTAAGTTTGTCTGGACAGAGGAATGTGAAGAGAATTTCAAGGAGTTGAAAAGAAGGTTATCCAGTGCACCTGTGCTCACACTGCCTTGTAGTGGAGAAAGGTTTGTGATCTACAGTGATGCATCCAAGAAGGGATTGGGGTGTGTTCTTATGCAAAATGATATGGTGATAGCTTATGCCTCATGACAGTAGAAAATCCATGAGCAAAATTACCCAACACATGATTTGGAGTTGGCTGCGGTAATCTTTGCATTAAAGATTTGGAGGCATTACCTTTATGGTGAAAGGTGTGATATTTATACTGATCATAAAAGTTTAAAGTATATTTTCACACAAAAGGAGCTGAATATGCGCCAAAGAAGATGGTTGGAGCTGATTAAGGATTATGACTGCTCAATCCATTACCACCCTGGGAAAGCAAACAAGGTGGCAGATGCATTAAGTCGACAAGACCATGCTAGTTTATCCATGATTAGGATCACAAAAGATCCAATATTTATGGATTTACAAAGGATGGATCTGGGAATTATAATGGAAGGGGAAAAATCTTATCTTTCTCAAATGAATGTTCAACCATCTATACATGTGAAGATTAAAGAGGCACAGAAAGAAGATGTCGAGTTACAAAAGAAGGTGAGAAATGTTCCTGAATTCAACCTTGATTGTGATGGGATAATAAAGTTCAGGAATCGGGTTTGTGTTCCTCCCATCCCCGAATTAAAGAAAGAGCTGCTGGATGAGGCTCATAGTTCTTCATTCTCTATTCATCCTGGAAGAACGAAGATGTATAGGGACCTGAAAGAGTACTTCTGGTGGGATGGCATGAAAAGAGATGTTGCTGAATATGTCTCTCGATGCTTGGTTTGTCAACAAGTTAAAGCTGAGAGACAGAAGTCTAAGGGGATGTTACAACCATTACCCATACCCGAATGGAAATGGGAAAACATCACTATGGACTTTGTCACAGGACTTCCTAAAACATCCAAAGGCAATAATGCTATCTGGGTCATAGTTGATCGTCTTACAAAGTCTGCACACTTCATTGCTATTAGAGAGGATTTCTCTCTAGATCAGCTTGCCAGGATATATGTAAAGGAAGTGGTAAGATTGCATGGAGTACCACTTTCTATTATATCTGATCGAGATCCGAGATTTACCTCGAAGTTCTGGCGAAGTCTTCAGCATACTCTGGATACAGAGTTGAGTTTCAGCACTGCTTATCATCCCCTGACAGACGGTCAGTATGAGAGAACAATTTAAACCCTAGAAGATATGTTGAGAGCTTGCTCTATGGATTCCAAAGGAGGTTGGGATCAACACCTACCTTTGGTGGAATTTTCTTATAATAATAGCTTTCACTCCAGTATTCAGATGGCTCCTTATGAAGCTCTCTATGGAAAGAAATGCAGGACTCCAACTTGCTGGGATGAAGTTGGGGAAAGAAAGCTATTAGGACCTGATCTCGTTGATGAAATGGCAGAAAAGGTCAGATCTATTCAACAACACATAAGAGCAGCTCAGAGTCGACAGAAAAGTTATGCCGACAACCGAAGAAAAGACCTAGAGTTTGAAGTGGGTGATAAAGTGTTCTTACGAATATCTCCCTGGAAGAGGGTTATGAGATTTGGAAAGAAGGGGAAGTTGAGCCCTAGATATATCGGTCCTTTTGAAATACTGGATCGTGTTGGGAAGGTAGCTTACCGATTGGCGCTTCCACCGAATGTCTCTCAAGTTCACGATGTGTTCCATGTATCTCTCCTGAGAAAGTACATACCAGATCCTTCACATGTACTCAGCTCAGAAGTTGTACCGCTGGAGCAAGATCTTTCTTATGAAGAACAGCCGATAGAGATTCTGGATCGTAGCGAAAAAGTCTTACGAAACAAAACCACTCGCTTGGTGAAAGTTTTATGGAGAAACCACCAACTTGAAGAAGCTACATGGGAGCTTGAGGATATGATGAGGGAGAAGTATCCTCATTTGTTTGTTGCAAAGTGACGAATTTCGAGGGCGAAATTCTTTTTAAGGGGGGTAGAATGTAACACCCGAGACTTTTATGTTATATAAATCATCAAAGGAATCTTTTTCTACACAACACTTGCTTGGCTTGCTTTACACGCAATCGCGACCTTCCTCGATAGCTTGCGTCGTACGCAATACCGAGTTTCACTAAACAACAATATGCTATTAAAACTAGCCGTTATGAATAGTAATAACCACTTTTTGAAATTTTATAAATTTTATTTTTCAAAATGGACTTCATTTTTGGACTCAGAATATCGAAATTATCCTAGGGTGAAATTTTGGTATTTTTCTGAAAACTTTCAATTTTTGATGAATAGTGAAACCACTAAGTGGTAGGTTAAAAACTGAATTTTGCATAAAACTTAATTTTACCGCTTCTGTGAATGGAATTTCAAAAATCCGAGAGACACAGTTAATATCAAGGACTAAAATGTGGTTCAATGAGATGAAAATAATTTTTTGGTGAATAGTAACTTTTTACTATTTTTACCGCGGTTAATAGTAAATAGGGTAACTAAGGGTAAATATGATATTAATATTACCCTAACACATGTACTAATTCTATTGGACAAGTGTAATTCGACCAAAAACAAACTTAGGAATAAAATATGACCATTTAGGCCCACTTGTATTAGATTAGGACATTTATTATTAATTTATTTAAAGAAGGGTTAAAATAGTTAAAATCAAAGTTTAATAAGTAAATCATTTTTAATATAGGGTTATACATAAGATAAATTCGATTGTAAATATTCATTAGAAATCTAAAACGATTTCCTACATGATGGTATTTTATTTGTAATTTTTAGACATCAAATAATTTAATTTATTTATGACACAAAGATGATGCAGTAATTATCTTATTAATGAAATATTGACAAAATTGATAATATAAATACCAAAATAAATGTAATTTGAAACTTTTTATGAATTCGACTAATTTTCTAGGTTACTATGATATATTATTATTGATTTAATCAACTTGGTTCGAACATATAATTCTGTTATGACTTTCACAAAAATCATATATCAAATAGTGTCAAAATTGACACAAAATATTTTTTAAACAAAATATTATATTAATAATTGTTATTTTATTCCTAAAAATCTAAGGTTCGGCCAAATGACTTAGATAAGGATATATATATTAATAATAAACAATTTGGGGTTCGTTTGGCATGTTATAGTAAGTGTATTAACCATATAGTGAAAGAAAACAAAAAGACACGGTAAAAGTTAAATTAATTAACTTAGAGTTAAATCTAATTGATAAGGTTAAAATAATACCCTAAACTTGTCTAAATCCTATTGGTTGATAGGATTTCGACCCATCCCCACTTTAGCTTTGAAATAAGACCCTTTGGAACCATTATAAACCGATTTTGACTTTAATATAAAATAATATTTTAAGATATTCCTAAGGTGCCCCTCTCCTCCCTTATAAAAGGGCACCTCCTCCCCCTCCTCCTCACACCAATTTGAGCACTCAAGCTCGGCCAACCCCTGCCATTTTCCCTTCTCCACTTCCCTAGAATAATCCTAGAGGTCCTGGTCTTATCCAAAGACCAATCTTAGTTCCTTAAGTGGAGGATTCAAAAAGGCGTTCCAAAGAAGAGGTAATATCCATTACCGATCTTTTCAATTTCTTTCTTCTTCAACTTCTTCTTCTTTAGTTGTTTCATGATAAAGTAATAACATCAGTATTACTTACATACTGATATGTTATTATAAATATGAAAAAACCCTAATTCACCTTCTATCCATCCTACGGAAAAATGAAATCACCGCGCATGCGTACGTACGGAATACCGTCTCCACGCCGTGGTGTAATCTATTTTCCACCATCACCTTACAAGGATGGGTATAATGGTGTAATCAGTAACTATATATGATTATTATTAAGTAATATTGATACTGAAATAATATATATATATACTCCAATACAATTCCACGATCATAGGAACGATATCATCACTCGTGCGTACGTACGGAATACCGTCTCCACGATGTGATGCGACTCGTTCTACATGATCTTCATTTCATAATGATTATATAAATGAATTGAATGAATGAATATGGTATATACTACACTAATACCATTCTGGAAATGAATTATCTATAACCTAAAGATAAGAATAAGAATTTATTCGACAAAACATGCATAAGAACAAAAAGTTATAAAGACCCGAGTAACAAGTAACAATGAAATATTACTAACAAGAAGCTAATAATATGACCATATATGATCTCATATCAATATGTATGATTCTGGAATAAGTCAATAACATTATTTAAACCATTATACAGGAGCTTCGGACACGAACAAAGCAAATCGGACCTAAGGTAAGGGAAATATCACAATCTCATTTTTATCCGAGATTGTTTATTCATAAGTATTTACTGGGGTGTATTTTATCATCCACATCCATGTTCCCTCAATATGTAATATTGTTTCCATCCACTTGCAATAGTTTAAATCCAATTTTACCCTTAGGTGAGTTTTTAGTAAAGAATATGAAAGGAATCTTTTGTCGTTTTTCCGTACGAGGTACTTTTTGACTTTTCCGACAAAAGTACGAAGAATGTTTTTTTAACTTATACGGCATGAATGGATTTTTAAAACATTACTTCAAAGAAGCTTCCTTTACAAGTTTTCAAGTTTATTTTTAATCAACTTCTTTTATTTTAAAGTTGTATGACATGTTATGAAAGGAAAAATGTTTTTGAAAAAGAAAGGATATTTTCCTCAAGAATTCAATTCAAGTGTTTTATCAAAATTATTTTCCATCTAAGATAATAAAGGGTTCTGTTTCTATCCATATTTTTACATTGGTTTGACTATGTTGTGATGGAATAATGTTTATGAATTCCTTTATCATATATGAATTGATTTATGATGTCATGATGTTTCAAGAATCCCATTTTTGTTATATGTGTTATGCGATGATGTATGTTTAATGATTATGTGGCACACATAAGAAAGGATTCATTATAAGATGGGTGGGACCTATATCTCCCTCCAATGCATTGGGTAATGATTTTATATCTCATGAGATAGACATGGCTGGAACGGAAGGTTATTTCGGTTCAGTGATACAGGACTGAAACGAGGAGTGAACTCGGTTCAGAAAGGGACTTTGTCCACTAAGATAGTCTTGGCAATGAGTAATGACTAACAAGAAATGATTTTCCATGATTATGTGTGCATGCCACAAAGTTTCAAGTTTTATGTATGATTATGGGGATCTCATTTTCACTTCTATGATTTATTCCATGTTAAGATATTATGATCTCTTTTGCAGGTTTTAATTTTCAAAAAGATATGATATGATTTTTATTTCCTTTATTTGCCCTTGCTGAGCATTTGAGCTCACCCTTTTATGTTTTCTTTTCCCCAGGCCAGGAAGATGGATATTAAGTAGAATATGCTAAAAGGGACCCTAGATATGATGAAATAAATGGGAGACACTGTAGAAGATTTATGAACCAGTTGTTTATGTTTCCCAGTTTCTAAAGACACTATACCTATACGGTCCTTTGTGGTTTTGTCATATGTTGTAATAAGTGTGATTCAATTTTGAAGTATTAACAATGTATGTAAAGTGTGAGTCGTTATAGTTGGTATCAGAGGAAAGGTATAGTCAACCTTTGGAAACTAGGATGTGAAAGCCTTAGTAAGAACCCTAAGGATAAGTCTAAGCATAGAACACAATCTTAGAAATGGCCATGAATAACCTAGGATAAGACCATAAGCATGAAAATTTTATTCTTGAATTATGTGGTTTCCTATTATAATTAGTGTTGCTCACACTATTCTTCTTGGTTTTAGTCAATGGCTGGAACCCGAAGGAACCGTGTTAATGCGGAATGCGATGGGCAATGCAATGATTGTCCCCGTGAGCAACCAAACGATATGGGAGCTGGAATGAAAAATCTTGTAGCCATGCTCACACAACTTTCTCAAGCTATGAATCATGCAGGATTTCCAAACGAACAAAGAAGGGAGCAACATTCTGTTGAATCCTTCATGAGGCAGCGTCCACCATCTTTCAGCGGGTCTACTGATCCATTAGTTGCTGAACAATGGATTAGTACTACTGAAAAGATATTTTCAGTTCTTCAATGTTCTGAGCATGATAAAGTCATCCCAGCAGTGTATCGTTTGGAAGGAGATGCTGATCAATGGTGGAATCTTGTTAAGAATACAAGGCAAAGGGATGAAATTGAGTCTATGAAATGGGACGAGTTCAAGAACTTATTTTTCAATAAGTACTTCCCTCGTATTCTCCGAACAAAGATGGAGAAAGAGTTCCTTGAACTGAAGCAAAGGGATGATGAATCTGTTGGTACCTATGAAGCAAATTTTACCAGACTTGCAAGGTACGCTTCTGGTATTATTATCCAACCTGAGAGTAAGATCGATCGATTCTTTAGTGGCTTAAAACCAAGTCTTCGAAGGGCGTTATCCATAAGGGACTTCAATAGCTACGAGGAAATCGTTCGATGTGCTCTCAAAGTCGAGATGGAGATTGGAGTAACCCATCAGTCACATGGGTTTGATAAGAAGAGGAAGATGGAATTCAAAGAAAAATCTAAAGAGCACACGGAAAAGAAGATGAACTTTCCCTTATGCTCAAAGTGTGGAAAGAAACATGGAGGGAGTTGTCTTAAAGGGACAAGTAAATGTTTTAAATGTGGAAAGGAAGGTCATCGGGCATTTGAATGCCGTGATAATGGGAAGAAGATGTCTAATGATGCAAACAAAGGAAGGGATACACAGAATGAACCTGCTACACTTCAATGTTTCAAGTGCAAGGAGATGGGGCAGTATGCCAATCAATGCCCAAATCCAAGGGTTAATGATGATGGTCGACGTCAACAAACTCTTAAGGCTAAAGAAAAAGGAAAGTCACATGCAATTTCTATCAGCGATGTGGAGTACGATAACGATGTGGTGAAAGGTACACTTACCATCCACTCTAAAGTAGCAAATGTTTTATTTGATTCTGGATCCACCCACTCTTTTATTTCTGAAAAATTTTCTAAGTGTATCACCGTATTACCTCAATAATTAGATGTTGAGTTAGCTGTGACAACACCTAATGGCACATCAATCGCATCAGAAGTTTATAATTCTTCTCCGATCGAAGTTTGTGGGAAAGTGCTTCCTGCAAATCTTGTGATCCTTCCTTGAGTGGAATTTGATGTGATTCTTGGCATGGATTGGCTTTCTCTAAATGGAGCTCATATCAATTGCCAAAGAAGGGAAGTCACATTTCATATTCCAGATCAACCTACGATCGTCTATCAATGCAAGGATGAACATAACCTTCCAGTGGAAATTTCTTCCATCTTATGGGTATTGATTCCACTAAATGAAGGTTATTTATCTCAAATAGTTGGTGAGAAACTCACGATTAAGAATATGCCCATTGTACGGGAGTTTGATGATGTCTTTCTGGAGGAATTACCGGGTCTTCCACCAAATCGTGAAGTTGAGTTTTCAATAGAACTCGTACCGGGTGCTTTGCCTATTTCAAAGACACCTTATAGAATGGCCCCAATTGAGTTGCAGGAATTGAAGAAGAAACTCCAAGAGAATCTTGATAAGGGATTCATACGCCCTAGTGCGTCACCTTGGGGAGCACCTGTTCTATTTGTTAAGAAGAAAGATGGATCAATGAGACTCTGCATTGATTATAGAGAACTTAACAAGATCACTATCAAGAACAAATATCCTCTCCCACGCATTGATGACTTATTTGACCAACTACGCGGAGCTCAATACTTTTCCAAGATTGATCTTCGTTCAGGGTATCATCAATTAAGGGTCAAAAGGGAGGATATACCAAAGACGGCTTTCCGTACAAGGTATGGACACTATGAATTTATAGTGACGCCATTTGGTCTTACTAATGCCCCTGCTATCTTCATGGATCTAATGAATAGAGTCTTTAGAGACTATCTTGATCAATTTGTGGTAGTCTTTATAGATGATATTCTTGTCTATTCAAAGAGCAAGGAAGAGCATGAAGATCACTTGAGAATTATATTGAAGACCCTGAGAAAAGAGAAGCTTTATGCCAAATTTACCAAGTGTGAATTTTGGCTTCAAAATGTTGCATTTTTGGGTCATATAATCTCAAAAGAGGGGATATCTGTGGATCCAGCAAAAACAGAGGTTATCGAAAGATGGTCAAGACCAACAACAGTAACTGAGATCCGAAGTTTTCTTGGTTTGGCTAGTTATTATCGACGTTTTGTAAAAGATTTTTCACGATTATCTAATCCACTCACCAAGTTGACTCGGAAAGGAGTCAAGTTTGTCTGGACAGAGGAATGTGAAGAGAATTTCAAGGAGTTGAAAAGAAGGTTATCCAGTGCACCTGTGCTCACACTGCCTTGTAGTGGAGAAAGGTTTGTGATCTACAGTGATGCATCCAAGAAGGGATTGGGGTGTGTTCTTATGCAAAATGATATGGTGATAGCTTATGCCTCACGACAGTTGAAAATCCATGAGCAAAATTACCCAACACATGATTTGGAGTTGGCTGCGGTAATCTTTGCATTAAAGATTTGGAGGCATTACCTTTATGGTGAAAGGTGTGATATTTATACTGATCATAAAAGTTTAAAGTATATTTTCACACAAAAGGAGCTGAATATGCGCCAAAGAAGATGGTTGGAGCTGATTAAGGATTATGACTGCTCAATCCATTACCACCCTGGGAAAGCAAACAAGGTGGCAGATGCATTAAGTCGACAAGACCATGCTAGTTTATCCATGATTAGGATCACAAAAGATCCAATATTTATGGATTTACAAAGGATGGATCTGGGAATTATAATGGAAGGGGAAAAATCTTATCTTTCTCAAATGAATGTTCAACCATCTATACATGTGAAGATTAAAGAGGCACAGAAAGAAGATGTCGAGTTACAAAAGAAGGTGAGAAATGTTCCTGAATTCAACCTTGATTGTGATGGGATAATAAAGTTCAGGAATCGGGTTTGTGTTCCTCCCATCCCCGAATTAAAGAAAGAGCTGCTGGATGAGGCTCATAGTTCTTCATTCTCTATTCATCCTGGAAGCACGAAGATGTATAGGGACCTGAAAGAGTACTTCTGGTGGGATGGCATGAAAAGAGATGTTGCTGAATATGTCTCTCGATGCTTGGTTTGTCAACAAGTTAAAGCTGAGAGACAGAAGTCTAAGGGGATGTTACAACCATTACCCATACCCGAATGGAAATGGGAAAACATCACTATGGACTTTGTCACAGGACTTCCTAAAACATCCAAAGGCAATAATGCTATCTGGGTCATAGTTGATCGTCTTACAAAGTCTGCACACTTCATTGCTATTAGAGAGGATTTCTCTCTAGATCAGCTTGCCAGGATATATGTAAAGGAAGTGGTAAGATTGCATGGAGTACCACTTTCTATTATATCTGATCGAGATCCGAGATTTACCTCGAAGTTCTGGCGAAGTCTTCAGCATACTCTGGATACAGAGTTGAGTTTCAGCACTGCTTATCATCCCCAGGCAGACGGTCAGTATGAGAGAACAATTCAAACCCTAGAAGATATGTTGAGAGCTTGCTCTATGGATTTCAAAGGAGGTTGGGATCAACACCTACCTTTGGTGGAATTTTCTTATAATAATAGCTTTCACTCCAGTATTCAGATGGCTCCTTATGAAGCTCTCTATGGAAAGAAATGCAGGACTCCAACTTGCTGGGATGAAGTTGGGGAAAGAAAGCTATTAGGACCTGATCTCGTTGATGAAATGGCAGAAAAGGTCAGATCTATTCAACAACACATAAGAGCAGCTCAGAGTCGACAGAAAAGTTATGCCGACAACCGAAGAAAAGACCTAGAGTTTGAAGTGGGTGATAAAGTGTTCTTACGAATATCTCCCTGGAAGAGGGTTATGAGATTTGGAAAGAAGGGGAAGTTGAGCCCTAGATATATCGGTCCTTTTGAAATACTGGATCGTGTTGGGAAGGTAGCTTACCGATTGGCGCGTCCACCGAATCTCTCTCAAGTTCACGATGTGTTCCATGTATCTCTCCTGAGAAAGTACATACCAGATCCTTCACATGTACTCAGCTCAGAAGTTGTACCGCTGGAGCAAGATCTTTCTTATGAAGAACAGCCGATAGAGATTCTGGATCGTAGCGAAAAAGTCTTACGAAACAAAACCACTCGCTTGGTGAAAGTTTTATGGAGAAACCACCAACTTGAAGAAGCTACATGGGAGCTTGAGGATATGATGAGGGAGAAGTATCCTCATTTGTTTGTTGCAAAGTGACGAATTTCGAGGGCGAAATTCTTTTTAAGGGGGGTAGAATGTAACACCCGAGACTTTTATGTTATATAAATCATCAAAGAAATCTTTTTCTACACAACACTTGCTTGGCTTGCTTTACACGCAATCGCGACCTTCCTCGATAGCTTGCGTCGTACGCAATACCGAGTTTCACTAAACAACAATATGCTATTAAAACTAGCCGTTATGAATAGTAATAACCACTTTTTGAAATTTTATAAATTTTATTTTTCAAAATGGACTTCATTTTTGGACTCAGAATATCGAAATTATCCTAGGGTGAAATTTTGGTATTTTTCTGAAAACTTTCAATTTTTGATGAATAGTGAAACCACTAAGTGGTAGGTTAAAAACTGAATTTTGCATAAAACTTAATTTTACCGCTTCTGTGAATGGAATTTCAAAAATCCGAGAGACACAGTTAATATCAAGGACTAAAATGTGGTTCAATGAGATGAAAATAATTTTTTGGTGAATAGTAACTTTTTACTATTTTTACCGCGGTTAATAGTAAATAGGGTAACTAAGGGTAAATATGATATTAATATTACCATAACACATGTCCTAATTCTATTGGACAAGTGTAATTAGACCTAAAACAAACTTAGGAATAAAATATGACCATTTAGGCCCACTTGGATTAGATTAGGACATTTATTATTAATTTATTTAAAGAAGGGTTAAAATAGTTAAAATCAAAGTTTAATAAGTAAAGCATTTTTAATATAGGGTTATACATATGATAAATTCGATTGTAAATATTCATTAGACAGCTAAAACGATTTCCTACATGATGGTATTTTATTTGTAATTTTTAGACATCAAATAATTAAATTTATTTATGACACAAAGATGATGCAGTAATTATCTTATTAATGAAATATTGACAAAATTGATAATATAAATACCAAAATAAATGTAATTTGAGACTTTTTATGAATTCCACTAATTTTCTAGGTTACTATGATATATTAGTATTTATTTAATCAACTTGGTTCGAACATATAATTCTGTTATGACTTTCACAAAAATCATATATCAAATAGTGTCAAAATTGACACAAAATAGTTTTTAAATCAAATATTATATTATTAATTGTTATTTTATTCCTAAAAATCTAAGGTTCGGCCAAATGACTTAGATAAGGATATATATATTAATAATAAACAATTTGGGGTTCGTTTGGCATGTTATAGTAAGTGTATTAACCATATAGTGAAAGAAAACAAAAAGACACGGTAAAAGTTAAATTAATTAACTTAGAGTTAAATCTAATTGATAAGGTTAAAATAATACCCTAAACTTGTCTAAATCCTATTGGTTGATAGGATTTCGACCCATCCCCACTTTAGCTTTGAAATAAGACCCTTTGGAACCATTATAAACCGATTTTGACTTTAATATAAAATAATATTTTAAGATATTCCTAAGGTGCCCCTCTCCTCCCTTATAAAAGGGCACCTCCTCCCCCTCCTCCTCACACCAATTTGAGCACTCAAGCTCGGCCAACCCCTGCCATTTTCCCTTCTCCACTTCCCTAGAATAATCCTAGAGGTCCTGGTCTTCTCCAAAGACCAATCTTAGTTACTTAAGTGGAGGATTCAAAAAGGCGTTCCAAAGAAGAGGTAATATCCATTACCGATCTTTTCAATTTCTTTCTTCTTCAACTTCTTCTTCTTTAGTTGTTTCATGATAAAGTAATAACATCAGTATTACTTACATACTGATATGTTATTATAAATATGAAACAACCCTAATTCACCTTCTATCCATCCTACGGAAAAATGAAATCACCGCGCGTGCGTACGTACGGAATACCGTCTCCACGCCGTGGTGTAATCTATTTTCCACCATCACCTTACAAGGATGGGTATAATGGTGTAATCAGTAACTATATATGATTATTATTAAGTAATATTGATACTGAAATAATATATATATATACTCCAATACAATTCCACGATCATAGGAACGATATCATCACTCGTGCGTACGTACGGAATACCGTCTCCACGATGTGATGCGACTCGTTCTACATGATCTTCATTTCATAATGATTATATAAATGAATTGAATGAATGAATATGGTATATACTACACTAATACCATTCTGGAAATGAATTATCTATAACCTAAAGATAAGAATAAGAATTTATTCGACAAAACACGCATAAGAACAAAAAGTTATAAAGACCCGAGTAACAAGTAACAATGAAATATTACTAACAAGAAGCTAATAATATGACCATATATGATCTCATATCAATATGTATGATTCTGGAATAAGTCAATAACATTATTTAAACCATTATACAGGAGCTTCGGACACGAACAAAGCAAATCGGACCTAAGGTAAGGGAAATATCACAATCTCATTTTTATCTGAGATTGTTTATTCGTAAGTATTTACTGGGGTGTATTTTATCATCCACATCCATGTTACCTCAATATGTAATATTGTTTCCATCCACTTGCAATAGTTTAAATCCAATTTTACCCTTAGGTGAGTTTTTAGTAAAGAATATAAAAGGAATCTTTTGTCGTTTTTCCGTACGAGGTACTTTTTGACTTTTCCGACAAAAGTACGAAGAATGTTTTTTTAACTTATACGGCATGAATGGATTTTTAAAACATTACTTCAAAGAAGCTTCCTTTACAAGTTTTCAAGTTTATTTTTAATCAACTTCTTTTATTTTAAAGTTGTATGACATGTTAGGAAAGGAAAATTGTTTTTGAAGAAGAAAGGATATTTTCCTCAAGAATTCAATTCAAGTGTTTTATCAAAATTATTTTCCATCTAAGATAATAAAGGGTTCTGTTTCTATCCATATTTTTACATTGGTTTGACTATGTTGTGATGGAATTATGTTTATGAATTCCTTTATCATATATGAATTGATTTATGATGTCATGATGTTTCAAGAATCCCATTTTTGTTATATGTGTTATGCGATGATGTATGTTTTATGATTATGTGGCAAACATAAGAAAGGATTCATTATAAGATGGGTGGGACCTATATCTCCCTCCAATGCATTGGGTAATGATTTTATATCTCATGAGATAGACATGGCTGGAACGGAAGGTTATTTCGGTTCAGTGATACAGGACTGAAACGAGGAGTGAACTCGGTTCAGAAAGGGACTTTGTCCACTAAGATAGTCTTGGCAATGAGTCATGACTAACAAGAAATGATTTTCCATGATTATGTGTGCATGCCACAAAGTTTCAAGTTTTATGTTATGATTATGGGGATCTCATTTTCACTTCTATGATTTATTCCATGTTAAGATATTATGATCTCTTTTGCAGGTTTTAATTTTCAAAAAGATATGATATGATTTTTATTTCCTTTATTTGCCCTTGCTGAGCATTTGAGCTCACCCTTTTATGTTTTCTTTTCCCCAGGCCAGGAAGATGGATATTAAGTAGAATATGCTAAAAGGGACCCTAGATATGATGAAATAAATGGGAGACACTGTAGAAGATTTATGAACCAGTTGTTTATGTTTCCCAGTTTCTAAAGACACTATACCTATACGGTCCTTTGTGGTTTTGTCATATGTTGTAATAAGTGTGATTCAATTTTGAAGTATTAACAATGTATGTAAAGTGTGGGTCGTTATATAGCTGGATATTATCCCTGATTTGTTATAAATGTCTCACTATTTTCAAACCCTCTTACCAAGTAAACTAGGAAGGGAGTCATGTTTTTATGGAGTGATGAATGTGAAGAGTGCTTCATGGAGTTAAAAATTAGGCTTATCCATACGCCCATTCTCACACTACCCAAAAGTGGGGAATTTTTTGGGGTATTCAATAATGATTTGAAAAAATTATTGGGATGTTTATTGACGCAAAATGACAATGGATTTATGTAGGGTTTAAGGAAATTGAAATATCATGAGAAAAACAATCCAACACATGATCTAGAGTTGGTTGTAGTAATCTACGACTTGAAAATTCAGTAGAATTACCTCTTTGGGGAGTTGTATGAAATATATACAAATCACAAAAGATTCATGTATATATTCACACATAAAGATTTTAACGTTAACCAATAAAGATGGTTAATTCTTATCAAATACTAGTACTACTCAATCCATAACAACCCTGGGAAAGCTAACAAGGTGGAATATGATCTAAGTAGAAAGGACCCATCGATTCTATCATTGATGATAATTGAAAATGATCTAGTCTTCTTTGATTTGATGAAGACGCACATGGGAATCATACAGAATGGAACATAATCAATCCTTTCACAAATGATTACTCAACTGTCTCTTTTGAAATGGTTAAAGGATTTTCAAAAGGATGATGTGGTAATTCAGAATAATGTGAAAACTATCAAAAAAGGGATATCCTTGGAGTTCATTGTTAATGAAGAAGGAATTGTGAGATTTGGGACAACACTATGTGTTCCATCAAATCCAGAGTTAAAGAATAAACTTTTGTATAATGAACATAGTTAAAATTATTTCATTCACCCTGGAAACACAATGATGTATCGAGATATCTGAGATCTTAATTGGTGTGGTAATATGAAGACGTAGAACACTGAGTATACATCAATGTTCCTAGTATGTTAACAAGTGAAGGATTAAATTCATAAGTATAATGGGACAATGAAACCATTACCAATACCAACATGAAAATGTAAGAACTTCATCATGGAATTTGTCACTAGACATCCGAAGACATCCAAATGAAACAATTCTATCTGGGTTGTTGTGGATCGTCTTAAAAAGACATCATACTTTATTGTAATTCAAGTAGATTTCTAAATAGATAAATTGTAATTGATATTCATCAATGAAGCTGTAAGGCCGTATGGATTAATACTATCTATTATATCTGATCGAGAACTAATAATCACCTCTATGTTTAGGAAGATTGTATAACATGCTTGGAATATTGAGCTGAAATTCAGTACGGCTTATCATCCTCCAACTGATGGTAAATCTGAGCAGACAATCAAAACACTTGAGGAAATGTTGAGAGCTTCCTCAATGGAAAAAATGGAGGATGGGATAATCATCTTCCTCTGGATGAGTTTTCATATAATAACAGTTTCCAATAAAGCATCCAATTGTCCCCTTATGAATACCTTTATGGGAAGGGGTTGAGAACACCAACATGTTGGGATGAAGATCGGGATCGAAAACTCCCATGTTGTGAAATTGTTGAGGAAATGGAAGATAATGTTCAGACAATCCATTAACACATTAAAATTGCTCAAAGTCGACAATAGATTTATACTGATAATCGTCGACAAGACCATGAGTTTTATGTTTGAAACATTTTATTCTTCTTCATATCACCATGGAAAAGAGTTCTGAGAATTGGGAATAACGGAACGCTTAGTCCAAGGTACATCAGCCCTTTTGAGATCCTTGATCGCATTGGAGCAGTGGCCTATCGACTAGCACTCCCGCCAAACCTGTCTCAAGTACATGATGTATTCCATGTATCACTCTTAAATAAGTACATATCTGATCTATCATATTTACTCAATACCGAGGTGGTACCATTGGGTAATGACATCTCCTATTAAGAGAATCCTATAAAGATCATAGATTGGGGGAAAAATTACTACTAAATAAGACAAACCACATCGTCATGGTATTGTGGAAAAACCATATATTTGAAGAAGAAATGTGGGAATCAGAGGAAGTGATGAAGCAAAGATAACCTCATCTATTTTAGTGTTCAAAAAAGAAATTTCGAGGGAGAAATTTCATAAGGGGGGATGATTATAGTGACCCAAACTTTTATTAATGAAATTCCTCTTAATATAATAAAAGTTCTTATTTTGTAAAATGATTATATAAAACATATGAAATTACATGGTTTTATGTATTTGGATTTTAATATACCATTATGAATTATTGAATTTGATAATATAGTCGTTGAACAGTGATCACATGACTTGTATAAATATAGGTATTTTACAAATCGAATTTACTCAGGCAATGGAAGAAATGACCTCATCCAAAAAAAATTGCTATGTATGAAGCCCATTTGTTGAAGCATGAAAATGAGGTGGTGTTAGTAGGATTATCTCCTGCCTATGCCCAAGCTGATCACATATATGTTAAGAATGAATAAAAACACCTATGGGAGAACTGGATGTTAATAAAGATTACCACCCAAGTGATTTTATTTGAGGCACCCCCAGAGTCTTTCACCATCAAACACCTTACCCATATGTCTTATGTGAGTGTTATAAAATGTTATGTAACAATACCCCAACACTATGATTAAGTTCGTTATTATTTTTATAAATAATATCAATTCATTTTATTATTGTTACTTTGTAAATGGTTTTTCAAATAGAAAAAGTATTTTTAGTTAATATTTAAATTCAATTAAGAAAATAATTTTGATGAATATATGGATTTTCTAATTATAAAATATTATTACTAAATTTCATTTCATTATATATAAAGTATCATATTATTTTTTTGAATACAATTTTAATTTTTATTATGGTTTGAAAGCTGTGTTTGTCAAAACTCATGAAATTTTGATAATTGTTAGTTTTATTTCAAATGTAAAAATTCACATATTTAGAAAATTATTTAGGTAAAATAAATATTATTTTTGGATTTAGTATTTCAAAATTATCTACTAGTTAATTTTTCATATTTCTCAGAGAAACTTGAGTTTTTTGGTAAAAATAAAATATCATGTATATATATAATGTGTTTTATGACATCATAAGGACCCAATAGTGATGTAATAAAAGAATATAATTTTTTTTTTCGTCCAATATATGTTTTACATTTAAAATAATGTGATTTTATTTTTTTTAAATTTTAGGGTGCCTTAGTGGACCCTCTAAGACTTATAAAAAATTTTAACTTTTAAAATGATTTCCTTGAGAGTGTGACTTACCTATACATAAGAAAGCCTAATATTTTAATATAGTATACCATTGGCCTTATAAAATAATAATTTCAAATCTATTTTTGAATAAACCATGGGAGAAACTAGAGGATTATTTTTTTATATTGATTAGTTTAATGTGTGGTGTCCACAACCTAAATAATAAAGAATTCCCTCTTCTTTGCAATATAAAACATGTCAATATCTCATTCAAAATCACTCAATGATATTGTATATCTACCTACTTATTCCATAAACTCTATATAGATCTCCTAAGGCACCCCAATTACCAAATAATCCTCTCTCAAGCCTCTCCCAATTCGTTGGGTCACACCTCTAGGTAAGGGATTAATTCCACTCTAATTTTTTTCCAAGTTTCATATGTTGTTATACCCTTCTATTTTAAATGAAAAATGTTGGGGTATGAATTCCCACCACACCGATACTTCCGTAATTATTTTCTAATTGTTATATACCCCTTTCCCTCTCATTAATGACTCTCATGTACACCTGTTACCGTACTGAAATTCTGTAAGAGATTTCTCTCTCCTCATTTAAATTCAAGAAATTCTTTTATATTATAAATCTAAATTCTAGTAAATACATTAGTACATGTATCTATATGACCCCCATTAATGTCCATTTCATTTACATATGATGATATACCCCTTTATATCTCATAAACCATTTTTTCAATTCTTATGTCATGCCATTATGCTACCGAAATGGAAGCGCGATTTTCCAAGGCAATGTCATCAAGTAAGTGAATACCATACCCATTTATCAATCAAGGGTATTCAACTTTATGAATATATAATTATTTATTATAAACTATATTTTATTTATTCCACATTCTTTTACCATGGAATAAATGATGATGTTGAATGATTCCATGCTCTATGATCCATGTGGCACACATATGCATGAAATGAAATGATTATAAAGGGTGTGCCCTAATAGCAATGTAATGCACTGGGTAAAAATTAGTCCCATGATACATCAAGTTAAATTAGGCTTTACTCATCTAAATTCAAGTTTAATGTGGTTTTACTCATGATCTAGGTGCAATGATCCTTGGTTCATGCTAATATCATGATAAATGTTGTTGCCACATTTCAATATTATGATAATTATTCTATATCATGCCTTTATGTTCGTGTTTCTGTTATGATCTATTGATGTGATTATTTCCGAAAATGTAATATATTATTCATGTTATGCCTTTTTTACTCCCTTGCAGGGCTTTATAGATCAATCTATTTTTATGCATGTACTGAGGTTATCCCATTCAATGATAAGTATGAAAGAATGTTTTGGTCATGTAAAATAAAGTTTCAATAAATCTATTGTGTTTTATGTTATATGTTTGTAAAGACCCTAAAATTTAAATGGAATTGTTTTTTCATAATTTATTTGAAATTTTATGAGTACGTAGTTTCTGACGGAACCTGATTCTAAGGCCCACTGTGCCCTGAATCAATTTTCAAAGTTTAGCTCGGGTACGTTCAGTGAACGAACGATTGGGTTTTTCTATCTTTTGAACCGGTGCTCGGAATTGAAATCTATGGGAACTGATTAACCTGCAATGTCGTTAATTGCTTAAGGGGACATTTACCACAGTAGTGTTTTCACGGGATGAGATGTTAAATTTTTTGGATTAAATAAGAAGTGAATAAAATTGTGGAACAATTTTATACTTTATCTAAGGTGGTTATATCCAACATGGGGGAGTTGGGGTGGGACCCACAAGCACCTAACTACCAATGTGAGGATATTTGTGAGGTGGGGCCCAAACGATCCCCATCCATTCACATTCCCTAACCTCCTTAAACTCCCCCTATTTAATTTTTATAACTACTCTTTAATTAAGAAAACTATTCCTCTCCCTCTCTCACTCCATTAAATCTTTCCAACATACCTCTTAATTAATTAAAAAACTCTACATTTAATTAATTAATGGACTTGATTTTTGAATTTTGAAATGCCAGACAAGATTAATTAAAATAAGGGGTGGCCTTATTTTAATTGGGATGGCTTGTTGTGTGGGGATTTAAAGAGAACCCTTGTGAAGAAGAAGAGGATTCTTCCATTGTTGATATTCATCATCTTAAAATGAAGAACAGATCTTCTCCAATGAAGAACGTCGACCCTTCAACGTAGAACGACTCGGCGACCACAGTTCTCCATTCTCTTCTTCCTCCGTGATAAGGGAGGAGACACCGATATGGGGAACTATCCAACGAAGATGCGCCTTATTTTCTCTTCTCCACGATAAGAGAGGAGACACCGCTTCCTCCTCGGTGCACTCCTACGATGACGGAAGCGACATCGTCATCCATGCTGATCGGCTACCGCGGATCTTTCTTGAGGTAGGGGGTTGTCATATTTTGTGTATATGAGATTTATACCCTCGTGAATGGGTATTTAATTGAAAGGTGTTTGTATAATTTATTTTGAAAAAATTAAACCCTTGTCATTGATGAATTATGGATTGAGCCTCTAATGTGGTGGGCAAGGGCTAACGAACAAGACAGACCCTCTGCTGGTTGTTCTATTGTGCGCGTATTAACGGGCGATGATGAAAAGGGAACGCAACGGTGTTTAAAAGCCTTCGCAGTAATTTTCGGGACCCGAGAAGACCGCCGGTGCAGCCGGAAGCTAAAATGGATCACCGAAGCCACTCCGGTGGCCCACGGAAGCTCTCGACGGCGCGAGTCGTCGGCGCGGCGGCGCCCGCGACCAGGTGTGGTGGCTGGAGCCGTCCGGCCGCATTGAGGCAGCGATGCCCCAGCGCGCCGCCAGAAAAGACCAGCCGTGGCAACAACCGCGGCGGTGTGACATGGTGGATCCCGCGGCCACGTGGGATCCCGGGATGATGGAGGGGCGGCGCTTTGCGTCACCAGTGTCATTTAGTCCCCCCCCCCGCTCCGCGCATTTCGCTCGGCAAAGCTGGACGAGCCAGCTCCCCCGGCCGGGCCAGGGCCGGCCACGTGGGTCGGGCCGCGTCGGTCGGGTCGGACCGTGTCGGGCCATGCCAGCCTAGCTGGGCCACCCTCAATCGGGCTAGAACTGGGCCCAGTTCGGGTCGAGCCAGGGGGTGTTGGGCCGGGTTGGACCGGGCCCAGACCCCCTATTTTCGGACCATCTTCAGTTAAACGCCCATAACATGAGTTATGGACCTCTGATCAATGCACCGTCAGTTGCATAGGATTACATGAACCGAGACAGTTGTTTCCGTATATTAAACTCAAGGTTTTTGCAAAGTATGTGTATGGCCGGGTTGGTTTGAAACTGAAACCAACCAGGCCCTCAGAGAATAAATGCTTATAACTTGAGCTGAAGACATCCGATTGACGTGTCGTCGAATTTGTTGGATTACTCCTGATTATACGGTTCTTTTGGAATACTTCACTTAAGGTTTTACATAGTTGGAGTAAGGCCTAGTTGGATTGTACCTGAAATCCAACCGGGCCCCTAGAACGGAAGGGCTAATAACTCACAGACCGGGCGTCCGATTGACTCGCCGTCTGTTGCATTGAGACATCTTTGATGAGGCAGTCCTTTGAGATACTTCTTCATGGGACATTGTGTTACTTGGAGTATCTACCAGTAGCTCACGGCGTGGATCCTCTCGGAGACGAGCGTACGGAGTACGAAGACCTTGTACCTGGCTAAGACCAGATTACTGCTTGTCTGATTCGAGTCGGAGTGACTTGACTAGCCCATTGGGGAGCACTAATGTGTTTGAATGGCAGACCCATGGCGGGGAGCACTACTGTGTTTGGGTGGAAGACCCACGGTACTCGATAGAAGGAGTACCTATGTAGGCTATCAGGGGGACCACTACTATGTTGGTGTGGCAGACCCATGTCAGGGAGCACTACTGTGTTTGGGTGGCAGACCCATGGTACTCGACAGGAGGAGTGCCTCAGTTTTCTATGGTTAGTGAGAAGTGCCTCAGAGTTGTGATGGGATCATTGTACTAGTCAGAGGAGGATCTCTTCAGCAGTTGGGGTTTCGATATCATTAATAAAACTCCCAGTTTGAGCTGAGTAAATGACCTTTGTGTTTACCTCATGATTGAGATGGGTCACTTGATAACTTAGGTATATGTATGGGAATATACCTAAGTAGTGGTTATCCATTGATTTAGTAACCTTTGTGTTTCCTCATGATTGAGATGGGTTACTTGATAACTTAGATATAAGTAAGGTCTTATGCCTAAGTAAGGATTATCTGTTAAGATCCATATTTGTGGTTATCCTTGTTGTATTTAGTGAGACATTGAGGGTCTCAGGGTCCCAACTGAGTATCGTTATACTCACCCCTGCATGGGCTATGCCCGAACCTCGTTGTGTTGGATGCAGACGATGAACATCGTTGACAGAGACTGAGTGTACGAGGACTGGACGGTACCTGGAGGTGGACCTCACGACGAGTCAGTACCCGGAGGTGGACTTCACAACGAGACGGTACTCGTAGGAGGTTGGGGGTGAGATCATTGAGGAAGATATATGTACCAACCCTTTAGGTAGGATCCGAGGTGGATGACCCATGAGCTGCTTCTATCTTCCAACTGTTTGTCTTTTCAGTTGTACTTTCATTCAGTTTTAGCTGTACTTTTCAGGTGGGTTTGTATTCTAGCCCATTTACTTTTCAGCACTTTATTTTTTTCACAGTGTATTACATCCACTTTTACTATGGTTGGATGTGTTTATGTTTTATAATTGCAATGCCTTCCCAATTATCCGGATTTACACCTTTGGTGCTAGTCGTCATCCCCGGGCCTATGGAAGTCGGGCTTGGGGTTGTCATGACTTGTGCCCTGAGGACGGTTCGAGACTAATTGGTATCAAAGGAGTCAGTTCTACCCCAGAACATATAAATCTAATATTTTCTTTCTATGAAGAAATATTGTTAATGGTACTAAGTGTGTTTCTCAGTTCAGGGAGTCTTGTGTTGGTGCAGGTGGCCGACGTATCCATACACCAGGACCCTATCTTCTGATTTTTGACTCAGTACACGAAAAACTGATTTCTTGTGTGTCTTAAAACATTTCTTTTAAGTCATCTCAAGCCAGTTCAACTCACCAGGTATAGTATTTTGACCATGTGACATTTGTTTCTTTTAGGATGTCTTCACCCAGTCAGTCAGTGTCAGTACCAAGTGGGGAGCGTGATGATAGCCCACCAAGCAGCAAGGCCTCGGTACAGTTCCCTCCACCAATTGATATACTAGAAGAGATTGCACGCCGCATGAGCATGTTGCACGAGTTCCAGTGAAAGGGGCCTCCGAGGTTTTGGGGAGAGTCGGATTTTCAGACGGCTGGGTACTGGTTGGAGTTTGTAGCGTGAGCTTTCCACACAGCTGGGACACCAGTAGACTTGATGGTGTACCTTGCTGTTAGCCTCTCTCAGGGAGTAGCTGAGAGGTGGTGGAGCTAGATTCTCCAGTTTTCGGACGAGACGACCTTCACCTAGAGAGACTTTAAGACATTCTTCAGGGTGGAGTTTATACCAGAAACACTACACTCTGAGCATGCTCAGAAGCTTCTGCCCTTGCTGTAGGGTTTTTTGACTATAGAGGTGTCTTCTGTAGTCAGTAGTAGATATAAGACACAGAATTCCAAGCGTACTAGTCCAATAGGTGGTCTACCGCGCGACTTAGGATCAGTAGTGTAGGGCACCCTGGGTGGAGTTAGAGCCAGGCATGCCAAAAATGGAAAATGTTTCTCCTGTGGCGGGCTTGGTCACATGGCTAGTGAATGTCCGACCCACCGTGCAGATGATCAGAATATAGATAGAGGACCTCCCATGCATAGGTAGAGGTCCACCCGACCGCAGGGAACAGGTGGATATGGGAGAGAACATATTCAGGTAGCTGAAGCATATGATAATAGATCTCCGAAAGCAGGTGGACAGGAGTGGGACTAGTTCTTGGCATGGAGGCCTTTGTTATTGGTGGTTCTATCATCCTTTTTGTTGTTGTTTGTGGTTGTTATGTGTCTTTTTAATTTGAGCTGCAATAATAAAAGACACCTTTCATTGTGACGTTTATTTTCCTATCCTTTTCGTATGGTTGATACTAAGAGGTTCCGATTAAAAACTATTGACTTTACCCTCACTTTAGAGATTTCTACTGGAAGAGACCCAGTGACCACACATTGATGCCGACAGTGTGACTCTAAACATGGAGGCGAGAGTGATGGTTGGATCTCTTGGTAGTAGCGTCAAGGACTTTAAACGTCATCCATGACATGAAATTTACCATTCATGTAAGGATGGAATGTATTAGGAAAAGAACGTGGTTAATCCAGGGGATGAGAGTAGATTTTCCTTTTCGACAGAGGAGAAATCTCCGCAGATCTTTGGTAGAACATAGAAGAAGAAGGGTGAAGTTGATATCTTACAATTGGCTAGTCTCACCCTTTGTTCATTGAGCGAACGGTTTACAGTTCTCTCCAACTCAATAGTCTTAGGTGTATCTTCTCTCTAAAGGACATGAACCTGAGACAATGGGATGGATTGAACTCCTCCAGGACTACGACTTTGAGATAGTTTATACTCTTGGGGAGGGGAACGTTGTATCATAATATATTAGTAGAATATCGTACATTTAGCTATTAGGAGTGTCAAGACAGTAGCTGGCCGCATTTCAGATATCCTTTGTGGATAGTGATGGAGTCCGCACGTGTAGAAGCAAAGATGGTTTAGGCTGCAACGGAGAAGGATCATATCATCTTGGAGAGGATAAAGACTGCACAGAGCAGACAGAAGTCCTATGCAAATAGGAGACGAGACCATGGGAGTACGAGGGTGACGATCACATCTTCTTACGGGTCTCACCTTGACTGGGACTACAGAGATTTGGCCGTGGAGGAAAGTTATATCCGCGTTTCATCATTCCTTTTTAGGTCCCCAACAGCGTAGGAAAGGTGGTTTACCACCTGGCCCTTCCACCTCAGTTGCCCCAGGTGCACGACGTCATCCATGTATCTCAGCTGAGGTGATGTGTGCATGACCTATCCATCATCATCGACCATGGAGAGCTGGACATCAATGACGGGGCGACTTTCACAGGGTTCCAGTAGAGGTTGAGGATCGACATGATCAGGTCCTACGAGGACAGTCGATTTCTCATGTGCACATTCGCTGGCAGCACTGAAACCTATAGGAGAGCAAATGGGAGTAGGAGGCTCAGATGCATGCTCGGTATCTCCTTTTGTTTTTCCTAGTTTTTGTTGTATCTTTATAGGGGCATAAAGCCCTGGGGTGGGAGTAATGTAAAGACATGGAAATTTCGAAGAAATTTTTTTTTCTTAATTTCTTTGGAATTTTACGAGTACACCGTTTCTGACGGCACCATATTCTGAGGCCCGTTGTGCCCAGAATCAATTTCTGAAGTTTAGTTTGGGTACGTTCAGTGAAAGAACAAGTGGTTTTTTCTATCTTTTGAACTGGTGCTTGGAATTGAAATCTGAGGGCACTGATTAACTCGCAATGCCTGTAATTTCTTAAAGTGACCATTACCAAAGTTGTGTTTCCACGGGAGGAGAAGTTAAAAATTGTGGATTAAATAAGAAGTAAATAAAATTATGGAACAATTTTATTCTATATCTAAGGTGGTTATATCTTACATGGGGGAGTTGGGGTGGGACCCAGAAGCACCTAACTACCCATGTGAGGATATTTGTGATGTGGGCCCACACAAGCCCCAACCATTCACATTCCCCAAAATACTTAAACTCCCCCTCTTTAATTTTTCTAACCCCTATTTAATAAATCAAACTCTTCCTGTCCCTCTCTCACTCTGTTAAATCTTTCCAACCTACCTCTTAATTAATTAAACAAATCCACATTTAATTAATTAAGGGATTTGATTTTTGAATTTTGAAATGCATGAGAAGATTAATTAAAATAAGGGGTGGCCTTATTTTAATTTGGTTGGCTTGTTGTGTGGGGATTGGGAGAGAACTCTTGTGAAGAAGAAGAGGTTTCCTCCTTTGTTGAAGTTCATCATCATAAAACGAAGAACCGATCTTCTCCAACGAAGAACGTCGACCCTTCAACGTAGAATGAATCGGCGACCATGGTTTTCGATTCTCTTCTTCCTCCACAAAAAGGGAGGAGGCACCAACATGGGGAACTCTCCAATGAAGACGCACTTTATTTTATCTTCTCTGTGACAAGAGATGATATGCTTCTTCCTCCTCGGTACACTTCTACGATGACGGAACCGACACTATCATCCACGATGCTCGGCTACCGCGGATCTTTCTTGAGGTAGGGAATTTTCATATTTTGTGTATATGAGATTTATACCCTCATGCATGGGTATTTAATTGTAGGGTGTTTGTATAATTTATTTCTTATAAATTAAACCCTTTTCATTGATGAATTATGGATTGAGTCTCTAATGCGGAGAGAACGGGCTAATGAACAAGACGGACCCTCCGATGGTTGTTCATTTGTGTAAGGATTGACAGGAGATGATGAAACGGGACTTCAACGTTGTTTGAAAGACTTCACAGTAATGTTCGGGACCCAAGAAGACCGTCGGCACAACCAGAAGCTAAAACGGACCACCAGAGAAACTCTGGTGGCCCGCAGAAGCTCCCGGGGGCGCGAGTCGCTGGCACGGCGGCGCCCCACCGCACCACCGGGGAAGACCCGCCAGGGCAACAGTTGTGAAGGTACGATGCGGTGGATCTCACGGCCGCGTGGGATCCTGGGATGACGGTGGGTCGGCGCTTGGCACCGCCGGTGTCAATTAGCGGGGTGCAACCCCCCTGCTCCGCACATTTCACTCGGCCAAGCTGGCCAAGACAGCTCCCCCGGCCGGACCGGGCCGCGCCAGCTGGGCCGAGACATGCCCAACCGGGTCGGACCTGGGCCCGGGTCCAGTCGACCCTTTTTGGGGCGACCCAGGGGGTGTTGGTCCGGGTCGGACCGTGCCCATACCCCCTATTTTCTGACCATCTTCAGTTAAATGCCCATAACTTGAGTTGTGGACCTCCGATCGACACACTGTCAGTTGCGTAGGATTCGTTGGATCAGGACGATCGTTTCGATATATTCAAATCAAAGATTAGGAAAATTATGGGTACTATGAGGATGGTTTGAACCCGAAACCAGCTGGGCCCTCAGAGCAAAAACACTTATAACTTGAGTTCCGGATGTCCGATTGAGGTGTCGTTGACTCTGTTGGATTCCTCTTGATGAGACTATTCTTTTGGAAAACTTCACCTGAGTTTGGATGATGTTGGAGTAAGGCCTTGTTGGATTGTACCCGAAATCCAACCGGGCCCCTGGAACAGAAAGGCTAATAACTCACAGATCAGGCATCTGATTGACGCACCGTCTGTTGCATTAAAACCTCTTTGAAGAGTCGGTCATTTGAGATACTTCTTCATGGGACATTGTGATACTAGGAGTATCGATCAGTAGCTCGTGGAGCGGAACCTCCCGGAGATGAGCGTACGGAGTACAAGGACCTTTTAGCGGGCTGAGACCTGATGACTACTTGTCTGATTCGAGTTGGAGTGACTTGACTAGCCCAGTGGGGAGCACTACTGTGTTTGGGTAGAAGACCCACGGCGGTGATCACTACTATTTTTGGGTGGCAAACCCATAGTACTCAATAAAAGGAGTACCTCTATAGGCTATCAGGGGGAGCACTACTGTGTTGGGGTGGCAGACCCATGGCGGGGAGCACTACTGTGTTTGGGTGGAAGACCTACGGTACTCGATAGGAGGAGTACCTCAGCAGTCTAGGGTTAGTGAGTAGTGACATAGAGTTGTGACAAGATCACTGTACTCATCCGAGTAGTAGCTCTTCAGCAGTTGTGGTTTCAATATCATTAATGAAAATCCTAGTTTGAGCTGAGTCAATGACCTTTGTGTTTACCTCATGATTGAGATGGGTTACTTGATAACATAGGTATATGTATGGGCATATACCTAATTAGTGGTTATCCGTTGATTTCATAACCTTTGTGTTTCCTCATGATTGAGATGGGTTACATGATAATATAGGTATAATTATGGGCCTATACCTATGTAAGGGTTATCTATTGAGATCCTTCTTTATGGTTATCCTTGTTGGATATAGTGAGACCATGAGGGTCTCGGGTCCCTACTGAGTATCGTTATACTCACCCCTACATGAGATATTCTCGTACCTCGTTGTGTTAGATGCAGACGACGGAAAGCGCTGACAGAGACCTAGTGTATGAGGACTGGATGTTACCCTGAGGTGGACCTCACGATGAGTCATTACCTGGAGGTGGACTTAACAACAAGACGGAACTCATAGGAGGTTGGCAGACGAGAGCGTTCAGGAGGCTGTCTATACCTACCATTCAGGTAGGATCCGAGGTGGATGACCCGAGAGCTGCTTCTAACTTCCAACTGTTTGTCTTTTCTGTTGTACTTTCATTCAGTTGTAGCTGTACTTTTCAGTTGGGTTTGTATTCTGGCCCATTTACTTTTCAGCACTATCTTTGGTACTTAGTTTATTACTTCCATTTTTACTCTGGTTGAATGGTTTATGTTTTATAAAGGTAATTCCTTCCCAGTTATCGGGATTTATGCTTTCGGTGCTAGTCGCCAGCCTCTGGAAGGTGGGCTTGAAGTAGTCACAACACGGGCCCCGAGGATGGGTCATGAAAATGTTGTCATGTAATGTTCCTAATTTTCCCAATACACTATACCTATAGATCTTCAGAGATGTATGAAGTTCACTTTTACGTAATAAATCATGTTTAAGTGTTCAATAAATAGATTGGTTGTCATAATTTAGTTAATACGTAAAGGTTCATGTTTTGTGGACTATAGAGGAGTGAATGTTCCTATTTATATGTTTGGGGAGTGTCATACATGTACATACTCTATAATTTTAAATATTAAAAATCAAAATTCATGGAAAAGTGGATCCATATTGGTTGTATAGAACAAAATATTCAAGGAATATTATTTTGATGTTTTTTATTATTTTAAAATTTAAGACCCCCTGTCTTCCAAAGGTACCTCTTCGAGGATGACAATGAGGAGAGGGAGATAATGAAACCCAAATCCCACCGCAAATAGTCCAAAGGTTATTTTTATATATCGATCATATATCATACACATATATGGGAGGAATTACACTCTAAATGATCTTTTTGAAATAGAGATATTAGAAAAACACTGAATATCAATTTCTAAAGATAAATGTAAATTTTCCCAAATATAATCATGTAATGACATAGAACTAATACAACTAAAAAATTGAACTATAAGGACTAAGTGAAAATCTTATACAACATCAATGAATGCCCAAAAAATCTTGAACTATCTGAAATCTAGTGATATCAAGAGTAATCAACAATATTTTGATAGATAAGTGGAAAATATTTTATATAAAAAAGGGTAAGTATAACATGTATATGAAGTGGGATCCCTATGATCCTCTAATAAAAAATATAATGAAACTATGTTAAAGGCCATTTTACCAAAAATTAAGCTGACACAACAGAAGTTCATGTTATTCTTTTCCTAGACTCTCTATGGAGATATCTAAACCGATATTTTATAATGGTGAGGAAATAAAAAAACAAAATTAAGTTCCACACCTCCAATTTTCTAATAGATTTCCCTTATTCCCCATCATCACTTGAAAAAAGCAATATCTCCCCAAAAGGAACCCAGTCTGAAGAAACCTAGGTCAATTTATCATTTAACTCACCATATTCATCAATATATCTCATCATCAAATAACATGAACCCCATGAATCACATCATCCAATGAATCTTCTCCACACATAAACCAAGATGTTTATAGAATACACCACTACTCGTATGATGTTTATTATAGTTCAAGCCATCACATACCAAACAGATAATACCTATAATAATCTATAAGAAACTATATCTGTAAATACATGTTTGTGAAATAACCACAATCCATTATAACCCTCTATATATATATATATCTAAAAAGAATCCACCGTGAGTTGAAACACATAATACTTCTAGGAGAAGATAATATGGAAAGAGGAGGTACTCAGCCATTCGTTCCTTGACAACCTGGATGATTGGGAAAACAGCCTCCAAATGTCAACATGGTGTTAGTCCCAGTACTGACTTGGGTGGGGTAGCTTATAAAACCATATAACATATATGATATAGATATATATCTCACAACCTTACTTTGGGTTTAAAAAAATTATTATCCTCAACCATAGATATCATCACTCCAACAACCAACAACCACTAATAAAATAATAATATCCAATAATCACTAATGCATTTCATGGAACTTTATTAAATTAATTATTTACTTTTGACCATTTAATTTATATTAATTTTTTAATTTCTCATTAAACAATATTTTTACATATAAAAATTTAATAACGACAAAGAATGGTTTATTACCTCTTGTAATAATCTACTAATTTCATGGTTCACAAGGATTGTCAGAATATTTATACCATTCTAGAAAAAACCCTTTATGTCGAGAAATGTATTATTCATTATAATTTCAAAATATCAGGTAAAATTTGAAAAATAATAAGCTATCATAAAATATATGAAAACCCCAAGAAAACCCAACTACCTCAACCAGTGTTGAAAGGAATGTAGGGAAACAAATAGAGTATATACCTATTATATAAATAATTTTTATAATAAATTATACATCTATATTTTGACCAACCAATGGGAAAGGTCAACATCATCCCATTAAATCAATACATGTGTCATTCCAAACAACATCGTCTATATATCCTTGCATCTCATAATAATATTCATAAAATGATTCGAAAAACTCAGCCATCGCAACCCATATCTCACAAAACCATCAGACTTCTATAACTCACAACATGTCTCATAGAAAATAACACATGAAGATACTACAAAAAAGTTAGAAACCAATAAACAATTTCAATAGGTTATATTTTCAATAGAACTAATGAATCTGAATCAAACTATCAAATAGGTTCATTTAACCCCAAACATTTTTCTATATCAAAAAATCAATTTTTATTACCATATTTGATTAGAAAATACAATTATCATGGGTTGAAACTATTGGTAACATATTTCATTAGCTATAAAATATATACAATATTTAAATATTATTATAATCTTAACATCTAGTTTCAGAAATAATTTTGGAAGAACATATCCATTATCGTTCCTCATTATTATTTCTAAAAATAATAATTAAAATCATCATGTTCTTCATACAAATCCATTAACATATTAAATATTAATTTAAATAAATTATTCATTAATAATTATTTTAATTTTCATCAAAATACAGTATGAATAGTTTATTTTAACATGAATCTATAATTCATTATCCAAAAAATTACAAAATTTATATTCAATAATCATATTCATAATATAAATCACTCAAAACTGTAACATAAAAAATCATGCAAACAATATAATATAAATAAAAAACACAAAATATAGAAAAATAGGAGGAAAAATATTATCCTTGTATAGACACATGTGATCTCTAACAATCCAATCCAATACATTCTTTAATCATTTTTCAACTTCATTAGCGTTAATTATATTGTCATCTAATGATATAAATCATGATAACCATTTATTCAACATGAAAAAAAATATAAAAATGAATACCCTACCATGATGCTTTCACCATTTTTGAACGGGAATTGAATAACATGGGGAATACCCGGATATCAACTCCTATATGGGAACAAAAATGATTGGAGATGAAACCTTAATAAAAAATTGTAAAACTCACCTCAGATAACCATTATTGAGAATGAGAATCCATGGATCAATCGCTATCAAAAGGGCTTCAAAACACTTTAATGAAGAACCACTCGACTCCTAGTATTTGTAATGAATCATATAGTTTCATAAAAAAATAAGGCATGATTAGATTTATAGGAACTCTTCTATGAATATATACCATGAGTGAATTAGTATTTCATGTCAAGAATGGATTGAGTTTTAATACAACGGAAAAAATCGTCGCCCCGATCAAATAATCCTCTACCTATTCAAATCATGAGTTTTATAGGAATGATTTATTAATTATTATCCTTTACCCTTTAACATCGGGATTAAATATTTCACATGAATAATTTCACATAAAAATTTCCATTGATTGGGAAAATAATAATTATTTTTCAATGAACTGAACAGTCATGTCATGAGCTATAATTAATTCCATGAAACTCTGTTGCCTTTAGATTCCAACTTACAAACACCACAGATCCAGTTCTAGGTTTCTATGAAGAACCAGAGTCCTCAAAATCATGAAAAGGAATGGTCTAGAAGGATTAATTAATTTACAATATATACCACTAAATTATTTCTCTTATGTAAAATATTAACCAAAGACAAAGAGAAGGAAATTGATCCGTTTCCTTCTGAACAACATCCAAGTGAGATACCTTTCATGAATCTAGACATTACAAGAGCTAAACAAACTCACTCAGAGGTATAAATTGATAATCTATAAAACCCCAAAACTATCACGTAATAAATTTCCTTGGGGAGATACATATCAATATAATGAAACCTCATACAATTATTAAATAAAGATAAAAACACCTCAATATATTGAAAATTTAAAAAATTTAAAAGAAATATAAATAATTATATTTAAAAATCAAAAAACATAAGACTCTGATCACATATCTATGACTCATTTTCCTAGGTACACTCTTGTGTGCCACTATGACACCATAATATATGATCCAAGGGAGTATGATAGCATCACATCACCTTCTTATGGAAAACATAGATCTCAAAAAACTAATCCTTACACGTTATATCATCATCCAAATTTATCTCACCTGATTCAATGATTTATTAGTCATCATAAAGAGAATATAAAAATCTATTAAATATGCAATATTTCATGTATTCAAATCATATGTGTGGGTAGTGATATAAATATTCCATAATTATAACATGATAAAACACATCAAAAATCCCAAAAACTAATTATAATTAATACTCCCGTGATAAAACATTCACTAACCATGATGAGGAGTCACCTTCAAGAATACATTATCTCTAATGTAAAACACCAAAGGTAACATCCTATGATCTACATATGACTTCTGAATATTTTTCTCTTCATTAAGCATCATGAGAGTGAACTAAACCATCTCTATCATGAATTGTACTTGTTAATATTTGAAAACTAATGACTCTCCAACCCCAGAAAATCAAAATTGATAATGTAATTTTCTCATGTAAAAACACTAAATTGGTTTCATAAAAATGATCTATTAAAAAAATATTTTTATCCAAACTAGAACATATTTATTTTCCATATCCATTACCATCTAAAATATATGCCATACGAAAATAATATATTCTCTAGAGTATGAATACTCAACACAATCTATCTACTTCTTTGCAGACTAAAAGTAGTGATAATATAAAATTAAAATCGTAAATAATATGAGAGGCCTCTTTATAACTATGAGGTCATGTAAGGATCATAATCAATTATATTCATCGTTACTAAACCATGGATTATGACCCCCTAGTCTAAGAAGTAATATATGAGAACTTAAACAAAGCTTGACACATTTCTTGCTAATATGTGATCGAAATTTCATCAAATAGTCAACTATCACCCATATAACATCAATTCATCCCTAAGGTAAAGGTAAATTAGTGATGATGTTCATCTATATTTCCTCCCATTTCCAATGAAGAACATCAATAGGACATAACAATCCACTAATAACATGGTGCTCACCTTATAACTTCAAGAAATAAAGAAAACTAGACAAAAAATCTATAACTAATCCATTCAAACATGTCCACCAAATCTATCCCCTCACAGACAAGTACATATTTGTGAATCCATGATGTACTAAATATGGTGATATATAGACGTCATGGAGAAACACCTCGTCATTTGAAAAAGGATGAAAATAACCCCTAGATCAAAACCAAGGGTTGTTCATACTCAGAACAAACATTAGGGCCATCACCACAGTCAACTCGATCTCTAATAAAATCCACCATAGAATCCCCCAAATAGGACTCAACCTCCTAATTCACTAAATATGACTATTATTTTATTAGAATACTAAATATTCTACCAATAAGCTCTCTTTTATATAGTTATATACCTGATACTTATTCCATTACTCTAAATGAATCTCTATATTCATGCATGGCATCACTGTTCTGATTCCTACTTAGTGAATCAACAAGAATATTACCCTTTAGAGATGAATATAAAATCTCAATATTGTAATATTTCATTAATTCCATCTACCATCACTGTATAAAGTTTATGTCATGCTATGACAATACATTTTCCAAATATATTTTGATAGGTAAAAACAAAAAAAATAGTATTCTATGAGATAGTTTCACAAAAAAATAATTTCAAACATGACTCATGCCAACTCGAGGTCAAGGGTTTCATAGTTACAATCCAAGGGAAGAAACTATAAATACCCATAAGAAGAAACATATCTATTATTTATCCAAACCCAACCAAGACCATGAGGTGAAGCATAATAAAAAACTGAAAGTAGAAGGCCCACTTCTATTAAAAATGAACTGGACTGATTATAATCTTCTTCTTTCAGCACATGAACGCTACCTAATATTGATCTGTCAATAAGAATTATTCATTATAACACCTCTAGATTTTGATAATTTTTTTTTTCAAATTAATTTCACTTTTGAATATTTTTTATTTCAAATTACACTAGAAATAGTTCTATATTAGTATATATTAGTACAATATGTCAAACATTCTGTTCACATGAAATACCAACTAGTATTATGCTACACGCAATAACGACATGTCATGTCCTATATATAACACTGACTTGGTGTACGATGCACACAACAATGAGTTTTTAAAAAACATCTATTTTTACTGGTTTAATTATTTAAATAAGATTATTATAAACTATCCATTAAACATAGTAATAACTAATTTTAAAATATTTTGGTTTTATAAAAATAAAACATATGAATAATGAAATATAATTTTTTTGGAAAAGTCCTTTTATGTTAAAAATATTATTGTCTTGAATAAATTACTTTTAATTATAAAATAAATTTTTCACACATTTAAAAATTCAATTAGAAAAAATAAACTTCTTTTTTTATTTCTGGATGTTGAAGGTAGTTTAGGTTGAATGTTTGGAATTCTTCAGAGAAACATCATTTTTGGATTAATAGTTACAAATACTGTTTTTTTAAAACTACCTTTTTGTAAGATTAATTATTAATTATAAATGATATTATAAAAATATTTCTTGTTCAAATTATATGATTATTAAATATATTAATACAATAAGATCAATTTAACTTTCAAAAACTGTATATAAAATCTTAACAAACTTTTGAACTTTTTCCTACTTTAGAACCACATTATTTCGACACATCCACGGGATTAGCACTATTATTATTTTTTCATGTTCTGTGTAGTGAATTTAAAAAATACAATATACTCCATTGTAATCAGTATAATATTTGGATTCTAATGAGACCAGGTAATTGTATTTACCAAAATGATTAGTAAAAGTGATTAAAATTAATCACAAAAATTAATTCCAAATTAATCTTAATTAAGGAGTAAACATACAATGATGCTAGTGTGTGGGCCCTTTGGCTATGTATCACTTATTTGAGGATCTTTCGTGACAGCGTCTGGATCATGATGTTTCTTCTCAGGCTTGGTCAACCCCTCATTCTTTTTTTGACAACGTTCCTTATTTTGTCTATGATTTAGAAAATCAATAGTTGGAGTCTCTTTCGGGAGAGGAGGAGGTTCTTGAGTCCATCCAGACTCTTAATCCTGAATGTGCCACTGGTCATGATGGTTTTCCTGAAGCTTTTTATTATTATGCTTGGATTATTATCAAAGAGAATGTGGTGTGTTCTATTTTATATTTTTTCAGGGGTGGCCCTTTACCTAGAGTTTCTTCATCTACTATCTTAGCTCTTATTCATAAAGTCCAAAAGATGAGTGGTTTTGGGAAATTTAGGCCCATTAGTATGTGTAATTTTTCTTATAAAGTGTTGGACAATATTCTCAAAAAAATTATGTCCCTCAGTCTTCCACTCCCGGTATTTAAATAACAACATGGATTTATTAAAGGGAAATGTATTCAGGGCGCTATTGGTCTTGCATAGGAAATGATTACTGATATTGATAAAAGAGTGATTGGAACTAATTTTATGGTTAATATTGACATGGAAAAAGCCTATGATCAGATGGATTGGTATATTATTATTAAAATTTTCAAAAGATGTGGTTTTTTTGTTTGGGTTGGAAATCTCTTCTTCAGGTGCTTTTCTTCTACTTGATTAACTGTTTCCTTAATGGGGAAAAGGTTTGGTTTCTTCAAATAATCAATGGGCATGAGACAAGGTGATCCTATATCTGCGAGCATATTCATTCTATCCCGGGATGTTCTCAGCATAATTCTTAACAAGATTCGTGATACTAGATTGATTCATCCTTTTAAAGGGAGGTAAGACTTATCTGGTATCTCTCATATATATTTTGGCGATGAAATGTTATTTTTAATCAATGGAAGTGCCAATTCTATTCGAAATTTCAATTTGAATCTTTCTGATTATTGTAATAAAATTGTTCATCATGTCAATACAAACAAAAGTGGTTTTTTTTCTCAAACAAGTGTTCTTTTAGGATATTTGTGCTCATTTATAATAGAATAGGTTTGGAAAAGAAAATTTTTCTTATGGAATATTTGGGATCCCCTTTATCTAATGGGAGATTCAGAATTTTCCATTTTTTTCCATTGTGACTAGAATTATGTGAAGGATCCAGAATTGGAAGAGTCGTTTTTTATCCTTTGGGGGAAGGATCACTTTGGTCAACAGTGTGCTCTCTTCCATTCCTATGCACGTGTTATCTATTTTTAGACCTCATAAATCATTGATTAGGAATATTGAAAGGCTTTTAAATTACTTCATATGGAACTCAAATCATGAAGGACATTATCATTGGGGTAGTTGGTCCAGTCTTGCAAGAACTTTTCAGTAGGGGGATTTAATCTCAAAGGTGTTGATGATAATATGCGGTGTATACAGGCTAAACTAGTATGGGAGGCTATTTCTGGGTTTTCTCTTTGGTCTGATTTTATCAAGAGGAAGTATGGGGAATTCCCTTTTTATTGGGTTGATAGTGTTAATGTTTCTCAACATTGGAATTTTTTTAAAAGTCTTGATTCTCCTATATTGGAAAATTCATGATGGGTTGTAGTGCGTGGTGACTTTTCTTTCTATAAACATAATTGGGCTGGTTCTATTCTATTTTATCCAAGCTCTCCAGCCTTGAATATCACTATTAGGCAGGCAAGTGCATACCCACTATTCACATATGAATTGTTGAATGAGGTTCAAAAGGATATGCTACGTAATATCTATTTTTTTAGGATCTAGACAAATGTTACATTTTGTCTTCTTCCCCTGGTAATATGTCGTGCTCATATTTTTGTTCTAGGGTTCATCCTTATCCTATTTTGGACTATTTTGGCAATAGAAATTGGTGCAAAGAGATTTCTCATAAATTTATTTTTCTTCTCTAGAGAATCCGC
This sequence comes from Viscum album, assembly GCA_963277665.1. Taxonomy (NCBI): domain Eukaryota; kingdom Viridiplantae; phylum Streptophyta; class Magnoliopsida; order Santalales; family Viscaceae; genus Viscum; species Viscum album. The sequence continues at coordinate 1,081,617,075 of OY728136.1, read as the reverse complement.
AATAGTTTTATTCCTACTGATGATAATATTCAACAGATTTCAATTCCTCTTGTTTCAAAATGTAAATGTTGCTTATTCTCTCATTCTGAGACTGTTTTTCAACTTTTTCTCAAAAGTGATTGGGTTGTTCATTTATGGGATCATGTTGATGGTTTTCCAGATTTTAGTGGGTGTGTGGATACAGTGGAATAATTTATTCAATAATGTTGTAGTTCTCTGGAGAGGGGTTCTGTGCAAGCAAATGGGTGGTCTTTACTCATCCTCGCTGCTTGTTGGACTTTATGGGAAACAGGGAATGCTTTTGGTCATTATGGAACCTGTCCAAACATGTAGTAAATCAAATATAAATTTTTTAACCTTATCTCTTCATTTCTACAATAGTGTAAATGTTTGAGTATTTCTCTGGTTCTACATTCTTTTGTTTCATCAGATATGTTGACAGATGCAACAATTTCTGGGTGGAGGTTTACTGTTTTATGGGTGTGATGGAATCCTCCTATCATTGGGCATAAATTAAATTCTAATGGTTCTTGTGTGAAAGGTGTTATGCATGGTGGCAGTGTTGTTCAGGAACATCGTGGTTCGGTTGTTGTGGCTTTTTCTTCTTTCTTTGGGGAGGTAAATTTGGTGGTGGCTGAGGCACCAACGCTTCTTCAAGGTCTCAAAATGTGTAGGGAAAGATCTATCCATATATCTGAAGTTGAATCATATTCTTCTATTGTGATTAATTCCCTAAAAGTTAAATTAGGTTTCCACTGAAATATTACTTATTCAATCCGTGCTTGCAAGGCTTTCATTCATTCAAACAAGTTGGTTCTCCATACATGGTGTGAAGGTAATATACTGGCAGACTTCGTTGCTTCTAAAGGCAATAAAGATGAAAGGATTCAGGTTTTTTATAGCATAGGATCTCTTCCTATTGAGTTTTCTATGATCTTCCGAGGGTATTCCCTTGTTCTTCATCATTTTCAACCCTCGTGAACTTTTTATCTTCTATTCTTTCTTGTATCTCTCATTCTTTTAATAAAAGATTATAATTTTCAGTCATGTAGTAAGCATTATAATTAAGGGTCTAAATAACCTATAAACATGTAAAAAACCCATTGGATGTCAACAGTTAGATCATAAAACATAAATTAATGAGTTTTTTTTTGTTTTTTAAGTCTTATTTTTGGCAATAAAATGTGCAAACATAATTTGTTTCTAAAAATTCCATGTGAGCCCTTTTCCTTCCCTATAAAAGGAAACCAATCACCTCTCATGCCTTTTAAAAAAATCCCAGACCTAAAAAGGTGACTCCCAAAAATCTTACATTCTACCTTGAAGCCTCTCTTTGGTCAGAAACCCTCGTAAGAAGCCTTTTTCCTCAAAACAAAATGAGTTACCCAATTAAAAGCTAACACCTTCTTTGAAACTATTTTCCTTTATTTTCATTCTACACCACCTCCACTCTCTTTATACCCTTATTGTGTGATTAAATAAGTATCCTCCATATAATAAGATGTTTTTATTCAAATTTTATTACCAAAAATTACTCACACCACCATCTAATTGATGTTGAACATTATATTTCTTGGTAAGGTGAACTACTACCTCACGAAATGATGATTGTTCATTTCTACATTACCACCAATAATGGTGGCCATTATTATGGAAAATATATGTTTATATTAAATATATTATATTATGTATGTATTTAATAATATTTATTCATTTTAAAACACAAATATTTTTACATTACATTTGGTGTTAATACGATAATCTCATTTGAGGAAGTGTGGACTACCGCCCCCTCAACGTGATGTGACTCATTCACACACCACACAGAATGTATTTAGGATGGTTTTAATAAAAATATATTAAATATTTGATATTTTTATGCTATTATAATAATTTTATATATACATACATATATATATATATATATATGTCATTTATATAATTTCATTCAATATGATAATAAAGACAAAAACAACGTTCATACATATGTATGGCATTCTATCTCCATGAACGGTGTATTTCATTTCGTACTCCAATATTATAAAGATTTTTATAATATACATCTATTTTATATACATGATATTTATATCATGTTTTAAATTATGGAATCATGATATAAATATAAGCATCAAATATGTAACTAATTAAGACACACGTGAAGAACAATGTGAATTTTACACAAATTGAAACTTTAACATAGGATCCTTAACAAGTGGGTAGTCTAAGATCATAATAAAACCATATAGGGCATTTTGTAAAAGAATATTATTATATAAACAATTTATAATAATTTTATATTTATTATAATGTAATATTGTATGAGTACGGAGAGAATCAAGATAGAAGGTATGGGTATTTCATCTAACTTATATTTTTCTTGAGATAAATTTTATATTCGCCACTCCATCCATTTTTTTGTGGTGTATGTTATGCCTATGATTGTATTATATGTATTTTTTAAATAAATTTAAGTATATTCATATAACCTTTTATGATCCTTCCTTCATGGGTTTTATGTTTCAAATGTTACCAAATGAGTAAAAACGTTTTGCCTTAATTTTTTTCATTGAGACTCATGTTTTTTATGCACCTAGAATCTTCTTTTGAAGTGTATATACTTAAATTTTATATGAAATATCATAAATCTAAATCTTTTAATTATATAATATGAATCATTTTTTTCATTTCAATTCATGGAGAGTATAGTCCCATGATACCATGTTATAAGAGCTTATTGGCACAATCTCATTTCTTTTTTATGATTTTTTATGTTTATTCTACCTCTGATTGAATATAATGATCCATCTATCAAGAATATTCATGAGTTTAATTCACCTATAATATTTAATGGTAAACTTATGTATTGGTAGTATTATTTACTCTTTGGTACATAAGATTGTTATGAACATTTTAATAATAAATCCTCACATTTCCCCCTCTTTGGTCTGAAAACTATGTTTTCTAAAAAAGAGTTTCCATGAATATTATAGAATTACCCTATAACATCTATATGATATTTATAACATTTTTCCTTTTACCAATCTCTTAAATTTAATATTCTTGTCTCTTTCCAAAAAAATATCTTTTCTATCATTTTTACTAGGCAAAATAATTATAATTTGAACCTCGTACGACATGTACAGATTTACCCACCATCATTTCTTTGAATCCCCCTTTGCATTGTTAAAAAGGTTAATCTTTTGGAAAATGCTTTCAAAATTATTTTTCAAGAAATTTTCTTTTCAAAATGGGTTCAACTTAATTTTAAATGTTTTCAATGATTTTTTTTTTCAAAATGTATCATGTATTATTTACAATTTTTCAAAGTGCTTTCATAGAAATTTTTTCAGAAGGTTTTTAAGAATCTTAAGATGTTTTCAAGAAATATTGTTTTCAAAACTTTTTCAACCATTATTATAAGTTTTCAAGAAATTTTTTTTTCAAAAAGTTTTTATGATTTTGTATATGTTTTCATCAAATAATAATTTCAAAACGTTTTGACGATTTATATATATGTCTTCAAGTTATTTTCAATGAAATGGTTTTCAAAACATTTTCATGATTTTTTTAAAAAAATTCAATTGTTTTCAATGAATAAGTTTTCAATTTTTTTTGATATTTTTTAAAAAATATTGGTGGAAAAAGTTTTAAAAAATGATTTTATATATTAATTATAAGATTTAAAGGTATATTATAAGAAAAATATTTTCAACTTTTTTTATGTATTAAAAATCCTTTTTTAAACAAGAAATGATATTTTCCTCAAGAAATGTTTTTAAATTATATTTAAAAATTATTTTCAATATAATATGTCATCTAATTATGTTAGTCTTTCCATTCCAAGAAATGATCTAAAGGTTCCATTAATATCAATTCTGATAATGAGTTATGATTAATTCCATGGTCTTTATTAAACCCATTTCTTATTATTGGGTAATATGTTTATGAAACTCATTTATCTTTCATTGGTTATATGATTTTGAAACACACTTCTTTTCACGGGTTAGGATTATAATAAAATGATTATTAAATGTATATCTATCTTGATGTTATGATATGTTTACATGTTTGTGATACCCATTTAATTTCAAGGGTACTGAAATGATTATTTATGATCCTATGGCACATGTATGTATGATTTCATTATGAGACTGGTGGGCCCTATATCTCCCTCCAATGCATTGGGTAATAATTTTTTTTCTAATTATATAATTATGGGAATCAAGTCAAAGAGCTTGATCCACTATGGGAAGATGGGGAAACCCGATCCCTTACAAAGAAATGACTTCCAATGGGGATGGTGGTTTGTCCTGGCCAGTTGGTGTAGTCCCCATGATAATGGAAGATGGGGAAAACCGATCCATTATGAGAATATGGGGAAACCAGATCTCTTATATGGAAAGAACTGAGAGTAGTGATAGTGGTGTTTCCCACCCAATAGGTGCAGTTCTGATGAAGTGCACTAATAAGTTCTAGCAATGATTCCGGAATTAATGGGAATGATATCGCATGTTTTTGTATGTCACAATTCCATGTCTTGTTCTTGTGTTATTATTTCATGTCGTATTCTATTTATTTTAAATTTATTCATGTATTATGAACTGTAAATATTTATTCCACGATCTCTATTATGATATTTGATATACATGGTATGATCTTCTATCATCATGATCATTTTGTCATACCTTTTGTGATCTTGTTTTTTCATATATCTCTCCATTTTTTTACCCTTACTGAGCATTTGGGTTCAACCATTTCTTATGTTTCCGTTGGCTGGGTTATGAAAAAAGGTTTTATGTAGATGTAATAAAGGTAGATATCTTTATTGGATATGTTGAAGATCTTTCACTAGGATAGAATATTTTGTTTCCATGTTTCCAAGGACAATAAACTATTACGATCCAATGCCATTTATTTTTGTAAAGTATTGAATATTAATCTAAAATGATGTATTATCCATGTATGTTGAGTCTGGGTCACATCAGTAGGTATCCAAGAAAGGGTTAGTCACCCTTTAGAACCTAGTATGAAAAAACCTTATTGAGATATCGATGTTTATTTCTACGGATATTTCGAGGGATGTCTCCAATGATATGTATAAGGATGAGATAACATTTAAGAAATTGATCTAGAATTTTGTTAAAGGATATAGGGAGTGGTTTCCAATAAATACATCACTTTCTAGATACTACAATGGATGTGGAACTCGCATATATGTACCTAGAGGTAACAACTCCTACAAGATGCTTTGGGCAGGACTCAGGGTAATCTGGTACACAACAATGGGCCTTACTGCACACCTAGTTTTACACTACAGGGGGATATGATTTGGGAATTCAAGAAATCTTTAGAAAAAATCATGTTGGATTTAGATATAAGTTATCTATGAAAAACCTAGGATAAACCTATAGAATCATAGATTATGGAAGGTGTCCTGATTTGGAAATCCTATAAGTTATTATTTTCATGACTATGTAGTTTTCTACTATGATAATTATTCATCACACAATTCTCTTTTTTAGTCAATGGAAATAAACAGAAAGAATTGGATTAATGATAAATGTGGTGGAAGAGTTTCTGATGATCAGTCAAATATGTTGATTATTGGAGAAAAATATATTGTGATTAGGCTGAATCTGCAATCTCAATATTTGATTAAAAATCAAAGCTTTGGAGATATTTCTAATAGGTTGAATAAGATAATGATGTACTTTCATGTTATGGAACATAGAGGAAAGAAGATTCATCTTCCAGGATGTCACGAAAAAGGGATGAAGAACCCTGAGAAATACCTCAAATGGATAAGAAGATGTTATTTTAGTGGGAAAAAGGGTTATAGAGTAATGATTTGTCAAAGATTTTAATGTCTTATATGCGGGGAACATGGGAATTACCCAACATAATTCCATGAGCTAAGTATTTACTTATAAACCAAGTAAGAACATCATACATTCCAATCATTACAGTTAAAGGATTGAAGTATTTATTTATTTGGATTCTAGAATTAAAAATGATGGATTATTTATGGATTTTTCAGTTTTTGTTTTTGCTATGGATTTAAAATAATATATTAAATTGTAATGATGAACTATAAAATTGATTAAATGGAAAGGTGATATTTTGATTAATGGAAGTTAATACTTAATTAATTCCTAATTCCAAGATAATGATGTTTGTATAGAGACATTATAGATATGAATAAGTAAACTAGAAGGTCTAGATTTCCCTAGAAATGATTGTTGAAAAAATGTTCTATGTCATTAAGGATGAAGTTTACAAATTATTGGATTCATGGGATGTATCCATTAATAGTTTTAGTAAATAATCATGCATGGTTTCCAAAAATGATTTTTGGTAATTCAAGTTATTACCATGATTCAAGTGTAAATGTGATCTGGTTATTCACATGTTTGGAATGTGACAACTAAGAGACACATTATGATATATAGTGGAATAAATATTATGATGATTTCATAATTTTATTTATAAAGCCATGTATTTCCATCATTCATAGGATTATGAGGTTAACCATTTATAAAAATTTCGAGTTAAACTTCAGATTACGTCAGTATTATTAAAGTGTTATCATCCATATAAGGATTATTGCCTATTGGAAATCCTATTCAAACTACCTTGTGTGGATGGTAACTGATGAAAAATGGGATGAAATACCACAGAACTCGTGAACTCTTAGTAATTTAGTAATGAAAATGTAACCTTTTTTATAGATGGAGGTGTAGTGTATCAAAGAATAACAAAGCATGATATTTTTTAGAAACCATTCGGGAATATCTTTTAATGAAAACTATTTAACTTTTATTGAAATAATAAAAGTTGTACTATTCCAACATTTTCATGAATCAGAAGAACCCTTAGGTCATTACATATTTACGGGTTTTTGGATGTGAAATTTCTCCTAACCTAGTTCTTTATAACTCTTTGTTAGAACATGAGGGTAGTATTTTTCTTTTATATCTTTGTTTTCAGTTTCCACATATGTTCTCCCATGAGGAAACATATTTATATGTTACTTTGGGTAAAAGTTATGGTTTGAAATTTTCCTTTTTAATGGAATATATATAATCTATGTTACTAATTTGGGTTTATATGAATTAAACCATTGATAACCTAGATTAATTTTGAGGGAGAAATTCATTTTAAGGGGGGTATAATGTAACACCTCAAGATTTTGAAAATTATTTTAATTCGAATTGATTTTAAATTTCAATATTTTTCATTTCACATGAAACTATAAATAGTTATTTATATATATTAAAACACTTATACAAACATTACATTCAGATGAAATACCATCTTGTCTTGCGCTACACGCAATAGTATCTTGTCTTGCGCTATAGGCAACACTGATTTGGCGTACGATGCACGCAACACTCAGTTTCTAGGAAACATATGTCTTCATTGATTTAATTATTTAAATAAGAAAATTATAACCTATATTTTATTCTTAGTGATAACTAATTTTCATATATTTTTGTTTCAAATAAATAAAACATACTGATAATGAAAGATAATATTTTTGGTGAAGTCATATTATGTTAAAAATATTGTTTTCCTGAATAAATATCTTTTAATAACAAAAGAATATTTAGAAACATTTAGAAATTGAAATAGCTAAAATAAAAATTATTTTTTAGTTGAGGATATATAAATTAACCTAAGGTTTATTGTTTGTATTTTTCAAAGAAATATCATTTTTTTGATAAATAGTGAAAAATACTACCTTTTTGTTAAAAACAACATTTTTTTCTTAATTAATTATTATTGATAATGGATATTATAAATATTTTTATGGACATTTTAGATGAATATTACCAATATTAATACAATAGGATCAATTTCACTTTGATACTAAATATAAAATCTCAACAAACATTTAATCTTTTTCCTACATTAAAACCCCGTTATTTTGACTCGTCTGTGGGATTAACACTATCCTTAATTTTTCTTCTTCCATGTAGTGTATTTAAAAAACTCTACATACACCATTTTATTCAGTCTAATATTTATATTCTAATGAGACCATGTTAATTTTTTCCCAAAATTATTAATAAATGCGATTAAAATAATCGCAACAATTAAGGCTAAATTAAGATTAATTAGGGACTAAAAGTTAAAATTAAAGGCCCTAATAACCTTGAATCTTGTCAAACACCCATTTTATGTCCATTTTTCGTCCCTAATCCTTCAATTATTGATTTATAATAGTTTCTAATGACCTTTTTGGTATGAACATGTTCACCCAAAATTTATTTCTAAAAATTCCACGTGAGTCCGTTTCCATCCCTATAAAAGGCCACCACATATACCCATTACTCATACCTATAAAGCCTCTTACAAATGGAAAATCCCTATACAAATTCCCACAAAAAAATACTCCCTTGAAACATGATGCCTACATTTGTGTATTAACCCTTTGAATGAATACTTTTGGCACAAACCAAGTGAAGTTACATGATTAAGAGGTAACATCTTCTCCCAAGCTCCTTTTCTTTATTTTCATTCTCCACCTCTCAACTCTCTTTATAACATTATTAGGTGACAAAATCAGTTTCATAAATGTACTAGGATATTATTATTCAGTTTTTTTTACCTACACATACTCACACTTCCATCTAATATATGTTGAACATGCTATTTCTATGTCTGGAAAAGTACTACCTCACAAAACGATGGTTGTTCATTTCTCTACCACTAATCATTGATTCCATTATGACTGACACACTATTTAAATATTTAATATATTATTGTTATTATTTATTTAGTATTTTGTATTACTTTGAAAATACCGATCATTTTACCTTCCCTTTGGTGTTAATATGATAATATTATTTGACGAAGTGTGGAAAAATGCCCCCTCAAAGCAATGTGATTCCGTCACACCCCAAATGGATTGTAATAAGGATGGTTTTAATGAAATTATATGATATATATGATATATTAATTCTAATGGAATAATTATATATATACACACACACACACACACACATATATATATATATATATCATTTACATAATTTATTTCAATAAGATAATAAAGACAGAAACAATTTTTGTGTGTACGTACAGCTTACTATCTCCATGAAAGGTGTATTCCATTTCGTAGTCCTATATTATATTGATTATTATAATATTAATATAATTTATATACCTATGATTTATATCATGGTTTACATTCCAGAATCATGATATAAGTATAAGGACCAAAGATGTTATAAATTAAGACACAGACAAAGAACAAAGGAATTTTTTCTCGAAGTGAATATTTAACATAAGATCATTAACAAGCGGGTAGTATAAGGTCAAAATAAAACAATGTTTTTTATAATATATAATATTATGATTTTTTATATGATTTATAATAATTTAACATTTATTATATGGTAATCTTGTATGTGTACTATAACACCCTGACCCTAGTCACCCAGAGTCGGTGCCTTATTAAATAATACTATCATGATCATAAAAGATCAAGTATCGAATGACCGATTAGTTTCGTAGCCTTTGAATCACTAGATACATTCATAATTTTTTCTTTACATCATAAAATGAATAACTAAAACAATATCTTGTCTCCATAGACCACACTTATATCCCCTCATACTATCTCTGCAGGTCATTCATAAAATACTTCTCCACATCCTAGGAAAAATAAAACATAGAAAGGGGTGAGCTCCAATGACTAGTAAGGATAAAAATATAGAGTAAACATTCATAAATAAGTATAAACATTTAAGGCAATGTATAACTAAAAAAAGCCTTTTAAACTTGATCTTCAGTATAATATGGCAGAAATAAAATGAAATAATTCCATTTACTTATTCACATGGATATTCTACTAGTCGAATAATCACATAAAATATCAATAACAACTTTCATAATGATGGAATGCATAATGCCAGACTATCATAACCAAATAGTCATGGCCTTGTGCCAAGACTACATATAAGATTTTGTCAAGGCCCTGTGCCAAAACACTAGTTTGTCTCATTGGACCTACCGATGCATCGAGGAGCTATAGTGGGCTCCACCTATCACATATTAAGTCCAATGCATTCCTCATATGAATAGATTTAAACATAACATAAACATTCATATTAAAAATAGTATATGAAAGGTCAATACATTATCCATAAACTATGAATGGCATAAAAATAACACATCCACGGTCAAACATATCACAAAACCAAAAATACAATGTGGAAGTTTTGTATCATAATAAATCAACTTCAAATAAGCTTAAAATCAATCAAAGGATGTTGACATAGATGAAATGAAAACTATTTGAGAGAAATATCTCATTTCTTAAATCATTTAAAAGTCAAATAATTATAAAATAAAACATTTACTTTGAAAATATTTTTATTAGCTTGTAAGAAAAGCTTCAACGATTTTATAATGGTGGAAAATAGCCACACCCGCTGTATAAGTTAAAAAAAGACATTCATACCTTAAATTTGTCGAAAAGGTTAAAAAGGAACTTGTTTGGAAAACGGTAAAATGATTGCTTTATAAAATTCGTATAAAAATTCAAACAAGGGTATAAATGACATTAACCCATATTCTGTAAAATAGTGAGAATGTTTTGAAATACATTTGTAAGAAACATGGATGTGGATGATAAAGAGGTCCTAGTAGATAATTATGTATAAACAACCTCGGATAATGAAGAGATTGTGAAATAAACCCTTACCTTGTAATTTTTCTTGGTTTAGGGTAGTTTAACCTCCTATATAATTGTGAAATAGTTGTTATTAAATTATACAAGAATCATATACATTAATATGATATCCTATATGATCTTTTAACATTTCTTTGTTAATAATATCTTATTATTATCGTTGTTTCGGGTGTTAACGTACTCGTTTTATTTTATATGTTTTGTTACATATGTATTTTTAGTTATGGATAGGTTATATATTATTCATATAATGAATTATATAATGTCCATACACATTATTTTTAACCATAAAATGAAAATTATTTTTGAACGGATACGATGGGTAATTAATCTCATCGCATTCGTGGAGACGGTAGTCCGTACGTACGCACGAGCGACCATATCATTCTTTTGATATTAAAATAATATATAATTGGATGGTATATCATATTTATAGAATCATTATCATGTTAAATTTATTATTTAAATCAATTACATATCATTATCATACCCATCCAAATAATAATGTTTTGAATAACAATTACACCATGATGTAGAGACGGTAAGTTGTACGTACGCATGTATGGTGACATGTCATTCAAAGGATGGATAGAATGATGAATATGGTTGTACCATATTTATAATAACATCATAGTATATAGGAGACACTGGAGTTATTATTTTAGAATGGAAATAACAAATAAAGAAAAGTTGAAGAAGAAAGGAACTCGAAAGAGGGTGGTGAAAACATTACATATTCTTCTGGTTCTTCATTTTGATTTGATCAAAAGGGATCCATAAGTTGGATTTATGACTAACATAAGGCCTATAGGATGAATTTAGCGATGTTGATAGAATATTTGGGCAGGTTTTGGCTGATCCAAAAGGCATTGAAGGTGTGAATTAGTTAGAAGGGGGAGTTCCCTTTCATAAAAGGGGTGTGGGGCACCTAAGGAAAAGCTATAAATATTATTATATAATAAATTAATATTATATTTATAATGGATCAAAAGTGGATTATTTAAATATTAAGGGTGGGATAGGTAGAAAACCACTCAACCAATAGGTTCTAGATAGTTTTTGGTCACTATATTAACTTTATCTTTTTGATTTAACTCTTTGTTAAATAGTTTGACATTTACAAATTCTCTTTGTATTTTTATATTATATAGTAAATAAACATACTATAAACATCCAAGTGACCCAAATGTGGTAATTTAATAATACACATATCATTATATAAGTCCTTTGGACAATTCTTATATTTTTAGGAATAGAATATCAATTAATAATTTAATATTTGTTTTAAAAACTCATTTATGTCAATTTTGACACTATTTAATAAATTATTTTTGTTAAAGTCTTAAGAACTTTATTAATTAGAATAAAATTCATTTAAGAAATCCTAACATGTAATTTTAAACAATAAATTTAGTGGATTTCATCAAAATAGTCAAATTATATTTATTTTAACTTTTTTAATACCAATTATTTGATTCATTCATTAATTAGAAAAATACTGCATCATTATTGTGTCACAAATAAATTTAATTATTCAATATCTAAAAATTATAAATAAAATATAATTATCTAGGAAGTCGTTTTAGATTTCAAATGAATATTTATAGTCGAAAATATAACATATATAACCCTTTGTAAAAAAAATTTCTGAAAGATATATGCTTATGTCATTTTTTAATTTACTTTAACTTAATTAATATAAAGTGTCATTATCACTTACAAGTGGATTCATGGGGTCCAAAAATAATCCCAAAGATTCCCATGGTCGGAAATTTATCATCCAATAGGATTAGGACACATTTTAGGGTAATTTATTGTTATTATAATATTATTGTTTTACCATTATTTACCAGATTTACCCTTTAACCATGGTAAATTAAATATTTACCGAAGTAATTATTCAAAATTTCTAAAAATAAAAGTTACCTATTTAAACAATTTGGACCTCCTAATTCTAAATATGGAATCCATTTTTCTAAATTCAACACACATAAGTGGCAGAAATTAATTTAAAATTAATTCCTGATGTCAAAACAAAATGCCTGTTTTTAAGAAATAATAACTATCAAAAGATTGACACTAGTTTATGTCCGGTTTAAATGTGAAATTATGTCCAATGAACAAAATTGTATTAAATGGTAAAAATATATTCTAAATATGCTTTAAAACCACTGAAATTCATAATTTATCACTATTAATTATTTTGATTTAAAAAGTTTTTTTAATTAAAATTTAGTAATTTTCACTATTCATCAAAATATAAAATTTATCAGAAATGTACCAATAATTTACACTATGATAATTTCTATATTCCAAATCCAAAAATAAAGTCAATTTTGAAGGATAAAATGTATAAAATTTCCAAATGTGGGTATTACTATTAATAATGGCTAGTTTGATTTGTAGTGGTGTGTGTTAGAACTCGAAGTTGCGTACAACACACGCTACTGTATTATTCAAAGAGAAGTGTTCCATGGAAGCTTGGGGTGTTACATTCTCCCCTACATCAAATAATTTCATCCTATAAATTTCTAGAATACTACTTCATGAAAAGACTTGGGTGGTTCTTCATTATAAGTTCCTTAGGTTCCCACGTTGCCTCTTCCATCTTATGGTTTCTCCGTAGAAATTTTACAAGACGAGTTGTCTGGTTTCTCAGCACTTGTTCTATCGTATCAAATATCATGAAAGGATCTTCGCAATAAGACAGATCGGGTTCCAGTATTAATTCCTCATAGGTGAGTACAAGCATTGGGTCAGGCATGTATTTTCTCAACAGTGATACGCGGAACACATCGTGAACTTTGGAGAGACATGGCGGCATTTCCAAACAGTAACCTATAGCCCCAATTCGTTCTAAAATTTTGAAAGGGTCGATGTACCTAGGCCTCAATTTACCTTTTTTACCGAAATGTATAACACCCATACATGGATATACCTTCAAGAAAACATGACCTCCAACCTAAAATTCCAAATCATTCCTTTGGTTATCAGCATAGCTCTTCTGCCTATATTGAGCTGCATTGATGTGGTTTTGGATTACCTTCACCTTTTCGGTCGTTTCCTCCACCAGTTCTGGGCCTACAAAATTTCATTCACCAATTTCATCCCAACAGGTTGGTGTGCGACATCTCTTTCATTATAATGCTTCATATGGTGCCATCCAAATACTTGAATGGAAGCTATTGTTATAGGAAAATTCCACCATAGGTAAATATTGATCCCACATACCCAGAAAGTCAAGTGAGAAAGATCTCAACAAGTCTTCTAAGGTTTGAATAGTCCGTGCGGATTGTCCAACAGTATGACAGTGGTAAGAAGTTCTCAAATGAAGTTCAGTATCTAGGGCTTTCTGAATACTTTTCCAGAATCTTGAAGTAAAACGGTGATCACGATCAGGAACAATCGATAGTGTTACTCAATGAAGTCTCAAAACTTCATTAATATATAGTATTTCTAGGCGTTCAAGTGGTAGATCTTCTTTTATAGAAAAAATGTGCTGACTTGGTAAGACGATCAACAATGACCCATATTTCATTGTTCCATCTTGGAGTCTTTGGTAGTCCCATGTCAAAGCCCATTGTAATATTATCCCATTTACATTCCGGTATAGGAAGAGGTTGCATGACTCCTCCAGGCTATTTCCTTCCAGCTTTCACTTTTTGAAAAACCATACATCTTGAAAAAAAATCAGCAATATCCCTCTTCATGTTGTCCCACCAAAAATGTTCCTTCAAATATAAATACATTTTGGTACTCCTACAGTGTACAGAGAAATTGGAACTATGAGCATCATCCAACAATTCCCTTTTTAGATTAGGTATATCGGGAACACAAAGTCTCTTCCCAAATTTCAAAATCCCATCTTCAAACACAAAGTCACTAAATCTACCATCATTCACAACATTAATCATATTTTAAAACTATTCAACATCGGTCTGAGAACTCCTAATCCATTATAGTAAAGATTATCGGGAAACCATTTGAAAAAGATTTGATTTTTCACCTTCCATGGTTATTCCCATATCAAACTTTACTAGATCCATGAATATAGGATCCCTTTCAACTTTCATCTTGTTCAAAACTCCATGATTCTTTCTTATCAAAGAATCTTCCAACATATTTGCCTTCCCCGGGTGGTAGTGTATCGTGCAATCATAATCCTTGAGTAGTTCAGGCTATCTCCTTTTTCTTATGTTGAGTTCTTTCTGTGAGAAAAAAAAACTTCAAACTCTTGTGATCAGTATAAATCTCATATTTTTCACCATAGAGATAGTGTCTCCATATCTTCAGGGAAAATATTAAATATGCTAACTCAAGATCATGAGTAGGATATTTTTTCTCATTAATTTTAGTTGCGTGATGCATAGGCAATAACTCTATCATTCTACATAAGGACACAACCGTGTCCTTTCTTTGATTCATTACTATAAATAACGAACCCATAATTCCCCAATAGTAAAGTCAATATAGGATTATTGACTAATCTTACCTTCAGTTCTACAAAACATTCTTCACACTCTTTCTTCCAAACAAATTTAACCCATTTACGCGTGACCTTCGTTAATGGGATAGCCAATCGGGCAAAATTCTGGACGAAATGTCGATAATGACCTGCTAAACCAACAAAACTATATACCTCAGTTATACTCATCGGTGTGGGAAATTCATGGATTGCCTTGGTCTTAGAAGGATCAACAGAGATTCCATCCTTAGAGACAATATGGCCATAAAAAGAGATCTCCTAAAGCTAGAATTCACACTTGCTAAAATTCCCAAATAATTCATGTCTTCTATGAGTCTTCGGGATAATGCACAAGTGATTTTCATGATCTTCATATCTTTTGGAATATAACAATATATCATCAATAAATAACTCTAAAAGTTCATCGAGATCTTCCTTGAAAACTCTATTCATTAGATCCATGAATATAGAGGGTTCATTAGTCAATCCAAAAGGCATTACTGTAAACTCATAATGCCCATACCTAGTTCGAAATGCTATCTTCGGAATGTCTTCCTTCTTCACACACACCTGATGGTATCCAGATCAAAGGTCAATGTTTGAAAAGTATTGATATCCATGAAGTTGGTCAAATAAATCATCAATGCAAGGTAGGGGATACTTTTTATTTATTTTTATAGCCTTGATTTCCCTACAGTCGATACAGAACTTCATAGATCCATCTTTCTTCTTAACAAAAAAGGACAGGGGAACCCCAGCGAGAAACACTATGGTGAATAAATCCCTTATTACTCCATTGATCTAGTTGATTCTTTAGTTCCACTAATTCCACAGTGGCCATTCTATAAGGGGTCATTGATATAGGCCTAGAACCATGAATTAATTCAATGAAAAACTCAATTTCACGTTCTGGAGGATGTCCAGGTAAATCTTCTGGAAACACATCTATATATTCATTCAAAATAGTTACATTCTCTATTTGAACATTCCTTTCCTCACCCATAGTAATTTCATTCTCTTCCCCTCTGATAATTTAATTTAGTTGAGCTATTGAGGGTGGATCAGGATAATAGTTAGGTGGTGGCGATTCTTCTCTAAAGATAAGGTGTTCTTTATCATCATCATCAAAAATCCTAACATCATTATTATTACAATAAATCTTCACATCATGGTCTGAAATCCAATCCATAAAAAGGATTATATCAAATTAAATCATGGGTATGACGATGAGATCAGTGGATAAAGAACATTTTTGTACTCTAATGGGGACTGATTCACAAAACATTGTTGCAATGATACTTCCCTTAAAAGTTCTAACTGACAACTCACTTGTTAACCAAATTTTTAATATCTAATTTTCCTATCAAAATGGGACGATATGAAACAATGGGATGATCCAGAATCAAATAATTCATTTTCTAAACTTGAGGAAATCATTAAATTACTTGCCACCATGTCTTTTGGAGCTTTTACCTCAGTAGTAGTGATAGCATATGCTTGGCCTTGATCCCTTGTGATTTTTTGAGGTAAGTTCCCCTGACGCTTAGGACATTAATTTTCATAATACCGCATTTATCTACAATTATAGCATTACACGTTGACGGAAAATTTATTTCCCTTGAAATCATGAGATTGGTGTCCTTTTTCACCACACTTGTAACAAACTCACATTCCTTTCAAGCATGTACCGGGGTGTTTCTTCCCAGATTTACTACATTTTGTATAATAAACTTTTCTCTTCTTCCATATATTTCCATTTCAAGAGTGATCAGAAGATCTCTTCCTCTCTTGTTTTTCTTTAAAGTCGTAAGACTTAGAGAATTATTTTTCAGTCTTGATAGCGCATGAGACGACATCTTTATACAATGAGAAGGATTGTGAGAATAATGCTCAATGAAGAAACGGTTTTATCCTATAAATGAAACAATCAATCTTACTTCTTGGGTTATGTATATAATCTGCAATATACCTCACTAACCTTGTAAAGTTAGCCTCATACTTTGTGACATTCTCATCCTCCTTTTTCCTCAGACTCAGAAATTGCCTTTCCATATCTGAACGACAGTCACGAGGAAAGTATTGTTCTAAGGAAAACTCTTTGAACACCCTCCATTCCATATTTGATACTTTATCACCTTCCTTCGTGTTTTGAATCAATGGCCACCATTGATCAGCATCTACAGTGAGGCGGTAAACTGCCATGATAACTTTTTCCCTTTCACTACTCCCCAAAGCATGGAATATTTTCTCTAAGGAATTTATCCATTGCTCAACTACTAGTGTATTTGTACCCCCATTGAATGTTGGTGGTTGTTTCCTCATGAAGTGATTTAACATAGATCCTCCACGTTGTGGATCAGGGTGCTCTATATGGGTAAGGTTATTATTCATAACCTGGGTGAGTTATTCTAGTATGGTGATAAGCTGATCAGCACCAGTTGTATCACCAGCTCCACTATAATTACCTTTAGTAGGAGGGAAAAACATGCATGGTGTGTGTGCATTGATACGGTTTCCATTCCTTCCACTAGAGGTCATTTCTAAACAATGGCATACACTTGATTAGTTTATGAATCGCAATACATAAATCCAAAATTATAAAACACCTAACGTAAATTGATTAGTTTTTGGATATAATCCAAAATCATTAAAAAATGTTTTCTTTGAGGATGTATATACTCATACACCCTTCATAATAGTTTATAAATAAAATGAGTATTATCCTACACATATCCCCCGGGAGTGTCGTAACCAAGAGTGCAGCAAGGCCCGTTGTCATGCACCAGTTCCTGTTCGAGTCTAGATCAAAGAGGTGTTTTTGGGTTTTATCCCATGGTACATTTGTTCCAGACCCACCTCTACCTGCTCAAATCTAGAAAGGGATTTATTTCTCAAAAAATTCACAAAATCTCTACAATACCAAAATTCTAGGAAGTTCTTCTATACTAATCCTCAATGTATCTCTTATGGCTATGTGCACCAATAAGAATTTATCTAAATCTTGTCTCCAAGGTTTGTACTAAACCTCCTCTGATACCAACAGTAACACCCCAACCCCAGTTACCTATAGTATATGCATTATTACATAATATTGGCATGATCACAATAGATCGATTAGTTTAGTAGCCTTGGAATCACTAGATACATTCATAAACATTACTTTACATCATAAAATGAAAACTACAACAACACCTTGTCTCCATAGACCACACTCATATCCCCTCATACTATCCCTACAGGTCATTCATAAAATACTTCTTCACATCCTTGAAAAAATAAAACATATAAAGGGGTGAGCTCAAATTCCCAGTAATGATAACAATATAGCGGAAACATTCATAAAAAAGCATAAACATTTGAGGAAATGTATAACTAAAAAAGCCTTTTAAACATGAACATTAGTATAATATGGAAGAAATAGAATGAAATAATTTCCATTTACTTATTCACATGGATATTCTACTAGTCGAATAATCACATGCAATATCAATAACCACATTCATAATGATGGAATGCATAATGTCAGACTATCACAACCACATAGTCAAGCCCTTTTGCCAAGACTACAAATAATATTTTGTCAAGGACTTATGCCAAGACACTAGTTTGTCTCATGTGACCTACCGATGCATCAAGGATCTATAGAGGGATCCACCCGTCACTTATTAAGTCCAATGCATTCCTCGTATGAATAGGTTTAATCATAACATAAACATCCGTATTAAAACTAGCATAAGAAATGTCAATAGTTTATCCATAAACCATGAATGGTATAAAAATAACACATCCACAGTCAAACATATCCCAAAACCTTCAATACAATGTGGAAGTTTTGTATCATAATAAACCAACTTCAAATAAGCTTAAAATCCATCAATGGATGTTGACATGGATGAAATCAAAACTATTTGAGAGAAATATCTCCTTTTTTTAAATCATTTAAAAGTCACATAATTATAAAATAAAAAATTTACTTCAAAAATATTCTTATATGATTATAAGGTAAGATTCGATGATTTTATAATGGCGGAAAATAGCCTGACCCATCGTATAAGTTAAAAAAAGGCATTCTTACCTTAATTTTGTCGAAAAGGTTTAAAATGAACTTATTTGGAAAACGATGGAAATTTTTCTTTATAAACATATTATAAAAAGTAAAAAAATGGGTATATATAACATTAACCCATATTATGTAAAATAGTAATAATGTTTTGAAATAAATTTTCAAGAAACATGGATGTGGATGATAAAGAGGTCCTAGTAATTATTACGTATAAACAACCTCGGATAATGAAAAGATTGTGAAATATGCCATTACCATGTACTTTTCCTTGTTTGAGGGTAGTTTAACCTCCTGTATAATGGATAAATATTTTTCATTAAATTATAAAATAATCATATACATTAATATGATATCATATATGATCTTTTATAAATGCTTTGTTAATAATATCTTATTATTATTATCGTTTCAGGTGTTAACTTACTCATTTACTTTTATATGTTTTGTTACATAAGTCGTGTTTGTTATGGATAGGTTGTATCTTATTCATATAAAGAAATATATCAAGACCTTAAACATTATTTTCAACCATCAAATGAAAATTATTCTTTAACAGATACGATGGGGAATGAATCTCTTCGCGTTCGTGGAGACGGTAGGCCGTATGTAGACATGAGCGACAATATCATTCTTTTGATATTAAGATAATATATAATTGGATGATATATCATATATACATAATAATTATCATGTTATATTTATTATTTACATAAATTACACATCATTACCATACCCATCCAAACAATAATGTTTTGAATAACAATTACACAATGACGTAGAGATGGTAAGTCATACGTACGCACGTATGGTGACATGTCATTCAAAGGATGGATAGAATAATGAATATTGTTGTACCATATTTTTAATAACATCACATTATATAGGAGATACTGGAGTTATTATTTTATTATGTAAATATTAAATAAATAAGAAGTTGAAGAAGAAAGGAACTTGAAAAGAGGGTTGTGAAAACATTACCTCTTCTTCGGGTTCTTTCTTTTGATTTGATTAAAAGGGATCCTTAGGTTGGATTTATGACTAAATTAGGGCCTCTAGGATGAATTGGGGGAAGTTGAGAGAATAGTTGGGCAGTGTTTTTCCCATCCAAAAGCATTTTATGGTGTGAATTACTGAGAAGGGGGCGTTCCCTTTTATAATAGGGGTTAGGGGAACCTTAGGAAAAGCTAGAAATATTATTTTAGAATAAATTCATATTCGTTTTATAATGGCTCAAAAGTTGATTATTTAATGTTTAAGGTGGGGATATGTGTAAAAAAACTCAAAAAAATAGGTTTTAGATAGGTTGGTGTCACGATATTTACTTTATCCTTTTGATTTAACTCTTAGTTAAATATTTTGACATTTACCTTGTCTCTTCTTATTTTTATATTATATAGTCAATAAACATACTATAAACTTCTTAGAGACCCCCAAGTGGTCAATTACTAATACACCTATCATAATATAAGTTCTTTGGCCTATCCATGGATATTTAGGAACATAATATCAATTAATAATATAATATTTGTATTAACAACTCATTTATGTCAATTTTGACATTATATATTAATTGATTTTTGTTAACGTCTTAAAAACTTTATTAATTCGAATAAAATAAATTTAATAAATCCTAACATACAATATTAACCAATAAAAGTATTTTATGTCATAAAAACATTCAAATTATATTTATTTAAACTTTTGTAATACTAATTATTTTATTCTTCCATTAATTAAGAAAATACAGCATCATCATTGTGTCATAAATAAATTTAATTATTAAATGTATAAATATTATAAATAAAAAACCATTATGTATTAAATAGTTTTAGCTTTATAATGAATATTTATAGTCGAAAATATAACATATATAACCCAATTTAAAAATTGTTTTTTTAAAAGATATATGCTTATGTCATTTTTGTATTAACTTTAACTTAATTTATATAAAGTGTCATTATCAATAACATATGGATCCATGGGGTCCAAAAATCAACTCAAATATGCCCATGGTCGGACATGTATCAACAAATAGGGTTAGAACACGTTTTGTGGTAATTTATTATTATTATAAAATTATTTTTTTACCCTTACATACCGGATTAACCCTTTAACCAGGATAAATTAAATATTTACCGTAGTAATTAATCAAAAGTCTAAAAATAAATGTTACCTATTTACATAATTTTTACATCATGATTCTATATATTGAATCCATTTTTATAAATTCAAAACACAGAAGTGGTAGAAATTAATTTAAAATTATTTCCCGGTGTCAAAAGAAAAAGCGTGTTTTTAAGAAATAATAACTATTAAAAGATTGAAACTTGTTTATGTACAGTTTAAATGTGAAATTATGTCCAACAACCAACATAGTATTTAATGGTAAAAATATATTCTAAATATACTTTAAAACCACTCAAATTCATAATTTATCACTATTAATTATTTCGATTAAAAAAGTTGTTTTTAATTAAAATTTAGTAATTTTCACTATTCATCAAAATATGAATGTTTTTAGAAATGTACCAATAATTCACCCTAATATTATTTAGATGTTCTGAATCAAAAAAATGAAGTCCATTTTTAATGATAAAATGTATAAAAGATTATAATGTGGGTATTACTATTCATAACGGCTAGTTCGATTGGTTGTGGTGTGTGAAAGAACTCAAAGTTGCGCATACAACACACGCTACTGTATTATTCAAAGAGAAGTGTACCATAGAAGCTAGGGGTGTTACATATATGGAGAGATTAAATACATATGGTAATGGGATTTCATCTCACTTATAATTTTCCTGAGATAAATGTTATGTTTACCAGACTTTTCATTCACGTGGTGTATGTAATGACTATGATTGTATTCTATATTTATTGTAATTATATTTATGGTTATTCAAATTCCCATTTTATAATAGTTCTTTAATGTGATTTATCATTCAAAAGTTACCAAAATGGTAAAAATGTTTTCTCTCAATTTTCTTTCATTGAGACTCATGTTTTTTTGTGCACCTGAACTATTTTTTGGGGTAAATATACTTCAATATTACAATAAATATCAATAATATAAATATTTTCATGATATTATATGATTCATGTAATATCCTTTCCTTTCATGGAGGGCATGATCCCATGAAAACAAGTTATAACAATTTATTGAGACAATCTCATTACTTTTTTTGAGATTGTTTATATTTATGATTCCTTTGATGAAATCATACGATCCATATCTCAAGAATATTAATTAGTTTCTAATCCTTTTCTTAAAGATACATTCAGGTATTGGTACAATTCTATACACATTGGAACATAAGATAGTTGTGCAAGTGTTATTTGGAAACCCTGAGTTTACCCTCTTTTTGGGACGAAAGCTGTGATTTCTAAAAAGGGTTTCCAAGAATAATATAACATTACCCTATAATATCTAAAACAATTTTTAACAATTTGTTTCATTTTACCAATCTATAGAAGTGAATATTATTGTCTCTTTTAGAATAAATCACTTTTCTTTCCTTTTTACCTTGAAAAATGAATATTATTTTGATGTTGTAAGACATGTATGGATTTTCCCATCATCATTTCATTGAAGCTCCATTTATATTGTTAAATAGTTTAATCTTTATGAAAATGTTTTAGAAATTAATTTTCAGGGAAATTTGTTTTCAAAATTGTTTCATACTTATTTTAATTGTTTTCATGGATAAAGTATTTCAAAAATTTTCGAGTCTTATTGACATGATTTCAATGTTCTTACAAAGAAATAATTTTCAAAACATTTTTATGGTTCTCTATAAGTTTTAATGAAAAATTATTTTGAAAATGTTTTCATGATTCTTTATATGTTATCAAGAAAAATGATTTTCAAAATGATTTTAGGCTTCTTTATTAGTTTTCAAGAAAAATGATTCAAAAAACATTTTCATGATTTATTTACAAGTTTCCAATGTATATTTAATGAAATGATCTTTTAAACATTTTCAAGATTTATTCAAACTTTCTATAGTGTTTTCAAAGAAAAATGTTTTTAAAATGTTCTGAATTTTATTTTAAATGATTTAGGGAAAAAGGTTTTAAAATGATTTCATTTATTCTTTATAATTTTTGAAGTTATTTTCTATGAAAATGTTTTACAAAATTTTTTATCTATTAAAAATTTTTTTCTAAAAAATTTATATCTTCCCCAAGAAATGATTTTAGAGTATATTTAAAAATTATTTTCATTCAATGACGACATATATTGATGTTACTCATTCCTTTATAAAAATGATCTACAGATTTCATTCATATCATTTCTATGAATGATTTATGGTTAATTCTATGGTCTTTATAAAACCCATTTATTCTTCATGGTTAATATGTTTATAAAACCCATTTCTCTTTCACAGTTTTTTTGCTTTTGAAACCCGATTATTTTCAAGGGTTTTGTTTTTGATGGAAAGATTATGAAACATGTATCCTTCCTAAGGATATGATATATTTACATATTTAGGATACCCACTCCATTTCATGGGTAATGATATGAATATTTATTATATTGTGGAACATGTATGTTTGATTTCATTTGGTGATAGGTAAGACCTATATCTCCCTCCAATGCATTGGTTAAAGATTTAGATTTCATGAGGTAATTATGGGAATCAAGTTGAAGAGCACAATCCACTATTGGAATGTAGGGAAACACTGATCCATTAAAAAGTAAGGAATTTCATTGTGTATGGTGGTTTGTCCCACCAAGTAGGTGTAGACACCATGATGACAGAATATGGGGAAACCCAATACATTATGGGAAAATGGGGAAACCTAATCCCTTACAAGGAAAGAACTATGACTAGGGATGGTGGTGTGTCCCACCTAGTGGGTACAGTTACCATGAAGTGCCCTGATAGTTTATACCAATGAGTCTTGTCTAACATGGAATCATATAACATGTTTATGTATGCCACAATTCCATGTATTATTCATATGTTATGCTTTAATGGCCTATACTAATTATTTTATTATGATTAATCTATTATGAACTGCTAATATTTATCACATGATCTCTATTATGATCTTTGATATTTAGGGTATGATCTTCTGTATTCATGATCATGTTCTCATTAACCATTTATTTATGTTTATGTTTACATGTCTCCCTTGTTTACACTTACTAAGCACTTTATATCACCCATTTCTTATGTTTACTTTCTCCAGGTTATGAATAAAGGTTTTATGTATAAGTAATAATGTTGGAGACCTTTATGGGAGAAATAGAATATCCTTCACGATGATATAATATTTTCTTTTGGAGTTTACCAAGGCACTAAACTATTATGGTCCTCTAGAATTTATTTTTGTAATGTACTAAATATTCATCTAAAATTATGTAATATCTAGGTATGTTAACCCAGGGTCTCCTAATTAATTCATTATAGTCAACACTATATCATGGAATAAATTATCTTTGATCCTCCTACAATTCTAGTATTACCATGGAAACTCCACACATATGTAATAGTCTTGGGGGTTTATTACCTATTAAAAAATTCCTTGATCAATAATGTATCCACAACAACACCATTCTAGCACATGGCATGACCTATGAAATGAACATCATGATCCCCGGATTCCAACTTCATGATCATCACAAAAAATATAATAATTATGAAGAACTACCAAAATGGAAAATATATGCTCTACATGATCCTCATTATACATAAAGTATACAAATATTTTTTTGATAATATCCACCATGAACTATTCTAGAAACTCTACAAACACTAAATTAATCAAACCCAAGAATAATGATAGGTAATTATTCACATAAAAAAACATTAGAAAAAATTAATAACTCATATAGAAACATTATAAATAGGACTTCATAATATCGTAATATTTTACCTACATCTTTTGATATCCTAACCACAAATTGCTCATCAAAACTCAACTATGTCCTATAAGCTGGTCAAATAAATCATCAACTAAACGAAGAGGATAGAGATTTCTCAATATCACCTATTTCAAGTGATGATAAGAAATAAAAATTCATGGAATTCCATTGACATTCTTCATAATTAGAACTAGAACACCCCTAGGTGACATGCTAAGAAAAACTAACCCTTTTAATAAAAAATCTTCCAAATGTACTTGAATCTCTCACAATGTATAAGAACCTATCCTTTATTGGTAAATATAATTTATGGAATATCATGAATGTATCTGAATAGAAAAATAAATCTCCCAGTAAACAGTTTAAACTAGAGCACAATCATGGAATATATTAGGGTACTTCTCCATGACCTAGGGAAACTCCATCGACTGGAACTCCAAACCATTCAACATCGACCTGGAAATCAAGATAGAAAAGTATGGAATATTCCTCCAGCCCGTCCTAGGGTATCATTCACCAATTAAAACTATATGATATCTATTAGAATCATGGAATACAATCAATCTCGTAAATTTATCCATATTATGATCTACCAATTTTAGATAATAAATATTATCAACAATATTGAATACATTTATCAGAAAATATAGGAAGCATCCGAATTATTGGTGATGCCTAAGAATGATCTCAATGTATCTATAATTTTTACACAGATAAGATCAACTTCGAACAAGAATATACCAACTCCAACAGAACTAGAATCCTATTAATCTCATCTACAAAGATAGAATAAGTGAAGGTGATATGAGGGAGTATGAATCCCCAGATTCAAATAAATAATTCATCCATGTTAAAAATAAGAAAAGAGAATGTTAATTTGAATATGGCCTTCCAAGAAATGGAAAATCCATAGCATGGAGTAGACCTCAGTTATTCTATGGCCTCTCTAAAACGAATGATAACCACCTTTATGGTCCCACTCTACTATCTGAGTGGGGAATCTTGGTGTTTTCTTCAACCTACATTGTATCCTCGTATATATTCTAATTTTGGAGAAACATATCAGTGCACCTATGGTTGAAACGTCCCCGAATATGGAACCTAATGTTAAACATATGTTTCACACTTCAAGATTAGTAAGTTTAGGCACACTAGTCACAGACAAACTCATCATTGACATGAAAAACATGAGTTCAATCCATTGTAAGGGTAATGATAGCATCCACACATAGAGAAAAAATATTTTTACACTCAGGTATTGAAAAGATGACATTTCATGAAAAATGGGATCCCCCGACCATAGATATAATACATTGAAAATACTCAAAAATCCATTCTTATGAGAATCCATCTTGGGTAATATCTACTCAATGATCTGTTCTCTTCCAAAACCTTATGATACCACAAAAATATGTATTGGGTTACCTGGAACATGAACTCTACATGTAATTCCTCATTGAAATTTAACATCATGGCCTCCAGATCTACAAATAGGCCTGAATCATATTGTTGAAGGGTCTTGAAATGGATCTTGCACTCCCACTCACTAGAAATCCCCTATATAATGGTATGATTCTTTTTTATATTGTCAACCTATAAGTCCTACAAATGAAACTCTCATAAAAAAGGTAAAAAATATTATCCGACAACACTACCCACTCCTAACGATCCCCAAGGAACAAAACCCACCATAACCAAACCTCCCCGCAAAACATTGTCACCAAAAAAACCAATATCCCCTTCTGAGAACATATCAAACTAAAGACTATCTCCATATCGTTTATGCAGTCCTATATCATTGAGATTCAAATAGACCCCTCATAATTCAATATACACTGAAACTAAATCTCTTGGAGTGTCATCCACCATGTTATCTCATCAACCACCACTCTATAGTAATTTCATAGAATATCTTATTGAACATATCTAGAGAAAAAAATGATGAAGATATATTCTAGTTTCCCTACCTAAAATGGAATAAAATATTATGGATCCCAAAATATATAAAATTGAATATTATAATATAATTTATAAAATATTTAATGTTTAACGTAATACCAAGTTCTACCATATTCAAACATGGATGAAAAAAGAATGATCCATGGTCCATTCCTACATATCTAATCTATAATGAGTACCACATCAATTAGTATGATTAGTTTCCATAAAGGTATATTAATTATATTAGAGGGGGAAAAATAATTATGTCTCCTATAAAAGGTAACATTATACTTTAGATGGGGATAGTGGAAAAGGGGGAGTCTCTCATGAGCACAGAGATCACACACAGACCTGATCTGTTAATGTTTCAAAATGTTTTATCATACAACTGAATGTATTTCAATCTAAGTTGTTGGAAAAATGGTCTTTTCCATCAATGTGATCCTTGAAAAAAATGTTAATTTTTTGTTTCCTTCATATTTTCCTAAGAGGCTATTTAATATAGAATTTTCCTTTGATAAATCATTATTATTTTTTGTGTTATGAATCTGAGGGGTGAGAATATGGGGGGTTTCAATGATCTTAATTGTAGAATTGTTGCAGTTTGGGGCTTTGGGGATTAAAAGATGAATGCTATGGGATGATGTTATATTCATATCATACTCCCTTTTTATGTGATGAAGAGGATTATATGGAGCTTTGGTTCAATTCTAGTAAAGCCTAGAATTTTAAGGATAAACTAATGAGATAAATTTTTTGATCCCCACATTGTCAGAAACACTTAGACATTGTTAGTGATTCGTATATGAAGGATCATATAGATATATTAGAACACAAAAATATTATGTGGTATTTATTCATCAGTTATAAATATAATTCTAGTTGTTTAGAAAAATGATAAACCAAGATTTTTAAAATTTTCTAGAGTCATTTTTGGTTTTGATATGGCTAACACTTTAGTGTACTATGTCACCCTCACCACAAGATTTGATAGTAGTAATTTGCAAGTAATATTTTAAAATAATACAAAGTTATATAGGTATATTTGTTTCTTTGGTCATATAAATAGTGAATGTAACAGTACGAATTTTTTACCCAGTGTAATATCAAGGGGCATAATGAGGCTTACTTTACAAGGTTCCTAAAAATAGGGAATGGTAAGGAACAAAATCCTATTAATCTTGATGAAAGTGTAGGGAAATTTTCTATGAGTGATCCTAAAACTTATTTTAAGAAAGTTGTTTTCATCTAACTCATGAATTCCTTGAATATAAATGATATATTTATTTCTATTAAGGTGTATGTATTAGATTTTAAAATTTATTCTCTTGTTGTAATATTTCAGTTGAAAAAGGCTACCACATCTTTAAACATTCCAAAATTCAGTTCCCCTTTAATGATGGAAAAATGGATGTCTTATGTTTCAATGAGTGGGTTTCTTTTTCCCTCATACTCTCTCTATATATGATTTAGATGTTGTAAAGGGGGTAATATGTACTATGTTTTGGTATAAGTAGTGGATGACGTGGTTAATGTCATTCAGGATCCTATTTCAAATCATAATAAGGAAAATTAAGTCGAAGAACAACATAATTTGGATAATAATCAGTCTCCATAAAACATTGCATATGAAAAATCTCATATGTTGTCTAATTATCCATTTTTTTCAATGATAATACTTTATATTCATGTTTTTTAAAGAAAATATATTATATTTTTCTTGTCA
Source organism: Viscum album (assembly GCA_963277665.1). Taxonomy (NCBI): domain Eukaryota; kingdom Viridiplantae; phylum Streptophyta; class Magnoliopsida; order Santalales; family Viscaceae; genus Viscum; species Viscum album. Next base: position 1,081,588,309 of record OY728136.1, on the reverse strand, counting down.
TACAGGATCATGTTTTAATGTAGGACTATGTGAAACCCTCTCATGTTCCTTATGTCTAGATAATGATTTTTATTCATAGATCACTATAATTTAATAGTATACTAATCAGATGATCATATTGTCTAATAACAATGATGAATCTTTTAAAGGTAACATTATTAATGGATAAAAAGTTTAGGTGGAATTTAATTAAGAATCTCCTCACTACAATCCAATAAATGATTCCCTTGGAATGGGATTATCTATGATTACCTCAAATGATACTGAAAATCCTGAGTAGAAAATTATTAATTCTAAATGGAATTAAATGAACTATCAAATTGATTAAAGTGATATAATGAAACCCCTTAAGAACTCACATGATCATAATGAGCAATTTAATGTCTCTGAAAAGGCTTTTTATATGGATGGGAACTCCTCTATGATATCTAATTACTTTTATTGTTAGACACTAGATGATGCAAAGGAGAGTCTCAGGAAACATGTAGATACGTGTGCTAATCCTCAATCTTGGAAAATGGTTTATCAGAAGTATGTGGAAGATCACTTACCTCATGTACCCAGAGGAAAAACTACCACGGGGGATAAAATTTTGGATTCTTTGACATGAATTAATATCAATCTCAATAAATTAACTCCTCTTCCTAGAATACTATGGGATGATAAAAGTGAGACTCTTCCCCTATCTGATGCCCCTAATTATTACTCATAGAAGGATATTTTTGAAGGTAGAATTGGGAAAGGAAGGGGCATGGAATTTGGAATGAACAACATATTTGTGTTGACAAAAAATAGAGGGCCTCAGAACTGAGGCAGATCATCTCCAAAGGAATGAATATATCCATCCTGAATTGTCAAGGTCTTGGGAACTCTCCCTTGGTCATAGCCCTATATAATTTCATTGTGACCAATAATCATCTGATGTTAGGGATTCATTAACCAAAATTGACGTTTGAAAATTGAAATTCCATCAAATTGACTTCTCTTGGCTACTCTTTTTTACACAAAATTAAAATGAAAATGGGGCTGAACATCTTTGGTCCCTTGAGAATGACAAGATTTATCTTCACACTTATATCTATACATAGAAATTTGTTTGATTTAATTTTGGAATTTACATAATTATTATCTCATTATAATTTTTTCGTCAACTTTATATTCCAAAATAATAGAATTCTATAAATATATAGAAATGATTTCGGACCCAGTTTCTCAAAACTAATGATCATGCGTGACATTAATATTATTCCCAGAACAGATGAAAAAAATAGTACCAGCTTTTGGGTAGGAAAGTGAAGATCTTTACTTTAGAGAATACAACTGTTCAATTATAAAGAAGCACTGAAATATTGCAATTCCCTATTTCTGCTAAAAGGGAGCCCACACGCTTGAGGATTGTTTTCTAAGTTCTACACGAGTGTAAGGGTATATCCTTCTCGTTTTATTCCACCTAAAAGGATTGTTTTCTAGTGGATTTTTTGGTGCATGAATGTTTTCGTACCATACCACGGACGTAGCTACTCTTGTTGAGTAGTGAACCTTGTAAATCTTGTGTTCCAGTGTTTGTCTGTGTTCAGCAGGGAAGAAACTCTTTAACACGAGGTGAAGGTTGTTTTAAAAAGAAGGAAACTTAAAAATAAAATGAGATACTTGGATCCTGACTGGGTACTTCAATTATGAGATATTATAGGATAAATATGTTAGATGACTTAAATATTTATTAATATTTAATTTGTAGTCTTGTTTTATGAACATAATTTTTCTAATAAACTAAAATATTTTACTATAGATTATATTATTATTATCATGTTATATGTTATAAAAATGTTGTCAGTGTACAAAATACGTATTTTATTACACTTTCAATTGTATTTTAATTAGTTGTTATGGTAAATAGATAAGAAAGATAGATTTTGTAACTCGATCTTCATCTATAAGTGTTAACGTTTCCTAGGGTTGGGTTATGTTTTAAACTCCATTTTCAAGTATAAAAATCATTTCATAAAACTATAATACATTATAATACATTTTTTTATTTAACCATATATTTTATTTTTAATTTTCAATTTTATTATTAATCCTTTTTATATGAATAGATGTTCTTGTTTTGGATTCCATTATGTGTAAACCATTTTCAATTGTTGGATTATAATTTTCTTATATTATTTTATTTATTAAATTTTCTATGATTTACTTCAAAAAAAAATATTCCCCATAGAAAAAGGTAATGAAATAATATATTTTCTCAAAAACTTCACAATAATACTATATTAAAAAATAATAATGGATTTTAAATGGCCATCAATTAGGGGAAATAATTACACTATTGCACCTCCACAAATCCAATACAATAAATTTAACTTCTAAATGGTCATTACACAAGTGATCCAATATGTATTGTAGTTTCATATCATGAAAAGTGAATTCATTTACAGATAAAAAATAAGTTATTTAGAAATTTTTGATACCTAAAATTATAATACATTTTTGAATATTCTATACAGTAGAGAGACATTAACATTTTATTTAATTATAGGGCTATAAACACTTTTAAAAGACCAACCATGAATTCAATCACCACGTAGGATGATCATATAAGAAAATTTATGGAGAATTTATTCCCACCATGTAAAATAGTATATATATGAAATGATATTCTAAATTTCCCAAAATAAGATGGAAAATAATATAGTAACAACATAGAAAGACATTAACTAGTGATATTTTATTCATTTTTTGGGATGGATGGTGAGACAATGGTGTTCAATAGTGTAGATACTCAAAAATGATGTTTCACATCATGACCCCTATTCAATATTAAGGGAGGGGAAATATTCATTTCAATGTTATTAATTAGTGACATGTTCAAATAACAATTTTACTCCATTTAAATTGGATTTCAGTATTAATTAATGGGTATTTGTTTTTGGATATCACCCCTTTTGAATTTATAGATGTTTTTTGAGAATTATAATTTTATTTAACGATGATATTTGGTTTTTAATTTCCCCAAACCCCTTATTTTTATTGACACAACATCAATGACAAAGTAAAAAATAATTCATTGATGGATGGTGCATTATATTTTCATTATATTTCTATTCAGATTTTAGTGGATGATACCATTTTAGTGTATTTCTCAATAGTCTATAAAATATTCAATTTGATGTATTTTTTTGGATATTCTGGAGGATGGTTAAACCTTATATGTAATGAGATTCACCTATAATAGTTGTTTAGCATTGTTTTTTTGAATCATTAATTTCGTTTCTAGAATCCTTCTATATGGAATGTTATGGGAAATTCGTTATGATTCTTGAATTATTTATCCTATTATACATTAAGACTGATATATTTAAAATATTATTGAATGTGTATTAAGTAAAAAATCACTAATTCTCATCAAAATAATACACATATTAACTTTTTTTAGAAATGTCATTATAGTTATACATATATTATAAATTAAATATATATTTTGGAAGTTTTTGTTTTTCTCACTATCATGATAAAAATTAGCATTAGATGAATTCTACTTCCAAAATATCAAATATGTATCAAATTTTATTTATATTTTGATAAATTATTAAATAATGTGTAAAATAGTGATATTGATACACTTCTTGGATCAGATTAATATTTCTATATATGTTCATGTTGTTTGTATCATATTTTTTGATACTTTTGATCATATTAATGAAAACATTGAATGGGTGAAATGTATTATGAACTAAATGGATATAAATATATGTGATTTTTGTATTTTTTTTAATAATTTTAATGGTTTAGAGATATAATGTGATCTAAATGTGGATTCCCATTGGGAATTATTAGTAGGGTATATATTTATTCTTGGATAACTTTTTTATAATCCCTTATCACAAATATTCATTCTAGTCTTAATAATGATATTTATATAGATAATAGTGCTATCTTATAAACAACTGAGGTGTGGAGATTATTTAATCCCTATTAAAATGATTCATTTAGCATGGATTACTGTTCTATGAATGGAATTTATCTACCTTTAGTGGTTGGTTTCTCTATATAGAATTTAATAGAAACTATTTTTGATACTTTTTAAGGGAGGATGAAATTTATTATCCTAAAAGGAATTATCCAAATACAAAATGAAATTAGGGAAATTAAAGGAAGAAGAAGAATATTTCATAGAAATTTAAGCACAAAACAAGGTTTTTTCTTGTCCTCATGCATTATAAAATTGAGTATGAGGTTTGGATGTAGACCCATAGTGATTTATAAGCTATGAAGTTAAAGAACATGTCGATTAGTGTATTTGTGTTCCTTAAATTTATTCACCTATATTCATCTAATAAAACATTTGAAAATTATTATCTACTATATGGTCTTACCATTATGATTTATTAGATCATGGTTGAAAATTTAGTAAAATATATTTTTTTATTAAGATGATCTAAATGAATTTAAGATTATTGTAAAGTACGTTTTGGGGGGATAGAGATTATGTGATACAAAACTCCAAACATCATTCTCGTGCATTGTCCATTAATTTATACTATTATTTATAATGGATGTAACGCCCCGACCCCAGCTACCCAGAGTCGGTGCATTAATTACATAACATTGGCATGATCACAAGAAAGATCAAATCTCAAAAGACCGATTGGTTTAGTAGCCTTGGAAACACTAGATATAATCATAAAGTTTTACATTACATTTCAAAGTGAAAAACTACTACAACAACAAAGTCTTCATATCCACACTATTAACCCCTCATAATATCCCTGCAAGTCATTCATAATTTACTTCTTCACTACCTGGGAAAAATAAAACATAGAAAAGGGGTGAGCTCAAATGCCCAGTAAGGATAACAATATAGCGGAACATTCATAATAAGCATAAACATTTAAGGCAATGAATTACTAAAACAAAAGCCTTTTAAAATTGAACTTCAACATAGTATGGCAAAAATAAAAATGAAATATTGCCATTTACTTATTCACATGGATATTCTACTAATCGAATAATCACATGCAATATCAATAACCACTTTCATAATGTTGGAATGCATAATGCCAGACTATCATAACCACATAGCCAAGGCCTCGTGCCAAGACTACAAATAAGATTTTGTCAAGGCCTTGTGCCAAGACACTAGTTTGTCTCATGAGACCTACCGATGCATTGAGGAGCTATAGCGGGCTCCACCCGTCACTTATTAAGTCCAATGCATTCCCATATGAAAAGGTTTAAACATAACATAAACATTCGTATTAAAACTAGCATATGAAATGTCAATAATTTCACCATAAACTATGAATGGTATAAAAATAGCACATCCATAGTCAAACATAACACAAAACCTTCAATACAATATAGAAGTTTTGTATCATAATAAATCAACTTCAAATAATCTTAAAATCCATCAAAGGATGTTGACATAGATGAAATCAAAATTATTTTTAAAGAAATATCTCCTTTCATTTTGAAACCATTTAAGATCCATATAAAATAAAACATTTTCTTTGAAAATATTCTTATAAGCTTGTAAGGAAATATTTGAAGATTTTATAACGGCGTAAAATAACCGCACCCGCCGTATAAGTTAAAAAAAACATTCTTACCTCAATTCTATCGAAAAGGTTAAAAAGGACCTTGTTTTGAAAACGACGGAAAGATTCCTTTATAAACCTCTTATAAAAATTCAAACAAGGGTATAAATGACTTTAACCCATATTCTTGTAAATAGTAAAAATGTTTTGAAATACATTTTTAAGAAACATGGATGTGGATGATAAAGATATCCCAGTAGATTATTACGTATAAACAACCTCGGATAATGAAGAGATTGTGAAATAAACCCTTACCTTGTACTTTTCCTTGGTTGAGGTATGTTAACCTCCTGTATAATGGTGAAATAGTTGTTATTAAATTATACAAGAATCATATATATTAATATGATATCATATATGATCTTTTAACATTGATTTGTTAATAATATCTTAGAATTATCGTCGTTTCGGGTGTTAACTTACTTGTTTTCTTTTGTATGTTTTGTTACGTAAGACATGTATGTAAAGGATAGGTTGTATATTATTCATATCCAGAATGATATCAAGTCCTTAAACATCATTTTTTAAATCATCAAATTATACTTGAATGGATACTATGGAGAATGAATCTCATCGCGTTCGTGGAGACGGTAGTCCGTACGTACGCACGAGCGACAATATCATTCTTTTGATATTAAAATAATATATAAAAGGATGGTATATCATATATAAAGAATCATTAACATGTTAGATTTATTATTTACATGAGTTACACATCATTATTATACCCATCCAAATAATATTATATTGAATAACAATTACACCACGACGTGGAGACGGTAAGCCGTACGTACGCACGTATGGTGACATGTTATTCAAAGGGTGGATAGGATAATGAATATGGTTGTACCATATTTATAATAACATCACAGTATATGTGAGATACTGGAGTTATTATTTCAGAATGGTAAGAACAAAGGAAGAAGAAGTGGAAAAAGAAATGAACTTAGAAAAGGGTGGTGAAATCATTACCTCTTCTTCGGGTTCTTCCTTTTGATTTGATCAAAATGGCTCCTTAGGTTGGCTTTCTGATCAAACTAAGGCCTCTAGGTTGTAGTGAGGGATGTTGGGAGAGTATTTGGGCAGAGTTTGTCCGATCCAAAAGGCTTTGAAGGTGTGAAGAAATGAGAAGGAGGAGTGCCCTTTTATAAGAGGGGTGAGGGGCACCTTTGGAAAAGCTAGAAATATTAATTTATAATAAATTTATATTCGGTTTCTAATGGCTCCAAAATTGACTATTCAATGTTTAAGGTGGGGATAGGTCGAAAACAACTCAACCAATAGAATTTAGACAGGTTTGGGTACTTATATTAACCTTATCTTTAAGTATTAACTCTAACTTAATTAGTTTCACTTTTACAATGTCTCTTTGTATTTTTATATTATATGGTTAATAGACTTACCATATACATACAAGCGACCCCCCAAGTGGTCCATTAATGATTAACCTATCATAATATAAGTCTCTTGGCCTAACCTTAGATTTTTAGGAATTTAATATCAATTAATAATATAATATTTGTTTTAAGAACTCTTTTATGTCAATTTTGACACTATTCAATAGTTGATTTTTTGAAACTCATAACAGATTTATTACTTAGAACAAAGTCAATTAAATCAATCCTAATATATCCTATTATCCTAGAAAATTAGTTTAATTCATTAAAAGTTTCATATTATATTTATTTGGGTATTTATAATATCAATTATGTTAATTTTTTACTATTTTAGTAATTACTGCATCATCATTGTGTCATAAATAAAATAAATTATCTAATGTCTAAAAATTATAAATAAAACATAATTATGTAGGAAATCTTTTTATCTTTCTAGTGAATATTTATAATCGAAAATCCAACATGTATAACCCTATGTAAAAATTGTTCTTATAAAAGATGTAAGCTTATGCCATTTTTATTTTTATTTTAACTTTATTAATATAATGTGTCCCTACCACATACAAGTGGCTCCAAGGGGTCCCCAAATTGACCCAAGGATGCCCATGGTCGGGTATGTGTCCACCAATAAGGTTAGGACACGTTCTAGGGTAATTTTGTATTATTATAATATTATTTTTTAACCCTTATTTACCGGATTTACCCTTTAACCATGGTAAATAAAATATTTACCGCAGTAATTATTCAAAATGTGTAAAAATAAAAGTTACCTATTTACATAATTTGGACATCCTGATTCCAAATATGGAATCCATTTTCCTAAATTCAAAACACAGAAGTGGCAGAAATTAATTTAAAATTAATTTCCGCTGTCAAAACAAAAAGCGTGTTTTTAAGAGATAATAACTATCAAAAGATTGACACTTGTTTATGTTCGGTTTAATTGTAAAATTATGTCCAATGATAAACACTAAATTGAATGGTAAAAAAATATTCTAAATATACTTTAAAACCACTCAAATTCATAATTTATCACTATTAATTATTTTGATTAAAAAAGTTGTTTTTAATTAATATTTAGAAATTTTCACTATTCATCAAAATATGAAAGTTATCTGAAATGTACCAAAATTTTACCTTAGGCTAAATTCAATATTCCGAATCCAAAAATGAAGTCCATTTTCAAATATAAAATATATATAATTTCAAAAAGTAGGTATTACTATTCATAACGGCTAGTTTGATTAGTTATGGTGTGTTAGAACTCGGTGTTGCGTACAACACACGCTATCACATTATTCAAAGAGAAGCGTACCGTAGAAGCTTGGGGTGTTACATTCTCCCCTCCTTTAAATAATTGCGTCCTCGCAATTTCTAGGGTATTACTGCATAAAAAGACTCGGGTGGTTCTTCATCATAAGTTCCTCGGGTTCCCACGTTGCCTCTTCCATCTTATGATTTCTCCACAAAACTTTTACCAGACGCGTCGTCCGGTTTCTCAGTAATTGTTCTCCTGTATCAAGAATCCTAACGGGCTCTTCGCAATAAGACAGATCGGGTTCCAGTTCTAATTCTTCATAGGTGAGTACATGCGTTGGGTCAGGCATGTATTTTCTCAACAGAGATACGTGGAACACATCGTGAACTTTGGAGAGACTTGGCGGCATTGCCAATCGGTAAGCTACAGCCCCAATTCGTTCTAGAATTTCGAAAGGTCCGATGTACCTGGGACTCAATTTACCTTTCTTTCCAAAACGTATGACTCCCTTCCATGGAGATACCTTTAGGAAACCATGATTACCGACTTGAAATTCCAAATCCTTCCTTCGATTATCGGCATAGCTCTTCTGCCTACTTTGAGCTGCTTTGATGTGATTTTGGATTACTTTCACCTTTTCCACCGTTTCCTCCACCAGCTCTGGGCCTACAAGTTTTCTTTCACCAACGTCATCCCAACAGGTTGGTGTACGACATCTCTTTCCGTATAACGCTTCATACGGTGCCATTTGTATACTCGAATGGAAGCTATTGTTATAGGAAAATTCTACCAGTGGTAAATATTGATCCCACATACCCTGAAAGTCAAGTGAGCAAGATCTCAACATGTCTTCTAAGGTCTGAATAGTCCGTTCTGATTGTCCATCTGTCTGAGGGTGGTAAGCAGTGCTCAAATGAAGTTCAGTATCCAGGGATTTATGAAGACTTTTCCAAAATCTTGAAGTAAAACGGGGATCACGATCAGAAACAATCGATAGGGGAACTCCATGAAGTCTTACAACTTCATTAATGTATAGTCTTGCTAGACGTTCCAGGGGTAGATCTTCTCTTATAGCAAGAAAATGTGCTGACTTGGTAAGGCGATCAACAATAACCCATATTGCATCGTTCCTTCTAGGAGTCTTTGGTAGCCCCATGACAAAGTCCATCGTAATATTGTCCCATTTCCACTCCGGTATGGGAAGAGGTTGCATGACTCCTCCAGGCTGTTGCCTTCCAGCTTTCACTTGTTGACAAACCATACATCTTGACACAAAATCAGCAATCTCCCTCTTCATGTTGTCCCAGCAAAAATGTTCTTTCAAATCTCTATACATTTTGGTGCTCCCAGGGTGTATAGAGAAATTGGAACTATGAGAATCATCCAGCAATTCCCTTTTTAGATCAGGTATACTGGGAACACAAATTCTCTTCCCGAATTTCAAAATTCCATCTTCATACACAAAGTCTCTCAATCTCCCATCATTCACAGCTTTAATCTTCTTCTGAAATTCTTCATCATCGGTCTGAGAACTCTTAATCCTTTCTAGTAAAGATGGTTTGGCAACCATTTGAAAAAGCATTTATGTTTCACCTTCCCTGGTTATTCCCATGTCCATCTTCACTAGATCCATGAAAATTGGATCCCTTTCAATTCTCATCATGTTCAGAACTCCATGGTCTTTTCTGCTCAAAGCATCTGCCACCTTGTTTGCCTTCCCTGGGTGGTAGTGTATCGTACAATCATAATCCTTGAGTAATTCAAGCCATCTCCTTTGCCTCATGTTGAGTTCTTTTTGTGAGAAAATATACTTCAAACTCTTGTGATCAGTATAAATCTCACATTTTTCACCATAGAGGTAGTGCCTCCATATCTTCAAAGCAAAGATCACAGCTGCTAACTCAAGATCATGAGTAGGATAGTTTTGTTCATGAATTTTCAACTGTCGTGATGCATAGGCAATAACTCTATCATTCTGCATAAGGACACATCCAAGTCCTTTCTTCGATGCATCACTATAAATAACGAACCCATCATTCCCCGATGGTAGAGTCAATATAGGAGCATTGACTAATCTTCTCTTCAGTTCTTCGAAACATTCTTCACACTCTTTTGTCCAAACAAATTTAACCCCTTTACGTGTGAGCTTCGTTAATGGGTTAGCCAATCGGGCAAAATTCTGGACGAAACGTCGATAATAACCTGCCAAACCAATAAAACTACGTACCTCAGTTATACTCGTAGGTGCTGGCCATTCTTGGATTGCCTTGGTCTTAGAAGAATCAACAGAGATTCCATCTTTAGAGACAATATGGCCAAGAAAAGAAATCTCCTGAAGCCAGAATTCACACTTGCTAAACTTCCCATATAATTCATGCCTCCTCAGAGTCTTCAAGATAATGCCCAAGTGATTTTCATGATCTTCGTAGGTTTTGGAGTATACCAAGATATCATCAATAAATACCACCACAAATTCATCGAGATACTCCTTGAAGACTCTATTCATCAGATCCATGAATACATAGGGTGCATTAGTCAATCCAAACGGCATTACAGTAAACTCGTAATGCCCGTACCTGGTTCGAAATGCTGTTTTCGGAATGTCTTCCTTCTTCACACACAACTGATGGTATCCAGATCGAAGGTCAATCTTTGAAAAGTATTTAGCTCCATGCAGTTGGTCAAATAAATCATCAATACGAGGTAGGGGATACTTGTTCTTTATCGTTATAGCATTGATCTCCCTGTAGTCGATACATAACCTCATAGATCCATCTTTCTTTTTAACAAAAAGAACAGGGGCTCCCCATGGAGAAACACTAGGGCGAATAAATCCCTTATTACTCAATTCCTCTAGTTGTTTCTTTAGTTCGACTAACTCTACAGTGGCCATTCTATAAGGGGTCTTCGATATAGGCCTTGATCCAGGAATCAAATCAATAGAAAACTCAACTTCTCGTTCTGGAGGATGTCCAGGTAAATCTTCTGGAAATACATCTACAAATTCTTTCACAACAGGTACATCCTCTATTTGAACATTCCTTTCCTCACCCGCAGTTATTTCATTCTCTTCCTCCCCAATAATTGAATTTAGTTGAGCTATTGAGGGTGGATCTAAATAAGAATTAGGTGGTGACGATTCTGCTCTAAAAATAAGGTGTTCCTTATCATTATCATCAAGAATCGTAACCTCTTTCTTCTTACAATAAATCTTCGCATCATAGTCCGAAAGCCAGTCCATACCGAGGATTATATCAAACTCGATCATAGGTATGACGATGAGATCAGCAGATAAAGAAAATTTATGTGCTCTAATGGGGACTGATTCACAAAACTTTGTTGCAACGATACTTCCCTTAGGAGTTTTAACTGACAACTCCCTTATTAAATCAAATTGGAAATATCTAATTTTCTTAGCAAACTGGGAAGATATGAAACAATGCGATGATCCAGAATCAAATAATGCATTTTCTAAACTTGAGGAAACCATTAAATTACCTGCCACCACGTCTTTCGGAGCTTCTACCTCAGCAGTAGTGATAGCATAAGCCTGGCCTTGATCCCTTGGCCTTTTCTGAGGTAAGTTCTCCTGACGCTTAGGATATGCATTTGCATAATGCCCCATCTCCCTGCAATTGTAGCACTGAACATTGGTAGCTTCCTTCTTCCCCTTGCAATCATGAGCTTGGTGGCCTTTTTCACCACACTTGTAACAGACTCCCATTCCCTTCAAGCAAGTACCAGGATGTTTCTTCCCGCATTTACCACAAGATGGATATTCAACCTTTCCCTTCTTCCCCTTATTTCCATTCCCAGATTGATCAGCAGGTCTCTTCTTCTCTTGCTTTGCTTTAAAGTCATAAGACTTAGAGAATTCCTTTTCGGTCTTTATAGCACATGAGACAATGTCTTCGTACGATGAAAAGGATTGTGAGACTAATGCTCGACGGAGAAATGGTTTTAACCCATCAAAGAAACGATCAATCTTACTTCTTGGGTTGCGAATATAATCTCCAGCATACCTCGCTAACCTTGTAAAGTTAGCCTCATACTTTGTGACATTCTCATCCTCCTTTTGTCTCATACTCAGAAATTGTCTTTCCATATCCGCTCGATGGTCGCGAGGGAAGTATTTTTCTAAAAACAGATCTTTGAATTCCCTCCATTCCATATTTGATACTTCATCATCTTCCTTCGTATTTTGAATCAATGACCACCATTGATCAGCATCTCCAGTGAGGCGGTAAACTGCCATGATAACTTTTTCCCTTTCACTGCTCCCCAAAGCCTGAAATATTTTCTCTAGGGAAAATATCCATTGCTCAGCTACTAAGGGATTAGTATTCCCATTGAACGTTGGTGGTTGTTGCCTCATGAATCGATCTAACATTGATCCTCCACGCTGCGGATCAGGGTGCTCCATACGGGTAAGGTTATTATTCATAACCTGAGTAAGTTGTCCCAGTATGGTGATTAGCTGATCAGCACCAGTTGCATCACCAGCCCCACTATAATTATCTTGAGCAGGAGGGCAATCCCTACATGGAGTGCGTGCATTGATACGGTTTCCATTTCTTCCACTAGGCGCCATTTCTAAACAATGGCATAAACTAGATCAGTTTATGAATCAAAATACATAATCCCATACTTATAAAACACTTAACATAAATTGAACTATTTATGGATATAATCCATAATCATAAAAATGTTTTCTTTGAGGAAGTATATACTCATAAACCCTTCATAATGATTTGTAAAGATAATGAGATTTATCCTAAGCATATCCCCCGGGAGTGTCGTAACCAAGAGTGCAGCAAGGCCCGTTGTCGTGCACCAGTTCCCGTTCGAGTCTAGCTCAAAGCGGTGTTTTCGGGTTTTACCCCTAGGTACATCTGTGCCAGAGCCGCCTCTACCTGCTCGTATCCAGACAGGGATGTATTGCTCGGAAAACTCACAAAATCTCTACAATACCAAAATTCAAGGAAGTTCTTCTATACTAATCCTCAAAGTTCATCTTAGGTCTACGTGCTCTAATCAGAGTTTATCTAAATCTAGTTTCCAAGGTTTGTACTAAACTTCCTCTGATACCAACTGTAACGCCCCGACCCCAGCTACCCAGAGTCGGTGCATTAATTACATAACATTGGCATGATCACAAGAAAGATCAAATCTCTAAAGACCGATTGGTTTAGTAGCCTTGGAAACACTAGATATAATCATAAAGTTTTACATTACATTTCAAAGTGAAAAACTACTACAACAACAAAGTCTTCATATCCACACTATTAACCCCTCATAATATCCCTGCAAGTCATTCATAATTTACTTCTTCACTACCTGGGAAAAATAAAACATAGAAAAGGGGTGAGCTCAAATGCCCAGTAAGGATAACAATATAGCGGAACATTCATAATAAGCATAAACATTTAAGGCAATGAATTACTAAAACAAAATCCTTTTAAAATTGAACTTCAACATAGTATGGCAAAAATAAAAATGAAATAATGCCATTTACTTATTCACATGGATATTCTACTAATCGAATAATCACATGCAATATCAATAACCACTTTCATAATGTTGGAATGCATAATGCCAGACTATCATAACCACATAGCCAAGGCCTCGTGCCAAGACTACAAATAAGATTTTGTCAAGGCCTTGTGCCAAGACACTAGTTTGTCTCATGAGACCTACCGATGCATCGAGGAGCTATAGCGGGCTCCACCCGTCACTTATTAAGTCCAATGCATTCCCATATGAAAAGGTTTAAACATAACATAAACATTCGTATTAAAACTAGCATACGAAATGTCAATAATTTCACCATAAACTATGAATGGTATAAAAATAGCACATCCATAGTCAAACATATCACAAAACCTTCAATACAATATAGAAGTTTTGTATCATAATAAATCAACTTCAAATAATCTTAAAATCCATCAAAGGATGTTGACATAGATGAAATCAAAATTCTTTTTAAAGAAATATCTCCTTTTATTTTGAAACCATTTAAGATCCATATAAAATAAAACATTTTCTTTGAAAATATTCTTATAAGCTTGTAAGGAAATATTTGAAGATTTTATAACGGCGTAAAATAACCGCACCCGCCGTATAAGTTAAAAAAAACATTCTTACCTCAATTCTATCGAAAAGGTTAAAAAGGACCTTGTTTTGAAAACGACGGAAAGATTACTTTATAAACCTCTTATAAAAAGTCAAACAAGGGTATAAATGACTTTAACCCATATTCTTGTAAATAGTAAAAATGTTTTGAAATACATTTTTAAGAAACATGGATGTGGATGATAAAGATATCCCAGTAGATTATTACGTATAAACAACCTCGGATAATGAAGAGATTGTGAAATAAACACTTACCGTATACTTTTCCTTGGTTGGGGTAGGTTAACCTCCTGTATAATGGTGAAATAGTTGTTATTAAATTATACAAGAATCATATATATTAATATGATATCATATATGATCTTTTAACATTGATTTGTTAATAATATCTTAGAATTATCGTCGTTTCGGGTGTTAACTTACTTGTTTTCTTTTGTATGTTTTGTTACGTAAGACATGTATGTAAAGGATAGGTTGTATATTATTCATATCCAGAATGATATCAAGTCCTTAAACATCATTTTTTAAATCATCAAATTATACTTGAATGGATACGATGGAGAATGAATCTCATCGCGTTCATGGAGACGGTAGTCCGTACGTACGCACGAGCGACAATATCATTTTTTGATATTAAAATAATATATAAAAGGATGGTATATCATATATAAAGAATCATTAACATGTTAGATTTATTATTTACATGAGTTACACATCATTATTATACCCATCCAAATAATATTATATTGAATAACAATTACACCACGACGTGGAGACGGTAAGCCGTACGTATGCACGTATGGTGACATGTTATTCAAAGGGTGGATAGGATAATGAATATGGTTGTACCATATTTATAATAACATCACAGTATATGTGAGATACTGGAGTTATTATTTCAGAATGGTAAGAACAAAGGAAGAAGAAGTGGAAGAAGAAATGAACTTAGAAAAGGGTGGTGAAATCATTACCTCTTCTTCGGGTTCTTCCTTTTGATTTGATCAAAATGGCTCCTTAGGTTGGCTTTCTGATCAAACTAAGGCCTCTAGGTTGTAGTGAGGGATGTTGGGAGAGTATTTGGGCAGAGTTTGTCCGAACCAAAAGGCTTTGAAGGTGTGAAGAAATGAGAAGGAGGAGTGCCCTTTTATAAGAGGGGTGAGGGGTACCTTTGGAAAAGCTAGAAATATTAATTTATAATAAATTCATATTCAGTTTCTAATGGCTCCAAAATTGACTATTCAAAGATTAAGGTGGGGATAGGTCGAAAACAACTCAACTAATAGAATTTAGACAGGTTTGGGTACTTATATTAACCTTATCTTTAAGTATTAACTCTAAGTTAATTAGTTTCACTTTTACAATGTCTCTTTGTATTTTTATATTATATGGTTAATAGACTTACCATATACATACAAGAGACCCCCAGGTGGTCCATTAATGATTAAACTATCATAATATAAGTCTCTTGGCCTAACCTTAGATTTTTAGGAATTTAATATCAATTAATAATATAATATTTGTTTTAAGAACTCTTTTATGTCAATTTTGACACTATTCAATAGTTGATTTTTTTGAAACTCATAACAGATTTATTACTTCGAACAAAGTCAATTAAATCAATCCTAATATATCCTATTATCCTAGAAAATTAGTGTAATTCATTAAAAGTTTCATATTATATTTATTTGGGTATTTATAATATCAATTATGTTAATTTTTTACTATTTTAGTAATTACTGCATCATCATTGTGTCATAAATAAAATAAATTATTTAATGTCTAAAAATTATAAATAAAACATAATTATTTAGGAAATCTTTTTATCTTTCTAGTGAATATTTATAATCGAAAATCCAACATGTATAACCCTATGTAAAAATTGTTCTTCTAAAAGATGTAAGCTTATGCCATTTTTATTTTTATTTTAACTTTATTAATATAATGTGTCCCTACCACATACAAGTGGCTCCAAGGGGTCCCCAAATTGACCCAAGGATGCCCATGGTCGGGTATGTGTCCACCAATAAGGTTAGGACACGTTCTAGGGTAATTTTGTATTATTATAATATTATTTTTTTAACCCTTATTTACCGGATTTACCCTTTAACCATGGTAAATAAAATATTTACCGCAGTAATTATTCAAAATGTGTAAAAATAAAAGTTACCTATTTAAATAATTTGGACATCCTGATTCCAAATATGGAATCCATTTTCCTAAATTCAAAACACAGAAGTGGCAGAAATTAATTTAAAATTAATTCCCGCTGTCAAAACAAAAAACGTGTTTTTAAGAGATAATAACTATCAAAAGATTGACACTTGTTTATGTTCGGTTTAATTGTAAAATTATGTCCAATGATAAACATTAAATTGAATGGTAAAAATATATTCTAAATATACTTTAAAACCACTCAAATTCATAATTTATCACTATTAATTATTTTGATTAAAAAAGTTGTTTTTAATTAAAATTTAGAAATTTTCACTATTCATCAAAATATGAAAGTTATCCGAAATGTACCAACATTTCACCTTAGGCTAAATTCAATATTCCGAATCCAAAAATGAAGTCCATTTTCAAATATAAAATATATATAATTTCAAAAAGTAGGTATTACTATTCATAACGGCTAGTTTGATTAGTTATGGTGTGTTAGAACTCGGTGTTGCGTACAACACACGCTATCACATTATTCAAAGAGAAGTGTACCGTAGAAGCTTGGGGTGTTACAATGGATCTATTCGGATAGGTAGATTGATTTATAAGTAATTTATTTTTTGTATAATAAAATTAAATAAGACAAAAAAATGTTGGATTTTTATTTCTTATGAGGAAACATGGATCTTTAAAAAATGATTTTACAGAGAGAAGATTTAAGAGGAGATCAATGTTTACATGGAAAAAGGTATATTTATGTTCAAAGAGAATGATTATTTACCATAACAGTTAATTTTTTATTTCAATTTATATTTTTGAATATTATATGGAACACCCTTCCGTCACCAAGGTGAGATATTTTATATATTTCTACATTATTTAATAATTTTTTGACATTTCAGGGGGATGTTTGGAATGTAATTTATTATCAAATTCATGATTATCACTTGATTATGGAAAAGTGTTCATGTCTCATAATACCTTTTGAGAATAATAGAATCAATTAAAAATCCATATTTCATTGTTTTTGAATGGTTTATCAAACTTTATAGGGTCCCATGATGACAATGAGACTTAGTTTATGTTTAGTGGTAACATTTATGGTTAGTTCATAGTTATGGGAACAATATTTACAGACCATTTGAGGCATGTGGAGTTTCATCCAATAGATTGCATAAGCTTATCTCATAGTTTTTTAATCTATATGGGCTAACCATGCAACCTTACTAGGTTCATAATGGTGTGATATTAATTAATTTCTTCTCCATGATTTTAATGAATAAAAAACCTCTTTCTATCCTTTTATTCATTTGGTTATGGTGGCATTAAGGGATCTCCTTCACCATGTTATCCTATATTTATATATTTTCCTACCACTTATTAAATAAAATCATCAAGGTATGCTACTTATTTATACTTCTCTTCACTTTCCCTCTATTACCTCCACCATTTCCATTCAATTTGAATTATCTATTAGTCCCTAACTACTATGAAGGTTTGGTTTAGAGGTCTGAAATGTTGTACGGATAGGTATTGGATTTTTTAGGTTTTCTGAAAGCAATTTTCTTTATTGGTTTGGAATTATCTACTGAAGGAAATGTGTATTGTTTCATTTATGATTAAATGATGTTATTGGTTATAATAAATCTATCATTCAATCAGTTTCAGGTGATTCATGGTTATTTAAAATTATTTCATAAAATAAAATATCTATATTGTATACTAGTGATGATTTATATTGTTTTTACATGTGTCTTCATACCTGGAATGGAATTATATTAAATGAATCATGATAAAAATTTACTTGATGACATTATCAGTTCTTATAGAAATTATCACACAAATTTTTTTTAAAAACATTATTAATAGACATTGTGTTCAACTATGGTTTTCTATTTTTTAATTGGTATTTTTAAAATGTCGGTGCTAATGTATATATTCAATGTCATTAAAATTTTATTTAAAAAAAATTTAATTTTCATGTGGACCATTCTAAAAGGAATTGATATTTGAATGGATTTTGGTCATCTTAAAATGATTCTTATCAAAAGAAGTCAGTTTTTAATGGGATATCAAATTGTGACTTTGTGATTTTTTTGGGGTGTCCTAAAATCATATATAAAATGGTGGGGATTGGAAAAACCTATCAAGATTATTTTTGAAGGCCAAATTATTACCTTTGATGTAGTTATTTATAAACAATTCAAGTCCCTTCAATTTTCCATGTAATGAATAATTTGACCATTTTGGATTGTCATCCCATATGTGGATTTTTATTGTGATATCCATATATGATGCTTCAACTTGGATGTGTAAAGGGGTTGTTTTTTCTGGTTGGGGTGCATGAGATGATATGAAATTTATTTAATAGTTTTTTATCATTTATTTATATGATGATCTTGTAAATAATATGTTTTCATTATTTTCTCACATCAACCATGAAATTTGATAGAATCCAAGGTGACTGACTAGGGATCTGTATGACTAAAATCCCCAGTATAGATGGAATGTTGTTGAGGGAATGAAACATGATTAGATGGATTGAGATCCAATGATATGGATTATATAGATTATGGAAGCTATAATCTCCTAGTATAAACTATATAGCTTGGATGGTTTAACTAGACAATTAGGATGTTAATAGGACCTTTTTTCTAATATATGGTTCCAATCACCCATTTTAAATAATTTTTCATGATTCGTAGTGATTTTAACATGATGATAAATTTTCATAGGATATTTTTTATGTGATCCCATTTCATGAATATTCTGTATCCCAAAGTTCTAATTAGACCCATGAAACATTTTTTATTATTTCACATTCAATATTCCTCACTGGTATCATGAATATGATGATATTTTTATTTTACTGTGACTATTATTTTTTCGACCATCTAATATTATTCTAAAATGGGTTTGAATGTATAGTTTATAAGTGAAATATAATTTTTTAAAGGTATTTTTAAATGGTATTGGGATGCTAGGGGGAAGGGTTGGGTATTATTTCATGTCTCAAAAAATCCCTTTTTTAATGTTTTGAAGTAAATTTTTAGTAATGTATTTTTTAGAATTCATATGTTTTACCCTTACAGTTTTAGGATGGTTGTACATTGATTTTACAAAGGTTTTTTGTGGTTTTATTAATTATGTGAATTACTATATTAATTTTTTAAAATTATAAACACCTCTTGAAAAGTGAAAACATATCTTCTATATTATGTCAAAAACATTAATTTAACAATTTTTTCCAAATAGAATCGTACAGACTCCCTAGTAAGATCTAAGTTGGATCATTTTTCTCACACCATTAATGTGTAAATGTACATGTGTGTGTAGTTATACTAATTTATTTTATATTACTTGGAATATGTTAATATTGAATAATTCTTTAGCGTTAATTTATTTATTAAATGTGGTGTCTGTTTATAGGTCATGTGGAGATTTTATTAAAGCTTTAAACTTTTATTTTTTTCATTAGGGATAATTTAATTTGTAATTTTGACCAAAATATGTATTTATATTGGTTTTATTTTATTATTCTCTTTGTTGCTGGATGTTGTAATTTTTTAATTGAGATAGTTTTGTGTTTTTTTATGTGACTTATTTTCATTTTTTTTATTTTATACCGTATTCTTTGATATAAAAATATGTTTTCCACGTGGATGGTTCAGGTCAAATTCTATGTTTTGATGACTTTTAATATGATTATTTGATGTTGAAACCATTCACATGTAAACATAAATTATACACATACACTAGTTTTCATCCTGTGGGGATATTAAATGACCTCCAGGACAAATGGACTATCGAGTTGGGTGACATGTTGTGTCAACCTATGCTGATTTATTATAATGGGTATTAGACCCTATCTTCTCAAAAGATCCTATGTTCCTAGAATTTCCACTTATTATTTTGATGTGTCCTGGTAAAATACACACTATGATTATGAATCGAACTATATTGGTGGATCATGAGTGTGATTCTGATTATAACCTTTATTGATTCCACTTTAGTTATAATGGGTATTTTATTATTGGAATCAATTAATTTTTTTTATTTGATTGTGATTTGAGATTATGGTATTTTGATCATTATTTAAATTTTATTAGCTTCATTGGTTGTTTTTCATGTTTTTAGGTTAAAACTAGAATCATGATTAGATCCATGAGGTTTCATTACTTATACATAATAACAATGTAGCGACCAAAGATTATATTATTGGTAAATTTCAAGAACTAATGTATGATTGGAGGATCACTCATCAAATCATGCGGCCAATTCATTAAAATATATATTTCTTGTTCATTTTTTAATATATTGACCTCTTAATTCATAGATAGTCTTGTGTGGATGGCTTAATGTTATCTTTTTTATTATAAAAACACATTTAAGAAAAAGTGATAAAATACAAGGTAAGACACTAAAGAAAATATGAAAACCCATTAATGGAGAACATAAGTCTATCAAAATCAGCCTCCTTAAATAACTTCCACAAGAGAGTGTTTACTTGAATATATATATCATCTTTTAAAAAATATTCAAATTGATACCCCATCGTGTCCTAATATTGCATGTAATCCTCTTTGATAATCTTCCCATCATCAAATCCTAAAATTAAAATGAGTTATTTCTTCTCTATCCATATTATATAATTTTATTTTTGTCATAACCCTTAATTTCATAACCATAATTGTTTTAGAAAATTCATTAGAACCCTTAATCACAAATAAGCCTTCAATAATTTCTTATTTTGAGTGCAACAAAAGCTCCAATGATTTATCTGGTGCAGAAAGTGATTCCCGTTGCTGAAATGTAGAAGCATCCATGGGTAGGTTACCCCCATGGACCACCGACTCTTCCTTAGTATAAATTTTAGTAACTTTATAATAACCATCCAATGTCTTGTATTGCAATTTCATGTGAGATATTGTTTCCATGGGTAATGGAAAAAAGAAAAACCCTTCCTCACTTTTCGATTTTCCCACTATATTTTCTTCCTCCTCGAAATGGGAAGCATAATATCCTTGTGATAATATATAGTATAACAGGAAGAATTAGCATAAAATATCCTCATTGGAGTCACACCTAAAGATCCCCATTATCATATTAAGAATTCACCATCTAAATTTCACCTTTCTCTGGAGCGAGGTAATAATTATCCAGACCCTCAAAACGATTTACCAGAGAAATACATGCCACCTCCCTTCTTGGGCTTATCCAAAATCATGCATCACCCCCTGTGACAAGATCAAAATCTTCTCCACCTAAGGAGTTACCATAACATGGTGCATTATATGGAACTATGTGACCTCTATCACTATAATCATTCTATGAAAAAACAGTCTCTATATATGATGTAGTTCTTAGAGACTTGAGGCATCACTCAAAACCAATTTCGATTCCACTATGGGATTAATACCTATATCAGGTTGCACATACCCTCTATAAGGACCTCTAGGAGAGTTAACAGGATCTGAAACCATAGAAACCATCACTACCATTACATTATAATTTCCTAAATGAGCTTGCATATGTGACTTGGTGGAACAAACCAGATCCGAGTGCTGCCCAAAGGTGCCCTGAACCCGGTTGGTCAGATGACCTCAAGCGGGTTTCCCCAAATTTTAAAGGCTTTCGAATTCTAGAGAGGGGCAAGGTGTCATATTGGGGATACTATTCCCCCATTTGAATAGTATAAGAAGTGGAAACCAATTATTAAACAATATCTGAAGCAATAATACCAAAAAGAAAGAAACAGTGTAATGATAAAAGTAAAATCAATAGAAGAAATATCATATATATATATATATATAATGATGCATGTCTTATGTGTCTAGGAAAGCATTCAAAACATAACACAAATCTGTAAATACAATATAATCCATTATAAAATAAAAAAAGTAAACCCCAATAGAATTTAAAACCTCAACTTGGTCCCATGCTCTTCACCTCCAAAAATAATCAACTACCTGATAAAAAATGGTTCCTACCCTTATATATACCTAAAATCATATAATCTTTTTATGTCCAAAAGCCTAACCCAAACAGGGTGTGAGACAAATCCCAGTAGGGAACCACCAATTGATCTGAGCCTAACTGTCAGTGAATATGTATATATATATATATCATTTAATATGAAAAAATTAAAAAATAAACTATGATGTACTCAAAATTAATCTATCCTAATGTTTTCAATTACATTCATTTAACTTTTATTAATCATCCTTTGAATAATGTAACCCTGGGATCTAGCCTAATCCTTGTATCCCCTATTTAAAATAAAAAAAAAGAAGTCTCATAAGACCACCTATGCATTCAAGTTAGACCGAATCCAAGTTTATGCTTTCAATTTCTAGACCCATCACCATCATTCTATTATTAAAAAATGACCCTCTAGAAAATCAATCAAGGTCTAACCCATTTGGTCCAAAAATAACACCAATTCATTATGTAATGTCCCTCTAGGAAAGATCTCGTAGAATAATCCATTCTGGTCAATCTTCTACACAAAGTCTCCCATGGTCCTGTGTAAAAAATCTAGACGTACCCTCAGTATTCCTAGACCAAGGATCTCATGGACCATTGGAAAAATAAATTTCATCAAATCATATCAAAAAATAATAATCTAGAAGCACCATCAGTCTTCCTAGTCCAATGTTCTCACAGTCCATTAAAAAAATAGCACATATCATATCAATGCAGCACATGTAATCTATAACTACTAAATGGAAAAACATTCACAATGAATATTAAAATAATTTCACATAATAAAACTTCATCCTAATCAAACAAGGCATGAAAACAAGGTACACCTCGAAGGAGACCTTGAATAAATGGTCGCAAACAATCAAACAGGGGAAGTGAACCCATGCATGTCCCATTGGCAAAGAATCTAACCTTACACATAAGAAACAACCCTTTTTCAATCAATCAAACCATAGTGGGTAAAAATAGTATCAAATTCCTAATCATGTAACACAAAAAAAAGTTAATTCAGCTATTTTTTCATTTATAATCCAAATACATATAGGGAAAGTCACAAATCACCTACCTTCATGTCGAAAATTCGATAAACATGAACACCGGCCCCAGAATCGGTCCATATTGGTTTAGATCTACAAAATGGTCAAAACATCCAACCATGAATAACTCAAAGGAGAAGATGAATCAGGATGAACGAATCTAGAGGTTTTGATAACTCACTGGTTGTATTCCAATGCATTGATGGTATCTTGATCGGAGCTCAGATAGAGAACTGGGAGATCGAACTTCATCCATTGTTCTAGAGCGCTATTTTACGATACAAAAAAATATGAAAGTGTTTCTTGACATGTGACAGGACCTCGGTCTGAGATATCAAATAAAAACAACAGTACATGGCTTGTTCATTACCACTACACGCCATGTAGCAACCTTAACTGGCCTCCGACTTAAGTAGGTCTGAAAGGTCAACAGATGGCCATTTAATTAGTTGTTACACGGTAAAAACTTAGTTCTATGTGGAAAGCTACATACATGGAATGTACATAAAATAAATATCATATATATAATGATGCATGTCATATGTGTCTATCAAAGCAGCCAAAACATGACACAAACATGGAAATACTATACAATACAATACAAAAAAACAAGTGCACTCCAACAACAATGCAAGCCTCATCATGGTCTCATGCACACCATATCCAATAGAAACAAACTACTTGATAGAGAAGGGTGTTTTCCTTTATCTATACATGAAATCATCTATTCATCATGGGTCCAAAATCATGACCCAAATGGGGTGGGAGATGAATCTTAGTAGGAGACCATTGAAAGATTTGTGTCTAACTGTCAGTGAATGTATATAGTATGTAATATGAAAAAATGAAGCAATAAAATATTAATTACTCAAATGTAAACAATACTAAAATTATAAATTACTTTCATTTAACATTTATTATTCATATGTTGAATCATGTAACCCTAGGATATAGCCTAATCTATGTATCCCCCATGTAATGTAACCTAATAGATGTCTTAGAAAACCATCTAAACAATCAAGTAATACTGAATCCAAGGTTGTTCTTTGGCTTGGAAGACTCGTCACCATCATTCAATTATTCACAAATGTCCCTTTGTGAATGCGCCCATGATTTAACCCATTTGGTCCAATATAACATTAATTCATTAAATAAGGACCCCCTGGGAAATCACTCACAGCCTAATCCCTTCTGGTCAATCTTCTACACCAAGGCTCTCACGGTCCTGTGGAAATAATCTCGAAGTCCCCTTAGTGTTCCTGGTCTATGGATCTCACAGTAAATTGGAAAAATAAATATCATGCATATCATATAAAAAAATAACCATGAATTCCCCTCATTCAACTTGGTCCAAGGCTCTCATGGTCCACTGAAAAAATAGTGCTTTTCAAATCATTTCAGCTCGTGTAATATTTAACTACAACATAGCTAAACATTTTAAATTCATATCACTGGAATCTCACATAATAAAAATTATTACTAATCAAACAAGAAATGATAAATAAGGTAAGACTCAAATTTGATATCAACCGAACGAACATAAACAATCAAACAAGGGAAGCACACCCATGGGGTGTCCCTTAGACAAGGTATTTAACCATCTGTATAAGAAAGAACCCTATATCAAATAATCAAACCATTGATGGTAATAAAAGTGTTAAATAACATATCATGAAATACCCAAAACATGGTAATGCTTCACTTTTAGCATATATAAGCCAAGGAAAGACAACGAATGACATAAACCACCATCCTCTATGTCATACGATAGATATATTAGAACGTTGGCCCTTGAATCGACCAAGATTGGTGAAGATCTACAAAATAGTGAATACATCCCAACCAAGAATAACACAAAAGAGAGGATGAATCGGGAAGAATTTCTCTAAGGGGTTTTATAACATGCCAGTGGGATTCCAAAGCAACTGATGATGTATTGATCGGATCTCAGAAGGAGAATCGGGAGATCGAACATTGTCTCTCATGATAGAGTGATCCTATTCAAAACACGAGAATAAGAATGTGTTTCTTTACATGAGATGAGAATGTGCTCTGATATATCAAATAATGAGAAAATTATGTGGTGTGTTAATTAACACTATATAACATCTAGTAGCCTCTACTGGACCCCAACTTAAGTGGGTCGGGCAGGTCACCACACGACCACGTACTCGGTTGTTACACAGTCAAAACAATGTTGTACACAGCTAGCTACTTACAGAGATTGTACATATATGTACATGACGTGTACATTTAAAATCCTCTTTTCTTCCTTTTCCTCAAGACCACCCAAAAAAAATCCATACCTCTACAGAGTATTCGGGGACTTACACGTGGGAACCTCCAAGTCCATTCACAGGTGACTGAAGATTTCATCCACCATTGGGTTAGACTCCCGAGTTCTATACTTCTCTCCCTTTATAAAAACTAGAATCGTAGAAGCATCTAATTGACTCTTTCCAAACACAACCACATAAATATTAGACCCCAAGATTATTCCACTACCTTCTAAATCCACACTCATCTCCATATTGAGGATCTCTGACCCCCACCAATTGGTTTCCAATGAGTGTCCCATTATCTAACATTAGGAACAAAAATCAACCCATGATTCATAATAAATGGCTATGTGGAACGAATTTCTTCACCCACTGAAATCCACACATACTCAATAAGAAATCATGATGCATCAACTTCTGCATAGATTCTCGGATTTACAGGATGGAAGACAAAACGAGTTCTGTTATTGGAACATAAGAATCTACCAACAAGGTTCCCTAACATTCTACTGATCGAATGGTTATGAAATTATAAATGAAGTTTAGGAAATATAACCCATATTTCAACTGATGGTGATTCATGATTCATATAGATGTTGAAATACTATCTTAGGAGGAAGAACTGAGATATCATGTATCTACATGGTGCATTGGATAATTCTTTGATCAAGTCTTCCTATTACATGAACCAAACCATGATGTGTCTATTGTAGTGAAATATCGCCATTTACCTTTCATGTAATTTGTTTTTTGTGAAAAGAATACAGATTTTATGAAATTATGTTTTTATTTTTACATTAGGACTTAATGATTATTTTTAAAATGTATTTTGTTTTAATGAAATGTTTTCAAAATTAGATGATTTCATCATGAAATATAAAAAGTGTTATGGTTTGAAAATTGGATAGGGATTTATATATAAATTATTTTGACACTCATATATCATATTTTATACATGATAATTATATTTTTTGTTAATATTTTGTGGTATTAAATTTATAATATTAACATCTAATTAAAATCATGAACAAAAATTCCTCTAATTCTAAATAAATTTGTTTTCTATCATAATTTCTTTTTAGAGTCTTAAATAGGGTTTTTTGTTTTAAAAAATATAGTTTTTTGTTGAAATTGTTTTTTTCTTCTGGTATATTTAACATTCATATTTTTCTATTGAGGTTTGTTGGTCCTATTTTATGTTTTTTGGGAAACATGAATGGGTGGGGTTTAGGTTTTTGGTTATTTATGGTATTCATTATAGAAACTTCTTGATTAATTTTAGAGTGTTTATATTTAGATTAAATTAATTAATTATTATTTTTTATACTCATACACATAAAAGAGTGGCATGTTTGTTTTTCTTCCCTTAATTAATGGTGTGTCTTGAAATTATACAACATAGTGGTTTTGTAGAGTCTTTATTGGGGTACATATTAGGTTGATACTAGTATTCTCGGATAATGATCATGCGTTTGATAGTGGAAATTAGTATGTATTATTTATATTAGAATTTTACAGTCTCTTTAGAGAAGTTAATTTTAAGGTGTATGTCTAGATTCTAGGTATGATACATTTATGTAATTCTTGATATGTGAGTTTAGCGCATGATGGGTTTCATGTGTATTTTTTGGTGTGGTCTTTGCATTCAAATCTATTTTTTATTTTGTGAGAAGTTGTTGATTAAAATTATTATACCTCATTGATTTTTTATGTTTTGTGTGGTTTACATGTGAGCCTAGAATTATGGTGGAATCAATGCCTTTACATTTGGTCGGGTGTCCAGATCATTGGGGACCTTGGGTATTTGTATGGTAATGTGTGTGTGAAATTTTCAGTGGTTAGACGATTGGTTCAATGGGGATCAGTTTGTCAACCATGATCTCCACAATATGGTGTTCCATAAGAATGCTTATCAATTACCCCTAATGCAGTTTCATGAAAAAAGGATAGATCCATGAAGTTTCTAATTGAGGGAACTATTTTTTTGGATACACCATTATGTTTTTTTTCATAGTTATTTATTTATGGATTTGAATCAATATTATAGTGACTGGATGTGGTTAATTGAATTCATATCATTAAAATTCATGATTTTTGGGACCATAGTTATTTTTTTGGAACTTTATTTATCAATGATAATGTTTGGTAAATCAATATTTTTGATAAATTAGGAATGGAATAGAGGATTATGCTAGGTTATTGTATTCCTAAGGATTTAAATTAGTGGTTGTGGTGTAGATATTGTAGGAGTTTTTTTTGGTGTTGTATGAGATTTTTATTGATTTTATGGGTGATTGATTGTAATTTGTATTTTCTTTATTCTAATGTCTCCTCATGTTTCTCCCAAAATCCTCCCACGTCCTTCATTATGGTGTGGGTATTTTAATGTTTTTATTTTAATTTTATTAAATACTTTTTTTTTGTGAAAGAGGGTGGAATGGCATGGGAACTTTGACACCCTAATGTCACTATGGTCTATTATTTTATATTATTTTGGTTTATTTTATTATATTTGGTTTTCAAGGATTGAAATTTATAATTTCTATAATTTTTTATTTGAATCATGGTTTCCGCATAACAATTGAAAATAATATGACTTTTCAACGAAGCCATGTATATTAATCAATTCTTTGAATGTATAGTTTTTTAGGGTTGGTACCAGGTTTATCAACCCATGTGGGTTCCCTATCTAACTGTATGACTCATTTTATGAATTTGGGTTACGTATGTAGTTGTTGCAAGATTATGAGAAACCTATAAAACCCTTATACTTTAAAAGAGAAACATCATATTTGATATTTCATATAAAATGAAACATCTGGAATAGAAGAGAATGTAACACCCAAAGATGTTACTATAAATTTCATCTTAAATAAATTCAATATCTCCAATATCTTGTGTTGCATGCAACAACGATTTTGAATGAAACGTGATACTTTTTTAAAATATTATTATTAAAACATGGAAATTATAAACTATTCATTAATTTTGTGTAGATGAACATTAATAACTAAATTATGAAAATTATAAATTTTCTACATGTATAAAATAAAGTCAATGGATTTATATTGATTTGAAATTTAATAATAGTTATTTTAAATAAAAAGATATGTTTTTTGAGAAATAGTCTTTTATTAAAAGAAGTTTTATTCACGTTTTTTAGCATAATTTAAAATTAAATTATCAAAACCTATATAAAATTTATTTTGAATAATAAAAATAATTTTTTGGTTATACCTCATAAAATTAACTTTGGTTTAATTATTGATTATTTTCAAAAAAGATGAATTTCTTGATGAATATTGAAAAATACTGATTTTTATTGAAATCAACTTTTCATTTAAAATATTTTCAGTGATAGGTAATATATTTAGTTACAATTAAACTAAAAATAGTGAAATTCTAGTAAAATTTAACTAATTGAGGTAACTCTAATAAATTTCTTATTTAATTTTAATATTAAAATATATTATAGTTATGCTAATTCTCTTTGGAAAACCACACTATGTTCACGTATTTCGTTTAATTTTAAATTGAATTCTGCCACATATTTAAATTGGATTTAAAAAATGGATTACAAAATTTTAATGAACATAACATATACTATCTATTTTGTTCAAATTAATATTCATATCATAATCATTAGTGGTAATGTAATAAAACTTAATTACCATGGTTAAGGTAAAAATTAGATTATTAGGGCATTAAAATATGAAGATAATAGTTCCAAATTTCCAAAACTCATCAAAACACCGTTTTTTGTCCATATGTAGACATTTACATCTATAAGGATATAGAATGGACAATGTTTGTGGCAATTTCCATTAGAAATTATGTGTATTACATTGTCTTTTCTAATATTCCATGTGTGTCCTCTCCACCAATTAGTAATGGCCACCCCTATTTAACCCTATTCAAACTACCCAAATCCTTTATTTTAGAGAACACTGACCCAAATAACTTACTTAATTCCCTACACACAAACAAGAGGTGTTTTTATTAGGATCCCCTCTTAATAAGGCATTAGGTAAAATCAAAACGAGGCTCTCTGTAGAAGGTGTAAAATTCTTAATATTCCATATTTGTTTTTTTATTCTTAAAAATCCATCAATCATATTTAAATCATGATAATATAAACAAACTATATAATATATATTATATATTATAATGATAATGGTATATCCCATATCATTATCCACTTTTGTCAAATGGTATATGAAGCTATTGATCATGTGTATAATGGACTACCGCCTCACGGACCAATATAATGTATCTTTCGTTAACACCATTCAAGGAGTGATATAATGAGGAGAATAGCATGTGCATATTATATTTATGAAATTATTATATTTATAAAGTTATGATATCAAAAACACATTCTTGGTTTCAATTCTGTTGAGGATATGATAACGTTGCTTCTATGTATAGAAGACTACCACCTCACGAAGCAATGCGATTGGTTTTTTCGCTTATGATTTACATTGATGGTAGTGTGGTTAAAATTAATAAATATATGTAATATTTATGACCTAAAAATTCTTCATTAAATATAATTTTACATATAAATTATAACCTTACAATTCATTAGAAAACTATTATATTGCTTCTATATAAGTCTTTACTACCACCTCTACATAGAAATATGAAATGTAATTCCCGTTATATTTTTATGGATGATAATAAGAATGTATATTATTAATAAAAATGATAAATATGAAATAATCATGATTTTGTATTTATTTTATATTTTTTTATTTTTACCTTTTTATCCAACTATCGTTGTAAATGGAAAAATAATTCATGCATACGTATAACCTTCAATTTACATGAATAGTGTAATCCATTTTCTATATCTAATTTCAAAATATTAACATAAATAAATAAAAAATAAATATATATGATATTAATATCATGGTTAAAAATTTTAACATTATGTAACCATGATCAACTTAAAATCACCAAAATCATCAAATTTAATCATAAATGAAAAATGATGAAATTATCGCCTGGAATAGTGGTTTTAAAAAAAATTAGTAAACATGTGATAAAAGAGTATATTTAAATAATATATGGAATGATATATATTATCATGTTTCTATAATATATTTAAAATAAACTTATATTTATTATATTGGTGTTTTGGACACATACAAATGAATTTGAACATGAGGTAAGGGTCTCTCGTTTAACTTTTACATCTGTGAACTATATTCTGTATACCTCACTTATTTATTTTGTGAGATTTATATACAACCCATTTGATATTTTATGTCATGAATATGTTTTTATTAATGGTTTCAAAAATACCATTTTAATATATTTATTAAATGGGGATTCTGATTCAGAAGTTACAAAAGTTAAAACGTTTTATTTCATAATCGCATTATTATTCGAGATTGTTTTTTATTAATCTTCCAATAGGGAGTTATACGATATTTATGTACTAAGATAAATCTATATTCTTATAATATATTAAATCATGAAATTTTTCATGCAATAGTACCATTTTCCACTATTTTTTACATATAATGAATAATAAATTATTTTCATGAAATTCCATCTTAATTTCTCTCTTTAGTAGAAAATCTATTTTCATCAAAATCAGTGTCTTATAAAATTATTTTAATTTTTTTAAACACTTAAAAATTCTTAATTGAATAAATTTTACAAATTATTAAATTTTATTTATTTTTAATAAAATATTTTAATCCTCTTCATATCAAGTCCAATTTGGATTTTACTCTAAATTCTAATGGAATCGTTGTTTAAACTTTTATGGAATGAAAATCATTTTTCTCTATCAAGAACCCTAATTTTTCTAAAGATTAATTTATATTTTTTTAAAGGTTACTTTCAAAAAATATTTTGAACATTTTTAAAAAGGTAATATTAAATTTGTAATGTATATTTTCCTTAGGAATGTTTTATATGATTTGTTATATATTTCCATTCATCGACCACATCATCCCTTTATTATACATATGATCCCAAATGGATATTTTTTTGGATATAAGACTTATTATTTATTGGGATCATTAATGATTATTTTTGTAAAGGTTGTAAAATTTTATTTCCATTCACCTTATTACAATGTAAGATTTAGGATTTTTTTTATTTGATTTGGGTAGTATTAACATTTCATAAGTCAGTTTTTAATTTTGAATGTCTGTGTAGATTTTGTTTCACCCCATTTATATGAGTAATATATTTGAAAAATATTGTGATGGGTGGGTCCCAGTTATAGATAACTCATCGAGGTAATAGCAGGACTCTTGAAAAAAATAAGTTGGATGAATTAGATGGATTTCATGCATAGATTTAAACTATCTTGTGAAAGGACTTAATAATATATTTTAGATTCATGCCAGTATAAATTCTCAAATTATGATAATTTTTATTTATATTCTAGTGATTATTTAAATATTTATAATATTTACAGATAAATTTCAGGATTACGTGATTATTGATATAAGTTTATATAATCACCATTTTTCGTCCATATAAATATAAGTTAATTGATTAAATGGATTTTTTCCAGACTGATTATGATTATTTATTCATGATAGATTTCACTACTTGAATACCCATATGTAGAATCTTATATCACCCCATTATTATGTTTTGTATTACCTAGTATACTTGGAAGTGTTTTGAGATTGATATATAGGGATATGCTATGAGGAATAACAGAATTATCTAAGAACATACATTGTATATTTTATTTTTCAATAGTAATTTTAATTTTAAATATGCATCTAGTTTACAAATAAAAATAACATATTCACACCTTCTATATGAATTTCAAATTATATCAGGATAATATAATAAATTAACCACTAGCACCAAACTTCAGGGGTAAAGGTATTTTTAGTTAGAATGAGAGGAAGTTTAGTAGAAACAATGGTAACTTGATTTATGATAATATAAATTAGTTAAAAAACCAAATGAAAAACATTATGTGTTTTTATGCAATAACATAATAATTTATCTATATGGAATATATTATGTATTTTTTCTAACAATATATCCCCATCTGTATACTATGATTGTATTCCTCTGGAACAGACATAATGAGTCCAAATAACATCAAATTAATACTTTTTTCCTTGACTAGATATTTATATTTTATATAAAAATGGTCTTTACTACGCACATGTTTCGACACTCCCAATTGATATTATTACTATAATTCACATTTTCGTTACAAGAATTAATTATTTATGAAAATATGTTTATCATTTGGAAACTTTTCCAAAGAAATGTACTTAAGATTATGAGTTTATCCTTGCATTAATATTTCTATTTATGTTAAGTATTTCACGATGATTGGGATTATACATTATGTTCAGAGTGTTTTTATTTAATCTAGTGAATTAAAATGGTTTGAAATGGTAAATAGTAAGGGGAATAAAAACTATATCAATATACGTAACCTAGTTGGAGATTTAGCTCTAGTGAACGATAATATAGCATGAGTTGGAGTTTCATATAAAACTAACAAAATTATAATCATATTGGTATTGTTGTCTCATGTTATGAGAAATAATTTATTCACCTAGAGATTTTGTGATTCTTTTCAAATAAATTTTAGTATATCTAATTTCTTTGTTACACAGAATACATAGTTTAACTTATGTTACATGCAAGCATAAGATTATCTTGTATTACACAAAATAAGGAGTTTATCATTCATTATACAGAACAATGAATTTATCTTATGTTACATGAATCAGGGAGTTTATCTTTTATTACATGAAGTGTTATGTGCATCTTTAATTAAATGAAACACTATGTTTGAAATAATTATCAAATAACATTATAATATTATTATTTAATATGATAGTTATCACCTAACTGTTGCAATGGTTGGTATGAATAATATTAACTAAAATGTTAAAATATATTTTTTACATATATATATAATTAATTATTTCGAACCCAATAATTAGAAACAAAAATTAAAACACCAATTTAAAACATTGAAAATAGTTTTATGAAAAAACTATTTTTATGTGCACATATTCATTTTACCTCAATAAATTAAAAAATAAATTTTTTTAATTATTTTAATGAATATTAAATATTATATATTAAAAAAAATTAACATTCCTAATTTATTCCTAAAAAATATATTATAATAAATAAAATTTAATTCATAAAACTGTTTTTTTTCATAAAATCAATTTTATCCCATTTTTTACAATTATTTAGAAATTATATTTGAAAAATTGATAAAATAACATTGAAATGAATTTTTTTAATCATAATGTAAAAGTTATATTAAGAATAATTGTTCATAATTGTCTAAGTTGTTAATTTTTCCATTAAATAGTGATAAATAAGTTTTTTTATTAAGAATTTTCATTTACTATAATGATTTTAAAAAATAATAAAATTGAGATGGATTTACAAGTATATATTTTTTAATTATATATAAAGTAATAAAATTTATATATTTTTGAGAAATATATTATTTATTTTTTATATAATTTTTTTAAACATTTGAAGCTTTTCTCTTTTGAAAAATGATTTGCCCTCATGTTTGTGGGATTAATTTGAAATTAAAATTTTCTAATTTTGTGAATAAAATTTATAAAATTTATTGTTTATTTTTAAAAACTATTTCTTCCCCTGTCTAAATGGACGGGACTATTCCATTTTCTTTCAAATCATAAGAGTTTGAATCATTCAAAAAAATATTCTTACGTTACTGAACTAAATATAAATTTTAGAATAAAATGATGATTAATGGTTGATATTATTAGAACGCAAGCGTAGAAAGTATTAAGTGGTCATCGATATAGTAGAAAACAATTAGGATAAATCTAAAGGAATGGGAATCTATTTTGAGGATGGAGAAGTAAATTACATGAATAACCATACATTTAAAGAATCATTCATAAAAAAAATAATTTTTTACAGTGAAATATAAAGTGTTGACAACTAAAAGATATGATAGAGGTTTTAATAATCAAAATGAGAAAAGATAAACTGTGAAATTTTAATATGAGATAATAAAAAGGTGATAAATTTTAAATGACTATATCCAACTAGATTTTAATAAAGGATCAATTTTAAATAAATAAGGGTACAAAACCATTCAAGAAAATATATATAAATAAAACCTATAGAATATACAACATGGGGAAATCAACATGCGACTCCACTAAATGGTTAAAAATCATTAACATCACAATAAATTATTACATCCAAAAGTTATAATATAATTAAAAACTAATATAATATAAAAATCATTAACATCACAATAAATTATTATTTCCAACTATTGTTTCATAAAATATCCATTTTAAATGTATAAGGGTACAAAATCATTCAAGAAAATACAGATATCCAAACCTATAGCATATACAGCATGGAGAAATCAACATGCGGCTCCACAGAATGGCACCTAGAAGCCATTAGTCCATCAATGATGGTCTAGAAAAGCATGTGATAAGATAATACCATAAAACCTACAAAGGATAAACATCTCAGAACTCAAAACCCACCGGATCATGATTTCCACTTTCACCACCACCACCAGTCGAAACTGAATCACCCAATATGTATCCGCCATAATTAGAGCTATATCATTAATTCCCACCCAATCCCCAACATCACACAATGTCCACCCATAGTTATTTTTTTACATGCTAGAAACTACGTGGACCAGAGAAAACCAAAAATTAACCCTAACTCACAGTTTCCAGATAAGTAGATGAGAAACCCAGAAATAAATGAAATTGCAAAGGGGGCCTAATTTTTTGATTTCATGGTAGGGGAAATGATTTCCTGGTTTCATGATAGTATAACCTGAGCACCATATTATCCAAATCTGTTATCATGTTTTGAATAAAAATATTAAGAACCATTATTTCTTCTATATTTTTATTGTATGTGATGAATTTTGTATTCAATTTTTAGTAACTGAGCCTAATATCATCAGAAGGTACAGAAATATGTATATACTTGTTGTTTCTATGATATGGTAGTTTGGAAAAATAGTAAAAAGTCATTATTTTTTTGTAATGACATTTAAATATTATATCATTTAATAAAATGATTAATGGAGGAAATATTTTTATACAGTACATAGCAATACAGAACAAAATAATCATGTGCTTGTTTTAACCTTAGAAATCCACAAACAACAAACATGATTCCAGAAAATAAATGATTCATTAACATTTCACCATGCAATTCATGAAAATACAACTATACTTATCCAATATACAATTCAAGGACAGAAAATATTTCTCACCAACCACTTATACCGAAGCAACAGTAGACAGCTTTGAATCCACAGAAAGCTTGGATCTTCTCATGGCGATGCTCTCACTCCAGCATTCTCGTTGTTCCTTGAGACTCGATACAAGAAGATTTTGGTACTCTACAGCCTCTGACTTTGCCTTGGAAACTCTTTTCTTCTTCTCTAAAATGCCCTGATGCTTCCTCTAAAGAGTCAACAGCGTCCCCATCCTCTGAATTTTTGGAGATTTGCTGAATTTTTTTTCCTGTTTCAGAAATGAAGTTTCAACAGAAAGTGACTTACTTCTGCACATCATCCTTCTATTTTTTGTAGTATTGTTATAATAATATAAATAAGGATTTTATAAAAAATTATAGTATTGTATTCTACTATCAAAAAGCTGCCAAACATCTTTCCATATATTTCAAAATAAATAGTTTGATTTTTTAGGTCTATCATTTAGAACTCAACTAAATTTGTATCTTTCACAAATCATAATGGTGTTTTTATATTAATCAATGGAGTTTATTACATTTAGTAATACCTAAAGAAGTTATTTATTTAGAAAAAATCACATGATTTTCAGGAAATTATAGTAAACAGTATTGGTATAAAAAAATCTACACACTATAGTGGAATTATATCAATATACTACTATGAATTAAAGAATATACTTTTAGACAACTAATCAAACAATGTATCATGTAAAAATACTCAATAACATACATGGTAATTTGATCCATTAACCATTTCATTAACTTTTTTTTAATGATGAATCATACAGTCACTAGAATGTATGTTAGAGCCTGGAAAAAATACCTACATTAAAAGAATATTCAAATGGACATTGGAAATTCAAAATATACAAATTATGTATTAAGGTTTTTATTTTTAGAACCGTATCAATCATTAAATTTATGATAATGTTGTAATATGTTACCCAAAAATTATTCCACACTGTACAAATATCAATCTTCAAATTCATGGAGCATAATTTTCTACAATGATAAAAATGTTTAAAATAAGAATACATGAATTTTCATAATAAAAATAATGAATTTAAACATAAAAGAAATATGTAGAAACCAAAAATAAATACAGTGAAAATAGTAAATAAACTATGATATTCAAGGAAATTTTTTTTTTGAATCTTAGAAAATAGAAGTTATTTTTTTCACATAAATCCATGATGAAATGATTTATGATAGAATGATCATACATGTGTTTTACCCCACAACCTATGAAGTGTGATCATGGTATACTATACTATAATACTTAATCATACAAATTTAAACATCATGTTTAATTAAAATAGTTCTTCTGCTTGTTATGAAGGAAACATGTGTCTGACATTTTATAGAGACACATGAAAATTCCAACCCTAAAAAATTACAATTATAGTGAAATTAAATTCTTTTTATAAAAGAAATTTTTTATGAATATGTAATAAATTGTATGTATTTTTAAAAAATAAGGTCGGTGAATTTAAAAATAATTAATATTAAATAGCAAAGATAAATAAGCCTATATTATAGCATATGTTCTACAAGCTAAATTGGTATCTCAAGGAATTATGAAATGCTCTATGAAAATGGAAATAGAGAAACCTATTTAGAGACTTAAAGGTGGTCTAAACTGAAAATTTATTTCAGTTGATAGAAATCCTCATATAGATATAACTATCAAATGAATTCACAAAACAATAAAATAGTTGAAAATTGAGTTATATAACACAAACAAATAGCACTTGTTTCTGAAAGTAGAGTATAACACCATCTAGAAAACTAATAATATGTAATCAACAAACATATATTTATACATCACTTATCAAAGTAGTCATTATTTTTATTATGATAATAATTTTTACAAACCTAAATAGTTGCGTTGGAGTAATCATAATGCAGAAACAATGTAATGATATTGTTGGAGTTACACCTACTGTAGTAACCAATGATGGCCATAAAATGAGACACTGCATAAAAAAGCCTCGGGAGCCACATAAAATCATTCATTATAAGAACGCTGTTAAATAAACGTTAGTGAAAAGATTTGAAGTAATTAATTGCTATAAGTTATTACAAAATATAAGAAAACAGTAGATTCATGTAAATAACAAAACCATGGGATGTGATACATTGAGTTGGTATCTTGAAATACAAATAAAACCAACGGAAGCAACTGCATATATGGAAGAAAAAATATTAATCACTGGAAATACATAAATCAAGTGTATCAGCCAAACTCACATATGAGCATGCATGATAATGCATGCTTGCAGAAGAAAATTTCATTCTTTATAAGGAAACAACATGCATGATAATATAATCTATAATGTAAATGAAATATCAATAAATGATAATTCATTATAAACTTCAATATAAACTACAATTTGAAGTTATATTGAAACAACAATAAAAACATGATTGTAAACTACAATTTCAGTACCACATAAACTAATATAAAGTGTAATATAAAGCATATTATAAAATAAAATAAAATTGGAAGTATAAAAAATATAAACAAATATATTTTAGTTTATAAATTTGAATAGTGATTAACAGAGAAGTAGAATATGAATTTGTATATTAAAAAAATATGAACAAATAGATCCCTAAAACAACTTCAAAAAAATTACATAATGATGCAGCAAAAACCATATCATTAATACTCAAATAGGTTGATTAAAGAGTACCTAAATCTCATGAGGAGAACATACCATAATGTGAATGACCACCATTTCAGCATCTATGAATCAAAAAATAGATGTATAAATTGACACTGTGTTGAATAAAAAACTGAAACAACTTCAATAAAATTAAATAATGGAGAAAACAAAACCCTTTCATTACAACTCAAATAGGTTAATTAAATAGTAACTGAATGGAATGAGGAAAACATACCATAATGTGAATGACCACCATTTCAATTTCTATGAATCAAAAAATAGATGGATAAATTTACACAGTGATGAATAAAACACTGAATGGATTATAATCTAAAAAACAATGAAATTAAAGAACATACCTTTATGTATAGTAGTGAGATCTTATCCGAAATTTATGTTAAATGGAATACATAAAATCAGAGATTAATTTTATAGAGTTGTTATGAAGGAAAACAAACCATATACAGTATGCATCTGGAAATGGTTCAATTTGAACGAAGAGTAAATTTACCCCCAAATTTAAGAGTTATATCCAATTTAAATACATTCATGGTGAAAATATATCAGTAAAGTTCCAATGGAGAACAGATGTATTGAAATCTCCCGCATGCGGTTACATATAAAACTAAGAATAGTATCTATTGTGGTTTCTAATATAAAATTCTCAAAAAATAATCAGAGTTTTATCCCAATTTCCCAAAAATAAATTTCATTATTGAAAAAAATAGATATATATTAATGTCAAGATAATAATTAGATTATTCAGTTGAATAAGCTTACATAGAAATAAGTGATGATTTCCAAGGTACAGACTTCATTTGAACCAACACCTTCCGATAGAAATACTCATTCCTTGATGTAAACACAACTCCTAAAATCCAAAAAATGCATGTATCGATAAATATTTCAATTATAATATCATTATTTCAAATAGTAGGTTTATATTAAAAAGGTTTGGAAATGAAAATTACGTTAGATAAAAAATATCTTCAGAACTATCACATGACGATAAAAATTAAAAATTAAGTAATATTGGCTGAGAAAAATTGGGATTTGAAGATGATTAATGATTTTTAGTAAACATAATTCCCAAATATATAGTATTAAAGAAACGAAAAATTTAATTCATATAGAAAATAAATCAGATATAATGAATTATTTATGTTAAAAGTTTAATAGTGAAGATTGTGAAAAAAATCCAAATAAAGAGAAAAAATTACTGAAACTAAAAATAACACTGCAGGGATTGAAGAATATAATACAAATTAAATTTTCAAATGAATAGTTTTTATTATATATTTATAGTATGCATATACATAGTGAACAATTTTTTATTAATAATATAATCTGTATAAAAAGAACTTACGAATAAATCATAAGAGATCTTAAATACTGAATATTATAGAGTAGAGATACAATTCTGTCAGGGGGTACGTATAACACAACTTATGCAGTGCAGTGGAGATTTAGGTTCGGTGAAGGAACATAGTTGTAAACAAATACGAAAACATGAAATCCATTATATTACTTTATTGTTAATAGAAACTGAAAGAAGTGGATCCCTAATTCTAGATCCCCGAATGCAGATAGTTTAATACAGTATAAATTTTTTGTATGAATATAAAAAGATGATAGAGTGAAAGGCCAAGATTATTTTTGCAGGGATGATTGAAAGAAAAAATTACCTTAGTTGGGAGATGGATGAGTCTATGGTTGATATAGGGTTCCGCGAGATGACTAGTTTTCATAGTTAGAGGACTAGTTTTCTCTAAGAATTTCATTAACCCACTGATCTAGGGTTTCATGGATAGAGTAAACAGTTTTGATGTCATGGGATTCGGGGTAGGGTTTATTTATTTTAGTGGAGTGTATGGGTTTATGTGAGGCAATGAAGATTCTGAGGAAAATTCCTATGGCGGTGGAGGGAAGTAGGAGATGAAGCACGAGCGGGATGACACTCTGGGTAAAACCTTCTATAAAAGAGAGAACGAAATTAGTGAATTGAGATGAATGTAGACGATGATTACCTAAAACGTGAACCCTAGATCGATAGATCGTGTGGAAGGAGAAATCCATGGGATGTTGGAAGAGTTGAAATTGGAGGAGCAGAAATCGGAGGAGCCGTAGTCTGAGGAGCCGAAGTCGGAGGAGCTGAAGGCAGATCACGCACTGGTGTAGTCAGGTCTGGAGACAGGATTCGAGGAGGTAGGGTAGGGGAGCGAGATAGTAGATTCATGGAGGTGTGCGAGAACCCTAGAGTAGGAAAAAGGAAATCAAGGAGGTGAATCGGGGAAGGAGGGAATTGAAATGGAAAATCCCGATCAGAGTCAGGATCGCGGTAGATATTTCTAGCTTTTGAGGGTGGGAAGTGTATTTTTTTTGTGACATGGATGTGTGTTTTAGAGACACGTCGGTAGAAAAAAAATCATTCTTTAGTATGTATATAGATATTTAATTATGTTAACTAATATGGAAATTTTAAATTTTCATCATAATGAATAGTTAACTAGTAAAAATTAATTACATTTATTAAAGTGAAAATGGGTTGACATGGGGTTAATCTAAAAAGGTAAGAGTCAAATATAAATGGAAAACTATTATAACATCCATTGTATGATCATATATTGACTTCATATCATCTAAGTTCAATAATATATTATTTTAGAGCCTTTTGGCATTAGAAAACATGGGTAATCATTTTTCTTTTAAAAACTACCAGTGTGTCGTTCACCTAAGTTATAAAAGGTCGCACATACGCTCTCCACTTCATAATTAAAAAAACCCATTGGTTATGAAAAAACCAAACAATATAAATTCAAAAATACCCTAATTTCATCTTCAAATACTTATTTTGTTCACAAATTCCACATAATAATTATTTTAGAGAAAACAAAAAGAACTTTTCCGAATAAGAGGTAATGTCCCTAACCATGTGATTTATTTTAAAATTTCTTCCAAATCATTAAATTATTATTATAAAATTGTGATATAATACCATAATTATTTTAAATATACTAATATTCAATTATAATATTTTCATAACCTACACCTTTTTCATGTTCAATCAAATGGGATATGAAATCATCATTCATGTGTACAGTGGACTACTGCATCACAAGCTAGTGTTATTAATTTTCTATTAACACCTCTGAAGTATTCATATAATAAAAAAATTATAGTTTATATATGATATTTAAGATATTACTATGATTATTTATTTACAATAATACATACCAAATCTTTGTTTTCATTCATTATTAATACAATAATGTCATTTCTTTGTACATCATACTATCACATTATGAAGAGACGTGATTCGTTCTTCACGTATTGTTTACAACAGATGTAATAAAGAGGAGTTTCAATAAAAATATGTCATATATATAAAATAAATAATTTATTATATTGGTAAGATATTATTTATGTTTCTTTCTTTAATTTATTTTATAGAATGTAAAGAGCGTACACATGTATGTACTACTAATCATCTGCATGAATAGTGTATTTCACTTTCTATCTCTAACATTTATGGATTACTATAAATACATAAGTAATAAATATATAATATATTTACCTCATGGATAGAATTATGGATATTATTTATCCATGATAAATGTAATAGGAAATAAAATTACATATCAAAATATACATAAAATACAAAGTAGTTGTAACCCAAAACATAATTTTATCTTGGAATTATTAATAAATGGGTAATTAAATATCATAAATAAATAATATTTGGGATGACACATACGATTATTATTTTGTATCATATTTATAATAAAATTATATTTATTTTATCTGTGTTTCAAATGTCTATGAATGATGTTCAGACTTAAGGTAAGGGATTTCCCTCACACTTTTTTCTTTAGTGAGACACATCCCATATTCACCACCTGTTTATTTTTTTGTATATAATATGCAAGGAATTATTTTATGATTAATATTATAAAAATTATGGTTATTTACATATACATTTTTATTATATCTATTTCATGGTGCATACAATCCAATGTTACTAAAAAGTCAATGGATTGATATCACAACATCATGGTTTATCGAGATTATTGATGATTATGAATTTGAAAATAAAATATTATGATTCATATATCATGAAACTCATGAATTTTATTAATCTTTGGTTGTTTATTTATAATATTGTTTTTTATTCATTATCATCTCTTTACATACCATGACACCAATATAATTATTTTTAAATTAAACTTTCATTATTTCCTTCTTTGTTCGAAAAACCATTTTACTTCCATAAATATATTTTCAAAAAATTTATTCCAAAAAAGATTAAATGTTCTAAAAATTAAATTTTAAAACATTTTTATATTTTCACCTTTACAAATTGTTTTAAAATGATTTTTCGTTTCATTTTTGAAAATATAATAATACATTTTTGGCTAATACTAAAAATGTGAAAGGAATACTTGTTTGAAC
The DNA here is from genome assembly GCA_963277665.1 of Viscum album. Taxonomy (NCBI): domain Eukaryota; kingdom Viridiplantae; phylum Streptophyta; class Magnoliopsida; order Santalales; family Viscaceae; genus Viscum; species Viscum album. The sequence goes on along the minus strand of OY728136.1, from coordinate 1,081,545,104 downwards.
TTTTATAGTATGAATGTGATTTTACACCATTATTATCAAAATATTTTTTTAAGTACTAATTTTTAATTTTCAATGATTATTTTTAATGAATATTGTTTTTGAAAATTATATATGAATTTTTAGATTTAAAATGTGATTTAAAACAATGAATGATATTTTTGAAAGGAAAACATATAAATATTCTTTAAATATTCTTTTATATGGTTAAAATTTTATTTTTTAAGAAAATAATTTTCTAAACATTTAAGGTTTAATAAAATATTATTCAATGGGGTAAGGGTATTTTCCTCATGAAATCTTTTAATGTATCATTAAATCTTCTTTCATACATTTCCAAGTTAATTCTTAAATAAATGAAATTTGATTTTTTTTTCAAAACTGATTTTTAATGTTGAAAGGCTATTTTGATAAGAAAATGTTCCAAGTTATATTAAAAAGTATGATTCCATATAAATTGGAATACTTTGATTTTAACTATGATTTAATAGGGATATTATCTAAGGATTCCAATATTTTTATTTCTCTCGATGGTTTATCTTTAAGAAGTCATGATTTTTATGAAATCTTCTCCTCATCTATGACTTAAACCATTATCCAATGATCATAACACCATATTATTTTTTCAGAGGATATGAATTTAATAATTGATTAAATTATTATGAAAGATATTTATATTCCATAGGTTATGGTATGATGAAATTTTGTTTCAAATCCATTTATTTTAATGTGTTATGATATGACAAATATTTTGTAATCTTTTGGAACAAAAAATTAGGATTTTAATTATGTGATGGCTGGGACATCTATCTCTGTCAATTTATATGGGTAAATATTGATATCTCGTGAATTAGAAAAACTATAATGGGGATTTAACCTTGTTTAGTAATAGGCTATTTCCACTCTGATAGTCGTGGGAGTAAACCTTGACTTCTATGAAGGTTTGTTTAGCGAACCCACATATATATTATTGTTTTGTCAATGTGACTTCAATAAAAAATAAATGATTGTATATTATTATTTTTCTGCCCAAAATATATTCCATATTCTAATGTTATGGTCTTATAGATAATGTTCATTGATTAAATTATGATTCTTGTCTTCTAAACTTCCAATATTAATTCAATGACTTATGTTTATGATCTATTATACATGCAATCTATTTTTTAAAAGTTTCCAATCATGTTATCATACCATTATTATCATTATATGGTTATATCTTCCTTGTTTAACCTTACAGGTCATATGGGATCACCGATTCTTATGTTTGCTTTCCTGGAGTTATAAATAATTATTTTATGTAGGGTATGTCTAATAAGAGTAATATATATGATGAAGTTAATTAAGATATTAATGATGTGTCATGAAATAAGAATATTATTTTTCATATTCCTATGGGTAATATGCCATTTAAATCCTTAATATTGGGTTTGAGTAATGGATGGTATATTCATCTAAAAGGAAGTAATGTATATGTATGAAATGGTAGGGTTATTACACATTGTTTCAGTGTATATATTTGGTTAACCGTTAGAAACTATTAAGATAAAAAATTAGTGGTATCCCTTGGTATATCTCTATGGATATGTCTATTGATATATCAATTGATATTGTTACTGATGAATTAAAGTGTAAGAAAATGTCCTGGAATTTTGGTAGATGATGGTTTGACTTGTTTCCATGAAATTAGAGCCCTATGTAGATACAACTAGTTGATGTGTCTGTATAATATATTTACATAGGGTTAATAAATATTAAAAGAGTTCCTTTATATAGAATTAATAGTGACATTATTCACAAAAATAGGCCATGATGTCCACCTAGTTTGATAATATATGGTGATATGCTTCAAAAATTCACAAATTATATATAGTACATCATGAAGGATTTAAATAGATTGTGACTATAAATTACCTAGGATGAACCAAAGGTTACATAGACTAAAATGGAAGGATTAATGATTTAGTAATAATATAAATTTTCTTTTAGGAATGTCTTGTTCTCAAGTATGAATATTGTTTCCAACACTATTATTTTTGGATTTAGTCAATGGTAGGTATCAGAAAGTACATGGATAACATTGAATGTGATATAGAATGTTTCAGTGAGTAACAAAATGGAATTATGACTATAGTGAAGTATATTGTGATTATTCCCAATGATTTATCATGATAAATGATTAAAAAAATTAACCTTAACAAACTATTGGACTCAACATAGAAGAGAATGGTAGTTTTTGTTAAGATTACAGGTGGTGGAGACCATGAAAGAAAGAAAAATAGGTTTCCTATATGTTGTGAATATTGGATGAATAACCTAATTCAATTTTTCAATGGAATGAGAAGATGTTTTGAGTATGGTAAAGAAGGACACAATGAGTGTAATTTTCATGGAAATAATAATTGAATGCTTAATGAAATAGTTGATAATAAAGGTCTTTAGAAGGTATCATCGATAGTTTATCTTTTCATAGGTGGAAATTGTGTGAATTATAAAAATTCTTACTTGAGTGTGAAAGACCATTAAGAGAAACATCATGTTTGTCTGAGTAATGGTTATACTACAGATGATGAAGATTCAATGAATGACATATAAAATGGATGGGCTGTTCCAATAGTATTGTTTATGTTAAACAAGAGAATCACGATTAAATTTAGTTTTATTAATGAAAACATGTGATTAATATTCCACATTATAGGAAAGATTTATTGAGGAATAACATGATAGAGTCTAGTTAATTTTTTATTAATAATGTTCAATCCCTAAAGTTATTATGTATAAGAATCTATACATTATGTTATTTTAATCATGAAATATATGAGGTTTTTTAATTATTATTTTTTTATTAATATTTTTCAATAGTTTGATGAATAGTACTGATGAACTCAAAAAGTGATTTAATATAACCATGATAATTTATAAAATGGACCAAATTAAGGGAAGAGAAACCTTAATATGTTCCTGATGTTGAGAAAATTGTGTTTAGAATGGATAAATAGATGATTAATAAGGATAAAGTATACTCGATAGTATTGATGTCCACTAAAATGTTTAATTATTTTTTCAAAAAGTGTAATTTGTTATCATTAATATATTTTACAACATTTTTGAATTTATGGAAAAACTACATGAAACGATGTTATTAATTATAGAATGTGAATGAATGAGGTTTTATGGTAATTATGACTATTACCATGAATTAAGAGAATATATGACCAATTTATTCACATATTTGGATGTTTATATTACGAGAATATTTTATATATTTACAGAAATTCATTATAATTTTTTTTTCTGGAAGTGTCAGGAGGATTACCATTTATGGAGGGGATTATATAGAATATTGGACAATGGCTTAGAGATTAATGTGTTACATAATTATATTAATATTTAAGAATATTGAATAACATGTGATAACCATTTTATTGTGATGTTAACTATATATATAATGAATAACATATAATTACATTGTGGACCTTGTGATCCATTTGTTCCTCAGGTATAAAAAATCATCTTCATTTCATGGAGTAAGATATCAAGTTTTAAATGATTGAAACAAACCCCAAATATAAAATTATTATTACAATAATAAGAAAAAATAAACTCCATTTATATCATTCATATTGAAATTCTTTATCATATCGACATGCTAACCTATCGATAGTTGTTTGAAATAAACTTATCTCAATTCCATGATGGTTCAATGTATCTATCTTGAGTATGTACACACCTAATCAATTATATGTACCTAACTCAGAGATCATACAACTGGGTAATGATCGTTATTATATATAATAATTATTTGATATTATTTATCTTTCATTTAGATTTAATCGGATGTTAGACAACCCCCCACGTAAAAACATTATAGTAACACAACAATATTATAAATTCTAATTGGGAACCTAAGGATGTAATGGTGAAGAAGTATCCTCTATTTTTGGATGAAAAGTGGGGAATTTTTTGGGAAAATTAATTTTATTTTGGTTATAATGTAATATTATATAACATATTTTTACCATGTAATATTTTGATATATATTTTTTGGAGTCCGGCACTAGGATGATGTGCCATTCTGAGGCTCAGTGTATCTAAAATTAATTTTATATAAATATTAAATATATTTTCAGTTACATGTGCATAGATTCCAAAAAAAAGGGATAAATATTAAATAAAATATTTAATTAGACATATATGAACACATTTGAGTCTGTAACATGTTATTTACCCTTACTGTGGATTAAATAGATTGGTTATGGGAATTCGAATAAATGTGGTGATGGGTGGGTGTGTTGAGTTAAATAAATAATTAAATATTTTTATCTAATTTTAATTACCCTAAGACAATTTTTCTATTACCACACGATTGTGGTAGGATATATGGGGTTATCTACATATCTGTGGTATTTTTAGGGGTTCTCCTTCCACCTCTCCTTGGTGAATCAAATTACGATGATGATAGAACACTGGAACTAGGAAGGTCGAGGCGTAGGAAATAAAATGAATTTTTTCATTTATTGGTGTGACCATTATTAATTGTAAAACAATACAATTCATGTTATGACTCATAAATATTTTATTTCTTCTATAATGATTCAAAATGTTGAGCATGATCATCGATTTCTTTGATCTATGAAAATTATTTTCCATTGCATGAACTCTAGTATCATTTTAAATTGATTATTAAATTGTTTCTCACCCTGAAAATCCCATATTGAGTATTTTTACTAAGAATTATAGGAAAATAATCATAAACCTCTTTTTCTATTCTTTTTTACTTTAATTTATCACATTTTTCACCGGTTGGCCTATGGGGCCTCGGTTCGATGTTTCAGGGTGGGACCAACTTTGATTGGACCCAGTGGTTTATGATAGATTATTGTGTGAGGGATTGATTGGTGAATTGATGAAATATTCATATTTATATAAGAATATGGGTGATTCCACCATGGTTTGGTTAATCTGGTGATGCAGTAGGAGTACTAGAGGAGATGACATGAGTATGGGTTTATACAGATGGATTTGGAATACAATTTCAGACATCTAGAAGGCCGAAAATGAAAAATAAAGTCCTATTACACTGATTTTAGGAGGCATTGAGGTCAAATATTAGGCACTGAGGATTGATATGGAGTTTTTATGAATAGATATTTAGATCTATAAAAATATTGACAACATACTATGTAGTTTAGAATAACATACATTGTGTATTCTGATTTTTGTAGTTGATAGGTTTTTCACTCGGAGTTAAATATTATATTCCATATGGTTAGGTCACATGCCTAATATCTCTCCCTGTGTGGTTAAACCAAGTGGAAGGAGCACATGGGTTGGTCCACATGTAGGATAACACACCATGTTCCAAAGTTAAATGACACAAGAAATTATACACAAACACGTCTAGGTGAATGAGAAGGTCCCCTAGTGGCATAGACACATTGTGTAGTCCACCTAAACACAATGTATTAATACATTCATATTATGACATGTACCAGAAGTGACATTTCCATGAAGGGAAGTGGAGCCACACATTGTGTGTCTCGACTTAAATGTTGCGTATCCCTTATTCTTTTTTGATAAACCTTTACTCTGTCATATATCAATCAATTAGACTCAGATTTTGTCTATCAAGTATACTATCCTATGTGTTAGATCTCATATAACATGAATGTGTCCTCCATAATATGTTTTGAGATATTATTCTATATGTTCTTGGTGTGATTCTTATTTTTGTGAATCTACATGACACTTCTGATCAAGCATGATCATCAATGAGAAAAGAGTGGCACCCTCTTACAAGGTAGGGCTTTGGTCCTCGATAAACCATTAGAGTGGAACCTAATAGATGGTATTGGAATTGGCCATCTACCATCCATTATAGTTGAACCATACTTTTGAGGTGGGAATGTCCCCTCTACCCATCCACTTAGTGGATCCCTTCTTGTGAGTCAGGGAATGGGTCCTTCACTACTAGTGGGGAACCCTACAACTGGGCTATGTAAGGGCCCTCTATTTGCTATACAAGTAGCACCCTCCCATTGTATCAGGTCTTGGGTTCCCAATTACTAAAGTTTCACCCACTAAATGATATTTCCATGGGTCCTATACAAACTACTATAGAGGAACCTACCAATAGGTCTAGGCATGGGTCATCTATCATTTACATGAGTGGAACCCTTTTACCAGGATAGGGAAGAGGTTCTATGGCTATCTACTTAGTGGAAAAATATATTTGTTCTCGGGAATGGGTCCTCAAACTAGATATTGTTTCCCAAATAATGTTTTTTCTTAGTGACATGGTATGTCTTGAATTTTATATTTATGATTGACAGACATGTGTGGTTCTGAGCATCAATGATGGTTTTTATAAATTAATATAATAGTTTTCCTAGGTGGGGATGTGATATAAAATACCGTTCACTCTCATTTTGGGTTTATTTGTTTTTATCATATATATATACCAACATGTCATAGGATTTTGGACTCTCTTGATTTGGGTTGAGCTATCTCCTCGCAATTTATTCCTATATGTCTCTTAATTCTTCTTCTTCATCTTTCAAATAACCATACTGGGTGTGTATATTCTCAAAGTCACATGGAATTTTCTCACAAATGTCACGACTTATAAATAAGAAACACATTTTAGTGGTGATTATAGAAAATATTTGGGATACCTGGTGAATTGGACTTTATATGGTGGTCAAAGTTTGGATATGAGGAAATGATATCTCTCAACTTTTCACTTTTCTAGTTTTTTTTAGGTTGGGACATCTTTTTCTCTGGGTATTTATTTTAACCTATTACTTTTCAATTCTCATTATTTTACTCTTGTACACCCTAAACATTCTGATGATTATTTTACATTTTATTTGTTTTATCATTTTATTTAATTCCTGTACACATCTTCATTGAGATGGTCAGGGGTTTGAAAATATCTAAATTATGAAATACCCACCCATACTAGTTATGAAATTATTTTGTTTATTTCCACCCCATGGCCTATGGATTTTTCCTAGGGAAGATATTTCTCGAGCCTCATTGGGTCTGATTGGAAAAGTTGTTTTATCATAGAAGTTCATTATTTGGGAGGTGTTCTATGATTTCAATTTATTTGGATTTGGTTGGGATTTGGGGAGATAGTTTTAATGGATATCAAGTGTTGATTTTAAGCCATAGAATCAAGTGTTGGTGCGGTGGCCGACATATCATTTCACTGGGACCTTTACTACCTAGTTCTTGAATTAGCATACCATGGCATTGGTTGTAGGGGTAAATGGTACATAAATCATATAAAATTGATTCATTGACTATTCATATTGATTTAGATCCCCATTATATATATATATTCTCATATGACTATGGTATGTATTGATTAAATTTATAGGATTCCTCTAGGGTGATATCCAGCCATGTTATTAGTTAGAAACCATGATGATGATTTGATGAGTGATGAGGCCTCATTTTAGAATATATTCATTGATATTATTCCTCTATATGGGAATGTAGAAACATCCCCAACTATTGAGTAGTAGATCATACTATCATGTTACTCTATAGATAGATGAATTCTTAGTAGACTTTGTGAGTTATAGTTCTATAGGCCATTGTGGTTCTGTGGTGAACTATAGCCCTAGGAAGAGGACGATTGGCTAGGGTCGGTGGTCCATTTTTTATAGGCATATCTAGGCACTGAAGGATCGGGTGGTTTTACTATTATCAAGAATTTTACAATGTAAAGTTTGGCACTGGTGGAGTCTTTTCACATAGATGTATGATGTATTAAATATCTCATGGCCTGATTTCTTGAAACAATTTTTGGGGGAGTACTACCCCTCTTATTTGCACTCAGTTAATATTTATGATCTTGTTGAGATATAACAGGGAGGGATGGAAATGGGTGAGTATGTGGTGAGGTTCATATACATTAAATAGTACTCCCTTGATATGATATTGGATGGATACTTCTAAGCATGGATTTTTTTGTAGGAACTCCGTAGAGATATCCATGATAGTGAATTTCCCTTATGAATTCACACATATTATGGGGTGTTAGAGTAGGTGCTAGTGATTGTGAGGTTCCTATAAGTGGGATTCCAGGGAACTAGATCCAGACAAGGACATCACATGGCTTATTCATCTGCAACAGCTAACAGATGTTGGTTGATAGGATATCATCATAGGATATAATCCATTGATTAGGAACATTCACATGGTTAGGGGTAGAATAGTGGACCAGGGTAGCCCAAAGAAGGTGGTGATATAATTTTTATTGGTTAAGTCACAAGTAACAAGTCTGACGAACCAGATGTGTTCACAAAAATATAAAAATAGTGGATAAACCACCATGAAAGAGGCTACACCATGATCATTGGTCTTCTTTTTGAGGGAAGGGTGTCACCCTAGTTAAGAGATTTGGTAGAGGAGTTTGTGGATCTCTAAGAGGATAACATTTGGGCGGGGATGATTCTATTATATACATCAATCACCACAACTAGGTGTCCCACATCTGGAAAAAGGAGCTGGAGGTTGGGGTCTTGTATAGATAGAGGCAATGGATGCTTGTGGCCCCTTGACAGTTTATATGGTTAGAGGTACAATCTATATTTAATATAATATTTATTAAATTTCTAAAACGATGGTTGCATTTTATTTCATTATCTAATTTCACCTGGTGAAAGAGATGGAACTCTCAGATGAGGATTTATCTGAGCAACTATATCTTGAGGTTCCTATGGGGATAACATATTCGATATCATTTATCTACTGTTATTGTGAGATATCTATTGGGGAAGAGAGTCACTCATGGGAACTTATGGTCATCATGAGGGAACCCTATCATTTCATCATGGGTATGGATTAGTTTTCCATGCTCTTATCCTAGATTTACTTCCATCATAGATGAGTTATATGACTTTGTGCATCTGCAATAAGATTCTTCATTGTGGGCGAGAGGGATCTCATGGGAGGATGAGTGGGATTTTTAGAAGGAGGCACAACCCATTACCCATCCATTGGATAATTTAGACCTTATTGAAGCAGGATATTCTAGTATATGGATTTCATTAGTCAGGGAGTATTTTTTGGGAATCTTCACTAATGCCATTATGGGACTACCTTTTTGGTGGAATCAGGAGTATTTCATCAAATTTTATCATGTGACCACTCCAATATCATCATAGGAATTTCAAATGTCTCCTAATGAGTTCTTGGAGTAATATTTTCAATTAGAAGACCTTCAAGATAATGGTTTTATCAGAACCAATGCTCCCATATGGGATGTTGTAGTATTATTCCTGAAAATGTAGGATGAGATACTGTGTAATTGTGAGGATTATTGTTGCTGGAACTAGGCCACAATAAATAAAATGTATCACTTATTTAGGATTACCAACCTCTTTGATCAGTTTTTAAGAATGATATGATTCGTGAATATCGGTCTTCAGTCATGCTACCACCATTTGAGATTCTCAGAGGTAGATATTCTAAAACTAGAATTAAAATATCAATATAGTCAATATGAGTTTCTAGTGATTCCATTTTGAATAAAAAATTTCACCACCATGTTTAGGGATTTTATAAATAGAAAATTTCCCATCTTTCTTGGCCAAGTTTTTTGTTGTCTTAATTTACGACATAATAAGATACTCTATTTCATAGGAGGAGCATAAACATCACTTGAGTATGGTTCTAGATTTACATTCAAATCACCCACATTATCATAAGCTCTTGAAGTTCCAGTTATAGATTCATTGGGTTCACTTACATAGTAATGTCAATAGAGAGAATTGTTTAGCTATGGACCAAGTTATGATCTACATAATACATTATGTGGATCCACCCAATATCAATTAAATGGAAAAAATTTTTATTGGATTCATAGGATACTATACCTATATTTTTGAAGAATTATTCAGGATTTCATCTCCTTTGACCACCCTGACATTGATAATGGAGTCTTAAACATGGATTGTGCTATGATATAGGTCCTTTGAAGATTTGATGTTGAAGTTTATGAGTACTTTGGTTTTGAGACTACTATAGGATGGATTGTATTATCTAGTGTATTGTGGTGCTTTGTGATCTCATATCGACTAACTTTTTATTTAGAGGTAGTCAGTTATCCCATATGGGTCATGGTAGTAGAGACCACATGAGAAGAACTATGTTACTCCTAAACTTCAACATGATCTAGAAGTCCTCACCTAGAGGATGCGGAATAACTATCTCTTGGAATGACACATTGTGGTTAACTCATACCATCAGAGTCTCAGGTTTTTCTTTATAAATAGTGAATTGAACCTGATATATATTATCTATTTGGAGTTCATGTAAGATTATATCATTGTGATAGTTTATACTCTTGGGAAGGGAAACATGGTAGATGATACCCTCAGTAAGAAGTCTAAGGATCATTCCATGTATGAGGCATTCAAGCAGTTGGATTGTTTTAGTTGACATTTATTAAGCAGCATGGCATAGATTTTCTTTCGTTGATTGTATTGAATACTATTCAACGTTAGTGTGTAAAAAAATACGAGTTGGGATATATAAACTATGAGGAATTTAATGACTAGATATCCTCAGGATATTCACCCAGTAGATTTTTTGATGGATGGAATCATGTCATACATTTCTAGAAATGGACAGCATTTTGAGTCACGATGTTGGTAGTGGTTGTGAGGTATTTTCACACATTCCATTTTTATATACATCTCTATGTGGAAAATATTTATAGAGACCTTCAGTGGCAGTTTTGGTGGGATATCATGAGATGGATCATAGAAGAGTTTGTTTCATGATGCCTCACCTATCAGAAGGTGAAATATTAGCACCAGGTTTTTATATGTTTCTTGCTACCTCTTGATATCCTATAGTGGAAGTGGGATAACATATCCAGGGGCTTCGTGACATTTCTTTTACAAAACAATTAATAGCCATGCTGCCATATGGGATGATAATTTACCAACTCACGACATTTGAACACTTCCTTTCTATGAGGGATAGGATTTCAGTTTAGATTTTGGGGATGATTTACATAGGTGATATTGTTCAGCATCATGGGTTTACATTGAATATTTTTTCAGACTATGATGTTTGGTTCACATCATTGTTTTGGAGAGGCTTTCAAGACATATTTGGAACCAAGATATAGATGAATATAGCCTTTCAACCATAGGTATATGAGAAAACCGATGGAATTATCCTGATGTTGGAGGATATGATGAGGGATTGCTTGATATACATTGGATTGAGCATGGAGGATCAATTTCCTTTGGAATAGTTTTCATATAATAATAGGTACGAATATACTATCGACATCACACCATTCGAGGCCCTATATGGAAGACACTGTAGGTCACCTTTCTGATGAATAGTTATTGGTGATGCATCTATTATGGGTCCAAACATTAAATCAGGGAGAAATACCACATCATCCAAGATCAAATGTGGAAACACGAAGTAGGTTGAAAAAATATGAAACTCTACATCATTGGACCATGGGTTTCATGCTCGGATACAATGTATTTCTAAGAGTCTCCTCATGATTAGGATTATGAAGATTTTACTAGGGAGGAATGTTATCCCTAAGGCTTATAAGGTCATTTGAGATATTATGGAGGTTATTTGGGGTTTTTTTATCACCTCGCCCTACCCCTATAGTTGGATTAGTTTCATGAATACATCTATATGTCACAGCTAAAAAGATTTTTGTATGACCCTATGCACATTATTTAAGGGGGTGAGTTGTACATTAGGGATGGAGCTACTTTTTTAGAACTCATTGGTGATAGAGGATGGGAAGGAGGGTTCCCTACATTAAAAGACCATACCCTTGGTTTATGTGTTGTGGAAGCATGGAATCAAGTTAGAGAGCTCCTAGGAAAGGGAGAGCGAGATGCTGGATCAGTATCCCAACCTTTTTATTTAATTTTTAGTATGAAAATTTAAAGTAGGGATTGGTGTAATGAGATCATTTTTCCCACAAAATTCTTTTAAATATTTATAAGTCTATTTTTTTAGATGCATGTTCTTAGATGATGTGAGATTCAAGGCCTAGTGTTTCAAAAATTATTTTTAAAAAAAATTTAATATACAGTATATTATGAACATAGATTTTGTCAAAGAAAATATGTTTAATAATAATTGAAGTCAATAATTAGAAATATGAGACAATGGTTGTGTCAGAAAATTGATTTTTACCTAACGTATGATGTAAAATAGTCTAGCATGGGGTGTTCAGATAAAAGCGTCCATGGACGACTACATTATGATAAATAAATAATGGTATTTATTTTTTAAATTTAATTAACCTAAACAAATTTTTCTATTAATAAATAATTATGGTAGGATTTCCAAGGTAATATTCAAAACCCATGGATAATTTAGAGGCTTTACATCCAACTATCATTTTGGAGTCCTAATCTTATGTTGAAAATACTTTTTATCTATGAAGATCGAGGTGCAATGAATGAAACAATAGATCCAATTTATTGGAAAGCATGTTATTTCTTTTAAAATGATCCAATTACAAGTAAGAATCATCAAATACTTGTTTATTTTCCAGTTAATATGTTTTTTGAGAAAAACATTTTTTTTAATTATTCTGTGAAAATTTGGAGCCTTTTTGTTCACTCGTATACCAGTTTAGATTGACTATTCAATTGTTTATCAAATTAGTTTTCTCTGATAGTATTAATTATCCAAGTAATATTTTCCTGTGATTTTACACATTTTATTCCACTTATTTTCCATCCCTGATTCTTTATGTTCTTCACTTATTGGCCTTGGAGGTCTCGAATCAATGTTTTCAGTCAAGACTAAGCCAGATTGAACCCTTGTATTAATGAAGAATTCACATGAGATGGTTTTAATGATGAATTGGTAATAAATTCATATGGATAGATGGCTACTTGTGGTTACTCTATATTATGAATGATCTATTGAGTATGTAATAGAACCGTAGGTGAAGGAAAATGATGATGTGAATAAGGGTTCATAGTAGTGGATTTGGAACCCAATTTCCATCCATCAGATGTTGAGAAATGATAAAAAATGAATATTCCACTAACATTGAGAGTCTTGGAGGAGATATTTAATGTAGCAAGGATGGATATAAAGCATTGGTGATATATATGAAGTAATGTGAATCCCTAACTACACACCATTTAGTTCTAAAGAACACACACTGTTTATTCCAATTTTAATGACGATTATGGTTTTTTTATTTGAAATAAATACATCACACCATGTGGATAGAACACACAATGTGTATATTTCTGGGTAGACAAGTCATGTGACATGAGCACATGGGCTAGTCACATGTAGGATATCACCATGTGTACTGAAGTAAAAAAACATGGTAATAATTACACAGACATGACTAGAAGAATTGGATGGAACCCTAGTGGATCAAACATATTTTATAGAATACACACGCAAAATGTAGTAATACATGTTTAGAAATTAATTTACCATTACTGACATTTCTAGGTAATGAAATGGAACCACACACTATGTGTTTCCCCTTTCACACTATTTACCCCTTCTATTATTTTGACGAACCTTCAGTCACTCATATCTCCTTTGATTAGACATGGATTTTGGCCAAGGATTAGAATAACTTCATTGTTTTTTCACAAAGAATGAGATGGTAGCCTATATAGTGGATATCTAGTTATAATGTGAGATGATCCAGATACTATTATTATTTAGGTGACACACAAAGATGATCGTGATTACAAATTATCATTTGATAGATCAATGCGACACCCTTTTAATGGGTAGGTAATGAGTCCTTGATCGACCATTAGAGTAGAACCCTATAATTGGTCAGGAAATGGGTCATCTACTAGACAATAGATTGGTACCGTCCTACTAGGTTAGGGCATGGGTCATCTAACCATCCATTGTGTGGAACCATTATGTGAATATAGGGCATGTGTCCTCAACTACTAGAGGGGAACCCTCCAACTAGGCTGGGTAGGGGTCGTCTATCATCTATACGATTAGAACCCTCATGTTGTATTAGGTAATTTTCCTCAACATCTTGACTAGAATCTTCATGTTGGTCTAGGCATGGGACATCTACCAACTACTAGAGTTCCACCCTCTTGCGATGTTGTGTATGGGTCCTATATCGTCTAATTAAGTGGAACTATCTTACCATGAAAGGAAATGGATCCTCTAGATATATACTAATTTGGAACCACCTGTTGTACCAGTGAATTGGTCCTCTATTTAGAGATTATGGCCCCTCAACTGTGAGAAATAGTGGTGAGTTGTGGCTTGACCTGGATATTTCTATTAGGAAGACACGTGATATGTTGGGAATCGATGATGGATTTCTAGAATATATGGAACTCTTGTCCCAAGATAGTTTGTGATATCGAGATCCCCTTCTCTCTCATTTGGATTTCATTGGTCAGATAATATATATATATATATATATATATATATATATATATATGCCATTGGATTTTTTACTCTATTATTTTGTGTTTAAATGTCTACTCTATTTCATTTACAATCATTTCTATTACTGCTACCCCATTTTATTTCAAGGAATCCAATTTGGTATATAAATAATCACCCTTTCATGGGATTTTCTCACATGTTCCATGTATTATACCAACTATGGATAGGACAGAGGAAATAATATAGGAGCATATGGATACATGATTCTGTAGACCATATATGGTAGTCGGAGAATAGAGATCAGGAGATGTCTTATCTCAGAAGTTTACTATTTTAGTTTTTAGGTTGGGAAATCTATCTAGTTGGGCATGTAATTTTTACATATACTTTTTGATATAAATTGTTTAAATTTTGTAAAACCTATATGTTTTTCATGCTTGGTTTGTATTCCAGTTGTCGCATCTTTTTATTTAATTCCTCTAAACATAATTACTAAGGAGGTTGGTTGTGTGAATATAGGTACAATAGGAAATGTCCTCTCATATAGTTTATTACCTTAGGACCTTATCTCCTACCCCTGTCCATTGAGGCGGTCTTAGGATAATTGCGACTGTAGCCCTATCGGGTTTGGTCATGACATAACACCCCTAGATCTTGCGAAAGATATTTTTTTGAATACATTTATTCTTTTTGATATTTTTCTTTTCACATAACACAAATTTTAGCTTGTGTTACATGAAACACTATATTTATCTTCTATTACACGAAAAACCGATATTATCATTCAATGCATTCAACATAGTGTGTAACATGTGTTACAAAAAAAAATATTTTTCAACAAAAAATAACTTGATATTAAATTATAATAATTTAATATGATAGTTATCATGTAGCTGTTGGAATTGAAGGTATTAATTTTATTAAATAAATTATGAAAATAATATTTTTAAACAAGTATATATAATTAATTATTTAGTGACCATCAAATTATAAATTAATATAAAACCCCATTTGAAAATAATGGAAATATTTTTCTTAAATACCATTATTATACACAAAAAATAATTTTACCTAAAAAATTAATGATATAAAAATTTATAGATATATTTTAAAAATTAAAATATTATATATTAAATTAAAATTTTAACATTCATCTTATGTGATTTCTATATAGCATATAATAATAAATCTAATTTTACGCTTAAAACTATATTTTTCTATAAATAACATTTGTAATACTTTTCTCACTTATAATAAAAAAATTGAAATTTTTTAAAAGTTATGTCAAAAAATTAATTTCATTTTATAAATCATCATGTAAATATTATACTAAAGTTAATTTTTTTTTACTTCTCAGAGTAGATAAATATTTTTAAGAATAGTCAAAAATACTACTTTTTATTAAGAATTATAATTTCTTTTGAAGAATTTAAAAACATAAAATATCATTTAACATTTTGTTAAAAATAAAATTAGTTAAATAATATATTTATTAATTAAATTTAGCCCTTTTGAATCAAGTTTATATTTACTATTGAAATGAAAACATTTTAATATTTTGAACCTTTTCTCTTTGGAAAACCCATTTTTAATGCATATATAAGATTATTTTTAAATAAAGTTTTTGAATTATGTTAATGGAATTTGAAAAAATGGATTTCGTATTTTTAATCCTAATAATAACTATTTTTTAATATTTTCAAAATAATTATAGATACTATTTGATAATAGAAACGATAAAAATCAATTTTTGTGGTTAAAGTAAAATGGGTTTACATAGGTGTTAAACTAAAAAGATAAGAGTATAAAATGATCTATCATATGTAAAATGCACTTATTATTTCCTTTTTGTAATAAATATCATATTCAATGGAGAATGGTATTGTTATTTTTTTCCCCATGAATGAAATGTGTTTACACATTTTTCATTTCAAAAAGTTTATGTCTGTTACTCACCTCACTTATAAAAGGTCATCAAATATACTATCATCATTACACTTCCAAAACCAATTGGTTCATCAAATAAAAATTTAAATAACTTCCTTATATAATAGTTGTAATATTATGTTCCTTATTTTTTCCATGAATCCTACAATTTAATCCATTTTTTCAAACCAAATGATGTTTTTAAAAGAAGTGGTAACATCTCTAACTGTGTGTTTTATTTTATATATTCCTCCAATTCCATCGATTCATATTATACCATGAATATATAATAATGAAGTTATCATCCATATACTGAGATTTTATTATGTTATGGTAATTCCCTAAATCTTACACATATTCAATCGAATGGGATAAGATATTATCATTCATTTTTAATGATAACTACAACATCACGTACAAATGTTATTCCATTTCCATGACCATCTCTCAAGTATATAAATAAATATGGATATATTTTTTATATATTATATAAATTATATTATTATACTTATGGAATTATAATTTCATATATACCCATTAATATTAAATTACATGGGGGTACTATAATATCTTTCCCTAGTATGTCTGACTACCACCTAGTGAAGTGATGTGATCCGTTCATCATGTACACTTCACATATAAGGTGTTAGAAATAAATTTAAATAAAAATGTGTTATATATATGAAATAGAAATAATTTTTTAAATTAAATATATTTTTTCATTCAAATTTTGATAAAATGGAATCAATATTCTTGTGTATGTATGACCTACCGTTTTGATTAATGATTTATTTCACTCACTATCACTTGTATTAATGAATTAACATAAATATAAATATACTAATTATATTATATATTTATATCATGGTCATGAATGATGATATTATTTGACCAAGATCAATTTAAGTGGATAAAAACTAAAAAAATCCAAAATTAGAGAAAAAAAATGTTGTTATTACCCAAAACGTGAATTTGACACGAAATTATTAATACAAGAGTACTAAAATGTCATAAGTAAATCATATATGGTATGATAAATATGATTATTGTTATATAATATAATGACAATAAAATTATATTTATTATAGGTTAGGATCAAATTTGTACAATGGAATCTCAGACTTATGGTAATGGAAATCCATATCATTTATACTTCTGGGAGACAATAAATATTCAGCACATATTATTTTTATATGGTATATATACTACCCATGAATGTATTTTATGATATTTCTCATGAAAATTAAGGGTATTTAAAATCCCATTGATTATATATTTTCCATGGGGCTTACAATCTAATGTCACCAAAATGGTAATGGTTTCATGTCACAACCACATTATTTATAAGGATTGTTAATGATTATGATTTAGATGATCAAAATTTGTGATCAATACTTCATGAAACTCAATATATTTTTTAGAAAATAGTTATTTTA
Source organism: Viscum album (assembly GCA_963277665.1). NCBI lineage: Eukaryota > Viridiplantae > Streptophyta > Magnoliopsida > Santalales > Viscaceae > Viscum > Viscum album. The sequence goes on along the minus strand of OY728136.1, from coordinate 1,081,527,330 downwards.
GGAAAATAAAATTTTTACCTCAACTTTAATCTGTTTGTGTAATCAATATTAAAGTAGAATTTTTTTTAGTAAACTGACATTATTTTCTCTTCAGTAGAATAACTATTTCTCTTCCATTACCTAGTTTTCTAAAAATATTTTCAGAGAGTACTTTAGCACTATAAAAAATAATTATAAATGTAATTTCTCCTATGTTTTACATTTAATAATAGTTTCAAAATTAATCGTTATTTCATCTTCAAAAAAACATGCTTGTTTTTATTTTATAAAAAATGTGAATGGAATATTATTTTGGACATGTACAACATTAATAGTATTTTCATCCAACATCACACACTCAATATTTTAATTATTTCATAATAATTTTAAATGTATATTTTCAAATAATATTATTTTTAAGATGTATTATGAATTTTTAGTTTTAAAAAGTACATTTTCAATGTGGAAAGAATATTTTCCTCATCAAATTATTTAAATGAACTTTAAAGATCCATTATAACATTTCAAGGTTATTTTAGAAAAAGAATTTTGAAAATGTATTTTGTTTTAAAAAAAATATCTTAAGTAGAAATGATATTTTCCTTAAGAAATGTTTTAAAATATTTTTATGGTTTCATTTATATGTTATTGTAGTTATCTTTAAAGAAAAAGGATTTTTAAAATGTTTTATGTTTTAAAAACTGATTTTTAATTTCCAAAGGAAACTTCCCTCAATAATTTTCCAAAGTTTTCATTAACTATATTTTTCTATATAAGATGAAATTTGTTGATTTTACATATTATTTGTTATGGATATGATCAAAGGATACCATTATTATTATTTCTCTAGTTGTTTTATGTTTATGATGTAAGGAGTTTTATGAAGCTTGTTTATCTTCCATGGGTTATGCCTTGACAAAATAATTATGAAACCTATTACATTTTCCCAGTTCTAATATTTGTTGATATGATTAAATGATTAAAAACTCTGTTTCGTTTCCATAGTTTATGTTACAATGAAATGTTCTTGAAACCCAAATATTATTATGAGTTCTAATATGATGAATGTTTTGTGATTATTGTCACACATATGTATGATTTCTATTATGTGGTGGTTGGTACCCATATATCCCTCAAATTAATTGGGTAATGTTTAGTATCTCATGTGATAATGATGAATGAAATTATGAGTGAACATTTTTCAATAAGGAATCTTACCCACTATGATAATCATGTGAGTGAACCTTTACAACTATGATAGTTGGGGGAGTGGACCCAATACATTATAATATTTTTGAAAATTATACTTTAATATTATGGAAATGACATTATATTATTAGGTGTATTAAAAAAAAATATATGTCGAATGATTGTGTAATGTTCTCATATATCATGTTACATGATTTCATTATGATTGAAATATAATAACAAATCATGATTTATTTCATGACAAATTTTATGATAAATTATATCTTTTGTATTGTTGGAAAATGATATTGTCATTTTAACATACCCTTATTCTCATAATATGTGAATATCACCCATGTTTCCCTTTACTAAATATATAAGCTCTCCCTTTATTGTGATTACTTTCCTTAGAATATAGAGAATCCTATTTATTGGGGTATTTATAATAAGATTAATATTTTTGATTATCTTTATGTGGGATGATTAATATCAATTCTAGAAAAAGAATATTATGTTCCAGGAATAAAAATGAACTATCATATAATTATACTTAGTAATGTGTTGATGTAATGTAATGAATATTCATCTAAAAATATGTAATATCTATGTATGAGATATTTTGTTATTTATAATATACATTCCCATTTGGATAATACCACAAATACACCATGTGATGTAACCATGTTAGACTTCTTTATGCATCAACAGCCTCAATAATTAAATGGGACTACAATTCTATTTTTTCTATTAAATGCACGAGTTTCTTAGAGAAGATATTTCATGATTTGGGACGTAATAAAAAGAAGAATGTTTTTATTGAAGATTATGATATCTAAAGATATGTGGATCAATGGTGTACATTGATTCAATACACCGAGGATGATGAAGAAATAGAAAAAATTGAATTGGTGTATTTTATGTTTCCCTTCTTGGTAAATAATTTTAGACATAATAAACAAACTAATATGGAGAGCCAATTATATAATATAAAATTAATGTAATATGAATATATTTAAATGTATGATACCAAATTTAATAGGATTAAAATAAATTCTAAATAGAATTTATGTACTCCAAATAGAAATATTGATTATTTCTTTGGAAGGATAAAGAGAATCATTGGAATGGAATTAGTCTCAAAAAAATTACCATTATATGAAGACATAATATAATGTTCTATCAATAAATGGAAAGAATTATCCATGACGTATGGAATAAAATTAAATAAGGATAAGAAGAGGATGAGAGATAAAAATATTGCTAATGAAAATAACGGAATGAAGGAATTTATCACATGTGATAATTGTTTAATGAAACACAACAGTACATGTTTAATAGAAATGGGTGATTTATACAAGTATTAATTGAAATTAAACTTTTCTCATAACTATAAGGGATAGATAAAATATATAGATATTGAATTTACTAACTATAAAGATATGTGAAAGTACATAAAATGACTGGTCCAAGCATCAGGGAAATATACACTATATGAAGCTAAGTGATCAAGATCAATCTTATATTACTAATACAATAGAAGTGGAAAGATTTATGTGATATAAATTGGATTCATTAAATTTGGTGCATCATTTTTTTATCAATGATATTATCATTTTATGATTCATGAAATTTATGAATATTTTACTATAGTAGTTTTTTAAGATATACAAGTATATAAAAATAGTACTGATAACCAAGAAAATTGATTCTATTAAAAGATTATATTTTTAGAAAATACATGATTGAAGGGATATAACCCTTAATATGTGGACAATGTTGATTAAATAATTCTAATGATAAATTTAGATGATATTATTGGTGACTTATAAGTTGGTTAGTGGTTTTTGTTCTTCTTTTAGAGTTTACTATATGTTTGGATATATGGAATATATTTGAAAACATAAAATTTTATTTCTAGAAAAAAACATGTTCTTGTTAAGGTTTTATAGTAATAAAGGTATTAAAATATTTTTTAATGTGGAAATATTATCCAAATTATATTGTATAGGGAATATAATTTTGATTTAATGACCACCCATCTAATTTTTTGGAATTTGAATTTTGTCATACATAGTTACGATGTGTTTTAAGGTATATATTTATGGGATGGATTAATTTAAAAATTGGGGGTTATTGGTTTGATTTTTCTAACCATTTCATTATTCATAAATATCTTTAGATAGTATCAATTATTTTTTATTCTTATTTATTTAATGAATTTTTAAATGTTGAATTTAGTGCATTGGGAAAAAAATCATTTTTAGATATTCATTTCATAGAGTAAGATATTTAGTGGAAAATTATGGAAGCATAAAAAATCATTAAATGGATACATTGGAATAGAATATTTTTCACGTATATTTTGTTATATTTTTAGTTAGAAAAAAAACTCATCATCTGAATTGATGGTCTTTTAACTGATTAAATATTTAGGGATTTTTTATATTTAACAATATATAGATCACACAATTTCTTGTTATCAATTATATCTATGAATATATATTAAGATTTACTCTTTTCTTCTATGTAGATATATATACTTTCGAACTATGTTATCTTATGTGGAATCCTAGTTATGTGATGAACTTCATATTTACATTTGACTGTTATAAAGACAATGTTGTATTAAACCTTATTAAAATAATGGATTTCAAGAAAGTTATTTTCAAATGTCAAACCCTTTATTATTGAGATGAAGATTAAATAGTGATGAATTAATTTTTTAATGGGATAAAATATTACACTAGAGTGTTATAGAAGAGGGAAATAATATTCAACATCATATATGATATGATACATCAAGCATAGAAGAATATGTAACAGAATATAAATTATATATATATTTACTTTTAAATGAATTCAATCTTTTCAATAGCTTGGAATTCACACAACAGCAAGTTTAAATGAAAAATGATACACTATTAAAAGATTATTACTTTAAAATAACCATTATAACCTAACAGTTATGTTAGTGGGTATTAATAGTAATAAATAATTTATATAAATAATATAGTTTAAACATGTTAAAAATAAATTCAGTGAATTTCAATTTATAATAAAAAAATTAATTGTATAAAAAAAGTTATGTTTTCCAGAAAAACATTATTTTTTTATAAGATGATTTAGTCTCATTCCTAATAATAATAATTATTTTAAAACACATGTAAATTTTATTTTGAAAAATAATAATTATTTTTTAATATAAATTATAAAATCATATATATGTTATTTTTCGATATTTATTTGAAAAAATTAAATTTTTATAAATAATAAAAAACTGATTTTTATTGAAATCTAAAATTTCAATAAGATTAATTTAGAACATAAATTATATTTTAATTTTTTATAAAAGTAATTTTACTAAAATATAGTTAATATTTAACTGATTTATGTAATTTTAATAACTTTAATAATTAATTTTGATATTAAAAAAGCCATTACTTGTGAGACTTTTCTTTTTAGAAAACTACTCTTCCATCACGCCTACAGTTTAATTTTAAATTGAATCATTAAAATTAATTAAAAATAATTTAGAGAAATGTATTAACTATTTGGAATATTATAATTTATATTATCTAATATACTAAACATAATTTTTTTACCAATATTAATAGGGAAGAAAGTAAAAAATTAATTATTGTAGTTAAGGTGAAAATAGATTGACAAGGGGGTTAAAAAAATAAGATAATGGTTTAAAATGACCTAAAACATATAAAATACCTATTATATTTCTAAATCTATACATTATATTCTATAAATATATATAAGGAACCATTTTTGTGTCTTTTTTCACGATAAAAATGTGGGTATCAATCTAGCTTTTTAAGAATTTATTATGTGTAATCTTCCCCACTTCTAAATGGCCACCACTCTCCTCTCATATTTACACATCCAAAACCCATTAGATTTACCAATACCCAAAAAATTAAATCTTTACTTCCCTCATCTGATAATTGTGGACTTATATTTACTAATAATCCCTCATATAAAAGATTTCGGTATTAACCTAAAGAGGCTCTCTAAAGAAGTGATAAAATTATAAAACTTGTATAATTTATAATTTATAATTCCACTACCATGAAACATTTTTAACATATAAAAATAAAAAAAACATATCTAATATATACTAATATTATATTATTTTTATTTAATAACCTTCTTCCATCTATATTTTTATAAGATGGATATTTAAATCCTCAATCGAGAGTACGACAGACTACCACTTCACAAACCAATGCAATTTGATTTCCATTACCACATTTAAATTATGGTTTTAATGAATTATTTGGCTTTTATATATGGTATTAATGAAATTATGATACTTATTTAATTATGATATCACATATACCTTTTTACTTTGTATTCCATGGGGGATACAATAACATCTCTCTTATGTACAATTGGCTACCTTCTCATAAAGTGATGTGATTCATTTCTCGCTTAAACAGTACATGGTAGGTAGAATGGTTAAAATAAAAGCATATATATGATATTTCTGACCTCAGTATAATTCTATAAATATAAAATAAAATATAAATTCTTACTTTCTAATCCCTTGGAAAATAATTATGTTGCCCCTGTGTTTATGTGGGAAATAACCACTATGTACTGATGTGAAATGTTATTCCTTTTTTTAGTACTTGATTGGTAATAAAAATTTATTTGATTTACATATATTCAATAAATTAAATAATAATTAGTCTTTAAATATTTAAAAAAAATGGAATCAAAATTCATGCATATATAAAACCCATCCTATCCTAAAATGATATAATCCATTTCTATATCTACATTTTAAAGATTAATATAAATAAATATGTAATGAATATATATTAAATTTACATTATTTATAACATTAGTTATTTTACGTTATAAATATAAAAATAAAATGACTAAAATATCAAACTAAAACATACATGACAAAGGTAGCAATAATCACACGAAACCGTGATTTTACAAATGAATTATTAATAATTAGGTGATAAAAGAATATATGTATATCATATATGGTGTGAAAAAAATGATTATATTTCTATGATAGATATATAATAATCATATATTTATTATATATAAGTTCATATCTCATTTGAAGAATTCAAAACAGAGGTTGGGGTTTCCCATTACACTTTTAAATCCATGATCCATATGAAATAGTACCCGCTGATTTCATTTGTGTGGTATATATACATCAGAATTGATATGTTATATAATGATTATATTTATCTTCATGGTATTTTAAGTTCCATTTTATGATATTTTTTATGAGGCTTATGTTTGGAAATTTACAAAATTTCCTTGGGTTTATTTGAAAATATCACAATTATTCTCGGTTATTATTGTGTAATTCTCACTTGGGGGAAGTATTTGATATGTCATTCTTAAAATAAATATATTTTATTATCCTATAGTTATTAATGATATTTTTCAAATAATATTACCATTTTCCTTCTTTGGTACTTAAAATTGTAGATAAAATGTTTTCAGTCGATATGACACTATCTTCCTCTACGATTGGAAATCCATTTCAATCAAAATTAATTTTTACTAAAAATGTTTTAAATTTTTTTAGTATTTTAAATATGATTTATTAAATAAATAGTTTACTATTAGTAATTTTTTATAAAAAAATTTACTTTATCTTAATGACATTTTCAAAACAATTCCCATTTTTTTATTTATATAAAATGTAAGGAAACGTTTTTTAATTTATATGAAATGAAAATAAAAATTCACATCATGACCACTACAGTTTTTAGATAATATTTCACATGAGTAAAATTTTATTTTCATGTAAATGTATGTTCAAAAAAATAACTTCTTTTTAAAATGATATTCTCAATGTGAAATTGTTATTTTTATCATGAATGTTTTCAATGATAATTTTATGGTATTTCTATTCATAAATGAACTCAAACTGTCATTTTAATTATGATTCACTAGGTAAATGTTGTATTCATGCCATCCTTATTTTTTTATTTGATTGATTATGATCAGTTTGAATGAGTATGTAAAATATTTTTCCATTCACCCTATTACTTTGGATGGTTTATGATTAAATTAATTTGATTGGGGTAAGTATTAAAATTTCATATATTATTTTTTCAATATGAATATTTATGATGAGTATGTATTAACCCATTCATATTATGAATTCATTGGAGTTTGTATGTGAAAGTCTGTCTCAGTTATAGGAAGACCCTCGATACACTGATGGGTCTCATGAAATAAATGAGTTGGAAAATTTAATCTATCTTGTGAAAGTACATGAAATTATGTTTTAGATTTATATAATTACGTAATTTTTAATTATGAAATTAGTTACTTTTTCCAATTGATTATTAGATATATTTTCATATTCAATGATATGTTTCAATATTATGTGATTATTTATATAGTTTCATTTGATAATAATTAATTTCCACAATTCTTTTCTACGTTTTCTTAATTAATGGAATGTGTTTTACACTGATTATGATTATTTATTTATAATAGATTTTGTTGTATGCTTAATCATACTAAATATATATTCCCACCTATTACATAAAATTTATTTTTCCTAAGATATTAAAAAGTTACTTGTGATTGTTATGAAGGGATAAACTATTAGGAATAATGAAATACCTAATGAAAACACATTTTATAATTTTTATTTTCAATTGTAATGTGAATTTCCAGTGTATATGTATATTATAAATAATACTAAACTATTTTCTCTGTTGGGATATGGGTCATGGTATCTTATTATAATTTAATAATATGACCCCCCCTAATTTTGTATTATAGGGTCAGGGTCTTCATAAAACCATAGAACTAAACTGTAAGAGGTATATGGAGTTCGGTACAATGCTTTTTTCATGATTGTAGCATTTTATTCTTTATTTTCTAGCCTAAATAGAGAGATTTTCCAGTCTCTTAAAATTTTTACATTCTATGAATTCCCCCACTCAATTATAATACCTAAATCCCTAATTATTATCTCCTATCATTAGACTAACCATATGGTGTGTGAATAAAGCTTGTAACGAGATGAGATTTTGGATTCATTAAAATAATTTTTTTGTTCTATAATTTGTGTCTTGTTCGATAAACTATTTAAGAAACCAAAATAAATTAGAATAAATTAGAAATAAATATATAATAAATACAAAAATTATAAAAAATAATATATTAATACATTAAATAAATAATATGAGTTAATATTATAAATTGTTATTTTCAATAAAATTCTTTTTTTCTGAATTATTTATTTCATTTAAAAAGATAAATTAACAAGTTTCAGTATTAAATTATTTTAGACAAAGTTCATTTTATAATTACTCATATAAAAATTTACTTAGTATGAATTACTGAGTTATTTTTTGTGAAGGTGGATTTTTAGAAGAAAATTTAGTCTATGAGAAAATGATGTTTTTGCAGATTTTCTCATTATGTTAGCTAATCCTCAACTATATGAAAAAATGTAATGAAATATGTATCTATATAATGATGTTATTCATTTTAAAATGTCATTTTATCTTATAATTTTATGCCAATTGCCTTTCAACATAAATTAAATAGTTCATATAAAAAACTTTTTTCTATCATTTCCTATATTTATTTGATTAAATTGTGAAATATGTTTATTTTTTCAAAAAAATAATTATAATTTTTTTCTTTTATAATAAATTAAATTTTTTATTAAAATAAATTCAAAATTAAATTTATCTAATATGTAAATTTAATTTTTAAAAACATTATTTCTCTCGAAACCATTCTTATGTGACTATTTGTACTTATTTTAAAATTAATATATCACAACATTAGAATTTTTTTTTTGATAAAATGAATAAAATAGATAAAATCATATGAATCAAATTATTTTAAAAGATATGATTTTGATTTTAATTTTTCATTTTAGTTACAATGATTATCAATTTTTTACTATGGTAAAAGCTAAATTGGATAACATCTTAAAATTAAATACAAAAAATCCTAGACACATTCATACCGTGTAGAAAAAATGGATAAGGAGTTTTTTGATAATATATTGTACTATTCCACTTCTTTTATATTTTTATGAATTAAATCATGAATAGTTTCATGACATTATTGAAAAGTGATGACTATTTCCAAAAGTCCCAATTCTACTTTTTATATGGTTACCATTTTAACCCATGAAAGATAAAACTAACCCTATATTTACTCATTCAAAATATTTCATATTACACTTCATATAACTCTATATCGTAAACATAAATCCATTTCCACTCATAATTATACTAATCCCTCCAATTTCAAGGGATGTTCCTTGGAATGGTCGTGGCTCTAACTTTTGTACTATTTACCTCTTATGTTTTTCTTCTCAATATTACTGTTCTAAATATCATATAAATATAATATTATTATTGATTTAGTATCATTATTATAATATGTTTTTTATAATAATTAACAATCACATAAATATTTATTTCCATCCACCTAATAAAAGAATAATTTTATTCGTGAGTTATGCAGACTAACAACATCTCAATGAGATGTTGTTTTGTCATCAACACAGACTATGGATAGTATTAATGGCTCAAATGATGAATATATATGATTTATCAGATTTAAGTATTATTTTAAATATTTTAATTTTTTTCAACCTTCTGAAACCCCAACCATATGTTTTCTTTTATTTTATTCTTTTATGGATATTAGATTATTTTGTTACGTTTTGAGTCAATTTGCCTATGAAAATATTTGAGTTTGGAGTTCTAGGTGGATTTTTTTCATTCGATGATTTGTTTGAACAGTTTTGTGGTAAGCTGTGTGGTCTTTTGAGGTTTAGGTCTTCTCTAAATAATTTTCTTTTAGTACTGTTTTTTTACATCATGTGCACAGTTTGTTCCAAGCCATTAACGGCCTAAGAGAATTTATACAGCTTGGGGATGATTTTTGGGACATGCCGCATTGGTAGGAGAAACTATCCCTTAATTATGTGGGTAGTCTCTTCAATTTGATAGTGCGAAGTAAAATGGATGGAATACAGTTTCTAAATAGGTGCTTCCAAACCATGAGGGGTGACCTTCTTCTCTAGTAGGGTGTCCATGGTTGGCACACTATTTCTCTCAGTGCTCTTCCTCTTTGACTCTCCATTCATTTTGGAATATTATTTTGGGATATAAGGTGTGTTTATTTTTTATACTTTTTGGATTAGTGATTCTCATCCTCTTTATATTCTTGTTTTTGGGTTTTCTTGGGTCATTTACAACTTACCCAAACCCTTGGATGAGATTTGTCTATGGTGTGTTGTTTTCTTTATGGTAGGGTGTGAAGGTTTTTAGTTCATCTTGTATATTCCTTGCCTTGTGGTTTAGTTTCATCGTCACATTGTTGAGGTAGGTTTTTCTTCCCATTTAATTTATGACACATTATATTAATTCTTCATATTTCCTTTAATTATTTTAAAACGCTATAATATTTCTTGTTGTGTGTTAGTGTGCCTTTTTTGGTGTTTTATTGTAGTTTAATTGATGTTAATTTTTTTTAAAATGTTATTCTTAAATACAAATACAATTATATTATTAAAACATGTTCGATAAAATATCTTTTTGTCCTTAAAGAGAAAATTAGGTGCTTTGAATTGTGATTTTTCCTTGTAATTATTTAGTAGTATGGTTTTCCATGTGAAATAAATTTGGTTTTTGGTTTTGGTTACTTTTAGGGTCTAATGATTATTTTTGGAATCCTATATTAAGTTATAAGGCTCATGGTGATTCTTAAAACAAATCATGTCTTATTTCGGGTGTTCACAATGATGTGACATTGGATGTGGGAATATGAATATGTGACAAGAGTGAACACATGGATAGGTAAAAAAAAATAATGGACTATTTTATAAATGTTACCCTTCAATCTCATATTTCAAAATAACATTTCCCTTATTCTTATTCTTTTTTATCCCTTATCTTACAAAAAAGGATCTTTTAAAACATCTATGTGTCCTAAATTGTTTCTTTAGATTCCAAATGATCCCAATTTTTTCTTATCAAATGTGTTTCCAATAATTTGGATTTTTTTTCATATTAAATCTGTGTTTTTATATCCAAATGAATTGAGATTATTTATTGTAATTTTCTACCTATATGTGTTGTTTCATCAATAACATGAAATAGATTAGAAATGGATTTGGTATTGAAAAAGAAAAATCCTTGTTGGTAGTTTATATAATTTTATAAGGTTGTTTAAAACATATGTGATGGGATGTCCTAGTTGGAACTTGTAATTGGAATGTTGGGAGATGGGAAACCCTTTTGTGGTCCCTCCATGGAGAGGGTTATCATATAAATGGTGTTTGTGTTTGGGCTGGGATTATATTGTGGTTGTGTGTTATTGGTTTGATCCATGTTTATGAGGAACTTGACATTCACTGTGTATTACTATCATAGGTTTCTAATGCATCATCTATAGGTTTGAGTAATATTTAATTACTGACCCCAACTAAACATGATGGTACCTCCTAGAAATTATGAGAGTCTAGGTGGGACATCAAACAATATAGCTATATTAGAGTGGATAGGTTGTTACTGATTATTGAGATTCACCAGATTCTAGTTGGTGAGTTTGATCCAAGTAAGACAATGTATTTATTCTAGATATGTTTATGAAATCCCAAGAATATTACATATTTCTTATATTTTATTTTTTTGTAAAAGATTACTATATTTTCTTTATTTCCTACTAGTTTTGTTTAATTTACATTAATAGTATCCTTTTATCTCCCAATGTGGACTCTTATTCTATGTTATGGCTTCTTAAACTATACTTTTAAATGGAAACCCATTTTGACGAAGAGATGTTGTGTCTGATTTGTTCGAAATGTAATGTTTTTGAACATTGTGTCTGTATCATTAAATGGTAAAACCCTTATTTTTATAAATTTATTCCAAACTAATGTATTTGGACTATTTTTGGAAATGAAAATATATAGGTTCTTTGGTTCTTACCTACCGAGATGTTTAATCTGACATCCTACTTTTCACCTCGTCGTTGGTATACAAAAGGAGTTTTACTTGTTTAAGTTTCAAATTTCTGTTTGATTTGGAGAGCGTTTCCTTTGTGGTTAGTAGTGAAAATGGGTCACAAAGAGATCGTGTTGTTAGAATTATGGTTTTATAATTTCATTTAGTTTTTAGATTCAGGTTTATTTAATTGTATTTTGAAACCTACTATTGTTTTTTATTAGTTTATTAAATTTTCATGATTCATACTATTTATTGATTAATTTCTACTCATATTTTCTATTGAAATAATTTCCATGTGATATATCGTTTGTTCATAGTGTTAGTCACCATCCTAGGAGGATCAAGAAGGCCTCTCGGGTGTTGTCTCAGACTAGGTTGGGTGTCGGTTTAGATGGAATCCTAGATTAGATCAAGGAAAAATTGTATCTAAGTATTCATTTTTTATATAGGCTATCAGGTATTTTAGAGATTAGGATTTTAAAAACTCATGTGGTATGTGAGGGAGTTGTTTCATGAACTCTAGATCACACTGATCTTCAATATTCCATGAGTTTTCTCGGATTTGAGCCTTTTGTTTTTAGTTTACATATGTGCTGATGAAGAATAAAAATAGCGGTTAACTGTTAATGTTCAGTGGGATAACATGGAGTAGTGAACCATGTGGAGGTAGGTTGGATAGTTTAAGGTCCTCCTATTGATTTTTCCTTTCTAGGGGCATGTTCCACTAAGCAAAGTCGATGGGTTTTGTATCTTCACAAATTTCCTATTCCAAGTATTTGGTGTTAGTTGTGTTTTTGTTTTATTGTGGTAGGTAAGGCTTTATTTTTAAATGGAATTTGGTTTTTGTAAATAATGATTTTCAAAATTAAAATGGATTCAATGTTGGTTTTATTTCAAATATGAAATTTATTGATTGGATCAAATTTGATAGGTGATTTGGTTATTTTGAAAAGTGGTATTTGGAATTCAAAAAATTTCCTTGGGTCCAAGTGTTTTTGAATAAGTAAAGGTACATCGGGATTTTGAAAAAGTGTTTTGGTTTAGTGGGTTCTGTTTGGATTTTTATTCTAATGTTATGATTTCAAGTGTTCTTTTGGGTTTATTTTTGGTTTGATGTTGATTCAGTGTTTCTTTTCTAGGTTGTTTATATTATTCCACAACAAAAGGTTCCCAAGGAGTCCAGTGAGTTTCTTTCTTTTATTATCCCTACCATGATTCCAAGTGGAGAGGTGGGATCAATTTATTCTCATTCTCTTCTCATATTCTGTGATAGGATATGTTAATTAGTAGTTATGGAGTGACATTTGGAATTTGAATCTTTCTTTAGGTCATTAAGATTTCTCAAAGTTGTGAGAGTGTATACAACTATGGTTTATTTTGGAGAACTACCTTTGGATAGGTGGAAGGTGATTATCCCATCATCATGGAAATTTGAGATGGTGGGTGATGTGTTGAATACCACTTTTATCCAATGTTTCATGCTAGTGGATGAGATATTGAGGATAGTGGTAGAGCTCTGTGGTATTCCAGAAGGTCAAGTGATGGTTAATTCCTATGCAAACCAGTTTAAAGAGGTGGTTTTCTCTTATCCAAAAACTGAATCAAAAGATTAGTTAAAGGATCCACTATTCACATGGGATGTTCATCCAGATATTAATGGTAAAGTTATCTCATATGGTTAAAAATAGTTCGAAACATTATTGGAATAGGCATTTCTAACATATTTTGTTCTTATGATGTAATCATTTATAGTTTGCATTCATGGAGGTTGCCCATTTAGTAAGAAAAATGTTCTAGAGGATCATAGTCTTGGTGAATATTATTTTCCAATTCTAGATTCCTATTCATCGGATTGTTCTCCTGTGTTCTTCTAGTGTTATTGTTTTGTGCATTCAGAGTAGATATACCGTAATCCCCCAAAGTATTTCAATCGATATATCTATTTGGGTCATCTGAAGAAGTTCTTCAATCAGAATTTATAGAACCAGAAGTCTCTGTTGTAGTATGTCAGCTGCTTAAAGTGGGAAAATGGATTCTTCATCTCTTTAGGCATCTAGCTATAGGCCCCAGATTGTATCACTTCACGTAGTCATTAATCGTTGGGGGTGTGTAGGACATTGGTCTAGATTTCTCCCAAGTAATGTATGAGATACCGTTCCAATCCACCTATTAAATTTCCTATTATTTTCATGTTTCTCTTTTCATTGTGAATACATTATTGAACTCTTATTATCATTATAAATTTTTATTCAAATGGGTTGATGGTTTTTTTCATGAGTTGATTCAGGGGTTGTGTTTTGTGAATGATAAATTTGATATGGTTGTCCCTACTTTCTGGTTGTCCCTTTTTTAGATCAGATTCGTCTTTTGGTTGTGCACAATTTTGTGATGATCATTTATTAAGGAATCTATGGATCATGGGTCTATTCTTTATTTGGATCTTGTTCTATTCATGGGTTTCCCCATGTGGGGGGGGGGGGTGGATTGTGTTAGAAGTTCCCATTACTTGTGTTAGTTAGTGATTGCTAGTTTTTTATGGGTGGGAGAAACCCCTCATATTATTCCATCATTATTAAAATTATAGTTTTCTATAGAAGTGATTAGTTTTCCCCTATGGGGTCAAATTTAACATAATTAAATAATGTTTCATTCGATCTAATCTTAATCTGAGCTCAATTTTTAGTTCACATTTCACTGGGTGACTTTATGAGGGAAGAATGTTTTTGTGGTGGAGAGAATTGTAAGACCCAAACCACAGTTTTTATTTTATTTTATACATTCTCTGATGTTGGATCATTTGGTTGTGGTTCAAGTAGAGTTTCTAGAGAGAATATTTCTGTTTTGGAGTTTCTTGATGGATTTTTGGCTTTTGAATGGTTTGTGTGCACAGTTTGGAGGTAAAAAAGTACAACATGTTGAGGATGAGTTCTTTTACAGTTCATTTTCTTCTTGGATGGTTTGGTATGTATGACATATTCATTTTTTGGTCCAAGTTGTGTGAGACCTATGAAAAATCGCATGACTTGGGGATGGTTTCTGGGGAATGGTTTATAGATTAGGTATTGTTTAAAGAAACTATGCGTCAAGCATGTGGGATGTAAGTTGTGAATAGTTGGTGAATGTGTTTTCAAACTATGTGTCTCAACCATGTGATATGATCATATCATTAAAAAGGTGAAAATTCATTTGGGAACCTCTTAATTTTTAATTCCTACTAGGGAGTTTCCTTCTTTATTCGAATAAGGAGCACCATGGGGTGTCCAAGATCTTCATATTGGTCTCTCCATTCATTTTTGAAGCATACTCATAGATATAAGGTGAGTTTATTTCATGTTTTTTGTGGATTTTCTCCTCTATTATTCAATCCCTTCTATTTTCTCTATTTTTAATGGGTTGGTTCTCTCTTATCCAACCCTATGATGATGGTTGGATAATGTTGTTTTCTTTCCATGAAGTTAGGGTGTTGGGTTTGTTCATTGGGATTAGTTCTTTCTTCCTAGGATGTTTCATTTCATTCAAATGTCCTTGAAGTTGGATTTTTTGTCCTTTCCCTTTTTGGATCATTTTTTGATTCTTGAGCATTCCTTTAATAATTTTATTATGTTTATTTGTGGTGTGTTAGTGTGAGTATTTTTGGAAAACAAAATTAAAATTTTATGCAATTTTTTTTCAAATTGTTTCCCTATCTATGAAAATATGAATATGCATTCATGATGTTTGATAAAATTTAGTTTTTTATTTTAAGTGGATGATTGGTGTTTGGAATTGTGTTTAGACCTATATATATATTGTTGGTATGGTTTTCCTAGTGAAATAATTTTAGTGCGTGGGTTGTGGTGACTTTCATTGTTTGGGGATTATGAATGGAATCTTGTGTAGGGTTATAAGGCTCGTAGTGATTCTTAATATGAATATTTTGGCCATTTTGGGGAAAACCATAGATGTTACCTAGATGTTGTAATATCCATTAGAGCATGTATTACAAAAATGTATAGGTACACAAATGAAAATAGATTTTTTAAAAAATTATCCCCTTGATCCTCATAATTTAAAAGAACGTTTCCCTTCTCATTATTCTATTATTAATTCATATTCTTCCCAAATGGTTATTCTAAAACACCTTTGTTTCTTAAATGGTTTATTTTTTTATAATGATCTCATATAGGGATTATAAAATGTGTTATAAAACATTTAACCCATTTATACTCTTTTATTTTCAGTTTGATATCTAATTGATTTGAAATGCCTATTTGGAATTATCCATGTATATGTGGTGATTCAAACTGACAATGTAAATTATTTGAAAATTGATATGTTTTTAAAATATAAATGGCCCAGTTGGTAATTTATAATGTTTTAGAAGATAAATTGAAAATTATTTGTTCTGAAGGCTAATATGGAACTTTTTTTGGAATAATGTGAGATGGGAACCCCTGTGGTCGGACCTCCGAGGAGAAGTTCATAAAATTGATGGTCCCAGTATTTGTTCTATAAAATCATTTTGGTTGTGGGTTATTGGTTTGAGCCATGTGTGTGAGTACCTTACCATTCATAATGTACTTTTATCAGAAGTTTCATTGGTTCTATCTAGAGGGTCAAGTGACACTTGATTATCAAACCATATTAGATGGGTTGGAACCCACTTGAATTATAGAGAGGTTATATGGGGAGTGCCATCAGATTTTACTATTTAGGAAATCTGTAAAGATATTAACTATGTATTTTCACCATATGTCGTCATGTGAGCCCAAACCGATTATGACAAGGGGTTTCTTCTAGATATTTATATGAAATTCCAATGAATATTACATGTATGTTCCCTTTTATTTTATTATACTAATTTATTATCACTGTTATATTTTGCATAATTTTTTTTGTTTCTATTAATTTTATCGTTATATTTTCATCCCTTGGTGTTGAATTTTATTTGGAATTATGGTTTCTTGAACTGGACTTTGAAATAGAAAACTATTTAAAAAGGAAATAAATTTATGTTTTATTTTAAATGTAAATATGTAGAAAGTTGTGTCTTCTTATTTAAATGATAAAAACCCTATTTTTCAAATAGTATTTCAGGATAGTGTTATTGGAATATTTTAGGAATTGAAATTTATAGACTCTATGGTACACACCTAATGATCAATTTATACTCTCAACCAACTTATTCCACTCTGCATCTATAGACCTTATTTGTTTTGCTGGTTCTTGTTTTTAGATTAGTTTATTTGTGTAAGTTTCCATTGTGGTTAATGGTGACCAAGAGTTCGCACATATATCATGTCAGTAGGACTATGGTTTTATTATTTCTTTTACTTGTCATCAATCATGTTATTCAAATTTATTTTAGATCCTACAATTGTATTTATATTGATTAGTTTATTATAGTTTCTTGATTCATACTCCATTTTTATTAATTAATCCTATGTTTGTTGGGGGAAATCATTCCTACCAGACTATTATTTGATTCATGGTGTTAATCTCCATCCTATGAGGATCAAGAACACATATCAAGGATTTTCTCAGACCCAGTCGTGTTTCAGGAAATATGGAATCATGTCTTGGTTCATGACACACCTTCACCCCATCTCAGGAATTGAAAATTTGGATCATTTAACCATCTTGCTTGTGGTCTCCAACCTGCATGAAGAACTTTTTTCCATTTTTCATCTATATTTTTATAAATAATATACAAAAATATTAATTTTTGTTCTGAATTTTAAATAAATATGAATATTATTTATATAACTATGTTATAATGACATTATGACATTAGAAACACCTCCATAACTATCCTTGCCAATCGACATAAAGCATGTTCATGTTTGGTGTGATTAACCACCAACATGAAAAATGCACTAAAATTCAATTATAGAGAAAATAGAGACAGGAAAAATAATATTAATATGATATAAAAATAAAATAATTATTATTGTATGGTTCTAGACATATTATATTATGTATTTTACTTATTATTAATGTAACGTTTTTAATTCAGTAAAATTACTAGAATATGCCATTATCAATTCAGTATACACATAACACAATGAAAACACATATGGAATGAAATAATATCTTTTTAAATAATTGTATGTTATGTATTATCAAATATTGAATTTTATAACAATAATGAACCCGGCATCAAATAATGTGAAATGATATCCCAATTATTAAATGTGTGAAAAATAGTTAATGTTATTAACACGCTATAATCAAATCATGTTATAAATAATTAATGTATTCATTATAAATAATTACAATAAGTATTATAAAATGGTAATATTTTTGAGTATGTTTATGAAATATTATATTATGTTTTTTATGTATTTTTTAATGGTGGTTTGATCCTGCTCAACTATACAAGGAAACAAGGTAAGTGTTTCATCTTAATTTTATTCGTTGACGCATGTTTTAATTTTATGCCCAAATTAATTATATTTAGGATTTATATACCTCACAATAATGTATCTTTTCATTATAAATGATTTAATTAATGGGATAAAGATAACCATTTGATTTTAAAGCTTTCAATGTCTTTTGATTCATTGATTACTAAATCTATAAGGGTTTTCGACTCAAATTTCTCTATTAGAGGAATGTTTTGAATTATGAACCTAGTTCCATATATGTATTTCATAAAATAACTATTTATGATATTATAGCATGAATTCCCTTTTATTATTGGTAATTGATGTTATATTTTTGTCACAATTTATCGTGTCCCGCTTCCAAAGTCCCTAAGCGGCACATCGAGATGGTTAGCCACATGAACTCAATTGTGCCTCCCCATACACTAGAGGCTTCCAACTAGTAGATAGGGACTAGTGTGTTTACATGGGGATACAATTACCTCAATATTAGAGTGTAGAACTGTAGAATAAAAAAATATAACTACTCAAAATTGTAGAAGATAAGTAGTAGTAGAATAAAAACCCATCATCCCGAATAACAATCTTGTTGAAGTTAAATCATAAATGGATACTAAAATATTGATGATCATGTCCCATGTATAAAATAATGATGTAACTAGGACTAATAGGCATAGGAATATTCCACGTGCTATCAAAAAAATCAAAATTAGAATCTACTAGCATCATGAGTATTGGATTAGTCCTCTTCTCCTATACTCCATCGACGTACAAAATATCAAGCCTAAGATGTTAGATGCTTATCTTTATCTACACATGCAATTATGATATATGATTAGTTATCAAGGGTATCCCATGTAGGGTGTGAGATATACTTACTAAGACCCCACCAATGTTTTCTAGATCTAACCAGTTTATACATAAAAATGAGAAAGGTGTATCTATATATTAAATGTGATGTAATAAATAAATTAATATGTATTTATATGTTTATCATGAATACTCGATCAACACTACCTGCTTTGGCCCCTAAAAGATGTATTTAAACCAAGTAGAACATGTATTAATGTGATATGTGGTATAAAAAAGGCCATCATAAACATGTATCCTGAAAAGAAATGATCCAAAAAATTTCAATTTTCATGGAGAAAGTGTCCAATAATTTAACATGTCATAATACTATAATTATACAGAAGGAATCCCTAAATTATAAATAAAAGGATCCCTAGGACCATCCATGGTGAACCGTATAATGTAACCCAAGGGTCCTACTAGGATCATTAAAAATACATTATACCATAAGATCCCATCCAATGGGATCTATAAATGGATTCCCAAGTATCTCTCTTAACATGGTGTAAAATAAAAAAACCTTCGATTAAAACCATGATATCTCACATAGGAGATATGGTATCACTCATGGACTATTATAACCATATATACATGTATCCCATCTAAATTAATTTTCATGGGAATAATTTTCAGCCATTAATTGTAATATAATCGACCTGGTATTCTCATCCAAGGAATCAACGGAACTTCTCTCATCCTAATAACAATTTGTAAACAATTCTAATTATAAATAATTATGATCCCATCAAAGATATCGGCAGGTTGGGACAATTGTATCTCCTAGAAATAACATAAAGTTATTGTATAAATATTTATATCTCATTCAAAACATCAAGGCATTATAACCATTCTACTTTATTATAGAAGGCCAGTTATATTAATTTAGAAAGTTAAAATATTTTCATAATGCATAGAATCCTAACACATGGCCTATCACATAGAATTTTTATTTAATTTATTATTATTTTAATATAAACCTCAAAAAAATTATCAATTTAAGGTAAAGGGAATTTTGGCCATTAAGTAAAGGCGTACCTATTAGGGTGGCACACATCAAGGTGATCGACCACCATTGTTTATTCATAATATTTGACTGTACTATTCATAGAAACCCATATAATTTAATTTATTAAGAATTTAGGGTAGTGTATTTTAATTTCAGTGCCTAGAATAATGTTACCTAATATAAATACAACAAGTATTTTGGAAACATATCTAGAAGCCCTATGTTTGGTTCATAGAAGGTCACTCATCCGTTGTCATCCTTTGATTCAATCTAGAAAATAAGAAAAATGAATAGCTGAAAACACCTAGATAATAGGGCTTATGATATCACAAAAAATAGAGAACAATATTGAAGGATAAATGATGGAATGAAGGAAGTGGATTGAGGAATGAACCTATATAGATCCAACTCACCTGGGAGTGAATAAAACTGAGCTTAGAAGGGTAGATCCAATATAACCTATGTTAGGCTTGGGTAGATACTATTGAATGGATATTTCTAGAGAAGGTGTATGATGTTCATTCAAAATGAGCCACTTTTACATTTTAAAATAAATGATCCATAATATTTACTCACCAAGTTAATTTGACATGCCTAAAATTATATTATTTTTTCCTCATACAAAAAACCCAATTCACAATGTGTAAGGGTCATGGGAAAACCGTTACACATCATGTATATAATACACACCATTTATTTCAAATACACAATTATTATTTAATAAAATCTATGTATTTATACAGCATCCTATCTCTAGACCACATGCTACTATTCCGTCTATTGAAACTGGTCATATTTAAGGCACAGTTTCCCGGTCTTAATCCATGAGGGAAAACTCAACAAGGGATTGAAAAATAACTAAAACATACCTCACCCAAAATTATGGATCGTAAAACCTCATCTTTGTAAAACAACTCTTCAGTATATTTCTTCTATGATGGTGGAAAACATAATTCAAGAAAATTTTCACTACATTAAAGGTAAATTGGACTCTCACTCTTAGGTCCTGTTATATACATGGTTGTGCTACTATAGCACCGAGACTAAACAAAGTAACCTTATTTAGATATCCTTAATGCTCCAATCCATAATAGGTATCAAAATCTCTTACAAGTATGAATTAGTATCTTCATCAATATCCTCGCGATTACTCAAATAAAACAGGTCAGAATAGTATCATTGAATTTATGATACATGGAAGAGGTCATGTGTAGCACTGTAACCCCAAGATAGTAATAAGAAATATGTTACCATTATCACTATCTTCATGATATAAAAAGTGATGACATAATTATGTGATATCTTTCTCTATATACTAATCTATCTAGGAACCAATCTAGTTGAATCTCATAGATAGACCTGATTTCCCACCTACAAATACAGAGGTTGATGATAACAATATGTGTAAGAATTATTCCATGACTGAGGTGTATCCATAAGCATATAAATCATTTTTAACTACTCTTATGTATTTTGAGTGATAAGAGTATCCATTAATGCTTCCTCGCCTCCCTCAAAATTTAATTGAGATGAAAAGAAATGACCTACCATAAAGAGCATCATAATGAGACCTCTAAATCGTTTCCTAAAAAACTATTATTATAAGAAAACTAAAGAATCGTTATATTTTTCTCTTCTAAACCTCCAAAATCAAGAAACTATTAATATGAAATTTCGTATAACAACCATATCATCTTGTTGGACTGCCCGTCATTCTAGAGTGATATCTCATTCTAAGTATCACATATAAACATAGTTTTCCTTGCAACCCCTTCCATTACCAAAACAAAAATCGGGCATCTCGGTCTAATAATATAGAATGGGGAAAACCATGAAGGAATAAATTAAAAAAAATTAAATCCACACATTTCCTTAACTGAATAATTCTCTTAAATATGTAGTAAGTTCACTACCTTGGTCAACATGTTGATAATCATCTATACCAAAGCAGTACCTCAAGTGTATCTCGACAAACCCATCCCAAAATCCATTGTTCCATCATCTGATTTCCTCTCGGAATTAGAATGAAGATGTAGAGTTATTTCTATCCTATTATACTCATCCTTTACATATTGAAAAGTGGGAGCACTTAGGGATAAAATATCAAATCTAACTCTTTATAATTATGCACTGATACTAATGAAATATGCCTTTGTAAATATTTGTAATACATGGTTGAAGTATAGAAAATGATAAATGATATTCCCATATCAAATCATCCCTTATAAATATAAACTCTTACACACCCACATGAGAGAGGGATGTCATTATCACCAACAAACCAAACATGTGGTGTGTTCCACCTGAGAAATTCTCCCTCTGGATAAGGCCCTTTGATCTAAAATCTCTCTCATATGAACATATTCTACAAGGAAGTATTTCAATGTTAATTTTTTTATAATGAATTTCCTATAACATTATTAAACCACAAGGTTCAAATAAAAAATGTCCATCAATTCCCACACATTAATAGTCTCATTTATTTCCTATGTCTATGTCATCCTACTCTATGAATCAGCTTCTGAATTACCCTATCCAAGTGTTTAACCAAGATAATTTTTGAAATATTATTGGTATTCTACTCACCTTAATTGGCATATGTTTGATTCATGTTGTTTGGAAATAAATTTGAGACTTTTATGTCCTTTTTAAATAATTAAATTTTCACCAAATATATAATGTCTCAAATGAAGGACCCTAGGACACCCTGAAAGGGGAGGGGTGAATCAGGGTGGCAACTTTTTCTTTTTAAGAGATGGATCTTGTTCCCAAGTTGATAGGAACTTGTTAAACCTGTATGATTAATATGATCAGAAATAAAACATTCACATGTAGAGAGATGACACAACACTTTTTAATTGGTTCACAACTAAGGGATATGTTCAAGGAGCATACGCCGACAGGTTGTCGGTCGTACCAAATTCAACTATTCTTCACTAGTTCTGGATTTAAATGGTTCGGGAACAATCACTCTGTACCAGGATCACTGCCTTTACAAAGGTTTAGAGATAGCTCACTGCGTCCCTCAGGTCACTCTCGTTGAATCCCCCTGGCTCACTGCCATGGGTGAAGTCCCACTCAGTTTATAGACGTGAAGGTATATTCAGTAGATTTTCATTGAAGTATTTGTCTCTACTCAGTATGAGAATATTCTTGCATCGAATTACTGAATTGATTCACTTGAAGACACTGAACCATTGATTTGGATAATCAAAAATGCGTAAACAAGTTTCAATGACAATTGCACGCAACACCTACCCTTTGCACGCGAGACATTACTATTGTGTGCAAAACTACTTTTTCATGCGGAAAAATATTTTGCGCAACAAAAAAAATTCACGCAACTAAGTATTTTATGCTCCACTACAATTTTTACGTGTAACTCTTCCTTTTTACATAAATCCCGGAATTTTTCGTGCAACCCAGTATATTTCGCGCAAAACAGGCTAGTTCGAGAAAGCCCCTTTACGCGATCCTTTTATGCGCATCAGAACTCAGACCTTCTCTAAGTATTCAATTGTACGGAATGAGGGGGGTCACATATTATTTATATATTTCTGAGACCCCCGCACGCAAAACCCCTTTTGGTGCAAAAAACATCTCATCTAGAACATAATCATTCGCACCGGTATCATTTTTTGCGCATATCTCCATATTTTTTGTGCAAACCATGCCTTTTCCATTTTTTGATGTTCTGATTCTAAAACATTATTTGCGTGAAAAACCACTATCCACTATTTTGAACACCACGCTGTTTTTCATGCCAAACTCAAGTATTTCGTGCACAACCCTTATTTTTTTGTTCCCCACTTACTCTTTGCGCACACCTGCTTTTACCAACAATCCTTTTCTACATTTTCCGATTTTGAGGTCCAAAAATTTGGCAACCACTGGGAAACAGTGCCACCTTTAGTACTATTGTCTGCTTGAACTGTATGTTCACATTGCTGGTACACATTCTGAACTTCCACTGAGGATTGACAACAAACAAAATCCATACTCCAATTCATGCATAAAATAGCCATCCTTCCAACAATCTCCCCCTTTGGGTTTGTTGGAAATCAGCAAATAAATTCAATAGGTCACTATCCACATGGAAACCAATAACGCAAGAATCAACTCATCCAACACTCTAAGTCTATGTGAGCAATGATTGGTGTAGAAAACAAGAGATGAATCTTGAATTGGGTTCCCATGTTTTGGGATTCTCAATGACGCCCAAGTAATTTTATTACAGTGTCATAAAAGCATTAAATGTCCAATGAAATCCTTCTTCTTACAGTGTGACAGAAGCATTACCTGTCTAATGAATTCCTTCTCATCCTATCACAAACTCTGAATTCTCATCCTGTCACAGAATCATTACATGTGAATGACATGTCTGAATTTATTCCATTATCTCCCATTGGCAACAAACCCAATGACTGGTAATTGTTCCTTGTTCAGCTCAAACCAAAATCCCCCTGGATAGTATCTCCCCCACAAACCTGCATCACATTGATAAACAGATTAAAAACTATTAACATAACTGGGAAAAGGGGATTTATGTGACCTCATTATGCACTAGGAGGTGGCTGAACACCGAGGTTCAACCGATGCTTTACAAATACAGCTGTTGACAGTCGCTTGGTCAGGATATTAGCCACTTTCTTATCATTTCCCACATGATCCCTTCTAATCACGCCATGTTCAACATTATCTTTGATAAATTGATACTGAATTTCAATATGTTTTATACGATATTGCTGAACCGGATTCTTCATAAGATCAATTGTGCTCTTTTTGTCACAGTAAATCACCATTGGTTGCTTCACCTCATCGCCAATATTTGTTAATTGTTGCTTCATCCATAGTAGTTGAGTTCATGCCTTTGTATCGGAGATATACTCGGCTTCAGTAGGAATAAGAGAAGTACATTCTTTTTTCTTGCTCATCAAGTCAACCCATTTATTCCCAATATAGAATGCTCCACCACTGGTGGAATTTTTGTCCACAACATCGCCAGCCCAGTCAGCATCATAAAATGCTGATAATTCACTATTCCTTCCTATAGAAAGGTATAAGCCACAATTGTGAGTACCTTTAATATACCTCGTGATTCTTTTTACTGCTACCATGTGTTCCTCATTTGGATTACTCTGAAAGTGGGCTGCAAGAAATGTGGAAAATAAAATATCTGGCTGTGTTGCTGTCAGGTACATTAGGCTCCCAATGATCCTCTTGTATAAGGTGGGATCTACAGAGGTCCCATCTTCATGCTTTCCAAGTTTAGTTCCAACTACAATCAGAGTTGACATCGGTTTGGAGTCTTGTATATTAAACTTCTTCAGCAGCTCTCTTGCATTCTTTTCCTGAGAAATGAAAGTGTAATCCTTCTTTTTAATCACCTATAGCCTCAAAAAATATGTGAGCTCCCCAATCATAGACATTCCAAATTCTAATAATATGTGATTGGAAAATTCATCCACTGATTTCTGCCTACTGCCACCAAATATGATATCATCAACGTATACTAGAACCATGAATTGATCTTTTAAGGAATTATTCACATATATATTGTGATCTAGTCCTCCTCTTTTGAATAACAACTTCTTGATATACGAGTCCATTTGGAAATACCATGTTCGCGGTGCCTGCTTCAAACCATATAGAGCCTTATTCAGTTTTTAGACCATTGTTTCATCAGTACCAAGAAAAAACCCACAGGGTTTTCAATGTAAACTTCTTCTTCGAGTAAACCATTCAAGAATGTTTTCTTGACATCCATTTGATACACTTTATATCCTCTTTGGAGTGCCATGCAAAGGAAAAACCTGATTGACTCAAATCTATCCACTGGAGAAAAGGTTTCTTCAACATCAACACCTTCAATTTGGGAGTATCCTTTACATACTAGTCGGGCCTTGTTTCTGGTAACACTTCCATGCTAATCAAACTTGTTATTGAAGATCCATTTTTTACCAATCACATCATGACCTTCAAGTCTCTGGACAAGATCTCATGTCTAATTCTTATCAATCTGATCTAACTCTTCATTAATTTCATTCACCCAAGATTCATCCTTTGCTACTTCTTTGAATGAGGATGGCTCCAAAACTGACATAAATGCAGATTGGGTGTTATTCATCATCATCCATGATTGAGTGGGTGCACTCCTATCCCCTATTATGTTAGATGGATCAATATCAGCTCTACGATTTCTTCTGTGTGGTTTAGTTTCATTCACTCCAACGACAATTTCTTCTTCAGTTTCTTCTTCTGAGTCAAAATCAGGATGTGACTACTGAGTGTTTTCTACAGCTTCTTCTATTTCTGTATTTGTATTTTCTCTATGTTCACTTTATTCCTCACTTTCTATCACATCAGCATATGACATCCTTGATGACTTTGTGGTTTTCTCTTCAATTATCTTAACATCACTGCTTACCACAATCCTTCATAATCTCTTGTTGAAACACTTGTAGGCTTTGTTGTTCATTGGATACCCAAGAAAATTCCTTTATTAGCATTGTCACCAAACATCCATTGATTTCCTTCTTTATTCCAGATGAAACATTTGAATCAGAAAACGCGAAATTATTTCAACGAAGGCTTCCTTCCATTCCACAATTCATATGGTGTCTTCGTTTCTCCCATATAAATCCTTGTTCGATTCTGAATGTGCACTGCTACTTTAACAACTTCCTTCCAGTAATGGCAAGAGATACCACTCCCAATCAGCATAGTCCTGGCCATGTTTTTGACCTGTCGATTCCAGCACTCAACAACTTCATTTTGTTGTGGAGTTCTCACAGTAGGTACCTCATGTTATATTCCATGTTTTTTAGGTAATTCTCAATCTCAATGGACGTGTATTCCCCTCCATTGTCAGATCGAAACACATTGATTGTTCGTCCAATATCATTCTCGGCGATTTGCCGATATTTTTTCATGGAGTCAAGCACATGTCGTTTCCTTTAAATGACCATAACACATTCCATTCTACTGTAATAATAAATGAAAAGTACAAAGTACCTTTATCCATAAGTTTCAGCAACATTTATCGGCCCGCATACAGCTGTATGAATTAGATCAAGAAGATGAGATGATCTTTTCTTCTTCGGCCGATATGAACTGCAGACCAGCTTTCCACGAATTCAAGCATCACAAGAATTTTCAAGCTCATATTTCATGTTAGGAATTTCTATGATAATCCTCAATTTTTATATTTCCTCCATGTCTTGTTGATTGATGTTTCCTAGTCTATGATGCCACAAATTGTTTTCTTTTTCAATAGTCATGTAAAAACCATTTTATTTACTATCAACCTAATACAAGTTGCCTTCTTTTCTGCATCCCTTCATAAGGGAATTTCTTGTCTTTACCTTGATAGTGAAGCCTTTCTTATTAAAAGAAAAAATAATTCTCGAGTCACATAGTTGACTCACGCTGAGTAGATTATGACATAGGATATATACGTAAAGGACTTCATTCTTCTTTAGCTCTCCATTATCTAATTCAGTACTTCCATTACATTTGATTTTCAGAGCTCCATCATTACCAAATCGTACTTTACCATCAACCTTCCTTTTGATATATGTTAACAGGCCATCATTACCTGTTATATGAGATGAACAACCGCTATCCAGAATCTAGGCACTGTTGTTTTTTTTTTGCTTTTAGGGCCACCTCTGCAAGGTTGGATTTCTCAATTTTCTTCTTTTCATTACATGAGACATTGGATTGAGTATATAAAACTGATGGCCTTTCAATTATCTCATATGTGTACATTGGTTCTTCATAGTCGAAGTCTTCTTCAAGAGGAGAAAACCTATTTAATAGATAAAAATTATCTTATTGATGAGATTTGACTTGCCTTGAGTTCCTATATGAGGTTTCCGTGTCCCTTCTCTGCATGCAATTAACAGCCTTATGACCAAATATAGAACACCGAAAATACTATCCATAGAATATATTTCTTCTATAATATGGAGGATATGAATTCAGTCTCCTTTGTTGATGTCCTAGATATTCCCCATTCAATTAGATCCTTGCCTCTTTGCAATATGACTTGGTATGGCCCAGATATCCATAGAACTAACACTTCCTGGGAGGAAATGTATTCTCAACTGAATTTCTCCTCATATCATCTTCCCTGGGAGAATAGTTGAACTGCCTGTCATTTCTGAATGTTTGAGGATAATATTCAGTTCTCCTTTTAGTTTGGATTGAGGGTTTCTTTTTCAGCACTCGAGGCAACATTTCAACAGGTTCAACTTTCGTCTTGTCTTTCTTTTGGCTCTATTTACTTCCAACAGTTGATGTATCAGCTTCACAGCCAATTCCACTCTTTCCCATGCAAGAGGGTCTTTGATGACTCAAGATTTTTTCAACCCCATCTGAACCACACTTAGCTCTTTCCAGTAATTCTGCATCTGAGAATCTTTCAAACTGTATTTTCTTCCTTGTTTATTTTGAAAATGATTCAGTCTCAAGTTTAATCCTAAGAGTAACAACTTACTCTTCAAGACCCTCAATAGTCTTGGATTTTTCTTCTAGTTTGGATGAGAATACATTGATAACCTTTCCCTTCTCTTCAATTATCATCTTTAGATCCATAACATCATCATTTCTTTCAATTATTTTAGACTGCACTTTCACCAATTCTTCTAGTCATTCAATTTTAGCTCCAACTTTATCAACATATTATGTTGATTCTTGGACAATTGATTTCAACTTATTATAACTATTATATTAAATATTAAGCTTACTAACAACATCATTATGTTTCAACTCATAATCTGCACTAGTTTTCAACTAATTGTTTCCACTAGTATCTTATGGTTTTTTAATAGTGGCCATCATGGAAGCATGGTTCCCATTTATAAATTTCGGTTCTTCTTCATCACTTAATTCATTATCATCTTCTTCCTCTTCACAGAAAAAAATCTTCTTCAGAACTTTCTTTCTACATTTGAAGTCTCCTTTCTTGAAAAACCATTTCTAAGGTTTCTCAATGTTTTCACCATCAATATCATCATCATCTATCTTTCTTAAGCACAGAGAGGAAATGTGCGCAACTTTGCCATAATGAAAGAAAACTAGAGGTAATTTCCCTATGAATTTCCCTTTTACCATTAGGAACTTTTTGGAAATTAGAGAAATAATTTCTTTTTCTTCATCGTCTTTACCACTACTATATTTGAAATTTTCAGTTTTTACATGGATTTGAACGTCATTTTTGTGCTTACTCATGAAGTAGCATCTTCTGGTTTGACTCTAATTTCATATGCCAATAGGCTGCTCAACAATTCTTATAAAGAGTGTTTGGAAAGATCTATTTCCTCAAGGGCTAACACTTTTTCACTGTACAAGGGTGGATGTATTCTTAATATTTTCCTTACAATGTCCACATATTTTATTTCTTCACCTAGACCATGAATTTCTCCAAACACTTCAATAATTCTATTGAAGAACGAGTCTGCATTCTCGTCAGGATGCATCTTCATATCATCAAACCTATTATGTAGGACTTTTAGTTTTGCCTCCTCCACTTTTCTATCTCCTTTATAAATATTTTCAAATTATCCCACATGGACTTTTCTATGGTGAATCTCATTACCTTTAGATTGATTTGATCAGAAATGGTTGTGGTCAGAGCATTTTATGCTTTAGCATCAGCATCAATAATTTTCTTATCAGCATTTTTCATAGCCAGGCCTATTGGAACTGTAACATGAATACCATGCATAGTGGAAAACATAACTTCAATTCTAAGGGATCTTAGATGAGATCTCATTCTATTCTTCCAGATCTTGAAATTACTTCCATCTAAGAGACGGACTCCCCTAACATTGACAACATTCTTCATGACGACAAATGATAGATTCAATACCAGCAACCTTTACCCTCTAATTCCATTTGAAGGACCCCTGGACACCCTGAGAGTGGAGGGGTGAATCAGGGTGGAAACTTTTTCTTTTTAAGAGATGGATCTTGTTCCCATGTTAGTAGGAACTTATTAAACATGTATGCTGAATATGATCAGAAAGAAAACATTCACATGCAGAGTGATGACACAACACTTATTACATGGTTCACTACTTAGAGATACATCTAAGGGGCATACACCGACATGTTGTTGGTCATACCAAATTCCACTATTCTTCAGTAGTTGTGGATTACAATAGTTCAGTCACATTCACTCTGTACCATGCTCACCGCCTTTACAATGTTTCATGGATAGCTCACTGCGTCCCTTGGGTCACTCCTGTTGACTCCCCCTGGCTCACTGTCTTTGGTGAAGTCCCACTCAGTTTATAGAAGTGAAGGTATCTTAAGAAGATTTTCATTGAATTATTTGTCTCTACTTAGCACGAGACTATTCTTGCATCAAATTACTGAATTGATGCTCTTGAACACACTGAACCACTGATCCGGATAATAAAAAATGTTTAAACAACTTTCACTGACAATTGCGCGCAACACCTACCC
This sequence comes from Viscum album, assembly GCA_963277665.1. Classification (NCBI taxonomy): domain Eukaryota; kingdom Viridiplantae; phylum Streptophyta; class Magnoliopsida; order Santalales; family Viscaceae; genus Viscum; species Viscum album. The sequence continues at coordinate 1,081,496,482 of OY728136.1, read as the reverse complement.
TTTGTGCGCAAGACCTTACTATTGCATGAAAAATTCCTTTTTCTCGTGGAAAAATATTTCGTGCAACAACACACTTTTTCACGCAACTGAGTCTTTTACATGATGCTCCAATTTTTACACGAAACTCGTCCTTTTTTCGCGCATCCCGGAATTTTTTGCGCAACCCAGAATATTTCGCACAAAATAGGCTATTTCGTGTAAGCCCCTTTACACAATCCTTTTACGCGCATCAAACCCCGTACCATCTCTGAGTCTTCAATGATACGGAATGAGTGGTTCACCTCTTATTTATAGGCGTCTGAGACCCCCTCACGCAAAACCCCTTGTGATTGATAAACTTATCATCTGAAGTGTAATCTTTCACATCGGTATCATTTTTTTTACATATCTAGAGATTTTCCACGCATCCCATGACTTTTCCATTTTTCGATGTTCTGATTATGAAACACTATTTTCGCGAAAAACCTTGATCCACTATTTCACGTACCATGCTGTGTTTCGCGCAGAACTCATGTATTTCACACAGAACCCTTTATTTTTCACGCACCGCTTTCTCTTTGCACGCACCTACTTTTACCAATAATCCATCTCTTGTTTTTCTGATTTTGAGGACCAAAAATTTGGTAACCACTGGGAAACAACGCCACCTTCAGTGCTGTTGTCTGCTTGAATTGTATGATCACTTTTCTGGTACACATTCTGAACATCCACTGAGGATTGAAAACAAACACAAACCATACTCCATTTCATGCATAGAATAGATATGGGTCAACATCCAATAGTGTAGACCAATAACCACATATTCTTGTTCAAGATAATGAGTAACGTAATTCTTCTCATGGGGTCACTGTCTTTGAGACACATATGCTACAAACTTATCATCTGACATTGGAAATCCTCCCATGAAATTTTTTTGAACATCACACTAAATTATATAGCTTATAACCAGATCTAGGAGAATTAGAATCGATTATGAAGTCAGTGTCCCTTTCTACACATGAAGGAATGTTTTAGAAGCTTCGTTCTATAAAAACATCACACCCTTTTAATAATTCCCAAAAGAGTTGACTCTAGGCATGATATTTCTTAAATGATTTTCATGTAATAACTAACCTTCAAAAAAACTAATTAAATAAAATATATTATTGGGCTACTCCCTGTAAACTATGTTGCTCACCTTCTTTTTCTCAGTGGATACAACTTTCTCTAAGATAGAATGGCCCAGGAATTGAAAATTATATAACCAAAAGATGCATTTTATGAGCTTGGAATATAACCTTTCCTCTTTCATTTTATTCATAATTATATAAATATGACTAGTTTGGTTTCTTCTAGTACCAAATTACATAAATATGTAATCCACAAGGACTAAAAAAATAAATCTATATATGGGTGTAAAATCAATTCATCAGAGCCATAAATATAGTCATCTCATTAATGAGGCTGAATGGAATAACCAGGTACTCATTAAAGCTATATCTACTCTCAAATATTGTATATGGTACAAATGATGGTCTCATACACAACTAATGGTAGCCTGACTATATATATATAATAGAGAAAATTGTCACTCTTTATAACTAGTCAAATTGGTTGTTTATATGATACATTTGATACATGTTTTTTTTACCATAAGCTATTTTGACCATTGGTAACCCATGAACACAATGGGGGTACAATTGAACGTAGTAACGAAAAGGATTGTTAAGCCCTAGGAAGAATATACAGGTCAAATAAAACCCTTTTATTATATGCATTACAACTATTTCTTGAGTTTCTGGAACATCATATGGGTCATCCTATAAGGAGGAATGGACGTTGGTGTCGCTCCTTGAACTAGTATTATAGTGAACTGCACACTCATTTTTTGTGGTAATATATAGAATTTTTCAGGGAAGAGATCCCTAAAATGATCCACCATAGGAATAAAATCCATAGTATTCATTCCCAAATCACTTATTTTGAGACTATCCATCAGGGTTTTCACTTTTATAAACTCATGATGCAAATGTCTAGCTCAACTATCCAAGACATCCCATTCTCCCTTTGTAATATATTTACTTCCCCCATGTGATGTAAAAGACACTATATAATGAAAAAAATCATCATGGGATGGTATGGAACCAACCATTCCATCTCTAGAATTAAATGAAAGCCTTTCATCCCAAGGGTAAAAATATCTCATAGTAATAGATATCCACCACCCTTAAGAAGGAAATATCTACACTGGTGTATACTAGTTCATTAAACCCATATTGGTGTATATAGACTCATCCTATTATATAAATACTCAATTTATAGGAATATACATTATACAGTTTTGAAAGATATAAAATAGTTTGACACATCCATATCTAATAAGAATATTTTAAAGTAGAGGATAGACAAATAGTTCTTAGTATTATATAAGGTACTAGACTCTACTTCTTGGGTATTGGATTCACTACGTAGATATGCCTAATCTATGACCCTGATATTCAACCAGGATAACCTATGTAGGTATGGTATATATGAGTTAATCCTTTGAAGTGTGACTACCTCATCAATGAACACCTCCTTAGCTTGATCATATAGTAGTAGACCAAATCCTTGCATGATTTGGTGCTACTAATCATTTACATGAATGTTGTTTCAATATAGATTAGTATTCACTTTGGAGGAAAATCATAAAGAACATAGTAGGTGAACCATATAGGGGGATTCTTATAACACTATTGGGTTCTTTGTACAATGGTGACTCTTATAACCTTCCCTGACACACGAGCGATGCACCACATATATATATCGGTGCATTTCATATGGATCATGCTACCATAGAAAGTTGGATCAAAGAGTCATATCCCACCATTATGAAAACTGACTCCCATCAAAAATCTTGAACAACCCCGTGTCACAATTCTAGCTTCCCTCATTTTACACTATATGATAAGTGTCTGGTTCACTATCTTGGAAAGGTGATAATATGGAACACATTTACCTATGATCAAATGGAATATGGAATTCAATCCTCAAATCATATCACAGTCTTCAACTTATCACTATCCAGTGTCAGTACAGAATCCCAAATCTTAGTGAAATAATAAGAATAATCTATCACTAACATAACTCTCTAGTTTACCTACATAAAATCACAAACTAGTTCCACTCTCAATATGAATGGAAATAAATATTCATAGAGGGATATCTGGAAGTCGGCCCAGACTATATCTCGATGATGACCACCCTAGGAGATGTCTTCACACCAATGCTTGGTGGATTCATATAGCATGTGGGTGGATATATTGAACCTCTTATTTGGAGTCATGTTCATATGATTGAGTATTGATATCATGACCTCTATCTATAACTATGTTTCCGAATACCACCAACCCCTAAAATGGTTGGAGGATGCTTTAGCTAGAATCCCCATGACAATATTTCCATCGTAGGGGTAGGTAATGGGGCTCCATATTTAGATTGCATAAAGAATAAAAAAATATAAACTAAGATTCAATTCCAACTAGAGGATTAGTTAAAAGTTCTTTAGGTAGAACAATGTGATGTAATACTAGTGTTTCAAGGTCCATCACGTCTGGAGTATGGTCATCAACACCCACTTGGGAATTGACTCTAGGATTTCATGGTTGGATAGGTCTATAATTCCTAAAATCATGAAACATATATGATTAAATAGCAGAAAGTAAACAACATTAGTAGGAAAGGGTAGGTACAAAACATTCATATAAATTAGTTATATGTCTCTTTCGGCTCGTTTTTTCAAGTCTAGGTGATATAAAATACCATTACATATCATATGTGACATTTCATACTATCCACTACTAAGGGAAGGTCAGGGTCGAGGTCTCACATCATGCAATATTGGTTCTCATATATGTGTTTTCTATTTCATGGTATGTGGGAAAACTCCAATTACCATGCTATTAGAAATCAGATCTAATGTTAACCATTTCATAAAAAAGAATAAATTTATTTTAATTCACACATACTTTTATGTACATGAATATTAAATTCTTTTTATTTTCATCACCATTCTAAATATATAAAATAACTTTCTCTTCATAAATTCTTATTACCTCTTCAAGTATGTGAGACATAACAATTATGCCATGTATTAGGATGTATTAGGTAATGAAAAGTTATTTGATTAAATGAATCACCTATAAGTCCCCAACATTAAACATTAGATGATCTTGAGTTATGTTAATAATTCAATATTTAGGATATTTTTAGGTTTCGAGTTTTAGAGAAATAGGCCATAAATGTAACATTACATCTCGTAAATTTCAAAGTAGACACTTCTAATCTATCCGATTTTTTCACGATAATAAAAATACTTAAGTAAAACAAGAATTATACTCTTGATATAAATCATCTTGAATTATTCCATTCCATTACCATTTCATATACCCTGTGAAAAATATTTAAAAAATTTGGGATGTGCATAAAAATATCAGAAATGACTATAAAATAAGGATAGAAAACATTAGTCTATAAATACATATAAATCAATGAAGCCATAATTTCCACTCATAAAACATAGAATTTTTAACATACCTCATGAAATCATAAGATTTATGAACAACACAAAGAAATCATAAATCATAATGGTAAATTTTGGCATCCATGATATAATTACACTGTATCCTTCACAACTAAATAGGGAGTTACATTTAGAATAAAAATTGTCGTATATACCATAAATCTCTAATAAGAAATAATAATGTTTACCTATGTCACATTACCCAATTAATTGGGGGGTTATCTCGAGCTCACCCACCCTTGGTTTATCACAGAACCATCCATATACATAAATAGTTCCCATGAACCATAACATATTCATAACATATAAAACAAGTATAAAGGAAAGATAACATTTCCAATTTAAAATACAAATATTTCATTTCAAGATATTGACACAATCAATGATTTCTCAAAAAAATCAATACCAAAAATATGTAAAATAGTTATACATTATTTATTTTTCTTTTAAAAACATTATATCTTGTTAAGGAATCCAATGACCAAATAATATTCACGACGGTGGAAAGGTCGTTGTCACCACAAATGTTAAAAAGAAATATTCCATTTATATAACAATAATACACTTAATAAAAATATATTCCTTTTGAAAGAAATTAAAATTAAAATGGTTTTATACACTATATAAATGAATGTCGGGTATAAATCAAAATATGCCTCAATGAAAGGATATTGAGACGAAATCTCATACCTTTAATCTAACTTGTCTTGTTCATTATTTATAATCATAAATAATAAACACAGGTTGATCTATACTTGATTAAAAACCTTTTACAAGTATATTATTCCTTTTATATCACTTGTTACCACGTTATAAGAATAACATAATTATTTTAGTATCGGTAATTTTTTCGATATTTGGTACTTGAGTCAACAATAAACCCATTACAATTACAAATTGTCCATGTAGTCAAAAATCCATTATCTCCAGAATGATATACGTGATGTAAATATTACATTTATCCATTATATATATATAAATGTGTGTGTGTGTGTGTTTATAATAGTACATAAAATTTTGAGATAAGAATGGAAATTCACCGTTCATTGAGACGGTAAGCTGTACATACGCATGAACATTACTGTAAATTAGTTTTAATATTTAAAGGAATGAAAACTAAAGGATACATAGGTATATTATAATTCTTGTATAATATCATATTGTATAGATGTTTCATAAGTTTATTAATTCCATCCTTTATATCTTCCATGTATGGAATGAACGAGTAATATCACTTTGAGGGGGCGGTAGTCTGTACTTCCTCAAATAAAATTATCATATTGACACGTCATGAAAAGCATAAAGATATTTTGTAAATGAAAAATACATATAAATATCTCAAATATAAATATAATATATATATATATATATCATATATCATATATAAATACTATTCCATAATATTGGTCTCCATGAGAGGTGGTAGGGGAAAATCAAGCAATCATCATTTCGTGAGGCAGTAGTTCACCGTACACAAAACAGTAAGTTTGTATCCATTAGATGAAGGTGTGTGTAAGTGTAGTTAGAATAATTTTCAAAAATCATCCTATAATTTTTTGGATAATTTTTTGGTTATGTAATTAAATAATAATAAGGTGCACATGGAGTGGAGATGGAAAATAAAAGAAAAGAAATTGAGGGAAGGTGTTACCTCTAAATTGGGTAACTTTTTTTTATTTGGGCTTAAAGGATTTTTTTTGAATTTATTTCTACCCAATGTAATGTTAATAAGTAGAAATGATGGATGTTTTAAGATTATATGGGCATAATTTTGATAATACAAGGGGTTTGTGATGTGTTACTAAATGGGTAGAGGTGATGCTCTTTTATAATAGAGAGGAGAGGAACTTTAGGAATGTTTGGAAGTATTGTTTTATTATAAAATTATTTTCAGTTTCAAATGATCCAAAAGAAATTTATTTCATATATAATATGTTTTTTGGTCTACAAACTCTCATAAAATAGGTTTTTTACAAGTCTATGTCACAAATTTAACCTTGTCTTTCAACTTTAACCCTTAGTTAACTAATTTTTCTCTTAACATGTCTTCTTGTATATTCATACTAGATGATTAATATAGTTACTGTACAATGACTATAGAACCAAAATAGGTTCATTAATGACATTTTCAACATTATATATGTCATTTTATGAATATTATATTTTTATTACTATTATATAATTTAATAAAATAGTATTTTTTTTAAACACATATATTTCAATTTTTATACAATTCATATCATGACGTTTTAAAAATCAATAACAACTTGATTATTTAAGAAAAATCATTAATTCAAAGATAACAAGTCATAATCATCCACAAAATACTTTTATGGCATAAAAAGTTTCAAAATAAATTTATTCTAATATTTATAATCTCATTAATGTAAATCATTCATTAATAAGGTAATCACTTCATAATCATTGTGTCATAAATATATTTATTAAATTGATGTATAAAAATTATAAATAATTTTTAATGCTATAGGTAATCATTTTATATTTCTAATTAATATTTATAGTATAATATCTCACTTATATAACCCAATATAAATATTGTTTTAGTAAAAGATACATGTTTTTGTTATATTCTTCTTTACATTAAATAAATTTTACAAAATGTTATTATCAATCCCATGTGGATCCATGGGATCCCGAAATTAATCAAAGGATTCACATGGTTGTAAATATCTAATAAAATATTTTTAGGACATGTTTTAGTGTAGTTTAATATTATTATAATAATATTTTTTACCCTTATTTACTAGATTTTCCCTTTAAGCATGGTAAATATAATTATTATTGAAGATACAATTCGTAATGTATAAAAAATGGTTTTTATTTGCACAATTTGGAACTCCTAGTTCAAACTATAGAATCCATTTTTACAAATTCAAAACACATAAGTTTCCGAAATTAATTTAAAATTAATTACCATTTTCAGAACAAAAAAAAGCGTGTTTTTAATAAGTAATAACGACCAAAAGATGGATATGTGTTTATGTCCAATTATATTTTAAAATTATATACAATGGCCATAATTGGGTTAAATAAAAAAATATAATATAATTAAACATTAAAAATAATTAAAATGAAAATATTACTATATTAATAAATTGGATGAAAATGCAGTTTTGACTTAAAATGCAGCATTTTTCAGAATTCATTAAAATATGAATTTTTTTAGAAAAATACCAAAATTTAATCCAAAGTAAATTTTGATGTCCCGATTCAAAAGAAGAATTTTAATTTTCAATTAGAACATATAAAAGTGACAAAAACTATATTTAAAGGGTTCACCTTCAAAAGGTGGTAATCTAATGTTCTAAAAATATTAGATTATTTCTTGGTTAAAACCAAATTCATTATTTTTAAGGCTCCAATATTCAATGGATAAATGAAAAAAAATTAGAAACATTAATAATCATTTTTAGTTAGTTATTTGCATTCCCACCAATACAAAAACTATAAACTAACTATGATTTTAAATAATAATTTTATTATATAATTTTTCAATATAAATTAATGTTGTTTGCAATATAATATTTCAAAGAAACCTGTTTTTGCATGTTGATTACGATATCATAAAAATAATCCCTTTTAATGTAAAAATAACATCTTTTTCATAAATATTAGTAGAAATGAAAAGGTATTATTTTGTAAATACCTAGTTTTTTACATCCTTCCCCCCTTTTGGTAATTTCGACCCTACAATTCTATTCAATTATCAATTCAGTGGTGGTATTTATCATTCATAGCATTTTTAGATTCCCATGTTTCCTCTTTAACCATATGGTTTTTACAAAAAACCATTACCTAATGAATTACCGTATTCTGTAACACTTTCTCTCTTCATTCAAAAATCTGGACTGGTTTTTCCACATAATAAAGATTCTCTTCCAACTAAACAACCTCTGGACTCAAATCATGAGATGGGTCTAGCATATACTTTCTCAACATTAAAACATAAAAAATTGTGTACCTAGGATAAAATTGAAGTTAAATACACTCTATGGGGAACTGATCCATCTTTCTCCAGGATTTCATAAGGTCCAATGAACCACATACTCAAATTTTCCCTTATTACCAAAACGCATCACACATTTCCCTAGAAAAACATTGAGAATGACATGATCACCAACCTCAAAAGAAATATCTATCATATGGTTATCTACATAACATTTCTACCAAGATTGCACTATTCTCATGTGTTTCTAAATACTCTAAACCTTTTCTTCCATCTCTTCTACCAATTCAGGTCCCTTGAACTTTATTTCACCTACATCATTCCAAAAAGTTGGAGATCGACACCACTTTCCACATATTATCTCAAATGGTTCCATCAGTGTAATGGAATGAAAACTATTATTATAATAAAACTAAACCAAAGAAAGATGTTGGCCCTAACATCCCTGGTAATCCATTTAAGAATTATGAATAATATATTCAAATTTTATAATTGTTCATTCCTACTACCCATATGATTACGGATGAAAACTTGTACAAAAATCTAATTCAGTTCTCGATGACTTCTAAAGGCCCTTCCAAATTTTAGAAGTGAAACTGGGTTCATGATTAGATACAATGGAGAGGGGAACTCTATGTAACCTGACTATCTCTTTAATATACAATCCAAAATGTTGATATAGAGATATAGTATCTCATAAGAATAAAATTAGAAGATTTAGTCGATTATTAAGCAATAACCCCAATTGAATATTTACCTCAAGAAGTATTTTGTAATCCCACTACAAAATCTATGGATACATTTTCACATTTCTACACAAGAACTAGAAGAGGATGAAGCACCCCTTTCAGTATCTGCCATTTTTTTAACCTTTTGACAAGTAAAATGCGTCATAGTAATTTTAATAATTTCTTTTTTCATTCTATCACACCAGTAATACTCCCAATGATCTCTGTACATTTTAGTACTTCAAGGATGAACTAAAAACAGATAACTATAAGATTTACATAACAACTCTTTGTTCAATTGCGAATCACAAGGGACATATTACCTCAAAGAAAATTCAATATCAATGTTAAATTCAGGTAACTTTCCCTTTTGAACCAATTCTACCTTTTCCTACAACTCACTGTCTTCTTTCTGTGCTTGCTTTATTCTGGCTCCTAGAGACGATTGTACTAAAACCTAAAACAAAATAGATGAATTTCCTTCCCCAAAAACTTCCACACCAAATTTCATCAAATCATTAATCAAAGTGTCACATTCCAAACATAACATGGTTATTGTATAACTACATTTCTAACTCAAAGGACTATCCACCTTATTTTCTTTTATTGGATGGTAATGAATCCTGAAATCATAATCCTTGATTAATTCAACCATTTTCTCTATCTCAGGGTCAATTATTTCTGAGTCAATATATACTTAAAACATTAGTGATCAATATATATTTCACACACTACACCATAAAAATGATGCCTCCAAATTTTTAATTCTTAAACAACAGAAACTAATTAAAAAACATATGTAGGGTAATTTAACTCATGAGGTTTCAACTAAAGAGGAGCATAAGAAATTACATGATCCTTCCTCATAATGACACAACCAAGTCCATTCCACTTAGTATCACTATAGATAAACAATTCAAAATTTTTGGAAGTCAGTTCCAAAAGAGGAGTAATCACCAATCTTCTTTACAATTCTTGAAAACATTTATCACATTATTTTGTCTAGTTGAATTTAACACCTTTTCAAGTTAACTTACTTGGTGGGCTAGATAACCATTAAATATTTTCAACAAACCTCTAATAATAACCTGTAAAACCAAGAAAACTATAAATTTTAGTTATATTTGTGGGTCTTTTCTATTATTTTACAACTTTTGTTTTAGTGGGATCAACAGTTAGGTCATATTTGGAAGAAAATTGGCCTAGCAATAAAATTTTTTATTACAAAAAGTCACACTTGATGAATTTCTAATACAATTTCATTTCTTTTATGGTTTACAATACTACCATTATATGAATTTCATGCTCCTATTTACTTTTAGAATATAAAAAAATATCATCAATAAAAACAACCACAAACTTTTAAAATAACTGCAGAAAATTTCATTCATAAGATCCATGAATACAGCAGGTGCATTGGTTATCCCAAAAGGCATGACTATAAATTTATAATTCCCCTATCTAGTAAAAAACTCGGTCTTTGGAGTGTCTGCTAATTTACATTCAAATGATGCTACCCCGACCTCATGTAAATCCTCAAATAATAACGATCTCCCTAGATATGATCAAACAAATCATCGATATGAGGCAAAGAATATTTTCCTTAACATTTATGTTATTCAGAGATCTTTAATCAATGAAAAGTCTCATTGAACCATCTTTTTTTTAACAAATAAGATAGTAGAACCCAATGGTGATGTTCTAGGTTAAATGAATCCTTAATATAATAACTACTCAAATTGATTCATTAACTATAAAAGCTCAATTTTATCCATTGGATAAGGGGGTTTTGAAATTGGATTAGAATCAGGAAGTAATTCAATTGTAAATTCAACTTCCTGATCATGTATTATACTAGGAAAATCATCAAGAAAAACATCAAGATACTCACTTACCATGGGCACATAATTAATATGAATATTTCCTTTGTTTTCAATAATATTTTCAAGGTAATATTCATTTCCATATTTTACTATTTTCTCAGCTTTCTAATATTTTATCAAATGTAAGGGTTCATTATGGTACACAAATTGGAATTATTTCAGAAAAGAATCCTCTTTAGCTCTATAGTAAATATTATCAAGATAACCGGAAAGCCAATCCATACCCAAAATAAAATCAAACTCTACTAGAGGAAACACAATAAGTTTTTAAGGTAGATTCTTTCCATAATCAAGGATATGAAGGTTCATATAATTTCTTTTTGTCTCAAAAATTCCTCTATGTGTTTTTACCAAAAGTTCAGGATTTATATATTTAGATGTAATTCAAAATTTTCATGAAAATTTATTAGAAATGAAAGAATGTGTAGACCCTGAATCAAACAACACATTGGCATAATATGAATAAATAATAGTGTACAAGCTACTACTTCATTTTATGGCCCAACATCTGCTGAAGTTGTTATAAAGGATTTCCCACCCCTCTCAGCTTGTAGTTCACTGCTTTCAATCATTTGAGTTATTGGTTGGACACTCATTTGCATAATGACCCATTTTATTGCACTGAAAAGTTTTTACTGACTGTAAATCAGATTTTTTCTTACCATTACCATGATCTTTCTAGTGAAATTACAAGCCTTATGTCCCATTTTACCACATCGGATGCACTTACTAGATTTCAAAAGGAATTTCCCAGTGTTCTTTTTACCACAATTTTCACAAACTCTAAATGTAAGATTCTTACTATCATACTTTTTTTTAATAGTTCTTCCCTTTCATATTCCACATCAACCTCTTATTCTGTTGTTTTTCAAAAAAACATATTATCATCGGTAAACTCCATTTCCACCTTCTCTATGCATCAATTTTTTTTTCATAACATTGTAAATCACGAGAAGCTAATACCCTTTAATACATTGTCTTTAATCCCGATTACAAAATGATTTATTCTAATATAAATATCTCATATAAAATTTGGATCATACCTTTCTAGTCAAGTAAATATTGCTTCATAGGTATCCATTGAGTCATACTCCAACCTCTATTCCAATAATTGTTTTTTCATCCTAAGTCGAACCACCATAGGAAAATATTTCTCAAGAACCATACATCTAAATTCATCACAATCAAGATCATCAATATCTACACTATCCATGTCATTTTCAACCATTTACCACTATGGATCAGCTTCCCCTTCAAAACTGTAAATAACAAGACTATCCTATCGATGTTCTGAACACCCCATGACATCCAAAATCTTTTAAAGTACTTTAATCCACCATTCAACTAGCACAGAGTCAAAGGATCCTATAAATGATGGGTGACGTTGCCTCATAAAATGCTCCACTACTTCTATGTTCCTATGTGGTTTATCTGGATCATCTCATGCATGGATACCACCACCATTTATAGCCTGAGCCAATTGCGCCATCACTACAACAAACTGTCCAGTTCCAATTCCGACCATCTAAGGTTGCATATTTGGAAGGTTGTTTTCCACTTGATTCCATACCATCATATCTTCCATGTTTTGTCTTTAGAAAATCATTTTAAACATAAAAATATCTTAGATGAAGTAACATGGTAATCCTCAAATGCTATATCATTTTAATTTGACCATAAAGTAAAAAATAATTTATGGGTATTAATTTAACAACATCCTAACTCGTAATGTTATCTAAACCGGCGTCGAATAAAAACTATAAGGCCCCAAAATTAAACATTACATAACCTTGTGTTAAATCAAGAATTCTACATAGAGGATATTTTCAGGTTTATAGTAGAAGACAATTCGTCCATAAATGATACATTACATCTTGAAAATTACAATGTAGACACTTCTACTCTATCAATTTTTTTCACAATATAAAAACTCCTTAAGTAAAACAAGAATTATTTTGTTGATATATATCTTCTTGAATTACTCTTTTCTCTTAACCTTTCTTATACCCTCTTAAAAACATTTAAAAAACTTGGTATGAGTAGAAAATTCTCAGTAAGAGTTCTAAAATAAGGAAAGAAAACATTAGTCTATCACTACTTATTAATCAGTGTAACAAAATATTCACTCAAAAACATGAGCTATATAAAATACCTCATGAAATTATAATATTTATGAATAACATGGAGAAATAATAAATCATAAAGGTAACTTCTAGCATTCATAACATAATTACACTGTATCCTTCATATTTACTTAGGGAGTTACATTTGGTATACCCATCACAGTATATTTCCAAAATCCATTATGAGAAAAATTAACATTTACCTCTATCTCATTACCCAATTAATTGGAGAGATATCTTGGTCTCACCTTCCATTGGATTATCATGGAACCAAATATATATGTAATAAATTCCAAAGAACCATACCATATTCATAACACAAAAAAAAAATATAAACGAAATATAACATTTCCACATTGAAATCATAATATATCATTTCAAACTATTGACATAATATATTATTTTTCAAAAGCATTTTAAATACAAAAATACATAAAAATGATATATGGTATTTAATTTACTTTAAAACCATTAATATTTGTTAATGAATCCAAGTATCAAATAATACTTGGGGCGACAGAAAGGTTGTTGTCACCGAATATGTTGAAAAGAAAAATTACCTTTGTCATTTAGTAAAACACATAGTAAAACAAAATATTCCTTTTGAACGAAATTAAAATTCAAATGGGTTTATACACCATATAAAATAATGTCATGTAGAAATAAAAATATGCCTTAATGAAATACGATTGAGACAAAGTCCCTTACCTTGAGCCTGGCTTGTCTTGTTCGTTCTTTATATTCCAGAATAATGAACATTGGTTAATTTATACATTATTCATAACCTTTTTTCAAGTCTATTATTCCTTTTATATCAATTATTACCACATCATAAATATTTCATAATTATTTATGTTAATATCATTCGTTTTTTTAATATTTGGTACTTGAGTTAAAAATGAACCTCTTATAATTAAAAATTGTCTATGTGGTCAAAATTCCATTATATCTAGAATTAAATTAATGATTTAAATATCATACATCTCTAGTATATATATGTATTTATTGTAGTACATGTCATTTGGGGATAATAAATGAAATGCACCATTCATGGAGATGGTAAGTTGTATGTACGCAAGAATCCAACATTTATTTATTTTTCATATTTAAATGAATGAAAACTAAATGATACATAGGTATATTATAATTATTGTATAAAATAATATTTTATATATGTTACATAATTTCATTAAATCAGTATTTAATATGTTCCTTGTATGGAATTAATGAGTCATATCACTTTGAGTGAGAGGTATCCCGCACTTCCTCATATGAAATTATCGTATTTACAAATCATGAAAAGCATAAAGGTATTTTGTAAATGATAAATAAATAACAATAAATAAAATATAAATATAGTATAAATATAATATATATATATATATATATATATCAAATATTAATATAGTTCCATAATAATGGCCACCCTAAGTGGTGTTAGGGGAAAATCGAACAATCGTCGTTTCGTGAGGTAGTAGTTCACCGTACACAGAAACAGTATGTTCGTATCAATTAGATGGTGGTGTGTGTTGGTATAGTTAGAATACTTATCATAACAAAATCCTAGTATATTTATTATATTAGTGTTTTTATGCAATAAAATAATAATATGATTATAGATAGTGGATAATAAAAATAAAATAATAGAATTTGAGAGAAGATGTTACCTCTATATCAGGTAACTCCTTTTGATTTGAGCTTAAAGGATTTATTAAATTTCCTTTTTCCAAAGGTAATGCTTTGTGGAGAAATTTTGGGATTATTGGAGCTTATGTTTTTTATAATTTTAACAATACAATGTTCTTGACATATTGTATTAAATAGGTAGAGGTGATTCCCTTATATAAAATGGAGGATGGGAACTTTAGAAACGTTTTGATGTATTATTTTATAATAAAATGATTTTCAGTTTCAAATGGTCTCAAAGTCATTTATTTCAAATATAAGATGTTTTTGGGATGACAATATCTCAACCAATAGGTTTTATAAATGTCTATGTCACAAATTTAACCTTTCCTTTTAGCATTAACCCATAGATAGAAAATTTAACTCTTACTATGTCTTATTGTATGTCCAGATTATATAGTTAATATAGTAACTATATAATTCCAATAGAACCTCTAGTGGTTAATTAATGAAGTTTTAAAAAATTTATATGTTATTGGGTCGAATAATATATTTTAAAGACTATTATATCGTTTAATAAAATAGTATTTGTTTTAAAACACATTTATGTCAATTTTTATACTATTCATATAATGACATTTTAAAAATCCATAACAACTTGATTAATTCAAAAAATATTCTTTGATTCAAATTTAACGAGTAATTATTATCTAGAAAATTCATGTATGGAACAAAAATCTTCAGAAAATATATTTATTATAATTTTTATAATACCAACTATTTAAATCATTCATTAATAAGGTATTCACAACTTCATCATTGTGTCATTAATATATTTATTTATATGATGTCAAAATATTATAACAACAATACTATGATGTATTAAATATTTTTATCATTATAATGAATATATATATATGAAGATATCACTTATATAACCCCATATAAAAATTGTTTTAATAAAAGATACATGTTTAGGTTAGATTTTTCTTTACATTAAATTAATTCATATAAAATGTCATTATCACTCCTAAGTGGAACCATGTTGTCCCAAAATCGATCCAAGGATGTCCATGCTTGGGAATATATCATTTAATAGTATCCGTACATGTGTTAGGGTTGTTCAATATTTTTATAATATTATGTTTACCCTTATTTACCAGATTTACCCTTTAACCACGATAAATAAAATAATTAACAATGTTACTATTCATATTGTCTTAAAATAAAAGATAAATATTTACACAATTTGGACCTCTTGATTCCAAATATAGAATCTATTTTTTCAAATTCAAAAGAAAAAAATTTTTGGAAGTTAATTTTAACATAATTTTTGTTTTCGAAACCAAAAAGCGTCTTTTTAAGAATAAAAAACTACAAAAAGCTTACATGTGTTTATGTTTAATTAAAATGTGAAATTACATATACTGACCACAATTGGATTAAATTATAAAAATATAATCTAATTGAATCTTAAAGACAATTAAAAGAGAAATATAACTATATAAATAAATTATATGGAAATCTAATTTTGACATAAAATGCATTATTTTTCACTATTCATTAAAATATGAATTTTATCAGAAAAAGGCCAAAATTTCATCCAAAGTAAATTTTTGTCTCCCACTTCTGGAGAGGAATTTTATTTCTAAAAATTTATAATATAACGTGACCAAAACTAGATTTAAAAAAGATTCACTATCAAAAGGTGGTAAACTAACCTATAAAAAATATTAGAGTATTCAATGCTTAAAATCGGATTCATTCTTATTTTAAGCCTCTAATATTCAATGGGTAATTCAAAAAAAATTAACCAACATGTGTAATCATATTGTAGTCAGTTCTGTTCATTCCCACCAATACAACAGCTAGTCACTAACTATCATTTACAATTATAATATTATTATATAATTTTTTAGTATAACTCAAAGTTCTCTACCGCAGAAGATTTAGAAGAAACCTATTGTTTCATGTTGAGCACACTATCAGAAAAAACATCCCCTTTAATTTAAAAATAATATCTTATTCATAAAAACTAATTGAAATGAAAAAGTAATATTCTTTAAATACCTAGGTTGTTACGTCACCATTCCCAACTTAAATATTTTCATTCTTCATAATTTACAATTGGAATTAATTTAATGAAATAAATTAATGTTTCAGTCCATAAAACTAATTATTAATAGGATAAATAAAGTACAATATTTTAATTAATCATTCATCTTCATTATATATTGGAAAACACCATTTATATTTAATTCAAGTCTTGAATTAATAAAATTATTTAATCCATTTATGAAATGTTTTCACATTTCCATATATAATAATTATCATAGTAACTATATATATCTGGAAATAATATAACAATTTAAATGTGGATTGGAAAAATGTATGGCATATATGTCCTAATGTTCCTATAATGATGCATGAGATGATAAATCCTTACCATACGAGGCTAAGGGAAAAATAGAATCCATAATAATAATAATATCAATAATAATGAATCCACAAAAACATTTTCCATACCTAATGGTGAAATTAATACAACTATAATTGGTAAAACAAACAAATAAATCATCCCATCCCAAGAAATTTATGTTTCCCCCATATGGGGGTAAACTACTCTGTAGAATAGGATAACTACAAAATTCCAATAAATCATAGTCTTTTATATATTGACCAAGAAAATATAAAAATACAATTATTCTATAATAAAATATTGTAGCATCCTACCCTAAAATACACTAACCAGCTCCCTAATAGGGTTGTCCATATAACCTCAAGCATGCCTTAGTGTTATCCAAAGAGTACTGACTAGAAGCAAGGGCCTAGGATGTGTTTGTGGGGAGACTATTCCCCCATATATTAGAGTATACCATAGTAGAATAAAATAAATATAACTAGAAAAATAAGTAACATATGAGTAGTATAATAATACTAATAATAAATCACAAAAAATAATTAATAGTTGGAAGATGAATTTTAAATTGATGTAAAAAAGACCATGATCATGTCATATGGATTAAAAAAATTAAGGTACATAGGATAAGATGGAAATAATAATATATCACATGTTGAAAAAAATACCAAAAAACCAAAATAAACATCTAATAGTATCATGAGTAAAGTCTCAATCCTCATCTTATATACTACACCCTAGTCATGAAAACCATACCTAGGAAGATGGGTGATTTCATTTATCTACACAAGAATTTTTTTGGTCACCTTGGGTTCCAAGTGTGGTGTGAGATAGGTGTGAGATATACACTATAGGCCACCTTCAATGGATTCTATAACTATACAATCAATGTGTACAAAATGGGTAGTGTGTGGGGGAATAATAAATGTGAATAAATACATGAATAAATATGTCTATATATGTTTATCTTACATACCCAGCCGAAACTATATTATCAGCCCAATATGGATTGATTTGTACCAGGTTGAAACTGTATAAGTATGACATGGTTTGTGAATTTGTAATAAATATCAAGAATGAAGAATGGTCTGAGGTAAATAATGTTATTTGGCATGTAGAACATGTACATTAATTTAACATGTTGAAAATCATGAATTATATAAAAGGAATATTTATAATTTAAATATATTGAATCCTGATCCCATCCAAGGAAAATTGTATAAAAATCCCAATAATATAACTAGGATAAAAATAAATACCCAACATGAAGAGATCCAATCTAAGGTGCTCAATAAATCGAATCCCATGTTTGACTCTCAACTTAGTGTAAAAACAAAACCCTCCATGTATTTCTTTAGCTTCTCACATAAGGAATTGAGTATTGCTCGTGGACAATGATAACCATCATTCCACAGATACCATTCATGGTGACCCCACCTAGGAAAATACTATCACTCAAAATGAGGTCTAAAATCCACTCAAGGATCTCATTAACAGAATCCTAAGTATCAGACTAGACATACTTACAATTCATAAAAAATTAATTTTAATGAAGAATGAGCTTGTCCTAGGAATCATAATGCCAAGAACCTTATATTTACCTCAACATGGAATGGAGTTATAATATAGATTTTTATATATCAGTTCTTTCATCATGTAATTATTATCATGAAACATCATTCAATTTGGATAATTCTTATAATCTAAGAAATTAAAAATATGGTTTAAAGCATAGGGTCCAAACAAAGAGAATATCATATCTCCTTTCAATTTCATTTATTGTAATGGGAAAATCAAACCATTAAAGTTGTTTAATAATTTATGGTAAATGGGATTTATGCCTTTAAGTAATGGTGCACCCATATGGGTGGCTCATGTCAAGGTGAATAACCAAAAATGATGAATCACCATATTCTCAGACTGCATTAGGAATGGTAACGAATTTAAGATACATGATTAATCATATGGAGGCTTCAATGGAGGAGGCATATGTGTGATTGAAAGGGACAAAATATAAATTCAACATGACTTCATGGAAATGAGATAAACCACCAAACATAGGTTTGTTTCCATACACATGTTCATTGGTTGCCTTTGATTCTAGAAAGTACTAAATTTAATGTAAAATCAAAAAAAACCTTGGAAATATAGAAAATGATCTATTACAAAAATATTTAATAATATGGAATTATACATAATGTTTGGAAGGGAGATAGTCAAGTATATTACTGTAACTGATCCAATAAACCCAACTATAATGCAAATAGAGTGCGAACAGAGGATATCCCGTAGAACCTAAGTTGGGAATAGAGGGGTCCTCTCATATGGAACCTTCTAGATATTGTGGAGGGTGATCTGTCAAAATGATCCCCTTCCACATTTAAAAAATGACCCATAATTATTACATGACATATAAATTTTACGCGTCATATAATGATCGAACTTTTCCCACTTGGGAAAAAACGCAATCCACAATGTGAATAGGTCTTAAACAACCCATTAAACATTGTGTGTTAAATAAAAACCATTTATTTTAAATACAAACCATGAATTTAGACTATATAAAGCCTTTATTCCACTTGATACCATTCCATTAGAATGAAATGGAATATCCTTCAATTCTGCTACCCAGTCTCAATTCAAGTGAGAAATGATAATGAGGGATTTCCTGAAAACTAAAACAAAATTTTTTGTTTCGTAAAATTAGGGCTCTTACACTATCATTAACAAATAATTTATTTAAATTATCCTAAAATTTTACAGAGTTTTAATGAATAAACTCTTTACCATTGATCAAAATCACATTTCTTCTCAATTATCATTCATGTTTGATTTATTCAAACCAATTATTATTCATATTTTCTTTACAAAATCTGTTCTAGGTAAATCATGTTTCATATAATAGTTTTCTTCCATGAAGATTCCCTTGTATCGTTAAAATACATTGTTTATCTATAAATCCTATTATATTTAATATATTTTCCTTATATATTTATATATTTTGACATCCCACAAAATTTCACCTTTCAATAATCGGAACTCATTTTTTTATCCCAAATGATCATTTTAACCACATTTATTTATTTTAAATTAATGGTTTTATTAAAATTTTAATAGTGATGATTTTCAAAATAAGGCATTTAAAAATATGAAAAAGATTTTACATACTTTCACAATAAACAATTTTCTCTTCCACTATAGTTTTTTTATAAAATTTATGACTTTTTAATGATATTTCATTTGGAACTCTTTAAAATACGGGTTTCAAAGGTTTTTTTATTTACAAAAATTAATTTTTAAAATTTTATGATGTTCTATGTTTTTTTATGAAATATTTATAATTTTTTAGGAAGGAAATTATTTTTCCACGAGTTATTATATATAGGTTTATTATTGAATTTAAGTGGCACTTATATGTATGGATCGTGACAGGTAGGGTTCTACATCAATATTTAATGCACTCATGTGTATTTATGTCTCATGATGTTAATTGAGTACATGATAGGATTTATCTCAATAAAATAGGGTACATAAAAGGATTAATCACAATACAAAATGGGTTAATGATTGGATTTGTCCCAAAACAAAGGGGTACAAATGAGGATTAAACCCATCCTGAAAGGGTATATTGTAGGATTATACTTTGGATATAAATGTGTACATGTGGTTAGCCTAATCCACTTATGTGGTGGATGTCTCAGTAAGTTGAGATGAATTATGGTTTTGATGACTTTTTTTATGCCACACTCTAATTTCATAATCTTCTATAAAATTTATATTCCATCTAAGATTATTAACATATCATCAATATCCACACTTTCCCTTGGTATTTTTTTTGTTCATTTGACTTGAAAATGACATCAATCATGGTTTATGGAAAGTTATTATTATTCAATTTTAATTTTATTAATTAATTTCTCCCCAACCCATGTTTTCCCATATAAAAATTATTTATCCCATGATGTTGTGTTGATTACATTTCCCTCATTGAGAATTTGACCTCTCCCCTTTGTTTTCCCCATTCCACATCTTATGAAGAGAACTATACTTTTTGAAATGTATTGAAGGGATTTTAGAGATATTCGATTATAGTGAAAAGAGTGTAGATTGAGATGCTTATATTTGAAATATTCATTAAACTAAAAAATTCTATCATCAGGTAGGGAGATTGTGTGTTGGATGAGTTATATAAACCAAAGAATCAGTGTATTATTTATTTATGCCTATATTAGGTCACCATATTTATTATTATTGGGAAGAATTTGTTATTTTTTAGGATTATTTTATAGAAAATTCATGATAAATCTTTGAATTGATATATTATTTTAATTATTTTTGATGTTTTAGTAAAGATGATAAAATGTGATTTTCCTACAAATATATCCATGTCATGATACTAGAATGGGGATATAGTTGTGGGATTAATGCACCTTGTACTATCCAACCCAATAAGGGTTTGTTGAGTAATGACCCAAATATTACTTTGATTCATGATGATTGGGCCTAAGATTACGTATCATGATGGATACTCTTGAAGGATAATATTTTGTAACTTCATATTCTATTTTTGAATAGTGATTGGAGATTTGAATATAATTGTGTTTGAAAACATAAAAATGAAATAACTATGGAAAATATAGATTTAATCATGTAGGTTTTTATGTTGGGATGCATACATCATATATGAGCTACTTATTCAAAACACACTCTTTTCCCAGACATCATTTACAAATTTATATCCCCATTGATTATTTGAATTGAACTAATTGTCGAAACATGGCAGTTTTGAGATATTAAATAGTGTGATGGAATATAAAGAGATTTTTCAAAGGATATAAAAAATTTTAAGGGATTTAATGTTGAAATACTCATTTAAATGATTTCAAAACATTCAAAATATACGAATAAGAACAAGAATCACATTGATCTCCCAAACACACCAAAACTAGAGTAGTTTTCTTTATAAATCTTTATGAGACATTATACACCCCCATTTATTCGATCTTTTAATCCACATATTGTTATGAAATGGATAAATGTGATAGAAAAGATATTTTCTATCCTACATTTAATAGAGAATGTGAAGGTAATTTTAGTTTCATATCATTTGGAAGATGAAGTTGATCACTGGTTGACCAAAATCAAGGACATGAGGACACATGATGAAATCAACTCTACGAAATTAGAATATGTTAATGATATTATTGTAAAGTAAATATTTTCCCCAAAATATTTCTAGAAATATATATAGATAACTACTTCAGAAAAATATATTGTAAAATGAATCCATTAGGAAATTGATGAAAAATTCATAGTACATGCACAGTATGACTCTAGTTTTTGGATCAATTGTGAAAATAATGTTACTCGTTAAATTATTGTTTTAAATTTTTAGTCTATAAAATTAACTGACTATAAGGTATTTTGGACACTATGAAGATTTTTTTGTCTATTTAATGTGTAAATATAAACTGGATACCCTCAATGTGTTGGGGAACCAAAAATACATATGGGTTTCCATGAAAATTTAGGAGATAAAAATAATTTACTAGAGAAAATTCATCTTTCAACATGGGTAAAATGTGGAATGAATCTTGTGGGTCCATAATGAACGTTTTTATGCTTCCTGTTTGGTGGATAAGTCCCATGTAAATGTGACTCCCAAATAGATAAGGATTTAGAAAATAGTAAAATTAATGGATATAATTCATAGCTTAATTAAAAAGCAACAGTCAAAAGCATTAATTTTCACGAATATTGGAATTATGCTAACATGTTCAATGCACCTTGGGTTGATAGAAATATTAAATGTCAAAATCCTCATATTACATGAGAATAGGGAGTGGATTATTTAATAAAAACTTCTATTTAATATTGTGATAATTAAGTGGATCATGATAATTAAGGAACACTTATCCTTCACACTACATTATTGCATTTCATTTTGGATTTAAATTATAGAAAAATTAGAAAAATTACAATGTTTTAAATGATCATTGAATCTACAAACTAATGATTTAACTCTTGATGGGGTCATCTAGTGGTATGTTTGTTCTATTCCATGTTGTTTTTTATTAGAATGTTCTCTATGGAGAATATTATTATGGTTCCTCTAGATAAATTGAATACAACATTAATGATGGATTGGTTTCGTAAAATTTTGTGGAAAACATTATCAATAGTGATTAAAAAAAGTTTCATATAAACCTTTTATATTAAATATATTTATGGATGATAATAACAACCATATATAAAAAACAACAAAATGTACAGCTTAATACTGGATAAAAATAGACTCTTTGCTCTAATGGTTGGACAAAAACTGAATATTAGGGTTAAGCATGTTTAGAGAGGAAAGAGCTTTTTTCGTGATTTTAAGGATGACATATCTATAGAAAATAAAAAATAAAAATATTTATAGATACTATTACACCACATTGTTAGATAGTAATAATCAAATTATGAGGATAAAATTCATTTAATGGGGTAGAATGTAATTACTTGATATTGTGTATCCTTCAAAATAAATAATGTGCTCTATAACAACTTTTAAATTATAAAATCAACATAGTGAAACCAAAATAAATATTAATAAAAATATTATCAATGAATTAATAATAATAACTAATAATGTAAACCATTAGTCATTAGGAAGTAAACAAATTAATACGAGTTAATATTGAAATATGATATTTAAAATAAAATTCATTTTCCTTTTAATATTTATTTTCCTTTAAAATGTATATTTGGATATTTTGGTTATGATATTTTATAAAAAATGTAAAATCTTTAATTAATATCATATAATTTTAATTGGTATTTATTTCATAAATTTTTGTTTTTTAGTTTAAAATTGTTGTTTTTTAAATTATAATTTTAATGATTTTATCATTATTTTAAAATATACATGATGATTAAAAACTTTTTATGTAATAATAAATAAATATAAGGAATAAAATTATGTATTTCCAAATGTTATATGAACTCATAATAAATATCTTACTATTTTTAAACAAAATCTAAAATGATTAATAAAAACTTATTTTATTAATTTTCATAAATTAAGCCATTAGATAATGAAATTTGGTTTTGGATTTCCTATATATCCTCATACATATAATTTTTCATAATAAATAAATTTATTCTTTTATAATCATTATCCAATTTATTTATATCTTATAAATAAATTTAAATATTAAAAACATTATTTTTTAAGAAACTATTTTCATGTTATTTTTTATGTTTATTTTAAAATTAAAATTATATAGAATTATAATTATGTTTATAATTTATTTTATAATTTCAAATTATATGTTTCTTATTTGGAAAAGGGATAAAATATTATTTTTTGTCATTAATGATAATTACTACATTTAAAATATAATTACCATGGTAAAAGTTAATATGGGTACATGGTTAAAAACAAAAACAAAAAATAATTAAATCACTCTTACCATGTCTCAAAACAATTGATGGTAGGAGTTTTTACTGTATATTGCCACACTCAAGCAATTTTTTCACATTTGAGCCATTAATCATTTTGTGATGAAATTATTGACACATGAGGATTTTTTCTAAAAGTTCTCAATTTCTCCTCTTATCCAATAGTTCCACTTACACCCATAAAATATAAAGATGAAAAAAGATTTACTTGTTTAAAGAATTACATTTTACTCTCCCTCGAATTATATTCCAAAAATATAAACCCCTAGTAAATCATAGCTACTCGTCTCCCAAAATTTTCATGGGAACTACCAAGGAAAGATTAGTCTCCAACAAAATTATTATTTTCATCATAATATTAAACTTACAACTATTTTCTATCCATAATAATTTAATGATATATATATCATTATTATAATTATTTTTTATATATTAATTTTTCAAACCATAGTAATTCATTTCCATCCATTTCAAAAAATAAATGAAAATTTTTAGTGCACTGAATGAACTACCACCTCCCCCAAAGTGATGTTATTCGTTTTCACATTTTCACAATTAATGGATGGAATTAATGATTTTAATTTTGAATATATAATATATAAATATCATGTAATTTTTACTCTATAATTTCTATTAAATATCCACATCCACCCCTCTCGTGAGTTAACAAAAGGAATTCTTAACATGCATATGTGAGGACTATCGCCTAAATGATGGATCATTTTTAATTTTTCATCTAGAGTTTCATAAATTATTAAAAAATATAAAAATATGGTTCAATATGATAAATAAATAGAGATAACTTCATCATACATCTGTTATAATTATATTATATAAAAAGAAACACCTTCATAACTATAATCACCAATGGAGATAAAGCATGTTCAACATTTGGTTGATTTAACCACCTAGGTGAAAAATGAAATAACATATGATTATTAATGATGATTATAACAATAAAAATAATAATATTATATTATGTTAGTAAAATCATGTATAATATATGAATTTGGAAATACTATATTTTATTATTAATTTATTTTAAAATATTTCAAAATAATCCTTTAAAAATTCAGTTTTCAGGTAATGTAAGAAAAACAAAGATAGAATAAAATAAGAAAATTTTAAAAAAATATAGTCATATATTACATAATATTAAATTACATATAAAAATGGAACATTGTATCAAATTATGGGAAATGATATTATAATTATTAAACAAGTGAGAAAAAGTAAAAAAATTTACACATGATGGTATTAATACAGTATAATTAATTAATATACTCATGATAATGTATTAAAAAAGGATTATAGAAGAGTAATATTTTTTAGTAAGGATTTGGAAGAGGATAGTAATTTATTTATATTTTTTATCAATGTCTTATAGTCTGATAAACTAATCATGGAAATAAGTTAAGTGTTTCTTCTCAATTCCTCTTAGTGAAAGAAAGTTTTAATTTTATAATCCAATATCTTATTTATATGGTGTATATACGTCACAAGAATTTATTTTTCCATACAATATAATTTACTTCATGGTATTTACCTTACAACATGGTTTTAAATATTCCAATGATTTATTATTCAAATATTAATAAATCCATAAGGGTTTTCATTTTAAATTTATCTTATTGATACATGTTTTGAAGTCTAAAGCTAATTCAAATTATTTGATGTATATAATATATATTTGAGATATTATATCATTCATTATCATTTATTCATTTCAATTGATATTCATTTTAATTCTCTCTCTTTTAAACTTATTTGTGTTAGCTGCCCAAAAATTTTTCTAGGGGTTTTTAGGTCTCAAATATTTTCATTAGGTTATAATCACTTTTCTAGATATTTTATTTCCGGATTGATCTGTTTAAACCTTCTAGATTGTCATATTTTATTCCATTATTTTTTTTGATATCAGGTTTAACATTAACATCTTCTTCATTAATGATTCAATTTTATGATTATGATTAACTTTTTTAAGGAATATTTCCATTACATTGGATGTATTTTTCTTCCATATATGAGTTTCCACATCCCACCAATATTCTCCATTCCCTAATGAATTTTTTTATATCTATGATGATCCTTTTACTCCACATGATTCATTTTAAGAAAAGGTTTTGTTATACTTTTAAAAATGCCAATTTTTCAATAAAAGAATTTCAAAATATTAAAAAGGAGTTCATTACTTTAAAAACAATTTTTTATCATTCTATAAATATTTTTAAATAGTTATGTACTTTCAAGTATATTTTTCTAATAACTCAATTTTATTCTCTTTTACAAACATTTTTATTTCCCTTCTTAGAGTATTTATTCACATAATCTTTTATAATATACTTTAAATGGTTTTGTTAAAACCATTGTATTTTAAATCCTAGTTTCCTTTATATTTTATCCCTCACAAAGTGATGTACTAATCATTCTCTATGTATAATTATAGATGGATTCCTTTTAGAAAATTATATTTTTAATAACATTTGATCATTTAATTTAATATCATATTATGATTTTCCTTCCAATTGTTTCTGAGATTAGTTCTTTTTTAATGTATTCATTATTATATAATTATGATTTATTTTATGCATCACTTGCATGTATGTATGATAATTGGTGGGGTACTATATCACCTTCTAATGACTTTTATTTTGTTTATGTCATATGAACTCAAAGGGTACATGAGATGATTTATCAAAATCCAAAAGGGTACACATGAGGATTTATCCCAATCCAAAAGGTGTATGTGAGAGGATTTAACCAAAGATGGAGTAGTACAAAAGAAGATATATCCCAATAAAAAATGGTACACATAAGGGCTATCCCATTCCCAAGAACGTACATATGTGGTTACCTCATGACTATTAGGTGTTTAATTAAATTGTGGGAATATTTGACTTTTTCTTCATATTCTTATGTTTATGACATCATTTTATTTCATAATCTCGTGCAAATAGTTTTTCTCATTGACATGTGATTAATGTTTCATGATTGTGTAAACATTTTAGTGAAATGTTCTTTTTTAACATTAAATTTATTTCAATCATCACTTATGGACAACTATTTTTATTATTTGTACTTTGTAGTAATAAATTTCCCCTACCTATGTTTTCTTATGTGCTCATTATATTACCCATGGTAGAATGGTGATATATTTTCCCATAATAAGATTTCAAGATCACTCATTTAATATGTTTTCCTCTCTCCACTTAAAAAGATTAGTATATTTTGGGAAAATAGTAAAATTGTGTCTGGATGAGTTCAATAATAGGGGAAAAACTTTTGATTAATATTCTTATGCAACTACTATTAAAGAAACTAATCCTTTTGGTCCTCCTATTGAGATACTGTTTGTGATATATTTTATCTAAAATAAGCTATTAGTGTATTTTTTTTTATGATTATCTTGGGTATCTATATTTTTCTTCCCCTGTATTCTCCATGATTTTATATTTCCTCTCCCTAGTTTTCAAGTGGAATATTAAGGTAAGCTCATCTCATCTCCTTTCATACACATCCAAAATAATACCTCCACCCTTTCCCTTTTATTTTCATTCTCCACCAATCAATAACAATATGTAGTATTGATATAGGTTTTTTAGGTGATGTAATTATTTAAGATTTCATAATTTGGGTTTTAGAATTAATTGTATTTCTTGTTTGGGTGTTAATCATTGAAGGTAATGTGTTTCCTTGGATTTTCACTTAAAATGTATTATTTTCTATGTAATATATATTTTAATTCTTGTTATGTTAATATTAAATATTTAAAATTAATATTATATGTAATTTTAAATATGTTATACCCTTAATGGATTATTGATGGTTTTTATGTGTTTTTTGTTCTTGGAATGTTATGGTATTGAATATTTTATCCATTATTTTTTACATGAATTGATGAAATGACTTGTTAACATAGAAATGTAAAAGAGGCCTTAAAAATTGGTTTTAAGTAAAAAAAGTGTCTGAACTATTTTTGGGTAATATAATATATTTATTTTCACAAATTAATTTTCAAAGTTAAATATTTTTGATTTGGAAATGTTTTTGATAATGAAGGGTTTTGTATGGACCATGACAAACTGTTTTGATATTTGAAATTCAAATCTTGTTTTGGTAATGTATTTTCTAGAAATAGGTTTTTTTTCAATCACATTCCAATTTGTGACCTTCTTAATATATTTCTACGGGTAGTTCTAATATTAGATTTCTTGTTCTATAGTGTTGTTGGGAATATAGATATTGTATCAATGAACTATTTTTAAGATTTATATTTAATGTTTCTAAAACATATGAGACCCTTGATTTATCACCCATGTCATTTAATTGCATATTTTTCATTATTATCTGTTAGGGGATGTTTTATATTGTGATTTTACTAGGTGATTCTTTATCATGGATATGGAAAAAGGATTTTCCTTATTACAGCTTAGAAAGTCAAATGAGGATTATGTAAATTTATTATGATATCATTTATTTATTTGATAATCATGCGATCTGTATAATTTTTTTTCCACAAATCCAAATTTATATTTTATTGGAATGCATGGAGGCTTTGTGGGGACCTGGAAGAGTGAAATCCCGAATGTGGATTTATCATCGAAAAAGATAAATTTAGATTTTAGATCGATCGATAAATAATGAGATGGATTATATAACCCATAGTATTGGGGATCTATTATGATAGATTACATATTCTGATTTGTTTTACCGGACTATCAAGATATTAAATAGTTATTTTAGGCTAGTCTATAGTTCCTTATAAAATTATTAGATCGTGTAATTTAATTAATTTAGTGTTTTACATGATGATTTGTTTTCATTGGGGATTACTAAGAATATCTCCTTCCATAACATACTTGTATTCTTGATTCATGATTGTATTACAGGCATGTTTTTTTATTATAGATTCACTTTTCCCCATTGATAAATTTATACTATAGATATTTATATTTGATTCTGATTATCATTTCTTTACATACGATAATTTTTATATAATTATTTTTAATGTTATATTTATAAGTTAAATATATATTGTATTCTAAATGGGTCTATAAAATGAGTTTGGGGAATCTAGGGTGTGAAGGATTCAATATTTTTTTGTGTCTTGTGAAAGCACTATTTTTTCAATTGGGTGTAAATAATCAATAAATTTATTTATTTAATTCATGGATTGAACCATATGATTTTAGGAATTTTATGGCTTTGTTTTTGAAAGGCTTGGTTTAATGTTTTCAAAAGAAAGTGAAAAAGTATATTGGTAGTTTTCATTATGAATTCACACTTAAATGTGAAAAAGTATATTTTATATTCTGTTAAAACATTCCTTTATGAATACTTTGAATAAGAAAGTGGTACATTCCCATAGTGGAGATATAATATGGAATATTTTCACACCTGACATATACACTAGTATACGTGTGTGCTTGGTGCTTCCTTGTCTTATTTTATATATTCATGTTTTATTTGATTTGGATACTTTTTTGGTCAATTTTGTGATGTATTATATTTTTTGAGTGACCATGGGTTGGGGGGGTTTGGGGTTGTTCAGGTTTCATTTTTCTTTCTAGGTAGTTGTATGTACCATTTTGGCTATAAATTTTATTTATTTTATATTTGTTTTATTTTGTACATGGTTATATATATTGGTTGAAATAATTATTTTTGAGTTTATGTGGATTTTTATTTCTTATATTTCCTATTGGGATTATTATATGTTTATACCTTATTATTTGATATGTGTATATGTCCAACAACTGAAAATGAACTACTATATTTCAAGTTGTTTCAAATATTTTTTACATTAATATTCATGGTTTAAGATGTTTCCTTATGAATATTCATAAAAACTAGTAAATATATTCAATACTGTAGTGATCATGAAGTTTATTTGAGCATACTGGAAAATCAGGTTGATTAATTTTTTAGGTCAACCCATCTTAGTTCATTACATTATACGTTGATCATCATTATAATTTTATTTACACATTAATAAAATTAAATTTATAAATTAAAAATAATAGATAATCCCAATTTTTGGAATGAGAAATATTTTAATATATACAAGGTAAAACCATACATACATATGATACCAATTGGATAATGTGAAAAAATAATTTATTTTGGTTTGCAATATAATACTTGTTTCTTCATGGATACATTAAATAAAGGAGGCCTATTGAAAATGAACCTAATCATTTCCTAAAAAATATTGAAATACATTATGACGATTTTTTTCTAGTAGTGATGTTATTATGTTCTCCTATGATGTTGTATTCGAGAGGTTGATAAAAACACAATGTTGTCATCGTATGTTGAACCAATGTCCAAATAAATTTATTCACTAATATCAATTAAATTTTCTGGATCAATAAAAGATCTATAGAAATAAATTCCATGTGATATGTAATTATGGATGTACATATTTAATGATTTACTAGCCTTGTATAGAGTAATAAAAATGGTAAATGTGACACTTAATGGGTTTAAGAAGCCTTAAATGAACATTAATAATTAATTTAGATCATAATTTATCAGAGTGAACCAAACCAATGCTTTGAAGAAACCAATTGATGGAAGTAATTTTTATTATCAGCATGGTCCACCAAGGATTCGCCATTTATAAAACATAAAAAACCTGATTTATAATAAAACAAAGTTGTAATATAACAAATGAATAAGAAACAATAGTTTTAAACATAACAGTGTCAATTGAAATCAAAAAAAGATCAACCATGTTTATATGTATTGGATAATATTTATATCCAAAAAATAATTAGTTCCATACAAATTATGAGGAAAAAGGTGATTAATAATGAATCAATATTAAATCATAACCAACCTTATATTGGGTGATTTGTGGATAATTTTGGAATCAATTATAAGTAGATATTGGAGATACATCATGGTAACTCATCTAGTGAAAAATAAGTTTCAGGGGATGAGGCATAGGTTGTTACCGTAAATGGAATAAATGAGATAAATTAGAAGGAAAAAATCTAGGGATAATGATGCTAAAAAAGAAACTCTCATTAAGTAATTGACTATGAAAATGAAACCATAAAAGGGAAAAAGGAAAAGAGTATGATAGATAAGTGATTGACACGAATTGGGTTGTTTTAATGATTACCAGTGAATCCCTAATGTAAACATATTTTCTTTATAAATAGGATACACAATGGATATTTAAATAATAATATATAAAATTCATGGGTACATTTTAGTATATTCATATAAATATCTAATTTATTATAGAAATCATAGAAATATTTTGTATTTGTTGTTCCTAGAGGAAGATCTTGTCAAAAGAAAGAATATTTCAAACATGATAGTTATTAATTTAAGTTATGAATGATTAGAATTGGTGTATAGGAATCTCAAACCATAAATAAAGGATCATTATAGCTTCCCCTCTAATAACCCATTGGATCATGAACTTGTAGGAATTTATTTTGGGATATAGGGGAGAGGTTTAATTTAATGTCATTTAATGTTTTTAGGAAACATGTATTGATCACTCATAAAAATATTATAGTTTCTATTTGACTTGTATAATGGTCAATAAATCATTGGATTCTTATACTCAGTGATATATTAGTGAAACTTATAAATCTTAAATTTTCTACAAATCAGCTTACATTAGATATGGATGATAAATTATAGGAACTCCTCTTATTTTGAAAAAATTTGTTATCCATTAGAAGATAATATTTATTTTAATCATGAATAGATGGTTTTATATTTTTTTAGTATAAAGTAACTACTTACCTAATAAAATATGTGATTAATGGATATTAACCTATGTATTACCATTAAATCATCACTATCAAAGAAGAGTATTCAATACATGATATGTAACAATAATAAGAAATATATTTTATGAAACTCCTTAATAAATAATTTGAAATAGAAGATGTTATTAGAAAAGTAATTGAATAATAAAATTACCCAAGAGAATATAATCCCCATTAAATTGATTTTTTTAATTTATTTTTTCAATTGATAAAATAATAATGAAAAAAATAAAACAACTTTAATGTAATCAGATATCCTTAGTTTAGTAACAATGAAATTATTTACCAATTGTGGATAATGTTGAAATTTTAAAGGAATAATAAAATTAGCATATTGTAGTATAGAAAATATTTTATACAACTATAGTATATATTTTCACTAGAATTAAATTTTGTGTACCTTCTCATTTCCACTAATAAGGGGAGACTAAAATAATAATAAAATACAAATCAACAACCAAATTATAGTTTGACACTTCTATTAACTATTTTACTAACACATTTGTAGATAATAAATCATGAGGTGGGATGAATTTAGTTCTAAAAATATTTCAAAAAATAAAACATCCTTCCTCAACATTTTTCATATATTTTATATATAATTTAATTGGATATTATAGTCAAAAAATATAAATACCATAATAAAAAATGGTTTTTAGAAGTTTTTTACTTTAAATAACTTCCCAAATTCAACTTTAAAAACACCCAATATGGGCTTTTTGGTTTTTATTCAAATCAATTTCTTTGGGATATAGCAGTAGAGTGAAATAATCTAACAATTATTATATGAGCATAGATATCTTATTCGGATCTCTCTTGGGACAATGATTTTACATGCCAAAATATCCATTTCAGGATAACCTAACAACATAACTAAGCTTTCAAATAGTTAGAATCCTATAGTTGAGTAAGATAAAAAACACCATACAATATATAATTATATATTGAGATTTGGTAAGGCATGTAAATTTCGGAGACCTTCACAATCTCCAAAAACTAATAAATAATGAATCATCCAAAAAATATATTTTATGTATTTAATTTGAATCTCTAAAATGGTTTTGGGAAATATCATTATGTACTTCATTATAAATCCTCTTATTTTACCCCTTTCTATATCACCTTATTTTTTCATAATCTAATTATTAAATTCTATAGTTAAATAGTAATTGAATATACCAAAAGTTTCACTAATCTCTATTCAAATCATTATGGTATGTGTTAATAACATTTCTCGGTCTCAAATAAATAAATATTTATAATATAGAAATTATTATGAAAATTTTAGACTTTTTCCCCACAAATAAATCCAAAAATACTCCTTCCAAATATACCTTAGATTTATATGACAAAAAATTTGTGCTAGTATTCCTAAAAACATTATTTTATAATACTCGTAACCATAAAGAATTTTTTCCTAAAATACCAATATTATATACATTTGAATAATAAAATAATCTATAGTTGAATAATCTTCCATTAAGATCCCCATTTATATAGGATATTTATAATAATATCTATAATTCTATGTCTAGCATTATTCATTAAAATCATCGAGGACAATAAACTTTTTATATTTGTCTAATACCAATAATCATGGTATATAAAAAAATTTAAATTCCAAATTTTTGTACTTCTACATATATTTCATTAACCTAATTATCAATCCAATAAAATGACATAAGATCTATAATAAAAAATAATTTATAATAATTAATGAAAATTTTTGAAAATACATTAGAGAATCCTCCTACATAAGATCATTTCATTAGAGAAATATCTAACTCTTCCATATTATATAAGATTCATCCCTTTATTGGGATTTGTATTCTTCATATCATTTTGAAATATAAAATATGTATGAAATAAAACATCCCCTATAATATTTTTTGCATAGATTACTTTCTAATGTAAAATAAATAAGAAATATATATTTTGGAATATTATTATTTACATTACGAAATTTCTAAACATATGATATATATGAAATATTTCGTATCACATAAGATTCTCTGTTTAAAAAAATTAATGAATCCAATATTTTAAACATTCTTTAGCTTCAACCATATAAAACATGTTTCTGAATTTTCTAAATGTGTAGAATATAATATTTTATTCTAATTATGTATGAATAATTAAAAGAAATTTCATATATATGTGATATATTTTATTCATATGTGACATATTTCCTTTTACAAAAAATCTATATATAATATTATTTCCATATTGTTCTCCCATGTATAATATAATGCATTTAGTAAACATATTTATCATAAAATATGATAAAATCATAATAATATTCTTTAAGTATTAATAAAACATAATAAAAAATTAAATTAAATAAAAATATTAATTAATGTAAATGAAATATAGATTATAATGTAATTTAATTGATAGAGAGTCATAATATGTAATGATCAAAATATAATCAATGTGGCAATGATCAAGTCAACCCTATCCCTCTTTTTGATTCATATAAAAATGAAACACACTCTCCCCCTTTTCTATGGATAAGAAACATAAGACTTTTATAAATATGAAAAAGTAAAAACTATCTAATGGAATTTATTGTCCAATAAAAAATAAATCCAAATTAGATAAATAAACTTATCTCCCTTTTTCAAATAATTAACAAAAATAAAAAAACTTCTTTCAAAAAAATCATGAAAAAATTACAATTATTCAATAGAAAACAATGAAAATCACAAAAATTACATCTATATCATTAAACAATAGAAACACACGCACACACACATATATATATATATAGCCATTATTAATATACAAAGTAACTCATCAAGAATAATAACAATATTTTTTAAGTAATATTACGTCACCAAAAATAATCCCTCTAAATCAATACTTATTTTTTGAAATGAAAGGTTACTGAATTTTCACCAATGTGAAATACTACTTTAAAAGTTAATGAACTAAAATAATTCTTGAAAAATATTAAAAATATAAAATGAATTGATAAAATATTATCAAGGAATTCAATAATTAACCAAAAAAATTTATCATTATAGTAAAATAAAATAGTGAACACAATATAAATTTTAAGGAAAAATCCCCCTAAAGATAAGTATTTTAATTTAAAAAAATATATAAATGATATGTAAGAAATATTAATGAAATATATTATATTGATTTGAAATAAATTTTTTTGGCAGATGTCATGTAGACTAAAATAGACAATACCTTATACTTCAAAAACCAAATTATAATATGTTAACTAAAATTAATATACAAATACATTTAATATTAATGTATTAAAACAATTATTTGTAAACAAAATTGTAAAACACTAAACCTGTTATCACTAGTAAACAACCACATAAAAATATGTTATGAAACCATATTGAAAAATCAAATTAAAAAGGGTATGAATATTTTCAATAAGAAAAATAATATTTGAATGAAAAAATATAAGTAAGATCCTATTTCAGAATTTTAAACTAAATAGATTTTAAAAAAAAATATTTAATCCAAAAACATAAGACATTGAATGATAAATTTCCATATCATCATCAAATATAAAACATGTAAGAATTAATAATAAATATTAATAATATATGGTAATGATAATATTGTAAAAAAACATTGTAGTTATAATACCTTCTATATAAATGAATGAAAAATTCCTCATAAAGATGTAAGTATATATCAGATGAACTCACTTTGGATAAAACAAATAAGGAATTTGGTTCTTAAAAATGATAATAAAATACTTTCATAATGATTAATACTTTAATATTTACATATTTTTTTAATTCTAATAATACTTACACATGTATTATCACCAAAACGAACATGACATCCAACAATATTTAATAACTTAATAATAATTAATTCATAAATATTGAGAAGCCATTATACATATACCATTTATCAATATTATTTTCCTGTCTCGTTCACTTTAAGATATTAAATATATAAATGTTTTGGTACACATACACTTTTAGTCATGTAGTTTAATAAATAAGAGATTTATATAACCAGATATACTAGTTTGGACCCAGAATTACATGATTAATAATAGATAGATATTTTGGAAATGTATTCATGATTTCACCAAACAATTGAGTAAAATTAAATTCTATATTCTTAGAATAGTTTCCAACAATACCACCCTGAAAAAAATTAATAATATATATTAATTTTCAAATTGAATCATATAAAAAATAATTTATAGAAGAAGTTTGTTTTCCTTATTTACCCTATTTCCAAATTTAAAATTATTTACTTTGATGTTACCATTAATTTTATTTCGATATTCCTCCCCTTTATAAAAAACACGATCTTCCAATATCAAGGAAACAACTTTATCTAATAAATCAGTACTTCTTGTGTCTTATAATGCATATATAGATTTAGATTAATCAAATTTAGAGATTAATTATATGATTTTTTTTATAAAAATTATTTTTCTCAATAACAACAATATCAGAAAATATTCAATATTTTTTTATTTCTTAAAGGTATAAAACTTATATTAAAAAATGAATAAATTACCATTATGATCATCAAGAGAATAATTTTTTGATTCAATATTTAGTGTTCATCGTGATTGTACCTCTTTAGATTGATCTATGGGGAAAATTTTATTTTTTATTTCATTCTTATGATTTGAGTTAGAATAGGAATCATTACATGAGTCATCAAAATTAATCTAAGTATAATTGATATGTATTTTCTCTATTCGTCATGTACTATAGTTTTATTTGGTATCATTAAAATTTTAGTTGAGTATACTCATTTTAAATATTATTATATTTCATGATTTCAAAATATCTGGTAACTTTTTATTTTTTTATAATCTTTTTTAATATTTAAAAATCTATTATATTAGATCATTTTGAATATTCTATAAAATTTATTAATTTCATCATTAGAAAATTAACTACGAGATTATTTTTTAAAATATAAATTATATTTTTCTTTACCTTTTTTATAATCCTTTGGAATAAATATCATAATATAATATTATACTCTCTTTAGGAAACCTTTTACTATTACCTTATAAATACATATAATCATCATATATAATGATTATAAAATTAAATTATATATTTTAATAACATTAGCATGTCCATACTATCAAATAACCACAATGATTCCAAATAATTTTTCATGTATAAGTATTACAAATTATAAATCCTGATGTGGTTTTAGAACATTAGTTTCCAAAAAAGAAATATTGTTTACTATCTTAGTCCATCCTTGAATCATTTGAATACAACATTCTCTATTAAAAAACATGACTATTGTAAGCATTGTCTTTATTGTATTGAAAAATAATTATATTTCCTTATCATTTAATTTATTGGGAATAATGATAGTTTCCCTCAAATAATGAGTGGTAACACATTGAGAAACATGATAGACCTCATTTGATCCTAATCCACAAATGATGACATTAATAGCCTTTTAACGTATATCATAGTAAATATCTTGTTTAGAACTCCTTAATTTATATTC
This sequence comes from Viscum album, assembly GCA_963277665.1. Lineage (NCBI taxonomy): Eukaryota > Viridiplantae > Streptophyta > Magnoliopsida > Santalales > Viscaceae > Viscum > Viscum album. Next base: position 1,081,458,482 of record OY728136.1, on the reverse strand, counting down.
AGAAGAATAAATGTTTTGTGTTTGTCCTTCCATCATGAAAACATTGATCATAATATTATTTAAATAAATAAAAAAAATTATATTTTCGGTAATGATAATTTGGAAAATTTAAATAATCATATATAATCATTAACATACCATTCATGGAATATTTATTGAAATATTTTTATTCCATTATATGTTGTAATATATTTATTGATAATTTTTAGATGATATAATCTCATTGAATATAAAGGTCGAACACTAATTTTTGAACCAACTAATTGATAAAAAAAAATATCAGAGGAGGGGGATAAATGAGTCTATTAAAATATTTATACAAGTTAAACAACCTTCATTAAGATGGTTTTTATATATTCTTTCTCTTTAGATTAGATAATATAATGAAAATAAAAAATAATAATCATTGGCATCATGATTAATATTAGTGGTTCATGGATATAATGAACTACCCCTATACTAGTCCACTTACTCCCAATGAACGCTATATTAATTTTTCTTGAATTATTTTTCTAGGGATCACACTGTTAGGAGATTAAAGGTGAAACATAGTATATAGTGCAAGATATTTTATCATTATCTCCATTACAATACAAATTTTACTAAAAATTAACATCATTTTCATATATGTATATATATCAAACATGATTATATATAGCTCATACATAGTCTCTTATGGGTTTTTATAATAAAATGAAACTAATAGAAAAAAATATAATGGGTAATATTGGTCAACAAAAATTTATGATCTCTAGAAATTGATATATTATAAGCCTTTCTCTACTATATTTTTAAGTCTTCCTGATGATGTTTTAAAAAACTCTTGAACATGATGTCAAATGTATCACACCAAAAAACATATTCCTTATTTATCCTAACTTTTTATTCACAATTTTCTTCATCACAATATTATTATTGGCTTGTAGTCTTTAAATATATTAGGTATCGAAAAAATTAATTTACAATTTTTTCTCATATCCTTATTTTATTGTTATTATATTTTTCACTCCTATAAATATACCAATAATATATATATATATATATTATTAAAATAATTCATACAATTAAAGAAATTGTTCCTAGAAGTAAATCATTAAATTTTCTATGTGAAGATACATTATATATACAAGATATAAAATTTGAAATAAAATTATTATAAATTGAAATATTCAAATCCTTATAACCAATAAGAGTTACGTTATTTAAATTGCACTCATAACTATTATTTAATAATAAACTAATTCTGATTCAAATAATCATATTGTATAATCAACATACCTATTGAAGTTTTAAAATAATCTAAATTATTATAGCAGTAGAAATATTTTTTTAAATACTCCATGTAATTCATCATTTAATTTTGATTTAATCACTTTATTAAAATTAAAATAAAATAAATAAAGTTTATATATTTTAATTTGAATATAAACAATGCTACCCAAATTTTTAATTTTATATAGTGATATATTATCTATTGTTGAAAATTGTTGAATGCTCATTTTATGTAGTTCTAATAATATGTAAGAGTATCCTAAACATATTTTTTTACCATAAAATAATTTGTAACTCTCAAAATATCCAACTCTTATATCTTGTGCAATACTCTTACCTAAGTTTTGATGCATATTGCTTACGAATTTGAAAAATATCGAATAGTTTGGAAACACATCATATCATATATAATTCACTATAGTCTTTAATATCCAAACATCTAATATTTAATAAATATTTTATCTCTTTTAACATTTATATCAAATATATCTTTTGATAATTCATATATATAATAAATATATCTACTCAGATATTATTTTCCACTTAGTGAATCCTCTAAAAATCTAATATATTAAAAAAATTATCTTCCAATATATATGTAATGTTTATGACATTACTAAATTTTTAGGAAATTTTTCATTCTTCAATTTGAAGATGAATATGTATGAAATATTACATTGATATATAATAAATTTTAATTCCATATGTATTATATATGCTATGAAAGAGATCTATATGTAATATAATGTCTATAATCTTCTACATGGGTAAGATCATATAATAGGGAAGCTTTATCAACACAATAATTTCATTAAAATAGAATAAAATTAAATAATAAAATTTATAAAAAAATAGAAAAATAATATAAATCAATGTGATATAAAATAGGTATAATATAAAAATAAAATTTATATAGAACATGTTATTATTAAAAGATATACAATGTGTCAAAGATCCACTAAACATTAATGATATTTTCAAAAATTATGTCATTGTGTTTTTGGATATTGATATTATTTACCAAACATATGATAGTGAATGTTTGATCCCCCTCCAAGTGGTTCCTAAGAATGTAATAATCCCAGTGGTGAAGAAAGACCATGAGTTTTTCTACTCTCAAATAGTGGTTGGTTAGGGGGGGTGTATCGATTATTCAAATTTGAACAATACATCCTGGATGTATTACATTTACATTACATTTATTGATCTAGTTATTTGAAAATTATAACTATGTCAATCCTGATAGATGCAATAAAAAAATATTATTATTTGTGGAACTGCATGATTATGGAAAAACAACCTATACCTAAACATGTAAAAAATTTACCTACATCTGTTTACCATTTTGAATATGAAATGATATCAAAAATTATTATTGTTATATGAGTGTATCATTCATGGAATGGAAAAATAATTCTAAGAATTATTAATTGGTTATTTCACTAACTATAGTCTATATCATGAAGTATGTATCACGAATCAAGATATTATTTTGTAATGATTTGGTGAAACATTCCAACTAATAAATTATTTTATGTTCAACATTATCGGGAATGAATGAATTGAGACTCAGTAAACATATCCAGAGATATAATAAAATTTTGACTACTAAAGATCAATGTAATAGTTTTATTATTTTTACCCATGTTGGTGATGAAGTGTTAATGTTTTTAAAACATTTATTCGTATCTAAAGAAGACTTTTAAATTATTTCTCTTAAATTTTCAATCATCTCACCCATTTCATTGAAGATAAAATTTAATATATTAATTAAAATAAATGTGTAAAGATGTTTTTAACATATCAAATAAAATAATTTTACTCAGTTGAATCTTGATACCTGAAAATTGGAGGTAGTAATTTGAGTTGATATATGGTGAATTTGATTATATTGTGGTGGAAATCCTTAGACAATGAATGGTTGAGAAATTTGGGTTATTTTATTATTTAAATGGGTCTCTTATGGATATGTATTTATAATACAACACAATGAATAAATAACTCCATAAAAATATTATTAATTTTTATACTTATTTATAATATTTTATTCACCATTATGTGGTGGTCTATACTAATCATATATTAACCAATAACTATCAAAACAATAAGTATTCATTATTTTATTTATTCAGTAAATCTTTTTACCCATAGTTTTTTATATAGATATTAATGAAAATAATGGCTCAGAGAACCTAGATTCTATCCATATCTCTAAGTTGTAGTTACCTTAACTAAGTTGAGATAATGAAATTGTATATAAATAAATTTTCATATTAAAATCTTTTAACAACAGAAATTGTAGTGAGAACATGGTTTTCATGTATTTTTAACAAGATTTAAAAAATAAAACCCTACTTAAAATAAAAAAAACAATTAAAGAAAATGAGTACTTATAATATATAAAACTAAATTTTGTTTGATTATAATATTTTTTATCAATGTGAGTTTGTGTTGATTCATTGATGTGCTCTTGATACTGAAGTGGGTATCATGTTTTTTATTTTTTTTTACTAATATACATTAAGCATACATCATTATAAAGATTCCATACTGTACAAGATTTTATATAGTTAATTATATTATCCATAATAGCACTATGGTTATTGGAGGTTTTTTTTATAGTCTGATTACTTCCAATGAATCAATTATATTAGTAATAAGGATGAAATATAAAAACAACCCTATATTTATGTTGAATTATTTGATTTTTGGGAAATTAAAAATATGGATAGCTTTAACAATTATTGTTTATACGCATGAATTTTTCTTGTGTAGATGATATATAAAAATAGAATAAATCAATCACATCCTCAACTAACACATTGGACGTGGTAGTAACATTTCACAAGAAAAACATCACAATAAAGTTTGAAATTCCCATACAATTTTTCTTCAAATAGAGAAAACATTTCAAGGATCATTGTTTATAAATTGTACGAAATAATTATTGATATCATTAAAAAATATCAATTTATTAGGACCATAAAATGAGTGTACAAGAATATCCCTCAAAGATCAAGCTTAATAAAATTCAATAGAAGATAGTTAGTGTAAGAATAAAAAATTGTTCTATGAATTTTGATATTGTTTTATTATCTAATAAGTTAATGTAAATAGTACCACTGGATATTTATCAAATCTATTTATGGTATGGTATTCCATTAAAAATTACATTTCTACTTTCCAACCTATTATATTGGTATATTTATCTTTCAATTTAAGAGAAGACAAAGATAAGAAGAATAAATTTCTAGATGTAGAAAAATTTTGAAGATGTTGACATAACATCTTATATAAAGACCATTTTTTCATGAAGAAAACACGGATTTTGATTGATATAAAAATTTATAGGAAGTATCAAAAAATGACTAATAGAATAATTCTTTTTAACTAACATTTATATCTTTTCTATAGGAAACAAAAGTAAATATGATCTAAACCCTCCAATGTGGTGAAATTAATTCCCCAATGAGAATAATATATTTATGTTATCAATTATAATAAATTTCAGGTGAATGTATAGAGCATAAATTCCTACCTTGAACATTCTTATTTTGGTTATGTTCTCTATATGAATTTCAACTTAATGTGTAGGTAGGTTGAGATCTCTACATTAAATAAAGTACTAGATGCATGAAACCCTGATGTGTTTTAAATTTTCATTAATTATAATAATTTGATTGTATTTTATATTTATGTTGGATTATTATTAGGATTGAAAAGTAAATTTATAGACACTAGTGAAATATACTTCAAAATTCCGACCAAATCCCTCTAAAACACAACTATAAAGATTAAAAGATAGTGCAAAATTTTGATAAAATTTAGACGTATTTATACAAAGGAAACATTATAGTTTTTCAAAGGATATAAAAATCATGGTTTAATATCATATATTTTAATACAATATGTTTTTAGAAACAATTTATTAATGTCCTTGTATTTCCTAGAATTATATGTATAGACTTCAAAATAAGGGTTATAATATCCAATGTAGATTTTAGGAAATTAATTTTTCTAATTACATCATGATGTAACTATGGAAAGTGAAAAATGGTATCCAAGAGATAATTATTGGTCCCAAATATGTCACAACAATTTATTGACAAAAACCAACCCAAATTAAAAATGTTTATGGAGTTTTTATCATACAATAATATAACACATAATGATTGATAGAAATTTCATTGTGGAGATTTATTCCAAAATGCCATGGTGTAGTGATTAGATCAAAAATAATATAGTGGATAAAAAATTTCATTTGAAGTTTTTTAGACCATAATATAACCTCACAAAATTCTAAATAATGGGATGACTAGAACTACAGTACAAAACTATTTCGCAAATGGCCTGGGTGAATGGAACATGCTTTCTCCTTATATTTATCTAGGGACGTTATATTATACAATTTAACATTATAATTTTTTGACGGAAATTCATGATTTAATTCATTCAAGATAGAGGAAAACTCTAAATATTCTAGGGGGGCCAATCCATGATGATGTTTTATCGTATAATGGGTTGATGTCCCTTCAAGAGAGAATTCAAAACATCACATTCCACCATAATATTTTTAATTATAATAAATAATTCAATTCCAATGATTTTCAAAGAAATAAAAAATCATATAATTGTATCATAATATTTTATAGTCATACTACAACATTTTCTAATTTCAATTTCAAAATTCCATCAAAATAATTACAGAATAAAATATTTTTGCAACAATATAATGACGTGAGATACAAATTAATAGTATAATTGGAACTATAATACTGAACTAAACCATAATAAATATCAATAAGGAATAGAATTACAAATAAAGTTTTACATTTACCAATCCATTTTTATTTTCACCCCATTATTATTCTAAGACCATTTGAGTGAGAATTCAAGACATCATAGTATAACAAAACATATTGGTCGTAAATCAAAACCTTACAACCATGATTCTCCATGTAATGATGAAATAAAAGTATTGTATTAAAAGAATTTATTTTATTTCTTCATAATATTTATTTTTAGTTTTATAACTAAATTAGAATACATACTATGTGACATATTTATTTTTTAAAATAATTCATATATTAGTTTTTTTATAAATCATGTGGTTTTTTCTGGATAAATAATGCAAAAAAATTGAAAACATATTTTAAGATTTTAAATAACTATATATTTTGTGTGAAAATATGAGGATTCATTATGTCTCCCTCTATTGAGATTCTTTTTTATTATTTTTTCCGAAAAATTTATTATTTACAATCACTCCAAAAAAATCGATTTGATTGATGCAATACATGACTCTAGGCCCGCAGTCTTGAGTTTAATGCTAAATACACTATCATTAAAAACTATTTTTGATAAAAAAAAGTGTCATATAACAGTATTTTTATAAAACATTACCATAAGATAAAAATTATACCTCACAATAATTTTATAATCCTTATAAGAGATGGTATAAGGTGTTTAATTAATTGGAATATAAGAATCTTATTCAACAACTGTTTTGAAAATTCCTACACTATTGAGCCATATTATACTCACTTCTAGGCTTCACAGAAGATATGATCATATTCGTAACTTGGTGAATTGAAATGTAATAAATGTTTGAGCCCAAAAACTAATAATGTAATAATTATATACATTTAATCATGGTTTATATCATAATAAGGAGAGAAAACATGAACAAATAGAAATATATTAATAAAAAATCATAAAACTTGAATTTTCCAAATTCCATGATAGAATGAAATGTTTTCTCAAAAGGGAAAGTAAATTACATGGAATAAAATTATAGAAACATGAGATAAGAAACATGACCCCTGTAGAATAATCAATAACTTATGTAATTGAAATATAACATGGCCTTGTGATATAAAATAATGATGAACATTGGAAACTATTCAATTATATCAAAATTATAACATTGGGAATAACAAATTTCCAAAACTTATGTTATAAAGAAACAACATTTCCAAGATTACTACTGTGTTAAAAGAAAACTCCCATGCTTCCTTTTGTGGAAAAAATATTTCCAGTTCACATTCTAACGAAAAAAATGTCCACACATAACATCATTATCTCATAAGTTAGAAATCGTTAAAATTTTAATTAGAAAGTGATTTTATAATGGAAAATACCCCTTATAAACAAATTTCACATCCAAATTGAGTCATATTCATTATATAGCATAATAAAACATTTGAGGAATAGTATATTTTTAGTTTCTTTAGAAAAAAGAAAATATAAACCACTAATTCATAAAGAATCTATATTATCTCCTACTTAATCTTTCACTAATAGAACAGTTTTTGACACATATAACATAACACAATTCTTCCTATCCAGAGGAAAATAATCGTAAGAAAGTATGAGATCATATGCTAAGTAATGGTAAAAAATGTAAATATAAATCATATCCTAATTATAATACATATTACCTTAAAAAACATTTCAGAATTATATCCTGCATATCAAATAATCAGGATATCATGTGATGGGATAAATCATTGATGTTCACAATGAATAAAATATCATATTTCAGGAGATCATAACATAATACATGAAATTGTGGAATATACTTAAGAATAGAAAGTAATTTCCATATTACTCAAGTCTCGTATCCAAGACCATTATATTTGAAAAATTATTTTATTGAACCGCATTCACTCCCTATTCTAGACCTGTATTTCTAATCCGGTTTTACTCTCCTTTCCATTACTGAATATCTCATGTGATATAAACCTTTACCCAATGAATTAGAGGTATATATATTTCCCAACAATCACATAACAAAAATTATATATACCTGTGACACATGAATATAAATCATTCAACATATCTGAACTCATTTAATGAAATGGTTTTCAAAAACATCATTCAATTATAACAAAACCCATGATAAAGAAATAGTATTCATCAATATCATCCCATCATAAACATTATATAAACATAAAAATAATAGGTATAGTGTTATATAAAAACATTTTCATTAAATAAAAATTAATATCAAATACAGTTATCATAGATGGAAAATAATTTTCAGATATCGCTAGATAATAATTATTGAGGAAAATATCATTTCTTATTTGAAAACTTTTTATTTTCTTAAAATTCCATGAATATTTAAAAGAAATTTTTTTATTTGAATATAACCTTGTATGATTACAAGGGAAACTTCACATTATTAAGGATACCAAAAATCACAATAATACATTCATGTAATATAAGTTAAAAAACATTCTATTCATATTTTGTTCAGATAAGTCACAAAGTACCTCATTTGGAAAATGAAAAAAAATTATTCCTTTCAAATCATATCATAAAAATTAACACAAGTGTAATAATGACATTAAATAATTGTGTACGAATAGTAAAACTATTTTGGAAAATAATTTTATCAATCATGGATATGGATGAAAAAAATTCCCAAGAAGATACTAACATATAGAAATCCTGATTAATTATGAGATTGTAAAATTAACTCAGACCATAGGTCATATTTCATTCATACATATATGAAACTCTGATATAATGGTTTAGATAAAGAAACTAATTTATACCAAAACCATATTATTATTTATGATACTATATAAAATGCTATTATATCATCTCTTTATCAATTTTTTTATAATATTTTAGTATTACGCTTCTCTTGGGTGTTAACTGCTTCACTTTTTCATGCATGTTTTCTTGTTTAAGTCCATGTTCTTATGAATAGGATATAGTTACATCATATCCTAAATTATATTAAGGTAATATATATCAAATTCATTAATTCTATTCATTTATATAATCATTATTGAGTAGTTTTCTTGAAAACTGAGTCGCATCGCATCGTGGAGAATGTGTGTTGTATATATGCACGAAATATGGTATTATTCCATCGTTATTAAAAGGGTAAATAAGTGGATGGTGTGTAAATATTTCATGAATAAATATTACTTTTTAATTATTATAAATATCTATTAATTACATTACTATACCCATCCAAATAATGTGGTGATGAAAAACAGAATTCACCAAGACATAGAGATGGTAAGTTGTGCATACACGCGTGTCGGGCTTTTGTTTTTCATATGATGGATAAAAGATGGAATATTTTTGATACCTAACAATAATAACATCTCCTAATAGATGTGATTTATTAGTTGTTACATTGTAATTGATTAATGACAATAATAGGTTGTATATGTTGAAATAACATTGAAATAGCTGGAAAACCCGATTACCTCTTCATCCGTGAACTTCATTTAGATATCCTCTTACGGATAATAGGATTGATGTTTTGAGAGTGAAAAAAAAAATCTATAATGGGTGTAGAAAATTTCAGAATTTAAATAGGTAGGGTATGGACTATTTTTAAATTTCAATGTGATGTCAATAAGTAAGGGAGGATGTTCGCTTTTGTAATTATGGTGATGAAGACTTTTTTGATTTCCAAAAAAAATTTGTTAAAATTTAAATATCAATCCAAATAAATAAATAATTCCATGGAATCAATTATTATTATAATTATTTTTTAATATAATAAAAATATATATTTTTTACATGTTTTGGTTTTATTTTAAACCATGTAGTTTTTCTTTACCCTTACATAACCTATTTTAATTCTACCTATGGTAACAAGAATTTTCAATATTAAGAAGTTTTAATTTTTGTTTATTTGATTAAAATTAGACCAAAAATGAAAAATTTACAAAATATTATGCCATATTATAATTTGTATTTTTAATGATGTTTTATTATTTATAAATAATTTAATAAAATATTATTTTGATAAAATATCATTTGTGTCAATGTTGACATTACTCAATACATATACTCTTCAAAATATCAATATGAAAAAGATGAAATCGATAAAAATATTCTATTATATCCCTATGAGGTTAGGGATATCTATGAAATTCTTTTGTGACATTAATTATCTCAAATTATATTTATTTTAGTATTTATTAAAATATTTATTCCATATTGACTTTAATAAAATAATTGTTACAATAATGTACTCTAAATATTTAATATTCTTATTCATTCACAAAAAAATTAAAAATAAAGTCAAATAATTGATATAAATCCAATATATTTCATTATATTATATATATTTTAATGTATCATTTTATTAAACCTATATAAAAAATAATATAATATTTAAAACATGAATGTGACATCATCAAAATTTTATTAAATAAAATATTATAAATATCATAATCACATCTATGTGGCCCAAAAATAAAATAAATCAATTTTTATCATCAAAATATATTTATTATGATTCCATTTAATTTTATTTTCGTTCATATCATACCTCTTTTCCAATTTGGAAACACAAGTGATATTGAAGACAAAGAAAGGGGAAATTTGAGGCTTTCTTTAATTTAAATACTATATAAGTTATTTTTAAAAGGAAAATTTCAATTAAAAATATTATATATATACATATGTGTTATGGTGTAATTATATTCATCAAATAAAATTTTTGAATGTGTTAGGGTCATTTAATAGTCTTTATCATTTTATTTTTAACTTAAATTACTCAATTTACCCTTTACTGTGTTAACAAAACATTTCAATATTACTATTCATATTAGGAAAAACTAAAAGGGAACTACTCACAAAATTTATATCCTTTGAATATAAATTTTATATCAATTTTAAAAATTAAAATAACAAGATTTTAAGATTTTATCTACCAATAGAATAGTTAAAATTCAAGGAAAACAGTTTTTTGTTTAAAAATATTCCCTTTTAGGTCATGAAATGTTTTTAAAATAAATTCATATATATAATCCTTTTAAAAAACATGATTTTATTATTTAAATTGAAAATTAACTAATTGAAATTTAGAACTAATCCAAAACATAATTTGACCTTGTAATGACATTAAAATAAAATATTATTTCAATATAAGTCATTATTTTCACTAATCATTATAAAATAAATATTTTAAGAAAAAATATTTTTTAAATATTTTAGAAATTATGAATTTTAAAATGAAATTAATTTACTCTAATTAAATTTAAATAAAATCTAAAAATTAATATTCATTTATATAAATAATAAAACCCCATTTCGAAAAAAAATATTTTTAATGAATAAAATGATTTTACTAAAAATTGTGGCCTTATTTTCAAAAAACATACCAATTAAATCATTTTTAGTTGGGACATTTTTTAAATACATTATTTATACATTTTTATTATAGAAAATTTAATGGCTATGTTATAAATGTCATTTTATAGTGACTTGGAGTTCGTCAAAACTCATGATTCCATGCATTGCATGCTATTGAAGAATTAAAATTATTTTACTGGAAATATTTCATAAAATTTTTTAGTTGTTACATTATACCACCTTAAAATTAATTTTGTCTATAAATTTGTAACATGGATACAATCATATGAGTGTACCTTTGCTTCATCGTATCTTGAGGTAACAATGTAACTTTCTCAAATTGGTGGTTCAACCATAAACATTAACAGAGAGAGTGGGATTATTTCATTGAACACTTTCTCTATTATATAGAATGTATATCAGTTGGTATTCACAGTAATTATATTTCCCAAGTGGTATTACTTTTGAGTTTAATAGATTTGAAAAATTTAGAATATACATTCTTAGGAGAAATACATAGAACTCATTATGAACTCGATAGAGATTAGGTGCAATGGCATATCAATAAGATACCTTCCTAGAACAATCCTAATTTTAAAAATGACTCATATACATAGTTATTAGCTTGGACTTATTTCCAAATATCATTAATCTCTTTGAAGGAGATATTCATAGAAATACCTTTTCACCCATTTCAAACTCTCATTATTTTCATCGACTGTCAACATAACTTTTCATTGGAATATGAGCTTCTATTGTGTGTTATTGAATAGATCTAACCATCTCTTCCATTTCATCATCAAGATCAGGTCCCAATTTCTTCTGTTACCCAGCTTCATTCCAACATTCTGTTGTTCTTCACTTCTTACCATATAAGTCTTCATAAGCATCCATCTGAATACCATAGTGAAAGATATTTTTGTAAGACAATTATACCCACGATATGTGTTAATCCAAACCACCTATGAAATCTAAAGAGAAAGATCTCAAAATTTCTTCTGGGTATTAAATTTTCGTTAAATACTGAACATATTTATGAGGTTGATAAGTAGTTCTGAAACATAACTCTGTATCCAGAATCTATAAAACACATCTTAAAAAATGAGGTAAAACTCGAGTCATGATAAAATATAATATAAAGTGGTAATCCATGATGTGTCAAAAATGACTTAAAATATATTCCATATTTATGATGTAGATATAAATATTCTCATATAGTGATGAAGTGTGCTAAATTTATAAAGATATCAACCACAACCTTAATAACATTACGATTTTCATATGTTTTGGGTTTTCTGTTGAAAAAATCCACAGTGATGTTTTCTAATTTCCATTTTCATATAGGAAATGGTTCTGACATCCACATAGACTTATATATCTCTTCCATAACATGATAATAAACCAATCACCAAGAAACATACACTATAATATATCTCTTAATGACATCCCACAAGAAATACTCTTTCAAGACACTATATATCTTGTTGATTCCATGAATAATAATGAATGATGAACAATGATCATTATCCAACATCTCCTTAATTAAATGTGGTACGAGAGGAACAAAAACATTTTTTTATGCCTTATTATTCAATCATAATCAAATTTTGACTCATGAATAATTCCCACCATCATTTTTAGTTCTTCATATTACTTCAACACCTTCTTAATATTCACTTTTATAAATGGTTGAACATTCATTATAGAAAGATAATATTTCCCCCATTTTATTATGATTTAATGATCCATCAATTGAAAATCAATAATCATTGGATAATTTTTGTGCTCTTTATCATAAGTAGTCTAGCATGGTCTTTTCAACTCAATGCTTCTTCCATACTATTCTCTTTCCTAGGGTGGTAATGTATTGAGAAATCATAATCTTTAATCAACTATATCCATCTTCTTTAGCACATATTCATCTCCTTCTCAGTGAAAATATACATTAAAATTTTATGATCAATATATATGTCACACATTTCTTTATAAGACAATGCCTCTATATATATATATTGAAAAAATTACTATATATAACTGTAAATATTAATTTGTGTACTTTTACTTATGGATTTCAAATTATCATGGGGCACAAGATATAACAAAATAATATTTCATGAGAACAAATCATGACATCAAATTTGATAAATCACTTAGATTATAAACATTTGTATACTAAATGGTAATGTGATCATAGGTGCATTGACTAATCATATTCCTGACTCCGTGAAATTCTCTTTTCATTACTCTATCCATATAAACATAACTACTTGTCAGGTCAAAATGGTGGGAGAATTAGATAATTGTGAGAAATATTTCAAAAAATTTAAATAATATCTAGATAGAATAAGAATGAATCAGATTTTCATTATGATTGTTGGTCTAGAACAATGTTAAATAACAATATCTTTGTCTAATCAAAACATATCCCCTCTCTTGAGATTATATGACCAAAAAATGATACTTTCTGAAGCCAAAATTCATATTTTTTTAAAAAAAATAAATAATTTCCTTTCACGAGGTCTTTAGTAAAATCCTTATGAGATATTCATGTTATCCCTTTAAATAATAATATAAAATAATTTCATCTATAAATAATACCAAAAAATGATCAATATATTCACTGAAGACTCTATTCATTAACTCTATTAAGACAGTCGAGGAATTAGTATGATAAAAAAGGCATCAATATAAATTCATAGCTCTCATACCTTGTACTGAAATTCATCTTTTATATGTCCACATTCTTGAAACTCCCTTGATGATATCCAAATTAATGTCAATTTTAAAAATCATTGTGCTCAACGTATTTGATCAAATAAGACACCAATACGAGGGAGGGTATATTTTTTCATGATAATGACCCTATTATGTTCTCAATAATCAATAAAATGTAAAATTGATCTATCTTTATTCTTGTAAAATTGAATATGTGCACTCCATATTGAAAAAATATGGGATACAAATCTCATTTCAATATTCTCATGGATTTTCTTCTTCAATTACTATAACTCAATTCAGTACATTCTATAGGGATTCATTGAAATTGTTATAACACATTGTATGAGTTCTATTGATAATGTAACATCACAATTCAGTTAAAGACCTAATAGTTCTTCTATAAAATCATTAAAAAAAATCTTATAAAATAGGTTTATTATTAATTCTGATTATTCCCCCAACCATATGATATAGGTAAAATTTATTTATATAAATTAAAACCCACAAGATGGATTTAATTTCAATTAGAAGTTCATATTCATCCTTGCATTGATATATGATCCTGGATTCATTTGGATTTTTAATTGAGATGTCGCATCCTTATAAATTGATATGATCTTTATATAGAAAAATTAAATACATTCTATGAATCACATCAAATTCAACTAATAAAAGGGTCACAATATTTTTAAGAAGCACATTCCAACAATCTTCAACTAGAGAAGAATTATATAATTGTGATGCGATAGTTGGGCCATTACGAATTTCAATGGCTTACCAAACATATAAATGTAGAGTTAATGAAATGATACCCTTAGAAATGTCTTCATAAATAAATTATTTGGTAGATACATAATCAAATAAAAAATTGTTTTTGATTAGATGGTAAGTTTTCTTTTCACCACTTTATGTTTTACTCCACATCTCCACTAGTGATCACATGACATTTTCCATTGTCCTTGGACATAAGTGGTTTTTTAAATTGATCACCATCAATAAACAAAATAATTAGGCATTGGTTGGAATAATTCCTATTTTCCATGCACTTGAATAATTGATGTGTGGGAAGTGAATTCTTTTTAGCCATTTCTATATTATCATAATTACCTATATTTTTCCCATCACTGAAGTAGTAAATTACCTGATGAACTTTATTCCCACACATAAAACATATACTAAACCATTTAAATAATTTTCGTCCATCTTTATTTCCACAAAATGAGGATAATTGAAATCTCATACTCTTTTGACTATGGTTTTTTTAATTTTGCCTTTACGTCTATTTTTCTATTAATATCAAACCAATAAGATTGATGGGTGACTCCAATATCTATCTCAACCTTGAGATAAAATCAATCAATTTCCTCATAGAGATTGTTGTCTTTTATTTCTAAGGCACTTTGGAAACATGGTTTTAATCCAGTGAAGAATCAATCAACCACACATTTAGGTTGGATTATAATTCTAGAAGCATTCCTCGCAATTATAGTAAAATTTTCTTTAAGTTACCAATGGATTCATTATCCTTTTAATTGATTTATAGGAATACTTTATCAATATTCATATGAAGAATATGAGGAAATTATTTATCGATAAATAAGTTATTGAACTCTTCTAATTCCATGGAGTCAATTTATTCTTATTACCTCATATTCTAGAAGAGGTTCCACCATTTATCTGATTCGCCTTATAAATTAAAAACACCCTAATTGAATTTCACATGTAATAAAAATTGGGGAACTAAAAAAATATTATTTTTGGTACTGATTCGTTATTCTCCCAAAGAAGGGGGATTATGCATCATGAAGGACTCAAAAGAATGTTTTTACCTAATTTTATTTAATGGTAGTCCTATATGATTCATATATTGAGAAATTGTTTAAGAATACACACAAGAATTTTCATTTAATATCCTATAACAATTTGTTTTTCAAGAGGAAAATTGTTGCATTTCCTGTTGTATTTATCATTAACATGGTTCCTTCGGGTTCCATCCGTTGAATAAAACCAAAAATCATGTTGTGGGAAAGACTAATAATCATGGGAAATACACATAATCAAGGGAAATTATATAAAAAGTTCAATTTAGGACACCATAGGTTCTATTAGAGGATATTAATGATCATTACATTAAATCATGGATTTTATCCCATACTACGAATTATCCATAGGTTTTTTACTAACTTTTTCTCATATTTTTTTAAAATGCTTACTAAACCATACTATGATACAAAATTTAATGGACCATAAATATAATACATATATATTAAATATAAATGGAAGAATATTCATTACATAACCAAATAAAACCATTCCAAAACTATATATGTATAGTTTTTTTAGAAACATGGAAACATAATCAACTGATTCATAAATCATAGAAATCATATCCCAATTATTCTTTTATTACAAATATCCTTTTTGATACATTATACATAATACACTTCTTCATATCCTTGGGAAAGGAAAAAAAAAGAAATAGTGAGCTTAGATACTCAGTAAGGTTATAAAATGGATATATCAATTATATAATAATAAAAATACTTATGAAAGTAAAATATGAATGAAAATTATATCATGTATATCAATTAATAAGAATATCTTGTCAATGGATAAATCATAATATTTCATAATTAATCAAGGAACATATTTTATTAGATTATAACAAAAGTCATGAAATTTTGGAATACACATAAGCAATGAAAACCATTTCTATAACACTCAACTCTAATTTACAAGACCATTATAGTGGGAAAATTCCTTTACTGATCTAGGTTCACTCCACATTCCAAATCTATATTTCTAAATTGACCTCAATCCTCATTCTATTCATGTTTATCTCATAAGACACATATATTTACTCAATCATGTGGAGAGATATATAGGTCCGTCCAATCAGATTATAAAAAACATACATATTTTTTCCACATGAATATAAATCATTTATTCTATTATAAATAGTATGAAATGGGTCTCATAAACATCATTCCATCATAACATAACCCATGAAAAACTAATGGGTATCATAAATATCACTCCATCATAAAAATAAAACTTCTCTAGAATAAATAGATATAGTATTCCTAAAACATATCCTTATTAAACCATAATTTACATAAAATAATGTCATTGTATATGTAAATTAATTTTGAGAGATCACATGAAAATAATTATTGAGGAAAATAAAATTTCTCCATTGAAAACATTTTCCATTATTAAAATATTTTGTGATCTTAAGAGGAAAATATTCTCTAAAACTACCTTGTATTATTTTTAGGGAATTTTCCAGGCATTAAGGCACTATTAAAGTGGAATTATCCATTCATGTTGTATATGTGAAAAACATTCATATCGTTTTTTCCCTGAATAAGTCATAATGTACCCTGTTTCTAGAATGAAAAAATACTCATTTAAACCAATTTAGTTAACGTTAACAATAGGCTAAAAATGAAATTAAACTTTTTTAGAAGAATATTAAAAACAATTCAAAAAAATTTCTAATAAACATGGATATATAAGATAAATATTCTCCTAGAGATACTTACTTATACAAAATCCTGAATAATAACGAGGGTGTAAAATTAACCCTTATCTTATATATAATTTCCTAAGTACGTATGCTAACATACTATATACTATTTTATAGAATATTATTAATTTTTAACAGAACCATATTCATATTTATGATATTATATATGATACTCTTATATCATTTTATCATTTTTGGTCAATAATATTTCATTTTACCCTTCTCTTAGGTATTAACAGATTTATTTTCCTATGCCTCTTTTTTCGTATAAGTCCATGTTCTTATGCATTAGATAAATATAATTAATCTAAATAAATATATTAAGGTAATATACATCATATTTATTCATTATATATATTTATATATTCATTTTTGAATGGTAAACAAGGAAAATGAATCACATCGTGTTGTGGAGATGATAGCTCATACGTACGCACGAGAAATGGTATCATTCCCTTAATAGAAAAAGTTTAATAAAGTATATAGTTTATTTATTTTTTTCATAATAAATATCATGTTATAATAATAACAATATATATCCATTTTATCCATTTTATCCATTTTATATCCATCTAGATAAATTGGTGATGAAAAACTGTTTACACTACAACGTGGAGATGGTAAGTCATACGTACGCCCATATAGTGCCTTTGTTTATCGTATGATGGATAAAAGGTGGAATATAGTTATTCCACAATCAATATAACATCTCAAAATATATTTTATACTGTATTTATTACTCTATAATGGAATAAACACATCAAAATGATATAAAAGAAGAAATAATCTTGAAGGGCATGTATAGATGATTACCTCTTCTTCAGTGAACTTCATTTGGATATCCTCTTAGGGACACTATGGTTATACTTTTGAGAGTATCAGATCCTCTATAATGTGTATAGGTAAGTTTAGAAGAAATAATTTTAGTGTATTTTTTATCTTAATGATCAATTATATGTTAATGTGTTAGGGAGGCGGTTCCCACTTAAATAATTGAGGTGAGGGGCACTTCTAGAATTTCAAAATATATTAATTTATAATAAATTCAATCTAAATTAAAATACCTAAAAAATGTAATTTATTATATTTTAATATGATATATGGTTTTAATCTCATCACCAATAGATTTTAGACTTGTTTTGGTGTTATTATAGACCTTATCAACTTTATTAACCCTTAGATGACCTGTTTTGATTTTAATTGAGGTATCAAAATTTTCAATAATAAAAAGTTGCAATTTTTATTTATGTTATATTAATTATACGATAAATAAATTATTTATAATATCTTATACCATATTAATTTTTTTCTTTAAATTGATGATTTATGATTTTTAAATATTTTAATGAAATATTATTCTAATAAACTATAATAAGTGTAAATTTTGACAATATTCAATACATAGACTTCTAAAAATATCAATATAGAAATTGAAATTATAACCAAATATTTTATTATATCCTAATGAGGTCAAGGTAACCTATACAACTACTTGATCATATTAATTATCTACAAAATATAATTATTTTAAGATTTATAATAACATTTATTTGATATTTTCCTTAATAAAATAATTATTATATCAGTATTGTGTAGTTATTTATTATTCATATTTGTTCACTAAAAATAGAATTAATTTACAGTTATGAAGATAAATATTCTATATTTTATTAGAATATTTATTTTAGAATATATATTTTGGCTATCCTTATATTAAAAAAGATATATTATTTAAACATTAATGTGACATCTTTATATTTTTATTTAATAAAAATTTACAAATATCATAATCACATTTAAATGGAACAAAAATCCAAAAAAAAAATTATCATGAAAATATGTTCTTTAATTTAACAATTTAAATTTAAATTTGATGATAACATTACTTTTTTCAAATGTGAGAATAGAAAGTATTTTTCATAAATGGAAAGTGACATTTTGGGACATTATTTTATTTAAATATTATAAAACACATTTTCATGGAAAAATGTCGATTAAATAACTTATTTTACATCATTATATCTTAACAGTTGAATTATATAAATCAAATAAAACATTTTCATGTGTTAGGGGCATTTTATAGTCTTTATAATTTTATTTTTAACATAAATTAATCAATTTACACTTTACCATTATAAAAAAATTTAACATGGTAACTATTTATATTGGCGAGAAATAAATGATATATATTCTATAAATTTGTAAATTTTTAATCTATATTTGGTATCAATTTTTTAAAACTCAAAACAAGTAATTTTAATAATTTAATGAATAATAAAAATGGTAAAATTCTATGAAAGTCATACTTTTTTTATCATTACCTTTTAAAACATAAAATTATTTCAAAATAAATTTAAATATATAATACATTTCAAAAACCAAGTTTTTATAACTTTAAATTAATATGATCTAATTGAAATTTAATAATAATACAAAAACAAATTTGATCTTGTAAATTGTTTATAAAAATATAATTTTCAATAGAAATCGGTATTTTTCCTATTCCTTAAAAAATAAATGTTTTCAAAAAAAATTGAAATATTTTTTTCATTATCCACACAAAAAATAAATTAATTTTTTCATATCCATTTTTTATAACTACAAATATTAATATTTATTCATAAACAGATGAAAATTAAATTTGTTTTGAAAACAAATTTTTGATGAATAAGGTGATTTTAATAAACATTGTGTGATTATTTTATCAGAACATTCCTATAAATTTAAATTTAGTAGGAAATTTATTTTCATTTCATAATTTATTTATTCATATTTATTTTATTAATTTACTATATAGGATATAACATTCATTTTTTAGTATCTCATGGTTCGTTTATACTCACTTTTGTGTGCAATACAATCTATTAAAGAACTAAAATTATTTAAAGATAAATATTTCATAAAAATATCTGGATTTGACTTATATAATTCCCCACCCATAAATCATACATACAAATATGTGAAACATAAAAATAATCATTAATTATAATATAATAAAAAAATGGATTGAAAATTATGTTTCATAATATTTCCATATAGTATCCGTAAAATTTACCTTAAGAATATAAACTATTAATACACAAAAATTAAATCACCCCAAAAGAATATTTTATAATAAAATTTACAAGGTGGTTCATGAAAAATATCTTTTAAATAAATAATTCATTTATATATAAATATGAAAATATAAGTGATACCAAAAACAAGTTTGTAGAATATATTTTATTGATTCCAAAAAATGAGAAGTTATGTGTTATTTTGAAAGTAGATTTTTTAAAAGGTAAATTTTGAGAAATTCA
Source organism: Viscum album (assembly GCA_963277665.1). Lineage (NCBI taxonomy): Eukaryota > Viridiplantae > Streptophyta > Magnoliopsida > Santalales > Viscaceae > Viscum > Viscum album. Next base: position 1,081,437,551 of record OY728136.1, on the reverse strand, counting down.
AAAGAGGTATTTTCAAAATAAATATTTTGGAATTTAATTCCTATAATTAATTCTAAAATGATATATAATAGTTTCAAAAAATGGATAATTTAAAACATTACAAACACTTCTACTTTTAAAAAAATATTCAATAAAGGTTCTATATGAAGAAATAATATTTTTATAAATTTAATGTGAAAAATTTGGAATACATTAAAATTAAAAATAATTTCAATAATGGATCTATGAAAAGACATATTTTTTCCCAACAGTACAAGTGAATTTTTTTTGCAGAAATTCAATATTTAAAAGAATCCTCAGTAATGGACTTTTATAATGATATAATGTCTTCAAAAAATTGATGTGGTAAATTTTGAAAACAATTGTTTTTTAAAATTATAATCAATAATGAATCCATGAAAAATAAATAATGGTTATAAAAAAATTTAGTGGATGATTTAACATTTTATTATTAATGGTCGAAAATTATTTTAAATATTTCAAATTACTGCAATGAAGGCATTGATATCAGAGAGTAACAAATCATAATTTTTACAAGGGGATTAGGGAAATAGTAATTCAAAATGATATAACAGATAGTTATTTTCTTTATCATATTCGTTTAGATTACAGATAAATGATTTTATGGATGATTATGGGTTACCATCATTAATGTAGATGGAATTTTTTTCAAAAATGATGTTCTTTTGAGAAATAAATTTTATCAAGGTTACAAACTATTATGTAAGTGGTGATTTTATTCCTGAGATGAATAGAATACACCATTATATAAAATATAATGATAAATTAAACAAATATTATTAGAATTAGGTTCACCAAGAATCACATTAACTCAACGCGGTGAGTTTATATAACTAAAAACCATATATTAATGGTTTCATATGAATTCAAAGAACATAAGAGAGACATACTATTAAATTAACATTAAAGTATGAATAGATGAAATATATTAAATATACTTTAGGCATATAATGTAGTTAATATAACATAAAAAAATAAATTATGGTACACATTGTCAAACATGTCTCGTGGAATTTATATTTGACAGAATGAACCCCCTATAACCCTAGAAATGACTATGTTTCAACCCCATAAATTATATAGTTCAAAATCAAACATTAAACAACATGAGTAATTATTGGATAATTGATAAAAAAATATTAATGGGGAATTATATACCCCATTATAAAGAGAAAACCGATAATAATAAGAGGAGTCTCTTATAGGGTGAAATTTTTTGATAAGTAACATTTACATGGAATTCCTAATTTGTCAATCCTCTATAAAAGAAATTATGAAAAACATAACCATCTTAATCCAATATTTTATAACCATGTTAATGTTTAAAAACATTTATAGTCATCATTTACAATTATTCTCTACATTTATATTAGTTAGTTATTGTCTACTTTTAATATCATGTTAGATTTATCTTGATCATTTTGAATTGGTTTCATAATAGTGATTTTATATTCCTTACATTTTCACATTTAATCGTTAAAAGATAATAAACGGTTTTATAATTGATTATTTATTATTATTTAGAATTTTATAATTTATGTTCTTAATTTTTTATCCTTTATTTAGGATGATGAAGTCAATGTCATGCATGATTTAGTAATTTATAATAAACAAGTAGTCTTTTCTAAATTAATGAGATATATTTTTATATTAACAGTAAAAAATGAAAAAAAAGTCATTAATTACTTATTAATATCCAATATTATGTTTCAAAATCCATCTTTTATGGAAATTTATATCATTGATTATATATGTGGCTAAACTGATCCAATAAGAATATGCCTCTTTATGAGTATGGATATAGAAGAGGTGATTTGTTATAATATAGTTATCAAAAATGAATAATTTCATTGTTTTAATGTTTTAAAGCTGATGAATCATAATCAGTAGGTGTTATTAGAATATGGTAAATGAAAATGATTTTAACACATAAAAATAAATCATATCTCTTTTACTCTTTTTATATTTGTTTTGGGTATTTAGTTTTACAATGAAGGATTATTTCTAATACTTCTTATATAATGCCTTATTTATAATAATATAATTTAAATTATGAAATAAAAAAATATGTAATGACTAAAACCATTTCTATAATCAATCATGAATGGTTTTGATAAAAAAAATGTCATTCATGGAGGTGCTAGTTCTCACTTTTGTTTGAATATTCTATTTTGGTATGGACATTTATGATATGTTGTAGTCCTTCCCAGGTTAAAATACTATGTTGTGTGTTCTGGAAGGCTGCACTATAATGAATAGTTATACAGGCTTACTATAAATTCCATAAACACCTCTAAGATAGATTACCCCATATCCCCTTCTAGAATCATAGGGATCCCATACTTTCCTTCAAATAGATTTGAAGTTTATTTTAATTGTATTAAACCCCCCACATTCTATGGATTTATCTATGGTTATCTAGGCCTTCCAATGGAAGCCTTTGAGAATACACTATTAATATAATCTCGTTTGATCAGCTCTTCGAGTTTCAGGGAGGGAGTTTGAAGGATTTTAGAATTATATTCCATCTTTTATGTTGAGTATTATTTAATTATTCTTGGTTTTTAAGGTGTTTTTTCTAGAAAAACATTCTAAAAGTCAATTTTAAATCATTATATTGTGTGAAAAATTATCATCGTGAAAAAAATAATATTCCAAAAACAGTTTAATTGATTAAATCCTGATTTTTTTAAAATAAAATTTCTTAGATATTTTATGGGTCTCTTAAGGTCTATTAGAATTTAGACCATAATTTCATCCACATGATAGTTTATCCTGCACATAGATAGATATTGAACATTCAGATTTGGTAATGATAATTTTGGAAAAATAGATAAATTATAGAGATTTATTTGATAGGTTCACATGTACTAATAACTGTTTAATTGATGTTTAATAAGATTTTAATGTTATCCTGATGAGTTGTGGATACATTGAACTGTTAATATGTTGTTGTCTAAATTGATTAAAGTAACATATTGGTGGCAGTAATTGTGGAAATTAGAACCCAAATTAAAAAAAAGTGAAAATGAATTAAAAATAATAATTTTATGAATTGATAAATGTTTAATATAATGATATATATATGGTATATTTTATTCTTGGATATGTAAATTGATTTCATGCCATTCCCTTATTATGAAACTATTGTGATTGATGCATTAGTGTGGGATGTTGCATTACTTATTGGGTTTTGTCATTTCATGAATTATGCTTGTAATTCATGCTTGACAAAGCCTTATGGGTCTCTTAAGGGTTAGGAAAATGGTTACAAGGACAACCTAAGTTTGTTATTATTGGTGTTAAATAATAAATTTGGGTATGATTCATGGTGTACATACTACACGAGGGTATGATGCAGAGTCACAGGAAGGTGGAGGGTGTGATGCCTGATTATAGTGGTGAGATGTTCTATTTTCTGAGGGAGGGTTTCACTATTTTGAGACATGGTATGGGTAATTAATCATAAATAAGAGAATCCAGCAGTGGTACAAGTTATTTTTTCAATGAAGGATAATACACAACTTGACATAGGTATCTTGAATCATGCCGAAGTAGGGTTGGTTGGCCTCAGGTGTCACCCAAATCATAATAGTAAGTGGATTTATCTCATGTGTAATGTAAATTAACTAAATTTGAATCCCAATATATCACTTAATTTCATACAATACATCCTCAAACAATATTTTTTTAGACACTATTGGAGGTGGTCTATTATTTTTTACTCACACCCTACTCAAGACACCATTTAGTGCATATGATCATTTCATGGATAGAGGTATATACAAAGGAAAGAGGACATAGATTGGTTTGTTATTTTTTTGGATGGGATGGATCTAAGATATAGGGAAAAAATTGGGTTTGGGGACGGGGTAAGGGAGTCCTTTAACAACTATATTGATCATTTATTTTTATAACATTTAGTACATCATTTAATTACATTCATCATGACCTACATTTAAACTATTATTATTGGATTGGTTGTATTGTCCTCTATCATGATATAATTAATTATTTACTATTATTATAATTAATCTTTTTTAATTGTTACTCTATAATAGTGGATATAGTGTTCACTTTTTAATAATTACACCTTTTTTTATTGGAAACGTCTGACATATGGGGAGGAAAACATGATGTCACATAACCACTCGACTCGGTCAAATGGGGGAGAATAGTATTATAGATAATATAATGTGGTGTTATATTTATGGTATAACTCATATTTCTTTACTAATTTGGAAAGTAATAAATGATGATAGGATGTTTTGGGATATGACAATAAGATTTTTCATGAGATTAGTTGCTATTTGTGGAAAATCTGAGTGCCCAGGAATGTTATTGTCATTCAAGATATTTTCCTGTTACAATTATGATGTTATTTCACCATGAATGGCTTACTTGATGATTGATGATATTGGTATTGGTATTTTACTCATGTGACAATATAGAATGATATGAGATTTCATGCATCACGGTAGGAACATTGAAAAACATGTTAACTTGAATAGTTCATTCTTGATGTATATTTTTTCATGAAAAATATCTTACCATTTGAGTTATAAAATGAAATACATTGATATACCAAATATAATAGAATAAATATATAATTATTTTATAATAATTCTATAATAAAGTAACATACAGAGGATTCCGCAATCCGTGGCTCACTATTCTTTTACATATTGGTGTTAATCTTATTTTATAACTTGTTATCTAAGGACTATGTTATCATTCATAGATAAAATCCATCTTTATCACCATTTAACCATGCATAAAAACAGTTGTGATCAACACACTTCTAGTCAATATAATTCATAACCATCATCCTCACTAGAGTATTAGAAAGATGATATACTCTTTGGTAACTTTTGTGGGTCATGTGATCCATATGGAGGTAGACTGTTCACACTATGAAATAAATGTTTGATCTCATACGATAATTCAATTTTTAGAACCCACTTATATTCAAAGTGTATGGAGGATCCCATGTACCTAATATTTGGATTTTTTAATTTATATTATCTTTAAATTACCTTGAATCATTCACAGATAAAGGGATCATTCATTATTCTTACATTCTTTTAGGACTATAAAATAATTAGTGGGACATTATTCAGAAATACATATAGTAAAAAGAGTTATCCTTGAAGGAATTCATCGTGGTTTTACTAAGAAAATATATCTCATGTTATTGAGCAATGACAGGGATCTCATGTTTAGGCACATAACCCATGAGGTAATGTATGTTATCTATTATGTTCGATACATGACTGGATTACAATGTTTTTCATTTTACTTTTATTCTAATGATGTCTTCTGGGATTAACAATTCCATGATTAATTAATAGATTAACATATTTCTCCTGAGAAGCCTTAAGGATGTGATGAATTATACTCTCATTATGGAAAGGAATCTGAGATATGCCCCTAGTGGAAGATAGAGTGTTTTTTGTTAGGAAATCATGGAACTATTCTTTTAGTGTCAAGAATAAAATCTATGATACTTACCATCATGGTAGTAATGGGAAGATAAGTAAGTGGAGTAGAATTCCACCATAAGATCACAACGTAGTATTATTACTTCGGTGTGGTGAAGTGGGCCACAAGTTCTAATAGTTTCCTTACTATGGAGGGGAGTGTCATTCTAGTGGTAGGTTCAGGTATCTGTAGATGTTGTTTGGGCCATTTAGTGTAGGATTTTTGGAAGGGGGTCATGATACACACCAGAGTCTGGGAAGGACATCACTACCCCATTAAAGATTTGTAATAGGAGATAAACTACATTTTCTAGAGGAGGATTGTTATTTTGTACCCCATTATAAAAGCATATTACCTACTATAGGGAGTACTCCCAAGGATTCAGACCATAGTCCGGTGTAGAGGGGTGAGTTAGCAGCATTCTGTGGAGATTATTATGACTACTTGGAATAAAATACCCTCTACCATCAGAGGTATGATTCTAACACCATCTACCAAAACCTATTTTTTATTAAAGATAATTACATTACATTCTATCAGATCAATTTGAAAAAAATGTTAACTTATGTGTATTATAGATTGTGTTATTACCATCAACACACAGCTGGTATTGGGGTTGGAGGATATCTGATGTTCACAAACCAGATCAAGACCGGTGGTAAGGGTTAATTCAATGTAAAATTTTATTTTTATATTATTTATAATTAACTATATATTTAGAATAATTTCTTAATCAACAAATAAAAGTATAGTTACACTCTACTTAACTAAAAATCTTAACCTCACCATTCATATATAATAAATGTAAAAAAGGGGAAGCACATGATATGTACAAGGCTCAATAAGAAGGCATACTCCTTTCCATGATGGTTATTCCCCCTCATGGATAAATTTCACTAAAAATTTTAAAAAATAGGGAACAAGTTGAAAATAGTTCTACAAAATGGTAGTCAAATTTTCACCCCCAACTATCCTTTCACATCCACTTTCTGAAATCTAGTTATACACCCTAGAAAATAAAACATTTTACTAAATAGTAATAACCCATCTCTATTAGATTATTTCTTTTTTTTGTCACGACCCTTCCTCGGGACCCATGTCGTGACTACCCCAATCCCACCTTCCATAGGCCAGGGGCTGGTGACTAGAACCAAAGGAGTAAATCCCAATAACTGGGAAGGAATTTAATTTATAAAAGTAAACAAAACATCACATAGTACAAGCAGAAGTAATACACTAAGTATAAAAGAAGTGCTGAAAAAGTAAGTGGGCCAGAATACAAACCCAACTGAAAGTACAGCTACAACTGAATGAAAGTACAATAGAAAAGAAAAATAGATGGAAGAATAGAAGAAGCTCCTAGGTCTTCCACCTCGGTTCCAACCTAAAGGGTAGGTACAGATAGTGAAGCTCCTGGATCATCCACCACGGATCCTACATGAAGGGTAGGTACAGATAGCCACCACAACTCTCTCGCCCGTCAACCTCCTCCGAGTGTCATCTCATCATGAATTCCACCTCCGGATACTGACTCGTCGTGAGGTCCACCTCCGGGTACCGTCCAGTCCTTGAACGCTCGGCCTCTGTCAGTGCTGTCTGTCGTCTCCATAAAACACAACGAGGTGCAGGCATAGCCCGTGCAGGGGTGAGTATAACAATACTCAGTAGGGACCCCGAGACCCTCAATGTCTCACTAAATCCAACAAGGATAACCCCAAAGAATGATCTCAACAGATAACCTTTACATAGGTATAAGCCCATACTTATACCTATGTTATCAAGTAACACATCTCAATCATGAGGAAACACAAAGGTTATGAAATCAATAGATAACCACCACCCAGTTATATGCCCATACATATACCTAAGTTATCAAGTGACCCATCTCAATCATGAGGTAAAAAAAGGTCATAGACTCAGCTCAAACCTGGATTTTCATTATCGAAACTGTAACTGCTGGAGAGCCCCTTCTCTGGAGTGTACAGTGATCCTGTCACGACTCCGAGGTACTTCTCACTAAACTAAGTCTGCTGAAGTACTCCTCCTGTTGTGTACCGTGGGCCAGCCACCCAAACACATTAGTGCTTCCCGCCGGGGTATTCTACCCAAACACAGTAGTGCACACCCCCTAATAGCCTGCAGAGGTACTCTCAAGACTAGTACCGCGGGTCTGCACCCAAACAAGTAGTGCTCCGGCCGCCATGGGTCTGCACCCAAACAAATTAGTGCTCCGTCCACTGGGTTAGTCAACTCACTCCAAGTCGAGTCGGTCGAGCAGTCGTCAGGTCTCAATCGGCAACGTGGTCTCCGTACTCCGTACGCTCATCTCCGGGAGGGTCCGCTCCACGAGCTACTGGTCGATACTCCAAATATCTCAAAGTCCCACTAAGATGTATCTCAATGAACCGCCTCGTCTTAGGGGTCTCAACGCAACAGACGGCGCGTCAATCAGACGCTCGGTCTGTGAGTTACTAGCCTTTTCGTCCCAGGGGCCCAGATGGTTTCGTGTGCGAAACAACCCAGCTGTATCTCAACTGTACCCCGAACTCTCATAGGGTAAGCTCATAGGGACCGTTTCTCAACGTGAACACCAATGCCGCTGACGGTTCGTCAAACGGACGTCTGGTCTGAAAGTTATCAGCTTTTCCGTTCCAGGGGCCCGGTTGGATTTCGGGTACAATCCTACCCGGCCACTACCCAACTGCAACCAAAACTCATTTGAAGTATGAAAAAAAGTTCCATCTCGTCAATAGGAATCCAATAAAGTCTATGGCACGTCAATCAGACGTCCGGAGCTAAAGATATAAGTGTTTCTGCTCTGAGGGCCCGATTGGTTTCGTATCCGAACCAACCCAGCCATAATCAAAGTTCTCCGAAACATTGAGTGTAATATACTGAAACGACTGTCTCGATCCTAGGCTCGCATCGCAGCTGACGGTGCATCGATCGGAGGTTCGCAGCCCAAGATATGGGCAAAAGACCGTAAGATGTCAGCGAATATGGGGTTCGGGCCCGATCCGACCCGGCCCGATACCCCCTGGGTCGGCTCGGCCTGGCGGCATGGTCGGGCGACCCAGCCACTAGACCGTAACGGTCGAGAGATTAGGGGGGGTAGGGCTGCGCCCCGCGTGAAACCGCAGCTCCCTTGAGGGGGGGCCGTAACTGTCCGGCCAGCCGGGGGTTACGAACCCCCGGCTCCTCCTCTGACCGGCTGGCCTGCTCTGGCCGGCCGGCTGCTGCACCACGAGACTGTCGCGGGCCAGTCCCCCTACTCCAACACCGGTGGCCGACAGTTGGCCTCCGGTCTCTGGTCCGCCGCGGCCTAAAGCCGCGGCCTTGGTCCATCCGACACGGCACGACGGCTCGGCGCCCCTCTGTCGCGGCCCCGCTCCGGCCGCGGTGTTTTCGTGATTCTCTGGCGTGGCGCGATGGCACCGCAACCTTCTTCCACTTAAATGGCGCGGCGCGATGGTGTCGTGCATCCTTGCCGCATGATCTCACATGGTGCGACGGCACAACTCCATCTCCCTTCCAAACCACAACAAGGTTAATCAACAGAATCAAGGGAGGGTCGGCCGTGTTTGTGCGGTCTGACCCCCTCCTTTAATTGATATCAAGCGGTCCAATTGAAACAAGGAATGACGTTGGAAGAATTCACGAATAAAAACAATAAATCCCCTACCTCGAGCATAGTTGTCGAACGAGTTTTGTTGCCGAAAGGGGCGTCGCGTCGCGGAGGAATGGTGTCTCCCTTCCATTGATGCGGAATGATGGAATGAGGAGCTGCGCCTCGGGTCGTCGATCTACGAGGAAGGCGTCTCTCACCGTCGTCCATCGTTGGAGGTCGGCGTTCTTTTTCGACGGTGGTGCGTTCTTCGCGTTCTTCGACGAAGAACGAAGAACTTCAAGACTCTCCTTTTTCTCCCAAAAACTCAACACAACAAGCCCAACAATAATAAAATAAGATTTGTCTTATTTTATTAACACACAAGCCAACGTCTTTGAAATTCAAAATTGAATCAAACAATAAATTGAAGTAAATTGTAACATTTAAACCGCCCAATTAATAGAGGCGTTTAATATTTAAAAAACGCACGAGTTGACTTTCATTAATTGGGGGGGTGCGGGTGCGTTACTGAAATAAAGGAGGAGTTGAGGAAGATGAAAGGGTGGGGCTCGTGTGGGCCCTACCCTACTAATATCCTACCTAGCGGATTAGTTAGGATGTGGGTCCCACTCAACCACTTAGCATAGGTTAACCCTTCCTTGAATAAAAATAAAATCTGTTGAATAATATTTTATTTTATTATTTAGTTAACCCAATTAAGTAAAACTCCACCCGAGAAAATGCAACTTCGGAAAAGGCGTTCTTAAGCAATTACTGGCGCTGCGATTCTATCGGTGCGCTCAGATTTCAATTCCAAGCACTGGTTCAAAAGTTAGAAAACCCCACTCGTTTGTTCACTGAACGTACCCGAGCTAAACTTCGGAAAATGATTTCGGGCACACCGGACCTCGGAATCATGTGCTGTCAGGAACTGCGCTCTTGTAAAATTCCAAAAAAAATTAATAAAAAATTTTCCTTCAAATTTTCAGGGCTTTACATTACTCCCACCTCAGGGCTTTACATCCCCTTAAAGATTTAACACAAACTAGGGATAAAAAAGCGGTACTGAGCACGCATCTGATCCTTCCGCTCCCATGTTCTCACCTGGAGGTTCCCATACTGCCAGTGGAAGCGCACCCGAGAAATCGACCATCCTCATAGGATCTGCTCTTGTCGATCCTCGATCCCCACTAGAACCTCTGTGAAGGTCACCCCATTGCCAAATTCCAGCTCTCCATGGTCGATGATATGCGTTGGGTCAAGCATGTATCTCCTCAGTTGAGATACGTGGAAGTCGTCGTGCACCTGGTGCAACTGAGGTGGATGGGTCAAGCGGTAAACTACCTCGCCTACCCTGCTGAGGACCTGGAATGGTATGATGAAGCGCATAGATAACTTTTCACCTCGGCCACATCTCCGTAAACCTCGTCGAGGTGAGACCCCTATAGGGACGTGATCGTCATCCTTGAACTCTAGAGGTCTCCAATTCCTGTTAGAACTGAAACTCAAAACAACTACTTCCACGAGGGTAAGGTTGACCGACTCAAGAGTGATCGGTCGCACCCTCCTGTGCATGATTTTATCCTGTGCTTACTGGGGTTACCTTTTCACCAACCAAGGAAAACCCATCCCAACGTCGTAGTTAAACCACAACCTTTTTTCCTAATACTGTCAAATTGTGTATGAACTGTGATTGCCTAGTCCATACTCAAACCAACATCGTAAGGCCTCGACGCTGCCACCAAGAGATTCCAACCGAAACTCTCGCCTCGAGGGTATGACCACACTGTCTGCGTAAGTGTGATTATCGATTCTCCTCCCAAGGTATCTTCAGACGTGAGGGTCAAGTCCACGGCTTACCGGAAAGTCTAGGTCTGGGACAAGATTCGTGTAAGGAAGAAATGATTCATTTCAACGTCTGTTACTATGGTAGCTAGTAGTGGACACAGACTGTCCCTTGAATCATTTTTTTAGATCCATTGGGTCACACTCCTTGACCGTATACAGCCTCACTCTTCTTCCACCCTCCAGCTCCCTGAGCCTAGTGGGGACAACTAAGGCGGGTGGTTGTAGCATGTTAAAATGTACACCACCTGATGCTGCTTTCCTAGCTCTGCCTCCACATCTGCTGCTTCTCAGACTCATCTCTCCTTAAATAATCCCTTTCTGGAAACATTTAACATGCCCGAGTCCCTATGACTGGCGCCAGTTTCCTGTTTCCTACTCCACTATGCAGTCTTCATCCGCTCCTGGATGATCTGCACCTTCCTTGCTTACGATCTGTAAGAGCTAGTAAAATTTCTCCTTTGTCGAAAAGAGAAACTCGGTCTCATCCCCTAGATGAACCACGCCCATTGCCTAATACCGTCAATCCTGACATGAATGATGTATTCATGCCATGGATTATGTCATAATGCCTCGACGTAACTACCAAGAGACACAACTGTCACTCTCGCTTCCAAGGGTCGAGTCACACAGTCGGCATCAGTGTGAGGTCAATGGGTCTCCTCCAGTAGAAATCTCAAAAGTGAGGGTCATGTAAATAGTTTTTAACCAGAACCTTTCAGTATCAATCGATCAAAAGGACAGGAAAGCAAACACCACAAAGATAAGTGTGTTTTATTATTTCATCTCATAGTACGAAGACACAAATACAACAACAACATGGAACTAGAAGTACCAAGAACAAAAATGAATCCACTAGTTCCGCTCATGTCCACCTGCTCCCAGAGCTCTACTGCCTTGTCCACCGCTCGACTGTTGCTCAATCACCCGCCATTGCTTCTGTCTCGGTGGCTCCTCCAATGCACGCAGATCAACTGTGCGAGGATTCGGACATTCACGTGCCATGTTACCCTGCCCGCCGCACGTGTAACATAGCATAGTAGGTCTGGCTCTGTTACTCCCCTTGGTACCTTAGACCACCGATCCTGAGTCATGCGGTCGAATACCTATAGGTCTAGTCCTCCTAGACCTCTGCATCATCTATCTACTGCCTACAGATGAGTCGGCTACTGATGGAAAATCATGCGGCAAAGGCAGCAGCTCCTGAACACGCTCGGGGTGTAGAGACACTAGTATAAACTCCACCCTGAAGAAGGTCTCAAAGTCTCCCCAGGTAAAGGTCATTCAATAGAAAAACTAGAACACGTGGCTCCACCATCTCTCAGCTGCTGCCTGAATGGGGCTGGCAGCAAAGATCACCATGAAGTTTGCTGGCATCCCCACTAGTCTAAAGACTCTCACCACAGCCTCCATCCAATCCTCAGCCGCCTACGGGTCCGTCTCTCCCTGAAACCTAGGTGGCCTATGGCACTGGAACTCGTGAAGCGCGCTCAAGCGGCATGCATCGCCTACTGCTGGGGCTGGTGGCATCGGTGGCCCAACGTATGGTAGTACCGCTGGGGCCTCCGCTGGTGCCTCAACTTCAAGAGGACCCTGTACCGAAGCCTCATCGCTCGACAGGCTGTCAGTATGCACATCCCTCTGGGCTCTAGCTGGCCGTCTATGAAAAGGCATCCTGAAGAAACAATGTGACATGGTCAAACGATTTATACCTGGTGAGCAGACCTGGATTGAGTTGTTTTAAGGGTAAACCTTTGAAAACACACACGCAATCAGTGTTTTCGTGCAAAAAGTTAGAAATCGCTTTTCAAGGTCCCGGTGTATGGATACGTCGGTCGGCCGCACCAACACTTGACTCCCTGAACTGAAAACCACACTGGGTACTATTAACACTGTCGCTTCATAGAAAGAAAATATAAGAGTTAGAAGTTCTGCGGTAGAACCAAACTCCTCTGATACCAATTTGTCACGGCTGGTCCTCGGGACCCGTGCAGTGACTTCCCCAAGCCCACCTTCCATAGGCCAAGGGCTGGAGACTAGCATGAAAGTCGTAAATCCTGATAACTGGGAAAGGATTTCCTTTATAAAAGTAAACAAAACATCATAGTGTACAGGAGGAAGTAATACACTAAGTATAAAAGAAGTGATGAAAATGTAAGTGGGCCATAATACAAACCCAACTGAAAGTACAACTATAACTGAATGAAAGTACAAAAGAAAAGATAAATAGGTGGAATAAGAGAAGCAGCTCATGGGTCATCCTCCTCAGTTCCTACCTGAAGGGTAGGTACTGATAGCGTAGATCCTGGATCATCCACCATGGATCCTACCTGAAGGGTATGTACAGATTGCCTCCACAACGCTCTCACCAGTCAACCTACTCCGAGTGTCGTCTCATCGTGAAGTCCACCTCCGGATACTGACTCGTCATGAGGTCCACCTCCGGGTACCATCCAGTCCTCGAACGCTCGGCCTCCATAAGTGTTGTATGTCATCTGCATCCAACACAACGAGGTTCGGGCATAGCCCGTGCAGGGGTGAGTATAACGATACTCAGTAGGGACCCCGAGACCCTCAAGGTCTCACTAAATCCAACAAGGATAACCACAAAGAAGGATCTCAACAGATAACCTTTACTTAGGTATAAGCCCTTACTTATACCTAAGTTATCAAGTAACCCATCTCAATCATGAGGAAACACGAAGGTTATGAAATCAATGGATAACCACCACCATGGTATATGCCCATACATATACCTATGTTATCAAGTGACCCATATCAATCATGAGGTAAACACAAAGGTCATAGACTCAGCTCAAACCTGGATTTTCATTATCGAAACTGTAACTGCTGAAGAGCCCCATCTCTGGAGTGTACACTGATCCTGTCATGACTCTGAGGTACTGCTCACTAACCTAAGACCGCTGAAGTACTCCTCCTGTCGAGTACCACGAGCCAACCACCCAAACACAGTAGTGCTTCCCACCGGGGTATGCTACCCAAACACAGTAGTGCACACCCCCTAATAGCCTGCAAAGGTACTCTCCAGATGAGTACCGCGGGTCTGTGCCAAAACAAGTAGTGCTTCGTCCGCCATGGGTCTGCACCCAAACAAAGTATTGCTCTATCCACTGTGCTATTCTACTCACTCTAAGTCGAGTCTGTCAAACAATCATCAGGTCTCAGTCGGCCACACGGTCTCTGTACTCTTTATGCTCATCTCTGGGGGGATATGCTCCACGAGCTACTAGTCGATACTCCATGTATCTCAAAGTCCCACGAAGAAGTATCTCAAAGGACCACCTCGTCTTAGGGGTCTTAATGCAACAGACGGCGTGTCAATCGGACTCCCGGTCTGTGAGTTACTAGCCTTTTTGTCCTACGGGCCCGGTTGGTTTCGTGTGTGAACCAACCCGGCCGTATCTCAACTGTACCCCGAACTCTCATAGGGTAAGATCATAGGGATTGTTTCTCAACGTGAACACCAACGCCGCTGACGGTTTGTCAAATAGATGTCAGTTCTGAAAGTTATCATCTTTTCCGTTCCAGGGGCCCGATTGGATTTCGGGTGCAATCCAACCCTTCCACTATCCAACTGCAACCAAAACTCAGGAGAAGTATGCCAAAAGTTCCGTCTCTCAATGATGAATCCAAAAAAGTTGACGGCACATCAATCGGACATCTGGAGCTCATGATATAAGTGTTTCTGCTCCGAGGGCCCGGTTGGTTTCATATCCGAACCAACTCGGACATACTCAACGTTCTTCGAAACCTTGAGTGTAATATACCGAAACTACCATCTTGATCCAAGGATCACATCACATCTGACGGTGCATCGATCAGAGGTCAGTAACCCATGATATGGTCAAAAGACCGTTAGATGTCTACGAATAGGGGGTTAGGGCCCGGTCCGTCCCGGCCCGAAACCCCCTGGGTCGGCCCAAACCGGGTCCGGGTCCGGCCCAATAGGGCGTGGCCCGGCCTGGCGGCCCGGCCTGGCCAGGTGGCCCGGCGGCTCGGTCGTAACGGTCGAGCGATGAGTGGGAGAGTGCTACCCCCGCGTGAAACCGTGGCCCCCATGAGGGGGGCTACTGCTTTCCGGGCAGCCGGGGGTTACGAACCCCCGTCACCTCTTCTGACCGGCCGACCCGCTCCAACGGGCTGGCTGCTGCACCACGAGACCGGCACGGGCCGGTCCCCCAACTCCGACTTCGGCGGCCTGTAGTTGGCCGCCGGTCCCTGCTCCGCCGCAGCCTAAAGCCTCGGCCTTGGTCCGTCCGGCGTGGTGCTCCAGCGCCGCGCCCCTCCGCCGTGGCCCCGCTTCGGCCGCGGTGTTTTTGTGATTCTCCGGTGCGGATCGACAACGTCGCGACCTTCTTCGACATCAACGGTGCGGCGTGAGGGTGCCACGCATCATTGCCTCGTGATCTCGTGCGGTGCGACGACACTGCGCCCTCTCCATTCCAAACCACAACAAGGTTAATCAACATAATCAAGGGAGGATGGTCGGCCATGTTTGGGCGGTCCAGCCCCATCTCGTTAATTGACAGCAAGCAGTCCAGTTGAAATAAGGAACGGTGTCAGAAGAATTCATGAATAAAAACAATAAATCCCCTACCTCGAGCATAGTCGTCGACCGAGGTTTGTCGCGGAAAGGGATGTCGTGTCGCAGAGGAACGATGTCTCCCTTCCTTTGATGCGGACAAAAGGAACGAGGTGATACACATCGGTTCGTCGATCTCTGAGGACGGCGTCTCTCACCGTCGTCCGTCGTTGGAGGTCGGCGTTCTTCGTTGGCGGCGGTGCTTTATTCGCGTTCTTAGATGAAGAATGAAGAACTTCAAGACTCCCCTTTTTCTCCCAAAAACTCAACACAACAAGCCCAACAATAATAAAATAAGATTTGTCTTATTTTATTAACACACAAGCCAACGTCTTTGAAATTAAAAATTGAATAAACCGATTAATTAAATTTAATTGCAACGTTTAAACCGCCCAATTAATAGAGGCGTTTAATATTTAAAAAACACACGTGTGGACTTTTATTAATTGGGGGGGTGCAGGTGCGTTACTGAAATAAAGGAGGGGTTGAGGAAGTTAAACGGGTGGGGCTCGTGTGGGCCCCACCCCACTATTATCCTACCTAGTGGATTAGTTAATATGTGGGTCCCACTCAACCACTTAGCTTAGGTTAACACTACCTTGAATAAAAATAAAATATGTTGCACAGTATTTTATTTTATTCTTTAGTTAACCCAATTAAGTAAAACTCCACCCGAGAAAATGCAACTCCGGAAAAGGTGTTCCTAAGAAATTATAGGCACTGTGATTCCATCGGTGCCCTCGGATTTCAATTCCGAGCACCGATTCAAAAGTTCGAAAAACCCGCCCGTTCGTTCACTAAACGTACCCGAGATAAACTTCGAAAAATGATTCCGGGCACACGGGGCCTCGGAATCAGGTTCCGTCAGAAATTGTGCTCTTGTAAAATTCCAAAGAAAATTAAGAAAAAAATTTCCTTGAAATTTCTGGGTCTTTACATTTTTATTCACTTCATAAATTTTTTCACATCCACCACAAGTAATTTAGATCACCTTTACCTATGTTAAATATTCCTGAACATCAATATTTCTCAAAATAACCTAATGGTCTTGAAACTTCTTTAGATATTTAGAAAATATGAAAATGATAAATATCAATATTTTCATTATTTTTTTATAGAAAACATTCTTATGAACATACAGTCTGATCGAACTCATTCTGGTAACCTCTATCTGATGGTCTCCATCAGATTGGATCTCTCGATTTTTGGTTTTAATATTTAGGCTTCAAATGAGTAGAAACTCGGTCAGAAACTCACAAATTATTCATATTCTAGAATTATATCTAATTTTGATCTATCCAATTAATCTCACTCTGATGGATCAATATTTTATAGATCTCACCCTGAGGGATCTATCTCTGATGGAACTCACATCGATGGGGCATGATTTTATTGAACTCACATTATTGGAACGCCTTCTGATTGAACCCACTATAAGGGAACTATATTTCATAGAACTAAATACAATATTCTCAACATCATCTTGAAATTAAATTATTATTTAGTACTCAATATTTTACCAAAATATTAAGGTTTTAGATTTTTTCAATAGGAATTGTTACAAAGTATGAATATATTATTTTCTCTATTTATAGTCATCCTATAATGGAAAAAGTGTAAAAACCAATTATTCTTCACACTCAATGAAATTCAGAAATGTAATTTTATAATATAATTTAATCATTATTTTGAACAATTTATGTCTTCTCAAAATTTATGGAGCCTTCTATAGTCTTCTTGAATCTTCTTAAAACTACATCATTCATCAGATTTTAAAATTACTCTTCTCTCTGATTACAGGAGGCCAATATCTCTTCTTTAGGTGAATATGATTATTATTTATTCCTAAATATCAGTTAGATTACCATTATTACATATAATACATTCAATGTAATTACTCATTTTGAGCACATCCAATTGATTAGTATCTCATAAAGTCAAAAATTCAAAATTTGCATCCATTTTTTTGGACATAATTGAAACATACTCAATCACTAGAACAAATTTTATAAACTAAAATTGTTTGATGGATTTTATAAATCTGATGAATATGTATCAAATATTAACCAATTAATAAAGACACAAAACTGGATTCGTTAGTTTTTCTCTAGAACCACTAGATAATAAAAACATTCATCCATGGATTTCATATAAGGCCCTAGCATTAAACATTACTTAATCTTGATTTATTTCAAGAATACATGTTGAGGATATTTTTAGGTTTAGTGTTTTAGATAATTAGATCATAAATCATGCATTACATTCCACATTTAAACAAAGTGGTTACATAAAAGATAGAATTCATTTTTTCCATCAACGGAAACATATTTAAAATAAAACATGGACTCTTTCTTGACACTCCCTTGACACTATAATCATATCATGTACCTTTCCCTTGACCTGTGAGAAACATTTCAAAAACATGGGATGTGCATAAAAATCTCAGTAAGGGATATAGAAATACGGAAAGGAAACATTAGTACATGTATACATAAGATTCAATGAAATCATATATTACTCATAAAACATAATCACGTTAACATACCACATGAAATCATATGATTTATGAATAAATCATAGATATCATAAGACATAAAGGTATCTTGAGGCATTCATAACATTCTTAAGTAGGTAGTAACCCTCATAGTTACATTTGGAATACCCATCAAGTGTATTCACAAAATATCTACGGAGAAACCTTAACGTTTAACCCCTTCACGTTACCCAATGCATTGGATAGCTATCACAGGCTCACTTTCCCTTAGTTTATCATGGAACCACCCAATTTCATAAACAGTACCCAAGAACCATAACATAATCATAACACTTAAAACATGAAAAAAATAAACATAAAATTTACACATTTCAATCACAAGAGATCACATCATGATATTATAAAAAGTAATAATATCTAATAAAATCATTAAAACTCTATGAGATAAAAATCCCTTTATACTTGGAAAATATTAAAAGAAGACATTTAAAAGAGATTTTAGAATCAATGTGTCCCATACCACTTCAAAACTTTTGAAAATGTTTTAAAAAATTCATTTCTATATAAATAAATCCTTAAAACCCATTCTAAAACATGTACATGGATGATAAATGTTTAAAATAATAAGTCTTTAAAACCATTTAAAAGACTGTTTTAATAAAAGAGTCCTTTTTTTCCATTTTTGAACATTTAAATTACAAGCCACATGAAATTAGACCATTTTCAAAACATTTAAATGACTTTAGTATTGTCATAATATGGATGTGGAAAGTCAAAGGGGTTGTATATAGACTTTATAAAAGATTAAAAGTGAATATCATTAAGAAATGTCTCAAAAAGAAGAAATTGAGATGTAATCCCAATCAAGGATCATGCCATTAGAGCAAGGATAAAGAAATGACATAATTATGTGTGAAAAATATAAATACACTAAATATAAGTGGATACTCAGTGTGAAACAATCATATTTCATCCATACATATTCATAGCACGACATAATCAATAAGTATAGGTTTAACCCAAAGATTTGAAATTGGGTTAAGAAGTTCCCTTGGCAAAACTTGATAGCCTAACGGCACCACATCAAATTTTAGAAAAACAGTTGATGAGAGAGATAAAGGGTATCTCATCATGTGGAAATAAAATTTACAGCAATAAGGATATATAAGAACATATCCCTACATAAGAAGGTGAGATTTAAAAGTCAAAACAAAAAAAGGAGTCTTTTAAAAATAGGAGGGTGAAAGGTTCCCTTACCGACTTGGGTAACTTTCAAAACGTACACCCCATGAAAGAAGTATTATACAATATTTATGAAAATACTCATAAACAAACGTATATTACACAATGAGTATAAAAATGGGAATTACATACACCACTCAAAGGAAATGGTGGAAAATGTTGCATAAATCTCACAGGAATAAAAGTGAGATGAAAAACCCCTTACGAAAACTCAGCAGCCTAACGGTGCCACATAAAACTTCCAAAAATGGATTTATGAGATCAAATATGGTATCTCATAATATGAACATAAAATTTACAGAATATGTAATATAAAATAACATCCCCAAACATAAGAAAGATGATCTTAAATGAAATGACATAAAAGAGAGTACTTAAAATAAAGAGAGAGGTAGGATCCCTTACCTCAAGTCCGACTTGTCTTGTTCGTTTCTTTATATTCCTGAATAATAAAATTTGGTCAATTTATAATTTCATAAGAAACTCTTTTAAAGATTATTATTTAGTTAATATCAAATATTATAATGTTATAATAATTGGTCAATAATATGAGTTCATATCAGACGTTTTTGTCGATGTTTGGTACATGAGTAAAAAATAAACTTGTTTGAAAATGATTGTCCATGTAGTTATAAGTAAATCATCTCTAGAATAGTATTAATTATTTAAATATCATATATATCCATAACATATTCATTTTATACTATTCCATGACATTTGAAGATAAAAATAAATGAAATTCACCGTTCATGGAGACGGAAGGTCGTACGTACGCATGAACGCTACTTTTATTTCTTTTCATATTAATGGAATTAAAAATATGAGAGATATATATATTATAATTCCAGTATAATATATATTTTATATATGTCACATATGTTAATTAATATCATTCTGTATATATTCCATGTATTACATGAACGAATCACATCACTTGAGTGGCGAGAGTCCACACTTCTTTGTATGAAATTATCGCATTTTCACAACATGAAAAGCAGAAAGGTATATTTTAAATATAACATATATAAGCATAGAGAGAAAATAAATATAATAAATATCATATAAAAATAGTTCCATCATAATGGCCACCATGATAGGTGGTAGGAGAAGATAGAACAATCATCGTTTTGTGAGGCAGTAATTCGCCATCCACAGAAACAGTATGTTCTTTAACCATTAGACGGAGGTGTCTGTAAATGTATCTAGAATATTTCTCATAAAAAAATCCTAGTATATTTTAGATAGTTTTTTTGTTACAACATAATGGAATAAAAATAGTTTAGGGGGTTGGAGAAGCTAAATAAAACAAAAGAACATTAGAGAAGACTTTATCATTAAATCGGTTAACTCCCCTTGGTTTAAACCAAAAGGGTTTCTTGATGAGATTTCATCCTAAGGGAAGGAATCTAGGATGAGGAGAGGGATGTGGAGAGATAAAATGGGTATATCTTGTCCGAGCCAGTGGCTTGAGAGGTGTGTCTAAGGTGGTAGAGGTGGGGTCCTTTTATAAGAGAAGAGGACGAACACTCTTGGAATGTTATAAAATCTTACTTTATAATAAAATTATTTTCAGATTTTGAAGGTCCAAAAAGGATATATTTCTAGGATAAGGTGTTAAGGTTTCTAAATACACTCATACAATAGGTTTGTGACAGGTTAAATACTTATATTTTACCCAATCTTCTCATTTTGTTTAAATTGTTTATTTATGAGGTAATCACTGCATCATCACGGTGTCATAAATAAAATAATATATTTAATGTCTAAAAATTATAATAAAAATATCATGATGTATGAAATCTCTTTATATTTCTAATGAATATTTAATGTGAAAAATATGACTTTTATAACCCCATGTAATAATTGTTTTAGTAAAACAATACATGTTTGTGACATTTTAATTTTAACTTTAAATAAAAAGTTATTAATATCATTTTCCTACCAAAGTGGCTGCATGGGGTCCCCAAGATGACCCATGGATTTTATTGGTCGTCCATGACTCATAAAATAATTTTAGGACACGTTTAATGGTCATTTGATATTATTATAACATTATCCTTACCTTAAATTACACTAATTAACTTTAATCGTGATTAATAAAACTTAAAAGTTACTATTCACCAAAAAATTATTTTAATCCCATTGAACCACATTTTACATCCTAATGACAACCATGTATGTTGAATTTTTTAAATTCAAATCACAGAAGTGTTAAAGTTTCATTTAAACGAAATATCAGTTTTTTAACTACCACTTAGTGGTTTCACTGTTCATCGAAAATTGAAGTTTTTCAGAAAAATACCAAAAATTCACCCTATGCTATATTTGATATTCCAAATTCAAAAATGAGTTATATTTTAAAATTTTCAAAACATAAAAGTTTTATTAATTAATTTAATAATTAATTCCCGCTGTCAAAACAAATAGCGTGTTTTTATGAAATAATATATATCAAAACATTGACACTAGTTTAAGTCCAATTTCAAAGTGAAATTAATTCCAATGACCACTATTGGATTAAATGGTAAAAAGATATTATAATTATAGTTTAAATCCAATTCAAAAGATAATATAATCATATAAATATATTAGATTAAAAATAGGTTTTGAATTAAAATACAATATTTTTCACTATTCATTAAAAATGAACTTTATCGGAAAAATACAAAAAATATACAAAAAGTAAATTTTGATGTACCAATTCTAAAGAAGAATTTTATTTGGTCCAATATAATTTATAAAAGTAAGAAAAAATAAATTAAAGAGGGTTCACCATCAAAAGGTGATAAATCGACCTTTTAGTGAATTTAAGAGTATTTATGCTTAAAATTTGATTCTTTTATTATTTTAAGCCTTTATCTTTTATTGGATAAATGTAAAAAAACATTTAATAAACATATAAAATCATATTTTAGTTATTTCTATTCATTTCCTCCAATAAAACGTCTAGGCATTAACTAACATTTCAAATAATATTATATTATTATTAGAGTGCAATGTATGATTTCAAAGAAACTCATTATTGCATATTGGGTACGCCATCGAGCATAGAATTCCCTTTAAAGTAATATTAATATTTTATTCACAAATATTAATAAATATGAAAAAGAAATATTCATTATTTACCTGGGATGTTACATCTTTCCCCCCTTTTGGTAATTGTGTCCTCGCAATTTTAAAATTGGGCTTGGAAACTTCTTTGAAAGCCCCACATAGAAAAAAGAGTAAATTAAATTATCGCTTTAAAAAAATAAAGGGAAGTACAATGGTCACCCGAGTTAACCCATACAGGATTCCATGTAGGAAAACATAGACATAGAAGAGAAAACAAAGGGTCATGTTTTGATGGAGAGTGATAGAAAACATGATTAGGAGAAAGTTAACCACAAGAAAATCAGAAACTTGTGATGGGTTAAATGATATTTGATTCCCCAGTAGGAAAAGTTAACGGAAAACATTTTTGTTTAAATTTACTTTTCATTGAGAAATTTATTTATGAGCTTAAATAAATCATAATGGAACATACTTACTTGTAGTGTAGACTTTCATCTTTTACTAGATTTCTAACACAAACTCATACTTTCTCCAAATGATGAGAATTTAGGATGACTTGTTCGCATTAAGAGTGCAATAATCCACATGTAGAGAATCACTTAATCCAAAAAAGATAACTACATATTTCCCATGTCTTTAGACAGAAAACAAAAACCAAAATTGTTAGTATGAGATCAGATAATACCCAAAAAGGATAATCCTTTAAAAAAAGAAAATATATTCTTAATCTCCAAAATTTGTCCAACAAAACCCAAAGATCAACGAAGACCATTCAATATAAAATTTGTCCATGAAATTATTCAAATTAAACCAAACTAACATTGAAACCCAAATTCTTGAAGGATTTAATCACATAGTCTTCAAAGTTACAAATTAACATTTATCTCTAAATAACATCAGTTTCTCTTAAAGTCTCATATTGAAAAGTAATTAACCTAATCACATAACCTCCATGATAGGTTAATAATTTCCATAGATAACCCAAAATCAACTTACTCGTGATTCATAAAATCATATAACAATAAATAATTTTTCAAACTAACCAGGGACTTCAAGTAGTCCAGTGGTAGGCGATAAATAGCAGTCGCACTTTGGTAGTGTGTTCGATTCCTATAGATTTGTCCAACGCGACGGGTTATCACACAGTCTGTGTGTTGTTCTTTTTCCAAAACTATATAATTCTTAAAAAAATTCTCCAAAATGAGATAAAATATTCAAAAATAATCATAACATATTTTAACCTCAAGTTTATCTCATGCCTTTCATTTTCCATCATTACATATAGTAACCCATAATTACCTAAAAAGTAAGGATCCTATGAACCATAATGGTTACCTTTATAATTATCACCTGAACCTCCACATCGAGTTGGTTCTCTCATACTAGATGCATTAGAGAACTCACCATGGTTGAAGTGGTTTATCATGACTCCTGATAGTTGGTTTAGAATAACCACGATATTTCTCATTGAATTCCCCATTTCATCCAGTCTCTTAATCAGAGAACCACCACAGTTTACCTCAAACCCATTGTCACCTTGGTTCCTGCTAGATCCATCAATTTACTAAAAGCAAAAAGGTCAGTGTGAGCATATCAACAAAATCATCATGTACTAAAGAATAAGATAAACACTAAGATATACTTATCCAAGTTATCTCAAGCTCATTCCGGCATTAAAAAATAACAATGACTCTATCTAATATAATAACCATTATGGTTATACACAACTTGTCACTTATGCTTAAACAACACTCTAACCTCTAAAGTTATCTAAACTGACCTTTGATACCAACTATAAGTCCCCATCCTTAAACATTACTTAATCTTGAGTTATTTCAAGAATACACGTTGAGGATCTTTTCAGGTTTAGAGCTTTAGAGAATGAGATCATAAATCATGCATTACATTCCACACTTAAACAAAGTGGTTAAATAAAAGATAGTATTCATTTTTTTCCCATCAACGGAAACATATTTAAAATAAAACATGGATTCTTTCTTGACTCTTCCTTCACACTATCATCATATCATGTACCTTTCCCTTGAACTTTGAAAAACATTTCAAAAACATGGGATGAGCATAAAAAGCTCAGTAAGGGATATAGAAATATGGAAAGGAAAAATTAGTACGTGTATACATAAGAATCAATGAAATCATAAATTACTCATAAAACCTAAGCACGTTAACATACCTAATGAAATCATAAGATTTATGAATTAATCATAGATATCATAAGACATAAAGGTAACATGAGGAATTCATAACATTCTTACGTAGGGAGTATCCCTCATGGTTAAGTTTGGAATACCCATGACAGTATATTTCCTAAATCAGTTTGGAGAAACCTTAAAGATTAGCCCCTCCGCATTACCCAATTCATTAAAGAGCTCTCACGGGCTCACCCACCCTTAGTTTATCATGGAACCATATGATTTCATAAACATTTTCCAAGAACCATAACATAATCATAACACTTAAAACATGCATAAAAGAAACATAAAATTTTCACTTTTAAATAACAAGAGATAACATCATGATATTATCGTAAATAAAAATATCTAATAAAATCATTAAAACTCTATGAGGGAAAAATCCCTTTATACTTTTAAAATATTAAAAGAAGACATTTAAAAGAGATTTTAGAATCAAAGTGTCCCATACCACTTCAAAACTTTTGAAAATGTTTCAAAACATTCATGTACATATAAATAAATCCTTAAAAACAATTCTAAAACATAGACATGGATGATAAATGTTTAAAAGAATAAATCTTTAAAACCATTTAAAACAATGTTTTAATAAAATAGTCCTTTTCCATTTTGAACATTTAAATTACAAGCCACATGGAAGTAGACCATTTTCAAAACATTTAAATGACATTAGTATAGACATAATATGGATATGGAAAGTCAAAGGGGTTGTATATACACTTTATAAAAGATAAAAAGTGCATATCATTAAAAAATCTCTCAATGAGAAGAAATTGAGATGTAATCCCAATCAAAGATCATGCAATTAGAGCAAGGATAAAGAAATGACATAATTATGTGTGAAAAATATAAATACACTAAATATAAGTGGATACTTAGTGTAAAACAATCAGAAGTCATCCACACATATTTATATCACATCATAATCAAGAAGTATATGTTTTACCCAAAGAATTGGAATTGGGTTAAGAAGATCCCTTGCAAAAATTCGATAGCCTAATGACATCACATCAAATTTTAGAAAAAGAGTTGATGAGAAGGATAAAGTGTATCTCAACACGTGGACATAATGTTTACAGCAATAAGGATATATAATAACATATCGCAACAAAAAAAGGTGAAATTTAAATGAAAAAACAAAAAGAAACCTTTTAAAAATAGGAGGGTGAAAGGTTCCCTTACCGACTTGGGTAACTTTCAAAATGTACACCCCATTAAATAATTACTATAAAAAATTTATTTAAATAATAATAAGCAAAATTATATTACACAAATAGTATAATAATGGGATTTACATACACCACTCAAAGGAAATGGTGGAAATTGTAGCATAAATCTCACGGGAATAAAAGTGAGATGAAAAACCACTTACGAAAACTCTGCAGCCTAACGACACCACTTAAAACATCCAAAATGGATTTAAGAGATCAAATAGGGTCTATAATAACATGAACATAAAATTAAAATAATGAGTAATATAAAAGAACATCCCCAAACATAATAAATATGATCTTAAATGAAATGACATAAAAAAGAGTACTTAAAAGAAAGAGAGAGGTAGGATCCCGTACCTCAAGTCCGACTTGTCTTGTTCGTTTATTTATATTCCCGAATAATAAACTTTTGTCAATTTATAATTTCTTAAGTACCTCATTTAAAGATTATTATTCAGTTAATATCACATATTATAATGTTATAATAATTGGGTAATAATGTGTGTTCATATCAGACGTTTTTGTTGATGTTTGGTACATGAGTAAAAACTGAACTTGTTTGAAAATGATTGTCCATGTAGTTATAAGTAAATCATCTCTAGAATATTATTAATGATTTAAATATCATATAAATCCAGTAAATATTCAATTTTTACTATTCTAAAACATTTGGAGATAAAATGAAATGAAATGCACCATTCATGGAGACGGTAGGTCGTACGTACGCATGAACGCTACATTCATTTCTTTGTCATATTGATGGAATTAAAAATAAATTAGAGATATATATATATTATAATTCCAGTATAATATATATGTTATATAGCTCACCTATGTTCATTAATCTCATTCTTTATACATTCCATGTATTTCATGAACGAGTCACATCACTTGAGGGGGCGGTAGTCCACACTTCCTCGTATGAAATTATCGCATTTGCACAACATGAAAAGCATAAAGGTATGTTTTAAATATAAAATAAAGAATCATAGAGAGAAAATAAATATAATATATATAATATAAAAATAGTTCCATCATAATGGCCACCATGAGAGGTGGTAGGAGAAAATAGAACATTCATCGTTTCGTGAGGCAGTAATTCGCCATCCACAGAAACAGTATATTCTTTAACCATTAGACGGAGGTGTGAGTAAGTGTAGCTAGAATATTTTGAATAAAAACATCCTATTATATTGAATATACTATTTTTGTTACAAAATAATGGAATAAAAATATTTTATGGGGTTGGGGAAGCAAAATAAAACAATAGAACATTTGGGAACACTTTACCTTTTAATCGGGTAACTCCCCTTGGTTTGAACCAAAAGGGTTTCTTGAAGAGCTTTATTCATAAGGGAAGGATTATAGGATTATTAGAGGGATGTGGAGATATAAAATTGGTAGATCTTTGCCTAGAAATTTACTTGAGATGTGTGGGTAAGGTGGTAGAGCTGGGGCCTTTTATAAGAGAAGAGGAGGGGCACTCATGGAATGTTATAAAATATTACTTTATTATAAAATGATTTTCGGATTTTAAAGGTCCCAAAATAATATATTTCGAGGATAAGGTGATAAGGTTTCGAAATAAACTCATCCAATAGGTTTTTTACTGGTGTAATACTTAGATTGTACCATATCTTCTAATTTTATTTAAATCGTTCATTTATGAGGTAATCATTGCATCATCATGGTGTCATAAATAAATTAATTTATATAATGTCTAAAAATTATAAAAAACCTATCATGAGGTAGGAAATATTTTTATATTTCTAATGAATATTTATAGTCAAAAATATGACTCGTATAAACCTATGTGAAAAATATTTTAGTAAAACAATACATGTTTGTGACATTTTAATTTTAACTTTAAAAAAAGTTATTAATGTCATTTTCCTACCAAAGTGGCTACATGGGGTCCCCAAGTTGACCCATGGATTTTCTGGGTCGGCCATGACTCTTCCAATAATGGTAGGACAAGTTTTAATGTCATTTCATATTATTATAACATTATCCTTACCTTAAATTACAGTAATTACCTTTAATCGCGGTTAATAAAACATAAAAGTTACTATAAACCAAAAAATCATTTTAATCCCATTTAACAACATTTTATATCCTAATGAAAACCATGTATGTCGGATTTTTGAAATTCAAATAACAGAAGTGGTAAAGTTTCGTTTAAACGAAAAATCAGTTTTTTTAACTACCACTTAGTGGTTTCACTATTCTTCAAAAATTGAAGTTTTTCAGAAAAATACCAAAAATTCACCCTAAGATATATTTGATATTCCGAATTCAAAAATGATGTCTATTTTAAAATTTTCAAAACATAAAAGTTTCATTAATTAATTTAAAAATTAATTCCCACTATCAAAACAAATAGCGTGTTTTTATGAAACAATATATATCAAAAGATTGACACTAGTTTAAGTCCAATTTCAAAGTGAAATTAATTACAATGACCAATATTGGATTAAATGTTAAAAATATATTATAATTTGACTTTAAAAAAATTCAAAAGATATTCTAATCATATAAATATATTAGATTAAAAAGATGTTTTGAATTAAAATACAACATTTTTGACTATTCATTAAAAATGATCTTTATCGGAAAAATACCAAAAATTTACACAAAGTAAATTTTGATATCCCGATTCTAAAAAGGAATTTTATTTGGTCCAATAGAATGTATAAGAGTGAAAAATAATATATTAATGAGGGTTCACCATCAAAAGGTGATAAATCGACCTTTTAGTGATTTTTTGTGTATTTATGCTTATAATTGAATTCTTTTATTATTTTAAGAATTATCTTTTATTGGATAAAAGTAAAAAAACATTTAACTAACATATAAAATAATATTTTAGTTATTTATATTCATTCCTATCAATACAACGGCTAGTCGTTAACTACCATTTAAAATAATATTATTTTATTATTAGAGTGAAACATAAGATTTCAAAGAAACTCGTTGTTGCGTATTGGGTACACCATCGAGTATAGCGTTCCCTTTAAAGTAATATTAATATTATATTTACAAATATTAATAAATATAAAAAAGCAATATTCTTTATTTACCTGGGATGTTACATTTCTTTCCCCAACACTTTGATATAATTGGATATGGTTGACTACATTGGTGAAACTTCTATATGAATTCACTTGCATACAACCATTTTAGAAATAAATAAACACTTCACACATTTATTATTACTTTATCATAATGATAGAACTGTTGTTTACATTTTTTAAGCCTAATATTTTTTCTAGAACCACTACATCTGATTATTTATCGATGTCTTCATAATCTGATGTTTTATCTGTGCGAATCATTGATCAGAATAATCATTTCATGTTCAATATATGATTGATACACATATATATTGAGTCCAATGGATCAGTATCTAAATATCATCTTATTGAACAATGTAAAGAAATTTTATCACTTTAATGAAATTTGGTAACTATATATTCTTCATCCATTGGATCTCTACATCCAATGTTTTATCACTATTGAACAATTATATGATGTATCAATTTCTTCAACATGTTTGATGAATCATCCTAATCAGTGCATTGAATATTATTTGAACTCATCATGTTCCATTCCATTTTTTAGATTTAGTAAAACTCATGCATCTGGTGTTCCTTATTATGATGGATTAAGTCTAGAACATGTTAATTTGAAAACCTTTATAAATTTGAAAAACATATTTTTATGCACTCTAAATTCTATCATGAAAATTATTCATGATTTAGTAACATTTAATGATGAGAACCCCTTCATATATTTTCCTTTCAATGAGTAATTTTTTAGTTCTTTTTCATCTGGAGATTTGTTTGGAAAACCATGTTTCCTTTTTTTACATCAGGTCCCCTATGTCTTGTCCTTCTTTTTTATGAGCTTGATAGGATCTAACATTGTTTCAATTTGTTTTTACATCTTATCCCCTATATTTAGTGAAAAATAGGTTCTATAAATTCTATCTAAAAATCAAATCCATAATTTTTCCATGATTAAACGTATTCTTTCTGATGTCAACGAATACAACCAAAACATAACATGGTCATAATAGTCTCCCCCATTATGTTTTTTAATTCCCACACAAAACACTGAAACATATATCTATATATAATCAATATCAATAGAAATATTTTTCCTTCGGAAATTATTTTCATGCATATATACCTATTTTTGTTCTCCAGCTTATTCTAAATCATGTTCAGAAGGTCTGGTTAGTATTCTTGAAAATTTTATTCTAAATGACTATAGTATCGCATGAGTTTCTTAACAAATATCCTTTAACAAAACCACTCTATGTCTGCGTGGGAGACCTAGCTATTGAAATAAGTTTCTACAATCAAGGTTAACAATGGTTTCCATAAAATAACATTCATGTAATAATTTTCCTATAATCTATTTAATATTCTCAATTCTAAGGTAATCTATGAAAAGAATTTTAAAGGAAAACCTACACACAGAAAAAATAATTTTAGAAAATTTCACATGAATAAAAACAACATTCCAAGATCTATTTTTTTTAACCACATTACTTTATTTCTCAAGACATGTAAGAGGATCACATTGCAGATTTATATTTTATCCACCTCATGGGAGGCCAACAACATCTTTTTTTAAAACATCCATAGTACTCATCCAACTTACTAACATCAAATCCTTTAATTTTATATAATTTAATTAGATTATTTAAATGTTTTTTAGAATAATGAGGAACCTCTATAGTCTCATATAATTGTAATTTGGACTGAGAATCTTCTCTTAGTATTGATTTTCTGAAAATTTTCAAGTATTTTTTATTTTATGTTTTTTATTGATTATTTTTTCCCTTCGGGAATTTTGTAATATATTTTATATCTTTAATGGTTAATTTATATGAATTTTTCACCTCTTAAATAAAACATCAAAAATCATTTTTATAGTGAGTTTTCACCAGGTTTTGATGTTTTACTCTTATGATGGAATGATAGTCATAAAATGTTTTCTAACTTTCAATTATTTATCAAATCTATTTAACTATTTATAAACATTAAAACTACCATCTATTTATGTCTTTTTATAAACGTTTTTATTTTCTTTATAATCATTTTTTATTTCCCTCTTCATTAACTATTTTTTTCTATTTCGAACATTCTATCCATAAAATCTTGATCAAGAATAATAACTAAGAATTATTTATTTTCCTTGTCACAATTTTTTATTTACAAGGCATTCCTAATGTAGTCAACATTCTTCAGTTTCTCATTTTCCATTGTTGAGTCTTCAATGTTGTTTGCCTTCTAAAATTCTCTTTTCTAGATCAATAAATTTACTAGGTAGTTATGATTTTAATTACTTATTATAACGCCCCTTTTAATCATACATGTTTCCAATTAAACAAATGTTTTACCAACATCGATATTCTCTATGTCCAATATTTCTACAATACAAATAGTGACCTCAGAATCATAATATTTTAGACTGATATTAAAACTACTCAGAACATTATTATTTTTGTTTCATCATTAATCATTTTATATTTTTCTTAGAGAAATAATTTCTTAAAAAATAATCATTTCATAGTGGATGATGATTTCAAACCAATCATTATTTGTGAAAAATTACATTTAGTAGAAACTGATGAATATTGAGGTTATTTTAGATGAGAAAAAACATGTTTCTATAAATCATTCTTATCACTATCATAGGAAGTTACATAAATAAAATAAACTACCATGGTGAAGTCTTGTGTCATATTTATTATATTACTTTTTATGTATTAAGAAATTATTTAATTTCTAAAAACTTATCATCGGTTCAGTCAATTAGTATTTTAAAACATTTAACATCTTCTTATATTCTTCTTCTTTCAACTTAATTTGATCAATTTCTTAATCAATTATAGATTCTAAAAAATGACATTATCATCACCCACTAATTTTCCTAAAAATGTTTTAGTTTTATTTCAAGATCACTAATATTTATTTCATGATCTCTAATGAGACAGAGTTTAATTTTTTATTTAATGATCTAGTCACCATTCTCAAAAGTAATGTATTTAGCATCATTCTTTAAATTTATTATCTCTTTCTTCAGCTTAGTATCCTGATCATTTTCTTTTCCCAAATTCACATTGAAAATACAATCAATCTCTATTATTTAATAACAATTATCATCACTCATTGATGAAAATATTCTATTTATAACTATAGAATCTATGTTGACTTGATGATCCATCTCATCACTTTATAAGGATTCACCATTTAATCTTCTAAATAGATATATTTACTTAATCATATCATAATTAAATCATTCCTTATGTTTCTATCACATTTTTTCGGGATTTATTATCATCTTGTTTGAACTAATACAAATCAATTTTTTTCTATGCTAATTTTGTGAAAAAATACCATTTCTCTTCACAAATCCAAAATTCCATTGACTTTTAGCATTTCCACTTTCCATTATTGTATTTCTTATAATGTCGGGTAATGTTTTTGTTTAAATATTCGACTTCTTCCTCTACCTCAGATCACTTGA
Source organism: Viscum album (assembly GCA_963277665.1). Taxonomy (NCBI): domain Eukaryota; kingdom Viridiplantae; phylum Streptophyta; class Magnoliopsida; order Santalales; family Viscaceae; genus Viscum; species Viscum album. The sequence goes on along the minus strand of OY728136.1, from coordinate 1,081,405,240 downwards.
TTCTTATTCATCTTCATCAAATTATTTTTTCCCTCTAAAAAACATTTAATGATTTTTCATTATCATACTTATTTGTTAGAAATGGTATCCTCTCTCATTCAATATTCCATGATAATATTACGATGTTCATGAAAATATAAATCTTCAACATACTCTAAAGTCGAATAATTCACATCAAATCTCTCTATAATGATTCTTAACATTTTTCTAACAATTGTTCTATATTCAATATTCCCACCAAAGCCTCTTATTTATCACAATCTAATTAACTCTTGTAAAGTAATCATCAATATGTTCTTCCTCGACCATTTTATTATCTTCTAATATAATTCTCCATATTTTTAATTTTTCATCTATAACATTCCCATTTCCTTCATAACTAATTCTCAACATATCCCACATTTTCATAGTTGGGGGAATCACCATAATATTTGTATAAAATTTAACAATAATAGCCCTCAACATAAAATTATTATATTTTCTAATATATTATATAATTCTATTATCATTAGCTGTCATAGAAACTTCATTTATGGGAAGAAATATAACTTTTACTACATCACTAACCTCAAATACAAAATATATAATATATGGTATCATCCTATTATTCCAAGTGTGATTTTTTTACAACAAAAATATCAGCACCAAATTTTTAGTGAATTTATATTATCTATTCTCAGTGATAGATCATTCAAGGTAATCATTTCTTTGATACCAATTGATGTTTTAGATTAACATCAAGACCACTAATATGGGTGAATTAGCGATAACTTTTCATTTTATAAGAACACTTCCTAATTTTTTCTTGGAAAATTTTTCTTAACCACTGAAAATGTGTTACAGTGTAAATCCACTCAACGCTAAATCACATCCAAACATTATATATGTAAAAGATGTAAACAATGAGAATAAAACAATATTTATAAGGTTGAATACAAATAACTACTCCTTTCCATGTTGGTTAGTACCCCCAACATAGATTTCATTCATTATCTTCATTTTAGGATAAAAATAAATATGCAATAAATTGTTTTACAACCATGTAGAAAAAATTTCAACTATATTTTTTATTCCACCAAATTTACATTTCATATCCACTTTCCCACATCTGGTTATATACTCAGTTGAACAATAATTATCAGTTTCTAGTAAGAACCCAAATCTATAATAACATTTATTCTTTTTTATGATCCACTTTAAAAATTTCAACACTTATTCCATAATTAAGATATATCACCATCACATGAGTACAATCATTAAGAAATTAAAAAAAATTCTTAATAATTTTTTTTGTAATGATACTTACTTCTTATCATTAGAAAATTATAATTTTCTAAAACTCACACATTCGTGATTGGTTTCAAAAAACATAAAAAATAATTTTGATAAAACTTAGTCTGGTAACCTATGTCTAATTTTCACCATATAATTACCTTTATCCAATAATACAAATTCTCTTTCTTCTCCAACAACTTATAATATATATAATAAACCCACAACTTATCAGTTAGATGGAACTATGTCTTATGGATCTATAATCAAATAATATCACTCTAATGGACCTGTTTTGATTAATCTATCTTCTATGGATCTCTCTCAAATTGAAATCACAATGGTAGATCACTCTCCAATGGAACAGACCTAAATGGAACTCACTCAGAAGGATCTTTATCCATTGGATCTACCTTTGATGGAACTCAATCTGAAGGAAATCAATCAAATAGACCTTTATCTAATAGAAATTTCCCTGATGGAACTCACTCCATTCATCTCATCTCTAACATAAAGGAATCATTTGTTAAAATCTCAATATTCCCAAAAACATCACATCTTGTGATTTTTGTTACTGTGATAAGTGAAAATATACAAATGAATAATTATATTTGTTAATAGTAATCCCAAAATGTTAAATGAAAGAAAAAAACTACTTCTCACTCCGTGAAATTCATAAATTTGAGTTACAATGACATTTGAATCTTCATTTTTAATATTTCAACACTTCTCAATAAATCTTTAGGCATATTGAATCTTCTTAAAGACTCTCAAAGTTGCATCCTTCTTAGAATTTAAAAAATATTTTCTAATATTAATATTTGTGTCTAATATTTATTCATTTAATTACTCTAATTTTTATTTCTATTTTGTTTTAGTCTGATAGAACTTTTGTATTGAAAATTTATCTGATAGACTTTCTCATGAAATGCTCATTTAATGGAACAGTATCACATAAAATTTTAAATTTGATCATTAAAATTATTTCACCTAACCTAATTGGATTATTCTCAATAACTAGATCTCATTCTACAAATAAAAATATGTTAGGTTTATTTATTGAATATGATATACTGGAATCAAAAAATGGTAAAGTATATCCTAAAAATAATTCATTATTTTTACTTTTGACCTGCTATAAAATTTAAAAATCAAAGGATTTATCACTCTTATTCATAGAGCTAATAAAAAATGGTTGGAAAAATTATTTCATATTATATACACATCAATATCTTATAACCATTTTAGTAGATCCTCAACCACTATCACGTTTCAATAACTTTCTCACTATGATTGCACTCTTTATTCATTTTCTCATACTAATTTGTATTCTTGACTAATTACATCGAAGGGTTTATCGATTTCACCAAATCCAATGTTTTATCAGTGTGAAAAATCCATATGATAGGTCGATGCATGTTCACGGTCATATGGATCCCCATATAAATCGTGTCTAATTTATGTTTCTCTCAATCTCGACTAATTGATCAGTGTCATCAGCATTCGTCATTCGATATATCTTGTGATGTCCAATGTTCTACCACCGATAGAGCTCTACATATGATGTCTTATTAGTTTCAATCAATTTTTAGATTTAATAGTGTATTCAATCTGGCCAATGGATCATATTTATCATCACATTGTAGATTTTTTTAACTCAACAGGTTCCTTTTCATTTTTTAATTTCTAGAAACTCCTACATCTGGGTTTCTTCTTTCTCATGAATGAAGTAAGAAACACATTAATATGTAAAATTATGGAAGATTTATATACTTCTTTATATGAAATATATATTATATCTTTGGACTTCTTCGTGATTAACTAGCATTGATAAATTAATAAATATTCATCATATATTCATTAGATAAATACTATGTCTAGATATCTATGACAAGAACCATGTTTCCCTTATTTTTTGGTCCCCTACCTCTAGTGAAAATTTCTTATCAGTTCGACATGGTTTGACCATGTTTTCCGCAGTTTTTTCCATCCTCTTCTATCTACTGAAGCATCCTGGCTATTCTGATAGAGTCTATTCAGAAACCAAATATCCACATATACTAAAATTTAAACTTATTTTATATATTGACAATAAAAAATCCAAAAAAACATGGGACAAACAATATCAAATGTTCTGGGGATTTTTATTATAAATTGGATACTACTATTTTATTTGGGGTGTTTTTGTTCCAAAAATTAAAAGGTTTTGATTAGTTCCTTCATATTGATTGGGTAGTTCTATACTAGACTCATATGAACTACAATATGAGGAGAGTATAGTTCTATCACTAGAATGGGGTAACAATACTCACCTGGGAGTGTAGGATATTTAGTTTTTCCATGTAGGACCAATTCAATGTAGATTCAATTTTCTCCATGGATGAGATAGAAGGTATTATTCTTGATTTTTTAGAAATATAATGGGATACATTTTAACTATTTGTAAACTATTTTAGGAAAATCCATCCTAAAGTGTTCTATGGCTTACCACCTGAGCTGGAGATCAAGTTCATGATCGAGTTGGTGGTGGGAGCTAATATATATTTATATCACCTTATTGAATGGAACTAGTGGAGCTTAAGGAGTTGAATGTTTTGTTGTAATATCTTAAATACAACTAATTCATGAAGAATAATATTTCCATTTTGGGTTCTCTTGTTACTTTTTCCATGTATCAAGATGAAACATTGTGCTTATGTTTGTAATGTTAGATATTATAATATAAGGCGGTCAAGAACCAATATACCCTTACACTCTTCAATTATATTATAAATTTGATGTAAGGTTCTAGGATCATCTACAAGAATGATTTGTGGTCAAGGTACCATTAGTTGAGGTTTATACCATCATACATTCCTCAATCCTCTTTTAGGAGCTAATATGGATTTTAAAATGTTATAGTGATGACATTCATCCTGATGAATACACCAAATGCATTCACGGATACGATTAAATAGATATTACATCCTTTTATAAATCAATTTTTTGTATTTTAAATATAAATTTCTTTCTCAATCGGTAGAAGTGGATTGCATAGATATTGAGATTTACTAGAGTATACTTGGAGATCATAATATTTATATATGTAAATAAAAATGAAGTTTCTAAATTCATTGTGTGAACATCATGATGAATGATACCTTGAAGACTAGACTATTTGTGGTCCTAGATAAGGTTATAACAGTTGTATTTTAAGAAAAATAAAATAATGCATTTGAGATATAATTTTTTTGGGTTTAGAAGGAAAATATCATCTTTTTATCTCAAACTTCTCCAATTTTTTGTGGAACTGATATCTAGGATGGTCAGGAAGGGTTTTATGTTTGTTCTTTCTTATTCTTGTGAAAGATATTTCTAATTGATGAAGGGAAAATTTGATATCTAAACGGATCCTCACGTAACCTATACCGGAAAAATAATATATGGTGTACCGTGATGCATACAAAGTTGGAGTCTAAGAAATTTTGGTGTATGAGGAACACTTTCTAATTTAGGGATCAATACCACTAAGAATTTGTGGTACGAATTACCCAACTCCCAAATATATAGTTATATATGGCGGTATATTCCCTATGAATCTTAAGACACTACCTTTTGGGTGACTGTTTTGGGGTGTACATGATCCTCAAGATCCTCACATAAAATTTTTTATAGTGAGACTAGATTCTTCAAATGAAGAGTATGGTTGAGTGTCCAAAATCATCCAACATTGATCTAGATTAAACACAAGGAAAATGAAACAGTATCATTGATTCATTGAGTCGTATAATGCATATAGATATAGTGTGAGTGTTAGGTGATAAGGCGTCATATATTTCTCTCTTTATAGAAAATAATCTACAAATTCAAGAGTTTAAAGGGTTGGGTAACTATGACTACATTATCTGTCATTCCTATGCTTACAGAAAATATCATGGTTTATTAGTTAAATTTTTATAGGGATAAACTATGATTAAGGGATTATATGGTGGGGAGAAACCATCTAAATGTCCACTTGGTAGTTTAGATTTTATTAATGTCCATGTCCTTTAATGGGTTTATAACATGTTTTACGAGGGGCTAGTGAGCAATTTTCATGCTTTTAAATTTGAGGAAATCTATGTCTAGTAATGATATTTCATGAACTCTTAATAAATTACTAGTTTACAAGGATATGAATGGATATAGTGGGGTCTTTTAGTAGAATTTGGACCTCTCAGCATGTGATGGTCGAGAAACGAAGTCCATCTAGGTTTTTATAGACTCTACCCATTCTAAAATGGATGTGGTATAGTGTAACAAAATATTTTGGATAGAATTACCCTATTCACCTCAAAATAATTATGTATCATTTGTTTTCATTGATTAATTAATGAAATTATAACACTTTTTACATATTATGAAGACCTCCACTATCAATGATATGTGTAGTATTTATGTTTGGGAAATAGTTCTTATACATTGTCTTATTAATAGTATAATATCAAATTGTGATCTATATATTAATTCATAGTTATGGTAGGGTGTTCAGAAGGATTGGGGATTACAGGTTATTTTGTGTAAAACCTATCATCCTTAGACTAATTTATAAACTAAATAGATGATTAAAAGGAATGATTATATGTTATGATTTTATGAGCATACTTTTATAGGTTATTAGGTGAAACATGTATCACTCGTGGAGGTGTATTGTATTATTATCTTAACATTAATCCAATTTTCTCATTTTGACAATTTTTATGGAATGATTTTCCATTTTCCTATTTGCTGGTTAGAGGTAGGTCAGTCAGCACTCGTTGGAACTAATATAATAAAAAATACTTCTATGGAGGTTCAATTATTTAGATAGCTATTAGTGGACATAGATATTTGGTATATATCCTATCATGGCCACCCGAGCAGATAATCATAGTTTAAGGTTCATCAACATGGTTTCCTTTCGGTGTCTCCAAAGATAGGGAAATGTTAAATTACGGTGAAATTAAATCTAGATAATATGGTTGTTGGGCCTCTAAACATATTGGAATGGTTCATTTTAGTGAAATTTTATTTATAGGACCCATAGTGCTACAACGACATGCATGAAATGTTTCACAAGAAATGAATTTAGAGAATTCATTATAAAAATTCTCACTTGATAATCATTAAGAATCTAAAGTAGGATATTTATAATTAATTTGAAGAGAATTTGATACATATTGAGGACTATAGTAAGAAGAATCACTAGGGGAACACTATACCTCTACTGTAACTATTGAGGAAATATGTGCTACAGTAAAGTAGAGACCTGGCAGAGGGAGATTAATATACTGAAATAATGGACAAAATTTTCCACTGATAACCACTATGATTCATTGGAGAGTCGATATTGTAAAAAAAGTTCTATGATGGTGATATTATTGTATCTATCATTTTTAAGTTATATTTTTATTTATTTTTTGGTAAATCTTTATTTTGTATTTGTTTTTTATTTGGAATCTCAGTTGGAGAGGCTTACCCAAAATTGGATTATTATCAGCAGAAGCAAGAAGAGTTGGTTTAATCAGAGAATTCTATGATGTGGATCCATGGGTTGTACCATATTCATGGATAATATGATGTGTATTATTATTCTACACCATTGTGATCTCAATGGAGGATGTACATATCCAATGCCTTTTTAGGCATAACGGTAGTTTGGTGGAATGTTTTGGTATTTCCCTTCCTTGGAGGCTAATCCCTATGGATTATAGAGAATGGATCTGATTAAAGGGAATATGGGTGTGATTTGTTTTCCCAAATATATTACCCTTGTGTCGTAGATTTAGGCATAATTGTAGCCTATATACAGTGTTTTTGGGTTTTTCAGTTGGTGTATTAGGCTATGAAATAATCCTTACCCTTTGTTTATAGGATATATGGTATGGTCCTTTCCAAAATCATCAGATGTGGTTTGGTTAATAAATTTGTGAAATTATCCCCTATGTTATGACATATTCCTACACCTGTTAGATAATTATGTAGTGTGGTCTAAATGTTTTTTCTAGGGTATTATATTTTACAGGATATCTATAAATAACTAGAACTCATTTCATCTGAATTCTCTCCCATATCTTCTATATTAACCCTATACATGCCAGATAGTCTTTTAAAGGACATTGATTCAGCTTGTAATTTGTTTCAACCCCTACATTCAAGTTATTGTTCCACAGTGATTCATTTCTTCCAATAACAACATTAGAGTGTCTCCTTTATGCCTGAAGCATGTTTCAGTCAATCATGGTTTTATAGTACTATATTTTGAAGGATGGGGTTACTATAAACTATCTTAGATATTAATTATTGTTTGTTTCTACTCATCTTTTTTAGGTGGGATGTCTAGAAAAACAACCTAAAAGTCTATTTTATATCTTTTAAGTGTGTTAAATGATAGTGATCACACACAAGGATGACATGTGCACAACCTATGTAATTTAATAAATCATGATTGTTAATAATCAGATTTCATATAACTCCCATTTATCTCATCGGGTATATTATAATTGAGGGAAAACATTCAACCACAAGAGAATTGATCCTACCCTTGGATTGACTGTGAACAGAAAGACTTGGTAATGTGAATTTACAAATAATAGGTAAATTATAGTGATTTCATGGGATATGATCAAATAGAATACAAATAGGTTAAATGATGTGTAATAATCATGGAATGTTAACTATAAGACTTGTGTCAATATTTTCATTTTAATGGATTATAGGATAAATTTATAAATAGAATGGAATTGTTAAAATTATTATGGTAATTAGAAACTAGATTATTTGAAATGTAAATGGCATGGTAAAAGGTAATTTTAAAAATTCATTATTATATCTTATTATGAAAAATCTGTTATATCTAATGATTTTATAGGTGAATTTATTTCTTATCTTTTACCCTAATATGGATTTTTCATTATTCATTACTGATGGTGGGATGGTAGATGGACGATTGAGTTTTTTCTTGTCAATAAGTTTTCTTGTGATTGGTGATTTAATGCATTATACGTGATATCTAAGGATAAGGATATTCATTTTTAGGTCCACCTAGGTGTGTGATTCATTGTACTTGATACTCCATGAGGTTGATATGAATATGTTATGGATTAAATTAGGGTATGATTCAATTTTACTACATACCTTTGGGAGAGATTACAAATTCTGAGTTGGTGATGCATGATTGCATGTGGTTGGGTATTACTGTTTAATGAAATAATTTCTGAAATTCATCCTTGGTAAGAGAATACACTAGTGATATGGATGATTATTCCATTATAGTAGAATCCATATATTTATATAGATATTTAATATTTTTTTGACACAGGTTTGGTTGACCCCAAGTGTCAATTCAGAGCTTGAGGGTTAGTGGATATACTTTATACTCAATATAAATTTATTAAATTGATATCCCTATTTATAATTGTATTTCATACACTGTGTACAAAGATTATATTTTTATATACACTATTGGGAGTGGCCTATTGAGTTTTCCTTATTCCCTATTTGAGCATTTATTTGGAAATATGTAATCTTTCATGGATACATATATGAAAAGGGGAAATGGGCCATGTGTGGCTTATTTATTTTCATGATGGGTTGGAGCATGGGGATGGGAGAAAAAAGGGTTTGGGGCATTTTTTATCGAGTATTTTATCGATTCTATTAGTTATTTATATATATGAAATTACTCAAATTATCTTTATACATTAAGTATAACATTTCATGTTATCTATTATTATTTAACTGTTTGGGTATTACTTTAACCTTCTTTCATTTCTTTTTTATGATGACGATTATTGTTGTTATTTTTGATGTTGTTATTATTATTATTATTATTATTATGTCCACTTTTATTTCTACTCTTCACATTAAATTATAGTCTCCCCATTATAATCCTTACTCTCTCACTACTATTCGGTACACTCTAGTATATGGGGAGGCATACCTCAAGTAGTGTAACAGTTCACCTTGGTCATACAAAGGATTACCATAAATTTTCAGTTATAGGAAATGATAGTGAGGAATTTTAGTATTATATTACATCCAATTTTTTTAAAAGGTATATCTATCAAATTCATTAATTAAAATCAAAGCCATGTTAGATTACCCATATTAAAACATATTATTCGTTATTAAAATTTAAAAATTATAAGTATTTACACTAAAAAATATTATGAGTATTTTTACAATATTTCAATGTTTTGAATTCTAGTTTGGACTGAATTTAGTCCATTTTAATTTCAAAATACAATAAAATAACTTTGAAATGAAAAAATATAATGAGTTGAATGATTTTTTTGTAGAAAAATTTATTTTATTAATTTAGTGCTCTTAAAATTATATAAAACTGACTATAAAATAAATTATTGTTAATTTACTTTATATATAGGTTTAAATAACATATAAGAGGATTTATTTAAAAATAGATCAACTTAATTTAGAATCATAGTATTTAAAGAAGTATCAGTTCCTAAAAAATAGTTGTTTTATCATGGTAACTAATATTTCCCAGGTAATATAACTTGACATAGAAAAATTAAATTTACATTATTATATAATATTAACATATTGATATTACAAATGAAATCCATTTTTATATTTAATTTTAAAAAGTGAGGAAAACTATTTTTTAAGGAAAGTAAATAAAAAATAGAGTTAAGTATTACCCATGTTTGAAAAATATCAAACATGAATTTTTAAAATTTAACAATATATTTGATAATGATTCATAGTTCTTATTAAATATAAATATATTTTGTCAATAAATTTTCATCAACTTTTATGTAATTTCTTGTGTTGTGATAATCTCATCAGTGTGAGTTTTTTTTCAAAATCTATATTTTCACTATTCACTGAGAAATAATTTATTTTAGAAATATATGAAAACATTAATATGATAGAATATTGAAGTTATTTATTTTAAATTAATTCTATCTCAAGAAATAAAAATTAATATTATTGTAAAAAATTCATTAAATTATGAATCTTATAGAAAAAAATAATTTTGTTGAGATAAACATTCTTTTCCATAAAAAGTAAAAATGAGGAATATGTTAAATAAATGTGATAAATTATAATATTTATTATTTAATTTTTTTATATATTTATTTATTTATTATTAATTTCTATTAAAATAATTTATAATATTATAATTAATATAATAATTTTAGATATTTTAATATGATAATAATTTTTTAGAAATTAGTTATCTTTTTTTAGTTAACTAGATATTATTCTATAATAATAATTTTATGTTTATTTTATTATATGACAACTATTTTTAGACTAATTAAATAAATAACCATATAAGAAGTAAAAAATTATAAAAAATTAATCCAAATAATCTATTAATAATAAAACTTTTAAAAAAAATCATAAGTTAATAAATAAAAATAACTCAATAATAATCATTTAATATACTGTTTTAGAAAAATACCATTTGACTTGGTTAAATTTGACTAGATTTTGATTTCAAATATTAGATCAAGATCCCTAATTAACTTTATTGTTGAAAAGATAGAAAATAAATATGTATAAAGAATAGGGGTGTTGAGTGTGCAACTTTTTATAATTTTTTTATAATTAAAAATTGTGATGGAACAATTATATTGTAATTTTTCTAATACATTTCATATGTATTTATTATCAATTTTTATTTGAAATAAAATTGATATAGATTAGAGTTTGGGGAATGAGTCTTTACAATATGTAGGATATTTTTCATAAATATCTAATTTTTAACTTATTGATTTTTCTTGGATGTAATGTCTAATGATATATCCATCCCAAGTAATTAACTACATTTTTTATATTTAAACACATTATTTAATTATAGTGGACTATTACATTCAATGAAATTACTTATCAATTGCGATGGAAGTGATTAAAGTCACTAAAAATAACTATGTCATACCATATGATTCGCAAGAATACCAATACTATCCAAAATTAATTATTCTTCCAATAATATTGATCTACTCAATTAAAATTATTAAAAAAATTATATTTCCATCATTATAATATATCCTAATTTAATTTATTATTTATAGAGAATCAATCCATTGAAATTGTTCTATCATTATACCAAATTTTTCCAATTTGGGATAAATTCAAAATATAGTTCTGGATCGATTTTCTCTCCCCAATAATAAAGGAGACATTATAGTTTGATTGACTCACCCATCAAAACAATATCACTATTGTGTGGGATTTTATAATTTGGTTCATGAACCTTCATTGTTATTCTCAACATATCCTTTCAATTCAGGAGGTGATCAACCAAATTTATAAGGAGGATTATAATTTAATGATTTTTTTCCAAGAAAAACCCTTCATGTTTCCTTATTATATAATGGAATTCCTCAAATTAATAGGTTGTTAAGAATAAACTACAATAAATAAACTTTATTTAGGATGGAAGTCATCACAACCATCGAATGATAGGTGTCATGGAGAGGAGCTCTCAGTTTTCTAGATAGTTGAGGTTTTTTCTAGCATGGAGCTACCTCATCTATCTTTTTCCATATTTCTCAAGATTTGGTAGTTCATAGAGATTAAATAAGATCAATAGTGTTCATTTTTATTACTATTGTTGCTACACGAGTAAACAGTATTTTTGTCCAACCACTAATAGAAACAATCACACATTTGGGGTATGGTTTTAAATATATGATGAACAATAATTACCACATAATGAATATTGGTAGTTTCCAGCTAAAATGTTTTCAAACCATATAAGTTTTATGAAACATATGAAGGAAATCCTATAGATATTTTAGTTTTTACCGACCAAAGGGGGCATAGATAAGTGTGATGGACGTCATTCGGGATAGTGAGGTAGATTTTTTATGCGTGGGTCATTTCGTGTGATGAAGTAAATAGGTGACACCATTGTGTCATGATTGTGTTTTATTTAAAATATTATTTTTGTAATTTTAATTTATTAAATTATTTGCATTTAAAATTAAAAAAACATGATTTTTCTTGGTGTCCAATTGGTGCACGGTTAGTGGAAACTTTGTAGGGTAACAATAAATAGTGATGAAACTTCTTACAGTGGAGTTTGTCCAGGTTTTAAAAGTTTATCAAACCATGTAGGGTCATAAATAAACCAAATATCTTAGTTTTTAATGTTGTTGTGGCCTATCTATTTGGTACATTGTTTTCCTAATCATAAGGCCTACCCAAGCTGTATTCCCGGATTCACCTAAAAGTGAATTTCTAGTTTTTAACAAGGAAAAATTTATGTTATTTGGAATATATAATTTCCCTATTTCATTTTTTTTATAGCCTTACTCTTTCATAGGGATGTTCTTTCCTTTCGTCTCATTTAAATCTGATGTCTCATCTTCTTTCATTTCAATTAGATTTTAAGGTTATTTCTTTTCTATTTTTCTCTATCCTTTTCTTCTATTCCCCCTTCATACTTAACCTTTATTTTGTTTCTCCATCAGTCCATAAAATTTTTATGGTTTAGTTTAGGGTATAAACATATAGAAAGATATGGATTCATGTTTTTTTGTTCTAGGAATCCATTTCTTTTCTTAGTTGGGAATATTCTATTGATGTCAATTCATTTTGACTTGTTTCTACTTTAATGAGGTAGAAATTTAAATTTTATTCCATTAAACTATATTAAGTGACTTTATTAGTTGTCTTTGAAATACTTTCATCACAAAAGAATTTCTATCTTTATTCCCTCTGATGTGTTTAAAATGGTTTTCAAATGGTTTTTTTCTTAACGTGGAATTAGTTGAATACTAAGTGTATATGAAAACACTAGAGTGGATATTTCATGATATTTTATGTGTTTTAAATATAATTCAAACACTAATTGGATTTTATGTAAATTATTTCAGTATTTTAATTAATTATTTAAAAAATATGGTATTTATTGGCCAACATTATAGTATTTTTAAATTTTTTGACCTTTTTTATCATTTCATAAGTTATTTAAAGGATGTGGATAAATTTCAAAATGGATGTTAAATAATGTTTTCATAATTTGATTCCATGTAATGCTTCAAGTGAGTCATTGAATCTTGGGATGTATCTTGGAATCCGAATACTTTTTGAATGACTCATTAGAAAAATTATGATTGAGTTCATTAGAATTATGTGATACTTATTTTTGAAACTCTTGTATTAGTTGTACTTGATGTGTTTTGAGAACCCATATGGAATATTTTATATTTTTTCCTTCTTAATCATATAATTTTTTTAATGAGAGTGTGATGGAGGTAATATTTGAGTAATTTCAATTGAATCATATGTGATTTATGTGATGATCTTGTGTTTAGTTTTTTTCTCAAATAATTTTCTTATTTTCATAGGGATACTAGTGAGTTATTATATGACTGGTATTACTATAACACTGGTTCAATTTTTGAACTAACTATTCCAATTATTTTTATTTTTATATAGCTAAACGGATTAGGTATAATGGAATTAATGTTCATTGAAGATGGAATATGTGTCCTATATAGTAAAATTAGACAGTCAATAATAAAGAAATGTTATTTAGAGAAGGAATAGGGTCCAAGTCATGAATTCACAGTTCATGTTACTTATGTCCTATAATGTTTCAAAGGATTTTTTGTTTCTATTGAGGATTATATAGTGAATACCATTAAATTATTTTTTTTATTCCCTTACCCTTGATTGGTAGTATCCAAAATTTCTTTAATTGTATGTTTATTGTATATTTTATTATATTACTAAAAAGCATTAGTTCCGTTGTTTTTTATTATTTTCTTCAGTAGTTATTTTGGTTTACTTTAGAATGGATTTAAAATATTGTTTTTTATAACATAATTTAAACTTTATTGAAGGTATTATTTTTGGAAAATGTAAATTAAATATTTTGGATTCACTTATGAATATTAAGTTCCTATATAAATTAATTTTAAAAGTTGTTTACAATGTTAATTGTTTATTTTTCTTTCTTGGTTTAGAATTTTGGTTTTCATTTGGAAAATCCTAGTTTTATTTTCTAAAATGGATGAAAAATTGTTCATTAATAATGTGAATATGGTATGATACTTTTTTTATTCATGATAATGTGAAGACATATTCTATTATTATGATAAAATTTAAATTTATGAATCTTTCTATAAATGTAATTTGAAAGACTCATGAGTGAAATCTTACAATCATATTTTCTTAAAAAAATTCATATACACTAGTGTATGTGTGTCTGTGTGTCGCTCTTATGTTTTCTATTTAGTTTCCATTATTAGATACCATTATTTTTATTCTCATTGGGGACATTGTTATATATGTTGAGATATGTTGAGTGGGTATATGTTATTTGGTGGTCTCAATAAACATTTAATGTCCTATCATGTTTCAAGAGATTTTGTATCATCAATTTTAGATAAATGTTTTTTATTTTTTTATTAGTTGAAAATTCCTACACTATATTTTATATTCTTATTTAGTTGGGTAATATTGTATGAATGATTTTTTATTCCCTTTTTTTATTTATTTTAAACTCCTTATTTCATAAATGAAGATTCTTAATTTTTGGATATGTCATTACAGATCCTTGGTACTTTCCACTGATCAATTATATTATTATTGTGTGGGTGAAACCATTACAAAGTGTACAATATGTATCCCTAGAAACTAGTTGTTAGGTTTTGGGGATTTGGAGTTCCCTTCGAGCTTATTGGTTGGATGAGTAGATTGAAAAGTCGGATTATACTAATTTTGATCATTATAAATGTTAAAAAATACCAGTTTTTTTGGAAGGATTGGGTTCTGTAATAACTCTCATGTTATTTTGGAAGTATGGTAGTTTGTATATTGTTTTGTTGGATCTAAAGGGGAAAGTGTAGAGAGAGTTTATATAAATATATAGTTTTTTCAAGAAACATGGGGTTTCGGGACTGGGTTTATATTTTAATTATTCATATATAATTAAGGTTTTATATGAAGGTGGTTTGATTCCAATTGAAAAAGTAAAAGATTTTATGGTGGTTAATCTTAGAGTTTCTGAATAAAAATAGAAATATGACCAAAAAAGTGACGTTATATTTCCTCTATTTGAAATATTTATAGTGATCAAGGAATTTATTTTAGAAATATATTTGTAACTATACCACAATTTTTACATGGATCGTCAAACCATGTGGCTAGGTCAAGAATATTTTAAAATCCTTTTTTATTATTTATACCTCTTGATTCATTTATTTACTTTTGTTTTCTTAGTAATGAATAAATAACTATCAATCGTATTGTGATATGTTGATGTGGGTAGATTTAATTTTTTGTTGACATTTGTTATGTGATTGTTTTGAAATAGATTTTGTATGAAAATAGGGGATTTCATGGAACCTTATTCCAATATAAAATGATTCCTTCGGTTTTTTTTAAAAAAATTAATTTTTTTTCTGGGGATTTTTTAGAAGTGGTTGATTTTATCCTCAAATATTTAATCTGTTTTACTTTTTAAATCATTTTGGTTGTTTAATTGAAAGGTATTTTGACTCTATGAAAGTCTATTCTGAGTATAAATTGTATTGAAATAAAACTACAAAAAAATTTCATAATTAAAGTGAACATCATGAAACTTCTTGGTATTATAATGCTATTTGTGGAGTGATTTAGTGAAAATATGGAATAAAATTTAATGAATTGATATTGAAAAAATGTTTGGGGTGGTGAATTTATAAAATTCAAACCTTGATATGTATTCTAAAAATAAAATTAAAACTTATAGAGTGGATTTTTCAATTTAGAATATAATAGATATTTTGAAATAGAGAGTTATTTTTTAAAAAAAATAATGGTATTTGAAATATTAAATGTTTAATTAAATTTAAACTGAAATTCTGAGAGAAATTTTATTTTTACTTATAAAATATTGTGGATTGATTTAAATTTAGACCTATTTTAAAATGATGTTATTACTTTAAATTTGTTTCCAGTAAAATTTTCTAATAGAATTCATGGTTATGGAATAATTATTTTGAAAATTTATGCTTTCTTTCTATAATTGTGATTTTGTATTTTTCCCTGATGGTGTGAGGATAGAATTCACTGTGAATCCTTCCCCTCCAACAGAGGAGGGTCCTGATCATTTTTTTTCTAGATTTAAGGCCCTCCATTCTTCATATCCCTTCATATTTTATAGACAAACATCCCACATTCTATCCTAGAATACATGTTTCAAGAAAGTACCCTGATATCCCAATAGAAAAATGATGATTCCTATCACACCTCCAGAGTTACAAGAGTAATATTATCTTGTTTCTTTTCCATGGGTGGTTATTTTTTTCCATCAAAGACATTTTACTGATATTTTTGACTCCATCATGAATGAATATTTTTGGTTAGGTAATCATGCATTTATCAGTCTTTTGGGTCCTCTTAAGATTCTAATCTATTTCACCAATTGGGATGAACTGGCTCGAGTATGGTCTATATAAAGGAGTGTTTCTTGTGTATTTTTTCCACCTCCTTTGATGGTCTTTTTTCCTTTATTGTAATAGAGACCAGTCATCCTTAGTGATTTTGGTTCAGTTTCTAGGTCTTCCAATTACCTTCTATAAACCAATGCTACATTATTCTATAGGTAATTCCATTTTCCCATCCATGGGGTGTGATCTTTCTACCACTTGTTCTTCCCTATCCTCTACCAATCATTATCTAGAGATATATGAGTCAATCCATGATGGAGAAATCAATCTAATCATAGATAAATTGTTTTAAACATAATTATAGTTATTGGGGATGTATTTACTAATTGACCTTATTATGAAGTTATTCAAGTGAATGATATTTTTTATTATGTGTCTGTTATCTTGCAAGTTTTGGCATGAATTGTTTGACCTACTCTGCCAAAAGTTCATCTGAAGGATTTGGGTAATATGTTGTGGTAAAAAATTTCAAAAGGACCCATGCATTATTTTAAGAATCCCCTTGAAAACTTTTATAGAATATATTTATAATTCTATGTGGTGATCAGGTTATAATGACTACAAATTCTATTGAATTATCTATCGGTAAATATTATGTTTCACCGATGTTTATTCCAGTTTCAAAAAGAGTTAAAGTTAAAGGTATTCTTCTCCATCCTAGGAAAGGTGACCCGTATAATATCACCCTTCAAACCCATTTTGACATTCTATATGATCATATATAGTTTTTTTATATTCAGTGTTGGAAAAAATCAGTTTTTATAATAAATAAGTATCAGGATTGATCCTCTACTTGAACATTAGATCGAAGCTCCATGGAGGAAGCACCAAGAGTTTAAACCATTTCTTATAAAAGTGAGTCTTAAAAATCATCTAATTATGAAAATGATATTGCTCATAAAGTGTCTTATTATAAGGGTTTATGAGATAGATATGGGAAAACATCATCCCTTTATATTTTCTGATTTTACTATGTCCCTTACTAGGGAAATAATGGGGACACTATTTCCAAGAAGATAATGAAAATGGGGTTCTCGTAATACAACAACTCATTTCTAAAACATGAAAAACCTAAGTCATCAAGGAAGGCATATGTGTTTAAGGAGAAAGAGAATTTGGATTTTAAGGGACCCAAAAAATAAATCTATACCAATATGAGTAGATGGTCACTTAAAAATCATCTATATATGTAATTCCTCCCCAATATATTCTCATTGAAATTTAAATACATGTGTACTAGTATTGGAATATCTTTAGAGAAGGAACATAATGAGGAAAATATTAAAATATATGAGCGGTCTCTAGAAGAAAATTCACTAGGGAAGGGATTAAATTATCCTATAATATTTTAACAAGCCATCTTATATTATTGTCAGGCCTTTTAGATAATATTTTTTCTAAAAGTTGAAAATATTTATTTTGAATTTAATTATTTGTGGATAATTTATAAATTAACTTTTTTATCCATATAATTCTATCTCCACCTATATCTAATTCTCAATGTTAAATAATTTTTCTAGAAATGTCAGTTTATACCAAGTCTAATAACATGTTAGGTAAGTTGAGTTCTGTTTCTTTAGGTTGGATAGAGATTAATACAAATTATTTTAATTTAATCATTCCATTATTACTATGATAAATATTCTCATTATAGGGACATCTTATAAGCTTCCTTATAGGTTTTAGAGTGTATACTTGAGCAGGTTCATATTTTTTCCATTCTAATTCACAATATGGCATGTTTCCAAAGGAGAAGGTTTTGTTGTATCAATATCCTCATATTTAGATTTAGATTTTTGATCCTTGAATATTTTATTTTTATTAAGGGAATGTAAAGTCTCTTTTTATTGTCATGGTACATGGTTAATTGTAGATAGATACTAGGTTGGATGGATTGATCTAGATAAACAATTGTAGGTTAATATATTCATATAAAAAAATATTTTTGTTTAATATTGTTGAATAGTTTTTTAGAATTGTTAATGTGTGTATTTTTTTATTTTTAATTGGACATTAAAAAATATCAGTGCATCTATAACTGGTCGTCAAGTGGCCGAGTAGTAAAAATTGGATATATAATGCTTCAAAATATCAATTGTGATCCATTTATTCAACATTTTGGGTCAATATAGTGATACACACATTGAATGGTAGTTATTATTGTTTTTTATTGGAACTACTCTTGTGGTTGTGGGTTTGAATATCATTTTGAGTGATTTCCACATTTAAGGTTATCGTATAACAAGGTTATATATGCAAGTTATCTCTATAAGAGGTGATTCACTAACAATTATGGTGGAATATTCTAGTTTAAATAATAATATATTATAGAGATTTTAGGTTTGGGAGTGGCGATGAAACTCCATTATCCCGAGATCTTGATCTAGGAAAACATTCTTCAGCATTAGTGGAGGAAATAGTGTATTTGGTGTTATTATATTTGATATTATGCAATATTTTTCCCCAATAGAATTAATATTGAAGCTTTTCTCTTTTCTAGTCAGTAATTGTGATTTCCCAATGATCCTATACAGTTTGTAGTGATTAGCCGATGTCCATGTTGAAGTATGTATATGGTGTATTTAGTGTTGGAACTCATGTTTTCTATTAGATCACAAGGTTAGAGACATATTTTAGTCCATAAGGTGGAACATGGATCGAGACTACTAGAGTTTAATTCTATCCTACCTGGATATCCCATCCTTCTTATACACACATTGGTTTGTGGTTATTCATTGATTTTAGGATATTTTTTAGCATAGTCAAAGGTAAAGTGATTGGAAATGTGGTTTGAGGGTTTGGTTGGGGGTTCTTATAATTTCTATTGACAAGTATTTTATTGTTTGAATCCATCTCTTAGGGTTTAACTCACTCATGTGTATATTTTAAAAATATTAAAAATGATATTTGAGTGATAATAATGGTGGTTAAAATGCAATATAACCAGCATGGGTCTAAAGATCAATTTGGATGTGTTTTGTATCTAGGGAGTTTTTATACAGGTGTCGATGTGAATGATTCTTGGAGATTAGTGATCATTGGTTTGAAAACAATTTATGTTTTAGGAATCTCTATTGGGTGGGGGAGATAAGAACTTTTTACAATAGTCTCTCCTTATACAGGTTCTTTGACATTAATATTGACTTGATGGAGTCGGACTCCAAGATTCATGATAGTTTACCCTATGATAACTATAGTGATAAATGGTATTCATTGTATTACATCAAGACATTTATGTCACTCATAAGCCACATCATGGAGAATAATCATAAGTAGAGGGAGGGGAACATTGTAGTAGAAATTCTAGCTAGTAAATGGAATTATAGTGAATGTTTCATTATTTATCATTGTATGAGATCTCTAACACATGATTTTAACTTCATTTTAATTTTCTATGAATTATTACACCATCAATTTAAACCTCCATGAGTTTTAGGTACTTTGGAATAAAAAGTTACTTGTGTGTGATTATTCCCATGATTTATATTGGGATAGTACGATTTGATTTGACAAACATGACTGTGTTGACATAACATGAATTTTCATTAAAATTAATTTTCTTGGAATAGACTTGGGTAAATTTAGGATTATTTACTTTTGGGATGGAATGTTTTCTATTATTGACTCTAGTAAATCATTGAATGGAGTGGAAATTATTGTTCTACCCTCTTGTTGGTGTGTGTTCATATATCTTAAAAATATATAAGTCTATGTTTGTCTTAATGATTTATTTGGGAACCTATAGTTTTAGTTCATTTGTCTATAATAACGATCCTAGGATGTATATCCAATTTTTTAGGATCAATATTATTATTGAGTGTGATCCTATCAACAGAATTGGAGTCTCATATGTGAATCCTGATTTTCGAAATGATCTATTTTAGGAATTTTTTCTGGATGAGTTTAGTGTAGTTGTGGTTTTGATATGGATCTCATTTGACATGTTCAATAGATGCTTTTATGGTTTTGATTTTGTGATTATTAGTTAATTAGGATATTAATGGAATGATTTTTTTGGTTTTATGTGTGGATTTATTATGAGGCTATATCTTTGGTGGATGTTATGCGTTGAGTTCGATTGGATAGTTTGAACATGGGGATCCTTGAGTGTTTAAATGAGTAACAATGGTGTGAAGTTATTTCTTGTTATGTTGTGGGATTTACTAGGTTAGGTCTTTCATTTGTGATTACTTTGGGCCAAATATCTATGATATTGGCCATCGATTACCCTATGATGAATATTTATATCCTTATATTAGAACCATGTTGTTAATTTTTGAGTCATGTTTTGATTAATGTGTTATTATGTTATTTTGGGATTTTATGGATTTGTGATTTGATCATTTTACCTCTATATGTTTATTGATATAATTATTCACTTATTAAATTAAATCTATAATATTAGTGTATCATTATAATTAGTTTGCTTTTATATTATTATTCAGAAATTTTTGAAATCCAAGTTATTTCTCGGATGATATCTTTATAGAAAGGGTTATCTATTATATCTCCATTTCAGATTAATTAAAAAGGGTGGGTATATATATGATAAGTCTTCATATTTCCACATATTCTTATTAAATGATTTTGAACTAAATATTAATTTATGTTTTTTGATATTTTTTGAGTAATTATTCTATGTTTCTAATAAAATATTCATATGATTTATTCTAGATGTTCTTGAGGATTTTTTAGTTCCCTTATATATTGAAAAAGGAATATACTGGTGTAAATTGGTAAAAAGAAAGAATTGTGATACCTAAAAGTAATTGTTTTATATTATTTTATATTATTTTGTGTTATATTATGTTTTCGAAAGTGTGAGGTTCAAAATTATGAATTTTCTAGGGGTTTCCTCTATCATATGGTTAGCATAAGGTTTGGGGAAATATTACATGGTTAAACAAGTTTAGGTCTGAATCTTTTAGAAGTTGGGTTTTTCAATATTAGTTAATGGTTATTCGAAGCCTCATATTTATCAATTTCAAGAATATTTTAAAGGTATTTCAATTCCTTCATCTTCTTTCCTCTTCTTCTCTTCTCCCTCCATCCTTCCTATTGATTATATTTCTCCTTATAATAATAACTATTGTTTAGATATGGTTATGGGTATAGAAAGGGTTTAAAGATAGAGATTTTGATGTTTATGATATTGAGAATTTATTTCCTTGCTTTGTGGGGAATTATCCACTTGAGGAAAAGCGTTGATAATTTTTTATAATTTAGTAAGGAATGGTTTTCAATGTTACTCCTCTGTATTATATGGAATGAGATTATAAGATTCTTTGAAATTGTTTTTATTTAAATATATACCTATATAGGTTCCCTGTGAGGGGTTGAAAATGTGTTTCAATTGATTTATTTACATGTCATGGAATTATCGACATGTTATGTGTTTAATGAATTGATAGAGTGAATCCTTTAACGGAATTTAAGTGTTTAAACAATTTTCCTGACATAATTTTTTTTCCATATAAAAGTGTTTCATGTTT
This sequence comes from Viscum album, assembly GCA_963277665.1. NCBI lineage: Eukaryota > Viridiplantae > Streptophyta > Magnoliopsida > Santalales > Viscaceae > Viscum > Viscum album. Next base: position 1,081,383,060 of record OY728136.1, on the reverse strand, counting down.
TTAAATGGATTTTATTGAAAAGGGGTATCATTTATCTTTTCTAAAATTATTTTATTAACTTTTAACATTTTTATCATTTCTAAAGTTATTTAAAAGAAGAGGTTTAATTTCTAATTGGAATGACAATTATGTTTCGATGATTTTCTTCCAAAGGATATTTCAAGTGAGTCTTCAAATAAGGAAATATATATTAGAATCCCAATATTTTTTTGAAAGTATTATTTTTCACATTATAATTTTTTTAAATTAATATTATCCCACCAATTGATCCTCCTTTTATTTTTTGCGATTGATATGGATTGAGACTCCACATGGAATTTATTATATTATTTATTTTTGAATTTTGTAAAAATGGGTTTTTTCACTAGAGGGTGTTGGTGGTGATATGTTTATTATTTCAAATTCATTATTTTTTATTTATATTTTGATCATAGGATCAATTTTTTCCTTGATATTTTTTATTTTTTTCAAGGGAATCCTATAGAGTATATAGAAAACCTCGGTGAGTGAAACTCTATATTATTATTTTAAATGGGGAATCAATTATTTTGGACTATTATCTGGATAGGTAATTATAAAACATGGTGTCTAATTTCTCTCAATATGAATTATGATATGTAGAATATATGTGCTCTTAGAAGGGGTTATATGGCCTAGAAAATAAAATTTAACTACTCAGATAATATATATGATTTGATGTCTATCCTAGGTTTCCATTTTCTATGTTCATGTTTTTGTTACATGATTATTGGGATATTACCTTGATTCTTAGTTTCTATTGAATTTTTAATAGGGGTTCCCATTACATGAATTATTTTGAATCCCATAACTCTTTCATAGATATCAGGAACAATTTATTTTCAGGTTATATATTATCTATTTTCTTATTTTTAATTGATTCATCACTATATTCTACTGTTTCCACTTTCGATTTTTCTTGATTTTGGCTTAATTATGAATGTAATTTAAAATGGTTTAGATAATGTGAATTTAATGATATTTTATAATTTTTTTAATTTAGGGAGAAAAGAATATGTTTTAAATTATGAATTTTAAAATCCATATCTAATGTATTGTAAAATGTATTTTTAAAAAAAATTATTGAATTTTTTATTGGTTTGAAAATTTAAATTTATGTTCAAAATAAATTGTACAATTTTTTAAAAAGGCTATAATATGGTTTAAAAAGAAACTTAATAAAGATTTATTTATTTTTTATTCATGATTTATCTTATGAAAAGATACTTGATCATTATGTTCATCCTTTAAATAAAATAATTTATTATGAAGGGAACTAGATATAATTTTTAATGAAATAATGCATTGAAAGTTTTGATCACACCTTACACATAAAGAAATGCATGTGTCGATGCAGATATTATGTTTTTATCAAGTTCCCAATTTTTTATCATTTTCATTAGTGATCCATTTGGGTTTATTGGATGGATAATTACTTTCTTATTACTTATTTTTGTGGTTATTAATTTAAAAATACTTATTTGATATGATTAGATGTCCAACATTTGGATTGGTCATGCATGAAACTTTATATTTTTTATTTTTTAATATTATTATTTTTAGGGTGACATATTCCACAAGTTATTATTATTTATACATAAACAATATTTTACAGTATATGGGGATTGAGAAGACTATTTGGGCCTAGTAGTATGTTGGGTCTGGTGAAAAGTCATGTCATCATAAGATGGTCATAAAAAACTGGTTCAAGGTGGACTTGATAAATATATATATATAATTTCTCTCAAATATACCCAAGTATATTCCATAATCGATTTAGATGATTTTAAATTATTCATTTCTTCTACCTTTGTCCAATCACTCTATTTTAATATGGAAAAACATACTAGTGTCTTGATGTAGACTACACTAGTATAAGTTTATTTGAATTTTTTAGAGGTGTATCTGGGATGTGAACTAAAGATATACCAAGATTATTTTACAATTTATTATTATTATTATAGATACAACTATATGATTACATATTTTTGTTGGATTAGATATATTTATTGTAGGATATCGTTGATTTCAATCATAGAAGGGTAATTTTTATATAAAAATGGTGCATATATAATGTGTGTTTCTAGGTAAGACAACTCTATGGATTAGAGATATATCATTACAATTTAATATCTATTAGAAGGATTTATACCAAGATCTGTGAAAATGTCAAAAAAATAATTATGATATTTTGTGGATGATTTAATTGATTATTTTTTGAAATAGGTTGGGGTATTCATCCAATATCATTAGATTGGGTTTGTGATACAGTTTCAACCCATGGTTTCTTTGATTTTTCCTTTTATCATACGGTTACATTAGGGTTTTGAAATTTTGTTTTATTTTTATTACTTCTTATATAATGGATTCCTCTAACTTAGAATATCAAATTTTTGATCTCCAATGTTATTAGACAATAAGGTGAATTGTAGTATCTGATTGATAAAATATTTTTTTCAATGAATCCAGTAGATAGTTAAAAAATATAATATCATCTTATGGATTAATGGTATATTTATTAAATTGAATTCATATATCCAAATCATTATGATTTTTTTTTTTTATTTAATCATATTATGGTAAAAGGGGCATAATTCCCATAGAAGTATTTTAAGTGTCACTATGGACATATTAAATTCATGGAAATACCTTTTAGAAAGATAAATTCACCTATGGTTTTAATGTAACTAATAAACTTTTTGTTCCATGAGCACATAGATTAGATCATCGGGGGTGTTCACCGAGGATATTATAGTGTATTTGGGGATATAATAAGAGAATGTTGACTAATTGAGATATATTACAGAGAATCATCTATGACATCATCTCTATGATTGTCCATACAAGTGAATATTTTCGACACTATAGTTATGTTCTATTAGAATTATAATGTCTCATTTTGGAGTGGTTGTAGACCCTTTTATGGTCAGGGAGGTTTTTTCGTGATAATCACTCAAAAATGTTCCATAGGTATGAAATTTCTTTTTTATGTTGGTAATTTCAAGTGGTTTTTGAGAAATTTATCTAAGATTATAAACCTTTTGATATCATTAATAAGGATTGAATTATCCTCTTTGTGGTGTAATTATTATCAAGTGTCATTTTAAAATCTTATAAATAAAATTATATGTTTTCCCATTATTTTTTTAATTGAAGTAGTTATATTTTTGGTCTTCTTCAACACTTATCATCATAATCTAGGGTTTATGGTTATCTAGGGAATAGTAGACATATATTATAAGTATCAATGGTTATATTCCGTTGAGTATAACTATTCCATCTAAGATCTTGGGTTGGAGGAAATGGTGTTTTCTAGGGATCATGGGTTTTATTACCACATTGGAGAGTGTTATACGGTAATCTAAAATCAAAAGCGCTTGTGGTATATATTATTTTAGTAGGATCTGATTTTCTGCCAGTTGAGGTGGATGAGGTTATTCTAAGACAATTACATGAAGATCAATTATAATAATGGAAATGTAAATGTTAGGGATGATTCATATGTACAATGATTAATGGTGATGTTTCTTGAAATGATATAGATGAGTAAAAAATTATGGATATTCTTATATCCTTGCATTGGGATATGGAAAAAATCAGTAATGTAAATTTTCTATATCGTATGATAATAAATTATTACATGTTAAATAATATAGATCAGTCCTTATAATATTTTATTGTGGGACAGGCATAGAATGATAATACCATTCATTGGGATGATATTGAAATATAGCTAGAGGATAATGATCATCATGTTTTTTAATGTTTTTCATTCTATTACGGATGCGAGAGGAATTTATTTATAAGATTCATAGATTATCACTAAGAAAAGAAAATATTATTTAAATGATAAATCATTCCTTGTAATATATGTATTTTTATTTTTTTTTATAAAGATGTCAATGGTATAGTTCATATCTTAACATTTAGTTTTTCTCTAGGTCAATGTTGATCATCAATATATAGTAGGTATATTACCACACATTGTTGTTTCTTGATATAAATGGGAGTATATTTTTATGTATTTTTTGATAGTTAATCCTCAATAATTTAATGTATGTGATTCTATTTTGGTTATTGTGGAATAATTGATGAAATCGTCACATTTTATAGTGATCATTAGGTTTGGTACCATTGATGTAATGTCACAATGTAAACAGGATTATCAATATTATTTAACCATGTTTCTCAATATATTTTATTTTCCCCTTCCACTTGGATTAATATCGTTTAAATTTAGTTTTTTTTTGTTTCCATTTCATATTTTATGATTTGTTCACGTTTTTAACCAACCATGTCCAAACTACTATTTTGAAAATAAAAAATTATAATGTTGGAATAAATTAGTACAATAGTGCGGCCTACCTATGAAAGGTGCAATAGGTTAATAGTGGGAGGAATGTAGTTGGTTAATTGTAGAGAACTTTATGTGCCCATGCTATGAAAAAATCTACATTTTATTAAAATTGTGGAATGAGATTGGTTCTCACCATGAATTCAAGCATCTGGGATCTCCCATTCTCTCCCCATTCGACCCCTTCAACATATTGAGCTAAACCCCACACATTATTCCCCTCCCAAGAACAACACCCATATAATATCATTGAGATTAAGTTGTAATATTAAAGGTAAATCTATGTTAGTCTCTATCAACTTTATTTTTCTCCCTTTTATATTTCATTCCCTACCGAAAAACGTCTCAAGGATCATGGTTTTATTTGTTTTGGATTTTAAATTGGGGTTTGGATGGGTTAGTGTTTTTGTGGATTCCTATTAGTCATATAAACCTCCTGCGTTTTCATTGAGGATATTTTTCACCACTTGTAGTAAATTAGATTATGTTATTGGATGTTAGTCCCTTCCATATAGATTTAAAATTAGAAAAATTAATATTTATGTTTTAAAATTAATTATAATTAATTTTTTATAAACCAATACTAGTTTTTAAAATATTTTAGTTAAATAAAAGTAGTTTATTTGTGATATTAAATGGTTTTTAAGGGGGTTCTCCTATAAATCATAAAACATGAATTTTTTTTATATATAAATATAATATGGTTTTTTATGAAATGACTGTATATATTTTGAAAAGTATTATTTTTATTAAAACATTTTTTTTTGTAATTATTTTTCGAAAGGTTTTTAATATTTTTAGGGATTAAAATTTCAATGAATTTTTTTAATGATTTATTTTTATAATAATGGTCATAAGAACCAAATGAAACTTTGGAAATGGACTTTCAAATTTAGTAAGGACTTGAGAATATTCCCTTATATTAAAAAAAGTGAATGTATTATTAGAATATTTCAAATATAATATTCTCGATGAAGTGATTATTTTATTTTAAGGTGAATTGATTAAAAATGGTTAATTTCTCATAAGGGTGGTGGAGTTCAGGGTATGACATGTTAATTATTTGTATTTTATATTAGTATATGGATATTTAATAAATATACCATCATTTATTTGATATGGTGATCCGTTGGTGGCTAATTGGGAAATATATAGACCCATTCTACACTTGTTCACAATCATGCTCTATTTAGAGACATTGAAATAGATATTTCACTACATATGGTATTACATCCCTCAGTTAATCTAACGAGGGAAACAATGGGTGTTGTGATAGGTTTTTTATTATATGGAACCAATAATTATTTATAATTAATATATTATAAATTTCTATGATTTTCCCCTGAGCTTCTAATTTCACATAATGATAGTGTTTGAAAATACTATGTTTTCCATTTTTTTAAAAAAAATATATTCAAATTTTTTTATAAATTCATTTTTTTTTTCAAAGAGGCCACAATTTCTTTTATAAAATAGATGTATATATTTTTAATAAAAAACCTTTTTAATGTGTGTGAAATTTATACATGATTTTATGAAAACCAAAAGAGATCATTTTATACCTATATTTTTAAACATACCTGAGATGTCATTCATTATAGATGTTATTCTTACATTTTATAGACTTGGAATATTTTAATAAACTGTTTCATTATAGGTGTAACCAGTTCTATATAGACATGACTGTATTGTATCAGATCTTTGGTTCAGGATGAAAATAATGAAATTTTAGTATAATTTGTTTACTCTAGGATATGGGAAGATATGTGGTTGTTTCCTTTTATTAAATTTGTATTGACATTTTAATATTTTCATGTCCATAATTTTTATTATGTATTTATTATCATTTAAGTTATCCTTTACTAACTTATATTGATATTGTATTCTGATGCTTCTATTTTATAATTTAATTGTTGATATAATATGCACTTTCTTTTCTCGATTCTTTTTTGTTTTCATAACATTTTATAACTAATTTTTATTATCATGGAAATATACTAGACAAAATGGTTATTCTATTTTTATAGGTATATATCCTCTATTTCATATTTTTTCATGTGAAACCATTCTTGTTGGTTTCATAATTGATTCCCTAGCACTTTTAATCAATCAAATGGGACCATAAACACCCATTGTGTTTTCCACTTATTGGCATGGGTGCCTAGTTAGGTGTGTAATGGGTTGGTTCATGAAAAAAGGTATTAAAACCATGGTTATTATAAGCACCACGGTTCTAGAACTACCCATTATATTTAGGGTGTCTAGTGGAAAAGATATATGACTACTAAAATTCATGTTTTTAGTAATAAATAGGTTCATGATCACCACCACTTAGTATAGAACTATAGTTTATAGGGTTTCAAGAATTCATGTGTCTCAAATGTTTTCTTGATACCTGAATTATTTTGTTGTTTTCTTCCTTTGGATAATATTTTTTATTGGAAACATATGAGTTATTTTTTATAATTCATTTTCTTAAAGATTAATTTGGTAGAAAATTTAGAGTCATACAGTTACTCTGCATGGTCTAGAAAATCATGCAAAAACTATGTAAACCATTCTAGAGACTCTCTAATGAGCTTCTCACTATTAGAAGATTGTTTGAAAAACCTTGTATAGTTGTTACTTCTTCTATATTTTTTTATTCCTTTTGGTTTATGTTTCCTTTGATAATTCATAAAATTTACTTAGAAGTATTTGGTGTGTTTATTATGGAATTATTGGTATTTTAATAATTTCATTTTGTTCCTTATTTATTTAAACCATGGGTTTTCTTTGAGGGACATGAATTTATGAATTAAAAATGTATATATGTAATGTTTTGATGTTGAAATAAAGTATATTGTATAAAATGGTTTATAGAAAGAGGGTTTATTATTATAATTTATGATATATTAATTTATTTCTATTTTATTTACAAAATAAAAAATTTTGTTTTACTTATAAGTAATATAGAAATTATAAAAACTGGGGGGTTATTTTAAATATATTGAGACAAAAATATTACATTGTTTTATAAATGTATTGATTTTTTAAAATGGAAAGGTTATATAACATTTTATATGAATGTTAAAAATATTTTTTGCTAAGAAATTACTTGGTGTATTTTAGAAATGGTGTTAATTGAAAATGTTTTAAAGGTTGATCTCATAGGGTTTAAAAGAGAGATTAAATAAGATTTAAATTTTTATCATAAAGTGTTTTTTCAAAAGTAGTTAGAGTTATTTTCATGGATGGTTTGATTCTTTTTATGTGATTTAAAATTTAAATAAAGAGATTACTTAATAATTTTTTACTTTGTATTATCAGAATTGCCTCATTTATTTATACTTAGTTTGATAAAACTTGAGTTTTGATATTTTTTGATATTATATTTTTATTTCATACTGTTTTAGGGTACACATGTTTTTGTGGAGTCTTCTAGTGGTTCCTCAAAGACATTCAATTTTGTAGGTCGTCCTTATTTTCATCAACATATTGTTTTAGTTCAATAATTAAAAATCTCTAATCCACCTCAATTCTTTAGGGAACATGACTCTTAAGAAACCCATGTCTGTTTGCATAACATCAATATGATATTTTTTAGATCAAGATTCTGGAGTCCCTATAACTTAAATTTTCAAGATTTTTTCTTTAGTGCCCATGTTGGGAGTGGTGGATGTCCATTTTGGATGGGGCCTCAAAAATACTAGTCATGGGGAATAATCAAAGAAATATTTAATGGCTATACTTCCCTGACTCAAGAAAATATCGAGGGAAATGATGTTATATCCCCCCCCCCAAATGGTGATATAAATCTTTTGTAATATGTTAGTTATTTCACTGTGATTGTTCCATACCTTCTTAATATAAATATTTAAAATCCTTAAAGGATCATTATTTTGAGAGAGTTCATTGTATAGAACATCCATAAGTATTCTCATTCTTTTTCAAAAAAACAAAGATGATGATGTAAAGTAGGATATTAGGATTGAGGTTGGAATAGTTGTTATTCTAGAAGAGATTTATTTTCCACATATCATAGGGAGCATTGTTGGAGGTTATAGTTAAGGGAAGGAGGGGAAATCCATGTCTAGGAAGTCTAGTTTCAAAATCAAAATGTTTTATAATTTTTTCATCCCATAATATTTAATAAGTTATTAGTGTTCTATATGCATGAGAAGGTTAGTATAATAATTCATCATGTCAGTCTAGTTCTAAAACATGTCATAGTTATGTATATTTTGGATACCTCAAATTTCTATTTAAAGGTTTCACTCCCAAAATTGGTGGTTAAATATCTTATTCCCAAGAAGATGACCATCTTCAACCCGCCAAGAATTGTGTTAATGTGGAGGATGATTATGTTTTTTCTAACATTTCTTCAATAAAACTTATTATTTATCCTAGATGTTCATTTTATAAGATGATAATCATGTTTAGATATTGATAATCTATTAACAATGGATATTATTTCGGGTTAATTTTTGAAATATTAAATTAATGTATGGTGGTTTTGGGGTTGTATTGATTCCCTTTTTTTATTTGTGACATGTGGGATATTTATAGATTCTTTAATGATTTAGTAGTTGGGGTTTTATAACAATACCAAATATCGAAGGGTCCCACCATATACGAATTTAATGGAGATCAAGGTGTCTGTGTTTGTGTGTGTTTCTTCTTTACTTTTCTATTACATTATTTTCACTTATATTTCATGTTAGTCACAAATTCCCACTAATCCAAGCCCTCCCTTGGTAGGTTTTATATTTAATAATTCATTATATTATTTATGATCCTAGGATTTTCTATTAGTCCACAAAAGGACTTATTCATCTATTTTGTTCTTAGGATACAATTCTCTTTATTTTTTATTTTTCATATGAGGGAGATAATAATTAAGTTACATAATATATTGATTCAATTATCATCAAAACATTAGTGTGCCTATTTTATATCATTTTGAATTAAATTTGTGTAAAAAATTATGTACATATAGAATATTAAATTTTATTGTCCTTAGTGATTAATTTGGTACTTTTATGATAGTCTCTTGGTTTATTAATCTATGATATCTTATTTTTATATTCTTGGGGAAGATGAACCTAAATTCACCATATTGATCAACCAATTCTTTTGAAACCTTCTAGGTAAAATAATTCATAAGTTGGAGAGATATGTCACACCATGACCTTGATTATATATATTATTTAATTTATTTGTTAGTATCATTTATTTTTTTCCCCTTTTTTGTTGAATATCCTTTTAAATATTAATTTTTGGTTTATAGTAAAATTCGCATGGTTGGTGCAAAGTTTGTTCCAACTATGAAGCATACTGAGAAATATTTTTTTAGTTTTCATAGTTCCAAATTACATATAAAGAACATGATTTTTCTAGATATATATTATACTCAATAATTGTGTTCTATGTGTTAATTAATAGGTGCATGGTTGGAGAATGAAATGGAAAAACAATGTAGAAAACCGTAAATTGTTCCTAGTTTTATTAAAATTGTGTAATGAACATGGTTCCCTTCTCAAATTAAATCCCTTTTAGGTTTCCTTTTTATACTCTTTCTTCCCATTATTTTGTGGATCTCTCTCCTCTCCCACCTCTCCTATATAATTACACATCATATGGAATCTCATTGAGTTTAATATGGAATAATCAGGGTAAAAATATCATGGACTATTTATCCTTCATTTCCCTCCCATTTCTCTTTCATTTGTTATCCTAAAAACATTTTAGTAATCTATGGTTTTATTTAGGTCATGTATTAACTTTAGGTGTGGATATTTTAGAGTTTATGGGGGTACTTCTCGGTCCTCTTAACATTATTGGGTCCTGTTGAGGTGATTTTTCACCACCAGTTGTAATATATTCTAGGTTGAACGTATTTACCCCCTTAATAATCTTATTAATATTAGAACCATTAGTTATTATGTTTTATAATTGTGGTATTGGTGTCATATAAACCTTATCTTGTTTATTTAACATTTTCAAATAGATAGAGATACATTTTTTATTATTTTTAATGGTAATTAAAAGAGTTATTATCTATTATTAAAACAATAATATCCTTTTAATGAAAATCGCACCAATATTTGATGAAATTCACATAGTTGTTTTGTAATAAAATTCTATTACAAAGGATTTTTCGTAAAATATTTTAACAAATTATTTATAATAAGTTCATGCCTTTGACATTCAAAGTGTTATTTAATGTCTTGGTCATTAATGAACCCCCATAAGTCCAAAATATAACTTTTGAATTTGATATCCAGAGTTAGGAAGACCTTAATACATGCCCCTTATATTTTAAAAAATAGTGAATAATTTATTGAAATGTTTTACTTGGATGATGTCTTGGGAAAGGGGATTATATTCTGTTTATGTGTTTTAATATTAAGGGTATGATTCTTGCAAGGGTATCACATGTGAGGGTAAAAATTGATTGTGATTTTTATTAAATATTTCTGTGTGATAATTTATTTAACTCACCATCATTTTCATGTAACGGAAATCCATGTGAAGCTAGGTGGTATGTCTAAATTCACTTGATATAGTAGTTTGTGATCAAAATTTGGACAATCACATTGACATAGACATTTATTTCCATATGGGATTAATCCAATTCTCCATTATAGTAAGAGAAACACTAGATGATAGTGATGGTTATCTGATACTTGATGATGGTAATCCTATATAATAATTATATTTTCCTTATACTAAACTATACCCTAGGCTTTTAGGTTCCCATGAAGACTGGATTTATATGTACAATGGCTTCCATTGTCTCACAATTATATTTCATTAAAAAAATTATTTATAATTAGTTTTCATTTTATAAATTCATCCAAAGAATTTTTATAAAATTCATATATTTATTTTTAATAAAGATAATGGTTTCTAAAGTGATTGAACATGATAATTTTTTAGAGTGGAAAACCAAAGAAAATATTTTTCAACATGCATCCCCAAAAATGATTGATATGGAATTAATTTTAAATATTTTCAATATATCCCACCAAATGTTAATATTTTTCTCACCAATATCATTAATGGTTTAGCTGGTTCTATATGGATACAGTAGTTTAGTATTGGGTTCATGGATCAGGTTGATGGATATGGAAACTAGAGATACTCTACTTTCTCTTAGATAAGGGTATATATTTTGTTGTTTCCTATGATTTATTTTTGTATTATGGATATATCACAATTTTATGTTGTCTTATTTTCACTATGTATTTCATGTCATTTAAAATAACATTTTCTATATTCTGTTGATGTTTTTTAGTGATGTTTCAATTTAATATTATAATTATTTGCATTTACTTCACATATTTTTCTATATTCTTAATTTTTTTTACATTAATTTTCACCTATTTATTTCATTTCATGCTCTTATAATGTACAGAGTGGTCCTGTAAAATTTCAAGGTGTTGGTATTTTTTTTCATTTTTTGGGTGAAGTCATTCAAACTTGTTGTAATCATGATTCCCTATTTCTGATCCTTATAATGGGGGGATAATGGATTACACTTTAGGATTTAGATTTTTATGAAGAAAATAGTATCTTATTGAAATCCTCAAATTATAACTTGTGTTTGAAAGAGTTTTTATCAATATTTTAGCTCTTTAATATAACATTTATCTACTTTTCTTCTTTAAATAGACATTAAGACAGAATGATTGATCTATATTTTGGGGATCAAGTTCTTTGAATGGCACAAGATCCTTAGCCCAGTTGGTAAGGACTCTGTAAGTGCATCCAAGAAACTAGGGATCAAATCTATGTGGAGGAAGAATTTCTGGGTACTGTATCAGTCACTGTTTGGCACTGTAGCATCCGGAAATATGCCCCCGTTTGGGCCTTCGGGCCACCGATTTGGTCCCTGAGTCCTTTAAGGCCTTCGGGCCACCCATGCCTTCGGTTCAGTAAGTCCTTAGGGACACCTCAAGGCCTTAGGGATACCTTTATGTGCAAATGCAAACCAGACAACATATAAGAAACAAACTCTACAAGGAGGACAAGCAAAGAAATTTCACCACAGCAAAAGCTAAAATGATTGCAAGAATGAGAGGGTAAGGAACATGCCATCGGGTCAAGTCTGTGCATGCATGGAAATTCCAAGCCAAACAGCCATGCGAAGGTGGAGAACAGATTTCACGATGAAGATGTTGGGGAGGAGAAGTTCCAAGTAGTTAGTCAGGGATGTATGTAATGTTTGAAGCCTACGGGAAATGAATTCCTCTAAGGCCTGCGGGCCATGTAATACTTATGCCTACTTGCCTTGTAAGGGTTCCACCTCACCCCTTTATTTGTGGATTATCAAAAATCAATAAAAAAGTTATGTGCATGTGTACTTTATTTTAGATCTTATCAGGTAAAAAATATTCCTATAGTTAAATTTACAAAAATAATATTGATTACTCATCAAATTTATATGATTCATTTGAGTCATTATATAGAATGTTATATAGATCTATTATTTATTGAATCAAGGTTATAGATTAATTGGTTATTAGGAATCAGTTTATATAAATCATGACAAGGAATATATACATGGTTTGTGATTGGATGAAAGCTTCTATCACCATCAAAACTCACATACTGACTAGAGTAGGAGACAATTGGGTTTCACTGTGGTTGATCATGAGTTTTTGATTATTTCTCCTTATACTAGGTATCATATTTTTTTATGATGAATTATTCTACCTCATTAGTTTTTTTCAATTAATTTGTGTTAGTGTCCTTTTTAGAGGTGTCATACTAGATGAATCATAAATTTAAAATGGATTGTATTCATGATGTCATTGAAATTTACATAATTTTTTATATATTTAGGGTCAATCTTATATCATTTATTAGTGTGAGTTGGTTATTGATTAGGATAATAAATTCAGGAAGTGGTTGGTAGAAATTTAAAATTTTTAGGACATGGTTTTGTAGGGGAAAATAATTCCAAAGGATAATTTTTTTTAAGTCAAAACAGCTAGATAAATATACAAGGCAATGACAATCATAAATGAAAAATAAATATCCTGAGATATTATGTGTTTTTTTTTTATTTTTATGTTTTTAATTTTTATTTATTTAATTACTGAAGTTATTATTTTACTTCATTGATATGTGTTAGTTTTATAATGGAGATATTCCACATTCAGTGGTATCACATAGTGTGTTTCTATTTTGAGATGGATTTTTTCCTATAATGTTTTTTTAATTCTGAGGAATAATAATCATTTGAGAAGTACCTCATGTAAATTAATGAATTTTTCTTCTATTTTACTTTTTTTTTTTGAAATATTGAATAATATATTAGTATAAATAGAGGTGACTACTGCCATAGAATTTTTTTAGTTTAAAACATAGGTGATAGGAACATATTTTCATAATGAATTTCATTACAATATGATTTGTTCAGGGAAAAGTTTATTTGAATATTTATGCTAAATAAATAGTTGAATATTGTAATTGATTAAACATATTCATTTAATCTTGGATTATGACTATATGGAATTATGAGTAATATTACACTTTCCTTGTGGTTAATGGATTTAGTGACATATAATGACATTCCATTTTTTTAATAATTAAACTTTTTATTACATTGTACAGAATAAAGGATCCTATAAATTTTAGTTTCTTGAAAAAATGTATATAATACACGAAAAATAAAAAATAATTCTAAATATTGTGAAAGGATTCTTCATTGGTTTATCCTATATAATTTTATGATATCTCATAACCTAGGGAAATACATTAATGTAAAGGGTGAGCATATGCCCTGGTGAGGGAATGAAAGGGAAAAATTACAAGGCATATTGGGAAATATCAACAATAAATTGAGGAATATAATAATGGAATGAGAAAAGTAAAAAAAAGAATATCATGATAAAATAAATTGAATCATAATATGTAAATGTGTCTACAAAATATAAATGATACATTGTGAAGCATATCACAAATTGTTTTCACTGAGGTGTCCTAAAAATGATAAGGTTATTCATCAAGGTGTTATAAAACATGTCATATATAAGGATTAATTTATTTACCAGTGAATTGGAGTGATATTAGGGTAAAACCATTATATTATCCAATTTATTTGATCCACACAGATCTTAATAAAACATTTCATAAATAACCTATGGATAATAGATGGAAGGAGTTTCATATATAAATTATTGCATTTTAAAAGTTCTCAATGAAAAGATTCTAATATAATTTATAATCTAATGAAATAGAATGAGGGTTTTATGTTTTTATATTATATAATAAAAAATGATTTTTAAAATATTTTCAATTCTCTTACAAAATAAATAGTTTTGGTTATTCATATAATGAATATTAAAGGTAATTTCATCATTATAAGAGAGAGATTTTGAGATATAAAACTGGAAGCATAATGGGTACAAATTGTTGTTTTAGAAAAGGATAAAATATAATGTAAAAGGGTCCACCATTAATAAAACACACTTAATATATTAAAAGTTTAAAATAAATTTTATATTAAAAATTAATCTATAAATTTGAAAGACATGCACATAAATTGGTCACTTGAATGGAAAAGAGAAGTAGGGATTTCTCTAACCATGAAAGGTTGTTCTTAAAACAAGAAGATTGAGGCCTTTTGAGGACTCATTTGGGAGGTAAAAATATAATAGATTCATGTATGATGAATTGATAGTGAATTAAAATGGAGAAATGGAGGATATTTATAGCAAAATTGGGGTAGTTGTTTATTAATTATAAATAAGGCCTTAGACACCAAGGTAATTGTAAATGAAAAGCCATGGGATTTACTTTGGTATTTTACCTTATCATTACACACTTGAGAAAACTATTATTTTATTTTAATCCACAAGAGTTGATAGTTGTTTTATATTACATATTTTTCATATAAAAATTAATGTTTTGGCATAATAATATTTTTAAAATTAAAGCATGTATTTAATAATTTGGACTGAAAATTATATATTTAGAAATCGGTTTTAATATATTAAAAGAATATATATTAATAAATAAAATATTTTATGTCTTGGATTATGTTTAAGTATTTATTACATTACTATGACATAATTATGATGTCATTAGCATACAAAATAATTAAAATTATATTTTTACTATTCACAAACGTATTTTGGAAAATGAAAATAAATTCACCATAAACATATTATGATGTGATGATTTAAAAAATGATATTTAAATTATCATAAATATTTTTTAAATATGAAAATTTGAAATTCTAAATATAAAAAACCATATTTATTAAAAATTATAACATATTGAAAATACACTGTAAAATTTCTGACACTTGAAAAAAAAATATTATCATTTATTTTTAAATAATATTTTTCTAATCATGGTATTTCATTAAAATAAACATTATTAATAATACCTTACTTATTATAATAATTATATCATTTCTACACAGTTCAATTTCTATTAAAAACCCACTTTTAAAATTCCAACACAATTTTTTTAAGAAAAACTATTCTTAAAACATGAT
This sequence comes from Viscum album, assembly GCA_963277665.1. NCBI lineage: Eukaryota > Viridiplantae > Streptophyta > Magnoliopsida > Santalales > Viscaceae > Viscum > Viscum album. Next base: position 1,081,367,194 of record OY728136.1, on the reverse strand, counting down.
TGATTGAATAAAAATTATATTTAAACAAAGTAATTACACACTTAGTTACAGAAATTTATCCCGTTATTACACTAATTTAATTCCTTAGGGTATAGTGTGTGATAGTGGTAGTTTCGTGGGGTGCCTCAGCTAACATCGACTGATTGGTAATCTCAACTAACTTGAACTTCTCCTATAGGCAATTTCATTCAATCGTCACTTATTGAATCTCATATTGGGATTCTTTAAGGGTGAACCCTAGGGGTGAAATCACTATCCCAATCTCCTAAAATGGGCTTCAAATGACATGACTCCAGTTGTTGTGTCCATTGATTCTCCTTTTTTTATCAATTATCCTTTATCAACAGTTTTAAATAAACTATAATGATAACATTAAAACTATTATCAAGAGTATAGTTACCACTAGTCATATTGTAAAATGGTTACACTTTTCCAATGATCATATAATCGTTGAATCCATATGATCCTAATTCCATTTATAATCACTTCATTAAGAAAACACATGTTTTCTTGTGAATAATATAACACAAATTTTCAAGAAACAATTATCATTCAAAATTTTTGGGTCATTAAATTATTCCACATTAAGAAATTTCATTCCCAAAATTTCAAATCATTCTATATATTGAGAAATGGAGTTGGTATATATACCTCATTTTATCCTTTGGTACCCACATTTTTTATTATAATTTAGGGTTCCTCTATAACACTTTGATGAGGTTTGTAGTATTTTTGTGTAGAACCTTGCCTTTATGGTCAAATATCTCCACCAACTACTCCTCATTGAAGAGGTCATGTTAAAATTACACCACCTTTAGATTAATTACAAATGAAGGGTCATATATGTTCTTCCTAGAGAGAGATACATGGAATACATAATACAAATGATATATACTGGGAGGAAAATCATGTTGATAGGCCACTACTCTTCTGGGATCAAGGATTTCATAAGGGCCAATGTACCTGAGGCTAAGATTACCTTTCTTCCAAAAATACATTACACTATTCCATGGTGATAATCAAAGGAACACTTTTTCACTAACTCCTATCTCTAACTCCCTTTGAAGGTTGTCAACATAACACTTCTTCCATCTCTAAGAAGCCTTAATGTGTTTCTGTATGGACGAAACCTTTTCTATCATCTCCTACAAAAGATTTGTCCAAATAATATTTATTATAGTAACTTCACCCCAACAAGTAAGTGTATAACATAAATTCTCAAATAGGTCATCATAGGGTGAAATTTTGATACATTAATGGAAACTATTGTTGTATGGGAACATAACGAATGGGATATGTTGATCCAATCCCCCATTAAATTCCATTGAATTTGTTATTATCATGTCATAATGTTTTTGAATATTCGTTTTAGAATGGACATAATTTTGGAGGTGGTAGGCCATAATGAAAATATATTTTGTACCCAAAATATATGGAACACTTCTCTAGAAGTTTTATGTGATCCTTAGATCATGATCAGAAATCATAGAAAGTGGAACTCCTTGAAACCTTGCAACTTTCTTTACATAAATCATATAAATTTTATCAAAAGATAATTATTCTCAAATATAGATAAAATGGACAGCATTGGTGAGATATTTTACTATAAATCACATTGAATTTATTCCTTTGGATGTTCTCAGGAGAACAGTATCAAATCCCATAGTGATATTGTCCCACTTCCATGTTTCTATATGTAGTGGTTATAATAACCCTTTAGAAGGATGTCTCTCTGACTTTACTTGTTGACACTCTAGACACCTTGGAGAGTAGTCATCATCCTCCATTTTCATGTTATCTAACCAATAAGGAACCTGAAGGGACCTATACATTTTAGTTATTTCGAAATGTATCGATAATGTATAGAGATGAGCTTCATCGATCAGCTCATTCATTATTTCTAGAATAGATGGAACACATCCTAGAATAAAATTCCAGTACACCTTCAAGATCAATATTGATCTCCAGAAACTTCTCATTCTTCACATCCTCTATATTCTTCTATAATGAAGGAGCTTATATTTGATATTTATTGATATTTTCTAGTAATGATTGTTGAGAAATAATTTGGTGTAGGGTTGATTATTCCTCTTCCCTTATGATTCTAATTTCCAATTTTACTAGGTCTTTTATCAGACAACCTCCTTGAATCCTCATCATTACCATTAGAACATGGCATTTCATACTTTTTGAATCTGTGAATTTTTTTTTCTTCCGAGATGATAATGAATTGAGCAGTCACAGTCTTTAAGAACTTAAAAACATATCCTTTGACTCATGTTCAATTCCTTTTGTTTGATAATATACTTAAAACTTTATAGTTATATATATATATCACATTTATCACCATGAATTTAGTGCATCCCTATATTAAGAGAAAAAAACTATAGGAAGATCCAGATTATGTATAAGATCATTGTACTCATGAGGATTCAGTTGTCAAGAGGCAAAATCAATCACTTTTTAATTTTGCATGAGGAAACACCCAATAGGTTTTAGATATGAATCATTAAAAATAATGAACCTTTTACTTGGAGATGTTAGAGTTATCATGGGTGTGTAGTAATCAATCTCTTCTTTAGATCCTAGAAAATTACTTCACATTCCTTTGTCCTTATGAACATGGACACTTTTCAAGTTAACTTGGTTAGTTGACTATAAAGTCCTTATTTTTTAATAAACCTCATATAATATCCTTCTAATACATGGATACTATGCATCTTAGTTACTATTATAAGATTATGTAACTCCTCCACAACCTTTGTCTTTGTAGGGTCTACTTATATTCCTTTATGGGTTATAATGTTTCCCAAGTAAGAAGCATATTGTAACCAAAATTCACATTTTATGAACATTCAAAATATCATCTCTTTTCTAATATTTTGTAATAAAACACATATATGATCCTAAAATTCCTCATTAATTTTAGAATATATCAGAATATCATCAATAAAAACTACCAAAATATTATCATGGTAGTCCTTAATGACTCCATTAATCAAATACACTAATATATTAGGAGAATTATTCAAAGAAATGGCATAACATCAAACTCATAATCCACATGTATTGATTTGAAGTAATTATTTAGAATATCTTATTTCTATACCCTGAATTGACATTAACCTGATAAACGTTCAATAATGGACAATAATTGAGCACCATGAAGATGGTCAAATAAATCATCAATCCTTTTAAGAGTGTAATTTTTCTTTACTATAATCCCACTAAGTAATATATTATAAATTAATTGTTGAATTTACCTATACTTATTCTTCATAAATTTAATAGGTGATCCCCAACGATACACATTTGTTCAAACAAACCCTTCTCTCAATTATCTTTGGGTTTTTTCTCTAAATCCTCCATCTCCAAATTTTCTATTCTATATGTCGTATTTGATATCAGATTTGATCTACAAATGAGTTAAATGGATAACTCTACCCCCATATATAAGGGAGGTCTATGTAACCCCTCTATAAAAATGTCAATTTATTCTTAAATGATGGGGAAATTTTATGTTTGTTTAAATTCATTTAACTCTGAATATTCAGGGACCATCTCCATAAAGAATGATACATGAGTTTCTTTTAAAAAAAGATTAAGTTGAGATATCTCTCCATTGAAAACAACCGTAGGTTTTCCATTTAAAAGTACTGAGATTTCCTTACTTTTATAGCTGACCTTAGTGTTATACATTTAGCGCTAGTCCGTCCCGATTACTATATTAAATTTCTACATGTGAATGAATACCATATTTGTGATGATATTGTTATCAAAAAAGTGAATGACAGAGTTTCTGTAAATTATAAATGTTTGGATAATCCCCTCCAGAGTCTTGGTATATAAGTCTACTTCTAGTAGTTTACGGATTTATTCTATAGTACTTGAAAAATTAGAGAACATAATGGAATGTATAAAACTAGATTAAAATAGAATACTTGATATCGTTAAAAGAATAATGAAGTTACCTTCCACAATATAATTTGGTGCTTCAACATCTGCTGTCGTGATTGAAAAATTCCCACCATTCTCACATGGAATATAATAAGGTTGATGGTGATTCCCCTCAATTATCTGTGTATTTAGATGGTAATTGTAAAAGTGTAAAATATATCCACATTTGAATCATTATACTTATGGTTGGGCCTACATAATCTTCCCTTTGTATTTAGTGTTGATAAGTTGATGCTTCACCTCACTACAACAGTTCTGAGCAAGATGGTAATCTCTTCCATATTTGTAACATTTCCTTCTCTGAAGCTAGTAGTTCCCTTAGTAATTCTTCCAATATTTGTTTCATGGGAGTATTTTCACATGATTTTCTCCTATCCCATGTTCAATGTTAATCCCCTAGTTGGGCTCTATAGATCTCTTATATTCAATAAATCATAGTACCACTACGTCTCTCTGAACACTAACTCAAACTTCCTTGCACATCACACTATCTTCTCATAATTTTAATAGTCTTTATTAGATAGATTATTCCTTAAATGACTATATAGTAAAATGAATAATATATCAACCTTTCTATAAGGATCCATTATATTGATAGATTTGTATCTATAAATCCTTAAAATTTTCATCTCATAGCTTCGTACAAATTCAATTTACTTCTTCTTCAGTTCTAGGAATTCCTCCTCCTTTTTTATTCTCATCAAATGAATAAGATATTTTTTTGAAAAATGATCCACTAAACTCTACCCACTCCATAGAAACAATATCTCTTTTTGGCTTCATGTTTTTTACCAATTTCCACCACTGATGATCATCTCCCCATAATCAACAAATAGTTAGTGGGATTTCACTTGCTCTAAATAGTGGAGTAAAAAACGCCTTTTACATAGAGATTATCCATTTTTCAGAATTCTATGGGCTAGTAGATCCATTGAAAGAAGGTGTTCATTTAGTCATAAATGACTCATCAAAAAAAAACTTCCATCTAGGAAAATATTCCCTCACTTTTTGGTTCATGTTTTTCATCATACCTTGAGTTAGTAGATTTATAATTCTCATGATGTTTTCTTTTCTGCCATCCATTAAAGGGTTTCTATCTTCTGGTCCATTATGCTCACTATTTACCAGGTTTCTCATATTTCCCACCATTTTCTAAAAGATTAAAACTTATAGAGAAATGTTTTTATTTTATTAATATTATAAATCTAAAGGAATTTAATGTATTAAAACACCATTCTTAATTATATTAATAATTAAAAACAATTACATTTTCTATAAATCATTCATAATGGTTCATAAATTTTTTTTGATTTACCAAACACATCCCTCAAGAGTGTCAAACTAGGTGTTAAGTAAGGCACACTTTCATGTTCCAGGCTACATCGAGTTAGGCCCGACGTACCTTGTCGGAGTTGATAAACCTAGATATATGTATTCCAAAACAATGTCCACTTCTTCGTATCAAAATTAGGATTTCTATTCTAAGAAACCACTTATATAATACATCACCATAATAGCATCATGTTTCATATATTTAAACATAAAATATGGTTATCATTAAGGTTTTTAAATCCTTATTTACAAAGATAACTAAACCTTCTTTTTTACCATTGATGGAATCTTATATTTTTATCGCATATATTTTTCATTACATTATAAAATAAAATGATCTTTTAAAGTTTTGTTTCTTGGAAACAAGGTACATAATAAATTAAAAATTAAAAAAAAAATTATAAACAACATGAAATTCTTCATTATCGATTAATCTTATGTACTTTTATTGCATCTAATAACCTATGGACATACCTCAATGGAAAGGGTGATCATAAGGCCCAATAAGGGAAATCAAGGGCAATAAGTTACATTTGATCATGAGTAATATCAATAAGCACAATAGGAATGTAATAATTGAATGAGAAAAAGAAAAAATGAGAATGTAATAATAATAAAAGTTAATAATAAAATGGAAATGTGGCTAAAATATTTAAATGAGAAATTCATAACCATATTACTTGTTTTTTAACCAAGGAGTCATTAAATTTTCCAAGTTTATTAACCGATGTATCCTAATACATGTCATCTATAGAGATTATTTTCAACAAAAAATACACTAGAGAACTAGTAGGAATTACCCACAATATGTATTAATTAATTCCATCTACATAGATCACAACAAAACAATTCATAAATAACGCATGGATAATAGATGTAATAGGTTTCATATAAAATTCATGGTGTTTTAAAAGTTCTTAAAGACAAGATCTATATATCATTTATAACCCACAGAAATGGAGTGAGGATTTCATGTATGTCAATTCCAGAATAAAATAACTAATTTCTAAACGTTGTTGAATATATTTATAAAATAAATAGATTTACTTATTCACATAATGTAAATAAAAGGTAATTTCCCCACGAGAAGAGAGAACTTTTGAGAAGTAAAATTGGAAGAATAATGGGTATAAAACGTGGTTTTAGAAATAGTGAAAAAAGACAGGGGGAAAGGGTCTAAAATTAATGAAATAATCATTATACAGTAAATGGATAAAATAAATTGTATAGAAGAACATATTTTGGAAATTTGGAATACATACCACACAAAGGGGGAACTTTATTTGAAAAGAGAAGTAGAGATTTCTCTTAACATAAAGAGTAGTTCCTAAACCATGACAATTGAGACCTTGGGGGCTTGAAGACACCATGGGATGACTCTGTTGGAGGTAAAATATCATATATTCTTGGATAATAAATTGTGAGTGAATGTAAATGGAGAAATGTGTGGGTATTTATATCAAAAGCAGGGGATTTTTTTATAAATTTTTAAATAATGTCCCTAGACACCTAAGTAGTGGAAAATGAAATCCTATGGGTTATACCATGGTATTTTCAAATTTATTGGGACAATTTGGACACCTATGACGTTATTTTAACTCAAAAGAATCTAAAATCATTGTATATTAGTTATTTTGGGATGGATAGTTAATATTTTTACAAAATAACATTCATATAGTCAAAGTTTCGATGTCAAAATTGGAAAAGTAAATTATATATTTGAAAGTTGATTAAATTAAAATAAAATAATTTATATTCATAAAATAAAATATTTTAAGTTATGTATTTTGGTTATTTATTAATTACATCATTATGACATAATTATTATGTCATTAACATACCAAAAAATTCAAATGCATTTTTTACTATTCATTAAAAAATAAAGTATTTTAAGAAATTATCATAAATCCACCCGAACCTAATTTAGATGTGATGGTTTTAAAAATGATATTTATTTTATCATGATAATTCTATAAATATGATAAATTTTACTTCTAAATATAAAAATCCATAATTATTAAAAATAAGAGCGGATTGAAAATGCATAGTAAAATTTCTAACACATGAAAAAAATAAAATTATTTTATCTTATCATTTTATATTAGAGTTTTTTAATCATATTATGTCATTAAATTTTTTTATTAAAATATCATATTTTAGTATAATAATTATATCTTTTATAAAAGTAAAATGTATATTCAAAAAATCAATTAATGAAATTTTATCTCAATTTTATTAATAAATATTGTCTGTAAAATAAAAGTGATGGAATAGGAAATTTATTTAAAAAATGACATAAAAAGTAAGGTTAGGACGCATAACTCATTATTACACCCGCATACACCCTATGAGTAATGTTTGTGATTGTGGTAGTCTCATGGGGTGCCTCGGCTAACATCGATCGAGTGGTAATCTCCACAAACATGAACATCTCCGATATGCGATTTTGTACAGGAATCACATGTTGAATCTTAGTGTGGGATTCTTCGAGGTAGAACCCTAGTGATTAAACCACCCTTCAAATATCTGAAAATGGGATTCAAATAGAATTAATCCACTTTTTGTGGTCATCAATTTTTCTTTATGTATCTTCTGTAGTTTTTCAAAATTGTACTTATAAACTCCAATAATAACATTAAATTTTTTATCAGTAGTATAGTTCCCAACATCCATATTTCCCAATGGTCATAATTTTCCAATGGTAATATAAAGGATGAATCCATATGGTCATATTTCTATTTATATTAATTTCAATAAAAAACACGGTTCTATTGTGAATAATATAACGCAAATTTTCAAGAAACAATTAAGAATAAAAAAAATTGTTTTGTTAAACATAAATGCCCATTAAAGTTAGTAATTTCAAAATTTTATTGGGTTGTGATTTTAAAATGTTCTACTTATTAAACCATTATGATTATAGTTTCATCATGAAGTATTTTTGAAGATATTTAGTTTATGGAATAAGGTGGGTATGGAATTAAATAGAGGTAAGGACTGTTTGTCGATATTTAGAATCTTGGGTTTTATTATTATGATTATGTTCAATACATCATTATATTACTTTATATTATTTAATTATATCATTTATTAACCAAAAGATAAAAGTGAGATTTTTGTATTCTTTTCAGAGGCTGCATGTTCGACACTAGTTGTATCATAACAAAATATGTTTCAAAATAATTATTAAATTATTTTTATTTTAAATTAATATTGTTTCTTGAGATTAATTCTATTTATCCTCTATAATCTTTGATTTTGGTGACCCTATCCATTTATTACATGTTATGGAAAATGTATTTAGCTACCTAGTATTTATCTTCTCCTAAGGTCAAGTTTGTGTTAATATAGGTAATTCGTCATGATTATTCTTCCTCAAACATCCCTTATTTCATTTTGGGATATCTAGGATCATTATTGATTTGTTTTTATAATTGAAAATTGAAACATAACATTTGATTATTGATATTTTTCAGTGATTATATGGTTTTTATACTGATATTTTCTTTTTAACAACACAATGAACAACGATTTTATTTATGGATGAGGATTTATATTATCTATTTAATATTATTATTATTGGTTTCTATTTGAATTTATGTTTTTATTTGGGAAAGTAGATGTAATTTATATTAATGATGAAATAATTAAATTGATTTAAGAAGGATGTGGTTATTATTAATTTACATGGTTTATTCTGTTATTATTAATTATTTTCATGATTTTTAAGACATGAATTCTATTGTGATTGGAATTAGTTGTTGAATGTATTGAATTGTTTTAGAAAAATTGAAATATAATACCATTATGAATAGGTATAGTCTTGAATTTTCTAAGGATATAATTATTTTAATTATGATAAGATAAATTTATAAATAAATAATTAACAAAGAAATGGATTCATTTTTTAGAAAATTGTGAAGATAAAACATTTATGCAACTTATAATGATGACAATTTAAATTGTAGGTATAGTTCTCTATGTGAATAAAATTTCATGGGAGTGGTCTAGAAAACTTTAGTTGAAGGAAGGGAATAAGAACATAAATTTTTTTATACATTTATTAAGGAGATGAAATTTTTGGAAAATTGAACATCCTCCCCTGTAATGGATTCAACTCTAAGGATTTCGAAGTAGTAGTTCAACTGGTTGTATCCCCCATAGATAATTTATTGTCATCTATGAGGTGTGATATGGGTGTGGAATATCTTAGGGTAGATCATGAGGATCTATTCTTTAATAATATTCTGAGAGTTTGGGAGTGTGGTACCCCAGACCCTCACTCTCATTTCTAGTAATAAAAACACTTTCTCTAATCACTAGATTTTATATAAAGTGAGATTATTAAATTAAGGGTATATATCTTCCCATAATTTAAACAACATATCTCATAAATACCCTTAAAACCTTTTATATGTAATTATTTAGTGACTTTTCATATTAGCTACAAAAAAAATATTGTAAAAATTTCCCTACAATCGAACCAAACTAGGCCAGCTTCAAGAAATCTACTATGTTAAAATCATTTTCATTTGCTAGGGAATATAAAACATTGGAATATTTTGAGCTAAAATTATCAGTAAGAGGGAACGTATGAGGTAAAAATCATTGATCATAAGTTAGAATAATATAATAATTAAGGGATGAGAACATAACCATGGTATAATAAAGTTATATCTAAATACAAAAATCTCTAATAATTATTCATTACATTAAGTATTTTAATAAAATAACACATGATACATAAGAGTGTGGTATGTCAATCAATACTAAACCATGTGAGAATAAAATAGGATTAAAAATATGAAACATGATTATGGAATAAATATAACAATATAAATCATATTTCAATGATACCCACCATGATATTCATCACAAAATAGGCTTGGTCTAACGATTAGTGAACACTCTTGGGATTGGTATTACAAACATTTACCATCTTGTGCTCGTGTACCCCAAGTTAATGATATATCAATCATTACCTAATGTATTGAATGGATATAATGGATCCAACTATTATATAATAATAAAAATTCATATATATATTTCTAAATAATAAGAAATAAATCATAATTACTTCAAAGCTTAATTAACCCTTGGTAATAAATTAGATTTCATGATAACAACTGTTAAACATAATAATTCCAGAATCACTTAACTAAAACATGATAAAAAATAAGAAACGTTCTTCATAAAAATAGTCATAAGAAATATAAATAATTAAGGAGTATGGTATCATAATAAAAAACTCTATTTAATCAATAAAATCTTTAGAATATGTTGATATATATGGAAATATCTTTTATAAAATCATAAACAAAATGCACAAAAATTTAAGTGGAAATATATTTATATTTTCGTAAAAATTAAAAATTCATAGAATAATAGGAATATGGGTTCTATTTATTAAAATTGGAACATAAATAGTAACATCAATAACATAAAATGGTTATGATGGTGGGATAATACTTTCATTTCTCATATTTTAAAAAATATTTTTTCACTCATTTGTAATGAAATTCAAAAGTGAGTCACGTAAAAATGTTTAGAAAATATTTATATTAAAATTTGAGAAATAAATTACAATTCAGTAGATTCTAAATTTTTGAAACATTTTGTTTATTATAAAAACTTCAATAACAAATTTTTTATGAATATGGATATGTAAACAAAATATTGGTATTATATAGGAGCTAAGTTTTACATTTCAAAAAAACATTATTTTGGTATTTTTGAGTACCAAATAGAGGGTAAATAGGGTGAAGTTTCTAAAATATTATAAATAAATATAGTATAATAAAATTGATAGGTTTTATTATATAAATATCAGATAACTCCCATAAATTATATTCAAACATAAAAAATACAAACTAAAAGTGATATTGAAATACAAACCCTACTTTAAGTTCTAAATTCCTTTGTATACAATCAAAACTCATGTATAATAAATTACTATTTATTATAAATATATTTAATAACAATATTTTTACTTATCTTACCACATAATGTTTCTTTATAATATCCAATGACTCATTTATTAACAATTTCTCAATAATATCAACATTTTGGGTGTTAACTGTTATATTTTTTTGTATGTTTCTATTTAGTGATTCTAGGCCATGTACATTGTTCATGGATATATATGATTAAAAATTTCATAAATATCATATTTCTTCATTTTATACACTTTTATAACCATACATGTAATTTTTTTATGAAAAATGCAATACATCGCTTAATGGAGATGGTGGTCCATACATACACATGAGTGATGTTTTCATTTTCCAATGAATAAAAATACAAGGATGGTAGAACATAATATAACATTATATAACATTAATTATATTATAAATATAATATATATTAATTAAATCCATACATATTACCAGTTCTATGTGGAGTACATGAAAAATGGATCACATCACTTTGTGGAGGTGCTAGTTCACACATACGCACAAATGACATTAAAATTTTCAAACAGATGGGTGGAAAATAAGGTAGAGATAATTTTACATTTAACTTGTGATATTTATTCCATAAATATCAAATATATCCATTATATTAATATTTATTACCATCTATGTGATTTAGTGATCAAAATGAAACACTACACTTTGTAGAGATAGTACTCTTCATGTTCACACGAGCAACGTTTCCATTTCTCAAATGTTGGAAAAGAGGTAGAAAATAATTTTAACATTAAAATAATATATATATATATATATATATATATTAAAATAATTTAAACATGTTAATATAATTTTAGAAGACTTGGAGTATGTGGATTAGAAAATGAACTTGAAAGTGCTCGGTGAAGATGATTACCTCTTCCTTAAGAATATTCCATTGGCTTAGACCTTATGGCTCTTGGGTGGATATTTTGGTGATATGAAAGCATTTTTTATTTGTGGTATATATTATTTAAGGTATTTTTCTAGATATTGGTCATGATAAGGGGCTCATTTGGCGTGTATAAATGAGAAGAGTAGGTGACCTTTTATAAATGAGGGGAGTGGCATCATTGTAAATATTAAGAGATTAAAATATAACAAAGTAATTAAAATTTTAAAGTGTATCCCACTCAATTAATGTAACAAAAATTGTGGTGGTTTTAAAACAACACTCATACAATGATATTTACATATTTTTTGTGTCATATTGGAGACTTATACCTTCATTAAAACCGCTGAAACCTATTTTATCCTTAACTCTTGTAAAAAATATTTTCCAATGAAATTATTTATTAGTAATAAAAATATAATTTTCCTTATAATAAAATATTAAAATGAGAATTCTAAAAATGTAATCCATTTTTTAGGATTTCGTTTCTTCATGCGGCATAGATTAATTTTAATATAATAACACAAAACACAAAAAAACAATTTCTAAAACAACAATTATGATTAAAATTTATTTTATATTAATTTTTGCTAGTAATTTTTGAGTATTTGGGATTACCATGAATTTAGTGTCTTATTAATAAATTTATAAAGGTAATTTTACATTTTAACAATGAAGAAACTGAATGGAATAAATAAACAACCTCTTTAAATGTAAATAAAAACAAATAATACTTTATTTGAATAAAATATAAATTAGGTTTCAAATGTTCAAACATGGGTTTCAAAATTCAAAAAAATAGTGATAAATTCTTTATTTAACTTTTAAACATATATTTAGTTTAAAAACATTCAGATATTTTTATTTCAATCTTATTTCATAATTACGTCATCAATGTTATGGAATTCGTAAAAATGTAATTTTTCACCACTCACCAAAAAATGAAACATTTTTAGAATAAGATACAAAAATTAAAAGATTATAATTTGGTTATGATTTTATCAAAAATAATTAAATTTTGTCAAATACAATTTCACTGTGTGGCAGAATATAGTTTTAAAATCTATCCAAAAAATTTATAAATCCCATTCTCTGAAAAAACGTATTCTCAAATCATATAATGAATTTTTTATTATTTCATACCTAGTCACAGTAATTATAATAATGTTAATTAATTTTATTAATATTATTATCAATACATTTCCTCATAATCATTGATAAATAGTAACTAATTTATATTTTTGTGATAAACAAATAATTTATAAATATCAATTTTTCCATCAAATGATTTTTTTTCTCCATTTGTAATGAATTTATAATCAATGTATGAATAATTATTAATTATATATATATAATATCCATACATTTTACACTATAATAAAGATAAATAAACATTTAAATATAATCATATATATTTACATATATTTTTTGTGTAATATATTTATGTTTAACAAAGAATAATTAAAATATTACTTCTTGTAATTATTTTATTGATCTTTTTAATTATGTGTCATTTTATTTTATAGTAATACATTGCATTTTTTATTGTAAAAGATAATTATTCACTTAATTTTTGTGTTTATTTGATGGTGTCTCTCATTTATTCTTTGTGTATGACTAGTTTATATTCATAAATAAAAGGTAGAAAATTATATGAGGCATAAATAAGATTAAGGACGAGTATTAAATATGGAGATATAATATATAAAGTGATCAATGAATGTTGTCTACATAAAAAACTTGAACTACTGGAAACTCAAGGTTCATTGAGGATTCAGTTGGAATATCTAGGAACACTTTCTTTATGGATTACATGGGTTCCTCTTTCATTAGAAATAATATTCATTCATCACTTTAAATTTATCATGAATAGAATCATTTCATGTATCAATAACTATAATATTTGGTTCAAATCCATCATTGGAAAGATCACCAGAGTTAAAAGTGTGTTTTAATTTATTTCTAGGAATAATATTTAAATTATTATTCTTCATAAATCCATTAGTAGAGACATTGAAAGCGTGGTTTATAGTTTTTATGGGACTCACATAAAGAAGCTAAATATTAGTAGTCAAAATTGGAGTTTTTATATCATCATGTCAAAGTGTTTTGTATTAATAATAAAATTATTTAAGAGACACTACAATGCATGTTGGATAATATTTCATGAGTGATTCTTGATGGATGATACACTAAGTTGTGTTTATCAAAAGTGAATATTGGAAGGAAAATATGAAACTTCTTAATAATAACACTAATAATTCTCCCCTGTATAAAAACTATGAATGGTAATTCATTATTTTATCTAATCACTCTTGATGGATCGTGGGTCTTCTATATTTAAACATTTATAATCAGATTAGTTATAGAAATCCACTTTAGTTACCTGGGTGTCCTGTACTAAAAATTTCATTTTCATAGAATTAGAAAATACCCTAGATTCATTAACATTTTTTTCAATATTTATCAGAATATTATTTTTCATTGTATTTTAAATTCATCGAAATCTGGTCATTGAGATATTAGTCTTAATAGATAGTTGTAGTATTTTAGTGTACATATTGTTTTTCAAGACGTACCAACATCCAATGAAATTCATCTTCATGGTTGGATAAGTTATGTTGAAAAAACATTCCTCTTCAGAATAGTTTTTTGGTATGGAGAGTTTTAAGTAATGTTATTCCTAATTAATCTGAAGTGAAGAACAAATATATTCAGTTAGCCTATAAATGTATTCATTGTGAGGATTTGAGATGATAATTTATTTTTCATATCATCATTAAATGGAATTGGGTATGTTATATATGGTATCATTTTTGGGATTGTATGGGGGTGGGAGTCCAGTTAGATTCTAAGGATCAATTCTTGGATGTTCATTTTTTTGGTTTTATAGATTCTCACACAAAATACTAGTAATATAAAATTATTTTTTAGTATAATGTTAAATTATTTGGGTGGTGGGGAACCAAACATGATTCAATGGAAAGAGATGCATGAAATACATCCTAAAATTAAAAGTTTAATATTTATTAATTGATCATGGTTTTCTATTTATGTAGAGGTAATTATAACCCTACATTAATAATCTGACCCCCCCCCATCATTATACAACCAAAATGGAGGATAGCATTTCCTAACAGGGTCAATGGGTGTGTTGGGATACTCTCAAGTATGAGTTCATACTCAATAAAGATAAACCGTTTGAATATAAAATTATTCATGGAGGAGGATAACTTAAAGGCAAGCATCGATATATTATAATAGCTCTCAAAGATTTTTATGTTTTTGGGAAATCTCTTATTGCTAAGGATTGATCCATTCATAGAAAAATATAATAGGTACTCTATTATATATATAAATATATTATATGAAATGGATTCTACCAGGATGAACAAATTCCTATTAGGACACATCTCTATATTGTTGATTATTTTTTATAATATTTTATGCTGGATAAAACTACCCAATAAATATGTTTATATTCAACATATTTGTTATTAGGGGAACACAGCTATTGAAATCATATACTTTAAAGTAAAACATGAAGATACTTTCATTACCAATTCATCTACATTCTCTCTTCTTCAAGATCATATAATATTTATTAGAGGAAATGTATTCACACACTATTACATAAATCCCCATTGAGATTTGTTTTTTTGGTTCTCTACACTTTTATAGATATATCTAATTATTAATGTGAGTGTTATTGAATATTGTAAAAATTTATTATAGTAGTAGATATTAATTTTTGTAGTAGTTGAAGTGGAAGTGTAAGAGGTGATGGCATGGTTTTGTATGCAGAAATGTGGATAAGTTAATATAGTTATTTATTTAATGTTTCCCATGAAAGTATAATGTGTTAAATAAATGAATAATTTGAATAAATAGGAATGATATTCAGTTATGTTGAATTAATATATATCATGAATAAATATGTATTAAATGAATAAAAATGATATAATGTGTGTCAAGTTACTATTTGTATATGTGGAATGAGATTCCAATAGAATTTTTGTGAATAATAAAGTAAGTTTCATTCGTAAATTATTAATTTTTAATTGGAAATAATGAATATAATGGGTAAAATTTGTGTTTTATTTTTTTAGTTTTTTTCATATATAGAGTTTACAGTAGTTTTTTTTTGTGTTTCATTAATTTTTTAAAAAAATGGACTTCAGTTATAAATTTGGTTTAGGGTAAATTGATCTTTGGAGGGGATTTCTTATTATTATCTATATCTCCCCAGGTTTTTTTATTTTTTGTGAACTACCTTCCAACCTGAGTATTCTTTTTGATTCCCATAAGGGGTTTTGGGTATAGGGTGAAACCCTAATATCCATGAACTCAATGAAATAGATGGATAAATACTACACTTTTCATTATCTACCTAATGAACATAATGTTGTTATATAATAGTGGTATGTGGATTTGATAAAATATATGATATTGATATACTAATATGGTTATATAGTTATGGCATGAAGAGTATGTGTGTGGTTGTGATATATTTTATGTGGTTTTAGTATTCTATATGTCCTTATAGATTTTATATAAATTATGTGGATGGGTTATCAAGATATGGGAAGGGATGGGACTATGGAGATATTAGTTTTTGTACTAATGGGAGACTGAATCTATTGGTAAGTGAATATAGTATACCTTTATGTATTTAATTTCATGGTTTAGTATACTATACATGGATAAGAATTTGGTTAGTGATACATTATTTGGCTGGTATGTAGTTTACTGGGGATAAATAATGAGTTGGTTTATCTATTTATGCTTGGATTCTTTAGGATGATTATTCTACACCTACATGAGTGTTTTTGGGGTAAAATATACCATGAATAATCATATATTACCTCAACATAAAAACACTATTTTTATACATTTTTATGTCATATACGGTGATCAAGCTATATGTTTTTAACTCCTGGTAGAGTGTTGAGCTTAAAATGGTGGAGTCTCTTTCTTATGAGTTGTTTCATTCTTTGTCTTCTCTATAGATATTTTTTTTTATTATTGTATGATATTGCCATCATTTTACATAGTTATTGTGATTGTGTGTTTCCTTTTATTATATTGTTTGGGTTTCTTAGATGTTAAGTTCCCAATTGGATCTTTATTAAGGGATCCTAATTTGTTGTATTTATTTCAATATATAATGAAAGATTAAAGTAAATGTTTGACGATTTTGGGAGATAGAGGAAGATGCCAATATAAATGAATATGTATAAGATGATTGAGTTTATTATTAGATTTCCTATTGATCACTTGTATTATATCAACCTTCCATTATATGTGGTAAGAAAGATCTATGAATATGCCTAAAATAGGGATAATGAATATTCAACCCATTTCAATGGGTAAGGATTAATGTGGCTTGATGTTTTCAAAGTAACAAATTCAACAAATCATTATAGGAATGTAATTATTTGGAAATTAATGAAATATTCTATGGGATTAATGGAGAACTATATACTATATCGTACTTTTTGAGTATGAGAATATAGATATTGAACCACTTGAAGAGAATAGTTTAATGAATAATAACGGATGAAAGGAATATTGAGTATCCATATTTTTATTATGAAGCCTAATGGATTCTATAATATATAAATAATACCTCCTTAGTGATTGATTAAAGAATACTATATTAAAATATGGAACTATGGAGGCCCATAAGGTTCAAATAGATACTCAATATGTGTATTTATATGATACAATATGCTTTAGGAATTTTACTAAAGTGTTTTTTTCAAGGATTAATAAATTCACTTTTTTTATAAGTTTGAGGTGAATTTGAGTGAATGGAGTAGCACTATGAATATTTTAATATGTTTTATATTTATTTAATAAAATTATATAACTTTTTATTTAGAAATAATAAATGGGAAACCCTCCATATGTAAAGATATCCATAGGAAATATGTAAGAGTTACTCCAAAACTGTTGCCAATACATAAGTGTAATCCAGAAAATTCATATTGTAATTAGAAAAATACCGAATCTCACAATGATATATAAAAGTACATAATATGATACTTAATAGTAATTATAACATAATTATCCGTATTTAATGGTGCCTATGACTTTAAGAAGAAGAGTTGAAAATAGTTAAAACCCATATGATGATATATGAATTTGACTTCAAGCTCATACATGGGGTATTTGAGGGCATGGAAGACTATAAATAAAAAATTATTAATCCCCATGAAGATAGATAAATAGATATTCCATGATATGAAATGTTATATTCTTCAATACATAAGGGTTATCATAGTGGATGTGTAATGGTGTATAGAGGATATGATGCTAGGAAAAGTTTCCATAGAATACTGTGATATGTAAAATTCAGATGCAGGATGTATAAGGATCATCATAGTTCATAGGAAATATATAATGGTCAATACATAATGGTTTCTAATATAGAAAATTAAAATAATTGGATAACAAATCTCTATATAATAGTAAATCATATATCTATATATAAGAGTCACGTTATGTTTTCTAACTATGCATAATATTTATCAGGATGATATATAAAGGCCTCCATTTATAAAAATTTTGATCATACGGTATGGTATATCAATATAATACTAAATGATATAGAGATTAAAACATGAAAGATATCTAGTGAATCAAATAAAATAATATTTTTATATTATCTATAGATTAAATATATTTATTATATTAGATTTTAAACCATGATTCAACACAATATTAAAGAGAGAATTAGGAAATGTTGTGATAAAGGTTTCTACACTTCGAATGTGTGTAACACCATGACAGTGTTGGTTCATGGTATCATGTAGATACAAGAAGTGAATGTTTGTGGATCATGAAAAATATGAAATGAACAATAATTTCTAGACTCTTGGAATATTATATAAATATATCCTTGATTGGGATTGAAGGAGAATATTATTGAAAATTTTGAATGAGAATGAAATTTTGTTGATTTTG
Organism: Viscum album; assembly: GCA_963277665.1. Lineage (NCBI taxonomy): Eukaryota > Viridiplantae > Streptophyta > Magnoliopsida > Santalales > Viscaceae > Viscum > Viscum album. The sequence continues at coordinate 1,081,348,096 of OY728136.1, read as the reverse complement.
AAGGAGTTTTATATATTAAAAAATAAAAAAATATATTCACATGATTATATATAAAAAATATGATATAATAGAGACTCATATGTGTTATGAAAAAAATTATTCATTCCTACAAAATAAGGTATGATGAAATGATAGAGAATGCACCGATATTTTATAAATAAGAACCAATGTGTCATGGAATAAGTATATGAAAAGAAGGAGAAGACTTGTCCTCTGATATCTCTATATTGTTGATATAAAAGGTCGAGTATAAGTAATTATGAATACCTATCATTATTTATTAATATATAATATATTTTAAATAAGGAAAAGAATAAAAAATAAGATAAATTTTTATATAGAAATTGACAAGTTTAATTTTTAGTTACTCGTCACCTGGGTTGAGACATTAAGAGATTGAGAAGCATCTATGAAGGAAGATCGTAGAGGACATAAAAATATTTAGTTGACTATATTATGTGAACCTAATACGGGATAAGTCAAATATTTTTGTTAATTTAACAAAATGATGTTCATGTGATTGCTTTAGATTATCTACTAGCTGTTGAGGACATTGATGGAGAATGATGATCATACCATTATGATGTACTAACATATCAAGTAGAGAAGAAGATATTTTTCACTAGTGTGTTTGGAGGATCTTGCATAAATAGTTGCGATATAATATAAAAAATTTCATAATACCTAATAACAATTTGATGGGATAACCGGTCATATTAAATTAAATAATATATTTAACATATATATCCTATAGTTGACATAAAGATAGAAATGATGTAGCCACCCTTGCTCGGGGTAAACCTTTTAAAAATATTACATTCTAATATCTTGGTTTTTTACTACTTTACATGTCGTATTTTTTTCAAGATAATACAAATATATATTAATTTATATCTAAACCAATATAGATTATTTAATGAAAAATAGGGTTAAATTTTTAAAAGAAAAATTGAAATTAGGTAAAATATGTTAATAATGATTCACTCCACATTCATTGTAATACATGATCCAATTGTTTTATAATAAGTGGTATTAGATCTAATAATGGTTTCTTCAAATTGGATCTATTTTTCTCTCTATGAAGTGGTATTAGATATATATTAATTCTAGATGTAAAGATGATCTATAATTTCCTGTGATAGAATATTTCTTTTATATTCTTTTTAATAATAAAATTAAGGATTTGTTCAAAAACATTAATAAAAGGTAGATTAAATATACAAACAATTTGAGAAAAATTCAATAAATAAATATGAACAAACATTACATTAAGGTACTCAAATTGGTTCCTTATATTTTAAATATGATTATAATGATCAACTTAAAGAATTGTGTTCTTGTAATTAATGGAACATAAAGAATGATTCAATTAAAAAAATTTATCATTGAAGTAAATACAAGAACTTTTTTCCAAATGAAGTTAGAACTATTATAATTATAATCAATATGAATATTAATCATTAAAAGTAATAGACTAAAATTGAAGAAGATTATACAGAAAGAGGGTTGGCTTAGATGTTTCAAAAGTACAACACTCCCATCAATGATGTAAAATCCATTGAACAATAATTGATTATTACTTTATAAAAATTATTAATGGATAAGGAAATATTGTAAAAAAATTGAAGATAAAGATAAGTTATATATAGTTTGTGAAGAAAGGATCCATGGTTTGGAAAAACTCATTGATCAATTATTGGTGTCAAGGATACCCAATTTTAGAACCATGGAAAATAATTAATGATAAAAAAAATCATTTTACAAATGTATAATAATGCATGAGTAATATATAAAGAATTTTGAAATATAATGGGAATTATAATTGAAATTGGTTGAGGATGATAAAAATATCCTCAACATAATGTGTATTGAGTTGGAAGTTAAACTGGAAAATATGGAATCAAAAATGGCTAATTCTTCCCAGACAGAAAGATAATAATTACTACCAATAATACTTATAATAAAGATATTTTCCCTAAAATGAATCACTATAATGTGAATAATATCATGGGGTCTTGTAATGTCCAATCAACTGTATGTATATTAAAAACAATTACCACTATCTAAGAGAAATGTTTTTTACTAATGTGGTGTCATTTGATATTATTGGTTTTAAAATAGATTTTTATCATATATTGGTTTAGATATTAACTAATAATATCCCCACAACATCATTTGAGGATGTTGGCCTGAGATTGAGTTTTCCCCAAATTTATCCTCAAAATAAAAGATGTTTTTCCACAAATAACAAGATTTAAAATCAATCAAAAATATAAAATCAATTTTTTTAATGGCCATATTTATGCTAGAGAATATTTAGACATATGGTCATTGAATGTCGGCATAATTTTTCAAAATATGTTAATCAAATAAGGACCATAAAAAGGTGGATCATATCTCAATTTAAGAAGATTCCTATAAAGAAAAATATATATTAATAGAAAATTATAAATTGAATCACTAAGAATAATTTTTAAAGAATATATAATTTCTATGAGATTTTTTTAAAAAAAAATTCATTATAGTTGTGAATTCTGATTATGGGTTACCATGAATTTAATTATTGTACTATAATAAATAAGATAACAAAATAAGATGTTAGATAAAAAATAAATGTGATACTATATTGGGTAATGGAAAAAATATATCTATTAAGAATAATATACCCAATAAGATAGAGAAAAATGTCACAACAAAATTAAGATTATTTTTTTACTATGGTATAATCAACTACATCATTGAGTAGTGTAAAGTAGATATAGAAGTCAGTATTGATGGAGGAAAGAATAAGAAAAAAAATAAAGATTCATTCTATGATAGAAATAATAGGATATGTATTGTGGAAGATATTTTCAATAAATCAACTGAACATACCAATACATTAAATTATTCTTCTATATAATATATGATAATTTTTAAAGGCCAAATAGAATGGGAAATAAATATAGATAATTCATTATAGAATTCATTTATAAATGGAAACAGAAAAATAAACATTAATAAGAACTCAAACTCAATGGGAGGTTGTCAAAAGTTGATAACCCAAGAACTCATGAGATGTTGTGGGAAAAAGAAAATAAGCTTCACATCTCTCAATTAAATTTATTATAACTTTTCTTGATAAATGTAAAGAACTAAAATCTATATAAATATGTTTTTTAGAAACAAGGAAAACATGCTTCATAAATCAAATACTACGAAGAAATATATAAATAATTAATGAAGAGTTTTCAATAACTTAAAGATAAAATATAGTAGTTTATGGGTTAAAAACAAGTATTTTCCATGTTTTTATCATTAAGAAGAAATAAAATACCCACATTATTCACATATTGTTTTGTATGAATTTATATTAAAGGAATTTAAGTTTTGGAATATAAATGGATCACATAGTTAATATTTTGATAACAATGAAACAAGATAATATATTCATCATGGAATACTTTAACTGGTATCATGTTTCCTCCTTGGAAGACAAAATTTTTTATAAAAATTAATTCTTGTCACACAATATAAATAAATCCAGCCATGATTAAGAATGTTTGGGAGTATACCTTGAGGGGGGGTAAATAAGAATAAAATATACTATAAAATCAATAAATCTAGAAAACACTTAGAGAATCTCATTTTTGACACATACTAATCACGTTTACCTACATTATATTAATTGAAACAATTATAATTATTAAGTGGAAGTGATTATTGATATGGAAGGTATCTTAAAGGGTTAGTAATCTACCTTTCACTTGAATGTTTTTATGTGTTTTTTGAATTGAGTGTTTTTCATAAATATCTTGTGAAATTTCATTTAACAACACATAGAAATATATTTTTTCAATTGTGATCATATACTATATTATTTTATGGAGATATTTGTTTTCATGATTAATCACTCATGTATTATATAATAAGATATATCATGTATTCTTAACATTGATTAATTTATAGTTCTTTTCTATGAGAAATGAAATACCACCCTTTTCTTGAGTGGATCATATTTTACCAGGGTTGAGAGTATAACATTTCAAGTAATTCTAAAACCATGAGATGATTATGATTTTCATTTACTTACAAAAAATTATATTTAATATAAATAATTGGAAGAATAATATTGCGTTAAATTTAAAATTCATATTAAAAAAATTAGCAGGGGGAGATTGAGGTGCTGAATTTTATTGTGATGAAGTGAAAATAATTGGTTTTATTTTTTATCAATATATTTATAATGAGAGAATTCAATATATTATAATGTTGGGTGATGGAGGAATAAGACAATATGAATTAATTAGTCAAATTTGATGAAGATATACTTTAGTTACCATAGGGATCACATGTATTTAATATATATACCAAAGGATATGTTATGTGTTATCCATTAATAGACTAGACATGAAATATAATAAGTTTTTCCCCTATCATTGAGAAACGAGTATTTATTCTTGGTGTTATTAAAGTATCCAATAAATCTAAAAATTATACTATAATAATTTTATAAGAATCCATTACACGTGATGTTTGATGAAGAGAAAACTATTAATTACTTGACAGATATTGAATTTTAGAATGTAACTGTTGACCATTATGGGGGGATATTATTTTAGAAGCATAAATTTTAGATAAACAATCAAGAATTTATCCTAATATTATCATGTACATATGATACAATAATAAATAAAGAATATATATTGGATAATGGGATGAAGATGGATGAGTTTTAAGATAATAGTGTTGAGATTATTATGGTTCATAGAGAATCTCAAGAAGAATATATATATTCTTCAAGGATATTTTGAAATAGTGTTGACGAGGTTTGATAAATTTCAAATGTCATTTAGGTTTATTTTATGAAAATTAGAGTGATTCAAGAATCTAGGATAATATTTGAATATGTTCTATGTTTATTTAGAAATGTTTTAGAATTTTTAGTTAGAGATGACATTTTCAAATCAGCTCTCTATATATAGGTCATCATAGGTAATATGTAATATTAAATCTAAAACACTGATCGACACATAAGGGTAATCCACAACATTCATACTATATATTGAAAAAGTCGAAGGCAACACTATGATATATAAAACTACTTTAGATGTAATTTAATAATAACTCTAATAGATTTTGGCATATATAAGTCATCTATGAGTTGAATTAGAATATGCATAAAATTAAAAACAATAAGGTGATATGTAAAAGTAAATTCATGTTTAATTTTATGTATTTATATGAAAATATTATAGGAAGAAGTTGGAAAAGTATTGATCTCTACTATGATATATAATGATACATTTTTTAATACATAATGGTACATTCCTAGATAAATAATGGTTATCAAAGTTCATTCCTAAAGGTACTTTGAGGGCATAAATTTATGAATAGAACCCATACTTACAGTGATTCTAAAAATTCATATGGATGATACGTACGAATCATCGTAGTACATAAGAATAGTGTAAAGGTCAATAATTGTTTTTCTAGATTTGAGAATAAAAATCATAGGATAAAATATTTTTTTATAAGAATAAATTATATGCCTATATATGAGTCAGATAATGTTTTAAAAGAATATGTAAGGATCCTCAAGATGATATATAAAGGCAATTTATTAAGAAAATGAAAATCATAATGTGTGATATCTCAATATCATACTAAAAAATATAGACCTATCCAAATTTTTGATTTATAGTGTCACATATTAGATGATTCTAAGAAATTCCTCATGTATTAAATATCATGGTGTTATTATAGGGTTATCTAGGATTCAAGATAGTATTAAAATTAGAATTACATTGAACTGTGATGAAGTTTTCCAAATTTTGAAGGAGTGAAATTCCATGAAAATACTGAAACATGTTATATTGTAGTTTTGGAAATTGAATGATTGTGTACCGTGAGGTGGTTTTGAATATTAATAACCTCTAGTCTATTATATGGTCAAATAAAGGTATTATTAGATAAGACTATAATGATCCGGATCACCCTAGATTATTCCATTGTTTGTTTTGGATGATGGAGGTGTTTGAGAATGGAAAAAGGAGATTAAGTGGTGATTCAGCTAAAATTTTAACTAGAGGAGGTATGTAATAGTATGGTAGTTGATGTCATGGTGTAAAAACCATCTAGTATGAAGGGTTATTGTTGTAGTCATAAAGTTCGTGCTTTGAGAGGACGATTCACAACATGATGTGTTTAAATAAGAATTTGGGTTATCCATTGATAAGCTTCATGGAATGAACATGATTGGACATGGAGTCTAGTTTCTGTGTGTCAATGTTTTACTTGTATCATAGTGTAGTAGTTTAGATCACTGTTTAACCTTTTTTAGTTCAACGAAATTCAAAATTTTGACTCATATTTGTATGAGAGATATGAGGGTTATTTATATAATGGATTTTTTATGTTCATCAATCTAGGATTGATCACTATGTGGTGATATCCTGTCACACTACATCTCATTATTATCATAGATGGTCATGGAATATTGATATATATTATGTTTGGATTAATTTTTTTAGATAGAAATAAATATTGGTGTCCAACCAATTTCTCTCTAATCCCTACATTTTTCATGAGATATCATTAACCTAAGGTGTGTTTTGGAGAATCATGATCCCCTTTTGATGACTTATAATATAGGGGTTAATTTTAAATGGTGATTTTGTTCCAATTTTACATTTTGAATAGTCACTTTATTCACTAAGAAAAGTTTTTGGATACTATAATGGTTTGTTGGGTGATTTATAGTGGGTATTTTATTATTATTGTTGTGTTCAAGATTGTTTAAGCTTCCTTTGTGTGATGCAGACTAGAAGTTCATCTCTTAACTCTATTATATTTTCACAGTAGTCACTAAAGAATTAGTTATAGATTCGGATTCATGAATTATCATTACATTATGTTAATGTTTGGGTTAATCAATCTCTAGATTCATTATATAACAGTTTAATTAACCAAAATACAGAAAATAATATTTTAAAATTAATTAAAAGGGAATTTAGATCATATATTTTTTATTCTTTATTAGATGTATTTTGATATTTTCTAGATATTGTGATATCTATTTTTTTGATATTATTTGTGATTATTAACATGGTATATGTGCATGAAATTGGTTAGAACCCTAAATTTTTTTAACTATGAAGTGAATATTGAAATAGTCATGTTAAATTGATTACCCTTATTCCATCATAATATCTTAATATGGAAGTGTTGTGTGAAACATGTTCAATGTTGGTTACTAGCGATTAATAGTTGTTATTTATTGGTTTTATATTAATGAATACAATTCATAATGAATGTGTTTTTTAAATATGGTAAAAAATTATTTTTCTATAGAGATTGATTATTAGGGATGTATGATCCCATTATTGTTGGTTAAAGGCTAATTTTTCTGTGGCGTGATATCCATAGTTTACCATTGTGTTTTATGTGTTGAAAATATTTTTTTATTTCAATGTATTTATTCCATAGTATTATATATATTTTACATAATTTAATAAATTGGTATTTATATAATATTGTTTGTTGTATTTAAAGGATAGAGTAGAGGTCTGAGATAAGAGTTAGGATTTCATATTTATTATTCATCAAGATGGGGTAGATTCCAGAGGTTTAGAGAGGGGAATTCCAATTTTTTGGAATGTTATAATGGGATTATTGATGATTTCGGGTTGAGATTTTGGATTAATATAATTTAATATTGATCTATGGTTTATTTTTTGTTGATTTTTTATTGATTTCCAATATCTTGATGAAGTTCTCCAATGTTCCATAAGTGCAACATTTCTCAAGGTGGTTTAGACAATGTCCTATAACACTACATTATATAATAGTAAATTATATAATAAATGAAACCATTGAATTACTATTTATTTTTTTAATGTTGAATAAAAGATTACATGAGATATTTGGAAAGAATTATAAGAGATCATGGACTGAAATTTGAAAACATAAATATGAGTTATGAAAGAATGTTACCTTATTTAGAAATTAAATGTTTAAACTAATATTTTTTATATTGTTTAATGAGTGAATTGTATTTGTTATGTTACAATAAAATTATGGTTAATGATGATGAATATGATTCCTACGTACATATTTAAAATCCAATTTCCTTGGGATATCATTGGAAGTTTTTTGTCTTGTTAGATGATATCTATAATTGAGAATAAGGTCGGGTAGATTCCTTTAGTTAGTTGCATGATATAATATTTTTTATGTTTTAGGATTTCATATTCTTAACCACTAGATTTGTGAGGGAATCAAATGAATTAGTTTTTTTATTAGTGTTCTCTTAGTTATCTGTGATAGTGTGGGAATAGATTGTTGAATTCTACATTTTTCTCACTATCCTTAGGGTGTAGCATGGTGTGTAGGGTCATCTTGGATATAATGGATTGAGGTATAAGATATGTGTTTGAATGGGAAATGATGGATCCCAATTTACCTTAAATGGGTTCATAGTATCTAGTGTCTGGATTTTAAAGAAAATACATGTAATATATTTATATTTACTCTCGTTTCTTATAGGCGTAATTGTGTGGGATCTAATGGATTAAGGTATAGTGAATGATACATGCATTGTAGTGGATTTCAGATTTACTATCCAATTATGGATGTGGTGATGATAATGAAGTTCTAAAAAGATAAATCAAATGCAAGATGAAATGTGGTATTTTGTCCCGGGGTGCATAATTATTTATTGAATGGACTGTAGACTATGAAATTTGGAATCATGTATTAAGCGAAAAATGTATTAGGTAATTTTAATTGAATACATTTCCCATGATAAATAAATATATTTGATATGGATATTATTACATCTATGTGCGAAATGGTGATTGGGTCATGATAAGGATGAAATTTAGTTTTGTCTTATTTGGGTAATGATTTGGATTCATTTTTTTATTTATTAGGAAATAGAATATTTCATTCACACTTTTAATGAGTGGTTCTAGGGATGATCATACAGAGTATACTAATATTATCACAACATATATACATTTTTATAGGTCCAAAAGATCTTTTTATGAATCGAGTTGGGTGTTATGAGCTCAAAGTTATTATTCAAGAGAAATTGGTTTCTATGGACATTGTCTAGTACTATTCATGGTATTTTGGTCAATTTCTATATTTTCCATTACATTCATGTATTTGGATGGTTTATTTACTTTAATGTAATGGAGTTGATTGGATGATTTCATCTTATCTATTGTACATAAATTTATATATTTAGGGTGATGTGTCATATTTTTAGAAATTATATACCATTAGTTCTAATCTCCAACACATGGCTTATTGGAAGTAGTATTAAAGGGACATTCATATCTTCACTACAAGCCTTTGAGGTCTAGTAGTGGAGGGGTTTGTGATGGAGTGGTATCAGAGTTTATGGTTCACATATTAGATGGATCTTAGGGGTAGAAATTAAGGATTATTTCATGGTTTGGTATGGAAAATATAAACTGCATATAACACATCATATTGTTAAGGGACTCTTGTTGGGGAAGGGGTATTTTGGTACCCCCATAACCCGATATAAAAGATTTATGTTTGTGGATCATACTTAAAGAAGGGGTTATACTTTCACAGTTGGGACCCAAGTAAGTGTCATGCATCATGATACTCTACACCTTTGAATGAATTGGGTAGGTAATGCTAATTATATTGAATATAAAACAACTAACCTTGAATATTATATATTAAATATTTAGGATTATATAACATTTTTAATTTTTTAGATGTGGATCCTAGTAAACATCTCTTTTATATTCATGGTGATGACATTTAATAAAATTTTCAAGTAGATTTCATCATTGTTAAGTTAGATGATGAAGAAACATAGAGGAAGAAACTGTGAGAGTTTTATTTCCATGTTATAAACAAAAATGAAAGATATATCTAAAATTAAGAAACTAAGGATTGGTTCTAGAAGGTAGATATTTCCTTTAGTTCAATCTATTCAAGAGAGTAATGGGTGTCACTAGTTTTGAAAATGATGTGTGGGGTATCACGTTGGTGGTCATTATTTTTCCTCAAGTTTTTCAAGGAATATATTGGGATGCGTTTAAATAAATTTTAGGAAAAGATTCTTTGTTATAATATTAAGATAAATAGTTAGTACAAAATTATTTCTCTCATACAAGGAAATACTGATTTGAATCTATTTTATATATGATATAAAATACAACTGCATTATTCTTTAAAACATATTCAAGTTGAAGAGACTATAGTGAGGAATTACTAGGATTATTTTCTCATAGAGATCCAAAAATAGGTCACCACATTCATATTACCAACATATCTTGAGATTATAATGAGGGAAAATATTGTTGAGAGGGTGATAGAAAAGACCATATCATTGCAGGAGGGGAGTGTCCAGGACTCTATGCTTAATAGAGTTTTGGAAATAAGTTCTCAGTTTTATTTTCATTAGATTATTTACAAAGAGAGGAATTGGTAAAAGTCTTTTTAATTATATTTCACTAGGTAAAGTTTTTTTTCACCCATTCCATACGATCATGAATTTTTTTTATTCTTATGGAGCTCATGCACATCAGATGATCGAGTGACTCACCTTCCATAGTTATCATCGAGGTAGTGGTTCCCTTTACTCCCAGTCATTACTGTAGAATCCTAAGCAGTGGAAATAATATATGGAGGGTGCACCAACCTTTGATCATGATAGTGGAGATGATTTAGGAATATTATATCCACATGATACCCAATTACTTAGGAACAAAAATTATATTGAAATCTTGGATGTGGTCACCATTATATTTAGAATGTCCATGGATAATTTCATAGTCTGATTTATTCTATAAAGATGAAATCATCAAGATATATATATGCCTTGTGAAGTGTTATTTTTTATATATGGATTTTTTTATGCCTGCATTGATTCGAGAGTAACACACTCGTTTATTTCACCCATATAGGTTTAAACATTGAAACTTGAGATGAAGATACATCTGGTTCCCATGGTGTTGACTTTTCTACTTGGAGGTCATGTTATCTTTTTTGATGTTTTTTGAGATTGTGAGTTTATTATATGGTAGTAATTCTCCTAGTGAAATTTTATATCTTTACAAATATTTTTATAAGACACCATCCTCATCATAGATGTTTTGTATTTTGTGAAGAATATTATATATTACTTATATATATGTGTTATATTTTATATTGTAGATTGAGAATAATTTTTATTTCCGAGTGAGAAAAAAAATCAAATTTGTCAAATAATTGTGCAGTCTTTACCTTCATTGATGAATAATAAATAGGATTTTTCATGAATATAAATTGAAGATATTTCTTTTTTTCTAAGAATGCATCATAGTGTGAAACATTGGGTTGATCTTGAGGAGGCCTCTCACATAGACCATTATTCTATTGTTACTATTATAATCTAATGTATACTATACTAATTCATAGTAATATAATGGGTGATTTTAATAAATGTAGAAAATAATTTTATATTTATAACAGAAAATTTAGAAACAAACATGTAGTTAGAATGTAGTTAGTAATAATGAAGTCATTTTCACTAGGATTTTATAATAACTATATTCATAGTTTAATTAAAATAAAATTTATTTAGTTATATTTTTTAGTGAATAGTCCACAATCACTCACCATTCACAATCATACTATAATTGTACCACCCTACACTATGATCTCATTATGAAATAGTGATCTCTTCCCAATAATACATATGCCAAATAATATTGTGTTAATGAATTTAGTTTCAAAGGGAAGGAATATAAATAATAAAATATGAAGGAAAATTTGATCGAGGAAATGATAAAATCATGCATACTAATTAACTAAACTATTTATCCTATCTTATGATTGAGAAAATATGTAAACAATAAAAAACACATCAAACTAATGTATTCCACTTCTTAATCCCCCAAATAAGAGGCGAGGTCATTTGTCCATTTTTATAGTGTTAAGAAAGGCATATAGGAAGAACGAAAAAAAGAAAAATTTGGACAAAGTGAGAAAGAATAACAGTAAAATATATTAAAAGTGTATAGAATCAATAATGTAGAAAAATAGTACTGAGAAATTGATAAATCTATTACTCATTTGAATGGAAGAGGATGTGTACATTTATAAGAGAATAGGGGAGAAATATTTTGTCTCTAAATCTATTTTTCATTGGTTTCATGTGTTATACTTAAAAAATGAAAAAAAAATTACAATGAAATGTTATTTATAGTTTTCTACTTTCTCTAATGCATAAAACAATAATATTTATTAATATTTCAAAATGTGGGGAAAAGTTTGTGATAGTTTCACTCCGGAATATATTTTTGTGTGGGTGAATATTTATATCCAATACACCGAGTTTACATGAAATTATGTTCATGAAGTAGAAAGAATAATGCTCTTATATAATTGAGGAATTTTATCCATGTACTCTTAGATTTAATCACACAATAGTTTATCTTGTTTTCTCAATCATTTTAGTATATGTGACCCCATATTTGAAAGTCTTTAGATATGGGTATATATTCCATGGAACAACTTGTGGGATTTATTTGGACCTCAAATCTTTGGATTAAGGTACTGATCCTTTTGCATAAAATGTATTCAATAAATCATATGATTCAAAAAAAATTTAAAATTTTAATTAGGGTTAAATAATTTATGATTGAATTAAAAATGGATTTAAAACTTCTAAAAATAAAAAATTTGACCATTTTCAAAATCAATATCAATTAACTACTAAAACCTACAAATGTAAAAATTTCTTATAAAATAACACTTTTTGGGATTAAAAACACTAAAATTATATTTTAATTCATTCACTGATAAAAAATATCAAGCATTATGAACTGAATTAAAATTTTGTAACTCATATGCATTAAAAATATTCAATTCAATATTATGTTAATATATATGTGAATGTATCTCCTACCTCACCAAAATAAAATTTCTCTCTTTAATAAATTTTTTTTATATGGAACATTTATAATTCTCAAATACATTAATGATCTCAGTATTCTTTCCAAATTCAAATTATCTTTACATAATAAGGATACATATGTTATAATCCTGATTCCCGCTACCTATGTTACTTTAATGCTGAGGGTTGATGGGTTTTAAATGTAAAAACATTAGAAGCATAACGAGGAGAGTTTGGCTTTAAATTGTTGTAAATGTTAGAAAATACTTTGGTTCAAAAATTGTTTTCTAATAAATCATATAGAAATATGAATCACCATTAAACACATATTTATCTCTACTAAAAGCCAGCACATTTACATTTTTTTTGAAATAAAATATTTCTAGCCAGTTTCTCTCATTTTTCAGCATTGTTTAATTTATTTGATTTGGAATTTTCTGCTAAAATTTTAGTTTGTGAGGGGAATAGAGGCACTTGATCAAAAAATTATTATTTGAACTACCCTTATATTTTTGTGAAGATTTATTAGGATAACCATATATATTTCCATAATGTATTTTATTCAAGTAAATATGTAATTAAAAAGAAAACATTTTCAATAAAACTAAAAAAATTATTAAAATCAACACAACACAACATAACCCACCAACTCCACACTGAAGTTCAAAAATAATCATGAATATAATATATAGATCATGTTGTAAATTAATAAATTTCTTTTACAGTATCATATAAACATGATATTTCATAGATTCTAGGGACTGAGTAATGTTTATATGTATATATAGACCAAAATAGAAGTTAACCATTAAACAAGTAATTCAATATGGTGCATCAATCATACTAGAAATATTCCATGAACTCATAAAAGTTTGAAAAGGATAAAAAAATTAATATGGACTACACAACATGAATTTAGAATATCATGAAACAAATGTAAACAATATGTTAAAAATGTTTTGAAACCTCTAGGTTGGGAATGATTTTCAATTTAGATAATAATATTTCAAACGAGTTTCACAACCACTATGTTTTCCTTAAATCAAAATTTAACACACCAAGCTTCCACAGTACGATTCTCTTTCAATAATGCAATAGCTTGCATTGTACGCAATTTGGAGATTCTAACACACCACGACCAATCAATGTTGTCATTATGAATAGTAATACCCACTTTCTGAAATTATATAAATTTTATATTTCAAAATGGACTTCATTTTTTGATTCGGAATATCTTTATTATCCTATGTTGAATTTTTGGTATTTTTCTAAGAACTTCCAATTTTCGATGAATAGTGAAAAATACTTATAAACAACTTTTTTAATAAAAATAATTTATGGTGATAAATTATAAAATTTAGTGGTTTTAAAGTATAATTAGAATATACTTTTACCATTTTATCCAATGGTGTTCATTAGAATTAATTTCACTTTGAAATTGGACATAAACAAGTGTCAATCTTTTGATTGATATTCTTTCATAAAAACACACTATTTGTTTTGACAATGGGAATTAATTATATATTTAATTAATGAAACTTAAATGTTTTGAATTTGGTAAAATAGTCATCATATTTGAATTTTTGAATATCAAATATTGCTTAGGGTGAATTTTTGGTATTTTTCAGAAAAACATCAAATTTTTATGAATAGTGAAACCACTAAGTGGTAGTTTAAAAACTGATTTGTCGTTTAAATGAAATTTTACCAGTTCTGTGAATTTAATTTGAATATCCTACATACATGGTTATAATAAGGAAGTAAAATGTGGTTCAATGGGATGAAAATAAATTTTGGTGAATTGTAACTTTTGAGTTTTATTAAACATGATTAGAGGTAATTAGAGTAATTTAAGGTAAAAATAATGTTATAATAATATGAAATTACCTTTGAACATGTCCTAATATTATTGGATGACTCATGGACGACCAATAAAATCCATTGGTCAATTTTTGGGACCCCATGGCACCACTTTGGTAAGATAATGACATTAATACCTTTTATTTAAAGTAAAAATAAAAATGTCACAAACATATATTATTTAACTAAAACAATTTTTACACGGGGTTATACAAGTTATTATTTCAACTATAAATATCCATTGTTAATATAAATATATTTCCTACATCAAGAAATTTTTTTATAATTTTTAGGCTTTATATAAATAAATTTATTTATAACACCATGATGATGCAGTGATTACCTCATTAATGAACGATTTAAATAAAATGAAAAGATAAGGTGAAATCTAAGACTAAAACTTGTCTAAAGCCCATTTTATGGGTGTATTTAGAACCCTTATCACATTATCCTCGAAATATATCATTTTGGGACCTTTAAAATTCTAAAATCATTTCATAATAATGTAACATTTCATGACTTTCCAAGAGTGCCCCTCCTCTCCTCTTATAAAAGGCCCCAACCTCTACCACCTTACCAACACCTCTCAAGCCATTGGATCGGCCAAACTCTGCTCATTCTATCTATCCACATACCTATATTAATAATAAGATCATTACCTTAGGCATTAATCTCTTAAAGAAACCATTTTGGTTCAATCTAAGGGGAGTTACCCGATTTTAAGGTAATGTCTTCTCTTATATTCTTTTGTTTTATTTTTCTTTTACAACCCTTTAAACCATTTTTATTCCATTATTTTGTAAAAAAAACAGTATATTCCATATATTAGGATGATTTTATGATAAGGATTTTATTTACACCTACACACACCTCTGTCTAATGGTTAAAGAACATACTGTTTCTGTGGGTGGCGAATTACTGCCTCAAGAAATGATGATTGTTCAATATTCTTTTGACACATTTAATGGTGGCCATTATGATGACAATAAATTCATATATGATATATATTATGTTTATGTTTTCCTTATGCTTCTGTATTTTTAATTTATGGCATACGTTTATGATTTCCATTATGGGTAAACGTGATAATTTCATTTTAGGAAGTGCGGACTACCGCCCCCTCAAAGTGATTTGAATCGTTAATGCCATATGTGGGACATATAAAGGATGGAGTAAATGATATTATATATGATATTATGCTGGAATTATAATATAACATTATATAATTATTATTTAATTCCATTAAATATGAAATAGAAATGAAAGTAGTGTTCATGTGTACGTACGGCTTACCGTCTCCATTAACGATGCATTTCATTTCATACCTCTAAATGTTATGTAATATTATAAATGAATGTATATACTAGATATATATTATATATATGATATCTAAACAATGAATATAATTATGTATATAATGGATATTTTACCACATGAATAACATGTAATTATAAGAAGATTATTTTTTACTCAAGTACCAAAGATCGACAAAACGACCGTTACTAACTTAAATAATTACATAATGTTCATAACATGGTAATAAGTGATATAAAAAGAATAATTAACATAAAAAGGGATGTTAATAAATTATAAATTAACTCTAGTTTATTATTAAGTGGGTTAGAGAACGATCGAGTCAAGTCGGACACGAGATAAGGGACTTCGTCTCAATCTCATTTCATTGAGGCATATTTTGTTTTATACACAACTTTCATTTATACGGTGTATAAAACCCTTTGAATTTTACTTTTATTCAAGAGAAATCTTTTTTATACGAGTATTTTTACTAAATGACAAAAGGGAATGTTTTTTTGGAGTACGTATGTGGCGACAACGACTTCTCTGTCGCCGTGACCATTATTTGAGTTTCGACTTCCTCTAAAATCCATAACTTTTTTTTAAATGAAAAATAAATACCATGTTTTACTTTTGTTTTATTTTGGTATTGAAAATGGTTTTATTATATCAATGTGTCGTATTAATATCTTGTTATTGAAATGTAGAAATGTTATGTTTCCTTTATGCATGTTTTATGTGATACAATTATGTTATGGTTTATGATATGTTTAAACATTTTCATATAAGAAATGAATTGGACTTAGTATGTAATGGGAGAAGCCCGCTATAGCTCCTCGATGCATCGGTAGGCCTCATGAGACAAAATAGTGTCTTGGCACAAGGCCTTGAAAAAATCTTATTTGTAGTCTGGGCACAATGCCTTGACTATGTGGTTATGATAGTCAGGCATTATGAATTCCATCATTATGAAAGTGGTTATTGATATTGCATGTGATTATTAGACTAGTAGAATATCCATGTGAGTAATTAAATGGAATTATTTCACGTTACTTTTTCCCTATTATTTTGAAGTTCATGTTTAAAAGGCTTTTGTTTTAGTTATATATTTCCTTAAACATTTATGTTTATTTATGAAGGTTTCTTCTATATTTTTATCCTTACTGAGCATCTGAGCTCATCCCTTTCCATGTTTTATTTTTCCCAGGAAGTGAATAAATATTTTATGACTGGCCTGCAGGGATAGTCTGAATAGGATATGGGTGTGGACTATGGAGACTATGTTATTGTAGTTTTTCACTTTATAATTTAATGTAACATTTATGAATGTATCTAGTGTTTCCATGGCTAGTAAACTAATCGATATTTGGAGACATGATGTTTTGTGATCGTACCAATGAAATGTAATAATTCACCGACTCTGGGTAATTGGGGTCGGGGCCTTACAGTTGGTATCAGAGGCAGTTTAGTACTAACCTTGGAAGCTAGATTTAGATAAACTCTGATTAAAACACATAGACCTAAGATAGACTTTGAGGATTAGTATAGAAGAACTTCCTAGAAATTTGGTATTCTAGAGATTTTGTGAGTTTTCTGAGCATTACATCCCTGTTTGGATACGATAAGGTAGAGGGGGCTTTGGCACAAATGTACCTAGAGGTAAAACCCGAAAACACTGTTTTGAGCTAGACTCGAATGGGAACCGGTGCACGACAACGGGCATTACTGCACTCTTGGTTACGACACTCTCGGGGGATATTCTTAGGATAATTATCATTTTAATTACAAACCATTGTGAAGGGTTTATGAGTATATAATTCCTCAGAGAAAACATTTTTATGATTATGGATTATATCCATAAATAGTTCAATTTATGTTAAGGGTTTTTCAAGTTTTTTATTATGTATTTTGATTGATAAACTAATCTAGTTTAAGACATTGTCTAGAAATGGCGCCTAGTGGAAGGAATGGAAACTGTATCAATGCATGCACTCCATGTAGGGATTTCCCTCCTGGTCAAGATAATTATAGTGCAGCTGGTGATAAAACTGGTGCTGATTAGCTTATCACCATACTGGGACAAATCACTCAGGTTATGAATAATAACCTTACTCGTATGGAGCACCCTGATTCGCAACGTAGAGGATCAATGTTAGACTGCTTCATGAGCTAACAACCAACAACATTCAATTGGAGTAAAAATCCCATAGTATCTGAAAAATGGATAAATTACTTAGAGAAAATATTCCATACCTTGGGATGTAGTGAAAGGGAAAAGGTTATCATGGTAGTTTACCGCCTCACTGGAGATGCTGATCAATGGTGGTCATTGATTCAAAACACAAAGGAAGATGATTAAGTATCAAATATGGAATGGAGGGAGTTCAAAGAGAATTTCATAGACAAATACATTCCGCGTGACCATTGAGTAGATATGGAAAGGAAATTTATGATTCGGAGACAAAAGGAGGATGAGAACGTCACAACGTATGAGGCCAAAATTACAAGGTTAGCGAGATATGTTGCAGATTATATAAGTAACCCAGTAAGTAAGATTGATCGTTTCTTTGATGGGTTAAAACTATTTCCCCATCGAGCTTTCGTATCACAATATTTCTCAACTTACGAAGATATAGTCTCGTGTTCTATAAAGACAGAAAATGAATTATCTAAATCATATGACAATAACGTAAAGTAAGAGAAGAAGATAATGGTGGAACAAGAGACAGATAAAGGGAAAAAGGGAAAGAATGATTTTTCATTATGTGATAATTGTGGGAAGAATCACCCCGGTACTTACCTAAAAGGAATGGGAGTTTGTTATAAATGTGGAGAAAAAGGTCATCAGGCTCGTGATTGAAAGGGAAAGAAAGAGGCTATCAATGTTTAATGATACAATTGTAGGGAAATGGGGTATTATGCAAATGAATTTCCTAAGCATCATATAAACTTACCTCAGAAAAGGCCACGAGATCAAGGCCAATCTTATGTTGTTACTATAGGTGAAGTGGAATAATTAATGTATTGGTGTTTTTGGACTCAAGAACTATATTATGGTTATAATAATAATGTGATATATATAAGGATTTTACTTCAGTACTTGTTGTTTTCATTAAGGTTTTAATATGATGAAGGTAATCATATTTTTAGTATGTGACAATAAGGGAAACATTACTTTTTTTGGGAAATCTGATGAATTGATTTTGGAATTTAGATACCTTTTAGAGAAAGTATGGACAGAGGTATTTTGGATAACAATAAAGGTTGTAATGGATTAATTTTAACTTTGGATAGTATTTTTTAATGTTAAAACATTTCTGAAGATTATTTTTGGAATATTATAATACTATAGTTTTAGGAAAAGGACAACCTGCAGGTTGAGGGATAACCCGTCGTGTCAGACAAAGCTGTAGGAATCGAACCCACAACCATAGTGCTAAATGCCTTTATTACCTACCACTAGCCTACAAAAAGTCTCTGGTTATTACAAAATAGTTTTCCTAATCTAAATTGTATGTGTTAATATTTGGAACCTTGTACAATTAGGATAAATATAATATTTTTGAGTTCTATTATCTTTTTGAGGGAAAGATGAGTTTGTGGTAGAAATTAGTTGATGGTTTAAACTCTAATTGTCAATTATATATATATATACCTCTCTCTTATTCAATGAATAAAATAATTCTTAAAATTTAGAAAGGGGTTATTAAAAAAATGTGTTTTCCAAATACCTTATGTTTTGTTGAACTGATGATATTTTAAATCACCAGAGATTGATGGCTTTGAGGCCCTCAATTTTACATTTGTTTGTGATTGATGACCTCAATAAATCCCTATAAATATTTACGTTTTCCCTCTAATTATTTGTCTCTAATTTCCACCAATGTTTTCGTAATCGAGATCATAATTTGGTGGTGACTTTTTCATTTCCCTCTTCCTCTTATTAAGGATAAAGTTTATTCACCTTATTTTCGATGTGGGATTCCCACAAAGGTATTTTATACTTTCAACCTTTTATTTTCGAATAACATTTTCAAATTCCGAGGAAGAAATTTATTGAAGGAGGGGATAATATAACACCCCAAGCTTCCACAGTATGATTCTCTTTCAATAATGCAATAGCTTGCATTGTACGCAAGTTTGAGATTCTAACACACCGCGACCAATCAATGTTGGCGTTATGAATAGTAATACCCACCTTTTGAAATTATATAAATTATATATTTCAAAATGGGCTTCATTTTTTGATTCGGAATATCGAAATTATCCTATGTTGAATTTTTGGTATTTTTCTGAGAACTTCCAATTTTCGACGAATAGTGAAAAATACTTAAAAACAACTTTTTTAATAAAAATAATTTGTAGTGATAAATTTTAATATTGAGTGGTTCTAAATTATAATTAGAATATAATTTTACCATTTTATCCAATGGTGGTCATTATTATTAATTTCACTTTGAAATTGGATATAATCAATTGTCAATCTTTTGATTGATATTCTTTTGTAAAAAAATTCTATTTGTTTTGACAATAGGAATTAATTATAAAATTAAATAATTAAACTTATATGTTTTGAATTTGGAATATCGAATATATAATAGGGTTAATTTTTGGTATTTTTTTGAAAAACATCAATTTTTATGAATAATGAACTCACTAAGTGGTAGTTTAAAAACTGATTTTTCATCTAAATGAAAATTTACCTCTTCTGTGAATTTAATTTCCAAAATACAACATAAATGGTTATAATTAGGAAGTAAAATTTGGTTCAATGGGATGAAAATAATATTTGGTGAATAGTAACTTTTGAGTTTCATTAACCGCGATTAGAGGTAATTAGAGTAATTTAAGGTACAAATAATGTTTTAATAATATGAAATTACCTTGACACATGTCCTACTCTTATTTAATGACTCATGGACGACCAATACAATCCATGGGTCAATTTTTGGGACCCCATGGAGCCATTTGGGTAAGATAATAACATTAATACCTTTTATTTAAAGTGAAAATAAAAATGTCACCAAAATGTATTGTTTTACTAAAACAATTACAAGGGGTTATACAAGTAATATATTAGACTATAAATATCCATTGGAAAGATAAAAATATTTCCTACATAATGGTAATTTTTTATAGTTTTTAGGAATTAAGTAAATAAATTTAATTATAACACCATGATGATGCAGTGATAACCTCATTAATGAACGATTTAAATAAAATGAAACGATAAGGTAAAATATAATAATTAAACTTGACTAAATCCCATTGTATGGGTGGATTTATAACCCTTATAACTTTATCCTAGAAATATATTATTTTGGGACCTTTAAAATCAGAAAATAATTTCATAATAATGTAACATTTCATGACTTTCCAAGAGTGCCACTCCTCTCCTCTTATAAAAGGCCCCCACGTCTACCACCTTACCCACACCACTCCAGCAGTTGGATATGCCAAAATTTTCTCATTATATCTCTCCACATACCTATCTTCATCATAGAACCCTTAACTTAGGCATAAATCTCTTCAAGAAACCATTTTGATTCAACTGAGGGGAGTTACCCGATTTTAAGGTAATGTCTTCTCTTATGTTCCTTTGTTTTATTTTGCTTCTCCAACCCATTAAACCCTTTTTATTCCATTATTTTTTAACACAAATATTATATTCAATATAATTGGATTATGTTATGATATAGATTTGATTTAAACTTACACACACCTCTGTCTAATGGTTAAAGAACATACTGTTTCTGTTGGTGGTGAATTACTGCCTCACGAAACAGTGATTGTTTAATCTTCTTTTAACACCTTTCATGGTGCCATTAAGATGTAAATATATTTATATATGATATATATTATGTTTTTGTTTTCCTTATTCTTCTGTATTTTTCATTTATTTCATACCTTTATGATTTCCATTATGGGTAAACGCGATAATTTCATTTTAGGAAGTGCGGAATACCGCCCCCTCAATGTGATTTGAATCGTTAATTCCATATGTGGGATGTATAAAGGATGGAATAAATAATATTATATATGATATTATAATTTAATTATAATATATCTTTATATCATTATGATTTCATTTCATTAAATATGAAATTGAAATGAAAGTAGCATTCATGCGTACGTACGGCTTACCGTCTCCATGAACGGTGGATTTCATTTCTTACCTCTAAATGGTATGTAATATTATAAATGAATATATATACTGGATATATATGATATATATGATATCTAAATCATGAATATAATTCTGGATATAATGGATATTTTACCACATGAACAACTTGTAATTATAATAAGTTTATTTTTGACTCAAGTACAAAGATCAACAAAAGGGCCTTTAATAACTTAAATAGTTACATAATGTTCATAACATGGTAATAAGTGATATAAAAGGAATAATTAACTTGAAAAAGGTTCTTAAGAAAGTATAAATTAACTCTAGTTTATTATTCAAGAGGTTAAAGAATGATCGAGTTATGTCAGAAAGGAGGTAAGGGACTTCGTCTTAATCTCCTTTCATTGAGGCATATTTTCTTTCATATACAACATTCTTTTATACGGTGTATAAACCCCTTTGAATTTTATGTTTTTTCAAAAGAAATATTTTTTATAATAAATATTTTACGAAATGAAAAAAGGGAATGTTTTTTTGTCATACGTATGCGGCGACAACGACTTCTCCACCGTCGTGACCATTATTTGAGTTTCGGCTTCCCCTACAAGCCATAACATTTTTAAAAAATGAAAAATAAATACCAAGTTTTATATTTCATCTATTTTGGTATTGAAAATGGTTTTATTATATCAATGTGTTGTATTGATATCTTGTGATTGAAATGTGGAAATGTTATGTTTCCTTTATGCATGTTTTATGTGATAAGATTATGTTATGGTTTATGATATGTTTAAAACTTTTCATATAAGGAATGCATTGGACTTAGTATGTGATGGGTGGAGCCTTCTATATCTCCTCGATTCATCGGTAGGTCTCATGAGACAAAATAGTGTCTTGGAACAAGGCCTTGATGAAATCATATTTGTAGTCTTGGAACAAGGCCTTGACTATGTGGTTATGATTGTCTGGAATTATGCATTCCATCATTATGAAAGTTTTTATTGATATTGCATGTGATTCTTCAAAAAGTAGAATATCCATGTGAGTAAGTAAATGGAATTATTTCATTTTACTTTTTCAATATTATGCTGAACTTCATGTTTAAAAGGATTTTGTTTTAGTTATAAATTGCCTTAAATGTTTGTGTTTATTTATGTAAGTTTCCGCTATATTGTTATCCTTACTGAGAATCTGAGCTCACCCCTTTCCATATTTTATTTTTCCTAGGATGTGAAGAAATATTTTATGACTTCTCTGCAGGGATAGTCTGAATAGGATATGGGTCTGGACTATGGAGACTATGTTATTGAAGTTATTCACTTTATAATGTAATGTAACATTTATGAATGTATCTAGTGTTTCCAAGGCTAGTAAACTAATCGGTATTTCGAGACATGATGTTTTGTGATCATGCCAATGAAATGTAATAATGCACCAACTCTGGGTAACTCGGGTCGGGGTATTACAGATGGTATCAGAGTCATTTCAGTACAAACCTTGGACGCTAGATTTAGATAAACTCTGACTAAAGCACATAGCCCTAAGATAGAGTTTGAGGATTAATATAGAAGAACTTCCTAGAATTTATGTATTATAGAGATGTTGTGAGTTTTCTGAGCAATACATCCATGTCTGGATACGAGTAGGTAGAGGCAGCTCTGGTACAGATGCACCTAGGGGTAAAACCCGAAAACACTACGTTGAACTAGACTCGAACGGGAATTGGTGTACGACAAGGAGCCTTGGTGCACTCTTGGTTACGACACTCTCGGGGGATATGCTTTGGATAATTATCATTTTCATTACACACTGTTATGATGGGTTTATGAGTATATAATTTCTCAAAGAAAACATTTTTAGGATTATTGATTATATCCATAAATAGTTTAATTTATGTTAAGTGTTTTGGAAGTTTGTTATTATGTATTTCGAATCATAAACTAATCTATTTTATGATATTGTTTTGAAATGGTGCCTACTGGAAGGAATAGAAACCATATCAATGCACGCAGTCCATGTAGGGATTTCCATCCTAGTCAAGATAATTATAGTGGAGCTGGTGATACAACTGGTGCTGATCAGTTTATCACCATACTGGGACAACTCAATCAGGTTTTGAATAATAACCTTACTAGTATGGAGCACCCTGATCCGCAATGTGGGGGATCAATGTTAGACTGCTTCATGAGGAAACAACCACTAACATTCAATGGGAGTACAAATCCCTTAGTAGATGAGCAATGGATAAATTACTTAGAGAAAATATTCCATGCCCTGGGGATTATTGAAAGGGAAAAGGTTATCATGGCAGTTTACCGCCTCACTGGAGATGTTGATCAATGGTGGTCATTGATTCAAAACACAAAGGAAGATGATGAAGTATCAAATATGGAATGGATGGAGTTCAAAGAGATTTTCTTAGAAAAATACTTTCCTCGTGACCATTGAATAGATATGGAAAGGCAATTTATGAGTCTGAGACAAAAGGAGGAAGAGAATTTTGCAAAGTATGAGGCCAACATTACAAGGATAGTGAGGTATGCTGCAGATTATATATGTAACCTATGAAGTAAGATTGATCGTTTCTTTTGATGGGTTAAAACCATTTCTCTTTCGATCTTTAGTATCACAGTCTTTCTCAACATACAAAGATATAGTCTCGTATTCTATCAAGACAGAAAAGGAATTCATAAATTTTATGATAATAAATTAAATCAAGATAAGAAGATAACGGTGGAACAAGAGACAGATAAATGGAAAAAGGGAAAGAAGGTTTTTCCATAATTCGATAATTGTGGGAAGAATCACCCTAGTACTTTCATAAAAAGAATGAGAGTTTGTTATAAATGTGGAGAAAAAGGTCACCAGGCTCGTGATTGCAAGGGAAAGAAAGAGGCTATCAATATTGAATGCTATAATTGTAGGGAAATAGGGCATTACGAAAATGAATGTCCTAAGCGTCAGGGAAACTTAACTCAGAAAAGGCCAATGGATCAATGCCAATCTTATGTGGTTACTATAGTTGAAGTGGAATAATTAATGTATTGGTGCTTTTGGACTCAAGAACTATATTATGGTTATAAGAATAATTTGATATATATAAGGATTGAACTACAGTACTTGTTGTTTTCATTAAGGTTTTAATATGATGAACGTAATCATATTTTTAGTATATGACAATATGGTAAACTTTAATTTTTTAGAGAATCTGATGAATTGATTTTGGAATTTAGAGACCTTTTAGAGAAAGTCTGGACAGAGGTATTTTGGATAACTATAAAGGTTGGAATTGATTAATTTAAACTTTGGATAGTATTGTTTAAGGTTAAAAAATTTCTGGAGATTATTTTTTGAAATATTATAATACTATTGTTTTAGGAAAAGGATAACCTATAGGTCGGAGGATAACCCGTCGCATTGGACAAAGATGTAGGAATCGAACCAACAAGTATAGTGAGACAGGCCTTTATTACCTTCCACTAGCCTACAGGAATTCCCTAGTTATTACAAAATAGTTTTCCTAATCTAAATGGTATGTGTTAATATTTGGAACCTTTTACGATTAAGATAAATATAATATTTTTGAGTTATATTATCTTTTTGAGAGAAAGATGAGTTTGTGGTGAAAATTGGTTGAAGGTTGAAACTCTACTTGTCAAGTATATATATATACATCTCTCTTATTTTATGATTAAATTAATTATTAAACTTTAGGAAACGGATATTAAAAAAATGTTTTATCCTAATACCTTTTGTTTTGTTGAACTGATGATATTTTAAATATCCATAGATTGATGGCTTTAAGGCCCTCAATTTTACACTTGTTTTGGATTAATGACCTCAATCAATCCCTATAAATATTTATGTTTTCCCTCCAATTATTTGTCTCTAATTTCCACAAATTTTCTCCTAATCAAGATCATAATTTGGTGGTGGCTTTTTCATTTCCCTTTCCCTCTTATTAAGGCTAAATTTTATTAACCTTATTTCCAATGTGGGACTTACACAAAGGTATTTTCTACTTTCATCCTTTTATTTTCAAAGAACTTTTTCAAATTGTGAGGAAGAAATTTATTGATTTAGGGGAGAATGTAACACCCCAAGCATCCACGGTACGATTCTCTTTCAATAATGCAATAGCTTGCATTGTACGCAAGTTTGAGATTCTAACACACCGCGACTAATCAAAGTAGTCGTTATGAATAGTAATAACCACTTTTTAAAATTATATAAATTTTATATTTCAAAATGGAATTCATTTTGGGATTCAGAATATCAATATTATTCTATGTTGAATTTTTTGTATTTTTCAGAGAACTTTCAATTTTTGATGAATAGTGAAAAATACTTAAAAACAACTTTTTTAATAAAAATAATTTATAGTGATAAATTATACTATTGAGTGTTTAAAAGTATAATTAGAATACACTTTTAACATTTTATCTAATGGTGGTCATTAGAATTAATTTTACTTTGAAATTGAACATAAACAAGTGTCAATGTTTTGATTGATATTCTTTCGTAAAAACACGTTGTTTGTTTTGACAACGAGAATTAATTATAAAATTAATTAATGAAACATATATGTTTTGAATTTGGTAAAATAGACATAATATTTGAATTTGGAATATCTAATATAGCTTAGGGTGAATTTTTGGGATTTTTCTGAAAAACTTCAATTTTTGATGAATAGTGAAACCACTAAGTGGTAGTTTAAAAACTGATTTTTCTTTTAAATGAAATTTTACTGATTTTGTGAATTTAATATAAAAAATCCAACAAAAATGGTTATAATTATGATGTAAAATTTGGTTCAATGGAATGAAAATAATTTTTGGTGAATAGTAACTTTTGAGTTTTATTAACCGCGATTAGAGGTAATTAGATTAATTTAAGGTAAAAATAATGTTACAATAATAATAAATTACCTTGAAACATGTCCTACTATTATTTTATGACTCATTACCGACCAAGACAATCCATGGGTCAATTTTTGGGACCATATAGAGCCACTTGGGTAAGATAATGACATTAATACATTTTATTTAAAGTAAAAAATAAAAATGTCACAAACATGTATTATTTTACTAAAACAATTTTTAAATGAGGTTATACAAGTTATATTTTCAAATATAAATATCCATTGGAAATATTAAAATATTTCCTACATCATGGTAATTTTATTATAATTTTTAGGAATTAAATAAATTTATTTATTTATCACACCATAATGATGTAGCGATTACCTCATTAATGAATGATTTAAATAAAATGAAAAGATAAGGTAAAATATAAGACCTAAACTAGTCTAAAGACCATTTTATGGGTGTATTTCGAAAATTTATCACCTTATCCAAGAAATATATCATTGTGGGACCTTTGAAATCTGAAAATCATTTCATAATAATGTTACATTTCATAACTTTCCAAGAGTGCCCCTCCTCTCATCTTATAAAAGGCCTCCACCTCTACCACCTCACCCACACCTCTCAAGCCATTGGATCAGCTAAAATATGCTCATTAAATCTCTCAACATCCCTATATTCATCATATAATCCTTAAATTAGGCATAAATCTCTTTAAAAATCCATTTTGGTTCAAACCAATGGGAGTTACCTGATTTTATGGTAATGTCTTCTGTTATGTTCTTTTGTTTTATTTTGCTTCTCCAACCCCTTAAACCCTTTTTAATCCATTATTTTGTAACAACAACAGTATATTAAATATAATAGGATTATGGTATGATATTTTTTTTGTTTACACTTACACACACCTCAATCTAATGGTTAAAGAACACACTGTTTATGTGGGTTGTGAATTACTGCCTCACGAAACGATGATTGTTCAATATTCTTTTAACACCATTCATGGTGGCCATTAAGATGTCACTGTATTTATATATGATATATATTATGTTTATGTTTTCCTTATTCTTCTGTATTTTCAATTTATGGAATACCTTTATGATTTCCATTATGGGTTAACGCGATAATTTCATTTTAGGAAGTGCGGACTACCGCCCCCTCAAAGTTATTTGAATCATTAATGCCATATGTGGGACTTATAAAGGATGGAGTAAATGATATTATATACGATATTATACTGTAATTATAATATACCGTTATATCATTATGTTTTCATTCAATTAAATGTGAAATAGAAATGAAAGTAGCGTTCATGCGTACGTACGACTTACCATCTCCATGAACGATGCATTTAATTTCTTACCTCTAAATGTTATGTAATATTATAAATGCATGTATATAATGTATATATATGATATCTATGATATCTAAATCATGAATATAATTCTGGATATTATGGATATTTTACCACATGAACAACTTGTAATTATAAAAAGTTTATTTTTGACTCAAGTTTGAAAGATCGACAAAACGACCGTTATTAACCTAAATAATTACATAATGTTCATAAAATGGTAATAACTGATATAAAAGGAATAATGAACTTGAAAAAGGTTCTTAAGAATATAGAAATTAACTCTAGTTTATTATTTAAGAGGTTAAAGAACGATCGAGTCAAGTCGAACATGAGGTAAGGGACTTCCTCTCAATCTCATTTCATCGAGGCATATTTTGTTTTATACACAACTTTCTTTTATACGGTGTATAAACCCCTTTGAATTTTATGTTTATTCGAAAGGAATCTTTTTTAGATGAAGCGTTTTACTAAAAAAACAAAAGGGAATGTTTTTTTTTCGTACGTATGCGGCGACAACGACTTCTCCACCACTGTGACCATTATTTGAGTTTTGGCTTCCTCTACAGGACATAACATTTTTTTAATTGAAAAATAAATACCAAGTTTTACTTTTCTTTTATTTTGGTATTGAAAACGGGTTTATTATATCAATGTGTTGTATTGATATCATGTGATTGAAATGTGGAAATGTTATGTTTCCTTTATGCATGTTTTATGTGATGCGATTACGTTATGGTTTATGATATGTTTAAACCTTTTCATATAAGGAATGCATTGGACTTAGTATGTGATGGGTGAAGCCTGCTATAACTTCTCGATGAATTGGTAGGACTCATGAGACAAACTAGTGTCTTGTCACAAGGCCTTGTCAAAATCTTATTGGTAGTCTTGGCACATGGCCTTGACTATGTGGTTATGATAGTCTGGCATTATGAATTCCATCATTATGAAAGTGGTTATTGATATTACATGTGATTATTCAACTAGTATAATATCTATTTGAGTATGTAAATGGCATGATTTTATTTTAATTTTTCCATATTATGCTGAAGTTCATGTTTGAAAGGCTTTTTTTAGTTATACACTGCCTTAAATGTTTATGTTTATTTATGAAAGATTCTGCTATATTGTTATCCTTACTGAGCATATGTGATCACCCCTTTCCATGTTTTATTTTTCCTAGGATGTGAAGAAATATTTTATGACTAACCTGAAGGGATAGTCTGAAGTGGATATGGGTGTGTACTATGGAGACTGTGTTATTTTAGTTATCACTTTATGATGTAATGTAACATTTATGAATGTATTTAGTGCTTCCAAGGCTACTAAACTAATCGGTCTTTCGAGACTTGATCTTTTGTGATCATGCCAATGTTACGTAATAATGCACCGACTGTGGGTAACTAGGGTCGGGGCGGTACCCAAAATATTATGAATAAGAAATAAATCCATCTAAGGATCACTAAAATTATTAAGTACTAAAATCAAGAAATATAATAATAATTCCATGTTGTTCTGAGTTTTCAATACAATTCAATTTTTTTCAAGAATCCTAAAAACATACAAAAGTTAGAAATATAAAACATAAATAATTATATGAATAATGAAAAATGAAATATAAATAGACAAAAATTTCTTAAAAATAGTTTGAACCCCCCATGTTCATATTTAACTAAACATCTATTTATTCCCAAAAAATTATAAATGTAACGGTAGAAAAACCAATGTAAAAGGTAGAAAAAAAATTTGTTTTATTTTGGTTATGGAATCCATGAGTTAATTTATTATCTATTTCAACTTTAAACATAGAAATAAGAAATTAAACATAATAATTAAAAGTAAAATAAAGATAAAATGGGAGATAAATAAGAGTTATAGGACATTGTTTGGACCAACATGTGATTGTAAGGATTTTTCTACCCCTAGTCCGGAAATTTCAGTGGTTTCCTCTAATGTGATGGAGGGTTTGGTTTGTTTCTCATAAACCACTACATCCATTTTATTCCAGTGAAAAAAACTTTACACTATTTTTGAGAAAATTATTAATATAGTATTTCAATTCAACACCCATATCAAATTAGTACATCTTTCATTGTGGGGGTATGATAAATAATGGGTCCTCCTCTACTTTAGGCACACCTTTATCTACTTCATTAAAATCATAAAAGGTATACTCAATTATAGTTGTATTATAAATTGAAGATAATGGTATTTAAAAAAACAATTAAACTTTAATATTTTGAAAATATAGATAATCAATATATAAATATTCCATTTAAAGTAAGTTAATTTGGAAATGAATTTCTTCTAGTATGACACATGGGATCTTTTCTTGCACTTCCTCTAATAAATGTTCAATTTATTTAGTTAGATTATTATATTCCCCAACAGATGCATAATATCGTTCTTCCTTGTTAAAATTCACCATTATATTATTTCAATAAAAAAATTACAACAATGATAGGTAATACACAATTCAGATTCTATAAAATTAACATGAAATGATATTAGGAAATGATTATCTATTTTAATTGGATCAACTTCAATTTCATTTTCCTTACTTACATCCACTTGGATTTCGGTTTCTATAAAATGAATAAGGTCTTAAATAGCCACCATATTTTCATCAAATTCCACCACTTGGGTGGTTTTTTATTCCATGTTAAGGGAAATGTATATAGGAGAGTTTTTTCATTTTCAATGATGTGAGAACCACTTTATTTTTGAGATTTGGAAAGTTTTGATGAATATTCATTTAAATATTATTGATCTACCAAAATTTCATCATATGGAATGATTTATATATAATCCTTATATAGTAATGGTTACTATGAGTAAATATATTTTTTTATGAATTCTCAGAAATCCTTTTTAGGTTCTCCAACATGAAATTTTACTTAGAAAAATTCTTCTTCCATTGGTTCCATCTCTTTCTAAAGTTGATTATCTTGGGATTCACATACATATTATGGTATACAATATATTTTTCTCTCAATATTCTATATATATTCTTATATTTTTTACACCTAATATTTTCTTATAAATTCATTTTTTGTTTCTTATCATTTCACCTTAGAGTAGTTAATCAATGCTTAATAATTTGAATTGGAATACATCATGGAAATGATATTTTTTGTTTCTGGCTGTTTTTAATATGTTGTTACATTATTTTTATATAAAAATTATTTTTATAATGTGTTATAACATCCATGTTATTGGTTTCAAATTGATAATAGGTATTTTTCTTGAATCAAAATTCAATATATTAATTAATTTTCTAAGAATGCAGCACAGTGCACACCCTAGGGTAGATATCGAGGGGGATAAACACAAAAATATATTTTTATATTGTAACTATTATAATTTAATCTTTATAAACTAATATATACTATTTTAATGGTGTTTTTATAAAATTTAGAAGATATATTTATATTCATAATGTAAAATTCAAAATCAAACAAGCTGAAGGAATGCAATTAATAATAATGAAGTCATTATCCATGTGAGGTTAGAGAAATTGAAATCATATCTAAATGAAGAACATATTTCCTTAGTTACCCATCTCATTGAATAATTTATATTCACTCAACTATCACCATTATAATTCAATTGTATTATCTTACACCATGATTTATTCATGAAGGAGTTACATATTCCATAATAATAAATAAGCCAAACACAATGATATAAATGACTTAAGTATCAATGGGATGGAATATAAATGAGAAAATAGGATGAATGGAAATGAAAAGAGAAAAGGAAAAATCACACATCGTATCAAAGTTTACTATTGATCTCATCCAAAGACTGAAAAAAGCTAAAAATAAAAAAAACACATCAAACTCAAAGAATATTTCTTCTCCCTCCCGTGAACTAGTAGTGGAGTTAGTTCCATATACTCATGTATTTGAGGAGGGAAAATGGAAGGAAAAAATTGAATAAAATGGGATAATGATAGAAATAAAAATAATCTTATATATTAAAATAATAGAATTCTATAACAAAATAATACCCATCTTATGAAATTGAAATTTTTATACTCCTTTGAATGGAAAAAGAGTTTTATATATAGAGGAAAGATAATTAAAATATGTTGACTCCATATATGTCCTCAAAAGACCATCCAATGTATCTCAATTAAAATATGAATTTGAAAAAAAATTCATATTGAATTTATTTCCCTTTCTCTTTTTCATACAACCAAAAACATTATGCTTATTTAAAAACAAGGAGAAAAATTTATTATTGTTTTACATTAAATATATTTCAACCTTGGTGACAGTTTATTTTCTAATGTATCAAATTTCCATGAATTTATGGAAATGAAAGAGGTAGATTCATACATGCCCAAATTTGATGAATATTATCTTTGGGGACTTGGATTTCTACACAAAATATTTCATCTCATTTACTTATTTGGGATATATGTTCCCATCATTTAAAGCCTCTAGATCTAGGCACATATACCAAGGCCTATATTATGGGATTAATTTGGGAAAAATATCTTGATTTATATATATTACATTTTTAAGAAAATGTTTCTAATCAATCCTTTAATAATATATAATATTTTCACAATTAAAATAAATATATAAAATGATATGTTACAATTAAAAAATGATTTAAAACTACTAAAAAACAAGAATTAGTACGTTTTTATAATTAATATCAATTTACAATGAAAACCAAAAATTCTGGATATTTCCAATAAAATAAGACTTTGGAGGGATTAAGATATTCAATTTAAATTTAAATTAATGAAAAATATTTACTCTATCAATGATCAATCTGATTTTGAGTTATGTGGGAGAGTTGTCGGTGGTGTTTCCTAGGGTTGTACAAGGGCACCATCATGACTTTCCAAAATAGGTTTTGACATTACATCGATGATAAGAGATAGTTTTTTGGATAGTTTTAGTGTAATATTTCCCACCAAAATCAATTTCCCCATATAAGATAGTTAATTCTGAGTTATTGGAGTTAAATATTCAAATTGGAAGTCTTCTATAATGAGGTTCTATTCATCTTAGTGGGTGCTTCGATTATGTTTGGGGACTATTAAAATACCATTCCATTTTTGGTAGTGATTACCATTTCTTTATACATGTGAAATTAAAGAACAGATTTCATATCCTATGGATTTAATACTTTTTTAATCAATTTAAGGTTCCTCATTGGTTATAAAATCTTGATGTATAGTCAGGATACCATCATATATAGGTGATGGATGATGATATCATGAAGACTTCATTCAGCTATCATTTTGGGCAATATGAGTTATTATTTATGTTTTGTAGTGTTATAAATGAATGATAAATTTTCTAGGGACTTATGAATTCAACGTTAATTAAATATCTATCCCATTTTTAGGGCGTATATTGAGAAATATTCATGAATTTTGTGTCTATTGATGAGCTTGTAAAGCTTTTTTATACTAATCTGGGAGTTCATCAAATTCATTAGTTGTTTGAGAAGAAATATAAGTGTGATTTTTGGGATTGTGTGGCTTATTTAATAAGAAATGGTCTGTCTCACATCATATTATTTATGGATCCTTTTAAGGTAGAGGCATTTGTTTTTTAGTGGCCCCCAATAATGTTCTGGGGATAGAAGGTTTATCGGGTACTGTAGGTTATTATAGGAGATTCAAACTTGAATACTATATGTTTAGGAAACTATTTATATCCGTTGAAATAAATGATCATGTAATACCCAATGATTTTATAATATATATTTTTATTTAATTAATTTTATCTTTTTAGCTTATTTATTTACATAAAACAATGATCTTAGACGAACCATGATATACTATTTAAATCTCATTATTAGGTTTGAACATTATCTCATTGTTGTTGGATTGGAAGATATGAATAAAAATAACCGAATTACAATATATATATATATATTTACATATGTATATAATTTATTTAATTTAAATATATATATATATAATAATAATTAATGGGATATAAGTACTCTTTTTTAATTAATAAGAATAAAATCTTATAAGTAATGATTTCTTTTCAGGAATTGTATTTTATATATATTATGTATTTTTATCTAAATAAAATTTATTGATCACTACTTATCAATGATTATAAATATTTATAATTAATATAAACAAATAAATAATCATTTCTTCATTTATTATTAATTGTATAGAAATTATGATAAAATCATTTGAATGTAAAAATAGATATTTTCCAGAAAGTAATTTTTAGTATGCACAATGTATTTTATTTTAAAAAATTTATTAAATTACAGTTGATGAATGATTAATGTTAAAGGTTTATATAATATATTAAATGAAATATATTTTTATTGATATCTTGGTATTTAGAAGGCATGGAATGAGTAGAAAATAATTTTAATGCTTAAAAATATTTTTTCTCTGAATTTGGGTTTTTACGTATTTTTGGAATGGATATTAGAATTAATTTCATATACATATCGGAATTTAATTTTTTAACATGGATTACATATTTGAAATAGGAATTATTAATATTGGGTAATAAGTGAAAAATATTATCCATAATTAACACTTACCATGGTAAAAAAAATTACCCGGAAAATGTATAATTAGGTGAAAACAAGGTAAACCTAAGTGATAAATATTAAAAGAACACTAAACACGTGAATAAATATAATTGTTTGATCATATTTTACACTTAACATTTTTATATTATAAACTATTAATATTTGGATCCACTTCACTTCATATAGACTTATATTACATAATAAATTCTCAAGTGTTTACAAGTTTCCACCAACCTCACAAATAAAGGGGTCCTGTTATTCTCATTTCACCAAATACTTAACAACTATAGTTTGGAAACTACATAGAAAAATAACTTCCCAAATTTCCTCCCAAATTATTATAATAAATTTTTTTTTCCAAAATACCTTCTCATGAATGATTGTGGTGTATGTTAATGCAAGAAACACGAAAAAAGGTAGTCATCTTTAGTAATCTATTTTGATTTTCGTTATTCCATAGGTTTATCAAAAAATTATGAAACCAAATTATCATTATTAAAAATATTTATATTCTCTAATAATTTTTTTGTTTATTATACACCATTTTATGTCTGTTTTATATCTTATATAAAATAAAAACATTGTTCATGTGTACGCGTGGACTATTGTCTAAAAGTATTGATGATTTTTATATTTCATCCTTGTCATTAATATATGGTTAAGTAGATTTATTTATTGTATATATATGATATTTATTAAATAATTATAATTATATAATGATAGAATATTATTACCTTATTACCCTATCATTCCTTGGAAAATGATAAAATTGCTTGTGTATATGTGCAGATTACCTCCTCCACGACACGATGTCATTCATTTTTCATTTTCGCTAACAGTGATTGTAATACATATACATTTAATGAATAAATATTATATTTATGATATTTTAATGATTTAAATTAATATTATTATTAAACTTTATTTCTTCCCATTATTTGGATTATGATAAAATCACTTGTATGTACGTATGGACATCCATCTTCACAAGGTGATTTAATTCATTTCTCATAAACTAATTGTCCAAAAATTTTATAAAACCACAAATAATAAATAAATATGATAATTATATAATGATTAATGTAATTAATTTTATGAAACCAAGATCAAGGTGCCTGGATCAGAAGAATCAAACTAAAACATTAATGGGAAACAAAATAGTTATCACCCAAATGGTGATTTTGTGGGAAAATTGTTAATAAATTGGTCATTAGAAAATATAAGTGAATGATATATTGTAATATACATAAAAATATATTTATATTGTAAATTTTTAATAAATATAAATATATTATATAATATTTTTAGATATCATATGAGTAAAATCATGACATTTGGTTACGGTTTATGTTACAATCTCATTTATTTATGAGATTATCTTTATTAAATTTCCAATTATAGAAATTAAATGAAATTTTATTTTCAACCTCATATATGTTATTATCATAATTTTTATGTGTTTTTTGTGTTCTTATTTTATTCTCTTCTCTTTGGTACTTTAAATTATAGATAAAATAGTTTTAAGAAAATCCAACTTCATTTCCACTTTTGGTCGTGAATTTTCTATTTCATATCCAAGGTCTTCAAAAAATATTAAACATATTTACATATAATCTAATTTACTTAAAATTTCATTTTAAATGGATTTTTATTTCTTAAAAAATGATTAAAAGGAATATTTTCAAAGGATTTTCATATGCCCAACTTTTAAATTTTACAAGAATATGGAATGAATGTTGTGTTCAATAACATAAGAAATCAACATATTTTCTTTATATAAAGTATTTGCATAATCATGAGGATTAATTTATAATTTTTTATGTTTTATAAAGAAAATAATATTATTATTTTTTTGGAATTTTAGGTTTTTACATTTAATAAAATAAAGGACATGTTTTCACATGATCTTTGAAGAATATTTTAAATGATCTTATTAAAGATATTTTTTATCTATACTATAAACTTTTACGTATTTTTATTATTCAGTAGAGATATGATCTTATGATACCATCCACTGTATATATTTATATAGATTATGATAATGATTTCGTAAGTCTTATTTATTGATTCCCTTTTTTGTCTCATTATTTTATTTCGTAAACTACTGAATGTGTTGAAAGTGGGTTCCCTTGACCTAACTTATATATGTAAATTGATTTATATTAAATGTATATATTTTCATATATATATATATATGATTATTTAAATATTATAGTGTTTATACTTCTTCTTCCACTATATTTACGGTAATTTTATTAGATTACACGTCGTATCAAAATATTGTATCAGTTCGTGGGAAATAGTAAGAACATGGAGATGCAATGGTAGTAACCATAAATTTGTGTCTAATTTACTAGATACATCGTATTAAAATTAAACATATGATTTTCTAATATCATGTGTTGGGGTATCGTAATAATTAATACTTTTTCCCATGAAGTTATCACTTTGTGACATACATTAGGATCTATTATGAGGATTAACATACCAATAGGAACAACAAATGTTTCAACTTTCATTATTAGTTTCTATCTAAAAACATGTGTATTGAAAACCTAAATAAAGATCATTATCATGGAGTGTCATTTGATCATGTAATTTTATATAACGATAAAACATTTACATTGAAGTAGTGGAGAGGTATCCTTTTTGGGTGTGTAATTGGTGGTATGTGATTCACTGAATAGTCAATATATAATCTGTCGCTACCATGTTGAGGAAGTGATATGTCAATATTAGTTGATTAGTATTGTAGTAGTATCACAAAATCCATGACCATGGTACAATAATACAAGTATTTCTAGTTAGATAAAAAAATAATAAACCAAGACTGGATAATGAAACAAGCTATGCATCCTTCTTTTTGAGATATTACAAGACAAAGAGGTTATATATTACAAAGTGTTTGTTTTTTGATGGATTTTATTTCTATTACTTTTCCTTATCATTTTATAGTCCTTGGCGGGTTTCTATAAACAACTATTGTACTTTCGATAGTATTCACTAATATCCAGATAAGGTTCTGGTGGTTCACACAAAATAGCATATTGAATAGTCAAAAAAATTCCAATGAATATGTGTCGGGGACATGTTGGGACCTTCCATGGGGTTTGAGAGTTGTCCAAGTATAATCAATCACTAAATGATAAATAAATAAATTATTATTCATGAATATAATAATTGGTTTAAGTTTATTTATTAAAATTATTCACAAGGATTTAAGTGAATACATTGAAAAATAATATATTGATGAATATAATTTTAAAATTCATGGTTTTTTTAATATTTTCATGAATTACGAGACTAGTTAATGACTCGGTTTTGTTATGTAATATGTTTATTATATATTTTCATGTTTGTGACATAATATAAATGACATTAATGACATAGTTATTTCATTATATCCATTCATTTATATATTATTTAGTAGAAGTTGGATACACGGGGTTGGGGAACCGTAACTGGGTATTCGAGTATCCAATATATTAGAACATGAGAATCTCATTCCATGTATGATTAATTCCAATATAATTGAGATCCTAAATCTATTCCAACATCCAATAGTGGTAAATACATAATCTATGAAATTGTATGAATAACTTATTCATGGATTGTTGGAACAAAGTCGAGGTGATTGTGGTTTGATCGAAGGAATCCTCAGAGCTCCGCGCTAGAACCTAGAATAGAATGATAGAAATTCTCCCAAATATTTGTATCAGGTGTGGATAATCTAGAGGGGTTCATCCTCAGATCCTTCCAGAAATTTTCTATGGTGATTAGCTACTTTTGAGCATGATTCAATTTTAAATGGGTATTCATTATGTTTATATTTTTGTCCTTTGATAGTTCACATGAGATTCTCTGACCATTAATTGGGATTATATCACTAGGGATGACAGTTTTTCATCGATATAGTGATACTGTTTTTTAAATCGGCATCCCATAATCTCTTATTGTGTGCCCTGATAATAGAAATTTATATCGGAATAGTTGAGTTAGTTTTTTGATCCAATAAAAAATTAATTTTTTTAAATTAAATAGAGGGACTTGTTTCACATCTAATGAATCTAACCACTCTTTGATCTAATCTTTAATGGACATGGTATAGCCATTCGGAAAACAATTTATGTATTAAAAGTTATTTTTTATCAGGGTATTATTAAAAAACATGAAGAACATGATATACATAAATAATTATATTCTATTTTTTGGATATATCTGGTAAAATATGACTATTCCAGCCAATATTTATGCTATAATAGTGTTTCAGAATCACTGGGAAATAAAAAAAATAGTTTTACAAAAAAAATTATTATTAGTGATGGTAACAAGACTAATGGGATAGGAATCAGAAATGAAATAATAATGACTAATGATATGCTATTGATTTTCAGGGTGTGGAAAACTATTGAAAATTCACACAAAAAAGTGGGGTGGGTGGACATTGATGTTGTCAAAAACACAAGAATAATTTTCACAACTATTTTTGAAAATAATAACATTAATAATAACATTTTCATGTTTCCTAAGGAAGGTTTTTGCATCCTCCAGCAGTCAACCTTCACATCACCACCCATCCACCATCATCGCTCCCACCTAGTGATATGTCATTTCTAACCGATGTCTCCCACTATAATCACTGGACCACTACCATTCTCAATGGTTTCCCTCCTTCCAATATCAAACAACAACACACACCACAAACTAACCACACATTTTCGGTCCAAGATGGGACCATAGACAATCGTTCATCATGTTAGGACCATCATCCACCCTGCCTTATTGATCACCACCTCCCTCAAACACCATTTTGAGAAACCATAGAATCACTGCTCTTCCCAACCAATCGAACCACTACTATCAGACACTACACCTGATACCCCCATAAGGGGTTATCATATTTCACCTGTCTAGACTCCTTCTCATTCGACGGGGACCGTCACATTTGAACCCCCTGTCAGGTGCCGTCTATGTATGATCAAGGTTCCTAGTCACCTTTCTTGGGTCTCGACTAACCTAATATAACATGTAATTGTCTTGAGAGGGTCTTTGTGTCCTGAAACAGGTCCTGAAAGTATTCTAGGACCAGAAAATCTTTTCACGGGGTATGTTAGGCCCAGAACAGGTCTGCATGCGTTCGTGCCAATTTTCAGCGGCCAATCATGGGATTCTAAGGCCAGGTGATTTTTATATATTCAAAAATTAATTTATTAATTATTTGGATTTAAAAATAAAACTAATAAATTTATTATTTTGAAATTTAATTTAATTTTTAAATTAATTTTATTTTAATTTCCTATCCTAAAAAAAATTTCTTGAAATAAATAAATTCATTAAATACATTTAATATCCCTCGACATTAAATTTATAGAAATTTAATTTTATCTCATGTTTATTTGATATACATATTGTTCATGACTACTGACCGACCATCTTTTTTTGAGAAATTTTTATTAAATTATTTATTAAAACTATGTGTGTTATTTGTAATAATAATTTAATTTTAATGTTTGTTTGTGAATCAGAATTTTAATTAAATATGTATAAGGGATTGCACATACATTCTTATCGTTATATATTTTTGTGATTCTAGAGACCCCCTCTTCTATATGTGATTATTGATGTACTATTGATGATGATGTTGTAAGTCATGGACAACACCAAGTGGATGCAAGATCCTAGATGAGATATGGACACCCTAGAATTGGGGTGAGATGCGATATGAATCAAGTATCCACTCTAGTATGATCCCAATCTATCATTGTGGATATATTGGGTGTAAATGGAAAAAATATATTAGATTCCCTATATGAGTTGGGTATTTTATTTATTTAATGAATTTATTATTATTTTGCCTACGTGCATTTTTACTATTATGAAAAAATAAAAAAAAATAAAAAAAAAATTAATAAATAATCAACGAATGTTTTTCTATTAATTCATATTTATTTTGTGTATTCCAACATAGTATGCACGTATTTAATATTAATGGATTACATTAATAAATAACATGGGAGTTTGTGTCTCGGAATATGAGATGGTGCAGACTTTCTCGGTATGTCCCTTGAAATTCTAAAATACCAGGTTCTTTGTAGTGTTTCAAAGTCTCAAAAGGATCAAATATCCCTTCTAGAATGAAGATGATGCATTTAGTTGGTGGGTCAATGACCTTATGCATCAGTATCATGCAAAGATAAAGATGAACCCAACTTCTTTCTAAGTGTTATAAAATAATTTACAATGCTCATATGTCTAGATGATGAAGTTGGATAAGGGGAGATACCTATCTAGGAAGGTTTTTGGCACCCTTGGGAAGATATCTCATAAAATGAAGCTCAGTCTCTATGTCATGCAGTTTTTAATCATGAGATGTGGGCCATCAAAGGATAGTAAATGGAGTTTTATAGACCATATTTTATAAAGGGTATGAAACATGGGGACTTAACATCGATGATATTGAATCTTCATTGATAGTTTGTTACGGGGATTGTAAATCACGATCTAGAGTTCTTGAATCTGGAAAATAATATGGAGCAGTCATACAGGGATTAGTTCAAACACACTGTGGTGTTGAGTGCTACTGTGATGATTCATGGGCTCACAAAAAATGGAATGTCCTTTTTCACATTAACTCACTTGGTTGACAGAAAGTGGAACATATAAAGAAACCATGGGCTTGAATGGAAAGTCAATAAAATGGCCCTTGAAGCTAGATATCCATTCCAAGGGGCATGGAAGTCCATGATTATTCAAGGATCCCCAACTCACAATGTTTGGTTCTCCAAAGATATAATATATAATGTGGGTTCGAATTTCTTAACGGTTATGTCACTACCTATCGAACACATTCTCTCACTGAGAAGGTGTGAAAAATATTTCCCTAAAATTTTCCAAGAATAGTGGGTCATGAGAGAATAGCCTGGATTTTACTAGGGTTATGGACCCTATGATATTTACACCGATTTTTGTGCACTAATTTTTTACTAAACCCTACGAATAGAGAGT
Organism: Viscum album; assembly: GCA_963277665.1. NCBI lineage: Eukaryota > Viridiplantae > Streptophyta > Magnoliopsida > Santalales > Viscaceae > Viscum > Viscum album. The sequence continues at coordinate 1,081,306,142 of OY728136.1, read as the reverse complement.
TTAACAAGAAAAGACTCAACCTTTTCTCAGGTCGTCTTTTGTGAGTTTTTGGACTAAAAATTATTATGTCTCTTCTGGTGGTAATTTAAGGTCCTATGATTTAGAACAATGTGGTTTAGAGTTTAAGGTTGTATAGCATGACCATAGCATAAACATTTTAGGGTCATGAATTCCATGGAACTAACTTGTAGGATGTGAACGAATATGTTCATTAGGATACATAGGGTTTAAAGAACATCATCCTATTCTTAATCATGGAATGTAAATGATATAAATCATGACTTGAGTTTCTCAGGTCCTGAGTAATGACATGTTATGGTCATATAATGAGATGTTCAGACACACTATGGTGTTGATTATTATCATGATTATGGTACGGATCATGATAATTAGAATTTACTTTTTCATAGTGGTGAATTTTGTTGACTTCCATAGGTGCATATGCAGGTGCCAAGTCCATGCATGCATAGTCAAGGAAATGGTCCTTAAACCTGGGTATCCTTTCCAATAGCCATGGAAGGATGAAGGTGGTCTGAGATGCTCAATACATGAACTTTGGTATGTGGATTTGAGGTGCTATTAAAGGATGGTGGACGTACCCCGCACTCTTGTTTACCGAGGTGAGTCACTTGTAGTCCTTCGATGAGGGGTGAAAATATGAACTGATCTACACAGTTTATTGTACTATAGTGGGGACATGTATTAGTTTTTTGTTTCAACATTATGTAGTGGTGAAATCATTCCATTCAATTTAACTTCCTATGGTAATGAAATTCTTCCATGCATTTTAATTCAATGTGGTAAGTCATGCTTCCGTGTAGTTTAATGTCATGTGGTAAGGACATGCTTCCGTGCAGTTTAATTCGATGTGGTAAGGATGTAGGGATCGATGTGAATGGTGGAAATGTTTCATATGATGAAAATGAAAGGAACATGTTTCTCACTACATATCCCATGAAAATGATAATCAAGCCACATATTGTTCATGGTGGTTGTTCAGTTTAATGTGATGTGGTGAAGAAGATACGACATAGTTTAGGGTCATGTGAACCATACTATAAGGTGTATTTCTGAACATAAGAGTGTGAATAATGGTTCCATGAACCAATCCATTGTGAATAAGGGAAAAATATTTATCAACTGCACCATGAAACTTTAGAGGAAGACTCAGGACAAAGGGAATAAAATGGTTATGGATGCAGCTGGGCTAGAAGAAGAAATTTTTGGTTGTCTTTTTTTAAATAATGAGTATGGGAATCAAGCCACAAGTAGTTTTGGAGAAGTAAATACTTTACAAAGGTCTAACCCATATGTATAGATGGGAATTATCTCTATTGATAGTTGCATCTAGGCTTATGTTTAGAGATCCAAGCATCACTATGTATCCATTATGAGTAGGAATCAAGAAACACATATTTCATAAAGTTCCATGTAGTTTAACATCATGCAGTGAGGATGAAGGTTGATCAACATGAATTGGTGAAAACATTGTGGTTGGGCCAAAGGATAATATCTTTGGAATCACTATGTATCTCATGGGGATGAGAATAAAACCACACATTTTTCTTAGAGAACCTTTTAGTTTAATATTGTGTTGCAAGGACATTGATCGTCCAGTTTGACGTCATACAATGAGGTCTTACGACATGCCTTTTATGGTCTTTCACTCAAGTCCATAATGGATCCACTGCATACCTCTATGTTTTTCTTGTGATGGTATGTCCCTATCTTAACTCCTAATCTCAAGTAATTCCTGCTCAGTGTGATAAACAATGAGCGACTCGGGTTCCCCTAGAGTGTATAAACAAAAGAGGGGTATGACATGGGATTTTATATGATTCAACGGTTTGACCAAGATATAGGATTGAGTTGTACCTAGGTATCTCATTGGGAAGGAGAATCAATTCTTGCACAGTTCTAAAGGAACTGTGCAGTTCAATGTATTTTGGAAAAAATGATGGATTACCTAACATGAATGGGTGGGGGAGTTGTGAATCTGTGCTATTTTATTTCATTTCATAAGAACATTTATTTTGATGTTTAATGTATTGTTGAAAGGATTAATTACAAACAACTTAACATCAAGTGGTTATTAATAACTCCATACATTTTAATGTCATGTGTTCAGGATAAATAATGGGGCCTACTATGATGTGGATTCCCTTTTTCTTAACAACTTTTGAAATGTACTTCTAAAGAAATATTTTATTGATGGGTGGTCTGACATGCTCTCTATCAATGATGGCCAGTGAATAGGATTTATTGTGATAGGAATTATGTTTAATGTAATATCCTTCCCACATAGGATCCAATTTTTTAGGCATCTTTTCCAGTATCATTGGTGTTCTGAGATCTAGTACTAGTTCTCCCAAAAGGTATGAATGGAGTAAAACCATTTTATTAATGTTTAGTGCAATCTGATTTTCATGGAATTTTGAGGTTGTGAAACACGTGCAACCTTTTTCATTTAACCATTCCAACTCATCTAGCCTTTTTACTATTAATCATCTATGATATATCCAAAAATTTCTATTTGGAGTGATTAAAGTTGAACTTCTATTTGTATTACATCCTAGGTCCCATACACTAGTCACTATGGGGTTTCTTGTGTAGAGGTATGCATGGTGGTATGGTATTCCCATAAAGTATGTAAGAGTTTATCTACCCAATAGTTTTAATCCTTGTTCACCATCTTCTAGAGTATGTTTGATAAGTTATTATTTAAGGCCTCAATATATCCATTTTCCCCTTCATGATAGTGGGACAAGTGATTGGACTCAACGTTGTACCCCTGGTGAATCTAATTCAAATCCATTGAATGGAAGTTTGTGTATTTTTCTGCCAATATTTTGTGAAGGAATCTGAACTTGGTGATTATATTTGACTTCATAATGTTGATGATATTATTTTTTCCTACTTCCTTGATGGGTATTTCCTCATCCAATTTGGAATATATGCAGGTGGTAGTAAGGATATGCTTGAACTGCTTGGATGTTGTCGGGGGATATGGCCCCACAACATATATCCTCCAAATGGAAAATGGCAATCAATATTTAGTGGTATTCATCATTTCTAGGGGATGATGGATGAAGTTTTCATGGATCTATAATGCATGAAATTTCATGGTGAATTCGACAAGGTCATGTATCATGGCTTTCCAATAATACCCCAACACCTTGATTTTGTTGGAGATACCGGTTCCGGATTGATGTGTGTCGTAAGAGACTGTATGGACTTCCACAATGGTGGTGTGAACTTCCCCTTCAACATTGAACATGAGGATAATTCCCTCAAAGTCACACTTATAGAGTATTATTTGCTCATTTGGACCATCTTGTAGAGTGAAATTCGATGCCCAGTGCTGATTTAGTTCTCTTCCGGCATGATCTGATGGGAGAATCTCATATCAAAGATAACTAATTATGGGATTCATCCATCAAGGGGTGGTCATTGGTTCATCACACTCTATATTGTTTCTAACCTGGTTGATCTCTTCCATGTCACATATGGTGACTATTGACACTATTCATCAATGTGTAATACGACAGTTTACTTCCTCTTAGTCAGAGTTATCCAAGATAGTGGCTACATTGGTTAGTGTATCAGCATGAGAATCCAATGATTAAGGGACATAATGTCGTACGGCTTCAAACACTATGGGAAAATGGGTATTTGCGACGGGTTATTTGCGACGGGGGTAATTGCCCGTCGCAAATAAGTAGCCTTTTGCGACGAGATTGCTTTCCCCGTCGCAAAAGAACTGGCGCGTTTGCGCGCCAAATCGCGGGAAACATATTTGCGACGGGCGGTTATTGCCCGTCGCAAATAACCGGCGGCGGTAAAAGGTATTTGCGACGGGCATATTCCTCTGTCGCAAATACTATGTCGGCAGGTGGTTATTTGCGACGGGTCTCATCGCAAATAACTATTTAACCGTTGATCGTATTAAATGATGGCTAAGGTATTTGTGACGGGCACCGTCGCAAATGGACCCGTCGCAAATAATCTAACCTATAAATACCCCCATCCGTTTTTTTTCAATTCATTCTCAAACTCCATCTTCTTCTTCTCTCAAAATTCTAGTTCTAGAGTTTACCGTTTCTCATGTTTAATTTTCTTTCTTCGGAGTTGATTTTGAAGTTTTCAAGAACGATCAGAGATCAACCTCAGATCAATTTTTAAGGTATTTATATTCATTTTAATTTAATATTTATTTTCAATTTTTTATCAGTTTCAATTATTCTTAATTAGTTGTAATTTAATTTTGTTTACATTGTTTTGTTACTTAATAAATTTAAATTATTAGTATTGTTCATAGTTAATGGTAATTAGGAATAATTAGTAAAAATTTTTAATAATTAAGAATAAATATTAATAATTAGTAATAAATACCAATAATTAGGAATAGTAACATTATTACATTATTAGTATATTTATTATTAATATTAAAATAATATAATTTTTTATATTATTTATACAATTCTCTTTTCATCTGTGTGTTTTTTGTCTCCATATGTATTATTTGTATGTGGAGACAGAAAACACACAGATGAAAGGAGAATTGTATATAATATAGAAAATTATATTATTTTAATATTAATAATAAAATATACTAATAATGTAATAATGTTATTATTTCTAATTATTGGCAATTATTCATATAATTACTAATAATTAGTAATAATTACCAATAATTAGGAATAATTACTAATAATTAGGAATAATTATCAATAATTAGTAATAATTACCAATAATTACCAATAATTAGGAATAATTACCTATAATTACCAATAATTACCGATAATTACCGATAATTAGTAATAATTAGTAATAATTAGGAATAATTTGTAATAATTACCAATAATTAGTAATAATTACCAATAATTACCGCTAATTACCAATAATTAGAAATAATTACCAGTAATTAGGAATAATTAACAATAATTAGGAATAATTAACAATAATTAGGAATAATTACAAATAATTAGGAATAATTAGTAACAATTACCAATATTTAGTAATAATTAGAAATAATTACTAATAATTAGCAATAATTATTAATAATTAGTAATAATTACCAATAATTAGTAATAATTAGTAATAATTAGTAATAATTACCAGTAATTACCAATAATTACCGAAAATTAGTAATACTTAACAATAATTAGTAATAATTACCAATAATTAGGAATAATTACCAATAATTACCAATAATTACCGGTAAATAGTAATAAATAGTAATAATTAGTAATAATTAGGAATAATTACCAATAATTAGTAATAATTAGTAATAATTACTAATAATTAGTAATAATTGGTAATAATTAGTAATAATTACCAATAATTAGTAATAATTAGTAATAATTAGTAATAATTGCCAATAATTAGTAATAATTACCAATAATTAGTAATAATTAGTAATAATTAATAATAATTACCAATAATTAGTATTAATTACCAATAATTAGTAATAATTACCAATATTTAGTAATAATTAGTAATAATTAGTAATAATTACCAATAATTAGTAATAATTACCTATAATTAGTAATAATTAGTAATAATTAGTAATAATTAGTAATAATTAACATTAATTAGTAATAATTACCAATAATTAGTAATAATTACCAATAATTAGTAATAATTACCAATAATTTCAAATAATTAGTAATAATTAATAATAATTAATAATAATTACCAATAATTAGCAATAATTACCGATAAGTACCAATAATTAGTAATAATTAGTACTAATTACCAATAATTAGTAATAATTAGTAATAATTACTATTAATTAGTAATAATTAGTAATAATTAGTAATAATTACCAATAATTAGTAATAATTACCAATAATTAGTAAAAATTAGTAATAATTAGTAATAATTAACAATAAATAGTAATAATTACTATTAATTAGTAATAATTAACAATAATTAGTAATAATTAACAATAATTAGTAATAATTAACAATAATTAGTAATAATTACAAATAATTAGTAATAATTACCAATAATTAGTAATAATTACCAATAATTAGTAACAATTAGTATTAATTAGTAATAATTAGTATTAATTAGTAATAATTAACAATAATTAGTAATAATTAACAATAATTATAAATAATTACCAATAATTTGTAATAATTACCAATAATTAGTAATAATTACCAATAATTAGTAATAATTAGTAATAATTATTAATAATTACCAATAATTAGTAATAATTAGTAATAATTACCAATAATTAGTAATAATTAGTAATAATTATCAATAATTAGTAATAATTAGTAATAATTAGTAATAATTACCAATAATTTGTAATAATTAGTAATAATTACCAATAATTAGTAATAATTACCGATAATTACCAATAATTAGAAATAATTACCAATAATTAGGAATAAATAACAATAATTTGGAATAATTACCAATAATTATGAATAATTACCAATAATTACCAATAATTAGTAATAATTAACAATAATTAGTAATAATTAACCATAATTAGTAATAATTACCAATAATTAGTAATAATTACCAATAATTAGTAATAATTACCAATAATTAGTAATAATTACCAATAATTAGTAATAATTACCAATAATTAGTAATAATTAGTAATAATTAGCAATAATTAGTAATAATTAGTAATAATTAATAATAATGACCAATAATTAGTAATAATTAGTAATAAATACCTATAATTAGTAATAATTACCGATAATTACCAATAATTAGAAATAATTACCAATAATTAGGAATAATTAACAATAATCAGGAATAATTACCAATAATTATGAATAATTACCAATAATTACCAATAATTAGTAATAATTACCAATAATTAGTAATAAATAACAATAATTAGTAATAATTACCAATAATTAGTAATAATTACCGATAATTAGTAATAATTACCAATAATGAGTAATAATTACCAATAATTAGTAATAATTAGTAATAATTAACAATAATTAGTAATAATTAGTAATAATTAGTAATAATTAGTAATAATTACCAATAATTAGTAATAATTACCAATAATTACCAATAATTAGTAATAATTTCTGATAATTACCAATTATTAGAAATAATTACCAATAATTAGGAATAATTAACAATAATTAGGAATAATTACAAATAATTAGAAATAATTACCAATAATTAGTAATAATTACCAATAATTACCAATAATTAGTAATAATTACCAATAATTAGTAATAATTAGAAATAATTAGTAATAATTACCAATAATTAGTAATAATTACCAATAATTAGTAATAATTACCGATAATTAGGAATAATTACTAATAATTACCAATAATTAGTAATAATTACCAATAATTAGTAATAATTACCGATAATTACCAATAATTAGAAATAATTATCAATAATTAGAAATAATTACCAATAATTAGTAATAATTATCTATAATTAAGAATAATTAGTAATAATTACCGATAATTAGGAATAATTACTAATAATTACCAATAATTAATAATAATTACCAATAATTACTAATAATTACCGATAATTACCAATAATTAGAATTAATTATCAATAATTTGGAATAATTAAAAATAATTAGGAATAATTACAAATAATTATGAATAATTACCAATAATTACCAATAATTAGTAATAATTACCAATAATTAGTAATAATTAACAATAATTAGTAATAATTACCAATAATTAGTAATAATTACCAATAATTAGTAATAATTACAAATAATTAGTAATAATTACCAATAATTAGTAATAATTACGAATAATTAGTAATAATTAGTAATAATTAGTAATAATTAGCTATAATTAGTAATAATTAGTAATAATTACCAATAATTAGTAATAATTAGTAATAATTACCAATAATTAGTAATAATTACAGATAATTACCAATAATTAGAAATAATTACCAATAATTAGGAATAATTAACAATAATTAGGAATAATTAGGAATAATTATCAATAATTAGGAATAATTACCAATAATTACCAATAATTAGTAATAATTACCAATAATTACCAATAATTAGTAATAATTACCAATAATTAGTAATAATTACAAATAATTAGTAATAATTAGTAATAATTACCAATAATTAGTAATAATTAGTAATAATTAGTAATAATAACCAATAATTAGTAATAATTAGTAATAATTACCAATAATTAGTAATAATTAGTAATAATTACAAATAATTGGTAATAATTAGTAATAATTACCAATAATTAGTAATAATTACCGATAATTACCAATAATTAGAAATAATTACCAATAATTAAGAATAATTAACAATAATTAGGAATAATTACCAATAATTAGGAATAATTACCGATAATTACGGCTACATCAGATTATGATGCTCTAGGAAAACTTGAAAAAGATGTTGTTGTAATTATATGTAAACTAGAAAAAATATTTCCGCCGTCTTTTTTCAACTCAATGGAACATTTGATGTTACATTTTCCATATGAAGCCAAATGTGGAGGTCCAGTACAGTTTCGATGGATGTACCCATTTGAAAGATGCATGCAAAAATTGAAAAGAAAAGTATGTAACAAAGCATCTGTTGAAGGATCTATTGCAAAAGCTTATTTACAAGAGGAAATTTCTTTTTTCTACTGTCATTATTTTGAATCTGAGTATCCTTCAAAACACAACCGAATGGGACGAAACAAGAGGAATATTGATGAAATCGACAATCAATTATCTGTTTTCAACCAGCCAGAGCTTGGTTTTGGTAGAGTTTGTGAACGTTGGCTTTCAGATGATGAACATCATAGAGCTCATATATATGTTCTGCTCAACTGTGAAGAGATGACATCAGTTGTACTGTAAGTATTTATATCACTTATTCTATCATTTATGATACAGTAAATAACTTTGGTTTTTATATGTTGTATGATAATCATATCAAGAAACAAATTCCACAAATTACAACAGCTGCTCTCGAAGAACATTGACTGAAAAATTTCTCTCAATGGTTTCAAAAACTGGTAACATAAATTCTTTACCTTTTAGCAACTCATTCAACGTATAGTTTACTATATTGATAATTATTTCACAAATTTTCAGGTGTCTCGACATGCTGCTAAAATTGACAAACGGTTGTGCGTATTGAGTAACCCACATTCCAAACTTGTTAAAACTTATAATGCATATGTGGTGAATGGATTTCGATTTCACACAATGCATATGGGGAATCGAAAAAACAATGAACAGTGGAGTTAGTTTGAGAGGATCTCATCATCGAGAAAATGAAGTTTTCTTTTATGGCATATTTAATGAAATCATTGAACTCTATTATCTTGGACAACATTACATAACCATGTTCAAATGTCGGTGGATGGATACAGAGAGAGGCATGTGTGTTCATCCGACTCATGGAATCATCAATATTAAATGTAAAAGTGTTCTCGCAGTAAATGAACCATTCTTATTGGCTCAACAGGCACATCATGTTTATTACGCAAAGTACTGTGCTACATCAAGAGACTTGACTGATTAGTGGAGTGTAATTAAAATCAAAATTCGAGACAATCAGTTTAGTCAAAGTGAATGTGATTTCACTTATGTTTAAAGAATTGAAGTTTTTCAAGAGAGTACTCAAAATCAATCTTTTTTACAAAGAGACTTGAGTATCGATGACGAAACCCCACATTTAAGAGTCGGTGATGACGATGATGTTAATGATGTCACATATGAATTTGAAATGGTAAGAGATGAAGCAACTGTAACTCGAATGGATATCGATGTTGTTGAGGAGGAATATGAAGATGACATTGACATATATGAAGATGATGATGAAGATGAACACTGATAGAATTCCATGGTATTTATATACAATCATCATATGTATATATGTATATATAATAGTAATTATCAATTATTTGCTAACAACATTAACATTTTCTATTTCAGATGGACGACACCACATTTCGTGAGTTGGCGGATGCTGACCTATCTTTCGATGCGGATGAGTTGCTGACAGATGACCCTGAGCCTGCAGGCGCTCCAGGGAGTACGCGGAGGGGGTGCGGTCTTGCACGATTGATGATTCCTGACCCCGTCCTCGAGCGACGTCCACGTCTTGGGTTTGATCCACGCACACGGATGTGTGATAACCTATGTGATAACCTGTGGATTTGACTAAGATTTCATTAATCTATTCACATAATAAATGTTTATTATTTTTACAGTTTTCCGCATATAGCAGTCGGACAGGGCAGCGCTATTTTGCGCAACTATTTCTCTCAACCGTGGACCACATGGGAGCAGATTCCCATTGATGTGCAGCAGGCCATGTTCGGCCATTGGTTGGTACGTACGTAAATAAATAATTTTTATTTTGAAAATTATTTCATTTATAACTTGATATTTTGATTTATTTGTAGGGTTTATGGTATCCGATCGAGGATACCATGCGTGACGCCATCCATGAGGCATGGGAGGTGGCCATGCGTGATCGCCTTCATCAGTTTTTTCACAATTTAAGAAAAGCTGCCATGAAGAAAGAAGGAGTGTCAGATTTTGACGAGTCATGTAGAGCACACCGACCAGAGTACATTTCATCCCATGCATGGGATGGATTATGTGTGCACTGGTTGAGTGGTGCCTAAGAGGACATCATCGGTGGGGAGGCAGAATCGGGGGAGACAGGAGGTGACTCATCGAGCTGGGAGTCGTTCTTTCAGTACTCATAGACAGCATCCGGTACGTACATTATTTATAAATATTTTATATAACTATAAATATTAACAGTTTTTTTTTATTCTTATAGGCTATCGAGCACCCCGATATTACGGAGTACGACGCATATCAGAGGATGTATAGTGATCCTGCTACTGGGGATCTTAGAGGTGATCGTCAGCATCACATCATGGTCAGTATTATTTGTTTTCAAGTTTAAAAATTAACTGCATATAATATATTCACAATTTTAATTTTAAATTGCAACTACAGGAGTCATATGAGGCCGCAGCGTCACAGGCCCGGCCTGAGAGTCAGGCCGAGTCTTCTGATCAGACCACTGGCCGTCAGTTTGATGAGACGGCATGGATGCATTCCACCCAGTATGCCTTCGAGAAGGGCCGGGTAGTTGGTATCAGCTCTCGACTGACTCCCGGAGATTATTATGGCAGTGCTACGATGTCGGGATCCATCTCGAGAGGAGCTCATGCATCTTCTTCTACTACACAGTATGAGGATCAGTTGCGATCTCAAACTGCACTGATAGAGAGTCTCTGACAGGAGCAGGAGCAGATGCGTCAGCAGCATGACGAGGAGCGTCGACGCCAGCTGCAGTTGTACGAGGAGCAGACGAGTCGGTGGCAGCAGCAGCATCAGGAGCAGATGGAGTACATGCGCCGACTCACTCATGCTTTAGGGATGGAGTTTCCTCCACCTCCATCTGCAGATCCCCCCCTCTCCCCTCCCCCCTACTTCAGATTAGAGTTTGTTTTTATGATATAAAATTTGTGAAATCAAAATATGATTTTTTTCTATTCGTAGTTTCTGTCTCATTATAAAATATTAATAATATTATATTTTGAAATAACAATATTAATATGAATAATAATATTATTTATATTTTATAATATTAAATTTTATATATATATTAAAATTTTATAATATTATAATTTAATTATATTTTTTTTCTAATACTTGAATTATTTTAATATTTGAATGTAAAATAATTCTATTATTTTTATATTAATTAAAATAACTTATTAATATTTTTTATATATATGAATTATAATTCTAATATTATTATATTAATTAAATCATTTATTAATATTCTATTATTTTTTTATTTTTGAATTATAATTCTATTTTTATTATATTAATTAAAATAATTTATTAATAATTTATTATTTTTATTTGTGAATTATAATTCTATTATTATATTAATTAAAATCATTTATTAATATTTTATTATTTTTTATTTTTGAATTATAATTGGATTATTATTATATTAATTAAAATAATTTATTAATAATTTTTATTTTATTTTTTTATAGTATTTGTGACGGGATAATATGCCCGTCGCAAATAGTATTATTATTATATACATTAAAATAATTTATTAATATTTTTTTATTTATTTTTTAAAAGTAGTTTTTGCGATAGGTCCCTTCGCAAAAACAATTTGAAAAGTTTTTTACAAATATACGGAGTACTATTTGCAACGGGGAGAATCCCCATCGCAAAAAAAGGCTTTAGCGACGGGCCTGTCGCAAATAATTGTTATTGTAACACCGTTTTCAGCAACGGGCCATTTGCGACGGGCCCCCGTCGCAAAAAGCCATTTGCGACGGGATCCTGTCGCAAATGAGCCGTCGCAAATACCTTTTTTTCTAGTAGTGAAAGGGAAATTCTTACCTTAATCCCTGACATAGCTATTGAGGGGGAATCTCTTCCTTATTAATTGGATATTCTCTATAGTTCTAATTTATCACTAGCTCTGAATGCCCTTTTATGTTTAAGTAGGCAAAGTGAAGTTGTAGGGATAGTTCCATCATAGTGATGAGGGCCTAGAATTATTCCTTGCTATTTGTGCATCTTTTGAATAGTGATAAATGGTAGGGAAAAACATCGTTATTATGAGAGAAAAATACAATCCCTATTCCAACTAGATTGATCTGCATGTTCTCAATTCTAGTGCCAACAGGACTTCGGGAGGAGCTATCAATGTACTTATCCAATGTTCTAGGAGTGTCATGGGAATACAAGCCCTCTTAATCTGGGAGATAGGTGTTTTCAGTGTACTTTACAGGGCATGATGTGCTACGGGGAAATCAGCCAGGTATTTCTCTTAAACTAACATTTTTGACACAAACAGGATGTCATATTGTTGAAGATTGACTACCCATAAAACCAAGAACCTAGTAAATATGTGGAATACAGGGATATAAATTAGCATATCAATACGAGAGACCAGGTGGACCCTATGGTGCTGCAAGTATTCACATATCTTTTTCACAGTGAAGATGAGTGTGAGGGAATTCATATTGACAAGACTCTTGATCCTCAGTACCTAGCATGGTCTAAATAAAGTGGTGGAGACTATTTTTGATTCCAAAATCATTCTTCTACATCATAAGGGTTCCCAGTGTGAATTTAAAAGTGTCCATATATAAAATGAATGGCCTCCCTTCAACTAGAGGCATCAAAACCGGTGGGTGCAGCAAGTAATGCTTGATACATTTGAGGATTTATGACAAAGATTATCCCATTGGTAAATAGATCCCTTCTTCATTAACATGGTGAAGGGGATATCCTTTCCTTCTAGGTTTTCCATGAATCTACGAATGTATATGAGGTTACCTTGGAGTCTTTTTACGTATTTTAGGTTCTTTGGGTGTGAAATATCTAAAATAGAACTATTTTTCTCTGGGTAAACCTCAAGGATGTAGTGGCACACCAAAAAGATAAGGAACTTCCCTAATGTAACCCTAAGGAAAATTTTTGAAGATTCATCATTAGAATATTCTATCGTAGCTTGTTAGCGATTTCTCAGAGATCTGTAAAGTGATCACATCACAGTCAGGATTTAAAAACCAAGTCATCGACATAAAACTCAACTATCTTTCCCAATAATGGATTAAATATGTAGTGTTTGGTGCACTGATATGTGAATCATGCATTCCTCAATCCTAAGGGCATGCTTTATAGCATAAGATCCTTTGAGGTACTATGAAGGTAGCAACTTCTTCATTTTCAGGGTTCATCTTGATTTGACTGTACCCTAAGTACAAATTCATAATGGAAAGTCCTTAGAAGCCAACAATTTCATCAATCAAGAGTTCGGTGATTTGTAATGGGAAATAAATATTTTTAGAAATGTTAGTAAAGATATTTGGATTCAATGCAAACCCTGATATGTTCATTCTTCTTCATAATAGGGACAACTTTGGCAAGACAACTCGGGTATTTTACTTTTTGGAGAAAGTTTTATTTGATCAACTTGTCGACCTCCGCCTCTACATGGGTGGTATGGGAAGGTTTCATCATCCTAGTTGATTTCTTGAAGCCCCAATTCTCATTTAGAAGTCCAAGAGGGTGTGTAGCCACATTTGGATTCAATCCAGACATTTCTATGTACTTCATGGAAAAAACATATCATTTCTACTTCAGAAATTCAATTTACATTTCCTTTTCTTCTAGAGAAATGGTGGAACTAATCAATGTAGGTTGTGGGTCTTCTTCTATATCGAGATTTATCTTCCTGAGCTCATCTATAGTAGTAGAGAGACCTTCCTTGAATGTTTTATGGGTTTCCAAGATATATTCCTCATGTTCCTCCATTTATGAGTCTACGAAAACTTATTCAGTTGAGGATGGAAACATGTGGACCTCTCCATCACTATCAGTGAAATAGACCCCATGAGAAGAAACATCATCATCCCTTTCCATTTGAATTGTTGTTGCTGTTGAGATATTTCAGAGATTATTTTCTCTTATTATATGAGAGTTTCTCACATCTAGTTTCATGTCTTCTACTTCGAACATGTTTATGGGGAGCACATAGTCATCATTATGAATATTCCATGGATTCACAAGGGTGTTCCATAATTCATTCTGGGTTGAAATGTATATATCATCATCTTCAATTAGTGTATTTTCTTTGTTATTATATAAATATTCTTCATCATATGTGTCTACCCATGTCTTGAATGGGGAGTTATCATAATGAAGTATTCCAACCATTCCATTAATGTGGTACTTCAACAATTGATATAATGTTAATGGTATTTTGAGGTTGATATGGAGCTAGGGCCTTCCAATAAAGACATTATATGCGGTATCCTACAGGATAAACATGTACTAAGAATCATATGTTAGATCTCCAAATTGGAATTAGATTTTGATTTTACCTAGGGTAATCTGCTCAAGCCTTTCATATACTTGTATGGATATCTTTTTAGGGGATAAGTCCCCTTAGTTATACCCCAGTCATCATAGAGTCCACTCTATGATAAGATTGATCCCATATCTGTTATCAATTATTACCCTTTGGACATTATCATTATTGAGCCTACCTGAAATTTATATGTGTCTGATGTTCCCCTGGATGGCCTCCTTTTGATCTTCCTTAGTGAAAGGGATGGAAACATGGAATCCTAAGGGAAATTCTTCACTCGATATACTTTAGCGGTAGTGACTTCTGTCTCGAATTCTTGTGGGCTTCAGAGGGCTTCAGCGAGTACCTTCCAATATTATTTTGATAGATGGAGTGCATCTAGGATTGGTAGATTTTCTAGGACCATAGATAGCTTTTTCATAAAATCATATTTTTTCCACCAATGGTCAGCACTTCCTAGTATGGGGCTGCTCCTAGGCCTATACTTTAGGAGCTAGAGCATCCGAGGTAGATTGACGTGGTGCTTGTGATAAGGTTGAGGGAATATCTATTCCCAGCTATGCAGGTTGTGCCGACCCTCCCTGTTTCCTAGGTTTATCAGATTGGATCCCTTCTAGGTGTGTATGTAAGACAATTGGATGTGGGAATCTCCCAGAGGGCTCCGAGTAACCTCCTCACCTCCTTTAAGAATATTAAAGTGCTTTCCCACGAGTCTTGACTGCATATATGCACTATATGTGGTAATGGAAAAAATATTGAGTCAGACCACATATGCACTACCACCTACACCCTCAACTCTGGTGAATGAGTCATCTCTCTCCCCAATTATCTTCTGAAAGACTGCATTCAGGAGTGTACTCAACATTGGAGAAGGGATTTGTTAAATTTATTTTTTTGATAGAACCCAAGATGAGCTCCTCATTTGGTGAGGGTTATGTTTAGTGGGGGGTTACCAAGAAGTCGATGTCATAGGGAAGAAATAAATGTGGGTTAATTCCTACATTGGAGGAGAATATTAATCTCCCTATTCTATTTCATTCCACTACTTGTGGTCACACCTCACATTGGGAGGTGCATCTAACAGATATTTCTTGTGTGGTGGAGTTGTTGTTGTACTATGCAACTATGATATTAGAGTGGCATGGGGTCAATCAACTATCTTTCAAACAATCCATTTGTTGAATTTTTTATCCACATCTAGTTGGGACCATCTATCAATCATCCTTCTCATCTAGTTGGACCATGGTTATACAAGCCACATACTCTGGGAAATTATCCACCACCACTTGTCTGGAATCAATTGTACATTTAAGAAAATATTTGAATATGAAATAATTATGGATATTATGACACAGACTTTGGTGGAAGGGGTCGTAATCTGGCAGGTCAGTGAGGTTGAAATTGTCAGGCTTCCTAGGTTAAAAAGTGTGAGAAGGTTATTGGCTGTGGATCCCATGAAATAACTAAGGACCAGTTCATTGTGTAAGGAGTACAACATATTTATTCATTCTTTAAATCTTGGATAACCATGGATTCTCTATGAATCTGTCTGAGGGTGATTCTATGTTTATGGCTACTTGATAGGAGGTGCTAGGTGGTTTGGGGACTACCTGGGTATCTGGGCAGATGTGACTTCTACCTTGAGAGTGACAGCTACAACATCCATTCTAGAAGGTCTTTTTTCCTATGTTGTGGGCATGATTAGAGCTTTGTACCAGGTTCATTTAATGGCCTATTAAAGTAATTGTGGTGTTTTAAAATATTCTAGGAATCCTTTTGTATATTTATTTGGAATTTTGGGTGCCAACAACTCATCCTTTATATTTTT
Organism: Viscum album; assembly: GCA_963277665.1. Lineage (NCBI taxonomy): Eukaryota > Viridiplantae > Streptophyta > Magnoliopsida > Santalales > Viscaceae > Viscum > Viscum album. The sequence continues at coordinate 1,081,289,445 of OY728136.1, read as the reverse complement.
ATCACATTGTTACAACAACTACTCTTATGAAAGATAGATGTTGAGTGAATTTGTGAGACCCTTCTACCTTGTTATGAAATTAGACCCCCCCCCATTTTTATGTTTCATGCAGTTTGTCAGATTGTCTATTGTTTCCTTCCTCATTGTAGAACTGAATTGGTAAATGAATTAATGATCTAGGTTTTTCTGTACTATCATAAATCCTACTAGAAAACTGCTATATATAACTATGGTTGGCCCTACTAAGGTTTGTAAAAAACACATTATATTGGTTTCCACTTGTGGATCTCGATGTCCCAACATCGACCCACATTGATACATGAAGTGTGTGAGATGATACTCTGGATCACCTGCACCATCAAAGGTAGAAAATATGGGATTGAACATTTTTGGTAAAGGTGGTGTATCATCCACCTATTCGGGATATGGATTTAATTTTGGCTACACAGGCACACGCCACCCATTTATGTCTTCCATTCATGTAGCAATGGAATCAAGGATGTTATGGGGCTCTGGGGGAACTATTTTCTAGATAGACTCCCCCACATGGGGATCAGGTGGGGGTTAATAATGTGGCCCCATTTTTATCTCACGCTGATTTACAATTATTCTTAAGACTGAACGGTTATCCCGGGGGGCAGTGGTTGTTGTAGTAAAAAAGGGAAGTCATGATCATTTTTGACTTCCTCATGCATGTGGGTTGGTAGCCTATACCGAGATCTAATTTGATGTTCAGAATCTTCTGTTGATGATTGCTATCTATGAGAGGAAGAAAATTTGTCTCTTGTTGGAGAAGATACCCCGTGAGAATATTTCCACTAAGTAACTCCTCATTAAATTGCTAAAGTGATTATATTTCACATTAATATTTTGATAATATGTCCTGTAAGGAAGGAACCTCACTCCTATGTGAAGGTGATTAAGATGAGGTTGTACCATTCCCCTTGGGAGTATTTTGTTGGGGAGGTGGTAACTTGATATTCATAATTTCCTTATTTTGAATCCATCTCTAGTTTCTAGTATGCGAATCCTCATTTGGTACATTCAATTCACCCTCCTCCTGAGGTATGTTTTCATTGTCATGATCTCCTTTATTTGAGTCAAGATCAATATCTTCCAGGTTGATAGTTATCACATTCACATAGGTATATTGGAAAATGGTTGTAATTCCATTTCGTTCTACGCAATAGGATGATTCTACCCAACTTCTATCATGGTTATTATTCAAACCCTTGGCCTTATTGGGTCATTAAAATTTGTGAACCTGATGGGGCTTAACCATCCTTACTATGCATTCCTCCCTCTTAGGTATATGAATAGTGATCTTGATGGAGTTTCTAGTCCAAGATGCCAAACGGGCCCCAACCAGCAGAGGTGTGTTTCGTGGTAGGTGGGAGACCAACCACTGATTAAATTCTCCAAATCTGAAGAAGGTTGATTCTCTCTATGGTGATTATGATGATGAAATTTCCTCTATCCCTTGGGATGGGGTCATTTAGGGAAATAGTTGGCCCTGATTGGTCCAATTGTTGAGGATCTAATGGATCTTTTCGGGGATTTGACAACTCACAGGATGGAGATGAAGATATAAATGACACCCGTCTAGTAGGGTTGGGTTGAACTAGGAACACCAATTATGTTTCTAGTGTCCTCTTAGGGGATGGTGATCCTAGGAATGGTGATAGATATATCAATTCACCCATCCCAATGGGTTGGGCTTACTTGTAGTCAATTCTAATGTATCCCAAATCCCCTTAGGAATCGATGATCTGAGATGTCTAGGTTGTGGTAGATGTTCTATTAGCATAGTGGGATGGGTCATCTCCTAGATGGATTATACTATAGCAATAATATTGGTCTTCTTTATGTGGTGCAATTTGTATCGTGTAAGAGCTAAGTGTGATGGTGACCCATGATGAGCATCATTTCTCTTGTGAAGTTTTTCGGGTGATCGCAAAATAAATATTCATGTTTTAAATGTATTCTTATTGTTTATAGGGGCCCATTTTGATGTCTTATAGGTTATCCTCCCTATTTGTCTGTAATTTCATTATACTATTGGGACAAAAGAGTTTTTTTCATTGATCTTATTGTACACATATTTCCAGGACCCTTGATCTCACCAGAGGCTATAAAATTAAAAGATGTCATATCTAAAGGGATATACTATTCCTTGGGAGTAGTGAAGTGTAATTACCCACACTATGCCCATACTCGAATGTGGATTCCGAACATTTCTTTAGAGATCATCTTTTGAAGCATCAGGATGGAATGGAGGCAAGCATGTTTTAGGTTTGTGCAGTGCTTTTCTTGTTTTGTATCCCAATCTATGGAGATAGTGGCTTGGTCAATATGGAAATAGTTTATCCTGATTTTATAAATGTTACACTCATATCGTAGATAAGGTAGATATTGATAATTTAGTCCTTGATGATTATCCAACATATTATAGTGTAGATAAGGAATTCTTTCCTTTTACAGCTCTTTTGGGATCTCATAGCTGGAAGTAGAGAGGGGCCATTACATGATTGGGTGGATATTTTTAGCTCACTCTCTCTATATTTCAACTTCAAACTCCTCCTTATCAAACTTACACGCCTCCACCATGTCAGACCATAGAATATAGATCTCTTGGTCGCCCACAGACATGAATGGAGTGTTTCTAGATGTGGATTTGGAACTATATATGGTTGACCTTGGTTTTTGGAGAACCTCTCTATATGAAGGTGTCATGGTTTGGTTACCCTCTCTATAAATAGGTGTATGGACAATGGGAGTAATTCCTTACCCATGGGAGATATCATCGTGGGGAGGCTGACCATGGTGTATTTCCAGAGTAGAGTCCCTGTAATCCATCTCCACACTACCATGAGGAGGAATATAATGGAAATGAACATATCCTAGATTTTCATTCATAAAATATTTGAAGGACCCTTGCAGCGTTGATAATATGTCTCAGAAAACCCTAAGGACACTGCCACTGAAAAAATTATGGGTTGGGTCCATGTTCTACATTGTGGTCACAATACACCGACCTAATTTTTTTTGATTGTATAGAAGTATTCCCCTACTATATGGTAGTTTCCAGAAGTTGTATATAACTTTTAGATGACATTGGAGTATGATCCCACTGCAGAGATGTTTTTAGAATATACCGATAAGATGTCTATTTATTGAAATGGATATGAGCATGTACTAAGGCATATGTCATCCTCGCATGGAGATCCTTAGTCAGGACGGGAGTATGATCCTAATCACAGTCCTCTGGGATATTCCACTGGTCTTTCATGGAAGGATTATGAGATTGACTTGAGGCATGTTCCACTCTCACCTAGTTGGCCCTAGTTGGATCTGGAATTTAGTTCTGGTCTGAATATGAATTCCCTATAAAAATATGTTGATGGTCCTCTGAAATGGGAAAATAAATATGAGACTTCCCCTATGTTTCCTTGGAATTATATCAGCATAGTTTTTTTCGGTGGATTTAAGGATATTTTCTATGCATCCATGATCGGCTGGAATATTTTAGGCATATTTTCTAATAGAAATATGAGCATATCCTGAATCATGTGCCTTTCTAACCATTCCAAATTTGTCTATAATTGAGATTTGTGTCTGATCCTGGGCATTTAGAGTATGCTTCTAAACTTATTCGACAGTAATGTTCCCCTACCCCAAGGCATGTGCCTCTCACACATGGTTGTCCCTAGTTGGAATGGGGATATGAGCTCGATCTAATGCCTCACCCTTCATTAGAATATGTCGGTAATCCTCCTGGTTAGGAGAAAGTTTATATTCTTACACTAGTATAGCCACTTTTCTGGGATGACCAGAGTGTTGTGACATACTGGTTGTATGGATAGGAATATCCACTTGTCCCTTTATCTGCAGTAGTGATGAAATATGTCGGCAGAGTATTTCAGTTGTTGGTGAAACATATTAGAATTTTAGAAGTGTGTGAAGGGATGTGATCCGATAGATTTTATATCTCCATTATGAAATGGTAGATTTATTCTATTGAAGTGGGGATACAAGCCCACTTCTATCCCCCTTATTCCATCGATGTATGATGTTGGGCTTCGTGTATGGTGGTGGGAATATGATCCCCCCCCCCACCATTCTTTCTGTAAAAATATTCGGAAAGAATTGCTTATATCGAGCAGAGATATGATCCTACTAGATAGTCCTTGCATGAGTATACATGAATTAATCTTTGATGGGAGTGGGGATATGTGTGCTCTCCTCGATATCATACACCTTTATCCTCTGCTAAGTTTCCATTGAAAATAGTGCATGGGTGTTAGAGGGTGTTGTATATCAAATGGTACACTCAGTATGTGACTAAGGGGAGCCAGAAAGATTGTGTTGGAAATGAAGGTTAGTAGGATCCCTTTTGTGTGGCTCCAGAACTTTATGGGAGTCACATATATCATCTTTATCCAGTTTCATTAGATACGGAATGTGGCAGTTATAGTGCTCTATGGATAAGCTTTTGAAAGTGTTTGTTGTGGGGACAAGAGCCAAGTGTTTAGAATTAGCCTTCCCCAGAAAACAATTACTAACTAGTTGTTATGTTTGAAGGAAATTATGATAAGACTCCATGGTTTGGATAGTTCCATATCAGTGGTACTCTTAAACCATCATATTCGGTATTCTCCATTGAGGTTTTCATGCAGGTGATACAGTTTTAGGAGCTACAGAAGTTTCAGTTGTAGATGATTTGTTAGAATGAATTTATGAGGATGATGAAATCATCTTGAATCTAGAATTTGAAGAAGTATTTGTAATTATGAAGAAGAAAAATAATAATTTTATCTATTAGTGGAGTATTTAGGCATAATATGCTCAATCAGATATGCTTGGTTATCTCATTTGTTCATTTATTCTTGATTTATCCATTCAACTCATTTGGACATATTAAATCGAAGATGGACTTTTGAGAACCCTAGATATAGAGTATCATTTTTCAAGTTATATTGGTATTATTTCTATTTTTTTTGGTTTTTCAAAACAATGTGGTCTGGAACATTATAACCCAATCATTTTTTATTGGAGAGATTCATGTCAGGTTTACCATTTTTGTTTCGTTAGGAAATAGGGTGTGGAATGGGTTTCTCTCATCATGTTTTCATTTTCACTTTTCCATGAAATTCCTAATAGTTCCCCCATCCATATCAAGGTATATATCTACTTTTGAAAGGCTTGCAGTCATCTAGGTTTTCGAGCCCAATAAATCTTGGGGACTCACATTGGTCGAGAGGATTGAAGGTCGGGCTCATCTCCCCCTTTTGTGGAGTAATTTTTTCTTACATTAGGACACTCTTATAAATTTAAGATATGTTCATGAATATATTCATAATATTTATGTGGTAATAGTTACCCTGACAAAAAATTATCGGTTAATTCTCTTTTTTATGAAAATGACAAAGATCTCTTGGGTGATTCCTTGTGTATGTGCCTGAGGTTCGTCGTCATTACCTAGTAACTGGTGGCTTCTTATATACAAAAAACATATAACCAAGTTCATTAGAACATAATCCTATATAAAAAGGTGATTAATATTATGAGGATGTGATTGATCCATTATTAAGCCGTCTATGTATCCTGGTTATTGTACGAATCAAAACCCACATAGTTCGTTTAACCCATGTAGTATTACATCAGGCGGAAGGACATATATGGGTTCTCTTGGACACCTTTAATCTCAGTTCATAGAGGTATGTCCTACATATCCATAATATAGTGGGAATCCGTGTTGTCGTAGTTCATTATTTCAAGGATTATATAATGGATTTCCCTATGTCTTTATAGAGACAAACGGTGTAGATGACATGATTACCACAAATCCATAATCTCATGTGAGCTATGCCCAGTGTGAGAAACAAGGGATAGAAAGTAACCAATGTTACTTATTTGAGTAAGGGAAATAGATGTTGGTATCACCCTGAATGATAAATATTGATCTAAAACCTCATAGAGAGGTAGCCTAAATATCCAATGTATGAAATGAATCATTTTCCTCATAGTTCCATTATTATCTATGCTTACACATTGATGTTTCCCTAGATAATGTAAATTTATGATGCTAGTGAGTTTTCCATTGTATCCCCCTAATCAAACATGAGCCATGATCTTTTATGTGAAAATAGGTATATCAAGTAATCAATATAATTTATTTGGGCAAGGGAATCATATGTTGGTCCATATATGGACGATCAATATAGAGATCAAACCATAGTGGGAGGTGGCCTATGTGTCCCGAATATGAAAGGAATCAGAGTCATCGTAGATTCATTTATGTTGGGGCTTAAAGACTGATATTTCCTTATAACATTGTAGGGGTTAATAATGTAGATTATATGACCATTACATCTTCCTAATCCAATGTGATCCATGCTCATTTTTTAGAAATAAGGGATTGAAATTAATCAATTTCATTTCTTTAGAAAGATGACTCATATTTCTGTCCTGCAATGGGTGAACAATATAGATCATGGACCTCCGGGGGAGGTGGCCTATGTATCCTAAATAAGACAATAATTAGAGTCATTGTAGTACCCTTTATATTGGGGCTTACACCCTGAGGTTTCCCTATAACATAGTAGGTGTTTATAAGGTTGATGATATTAACATTGAAACCCCCTAATCCCACGTGAGCCATTATTGTTTGTGTGAAATAAGGGATATCAAGTAATCAATGTCATTTATTTGGAATGAAGACTCATATGTAGGTCCCTACATCAGTTATCAAAATAGAGCTCAGACGTCATTGGGAGGTGGCCTACATATACTAAATATGATAGGAATCAGAGTCTCTATAGTTCCATTTATGTTGGGGCTTACACACTAAGGTTTCACTATACCTTTAGGGGTTTATAAGTTAGATTATATGACCATATAAACTACCTAATCCCATGTTATCCATGATAAACTGTTAGAATGAAGGAATGTTAAGTAATCGATGTCATTTCTTTGGACGGATGACTCATACGATGGTCCCTCCATGGCTGATCAATATAGAGACCAGAACTTAGGGGGATGTGGCCTATAAATCTTGAATATGACAAGATTCAGATTCCTAAAATGTCCCTTTATGTTGGGGCTTACACATTGAGGTTCCCATATTTATTGGGGCATACACATCGAGGATGGAAAATATTTTCTAGTCCTAGGATTCCATGGTGATCCAGCGTTCAGGTCTGGAAGATGTTTCATTTACCAGTTGGAATGTCCCAGGGTTTATTTCAGGACCTATCTTGACACATATATATGGTGTCATGAGATCTAGTGTGGCATGGGTTTAGAGGTGTCATGTATCTTGGCTAACACCTCTGGGAGACACCAGGAGACTTGACCAACATGTCTGGAGGGAATCTCGAGTCTCACCTAACATGAAAAGATTGTATCATGGGGAATTGGTTTTCATCCTTAGATGAGTTTTTGAGACTTAGATGAAATCGGTGAATGTCGTTATGTGAGTCGGGGAAAGTTTCCAAAGGACATTGAAAGTATTTTTTGATGGACTGAGAGGGTTTTAATGGTCGATGGGGCACCGGTGGGGGAATTGTATGATGTACTTGGACATGTCTATAGGACACCACATGTCTCAAATGACTTGTCAAAGGGGTGTAATGAAATATAGGAGATGTTCCCTAATGTTGTCGTGTGTCTTTGGATAACGCATTCCAAGCACATTATGGGTATGAGGCATGTATTTTTCTTAATCCGTTTTCCTTTGATCTTGATTTTAACTCATTTATTGATAATTCCTTGGTTTGGATCTATGTGGGATTATTTGAGCCTCAGGTGATTTAGAAGACATGTGGTATGTTTTTCGCATATCTAGTCATAAGTATTTCACATGATATGTGATTGATCACAAGAATAACTTAATGTCTAGTGCAAGACTACTCTGACTGCACGTCAGTATGTTACCTAATTGAAATCTTGTCCATCGCATGATCGGTTGCACTGAGAAGTCCATATAAGTCATGAGAAAAATATTATAGAGCCACGGGAGTCCAGTTTATGTAATATCCAACCCTTTATTCATATTTCTTTTAAGAATTTATAGTTATCACTATGCTTGTTATTCACTAACTTGTGTGGCATATCTGGTGCAAGTCAAAACCGGAGTCGACATAGGGTCCAGGTTCCACATAGTTTTTGGAGTCTCTCTTGTGGAATACTTCAAGTGTGTCACAAAATTTTTAGCGATCACAAGTCCCCTTAATCAATGCATCATTTAACACATTATTTATGATTACAAAATACTTCTTAGATCATGTGGTTGTGTCAAGGTACATTCATGTTGTCATGATGACATGTCTGAGTACCTTCGCAAGATTAAAATTACTATGGGAATAAACTCATGATTCCTTGGGTGACATGTCATGGGGTCTTGGAAGATAGGGTTGTGGGTTCACTAGGTGAATTTTATGACCCTCAGTGGCCATGAGTACCTCTCACCTCCTCCCTTTTAAACCACTTTTTCTGATTTAACAATGGTTGCGATCCATACGAGATTGCATGTATGTTTCCCATGGTGTTTCTTCCATTTTTTTAGTTGTGTTGCGTAACAAATATGGGTTGCATGGGGGATCATGAGAATTTAATGCACAAATATATATATATGTTCATCATTAGAGTGTTTTCAAGTTACCTGGGCTTGTCCAAGGATTTCTGTGTAGCGATGCTGACTAGCCATATTGATTTCTCTAGGTTATTAGGATGTGTTATTGAGTAATCATGGCGTGTCATAGTTCAATCGGGTTGCACATGTCATTCATATCAGTGACCGATAACCCCTCTCACTTCTTCCCTTTTGATCGCCTTTATTTTATTTTAAAAATATCAGGGATCATGTGAGTTGTAATTAGTATTATCTATAATTTTTACATGTTTTTTATGATGCCTCACATGACCAATATGGCTCATATGAGGAGTGTGTTAGCATGTAGTGGACAGGTCTACTTGCCTATCTTTAAAGTGAAGTGGGGTTTTCCAGACATTCTTATGGACTTCCAAGTGGTGATGTTTACACACTAGAGGGCTTGTGTAAGGTGAGGCGGTCAAGAAATCGAGGTCCCATGGTGCTTCACGGATAACTAGGGGCATGTGCTGCATGTATTTCAGTGACCGCGAACCTATCTCACATCCTCCCCTTTATCTCCTTCAATTCATGTATAAAATTCTTAGTGGTCATGAGAGGGTGGTTATATATCACAAATGGATTTAATTCTTCATAATGATGACCTAGTGCATTAGCATCCTGAAAAATAAGGGTATCTTCCTTTATAATTCCATCCCTCTTTATTCTTAAAATATTTTGGATGGTTTTTTATGCAAGTTCCAATGAAAAACCAAGTGTCCTGGGGGTGCACATTCAGTTGTATGGGGGGCCATTACAAGGTAGGGAAGGATAGTTGAAGAGGGATCTGTGGCCCTAGGTGTGAGCAATGCACCATATGTGGGGCCTTTGAGTGACCTTGAAATAGTCACATGATCACGAGTCTCTCAAAGACATCATGATTCTCCAACCATCCCCTTCTTTCCTACTTTCATGGGGAAAATAAAACCCATATTCAGGCATTTCGTCCCTTATGATTTTGCCGAAGATTATTTGGTGTGTGTAAACACACATTAATTTTCTCAAATTTTATTTATTTTAAATAATATTTGTTTGATTTTTCACTTAATAAAATAATTACTGCATCTATGTTATGTAGTGATTTAATATAATTATTTGTTCTCTAAAACATAAAAATAAACTACCATGATGAAGGTAAATATTCAAAAATTCAAAATAATATTTATAGTCTAATATATATTTTGGGTAACCCTGTTTTAAGAATGATATATTATTTAAAAAAATAATGTGTCATCTTTATATTTTTGTTATATAAAATATTTTATATATCATAATCTTATCTAAGTGGCCCCAAAAGTCAGAACTAAATTTTTATAATCAAAATATGTTCATTAAGTAAATCATTTAAATTTATATTCATTTATAATATACATTTTTCCTCATTTGAACACATAAGGGATATTTAAGACAATGAAAATTACATTTATAACTTATATATATATATATATATTATATAAGTCATTTTCCTAGAAAAGTGACCATTAAACAGTTTAATTTAGATCATCACATGCTAAGGGTCTAATTATAATCATACAATAAAATATTGGTATGTTTTACAACCATTTTATAGTCATTATCATTTTATTTTTAGCTTATGTAACCCAATTTACCCTTTACCATGGTAGAAAAATTTACCAAGGTTACAATTCATATTAGCCAAAAATAAAAGAGACATATTCACTAAATTTTTTTCCTTATAAATATATATTTGGAATCAATTTTTCAAAATTCTGAACATTGAAGTTGCATAATTAAAATTAAAATAAAAAAGGAAAAATTCCATGAAAATGTTTTATAGAAGAAATGCCTTTTAAAACATAAAATGGTGTCATTATAAATTCTTTTATAAAATATATTTAAAAACCCATAATAAAATTATTTTAAATTAAAATGATATATTTAAATTAAAAATTTAAAACAAAATTTTACCTTGTAAATACTTTAAAAGGAAAATATAGTTTTCAAAAAAATAATCAATATTTTCACTATTCCTTACAAAAATAATTTTTAGATAATTTTGAAATTTTGAATTGAAAAATGAAATTTATTTTTTCAAATAAATTTTCTAGAACATCTATTTATTTACATTCCTTCATAAAAAGAAAAAAACTCTTTTTTGAAGAAAATGTATTTTTGAAGAATAATGTGATTTTAAGAAAAATTGTGTTATTATTTTATAAGAACTAACCAATAAATTCATATTGAGTTGGACCTTTATATTTATTTTATAAATTAGTTATTCAAATTTTTTGGATAAATTAATAGATAGTTTATAATACCTATTTTATACTAATAGTGTCTTATGGATTGTTTAGACTTGGGGTTTCGTGCAACATAATATATTAAATAATTAAAATTATTTACATAAAAACATTTATTAAAATATTAGGGTGTTATGTTCGACCCCCCCCCCCACATAAAATGAATTTCACCCTAAAATTTCTTCACCTAGATATAAAAATATGATGATATCTCTCCCTCATCACATCCTCGATTTCCCACATATGTTCCTCATATTGGTGGTTCCCCCATAAAACATTATCCAAGTGATTGGTCTTGTTTTATAGAAATTTTACTATATGATCCAGAATCTAAATCTATTATTCTTCATAAGAAATATTTTTATTCAGTGGTACAACTTCTGAGGATAGTACATTTGAATAATCATGTATGTAATTTATCTTGGGATATAAATGGAACACATCAAGAACTTGAGAGAGATTCTATAGAAGCGCCAAAATAGAATCTACCTTACTAACAAGATTAGTAATTTCAAAAAAATGATATACCTAGGGTTTAGCTTTCACTTATATCCAAATATCATCACTCTCTTACTGGTAGACAATCTTATAAATACCTTATACCCCAATTAAAACTATAGGTCTTTTTGTCGATTGGCAGCAAAACTTTTTTTCGACGCACGCCTACTTTTATACGTTGGTTAATAGATCTATCATTCTATTCATTTTCTTTAACTAGGTCATTTCCAAATATATTTTTTCCCCTACTTCATTTCAGTGCGTTAGAGATCAATAATTTTTACCATAGAAGGATTCATAAGGATCTAACAGAATATATGAGTAAAAGCTATTGTTGTGAGAGAATTCTACCATAGGTAGGTTTTGATCCCAACCACCCTTGAAATACATAGATCACGATATCAAAATGTCTTCTAAAGTTTAAATTTTCCTCTGAGAATAACCATCTATATGATGATGATAGGAAGTGCTGAAACAGAAATATGTATCTAGATACTACTAAAGACTTCTCTAGAACATCAAGTTAAACCTTGGATCTCGATCAGGTATACTGGAAAGTGTCACTCCATTAAAGCTTTCCACTTATTCAATATATATTCTGGAAATATTATATAGATAGAAATCTTATCTAGTCGAAATTAAATGTGATGACTTCATCAGGTGATAAACTATAACCCATATAACATTATGTTTTTTAGATGTTTTGGGAAGTGAGATGACAAAATCCATGGTGATTTTTTCCCATTTCAATTCTTGTATGGGTAATGGTTATAACAACCCCTTAGACATATGTCTTTGAACCTTAAAATGATGACAAAACATGCATCAAGAAACATACACTAAAATATCATTCTTCTTGTTATAACACTAGAAATACACATTCGTATATCTATACATCTTGGGGATTATACGATAAATTTAGTATTATGAACTATGAACCTCATCCAACATCTCCTTCGTTAATTCTGGTATGGGAGGGACAAAAACATGGTACCAAACCTTATTAATCAGTCAAAATTAGAGTAAAAATCAGGAACATTTATCACCTTCTATTATAGCACTTAATCTTCCATTTGTGCCTCCATAATATTTACTTGTATAGATGGCTGAACATTCATTTGGTAAAGATAATATTTTTCCCCTTGCATTATGATTTCTAGATTTATCCATTGAATATTGATAAATATTGGATCATTTTTCATCATCATCATAGATAGGCTATCATTATCATTTTGTATAAAATCATATGCCACCTTGTTCACTTTCCCAGAGGGGTAACGTATTGAGCGGTTTTAATCATTAGTTATATCAAACCATTATCTTCAATACATATTTATAACGTTTTTAGTGATAATATAATTTCAACTTTTATTATTATTATATATGTCATATCTATATCTATAAAGAATATTTTTTATTTTTTTAATGAAAACATTATCGCAACTAACTCTAAATTACGATTTGGGTAATTTCTCTCATGGATTACCAATTTTTATGAGGTATAATCTATTACAATATCATTTTTCATGAGAAAAATACTCCATCCTCTTATTTGATTCATCACTATTGATCGCAAACTATTCTCCACTATATGTTAGTGTGAGAATAGGTGCACTGACTAACCTTATTTTCTTCTCCCTGAAATTCTCTTCACATTCATCCATCCATATGAACATATCTCTTTTCCAAGTCAAACTGGTTAGTTGATTAGAAAATCTTGAGAAATATTTCACAAAATTTCAATAAAATATATTCAAACAAAAAAAAACCTTAGATCATAGCTACTGTTTTTGGTCTAAGATAACATTCAATAACTTCCATCTTTGTTGGATCCATAGACGTCCTCTCTTTTGAGATTATGTGACTATAAAACGAGACTTTATGAAGCCAAAATTCACACTTGGAAAATTTATAATATAGAATCTCCTTTCCATGGGTCTTTAGTAAAATCCCCAAGTGGTCTTAATATTTTTCCATTCTCATTGAATATATGAGAATATAAATTAAAAACACTTCCAAAAACTAATCAATATTGTATCTAAATAATTTATTCATTAAATCAATGAATATACAGGGGGAATTAGTAAGACAAAAAGTCATCACTATAAATTCATAGATTCTATACCTTGTACAAGACATTGTCTTAGGCATATCCTTCTTATTGACCCTAAATTGATTATATCTAGAATGAAATTCAATATTTTTAATGTATTCATTACCACGTAGTTGATCAAATAAGTCGTCAATATGGGATGATATTTTCTCTTGATAGTGATCGTGTTATGTTCTTGATAATCAATTTCAGGTCTCATCGATCAATCATTCTTCTTAAAAATAGAATAGGTGCACTCCATGGTTATAAGGCCACAGCCTTAAACCTTACTTAATCTTGAGTTATTACAAGATTACACATTGAGGATCTTTTTGGGTTTAGAGTTTTAGATAATTAGATCATAAAACTTTCATTACATTCCACATATAAACAAAGTGGTTACATAAAGATAGTATTCTTCATTCCCATCAATGGAATCATATTTAAAATAAAACATGGATTATTTCTTGACACTTCCTTGACACTATCATCATATCATGTACCTTTCCCTTGACCTGTGAAAAACATTTCAAAAAAAATATGGGATGTGCATAAAAATATCAGTAAGGGATATAAAAATATGGAAAGGAAACATAGGTACATATATACATAAGAATGAGATCATACTTTACCCATAAAACAGAAGAATTTTAACATAACTCATCAAATCATGAATAAATCATAGAAATCATAAGACATAAAGGTAACTTGAGGTATTCATAACATCCTTACGTAGGTAGTAACCCTCTTGGTTACGTTTGGAATACCCATCACAGTATATTCCCTAAATCTCTTCGGAGAAACCTTAACATTTCACTCCTTCGTGTTACCCAATGCATTGGAGTGCTATATCGGGCTCACCCGCCCTTATTTTATCACGGAACCACCCGTCTTCATAATAATGCCCAAGAACCTCAACATAATCGTATCACATAAAACATGCATAAAGGAAACATAACATTTCCACCTTTCAATCACAATATATCAATACAACAAATTGATATAAAAACATTATGAAAATCATTTTCAATACCAAAATAAAAGAAAATTAAAACATGGTATTTATTTTTCTTTTAAAAAGAAGGTATGGCTTGTAGAGGAAGCTGAAACTCAAATAACGGTCATGGCGGCAGATAAGTCATTGTCACCGCATACGTACGAAAAAAACATTCCCTTTTGTCATTTAGTAAACACTTCGTATAAAAAATATTCCTTTTGGATAAATGTAAAATTCAAAGGGGTTTATACACCGTATAAAAGAAGGTTTTGTATGAAACAAAATATGCCTCAATGAAAGGAGATTGAGACGAAGTCCCATACCACGGGTCCGACTTGACTCGGTCATTATTTAATATCCTGAATAATAAACTTGAGTTAATTTATACTTCTTTAAGAACCTTTTTCAAGTTCATTATTCCTTTTATATCACATATTGCTATGTCATGAAGAATATGTAAATATTTAAGTTAATAGCGGTCGTTTTAACGATCATTGGTACTTGAGTCAAAAATAAACCCTTTATAATTACATGTTTTTCATGTATCCATTATATCCAGAATTATAATCATTATATATATATCATATATATCCAGTATATACATGCATTTATAATATTACATAATCATTTAGAGGTAAGAAATGAAATGCACCGTTCATGGAGACGGTATGCGGTACGTACGCATGAACGCTACTTTAATTTCTATTTCGTATTTTATAGAATGGAATCATAATGATATAAAGTTATATTATAATTCTAGTATAATATCATTTATAATATCATAGTTCCATCCTTTATACGTCCCACATATGGTATTTAAAGAATCAAATCACTTTGAGGGGGCGGTAGTCCGCACTTCCTTAAATGAAGATATCGCGTTTACCCATAATGGAAACCATAATGGTATGACCAAAAAGAAAAAAAAACAGAATCTTAAGGAAAACATAAACATATTATATATCATATATAAATATAGTGACATCTTAATGGCCACCTTTTAAGGTGTTAAAAGAAAGTTGAACAACCATCGTTTCGGGAGGCATAAATTCACCATCCACGGAAACAGTATGTTCGTTAACCATTAGATGTAGGTGTGTGTAAGTGTAGCTCGAATCCATATTATAAAAACATCCTAGTATATTGAGGATACTGGATTTGTTACAAAATAAATGAATAAAAAGAGTTACGGGGTTGGAGATGAAAAATAAAACAAAAA
Organism: Viscum album; assembly: GCA_963277665.1. Classification (NCBI taxonomy): domain Eukaryota; kingdom Viridiplantae; phylum Streptophyta; class Magnoliopsida; order Santalales; family Viscaceae; genus Viscum; species Viscum album. The sequence goes on along the minus strand of OY728136.1, from coordinate 1,081,273,731 downwards.
GACTCAAAAGAAGACATTACCTTAAAATCGGGTAACTCCCTTTGGTTTGAGCTCAAAGGCTTCCTTGGGAAGACATCTGCCCAAAGTGAGGCTTAAAGGAGTAAGAGAGGGAAGTTGAGAGACAAAATTGGCAGGGTTTGGCCGAGCCAAAGGCTTTGGGAGTGTGTGTAAGGAGGTAGAGGTGGGGGCCTTTTATAAGAGGAGAGGAGGGGCACTCTTGGAATGTAAAGATAAGTTACTTTATTTTAAAATGAGTTTCGGATTAAAAAGGTCTCACATTGATATAATTCTAGGATAAGGTGATAAGGGTTCGAAATCCACTCATCCAATTGGTTTTGGCCATGTGTAGGTTTTATATTTTACATTAACTTTCCATTTTATTTAAATCGTCAAATAATGAGGTCATCGCTGCATCATCATGATGTCATAAATAATTTAATTTATTTAATGTATAAAAATTATAAAACAAATACTATGATGTAGGAAATCTTTTTATCTTTCTAATTAATATTTATAGTCAATAATCTGACTTGTATAACCTCATTTAAATTTTTTTTAGTAAAACATCTCATGTGTGTGTCATTTTTACTTTAATATTAAATAAAAAGTTATTTATGTCATTTCCCAACCAAAGTGGCTCCATGGGGTCCCCAAGTTGACCCATGTCTTGTCTTGGTCAGCCATGAAACATCCAATAAGGGTAGGACATGTGTATAGGTCATCTCATATTATTAAAGCATTATTTTTACCTTAAACTACACTAATTACCACTAATCGCGATTAAAAACATAAAAGTTACTATTCACCAAAAAATTATTTTAATCTCATTGAACCAGATTTTACTTCTTAATGAAAACCTTGTATGTCAGATTTTTGAAAATCAAATCACAGAAGTGGCAAAGTTTCATTTAAACGAAAAATCAATTTCTTTAACTACCACTTAGTGGTTTCACTATTCATCAAAAATTGAAGTTTTTCATAAAAATACCAAAAATTCACCCTAAGCTATATTTGAAATTCCGAATTCAAAAATGAAGTCTATTTTAAAAAATTCAAAACATTTAAGTCACATTAATTAATTTAATAATTAATTCCCACTGTCAGAGCAAATAGCGTGTTTTTGTGAAACAATAAGTATCAAAAGATTGACACCAGTTTAAGTCCAATTTCAAAGTGAAATTGATTCCAATGACCACCATTGGATTAAATGGTAAAAATATATATTCTAATTTCACTTCAAAACAAATTCAAAATATAGTCTAATCATATAAATAAATTAGATTAAAAAGCAGTTTTGATGTAAAATGCAGTATTTTTCACTATTCATTAAAAAATGAACATTGTCAGAAAAATACCAAAAATTTATCCAATGTAAAATTCAATATCCCAATCATAATGAATATGTTTATTTTGAAAAATATATATTATAAAATTTTCAAAATATCTATTTAAAAAGGGTTTTCCATCAAAAGGCAGTAAAACAATCTTTTAAGAATATTAGTGTATTCCATGCTTAAGATTGGATTTATTTTCATTTTAAGCCTCTAAAACACTATCTAATTCATTAATAGACATAGATAAAAATATATATTACTCATTACTTACTTGGGATGTTACATCCTTCCCCCCTTTAGAAAATTTCGTCCCCGCAATTTATTTACTTTTCAAATAAATGGGGGTACTTATCCCTCATTGCATTTTCAGATTCCCATGTTGTCTCTTCCATCATGTGGTTTTTCCACAAAACCTTTACCTGATTAATTACCTTATTCCGTAACACATGCTCCATGTGGTCAATAATCTGGACTGGTTGTTCCTCATAAGATAGGTTCTCTTCCAGCTAAACTACCTCTGGACTCAAAACATGAGATGAATCTGGCATATACTTTCTCAACATCGAAAAGTGAAAAACATTGTGTACCTGAGATAAAATCGGAGGTAAAGCCACCCGGTATGCAACTGATCCAACTCTCTCCAGAATTTCATACGGTCCAATAAACATTGGACTCAGCTTTCCTTTCTTAGCAAATCTCATCACACTTTTCCAAGGAGAAACCTTGAGAAAAACATGATCACCTACCTCGAAAGATAGATCCTTCCTCCGGTTATCCGCATAACTCTTCTTCCTGCTCTGAGCTGTTCTCATGTGCTTCTGAATCAGCTGAACTTTTTCTTCCATCTCTTCTACCAATTTTGGTCCCATCAAGTTCCTTTCACCCACTTCATCCCAGAAAGCTGGTGTTCGACACCGCTTCCCATATAATGCCTGAAATGGTGCCATCTGTATACTAGAATGAAAACTGTTATTATATGAAAATTCAACCAAAAGAAGATGTTGGTCCCAACTTCCCTGATAATCCATAGAACAAGCTCATAGCATATCCTCCAAGGTCTGAATTGTTCGTTCTGACTGCCCATCTGATTGAGGATGAAAAGCTGTACTGGAATTTAATTCAGTACCCAACGAATTCTAAAGGCCTTTCCAAAAGTTAGTAGTGAACCTGGGATCACGATCCGATACAATGGAGAGAGGAACTCCATGTAACCTGTCTATCTCTTTAATATACAAACGGGAAAGTTGATCTAGGGAAAAAGTATCTCGTATAGCAAGGAAATGAGCAGATTTATTCAAGCGATCAACAATAACACAGATTGAATTATTACCTCGAGATGTCTTCGATAATCCGACAACAAAGTCCATGGATATATTCTCCCATTTCCACTCTGGCACTGGTAAGTCTGAAGAATCCCTTTTGGTAACTGCCGCTCTGCTTTAACATGTTGACATGTCAAACACTTCACAGTAAAATAAGCAATATCTCTTTTCATTCCATCCCACCAGTAATACTCCCGCAGATCTCTGCACATCTTAGTACTGCCAAGATGAACTGAAAACAGAGAACTATGAGCTTCATATAACAACTCTCTCTTCAACTGTGAATCACAAGGCACACACAATCTCTTCCCAAATCTCAAAACGCAATCATTATCAATGTTGAATTCAGGCAACTAACCTTTCTGAACCAGCTCTACCTTTTTATGCAACTCACTGTCTTGCTTATGTGATTGCTTGATTCTATCTGATAGAGATGACCTCACTGATACCTGAAACAAAACAGAAGAACTTCCTACACCAACAACTTCTATTTCAAAGTTCATCAAATCCTTAACCAAAGGATCACGTTCCAAATGCATCATTGCTAATTAAGCATTACCTTTTTGACTCAAAGCATCATCCACTTTATTTGCTTTTCCCGTATGGTAATGAATTGTACAATCATAATCCTTGATTAATTCTAGCCATCTCCTTTGTCCATGTTCAACTCTTTCTGAGTGAATATATACTTTAAACTTTTGTGATCAGTATATATTTCACACTTTACACCATACGAATGATTCCTCCAAATTTTTAAAGCGAAAACAACAACAGCTAATTCCAAATCACGTGTAGGGTAATTTACCTCATGAGTTTTCAACTCTCATGAAGCATAAGCAATTACCTGATCATTCTGCATTAGGACGCAACCAAGTCCTTTCAATGAAGCATCACTGTATATAACAAACTCACCATTCCTGGAAGGTAGTGCCAAAACTGGAGCATTCACCAATCTTATTTTCAATTCCTGAAAACAATCATCACATTCTTCTGTCCAGATAAACTTAACGACCTTCTGAGTTAGCTTAGTCATTGGACTAGATAACCGTGAAAAATTTCTAACAAACCTTCGGTAATAGCCTGCCAAACCAAGGAATCTACGAATTTCAGTTACATTTGTGGGTCTTGGCTAGTCTTCCACAACTTTTGTTTTTGCAGGATCAACAGTTATCCCATCTTTAGATACAATGTGACCAATGAAATAAATTTGTTTCAACCAAAACTCACACTTCCTGAATTTCCCATAGAATTTCTTTTCTTTTAAGGTTTGCAAGATAACCCTTAAATGTCTTTCATGCTCTTCTTTACTTTTAGAAAACACCAAAATATCATCAATAAAAACAACCAACATTTTTGACCTGAGTCAACTGAGCCATCACTGCAACAAACTGGTCAATTCTGATTCTGACCATCTCAGGATGCTGATTTAGAAGCTCATTTCAATCTGTATTACTTCCCAGAAAATTTGTTCTATTTCCTCTGCGAAAAACCATTCTTAACAAACATGTCTTAGATGAAGCAACATGGTAATCTTCAAATGCTATATCATTTCAATCATACCATAAATTAATTTATAATTTAACACTTTTCTAACTCCTAATGTTATCTAAACCGACCTCTGATACCCACTATAAGTCCCCAGCCTTAAACCTTACTTAATCTTGAGTTATTACAAGATTACACATTGAGGATCTTTTCGGGTTTAGAGTTTTAGAGAATTAGATCATAAAACATGCATTACATTCCACATATAAACAAAGTGGTTACATAAATATAGTATTCTTAATTCCCATCAATGGAAACATATTTAAAATAAAACATGGATTATTTCTTGACACTTCCTTGACATTATCATCATATCATGTACCTTTCCCTTGACCTGTGAAAAACATTTCAAAAAAAAACTTGGGATGAGCATAAAAAGTTCAGTAAGGGATATAAAAATATGGAAAGGAAACATGGGTACATATATACATAAGAATGAGATCATACTTTACCCATAAAACATAAGCATTTTAACATACCTCATCAAATCATGAATAAATCATAGAAATCATAAGACATAAAGGTAACTTGAGGCATTCATAACATCCTTACGTAGGGAGTAACCCTCTTGGTTACTTTTGGAATACCCATCACAATATATTCCCTAAATCTCTTCGGAGAAACCTTAACATTTCACTCCTATGCGTTACCCAATGCATTGGAGAGCTATATCGGGCTCACCCGCCCTTAGTTTATCATGGAACCACCCGTCTTGATAATAATTCCCAAGAAACTCAACATAATCGTATCACATAAAACATGCATAAAAGAAAACATAACATTTCCACCTTTCAATCACAAGATATCAATACAACACATTGATATAAATACATTATGAAAACCATTTTCAATACCAAAATAAAAGAAAATTAAAACATGGTATTTATTTTTCTTTTAAAAAGAATGTATGGCTTGTAGAGGAAGCCGAAACTCAAATAACGGTCACGGCGGCGGAGAAGTCGTTGTCGCCGCATACGTACGACAAAAACATTCTCTTTTTTCATTTAGTAAACGCTTCGTATAAAAAATATTCCTTTTGGATAAACTTAAAATTCAAAGGGGTTTATACACCGTATAAAAGAAGGTTTTGTATAAAACAAAATATGACTCAATGAAAGGAGATTGAGACGAAGTCCCATACCTCGGGTCCGACATGACTCGGTCGTTCTTTAATCTCCTGAATAATAAACTTGAGTTAATTTCTACTTCTTTAAGAACCTTTTTCAAGTTCATTATTCTTTTTATATCACTTATTTCCATGTCATGAACACTATGTAATTATTTAAGTTAATAACGGTCGTTTTAACGATCATTGGTACTTGAGTCAAAAATAAACCCTTTATAATTACATGTTGTTCATATATCCATTATATCCAGAATTATAATCATTATTCATATATCATATATATCCAGTATATACATGCATTTATAATATTACATAATCATTTAGAGGTAAGAAATGAAATGCACCGTTCATGGAGACGGTAAGCCGTACGTACGCATGAACGCTACTTTCATTTCTATTTCGTATTTTATAGAATGGAATCATAATGATATAAAGGTATATTATAATTACAGTATAATATCATATATAATATCATAGTTCCATACTTTATACGTCGAAAATATGGTATTTAACGAATCAAATCACTTTGAGGGGGCGGTAGTCCGCACTTCCTTAAATAAAGATATCACGTTTACCCATAATGGAAACCATAAAGGTATGACCAAAAAGAAAAAAAACAGAAGCTTAAGGAAAACATAAACATATTATATATAATATATAAATATAGTGACATCTTAATGGCCACCTTTTAAGGTGTTTAAAGAAAGTTGAACAATCATCGTTTCGGGAGGCATAAATTCACCATCCACGGAAACAATATGTTCGTTAACCATTAGATGTAGGTGTGTGTAAGTGTAGCTCGAATACATATTATAACAACATCCTAGTATATTTAGGATACTGGATTTTTTACAAAAGAAAAGAATAAAAATATTTTAGGGGGTTGGAGAAGCAAAATAAAACAAAAGGACTCAAAAGAAGACATTACCTTAAAATCGGGTAACTCCCTTTGGTTTGAGCTCAAAGGCTTCCTTGGGAAGACTTCTGCCCAAAGTGAGGCTTCACGGAGTAAGAGAGGGAAGTGGAGAGACAAAATGGTCAGGGTTTGGCCGAGCCAAAGGCTTTTGGAGTGTGGGTAAGGAGGTAGAGGTGGGGGCCTTTTATAAGAGGAGAGGAGGGGCACTCTTGGAAAGTAAAGATAAGTTACTTTATTTGAAAATGTGTTTCGGATTCAAAAGGTCCCACATTGATATAATTCTAGGATAAGGTGATAAGGGTTCGAAATCCACTCATCCAATTGGTTTTGGTCATGTGTAGGTTTTATATTTTACATTAACTTTCCATTTTATTTAAATCGTCAAATAATGAGGTCATCACTGCATCATCATGATGTCATAAATAATTTAATTATTTAATGTCTAAAAATTATAAAAAAAATAATATGATGTAGGAAATCTTTTTATATTTCTAATTATTATTTATAGTCAAAAATATGACTTATATAACCTCATGTACAAATTGTTTTAGTAAAACAACTCATGTGTGTGTCATTTTTACTTTAATATTAAATAAAAAGTTATTTATGTCATTTCCCAACCAAAGTGGCTCCATGGGGTCCCCAAGTTGATCCCTGGCTTGTCTTGGTCGGCCATGACACATAAAATAAGGGTAGGACATGTGTCTAGGTCATCTCATATTATTAAAGCATTATTTTTATCTTAAACTACACTAATTACCACTAATCGCGATTAAAAACATAAAAGTTACTATTCACCAAAAAAATTATTTTAATCTCATTGAACCACATTTTACTTCTTAAAGACAACCATGTATGTCATATTTTGGAAAATCAAATCACAGAAGTGGCAAAGTTTCATTTAAACGAAAAATCAGTTTCTTTAACTACCACTTAATGGTTTCACTATTCATCAAAAATTGAAGTTTTTCAGAAAAATACCAAAAATTCACCCTAAGATATATTTGACATTCCGAATTCAAAAAAGAAGGCTATTTTAAAAAATTCAAAGAATATAAGTTACATTAATTAATTTAATAATTAATTCCCGCTATCAGAGCAAATAGCGTGTTTTTATGAAACAATAAGTATCAAAAGATTGACACCAGTTTAAGTCCAATTTCAAAGTGAAATTGATTCCAATGACCACCATTGGATTAAATGGTAAAAATATATTCTAATTTCACTTCAAAACCAATTCAAAATATAATCTAATCATATAAATAAATTATATTAAAAAGCAGTTTTGATGTAAAATGCAGTATTTTTCACTATTCATTAAAAAATGAACATTGTCAGAAAAATACCAAAAATTTATCCAATGTAAAATTCAATGTCCCAATAATAATAAATATGATTATTTTGACAAATATTGATTATAAAATTTTCAAAATATCGATTTAAAAAGGTTTTGCCATCAAAAGGCAGTAAAACAATCTTTTAAGAATATTAGTGTATTCCATGCTTAAGATTGGATTTATTTTAATTTTAAGCCTCTAAAAAACTATCTAATTCATTAATAGAAATAGATAAAAATATCTATTACTCATTACTTACTTGGGATGTTACAATGGTGATGTGCTAGTGAATATGAATCTATTGCCAAGATTTTCTTAGAATTTATTATCCAATTCATGAAACTCAATGGGGTTCATTCTACAAGGATTATTTTAAAGAGGTATATCACCCATTATGTGTTCTATAGAAAACTCAACTTCACAATTCAGTGTATGTGCTGAAAAATATTCTGTAAAGACATCAAAAAACATTATTAATATATGTGTAACCTTAATGGTGTGTTTCACCCCAACCATATGAGATCAATACAGATTATTAAAAGGAATTAGGAATTACGAGATAGAAATAATTTCCATTAGAAGTCCATATTCACCCTTGCATATATAGATGATCATGGAATCATTTATAATATGAAATGTGACTTCCCTTAATTATATATTGATATAATTTTTATATAATGAAATCCAATCCTTGCTAATAATCAAAATGAATTCCAAAAATAGAAGGACCAAAAGTTTTCAAGGAAGCGCATTCCCACAATCATAAACTGGATAAAAATTATAAACTATTGATGTGATTGTAGTGCCATTAAAAGTGTTCATGGATGACTCAAAATATAATTGCTGAGGTAATATGGATAAACCCTTATAAAATTATTTAGAAATAAAAGATTCAATGGAGCCAAAATAGAATAACACATTAGCTATTTTTGAGTGGATGCTAATTGTACCTTTCATTACTTCATTGTTGTACACCACATCGCTAGTAGTGATGGCATGTGGTTTTACTTTTTATTTGACCTTAAGTTGTTTCTGATGACTATCATCACCGATAAAACTCATATTTTTCAATTGGTTAGCATAATTATCATTTTTTATTTCACTTGAATCATTAATGTGCGGAGGTTATTTTTTTTTGAATTTTCTCTATTCACATCATTAATTATCTTTTTCCTATCACTTTTGTAGTCAATTCATAATGAAATTATTTCCCACGCATAAAATATTTACTAGTCCTATTAATAAATATTAATCCATGTTTCATTCCACACTAAGAGCATTAACGAAAAATCATCTAAATTTTAATATGGTTTTTAAATTTTCCATTCAATTCCATTTTTCTATTCTTATAAACCCCATAAGTCTAACAGGTGACTCCAATATTCATCTTTACTATTAAAGCACACTAAATGATTTCATCATAGCTACCAAAGTTCCTAATGAACAATTTCCTTCAGGTACTAGGTTTTAAGCCTTTGAAAATCAATCCACCTTAATTTTAGGTTGGATGATAGTTACAGAATTGTACCCTTTAAGTCTCGCAAAATTTTCATTAATTTTACCAAAAATTCATTTTCATTTTTCTTAAATTCAACAAGCTCCTTATCTATCTTTTTAAAAATAATACTAGTATAATACTTATTGAAAAATTAGTTCCTGAACTTATCTCATTCCATGGATTCAATTTCATCTCATTTAATTGTATTCTTAATAAAATTACACCATTGATCATATTCACCATCAAAATGATAGACTTTAAAATTTTACTTTCTCATGTTCTAAATTTTGGATAACCAAAAATAACTTTTAAGTGGGATTTATCCAATTTTCAAACATTAGTATATCATAATTCCCACTAAAAAAGTAGGAAGACATCTCATGAAGGACTCAATAGAATGTTCTTCCCTCTTTTTTATGTTTGGATGTCTTTTATGATTCATTTCTTTATAATGTTAAGTGGGAATTGAAAAACAATTTCATTACATATCCCATGAAATTAGTTATCTCAGGAGTAAAATAATTAAATGTCCACCCCATTAAATGTTAATGCAGTTTCTTCATATTTCATCAATTGAATAAACCAAAAAACATTGTGTGGGAAACACTTATCATATTGGGAAAACAACATAATAAATGTAAATTACATATAAAATTATAATTTTGGACACCTTAGGTTCCAGTAAAAGCTATTCATGATCGATACCAAATGTCTATGATGGTATCCAATACATAGACTTATCCTTAGGGTTCTTAATAAGGTTTTATGACCCTTGTTTCCAATGTTTAACAAAACCTTTATCTAATAACAACTATAATGGAAAATACATTTCATACATATATATTACCTCTAAATAGAATAATATTCAGAACATAACATAAAAACCCCACCCCAAAACTATATATGTTTAGTTTTTTAGAAACAGGGAAACATAAACAACTAATTCATAAAACATCTACATCATCTCCCACTTGTTCTTTCATTCCTAGAACCCTTTTGACACATCTAACTTACTACCTTTATTCATATCATTGAGAAAAGAAACAAAGTAAGTGTGAGGTAATATTATTAGTAAGGGTATACAAGGGAGATATCATCCATATCATAATCATAATACATAAGAACATAAACAAAATATTTTAAAATTAAATACTGCATATAAAAGATCATGATATAATGTCATTGTATGAGTAATAGAATATTAAAAGAAGAAAAGAACACATGTCATGAGAGCATGATATAATACATGTAATTTTTTCATACACATAAGTATAGAAAACAATTTCCATATTAGTCAATCTCTATTCCAAGACCATCAAAGTGGAAAAAAGTATGTTGCCGAACTAGGTTCACTCCCTCTTCCATCTATGTATTATTGAACCAGGTTCACTTCTCATTACAGACTTATATATCTCATGAGATATAAATAATTGCCCAATGAATTGGAGGGAGGTATTGGTTACACCCATCACATAATGATAATCATACATATGTTTTTTATAAGAATATAAATCATTCATCATATCCGAGCACATGAAATGAAATGGATTTCACAGTCATAATTCAATCAAAACATGGCCCATGGAAGAGAAATGGGTTTGAAAAATAATATCACATCATAAAAATATATAAAACATGGGAATAATAGTGATGCTAACCTTGAAAAATATTCCCATTAAATCATAAGTGACATCAATGAATTTTATCAATGATCGAAAATAATTTTGAGAGATCAATTCAATAAAATTATTTCAGAAAATATCATTTCTTATTAGAAAACATTTTATTTTCATAAAATTACATGAAATATTATAATAAAATGTTATATATTAAGATAACCATGTATACATGTAATGTAATCTTCAAGTCATTAAGAAGTCATGAAATCGTAAAAATCCGTTCATGATGTATAAGTTTAAAAAACATTCCTTTTGTACTTTTTCCATAAAATTCAAGAAGTACCTCATATAGAAAACAAAAAATGATTCCTTTTAAATAGTTGAGTAAAAATTCAAAAAAGGGTAAAAATGAATTATAAAAATTGTATATTATGTAATGTCTTATCTCGGGTTCCAATCAACAGTTCCCCGAGATCATGGTTATAAGACCTCAAGCACATGTCCCCAAATGCTAAAGGCTGCAGACTAGCAGCATGGGCCTAGGATGTTTCTATGAAGAGACTATTGCCTCATAGATCAAATAATTCATAGTGATAAAAAATAGACAAACAATATCATAAGTATATGCATATATAAAGATAGCATTATAAGTAAGTGAATAATCCAGGCAATATAAGGAAAAAATTGGCGGAAGCTGAATAATAATAATAGATACAATAATGATGATGGTAAATCATACATTTATAAAAAAAATAGAGTGTATGGGAAACATGAGTACAATAATATGTTTCATGCAATAATATACTAAATTAATGGCAAAAGCTTTTATATAGAATCTTGAGCATTGGATCAGTCTTCTCACCCCAAACTCCAACCTAAGAAAAAATTCAACCAAGCCTTGGAAGTAGCATGATTCCTATTATCCATACCTATTATTATAAAGTCTACTTAGGAACGAATTGATACCCAAACAGCGTGTGAGATATAATCTCAGTAGGTCAGAACCCACAGTGTCTAGTCAGATCCATTTCATTCTATAACAAATAATTAGTGTTCCCAATTAAAAAATTCTAAATATGGAATATATTTACTCATAATAACTGGGCCTTGGATCCTAAAAAGATACTTGTCCCATAATACCTTATTTGACATAAGATGGATATCTAAAAATGAGTACCTAATTGAGGAATAATATATATAAGGACCAGTGTAAAAAAAGGAAACTCAAGGGGGAAACCCCCTATGATTTTTTTTCTTGGCTTCTCATTTTCCATGTCACCAAAAAAGTGAACCTGAAATAATGATGATAATAAGAGATGCATCACATATGAAAATAGGAAACAGAAAATCCATAAATTTTTAGGTAGAGTTAGAGGCCTTCCAAGGTGATCTAAAAAGAATTTTTAGTGTCCCTACAAAACATCCAATATAACCAATGTCATTCAGTTCATATAAGGAAACCCATAAAACATCCCATGTATTACTCATAACATGGTGAATCTGAGTCTATACCAATTATCTCACATGGGGGGCCAAGTATCAACTAAGGCATGGCATTTACATCTTTCTAATTGAGTCCATCCTTGATTTCTTCCCTAGGGAAGCCACATCACTCATGAGTATAAGTAAAAATACTCGGTGAGCCCATACCTTAGAAGCCAAAACATTCTCCTATATGTGTCAAGTAGTAATAAACCAGCCACAATGAGTCCATCCATTAGATATTTAAATTGGGAGTCGTGTTATCTCTCAACCTATATGATGTGTGCCATATCAAACTAGGCACATCATATAATAAGGCATATATTTATAATTTTATACAAGTAAAATAAAATCCTAGTATCAAATGCTCATTATCTAATCACGATGTTCTATTTAATCCATGAAAACATGGAAAAATCATATGGAAATTCATAAGTCATTAAATGTATTGGGAACCAGGATTAACATACATTGATGTTACATCAGTTTAGATGAATATTTAATACATAACAAAAATACATTCCTTATGACAGTAATTTTTTAGTGTGTTTTAAAATAATGAATGCAAAATCATCTATCATAGGGAAATATCTTCAAAATATCCCATTAAGATATCCACCTTTAGTACTTCTATATAAAACCTTATTTCATAAGCATGGGAAAATAAACATAAAAAGGGGTGAGATCAGATGTTCATTAAGGGTAAACAAGGGAGACACATACGAATAAACAAGAACAGAGGGGTTTGAGAATATGATTATAACATAAGATTATCATACCCTATATATCAAAGATCATAAAAACGAGTTATGCGATAAAATAAAACATGGTAGTTAATAAGACAAGAATCATAAGGAAATGAACATCATGATCCATAAATCATAAAAGAGTAATAAGACATAGGATTTATTACATACATAAATAATATAATATTTTATGTCAAGACTACCTCCCAAGACCTATAGAACAAGTCAGTCTTGGGCTATGACCCATGTACATGGTTTAGGGTTGGGATAAAAACCCATGTACCCTTTAGTCTTGGGATAGAACCCATGTACCTTCGTTTTTTCAGGCATGGGATACAACTGGAGCACCCTATTTCTTATAGGGTTGGGCTACAAGCCATATACCTTCTTGTTTTCAGGCTTGAGTTACAACCCATATACCCTCTTTATTTTAGATAGAGGAAACAACCCATTTACCATATTTTTCTTTAGGATTGGGGTACAACTTGTGTATCCTCTAAGCTCATATACAACATATAATTACCCAATGAATTGGAGGGAGATATAAGTCTCACCCATCTCATTATAAAATCATTCATATATTTTCCATAAGATAATAAAACTTTCAACATATCATGAACCATAAAAAAGATATATTTCTTATAAACAACAAAATAATAATTGATGAAATTAAATGGGTATCATTAACATTTCATCACATCATAACCTATTAAACAGTTATGTTTCATAATCACTTCATGAATTCATTTCCTGTGAAAAGAATTTTTTTTAAAAAGCACAAAACTAGTGGAAGTGAAATGGGTGTCATAAATTTCATTCTATCAAAACCTAAACCATTCAAGAAATAATATAAATGTAACCATTATATAATTTTCTAGAATTTCATGATTAACATAAAACAATGTTATCTTAGATATAAAATAACTTTGACGGATATTTTGAAATCATTTCTTTAGGTAAATATCATTTATTAATTGAAAAAGGCTCTTTAAAACATAAAAACTTTTGAAACCCATTTTCCTTAAAAACATATAAAAAATATGGACAATTTTTAAAACCCATTTCCCGTAAAATATTGTTTAAAAAAATTTATTAAAATTATCCATTTAAACAATAAAAAAAATCTTCAATGAATTGAAAGTGTGTAAATCTGTACATGTCATACGAGGTAAAAAGAACATTACATTTTTCACTGTAAAAACTGTAGAAAAAATGTATTTTTTAGAAATAGAATAAAAAATTATTTAAGATATTTAAATGATAAAAAGGGTAAAAATTTATTTCAATTCTTATAGGATAATGGTACAATATTCTTGGAAACCTTTTTAGAAAACATAGATTTATGACCAAATAGAGGGTAATGTCAGGTTTCCTTGAAAATAAATTCTTAACTACATTATGTACCAAAGAGTAGAAAGAGAGTAACAACATTAATATATCATTAATAACTATATGGTAATAAATACATGAATTTTCTTTTGATATGAGTTATAATATTTCATGAAAATAAGTATAAACATAAATAATCTTGAAAATTGATGAGATTATTTCAATAGGATCCAATAATTTGGTAACACGAGATCATACTCTCTATATAAGAAAAGGAAATTAAATAACTCTTAGAATATCCAAAAAATATTTATATTCATGATATATCATAAAAAATTGAATTATATAAACCACAAAATTAATTTAGCTGCATAACAAAACATGAGTCCCATGGAAATAAAACTAAGAGAAAACTATTTTACCAATTTGGTAAATTTTTAAAATTAAAAACCATGAAATAACGCTTATAGAAAGGATATGTAAATAAATATAATTTTAAATATAATAATCATTGATTTCATCCATGTGAAGTATACATACCACAAAAAGGTAATGAGTTGTGAATAAAGCACGTATCTCACAGAAATAAAAAGTGAGATGAAATCCACTTCCCTTATTTCTTGACATCTCATCGTACTCATTAAAACCACCTCTATAATAAATATAAATTTATTATATATATTTTATATATCCATATTGTTATATCTAATACCCTATATGGTTTTATTATGACCTTATATTACATGTTAACCATCCTATGTTATGTTTTCACATTAGATAATATTCACTTTGTTACGGGTCTTAATTTGTTATATATTTGGTCCTTATATTTATGTCATGACACCGTAATGTAATACATAATATAAATTAAATTTATGTTCAGTATATATTTATTATAATAATATATAGAATATAGAAGTATGAAATAAAATAAACCATTCATGGAGATGGTAAGTTGTACGTACACATGAATGTTGTTACCATTTTTATTATCATATTGAAAGAATAAATGAAAATGAACTATATGTATATATGTATATAATATCATTATAGTGAAATTATAATTTTATATATTTCATATAATTTCAATAAATACATCCATAATATATTCCATGATGTGTCTGAATGAATCCATCGCTTTAATGGGGCGGTAGACCACACTTCCTGAAATGAAATTATTGTATTCATACCTATGGGAATGTAAAAAGATTTGTGTCATAAAATGAATAAATTATCTTAAAGAAATAATAAATTTAATAAATAAAAATATATTTCCATTATAAAGTCCATAATTATAAGTGGTAAATTAAAAAATTAACAATCATCATTTATTGAGGTGGTGGTTCACTATACACGTAAATAGTATGTTTGTTTCCCATTAGATGGAGGTGTTTGTATGTGTAGGTTGAACGCTTAGCATAAAAATTTACTAGTGTATTTAGAATAATATTTTGTTTATAAAATCATGGAATAAACAGGGTTTCAGGGGTGGATATGTAAAATCAAACAAAAGAGATTGAGAGAAGGTGTTGCCTCTTAATCAGGTAAATCCTTTTGGTTTTGAAAAATGGGTTCCTTGGATTTCATTCTTCCAAAGGAAAGTCTTATAGCATGAACAGCGGGATTTTGGGTTGTTTATTATGAATATCATGGATGAGCCTTAGTGTTTTGAGAGGTGTGAATAAGAGGGATAAGTGGTGGTAATTTCTAGAGAATGGAAAGGACTCACTTGGTATTTCTGAAAACAAGTTAGTTGTACCCACATCGTTACCTAAAAAAAGTCATACCAGAAAAAAAAGTAAATAATGTATTGTTCATGGCCTAATAATTTCTATAAAATTTGTGTTGGACAAGTTTCTAAGCCATTTTGAGTCTTAAAATAATGTTTTAGTTCTTTGTAAAGGCTAATATTACCTTAATCAATGTAATTAATTTTAAATGCGTTCACTAATCATTTTGGTCAAAAAAGTTTGAATTATTATAAATTATAAATTGTTATTATTAAAAATATGTAATATATTTTTCTGAATTCTTATAACATAAGTGGTAGAAATTAATTTAAAATAAATCTCATTTGTTGGGTTGACAATGCTGGTTTTTAAAGTAAAAATATTCAAAAGATTGTTATGTTTGTATACCCAATTTCAAAGTCAAATTGATCTCAATGACCTAAATTGTATTAATTGATAAAAATATTACCTAATTAATATTTTAAATCAATTTAAAATATAATTTATATTTATAAATAAATTATATGAAAAAAGTTCATTGAACTAAAATTCGGTATTTCTAACTACTATTTAAAAACTAAAACCATATAGAAAAATAAGAAAAAATAATACTAAAATAATTTTTATGTTATTAATTCAAAGAAATAGTTTATTTTTACATATAATGTCTATAAATGTTCAAAAATATGGATTTAAAATTGGTTCACTATTAAAACTCGATAATACTACATTTATAAAAATATATGTTTTTAAGAAAAAAATTTGTCTTCTTCTTATCTTATGTCTATAAAATCTATTAAATGAATATCAAAAATATTTTATTTAACATAAAAAATATATTTTACATTAATAGAAACATATATTTTTATTTAATTAAATTTTTTAGGGTAAAATAGCATTTTGACCATAAAAATAATAATACTTTCTTTTACATTCAATAAATTTTCATATTCATTTATAATTAATTAGTAACCTATTAATTAATATTATATTGTGTAAACCAAATATTTTAATAAATTAGTTAATATTATTCATAACCTCTAATTTAACATCTAGTTTATATATTATTATATTAAATAATCATATTTCAATGATATATTCTTGTTTGGTAATCCCCAGTCTTGCATGTTACACAAGACATCAAGGAATGTCATTGGTACGTGTAACACAGGCTAACATTGGTGTTCTATGAACTCCAAGAAAATATTTTTGTTGAGTGTTGTGTATGATTTACATTGTGTTGTGTATTACTCAATCCAAAAAAAATCGTTAATATAAAATAATCCAAATTCATTGTTTTGTAAAATAAAAAATTGCAACAAGGTTAAATTATTTTGGAAAAGAAATAATTCACAATCAAAATTTGGTGTTACATTATACCACCTTTAAAATTAATTTCTCCCCTGAAATTATTCTCGATCATCAAAGGTTTAATACTTTAAAGTTTCATTTATATAAACCCTCATCATAAAAATGAATACTAAAACATCCCTTAAAAAGGGAATGTTGGAACCATAATTTTAACCCAAAGTAATATATAACTATATTTCCACATAGTAGAACATAGGTTGGGAGTGAAGATTAGAAATGGAGGAAAATAATTAATATTTATTTGGAGTGATTAAGGCCATCAATCACAAAAAATTTGAATGATGAATGAAAATTTTACGGCCTCAAAGTCATAAATCGTTTATGATTTAAAAGGACATCGGTTGAAAAAAAAATTAATTAATTACGAAAGCCCATTTTCTTTTTATCATTATCCTAATGTTGAGAAATTATTTTATTGACCAAAAAAATATTGAAATATTCTTAATTGTTATATATTTATAAAAAATCCTTCTTTTTCGGTTTTATCTATTTATATTTTATCCATTACATCATGTAATACACATCCAAAAATTAACTTTGATGCCTTAAGTGCTAAAATAAGATTTTAAAAAATCATACGTCCTGTAAAAGAATAAAAAAGTAAGACTATTTTGCTCTAACTATTCTTAAAAATCAATATAGTTAATACATTAATCTACAAACATAAAAATTAACTCTACTGGTTTATCATTAATAATTATTCAACCAAAATAATTTCGCATTAACCAAGACATCATGACATAGGCTTTTGGAAGGTGTGAAACCCTTCTCATCCTTCATTCATGAGTTCAAAACCTGCGACCTTGACGGACATGATTGATTGTCTCCTGACATACATGATGTCCTTTTCTAAGACAACACTAATATAATTTACAAAATATGATGTAAATACTTGAAATAAGTTTATCCACTAAATAATATTTTAACTAATGTTTTCAATACAACCTTAATACATTAATACTTCTTCTAATGTTAAACTTATTCTCTTCATGAATTGTTAACCTTATTGCCCATCAAAATAATGAAAATCCAAAATGGTATAATGAAGTTCAAAAAATCATCTTAACATTGATTCCCTCATATGTCATCACATACCAAACATGTGAATACCTTCATAAAATATTCTCTTGAAACCATGTTCATAATCTGAATTTCCATAAATCTTTATTGAAAACACACATTCTTCCAAATTATAATTCACCCTTCATTACTTAAATAGGCTCTTATATTAAAAAATATTTCTATTGGATTCTTGGGTTTATCCTTTTCAATATATAAAATCAACATGATTATATTAATACAAAATTCATATAAACATAGATAATAAATTGTTAGAATCATAACAAGTTCCACAAAAATATCAACAAGATTTTAATAGATCTTATTTTTACGAAACCCTATAAAAAATTCCATACTATGGAGTTCCCCAACTATCATGGTTCACATTATTTATTTTTATTTCAGATTTTTTCCCATTGTCATTTTTCTTCATATTATATTGGTGCAGATCAATATTATTAACCCTTGTATTTGGTCACTTTTTGAAAAAATTTCCAAACTCCTTGCAATTCAAACACTAAAGTGTGGGAGGTGATTCCTGTGGAGTTTTCCATATATCCTCATTATTGTATATCTTTTTACAACCACATTGGAAATAATATTCTTGATTTACTTCCTTACCATACATAAAACATTTACTAGTCTAATTAAGATAATTTAAACCATGCTTCATTCCACACTTAGACCTCAAAGAAAGGCTAATCTTCTTATCCCCATGGTTTTTTTGATTTCCCATTGAACTCTATCATACTATTCTTATTAAAACTCTAATATTGATACATAACTCTAACATCTATTTCATCACTGATTTGTCAACACACAATCTCTTTATATCTTCCAATGTCTCTTATGGACAATGCATGTCACGACCTATCACAGTGAGGCGGTTTCCATGACTCCCCAATCTCACCATCAATGGGCTAGGGGCTCGTGAAAAGCCCCGAGTAGGCATATCACTAACATGGAAGTCATTTCTTATGTACCTGTACTCATACACACATATCCAATACCACAAAAATATGAAATGTTAAAAAATCACTAAGTAAGAAATGCATGCATAGTAGTATATCCCACAACCATGACATGATGGAAATTAAAGTAAAGTAAATAGGGCCAGAATACAAGCCCCCCACAAAGAGTATGTAACCACAAGTCCAACCTATAATAAAAATGTAATGGGACTGTTTTCTATAGCTACAGAAACACACATTAGTATATTTTGTATCACAAAGGACCATTTAGTACTGTTCCACCTAGGACTCCATCAAAAGGTCAATCATCTACACAAGACATCACACATACATGAATTGTCTATGCCGGGGTGAGTATAACAATATTCAGTAGGACAACCCAACACCACAAAGAAGTATATCAAAGGAAATACAGAGTCAATTATACACAAGTATATTTCTACAATAAATATAGTAAGAATATCTAGATATACTCAAAAAAGAAACATAGTTTAAAGGTTAGTCAAAACCATTGTTCACCAACACTAGGAATTCAGCTCGAAGATTTCCCAAATCACTCATTAGGGAGAATACACTCTTGAGTCTAATAGCACTAATGATGTCAGCCTGAGAGGTACTGTTCGTCGCAACTTGTAATGAGAGATATATGATAAATGATATGAATAGAGATAAGATACAATATGTGAGGATCACAGCCTGGGACATGGGGTGATAACGACTAATCAATCAAGATTAACCCAGCAAGTATAGGATCAACACCCATGTAGTTTTGGTCATGTGGATATCGAGAACTCCACCTGTGGCATAAATAATGAATATAGGATCCTACTCCAAGCCACTCAGGGAATTTCAATAACTCTATCTACAACGTCATGTTGAAGGAATCATATTACTATGAGTAAGAAATGATTCATACCTACCTTTAGGAAATTGATAAATGGAGTAAAATTCAAAAAACAAAATGTGTCCAATATATGGAGGACATGATAATCAATATAGGTAGAAAGGTGTTCATAGTGTGTAGTATAGTCACATATCATGTCCCTTAAACCCAAGTAATACTTGTGTTTAATGGCTCGTGTATTTAGTACATGTCATGTAGAAGACGGTTACACAATGTGTATAAGGAGTCAAACTCCATGTCCTTCCATCAGGGGTCAACCCATGTACTCCAGCCATGTGCCAGTACACAGTGTCAACCTATAAAACCTTGCCTATGTAGCAGTACATGTAGTAATCCATGTAACTGGTTCAGGCCATGCAGTGTGGGGGAGTACACACCATGTAGGCAATACATGTACTTCACTTCATGTTTATGAAATTCCCTTCTACACACTAAATGGTCCAATGATGAACACATACCATGTATCCAGGACTACATGTCTAGTGTATTGGTTTTTCCAAAAACCATCTTCTTCCTCCCACACACCTAATCCAATCACCCAAGTTTCACTATGGTTCTCAGTTTTCCTTGAAACTCGGGAATGAAGGTCTTCCATTTACTCTAACAATGAATCAATGGGATTCAGGCCCTCAAATGGCTCATAAAACATCATTATAGGAATTATTTTTCAATTTCCAAGAACATATATTAAGTACCCTCCTTCATTCAATCCACCAACATTACCACTTCCACAACTATATCATGTTGGCCTAGTGTCGGATCTTTAGTTTTGGATCATTTCATCAATAATTGAAGGTACAATGACTGATTACTCAAAGTATGGGGAAAGAAATAAGAATTCATGTTAATAACTCTAGATATCGGGTTGTAATTCACAAGGAACAATAATCATGAATGAACCACATCTATTTTCCATTTAATCCTTGATCCATTCCAATAAAAATGAAAAACGAATCAATACATAAATATCTTGGTATAAATTTCAATAAAACCCCGCAAATATCATCCCATTCCACATATAAAATTGATCTGCATGCTAATCTGTTCATGGATTAGTTTTTATTTGTCATATAAATCAATAATAGGAATGAATAATTGAATCAAAACATCCAACCTAGATTTAGTATCACTTTCTTATGAATATTGGTTGTCGCATCATCTTTGTTGGAGAGATCCATCAAGAATAGCGTTATTCGATCTTTGATCCAAGGTTTTCTCATCTCCTGTTGAGAGGATTGTCCAGATCCCTCCTTCCAAATCCTCCAATGGATTTCAGGGTTATCATCCAAACCCTGTATCTCTTCCAAATGATTTAGTTAAAATAAACACATCACTATGTATATGAAACAAAAATAATAATAATAATAATCAATTTATTTTATTTATTTAATATACCTGTGATGAAATTCCACAACCGAACCATGAAGACCAATATTAGGTTAAACAAAGTGTAAAGTCATTGTTCTAAATGCATCATTTCCCTCAGATTTCTGATCTATTTACCCTTTTAGAATTTATTCCACTTTTACAGGAAAACTACTTGCTCATGATATTTAATATTTTAATATTTTTCAAATAATTTTTTTGGGCACATCGGGCCTTGTATTTTTACTTCATCTTATTTCCTAGTCACAAACATAACCCATATAATATTTAAAAATAATAAATTGAAAATTCAGGAAACTACATTCTCTCTACCTTAGGGTTTTACATCCACGAAGATCCAAATCAAAGGCTACTCAATGATATGTGGGTACTGAGTAAAAAACTAAACCTCCTGCTCCCAAGTTCTCTTTTAGAGATTCTTGCACTACCACCAGAAATTAAATAAAGAATAAATTTCCCATGAAGGATCCTATCATGTTGATCCTTGATAACCCACTACATTCTCAAAAAACGTTAACCATCCTCAATGTCCAACTCGCCCCAATCGATGATGTCTAATGGGTTGTGCACATATCTCCTCAGCTACGACACGTGGAAGATGTTATATACTTGGTCCAACTATAGGGGTATAGATAATAAGTATTCCGCCTCACCAACTCTATATAGTATCTAAAAAGGGATGACGAACCTTAGATATAACTTTCCACACTAACAAAATCTATGTAATCCCCATTGAGGTGAAACCCATAGAAACACATGTTCCCCTTCTTTGAAATCCAAAGGCCTCCAATGCCTATCATAATAAGAATTATAACAGCTCTATTAAATCTCTATCTACTCCTATATGATCTTAATCTTATCAATAGTAGCTCTCACTAACTTCGAGCCCATGAGTGCTAACTCCTCATGGTCAATCCAGCTATGTGTCGACCTGTAGGGTCACCCATAAAAAGCCTCGAATGGTGCCATACCAATGGTAGAATGGTAGATATTATTGAATGAAAACTCCACTGGGGTTGGTGATCCTCCCAATTGTGTACAAATTCTAACATGAAAAATCATAGCATGTACTCTAGAACCTTAATGGTCCACTCCATCTGGAAATCCGTTTGTGGGTAAAAAGATATGTTCAAGCGTAACTGGGTCCCAAACACCTCATGTAATCCCTTCCATGAATGGGATGTTAAGTGAGAATCATGATTTGAAATAGTCATCTATGTAAATTCATGTAGTTGAATTATATCCTACGTGTAGAGGTTTTTCAATCATTCTATTGAACTCAGCTCTCTTATAGATAGGAAGCGTTCCGACTAGGTGAGTCAGTCAATGATCACCTATATGAAATCATGTATTTTATACCTACATCATAAACCCATAACAAGTTTTATCGATATACCAAACCACTTCCATTCCAAAACCTCAAGTGGTTGAGCTAAACCCTCTAGAACCGGGTGCACTGCCTTCACTTGCTGACAAGTAAGGCATCAAAAAACCAACTCTTCCACACTCATTTTCATCCTTGGCCACCAAAACTGGCATCGAAGGTCCTGGTATATCTTCCCCACACCAGGATGTTAAACCAACTGGGATGTATGAAACTCCCTCATAAACTCCTCCTATAACACCACTGGTACTACTATAAATTCTCTACAAAATGATGTGCCCCCACATTTTGAATTTCCAATGGGAGCATGCCCCATGGATATTTGAGCTTATAGGATCATGCAGTTGGTAACCACATGTTGTGCCTCCATGACTCACTAAAATAGTGTTTGGGTGACAACCATCGAATGGAGGTAAGATAATCAATATTCATCCTTAAAGGATAACTGTAACGATTCTAACTACACCTACGCCTCATTCAACATCTTCAAACTAGATCTCTTACTAAGAGAATCTTCCACCACAATACCCTTCCCATGAGTATAGATAATCTCAAATTCATATTCATGAAAGAACTCTATGAATCATACCGTTCTCAAATGTATATCCTTAAAAGATAATATATATTTGAGACTCTTATGATCAGTGTAGAATGATAAAATGATCTCCCATTAGGTAGTGTTGTGAAATCTTCAACGCAAAGACTACCACTGCTAACTCAAGATCATGGGTCACATAATTCTAAACATGTAATCCCAATTAGAAAAAACCATAGGCAATCATAACATTATTCTATACTAAGACCCAACCATGCTCAGTTATTTATGCATCACATAAAATTATAAATTGATTACCCTCCTTTGGAAATCGCAAGATTATATCACACATCAAACTATTCCTCGGCTTCAGAAAATCCTGGTTGAAAATTTTTCTACACACGAAAGGCTACCTATTTTTATTCAAAGATATCATTGGTGATGATATCCTATATACATCATGTATGAATCTCTAATAATATCATACTATCCAATGTAATATCCTCACATATTTCACGTTCTTAGGTGGATCCCATGATAACACTGCCTCTACCATGGCCAGGTCCACTTCCACTCCATCTGTTGAGATAACATATCCTAGAAAGTGGACTTCATGAATATATAACTAGCACTTTGAGAATTTCCCATTAATTTAGTACTCTTAGAGTACGTCCAAAACTATCCTTAAGATTCTTTCATGTTCCTTCACGGATTTTGAGTACACAAGGATATCATCGATGAAGAGTACCACAAACTGGTCTAATTAAAGGTAAAAGATCCAATTCATAAGTCCCTTGAAATTTTTTTGGGTTCTTTTCATAATAATGGGAATCAACAAGTAATCTTAATGAATATAACGAAATATGATGGTCATCTTCAGAATATACTCATCTCGTACTCACAACTGGTGAAAGTCTGATCTGAGGTCAACCTTTGGGAACCATTATGACCCTTTTAACTGATCAGAGTGGTCATTGATCCTGGGTATTGGACTTGTTCTTCACGGTAACCTGATTCATGTTACGGTAGTCCACACACAACCTCACAATCCTATCTACCTTTTTAGAAAACAAAACTGGGGATTCCTAGGGTGAAGCGCTAAGTCTCACGAAGCCCTTTCTCTGAAATTCCTCCAACTGCACCCACAGCTCACGATGCTCTGTAGGATCCATCTGATACACTGGTGCAGATATTGGTGTCATCCCAAGGTGTAAGTCATGGTAGAAATCTATATCATGGTAGGGAGTTCATCTTGGGACATATTCAGTAAATAAATCCTCGTACTCCACCACCATTGCAGTAAAATGGAAGCTTATAACATCTACTACATCAAGGGTCAGTCTATCCAACTGATGAGTAATCGGTTGGACCCTCCTGTGAATGAGTCAATCCTATACTAACTAGTATTCTATTTCAAAAAGGTATACCTTGTCCCATCATTGCAGACACACCACACCCTTTTACATAAATAGTCAATCTAGGTATGGATATTAGATAAACAATCCATACTGATTATGACATTATAAGGACTCAATGTCACCACAGTGAGGTTCCAAACAAGACTCTCACCATCAAGGGACAGGTCTCATTTTCACCCTATGTGTGTGGTCATAATGTCTTCTCCAGTAGGTGTATTAAATCCTTAGGTCTAAGTCAATGGTTCCCCAAGAATCTCTATGTCTCAAATAGGATGTGTGGTGAGAGAGGAATGACTATAAACTATGCCTATTAGTACTACTGATAAAATATGAAAACACCAATCTTTCCTCGATTCAATCCCAGAGCCCCATGTTCATTATCCTCGACCACATAATGGTTTCCCCTCCTCCATCCTCCATCACCCTAAGTCTAGAATTGACCATCAATGGGGGTGGGTTTATCAAGTCGAAACATAGACCACATATTACTACTCTCTCATCTCCACTTCCAAGTCTACCACCATGCAGATCAATCTTATCGTATCATTGTCTCTGACTTGGTTTTCCATCTACAATCTCTATTTTAGTAGTAATGTGGGTTATAGAATCTCATATGATATGTGCTCTTCCATCACATGAATAGCATAACCTCTCTCTAGGCTAACAAGACCAACCCTATGATCCCTAAACTATAGATCCCTTATCCTGAGAACTCCCCCTAAAATGTCTCCCATGTCCAGTTCACTATGACTAATGTCAGTTCCTTTTGATGAGTTCTCTATTCCTACTTGCCCCCTGCTAACTACCACCAGTTGTATCTTCTCATCCAAGAAGCTTTCTACCACTGATCCTACCCAAGCTCCCTAGAATATGTCGGAATTCATATAGGGATAACACTGGCTCAGATGTCTCTATGAAAACCTCACAAAATGGTATCATCCTTAAAGTTCTTATCTCTATCCACATCCATCGAGTACCTATAATGGTTTTTGAACCACGATGAATAATCCATAATCGTCATGTTGACCTAATGGTTCTGAATAATTTACCGTATACGCACAGGTCTCAGAGTAACTAGTGATAACTCCTCTCAGAAGAGGTTCTCAAACTCTTCCCATGAAAGAGTTTCCCCATCGTGAGTTTGGATAAAAAAAATTCCACCATAGTCTTGGAGATCCATGTAGATGGATCACTGCCTAGACCACCATCTGATCCACTCATGTCCTGAATAGATGGGAAACTCAGGTCACCACCTCATTTCAGTCTACGGCTGCTTGTGGGTTGGTCTCACCTTGAAACCAGAGGTGTCGTTATTGCTGAAACTCTTCAAGCACGCTCAGCCTATGATCATCATCTTCTCATACCATAGGAACCATGTTCTATTCTATAGGTGGAAGCATGGCTGGTGCACCACCTAAAGATAGAATCTGGGGAACTGGTCCATGTATCCAAGCCTCATCGCGGAGGGAGTCATCCTCATGATAGATCTATTGAATCCTAGCTGGTATGTGTCATGAAGGAATCCTAAAATAAAACATCATGTAACTAGGTCAATGAGTATATATGGTGAGATAACTCATGAAGAACATAGAAACCACAATACATTCCTATATGATGCGTGTACCATTATTTTTTCCTATAACTAGTGATCTCATGTATCATGTCTAAGACTGGGTCATCAAAGTCCTAAGGTATGGATATGTCGGTCACCACCCCAACATTGGATTCCTTTTCCTGAAATCTAAACACAAAATACTTAACATTGTCTCCCCAAACTAATATCATAGACTCTCAGTCCTAATGTAGTAATGACCACCTCTGATACCACTCTGTCACAACCCGTCATTGTGGGTCCAGTTTTGGGACTCCACAAACCTGCCTCTAATATTCCAGGGGGTTATGACTAGCATCGAGTAGGCATATCAATATCATTGGAGGCATTTTTTATGTACGTGTATTCATGCATACATCTCCAATCCCAGAAAATGAGGAAATATAAAAAACTAAGTAAAAAATGTATGCATACCACTATATCCCACAACCAGTGTAGGATAGAAAGTAAATTTAAGTAAACAGGGAAATAATACAAGCCCACAAAAAAGAGTTTATAACCACAAGTCCAAATTATAAGAAAAAGATATTGTGACAGTTTTCTGTATCCTTAGGAACACAGCTTAGTCTGCCTGGTCTCACAAAGAATCTTTTATTCCTAGTCCACATAGGACTCCATAAAGAGATCGATCATCTGCATAAGGCAGGACATGTATAGGAAAATCCCTTGCAGGGATAATTATAACAATACTCAGTAGTACGCCCCAAAATCACAAAGTAATGCAAAAATTGAAAGATAAAATCATCTATACACGGGTATAATTCAACATAACATATAATAAGAATATCTATATATAATCAACCAAGACACATATTCTATAGGTAAGTGACAACCACTGTATACCAACCCTTGGAATTCATCTTGAAGAAACCATGAAGTGCTCATCTGGGAGAGCACAATACTTAGTCCAATAGCACCGATGACTTCCATTCAAGAGGTATTGCTTGTCGGTTCTCACCATGAGAGAGATACACAAAATGATCTGAGGAGAGGTATGATATACAAGATGGGGATCATAGCAACAACCATGAGGTGATACCAAAAACACAATCTAGATTAACCCTCTATGTATAGGATTGGTGTTCGCATTTTGTTGGCCATGTTGATACAATGAACTCCACTTAGGGAACAAAGAATGAATAGAGGATCATACCCATATCCTCTTGAGGGATTCCAACATCTCTATCCAGGAAGTCCTACTGAAGGGATTATTTATATATGTGTAGGAAATTATTCATACCTACCTTCTGGTAAGTGATAAATGGAAGGAACTCTAATTGTTTTTCCAAGATATAATAGAAAATAGAATCAAGCCATGTTGAAATTGGTACACATTGTGTAGTAGGGTCACACATTATGTCCCACGACCTCGGGTACTGCCCATGTTCAATGGACCATGTATTTAGAAAATATGGTGTATAATATTGGTATACAACATTTATATGTAGTCACAAGTTGTTTTCTTCCATTTGGGGTCCACCCATGAACTTCAGTCATGTTCTATTGCACGGTGTCAACCCATGTAACATTTCTCATGTACTAGTACATGGGGAAATTCATGTGACCAGTTCCAGCTATACCATGTGGGGGAGTACATATTGTGTAGACAACCCGTGTACTGCACCCTCTATCTGTGTACTTCCTATGAACATGTTGTGTGGTCCGACGATGAACACACGCCATGTATCCGGGATTAAACCCCATGTGTATCGGGCTTCCCAGAACCTATATACCTCCACCCACTCACCATTTTCGATCACTCGGGATCTTCCTTAGTGAATGTTTCACTTCAAAACTCACTATCGAAGGTCATATGGTCAATGTAACACTGAATTGATGGGATTCTGGCCCTCAAGCGGATCAAAAAACATGATTGTAGGCATTATTCTTCTTTTCTAAAGACTGTATATATGTCACCCACATATGTTCTATCCACCTCCATGCCCACCGCTACACCTCCATCTAGTCATGTTGATACCAGATCTCTAATCATAGTTCATTTTTCCATGAATCCCGGGAGAAATGATTGATTATTCAATTTTTGGGGGAAGAATGAAGAACTTGTGTCAAGAACGCCATAAGTCAGGGGAGAAAATGTGTATGGAATAGTCCTAAGGAACGAACGTCATCCATTTTTCATTCTGGCCTCGATTGATTTTTGTAAAAATGATAAACCAGTCAGGAAATCAATATCTATGAATAAATCTTGATAAACCATGTAAATATCAACCCATCACACATATACGATCGATATTTTGGCTAATCTATTCATGGATTAGTCCCTGTTCATTATAGGAATCAATAATGGGAAAGAATAATCAAAATAATGATTCATACCTTGATTTTGGATCACTTTCTAACAATGATCAATCAATGCTTCATCCATGTTGGCTAGATTTGTCATGAAAGGAAATCATTTATCTTTAATCTAAGGTTCTATCATCACCTGCTGAGATTATTCTCTAGATCTCTCTTTCTGAGGCCTCCAAAGGATTCCATGTTTATGAGCCTGACCCTATATCTCTTCCAAATGGTTTAGTTAAAATAAACCCATCACTACATCAATGTATCGACAAAAAATAAATAATTTTTTGCAAATTTATTTTATTTATTTAAAATTGTTGTGATGAATTTCTAAAACAGACCGGAGCCAACCAATGATAGGCCACGCCTAAGGTAAATTAGATATTCTGAACACAACGGTGCCCTTATATTTTTGATCTGGGAACATGTTTATAAGTTATTCAACTATTTAGTAAAATCACATGCAATTTCTATTTAATATTTTAATATTTTTTGAACAATTGTTCTGGGCACACAGGGCCTCATAATTACACACTTTCTTAGATCCTTGTCTCAAACAAAATCCATATAATATTTAAAAATAATAAATAAGAAATATGGGACACTAAAATTCCCTTTTGATACTTTTATATAATTTACTGAAGAACTTATCAAACATAATTTCTCGTTGGATGGTAATCCCATAAGCATACCTCACAAGTCTTGTGAAGTTATCCTTGAATGCACTAATAGATTCATCATCCTTTAGCTTCAACTCAAGGAACTCCTTTTCCATATAATTATGAAGAACATGAGGAAATTACATTTTGAATAATAATTTCTTGAACTCATCCCAATCCATGGATTCAAATTAATATTTTTTCCTCATATTCCTGATTAGAGTCCACCACTGGTCTGCTTCACCTTGTAACCGATAAACAACAACAATGAATATCTCAAGATATGAACACTATAGAATAGAGAATATCTTTTTAGCAGTATTTATTTTGTGTTCCGCAACAAGTGGATCAGAATACCAATTGAAAAAATGTGGGTGTTTCTTTATGAAGGACTCAACAACAACATTGTTCCCTCCATTGATCGTTTGGATGTTCATCATGATTCATAGCTTATGAAAGCTATGTGGGCATGGAAATATAATTTTTCATTCCATCTCCCAAATCATTAGGATCCTCATGAAAAATATCATAGCAGATTCCCCCAAAATCACCTCAAACATGGTTCTTATGGGTTTCATCCATTGACTAAATCCAAAAAGCATAAACTAAGATACAATTATCATAAAGAGGAACCACATAATCACGAATGGTTAGTTATAAGATGTTTAAATTATGACACATTTCTTATTCTATGAATCCTAATGTTTATCCTAGGGTTTTCATGGAAAAATTCTATTTAAATACTTTATTATGGTTTGTGAAGAGTTTGTGGATCCCCAAATCACATCCCCTAAGAGTGTCAAAGTAGGTATGTAGTAATGCCCATTTTTGTTTACCAGATTACCCTATTTAGACCCAAAACATATTTTGCTTGTTTTTACCCCTAGGTACATCTGTTCCATATCCAAATCCATATATATTATCCTGATAGAGATGTATTTCTAGGAAACCACTCACTCTATCATTAAAAAAATTACAGGACATTCATCTAAACATTAACTTATCCTTACACTTATCCATAGGGAGATGCCTAGATATATCTTTAGAAATATACCTTGGTATCTCACTATAGTTTTCTCATCCTAGTTTCTAAAGGTTGACCAATCCATTCCATTGATACCCACTATAGTTACCCATGATTAACATAAATTGATATTACATCATTTTAGATAAATATTCATTACAATACACAAATACATGCCCGATGACCAATATAGATTCGTTTCTTTAGAAACCTATAAATAATATTCTATCCTAGTGAATGATATTCAACATATCCCATAATGATCTCCACCTTTAGTACATATACATACAACCATTATTCATAGCCTTGGAAAAAAAACATAAAAAGGGGAGTGCTCAAATGCTTGGTAAGGGTATTCAAGGGAGAAATGTACACATAAACATGAACATATGGGCATGAGAATGTGATCATAAAAGTAGAATATCGTACCCTATATATCAAAGATCATAAACATTAGTTTTGGGATAAATCATGGATTTTAATAAGACATGAAACATATAGAAGTAAACATCAAGATACATAAAATCATAAATAAGGAATAAGCTATTATATTTTTGGTATACATATAATTATAGAAAATTTTATGTGAAGGATAGATTCCATGACCTTTATAACAAGTAAGGCTTGGGCTACGACCCATGGACCTCCTTTAGGCAATGGATAACAACCCGTGTACCATCTTACTTTTAATATTTGGCTAAAGCCCATGTATATTATTGTTTTTAGTCTTGGTCTACCACCCATGTAACCTCTTTCATTTAGTCATGGGCTATAAACTATATACCTTCTTATTTTTGGGATTTGGCTACAACCCGTGTACACATTTTATTTTAGTCTTAGGTTACAACCCATGTACCTTCTTGTTTTTTGTCTTGGGTTATAACCTGTGTACCCTTTGAGATCATATACAACTTATCGGTACCCAATTCATTATATTTATATATAGGTACCACCTATATCATAATAAAATAATTCATACATGTTTCACAAGATAATAAAACTTCCATCATATCATGAACCGTAATAAGAGGAGGTTTTATGAACATCAAATCAAAACCCAAGAAATGAACTGGTTATCATTAAAATTTCTTCACCTAATAACCTATGAAATATATAGGTTTCACAATCACCTCATGAAATCATATTACTTGATAATAATCAGGTTTCAAGAGAAAAAAACTCATGGAAGTGAAACGAGTGTCATAAAATTCATTCCATCAAAAAATAAACCATTAAAGAAAGAATATGAATGTAACCATTTTATCATTTCATATAAGGGGGTGATTAACATCAATATATGTTATCATAGTTAGAAAATTTACTCTAATGATATTTTGAAAACTTTTCTTGTTGTAAATATCATTTCTTTTCTTTGAAAAAAGGATCTTTAAAACATTAAACATTTCGAAACCTATTTCCCTTAAAAACGTATAAAATAATATTAGAAACATTTTGAAAGCCATTTTCTTGAAAATATATTTTAAATATATTTTCATAAATAATAAACCTTTAAAACATGAAAATTAATATTCAAATAATTGATGATGGTTAAAGTTGTGCATGTCATATGCAGTAAAAATAAAATTCTGTTTCTCATAGTAAAACTGTTCGAAAAAATTAATTTTTTAGAATAAGACAAGAAAATTCATCTAAAAATATTTGTAAAATAAAAGAAGGGATAAAATTTATTTTAAATATTACAGGATAATGGTACAATATTATTGGATCCCTTTTTAGAAAACATATATTTTCGACTGAATTGAGGGTAAAGTCAGGCTTTTGTAAAAATAATTTCTTCTCTATATTATATACCATACAACATAAATACGGTACCAATAAATAAATTTTCCAAGAATAAACATAGGATAATAAATTTCATGAATTTTCTTGAGATATGGGTTATAATATTTCATCAACGGAATTATAATCATAAACTATCTTGAAAAGTTATGAAATGTTTTCAATACAATCTTATCACTTTGTAACATGGGACCATACTCTCCATGTAAGAAAAAAAATTTACATGAAGCTTATAATATCATGAAAAATAGGTAGATTCATTTAATATCATAAATTATGGAATTATATACACCTCAAAATGAATTTATGTGCATAACAAAACATGAGTCTCAATGAAGGAAAATTGAGAGAAAACTATTTTACAGATTCGTTAAATTTTGAAACATAAATCCCATGAAATAATTGTTATAGAATGGATTTGTACATACCCATAAATTAAAAAATAATTTTCATTGATTAAATCAATTGGAAGTATGCATAAGAAACAAAATGAATTAGTTGTGAATAAATCATGTATATCACAGAAATAAAATGTCTGATAAAATCCCCTTACCTTGTGTCATAACTCACATGGCACTCATTCAAACCACCTATATAATAAAAAAAATTTATTATACATCTTAAAATGAAACATATTATTATATATAATACCATATATGGTTTTATTGTGACCTTATATTATTCACTTGTTAACTATCATATGTCAAGGTTTCACTATGGATAATATTTGCTTAGTTACACATCTTAATTTATTATATCTTTGGACCTTCTTATTTCATGATTCTAGAATTTAAGAAATAGTATAAATATAATATATATTTAGTATATTCTTATAATAATTATACAAATAATATACAATTACTAAATCGAATACACCATTCATGGAGATGGTAAATCATACATACACATGAATGTTGTTTCTGTTTTTATAATCATATTGAAAGAAAGAATGAAAATGAACTGTTTGTATATATATATATATATAATCATTACAGAATCATTATAAATTTATTTATATCATATAATTTAACTAAAATCGTCCTTAATACATTCCATGTAGTATGTAAATGAATCACATTTCTTTGAGGGTGTGGTAGTCCAGACTTCCTCAAACAAAATTATCAAAATAGCACTAAAATGAAAGTAAAATTTTATGTGTTGTAAAAGGAATAAAAAATAAAGAAATAATAAATATAATATATAAATATAAATTATCAATAATAATTTAACCATTACAGGTGGTAAAGGAAAAATGAACAATCATCATTTTGTGAGGTGGTGGTCCACTGTACACATAAACAATATGATTGTTACCCATCAGATAGAGGTGTGTTTAAGTTTAGGTCGAATGATTAGCATAAGAAATTAATAGTATATTTAGGATATTTTCTTATACATGCATGGAATAAAGATTTTCGAGTGTGTGAATATGGAAATTAAAATAAAGGATATTAAGAGATGGTGTTTTTTCGTAATCAGGTAACTCATTTTGGTTTGTTCCAAAAGGCTTCCTTGGATTGCCTTATTCCCATGGGAAGGCTTATAGGAGAGAGGAAGGGATTTTGGGAAGTGTATTTGTTAGATATTTTCCGTACCTAAGTGGTTTTAGAGGTGTGAATACTAGGGAGAGGTGGTGGCCTTTTATACCGAATGGAAAAGACTCACTTGTTATTTTTTTGAAAAAAATTAGGTGAGCCCACATTTTTACCTAAAAAAGTCATACCAAACCAACCAAACTCAATAATGGAATGGAAGTGGCCGAATAATGGTCACAAACTAGGTTTTTAACAAGTCTCTAAGTCTATTTGGGTCTTCAATGTAAGGTTTAGTCCTTAGTTAAGAATAATTTTACCTTAATTGATGTAATTAGTTTTAATTACTTTCACTTATATTTTTTGGACAAAAATATAGTTGACATTATTATATATTATAAATTATTCTGATTAAAAATATTAAATACATTTTTCTAAATTATAATCACATATGTTGTTGAAATTGTAGCACCTAGACCCTAGTTTCCCAGAGTTGGTGAATTATTTTATTACATTGGCATCATCACAAGAAACTAGAATCCCAGAGGACCAATCGATTTAGTTTCTTTGTAAATACTAGATACAAGCATAAGTTGTACAATAAATCTGGAAATAAAAAACAACATATTATTTCCATCGATAACTCTCATATCTCGTAGACTATCCATTCAGGTCAATCAAAATATATTACTTCTCATCCTAGGGAAAAATGAAACATAATAATGGGGTGATCTCAGATACTCAGTAAGGGGAATAATTATAGAATAAGCTATCATTAATAAGCATAAAATTTAAAGAAATGTATAAAACAGAAACAAACACTTTTTATAATTAATCTGTAGTATAATATGGAAGTAATAAATGAAATAATTCCATTTAATCATTGAAATTGATATTCTACTAGTGTAATGATCACATGAAATATCAATAAATAAACTCATATTTAGGAAATGCATAATGTCGGACATCATAACCATGTCGTCAAGGCTTTATGGTAAGACCATTACCATACCATCAAGGCCTTGTTCCAAGACATTAGTTTTCATTATGAGACCTACCAAAGCATCATGAGTAGATAACAATCCCCTCCCATCACTTACTAAGTCCAATGCATTATACGTATGAAAATGGTTAAATGTAACATAAATATTCAAATTATAAATACAGTGAGAAGTGTTAATAATTTAACAATAAACCATTAATTGTATTAAAATAGCACATCCATAGTCAAATATATCATAATCTCATCAACACATTATGGAAGATTCAATCATAATAAATCAACCTCAATTAAACATAAAATCCAGTAAATGATTTTGACAAATATGATAAATAATCAAATAAAATAATTAAAAAATATTGAGATAAATATCACTTTATAATTTTAAAACACTAAAATTTACACAATTTATAAAAGGATACATTTAAAATAGATTTTGAATCAATTTTTCTTATTCAAGATTGAAACATTTGAAAGGAATTAACATTTTAAGACATTAATTTCAATATAAATAAATCTTTAAAACCATTTAGAAAACATGGACATTATTGAGGATGATTTAAGAAGAATAAATATTTAAATCATTTAAAATGATGTTTTAGATAAAGATTAAATTAAATAAAATATTAAAAATAATCCTTTTAAACTCACTTTTAAGAAACATGGATTTGGGTTATAAATATGTCCTAGTAAATACATAATCATAAACCAACTCAGATAATAAAAAGATTAAGAAATTAACCCTTACGTTGTACTTTACATTTGTCAAGGACACTTTGACCTCCTATATAATGGTTAAATAATTTTTACAAAATTATATCAAGACCATATCCATATTTATGATATCATATATGATCCTCTTATATCATTTGGTTTATAACTTCTCAGTATTACCATTGTTTAGGATGTTAACTGCTTAGTTTTCTTTTGAATGTTTTGTTATTTAAGTGACATATTGTATTCATATTAAAAAAGATATTATGTCAATAAATATTATATTTAATAATTATGTTAATTTTATAATAATTCATGAATGGTTACCATGGAGAATTAATATCATCTCGTCATGGAGACGGTGGGTCGTACACACACACGAGAGACGATATCATTCCTATAATGGTTAAATGGTATGAAATTGGGTGGAATATAAATTACAAAGAAACAATATAATGTCATATTAATTATTTAAATTTTTTAAATTCATCATTATACCGATTGAAATATAATATAGTAGAAAAAAATTTGCACAACGGTGTGGAGATGGTAAGTTGTACGCACACACGCATGGTGATATTTTATCGTAAGATGGGTAAAATGTAAAATAGGGTTTTCCCATAATCATAATAAAATATCATTATGTACAAGATAATTGATTTATTACTTTATTATGGAAACAACATAGAAGGAATATGTAAAATAAGAAAATAAATTTAATTGAATTGGTAAAGCAATTATATCTTCTTCATTAGACTTCTATTGGATCTCCTCTTACAGATAATAAGGATGGAATTTTTGGAAAACCAGGACCTCTAGAAGTTAACTAAAATTTTTATAGATGAATTTTTTGAGGTATTACTGATATATAATTCTCATTTAAGTGTAAGGAAGTTTGGGAAGAGATTCCATTTATAAGAGTGGGGAGGGACACTTTTGGAATCTCTCAAAAAATTAAAATATAATATGACTATTGTAGATCTAAATAAATGAATATTGTACATAAATGAAAATTTTAATATATTTTCAATAATATACTATCCCCTAGTGATTATTTAACATTTTTTTGATTTTTTAAAAAAAATTACTCAATAAGATATTATTATTGCTAAATTCAATACTATTAATCTAATTTGACTTAAAATATAATAAGTGAGAGTGGAAATTCGAATATGATGCTTTAAAATATCTATAATATATCATGTATATGTTTTAAATTTGATATACACATTATATAATAAAAAATATGACAAAAATAGTATTACTAATCTTTTATCCTATTTTTATGTTAATTGAATAAATATTGTTTTATAATTGAGGATACTTTTAAAGAAAGTATATAACTTCATAATATTAAAAATAAGGTTATAAAATAAAAATAATTTTATTAATATAAGAATAGACATTTATATTCATTAATATATTCCTATTGGCCCTATTTGGAAACATGAATGTTTTTAAAATACAAGATTGTGATATTTTGTAACTATCTTTGATTTAAATAATATATAACTTATTACCATGTACAAGCATCCATTAAACAGCTAAAAATATATCATAATGTGATAATTATTTAATATTATTCATCTAATAA
The DNA here is from genome assembly GCA_963277665.1 of Viscum album. Classification (NCBI taxonomy): domain Eukaryota; kingdom Viridiplantae; phylum Streptophyta; class Magnoliopsida; order Santalales; family Viscaceae; genus Viscum; species Viscum album. Next base: position 1,081,236,480 of record OY728136.1, on the reverse strand, counting down.
TTTTTTTAGACATTTTGGGGTTTTATTTTATAAGTTTTTATTTTGATTTACCCTTAATTAATTCCTTTAACCATTTCCATGGAAATATGTCTTTTTATTACTAAGGGTTAATATAGTCACTCTAAAATTCCAAAGAATCCATAAATGGACCTTTGGTGACATATTTAACTTCATCACAATTATTTGGATGGCTTATATATTTTTAATAATTTTATATAATTTAATGAAATGTTATTTATATTAAAATATGAATAGTATCAAATTTGAAGATATTCCTTAGTAGACTTTTTACAAAATATCAAAAAATAAATACATGTTCAAACCATCTCCTTTAGACCATCAATAACATTTCAAAGTCATCTATAGAATTAGTGTATGACATTAATTAACTAAAATTATATTTATTGTAATATTTATAATATCATTTATTTGATATTTTCCTTAATAAAATAATTTTTGTGTCACTATTGAGTCATCCTTAATGGTAATTATTTAATCTATAAAAATTATAAATATATTTCTATAATGTATTTAATTCTATTATACTTCCAGATAAAACCTATAGTCTATTTTATCTTCTGTTTATATCTATATAAAAATTAATATACTTATATAAAGTGAGAGTGTGACCTTTTGTCACATTCATTGATTTTTATAATATCCTTGTCTTATTCATAGAAAAATGTGAATTAAAGAATTAAATTTAGAAAATTAGATTATAAGGGTATAATTTTGTAATCCAATAGTATTTTTACAGATTTTATGGTAATTTATAATATTATTTTTATCATTATTTACCTGATTTACCCTTAACCGTGGTAATAAAAAATTGCTAAAGATACTATTCATAATTTACAAAAATAAAATTACCATATTTACATAATTTGGACCCAGTGATTACAAATATGGAATCCATTTTTAAAAATTTAAAACATATAACTTGTATTAATTTAATTAAAATTAATCCAGATGTAAGAATGATAAATGGGTTTTTAAAAGATAAAAAATTGCAAATGATTAAAATGTTTTTATATCAAAATTTATAATAAAATTAATTAAAATGAAAATACTTATATTAACTGGTAAAAATATATACTATTATTACATTACAACATATCAGTAATATAAATTATCCTAATATACTATTTCTATGAAAAAAAATTATTCAATTATCATTTAGTATATTTTTTTTACTATTCATCAAATTTTAAAACTTATTAGAAAAATATCAAAAAATTCTCCAAATAAATTTCTTATATCCCTCTTCCAAAGAAGACGTCTTTTTTTAAAATATAATATATTAAATTATCCTAATGAGATAAAAATTTGATGTGCCATCAAAAGGCGTCAAAATAACATTATTTGAAAAATACATCTTTTATCCAAAATTTTGAATTTGTTCTTATATAATGTTGAGAAATTACATAATAAGAATTTAGAAATTATATGGAATATATAAAATTATAATTGTGGTTAATACTATTCATAACTGCTAATTTAAAATCAAGGATATATATTATAATAATATTTTATTAACTTATAATTTTTTGTTAAAAAGAGGCCTTGCGTGTAACGCAAACCAAATCATTGTATTGTTTTGTGTATGATTAACGTGGTGTTGCGTAAAAATAAAGTAATTAAAAAACAAAAATTTATTTAGAAATTAAAATATTGTAAATTCTCAAGGTGTTACATTATCCACTCCTTCAATAAATTTCATCATCATAATTTAAACTCGGGATTGAAAACTAGGGGTTTGACATTTCAAAATATCATTGTTGAAATATCACATTGTAAAATGGATTAATGGGACCTCTATTTTAAAATAAAGAAAGTGGAGTATGATGTTAACTGAAGATAACACATACTAGATTTCCATGTAAGAAAACAAGGACATGAATGAAAAATATATCCATCAATTTCAGATGGGGAGTGATAGAAAACATGATGAGGAAGAAGATAACAATCACAAAGCTATAAGTCAGTGATGATCTAAGGGACCATTTGATTAATCAGAAAATAAAGTACTAAGAAAACAATTTTTATTTTATGATATTTTCTTAAGAGTTGAATAATTCATTTACTTCATATATTAAGAACATAATGAAATATACTTATTACATTACAAGTATATTTTTTCCCTTTAGTCAATTTCTACCAAAAAATCATATTTTTCTCCAAAAGATAATAAAATTTTATTTATCTTATATGTATAGGGTTAAAAAACTAAAATTACATTTAAATTATTATAACATTTAAATAAAAAAACTATTTTATACTAATAAGGACATCATATAGTCCATTGGAAGGTGACTTACCCTTATCTCCCTTCAGTTGTGGGTTCATGTCTCAATGCCTTTCCGGATGCGATGGGTTGTCGCCCGACCTACATGTTGTCTTTTCTTTTGTTATTAAACTATATTATTATATCATTAAAAATAACATGAATATATTCAAATATAATGAAATTTTTTACCCTTAAAAAATACTATCCAATGTTCATCTTAATCTATTACAACATTTAGACTTATCCAAAATTCTTCTGTCCAAACTCAGAGTCCAAAAACATTATAAGGAAGGTCATATAACATAATGCATATCTTTTTTTGTCATAATTACTTCAAAATTTATGGTAATAAACTAAATTATCATAAAAACATATAATATGTGATATACTCTTTAAATCATAATTTTTTTGAACTACAATAACTATGAAATAAACAAACCACTAATCAGTTCCAAGGTAGTTAATAATATCCCATATAAATTATCCAAATAAATTATATCTTTATTCATAAATAATTATCTCAGTATAAGAAAAATATTAAGGGTTATCTTTTCGTCAACCATATATTTTCCAAATAGTTAAACTTTCAACAATTTCAGTTTACTTGGAACCCTAAAATATCAAATCCATAATGAAATAGTACTATATTACAATCCGAATATACTATATAATTATTATAACCACTACATTTATAATTCAAAAACACAAATTCTTGAATAAGAATATTAATCAATCCTCTTCATCTATGGTAATATCATAACATAATAATTATACAATAACATCATCTAGTGTATACTCCTTTGAAGATTGGGACATTGATTTTCATAGTGTCGCATCTCCTTGCAGTTGAAGAATTGTACATTAGAAACATTTTTCATACCTTTTCAACCAAGAATACATTTTCCTTTTTCAACACACTTATAACAAAGTCACATTTCATTCAATCATTTACTAGAGAGATTCATTCCACTGTTTTTACATGCGGGAAAATCTTTCTTTCCCTTCATCCCTTTATCTATATTTTTCTTCCCCCCACCCACTTCTTCTATTAATTCCCTTCAAATTCAAAGGACTCAAAAAATTATTTACTTATCTTACTAACACATGAAAATATATCATCATATGATGAGAATACATTGGATACTATTTAACTTTGAATTTTCCATTTATGACCATAAAAGATATGATCCTTCCAACTCTTTAGAAGATGTGCATTGGTGAGGTTCACATTACTTTTACTGGGCACCATTTCTAAATGTCAATATACACTAGGTTAGATCATATCATAATTTATAATCTTAAATCTAGAAAAATTATTTAACATAGATTAAATATTTACACGTATCTAGTCTCACAATCCTAAAAAATGTTTCTTTGGGGACATACGTACCCAAAAATACTTCATCATAGTTTGTAAAAAAATGTGAATTGTCTTAAGCATATCCCTCAGGAGTGTTAAACCAGGAGCACAGTAAGGCCTGTTGTCATCTACCAGTTTACATCAAGCCAGTACCAGAACACGTTTTTGGAGTTATTAATCCTAGGTATATTTGTTCCACAACCACATCCACTTGTAGTATCTAGATACATATGTATTTCTTCGAAGACCCAAAAAGTCTCTACATTAGAGAAATTATAGGATTTTCTTTTATAATTATCCTAAAAAACTATCTTAGTGTAATTTTCCCTAATAAATGTTTTCCCAAATCGTGTTTCCATGGTTTTTAATTAACATCCTATAATACAAATTATAACCCCCGGACCCTAATTTCTTAGATTCAGTTAATTATTTTATTACATAGGATTGATCACAATAAAATCCTAGCCTGAAGAACCGATCATTTTATTTTCCTTGGAAAGACTAGATACATACATAAGTTTTACATTACATCATCAAATGGAAAACAAAATATTGTACCCTTTAAAAAATATTATATACCTATTTCTATCCATGCAGGTCAATCAAAATATAATTTATCTCATCTGGGTGAAAAATGAAACATAAAAAAGGGGTGAACTCAGATGCTCAGTAATATGAAACATTATAGAGGATACTATCATAAATAAGCATAAACATTTAAGCCAAGGTATAAAACTAATACAAAAGATTTATAGACATAATATTCAGTATCATATGTAAATAATAAATCAAATAATCACATTTAAAATTTCACATAGATACTCTACTTGTGAAATAATCCAATGAAATATTAGTAACTAATCTTATGATGAGGAAATACATAATATTGGATATCATAAACATACCATAAATCCTTCGTTCCAAGACCATTATCAGAACATCAAGGCATTCTTCCAAGACACAAGTTTTTCTAATGAGACCTATTGATTCATTTAGGGGTTATAGAAGGCCTCGCATGTCACATACTAAATCCAATGTATTCCTCATATGAAAATGGTGAAACATAACATAAACATTCGTATTAAAACTAGCATACAAAATGTTAAAAATTTAACCATAAACCATGAATGGTATCAAAATAGAACATCAATAGTCAAATAAATAATAATTCCTTCAATAAAATATAAAATATTTTATCATAATAAATCAACCTCAATTTAATTTAAAATCCAATAATGGATATTGACATAGATGAAAAATAATCTAATAAAATCATTAAATATTTTTTGAGAAATATCCATGTATAATTTAAAAACATTAAATAAATAACACCATATAAAATAAGACATTTAAAAAAGATTTTTAATCAATGTTTCTCATACCACTTTGAATATTTTGAAATAAATTAACATTTTAAAACATCCATGTCCATATAAATAAATTCTTAAACCCATTTTGAAAACATGGACATTAATGAGAATGATTTAGAAGAATAAATATTTAAAACATTTAAAATGATGTTTTAGTTAAAGATTCCATTACATAAAACATTAAAAACCATCCTTTTAAATACAATTTTATGAAACATGGACATGGATGATAAATATGACCTAGTAAATATTTATTCATAAACAATCTTAGATAATAATGAGATTTTGAAATTAAATGTTACCTTTGACTTTACTATAGTAGAGGGTGCATTAAACTCTTTTATAATTATTATATCATGTTATTAAACTATAATATAATCCTATACATATTGATCATATTATATAGGATCCTCTTATATCATTTTTTAATAATATTTTATTATTACCATTATTTCAGGTGTTAACTACTTCCTTTTCCAATTCATGTTTTGTCTTGTAAGTCATGTTTTTTATATATAAGACATATTATATTCATATAAATAATGATATTAATTTCAATAATATTATATTTACCCATATAATAAATTTTATAAAAATTATTGAATGGTTAACGTGGAGAATGAATATCATCGCATCGTGGAGATGAATGGTTAAACGTACACACGAGCGAAAATATCATTCATTTAATTGTTAAATGGTATGTAATTGGGTGTAATGTGAATTATAAAAAAATAATATTATTTATTATTTATTATTTAAATTCTTTATATTCATCACTATACCCATTGAAATATATTATAGATGAAAAATAGTATACACTAGAGAGTGGGGATGGTAAGATGTATGTACGCACGCATGGTGATATTGTTCTTCGTAGGATGGGTAAAAAGAGGAATATGGTTTTCAAATAAGCATAAAAAATCATAGTATATGAATTAATCTTTTGTTATTAATTTTTTATGGAAATAACATAAAATGGGGAAGTATAAGAAGAAAATAAATTTAATTGAATTGGTAAAGAAATTACCTCTTCTTCATTGGACTTACATTGGATCTCCTCTTAGGGAAACTAGGAATTGTCTTTTTAGAAAACCAGGACCTCTATAAGTTAGCTAATAATTTTTATAGTATAAATTTTCAGGTTTTGGTCGATCTATAAGGCTCATGGAGGTGTGAAAAAGTGTGGGAGGAGAATCCTCGTTACAAGAGAGGGGAGGGGCACATTAGGAAACTCCCAAAATATTAAAATATAATAAGACTATTGTAGATATAAATAATTAAATATGTGAAATAAAGGAAAATTAGAATAAATTATCGATCATATCTTCTCCCATTGGGATTATTTAGCATTCTTTTATTTCAAAATAAATTAACTCAGTAAGATATTATTATTGCCAAATTTAATACTCTTAATCTAATTTGACGTAAAATATAATAAGAAAAAGTGTAAATTTGAATTTATTTTTTTCAAATGTCTATAATATATCATATATATCTTATATATTTTTAATAAAAATTATCTAATCCAAAAAATAAGAAAATTAGTATTATTGAAATAATATATTCTATTTTTATGTGAGTGGAATAAATATTGTTTTAGAATTGAAGAGAGTTTTCCGGTAATTATATAAATAATAACAATTAAAAATAAATTTATATAAGGAAACAAATTTCATTTAAATCCAGATTCACATTTATATTCATTCATTGCTTCATTTGGTCTATATGTGGACACATAAAAGATATTAAAATACAAGATAGTTATATTTTGTAGCTATCTTTGATTTAAATAATATATATTTTATTTTTAAGTATAATTTTCCATTAAATAATTCAAAATAAATAAAAATGTGATACTTATTGACTATTATTTATCCAATAATTTTTTTACACATTTTTTGGTTTTATTTTAAACCTTATAATTTTGATTTACCCTTAATTAATTCATTAACTCTTACCATGATAAAATGTTTATAATATAGTCACTATATAAAGTAAAAAGATTCATAAATGGACCACTGGTGACATATTTAAATTCATACCAATTATTTCGTTGATGTTTACATTTTTTTGAATTTTATTTAATTTAAAAAAATATTAACTATTTTAATATATCAATACTATCATTTTTGATAGTATTAATTAGTTGACTTTTTGAAAAATATTATAAAATATATATATGTTCAAACCAAATCCTTTAAGCCATAAATAACATATAAAATTAATCCAAAAAAATGGTGTATGACATTAATTTGATCAAATTATATTTATTTTAATGTTTTTAATATCATATCTTTTATATTTCTATTAATAAAATAATTTTTACATCACGATTGAGTCATTATTAATTGTAATTATTTAATCTATAAAAATTATAAATAAATTTTTATGATATAGGTAATTTTATTATCTTTCCTCACGCTACCTATAGTCTATTTTATCTTATGGTTATCCTTATATTAAAATTAATATACTTATAAAAATGAGAGTGTGACATTGTTTTATATTCATTTCTTTTTATATCATTCAAGTCATATTCATTGAAAAATTTCCATTAAAGAATTAAATTTCTAAAATTATATGTTAATGGTATAATTTATTCATCCAATGGGATTTTTACAGGTTTTGTGGTAATTTATAATATTATTTGTATCTTTAATTACACGATTTACCCTTAACTGTGTTAATAAAAAAACTACAAAGGATAGTATTCATACTGTCCAAAAATAAAAGTAACCTATTAACATAATATGGACCCATTTATTCCAAATATAGAATAAGTTTTTTAAAATTTCAAATACATAAATTTTAGTAATTAATTTAAAATTAATTCTATTGTCGGAATGAAAAACATGTTTTTAAAAGTTAAAACATTGAAAAATATTAAAATGTTTTTATATAAAAATTCATGGTAAAATTAATTCCAATGACCATATTTATATTAACTAATAAAAATATATTCTATCAATAATTTAATTCCATTTAATAATCTAAATTATACTCAAAAATTATTTCTATGAAAAAAGTTGTTTTCAATTATCATTTAGTATATTTTTTACTATTCATCCAAATTTAAAACTTATCAAAAAAAATCAATAATCCTTCCAAAGTAAATTTTTATATACCACCTTTAAAGAAGAATTCTATTTTGTTAAATTAAATATATAAATGTTTCAAAAACAATATTTAAATTGTGTGCGTCGTCAAAAGGTGTAAAAACTGCATTATTTGAAAAATATTTTCTTTATCCAAAAAATGGAATTTGTTCCTATATCATGTCTAGAAATTACATAATATTAATGTTAAAATTATACGGAATATATAAAAATAAAAATTTGGTAAACACAATTCATAACCTCTAATTTAACATCTAGGTTATATATTATAATAATATATTATTAATATATTATAGTTCATTTAAACTGGGCCTTAAGTGTAATGCAAGACAACTCATTGTAGTGTGTAGTGTAAGCATAACATGGTGTGGTATAAATATAAATAATCAAAATTACATTTATTTATATATGAAAATATTATAAATTCTTAGGGTGTTACTTAAGTTAATTTTAAAATTAATCATGTTGTCTAGTCGACAATGCTGGTTTTTAAAGTAAAAACATTCAAAAGATAGGTAGGTTTTTAAACCCAATTTCAAAGTGAAATTGATATTAATTACCTAAATAATATTTATTTAAAAAATATTATCTAATTAATCTTTTAATACACTTTAAAATATAATTATACATTATAAATAAATTAGACGAAAAAGCAGTTTGGAACTAAATTTCAGTATTTTTTACTATTAATTAAGATATAAACCTTTATAGAAAAATACCAAAAATTATCCTAACATAATTTTTATGTCACAATTAAAAATATGAAATTTATTTTTACATATTAATTCTATAAAAGTTCCAAAATTTGGATTTAAAATTGTTTCTCTATTAAAAAACATTAAAACTACATTTATCTTATGTCTATCAAATATATTTAATACATATAAAAATATACTTTTGAATATAAAACATATATTTTAAATTCATCTTAATCACTAATTGAATTTAATTTAATTTATTAGTGTAAAACAGCTTTGTGACCATAAAAATAATTATATTTTATTTTACATTCAATTGATTTTCATCATTATTAATAATTAATTGGTAAACATTGAATGCATAATATATTGTGTAAACCATATATTTTCATAAATTAAGTAATAATATTCATAACCTCTAATTTAAAAAGTTTTTAATATCATATTATATTAAATAATCATATTTTAAAAATATACTATTGTTTGATAAAAGTCATTCATGTGTGTTATGCAATCCATCAAGAAAATTCATTGTTGCGTGTAATGTAAGATAACCTCAGTGTTCTATGCATGGAACCTAATTTTTACGTTTTGTGTTGTGTGTGATTAAATTGGTTTTGTGTTTAATGAAATCCAAATATTGTTCTTTAATATAATGTAAGTTATCTTCAGTGTTGCATAAAATTCAAAATATCAACAAGTACTAATTAATTCGAAAAAAATAATTCACAAAATTATTATGGTGTAACAAAATTAGGGAAAGTCACGAGAATGAGTCATATTCCACATGTAATTGTATATGATAATTCACTTTCCATCATTTTAATTCTAATATCTCAGGCTAAAAAGCATACCAGAGTATAGAATTTAATTCAAGCCATTAAATATAGCCCATGAAGCAAGCATCAAGATTTAAAAATATGGTATGATGCATGATAAAATGGAAATTAACTAATGTATCAACATCAAAATCACATAAAATAACATATGGAAATAAGAATTTTCATTTTATATAGATAAAGAACTTATATCAACAAGTTTGTTCAATGGTATATGGCATTATATAAGGGTCCAATCAATAAGAATTTAAACATGTGCATTACCAAAGGAACTGAACTCATGGTTCATCAGTGGTATTAAATCAATGTATCACATTGAAAGTTTAAACCAAGGTAAAGAAAACTAAACCCAGGAGAATCAAAACTTAAGGAATTACGAAAAAAAATTCCATTTTGGATGTCACGCCCAAAGGGGTGTCCAACAACAGGGTGGACACCCATGGATGGTTTCTACTACAAGCTAAGGTCATTACAAACATGAAAATACATTTATTTTAGTTTAATAAATAAGGATGAGGACTCATATAATGGTTTCATAAATAGGAACAATGATATAAAATTTAAAATGAAACAAAATGATTAGAAATAGTGTATACCCCTTGAATCGATGTATACACACCCCACTCTTCTGTTTTCAAGACTTTATTTGACCTAAAATTGAAGAAATCAAAAGATTTAACAAAATAAAGAAAATGGAAAAAATCAATCACACCAAAATAGTGAAATTGAAGCGAGAGGAACCAAGTAATAGATGTGTGATGATGTTATTTATTTCTGAAATGATTCTGTAGCTTCAGATGGTGAATAAATCAGTGGAGAAATGAGGAAGATATCTCAAACCCCAATGGAGGTGAGGAGGGAATTTCCCACACCTGGAGGAAGATGAGGAGTCCATTAGATAGGGGAAAAAAGAAAAGAGGATGGAGGTGTATAAAATCCTTAAGGGTAAAATGGGATTTTCACCCCTACTAGGAGGGGTCACACAATTTGTCTCCATAGTTTGACAAACCATGTGCCAACCGTGTAGAACACCACATCACAAAGTCTGCAGGTGGATGCATAACAATGCACCTCGAGTCACAAGGTTTCATAAAAAAATGTAGCCATATGCACTATAATGTATACTACCATAGTATTTAGGAAAATCATGGGATATGTGATGCATAGTTTTCTACAGCTATGCAGCCCAGTCAGTCACCTCCCATTTTGGGGCTCCAGACATAGAACAAGCCTCAGACGCACTTGATATATCCTTTAACCTATAAGTAATCAATACAATGTACACATTGAAAAATAAAATGGTACATACCTTTGTATAAATCTAAGACTTTTCAACATCCCTTCCTCAAAACAAATCATCCCTATGTTTCCCTTCCAAGGGTGGTAGAACATCGTCTAATAAGAGTTCCAGCAACTATGCATGTACATTATTATCCTTCTCTATTATCGCAACTTATATGCATCCTTATTTACATAGAAACCCAATCAAAGGAACTAAAATGTCATATTGAACATTCATGTTGAGATCAATGAAACGTATCAGATGATCCTAGAATGATGCATCTTCCTCCAGCTAGATATTGTCAGGGTTAAAACAATGATATGGGTGGGGATGGTATTTTCCAATCTGAGATGCATGGAAGATATAATGCATGTCCTGGTACCTCTGAGGTAATAGAATCCAATAGGTTATCATCCCAACTCTCCTCATTATCTTGAAAGATCCAACTTATTGATTTGATAATTTTCTTCATCTACTAATTCATTAAAGAACCAATCTAGGTGATACACACAGAAATAATTGATTTCCCACATCAAACATTAGAGGTCCATAGTGACGATTGATATTGGACTTATTCCTGGACTAAGTTGTATCCATGTGATTCTAAATCAACAAGACTCTCTTTGAAGTCTCTTGAAGAAGTTGTGGGATCTAGTGGATCTTCCTCCCTTACCTCTAGATAGTACAGAGGTGAATGAAACATTCTACCATAGAGAGACTCATAAGGATCTATTAGAATTGTTTCCTAAAAGAAATTATTTTAGGAAAACTCAACCAGAGGAATATTCAATCCATGGAACCTCCGAAATAATGGATATAGGCCCAAGACATATCCTCTAATACCAAAATCGTACACTCTGACTACCCATCATTCTGAGGGTGATACTCAATACTCAAGAGAACCTATGTACCTAGTGCCTTATGCAACCCTTTTTTGAGCCATAAATTGAACCAATCATCTCTATCCGAAATGGTAGAAATGGGTACATCATGAAGTTTCACTATATCATGGATGTAAATCCCTTTTAACTCTTTAAAAGAACAGAATTCATAGATTTTTAGGAAGTTCATGACTTTGGTCAACCAATCAATGATCATCGATACATCTTCATACCTAGACACTAGTCTTGAAAATGCATATCCCTTTACATCTTGGTAAACCCAGGATGATCTACTCATGTAGAGGCATAATATTTCCTCATTATCTCTTTTCATATATTAGATAGAACCCTAACACACCCATAGTAGAGAATGGTCTCACTAACATCAACAACTCGACCAAGAGGTGGGCTCTCTCTTGTGGTACACTCCCTATGAACTAGGTCGTAGAAATCTAGTAACTGATGCTTCCAGACCTAGTCTAGAATAAAGGTTGTCAATATTATAGATTCAAACAATGGTTCCCCATGTTGTTTCTAAACCTCATGTTTTTACTTAGAAAACGTATCCATGATCTTCTACTCACTAATATCCACCTAGAAAGCTTGGGTATGTGTCTTACGGAACAATGCATCAGGCATGGAATTTTCCTTAACATGGGTATAATAAAGATAAAAATCAAAGAACATCAGGTATTCAAAAAATCTTTACTTACTAAAATTTTGTTCGCACTATGCAGAGTTATCATTAAAACTCTTGTGCTCTATGTAAAAAATTAATAATTCTCCAAAAATATAATGCCTACAAAAGTGCAGAACATGAACCACAATTTCAAACTTGAGTTCATGCATTGGAAAGTTCCTCTCATTAGGCCTCATCTTACGAGATGCATCTTCAACAACTCAATAAACAAGCTTCATAACTGGACATAGCCCAATCCTTGAAGCATCAAAGTAAACTATATTACTTCTTCCCACCACTTGTAGAATTAGAATCAGTGCTGAGGTGAGTCATCCCTTTAACTCTTGAAAACATTTCTTCTATGTTTTTGACCATTGGAACCACACACCCATCTTAGTGAAGTTCATAAGTGGTTTCTTTAAGAAGGAGAAGTCCTAAATGAATCACCTTTAATAGCTATCAAGACCAAAGAAACAAAATATGTATGAAACATTCTTTGTTTTAACCATATAAGGCATGATGCTCATATTCTTTGGGTCAATATATATGCATAACAATGATATGATTTGACACATAAAGTGAAATTTATAGATCCAAAAGATTCATTTACTTATCATCACATACAAATGGTTCTCTCTCAGTGTACTCATCATGATATCAAGATGGGTTTCATGGTCATTTCTAGTGCAGGATTACAGTATGATGTCATCTTTGAAGACCCCTACAAAGGAATCAAGATACTGGTGTAAACCTTGATTCATCAAATCCATGAAGACATTATTTTCATTCATCATACCAAACGGAATAACCATGTACTCATAGAGGCCATGCCTACTCTGAAATGTTGTATGTGGTATATTTGATGGCCTCGTATGAACATGATGATAGCCCAACCTCAAATAGATCATGGAGAAAATAGTTTCTCTTTTGAGATTGTTAAAGAAGTAGTCTATATAAGGAAAGGGATAAAAGTTCTTCATTGAAAACTGATTAAACTTCTTATAATCCATGAATATTATTAGGGTATCATCCACCTACATTGAAAAAATTATGGGTTAACCCCATGGTGAGGTTTTGGGTCTGACATAACTCTTATATAATGACCCATACTTTACATACATTGTTAATACTTCAAAATTGAAGCATACTTATTACAACATATAACAAAACCACGAAAGGACCGTATAGGTATAGTGTCTTTAGAAACTGGGAAACATAAACAACTGGTTCATAAAGCGTCTACACTATCTCCCATTTATTTCATCATATCTATAGTCCCTTTTGGCATATCTTACTTAATAACCTTCTTCCTGACCTGGGGAAAGAAAACATACAAAAGGGTGGGATCAAATTCTCATTAAGGGTAAACAAAAAAAATATCAATCACATCATATACATAAGCACATAACTTTTGGAAATCTTAATCTACAAAAGAAATCATAATTTCATAACATGGGATAAATCATGGCAGTGAAATGTAATCACAATAATCATAACTTAAAACATGAAACTTTGTGGCATACACACATAATCATAGAGAATCATATATTTTTAGTCAAGACTCATTGCCAAGACTATCTTTGTAGACAAAGTCCATTTCTGAACCGAGTCACCCTCGTTTCAGTCCTGTTTCACTGAACCGGTATAACCTACCATTCCACCCATGTCTATCTCATGAGATATAAAATCTTTACCCAATTAATTGGAGGGAGATATAGGTCCCACCCATCTCATAATGATACCATTCTTATGTGTGCCACAAAATCATAAACCATACATCATATCATAACCCATGTAATAAAAATGGGATTCTTAAACAACATGACATCATAAAACAATTAATATAAGATAAAGGAATTCATAAAAATATTTCCATTACAACATAATAAAATCCATGTAATAATAGGGATAGAAACAGAACCATTTATTATCTTAGATAGAAAATAATTTTGATAAAACACTTGAACTCCGTTCTTGAGGAAAATATCATTTCTTCTTCAAAAACATTTTTCCTTTCTTAACATGTCATACAACATTAAACTAAAAGAAGTTGATTAAAAATAAACTTGAAAACTTGTAAAGGATGCTTCTTGGAAATAATGTTTTAAAAATCCATTCATGACGTATAAGTTAAAAAAACATTCTTCTCGTACTTTTTTTGGAAAAGTCAAAAAGTACCTCGTACGAAAAACGACAAAAGATTCCTTTCATATCCTTTACTAAAAACTCACCGAAGGGTAAAATTGGATTTAAAAAATTTTAGGTGGATGGAAATAATATTACATATTGAGGAAACATGGATGTGGATGATAAAATACACCCCAGTAAATGCCAAAGTATAAACAATCTCGGATAAAAATGAGATTGTGATATTTCCCTTACCTTAGGTCCGTTTTTCTTCGTAAGTGTCCAAACCTCTTGTATAATGTAAAGACCCGTAAAATTCAAGGGAAATTTTTTCTTAATTTTCTTTATAATTTTACAAGAGCGCGGTTTCAGACGGCACCTGATTCCGAGGCCCGGAGTGCCCGGAATTAATTTCCGAAGTTTGGCTCGGGTACGTTCAGTGAACGAACGAGCGGGATTTCCTAACTTTTGATCCGGTGCTCGGAATTGAAATCCGAGGGCACCGATGAACTCGCAGCGCCGATATTCTCTTAAAGAGACCTTTTCGGGAGTTGTGTTTGTTTCGGGTTAAAAGTTAGTTTTTGGGAGATTTATAAAAAAAGTTGAATAAAAAGTGTGAATTCTTTTTATTTTATTTTTTTGTAAGTTAAGTCCTACCAAAGGGAGTTGGGAGTGGGACCCACATCCACTTAACCTCCCTTGGAAGGATTAAGTGAGGTGGGGTCCACACGAACCCCAACTCCTCAAATTCTCTCAAAACCTCCCCTTTAACTCGTTTCATTTATTGTTGTCAACTTGAGTTACTTAATTAATTAAGGGAGTTAAACCCTTTTTGAATTTCAAACCTTTGAAATTCTTGTGGTTAAGTTATGTAATAATATAAGTTAAAGCTTATATTATTCTAGGGGATTCTTTTACCACCTTGGGAGGATTTCTTGAGAGCTTTGGAAGCTTTTCTTCTTCTTCTTCAACTTGACGAAGAACACGAAGAACGCCGTTCTTCAACGAAGAACTTCTTCGCCGAAGAACACGGTCTTCCCGCGACACCATATCCGCGACGTGACGTACTTCTTCCGCATCATCTTTTCCTCAACGAACGCCATCGACAACGACTCTTCCTCCGACGTCAAAGGAATCGACACCGATATTCCACGACTCCGTCAACGTGCGACTAACGAGGTAGGGGTTCTTGAGTTCGTTGTTTCCTTTTTATTTAACTTTCCTCAAGACTTGACGTAGAACACTCAAGTTCCGACAAAGAACGCTGCTCCGCTCTTCTTCGTCTTCGGTGTCAACGAGAGAGAACACCGCATCTTCCTCGGACAACCTTCGTCGGCGTACAAGGATTCGCCAACGACGTGCCTCTTCGGACGCGCCTCTTCGTCGTTGAATTTGACGAACGACGACCGCGTCGCCCGACCTCCGCGACGTCGTCTTCCGCGGAACGTAGAACGATCTTCGAATCTTAAACCCGAGGTAGGGGATGTTGATTTAATATTTAATTATCTCATTCTTGCTCGTGGTTCGTATGACTAACGTGAGGATGTTGTTTATTTAAAGTTGCGTTATTAATTTAACATGAGGGGGCCGGACCGTACGAACACGGCCGAACCCCCTCCAACGTTCTTGTTTGATTTTGCGGAAGAAAGCAAGTGGCGTGGTGCCGTCGCACCACGCGGTTGATCGTGCATATATTTTACGTGGCGCCGTCGCACCACGACGAGGAAAAATCTTAAAGAACGCGACGCCGTCGCGCCGCGTTGAAAGAAATCATGGCACGGCGAAAGGGGCACGGTGCCGTCGCACCGCGCCGGACGACGAACACCGCGGCCGGTTCCGGGCCGCGGCAGAACGAGGAGACCGCGGCCGGTTCCGGGCCGCGGCGGAAGAGCAGACCGGCGGCCGGGCCGCCGGCGTCGGAAGCCGAAGAAGGGGACCGGAAATTCCGGTCCCGTTTGAGAAAACCGGCCGGCCAGCTGGCCGGCCGGATATCTTAAAAACCGGGGGAATTAATCCCCCGGCCAACCCATAAAAACCCCCCTCTTAAAGAGGGGGGGCGGTTCCCTTAAGGTGGGGGGGGGGGGGGCAGGAGGCCCCCCGGCTTCCTTCAAACCGGCCCCCACGTGGGGGGCCGTTTTCTTCAAAGGGCGTGGCACAAGGCCGCGCCGCCAACCCGAACAAGCGGGGGGGGGGGCTTTGCCCCCCGTTCCCTCTCAATCAAGCCCCCCCCACGTGGGGGGGGGCAGTTTGTAAAAAAATAATGGGGCGCGGCTATATGCCGCGCCGACACCCAAGAACCGCGGGGCTTAGCCCCCGCGTGCGCAGCCTCGCCGCGGCCCGCCGCCGCCGCGGCCCGCCGCCGCCGCCGCCCGCCCGCCGCCGCCCGCCGCGCCGCCCGCCCGCCGCCGCCCGCCGCCGCCGCCCGCCGCCGCCGTCCGCCGCGCCGCCCAGGGGGGTGGTCGGGCCGGGTCGGCCCGGACCCGGACCCCCCCGTTTCGAACCAGATTTGGTTTTTGGCCCATAACTTGAGCCTCGGACCTCCGAACGACGAACCGTCAGCGGTAACGCGATCCTTGGATCGAGACGGTCGTTTCGGTATATCGCACTCAAGGTTTCGGATTACTTTGAGTTTGGATGGGTTGGATCGTTCACGAAACCAACCGGGCCTTCGGAGCGGAAACGCTCATATCTTGAGCCACGAACGTCCGATTGACACGCCGTCAGTCGCGTTGTGTTCCTTTTAGTGAGACGGATCTTTTGGCATACTCCGCCCGAGGTTTGGACGCAGGTGGAGTACGGTCGGGTTGGTTTTGCCTTAAAAACCAACCGGGCCCCGAAGACGAAAATGCCAATAACTCACAGACCGGGCGTCCGCTTGACGCGCCGTCTGTTTCGTTGACTTCCTCTTGATGAGACGGAACTTTTGACATACTCCGCCCGAGTTTTGGATGCAGTCGGAGTATGGCCGGGTCGGATTGTACCCGAAATCCAACCGGGCCCCTGGAACGGAAAAGCTGATATCTTTCAGACAGGACGTCCGTTTGACGAACCGTCAGCGGCGTTGGTGTTTACGTTTAGTAACGGTCCCAATGAGTATACCCTATGGGAGTTCGGGGTACAGTCGATATACGGCCGGAATTGGTTTCGCTCTCGAAACCAACCGGGCCCCTGGGACGAAAAGGCTAATAACTCACAGACCGGGCGTCCGATCGACGCGCCGTCTGTTGCGTTGAGACCCCTGTGACGAGACGGACCTTTGAGACACTTCTTCGTGGAACTTTGAGATACTTGGAGTATCAACCTGTAGCTCGTGGAGCGGACCCTCCCAGTGACGAGCGTGCGAAGTACGGAGACCGTGTAGCTGGCTGAGACCTGACGACTGCTTGACCGACTCGACTTGGAGTGAGTCGACTAGCCCAGTGGACGGAGCACTACTTTCTGAGGTGCAGACCCACGGCGGACGGAGCACTACCTGTGTGACAGTGCAGACCCGCGGTGCTCGTCCGGAGAGTACCTCAGCAGGCTACTAGGGGGTGTGCACTACGGAGTTTGGGTGACATACCTCGGTGGGAAGCACTACTGTGTTTGGGTGGCTGGCCCGCAGTACTCGACAGGAGGAGTACTTCAGCAGTCTTAGGTTAGTGAGCAGTACCTCGGAGTCGTGACAGGACCACTGTACACTCTAGAGACGGAGCTCTTCAGCAGTTACGGTTTCGATAATGAAAATCCTGGTTTGAGCTGAGACTTTTGACCTTGTGTTTACTTCATGATTGAGATGGGTCACTTGCTAACTTTGGTATATGTATGGGCATATACCCGGGTAGTGGTTATCCGTCGATTTCACAATCCTTGTGTTTCCTCATGATTGAGATGGGTTACTTGATAACTTAGGTATATGCATGGGCATATACCTAAGTAGGGTTTATCTGTTGAGATCTTCTTGTGTTTATCCTTGTTGGTTTTAGTGAGACCTTGAGGGTCTCGGGGTCCCTACTGAGTATCGTTATACTCACCCCTGCACGGGCTATGCTCGCACCTCGTTGTGTTGGTTGCAGACGACGGACAGTGCTGGCAGAGGCCGAGTGTTCGAGGACTGGTCGGTACCTGGAGGTGGACTATACGACGTGGCGGTACCCAGAGGCAGACCACTGGGTGGGACATACTTGGAGCAGACGGCGGGACCCGAGGAGCAGAGGAGCTATCTGTACCCACCCTTCAGGTGGGATTTCCAGTGGACAGCTCGGCGTAGCTGCTTTACTTTTCAGTTGCTGTTTTCCCTTTCGAGTTGTAATTTACAGTTGGGCTTGTATTTCCGGCCCCTTTTTACTTTCCGCACTTTTAGTTGTACTTTGTTTTTTCTTAGTGTTACTTTCCGCTTGCTTACTCTGTGGTGTTTGTTTACTTTACAAAGGCAATGCCTTCCCTTTTTACCGGGATTCACGCCTTGGTGCTAGTCGCCAGCCCCTGGTCTATGGAAGGCGGGCTTGGGGTAGTCACGGCACGGACCCCGAGGGCGGGTCGTGACATATAATGATTTAAATAATGTTATTGACTTATTCCAGAATCATACTTATTTTTATGATATCATATATGGTCATATTCTTAGCTTCTTAGTAGTAATATTTCATTGCTACTTGTTATTCGGGTGTTTATAACTTTTTGTTCTTATGCGTGTTTTGTCGAATAAATTCTTATTCTTATCTTTAGGTTATAGATACCTCATTTCCAGAATGGTATTAGTGTAATATATATCATATTCATTAATTCAATTCATTTATATAATCATTATGAAATGAAGATCATGTAGAACAAATCGCATCACATCGTGGAGACGGTATTCCGTACGTACGCACGAGTGATGATATCGTTCCTATGATCATGGAATTGTATTGGAGTGTATGTATACTATTTCAGAATCAGTATCACTTTATAATAGTCGTATATAGTCATTATTTACACCATTATACCCATCCAAGTAACGTGGTGGTGGAAAATAGATTACAGCACGACGTGGAGACGGTATTCCGTACGTACGCACGCGCGGTGATTTCTTTTTCCGTAGGATGGATAGATGGTGAAATAGGGTTGTTTCATACTTATAATAACATATAAGTATATTAGTGATACTGATGTTATTACTTCATAATGAAACAACTAAAGAAGAAGAAGTGGAAGAAGAAATAAAGATGAAAGAATCGGTAACGGACATTACCTCTTCTTTGAAGTGCTTCTTTGAGACCATCTTTTAGGGCACTAAAATTGGTCTTTGAAGAATACCAGGACCTCTAGGATGTCTCTAGGGAAGTGGAGAGGAGGAATTGTCTGGGGTTGGCCGAGATTTAAGGCTCAATGTGGTGTGAGGAAGAGGGGGAGGAGGTGCCCTTTTATAAGGGAGGAGAGGGGCACCTTTGGGAAAACCAAAAATATTATTTTATTATAAAGTCAAGTTCGGTTTTAAATAGCTCCAAATTGATATATTTAGAAGCTAAGGTGGGGAGGGGTCAAAATACTCTCATAAAATAGAATTTAGACAAGTTTAGGTTCCTATTTGAACCTTATCATTTAGATTTAACATTAAGTTAAATAAGTTTACTTTTACCGTGTCTTCTTGTGTTCTTATACTATAAGGTTAATAAACTTACTATAAGCAGCCAAAAGAACCCCAAGTTGTTTATTATTAATATATATAACCTTATCTAAGTCATTTAGCGGAACCTTAGATTTTTAAGAATAAAATAACAATTACTAATATAATATTTTTTTAAAAACTATTTTATGTCAATTTTGACACTATTTAGTAATTGATTTTTGTGAAAATCATAACAGAATTATTAGTTCGAAACAAGTTAATTAAATCAATACTAACATGTCATATTAACCTAGAAAATTAGTGTAATTCATAAAAAGTCTCAAATTACATTTATTTTGGTGTTTATAACATCAATTATGTCAATATTTCATTAATAAGATAATTACTGCATCATCATTGTGTCATAAATAAATTAAATTATTTAATGTCTAAAAATTAAAAAGAAAATATAATTATGTAGGAAATCGTTTTATCTTTCTAATTAATATTTATAGTCGAATTTATCTTATGTATAACCTTATATTAAAAATTATTTACTTATTAAACTTTGATTTTAACTATTTTAACCCTTCCCTAAATAAATTAATAATAAATGTCCTAATCTAATCCAAGTGGGCCTAAATGGTCATATTTTATTCCTATGTTTGTTTTTGGTCGAATTAAACTTATCAAATAGAATTAGGACATGTGTTGGGGTAATAATAATATCATCTTTACCCTTAATTACCCTATTTACTTTTAACCGTGGTAAAAAAAAGTAAAAAGTTACTATTCACCAAAAATTATTTTCATCTCATTGAACCACATTTTAGTCCTTGATATTAACCGTGTTTCTCGGATTTTCGAAATTCCACTCACAGAAGCGGTAAAATTAAGTTCTATGAAAAATTTAGTTTTTTTAACTACCACTTAGTGGTTTTACTATTCATCAAAAATTGAAAGTTTTCAGAAAAATACAAAAATTTCAACGTAGGCTAATTTCGATATTCCGAATCCAAAAATGAAGTCCATTATGAAAAATAAAATTTATAAAATTTCAAAAAGTGGTTATTACTATTCATAACGGCTATTTTTAATAATATTTTAGTAGCATATCGTTGTTTAGTGAAACTCGGTATTGCGTACGACGCAAGCTATCGAGGAAGGCCACGATTTTGTGTAAAGCAAGCCAAGCAAGTGTTGTGTAGAAAAAGATTCCTTTGATGATTTATATAACATAAAAGTCTCGTGTGTTACATTCTACCCCCCTTAAAATGAATTTCTCCCTCGAAATTCGTCACTTTGTAACAAACAGATGAGGATACTTCTACCTCATCATATCCTAAAGCTCCCATGTAGCTTCTTCTAATTGGTGGTTCCTCGATAAAACTTTCACCAATCGAGTGGTCTTGTTTCGTAGGACTTTTTCGCTACGATCCAAAATCTCTATCGGTTGTTCTTCATAAGAAAGATCTTGCTCTAGCGGTACAACTTCTGAGCTATGTACATGTGAAGGATCAGGTATGTACTTTCTCAGGAGAGATACATGGAACACATCGTGAACTTGAGAGAGATTCGGTGGAAGCGCCAATCGGTAAGCTACCTTCCCAACATGATCCAGTATTTCGAAAGGACCGATATATCTAGGGCTCAACTTCCCCTTCTTTCCAAATCTCATGACCCTCTTCCAGGGAGATATTCGTAAGAACACTTTATCACCCACTTCAAACTCTAGGTCTTTTCATCGATTGTCGGCATAACTTTTCTGTCAACTCTGAGATTCTCTTATGTGTTGTTGAATAGATCTGACCTTTTCTGCCATTTCGTCAACGAGATTGGGTCCTAATAGCTTTCTTTCCCCAACTTCATCCTAGCAAGTTGGAGTCCTACATTTCTTTCCATAGAGAGCTTCATAAGGATCCATCTGAATACTAAAGTGAAAGCTATTATTATAAGAAAATTCCACCAAAGGTAGGTGTTGATCCCAACCAGCTTTGAAATCCATAGAGCAAGCTCTCAACATATCTTCTAGAGTTTGAATTGTTCTCTCAGACTGACCGTCTGTCTGAGGATGATAAGCAGTGTTGAAACTCAACTCTGTATCCAGAGTATGCTAAAGACTTCGCCAGAACTTCGAGGTAAATCTCGGATCCTGATCAGATATAATAGAAAGTGGTACTCCATGCAATCTTACCACTTCCTTTACATATATCCTGGCAAGCTGATCCAGAGAGAAATCCTCTCTAATAGAAATGAAATTTGCAGACTTGGTAAGACGATCAACTATGACCCAGATAGTATTATTTCCTTTGGATGTTTTAGGAAGTCCTGTGACAAAGTCCATAGTGATATTTTCCCATTTCCATTCGGGTATGGGTAATGGTTGTAACATCCCCTTAGACTTCTATCTCTCAGCTTTAACTTGCTGAAAAACCAAGCATCGAGAGACATATTCAGAAACATCTCTTTTCATGCCATCCCACCAGAAGTACTCTTTCAGGTCCCTATACATCTTCGTGCTTCCAGGATGAATAGAGAATGAAGAACTATGAGCCTCATCCAACAACTCCTTCTTTAATTCGGGGATGGGAGGAACACAAACCCAATTCATGAACTTTATTATCCCATCACAATCAAGGATGAATTCAGGAACATTTATCACCTTCTTTTGTAACTCGACATCTTCTTTCTGTTCCTCTTTAGTCTTCACATGTATAGATGGTTGAACATTCATTTGAGAAAGATTAGATTTTTCCCCTTCCATTATAATTCCAAGATCCATCCTTTGTAAATCCATAAATATTGGATCTTTTGTGATCCTCATCATGGATAAACTGGCATGGTCTTGTCGACTTAATGCATCTGCCACCTTGTTTGCTTTCCCAAGGGGTAATGGATTGAGCAGTCGTAATCCTTATTCAGCTCCAACCATCTTCTTTGACGCATATTCAGATCCTTTAGTGTGAAAATATACTTTAAACTTTTATGATCAGTATAAATATCACACCTTTCACCATAAAGATAATGCCTCCAAATCTTTAATGCAAAGATTACTGCAGCTAACTCCAAATCTTGTGTTGGGTAATTTTTCCCATGGATTTTCAACTGTCGTGAGGCATAAGCTATCACCATACAATTTTGCATAAGAACACACCCCAATCCCTTCTTGGATGCATCACTATAGATCACAAACCTTTCTCCACTACAAGGCAGTGTGAGCACAGGTGCACTGGATAACCTTCTTTACAACTCCTTGAAATTCTCTTCACATTCCTCCGTCCAGACAAACTTAACTCCTTTCGGAGTCAACATGGGGAGTGGATTAGATAATCGTGAAAAATCTTTCCCAAAACGTCGATAATATCCAGCCAAACCAAGAAAAATTCGGATCTCAGTTACTGTTGTTGGTCTCGACCATCTTTCGATAACCTCTGTTTTTGCTGGATCCATAGATATCCCCGCTTTTGAGATTATGTGACCCAAAAATGCAACTTTTTGAAGCCAAAATTCACAATTGGTAAATTTGGCATAAAGCTTCTCCTTTCTCAGGGTCTTCAATATAATTCTCAAGTGATCTTCATGCTCTTCCTTACTCTTTGAATAGACAAGAATATCGTCTATAATGACTACCACAAATTGATCAAGATAGTCTCTAAAGACTCTATTCATCAGATCCATGAAGATAGAAGGGGCATTAGTAAGACCAAATGGCATCACTATAAATTCATAGTGTCCATACCTTGTACGGAAAGCCGTCTTTGGTATATCCTCCCTTTTGACCCTTAATTGATGATACCCTGAATGAAGATCAATCTTGGAAAAGTATTGAGCTCCGCATAGTTGGTCAAATAAGTCATCAATGCGTGGGAGAGGATATTTGTTCTTGATAGTGATCTTGTTAAGTTCTCGATAATCAATGCAGAGTCTCATTGATCCATCTTTCTTCTTAACAAATAGAACAGGTGCTCCCCAAGGTGACGCACTAGGGTGTATGAATCCCTTATCAAGATTCTCTTGGAGTTGCTTCTTCAATTCCTGCAACTCAATTTGGGCCATTCTATAAGGTGTCTTTGAAATAGGCAAAGCACCCGGTACAAGTTCTATTGAAAACTCAACTTCACGATTTGGTGGAAGACCCGGTAATTCCTCCGTAAAGACATCATCAAACTCCCGTACAATGGGAAAATTTTTAATCGTGAGTTTCTCACCAACCATTTGAGATAAATAACCTTCATTTAGTGGAATCAATACCCAAAAAATGGAAGAAATTTCCAATGGAAGGTTATGTTCATCCTTGCATCGATAGACGATCATAGATTGATCTGGAATATGAAATGTGACTTCCCTTCTTTGGAAATTGATATGAGATCCATATGAAGAAATCCAATCAATGCCAAGAATCACATCAAATTACACTATAGGAAGGATCACAAGATTTGCAGGAATCACTTTCCCACAAACTTCGATCGGAGAAGAATTATAAACTTTTGATGCGACTGTTGTGCCATTAGGTGGTGTCACAGCTAACTCAACATCTAATTGTTGAGGTAATACGGTGATACTCTTAGAAAATTCTTTAGAAATAAAGGAGTGGGTGGATCCAGAATCAAATAAAATCATTTGCTACTTTAGAGTGTATGGTAAGTGTACCTTTCACCACATTGTTGTCATACTCCACATCGCTGATAGAAATTGCATGTGACTTTCCTTTGTCTTTAGCCTTAAGAATTTGTTGACGTCAACCATCATCATCAACCCTTGGATTAGGGAATTTATTGGCATAATGTCCCATCTCCTTGCACTTGAAACATTGAAGTGTAGTTGGTTCATTCTGTGTATCCCTTCCTTTGTTTGCATCCTTAGACATCTTCTTCCCATCATCGCGGCATTCAAATGCCTGATGACCTTCCTTTCCACATTTGAAACATTTACTTGTCCCTTTAAGACAACTCCCTCCAAGTTTCTTTCCACACTTTCAGCATAAGGGAAAGCTCATCTTCTTTTCAGTGTGCTCTTTAGATTTTCCTTTGAATTCCATTTTCCTCTTCTTATCAAACCCATATGACTGATGGGTTACTCTAATCTCTATCTCGACTTTGAGAGCACATCGAACGATTTCCTCGTAGCTATTGAAGTCCCTTATGGCTAACGCCCTTCAAAGACTTGGTTTTAAGCCACTAAAGAATCGATCGAACTTACTCTCAGGTTGGATAATAATACCAGAAGCGTACCTTGCAAGTCTTGTAAAATTTTCTTCATAGGTACAAACATATTCATCATCCTTTTTCTTCAGTTCAAGAAACTCTTTCTCCATCTTTGTTCTGATAATACGAGGGAAGTACTTATTGAAAAATAAGTTCTTGAACTCGTCCCATTCCATGGACTCAATTTCATCCCTTTACCTCGTATTCTTAATAAGATTCCACCATTGATCAGCATCTCCTTCCAAACAATACACTTCTAGGATGACTTTATCATGTTCAGAACATTGAAGAACTGAAAATATCTTTTCAGTAGTACTAATCCATTGTTTAGAAACTAATGGATCAGTAGACCCACTGAAAGATGGTGGACGCTGCCTCACGAAGGACTCAACAGAATGTTGCTCCTTCCTTTTCTCGTTTGGAAGTCCTTCATGATTCATAGCTTGAGAAATTAGTGTGAGCATGGCTACAAGATTTTTCATTCTAGCTCCCATAACGTTTGGTTGCTCAGGGGGACAATCATTGAATTGCCCGTCGCATTCTGCATTAACACGATTCCTTTGGGTTCCAGCCATTAACTAAAACCAAGAAGAATAGTGTGAGCAACACTAATTATAATAGGAAAACCACACAATAAAAATAAAATTTCACACTTAAGGTCTTATCCTAGGTTATTCATGGCCATTTCTAAAACACTAAGATTGTGTTCTATGCTTAGACTTATCCTTAGGGTTCTTACTAAGGCTTTCGCATCCTAGTTTCCAAAGGTTGAATATAACCTCCCTTTGATACCAACTATAACAACCCATACGTTACATACATTGTTAATACTTCAAAATTGAAGCATACTTATTACGACATATAACAAAACCACGAAAGAACCGTATAGGTATAGTGTCTTTAGAAACTGGGAAACATAAACAACTGGTTCATAAAGCGTCTACACTGTCTCCCATTTATTTCATCATATCTATAGTCCCTTTTGGCATATCTTACTTAATAACCTTCTTCCTGACCTGGGGAAAGAAAACACACAAAAGGGTGAGCTCAAATGCTCAGTAAGGGTAAACAAAAGAAATATCAATCACATCATATACATAAGAACATATCTTTTGGAAATCTTAACCTACAAAAGAGATCATAATTTCATAACATGGGATAAATCATGGAAGTGAAATGTAATCACAATAATAATAACCTAAAACATGAAACTTTGTGGCATACACACATAATCATAGAGAATCATATCTTTTTAGTCAAGACTCGTTTCCAAGACTATCTTAGTGGACAAAGTCCATTTCTGAACCGAGTCACCCTCATTTCAGTCCTGTTTAATTGAACCGGTATAACCTACCATTCCATCCATGTCTATATCATGATATATAAAATCTTTACCCAATGCATTAGAGGGAGATATAGTTCCCAACCATATCATAACGATACCATTCTTATGTGTTCTACAAAATCATAAATCATACATCATAGCATAACCCTTGTAATAAAAATGGGATTCTTAAACAACATGACATCATAAAAAAATTCATATAAGATAAAGGAATTCATAAAAATATTTCCATTACAACATAATCAAATCCATGTAACAATAGGGATAGAAACAGAACCATTTATTATCTTAGATGGAAAATAATTTTGATAAAACACTTGAACTCCGTTCATGAGGAAAATATCCTTTCTTCTTCAAAAACATTTTTCATTTCTTAACATGTCATACAACTTTAAACTAAAAGAAGTTGATTAAAAATAAACTTGAAAACTTGTAAAGGATGCTTCTTGGAAATAATGGTTTAAGAAACCATTCATGTCGTATAAGTTAAAAAAACATTCTTCTCCTACTTTTTTTGGAAAAATCAAAAAGTACCTCGTACGAAAAACGACAAAGGATTACTTTCATATCCTTTACTAAAAACTCACCGAAGGGTAAAATTGGATTTAAAAAATTGTAGGTGGATGGAAATAATATTACATATTGAGGAAACATGGATGTGGATGATAAAATACACCCCAATAAATGCCAAAGTATAAACAATCTTGGATAAAAATGAGATTGTGATATTTACCTTACCTTAGGTCCGTTTTGCTTCGTAAGTGTCTGAACCTCCTGTATAATGATTTAAATAATGTTATTGACTTGTTACAGAATCATAAATATTTTTATGATATCATATATGGTCATATTCTTAGATTCTTAGTAGTAATATTTCATTGCTACCTGTTATTCGAGTGTTTATAACTTTTTGTTCTTATGCGTGTTTTGTCGAATAAATTCTTATTCTTATCTTTAGGTTATAGATACCTCATTTACAGAATGGTATTAGTGCAATATATATCATATGAATTCATTCAATTCATTTATATAATCATTATGAAAGGAAGATCATGTAGAACGAGTCGCATCACATCATGGAGACGGTATTCCGTACGTACGCATGAGTGATGATATCGTTCCTATGATCATGGAATTGTATTGGAGTGTATGTATACTATTTCAGAATCAGTATCACTTTATAATAGTCATATATTGTCATTATTTACACCATTATACCCATCCAAGTAAGGTGGTGGTGGAAAATAGATTACACCACGGCGTGGAGACGGTATTCCGAACATACGCACGCACGGTGATTTCTTTTTCCGTAGGATGGATAGATGGTGAAATAGGGTTGTTTAATACATATAATAACATATCAGTATATGAGTGATACGGATGCTATTACTTCATAATGAAACAACTAAATAAGAAGAAGTGGAAGAAGAAATAAAGATGAAAGAATCGGTAACCTGCATTACCTCTTCTTTGAAGTGATTCTTTGAGACCTTCTTTTAAGGCACTAAAATTGGTCTTTGAAGAAGACCAAGACCTCTAGGATGTCTCTAGGGAAGTGGGGAGGAGGAATTGTCAGGGTTCTTCCGAGCTTGAATGCTCAAAGTGGTGTAAGGAAGAGGGGGATGAGGTTCCCTTTTATAAGGGAGGAGAGGGACACCTTTGGGAAAACTACAAATATTATTTTATTATAAAGTCATGTTCGGTTTTAAATAGCTCCAAATTGATATATTTAGAAGCTATGGTGGGTATGGGTCGAAATACTCTCATCCAATAGAATTTAGACAAGTTTAGGTTCCTATTTTAACCTTATCATTTAGATTTAACATTAAGTTAACTAACTTTTACCGTGTCTTCTTGTGTTCTTATACTATAAGGTTAATAAACTTACTATAAGCAGCCAAAATAACCCCAAGTTGTTTATTATTAATATATATAATCTTATCTAAGTCATTTGGCCGAACCATAGATTTTTAGGAATAAAATAACAATTACTAATATAATATTTGTTTTAAAAACTATTTTATGTGAATTTTGACACCATTTAGTAATTGATTTTTTTGAAAATCATAACAGAATTATTAGTTCGAACCAAGTTAATTAAATCACTACTAACATGTCATATTAACCTAGAAAATTAGTGGAATTCATAAAAAGTCTCAAATTACATTTATTTTGGTGTTTATAACATCAATTATGTCAATATTTCATTAATAAGATAATTACTGCATCATCATTGTGTCATAAATAAATTATCTTATTTAAGGTATAAAAATTAAAAATAAAATATAATTATGTAGTAAATCCTTTCAGATTTCTAATGAATATTTATAGTCGAATTTATCTTATTTATAACATTATATTACAAATTATTTACTTATTAATCTTTGATTTTAACTATTTTAACCCTTCTTTAAATAAATTAATAATAAATGTCCTAATCCAATACAAGTGGGCCTAAATGGTCATATTTTATTCATAAGTATGTTTTTGGTCGAATTAAACTTATCCAATAGAATTAGGACATGTTTTAGGGTAATAATAATATCATCTTTACCCTAAATTACCCTATTTACTTTTAACTGTGGTAAAAAAAAGTAAAACGTTACTATTCACCAAAAATTATTTTCATCTCATTGAACCGCATTTTAGTACTTGATATTAATCGTGCCTCTCGGATTTTCGAAATTCCACTCACAGAAGCGGTAAAATTACGTTTTATGAAAAATTCAGTTTTTTTAACTACCACTTAGTGGTTTCACTATTCATCAAAAATTGAAAGTTTTCAGAAAAATACCAAAATTTCAACCTAGGATAATTTTGATATTCCAAATCCAAAAATGAAGTCCATTTTGAAAAATAAAATATATAAAATTTCAAAAAGTGGTTATTACTATTCATAATGGCTAGTTTTAATAATATTTTAATAGCATATCGTTGTTTAGTGAAACTCGGTATTGCGTATGACGCAAGCTATCGAGGAAGGACACGATTTCGTGTAAAGCAAGACAAGAAAGTGTTGGGTAGAAAAATATTCCTTTGATTATTTATATAACATAAAAGTCTCGGGTGTTACATCTTATCCTCAGGATCATCAATCTACTTTTTGAGTTCTTATAACTATGTAGGTGACCTCTTATGAAAAGGTATGAATACTAATACCACACATGATACAAGCTAAATAGTGAAGTCAAAATCTCTCTTATGATTTTATATTTAGAAATGCTTAATAAATATGTCACTGAAATGATACCCAACGGGAGGGAACTCTATCAACTTCATTCCCTTGTTGCTTATAAAGAGACCGGTGAACAGAGCTATCACTTTGCCAAGCCTAGAATGCTTGGGTCCAACTCAATATGGAATGATATACCACTCACACTTTTTTGTATACATGGATTGATCAAGTGAAGTAAAGGACACCCAATGTTATATAAATCCACTATGGTGAAATAATTCACAAGTTAGACCACACCAAGATTGATGTCGAAGCCGGTCATCTCACAGATGAAGAAACTTTAGAAGACATGGAACTTGCCTAACTCAAGGGCCTCTCCAGACATTGATCTATTCCCTCTATTCTAACCCCTATTATTGTTTCTAGAAACATGACACCACATATTTACTCGATAATATGATGAAGAATTTCCACACACACACAGTAGATGTAAATGAGTGTGATGCAGCTGTAACAGAAAGGGAAGAAACTAAAATAGAGGTAACCAGAATAGTACATATAATGGTAGATGGACAAGGACTCTACTTCTGAATTGATTACTACAATTTATATATATGGAATGAACCTAAACTCTAATATGGCACATGACTAGACTAAGTAGATCCACCCTGATGCCAGTGGTGCTCTGGATAATGACTTGCTCGGCCTCAACCACTCTTTCCTTGGCCTAATTAGTTGATAGAAGACAAACACCCAACCTACCTTGGAGTGGAAGATCTTGTATGGGGTATATGGGAAAGTATATATCCCCTTCCACTATATTCTTGGGAAAAAGAATGGCATAACCACTAAAGGTCACCCATCCTTCCATAAGTCCCACACTTGATCAAGTTCCTTGTCCAATGAGACTTCTTATGTCATAGCTCGCCACACTGGTGAAATACTATGGATTTTTATTACGTGTAACCTAAAAAAAATGACCCCACATACACCCTCAAATGGTTCTTTTATCTTCAAAAATAACCATCACTCTATTTCTAAATCGAACTTTCCTCATTATAGGACCAGCTTATCGGATATTTCTTTCTATTATTAGGAAGTAGTTAACTATCCTTGTCACTGTAGTCAAATGGTATATGTTCACCTATGATCAGATAGCATGAACACGATTATCTTTATAATTCCTCACATTCATCAACTCATCACTGATCAATGATAGAGAAAAAACAATGAATCTTAGTGAAACAAGCATAATATTCTACCACAGTCATCGAGTCCGGTTGAAGATGCATGAGATCCCTAGATTTTTATTCTCTCATGGTCTATGTAAAGAAGTGATCAAATAAAGTTGCATGAAAATATACCCATATTGTACCTCAGTAATTCTCTGACTAAGAGATGACCTCCCACCAGTTCTCAGTGGAGTCAGGTAGCATGTGGGTTGAATGATTGACCCTCCTCTCTGGATGAATCTCAATATGGTTGAAGATGTACACCATGGATTCTAACCATGAATCTACAGAATAAGGTCTTTCATCCATCATGAAGGTGAGAGGATTCTACTACTGGAAGACCTGATTCATTGCTTCCATAGTCAAGGAATCCCATGGAGCACATTGAATAGGCTACACAACCCAAAAGAAATGATCGTGCAACTGAGGGTCGAAACCTGGTAGAAGAGGATCAGTAGGATTTGTCTTAGGCGGCACTAAAGGAGGTATCACAGGTGTCTCACCACCCACCACCTCATGAGTGTTCTTATCACCACTCTCTAGGAATGTAGCATGAGGAATTCAGGGTGGTATAGCTCTACAATTATTATCTCATGCCTCAGAAAATATTTATTAATGTTAAAATAAGAGAATAGGGAACAGAAAAAAAAATTAGTAAGGAAGGGAATGTATAATTCCTCCCTAAAATATGGACAAACTGATAAGTTTCTCGTAGAGTCAAGTCTAGGTAAGAAAAAAATACCTCAAAGTGATCCCTACAAACATGGCCTACAACTCATTTCCAAGGTATGTTTATGGCCTCATATTACCTTATAAGGAAATAATTTCATATTAAAGGTGGTTTTCCCATTAATTCATTTATATTTTTAATCCCTTAGTTCATGTTTGGAAGAATAAGGTGGACACCATTTCAATTTATAAGGACTCATACTCATTATAAATTTAATTTGGGTTTTCAGTTGACCCAAATCATAACATATCTCTAAAGGTTTAATTGTAAATCTTCTATAAATAAAGTGGAACAATCACTTAAGTTCTCAATAGAATAAGGCACAACAATATCCACTTGAAAAATGGAAACACATGTTGAAAATTAAATGTGGTATGGAATAATGCATGAATTTTCAATTCTTATAGTGCCTAATATGATGCATCTAACTCAATTCCCTCATTTAATTAGGTTGGAGTAATAAAAATAATTATTTCTATTGAATATGTATAATAACATTGAATAAAACATTTGTCACCCAATGGTGAAGTCATATCAACCATAAATATAACAGTCAATAACTGTAACTTCCCGTAACAGAAAATTTGGGTTTCCCATGTACATGGGTTATCTGCATTACAACATAGGGTCATGTCTAAATCCCAATTTCCTAGACTCCAATCTAAACCCAAACATTAATACCAATGGAAAAATTGAGCTCTGATACCACTTTTTAGCATCCACCCTAGGGTCCACTCAACATTGCCCCAAGATAGTGGCTACATGAACTCAAGCACATATCTTAGAATTCCAGAGGCTTTTGACTAGTATTGGAGGGCTAGGATGTGTGTATGGGGAGACAATTCCCTCTTATATTAGAGTATTCACAATAGTAAATAATATACAATCAATATCGAATGCATTTTCATACATACAGACAATATTATAAGTAAGTGAATAATCAATTTAATATAATTAGAGAATTAAAATAAGTTAAATAACAATACAATATACAATATTAATGATGGTATTTCAAGCACCTAAAAAAGTGTGTTCATGGGAAATAGGGCTACGTGCATATACTGCATGCTATAAAAACAACAAAAGGTCAAAAATTTCTACACCAAATCTAAAGCATAGACTATATCCTATATCATGAAACTCCATCCTAAGAAGTAATGTAATCAAGCATCAGCAACATCATGTTTCCCTTTATCCATATTTGTGAATATAAAGTCTAGTCAACTAGAAAACACTGCCTGAGTAGTGTGTGAGATATAATAATATTAGTTTGGCACCCATGGTGTCTAGACCGATCCATTTCTTTCTATTACAAATAAATTGTGTTCCAAAATAAAAAAAATTAAACAATATAAAAATTTAATGATAATGACTTGTTCCAAGATACTAAATAGACACCTGTCCCATTCCACCTTCTTCAGCTTATTCCAGATGTCTAAAAATTAGTACCTAATAAATTAATTATATTTATATATATAAGGACCCTAGAAAACAAGGAAAACTAAAAGGTAAACCCCCCAATATGGTGCTTTGGCTTGGGGTCTCATTTTTTATGTTACCAAACAAGTGATATTGCAATAATGATAAGAACAAGAGATACATCACATATAAAAAGAGAAAAAACAATCCATTAATTATGAGATCGATCTTGATAAAATCCAAGGAGATCTAAGAAGAATCCAAAGGGTCTTTGTGAAACATACAACATAACCAATGTCATCGAGTTCATCTAATGAAACCCATAAAACCGCCCGTGTATCACTTATGATATGGTGACTTTGAGTCTATACCATGTATCTCACACAGGAGACCAGGTATCACCCAAATCATGGAATATCCATCTTTCAAAAAGGATATTCCTTGGTTTCTCACTTGGGAATTAGCCTCATTCACTATTATAATTAAAATCTTCTAGTGATCCCATATCTTGCAAGCCAAAGCACCTATTCTAGCCCACCAAGTAGTTACCAACCAAGCATGGAGTGTCTATCCATGAAATATTTTAATAATGACCCATGTTCTCTCCTAAACCGTAGAAACTGATACATATCAAATAAGTTAAATCAGAAGATAGGTCATATAATTATAATTAAATAGAAGAAAGATAATCTCAAAATAAGATGCTCCCCATCTCATCAAGATCTGAAATTTAAGCCACACAATAACGTCACAATTTATATAGAAAGTAATATGTAATTAATTGAGATAAATTCATGACCATGATGTGTATTACAAATGTCATATAATTTAAACATTAACCTACCATCATTGGCATTCCAATATATCAAGCTAACAAGCTTACCATAGCATAGCATTTAATTCAATCCAATTGACATGGAACATGAAGCAGGCATCAAGCATAACAAATATGGAATGATGCATGTGAAAAATGTCAATTAGATAATGGATAAATATATAAAACACAAGGTATGACATATATAATTAAGCGTATGAATTTTCTAAAGAGAAATCCCCAATATCAATATACATGGTTAGTGGCATCTGGAATTACACAAGGGTCTAAGCAATAATAATTTAAACATGTCCATAACTAGTAGAACCCAAATCATGGTTCGTCACCCATATCAAATCAATTTATCACTTTAAAACATTAAAATAATTTGAAACATAAAATTCCATGGATAAACACAAATCAAGTAATAATGGAAATTTAGGCTATTTAGTGTGGAACACCCAAAGGGGTGGAAAAGAAAATTAATACACCCACAGATGGTTTCCACAGTAATGTATGGTCACTATAGAGATAGAAAAACATTTCATTTCATTTAATAAACAAGGATGACGCCTCTATAGATGGTTATGGAAAGGGGCACAATGAAATGACATTTAAAATTTTACAAAATGATGGGAAAGAGCATAATCCCCCTACCTCAACACATCAATGCCACACTCTTCCATTTCTGATCCGCAATTTGACCTTAAAGTGATGATATTAAAAGATTTAATAAAACCGTAAAAATATGGAAAAAGTTTGTCACACAAAAATAGCTCAAAAGAAGGAATAAAACAATATAAACAAAGGTTCTAGAAGGTAAACATTGTCAATATGTTCCTTTATCTTCTAATAATGAATTAATCAATGGAGAAATGCAGAAGATATCTCAAAACCATATAGAGGTGAGGAGGGAAGCTCTTGTGCTTAGAGGAAGGGGAGGAGTCCCCTATAGAAGGTAGAAAATAAAAGAGGAGGGAGATGTTTAAAATTTATTGGGAAAACTGGTTTTTCAACCACATAGGAGGTGTTCCATGGTTTGGCCACATGGTTTTCCAAAGCATCCTCCGACCCTATAGAACCTCCATATAAGAAAACTGAAGGTAGTCACATGGTCATTCACCCTAGGTTGTACAGTTTTAGAAAAATCATGCAGCCCTCTACAACACATTGTCTGCTACTGCATAGTTTTGAAAATCATATGGCTTAGGATGTATAGTTTCCTTTAAATGTGCATCCCAAACTATCATGTCCCATTTTGAGGACCTAGACATTAAACAAGCCCCTAACACACCTGAGACCTCCTTCAACCTCTTAGGCATCAATACTCGGGCCATTTTTTAGGAATTAAACCAAATATTAAAAGGTACATACATTTTAATAATGCCATGATTATATAGAATAATAGTAAAAACGTTTTGGAAAACATTTTTTTATAAACATGGACATGGAATTTTACTATTCCTTAGCAAATACATACCTGTTAACAATACTAAATAATAATAAGATTCTGAAATTAACACTTTCCATAGGCCCAATTTAATTGTTTTTATATTAAACTCTTCTATAATGGTTAAAAATGTAATTAATTTATACCAGAACCATATTAATATTTATTATATCATATATGATCCTCTTATATCATCTTATGATCCATTTATAAATAATATTTCATTATTACCCTTCTTTTTCGTGTTAAATTCATCATTTTCCAATGCATGTTTTATCATATATATCCTAGTACATGTTCATAGAATATAGTTTCACCATTTTTAGAATGATATTAAGGTAATATATATCATATTTATTCATGATATAAATTTATATTTTCATGAATGAATTGTGAACTTGAAAAATTAACGACATCAATTGTGGAGACGGTAGGTCGTACGTAAGCAAGAGCGATGGTATCATTCCTTTAATGGTGGAATGTTAAGGAAGTGGATGGTATATTAATTTTATTTAAAGAATAAATATCATTTTATAATCATTTTATATATATATTATTTCCATCGATATACCCATCCTAAAAAAATGGGTATAAAAACTTATTACACCACAGTGTAGAGACGGTAAGTCGTACGTACACATGCACGATACTTTGGTTTTTTGGAAGATTGATTAAAAGTAGAATATGGTTGTTTCAAAAACATGATAACATCTCATAATACACATGATACTAGTTTAATTACTATATAATGGAAAATACACTTGAAGAGTAAGTGAAAGAAGAAATAATCTTGAAAGAGTCAGTAAAGATGATTATCGATTCTTTGGCGAACTTCCTTTAGATCTCATCATAAAGAAACTTGGGTTGGCCTTTTGATAATTACAGAACCTCTAGAATTTGGATAATAATATTTAGAAGATATATTTTTAAGGTTTTATCAATCATGAAGTATCAATGTGGTGTAATGAAGTGATATAGGAGGTTCCCTTTTATAATTGAGGTGAGGGGCACTTTGAAAATTTCAAAATATGTCAATTTATAATAAATTCAACCTCAATACATGTACCTCAAAAAGAAAATGGATTCGAATATAAGATGATTTATGGTTGTAATATCATCAACCAGTATATTTTAAACATTTTATTATTATTTTATGTCTTATCATTTTGATTAACCTTTAGTTTACCAATTTTAATTTTTACTATGGTAACAAATGTTTCAATATTAAAAAGTTATAATTTTTACTTATGTGGTGTAAATTTTACCATAAATGAACAATTTCGAACATATTCTACCATTTTATAATTATATATTATTTTTTAATATTCATATGATATTTAAATAATTTTATAAAATATTATTTTGATAAAATATCATTAGGGACAATTTTGATACTATTAATTTTTAGTAATATTAAAATATCTAGATGAAAAGTTAAATTTAAACCAAATATTTTACTATATTTCTAATAGGTTGAGGGAATATATAAAATTAATTATTTAAAACTATATTTATTTTAATACTTTTAATAACATTTAATGGATATTTCTTGTAACAAAATAATTACTATATCAGTGTTGTGTATTTTTCTAATAAACGTTTTTGTTCACTAAAAATTAAAAATAAAATAAAATGATTCATTTAGAACTTATATATTTGATAATAATAATTATACATTAATATATATTATGTGTAATATTATATTCAAAATTATATTACATTTAAAACATGAATGTGGCATCTTTAAATTTTTATTAAATAAAATATTATAAATATCTCAATCTCGTCTAACTGGCCCAAAAAGTTACAAAGAAATTTTTATCATGAAAATATTTTTATTAATTTAATTATTTATATTTAAATTCATTCATAACAAACTGTTTTCCCATGTCAGAATATAAGATATATTTAAGGTAAAGAAAGTGACATTTTGGTACTTTCTTTGATTTAAATATTATATATGAAATTTTTAGAGAGTAGTGTTCATTAAAGAAATTTTTTTTGATACTTATGTTTTAATAATATAATTATATTGAACCAATAAGATTTTACCACGTGTTAGACTCATTTTATAGTCTTTATCATTTCTTTTTTAACTAAAATTGCAAAATTTTCCCTTTACTAGGGTAATAAACATTACCAATGTTAATATTCATATTGGCCAAACATAAAAAGAACCTATTTACTAAATGTGGACCTTCTAAATATAAAATTTTAATCCATTTTGAAAAATTCAAAATATTGAAGTTTCACAATTTAATTTAAAATAAAACTTGTAAAATTCAATGAAAAATGATTTTTCAGAAAAAATTTGTTTTAAAATATAACATGTTTTTATAATAAATTTATTCATAAAATCCTTTTATATTACAATAATTTAATTATATTAAATTAAAATTAATTAATTAAAAATTCATTCTAAAAATATAAGTTGACATTGGGAATATCTTAAAAGAAAATATTGTTTTCAATAAAAATAAGCATTTTCACTATTCTTGAGAAAACATAAATGTTTTCTGGAAAACATGTAAGATAATTTTGAAATTCTAAATTGAAAATTGAAATTAATTTTCTCAAATATATTTTATGGATTCAATATGTATTAATATTCATTCATAGTAAGAATAAAAAGAACATTTTTGAAGAAAACATATTTTAGAAGAATATTGTGATTTTACAAAAAATTGTGTGATTATTTTTTAAGAACATAAAAATTAATTCATATTGATTTTGAATTTTCTATATATTTCATAAATTTTTTATTTATATTTATTCCTTCAAATTTTATGTCTTTCTTATAACCTCCATTTTATATAAATAGTGTGTCGAAGTTCGTTTAAACTCGTTATAGCATGCAACAAAAGCAATTTAAGAATTAAAATTATTTAAAGTGAAAAATTATTAAAATATATGGGGGTTACATCTTATATGGACCTTTCAACATAAACTTCTATCACAAAACCCATCATTCAAAATCAGTATATCATTATTTATCTTTTAGCTAATCTCACGTATCTTTATTTAATATTTTCATCCCCCCCCCATTATAACCTAAAAAAGGTGTTTATATAGGAAGATTATAATAAAAATCAATCTAGTATCCAAAATAATAAATTCCCTTAATGTTAATAAATTCTTATAGCACCACATCAGTAATGATTGGTTTATTCATATGCCACTCAGATTCCTAACCAATTAATTGAAAACAATGGGGGACTCAATGTAAATACCATGTCATTTTATTTATATAACCCCTTTAATGAAATCCTCTTATTGAACATTCTTTGTGGACCTCATAACACATAATTCTTTTAGGAACATGTTGTTTCTTTCTGTTTACATAATCTATACATGAAATTTATTCCTTAGTAAAAATTTCATTAATGAATCATTTCCCACCTATTTTAACAATCCACCTTATATGTTTTGAAAAGGATGGAATGGAGAATTCATGGTAGCATATCTCCTTTGTGATTCATCCACCTCACACTCACTACATGGTTTCATAGGGGTTGTATGAAAAATAGTACTTTGTGCATAAAACTTAATTAAAATTCTTAGATGCCTCCAAATATACATGGGGAAAAAAATTAAAAATACTGTTAAATGTTTTCAACTAGTAATTTTTCAAGAGTGGAAAACATATCCATTCTCTAAACTGAAACGTCAAACTTAATATGGCCAATTTTCTTATCCCATGTCTATTCCTTCATACTAAAAATGATGATCCTATTTTTCATATATAATGTTATTATTGTTTCTTCCTTTCACACCTAGAAATTTATGAATACTTACTATATATAATAGTAATGTCCTTAATCAATATTTCATCTTAATTCAAATGAAAAATAGCTTCCACCCATCAGTTTCTCCTTATGTATTTTTCCATTATACATTTAATGTCCTAGAATTTCTAGGTATTTTTTTTGTTTATATGAAATTATTTCAAGACTGAAAAATTCAATGCCATGTGATTCAGAGGGCTAGAGTTCACAGAATGATCCGTCGAAAAAATGTTAAGCTTTAAATAGCACATGTGAGCAGTTTTCTTTAAAAATTGGAATAACTTCTAAATAGTCCTCATATTAAAAATATGAGGGCACAGTTGCATTCAGGATGGAAGGTTAACCCTAGGCGTGACTTATCTTTATTCGGCACATGCCTCCAGTATGAAAACACAAATAATTGAATAACCATAGAAAAAATTATTAAATAAAATTAATTTATTTTTCAAATGATTATAAATCACAAATGGTGACTCAAATTAAAAATCTGATATCACCGCTGAACTTGTGATGGTATTGTTTCTGTAAGAAGATCCTAATATTGGCTGGCGTGGGCCAACAGTGGAAGTTAGTTTTTGACCATGAAAATAATAATTAAGTAAAAATTATTTTATTTTCAAACACTTATAACCTCTAAACGGTAACACATATGGAAAATTTGAGAGTAATTTTGAACTCGCATGAGCATGTTTCCCTTTGGTGGAACCTAACCTATACCGGTGCAGGTTGAGGCTGAAAGTTATTTTTTTACTTTTCTTAATGTACCTTCAGTAAATGTGTGAGTGAGATTTTCTATCATTTGAACTGGTTCTCGGATTAAAAATCATAGGGAACCATTGAATTTGGAATTCTGGGATTCGCCTAGAAATTACTTTACATCGGATGATAACGACCGAGAAAAAAAGTTATTTTTTAGATAAAATAATAAAATAATTTCAAATAATTATTTTATTTGTTTTCTCACCATTGAGTGGCAGACAACGACATTGTGGGGAAGCGATGAGGCGACGACTAAGTGCATTAATTAGGATCATTAATGACTTCTTAATCCATTGTGTGATGATGCTTTAATAACGCGTAATTTCGACATTTTTTCTTAAATAAAATAGTGTAACAATGAAATGTTGCATCATAATGGAGAATCTGCGACGTCCTCCTTTTTTAAGTTCGATGCGCTGGGGAAATACGGATTAAAATTTTGGAGGATTCTCTAGAGAACCTCTGACGGACTTCTACCCCAGCGAATAATGACCAACGACAGAGGAACTTCATCATCTTCGACACCTTTCAATGAATGGATCCGGGAAGTGACATCGACATATTAATCCCTCAAGGATGAATGTTGTGGCATGAGACATCATTAGAGGTAGGGGTTTTTAATTTGATGTTCTCCCCCTTCCATTCCTTAAAACAATGAACACTGATCAACCCATGAATTGGTTGATCCATGATTCGTTCGTTATGTGGGAGGGTGTTTTATTCTTCGAGTTATTATTTTATTTGAGATCCAAATCTTGGCATGGAAAGATTGAACAGAAAATCCCCGACCCTCCCCCATCCTTAAACCTCTGATGCGGTGGCCCTGGGGCGACATGAACATCGCCAAAGCACCTACGCATGTGTGTTCTGGGTGATCGTCCCTTCGAAATGTTGGAAAGGATGGTTTGGGATCCTCGTGGTGAAGAGGGTGCTCCCTGGATGCAACAAATGCAGGGGAAAGAAGAACTTACCACTGGAGAACGTATTGTGGACCGATAAACGCCCTACCAGTGTGCAAGTGGAGATAGTGGTGGCAGGCGGCCTCGTCAATCGCGTGGAAGAGGTGGCCAGCAATGATGGGTTACGTTGATCAGAAGACTGCGACTCATTAGCCGTGGCGGCGTGCTGTAGGACGTGACACCAGACGAGGTGTTTTGTGGAGGAATGGCCCATGTATGTGCTGTATGGACGAGCTGGAAGTTGCTTTCCTTGATTGTGGATGGCTGAAATGACCCACACAACTGCATGGTAGGCTAGAGGTCGCGGACCATCTGCCACAGTATGAGCTAGACGCGGTGACAGGAGGGTGTCGTACAGAAGGATTGGCCTACCTCTTATAGACCTTATTCGGACAGGGAGGGTACACGACTCTCATCCCTGTCCTAGGTTCTCTCACTAGCCACATCGAGTGGCATGTCCCCGGCTAGCAAGTCGAGCCCCCAGCGTGACGGACCCAGGCCTAGTAGGCTGGACTGTGCTGACAGGCTAAACCTACGTCGGTGGGACAGACCCACACCTAGTCGGCTAGACCTACATTGATAGACTTTACCAACTCCCCATTCAGGCTGGGTAGGACTTGAACGGGTTACAGGGCGACCTGGTGAGCTGGACCCTCGACCAACTAGGTCGGGTCCAGATAGGCCTATTGGGTGTGTCCTACTTGTCACATCAGACCAAACTGACCTCGACCAGTACCAGGTTCATTCGAGTCCATCTTATTGAACCATGGTATGTGGGACCCATGGTCTTAGTTGTTCGGGTCTGTCAAACAGGGTTGGATCGAGCCCCATTGCAACTAGTCCCCTGGATACTAAAACGCATGTATCTTACAAATCGCGTGTCTGATTGAAAATCCATTTGTGGAGTTGGGACCCTCTAAATGAGTAGGATATTTAGGAATGATCTACGGTGGATTTCATGATAGTTGAGATGTGACAAAGGGATTGAGTAATGTTTCTCTTAGACACACAATTTACAGAACCCTACGACTGGTTGAGACCTGAAAACTGTTGACTTTTGGTCTAGTGGGGAGCACCAATATGTGACATAGTAGGCCCACAATTGGAAACACCACTCTGTGACTTTTCAGGACCACAGTATGCAATTAGGATGAGTACCAAAGTTAACCATGATTAGTGGCAAGCACCTATCTATTACATTGTAGTCCCACAGTACGCGATGGGGGAGGAGTACCTAAGCAATCCATGGTTTTTGGGAAGAACCTCATCATTACTTGGTTGGCCAACTGTACTCACTAGCAGAGGAGTTCTCCTACCTTCGAGGTGTTCAATGATGTGAATGATGATGGAACTATTACTAACCAAGAATATTCATGGTGTGAGAAGTCTTTTGTTTCGTTCTTTATCTTGAGGAATTATTGTGTGGTATTTCCTTTTTGTTTGGGGTCCCTACTATGTACTGTGCTGCTCACCCCTACACGGGCTTCACCCAAACGTGTTGTGTCTGGTGCATATGATCAGCGTTTTGATAGAGGTTCATAGGGATATGGGACTGACGAGCGCTAAGATGGTGTACTTGGTGGACCAAGACCAGGCAGGGCCCAGTTGGACTGGGTAGACAGGATGTACTACTTCGTATTCCAGTAGCTTCACTACTCTCACGATCAAGTAAGGTTTTTAGTGGATGTCCATCAGAGATCCCTTTTTTTTCTATTAGTAGTTATTTTTTGGGTTTGTATTCTGGCCCACTTACTTTCAGATGTACTTTCACTCGTCATTTTTTTAGTGGTTTTCTTTTTTCCCCTTTTCGTGTATTGGGATGTTGTTGGGAATGTATGTGCACACATGTATTTAGGAAAATTCCTCCCACTTGTAGGTTGATGCCTTCAGTGCTAGTTGATATTCCCTAGCCTTTGGGAGGCGGGCTTCGGGTAGTCATTGCACGGACCCCTGGGGACACGTCATGACAAAGTGGTATCAGAGGGAGGGAGGTCCTACCACAAAGACCGAGAGTCTAATGTTTTTATTTTGGGTAAACAGTGTTATGTGTTACAAGTTCAACTTTCAGATTCTGGGAGTCTAGTGTTGGTACGACGGCTAACGTCTCCATACACCAGGACCATGATTTCTGTTTTTGACTCAATACATGAAAACACTGGTTCCATAAGTGTCTCTTTATTTTGAATAAGAGTCAGTTCACCATGTATAACGTTCTGATCGTGGTACATCATCATCAATCTCAGGATGCCTCCACGTGGATGACCAGCCATGATACTAATACAAGGTCTTGAGGATAGTCTGCCTAGCGACGAGGCATCTGTTCAAGGACCAGTGCAAGAGATGGACCCACTGTTTGGAATACCAGTGTTACCACCACCTATTGGTCACTTAGTAGGCCCACCTATATTGGTTCAGGTGGTTTCAACATTCCATAAAGATTCATGGATGAATTTTTTGGCACTTAGAATTTAGGCATAAGGTATGAATGTGTTTCATGAGCATCTGATGCAATGATCGCCTATGATGCAGGGTCAGCAGGAACTATAAATTATAGGTGTGCAGAGTAAGCCATGGAAACAAAGGGTTTATATGAATTAGTGTGCTACTTTCTAAAAGTTTAGGCTTTTCTTTTATTTTTTTAAAAAGGGACAT
Organism: Viscum album; assembly: GCA_963277665.1. Lineage (NCBI taxonomy): Eukaryota > Viridiplantae > Streptophyta > Magnoliopsida > Santalales > Viscaceae > Viscum > Viscum album. The sequence goes on along the minus strand of OY728136.1, from coordinate 1,081,192,748 downwards.
CTCATGTGAGATTGTCCCACTATTCTTGATATAATGCAGGAGAGGAGACAGTTGCAACCTATTGAAGATTATGGACCTAGGACTCCATGGATGAATCAAGGTACTATGTGTGTATTTCTACTTTAGATTCATTATTGATAAAGACTTTTACTAGTGATTTCTCTTTCATTCCACTTCTTCATGTTTGATACCCATAGGTTCTGATTAAGATAGTTGACTTGACTCTTATGTTTAGATATTCCTACCGGAGGAGACTGAATGACCATGAACTGGTGTCAGTAGTGTGAAATGACTATTGGAGACATGGGTATCGATTGGGATCTCTTGGTTTTAGCGTTGAGGCTTTATGACATCATTCTTGGTATGGACTACTTCCATTTATTCCAGAATTGATTATATTAGGAAAAGGATGTGGTTCATCCACAGATATGGAAACCAATTTCAATTTATTAGTAGAGGGGAAATCCATGCATATCTTCATGAACTCAGGAAGAATATGGTATAGTGAAATCCTCTTCAGTTAGCCAGTTCGACCCTCAGTGCAGTGAATGTAATGAGTCCTCGTGTTCCTTAGTGATAGTAGAGTATAAAAATGTATCCCTTGAATATGTTCCATGATTTCCTCTCCATTTATAGTTAAAAACATTCCTTGATTTGTACCCCTGGACGACACTGATATTCGCACCGTCATATCGAATGGATTTCCCAGAGCTTCGTGTATTCAGGGTACAACTGGAGGATGGGGGAAGGAAGTATCTGTATGCGATCAAGGATTATGACCTGAGGGATCCATAAATGAATCTAGGTAGGGTCTATGTCTACTAATATATACTATATTAATAGAAACATGTGCTAATCATTCTTTTGTGTTACTAATCATATTCAAGACCTAGAGTTTTTGGTTAAACCGTTGACTTGATCCTAACATATGGAGATACCTATGGGTGGAGAATCAATAATCACACTTATGTTGATGGTGTGATCTGAACCTTGAGGTGAGAGTTTCAGTTGGAACCTATTAGTGGGAGATTCAAGGCCTTACAATGTTTGATTGGGTATGGACTGTTCATCCACTTTTCATGCTTTGATCAACTATTTTAAAAAAAAGGATGTAGTATATTCTATAGCCTTGGAATGGGGTATTCCTTGGTCGACGAAAAAAGGGGAAACCCAGGAAGCATGGGATAAACTCATGCATAGGAGGGTGAAACTAATCACTCTTGAGTCATTCAGCCATACCCTCATGGCAGTAGATGTTCTGAGTGTTCGGTTCCCAATAGTAGAGGTGGATTACGGTAACATCCCTTCAAAAGATGTTTACATGGTTACCACCCCATAGGGGGAGGGACTTCGGTATCATTCTACACCCTGAGATGGAATCAATACTACCATCAGTATATCTGAGGGATTTCATAGAGATTCTCAAGAAGTGGAAATATGCTGGGGACTTTTAGAGGAAGGGCTTAGTAACATCCAATGTTAGATTTTATGTGTGGATGACTATCACTTTAATCAACTGCCTATGGAGAATGAGTACCCACTACCAAAGGTTCGATGGGAACATCAATCAGTTAAAAGGGATATCCTTTTTTGTGTATGGAAAGGTTCCTGTAGGATTATTAGTAGTTGAGATAGTGGAGATGGATAGAGTTTCTTCAAAACTATAACTCTGAGATAATCTATACTACTGGAAAGGAGAACGTGGAGGCAGATATGCACATCAAGTGATCTGGTTTACAGTTACTGAGTGAGGAATCAGATTAGTTAGCTGCAATGCAAATATCTTTCCTGGATGATGATGGAGTAGCTTACCTTCAGTCAATGACTATCACACCCCCACTCTTAAAAATGAGTTCGGGAGGCACATTTCTTGGATATAGACTACGAGACTCTGCGTTCTCAGTTATCCACAAGACAAGCTCCTGATGAATTTTTGTTAGGTGGGGAGCACGTCATCCTTTTGAGAGGGAACATCATAGTACCAGTGATGTTATAGGAGGAGGTGTTACAGGAATTCCATACATCTCTTTTGGTGGTACATCCTAGGGTGGAAAACATATATCAGGGCTGTAACGCCCTGACCCCAGTTACCCAGAGTCGGTGCATTATTACAAAACATTGGCATGATCACAAGAAAGATCAAATCTCGAAAGACCGATTGGTTTAGTAGCCTTGGAAACACTAGATATATTCATAAGTTTTACATTACATCATAAAACGAAAAACTACTACAACAACATATTGTCTCCATAATCCACACTCATATCCCCACATAATATCCCTGCAGGTCATTCATAACTTACTTCTTCACTTCCTGGGAAAAATAAAACATAGAAAAGGGGTGAGCTCAAATGCCCAGTAAGGATAACAATATAGCGGAAACTTTCATAAATAAGAATAAACATTTAAGGCAATGTATAACTAAAAGAAAAGCCTTTCAAACATGAACTTTCAACATGGTACGACATAAATAAAATGAAATAATTCCATTTACTTATTCACATGGATATTCTACTAATCGAATAATCACATGCAAAAATCAATAACCACTTTCATAATGTTGGAATGCATAATGCCAGACTATCATAACCACATAGTCAAGGCCTCGTGCCAAGACTACAAATAAGACTTTGTCAAGGCCTTGTCCCAAGACACTAGTTTTTCTCATGAGACCTACCGATGCATCGAGGAGCTATAGAGGGCTCCACCCGTCACATATTATGTCCAATGCATTCCCATATGAAAAGGTTTAAACATAACATAAACATTCGTATTAAAACTAGCATACAAAATGTCAATACTTTAACCATAAACCATGAATGGTATATAAAAAATAGCACATCCACAGTCAAACATATCACCAAACCTTCAATATAATATAAAAGTTTTGTATCATAATATATCATCCTCAAATAAGCGTAAAATCCATTAAAGGATGTCAACATAGATGAAATCAAAACTCTTTTTAAAGAAATACCTCTTTCTATTTTGAAATCATTTAAGAGACATATATTTATAAAATAAAACATTTTCTTTGAAAATATTCTTATAAGCTTGTAAGGGAAGCTTTGAAGATTTTATAACGGCGGAAAATAACCGCACCCGCCGTATAAGTTAAAAAAACATTCTTATCTTAATTCTGTCGAAAAGGTTAAAAAGCACCTTGTTTGGAAAACGACGGAAAGATTCCCTTATAAACCACTTATAAAAAGTCAAACAAGGGTATAAATGACTTTAAACCATATTATTTTAAATATTAAAAATGTTTTGAAATACATTTTGAAGAAACATGGATGTGGATGATGATGAGATCCCAGTAGATTATTACGTATAAACAACCTCGGATAATGAAGAGATTGTGAAATAACCCTTACCTTGTACATTTCCTTGGTTGGGGTAGGTTAAACTCCTGTATAATGGTGAAATAATTGTTATTAAATTATACAAGAATCATATATATTAATATGATATCATATATGATCTTTTAATATTGATTTGATAATAATATCTTAGTATTATTGTTGTTTCGGGTGTTAACTTACTTGTTTTCTTTTATATGTTTTGTTACGTAAGCCATGTTTGTAATGGATAGGATGTATATTATTCATATCCAGAATGATATCATGTCCTTAAACATCATTTTTAAATCATCAAATGATAATTATACTTTAATGGATACGATGGAGAATGAATCTCATCGCATTCGTGGAGACGGTAGTCCGTACGTACACACGAGCGACAATATCATTCTTTTGATATTAAAATAATATATAAATGGATGGTATATCATATATACAGAATCATTAACATGTTATATTTATAATTTACATGAGTTACACATCATTATTATACCCATACAAATAATCATATATTGAATAACAATTACACCACGACGTGGAGACGGTAAGCCGTACGTACGCACGTATGGTGACATGTTATTCAAAGGGTGGATAGAATACTGAATATGGTTGTACCATATTTATAATAACATCACAGTATATGTGAGATACTGTAGTTATTATTTTAGAATGGTAAGAACATAGAAAGAAGAAGTGGAAGAAGAAAGGAACTTGAAAAGGGGTGGTGAAAACATTACCTCTTCTTCGGGTTCTTCCTTTTGATTTGATCAAAAGGGCTCCATAGGTTGGCTTTCTGATCAAACGAAGGCCTCTAGGTTGTAGTGAGGGAAGTTGGGAGAGTATTTGGGCAGAGTTTGGCCGAACCAAAAGGCTTTTAAGGTGTGAAGAAATGAGAAGGAGGAGTTCCCTTTTATAAGAGGGGTGAGGGGCACCTTTGGAAAAGCTAGAAATATTAATTTATAATAAATTCATATTCGGTTTCTAATGGATCCAAAGTTGATTATTCAAAGTTTAAGGTTGGGATGGGTCGAAAACAACTCAACCAATAGAATTTAGACAGGTTTGGGTACTTATATTAACCTTATCTTTAAGTATTAACTCTAAGTTAATTAGTTTCACTTTTACAATGTCTCATTGTATTTTTATATAATATGGTTAATAAACTTACTATATACATCCAAGAGACCCCCAAGTGGTCCATTAATGATGAAACTATCATGATATAATTCTCTTGACCGAACCTTATATTTTTAAAAATTTAATATCAATTAATAATATAATATTTGTTTTAAGAACTCTTTTATGTCAATTATGACACTATTCAATAGTTGATTTTTGTGAAACTCATAACAGATTGATTACTTCGAAAAAAGTCAATTAAATCAATCATAATATATCATATTATCCTAGAAAATTAGTTTAATTCATTAAAAGTTTCATATTACATTTATTTGGGTATTTATAATATCAATTATTTTAATTTTTCACTATTATAGTAATTACTGCATCATCATTGTGTCATAAATAAAATAAATTATTTAATGTCTAAAAATTATAAGGAAAATATCATTATGTATGAAATTATTTTATCTTTCTAATTAATATTTATAATCTAAAATCCAACATATATAACCCTATGTAAAAATTGTTTTTCTAAAAGATATATGCTTGTGTCATTTTTGTATTCATTTTAACTTAATTAAAATAAAGTGTCCCTATCACCTACAAGTGGAACCATGGGGTCCCAAAATCGACCCAAAGATGCCTATGGTCGAACATGTATCAACCAATAAGGATAGGACACGTTTTAGGGTAATTTAGTATTATTATAATATTATTTTTTAACCCTTATTTACTGGATATACCCTTAACCATGGTAAATAAAATATTTACCGCAGTAATTATTCAAAATGTCTAAAAATAAAAGTTACCTATTTACATAATTTGAACATAATAATTCCAAATATGGAATCCATTTTCCTAAATTCAAAACACAGAAGTGGCAGAAATTAATTTAAAATTAATTCCCGCTGTCAAAACAAAAAGCGTGTTTTTAAGAGATAATAACTATCAAAAGATTGACACTTGTTTATATTCGGTTTAATTGTAAAATTATGTCCAATGACCAAAATTATATTAAATGGTAAAAATATATTCTAAATATACTTTAAAATTACAAAAATTCATAATTTATCACTATTAATTATTTTGATTAAAAAAAGTTGTTTTTAATTAAAATTTAGTAATTTTCACTATTCATCAAAATATGAAAGTTATCCGAAAGGTACCAAAATTTCACCTTAGGCTAAATTAGATATTTCGAATCCAAAAATGAAGTCCATTTTGAAATATAAAATATATATAATTTTAAAAAGTAGGTATTACTATTCATAACGGCTAGTTTGATTGGTTGTTAGAACTCGGTGTTGCGTACAACACACGCTATCGCATTATTCAAAGAGAAGTGTACCGTAGAAGTTTGGGGTGTTACATTCTCCCCTCCTTCAAATAATTTCGTCCTCAAAATTTATAGAATACTATCGCATGAAAAGACTCGGGTGGTTCTTCATCATAAGTTCCTCGGGTTCCCACGTTGCCTCTTCCATCTTATGGTTTCTCCACAAAACTTTTACCAGACGCGTTGTCCGGTTTCTCAGTACTTGTTCTCTTGTATCAAGAATCCTGACGGGATCTTCACAATAGGAAAGATCGGGTTCCAGTTCTAATTCCTCATAGGTGAGTACATGCGTTGGATCAGGCATGTATTTCCTCAACAGAGATACGTGGAACACATCGTGAACTTTGGAGAGACTTGGCGGCATTGCCAATCGGTAAGCTACAACCCCAATTCGTTATAGAATTTCGAAAGGTCCGATGTACCTGGGACTCAATTTACCTTTCTTACCAAAACGTATGACTCCCTTCCACGGAGATACCTTCAGGAAAATATGATCACCGACTTGAAATTCCAAATCCTTCCTTCGATTATCGGCATAGCTCTTCTGCCTACTTTGAGCTGCTTTGATGTGATTTTGGATTACTTTCACCTTTTCCACTGTTTCCTCCACCAATTCTGGGCCTACAAGTTTTCTTTCACCAACGTCATCCCAACAGGTTGGTGTACGACATCTCTTTCCGTATAACGCTTCATATGGTGCCATCTGAATACTCTAATGGAAGCTATTGTTATAGGAAAATTCTATGACAGGTAAGTATTGATCCCACATACCCTGAAAGTCAAGTGAACAAGATCTAAACATGTCTTCTAGGTTTTGAATAGTCCGTTCTGATTGTCCATCTTTCTGAGGGTGGTAAGCAGTGCTCAAATGAAGTTCAGTATCCAGGGATTTCTGAAGACTTTTCCAAAATCTTGAAGTAAAACAGGGATCACGATCAAAAACAATTGATAGGGGTACTCCATGAAGTCTCACACCTTCATTAATATATAGTCTTGATAGACGTTCTAGGGGTAGATCTTCTCTTATAGCAAGAAAATGTGCTGACTTGGTAAGACGATCAACAATAACCCATATTGCATCGTTCCTTCTAGGAGTCTTTGGTAGCCCCATGACAAATTCCATCGTAATATTGTCCCATTTCCACTCCGGTATGGGAAGAGGTTTCATGACTCCTCCAGGTTGTTGCCTTCCAGCTTTCACTTGTTGACAAACCATACATCTTGACACAAAATCAGCAATCTCCCTCTTCATGTTGTCCCACAAAAAATGTTCCTTCAAATCTCTATACATTTTGGTGCTCCCAGGGTGTATAGAGAAATTGGAACTATGAGCATCATCCAGCAATTCCCTTTTCAGATCTGGTAAATCGGGAACACAAAGTCTCTTCCCGAATTTCAAAATTCCATCTTCACACACAAAGTCTCTCAATCTCCCATCATTCACAGCTTTAATTTTCTTTTGGAATTCTTCATTATCGGTTTGATAACTCTTAATCCTTTCTAGTAAAGATGGTTTGGCAACCATTTGAAAAAGAATTGATGTTTCACCTTCCCTGGTTATTCCCATGTCCATCTTCACTAGATCCATGAAAACTGGATCCCTTTCAATTCTCATATTGTTCAAAACTCCATGGTCTTTTCTACTCAAAGCATCTACCACCTTGTTTGCCTTCCCTGGGTGGTAGTGTATCGTACAATCATAATCCTTGAGTAATTCAAGCCATCTCTTTTGCCTCATGTTGAGTTCTTTTTGTGAGAAAATATACTTCAATCTCTTGTGATCAGTATAAATCTCACATTTTTCACCATAGAGGTAGTGCCTCCATATCTTCAAAGCAAAGATCACAGCTGCTAACTCGAGATCATGAGTAGGATAGTTTTGTTCATGAATTTTCAACTGTCGTGATGCATAGGCAATAACTCTATCATTCTGCATAAGGACACAACCAAGTCCTTTCTTCGATGCATCACTATAAATAACGAACCCATCATTCCCCAATGGTAGAGTCAATATAGGAGCATTGACTAATCTTTTCTTTAGTTCTTCAAAACATTTTTCACACTCTTCTGTCCAAACAAATTTAACCCCTTTACGTGTGAGCTTCGTTAATGGGTTAGCCAATCGGGCAAAATTCTGGACGAAACGTCGATAATAACCTGCAAAACCAATAAAACTGCGTACCTGAGTTATACTCGTGGGTGCTGGCCATTCTTGGATTGCCTTGGTCTTAGAAGGATCAAAATAGATTCCATCTTTAGAGACAATATGGCCAAGAAAATAAATCTCCTGAAGCCAGAATTCACACTTGCTAAACTTCCCATATAATTCATGCCTCCTCAGAGTCTTCAAGATAATGCGCAAGTGATTTTCATGATCTTCATAGGTTTTGGAGTATACAAAGATATCATCAATAAATACCACCACAAATTCATCGAGATACTCCTTGAAAACTCTATTCATCAGATCCATGAATACAGAGGGTGCATTAGTCAATCCAAACGGCATTACAGTAAACTCGTAATGCCCGTACCTGGTTTGAAATGCTGTCTTCGGAATGTCTTCCTTCTTCACACACAACTGATGGTATCCAGATCGAAAGTCAATCTTTGAAAAGTATTGAGCTCCATGCAGTTGGTCAAATAAATCATCAATACGAGGTAGGGGATACTTGTTCTTTATCGTTATAGCATTGATCTCCCTGTAGTCGATACATAACCTCATAGATCCATCTTTCTTTTTAACAAAAAGAACAGGGGCTCCCCATGGAGAAACACTAGGGCGAATAAATCCTTTATTACTCAATTCCTCTAGTTGTTTCTTTAGTTTGACTAATTCTACAGTGTCCATTCTATAAGGGGTCTTCGATATAGGCCTTGATCCAAGAATCAAATCAATGGAGAACTCAACTTCTCGTTCTGGAGGATGTCCAGGTAAATCTTCTGGAAATACATCTACAAATTCTTTCACAACAGGTACATCCTCTATTTGTACATTCCTTTCCTCACCGACAGTTATTTCATTCTCTTCCTCCCCAATAATTGAATTAAGTTGAGCTACTGGGGGTGGATCTAAATAAGAATTAGGTGGTGACGATTCTGCTCTAAAAATAAGGTGTTCCTTATCATTATCATCAAGAATCGTAACCTCTTTCTTCTTACATTAAATCTTCGCATCATAGTCCGAAAGCCAGTCCATACCGAGGATTATATCAAACTCAATCATAGGTATGACGATGAGATCAGCAGATAAAGAAAATTTATGTTCTCTAATGGGGACTGATTTACAAAACTTTGTTGCAATGATACATCCCTTAGGAGTTTTAACTGACAACTCCCAAATTAAATCAAATTGGAAATATCTAATTTTCTTAGCAAACTTGGAAGATATGAAACAATGCAATGATCCAGAGTCAAATAATGCATTTGCTAAACTTGAGGAAACCATTAAATTACCTGCCACCACGTCTTTCAGAGCTTCTACCTCAGCAGTAGTGATAGCATAATCCTGGCCTTGATCCCTTGGCATTTTCTGAGGTAAGTTCTCCTGACGCTTAGGACATTCATTTGCATAATTTCCCATCTCCCTGCAATTGTAGCACTGAACGTTGGTGGCTTCCTTCTTCCCTTTGCAATCACGAGCTTGGTGGCCTTTTTCACCACACTTGTAACAGACTCCCATTCCCTTTAAGCAAGTACCAGGATGTTTCTTCCCGCATTTACCACAAGATGGATATTCAACCTTTCCATTCTTCCCCTTATTTCCATTCCCAGATTGATCAGCAGGCCTCTTCTTCTCTTGCTTTGATTTAAAGTCATAAGACTTAGAGAATTCATTTTCGGTCTTGATAGCACATGAGACAATGTCTTCATACGATGAAAAGGATTGTGAGACTAATGCTCGACGGAGAAATGGTTTTAACCCATCAAAGAAATGATCAATATTACTTCTTTGGTTACGTATATAATCACCAGCGTACCTTTCTAACCTTGTAAAGTTAGCCTCATACTTTGTGACATTCTCATCCTCCTTCTGTCTCAGACTTAGAAATTGCCTTTCCATATCTGCTCGATGGTCACGAGGAAAGTATTTTTCTAAAAAATAGATCTTTGAACTCCATCCATTCCATATTTGATACTTCATCATCTTCCTTTGTATTTTGAATCAATGACCACCATTGATCAGCATCTCTAGTGAGGCGGTAAACTGCCATGATAACTTTTTCCCTTTCACTGCTCCCCAAAGCCTGAAATATTTTCTCTAGGGAAAATATCCATTGCTCAGCTACTAAGGGATTTGTATTCCCATTGAAAGTTGGTGGTTGTTGCCTCATGAATCGATCTAACATTGATCCTCCACGCTGCGGATTAGGGTTCTCCATACGGGTAAGGTTATTATTCATAACCTGAGTAAGTTGTCCCAGTATGGTGATTAGCTGATCGACACCAGTTGCATCACCAGCCCCACTATAATTATCTTGAGCAGGAGGGAAATACCTACATGGAGTGCGTGCATTGATACGGTTTCCATTTCTTCCACTAGGCGCCATTTCTAAACAATGGCATAAACTAGATCAGTTTATGAATCAAAATACATAATCCCATACTTATAAACACTTAACATAAATTGAACTATTTATGGATATAATCCATAATCATAAAAATGTTTTCTTTGAGGAAGTATATACTCATAAACCCTTCATAATTATTTGTAAAGGAAATGAGAGTTATCCTAAGCATATCCCCCGGGAGTGTCGTAACCAATAGTGCAGCAAGGCCCGTTGTCGTGCACCAGTTCCCGTTCGAGTCTAGCTCAAAGCGGTATTTTCGGGTTTTACCCCTAGGTACATCTGTGCCAGACCCGCCTCTACCTTCTCGTATCCAGACAGGGATGTATTGCTCGGAAAACTCAAAAAATCTCTACAATACCAAAATTCTAGGAAGTTCTTCTATACTAATCCTCAAAGTTCATCTTAGGTCTACGTGCTCTAATCAGAGTTTATCTAAATCTAGCTTCCAAGGTTTGTACTAAACTTCCTCTGATACCAACTGTAAAGACCCGACCCCGGTTACCCAGAGTCGGTGCATTATTACATAACATTGGCATGATCACAAGAAAGATCAAATCTCGAAAGACCAATTGGTTTAGTAGCCTTGGAAACACTAGATATATTCATAAGTTTTACATTACATCATAAAACGAAAAACTACTACAACAACATATTGTCTCCATAATCCACACTCATATCCCCATATAATATCCCTGCAGGTCATTCATAACTTACTTCTTCACTTCCTGGGAAAAATAAAACATAGAAAAGGGGTGAGCTCAAATGCCCAGAAAGGATAACAATATAGCGAAAACATTCATAAATAAGAATAAATATTTAAGTCAATGTATAACTAAAACAAAAGCCTTTCAAACATGATCTTTCAACATGGTACGACATAAATAAAATGAAATAATGCCATTTACTTATTCACATGGATATTCTACTAATCAAATAATCACATGAAAAAATCAATAACCACTTTCATAATGTTGGAATGCATAATGCCAGACTATCATAACCACATAGTCAAGGCCTCGTGCCAAGACTACACATAAGATTTTGTCAAGGCCTTGTGCCAAAACACTAGTTTGTCTCATGAGACCTACCAATGCATCGAGGAGCTATAGCGGGCTCCACCCGTCACATATTAAGTCCAATGCATTCCCATATGAAAAGGTTTAAACATAACATAAACATTCGTATTAAAACTAGAATACGAAATGTCAATACTTTCACCGTAAACCATGAATGGTATATATAAAATAGCACATCTACAGTCAAACATATCACAAAACCTTCAATACAATATAAAAGTTTTGTATCATAATATATCATCCTCAAATAAGCGTAAAATCCATTAAATGATGTCGACATAGATGAAATCAAAACTCTTTTTAAAGAAATACCTCTTTCTATTTTGATATCATTTAAGAGAAATATATTTATAAAATAAAAAATTTTCTTTGAAAATATTCTTATAAGCTTGTAAGGGAAGCTTTGACGATTTTATAACGGCAGAAAATAACCGCACCCGCCGTATAAGTTAAAAAAACATTCTTATCTTAATTCTGTCGAAAAGGTTAAAAAGAACCTTGTTTGGAAAACGACGGAAAGATTCCCTTATAAACCTATTATAAAAAGTTAAACAAGGGTATAAATGACTTTAACCCATATTCTTTTAAATATTAAAAATGTTTTGAAATACATTTTGAAGAAACATGGATGTGGATGATAACGAGATCCCAGTAGATTATTACGTATAAACAACCTCTGATAATGAAGAGATTGTGAAACAACCCTTACCTTGTACTTTTCCTTGGTTGGGGTAGGTTAACCTCCTGTATAATGGTGAAATAATTGTTATTAAATTATAAAAGAATCATATATATTAATATGATATCATATATGATCTTTTAATATTGATTTGATAATAATATCTTAGTATTATCGTGGTTTCGGGTGTTAACTTACTTGTTTTCTTTTATATGTTTTGTTACATAAGCCATGTTTGTAATGGATAGGTTGTATATTATTCATATCCAGAATGATATCAAGTCCTTAAACATCATTTTTAAATCATCAAATGATAATTATACTTTAATGGATACGATGGAGAATGAATCTCATCGCGTTCGTGGAGACGGTAGTCCGTACGTACGCACGAGAGACAATATCATTATTTTGATATTAAAATAATATATAAATGGATGGTATATCATATATACAGAATCATTAACATGTTATATTTATTATTTACATGAGTTACACATCATTATTATACCCATACAAATAATAATATATTGAATAACAATTACACCACGACGTGGAGACGGTAAGCCGTACGTACGCACGTATGGTGACATGTTATTCAAAGGGTGGATAGAATACTGAATATGGTTGAACCACAATTATAATAACATCACAGTATATGTGAGATACTGGAGTTATTATTTTAGAATGGTAAGAACAAAGAAGGAAGAAGTGGAAGAAGAAAGGAACTTGAAAAGGGGTGGTGAAAACATTACCTCTTCTTCGGGTTCTTCCTTTTGATTTGATCAAAAGGGCTCCTTAGGTTGGCTTTATGATCAAACTAAGGCCTCTAGGTTGTAGTGAGGGAAGTTGGGAGAGTATTTGGGCAGAGTTTGGCCGAACCAAAAGGCTTTGAAGTTGTGAAGAAATGAGAAGGAGGAGTTCCCTTTTATAAGAGGGGTGAGGGGCACCTTTGGAAAAGCTATAAATGTTAATTTATAATAAATTCATATTCGGTTTCTAATGGATCCAAAGTTTATTATTAAAAGGTTAAGGTGGGTATGGGTCGAAAACAATTCAACAAATAGAATTTAGACAGGTTTGGGTACTTATATTAACATTATCTTGAAGTATTAACTCTAAGTTAATTAGTTTCACTTTTACAATGTCTCTTTGTATTTTTATATAATATGGTTAATAAACATACTATATACATCCAAGAGAACCCCAAGTGGTCCATTAATGATGAACCTATCATGATATAAGTCTCTTGGCCGAACCTTAGATTTTTAGGAATTTAATATCAATTAATAATATAATATTTGTTTTAAGAACTCTTTTATGTCAATTTTGACACTATTCAATAGTTGATTTTTTTGAAACTCATAAAAGATTTATTACTTCTAAAAAAGTCAATTAAATCAATCCAAATATAACATATTATCCTAGAAAATTAGTTTAATTCATTAAAAGTTTCATATTACATTTATTTGGGTATTTATAATATCTATTATTTTAATTTTTCACTATTATAGTAATTACTGCATCATTATTGTGTCATAAATAAAATACATTATTTAATGTATAAAAATTATAAATAAAATATAATTATGTAGAAAATCGTTTTATCTTTCTAATGAATATTTATAATCTAAAATCCAACATATATAACCCTATGTAACAATTGTTTTTCTAAAAGATATATGCTTGTGTCATTTTTGTATTCATTTTAACTTAATTAAAATAAAGTGTCCCTATCACCTACAAGTGGAACCATGGGGTCCCAAAATCGACCCAAAGATGCCTATGGTCGAACATGTATCAACCAATAAGGCTAGGACACGTTTTAGGGTACTTTAGTACTATTATAATATTATTTTTTAACCCTTATTTACCGGATTTACCCTTAACCATGGTAAATAAAATATTTACCGCAGTAATTATTCAAAATGTATAAAAATAAAAGTTATCTATTTACATAATTTGAACATCCTGATTCCAAATATGGAATACATTTTCCTAAATTCAAAACATAGAAGTGGCATAAATTAATTTAAAATTAATTCCCGCTGTCAAAACAAAAAGCGTGTTTTTAAGAGATAATAACTATCAAAAGATTGACACTTGTTTGTGTTCGGTTTAATTGTAAAATTATGTCCAATGACCAACATTATATTAAATGGTAAAAATATATTCTAAATATACTTTAAAACTACTAAAATTCATAATTTATCACTAGTAATTATTTTGATTTAAAAAAGTTGTTTTTAATTAAAATTTAGTAATTTTCACTATTCATCAAAATATGAAAGTTATCCGAAAAGTACCAAATTTTCAGCTTAGGATAAATTAGACATTACGAATCCAAAAATGAAGTCCATTTTGAAATATAAAATATATATAATTTTAAAAATTAGGTATTACTATTCATAACGGCTTGTTTGATTGGTTGTTAGAACTCGGTGTTGCGTACAACACACGCTATCGCATTATTCAAAGAGAAGCGTACCGTAGAAGTTTGGGGTGTTACAAGGGCCTTCGACGTTAGTAATGGTGGCTAGGAGACAGATACCTCTGGAGTTTGGGGAAGGAGACCATGTTTTCCTTCGGGTCTCACCCCAATAGGGATTGTGGAGATTTTTCAGGGGTGACAAGCTATCTCTAAGGTAGATCAGATCTTCCCAGGTCCTAAGTAGAGCTGTCTAGGTGGCGTACCACCTAGCTCTTCCATCACAAATGCATCAGCTGCATGATGTTTTCTATTTTTCACTGCTGAGGATGTACATTCATGATTCATCGCAAAATATAGATTGGGGCAAGATGGACATTGACGAAGGGGAGATGTTTGTAGAGTTCCCAGTGGAGCTAGAGGATCGATAGAAGTGGGTCCTATAGGGGAAGTCTGTCACGAACCAACCCGGGTCGACCCTGAACTGATCACCCGTTCCGGCCTACGACATGGCCCGAGGGGCGTTACCGGTCCCCACGGGCTAGAAAACTAGTGTCAGGCATCAAAACTAATCTAGGGGGAATGATTTGGCCGTTTAATGAAATACAAATAAATAAACAAAAACTAAACAATGGAAATGAATACTGGGAGCAGCTAGAAAATCAGGACATACATTCCTCCATGTGAACCTATGCGTCACCACCAACCACAATCCAATGTCATGCTATGGTGACTGAATCCAAGCAAGGCACAACAACCGAAGCTAAAAAAGGTAAAACTATAGGTGTGGTTATTAAAACTCAATAGGCATGCCCAAACAATATATTCTCATATGCATTTAATTTAAATAAAAGATCCAGAAATTTAAAGCCTGAAATGTATAGAACTCAGTTTTTACACCTTTTCTTCTTAAAAAAAATCACGATCCATTTCCCTTCACATTTTAAACTATGTTATTTTCCAAGGAGGAAGCTTTATCCATTTTAAAGAAAGAGTGATAGAGAAGTGAAAAAAAATTTAAAATCCTTTTTACACAAACTTTTCAAGATCACTTTAATCCACTTCAACAAAGTGATGCATCATACATGAAGACAAAAGAAATAATCACATAAGGGGAATGGAAAATAACAAGTAAGAGTAATCAACCAAACAAGGAACCTCAATCATCTGTCATAGATAACTAAGTGCTAATATACATGGGAAAAACTAGGAGCCCTTGAATAGTCTAGAACATATTATACATGTGACTCATCCCGAAGGAATTCATGCTCTCGATGACATAATAATTCCCAAACGTCTGGTGTTTCCCTACCTAGCCTAACCGAGTGGCCCAATCCCCTAGCAGAGCTAAGTCCATACTAAGGTCCACTAGCCAATTGCGTAGTCTAAAATATGCAGCAATCATTAACTAAAAATTCACTCTCAATGCTCGGTTCCCATGTTCAGAGTAAAAGGGGGTGATCCAAAAATGTCAAAAACATAAGCAGTCATAAGTACATTCCTCACACACAGTCAACACACACACAAAAGTCACCCCCCGAGTCACCCCAAGGAATGCGTCATTCTCCTTTCAACCATTTCATCATAGGAAAGTCTTACCCAGTGGTACTTCCATAACATATAACTCATCCAAAGAAAGGGGAACACATCCAAGGAGAGTTTTGTTACTATAACTAGTTTTAAAAAAGTTCCAACCGGGCCTCACAAAATTTTTGCATGCCAAACCATTTTTTAAGGAATAACATGCACACCACTTTCAAAACCAGAAATACACTTCGAAACCCATGTAAGAAACCCAGAATAGAATTTTAAATCTAAAACACATTCATTAAGGCCAAAGGGGAATTTCATTAGGCAATTTATGTGAAAACACAATCAAACCACTTACTGGTACACATTATAAGAAATAAACCACTCCAATTCAAAACTGAAAATTTTACTAATAGTTCTATATCAATAATTAATATTAAAAATAGGTGTGAAATAAAATAAAATAAATGATTATTAAATTTAAAGGTTAATACATAGAGATCCTAACTTAGATAAGGAAGCAGAACAAGATGAGAAGCTTCGACACTTGATGTTTTTGATGAAAAACGCTCTCACTAGCACATACATACATTCTCATACATATAAATATATACCCTTAATCAATTGAACATATTCCCCATTCCATGAGTGAATATGTGCAATGAAGATATAGATATATACATATACACATACGTACTAGTGTATGTGTGTGTGTGCACCACCAAGGATCCACCCAACTTTAATTAATTAACCTAAGGAAACCAACATTATTTAGAAACCAACAGACCATTCATGAAATCAAGATTTTAAGAAAACACTATTTTCCATAAACAAACCGCTTTCAATTTCACAAACACCAAACCCATTTTTCAAATGCATGTACCATTCCTTAATCAACTTATGAAACCCCTTCGAAATTATCACAATGAAACATATACAATTAAACCATTTTTATGGGGCCATCCCCCTTTTAAAACCCACACACAAAGCCATGTTCACTCTAAAATACATTCCATATCATTTTCCTAATTTTGAAATCACATATAAAGATGAAAAACAAAAGTCCATAAGCCGAAATGATCCATTCCCTTTATAAAACCCCACTATCAATGAATTATCATATCAAGTTCCTTTTAAAACATAATTCACACCTTTTTCATAATAAAAAAACACTTCTAATGAGTACCTTAGAGAGGCACACATGAAAACATAATCATATGCTTTTGAAAATCAACTTTCATCATTTACATGGGTAAAAAACATTTCCAAAATATATTTCACACCACATAAAACATCTAATTTCACTATTAAAATCCAAATGACATTTAACTGAACACAATTTCCAAAAATAAACATAGACATAATCCAAAAAAACAACTTAAAAGTTATTTTTAGAAAATTCTAAAATCAATAAAACACCAACCCACCACTAGATAATTAATATGAACCTCAAAAAAATTTTGAACCAAATTTAGACTGTGAAAAACCAATAAATATGATTTAAACCTCACTTGGACAGTGGAGACCAATCGAGACAAGAAGAACCGCTCAACCTTCGGAGACGGTTGCCGAAACACAGACCCAAGGGTCCCAAGAGACCATTCACACAACCCTGGAACAGAAGAAAACTGGTAAATCGGATTACCCAAAGACCTAGGGTTCATGTAGGTTTAACTAAAGCTGGAAAATGGGGGGAAATGCGAAGAGAGAGTACACCTTAGTGATCTGGATGAAGAACGTGAAAAAATCTAGCCCAAAAATCTTGGATCGAAGGAGGGTCATGGGGGTCGTACGTGTGAGAAATCAGTGTGGGGGAATCATTCAATCCGAAGGAGAGGGGGAAGGGTGTCACCACCAGAAAATAAATATGCAGTCAGAAGGGATCCCGACCAGAGCATCGGTGAGAGAGGGAGAGAAAGATCGGGGGGAAGGCAATGCGAGGAATGAGAGAGCAAGGGGGAAGGGTGTGTCGTGTATAGGGTGGTGCGTGAGTGAGGGATAATTGGAGGAGGGGGTGTGTGGTGAATGGGTAGGGTAGAATTGGGATAAAAATACATAATAATAATAATAATAATAATAAAACCAAATAAAAATCATAGTCATAATAATAATAATAATAATAATAATATTATTATTATTAATCTTAATAATAATACAAATAATTATAATAAAAACATCCAAAATAATGATATTATTATTTTTAAAACTATAATATTATTATTATTTTATGATTAATCACAATTTTATCAAACTCTATCTTAATAAATTTTTATTTTACTTGATTTCATTTCACATGTCCTTTAACTAATTTATTTACTTATTTCGGATGTTGGGCAATCGCATGGCTCGTGTGACGTCAAGTGCGTGGTTGAGCAGGCTACACTCGAACCATTCCACCCAGCACTAACCACCCAAAAAGTCAAATATCATGTTTTCACATAGTTTTATAAGTCGTGAGCAGGTCACACATCAAACACAATTGGGGTGTGACAATTCTCCCCACCACAAACACATTCTTCCCCTAGAAAGTCACCAAAACAAAAGATATCCAAATATTCAGTCCGAGCCCGAACAGAGCCAAAAAGGAAATTCAAGAACCTTGGGTTGATAATTCACTCCACAAGTCACACCTGACCAGTCACAAAGAAACCATGACATAAAATAATGGTAGAACATGATAGGGTTTTCCCCACCACAAGAACTCGACTAACACAGAATCATTAAAACCCACGCACACCATCCTGAGGAGGGGTTAATGATGGAACTCCCATCCTGAACATCTTGAATTCTCTACTTGAGTTGAGAAAGACCACTGAGACATAAACCGAAAACCACTACAAGGCCACCCACCATATCAGGGCCCCAAAACAATGAACTCCCTATAGCAATATTATTGTAACTAAGAAATCCTCAAACCGATTTAAAACTCATAACACATCCAAATCCATTATTATTAGAAAGACAATACTTCCACTAAAACCCGAAACTCTCGGCATTAGACAAAAACCCCCTGACACTCACATCTCCAAATGATCACTAATGAAATCAAGAACAACCCACAAAAGTCCAAATACCGTTTTAAGAAAAACAAACAATTATAGTGGCCACATTTAGAAGAACGCTGCTACTATGATCACAAATGAATAAGTTCATCACAATATTACCTCAAAAGATGAACATACAATAGTGGGAAAACAAGGAAAAGGAAACCTTGCATGTCTTTGTTCCAAGATGAAAGATAAAGATCCAAGTGAATGTATCACATGCTTCTAACACACTAATTGTGCGCGAGCTTCACCCTAAGACCTGAGGTTGGGGATCTGATGGCTGAGGCATCTTATGCCTCACAGTCAGACATGAGCATCCCCTGATCAGAACTCTTTCCCCGAACAACACTTCTTTTGGATACTTTTCTAGTGACCCGAACGGTCACACGATTGCAGGAATTCTGAGGGATGAGACAAGATGGCTAAGGATTCTCGAACCGGAAACACTGGTGGAACATTAGAATGTAGTCTAACGAACTAGAAGTCAAAGCCTACAAAAATGAATTTTTTTTCAGAGGAAGGTTCCTCTCGTACACCCCGCTCACAAAATGGGGAACCCTTAAGAATGACAAGAGGCATAGGATTTTCCAAAAACATGCACTCCAAATGTTGACTCCTTAAAGAGTCATACACAGGACTCCGACAACCATTGGCCATATTAACTATGGATGAGCTCTCAACTCTTTTCACCTTCACCTCCTCGGGTATTATTTGTTGGATGAAGAAGGACTTTAACACCTCCCACATCATCCCAACTCAGACTAGGATGAAAAATCCACCTCCACTGGTCCATGGATGGACCCTCCAATAACCCAAAGACAATATGAACTCTAAAAAACTCGGGAGTCCCCAACCACCTGAAGAGATTCTATACTCCCCTAAAACCAATTCACTACCCCCTAATGAACCCTAAATGCCTCAAAATAAAAGAAACACTTGATATAAACCAGAATTGGGAACGAATCATTAACAACTTTTGAGAAAATTTTTGGGTGGCATATTCAGAACCACATGTAAAAAACAAAATCGAGACTGGAATCAATCCGAAACTCAATACAAAGAAACACCCTGAGCTGAGACAACCAACCTGGAATCCCAAACAAGCTCAAAAACAACCAAGGAAACAACCCAATCCAAGGGTAATAGACTTATAAATCAAACATATACAAACATAGGAAAAACCCACTTCCAATGAAAGACCACATCCCGAAATCATTTTTTCATTCAAGTTCATTTTAGAAAAATCAATCCAAGCCATATATTCCAAAACCCCACCCATGGAATCATATAAACCACAATATAATCCTTCATCAATTTCCACTAAAATCACTCATACATATGTGTCAATGTGCACCTCACATATCTACCCACACATATGCAGACCATCCTAAGGAATTCCAAGCGTTGCACATTCCATTCCTTTACCAAATCCAAACATAAGACAAAATTTTCCTAACCAAAACACTAACTCTAAAAAACCCCACTTTACCAATTTCAAAACAACTTGAAAGAAATCACTTTTTACAAGTTTTAAAACCATTAAAAATTAACCATTTCAATTCAAAACCACCTTCATTTCCAAAAACACTCTTAAACAAACCAAAGTCATGAAAAAGAACAACCCACAATGGATAACATGAATGAGGAACTAGTGCTTATTGCCGACCCGGTAACATGGTAGTGATCCACAAACCAAGTAAGACATAATACTAGAGGACCTTGAATCAAGTACCTAGGCTCCACAAGGGTCACTACTCCATGTGGGGTCACAGAGTGACACCGAGTCACCTCTATTTTCATCCCTCAATCCAAAACAAAAACAATAGACTCTAAACATGGACTACCCCTGGTAGCTCAGGTCTCTTCACGAGCGGTGATGATCAGGCATCGACCCACAACTGACCTCCTAAGCCCCGAATGTCCTAATCTTAATCTAACATACAACCCGAATAACAAGGTCCTCCTCTGATACAATTTTGTCATGAACCAACCCGGGTCGACCTGGAACCAATCACTCGAGCCGGACTATGACATAGCCCAAGGGGCATTCTTGATCCCCACAGGCTGGAAACTAGTTTCTGGAATCAAAACTAAACAAGTAGAAATGATTTGACTCATAAATGAAAGATAAATAAATAAACAAAAACTGATAAATAGAAACGAAAACAAGGAGCAGTGAGAAAACAAGGTCGTACATACCTCCATGTGACCCTATTGGTCACCACCAACCTCAATCCAACGTCTCTCTATGGTGACTGAATCCATGAAAGGCACAGAAATGGAAGCTAAATAAACAAAGGTAAAACTACAGGCATGAGTATTAAAACTCAGTAGGCATGCCCAAACAATGTATTCTTTTATTAATTTCCTTTAAATAAAAGATCCATCAATTTCAAGTTTTAAATAAAAAGTATAGAACTATCTTTTTACACATTTTCTTGTTAAAAACAAATCACGATCCGTTTCCCTTCAAATTTTAAACTATGTTTTTTTTCAAGGATGAAGCTTCAAGCCTTTTAAAGAAAGTGGGATATTTAAGTGTAAAACATTTTAAAAACCTCTTTCCACAAACATTTGAAGATCACTTTTATCCACTTTAACAAACAGATGCATCATAAATGAAGGCAAAAGCAGTAATCATACAAGGGAAATGTAAAATAACAAGCAAGAGTATTCAACCAAACATGGAACCTCAATCATCCACCACAGACAACTAACTGCCGATATACATGGGAAAACCTAGGAGTTTTTGAATAGTCTAGAACATACTTTTCATGTGACTCATCCCGAAGGAATGCCTACTCTCGATAACATCATAACATCCAAACGCCCGGTGTTCCACTACATGTCCTAACCAAGGGGTCTAATCCCCTAGTAGAGCAAAGTCCTTACTAAGATCCACTAGACAGTGTGTTGTCTAAACTAGTGCAGCAATCATTCATTGAAAATTCACTTGCTATGCTAGGTTCCCATGTTCAGAATAAAAGGGGTGAGCCAACAATGTCAAGCAGGTTGGCAGTCACAAGTACGTTCCTCACACACAGTCAATACACACAACAAATTCACCCATGAGTCACCCCAAGGAATGCGTCCTTCGCCTTTCAAATATTTGATCACATAAAATTCATACCCGACAGACCATCCATAACATATAACTCAACCAAAGAAAGGGAACGACATCCAAGGAGAGTTTTCTTAAGAAAACTAGTTTTACAAAAGTGCTAACTAAGCCTCACATAATATTCACATGTCAGACCATTTCTTAAGGAATCACACACACACCACATTGAAAACCATAAATACACTTCAAAACCCATTTAAGAAACCCAAACCATCATTTTAAATCTAAAACACATTCACATTGGCCAAAGGGGCATTTCATCAGGAAATTGATGTGAAAACACAATCAAACCACTCATTGGAACATATTACAAGAAATAAACCACTCCAATTCAAAACAGAAAATTTTACTAATAGTTCAATATCAATAATTAATATTAAAAAAATGTGTGAAATGCAAGAAATAAATTATTCCTAAATTTAAATGTTAAGGCATAGAGATTCTACCTCAGAGAAGGAAGCGAACCAAGACGTGACGCTTTGGATCTTGAAGCATTCAATGAAAAATTCTCCCACTACCACACACATACATTCTCATACATATACAAATATTCCCTTTAATCCATCGAACATATTCCCCACTCCATGAGTGAATATGTGCAAGGAAGATAAATATATATACATATACACTTTATTACCTATGTATGTGTGTGTGTGCACCACCAATGAGTCACCCAACTATAATTAATTAACCTAAAAGAACCAACATTATTTAGAAACCAACAGACCATTCAAGAAATCAAGATTTTAAGAAAACAGCATTTTGCATTAACAAACTGCTTTTAATTTCACAAACACCAAATCCATTTTTCAAATGCATGTACCATTCTTTAATTAATTTATGAAACCCCATTGAGATTATCACAATGAAACATATTCAATTCAACCATTTTTATGGGGAAATCCCCCTTTTAAAACCCACACACAAAGCCAAGTTCACTCAAAAAGGCATTCCATATCATTTTCCTAATTTCCAAATCACATTTAAAGATGCAAAACAAAATTCAACAACCTGAAACGATCCATTCCCTTTGTAAAAACCCGTTATCAATGCATTCTCATCTCAAGTACATTTGAAAACACAATTCTCACCTTTTTCATAATCACAAAAACACTTCTAATGAGTACCTTAGCGAGGAACACAAGAAAACATAACCATATGATTTAGAAAATCAACTATCATCATATACTCAAGTCAAAAGAACATCTGAAATAAATTTCTCACCCCCCAAAACCTCTACTTTCAATATTAAAATCCAAATTTCATTTAACGAAACACAATTGGAAAAACAAACATAGACAAAAACAGAAAAAACAACTTCAAAAAAGTTATTTTTAGAAAATTCTACTATCGTAAAAACATCAGCACACCACCAGATAATTAATATACACCTCAAAATAATATAGGAACCAAATTTAAACTATGTGAAACAAATAAAGAGGATTTAAACCTCACCTTGGATAGCAGAGACCATCCAAGAAAAGTTGAACTACTCCAAATTCGGCAACGGTTACCGAAACACGGACCCGGGGGTCCCAAGAGACCATTCTCACAACCCTGTAACAAAAGAAAACTTGTAAATCAGATTACCCAAAGACATAGTGTTCAGGTAGGCTTAACTGATTCCTAAAAATGGGAGGAAATGTGAATAGAGAGTATACCATTGTGATCAAGATGAATAACGTGAATAAATCCAGACAAAAAATCCCGGATCGAAGGAGGGTCATGAAGGAAGGTGGGTCGCGCGCGCGAGAAACCAGGGAGGGGTGTCGTGCAAGATGAAGGAGAAGGGGGAGGGTGTTTCCACCGAAAGATGATGATAAGACTGGAAGGGAGCTTGATCATAGTACCGGCGAGAGAGAGAGAAAGGGGAAGGCGGCTTGAGGAAGGTGGGAGCAAGGGGGAAGGGTGTGTCGTGTACAGGGGGTGCGTGTGTGAGGGATAATTAGGGAAGGGGGGGCATGGTGAAGGGGTATAGTATAATTAGGTTAAATAACATAATAAAATAATAATAATAATATTATTATTATTATTAAAACCAAATAATAATAATAATAATAATAATAATCTTAATATTAATAATAATAATAATAATAACAACCAAAATTATGATTTTATTATTATTAAAACTATATTATTATTATTATTTTATGCTTAAACGCTATTTTATAAAAATCTATTTTATTTAATTTTTATTTCACTTCATTTAATTTCACTTGTCCTTTAATTAATTCATTTAATTATTTCGGATGTTGGGCAATCACACGGACCGCGTGTTGTCAAGTGTGTGGTCGAGCAAGATGCACTCGAACCATGGCCCCCAGCACTAACCACCCAAAAAGTAAAACAACATGTTGTTCTATAGTTTTATAAGTCACGCATAAGTCGTGCATCAAACCCAGTCGGGGTGTGACATGATCGATTCCTCTAGTGCGTGTTTGATGGTAGCGCAAGAATCTCTAGGAGAGCACATGAGAATGAGAGGCTTACATTCATTCTCAGTACCGCCATCTGTTTGAATATTATTTTTGGATTTCAGGGACATAAATCTCTAAGGAGGGGAGATTAAAATGTCCCAAGAATTTCCAGGTAATTTGATTATTTATATATAATTATTTCGAGACTATGAATTCAAACAGCAGGTGATTCCGAGGCCCGAAGTCCCCGAAATGATCCGTCAAAAATGTTAAGCTTTAAATAGCATGTATGAAATATTTCTTAAAAAAGTTGAATAATTCCAAAATGGTTTGTTGGATCAGTAATATTATGGTACCATTGTATTCAGGATGGCAGGTTTACCCTAGGTGCGACATATGTTTAGTCAGTGCATGACTCCAGTAAGAAAACCTAAAAATGGCATAACCGTAATAAAAATAAAATAAAATAATTTTATTTTTCAAATGATAATAACTCATAAAAGGTGACTCGGATTAAAAATCTGAGACAACTGCTAAACTTGTGAGGGTATGATTTTTTAGGCAGATCCTAACATTGGCTCGTACAGGCCAACATTGGAAGTTAGTTTTTGGCCGTGAATAAAATAATTAAGTAACATTTATTTTATTTTCAAATCATTATAACTTCTAAACCATAACTCAAATTGAAAACATGAGAGTACGTTTGAACTAGTGGGGGCATATTCCCCTTAGGTGAACCCTAACCTCGACCGACATGGGTCAAGGTTAAAAGTTAATTTTTTTGAACATTTTTTAAGGTATATTCAGAAATGTGCACAGTATATTTTATATATTTTGAACCGGTGATTGAATTAAAAATTTGAGGGTACCATTGAATTCAGAAAATTGAGAATCTACTAGAAATGAATTCTCTTCATCTGGAAAAGGGACAAGTGATAAACTTATTTTTCAGACTTTTCAAGAAAAATAATAAAATAATTTAAAAGAATTATTTTATTTTTTTTCTCACCCTTGAGTGGTATATGGCGATGTTATGGGGCAGCGACGAGTAGGAGACGATGCACATTAATGAGGCTCATTAATGTCTCTTTAACCCGCAGGGTAACAACACTTTAATGATGAATAATAGTGATGAAGTTTCTTAAATAAAATAGTGTAATGATGCGACATCGCATCACAATGGAGGCGTTGTTACATGCTCTTATTTATAGTTCGATGTGTGGGGGAAACAAGGATTAAAAATTAAGAAGATTTTCTGAGAAACCATTGACGGACTTCCACCCCAGCGAAGAATGATGAACGCAGGTAGAACTACAACATCTTCAACGTATTTCGAAGAATGGTGTCGAGAAGCGATTTTGACGTCTTAATACCTCGTCGACGAACGTCCCGACATCGAGAGTCATAAGAGGTAGGGATTTTTTATTTTATGTTCCCCCCGGTCCTTTTTTAAAAACAATGATCACTGATCAACCCACGAACAGGTTTATCTATGTTTCATGTAGTATGTTGGTGGGTGTTTTATTCGTGGGGTTATTATTTAATTCGGGGTCAAAATCTTGGCATCGGAAGATTGAATGGAAACTCCCCCATCCTCCCCCTTCTTTAAACCTCTAACGTGGAGGCCTCGGGCTGAAACGAACAAGTCCTAATCTTCTCCCCATGTTAATTCTAGGTTGTAATACCCTCTAAATGTTGTCAAGGCATGTTTGGGATCCTCGCGGTGAAGAGGGCGCTCTCTGAAAGCCACAGACATAGGCAGGACGAAGAACGGACCCCCGGAGCGCGTCCGGTGGCCTGATAAATGCCCTGTCATCGTGCCGGTGCCTACACCGGTAGAAGAAAAAGTATCCGGACTCAATGGCCACATGGGAAAAGAGGCCCACACCAGCAGGCCACATTAATCGAGAGACCCCGACTCTTCAGCCGCAGCGGCATGCTGGAGGACACGGTGCCAGGCATGTCACCGCATGGAGGGATAACCTGCTTCAAAGTCGTCCAGGCGAGCTGGAAACCACTGTCCTTGACCATAGTAGGATGAGGAGACACGAGAATCCATTGTGTAGGCAGGAGGCCACGACTCATTAGCTGTTGAAGGAGATGGGCGCAGTGCAACGCGGGCACGACACAGGAGGTGAGGGTTGCCTCTTTCGGTATGTGTTGAAATAGAGAGGGGCCACAGCTTGATGTTGAATCCAAGGTTCTCACACGAGACGCACGATGTGGCCGGTCCCCAACTGCTGGGCGGGTCCCGTAACCCAATGGGCTAGACCTGGGTCTAAAGGGCTGGACAGCGCTGGGGGGTTGGACTATGCCGACGGGCCGAACCAGCGCGGATATGCCAGACCCGCGCCGACGGGAAAAACCTACACCTAGTGGGCCAGACCCTCACTACAATACTGGACTCGCACCCCCTTTAGGTCAGGCCAAACTAGACCGAGTCGCTAGGTGACCCGTAGGGATGGACCCTCGCCCAACCGGGCCGGGCTGGTT
Source organism: Viscum album (assembly GCA_963277665.1). Classification (NCBI taxonomy): domain Eukaryota; kingdom Viridiplantae; phylum Streptophyta; class Magnoliopsida; order Santalales; family Viscaceae; genus Viscum; species Viscum album. Next base: position 1,081,165,575 of record OY728136.1, on the reverse strand, counting down.
CTAGCGAGGACTATTGGGCCTAGCCCATGTTCTTGGCCGGACCAGACCGAGCTCGAATAGCACCAGGTCCAGTCCAGTCCGTCTTAATGAACTGGGGTGTGTGGGACCCTTGGCCTAGTTTGTTAGGTCAGACCAGGCCCCGTCGCAACTGATCCCCTTGTTACTAAATTCATGTTTCTTCCAAACCGTGCATCTGATTGATGATCCATTTTTGGCGCTGGGACCCTCCTGACTAGACAGATATTTTGGAATTATCTACATTGACTTTCATGATAGATGAGATGAAACTATGGACTTGAGGATATTTTTTCCCAAGAACACTACATACAGAACCCTGTGACCGGATGAGACCTGAATACTGCTGACTTTTTTCTGAGTTGGAAGCACCTCTCTTTGACTTGGGAGACCCCCGGTGGGAAGCACCTCTCTATGAATTTCTAGACCCATAGTACGTGATTAAGATGAGGACCTCAGTTGGCCATGACAAGTGGGAAGAACCTCTCTATGACTTTTCAAGTGCATGATATGCGATGGAGGAATAGTACCTAAGTAGTCCATGGTTAGTGGGAAGCACATCTTCATGATATGGAAGGCCCACTGTACTCGCTAGGGGAGGATTTCTCCAGTAGCTGAGGTGTTCGACGATGTGACTGATGATGCTACTGTTACTACCCTATAATATACCTGTTGTTAGTTGTCTTCTGTTTCGTGATTTGCCTTGAGAAATTATTGTGTGGTTTTTTCATTTTGTTTGGGGTCCCTACTGAGTATTGTGTTACTCATACATGCATGGCCTTTGCACGCATGTGTTGTGTCTGTTGCAGACGGCCTACATTTCGACCGAGGTGCTGAGGGAGATGGGATTGACGAATACTACGACGGTGGACATGGTAGCCTAAGACTAGGTGGGCCCCATTAAGACTGGGTGGATAGGACATACTACATCAGATTCTAGTAGCTTCACTACTCTCATGATTTGGGAGGTTTTTTACAGATGGACATCAGAGTTCCCTTTTTTATTTTTCTCTTTTCAGTTCTTTATTGGCATTGTATTCTGGCCAACATACTGTCAGATGTACTTTCACTCAGCTTTGTTTTAGTGGTTTTATTTTCCCCCCTTTTAGTTTTTTGGGATTTTGTTGGTAATTTTTATGTGTATAGGTATTCAAAAAAAATTCCTTTCACTTGTAGGTTGATGCCTTCGGTGCCAGTCGCTAGCCACTAGCCTATGAGAGGCTGGAATAGGGCTGTCACAGCACTAGCCCGAAGGGACTATTTATGAAAATACCTATATGGCTTCCTCCATATCCTCTTCATAGTATCACGAAATCTTTCATAACATCCTTTGTATTTCTATGATCATCATAAGTCAATTTATAAATAACTTCACATGTGAAATTAAGAACTCATCATTCTCTCACCAATGTGGTTTGAAACGTTTAAATCTACACATGTTATTTTCTCAACGTTTGAATTAGTCTAATGAATCCACTAATCTGTATGAGGTAATGTATAAAAAATAATTTTTCTCATTTCATCATGATTTCTAATGCCACAAGGAAAATTTCAATATAATTTTATAATGAATCCAACTACGATAACTCTTATTTCAAAAAAAATCCAACAAACCACATCTTGGTTGAAACATTTGGAATAAAACCTAATTAAATAGATATCATATTCAAAAAAAATTAATGATTATATATTCAATAAAATTATTTTATTCTTCATATGATCATTATTATAATAAAAATAAGAAAATCCTTTTGGATCATAGAATATAAATGATTAATTTTCAGGAAAACAATTCCTATAACATAAAAAATAAATTGGAATATGATATTCAAGGGAATACTTTGACTACAATATGAAAAACTAAACAGGGTAATGACAGAAATTAATACACTAATTTGGGTTTTGTATTTTATTATTTTATCATTATAATTTTTTAAATTAAAAAATGAAACATTATAAAATACTTGGATAACGAATCTAAAATATTTATTAATCAAAATAAATTTTAAAATAGATGAAAAATAGAAAAAATTAAAACTATATTAACTTCATCACCCCTTACAAGTGGTTATAACTATATATCAACAGTGAACCACAAATTGATTGATTTGTTAGTATCATCATAATAGGTTATTTATCTAGTAAAATGTATCCTTAAATCAATTACAGTGCAACTTTACTTTATAATTATTCTTATAAATTAATACATATATATATATAAAATGACAAAATCACACCAAGAATGATATTTTATATTCATTTATCAAATATTTGATAACATATAAATTATTGGTGATGTATTATTGATCAATTAATTATTAATTTTTTGACACAATTGAATTAACTCTACACTTTACATTAATTCCAAAACAAACTCACTCAATTTAATAATATTTATACATGATTTATAATTTCACTCTTTCCCCAATCTCATTTTATTTATTTTATTTGTTTTCTCTACAAAATATTTATTCCTGGATCTTTTATAGTTCATAAAAAACCATCTACCATAGTCTCAATGATGATAAATTATAGTAATTATTTTATTCATTTATTTTTCCAAAAAAATCAAGTTTTTATTAGAATGACTTACATGAATAAAAATTTGATAAAACCTTCTATTATTTTTTTTGATTCTGACTATTTTTTTTCATATTCTTCTAATTAAATATACTAAATTAATTAAAAAAATATATATTATAATTAGCATAATAATTTATTATTTTAAACATTGAGTATAATATAAATTTTAAATTGATACATTTAATACATATAACATTATCTATGATATATTAATTCATTAAAAATTATATTATTTCCTTAAATATATTATTCATCACATAACACAAAAGTTAGTTTTGTTAAATAACATTTCCAAATATTTTTTATAAAAAATAGAAATATTATCAAATAAATGACCTATAATTTATAGTTTTTAAATATTTCTAAAAAACATATGTGTGTAACATATCCTTCACACTTGTTAAATATAGGTTAATTATCTTAGCTGATCCTTTTTTCTACTTCAAAAAATACATTTTAAAAAATTAAAATATATTCTTCACATAGAATATGTACATTAATACGTCATTTAGATTATTTGAAAATTTTCAAAACAAAAGTAACCTGATTAATTGATGATCAAATTTAATTTTCAATAATCAAAAGAAATATTAACCAAAGTAGTTTGGGAACTTTATCAAGATTAAAATATCTATTTAATAAATTATTTTCATGGGTCTTATTCATATTTTAAATATATTAATTACTCCTAAAAATACTCTCACATATAATTATAATATGTAAACATATTTTTTATCCCATAAAACCTCGCATCTTCACACAGATACTTTTAATAAAACATGAAGATATCGAAAAATATTCAATTGTCATATTATAATAACCCAATAATCATTAATATATTTTCACATCAATGGTTGATTATTCAACATCATAGGATAAAAAAATAACACATATTGATATTCAAATAATTTAAAATACATTTTTGTGTACACCAATCTCATTTTGGCTATAAATCTAAAATAATATGATATTTTGTTTTTGTACCAAAACTACATTCATAGATGAACAATGATTATTAATATTTTTCTATAATCCTATGTGATTCAAATATTTGTATAATAAATAGTAGTAATAATTTTTCATTGAAATAATATTAATAATTAATACATTATTATCATTATATAATAATTATAATTTATTATTTCACAACAGATAAAAGGTTATTGTATCCATGTTGTAACTTTATGTGTCTTCCTACACTTATTTAGTATTTGTGGGGTACTGAAAAAACCATATGGGAACATAAATGAAACTAAAATGTTTAATATAATATATATGATAATAAAATAAATTTCTAATAAAATTTCATCTGTATCATTAGCATCCATGTTATATTTTTGTAAAAAACTCTAATTTTTTTAAAATAATTCAATCATCTCTACATCCCCCTTAGTATAATGTATATTATATCTTGTAAATTTTTTAAGGATTTAACTATATTCATTATCCTTCTCAACATGAGGGATGTTTTTTATTTCATTGATTCAGCCTATCATTCTCAATTATTAGAAATTTTAGTTTTATCTTTAATTCCATCTATTTAGGGGTCATCAACTGAGTCATTCCATAGTATAAAATTTCATCTTCCTTAATATAATTGGATTTATTTTGTATACTATTATATTTAATTATTTTAATTATTTCTTTATTTATACATGTTGTATTGTTTTTATCATTAATAACATAAACTTTATTGAGGTCCTTTAACATCTTATTTTTACCAAAAGTGGTCCCCTTACACTTATTCCTCAATTTACTGACAACCTCATTATAATATTGGGGTTTATTATATTCCAAAAAATTAAATGTTCTCTTCAAACCATATGCATACTTAAACTTTATTTAGACTTCAATGCACTTTTCATTTCCTTTTCAAACTTTTTGGGGAATGTAAAATCATATAAAGGATTCCTGATATTTATTTTTTACTAATTATTTGTTTATGTGAATCCATGAGAAATGATTCTCCCCAAAATGTATTCTCTTAGTTTCATAATTTATTCCATTATTTACAATACATATATTTCTCAGTTTTCTTTTTATTTCCCTTTAATATAAAATTTTTTCGAACTCGTAGAATGTTTTCAAAAAAAATTTACATTTTTTGTTTTTAAGTATGATGGAATGATTTATATATAGATCATACATCCTCACAAAACAAAATATCCTTTAAACAATACAATATTCCATTAAATGAATCCCAATATCATTTAAAGTGGTTGAATCACTAGATAATGGTAATAGTTATCCTTTTTACATTTCTAAGATAGCTATATTGATACTCTTCCTATTAAATACACCTAAAAATAAAAGATAGTTTTATACTTAAAATTTTAAATATCATTTTAAAATGTTTTACTTTTGAATTATTCTTTATAATTTTAATTTTATGTATTTTAGAATATTTATTTCTGTAATATTTTTATCTTTATTATACTAATTTGAATAAAAATATACAAAACCTTTATTTGTTTTTTTTATCTCACTTGGAATACTTTTCACCTATTTACATTTATCACTTGACTGAATTGAACCTATCATTCAATGATAATATCTTGCAATATTATTCATTCAATTCTTGAATTATAATCCTCAACAATTAAAACTATTATCCTTACTTCTCTATTACTAAATTTTGGATTTTGGATATATTAATAGATTTATTTCTTATTTGAAAAACCATATCGCTTAACATGCCTTGTAAATTTAATTCTTCTAGTGATTTCATGTATTTTTTTCACCCAGAACTTCACTGTTATATTCTATTTTATTAATCTCAGTTTTTAAATTATAATATTGTGTATTACATGTTATATTGTATTTGATTTACATTTTCTTAGAGTAGTTCAATTTTTTATTTAAAATACTGAATTTGTATTTCAAGTTATTATATAACCATTTAAATGGATATTCCAATACTCATATCCATATAATTATTAAAATCATGTTATTAATCTTGAAAATATTATATATCATTGGTTAATAAATTATCATCATTGAAAAAATAGTAATTTTATAATTTATATTTGTTTATATATATTAGGTGGCTTCTATAAATATATTTATGGATTGTTTCAATTTTATTTCTATAAATATTTCTCAAAGGCGTCTATGATTTTTTATAGTTTAAACCCACCTTATCTTATTTACTTCAACCCTTTTGATTCATCTTCTTTCAGTAGACCATCATTGTGTTATAAAATTACAAATATAATATATCAAAAAAAACTAGAAATTTACATAAATATTATTAAATAGGAAAAAAATCAAATTCATTCTTATAAATCTTTATGTTTGATAACCATTATTATTTGAAATTTCAAGGGTCCTAATATTCGTAAGGTTCATGGTTGTGAATTAATAAAAAACCTAACATAAATTTTAAAAATCATTTATTACAACCCTAATTTTTTAATTTATCATACTCTAAAGTGTTTTTTAACACTATTAATATATTGTGATGAAATTTATACCAATTTAAGCAAGAAAATAGTTGATCATGTGAAATAAAAATTCAAGACCCCATGGAATTACTTCGTTCTCTCTAATATAAATGTTATACTAAGATGTATGGAAAGTTCAGTTATTATAAGGATGAATCACTAAACATATTTATTAGATATATGATTTAGTATCCTCTCTAAACCAAGAGATTACTACCTGTATAAGTTTATGACTCATAGATCAAGGATCACATCCATTGTCTGTGAATCACTATTATTTTAACCTCTCTACCCTTTTCCAAATCTCAATATATTTATATATATATATAAAGGATAAGAAATATTTCACCCTTATAATTTTGGTTTAATAATTATTATCTTAATCTTCCAAATTACCAATGATTATTTAAATAATTTTAGTCTTTCTATATCATATTTTCTTGAATATTTAGTAAAAATTCATTGTTAATTCTCCATATTTGTATTTTTTAGATGCATAGTACCTTCCTTCTTTAGTATTATAACTATAATGTTGTAAAATTATGTCATAAGAACCCCTCTTAGGATACCAGTGAAGATAATTATGTCCCCTAAATCCCCACTCTAATGAATTCCATAAGAGACATCATAATGATAATTACGAAGTTGTGGTATGTGGAAAACATCAGGTCACTATTCAAAGTGTCATTTGACAAACATTGAAAATATCTTTTATGTTGGTCCAAGGTTTTAGAGTTTGTATTTTATAGATTTTAGTTTTCATAGATAACAATGGATAATGAATATGTAAATTTTTAGTGGATGAAGGTAGCTAAGGGTCATTACCCTATTTTCTAGTCTCTAACTCATGGCCTATTAGAGGTAGGATTTAGGGATCATGCTTCTTTATGCTTCAATATCATGAGACTCTCTAATGGGGTATGGTCATGATACTAATTTAAGTTTCATATATTCCTATATAAATTTATTAATCATTAAAAATAATTTTAATGGTGTTTAATAAAATTTTTATATGGATTGTTCTTTTTTAAAAGCATCATAGGTCTTTGATTATTTTAATATTTTCCAAAAAATATCCATTGTTTATGCATGAATAAACAATAAATATAACCTTCGTTTAGTTGTGTATATGAATTTTTATATTATTTTTAAGTCTCTTAATAGGATTTTTTCTTGGCAGTGATACAATATATACTGGGCTACAATCCTATTTCAGGCCTACCTCAAAGATATTTTAAATTAATATCATGTTTGAAACAATACACAAGTGTTTTACATATAAATATATAACTAATCTCTCTAATTTATGACTATCCATCATTTCCTAAAAAAATCCATGGAGATTAGGATTACTGTTCCTTTAAGGAATCATTAAGACTGCACTATGAAATATGATGTATGGTCAATGATTGAGCATCAACAGTTTACTAATTAAGTATATCTTTTTTATTGTATTATATGTATCATTATTCATTATTTGTAGAATTTTATTTTTTTTGTCCATGAGTTATAAGTATCAAAATCATATTTGATAAGGCATGGAATATAGGCAATTATGTTTGAATGTTTTATGTAAATAGATAATCAGTATGTGAGTATTACCATTTTTATGGAAATATTTATAAATTCATATTAGATCAAAAATAAATTAATATTTATTATTTCTAATATTTTCATTTTTAATATAAAACATTCATGTGTCAGTATTATTCATTAATTATTATTTTGAATAGCAATTTGGGTAGTTGTAATCACCTTCAACAACTAGTACCCACTATTCATCCTTCCTTACACATTATAAATTCACTTTCATCCCTTGCATTGGCCAAAAATTATTGTAGGTAAGGTAAATGTGTTTGGGAAAGGCTGGTGGAGCGATGGGAAATCGGTGTATTGGATACAGTGGGGACAAAAGAATGATGGAGGGATGGGTTTCTATAATAAAAATTTATGATCACATGATCTGTGATTATGTAATAACATGTTGGTTATTTTTATTATGATTCAACACAATGGTTTACACATAGAGTTAATTATCACAAGGCGTGTTTCTATATAAAACATGCCAGGTCTTGTAAAAAAATTGTGGCTACTGTTTTTTTAAATTAAAAATCACATGTTGTGTAACTCCCCGAACCCAGATACCCAGAGTCGGTGCATTATTACATAACATTGGCATGATCACAAGAAATATCAAGTCTCGAAAGACTGATTAGTTTAGTAGCCTTGGAAACACTAGATATATTCATAAAGTTTACATTACATCATAAAATGAAAAGTACAACAATATAGTCTCTATAGTCCACACTCTTATCCCCTCATACTATCCCTACAGGTCATTCATAAATTACATCTTCACATCCTGGGAAAAATAAAACACAGAAAAGGGGTGAGCTCAAATGCCCAGTAAGGATAGAAATATAGTGGAAACCTTCATAAATAAGAATAAACATTTAAGGCAATGTATAACTAAAACAAAAGCCTTTTCAACTTGAACTTCAACATAGTATGGTGAAAATAAAATGAAATAATGCCATTTACTTATTCACATTGATATTCTACTAATCAAATAATCACATGCAATATCAATAACAACTTTCATAGTGATGGAATTCATAATGCCTGACTATCATAACCACATAGCCAAGGCCTCATGCCAAGACTAAGAATAAGATTTTTTCAAGGCCTTGTGCTAAGACACTAGTTTGTCTCATAAGACCTACCGATGAATCGATGAGCTATAGCGGGCTCCACCCCTCACATATTAAGTCCAATGCATTCCCATATGAAAAGGTTTAAACATAACATAAACATTCATATTAAAACTAGCATAAGAAATTTAAATACTTCATCCATAATCCATGAATGGTATAAAAATAACACATCCACAGTCAAACATATCACAAAACCTTCAATACAATATAGACGTTTTGTATCATAATAAATCAACTTCAAATAATCATAAAATACATCAAAGGATGTTGACATAGATTAAATCAAAACTCTTTTTAGAGAAATATCTCTTTCTATTTTGAAATCATTTAAGAGTCATATATTTATAAAATAAAACATTTTCTTTGAAAATATTCTTATAAGCTTGTAAGGGAAGCTTCGAAAGTTTTATAAAAGCACAAAATAGCCGCACCCACCGTATAAGTTTAAAAAAAGACATTCTTACCTTAATTCTATCAAAAAGGAAAAAAAGGACCTTGTTTGGAAAATGACGGAAGGATTCCTTTATAAACATATTATAAAAAGTAAAACAAGGGTATAATTGAATTTAACCCATATTCTATAAAATAGTAAGAATGTTTTGAAATACACTTTCAAGAAACATGGATGTGGATGATAAATAGATCACATTAGATAATTACGTATAAACAACCTCAGATAATGTAGATATTGTGAAATAACCCTTACCTTGTAGTTTTCCTTGGTTGGGGGTAGGTTAAACTCCTGTATAATGGTGAAATAGTTGTTATTAAATTATAATAGAATCATATACATTAATATGATATCATATATGATCTTTTAACATTGATTTGTTAATAATATCTTAGTATTATCGTTGTTTCGGGTGTCAACTTACTCATTTTCATTTATATGTTTTGTTACGTAAGCCGTGTTTGTCATGGATAGGTTGTATATTAATCATATCCAGAATGATATCAAGTCCTTATATACTATTATTAATCATAAAATGATAATTATACTTGAATGGATACGATGGAGAATGAATCTTATCGCGTTCGTGGAGACGGTAGTCTGTACGTACGCACGAGCGACAATATCATTTTTTGATATTAAAATAATATATAATTGGATGGTATATCATATATACATAATCATTATCATGTTATATTTATTATTTATATTAATTACACTTCATTATTATACCCATCCAAATAATAATTTATTGAATGACAATTACACCACAACGTGGAGACCGTAAGCCATACGCACGCATGTATGGTGACATGCCATTCAAAGGATAGATAGAATACTGAATATAGTTGTACCATATTTATAATAACATCACAGTATATATAAGATACTGTATTTATTATTTTAGAATATAAATAACAAAGAAAGAAGAAGTTGAAGAAGAAAGGAACTGGAAAGAGGGTGGTGAAAGCATTACCTCTTCTTCGGGTTCTTCCTTTTGATTTTATCAAAAGGGGTCCTTAGGTTGGCTTTCTGATCAAAATAAGGCCTCTAGGATGTATTTATGGAAGTTGAGAGAGTATTTGGGCAGGGTTTGGCCGAGCCAAAAGGCTTTGAATGTTTGAATTAGTGAGAAGGGGGAGTTCCCGTTTATAAGAGGGGTGAAGGGCACCTTTGGAAAAGCTAAAAATATTATTTTATAATAAATTCATATTCGGTTTCTAATGGCTCAAAAGTTGATTATCTAAAGGTTAAGGTGGTTATGGGTCGAAAAACACTCAACCAATAGAATTTAGATAGGTTTTGTTCATTATATTAACCTTATCTTTAAGTATTAACTCTTAGTTAATTAGTTTCACTTTTACAATGTCTCTTTGTATTTTTATATTATATGGTTTATAAACTTACTATATACATCCAAGAGACCCACAAGTGGTCCATTGATGATACACATATCATGATAAAAGTATCTTGGCCAACCCTTATATTTTTAGGAATTTAATATCCATTAATAATATAATATTTGTTTCAAAAACTCTTTTATGTCAATTTTGACACTATTTGGAAAATTGAATTTTGTGAAAATCATAACAGAATTATTACTACAAAAAAAGTTAATTAATCAATACTAACATGTCACATTAACCTATAAAATTAGTTTAATTCATAAAAAGTCTCTAATTATATTTATTTGGGTATTTATAATATAAATTTTGTTAATTTTTCACTATTATGGTAATTACTGCATCATCATTGTGTCACAAATAAATTATATTATTTAATGTATAAAAATTAGAAATAAAATATCATTATGTAGGAAATCGTTTTAGCTTTCTATTAAATATTTACAATTGAATTTATCTTATGTCCAACCATATATTGAAAATGTTTTAGTAAATAAACATTGATTTTAACTCTTTTTACTCTTCTTTGAATTTAATAATAATAAATGTCCTAATCTAATACAAGTGGACCTAAAAGATAATAATTTACTCCTAAGATTGTTTTTGGTCGAGATATACTTGTGAAATAGAATTAGGACATGTGTTAGGGTAATATTAATATCATTTTTACCCTTAATTCCCCTATTTACTTTTAACCGTGATAACTAAAAGTAAAAAGTTACTATCCACCAAAAATTATTTTCATCTCATTGAACCACATTTTACTCCTTGATATTAACTGTATCTCTCGGATTTTCGAAATTCCACTCACAGAAGCGGTAAAATTAATTTTTATGAAAAAATCAATTTTTTAACTACCACTTAGTGGTTTCACTATTCATCAAAAATTGAATGTTTCCAGAAAAAATACCAAAAATTAGGCCTAAAATATATTTGATATTATGAATTCAAAAATTATGTGTATTTTTCCAAATTCAAAACATATCAGTTGAATTAATTAAATTTAAAATTACTTCCCGTCATCAAAACAAATAGCGTGTTTTTAAGAGATAATAACTATCAAAATATTGACACTTGTTTATGTCTTGTTTAAATGTGAAATTACATACAATGACCAACATTGTATTAAATGGTAAAAATATATTTTAAATGTACTTTAAAAATACTCAAATTAATAATTTATCACTATTAATTATTTCGATTAAAAAAGTTGTTTTTAATTAAAATTTAGTAATTTTCACTATTCATCAAAATATGAAAGTTATCCGAAAAGTACCAAAATTTCACCCTAAGCTAATTTTGATATTACGAATAAATAAAATGAAGTCCATTTAGAATGATAAAATTTATAAAATTTCAAAAAAGTAGGTATTACTATTCATAATGGCATGTTTGATTGGTTGTCATGTGTTAGAATCTCAAAGTTGCATACAATGCACGCCATTGCATTATTCAAAGGGAAACGTACCATGGAATCTTGGTATGTTTCATTGTAAATTTTTGATGTCCCCATTCTAAAATGTAAATATATTTAGCCAAATTGAATATATAAAATTTTAAAATATTGGATTTAAAAAGGGTTCACTAGTAAAAGTTGGTAAAAGTGTAATACTGAAAATGAATTTCTTCTTAAATTATGTCTAAGAAACTCATAATATGGATTCTAAAATTATAAGGATTATATAAAGTTTAAAATTTAGTTAATACTATTCATAACCTCTTTTGAACGTCTTGTTTGGTAAGTCATGGTGCGCTTGAACTCGGTGTTGCGCGTAGTGCAAATTATTGAATTATTTTAATGAAATAACACACTATGAAATCATGGGGTGTTACATTCTCGCCTCCTCCAATAAATTGCATCCTCGCAATTTGAAATTGTTCTTCGAAAATAAATTTTTGAATATAGAAAATATATTTGTGGGAAAACCCACATCGGAAATTGGGTTGATAAAATTTAGTCTTAATAAGAGGAAAAGAGAAATGAAAGGGTCACCACCAAATTATGATCTCTATTCAGAGAACATTGGTGGAAATTTGAGACATATAATTGGAGGAAAAACATAAATATTTATAGGTAGTGATTGATGTCATCAATCACAAACAATTGTAAAATTTAGGGCCTTAAATTCATCAATCTATGATCATTTAAAATACCATCGGTTCAGCAAAACATATGGTATTAGGATAATATATTTTTTTGTTTTAAGATCCCTTCACTACAGTATAAGAATTAATTTCTTCATTGAATAAGAGAAGTAGAAAAATATATACCTGACAAGTAGAGTCTCATCCTTTAACTAAGTTCTACCACAAACTCATCTTTCACTCTAAAAGATAAAAGAACTTAAAAATAATATTATATTTATCCTATTCGTATAGGGTTAAAAAATGAATTTATAATTCATCTAGGAGAACCATTAAAAAAATACATTATTCAATCCTGGACATCATGTGGGTCAGTGGTAGGTGATACACCCTTGTCGCCCTTCGGTTGTGGGTTCAAGTTTCGCGGCCTTGTCGGACGCGACAGGTTGTCGGCCGACCTCCGGGTTGTCCTTTTAAGGAAATCCAAAATAATCCAAACTAGAACTATCCAAAATACTTCAGTCCAAAATTTATACGGAAGGTAAACACAATGAAGATCCTTTTTTTCATGTAATAACATTTGAACACCTTCATCATGTATTCTTATAAAACACTGCAACATCCAAAATTACCATAAAACCTTATTGATTACATTCATGGTCCCTTATTCCTTAAAGAATAATAGATATACTCCTTCAATCCAAAAAATGTTGTAAACCCCAACAATGATGGAATGTACAAATCATTAATCAGTTTCAAGGTATTCAAGAATATCCAATATAATTTATCCAAATCAATCATTTATTATTCTGAAATCACTACCTCGGTATCAGAACCATATTATGGTTTATCTTTCTCTCAACCATATATTTTCCAAAAATTTAACCTGTTATTGAGTAACATTTCTTTGTTCCACAAAATCTCAAGTCCTTAATGAAATAGTACTGCAGTACAATCCTTATATACTCCATAATTATTATAACAAGTACATTTTTGATACAACACTCAAATGACATAATAACCATAAGAACTCTAATCATTCCTCTTCATCTATGGTAGTATCATGACATGATTATTATCCAATTGCATCATTTGTGGCATAGTCTGACGACTAGGACATAGGTTCGTGTAGTGTCCAAACTCCTTACAAATGAAGCATTTTACATTTCAAACCATTTTATTACCATTGTAGTCGCGTACTTTGTGCCCTTCTTCTCCACACTTATAACAAACTATCATTCCTTTCAGGCTGGTTCGAGGGTGTTTCTTCCCACATTTATCATATATGGGAAAATTCTTCTTTTCCCTCTTCCATTTATCCATCTTTCTCTCTTACATTTTTTTCTTCTCTTGCTTCCCTTCAAAGCCATAGGACTCAGTAAACTCTTTACTTATCTTATCAACACATGATATTATTTCTTCATATGATGATAATACATGGGAGACTATTTCTCTTATAAATGTTGTCTTAAGACCATGAAAGATATGATCCTTCTTTCTCATTGGATCATGTGCATTGCTGGAGTTCTCATTCCTTCTACTGGGAGCCATTTCTAAACAATGTCATACACTATATTAGTTTATGAATAACAATACCTAATCCCAAACTTGTAAAACACATAACATAAATTAAATAGTTTATGGATATAATCCATAATCATAAAAATGTCTCCTTTTTGGAAGTATATACTCATAAACCCTTCATAATGGTTTGTAAAGAAAATGAGAATTAATCTAAGAATATCCCACGGGAGTGTCGTAACCAAGAGTGCAACAAGGCCCGTTGTTGTGCACCAGTTCCCGTTCAAGTCTAGCTCAAAGTGGTGTTTTCGGGTTTTACCCCTAGGTACATATGTGCCAGAGCTTCCTCTACCTGCTCGTATTCAGACAGGGATGTATTGCTCGGAAAACTCACAAAATCTCTACAATACCAAAATTATAGGAAGTTCTTCCATACTAATCCTCAAAATTCATCTTAGTTCTACGTGCTCTAATCAGAGTTTATCTAAATCTAGCTTCCAAGGTTTGTGCTAAACTTCCTCTGATACCAACTTGTAATGCCCTGACCCCATATAGCCAGAGTCAGTGCATTATTACATAACATTGGCATGATCACAAGAACGATCAAGTCTCTAAAGACCGATTAGTTTAGTAGCCTTGGAAACACTAGAAATACTCATAAAGTTTACATTACATCATAAAATGAAAACCACAACAATATAGTCTCCATATTGCACACTCTTATCCCCTCATACCATCCCTTCATGTCATTCATAAATTACTTATTCACATCCTGGGAAAAATAAAACATAGAAAAAGGGTCAGCTCAAATGCCCAGTAAGGATAACAATATAGCAGAAACTTTCATAAATAAGAATAAACATTTAAGGCAATGTTTAACTAAAACAAAAGCCTCTTAAACTTGAACTTCAACATAGTATGGCATAAATAAAATGAAATAATTCCATTTACTTATTCACATGGATATTCGACTAATCGAATAATCACATGAAATATCAATAATCACTTTCATAATGATGGAATGCATAATGTCAGACTATCATAACCACATAGCCAAGGACTCGTGCCAAGACTACAAATAAGATTTTTCCAAGGCCTTGTGCCAAGACACTAGTTTGTCTCATGAGACCTACCGATGCATTGAGGAGCTATAGCGGGCTCCACTAGTCACATATTAAGTCCAATGCATTCCCATATGAAAAGGTTTAAACATAACATAAACATTCGTATTAAAACTAGAATAAGAAATGTAAATACTTCATCCATAAACCATGAATTGTATAAAAATAACACATCCACAGTTAGACATATCACAAAACCTTTAATACAATATAGATGTTTTGTATCATAATAAATCAATATAAAATAAGCGTAAAATTCATCAAAGGATGTTGACATAGATGAAATCAAAACTCTTTTTAGAGAAATATATCTTTCTATTTTGAAATCATTTAAGAGACATATATTTATAAAATAAAACATTTTCTTTGAAAATATTATTATAAACTTGTAAGGGAAGCTTCGAAAATTTTATAATGGGAGAAAATAGCTGCACCCAATGCATAAGTTAAAAAAAGACATTCTTACCTTAATTCTGTCAAAAAGGTTAAAAAGGGCCTTGTTTGGAAAGCAACGTAAAGATTCCTGTATAAACATCTTATAAAAAGTAAAACAAGGGTATAAATGACTTTAATCCATATTCTGTAAAATAGTAAGAATGTTTTGAAATACTCTTTCAAAAAATATGGATGTGGATGATAAAGGGATCACAGTAGATAATTACATATAAATAAACTCGGATAATGAAGAGATTGTGAAATAACCCTTACCTTGTACTTTTCCTTGGTTAGGGGTAGGTTAACCTCCCGTATAATGGTGAAATAATTGTTATTAAATTATACAAGAATCATAAACATTAATATGATATCATATATGATCTTTTAACATTGATTTGTTAATAATATCTTAGTATTATCGTTGTTTCAGGTGTTAACTTACTCATTTTCTTTTATATGTTTTGTTACGTAAGTCGTGTTTGTAATGGATAGGTTGTATCTTAATCATATACATAATGATATCAAGTCCTTAGATGTCACGACCCATCCTCAGGGCCCGTGCTGTGACTACCCCAAGCCTGCCTTCCATAGGCCAGGGGCTGCCGACTAGCACCAAGGCATGATTCTCGGTAAAAAGGGAAGGCATTGCCTTTGTAAAGTAAAAAAACACCACAGACCAAGAAAGAAGAAGTAAACACTAAGTAAAAACTAATACAAAATTAAGTGTGGAAAAGTAAGTGGGCTAGTATACAAACCCAAACTGAATGTAATGTACAACTGGAAAGGTAAAATGGAAACTGAAAGTAAAGCCGCAGCCTCGAGCCATCCACTAGAAGTCTCACCTGAAGGGTGGGTACAGATAGCCTCCATAGCTCCATGTGTCCAGCCGTCCGCTCTGAGTACGCCCCACCCAGTGGTCCACCTCCAGGTACCGACCTGCTCCTCGTGCCTCAACCACAATCAGCACTGTCCGTCGTCGGCAACCAACACAACGTAGTGTGGGCATAGCCCATGTAGGGATGAGTATAAGCTACTCAGTAGGGACCCCGAGACCCCCGAAGGTCTTCCAGAATCCATAAAGGATAATCCACAAAGGAATGATACAATCACGAATTAACATCCGACACCACATAGGTATATGCCTATATATATACATAAGTCATCAATTCCAGTTCAGCTCCAATATCCGAGCCCAAGTTCGATCACATCCACACATGATAGCACAACACAATCCACACAGGAAAGCAAGTCAAGATTCAGCTCACACAGGTATACTTCTTTATAAGACGATAGAGATGATCAGATATTGTCACTGATTCATCTAAGCCGTCGGACCCACACAGGATCGATAGGTACTAACCCCCGAAATGACCCACAAAGGATCGATAGGTAACTAACCCCCGCAATAACCCACAAAGGATCGATAGATAACTAACCCCCGCAAAGACCCACACAGGATCGGACCCACACAGGATTTGTAGGCGCTGGCCCACACAGGACTACTGAGCACTGACCCACATAGGATTGGTAGCACTGTTCCACGTAGGATTGATGAGTGCTGTAATCATCGCCGTCGAATCCACGGAGTATTTCTGCACAGTCATCCTCGTCGTAGTCACAACCAGCTCTAGGGTTCCCGCACACAGCAAGCTCGTTCGGGAGGGTCCGCTCCACGAGCCGAAGGGCTGATACATCAATTGACACATAGTCCGGATTTGATGTATCCAAAAGTTCTGTATCCTCAATAGGAACTCAACGTCACAGACGACGCGTCAATCGGACGCCCGGTCTGAAAGTTATTGGTTTTTTCGTCCTAGGGGCCCGGTTGGTTTTTAAGACAAAACCAACTTGACTGTACTCCAACTATATCCAAACCTCGATCGGAGTAATCCAAAAGGTCCGTCTCACTTAGAGGAATCCAACAAAGTCGACGACACGTCAATCAGACATCCGGAGCTCAAGTTATAAGCGTTTCCGCTCCAAGGGCCCGGTTGGTTTCGTGTACGAACCAACCTGGCCGAACCCCATGTACTCCTAAACCTTGAGTGTAATATACCAAAACGACCGTCTCATTCCAATGATCGCATTGCCGCAGACGGTGCGTCGAGCGGAGGTCCCCTGCTCATGTTATGGGAAATAGACCGAAAGGGGTTCGGTATTATGGGGTTCGGGCCCGGTCCTTCCCGGCCCGATACCCCCAGGGTCATCCCGAACGGGGTCGACCCGAACCGGGTCCGGCTCCTGCCCGCTTGGGCACGGCGCAGCCCGGCGCGCTGGCGGCCCGGCGCGCTTGCCAGGTGGCATGGCCGAACGGCCGAGCCGTTCCGGATGAGGGGGGTGGGGGGGTTGCCCCCTGCTTGTTGTAACTGAGTCCCCTTAATGGGGGCCGCTCATGTCCGGCCAGCTGGGGGTTTTGAACCCCCGGCTCTTCCACTGTCCGTCCGGCCAGCTCCGGCCGGCCGGCTGCTGCCGACTCTGGACTGGCAAGGGCCAGTCCCCCTGCTCCGACGCCGGCAGCCAGGAACCGGCAGCCGCTTCCCCAGCTCCGCTACGACTTATGCCACGTCCTTGGACCGTCCGGCGCAGCGCGACGGCACCGCTCCCCTCTACCGCGGCCTCGCTCTGGCCGTGGTGTTTTTCGGGGTTCTCCGACGCAGCGCGACAACGTCGCATTCTTGTTCAACTTCATCGGCAACGCGCAACGGCGTCGCGCATCCTTGCCACACGATCCCGCGCGGTGCGTTGGAACCGCATCATTTTCCTTCAAACCTAAACAATACAATAATAAGGGAGGAGGGTCGGCCGTGTTTGTGCAGTCCGACCCCCTCTCGTTAATCGATAGAAAGCGGTAAAGTTTCCCGAAGAACGACAATAGAAGTAACCAGGAACAACAATTTAAATAAACCCCTACCTCGTCTATATTGTTGAGCGAGGGTTCGTCATAGAAATAACCATCGCGGAAATAACCGTCGCAGAAGAAGATGACGCGGAAGGAGAGAGTCGCGTCACAGAGATATGATTCGTCGGTGTCGCGTCATTGAACTCCGAGGAATCCGGCGTTCTTCGAGTTCTTCGCGTTCTTCATCTAAGAAGGATAAGAAGTTCTTCAAGATTCTCAACATTTCTCCAAAGACTCACACAACCAGATTCCAACCAAAATAAAATAATTTCATCACTTATTTTATTAACATAACTTAAGCATTTTAATTTAAAAAGTTGAATTAATTCCCTCAATTAATTAACTCAACTTGACTTAATAAATGGAGGGTTATGGAAGGTTAGGAAAGATGAAGGGGTGGGGTTCATGTGGGCCCCACCATTCTTATAACCTCCCATGGGAAGTTGGGTGGTTACCCCAACTTCCACTCAATTGATAAACCACTTAAAATAAATAAAAATTGTAACTCAATTTTTATTTTGTCTTCCACAAATTTTTAACAACTCCTCCCATGAAAACGCAACTCCAGAAAAAGTGTTCCTAAGAAAATATCGGCACTGCGAATTCATCGGTGCCCTCAGAATTCGAGTCCAAGAACCGGTTCAAAAGTTATAAAAACCCACTCGTTCGTTCACTGAACGTACCCGAGCTAAACTTCAGATAGAAATTCCGAGCACACTGGGCCTCAGAATCAAGTGCCATTAGAAACCAATTTCTTGTAAAATATCAAAAAAATTTAAGAAAAAATTTCCCTTGAATTTTACGGGTCTTTACATTACTTCCACCTTAGGGCTTTATGTCACCGTAAAGATACATCAAAAACTAGGGGAACAAATGTGGGTACTGCACACACATCTGAGCCTCCTGCTCCCAAGTGCTCTCCTAGAGGTTCCCGTGCTGCCATCTGATGCGCACTAGAGGAATCGACCGTCCAAGTAGGACCCGCTCCTGTCGATCCTCGATCTCCACTGGGACCTCCGCAAAAGTCGCCCCATCATCTATGTCCATCTCCCCATGGTCAGTGATATGCATCGGGTCATGCACGTATCTCCTCACCTGAGATACGTGGAAGACGTTGTGCACCCGGTGCAACTGAGGTGGTAGAACCAGGCGATAAGCCACCTTGCCAATCCTACTGTGGACCTGGAATGGTCCGATGAAGCTTGGAGACAACTTGATGCCTCGGCCAAATCTCTGTAATCCACGTTGAGGTGAGACCATCAAAAACATGTGGTCGCCATCCTCGAACTCTAGTGGCATCCGCCTCCTGTCAGCATAAGACTTCTGCCAGCTATAAGCTGTCCTCATCTGCTCCTGGATGACCTATACCATCTCTGTTGTGGCCTGAACCATCTTTGGTCCCACAAGTGCTGACTCCCCAGGGTCTGTCCAGCACAGAGGAGATCTTCAAGGTCGGCCGTACAACTCCTCGTATGGTGCCATCCCGATGGTGGAGTGGTAGCTGCTGTTGTACGCGAACTCCTCCAAGGTTAGGTGGTCCTCCCAGCTGTGACCAAAGGCGAGGACACATGCACGGAGCATGTCCTCAAGATTCTGAATGGTCCTCTCCATTTGACCATCCGTCTGAGGGTGAATGGTGGTGCTCAGATGTAGCTGTGTCCCGAATGCCTCCTGCATCCCCTTCCAAAGCCAGGAAGTAAAGAGAGCATCTCGATCAGACACGATAGATGATGGCACACCATGAAGCCGTAAAATCTCCTGAACGTAAATACACCCCAAGCTCTCCACTAAGCCCTGCTCTCTGATGGGTAAGAAGTGTGCCGACTTGGTGAGTCGGTTGACAATCACCCAAATGGAGTCGTGTCCTCTGGATGTGCATGGAATTCCAGTCACGAAGTCCATAGATATGTCGTCCAACTTCCACTCTGGGACCTCCAAGGGCTACACCAAGCCTGCTGGTACCTGGTGCTCTGTCTTTAGCTGCTGGCAGGTGAGGCATCAAGAAACGAACTCTGCCACAGCCTTGTTCAGGCCCGGCCACCAATGTTGTCATCTGAGATCCTGGTACATCTTCGCCACGCCCGGATGTACCGCCAAAGGGGAACTGTGAAACTCTCTCAGCACCTCCTCCCATAAAGCAACTGGTACCATGGTACGTCCTCTGAAAAGGATGTCGTGCTCTCCTCCTACAGAGAAATCATCAGGTGCCTGTCCTAAGGATATCTGTGCACACCGCGTCTCACAGTCAGCGTCCCCACGTTGTGCCTCTCTAACCCGCTGCAGTAGTGGATGAGTGACTGTGAGTGACTGAAGAAAAGCTTCTCCATCTCTATCGATGACAGATATCTTCAAAGCAGCTAGCTGCTCTGTCGCCTCCCAAAGTAGTTGAATGCCCGTCCTCCTGCTGAGAGCATCGAATACTACGTTCCCCTTCCCAAAAGTATAGACAATCTCAAAGTCATAGTCTTGGTGGAACTCGAGCCATCGCCGTTGTCTTAGGTTCAGGTCCATCTGAGAGAAGATGTACCTGAGACTCTGATGGTCCGAATAGACTATAAAGCGCTCGCCCATCAGATAGTGTCGCCACATCTTCAGAGTGATGACCAATGCTTCAAACTCCAGGTCATGGTTAGCGTAGTTCTGCTCATTCTGCCTCAACTGACGTGATCCATAGGCGATCACGGCTCGCTCCTACATCAGGACATATCCGAGTCTGGTCCCTGATGCATCGCAGTAGACTACGTACCCAACTCCCTCCTCTGGTAGCCTAAAGATAGGGGCGCTGGTCAATCTCCATCTCAGCTCCTGGAATCTCTGCTGACATCTGTCTGACCACACGAAGGGTTTCCCCTTCATTGTCAAAGCTGATAGTGGTGCCGCAACTTTGGAGAGGTCTGGCACAAATCTCTGATAGTACCCAGCTAGACCCATGAAACTCCGCACCTCTGTCACGCTCCTGGGTGGCTCCCAAGCTAGAACTGCCTCGATCTTCGCAGGATCCACCACAACTCCCACCTCAGAGATGACGTGTCCTAAGAAGTATACCTCACGTATCCAGAACTGACACTTATAGAGCTTACCATAAAGCTGGTGCTCTCGGAGTGTGTCCAGTACAACCCGCAAGTGGTAGGCGTGCTCCCGCTCAGTCGTCAAGTATATAAAAATGTCGTCAATGAAGACTATGACAATTCGATCAAGGTATGGCTGAAAGATCCTATTCATGAGGTCCATGAACACTGCTGGAGAATTGGTTAATCCGAATGGCATAACCAAGAACTCATAGTGGCCGTACCGACATCTGAAGGTCGTCTTCTGCATGTCCTCGTCCCGAACTCTAAGATGATGATAACCTGACCTGAGGTCTATCTTCGAGAACCACCATCCTCCCTTAAGCTGATCGAAGAGTTCATCAATCCTCGGTAGCGGATACTTGTTCCACACAGTCACCTGGTTCAGGCGATGATAGTCGAGACAAAGTCGCAAGCTCCCATCCACCTTCGTGGCGAACAATATCGGGGAAGCCCAGGGTGAAACACTGGGTCGGATGAATCCCTTTCCTTGCAAGTCCTCCAACTGTACCCGTAGCTCTCGAAGCTCAGCGGGGGCCATCCGATAAGCTGGAGTGGATATCGGGGCTGTCTCGGGGTACAAGTCAATATAAAATTCTACCTCTCTGCGAGGAGGTAGTCCTGGAACGTCGTCGGGAAAAACGTCTGCATACTGATCCACCACTGCAGGAAAACTAGGACTCCATATGTCAACTACTCCTAGGATGAGGCTAGCCAACTGATGAGTGATGGGATGTCCTCTCCTCTGCGAGAGTCGATCCTGTGCTGCAAAGGCTCCCTTCTCTCCGGTAAAGGTGAACCTGCTCCCGTCAGTGCATACCCATCGCACCTTGAGCCTAATATAGTCAATCTGAGCATGAACTGTAGATAACCAATCCATGCCCAAGTTGACATCGTAAGGCATCGACGCCTCTACAAGAAGATCCCAGTTGAAGCTCTCGCCTCCTAGAGTAAGCTCACACTGCCGGCACCAGGGTGTAATCGTTGAGTCTACTCCCGTAAAAGTCTCTAGACGTAAGGATCGAGCCAACGACTCTGTCGGAATCTCTAAGCTCCGAAGAAGGGCAGCAGCTATGAAATAATGACTCGCTCTTGTGTCTATAAGAACTGAAGTAAAGGTGGAATAAATAGAGAGAGTACCTCGAATCATCTCGGGCGCGCCGTGGTCGTAGGCCTCCGCTGCCTGGGGTTGTGCCTGTCTCTGCCCGCTAGCTCCGTGTGGTCGGGGTGGACCTCCTGGTGGTGGTGGTGGTAGAGTCTCAAAGTGCCGCCCACCACCTGCTACTCGGCCAGCTCCTCTGCCTCGTCCGCCTGCTCCCTACGGACATCCACGGTCGACCCTCTGCCTCTGCCTGGGTGGTCCCTCAACCGTCTGCTGCTCCTCAGCATGGCGGGTCGGGAAGTCACGAGCCATGTGGCCCTACCCGCCGCATGCGTAGCAATGTCTGCCTCTCGAAAGACTGGCTCTGCGCTGTGTGCCCCGCACTGCTGAGCCAGTGTCCTGAGGTCGTCTGCCTGAGGGTCTGGTCTGCCTGGACCCGTGATTCATCCGTCAACTACCTGCTGCAGAAGAATCTGATACGTGCCGCCCTGCGGTAGGTCTCGCCGATGATGTAGGCTCTGCAAGGAAGCTCTCGATCAGAAGGGCTCGCTCCAGCACCCCTACCTGAGTCAGAATGCTGAGGGAGATCAGCGATGCCCTGATCTCATCCCTCAATCCCTGCTCAATGATCCGGGCCTGGAAGAATGGGTCCCGTACCATGTCCTTAGAATAGCGCGAGAGGTCTGTAAATCTCACTGAGTACTGGGCGACTATCAAGCTACCCTACCGCAGCTATAGAAGCTCCTGGATGTGCACCGCATGGAGGGTGGCTGTGACGAATTCTGAGTGGAAGAGGCTCTCAAAGTCCGTTCAGAGAAGAGACACCTCGTCATGCACCTGAATCATCAAGCTCCACCATCTACATGTTGCCGCATGTAGTAGGCTCGCTGCGAGGATCAACATGAGGTCTGTTGGTGTCCTCACTAACCTGAAAACCCGTACAACTGCCTCCAGCCAATCCTTGGCTGCCTGAGGGTCCGTCTCCCCGCATAAACTGAGCGGTTGCTGGTGCTGAAACTCGTGCAGTGCACTAAGGCGATGTGCATCGTCATCGGCTGGGGCTGGTAGCATCGTTGGATCGGAGGGTAGAGGTGTCGCTTGTGCCTCTGCTGTCAAAGGGCCCTGTACCGAGGTCTCGTCACTCGGTGGGCTTTCATCACGCACAACTCTCGGAACCCTAGCTGGCTGCCATCGTGGGGCCATCCTGAAAAGAAACAGGTGTGCCACGGTCAAACAGTATACCTGGTGAGCTGACACAAAGTAATCACAAAGAAAACATAAAACACAAATGCAATCAATGTTTTCGTGCATTATGTCAGAAATCAGAAGTCAGGGTCCTGGTGTACAGATACGTCGGCCGCCACACCAACATTGGACTCCCTGGACTGATAACCACACCCAATACTCTTAACACTATTGCTTCACATAGAAAAAGTTCAGAGTCCTGAGTTCTGCAGTAGAACCGAACTCCTCTGATACCAATTTGTCATGACCCGTCCTCAGGGCCCATGTCGTGACTACCCCAAGCCCGTCTTCCATAGGCCATGGGCTGGCGACTAGCACCAAGGCGTGATTCCCAGTAAAAATGGAAGGAATTGCATTTGTAAAGTAAAAAAACACCACAGAGCAAGCAAGCATTAGTAAACACTAAGTAAAAACTGATACAAAAGTAAGTGTGGAAAAGTAAGTGGGCCAGTATACAAACCCAAACTGAAAGTAAAGTACAACTGTAAAGAGAAATCAACAACTAAAAGTAAAGCCACAGCCTTGAGCTGTCCACTGAAAGTCCCACATGAAGGGTGGGTACAAATAGCCTCCACAGCTCCTCGGGTCCAGCCATCCGCTCCGAGTACGCCCCGCCTAGTGGTCCACCTCCGGGTACCGAACTGCTCCTCGTGCCTCAACCATGATCAGCATTGTCCATCGTCTGCAACCAACACAATGTAGTGCGGGCATAGCCCATGCAGGGGTGAGTATAAGCTACTCAATAGGGACCCCGAGACCCCCGATGGTCTCCCAGAATCCACAAAGGATAACCCACAAAGGAAGGATACAATCACGAAGTAACATCCGACACAACTTAGGTATATGACTATACATATACCTAAGTCATCAATTCCAGTTCGGCTCCAACATCCGATCCCAAGTTTGATCACATCCACTGAGGATAGCACAACACAATCCACATAGGGATGAAAGTCAAGATTCAGCTCACATAGGTATACTTCTTCGTAAGACGATAGTGATGATCAGATATTGCCACTGATTCATCTAAGTTGTTGGACCCACACAGGATCGATAGGTACTAACCCCCGCAATGATCCACAAAGGATCGATAGGTAACTAACCCCCGCAATGACCCACAAAGGATCGATAGGTAACTAACCCCCGCAATGACCCACACAGGATCGGACCCACACATGATCTGTAGGCGCTGGCCCACACAGGACCACTGAGCGCTGACCCACATAGGATCTGACCCACATAGGATCAGCAGTACTGTTCCACGTAGGATCTCTGAGTTCTGTAGTCGTCGCCGTCGAATCCACGGAGGATTTCTGCACAGTCGTCATCGTCGTCGTAGTCGCAGCCACCTCTAGGTTTCCGGCACACATCAAGCTCTTTCGGGAGGGTCAGCTCTACGAGCCGATGGGCTAATACATCAACTGACACATATTCTGTATTTTATGTATCCAAAAGTTCCGTATCATCAATAGGAACTCAACGTCACAGACGACGCATTAATCGGACGCCCGGTTTGAGAGTTATTGGCTTTTTCGTCCCAGGGGCCTGGTTGGTTTTTAAGACAAAACCAACCCGACCGTACTCCAACTGCATCCAAACCTTGAGAGGAGTAATCCAAAAGGTCCGTCTCACTTAGAGAAATCCAACAAAGTCAATGCCATGTCAATCGGACGTCCGGAGCTCATGTTATATGTGTTTCCGCTTAGAGGCTTCTGTTGGTTTCTTGTACGAACCAACCCGACCGAACCCCAAGTACTCCAAAACCTTGAGTGTAATATACTAAAACGACCGACCTCATTCCAAGGATCACATCACCGCTGATAGTGCGTCGATCGGAGGTCCCCATCTCATGTTATGGGCAACAGACCGAAAGAGGTTCGGTATTAGGGGGTTCGGGCCCGGTCCGTCCCAGCCCGATACCCCCAGGTTCGGCCCGAACCGGGTCCAGGTCCGGCCCGTTTGGGCGCGGCCCGGCGCGCTGGCCAGGTGGCTCGGCTGAAATGCCGAGCCATTCGAGATGCGAGATGGGGGGGGTGCCCCCGCTTGTTGTAACTGCGGCCCCTTAATGGCGGCCGCTCACGTCCGGCCAGCCAGGGGTTTCGAACACCCGGCTCTTCCACTGTCCGGTTGGGCCGCTCCGGCCGGCCGGCTGCTGCTGACTCGGGAACAGCAAGGGCTGGTCCCCCTGCTCTGATGCCGGTGGCCCGGAACCGTCCGCCGGTTCCCCTGCTCTACCGCGGCTTATGCCACGACCTTGGACCGTCCGGCCGCGGTGTTTTTCAGGGTTCTCCGGCATGGCGCGACGATGCCACATTCTTGTTCAACTTCATCGGCGCAGCGCGACGGTGCCGTGCATCCTTGCCACACGATCCCACATGGTGCATCGAAACCGCATCATTTTCCTTCGAACCGCAACAATACCAGAATAAGGGAGGAGGTTCGGCTGTGTTTGTGCGGTCCGACCCCCTCCCGTTAATCGATAGCAAGCGGAAAAGTTTCACGAAGAATGGAAATAGAATTAATCAGGAACAACAATTTAAATAAACCCCTACCTCATCGAAATCGTTGAGCGAGGGTTCGTCGCAGAAATAACCGTTGCGGAAATAACCATCGTGGAAGAAGACATCGCGG
Source organism: Viscum album (assembly GCA_963277665.1). Taxonomy (NCBI): domain Eukaryota; kingdom Viridiplantae; phylum Streptophyta; class Magnoliopsida; order Santalales; family Viscaceae; genus Viscum; species Viscum album. Next base: position 1,081,138,859 of record OY728136.1, on the reverse strand, counting down.
AAGGAGAGAGTCACGTCGCGGAGAAATTATTAGTCGGTGTCGCATCGTCGATCTCCGAGGAATCCGGCGTTCTTCAGGTTCTTCGCGTTCTTCGTCAAAGGAGGGGAAGAAGTTCTTCAAGCTCCTCAACTTTTCTCCAAAGACTCACACAACCAGATTCCAACCAAAATAAAATAAGTTCATTACTTATTTTATTACCATAACTTAAGCATTTGAATTTCAAAAGATGAATTAATTCCCTCAGTTAATTAACTCAACTTGACATAGTAAATGGAGGGTTATTGAAGGTTAGGGAATATGAAGGGGTGGGGTTTGGGTGGGCCCCACCACTCTCATAACCTCCCATGGGAAGTTGGGTGGTTACCCCAACTTCCACTCAATGGATAAACCACTTAAAAGAAATAAGAATTGTAACTCAATTTTTATTTTATCTTCCACAAATTTTTAACAACTCCTCCCGTGAAAACGCAACTCCGGAAAAGGTGTAACTAAGAAAATATCGGCGCTGCGAATTCATCGGTGCCCTTAGAATTCGATTCCGAGTACTAGTTCAAAAGTTAGAAAAACCCGCTCATTTGTTCACTGAACGTACCTGAGCTAAACTTTGGATAGAAATTCTGGGCACACCAGGCCTCAGAATCAAGTGCCGTCAGAAACTGCATTCTTTTAAAATACCAATGAAAATTAAGAAAAACGTTCCCTTGAAATTTATGGGTCATTACATTAGATACTATTATTAATCATCAAATGCGAATTAGACTTGAATGGATATGATGGAGAATTAATCTCATCGCGTTCGTGGAGATGGTAGTCCGTTCGTACGCACGAGCGACAATATCATTCTTTTGATATTAAAATAATATATAATTGGATGGTATATCATATATAAAGAATCATTATCATGTTATATTTTTTATTTATATTAATTACACATCATTATTATACCCATCAAAATAATAATTTATTGAATGACAATTACACCACGATGTGGAGACGGTAAGCCGTACGTACGCACGTATGGTGACATGCCATTCAAAAGATGGATAGAATACTGAATATGGTTGTATCATATTTATAATAACATCACAGTATATAGAATATACTGAGGTTATTATTTTAGAATAGAAATAACAGAGAAAGAAGAAGTTGAAGAAGAAATGAATTTGAAAGAGTGTGATGAAAACATTACCTCTTCTTCGAGTTCTTCATTTTGATTTGATCAAAAGGGCTCATTAGGTTGGCTTTCTGATCAAACTAAGGCCTCTATATTGTATTGAGGGAAGTTTAGAGAGTATTTGGGATGGGTTTTTCTGAGCTAAAAGGCTATGAATGTGTGAATTTTTGAGAAGGGGGAGTTCCCTTTTATAAGAGGGGTGAGGGGCACCTTTGGAAAAGCTAAAAATATTATTTTATAATAAATTTATATTCAGTTTATAATGGATAAAAATTTGATTATTTAAAGGTTAAGGTTGGGATGGGTATAAAACCACTCAACCAATAGATTTTAGACAGGTTTGGGTCATTATATTAACCTTATCATTAATTATTAACTCTTAGTTAATTAGTTTCACTTTTACAATGTCTCTCTGTATTTTTATATTATATGGTTAATAAACTTACTATATACATCAAAGAGACCCCCAAGTGGTCCATTAATGATACACCTATCATGATATAAGTCTCTTTTCTGAACCTTAGATTTTTAGGAATTTTATACCAATTAATAATATAATATTTGTTTTTAAAACTCTTTTATGTCAATTTTGACACTATTTGGAAAATTGATTTTTGTGAAACTCATAAGAGAGTTATTACTTCGAAGAAAGTTAATTAAATCAATCCTAACATGTCATATTAACCTATAAAATTAGTTTAATTCATAAAAAGTCTCTAATTATATTTATTTGGGTATTTATAATATCAATTATTTTAATTTTTTACTATTATGGTAATTACTGCATCATCATTGTGTCATTAATAAATTAAATTATTTAATGTCTAAAAATTATAAATAAAATATAATTATGTAGTAAATCGTTTTATATTTCTAATGAATATTTAAAATCAAATTTATCTTATGTATAACCCTATATTAAAAATGTTTTAGTAAATAAACATTGATTTTAACTCTTTTAACTCTTCTTTGAATTAAATAATAATAAATGTCCTTATCTAATAAGAGTGGACCTAAAAGATAATATTTTACTCTTAAGATTGATTTTGTTCAAGATACACTTGTCCAAAAGAATTAAGACATGTGTTAGGGTAATATTAATTTAATTTTTACCCCTAATTCCCCTATTTACATTAAACCGTGGTAATAAAAGTAAAAAGTTACTATTCACCAAAAATTAATTTCATCTCATTGAACCACATTTTACTCCTTGATATTAACCGTGTCTCTCGGATTTTCAAAATTACACTCACAGGAGCGATAAAATTAAGTTTTATGAAAAAATCAGTTTTTTAACTACTACTTAGTTGTTTCACTATTCATCAAAAAATGAAAGTTTACATAAAAATACTATAAATTAGGCCTAATATATATTTGATATTATGAATTCAAGAATTATTTCTATTTTACCAAATTCAGAACAATAATAGTTTCATTAATTAATTTAAAAACTAATTCCCGTCGTCAAAACAAATAGCGTATTTTTTAAGAGATAATAACTATCAAAAGATGGACACTTGTTTATGTCTGGTTTAAATGTAAAATTAAATCCAATGACCAAAATTTTATTAAATGGTAAAAATATATTCAAAATATACTTTAAAACCACTAAAAATAATAATTTATCACTATTAATTATTTCGATTAAGAAATTTGTTTTTAATTAAAATTAAAAATTTTCATTATTCGTCAAAATATGAAAGTTATCCGAAAAGTACCAAAATTTCACCCTAAGCTAATTTCGATATTATGAATCCAAAAATGAAGTCCATTTCAAAATATAAAAATTATAAAATTTCAAAAAGTATGTATTACTATTCATAACGGCTAGTTTGATTGGTTGTGGTGTGTTAGAATCTCGAAGTTGCGTACAATGCACGCCATTGCATTATTCAAAGGGAAACGTACCGTGGAAGATTGGGATGTTTCATTGTAAATTTTTGATTTCCCCATTATAAAAAGTAAATTAATTTTGTCAAATTTAATATATAAAAGTTTAAAATATTGGATTTAAAAAGGGTTCACTATTAACAGTTGGTAAAAGTGTAATACTGAAAATGAATTTGTTCTTACATTATGTCTAAGAAACTCATAATATGGATTCTAAAATTATATGTATCATATAAAGTTTAGAATTTAGTTAATAATATTCATAACCTCTTTTGAACGGCTTTTTTGGTAAGTCATGGTGCGCTTGAACTCGGTGTTGCGTGTAGTGCATGTCATTGAATTATTTTAAAGAAATAACACACTAAGAAATCTTGGGGTGTTACATTCTCCCCTCCTTCAATAAATTACGTCCTCGCAATTTGAAACTGTTCTTCGAAAATAAATGTTTTAATATAGAAAATATCTTTGTGGTAAAACCCAAATCGGAAATTGGGTTGATAAAATTTAGTCTTAATAAGAGGAAAATAGAAATGAAAGGGTCACCACCAAATTATGATCTCTATTCGGAGAACATTGGTGGAAATTTGAGACATATAATCGGAGGAAAACGTAAATATTTATAGGTAGTTATTGAGGTCATCAATCACAAACAAGTGTAAAATTGAGGGTCTTAAATTCATTAATCTATGATGATTTAAAATACCATCGGTTCAGCAAAACATATGGTATTAGGAAACACATTTTTTTGTTTTAAGATCCCATCACTACAGTATAAGAATTCATTTCTTCATTGAATAAGAGAAGTAGAAAAATATATACTTGAAAAGTAGAGTCTTATCCTTTAACTAAGTTCTACCACAAACTCATCTTTCACTCTAAAAGATAATATAACTTAAAAATAATATTTAATTTATCCTATTCGTATAGGGGTAAAAAAATGAATTTATAATTTATCTAGAAGAACCATTAAAAAAAATTACATTATTCAGTCCAGGACATCACGTGGGTTAGTGGTAGGTGATACACCGTTGTCGCCCTTTGGTTGTGGGTTCAACTCTCACGGCCTTTCCGGACGCGACGTGTTGCCGCCCGACCTCCGGGTTATCCTTTTATAGCAATACAAAATAATCCAAATAAGAACTATCCAAAATACTTCAGTCCAAAATTTATATGTAAGGTAAACACAATTCAGATCCTTTTTTCCGCGTAATAACATGTGAACACCTTCATCATGTATTCTTTTAAAACACTGAAACATCCTGAATTACCATAAAACCTTATTGATTACATTCATGATCCCTTATTCCTTAAAGAATAATAGATATACTCCTTCAATCCAAAAAATGTTGTAAACCCCAACAATGATGGAATGTACAAATCATTAATCAGTTTCAAGGTAGTCAAGAATATCCAATATAATTTATCCAAACCAATTCTGTATTATTATAAAATCTCTACCTCGGTATCAGAAACATATTATGGTTTATCTTTCTCTCAACTATATATTTTCCAAAAATTTAACCATCTATTGAGTCACTTTTCTTTGTTCCACACAATCTCAAGTCCTTAAGGAAATTTTACTGCAGTACAATCCTTATATACTCCATAATTATTATATCAAGTACATTGTTGATACAACACTCAAATGACATAATCAACATAAGAACTCTAATAATTTGTCTTCATCTGTGGTAGTATCATAACTTGATTATTATCCAATAGCATCATTTGAGGCATAGTCTGATGACTGGGACATAGGTTCACATAGTGTCCAAACCCCTTACAAATTAAGCATTGTACATTTGAAACCATTTTATTACCCTTTCAGTCACGTACTTTGTGCCCTTTTTCTCCACACTTATAACAAACTCTCATTCCTTTCAAGCAGGTTACAGGGTGTTTCTTCCAACAGTTATCACATATGGAAAAATTCTTCTTTTCTCTCTTCCCTTTATCCATCTCTCTCTTCCATCCTTTTCATCTCTTGCTTCCATTCAAAGCCATAGGACTCAGTAAACTCTTTACTAATCTTATCAACACATGATACTATTTATTCATATGATGACAATACATGGGAGACTTTTTCTCTTATAAATTCTGGCTTAAGTCCATGAAAGATATGATCCTTCTTTTACTTTGGATCATGTGCATTGTTGGAGTTCTCATTCCTTCTACTGGGTTCCATTTCTAAACAATGGAATACACTAAATTAGTTTATGAATAAAAATACCAAATCCCAAACTTGTAAAACACATAAAATAAATTAAATAGTTTATGGAAATAATCCATAATCATAAAAATTTTTCCATTGAGGATGTATATACTCATAAACCCTTCCTAATAGTTTGTAAATAAAATGAGAATTACCTTAAGCATATCCCCCGGGAGTGTCATAACCAAGAGTTAAGCAAGGACCATTTTCATGCACCAGTTCCCATTCGAGTCTAGCTCAAAGTGGTGTTTTCAGGTTTTACCCCTAGGTACATCGGTGCCAAAGCTACCTCTACCTGCTCGTATCTAGACAGGGATGTATTGCTCGGAAAACTCACAAAATCTATACAATACCAAAATTCTAGGATGTTCTTCTATACTAATCCTCAAAGTTGATCTTAGGTATACGTGCTCTGATCAGTGTTTATCTAAATCTAGCTTCCAAGGTTTGAACTAAACTTCCTCTAATACCAACTGTAACACCCCGACCCCAGATACTCAGATTTAGTGCATTATTAAATAACATTGGCATGATCACAAGAAAGATCAAGTTTCGAAAGACCGATTAGTTTAGTAGCCTTGGAAACACTAGATATATTCATAAAGTTTACATTACATCATAAAATAAAAACTACAACAATATAGTCTCTATAGTCCACACTCTTCTCCCCTCATAATATCCCTGCAGTTCATTCATAAATTACTTTTTCACATCCTAGGAAAAATAAAACATAGAAAAGGGGTGAGCTCAAATGCCTAGAAAGGATAACAATATAGAGGAAACATTCATAAATAAGAATAAACATTTAAGGTAATGTATAACTAAAACAAAAGCCTTTTAAAATTGAACTTCAACATAGTATGGAAAAAATAAAATGAAATAATTCCATTTACTTATTCACATGGATATTCTACTAATCGAATAATCACATTCAATATCAATAACCACTGTCATAATGAAAGAAAGCATAATTCCAGATGATCATAACCACATAGCCAAGGCCTTGTGCCAAGACTATAAATAACATTTTGTGAAGGACTTGTTCCAAGACACTAGTTTTTCTCATGAGACCTACCGATGCATCAAGGAGCTATACTGGGCTCCACCCGTCACATATTAAGTCCAATGCATTCCCATATGAAAAGGTTTAAACATAACATAAAAATTTGTATTAAAACTAGAAGACGAAATGTAAATACTTCATCCATAAACCATGAATGTTATAAAAATAACACATCCATAGTCAAACATATCACAAAACCTTCAATACAATATAAGAGTTTTGTATCATAATAAATCAACTTCAAATAAGTGTAAAATCCATCAAAGGATGTTGACATAGATGAAATCAAAACTCTTTTTAGAGAAATATATATTTCTATTTTGAAGTCATTTAAGAGTCATCTATTTATAAAATAAAACATTTTCTTTAAAAATATTCTTATAAGCTTTTAAGGGAAGCTTCGAAAATTTTATAACGGCGGAAAATAGCCACACCCACTGTATAAGTTAAAAAAAATACATTCTTACCATAATTCTGTCAAAAAGGATAAAAAGGACCTTGTTTGGAAAATGACAGAATGATTCCTTTATAAACATCATCTAAAAATTCAAACAAGGGTATAAATGACTTTATCCCATATTCTGTAAAATAGTAAGAATATTTTGAAATTCCCTTTCAAGAAACATGGATGTGGATGATAAAGAGAACACAATAGATAATTACGTATAAACAACCTTGGATAATGAAGAGATTGTGAAATAACCCTTACCATGTAATTTTCCTTGGTTGGGGGTAGTTTAACCTCCTGTATAATGGTGAAATAATTGTTATTAAATTATACAAGAATCATATACATTAATATTATATCATATATGATCTTTTAACATTGATTTGTTAATAATATCTTAGTATTATCGTTGTTTCAAGTGTTAACTTACTCGTTTTCTTTTATATGTTTTGTTACGTAAGTCTTGTTTGTCATGGATAGGTTGTATTTTAATAATATCAAGAATGATATCAATTCCTTAGATACTATTATTAATCATCAAATGTGAATTAGACTTGAATGGATGCGATGGAGAATGAATCTCATCGCGTTCGTGGAGACGGTAGTCCGTACGTACGCACGAGCGACAATATCATTCTATTGATATTAAAATATTACATAATTGGATGGTATATCATATATAAAGAATCATTATCATGTTATATTTATTATCTAAATTAATTACACATCATTATTATACCCATCCAAATAATAATTTATTGAATGCCGATTACACCACGACGTCGAGACGGTAAGTCGTACGTACGCACTTATGGTGACATGCCATTCAAAAAATGGATAGAATAATGAATATGGTTGTACCATATTTATAATAACATCACATTATATAAAAGATACTGGAGTTATTATTTTATAATAGAAATAACCAAGAAAGATGAAGTTGAAAAAGAAATGAACTTGAAAGAGGGTGGTGAAAACATTACCTCTTCTTCGGGTTCTTCATTTTGATTTGATCAAAAGAGATCCTTAGGTTGGCTTTCTGATCAAACTATAGCCTCTAGGTTGTATTGAGGTAAGTTGAGAGAGTATTTGGGCAGGTTTTGGCCGAGCCAAAAGGCTTTGAATGTGTGAATTAGTGAGAAGGTGCAGTGCCCCTTTATAAGAGGGGTGAGGGGCACCTTTGGAAAAGTTAAAAATATTATTTTAAAATAAATTCATATTCGGTTTATAATGGTTCCACAGTGGATTATTTAAAGTTTATGGTGGTTATGGGTCTAAAAACACTCAACCAATAGAATTTAGACAGGTTTGGGTCATTATATTAACCTTATCTTTAAGTATTAACTCTTAGTTAATTAGTTTCACTTTTACAATGTCTCTTTGTATTTTTATATTATATGGTTAATAAAAATACTATATACATCCAAGCGACCCCAAAGTGGTCCATTAATGATACACCTATCATGATATAAGTATCTTTGCCGAGCCTTATATTTTTAGGAATTTAATATCAATTAATAATATAATATTTGTTTTAAAAACTCTTTTATGTCAATTTTGGCACTATTTGGAACATTTATTTTTGTGAAAATAATAAAAGAATTATTACTTCGAAAAAGGTTAATTAAATAAATCCTAACATGTCATATTAACCTATAAAATTATTTTAATTCATAAAAAGTCTCTAATTATATTTATTTGGATATTTATAATATCAATTATTTTAATTTTTCACTATTATGGTAATTACTGCATCATCATTGTGTCATACATAAATTAGATTATTTAATGTCTAAAAATTATAAATAAAATATCATTATGTAGTAAATATTCTTAGCTTTCTAATTAATATTTACCATCGGATTTATCTTATGTATAACCTTATATTAAAAATGTTTTAGAAAATAAACTTTGATTTCCACTCTTTTAACTCTTATTTGAATTAAATAATAGTAAATGTCGTAATCTAAGACAAGTGGACCTAAAAGATAATATTTTACTTCTAAGATTGTTTTCGGTCCAGATACACTTGTCCAATAGAATTAGGACTTCTGTTAGGGTAATATTAATATCATTTTTACCCTTAATTACAGTATTTACTTTTAACCGTGGTAATAAAAGTAAAAAGTTACTATTCACCAAAAATTATTTTCATCTCATTGAACCACATTTTACTCCTTGATATTAACCGTGTCTCTTGGATTTTCGAAATTCCAATCACAGAAGCGTTACAATTAAGTTTTATGAAAAATTTAGTTTTTTAACTACCACTTAGTGGTTAAACTATTCATCAAAAAATGAAAGTTTCCAGAAAAATACCAAAACTTAGGCCTAAGATATATTTGATATTATGAATTAAAAAATGATGTCTCTTTTACCAAATTCATAACATATTAGTTGCATTAATTAATTTAAAAATTAATTCTCGTCGTCAAAACAAATAGGGTGTTTTTAAGAGATAATAACTATCAAAAGATTGACACCTTTTTATGTCTGGTTTAAATGTGAATCTATATCTAATGACCAACATTGTATTAAATGGTAAAAATATATTCTAAATATACTTTAAAACCACTCAAATTAATAATTTTTCACTATTAATTATTTCGATTAAAAAAGTTGTTTTTAATTAAAATTTATTAATTTTCACTATTCATCTAAATATGAAAGTTATCTGAAAAGTACCAAAATTTCACCCTAAGCTAATTTCGATATTACTAATTTAAAAATGAAGTCAATTTCGAAAGATAAAATTTATAAAATTTCAAAAAGTAGGTATTACTATTCATAACGACTAGTTTGATTGGTTGTGCTGTGTTAGAATCTCGAAGTTGCGTACAATGCACGTCATTTCATTATTCAAAGGGAAACGTACCGTGGAAGCTTGGTATGTTTCATTGTAAATTATTGATGTACCCATTCTAAAAAGTAAATTTATTTAGTCAAATTGAATATATAAATGTTTAAAATATTGGATTAAAAAAGGGTTCACTATTAAAAGTTGGTAAAAGTGTAATACTGAAAATGAATTTTTTCTTACATTATGTCTAAGAAACTCATAATATGGATTCTAAAATTATAAGGATTATATAAAGTTTAAAATTTATTTAATACTATTCATAACCTCTTTTGAACGGCTTGTTTGGTAAGTCATGGTGTGCTTGAAATCGGTGTTGCGTGTAGTGCAAGTTATTGAATTATTTTAAAGAAATAACACACTTTGAAATCTTGGGGTGTTACATTCTCCCCTCCTTCAATAAATTGCATCCTCGCAATTTGAAATTGTTCTTCGAAAATAAAAGGTTGAATATAGAAATTTTCTTTGTCGAAAACCCCAATCAGAAATTGGGTTGATAAAATTTTGTTTTAATAAGAGGAAAAGGGAAATGAAAGGGTCACCACCAAATTTTGATCTCTATTTGGAGAACATTGGTGGCAATTTGAGACATGTAATTGGAAGGAAAATGTAATTATTTATAGGTAGTGATTGAGGTCATCAATCAAAAACAAGTATAAAATTGAGGGCCTTAAATTCATCAATCTATGATGATTTAAAATACCATCAATTCAGCAAAACATATGGTATTAGAATAACACATTTTTTTGTTTTAAGATCCCTTCACTACAGTATAAGAATTAATTTCTCCATTGAATAAGAGAAGTAGAAAAATATATACTTGAAAAGTAGAGTCTCATCCTTTAACTATGTTCTACCACAAACTCATATGTCACTCTAAGAAAGATAATAGAAAATAAAAATAATATTATATTTATCCTATTCGCATAGGGTTAAAAAATGAATTTATAATTCATCTACAAGAGCCATTAAAAAAATGATATTATTCAGTCCAGGACAGCACGTGGGTTAGTGGTAGGTGATACACCCTTGTCGCCCTTTAGTTGTGGGTTCAAGACTCGCGGCCTTTCCAGACGCGATGGGTTGCCGCCCAACCTCTAGGTTGTCATTTTATGGAAATCCAAAATAATCCAAACTAGAAATATCCAAAATACTTCAGTACAAAATTTATAAGGAAGGTAAACACAATGAAGATCCTTTTTCCACGTAATAACATGTGAACACCTTCATCATATATTCTTTTAAAACACTGCAACATCCTGAATTACTATAAAACCTTATTGATTAAATTCCTGATCCCTTATTCCTTAAAGAATAATAGATATACTCCTTAAATCCAAAAAATGTTATAAACCCCAACAATGATGGAATATACAAATCATTAATCAGTTTCAAGGTAGTCAAGAATATCTAATATAATTTATCCAAATCAATCATGTATTATTCTAAAATCACTACCTCGGTATCAGAACCATATTATGGTTTATCTTTCTCTCAACCATAAATTTTCCAAAACTTTAACCTGCTATTGAGTCTCTTTTCTTTGTTCCACACAATCTCAAGTCCTTAATGAAATAATACTGCAATACAATCCTTTTATACTCCATAATTATTATAACAAGTACATTGTTGATACAACACTCAAATGACATAATCAACATAAGAACTCTAATCATTCCTCTTCATCTGTGGTAGTATCATAACTTGATTATTATCCAATAGCATTATATGTGGCATAGTCTAATGACTGGGACATAGGTTTGCGTAGTGTCCAAACTACTTACAAATGAAGCATTGTACATTTGAAACCATTTTCCTACCCTTGAAGTCACGTACTTTGTTCCCTTTTTCTTCACACTTATAACAAACTCATATTCCTTTCAGGTAGGTACCATGGTGTTTCTTCCTACAGTTATCACATATGGGAAAATTCTTCTTTTACATCTTCCCTTTATCCATCTTTCTCTCTTCCATACTTTTCTTCTCTTGCTTCCCTTCAGAGCCATATGACTCAGTAAACTCTTTACTTATCTTATCAACACATGATATTATTTCTTCATATGATGATAATACATGGGAGACTATTTCTCTTTTAAATTCTGGCTTAAGACCATGAAAGATATGATCTTTCTTTCTCTTTGGATCATGTGCATTACTGGAGTTCTCATTCCTTATACTGGGCGCCATTTCTAAACAATGGAATACACTAAATTAGTTTATGAATAAAAATACCTAATCACAAACATGTAAAACACATAACATAAATTAAATATTTTATGGATATAATCAATAATAATAAAAATGTATCCTTTGAGAAAGTATATACTCATAAACCCTTCATAATGGTTTGTAAAGAAACTGAGAATTATCCTACGTATATCCCCCAGGAGTGTCGTAACCAAGACTGCAGCGAGGCCCATTATCGTGCACCAGTTCCTGTTTGAGTCTAGCTCAAAGCAGTGTTTTTGGGTTCTACCCCTAGGTACATCTGTTCTAGAGCCACCTCTACCTGCTCGTATCCAGACAGGGATGTATTGCTTGGAAAACTCACAAAATCTCTACAATACCAAAATTATAGGAAGTTATCATATACTAATCCTCAAAGTTCATCTTAGGTCTACGTGCTCTAATCAGAGTTTATCTAAATCTAGCTTCCAAGGTTTGTACTAAACTTCCTTTAATACTAACTGTAACACCCCGACCCCAGATACCCAGAGTCAGTGCATTATTTCATAACATTGTCATGATCACAAGAAAGATCAAGTCTCGAAAGACTGATTAGTTTAGTAGCCTTGGAAACACTAGATATATTCATAAAGTTTACATTACATCATAAAATGAAAACTACAACAATATAGTATCCATAGTCCACACTCTTATCCCCTCATATTATCCCTGTAGGTCATTCATAAATTACTTCTTCACATCCTGGGAAAAATAAAACATAAAAAAGGGGTGAGCTCAAATACCCAGTAAGGATAACAATATAGCGGAAACTTTCCTAAATAAGAATAAACATTTAAGGCAATGTATAAGTAAAACAAAATCCTTTTTAACATTAACTTCAACATAGTATGGAAAAAATAAAATGAAATACTTCTATTTACTTATTCAAATTGATATTCTACTAATCGAATAATCACATGCAATATCAATAACCACTTTCATAATGATGGAATGCATAATGTCAGACTATCATAACCACATAGCCAAGGCCTCGTGCCTAGACTACAAATAATTTTTTTCAAGGCCTTGTGCCAAGACACTAGTTTGTCTCATGAGACCTACCGATGCATCGAGGAGCTATAGCAGGCTCCACCCGTCACATATTAAGTCCAATACATTCCCATATGAAAAAGTTTAAACATAACATAAACATTCGTATTAAAACTAGCATACGAAATGTAAATACTTCATCCATAAACCATGAATGGGTTAAAAATAACACATCCATAGGCAAACATATCAAAAAACCCTTAATATATTATATAAGTTTTGTATCATAATAAATCAACTTCAAATAATGGTAAAATCCATCAAAGGATGTTGACATAGATGAAAGCAAAACTCTTTTTAGATAAAAATCTCTTTCTATTTTGAAATCATTTAAGAGTCATATATTTATAAAATAAAACATTTTATTTGAAAATATTCTTATAATCTTGTAAGGTAAGCTTTGAAAATATTATAACGGCGGAAAATAGCTGCACCCGCCATATATGTTTTAAAAAAAGACATTATTACAATAATTCTGTCAAAATGGTTAAAAAGGACCTTGTTTGGAAAACGACAGAAATATTCCTTTATAAACATCTTATAAAAAGTCAAACAAGGGTATAAATGACTTTAACCCATATTCTGTAAAATAGTAAGAATGTTTGTAAATACACTTTCACGAAACATGGATGTGGATGATAAAGAGATCCCAGTAGATAATTACATATAAACAACCTCAGATAATGAAGAGATTGTGAAATAACCATTACCTTGTACTTTTCCTTGGTTGGGGGTAGGTTAACCTACTGTATAATGGTGAAATAATTGTTATTAAATTATACAATAATCATATACATTAATATGATATCATATATGATCTTTTAACATTGATTTGTTAATAATATCTTAGTATTATCGTTGTTTCGGGTGTTAACTTACTCGTTTTCTTTTATATGTTGTGTTACGTAAGACATGTTTGTCATGGATTTGTTGTATCATAATCATATCCAGAATGATATAAAGTCCTTAGATAATATTATTAATCATAAAATGAGAATTATACTTGAATGTCTACGATGGAGAATGAATCTCATCGTATTCGTGGAGACGGTAGTCCGTATGTACGCACGAGCGAAAATATCATTCTTTTGATATTAAAATAATATATAATTGGATGGTATATCAAATATAAATAATCATTATCATGTTATATTTATTATATATATGAATTACACATCATTATTATACCCATCCAAATAATAATTTATTGGATGACAATTACACCACGACGTGGAGACGGTAAGCCGTACGTACGCACATATGGTGACATGCCATTCAAAGGATGGATATAATACTGAATATGGTTGTACCATATTTATAATAACATCACAGTATATATAATATACTGGATTTATTATTTTAGAATAGAAATAACAAAGAAAGAATAAGTTGAAGAAGAAAGGAACTTGAAAGAGGGTGGTTAAAACATTACCTCTTCTTTGGGTTCGTCCTTTTGATTTGATCAAAAGGGCTCCTTAGGATGGAGTTAGGATCAAACTAAGGCCTCTAGGTTGTAGTGACTGAAGTTTATAGAGTATTGGGGCATTTTTTGGATGATAAAAATTTCTTTGAATGTGTTAATTAGTGAGAAGGGGGAGTGCCCTTTTATAAGAGGGGTGAGGGGCACCTTTGGAAAAGCTAAAAATATCATTTTATAATAAATTCATATTCAGTTTATAATGGCTCAAAAGTGTATTATTTAAAGGTTAAGGTGGGGATGGGTCTCAAACAACTCAAAAAATAGAATTTAGATAGGTTTGGTTCATTATATTAACCTTATCATTAAGTATTAACTCTTAGTTAATTAGTTTCACTTTTACAATGTCTCTTGGTATTTTTATATTATATGGTAAGTAAACTTACTATATAAATCCAAGAGACCCCCAAGTGGTTTATTAATGATACACTTATCATGATATAAGTATCTTGTACAAACCATAGACTTTTAATAATTTAATATCAATTAATAATATAATATTTGTTTTAAAAACTCTTTTATGTCAATTTTGACACTATTTGGAAAATTAATTTTTGTGAAAATCATAATAGAATGATTACTTCTAAAAAGGTTAATTAAATAAATCCTAACATGTCATAGTAACCTATAAAATTAGTTTAATTCATAAAAAGTCTCTAATTATTTTTATTTGGGTATTTATAATATCAATTATTTTAATTCTTCACTATTATGGTAATTAATGTATCATCATTGTGTCATAAATAAATTAAATTATTTAATGTCTGAAAATTATAAATAAAATACCATTATGTAGGAAATATTTTTATCTTTTTAATGAATATTTACAATCGGATTTATCTTATGTATAACCCTATATTAAAAATATTTTAGTAAATAAACATTGATTTTAACTCTTTTAACTCTTCTTTGAATTAAATAATAATAAATGTCCTAATCTAATACAATTGGACCTAAAAGATAATATTTTACTCCTAATATTGTTTTTGGTCGAGATACACTTGTCGAATAGAATTTGGACATGTGTTAGGGTAATATTAATATCATTTTTACCCTTAATTACCCTATTTATTTTTAACCATGGTAAATAAAAGTAAAAAGTTACTATTCACCAAAAATTATTTTCATCTCATTGAACCAAATTTTACTCCTTGATGTTAACTGTGACTCTCGGGTTTTCGAAATTCCACTCACAGAAGCATTAAAATTAAGTTTTATGAAAAATTCAGTTTTTTAACTACCACTTAGCGGTTTCACTATTCATCAAAAAATGAAAGTTTCCAGAAAAATACCAAAAATTAGGCCTAAGATGTATTTGATATTATGAATTCAAAAATGATGTCTATTTTACCAAATTCAGAACATATCAGTTGCATTAATTAATTTAAAAATTAATTCTCATCGTCAAAACAAATAGCGTTTTTTTAAGAGATAATAACTATTAAAAGATTGACACATGTTTATGTCTGGTTTAAATGTGAAATTACATCCAATGACCAAACTTTTATTAAATAGTAAAAATATATTCTAAATATACTTTAAAACCAATCAAATTGATAATTTATCACTATTAATTATTTTGATTAAAAAAGTTGTTTTTAATTAATATTTAGTAATTTTCACTATTAATCAAAATATGAAAGTTATCTGAAAAGTACCAAAATTTCACCCTAAGCTATTTTCGATATTGAGAATCCAAAAATGAAGTCCATTTCGAAATATAAAATTTATAAAATTTGAAAAAGTAGGTATTACTATTCAGAACTATTAGTATGATTGGTTGTGGTGTGCTAGATCTCGAAGTTGTGTACAATGCACGCCATTGCATTATTCAAAGGGAAACGTACCGTGGAAGCTTGGGATGTTTCATTGTAAATTTTTGATGTCCCCATTCTAAAACGTAAATTTATTTAGTCAAATTGAATATATAAAAGTTTAAAATATGGTATTTAAAAAGGGTTCACTATTAAAAGTTGGTAAAAGTGTAATACTGAAAATGAATTTGTTCTTACATTATGTCTAAGAAACTCATAATATGGATTAAAAAATTATACGTATTGTATAAAGATTAAAATTAAGTTAATATTATTCATAACCTCTTTTGAACGTCTTGTTTGGTAATTCATGGTGCGCTTGAACTCGGTGTTGCGTGTAGTGAAAGTTATTGAATTATTTTAAAGAAATAACAAACTATGAAATCTTGGGTTGTTACATTCTCCCCTCCTTCAATAAATTGAGTCCTCACAATTTGAAATTGTTCTTCGAAAATAAATGGTTGAATATAGAAAATATCTTTGTGGGAAAACCCACAACAGGAATTGGGTTGTTAAAATTTAGTCTTAATAAGAAGAAAAGAGAAATGAAAGGGTCACCACCAAATTATGATCTCTATTCGGAGAACATTGGTGGCAATTTGAGACATTTAATTGGAGGAAAAACGTAAATATTTATAGGTAGTGATTGAGGTCATAAATCACAAACAAGTGTAAAATTGAGGGCCTTAAATTCATCAATCTATGATAATTTAAAATACCATCGGTTCAACAAAACATATGGTTTTAGGATAACACATTTTTTTTAATATCCCTTCACTACAGTATAATAATTAATTTCTTCGTTGAATAAGAGAAGTAGAAAAATATATACTTTACAGGTAGAGTCTCATCCTTTAACTAAGTTTTACCACATACTCATCTTTCACTCTAAAAGATAATAGAACTTAAAAATAATATTCTATTTGTCCTATTCTTATAGGGTTAAAAATGAATTTATAATTCATCTCGTAGAACCATAAAAAATGACATTATTCAATCCAGGACATCACATGGGTCAGTGGTAGGTGATACACCCTTTTCTCCCTTCGGTTGCGGTTTCAAGTCTCGCGGCCTTGCCGGACGTGACGGGTTGCCGCCCGACCTCCGGGTTGTCCTTTTATGGAAATCCAAAATAATCCAAGACAGAACTATCCAAAATACATCAGTCCAATATTTATAAGGAAGGTAAACACAATGAATATCCTTTTTCCATGTAATAACACGTGAACACCTTCATCGTGTATTCTTTTAAAACACTACAACATCCTGAATTACCATAAAACCTTATTGATTACATTAATGATCCCTTATTCCTTAATGAATAATAGATATACTCCTTCAAACCAAAAAATATTTTAAACCCCAATAATGATGGAATATACAAATCATTAATCAGTTTTAAGGTAGTCAAGAATATCCAATATAATTTATCCAAATCAACCATGTATTATTCTAAAATCACTACCACGGTATCAGAACCATATTATGGTTTATCTTTCTCTCAACCATATATTTTCCAAAAATTTAACCCGCTATTGAGTCACTTTTCATTGTTCCACATAATCTCAAGTCCTTAATGAAATAGTACTGCAATATAATCCTTATATACTCCATAATTATTATAACAAGTACATTGTTGATATAACACTCAAATGACATAATCAACATAAGAACTCTAATCATTCATCTTCGTCTGTGGTAGTATCATAACTTCATTATTATCCAATAGCATCATTTGAGGCATAGTCTGATGACTGGGACATTGGTTCGCGTAGTGTCCAAACTCCTTACAATTGAAGCATTGTACATTTTAAACCATTTTCTTGCCCTTGTAGTCGCATAATTTGTGCCCTTTTTCTCCACACTTATAACGAACTCCCATTCCTTTCAGGCAGGTTCCAGGTTTTTTCTTCCCACAGTTATCACATATGGGAGAATTATTCTTTTCCCTCTTCCCTTTATCCATCTTTCTCTCTTCCATCTTTTTCTTCTCTTGCTTCCCTTCAAAGCCATAGGACTCAGTAAACTCTTTATTTATCTTATAAACACATGATATTATTTCTTCATATGATGATAATACATGGGAGACTATTTCTCTTATAAATTATGGATTAAGACCATGAAAGATATGATCCTTCTTTCTCTTTGGATCATGTCCATTTCTGGAGTTCTCATTCCTTCTACTGGGAACCATTTCTAAACAATGGAATACACTAAATTAGTTTATGAATAACAATACCTAATCTCAAACTTTTAAAACACATAACATAAATTTAATAGTTTATGGATATAATCCATAATCATAAAAATTTCTCCTTTGAGGAAGTATATACTCATAAACCCTTCATAATGGTTTGTAAAAAAATGAGAATTATCCTAAGCATATCCTCCCGGAGTGTCGTAACCAAGAGTTTAGCAAGGCCCATTGTCGTGCACTAGTTTCCATTCGAGTCTAGCTCAAAGCGGTGTTTTCGGGTTTTACCCCTAGGTACATCTGTGCCAGAGCCGCTTCTACCTGCTCATATCCAGATAGGGATGTATTGCTCGAAAAACACACAAAATCTCTACAATACCAAAATTCTAGGAAGTTTATCTATACTAATCCTCAAAGTTCATCTTAGGTCTACATGCTCTAATCAGAGTTTATCTAAATCTAGCTTCCAAGGTTTGTACAAAACAACTCTGATACCAACTGTAACGCCCCGAACCCAGATACCCATAGTCGGTGCATTATTAAATAACATTGGCCTGATCACAAGAATGATCAAGTCTCGAAAGACCAATTAGTTTAGTAACCTTGGAAACACAAGATATATTCATAAAGATTACATTACATCATAAAATAAAAATGACAATAATATAGTCTCTATAGTCCACACTCTTATCCCCTCATACTATCCCTACAGGTCATTCATAAATTAATTCTTCACGTCTTTGAAAAAACAAATCATAGACAAGGGGTGAGCTGAAATGCCCAGTAAAGATAACAATATAGAGGAAACTTTCATAAATAAGAATAAACTTTTAAGGCAAAGTATAACTAAAACAAAAGCCTTTTAAACTTGATCTTAAAATTAGTATGGAAAAAATAAAATGAAATAATGCCATTTACTTATTCACATGGATATTATACTAATCGAATAATCACATGCAATATCAATAACCACTTTCATAATTATGGAATGCATAATGCCAGACTATCATAACCACATAGCCAAGGCCCCGTTCCAAGACTACAAATACGATTTTGTCAAGGCCTTGTGCCAAGACACTAGTATGTCTCCTGAGGCCTACCGATGCATCGAGGAGCTATAGTGGGTTGCACCCATCACCCATTAAGTCCAATGCATTCCCATATGAAAAGGTTTAAACATAACATAAACATTCGTATTAAAAATAGCATACGAAATGTAAATACTTCATCCATAAACCATGAATGGTATAAAAATAACACATCCATAGTAGAACATATCACAAAACCTTCAATAAAATATAGAAGTTTTGTATCATAATAAATCAACTTCAAATAAGCGTAAAATCCATCAATGGATGTTGACATAGATGAAATCAAAACTCTTTTTATAGAAATATCTCTTTTTATTTTGAAATCATTTAAGAGTCATATATTTATAAAATAAAACATTTTCTTTGAAAATATTCTTATAATATTGTAAGGTAAGCTTCAAAAATTTTATAACAGTGGAAAATAGCCACACCCGCCGTATAAGTTTAAAAAAAGACATTCTTACCTTAATTCTGTCAAAAAGGTTAAAAAGGACCTTGTTTGGAAAATGACGGAAAGATTCCTTTATAAAAATCTTATAAAAAGTCAAACAAGGCTATAAATGACTTTAAACCATATTCTGTAAAATAGTAACAATGTTTTGAAATACACTTTCAAGAAACATGGATATGGATGATAAAGAGATCATAGTAGATAATTACGTATAAACAACCTTGGATAATGAATAGATTGTGAAATAACCGTTACCATGTACTTTTCCTTGATTGGGGGTAGGTTAATCTCCTTTATAATGGGGAAATAATTGTTACTAAATTATTCAAGATTCATATACATTAATGTGATATCATATATGATCTTTTAACATTGATTTGTTAATAATATTTTAGTATTATCGTTGTTTCAGATGTTAACTTACTCATTTTATTTTATATGTTTTGGTACGTAAGCCATGTTTTTCATGGATAGGTTGTATATTAATCATATCCTGAATGATATCAAGTCCTTAGATACTATTATTAATCATCAAATGAGAATTATACTTGAATGGATACGATGGAGAATGTATCTCATCGTGTTCGGGGAGACGGTTGTCCGTACGTACGCACGAACGACAATATCAATATTTTGATATTAAAATAATATATAATTGGATGGTATATAATATATAAAGAATAATTATCATGTTATATTTATTATTTATATTAATTACACATCATTATTATACCCATCCAAATAATAATTCATTGAATGACAATTACACCACGACGTGGAGACGGTAAGTCGTACGTACGCACGTATGGTGACCTGTCATTCAAAGGATGGATAGAATACTGAAGATGGTTGTACCATATTTATAATAACATCAATGTATATATAATATACTAGAGTTATTTTTTTAGAATAGAAATAACAATGAAAGAAGAAGTTGAAGAAGAAAGGAACTTGAAAGAGGGTGGTGAAAACATTACCTCTTCTTCGGGTTCTTCCTATTGATTTGATCAAAAGGGATCCATAGGTTGGCTTTCTAATCAAACTATGGCCTGTAGGTTGTATTGAGGGAAGTTTAGAGAGTATTTGGTCAGGGTTTGGCCGAGCCAAAAGGCTTTGAATGTGTGAATTAGTGAGAAGGGGGAGTGCCCTTTTATAAGAGGTGTGAGGGGCACCTTTGGAAAAGCTAAAAATATTATTTTATAATAAAATCATATTCGGCTTCTAATGGCTCCAAAGTGGATTATTTAAAGTATAAGGTGGTTATGGGTATAAAACCAGTCAAACAATAGAATTTAGACATGTTTGGGTCATTATATTAACCTTATCTTTAAGTATTAACTCTTAGTTAATTAGTTTCACTTTTACAATGTCTCTTTGTATTTTTATATTATATGGTTAATAAAATTACTATATACATCTAAGATACCCCCAAGTGGTCCATTAATGATAAACCTATAATGATATAAGTCTCTTGGCCGAACCATAGATTTTTAGGAATTTAATATCAATTAATAATATAATATTTGTTTTAAAAACTCTTTTTTGTCATTTTTGACACTATTTGGAACATTTATTTTTCTGAAAATCATAACAGAATTATTACTTCAAAAAAAGTTAATTACATCAATTATAACATGTAATATTAACCTATAAAATTAGTTTAATTCATAAAAAGTCTCTAATTATATTTATTTGGGTATTTATAATATCAATTAATTTAATTTTTCACTATTATGGTAATTACTGCATCATCATTGTGTCGTAAATAAATTAAATTATTTAATGTCTAAAAATTATAAATAAAATATAATTATGTATTAAATCTCTTTAGCTTTCTAATGAATATTTTCAATCGAATTTATCTATTGTATAACCATATATTGAAAATGTTTTTGTAAATAGACATTGATTTTTACTCTTTTAACTCTTCTTTGAATTAAATAATAATAAATGTCCTAATCTAATACAAGTGGACCTAAAAGATAATATTTTACTCCTAAGATTGTTTTTTGTCGAGATACACTTGTATAATTGATTTAGTACATGTGTTAGGGTAATATTAATATCATTTTTACCCTTAATTACCCTATTTACTTTTAACCGTGGTAAATAAAAGTAAAAAGTTACTATTCATCAAAAATTATTTTCATCTCATTGAACCACTTTTTACTCCTTGATATTAACCGTATCTCTCGGATTTTCGAAATTCCACTCAAAGAAGCGGTAAAATTAAGTTCTATGAAAAATTCTGTTTTTTAACTACCACTTAGTGGTTTCACTATTCATCAAAAAATGAACGTTTTTATAAAAATACCAACAATTAGACCTAAGATATATTTGATATTATGAATTCAAAAATGATGTCTATTTTAAAAAATTTAGAACATATCAGTTTCATTAATTAATTTAAAAATTAATTCTCGTCGTCAAAACAAATAGCGTGTTTTTAAGAGATAATAACTGTCAAAAGATTGACACTTGTTTATGTCGGGTTTAAATGTGAAATTACATCCAATGACCAAAATTGTATTAAATGGTAAACATATATTCTAAATATACTTTAAAACCACTCAAAATAATAATTTATCACTATTAATTATTTCGATTAAAAATTTTGTTTTTAATTAAAATTTAGTAATTTTCACTATTCATCAAAATATGAAAGTTATCCAAAAAGTACCAAAATTTCACCCTAAGCTAATTTTGATATTAAGAATCCAAAAATGATGTCCATTTTTAAAGATAAAATTTATAAAATTTCAAAAAGTAGGTATTACTATTCATAACAGCTAGTTTGATTGGTTGTGGTGTGTTAGAATCTCGAAGTTGTGTACAATGCATGCCATTGCATTATTCAAAGGGAAACGTACCGTGGAAGCTTGGGATGTTTCATTGTAAAATTTTGATGTACCCATTCTAAAAATTAAATTTATTTAGTCAAATTGAATATATAAAAGTTTAAAATATTGGATTTAAAAATGGTTCACTATTAAAAGTTGGTAAAAGTGTAATACTGAAAATGAATTTGTTCTTACATTATGTCTAAGAAACTCATAATATGGATTCTAAAATTATAAGGATTATATAAAGTTTAAAATTTAGTTAATACTATTCATAGCCTCTTTTGAACGGCTTGTTTGGTAATTCATGGTGCGCTTGAACTCGGTGTTGTGTGTAGTGCAAGTTATTGAGTTATTTTAAAGAAATAACACACTATGAAATCTTGGGGTGTTAAATGTTGTGTTAAAGGAGGTCATACATCATTTTATTAAAAACAAATGGTTTTGTTTATACTAAATTAAATTCATTATTAACCCAATGACACCATATTCTTTGTAGGGTAGTATACATGTCATTCCCTGAGAATACAACAATAATCAAGCCATTAAAAGTACATTATTGACTATCACTCAAATTCCAAAAGAAATGTCCCATGCTAAGAATTTTATGTAGATTGACCATGTATTGAATAAATATCTTAGTACCCAATCGACTACTACTCGAGGCTCACAACCCATATCTAAAAAAGTACATGCATTGTATTGTGTATTTCTTGGTGTTTTTAATATATTCTCACCTAGTTGTTAAAGTAAAATGAGAAAATATCCCATTTTTTGGTTTTCTATAAAAAACATGGTGGTTTGATCAATTATTTTACAAACATACATTTATGAGGTGACACATTAAGTATAAGAATCTTAACTATATCGATATGATTATGGGAATAAAATGAGGTGTTTGATGAAGATATTGAGATCTCATACTCAAATGTGTTTTTGGGAGTGGTCCTTTATGCCTAGGGTTTGGGTTCTTCCCAAGGGACACACTCATGATAGACCATGTCCCACCACATGAATGATGTATTAATTACTCCCATGTGAGTGGGGGCATGGTCTCCCTTCATTGGAGTCAATACTCCCCTATATTGACGCACAATCCTCCATAGGGGATAATTACTCCCTTGATCAATATTCACTTTGATGATATATAGTTCCATACTATTGTTAAATATATTTGGCATGAAAATGTTGAAAACATAGTATTCTATAAGTTTTGGAAACTGTGATATCAAAAAACTTGTAGTTGCTTTTGAGAATTTACTTATAACTAGGTTATCCTCATGGGACACTGATTATAGCATTGGTTTTTATGAATTTTTTATATTTGAAATAATTAGTGCATCTACCTATTGTGTTGTATTTGAGTTGACTTATATTTTTTCTTCATTTCATTTTCGGGGTGTCTTATTGGGTATTATTATACTCAACCCTTTACAACATTCATGTCTTCACATGTTATACTTGTGTGTATAATTCCTAATTTAAAGGTGGATATAATTTTTAAGGAACTATAGGAGCTAGATCATAGATATTTTTAGGGTGATGATTCTTATGTTCATATTTGTTGGAGAATAGAGCTTCACCTTTGAAGAAATTTGACCACTCACTTCATTACAAGATATTAGGCATTGTATTTTTCACCATTTTTTATAATTTTACAGTTGATTTATTGTATGGTAATCAAATTTTTATTACATTAAATTTTTTATTATAGCTTGTGGATGTGTCTGTATTTAATTTTTATATTATATATTGTATATATGTGGTAGTATGTGGACTTATTATGCTACGGAATCCCATTTGTGTGATATTCCCTCTTTGTTCTAGCCACCAGCTTTTGGAAAATTATAGGTAGTATTGTGGTGTAACAATCAACTTATCTTTATCCTATTCATAGTTTTTATTTCTTGGGTTAGTTCAGAGTGGTATTTAAGTGGGAATGTATTAGGGATATATTTTGGAGTTATGTTATATGTGTATTTTGTTTTAAATGATGGGATAAATTTGTAGGGGTCTTAGTGTATAGTTAAAATACTAGGGAATCAGACTTAGGTGTTGGTGGATGATGTATCCTTTCTCTAGGACTTTGATAAACTTTTAGTTGATATTAGACTATGTCGTATAATATTTAGTTTATAAAATCGAAAGTAAATTAATCTTATTGAACACCCAATATAATTATTTCCCCTTCCTTCATGAGTTAACTTATGAAAATACTCTTAAATAATAGTAGGGTCATCTTTTCAAATTATGAATTCCTCCTTGTTATCCCACAATAGGGGTGTTTATGTACCCCCAATGCAAGCTTTCAAAACCTGGCCTCTTGGGGGCCATATTTGGGGGTCAATTTATTCTAGAATTAGATCCCAAGAGGGGTTATAGTAGGGTTTGGTAATGATATGACCCAAACCACAAGAATTAATTTAATATCATATTTAACATGATATCATATACCATTTTTCATTTCACCATACTATTTAATCCAAATATCATTGAACCAATAATGAGTTTCAAAATTCACATTCGATTCTAATCAATACATTAATAAATCCCCCCATCATGATATTTATTATCAATTATAATATTTTTTTTAAAATCTATATTTCTAATAAAAATATAACCAAATAAAAATATATATTTATAGGTATAGCTATATCGTAGAGTGGGGAATGGGGTGAATCCATGATTATTTTCTATTTAAGATCAATTTTATATCCCATCCTATTTGATCTATTAAGAACTAAATCATGACCCGTTAACTTCTATCCATTTATCATATGAAAAAATATGTGTAATAATATTTCACATGATTTTTTTTACAATGTTTACCTCTCAAACTGAGATGGATAATCCTTTATATGAATTAGATTCACCCAGATCATATGATTCACTAGTATCAACCTATGAATTATAATAATATGTTTTGGTCTTAAAATCATTTAACACTTATGTCACATGATAGTTTATATTGATCATACTATTTTTTTGTAATAATTTTACAATGTTTCAAAATAGTAGATTATTTCACCACTTTATGAATTCAATCACATCATCACATCTTTTATTTTTCCTCTTGTTTTTCTACTACTTGTGCAACAATGAGAATGTATCTTCATCCTATTCCTACACTATAATTGTTAATTTCTTTATTTTTATGTATTATCAAAAAATATCATATATTATCTACTCTATATAATAATAAAGAGATTACAAATATTGTCTCTTTATTTTCTTCACAGCTTGAACTTCTTCTTCTCTCCATCATGACACAACATATTTGAACCACATTAGTGTTTTTTCGCCACATTATTTCATCATTGACACACATGTGATCCTGAATTTCATTAGTATATTCTCCCATAAAAATTGGATGATATTATTATCACAATACTATTATAAACGCCTTATCTAATTTGTTTGGGTTTATTCAGACCAATTTATGTCGAAGGATCTCTCTTTTTCTCTTCAATACAAACCTATTATTTAAGAATAGATGTATCAAAGTCCCTTTGATACATGAAGTTTTATTCTATTTGAATAGTATACTAGATTATATCTATCTTTTCCCCTTCCATATTCTAATTATTATAAATTTATATCCATTTATACATGAATATAATTCACACAATGTATCTATTTTCAAAATATATGATCACCTTGAATTGTATAGGTTGTTTTTTTCGTATTCAAATATCATAAAATAGTTTATGTTTTATTTTATCATCTAAATTCCAATCAAAATATGAAATTTAATATCCAAAAATATTAGCGATAATTTTAGTCATGAAATACAACAATGTCATAATTTACTCCCCTATGAAATATAAGTCTTAAACCAATTTTTATTTTCATTTATCTCATCCATTTGTGAATGGAAGAATGTATCTTTGTAATGGGAACATACCTTAAAATATAGAACACTTATTTATCATTAATAATTCAACTAGAAACGCAATTGTTCTAATTTATTGTGATATTAATTCCATGGATATCAGTTCACTAAGAATATATTAATTTATTCATTTCATTATATTTTTTTATTTTGTATAATTTAGTATATTCATATCATAGTAATATCTTAAATTATCTAAGAAGATCATCCCATGGGGTGGGAATTAATTTTTATAAATCCTTTATTACTCTTCCAAATTCACCACTTTCACTTTTCAATTATAAAATTCCATTCTAAACTTGTTGGATACTCATATAAAGTCACTAGTTACTCTTCAAAATTCTAGGATACCATTTTGATATCTCTAAATAGGATTAAAATATGTAAAATTACTCTTATAAAGTATTTAGGTACTCTTATAAATTATCATATTACCCTTATGAACCTAGTATTTACTCTTTTCAAGTAATCAAATTACTATTCTAGTATTGATCACCAAGATTTTTTTTCAAATTTCAATTTTTTTAAAATAAATAACTTAATAGTTTAATTTTATACTCGTCATTTACCCTCGTAATATTTCTAAAATAAAATATTATATGATGGATTTAATAATAATAATGTTTTTTTAAACCTAAAATAGAATATTTTTCCTGTTTTTATAGAATTATAATCATCCTGGATTCTCTAAAATTTTGATCGATTAGAAATTACAAACATTCTCAAAGGAAATGAATCTTACAGTGTATCCCTAGATCTCCACGCTATCTCCAAATTTTCACCTCATATGGAATTCATAAATGGTAAAGGATTCTTATTTAAACATTCCTAATAGAAATGAATCTTCATTAAATAAATATTATAATTAGGAAATGACTCTTATAGTGTAGGTAATCATCCTTATAGCACCCAGGATTCGTCCTTCTAAAGTGCTAAATGACTCTTATGAAGACATCAATTACTCTTCTTAACTTTTCAAAATATAATTTGCATTACATAGATTACATTACACTTGTGATCATAATATCTCTTCTTATTTTGTTCTCATTTTCGGAACATTATCTTTATAAAATATTTTTTTCTCTTATAATGAGTTATCATGGGAACTTATTATACTTTCATTGTTCTTTTACTGAAAAACAATGAGATTCATATATTTTTTTATTGTTCTTCTAATGCATGGATCACTTCTTTGAAGACATACTCTATCACAAAATTATATCAAATATTTAATTGAAAATTTTCTTCAATCAGAGTTAAATTATCTTTTTAAAGTAATATATAATTTTCTTTATCTTTATCAAGTTATGTGAGAGATTCACATCATTGAATTTTCATGAATAAAACATTCTTAATATGTTTAGACTATAATTATATATATTATTTTTTTAATAATAAATCCCTTGATAAATAAAAATAGGTAGATGAAAATATCAACATGGACTTCCATAAGTAATCTTTGACTTTAGAGTAGATTTATTTAACTATATCAATAGTATTTTACTTCTAAAACTATTTACATATGGAAATTTATTCTGGAAAATGATCACTTCCGATAAATTAATTAGTTAGCTATTTTTTAATTTTTTCATCCTCAAATATTGGTAAATCCTATTTTTCTTTTTATATATTCTTAAGCTTCTTTTCCTTTATTTCCTTTATATTATTTAATGTTTTATATAAAAACCATAAATTTATCTTCAATGGGGATAAAGACAATGTTATCTTTTTGAGAAATATAAATATCTTCCTAAAATAATTGTTTCTATATAGATTAGTAATTATAACTAAGGAAATTTTGTATCCAATTATAGGATACCTGGATAAAAATGATACCAATTTTAGTTTCAAAATCAAATTATATCATTGAGAGGGGGAGGTGTAAATGAGTGGCACCATTTCTTTTACAATATATTCTTTTATACCAACCTATTTGATCAATTTTTATTTTCATCCTATATTGTTAAATTATTTACCCTTATAATTTACAAAAAAAAAAGGAATCAAAAAATACATGAATATTTTTTCAAGGATAAAATCTCAAAATAATAAGGAAAATCTTCCATATGATTTGAATTCATCCTAGATCATATGATACACTAGTTTCAACCTACGGATTACAATGATTAGTTTTATCATTGAAATTATTTTACGCTTTTATATCTTGATAGTGTATAATTTTCCTTCCATAGGTTTTTAATGATATAAAAATGTTATTGTGAGATCCCACGCTTGGATAGGATTTTGAAATTCAGTAAGAAATTGAACTTTTTTTAGTGTTCAGTTCAAATTGTGAACAGGTATTTGGAATCAGGTTATAAGGGTTGGAAAACCTCAATTATAGTATTTTTATATTATTGGATGATCAGGAGGCATCTCAGGGGCTTGGTGAAGCCCCAATAGAGGTTAGGTGGCTACTGTAGTAGTTTCATTGGCTACTTGTTTGGTTTTTTAAAATAGGGAATTAATATTTTCACCACATAGGTTTTTAGAGGGGTATGACCCTCAATCTCTTTTATTTTCAGGGAAATTGGGGCTCTTCCCTTTTCTCTCACATGTTCCCCCATTTTAAGGGGTGTTATTATTGGGTAATATAGCTACCTAGCATTTTAATACCTGGATATTACATCTCTTTAGATAAATATTCATTGAATTACACAAACACACTCCTGAGGACCATAATAGCTTAGTGCATTTGGTAATTTAGAATTCAATCATCCAAATTCGTGAATGATCTCTAACATCACCTAGAACGGTCTTCCCCTATATTACTCTTTAGAAACACACCCTACTTGAAACATTAATTCAAAACTAGGGGAAAGGAATCATTAGAAAGGGTGATCTCAAATTATTTGTAATGTTAAACAATAGAGATACATAAGCATAACATGAACATAAGGGTATGATACATGAGCATAACATTTGAAA
The DNA here is from genome assembly GCA_963277665.1 of Viscum album. Taxonomy (NCBI): domain Eukaryota; kingdom Viridiplantae; phylum Streptophyta; class Magnoliopsida; order Santalales; family Viscaceae; genus Viscum; species Viscum album. The sequence goes on along the minus strand of OY728136.1, from coordinate 1,081,109,252 downwards.
ATCTTACCCTATAAATAAATGATAATAATCTTGAGTCATGACCTACATATTTTGATATCATAATACATGAGTCATAAGGGGATAAAATAACATGATACAAGAGAGAATAACATCAGAAAAAGACCTGGAATGTTGGATACATATAAGAAAATAAAATATTATGTCAAGGAAACCATTCAATACATTCATAAAAATGATACATTATGGTTAACCACCTGTGAAACTTCTTTGGGCATGGGATACCACCCATGTTCCATAATTTATGGGAATAGGATAACCACCCATGTACCCTACTTTTTGTGCTTGGGATAGCCACCCATGTACCCTCTGATCTCATAAAACATTTATCATTACTCAATTAATTGGAGGGATATATCTTTCCAACTTGTTACATAAAAAATTATACATATATGTGCCATAATAACATAAAACATTCGTCATATCATAACCATTGAAATGAAATTGGTTTCATAAAAATTTCATTTTACCATAACTTTTGAATAAGAGGAAGGATTCATAATAATTCCAAAATTTTATAAAATCATAACCCATTGAAAATGAAGCGGGTATCATAATAAATGTATTATAGTACTACCCAAGGATGAAAAGGGGTTTTAGAAACATCATTTCATCATAAACAAAAATAATTCCAAGAATGTAGGTTTTTTAAGTGAAAATATTGACAAGTTTACAAATTTTTTATATCTAATTTGAATATAAAATTGATTCAAATTTTTGTTAACATGTATGATAAATACCCCTGAGAGGTGGGTTACTTAATAGTTCCTTTTTCTTTTATAAAAAATTTTCATAACTTCTTTAGAAAAAAATTCTTAACCTCTAAACCTATTAATGTTATGATCTACTCAAATAAAGCTTCTCGACCTCACCTTTCATATGAGAAAAATATAATGAGAAGGTAGAACACACAATTTATGAGGTCCAGTACGAATACCAAATCCTTCCTATATTGGATAGTCCCACCCACATGGATTATTTTTCAATCCTTTGTCTGGAATACAAAGGTACATGTAGTGAACAATTCTACAATCCTAGTGGAAACATTCCTGATATAGTTGGTTATACCCCCCCCCCAATAACCATTTTTAGTATCTAATTTCCCTAAGTAGGTTACAAACCCCATAAAAAGAAGCCTTCTCAGCAACTTGTAAGTATCCACAGTTACAAGCTTTACATTTATTTCTTATCTTTAGATCCACTTTAGAATGTCTTCACTTACTCCACAAGTATGATGAATCAAAATTTACCTACATACAATCATCTATAAAATCAAAATTATATATGGAAATTGTTTGACTTGAAACATTCTCCTTAAAGATTGTTTGAAAAACATCCTCAGTAAAATTTAGTCTGACCAACCTCAGTCTGGTAACCTCTGTCTGATTTTCTCTATCTGATTAGCTTAGGTCCAATTCTACTTCTTCTCATCATTCTTAAACTAATTTAGAACTCAATCAGAACCTCATGTTTCCTCCATTCAATTGAACTCAGTCCAATGAACCCTGCTCCAATATATGTTTATCTAATAGTCTCACTCAGATGGATTTTTTATGATAGTATTTAATCCTCTATAACATTATCTAATGATCAGATTGAACATCCCGCCAATGGATCTCATTTTGATGGAACTTCATTAGCTTCAACCTATAAACAATAATAGATTCATTCTAGAACCACATTACCTTTTCCTAAATTATCTAATCTCTGGCACAAGTGAGCATTTCATGTTTTCTAAAGAAAAAATATAATGAGATATACTTTTATATTCACCCAATAATTGGGAAGGTATGAAAATTAATTTCACTTTATGCTCAACAAAATTCCTAAAAAATGGATTTATAGTGCATTTATTTCTTCATCTATAACTTATTCAAGTCTTCCTAATCCTTCTAGACACTTATCGAATCTTCTCAAATCTCTTCAAATATTCATAATTTTTCATGTTTAAAAAACATTTCTTCAGTCTAATTATTTATTAAAATTCATCATTTCAATTATTCAATATGATGAAATTATACAACAGATTCTTAATTGCATTTCTCTATATCAAATGATCATATATAAAAACAATATTAATTATAATTATGATGATAACATTATAAAATATGGAAGATAGCTCAATATAATGACCTCTTGTAAACACTAAAATTATTTTCATATATATTCTCCATATCGACTTATAAACATTGAAACCTTCAATCTCTTATTTTTACAAAACATTTGTAAATGATTTTGAAAAAGTTCTTCTTTTATTCTTTTTCTAAGACCGATGATCATGTGTCCTATTATTTTCACATTGGATAACTTCATTAGTATTAGTATGCACATGATGGATCTCTTCCCTATCTTCTTATGATGGATCTGTATCATATTCATTTTTATAGTCAACACCTCTTATTGAAAAATAGTCAATACTTTTGGTCTTTTTATATAGACCCAATTTGTAAGAGAACAATGTATGACTTACTATTTACACAATCCAATTGAAATACATTTCAACTGCCTCAAAAATTTTTCCACTAATAAAACTCTTAAATCGATATAAAAAGATATCATCTCTTTATAAACCGAATCATTGAAAAAATCCATTATGATGGATGGGTGGAATACCGTGTCCGATGGACTAGTGTTAATAGCTACAACTCTATAAACATATTTTCTTTTTCTAATTATGATTCAAATAAACTTTGTTCTTTAAAGATTTATATATTGAAGATTATTGGTCTTAATATAAACTAGAGTCTTCATAAACTCATGTTCTGGTCAACCTGCTCAATAGATAAACATTTTTGTGTATTGTGATCAAATGTCGATGAATTGAGACCATAAAGCATTGGATTTGTAAATATTTTTATTCCTCCAAATTATTATTTTATTATGACTTACTCATGTCTTTGAATATGTTTATGATCAGATTCATCATTATTTGACTTATAATGTAATTTATTTTAACTTCTCATTCCTCCAACGACATTTTCTATCCAACCCCCAATATCACTGGTAGCATCTACTCTTCCTCTTTCCTTCATAAATCTTATATTTCAATTTACTCAAAACAACTTATGAATTTTGTGATTTACATAACAGAAAAATCATTATCATATTTAATATCAAATACATTAATAATATGTAATACATCCTCATTGTGGGAACTGCTTTCCTTCTATATTTGATATGATTTCTAGAAGCATCTGTTTTTCTATAAAAAAACCCAATCTGATGGATTATATTCAATAACACATGCTAATGATATAGGTTTAATTCTTAATAATGATGGATCTAGGTTTGAAAAAAATCTTTATTATTTTATTGTGTTTAATAATTCATCATATATTGAGAGTAAATAAAACCACAACATAACTTGGGATTAATAATATCCCCCTTTTTTATGTTTACAATCCCAAATTCAACCAAAACCACTTCAAAAAAAATTCCACTTATTGTTTTGTTTTAATTTTATCATTATTTCTTCTCTTCATTCCTTTTCTTCGTCCCATTCTGTATCTCTCCCCCTTATTGGAAATCAAATCCAAATTAATCATCGTGATAAAATTCCCCCTTATTGAATATTGATCTCATTTCTAAGGGTTAAAAAATTTCATCAAAATCATGAAATTATTTTTAAGAGATCATGGGTATCACATGAGTTTCCTACCAAAAATCGTCTCACTAAAAAACTATATGTTTACTTTGGTGAACCCAATCCAAAAAAGAATAGTTTATAATCAAGGTAATCAGTTTTTTCTATAACACAACTTTTATTTGATACATTTTCATGTTTCAATGAACATTATCATTTGTAGGGAAATATTGAAAGTATTAGTTTAAGATAAATTCAATAAGAACCCATCTGAATAATCATATCGGAATATTTTTGTGTATAAACATGAATTTTAAAAACACATATCCTATAACCTCATTACATTACTTATCATGAATAATAATAGACACAACTACAACTCCAATATTTTAACTCCTTCAATTCTTTACATGTTAGAACAAATAAACATAAAAATTTCTTGAATAAGGAGGAACCTCACTTGTTCATTATAAGCAACAATCGGACAAAGACTCATCTTGCATCCTATATTTTTTCTTCTTCTTATTTTATGTTGTATTGGATATATTTCTTCCTTATATTCATTCATCTTAGATTTTGAATCACATTTATTTTCATCTCTAGACTCTTCTGATAAGGATGTCAATTTATTTTCATCTTTTGGATCCTTTTGGTTATAGTTAGTTTGTAAGAATTCTTTCATTCTTTACTCTTATTCTATAAGGATATTTAAAAAAATTTAGTAACATTCATTTATTTCTCACAACATTTTCAAAGTTTCAAATTTTAAAATTGATATCTTTTGAAAAAAATTTACCAAATTTTTTCTCAACTCCAGAAAAAAAAATTCCTATGCTTTTCTTCAAGTGATCTTTGTGCTTTGTCTAACATTATATCTATGTCAACCTGTTCTAGCTATATACCTAATAATTCTTTCTTTTTTTATTTTTTATGTATTTTTATTCAGTTTCATAACATAATCAGTGTTTATTATCTTATGAGTTTGCCTTTTCATTTCGAAAACAATTTTAGGAATAATTGATCTTAATTGCTCATTATAGATCCCCCATGATTCATACGTATTTAATGGTAGAGACATGTTATAACATAATGAAATGGTTAAATGTTCCTAAACTCCACAACACCAAAAATGACCTATGAATCTTGATTTTTCAGACTGATAGAGAATTTGTTCAGATATCTATTGTTTTTCCTCTTCACAAATCTTGGGCCACTTTTCTTAGGCGGATACATTCCTAAATAATTCATATCATTCATGGTAAAAAAAATTTCTCTATTAAACCATCTATTTCTAGACTTTTTTCAACTTCATTAAAATTTACACCTTAACTAACTTGGTGATTTTTTCTCTCAAATTTATTATCTCACTTTGTGGTGTAATAAACATTGACTAGGATTCTAAAAACTATTCTTCCTTTTAAAACACATTACTCTTAAAAAATTGACCATTTTTTTAGATTTAGTTATTTTCAACTTGTTATATTTACTTTCTCCAATAGTTTGAGATACTATATTATTTATATTCTCATTACTAGATGAAATTTCTTCATAAATTTCCATTTTTATTTCAATCTCACAATTTTCAAAAATTATGTCTTTAACATCTTTATGCAACATTGTTATTTTTTTATTGTGTTGAGAATTTTTTTCAAGGGAATTGTCCAAATTCCATTTGATAATCCATTCCATTTATTATCATCTCATCATAATCCTAATAATTTATAAATGAATCACTACCATTTTTTACTAAAAAAATAATGTTGAGTTGATGATAATCATCATCAATAGTTCAAGAATTACCCTTCTTTCATATTGTTATATAAATTTTATTCTTATTGTTACAATTAAATCCTTCCTTGTGTTTCTTCAACTTATGTTTCCTATATTTATCATCTTCTTCCTCTTACTCATGCTCTTCAAATATTTGTCTCGGAAAATCTTGTGAAAAATTTCCTTTCCATTCAAATTTATATCATTTGAGTGTTTTTCAGTCAATTTTCCCTTATTATATTTCTTTGAATGGAGGAAAAAAATTATATTGAAATATTCAACTTCTTCTTCTTATGAATCACTTGATTCATATTTAATCTCTTTATATATTTTTTTCATTTTAATTACTACGTAAAGGAACATTCTTGATCAAACATTTCTCTAATTTTCATTACCTAATCTCTTCTCAACTCATAAGAAACAAAAGTACTTTGAATATCATCAAAATGTAATATTTTAGGATCCTTAACTTCTAAAGAATATACTCTAGAATCAAATATATCAGGAATAATTAACAAGATATTTTAAAAAATATATGAGTATTCCATTTTCTCACCAAGACATCTTATAGTGACAATAATTTCATTCACCCATGTAAATAAGTCATCAACATATTTATACACATCCACTACCATATATTCATAGTTCATCCTCAAAAGTAATAACTTTTCCTTCTTCACCTTTTTATATCCTTCATAAATGTTTTTTAACTTATCCAAGATACCTTTGTAAATGTGGATAAGAAAAAACATTCTGTTAGTGATTAGAGTAAATCATTTTTATCTATTCTATTATTTTCAATATTTTTCCTAGTAGAAAAAATCATACTATAATTCTCAATATGAGGAGGAAATACATCGGTAGTAGCTTCCAAAACATCATACCAAAAAGATATAAGATATGGAATCATTTTCTATTTAAGGATATGATATTTATTACCAATGAAAACTATAATCCCCTTATATTTTTATGAATTTTAATTCTTCATTCTCGGGGATAGATCTTTTAGAGGGAACACCCTCTGATACCAATCAGTGTTCCTAGGTTGGATCATGACCACTGAGAAAAGGTGAATCATGGTTCTATTTTCTTTTACAATAATAGTTATTAACTTATTTAGTAAAACATTATAAACATATAAATCTTGTTAAATTTAAAATCCACTCAAAAAAAGTTCTAAACCTAAACTTTCATATCCAAAAAATATAAATAGAGGGCATCACATTGTATTTAAAAGGCTTCGTAAAAATACCTACTCCGTTATATGTTTTATAGTCCAACCAAAATATATTCTTTCACTATCATATTTCTAGAATACAAAGGCATGACCCAATTTAAATTATAAAGTCTCAATAGAAACCTTTCTGATATAGTTGGTTATACCCCACAACTATTATTTTAAGTATCCAATTTCCCATAGCTGGTTACACAACCTAGAAAAAAAAAATCCTTTTTATCAACTGGTAAGTATCCACACTTAGAAGTTTCACTTTCCTTCTTCTTTTCTGATCCACTTCATAATGTCTTCACTTCCTCCCCAAGTAATACATACCAAATATTTCATGTATACAATCATCAATAACTTCAATGATTTTCTAAGTAAATTTTGGTCTAGAAATTTCTAAAGGAATATTTATATTGGAAACATCCTAAAAAAATTATTCCAATCAACCTCATTCTAGTAACCAATATTTGATGGTCTTTATGTCATTAGATTTGGTTCTATTATCCTTCTTGACTTCATTCTTCAAATGGGTGGGAACTCAATCTGAATCTCATGTTTCCTTCATCTGATAGAAATTGATCTATTGAACCTTTCTTTAATGGATGTATTTCTAATGGGATCACTCTAATGGAATTTTTTAAATAGAACATCATCCACTGTAACTTTCTCTATTGATCAGATTTAACCTCACTCGGGAGGATATCATTTTGGTGGAACTTCCTCACCTTCATCAAGAAAAAAAAAGATTCTGGTCAGCGCACATGAAATATTCAATTTTGATGATCTAAAAATGTATTGAGATATCCTTTTATAGGATCCTTAGAATGGTAATGTTTGGAAAATGAATCTCACTTCCTACTCAATGAAATTCACAAATTCCATATTTCACATGCATTTTAGTCTTCCTAATTTACTTCTCTAACTATTATAAATAATTATGGGTGCTTCTCATATCTTCTAAAATCTATTCCAATATTCATAATTTTTCATATTCAGAAAATATCTCTTCGGCCTTTTTCATCATTATGAATCATCATTCAGATTTTTTAACAGGATGAAGGAATACAAAAAATTCTTCATTATGTTTCTATATACTAAATGATCAAATATGAAAACCTGATGTATTATCATTACTATGATAACATTTTTCAATACATATGATAGATCATTATGATGACCTTGTGTAAATAATAAAATTATTATTATATGTATATTCCATATCAACTAATAAATTTGAGACCTTCAAGTGATTATTATTATAACACAAGTGTAACTACATTAAAACTAGTTATTCGTTTCCTTTTTTTCTCAGACATATGATATTGTGTCTGATTAGTTTGGAATATGATGAAATTTCTAGTGCCAGGATGTTCATGATGGATCTCATCTCTATCATCCTCAGATGGATCATCATCACATTCATTCCTATAGTAGGCACCTCTTCTTGAAAAATATAGAATACTTGTTTTCTTTTTTTCTTAACCCAATATGAAAGAGAAAAATGTATGACTTATTGTTTTAAAAACCAAATTGAAAAATAATTCAAACATCATAAACGATTTTTCCTCTGATAAAACTCTATAACCAATACACAAAGGATATCAGCTCATTTTAAACTGAATTGTTGTCAGAATCCATTATGATGGATCAGTGGCATATAGTGTATGATGGACCGGTTTCAACTGCTTCAATTCTGTCATATTCTTTTCCTTTTCAGATTATGATTCATATAAAATTATGTAATTGAAGATTTATACCTTTAGTCTTATTGGTCTGACTATTAACCAACATCTTCATAAATTCTTGTTTTGATTAACCTAATCAGCCAACAAATATTTCTACATCTAGTGATCTTACACTAATGAACTGAGATAGAAATATTCCAACTCCATCAACTTTAATTTTTCATAAACCTGTTCTTGTATCATGACTATCTCATGACTTTGAATACTTTTAGTATTATCTTCATCATTTTCTGCCTTATAATGGAATGTATTGTGACTTCTCATTCCTCTAGAAATGTTTACTTTCCAACCTTTAATAAAATTAGTAGCATCATATCTCCCACTTTCTATAATTAATCATTCATCACATGTGTCTCAAAAAACAAATGACTTTTTTGAATTATAAAACATCAAATCATCATCAAATTTAACACCAGATCCATTCATACTATGGAACAATTTTTCATTATGATCCCCTTTTTTATTCCAGACATAGTATTTTTTTCATAAACATCCATATTTATATATGAATACCAATAAAATAGATCATCTTCAATGACTAACACCAATGATCAGAGTCTGATTCTTCATACAGACATATCTAGGTTTGAAAACAAAATACTTCTTCTTTTCTTAACTTCATACATATATCATCTATTAAAGACAAATAAAACCAAAACAAAACACAGGAAGAACACAAATGAAATAAATTGGATTAATGGAGGGATAATTTAACTACTGTTATGTTTAACCAATTTCAAAATATAAATAAATTTTACAAATAAATTTTACAAAAATGCATTTTTCAATTAAAATTTAGTATTTTTCAATATTCATCAAAAAATGAATTTTTTTAGGAAAATCCCAAATTTACCAAAACATAAGTTTGGAAGGATGATTTTAAAAAATAATTTCATTTTATTAAATAATTTTTTTAAATGCGGTGTAATTAATTTAAAATTATTCATGAAAAGTATAACTGACCATCCTTCAGAAAAAATAGTTTTTTCAGAAAACATTTTTTTTTCTTTTAAATCAGTCTTATTTTATATAAAATCAATAGATTACCATAATTTTAATAAGTTTCGTTGTACTAATTATATAATACTATTCCAAATAATAAGTTATAACTATCATATGAATTAATAGTATTTAAATAATATGTCACATTTCATTTTAAATTTTCACTAGGTGAAACACAAGAAAAATCATTATTTTTTTTATGGAATGATATACTTAGTGTTACATGTAAAAGAAGATTGGATTAGTGTTTCATGTAATGAAAAATATATAAAAGATTAAATTTATTAGAAAAAATATTCAAAAAATCTCTACATTTTATAAGAGATCTTAGTGAAGACAAAAGGAATGATATCCTCTCCTTCCTCCCATCGCTTATCTTACATTACTAATTTCGGTGTAGTTATGAATCTGGTCAAAAGTGGTGGTTTCACTAATGAATTGTGAAATTGACAAATTTAATGGGTTTTTCAGGTATAATTTGTTTAATATATCATTAGAAAACATCCACCTATCATCGTTCATTTTTTCATCAATTGTTTCTCACACTATAATCTTTCTATGGGTTTTCCTTAAATTTAGATTTTTTTAATGGTGAAAATGGTTTTATCACCTATGTAATCATCATGTAATAGTTTCTTGAGTCCAAAAAAGACCTCCCATGTGATGTTGTAGGTGGTTCTCAAGTGGTACAACAACCAAGTGATTTTTCATTGACTATTCATAGGTTGAGTTGAATTACTTAATTTATCATAGTGTTTATAATTTATTAATTAATCATTTTTCATATAGTTAGTGGATCAAGAAATGGAGACAAACCTGGTTGATATATGATAGTTATATCTAGTCCTTGTTAGATACATTCATCCATTAATGATAAATTTTAATCACTTCCATAAAAATAGGTCATATCATGTCCTAGTATTATAACTTTATTCCTTCACTTTATATGTCATGTGATGTGGGGGATGAAAATTATAGGTGAGGAATCTTTTGATAAAATAGTATATAAAATTTAAATTAAAATTTTAAATTATATATAAATTTATAAAATAAACAAGAACTAGGTGTCATGAATTAACCCTTTTCATAAGCAATACACCCTGTCCACTGATGACCGAGCTGAGGACCCTTATGATACCAAGTGGCCTCCAATCCCCTTGAGAGGTGAGGTTGGACCTAATAATACTCAGGATCCCATGTGTAGTATATTCGGACACCTCCATTCTCTAGTAAATGTAACACCCTAAAATTTTAATGAAAAATAATTGTATTCGATAAAATACACGACATGGAGCACCGATCATAAACAACCCATGTAATATATTTGCTTAAATATAATCTATTTGATTACATGTAAAACACACATACTGGAGTATAAATAAACCTTAATATAGTGTAATATTATAACCTAGATATTAAATTGGTTGTTATTAATAGTAAAAAATAAATTATTAAAATTACTGTTATCTATTTATTATAAATAAAATAATAATTCTATAAAATAAAATAATTGTTTTCTAAAAAACTATATTTTTTTCTAAAAGATAGTTTTTTCACCCATTTCATAAATTACTTTAAATCATTTGATACCAAATATAAAAAAAATTAATTTACTTCACTTTTTGAATCATCATATCAAAATTATCTAACGTAACAGTTTTTGGATGTTTTCTGAAATGTTTTATATTTTGACGAATAGTTAACAATACTTGATTATATTAAAATATGATTTTTATTTTAAATAATTAACAATGATAAATTATATTATAAATTATTTTCAATTATAAGTAGATAAATTATATTAAAACATAAATATTTTAGGTCATTTTAATCAATTTATTTTTTAATTTTTATATTAAAGCCTACTATGCTTATGAGAATTTTCTTTTTCAAGCCCCGCTTTTCCGTCATGCTTGAAAAAATAATTTTAAATTGGATTCTACCACTTATATGAATTTAATTTGTAAAAATACATTTCATATTTAGAATAAAAATAATTTTTATTATCTAATAATATCAAATTATTTTTTCCATTATTAATATTAAAATCAGTAAAAATGCATTATCACAGTTAAGGTAAAAATTAATTTATTAGGGATTGAATAATTATATGTGTTTGAAAGGAATAAAAACTTGTAAAAACCCAATTTTATTACCATATTTAAACCTATTAACCTATAATGTCGATAATAATCCATTTTGGAGGCTTCTATCCTTATAAGAACATGGTTTTAATTTATGTTTTCAATAATTCCATGTGGGTCCTCTTCACCACTTATAAAAGGCCACCCTCTCTCATCCCCACTTAACACTTAAAACACCAATTTTCAAACCAAATACCCACCCAAATCACAACATTACTCTCCTACAAACATCCTAGATCAATTTTTTATCATAAATACATCTTATGAAGGATCTTGGTGCAAACCATAAAATGTTTCCCGAAGAAGAGGTAATGTTCTCAAATGATCACTTTTATTTTGTTTCTCCTTACCCTTCATTAAAATTTTATTAAATAATTGTTATATAATAAATTAAATGTATTACATATAATTATCAATTTTTATTTTAATGTAATTACCCATATTAGTATCCCCATCCTTCAAACAGGAAAAGAAATTATTGATCATTTGTATTGTAGACTACCTTCTTGCGAATCGATGTAATTCGTTTTCCACCAACACCTTTTTAAGATGGGTATAATGATGTATTTAACTCATTTATATGATAATAATTATATTATTATAATTATATTATTATTATATCACACATTATTTCTTACTTTTAATATTGTATAGAATATGATAACGGTGCATGTGTGTACAGTGGACTAGTGCCTTGTGAAATGTTGTGATTTTTTTTTCAATTATGCATTACATGGAAACTGATAAAGAAAAATTAAATGGATATATGTGATATATATGACATTATATGTATTTTTTAATATTAATATATCACTCAATTCAATATCATTTTACTCATTAGTATAATGATATTGTCATTCGTTTATATGTACGACCTATCATATCCATGAAGCAATTTGACTCATTTTCCATGTCAAACCTTTGAGAATGACTATAAAAATATATATAATGATTAAATTTATTATTTATAACATTAATAAAATTATATATTTGATCTCTCTATATCTTATACCAAATAACCATAACTTTCATGACCAACCACAAATTGGAAAATAAGGAAATTAACACCCAAAACATTAAAAATAATGAAAAGTTATTAACAAACTAGTGGTAAAATTTTATAAGAAGATATTATATGATATTATAAATTTTATAATGTTTTTAATTATTAATAATATAAAAATTATTATATAGGAGATTAAATCATGTTCGCCCAAAATTAATCATATTTTAAGGGACTTCATATCAATTTCTCTTCGTTAAAGCATATTGTAATGTTATACATAGATTTTATTTTAAATGGTATATATACTTCCCATTTTACATGTAATAGAATTAATATGTAATAATTCATGTCATTTTATGTTTCAATTTTAATTATTTCATCCAAATTTATTTTGACTTAAAATTTACAATGTAGTAAATAATTTCATAACTCAACTTCTTTTCATTGGGTTACAGTACTTATTAATTGTTTTTAACATTATAATAGTATGTGTGTAAAGATAACAGAATATATTATGTTGTATTTAAACTTTTTTTATATTGATTAACATTTCATACTCATAATTGATTCATTTTTTATCTTCAATTTAAAGATATGATCTTTGTAAGTGTTTATTTCATAATCTCATTTTAATCGGGATTATTTATACTTGAATTCCCATTAAAAAGAATTATTTGATCATTTTATAGTAATAAAATTACATTTTATCCACCTATAGTTATTAATGATTTTTTTCAAGTAATATTTCCATTTTTATCTCTTTGGTAATAAAATTGATTAAGTAAATGTTTTTAATAAAATACGACTTCACTTCTCTCTTCGGTCGGTAATACTTTTTCTTCCAAATCCATGATTTAAGAAAATTATTTCAATTATTTTAACATTATCCAAAATATTTATTAAATATATTAATAACCATGTTTTTCTTTTATTACCAATGTTGAAAAAAAAATTATGTCCTTTTCTAAACAAGGCTTTTTGGAATTTTATTAGAAATGTTAAAGGAGTAATTATTTTAACATTTACACCATTTATATAATTTCACAACTTCATGACCCCTCAATATTTTAAAAATTAATTTTTTAGTTTCTATGATTATTTTAAAATAAAATTATTTTCTATATATTTTCTGAAGTTTTAGTTTTAAAAATATTCTCAAGGTTAAAAAGATATTTTCCTCAAGAATATTTTGTAATATATTTTTTTTGTATTTTTATTCATCAATGACAAAACCATTTATTTTAATTATACTATGATTGGGAAATGTTGTATTTATACAATAATTATTAATATATTGATGATTTATGATCATTTTGGGCATGTAAAGTATCAAAATTCACATTCATGATTCATTTTTGTAGTGATTAACTTTCTCTTGAATTATTCACCTTCATGTGATCATTGGACATTTAATTTTCCCAAAATATTCATGTTATTTATCATGTATATTCTTATTACATAAAAAATATATCATTTATCGATAAATAATTTTACATTTGAGGTTATATGAAAAAATAGAGAAATTATTATTAATCTATACACCATACTAGATATAAAAATTTGTTGATAAGGCATAGTGACCATGTTTTAAGTTGTTCATTAGATGTATGCTAAATTATTTAATAATGCATATAATATTGGTTCCCAGTTATAAATAGTCCCTCGATGCATAGGTAATTTCATTTGATGAATCAAAAGGCTAGCCTTAATTAAATGGGACTCTGATCTATACTGAATCATTTGTGTTAAAATGGCTCGAGAGAGGTCTTAACATTAGAGGTATCATGATTCTTAAGATCATGATGACTAATAATTAATAATTTCCATTATAGAGAATTCTGTTATTATTATCCTTGAGAGTTTCATAGTGATATTATCTTTGGGTTCATTTCAATCTTAGTTTATTTATTTAATGGAATGTGTTTTAGTTATTTACCTTCCCATATTGATTATGTTTTATCTAGTTACGATAGTAATGTTATTGATTAAATGGATTATTTTTTTACTTATTTACCATTACATATTGATTATTCTAGTAAAATTATTTAAAAGGAATATGTGTTCGATTATTTATCTTTCTATTATTATTGTTATTAATTCATGATATCTTCCAATGTACATAACCCTTAAAGACTAACTGAAAAAGAAATTTTTTTATTTCAATATCACTTTTGAGGAAAAATTGGGAAACCTGATATACAGTCATACAAGAGTTTACCCAAATCAAGACTACATGGAACTACTCCTCCCTAGAAATAACATCGATATGTCATGCATCCACCTCACATGACCACTCGACAAGCTGTCCCACATAGAGTTGCACAGGCCTGGTACAGATAGCTAAGACATACCCTCTCGGTCATCCAAATCTGAATGTTTATACCAGAAGAAATATTCCAGCTCTGTATCTTCATCTCAAGCTGATACTTATAGAGTACTAGTTGATACCATCATTAAAATTCAATATAAAACACCAAAATCTGAAAGCAACTCAAAATCTGACCATATTATATTTCAAAAACCATCACAAATAAAAACCCAAAAAACCAATCCAAAAAGACACCAAAATCCAGCAAACTAGTAATCGTCGTTGATCTCCCTGAACTGACCACTTGAACACACATCCCAGACGACCAAGAAGACCACTACACTAGTCCACCTCAAAGATAATGGAGGAACCCAGACCCTTGAGCAGAGGACCATGTAAACACAGTCAGAACGAATCAGGAGCAATACCACAGCTCGACAATGTAATAAAGTAAAACATCAACTCTGTGTTAGGAGGATCATTATAGTTGGTATTTGTGTAATAAAGTAAGGAATAATATCTGTGTTACTAGGATCATAATAGTAGGTATCAGTGTAATTTTGGTAGAAATCTTGGGAACTAGTTTTTGAGAAAAATATTTTAAGGATCATAAACCTGTTATAGACAATGCAGTTATGTATATAAGAACATCCTAATGTTTCAGTAATGTGGAGATTATATGGTTTTCCTTGAAAATACATCCCTATATAGATTTCGAAAGTGAATGTGGTAATTGAATTGATATACATTGGGGTAATATCTCTGAAAAAGGTGGATTAGACTTGACTCGATCTTCACTTGGTGCATGACAATGGGCCTTACTGTGCACCTAGTTTGATACTCCAAGGGGGGTATTCTTAGGATAATTCATATTTTCTATACAAACCATTATAACATATATGAATATTTTATGATAATGAATGTCCAAGATTAAACATAATGTGTGTAATATATAAATTATTTTCTCATGATTTTGAAACCCACTAGTGGATTTTTTATATAACTTCCCACTATGAATATTGTAACTCACTTTATTTTTTTTATAAGGTTGGGGCCGAAGCCTTAATTTATTATTTAAAGAAAATTCCTATTTAAGACTAGGTGGAGGGAGACCCATAACATACCTCGAAGGACCAAGTCCAAGTGGCCTGAATACAGGGCTTGAAAGCTAATTTTTTGGCCCAAAGGACTACTCGGTGAACAATACTACTACAGTACCCACGCTGCTACAGTACCACCACCACTAAAATGCCTCCACCGCAATAATGTCGTCACTAATATAGTTCCACCACCTCTATAGTACTACTACAGTACCCCTGGAAATTCACCTCTGCCCGGATTTGAACCTCAGTCTTTTGGATGCCAAGTTAGAGCCTATGCCACTTGGGTACAGGCTCGTTGGCTTGTTACTCACTATATGATTTTGGGTTTTATTCAATAGATGAATGTGAAGGATTCATTTTAATATTTAGGAAGTAGGAAAATTTTGTGACCATGAGTAACCAAATGGGATGATGATTCAATTGAAAGATATTATGATTATGCCTAACCATTTATCTCCAAATATTATTAATAATCTATACCCTAACAATCTTTCAGACTCACCAAATAAGAGAAATATTGAATTCACTAAGACCTCGAGAGATAGAAACCATGGAGGAAATAAGGATTAAATAACTTCATGTCAAAATTGAGAAAAGAGATACCAAGGGAAGTGTATAAAAATAATGGAAAATTTTTTTATATATGGAAGATATGGGAATAATGAAACGAATTGCTGATGACAAATGAATAGTAAAAAGGAAGTAAATAAATCTCACTATATGGATTAATTTATAGTTAATTATACAGAATGTGGGGAACTTCAGAATTGTCTATGTTAACTCCATATTTTATAGGTTAACTCAGAGAACTAGGAATAACTTAAATTAAATGATTGACATATTTATGTATTGGGATTCAATACCTAAATTTTAGAATTATTTTTACCAAGGTTATATTGGTAATAAGAATCATTAATCATCTAAGGGTTTCATAAATTTTAAATTCATATATGTCTTCATTGACTTAAGATTTATGCATACCATATTGGATTTAGAAGATATAGTTTGATTAAGATTATAATTATTATACACCCTTTTTAAAAAGAATAGTGGTAATATATCACGATTAATAATTTTTTGGGAGAAATTTATGAAAATATAACACATTAGTTCATTATAGTTTTGAGTAAAAATTTACTTAATGGAAAATGTCCTTAGTTTTTGTGTGCATAAGTTTTATATATCGATAACCTTTATGGTTTATATTTTGTTATATGTTTTAGTAATTATGGGTTAATATACTTCAGGAACATTATAATAATTATATTAATATATTGTTTGAGAAAGTATAACCATCTTATTAGGTGAAAAATGTCACATCTAGAAAGGAACCAGGGCATGAACCCACAATTGAAGGGTGATAAAGGATTAACACCAACCACTAGCCTACATGATGTCCTTGTTAAAATTTCTCTTTTTTAGTAAAATTATTTTATGGATAAATATTATTGTTGAATAAGTGGTGGTATTTTAGGGGTTTTTAGATTAATGTACTATATTATATAACTTGTGCTAACCATATTGGTTTTGTAAGATAGTTAGATACAAATGAAAAGTCGGGTCACTTATAGATCTTATAATATGTTTAATGTTAATTTTAGTACTTTAGGTATAAAAAAATAATTTCTGGATATCTATTTCATAGATTAAGTGATGAATTTTAAATTAATAGATGTAAAACCAAATGATGAAATTATGCTTTTGAAATATAAACATATCAAGTATATTTCCTTATATTATTTAATGGTTAAAGAATTATTCGACTATTGGAAAATGATATTCAAAAAAATTTCTTAATACCATCATATATGATGAATCAAATAGTATTTTAAATCATCAAAGATTTTTGGTGTTGAGTTCCTTAACTTTCTATTAATCGTTCATCTTCTTGTAATCAATGACCTATATCGTTCCCCATAATTATTTACACTTTTATTCAATGCACATATCATTATATGGAACTAATTGTATCAGACATAGAAACATAGTTATGTTCTACTAAATATAAACTTTTTTACTTCCATTTCTTTCTTATGAAGAGTATATTTTAGTAACCATTTTAATGATTTGAGTTTTTAATAATGGAATTTTCATAGATCAAACTCTAAATTTCTTAGTGCAACATCAAATTGTAAAGAGGAAATTTACTTATGGAGGGGATAATGTAACACTATGAAATTATAAAATAAGAAAACTTTTTTTGATATCATTTGTTCCAGGAAAAACCAAGCATAAACATCCCACAAAATACATTTATTCAAATTATTTTTCTTCAATAGCTTATAGAAAAAGAAACGTCGATTGTAATAGTACCATAATTTAGTATAACATTTTTACATGTCAAATAAAATAGATAGAATGTATATTTATAACTAAATTATGAAACCTATGATTATATATTTATTATAAATAAAATAAAAATCATTTAAAAGTAAAAAACGTGTTTTAAGAAAATGGTATTTGTTCTAAAAGATTGTTTGGACACTCATTGTGCACATAATTTCAAATAAATGATTACTATTTCTAGAAATTTTTTTTTGATAAAATCAGATTAATATTAAAAATTATCGTATAAAATTATATTGGGTTGAATTTTTTGTATTTTTATGAAATATTTCATTCTTTGATGAATAGTGGAAAATAATTTTTTTCAATTGAAAACAACTTTTTTTAATAATTAAAAAGGATAAATTTAAATATATATTTGTTTCAAAGTAAATTTAATTATATTATATTACAGTTTTATTATTTTAGTTCATTGGAATCAATTTATTATTGGTTTTTGATATAAAGCCTTCTATAATTTTGATACTTTTCTCTTTTAAAAACTACTTATTTGTCATGTCTGTGGATTTAATTTTAAATTGGATTATTAGACTTTATTTAATTTAATTTTTTAAATTTGATTAAATATTTAGAATATGATTAATTTTTATTATCTAATTATTTAAAATTAATTTTTAACCTTTATAAATAGTAAAACCAGTTAATATTAAATATCATGATCAAGGTAAAACTAATTTACAGGTGTTAAACTAAAATGACACAGGTTACTATGAATTACCAATATATTTAGAACCTATTTTATGGAAATATTTCGACCTTATCACCTTTAATTCTATAAAATGATCCATTTTAAGTCTTTTTAAATGATATAAATGCGGGTCCAATTGAATCTTTTCAAAAATCCCAAGTGTTTCTTTTCTCCAACTTATAAAAGGACACTACCTATCCTCCACTAATTAAACATAAAAATCCATTTGGATTACAAAATACCACAAAAATTACTTCCTTACTCCCCTAAAACTTTATAAAGGGATTTTTTTATTATAAATCCATCCTATAAAAAAATTCAAATAAAAAGAAGTGACTTGAAAAAAGGGATGGTTCTTAAACTTGCATTTTTATTTTGTTTGATAGAAAACATACTAAAAATATTATTAGTAAATTATTATATAATAGAATTAGTATTTTATATATAATTAGGCTTTATTTTTGTATGGTAATGAACTATATCCATCCCATATTCCATCAAATGGGAATTTAAATGGTCGATCGTCTGTACAGTGAACTACCGCCACACGAATCTATATAATTCATTTTCCATAACCACCATTCAAGGATAAATATAAATATTGATATAAAAATATATATAATATATTTAAAATTATTATACTTATTAATTTATAATATCTCATACACATTCTTACTTTCCATGCTATTTAAAATATGATTAAGTCACTCATGTGTATGGAGAACTACCGCCTCTTGAAGCGATGGGATTCGTTTTTCACTTATGAATTACATGGAAGGTAATAAGGATATATTTATTATATATATGGGATTTATATTACATTATATTCAATATAAAACATTAATATCTCACCCATTTTCTTATCCATTAACACGTTAATGGAATGATATTGTCACTCGTGCGTACGTACGACCAACCTTCTCTATAAAGCCGTGTGATTTATTTTCAATGTAAAAACATAATAAGTTATTATAAAAATTTATATAATTAATAAATAAAAAAATTATAACATTAATATAATTCTTTATATAGTGTATCTATATCCTATTCCCATAAACCATAATATTCTTGATTAAACGCGCATGATAAAATGTAACAACCCAAAATTTGATCAATGGAAATTTCCTTCTAATACAGATTTTATAGAGTAAAAATAGAATTAAATCACACAAATATAATAATAAAAATATTATAAATGAATAATTAATTAAATAATAAGTATTTATAAAATTTAAGGAACCTAAATTAATGGAATATTAACTTGAACTTTTGAATAGTAATATGACCCTTATGAATAATAAATTGGCTAATAGAATTGTAACCTCACCCATGAAATTATAATTAAAATTTATCCATATTATGAATTAAAAAATTATATAATTATATCATAGTATAAGTAAATAAATATTTTTAAAATGATAAATTAAGTGTTGGTATTCTAATAAATCATTAATGTTTATTTATGATTTTATATTAAATATAATGATTAAAAAGAAAATTTATTTTCATAAAATAGATTCATAAATTGATATTTTTTTCTTACTATTATAAAATAATTATATGAGACCGTAATTAATTTTTCAAAGTTTTATAATCAGTTATAATTTTAAAATAGATATTTTTCGAGTAAATTATGATTTTTATCAGAAAAGTAAATTTCTTAAATTTAGATAATTATTTTCATAAAATAGAGTCCATTTTTAAATTATACAAGTCAAAATATAATTAGGGTGATATTTTGTGATTTTTCTAAAATACCGGAATATCTGGTGAATAGTAAAAACAGTAATTTATGATATATATACATTATAAGTGAAATACATTATTCCTTCAGTCATCACTGATGTATAAAAAACAATATTAAACTCACATTAATTATTTTAACATATTCATTGATAATTATATAATTATTCATAGTCATGAGGAAAAATAATAAACTAATTAATAAAATAATAAGAAAACACTCCCCTTCTCCACTATAAATATAACCCCTTGACAACTCTTTTCCTCAAACATATCATGCTTTGTGGCTTTTAAAAATGCTGATAAAATCTCTTACCAAGACTCTATACCACATCTAAGAGCCTTTGGTCTAATCAAGATAATAAAACAAAACCCCCTAAGGAGGATCTCAAGGAGAAGGATTCAAGAGGTAAAATCCTCTTTCTTTTCTTTTAATTTATTTTCAGGTTCTTTTATTTTCATATTCTCTCCTTACCTATCCTTATCCAAGTAAAACAATAAGTACATTAAGTTACATATACTATATGTTTATTATGAAAATTTAATAATTCATCATTAAACCCCTTATCCTCTTTTTTTTATTCTAAAAATGAAATCGTCGTATGTGAGGTGTTAATTTATCACCTTCGAGGATGAAAAGTTTTCATTTTCCTTTACTGCCATCAAGGATAGTATTAAAACCATTATAACCATTGAAAAAAATTTAAATGTATTTTTTAACCAACTTTATGCTCGGGAGCTGACATATATACATAATACTAAATGATAAAATAATATGAGTTCGTTATGATCAAAAATAGGTTAAATTAACCTAAATAGGTATTATTAACTAATTATTTAACAATTCATCCTCATACCATATAACATAATGATTTATAAGATAATTTATTATCCTATAAGTTAATTAATTACATATATTTATAAACAAATATTATCATTTTACACGATTTTCCATTCATGTATACAAGTAACCGATCATGAAATCCATTGAAGCGAACTCTCGTGAATGACAAAATTATGTCCTATAACTCATGAAAAAATCCACGAATGAACTTTATAAAATTATACCCAAAAAAATAAAATTTTAAAATCTTAGGAATTAATTAATTAAGGGATTTAATTTGATTATTTAGGACATTAATTAAAAATGCATAAACGTTTCAGACATAAGGCTTGGGTTTCTTCCCGAACCACCATTTTTCCTTCGGGTTACACTTTCTCTCTATTAACACTAATGTAACTCTTAATTATTTTAATATAATTCTTAAAATTTAAATTTTTATTTTCCCAACTCATTTATCAATATCATTTTACTTTTCTATTTCAGGGATATACATTTTTTAATATGGTTTCTTTATCAATTATTCCTGATAAGCGAGCCCGATAAATCTGAACTTTCAAATTTCTTACCCATTATCAATTACCATATATAATATATTTTTAGAAACCAATATTTCTCTAAAAATACTTATTCTATTAAGAAAAAAACATTTTTTAATTTCTGGTTTTATGAAAATAAATTTTCCTTTTCTTCTTTAAAGGCTCTTTAATATTTTATGTTAAACCCCACTAAAATGTTTCATTTATATAGTTTCTTAAAAACTTTTTAAAATATATCAACTTAAACTGTACATCATTTATCATGGTTTATGAAAATTTTACAATATCAATTTCATTTATAATTTAAATCCATTCTTTTATTAACACCATTATGATATTCCTTTTTCTTATGCCATATGACATGATTATGATACCTAATTCTTTCCATGGGTAACCCTTATGTTTATTTTTGATTATTTATTTATGTTTTTTCATGTGTCACCAATATTCATGAACATGTTATTATGGGTGTAAAAAGATATCACTCCAATGCCTTGTGTAATGTTTAGTCTCATGAGATATCATGTTGGGACGGGGAGTGAACGAAATTTATTTATGGGACTTTTTCCAAGGACCCCAAACTATAGATCATGGAAATATGAACTGGATGAGCCCTTAAGGGGCGTCAAATCTATAGGGTTTCCCTTTCCACCGCTGCTCGTATCCTCCTCCTTGGGTCAGCCTCAACCCGCCTTCGGTTCTCCTTCTTGATGGTCTCATGGCAGCAGCTCTTCTCTCATTGGAGGTGTCGTGGTGACTTTGTGGGCTCGACCGCCTTTCCCACCATTTGCTAGCCATTCCTTATACGGAAGCATGGTAAATCTTGTGGTCGATGACCCACCGTCTTCTATTTGAGAGTCGTCGTCATGGATTCTATTTCATATCGGTGTGCGCAGGGTGATCGTTGTGGTCTCCGAGAGATATCACGACGACGGCGACGAGATTTGATTCTGGTTTGCGAAATATTTTTACTTGCATGGTTTGGCATTCAGGAGCCCTCTTTATGGTGAAGTTTTTTTATTCCATTATTTTTTCTGATTCTCGTTATTTGGTTTTCGGTGCAGATATATTCTGTTGTAGTTCGCTTGCTGAATGTGTTCGGGCTTCGGTGGATGAATTTCTTGGCAGTGGACGAGGCAGCGAAGGGATGTGTTCTTGGGTTTTTCTTTATAATGGTTGATGTTAGCTTGAAATCTGGATGTTTTGGATTGATGTTTGTTTGTGTGAATTTTTTGGGTTTTCTTTGAGAGATGCAGGCGGTGATGTTTCAACCTGAGCTAAAGTTACTTTGGTTCTCTGGTTTTGTTTAGAGTGGGTTGTTTTGGGTTTTTGGTTTTATGGGTGGAGTCTTTCGAAAGTGTTGCAAATATGATGTTTTCTGACAGGAATGGACTCCTGCAAAAACCGTTGGCAATGGATGGATTCAATATTTTCCATTATTGCATTTGAGGGTTTGTATTTTTGATGACTACTTGGTCCAAACAATCTACTAGTAAATACTTCAGATGTGGATTCAGAGTAGGTAGCTTTCTCTATGTATCACTCTTATATTTGTAAGATTGAGAGGGTATGGCATAGCCATTGGTACTAGGCCCATGCATTTTTTGCATGGGATAGCTTGCTGATTAGCCATGCTTGGATGAAGGCTTTCCATAACAATGTTAATGCTGGGACAGGGCATTTTTAGTAGTCTTGTTTTTGGATCAGGTTATGTTTATGTATGATTCTATTTGAAGTCATGTGAGGTTTCCCCCTTTCTCTTTAAAAGGGGGTTTATCTTAAAATAAATATAAATTAAGGCCTTCGGGCCATTCATTCAGTTATGAGACTTTTTCACCATGTCTTAACAACTAGCCTTGAATCATGTTTATTTCATGTGATCTGATGTTTCCTCATTCCTATGATGACATGGTTATATGTTCCCATGTTATATATGTTATTATTACTTATTTTTATTCATGTTCCATGCCTCTATGTCATCATGTTATGCCTTCTAACCCATGTGCTATATTTTATTCCTATGTTTTTCCCATTACATGGAATTTTATAATATTCATTTTTTTCATGTGTTCTCAAGGTTATCCAATGAATATAGAAGAGATCAATGGAAATCAATATCTCATTATAGATATTCAAAAAAATATTTTTTTTGTTGTTTTTAGTTTTTTCATATTACGTACCTAATCATACAAAAACACCAGACTTTGCGATCCTTAGTTGTATTTGATGGTAAATTATGCTTCAAATTATACAATAATATGTGTTAATTGCTAGGGTTTCTATAATTTATATCAGAAGAAGGTTTAGTTTTTTTGGAGATTCAGACTAGATCTCGTTTTTAAGAACCCTGGGCATAATTCTATCACCATGGATAACCTAGATTTATACTTTGGGCATCTCATGTTAGGATATACTTATCATTTACAAGTTTATCCTTCTATGTTCAATGTCTTATTTTTATATACATATTATATAGGTATTCAAGACACGTAATTTTATTTTCTTTTTCATAGTTATAAGATGAAAGGAGGAAGCTCACAAATAAATCTTCTCTCTCTTCCTAGAGAAATCATAGGAAAGAATATCCTGAATTCATTCTCAGATGACCATGAAACTTTTTCCAATATCCAAGTTACATGAAAACCAATTTATGAGGAATTGAATACATCTAGCCTCGCCCAATTCATTCAAGGGTAATGTATCATCTATTGAAAAAAAATTCTCTCAACATTCATACCATGCTAAGTGTGGGAATTACAATAACGGTCTTTTCAAAATCATCTCCTAATTTTATATAAATTAATCACTAAATAATTTTCTAGATGATGAAAATGAGTGAGACAGTTTAGTAGTATATATGTATCTAATTATAGATTTTTTTCTTTTGATAAATACCAAAACTAATTTACTAAAACCATATTTTTTAATAATTGAGGATGAATTGATAAGACTCATTTATAAATAACAAGTTTCAATATATGTTTCCAAATTATATATAAGATATACATTTTTAGTGGCTTATCGATTCTTCTGTCAATATAATCTAAGATGCCTTGTGTGTTGTTGGGTATAGTAAGTTGATGATTTTGAAAATATCCCAAGGTACCATTGGGATTAATAAATCCTTTCTCTTTGATGGAAATGCAAACATGAAATACTGAAGACCTCATTAAAGTAAAAAAGTGGAATTACCCTCACCTATTTTCCCTTAGTGTGTAAAACAAAATTTTGAGGAAAAAATTCATAAGGGGGGAGAATGTGACATCCCAAAATTTATTCAATGAAAATTCACATCCTATAATTATGTTATATAGTATAAGTCAAATAAAATAACATATAGAACCTAATAAAAATTTTATAAATGGATGATGAATTATATAAGAAGTATTTATATAAATTAAGGGACATAGACAAAATAAATAGTAACTTGACCTTTGGAATAGTATTATGAACATTATGAATAGTATAATAGACAATAGAATATTAAACTCACCCATTAAACTATAAATTAACTTTACCTATCTTATAAATGAAAATATAATATAATTATATCATAATATAAGTATTAAAATGTTTTTAAAGTAATAAATGAATTTTTGGTATTTTTAAAAAATATATTTTTTTATTAAAAATTTTATAATTAATAAAATTATTTCAAAGAAAATTTATTTTCATAAAATAGATCCATAAATATATATTTTTTTGTCTTATTATTATAACATTATTTTTTGAGATCTTAATTACTTTTTCAAACTATTATTAAATTAGATATAATTTTAATATCGGTATTTTTTGAGTAAATGATGATTTTAATTAAAAAATTGAATTTCTCGTACATAGAAAATTATTTTCATAAAATAGAGTCCATTTTTAAATTCTAAATGTAAAAAAATGTGTATGTTTAATTTTTTGGATTTTACTAAAATAATGGAATTTTGTGAATAGTAAAATACAATAATTTATGGTATATAATAAGTCATAAGTTAAATACTCTATTCCTTGAGTGATAGTTAATGTAAGAACAATAATATTTAACTAAATATAATTATTTTAATATATTTATTTATAATTCTCAATCTATTCATATTCTTGAGGAAAAATAATAATCTAATGTATAAAATAATAAGAAAACACATCTCTCTACCCAGATAAATACCACCCCTCAAAACCTTTTCTCTTAAAACCTCTCAAGCATTGATCCCTATAAAAATTAAATTCAAATTTTTTTCTCAAACCACAATACCATGTCAATGAGCCTTTCTTCTCAACAAAAGACCAAAATAAATCCTCGTTAAGACGTTCTCAAGGAGAAGGATTAAAGAGATAAAATCATCTTTCTTTTCTTTTAATTTCATTTCAAGTTCATTTAATTTCTTATTCTCTCCTCACCTACCCACATCCAAGTGTCATGAAAACTCTATAAAATTAAAAATAATGTAATTTTATTAAGCTAATGGAATAATTAATCATCATACTCTTCTCCTCTTCCTTTTATTCAAAAAATGATTCCATCATTTGTGAGGTGTTAATTTATTGCTTTCGAGGAAAAAAAATTCAATTTCATTTACTCTTTCATGGATGGTCTTAAAAGAAATATAATGGTTGAAAAAAAAATTAACAGTTATTTTATAACTCTTTTTATGTTTTTAAACTAACATATATGCATATTACTAAATGATAAAACAAAACGAGTTTGTTGTGATCGAATACTGCCAAAATTAACCTAAATTATTATCATTAACTAATTATATAATGATTAATCCGAATAAATATAACCAAAATATTTATAATATAATTTAATATTCTATAATATAATGAATAACATATAATTATGGAAAAATATTCTCATTTTACATGATTTTCTACACATTTATACAAGTAAATGATCATGAAAACCTGAGGAAATTAACACACTCTAGCGATAAAATTGAATCTTATAACTCATCAAAATGCCAAGAATAAAAATAATAATATTACAATTAATAAAATAAAAATATAAAAGTATATTAATTAATTAATTAACTTATTTAATTTCATTGTTTATAACATTAAATATATGTGATGAACTATTTCAATCATAAGGTTAGGGTTTCTTTCCGAACCTCCATTTTTTCGTCGGGTTATGCTTTCTATATATTTTCCATAATATAAATATTATTTATTTTTATATAATTATTCTAAATTCTATGTATATGTTCCAAACTCATTTATACAGATCTTTCCATCATTAGTTTTTAGAGATATACATGTTTTAATAAGGTTCTCTTCTTAATTCTACCCGATAAGCAACCCTGATTAAAGGGAACTTCCCAATTTATTACCCATTTTCGAGTACCATTCGTAATATATTTTAATAGACCTATATTTTCATAAAATAAATCATTTTATCATTAAAACTTCCTTTTTTCATTTTTGGTTTTTTGAAATAAAAATATTTCTTTTTCGTTTTAAATAATCTTTGATATTTTCCTTAAACTGTTCTAAAATGATTCATTTCTAAAGTATCGTAAACAGTTTTTTACATGATTCCACATAAATTGGGCATTATTCACCATGATATGTACCTATTTTACCCTATGAATTTCCATGTATGGTTTAAATCCTTTCTTTCAATGAAACTATTATGATAGTCCTTTTTCTGCCTTATTAGATAATTATGATACCCAAATAATTCCATAGGTAATCATTATGATTATTTTTTATTCCTTATATATGATTATAAATTTATAACACATATTCATGAACATTTTATGATGGGTGTTTCCAAATATCACTCCAATGCAATAAGTAATGTTTAGTCTCATTAAACGTCATGTTGGGACTGGGAGTGAACCTGATTCCTTTATGGGACTTTGTCCACCATGTCTTGGAAGCTTCCCTTGACTCATATTTAGTTCATGTTATATGATGTTTCCAAATTCTTATGATTTAATAGTTATATGTTTCCATGTTATATATGTAATTATTCCTTATGTTTATTCATGTCACATACCTTTTTATCATCACATTATGCCTTATAACACAAGTGTTATGTTGTATTCCTTTCCTTATCCCTTTGCTGGTATTTTTAGCTCATCCCTTTTGTACATGTTTTCCCAAGGTTATCATATGCATATGAAAGTGATTAATGGAATTTGAGAGATCATTACAGAGATTAAAGAAAATATTTTATTATATTGTTTTTTTTATTTTAAAATTATTTACCTAATATACCAAAGACACTATAGTTTATGATCCTTGGTTGTATTTGATGGTAAATAATCATTAAATTACTATAATAATATGTGTAAAATGTGGTGGTCACTATAGAAAACAAGGAAATTAACCCCTTAAACAATGAAAATAATGAAATGTTATTAAAAAATTTGAGGTAAAATGTTATAAGAGGAACCTATATGATATTATAAATATGAAAATGGTTCTATTATAAATTAATAACACTATTAAGACCATTATAAATGATATTAAATCAAATTAAGACAAAATGAGGCATGAGGTAAGGTATTTTCTCACAATTTCACTTTGTTGCATAATATTATAATGATATGCCCAAATTTTATATTATATGGTGTATATATTTCCCTTTCAACATTTAATAACAAGATTTATTAATAATTCTTAGTATTCTAAATTTAAATTTGAATTATATAATCCAAATGGATTTTGACTTAAAACATACAGAGTGGTGAAAAATTTTATTACTTGATTTCATTTCATTGGGTTATATTACTTCTTCATTTTCATTTTCATTCAAATATTATGTATATAATGAATTTTTACTATTATATTTTTAATTTCAAAAAAATTTCAATGGATTCACATTTGATACACATAATGTATTCATTGATTAATCCTCATTTGAGCATTATAATATTTGTAAAGGTTTATTTCACAATATCAATTTAATCAAGATTGTTTATACTTGAATTTCAATTAAATTAAATTATTTGATAATTTTAAAACAAACAAAATTCATTTACATATCTTATGGTTATTCATGATGTTTTCATGTAATTTTACTATTTTTCAAAACATTGGAGTTTAAAATTATGGATAGTTATTTTTTAATAAAATCTAACAACACTTCACTCTTCAATTTATAACCCCTTTTCATAAAAATCTATGTTTTAGGAAAATGTTTTCCAAAATACTTTAGAATTATCCAAACGATTTATTAAATAAATTTTTACCCATATTTGATTTTTTATGGAATATTAAAGGGTATATTCAAGTCATTTATCAAATAAGGCCCTTTTTCTTTATACCAAAAATTTGAATAGAATATTTGTTTTAGCGTGTACGGTGTGTAAAAAAATTTATACCATCATGACCACTAAATTTGTTAAATATTTCTTTGTTAATATCAAAGTTTATTTTAAAATAAAATTATACTCAAAATATTTTATAAACATTTAGTTTACAAAAATCATAGCTAAAAGGATATTGGCCATTAAATGCTTTTAAAGGTATTTTTTGTATTTTTATTCATAAAAAAACAAATTCTTATTTTTCATAAACTCTAATGAGGATATGTTGTATTGATTCTATCCTTATTATTTCTATATATGTTTTAAGATCATTTTGACCATGTAAAATATTGACATCCACTTTCTTGGTTCATGTTGTTAATAATTATGTTGAAATGTTCCCTTTATTGTGATCATTAGACATAATATTTTCACTAAAAATACATATTATTTATCATGTACGTGATTATTAATTAAACCATATATCATTTCTATTTATAGTATTTTACTTTGATAGTTATATGATTTATTGGTGAAATTATTATTAATCTATATTCCTTACTCGATATGATATTTTTTTGATAAAGAATATTTTTCATGAATTAAATTCATCATTAAATATATGATTATTGATTTGGACATGAAGATATGGGTGGGTCCCAGTTATAGATAGACCCTTGTTGAATTATTAGTCTCGTGAGATGCATCAGTTTTCTAGACATCTCTAAATGGGTTTCTAGTGTATACCAACCTTTTAGTTTTAAATTGCCTCAAGAAATTCCATGAATATAACGTTATCATCGTGACTCATATCATGACATACAATAATAAATAATTTCTTTTATTGAGAATTCAACTATTATTTTCCATGATATTTTTTAGTGATATTTTATGTGGATTCATTTCATTTTCAGTTTATTGATTAAATGTAATGTATTTTAGTTATTTATCTTCCCATATTGATTAGGGCTTATCCATTTATGATATTCATGTTATTTATTAAATGGAATTTTTTTCAATTATTTACATTTCTATATTTATTATTATAAAAAAATTGTTTAAATTAGATGTATTTTCATATATTTACCCTGCCATGATTATGCTTATTGATTCATGATAGAATCCATTGTACTTAACCAACACTAATAATTTGAGATCACCCTTATTTTGTTTCATTTCACAGGAATCAAAGAAGTGTACTTAGAAAGATATGAAATGTTATTAGAGATGAAATAATGATATTATGGAAAAATGTTTTAATTTATATTTTTAAATGGAATATGGGATTCAAGTATATAACAAGTTTAGTAAGACTACTAATATATTTGGTTTTTCAATATGTGATTCACAATATATTAGGCCATTGTAATAAATTAATACATCGTCTATGGGTTTCTAGAGTCATTTTCACTATATTAAATGGGGTACTAGTCAACTTAGTTTATGTCAACCTTAGAAGATCCATTTATACATCAGGAACCATTTAGGATCATTGGGATGAGAACAAAAAGATTGACCCTCTTCAGTATGATACGAACAAGCCTATTTTGATATACCTTATATAGAATGGGACTATGTTGGGTGATTAGAAGAACCTATAGTGGCCTTGAGGATCAATATGGGATATGGTTCATATCTTTGTAGTAGAATATATGGTGAGGCATCGTGTAGCTAGAAAATTCATACTTCCTAGTTGATGATGTTTGGTGATGACCATAGAACATGACAATGTTTGATGACTCCAAGTGGAGTTCCTCTATTTTTTTTTTGAGAGGGACATCAGTGGGTGATCATGGATAGAAAAAACATGATCATTTATGTATCTCCATTAGTATTGATGGTTATCGGTGGAACCTAAAACCCGAACTAATGTGCATGCCCTATTGGATTAAGATGATGGTGGTGGGTGTGGGCATTTTATGGGACCTATGATTTATTTTTTATGATTATTGAATGTTTAAATAATTTATATGTGATATAGTTGTCCTTATATGGTTATGTATCAGGTTATAGTCTTGGGATACGATTATTGTAGTTGGTATGGATGAGATTCCATAGACCTAGAGCTTGGTGATAATGGATTCTAGGGATTTGTAGAATGGATTAATAATAGAGACTACCTTGTATTAGGATCTTGGATGAAAATACTACTGCATTAATCAAACCCAAATTTATGAGAATTTAATCAGGTTTTTTATAGTCTGGAGATCATATTATTGATAGGGGCTTCCATGGATTAAGATCTTTGATGATAGGACTATCATTATCATCATCCCTAGTGGCCATGGGGATATGCTAGTATATTCTGTGTGTTAGATCCAAGATGATAGGATTATTGTGGGATGGGTCCATAGATTCATAAGAATTGGTTGGGGATACCATGGATTAGATCCTTCATGTTACATGGGAGTCAAGGTGTCTGAGACATGCTCAAAGACACCTCATAACTAGCTGAATAATGTATGGTCGATCTGGGTGACAAACCTATGGATTGATATTAATTTATTTTTTTCAATGTTATTTCATTTAATTCATCTTTTATCATCACATGCACATGTCATTGTATATGTTGGTTAGTACGGGATGTTGGTGGTGGTTCCCTATTGAATTGTTTACACACACCATTATTGGGCATCCACTACACTTGGGTACTAAAGGGGATGTTCACTTGGATGTTGAAACAGGTTGGTCTAAGTCCAAGAATTGATTGTGTGGGATAGATAAAGTGATTACATAGGTCATGAAAGAAAAAATTGCTCAATGATTTCATGGAGATAGTGTCTTTTATTTCTATTTTATTTTATTATGTATATGTGACCGGATGAGTGGGAGGTAAGTGATTTTATGGTACACTTGTTCAATACATAACTTATTTTCTTTATATTTTGTTATTCAATGTTTATAATCTTCTATATTAATTTCAGTTTTAGGTATGGTAGTTGTTTATTTACTCTATAATTTTAGACTATGATATTGGGGTGTTGGGCCTAGTGATTTCATTTTTTTATTAACGTGCTAATATGTTCTTAGTGAGATGTTAATGAAGTTGTGATTCATGGAAAATTTTTATTGACTAATGTAATGGAATTTAATTTCATGTTTATAAAATTATACATTTAAAATATTATTATTACTGAAGTGATCATAAATGTATAAAACATGAGCTAAGGAGTATTGTATATTTATTTCTACAAGTGACGGCCATGATAAGAGTAATTGATTAATAAATGATGAGGAATTCATTTAAAATGAATGAAATAATAAATTGAATCATGTGGAGAAGAATAATAAAAGTTATTTCTTAAAGGGGAGTTGTTAATGTGTTTTTCTTGGCCTATAATTACACTTATAGACTTGTACATTTTTTTATGTATATTAATAGGATTTATGTAAAAAATAATCCCAATAAGGGTGCCACCATGGTGGTCCCTCTACCATACATAGGGGGGACTAATTGGGACTACCACAATGGGAAGGCCTATCAAAGGTATCCATACAAGAGGTAGAGGGGTGTTGTATAAGAATACACATGGACCCATGTGTAAGGCCCATAGAGTGCATGCCCTGTTGAATATAAGGACTAGGATTGAAGAACATAGGGGTGCCCACGGACTGTGTGTGTCGTGGCCTGTGTCTGAGTGTGGTGTAGTGAATATGGGTTCTGACCCTTGTGCCAGA
Organism: Viscum album; assembly: GCA_963277665.1. Taxonomy (NCBI): domain Eukaryota; kingdom Viridiplantae; phylum Streptophyta; class Magnoliopsida; order Santalales; family Viscaceae; genus Viscum; species Viscum album. The sequence goes on along the minus strand of OY728136.1, from coordinate 1,081,076,266 downwards.
TATATGAGAGGTATTCTTTATTTTATTAATAAAATAGTCGAAATAAAAATATAGATACTGATGTGAAAAAATGCATGTTGTATACGGTTCCTTCATCACTTAAATACTGTTAAAAACAAGGAATGAATTATACAGAAATTCTTAGCCATATGATTGATCTTGGAAATCATCATTAACCTCCATCATCCCTAAGAATATTCCTTATGCTATAGAATAGTTGATCCACTAAAGGATCGATTCTATCCATCATTGAATTTGTTTCCAATGGAATGAGAAACTTGGGAATAAACTGATATCATGTATGTAAAAATGTCTTTCATGCATGAGAATAACTTGATAAATAAGAATTGGATAAAATTCAAACGATATATGAAAGATTCATACAAATAGGTGGTGTTAAATCTTGAGTAATTTGAAGCATGTGATCATCATCACATGCATGTGATCATCATCACATGCATGTGAGGATTCATATAGGAGCGTCATGAAGATGACATTAAATTTGGTCTATACTTAAGATACCTTAAATAAATCGTGGGAATTGAAGGGTTCATGAAACAAAATATATTTTTTAGAATCGTTGTGTCTTTTAAAATGGAACTAAGGTTGTGTAATGAGGTGGTGATCATCGACTATAAAAATTGTCCCTCAATCGAGGTTGCTTCCAGTACATTGATAAAGGGTCTTAATTTTTAGAGAAAACATACCACTGTGGATATATTCTTTTTCAAGAATAAGGAATCCCTCATCATGATATTATTATTTGAGTTATAATAGGAAGATATTATAGGCCTTAGATATGTTTTTACCACTCTCAAACTTTCTTCTTGAAGAACCATGTTCCATGAAGCTTCTTGGGACAACGTAATAATGCATTTCATTAGTTTTTGAAAAGTACCCAAATAAGGTTATAGGTTATCATGTGTGAAGATGGTTGAGATAGTGTATACCTACACTATGTATCATGAAGAATATCTTATGTGCATCAAAATATTATACCCATTTGGGTTTCCATTCCTAGAGGAAGAAAAACAGTTCCATAAGCATACCCAATTTATTTTCTTAAAGAAGAGTTTTCATGGATTATATATTTCATGAAAGAAGGATAGTGTGTTTTAATAAACACAAGGTGGATAGTGTACACAACTATTTTGGGAATAGATTTTATTAAAAATAGAATACACATACATGTGATAACATGCAAGCATGATACATTAGTGATGGGTGTGAAGCAAGAAAAGATAAGTTGGATTTGGTTCATATATGCTTAAATGTATATAAAAAAATCTTAAAAACTAATCAAAACATAATTTAAAAGAACATAATAATAAATAATATAAATATATGTGTTAGGGTTATGGATTCCAAGAAACTCATGCATGAAGTGGATTTAAATTGAGATTTTTCAAGTATTAAACATTTAATAAAATATTGAATATTATTGTCTAAACCTCTTACACAAATTTTATTAAGGATGGGACATTAGATAGAATGAATAAAATCCTAAGAATTATTTCACTAAAGCAACATGTCATTGTTGTTGATTAGAATTAATTAAACAAGGTCGACATACATCTTGAGTAGTTGTATAATATACTTAAAGAGTAAATGACCAATTCAAATCCTAAAATCTCATATAGAAAGACTAAAAATAATTTTATGGAGTATAATTCATTTCATCTTAGGTGAACTATTTTGTTGGTTTCAGAAGAAAATAAATTTTTCTAGATGTAGCTAAGAGTAGAAAGAGATTGGGTATTTGTACCAAACCTTATAAATAATTTTAATTTATCAAACTTTTACTACCACTACACATTAAGTGATATTAATAGAAAATATTAATTTTATTTATAACCTTAAAATGTTCTATAGGTTTAATTTGAACAAAAAGGGATTTTTAAAAAGTAACCAATGATTCACCCCCTCCCCTCTTAGTGGTCAATCTGGCCTGGGGGAAAAATTCTAGTATCATGGAATTATTTTCCCTCTAAATATACTAGAATAATTATAGTAGATTGAGAACGTTAATTTATTAACATCCAAGGTGTTCTAGTACTTTGTGGGAAGAATTATCATGGTTGTAAGAATAGGATTATACCATATCCCGTATCACCCATCCTAGAAGTAAGATATGTAGTAATAATGGGCCTTAATCCCATTTATAATGATGATTACATGACAAAATATGATAATAAAAATATATAGTTAGTTGTAAAGGATCAAATTTTCATATTTATATCTCCAACAGAAAAGGTATACACTAAGTTCATGGGTCTCTAGACTACTAAAAAGATATGGGATGAACTTAGAAATAACGATGAAGGGAATGTGAATATAAAGGAATCCAAACTACCTGTATAGATGAGTAATTTTGAGGTAATTAAAATGAATTAAGAAAATAAAAATTGATGACTATTACCCATGTTAAATGAGATAGTCGACAACATTTGGGGATTTGGTGAGATGTTAGATGAATCTATCATTGTCAAAAAATGAATGAGGAATTTTCTTCATCATTTTTATTCAAAGGTATCATCCTGGGGAGAAAGATATTACTTATCTCTTGGTGAAATAAGAAATATTCTCATAGCTTAGGATTTGAGAAAAATTACATCATTCATGTAGAAATATGAAATTGAAATGGCCTTTAAATCCATGGGAATGTGAAAATTTAGAGAAGATGAGTTTGAAGAATATAAATGTTTTTATATTTATGATTATTATGATGACTACAATAATATTTTTTCCCTTATATCAAAGGGTTTGAGTAAGGGGAAATATGTGTAAAATAATAAGAAACCACCTATATTCTTCAACTATGGTCGTACTAGTCATTTTTTAAAGAAGTGACCAAAGTAGAAGGTTGCATAATTTGAATGAGAATCAGAATAAAATTATTAAAGATCCCATAATTAGAAATGGTATATGAAAAACAATAATAATAAGAAGAAACACTACGGTCGTAAAAAGATGAATCTTATAATAAATCATAAGAAATATTAATCATTAAAAATTTATATTGATTATGAATGTGTTTCTATTCCCAAAAAAAGTGAAGAACTAATTCATCAATTATTAGTGATGATGAATATGAAAGATAAGAACTTTATTGGAAGCTTAAAGAACAATTAAAATTCTTCATGGGATATAACTAATATCTCAAAAAAAAATAAAGAAGCTTGAGAAGGAAAAAAATAAATTATCTTCTGAAAATAATTATAAATAAATAGTTCCACATGATGAAGAAAAGAATGTTTTGATAAATAAAGAAGTGTCTTTTCTGTATGATCCAGATGCATAAATTAAAAATTTCTTAATAAGATAAAATGATATGTGATATTGTATAAAATTTAACCTCTAGTTAAGAATATTTTTTTGAGACATAATTCATATGTGTCAGAGTTCAACATTAGTTGAATATATACATATAATTTTTCAATAAATCTATTGAGATCATGGTAGAACCTTCTTAAGTTGTAGTAAAGGAAGGTAAATGTTCACTTAATCCTTTTTATTGATATTTTACTTCTAATAATGCATGTGTGAAATCAAAATATGAGAACAAGAGAGTTAAATAAAATGAGAGGAAATCTTCCACATCTTTGGAAGAGACAATTTTTCCATGATGGAAAAATATCCCCAAGAAAACACAAAAATAATACATATCTAGATTCATTTATAACCAATCTATGAGAATAAGGTTTCAAGGATTTTGTTGGTGTTGTAGTAGGAATAGTCCCTTATCCAACTCTTACTATTTCAAACATTATTTTCTAGGAATGGGGGAAGAATCAAGTGGGAGATTAAATGAATAAAGAGGGAAACATAAAAATTAAAATAACATGTGAAAAAATCATCATCACACCTATCTAAACAAAACAATGTTCATAATCTAGAAGAATATGTCAGTTGATAAAGTTTGGAATTCCAAAAAATGAAGTGTTCATGAGAACATTGGAATGAAAAATTCCCTATTCTATAAAAGGGGAGAGTTTCAAAAGAAATCCAATGAAAATTCATGTAATGATATTTATAAGACTAATAATTTCATGATTTATTTCTTAATTGTTTGTCCACATTATTTGAAACTAGATAAACAATTAGAGGAAGCAGATAATCTTTTTAATTCTAAGGGAAGGAAAGTAATCTCAGAAAATGTGGTTTAATTTTAGGAGAATTTATCCATAATTTGAAACATTAATATATAAATAAATGAGGTTGAAACAATTATTCAACATAAAGATATAGGTTAAGGGAATAAAGAATATTGTTAAGTTGATTAGACTCAAAAAATTCCAAAGAAATCATCCCACGCTGATATTGGTTGAAAATAATCGCCCATATTGAGAAAAATCTCTCTATATGAATATTAATTTATGAGAATCTAATAGACCACTCCATATCCTATATTATTTTATATAAACTAAAAATTTAGGGAATTTATGGATATGTTTGAGTTTGTCATTTATGGAAAACATGTTCATATTTTTATTCATGGATTCTACAAATATCCATTAAATGTATTCAAAGTGTGAATTCCTTGAGGGAGAGGTTTATCTTTTAAAAATAAACTTTATGATTTTTTTGTTTATGTATGAGTATTATTTACCATTTCATTGATAAATCTAGTTAGTTTTATCATCTTGAATGAGAATTGATAAATTCTGAGCATGATTTCTCATGTATTGTGTTTATGTATTTCTTAGACATCCATGTTTATATATATCTTGTTTTCTACACCAGGTTATCCCATGATGACATAGAGTTTATTGACTAAAAGATCATTTCTAATAAAACTATCTTATATCTTTCTTCTCTAATAAGTTATTTTCTAGTTTTCATATAATGTAGATGATCAAATTTTCTGAAGAAAAATTAGATATGAATAATTCATCACTTATCCTTTGAAATTTATTTTCAATGGGGGATAATATTTTGAGAACTCGTATTTAACTTTTAATGGGTGAATATTTATTGACAAAAAAAATTATAGGGCAGATTATTGGGCCTAGTGGTTTCATTTGTGGTCAATGATGTGTTAATTAATGATTACTGAGTTGTGGGTGGAGTGGTGATTCTTGGAGAATTTTTATGGACTCATCTAATGACATTGGAAATCCCACATGTATAATTCTCCTTGTAAACTATGATGATTTTGGGAGTGATCTTAAATATTTCAACCATGTTCTCAAGATAATTCCATGTTGTTTACTACAAGTGATGGACGTGCTAAAAAGAATTTTTTAATGCATGATGAGGAATTAATTTTAAGTCCATGAAATAATAAATTTCATGATGTGTAGTATAAGAATAAAGGGTATTGTTTGAGGGTGAGTTGCGAATGAGTTTTTATTATCATTTAATTGCAGTTATATTATTCATTTTTTTTAATTATTTTAAATGGGCTTAAAATAAAAAATAAACCAATCAAGGGATCCCCTAAGGCTATCCTTCGACCACATACAGGGGGCCAAGGGGGTCTACCTCAGTTAGAAGGCCTACCATATATATCCCTATAATAGAAATAGGTGTTCTATGTATAATCTGACTCATATACCTATTTATAGGGCCAACTGAGTATATTCTCGAAGGCATGCAAGGATTAGCCCAAAACCCCATATGGGTTCCAATGGACCGCATGTGTTGCAGTTGATGTGGGTGTGTGGTGTCAGGAATTAGGGTGATAACCCCATTTCTAGCTTAAGGGTTGTAGGTCACGTATTTTTAATAAACCACACTGAATACAAATCAAAAAACTGATGTGGGATAAACCCGTGCTGAATATTGATCCTCTTTCACTTAAATGATGGAAAAAATAAGGGCCACATTATGTGACCGATCTCATCCATTCCATCAATATCAATTATCAAAATTATCCTTTGGATTTCATGAGTATATTATTTATTCCATAAAATATTTGATCCATCAATAGATCGATCCAACCATCATTGACGGTTATTCCAGTGGGATGAGAAACTCAATAAAAAGCTTATATCATGCATGAAACTAAAACTTTAATGCATGGGAATAATATTATGAATGATTATTTGTCGGAAAAATGATAGTTTTAGGAGTAATTTGATTTTGAGTAATTTAATCTTGAGTAAGGTGAAGTATGTGATCCTCATCGCTTATATGCGAGGACTTATCAAGGAGCATCATGAAGACACCATAAAATTCGACATACATATAGGATATCTTGAACGAGTTTAGATATATGAAGGATTCATGAAATAGAATATTTTAGGGATATTTTTTGTGAAATAAAAAGTGTATCTAAGGTGGTGTAATAAGGTGGTGATCATAGCCTATAAAAAGAGAATGACCCTCAATCGAGGGAGCTATTGATACCTTGATAAAGGTTCTCATTTTTCTTGAGAAAAAAGGGTACCACAAATAGATTATGTTTCAAAAATAATGAATCCCAATTCATGATAGTTTTACTCAAATAAGAATATAAGATCATGCAAGAGTTATATAAGTGTTTAAAACTCTCGAAGTACCTTCATGAAAATCCTTGTTCTCGGAAACTACTTAAGATTGTGCAATAACGTGTCTCCTTGGTTTGTGTGAAGTCCCCTGATCCCATGCCTACATGTCTTTCATGAAGAGGGGTTATACAATGAGACATTGTATAGATATAATGTTCCTAATAAATAAAAGTTTTTTAACATCAAATTTTTATACCCATTTGGGTTTTCATGAAATAATGAATAAGTACTATTTTAGAAGCCCGTCAATTTGATTTTCTTAGAGAATAGTTTGTGGGAAATATTTGTTGTGGACAAGAATTATAGTATGTGTATGAATAAAAATCATGTGTGAAGAAACACAAGTTGGAAATTTTACCCACCTCTTTTGTGGAGTAATTTCATGAAACATGGAATATACATGCATGTGATAACATGCATTCTTGATACATAAGTGAAGTTTGTGGAGTTTGAAAGGTGAAAGTGGATATATGGAACATATACTTACATGAATATGTACAAACCATAACAACTACAGAAAACATAATTAAGAATCACATAATAATATATAATATAAATATATGTGTTAGTGTTTAGGATTCCATCCAACTATGGCATGAAGTGGATTTAAATTCATACTGTGCAAGTATTTTCCTTACAGAAAATATTGAATAATTTTTTGTGCACCTCATTCACACATTTAATTTAGCATGAGAATTTATAAAGAAGAAATAATATCTGGATAATTTTTTCACTGTGGATACATGTCATTACTTGTGACTATAATTAATTGAGAATGTTTTACAGACATATTCAGTGGTTGTATGAGATACCTCAAGAGAACATGAGAAAGTCAAATCCTACAAGCTCATAGAGGAAGATTTAAGATAATATTATAGTAGATCAATCCATCCATCAAAGGTTATGTGTTTTGGTTGGTTCTGGGAGCAATTGAGGTCCTCTGGTTAGATCTAGGAGCAGTAAGAGACTCTCTGTTGAAGTCAGAGTAGAAGTATTTTAGTTGGAGTTGTAAGAAAATTGAGTGTCTCTATTGGAGCAAAATCATTGTAATCACTTGTTTGATAGTGAATAATACATTTTTGTAGACCAACATGGGAAACAGTAAATATTTTTACCAAACCTTGTAAATATTACATGCCACTCTCTCTTTTACTTCCACCACACATGAATTGTTATTAAGATTTAATAATGAGTGGATCGAGACCCTTAACATGTTTGGTAGGTTGAATTTGACATAAAGGGGATTTCTAAAAAGAAACCAATGATTCTCCCCTCGCCTATGAGTGGTCAATATAGAATAGGGCACAACAGGAGGTATAGTCTCCCCTCTATACAACATTAAACCTAGCTTCTAATCAGAAGCCAGTGGTGTAGGAAGAGGTACACATGATTTCATATGGAGAACGATCTCGACAATTTTTCATGGATTTATCTAGGATAATACATTAAAATGAGGTATCAGATCAATGTTTTGTTCTTGTCTTATGGTTTTTGGATTTGGTATAATGGATATTTAGGAATGTTTTGGATCCTCTAATGGATACCTAACTAGTGAAAAAGTAACACTTTTAATAGTAACAAATCTAGGTTACCAGGGATTGGATGTCTCATTTGGTTATTGATGATATGGTTGTATTTGATTTTCTCCATGGGTGATACACATGTGGTTTTGATTTTATTATTTATTATGTATTTTTATAAATTTTTCCATTAAAAATATGTTAGTTTTTAGTTTTTACTTCTGGATCATGGAGGCAAAAGGAATCTACTATATCATGATATCCATGTATAATTCACGTGACGTATAGGCCTGTTAGTGTGTGGTTTCACTAAAAATTGAGGATTTTTTGTTTAATGTTTTAAAAAATTCTCTTATGTAGTTTTATTTTATATGTAATTGGTTGAATTATACTCAACTTGTTAGAATTTTAAATATATTAACTTCTTAAAAATGGTCATGTGGATCTACGGTGAGCTACTCGATGGTGAGGATGATGACCTTGTCCATGTGCACATGATGTGTTGTTACCCTAGTGGGTCTGCAGAAATTAGATTCTAAATGACGAAAAAAATCTGTTTTTTATTGAGGATTGGTTATTTAATGTTCTGATAATAACCTATATGGTGTTTTCCGACATAGCATGGAATGTAATTTTATATAACCTAACTATGGGAGTGTGTTTGTGTTTCCTTTAGTGTGTTTCATAACGGATGATGTTATTGGTTATTACACGATTCATCCAGTGAGATGAAATCCTTCACGGAGTAGTTTGATGTGTACATAATCAACGAATATGGGTTTCCTAGTTGTGGGTGGAGGTTCATCATATAGTACTATTTTATATAATAAATCATGATTTATTGGTTGTAAGGTCAATGTTATTGGTTTTTCAATAGGAGTATGGATGATTCCCTATGAGCTATTAACTTCTCTGAGTTTGACCTAGGGGATATGTGGTCAGACCTAATAAACATTATTTGAGACCCAAATAAAAAGGCCATGTGGGATACATATAGGTCCATAGTAATGATGTGTACCATAGTGCATAATCGACATGTTTTATTGGGGATGACACATTTGAGGGGTTAGCCCAGGTTGGTGGTTTCATTATAGACAGAAACCTAGATGTGGGATTCAGGGTATGGTACTTATGCATGAGAAATTCTTAAGATTGAGTCATATTAATGGTATTGTCTTTAATTTTTGATTAATCTCCTAGAACTATTGGGTATTTACACTGGCTTGAATGTGTAGGACAGTTTTTGTATCTAACATTATTGGCTTATTGACGCCTATTTATTAGTGTAGTCAATGAATGGGTTGGTAGACGTTCATGAATGCAATAGAACTGGGTTTAAGCTAAGTGTGTGGATTATATTTACACACCATGGACAATGGATGATAACATACTTTGTAGGATGCCTTCATGAGAAGGGTGTCCATTTGATGAATCGTGGAATTTGTGGAGTGTTTACTTTTTCATAGGAGTGCTAGGGGAGATCCTGACACATTGAGACTGATGTTTCATAGAGCCCAGTCAGCCTGGTCTTGGTCATGTATGAATCTTGGAAGCATGACATGGGTGTTAGTATCAATGATGGTCTATAGAGGGATCAGTTTTGATGGAAATGGAGGAGATTCTTGCGGGCTTGGAGACCCAGGGTTTTGAGTGAGAATTCGGGACATCCCTCCTTTGTATAGGGGACATGAGTTAGGATCATGGGGTATGAAATGGTCAACCGGAGGGTGGACCTTGACACACAATGTCATGGAGACATGGTATTGTCAGATAAAGGAATGTTTTTTTCATGAAGGGATCTTGGATCAGGAGGCGTGACATGCGCCAGATGATTTTATTTTTATAGGAACTTCTTAATAGTTTCATCCCTTGTTATGGGTTGAAATTCAGTTAAGGTTATGGATGATGTTCACTCGATTTGGGAATTGTTGTTGGAGTTTAATTCTGGAGCATAAGAATCATCATTTTTTACACACTAGTTGTTATGTCTAGTTATGTGTTGGAAATGGGATGTAGTGGCCAAGAGCGTGTTTTGGTAGTGCAATGATAAAGGAGATCTCAAGGTGGGATAGAGATATATTGACCATGAGTCTGTGTTCTTCACATGAAAATTTTCATGGGAATAGTACCGATAATTGGATGGTTGTTTAATAATTTTTATATTGGTTTGTATATAGACCTCTGTGTTTCTAGATTCATTGGTTAATTCCATGTATGAATTTTTATATAGGATCGGGTGGATTTAGAGCATGGTCATCACTATCGAGGTGGCATGTGATGATTTGAGTTGGTGTCAAATTAGAGGTGTGTTAGTATTTGTTGAAAGACCTAATTGTGTTTTGTTATATTAAGGATCCAATCATGTAAATCACATTAGGTTTCATGTATATTTGTTGATGTGGGTTCCCAAAAGATCATGAGATCCCTCTAGAGATAAAGGAATCTTGATTAGGTTTTGGGGGACACATTAATGGATGGACCGGAGCCCCTTTTAGTAAATTTATCCTGTGGTGGGTAACATAAATTTTTACCATGTAATTAGATGTAAATAAAGTTAAAACAGCTCATATATTCTACATTGGACAAGATATGTGGGGTTCAAAGATCATCCATGGTATTTCAATGAAAAGATGATGTGATTAAGATTAATATTTGTAAATTGGAGCTGGAAAATTTCATATCTGAATCAAGAATTTGGATTTCCATTTTCATGTGTGAATGGTATTTCATATTGAAAAACATGTTTCATGCATCATTGAAACGAGGAATGATTTTTTTATAATAAATTTTTATGATGAAGACACCGAGATTTAGAATCAACTATTAAAAGTAATAACCTATATTGAGGAGAAAAATAAGTTGAGTGGTTAATTAAAATACAACCCAAGAATTCCATGGGATGGAAATGAATAGATAATTATTATATTTATTTTTAAAAGGTGGTAATGATTTTTTTCTTGGGTTTTGATATATTTATTATTATGTATTTAGGTGGATCTTGGAATAACAATGATAATTCAAGGACGAAAGATGGAAATTTGAGCATGAAATCATGATAGAGGTAGGTTGTGTTGTGTTTTTGGATTTCTAATAACACTTATTTGGGATTAGAATTGTTAAGGTGAGGAGGTTTTAAGATAATATTCTTGGGGTGGATTTTAAAATTAAAAATGAATTTGAATTTTTGGTATAGTGGCTTGATAAATTTTAAAACAGGGATTCAAAAGAAAATTCAATTCATTGAGAAAACTAAATTGAGATTCTTAATCTATCATTGGATTCATGTAAGTCATATGTTGGGATTTTAGGAGACCTGAGAAATGTTGGGTGGCTTCTACAACAATTCCATCAGCTAGTTGGTTGGCATAAGTAGCAATATGGTGGGATTTATAGAGGGGAAAATTAAACTTTTCCTCCATCAAGTTTTTAGAGGTGAAGCCCATCCCTCTTCTTACTCTTATATGCATATATAGGGGACCAATCCATTTTTTATCCCTTTTCCACATACTAAGTGGTTTTATTCATGTGAAATATCAGTGATTTTTGAGGGTACGGGCTCATATCGTTCATCCCATCTATTCTCCTTCTTTTCTTAGTGATTTTTTCATTGTTCCAATTTAGGTTAAATGTGGAAATTTTAATAGATAATAGTTAAATTTTTTATTTTGAATGGTATTTCATGAAATCTAGGTTGAGGAAGTTACAAGAAGATATTTATAATTTTTCATTCATTATTCCATAAGTGGTATGTCATGTCATGAATTTTTAGGGACTTGTATTAAATTTAAATTTTTTTTATGGTGGAATTGGTTTAAGTGCTAAGATATTGGGATAGTAATGGTGTTGGGAGTCCCCAATGGACCACTTATGGGCTTTTGGAGGTGGTTTCATTGTGGTGTGACAACCTAAGGGGTTTCCACTAAATATGTTAATGTTGAGTTGAATTAAATATTTATTTATAACTGTTATAATTATTTATTAATTTATTTATTTCTAGTGTTAGGGGTTTAGAGCATGGATACGAACCTGATAGATTGATGATGTGGATATATGGACCTTCAAAGAAAATTTTTTCCCTTGATGAAACATTGTAAAAGATTCAGTAAAAGGATGGTTGTCTCATAAACTATCCTTATATATTATGATTTCTCGTTATGTGTCATGTGATGCATGGGATCGACACTTTAAATAGTGCCGCTTTTGGTTAAATGGTTAATTTTTTTTAAATTAAAATTTTTACTTAATAATTAATATAAATAAATTAATATGTTGAAAGGGTCATTAAAGCCTCATGTGCACTAGCTTGATGCCTCGACTGCCAAAGTTCAAGGTCAGGACCCTTATGATACCATGTGGCCTACAAAACTCATGAGAGGAGAGATCAGATACAACGAGACTTAGGATATCATGTGTGGGGGATTATAAAACCTCTAAGATAGAGGTAATCATGGTATAGTGATCCATGTTTTTGTGGTACATAGAGGCCCCCCGTTTTAGACTATTTTCCATTCAGGATCAATTATAAGAGGATAGAAAGAGAGACCCTCTTCCTTCTAATGTGACCATGCTGAGGTGGATAAACATTAGGTTTGCCGATACTAGGTTGGGTGAGCAGACTCACACAGAGTGACCCTGAGGATTAAGATAGGCCATGGGAAATCTCTTAGATGTTACTTATGTCTTGAGACCCTATATTTTTAGTCTGGTCATGCAGCCTAGTTGATGATTTAAGGTAATGACCTCAGACTATGTCCGAGTTCAAGGACACCAAGAGGAGTAGAACCATTGTTTGAACAGAGAAAACAAATGGGTTCATGAATATAGTTTAACCTTAAATGAGTATGTATGGCCATGGGTAGAGATGGTTAGAGGTGAAACCTAGAATGTGAACCAATATGAATTACTAATTTTGATAATATTATAATGATAGACATTATCATATTTCAATCCATATGTTTTCTTCTTGAGGGTTATAGAACACTCCCTTAGAGAAGACATGATGTTTTTGGGTTCCATGGTTATGGATTTAGGTATATGGTTGGGTTTCCATTATTGGATCTAATATGGATGTTTTTCCCAAAACATAGTGCTCATTGATAGGGGCTTCCATGGATTTGGAGTCTGTATTACTTATAATGGATTCCCTATATTAGGATCCTATATTATAGGACAATTGTGGTCCTCATACTTTGAGTTGTGACTCTATGATAGGAATTACCAAGGATTTTAATCAATTATTATTGATATAGGATTCCTCTAATTAATATATCACATGATAAGACTCCTGTGGGACTCCTCCTAGAAGATCCAAGGATGTGATAGAGGTTGTAATTGATTTGGAGTTCAGATGATTGGATTTCCATCGGATTGGTCCTTGTAGTTGAGAGAAATATTTTGTAATACCATAGATTGAAATTGATATGTTACTTAGGAGGAATGGTCTTAAAGGAATTCTAAGATACAACCAATAACTGGCCAAAAAATATATAGATGATCAGTTTCATATACCTGAGGATTGATAGTAATTATCAGTTGGTTACTACATGATCGTGTTGGTGGTTACCAACTATTTTTTTACTCACAACCTGCTCGGGCTACCGTAGAACTCGAGTACCCAAGTAGATGTTCTATTGGTTGTAGGCATGGGTTGGGTTGTGGCCCAAGATTGATTTAGCATGATGGATAAAAAATTTACATGGAGATTGGTATGATGTTTTTATATGGGATATTATAGAGCCATAATGTCTTATTTATCTTTTATTTTTTTTCTTTATATGTAACAATCCTATTGGGTGGTTATTGTGTGTGTATGGTATGGTTATTCGATCCATCACTTCTTTTATTCATTTTTTAATTATATATATATATGTTCTTCTTATTTTAGTTTATCATTATTTAAAATACTAGTTTATCTACTCCATTATCTTTCACTCATATCTAGGGGTATATTCTCCAAACCATACCACCTTAGTCCTCCACTTCTAGTCGAGACCTACTAGAATAAAAGGAGGTGGGCCTGAGGTCACATGGATAATAGTTTCAGAAACTAATCATATAGTTATACGAGGAAGGAATTTATCTATTTGAAAAAAATATCAGATCCTTTCACCACATTGATACTTCAATCCCATTTTTATTGTTTTTCTTCTTCCTCTTATACTTATTCTACATGCATGGATGTGGGAAAGTATCTTCTTCTTCTTACTTATCTCTATTTGATAATCATTATTTGTGTACGTATTAGTTTATATTATTTTATTTTATATAGTTGATAATACTTTTATAAAACAACTAATATAATTTCAGTGGTAGCATCACTTTATGATCTTATTCCACTCCACTCCTTGATAAGACAAGTATGTAACAAAATAAGTTATTGTCCCCACCATCCTTATTCCATGATGCACAAGTGATATTAATTTTTTTAGTTGTTTATCCTTCAATAAATTCATGTTATTCTGATCATATGAGTACTAGGTATTCCCTATTTGACTAATTAGTGTTTCTTTACAATAAATTAGTTGCATGAGATATCCATTTTTATCATCGATACAAAATAGTTCTTAAGGTAGTAGTATCGATCTCTCAAATATAAAGAAATTTCTCTTCTTAAAATAGTGTATCATTTTATCTATATCTCATCCCCATCCTCTCTTTTCTTATATAAAATTTATATTAACTTTGTAATGAATATCAATCACATGATGTTTCCATATTAAAAATATGGGAAATACTTAAATTGGGTTGGCAGTTATCTTATTATCAAAATATGGTAGATAATTTTATATTGGAATTCCCTTTTAAATAATATAATAAATTATTATTTAAATATCCTAAAATAAAATAGAATCTTTTCTTTATGAAGTCGTAGTGTATATCAATTTAAACATTGATAAAATCCATAGTACAAACTAATTTTTAATTTCATTTAAATCATTCATGTGTTCATTAAAATATGTATTTGTGCAACGTGTCACTTCCATTATGGCTTGTAAAACATCATTATACTTAATATATTAGATTGAATCCAAATTATTTGAATTAGTTTTGATATTAATTCCATAATGATCAATTCACTGACAATCAATTGAATTATCCCTTTCTTAAAAATTCAAAATTCTAGAAAACTCAATATTTTCATGTCTTAGTAACCTAAAAACAATTAAAGGAACCTATCCTATGATGTTATATTTATAATTTTTAAA
This sequence comes from Viscum album, assembly GCA_963277665.1. NCBI lineage: Eukaryota > Viridiplantae > Streptophyta > Magnoliopsida > Santalales > Viscaceae > Viscum > Viscum album. Next base: position 1,081,061,050 of record OY728136.1, on the reverse strand, counting down.
TCATATATTACACTATTGAACTCATTGGTTAGACTTCTTCAATAAACTTCTGAACATTCTCATTAATCTTCTAAAGTATTAAATTAAAATTCTAATTTAAAAAAGACTACATTTTTTAACTCCCAAAACACCCTTTAAAAGTAATCCTATGAATTATATAATTACTCATACAAATTCCATGGTTAATCTTCCTAAACCAGTGGTCACTGTTATGAATTCATCCAATTACTCTTTCAGTTTTTATCACAATTTTTTTTTTAAAATTTACATATTTTAAAACCCACAACATAATAGTATAGTTATATTCATTTTCTCTTACCTCTTATTCTTACTCAAATAAAATATTGAACCCAGTATTAATAGATCATCTTGATATTTTAATCCAATTAAAATAGCTTTGACCTCATCTAACTTCTTATTTCTTTGGAATTATGTTCCATCTCGGTTATCTATAAATTTTTATCCTTTGAAAAATTTAAACATTCTCAAAGTTAATGAATCTAATGAAGTCTGCTTGTATCTCCCTTCCTTAAATAATTTTTAAAAATACATGGTATTACTTGTGAGTAAATTATTCATGCATAAATGACTCATAAATAAATGGATATTATAAAATAGAAAATGAAATTTTTGGTGTAGGAAATAATCCTTATAGAACTCAAGAATCAAACATATGAAGTCATTAAAGAAATTTGTGAAGTCCTGATTTACTTTTATGAGAATTTTGTTATTTGATTATTATTATATGGATGAAATTAATCTTACAAACTCATGATCTGGAATTTTTTCTTTAATAAGTTTCTTCTTCTGATTCCAAGAAATTCCTATATACTTTAAAACACCACAATATATATTCCAATCACATGAAAACAAAATCAAGTAATTTCTTCCATATATTATAATTTATCTAAATTGAGTTTGAATAAGATTTATTCATTTGAAAGAATTATTAAACACAATAACCATATATACTTCAACACCTTCAATTAATCTTTAAATATAATAGGGATTTTATCAACTCTTCTCTAACCCTTTCATGCATTATTTAAAAGGAATTACAAAATATTTAAAACCTAATTTAGATTATTTAAAGTACCTTAACAAAAAATTTATTTAAAGAATTATTTTAGAATTATCCTATAATTCATCGTGTTTATAAGATTCCAAAATACTAGTATAATCCAAGGATGGATTCTCACACCTCTAATTAGATCTTCTAAATTTTTGAACCACATTTCCATTACTAATCAATACTTCTCAAGATATTAAATACATAGTTTAGTATCCAACTTCTTAAACTCAAATATATTAATATATATTTCATGGGAAAACATCATTAATACTTTTCACTTTCTCATATAATGAATAACTTAAAATTTAGTACATTTAGTTTTGTAATCGTAAATATATTCAAATGGTATCGTCAAAAAATATTCCTATTTTCCTTTTTCATTTATAATGGTAGTAGATCACTCAACTCTTCACATATATCCCAACATATATTGATGTAACATTTATGGAATAAAAATTTGTCAAAAACATGTCTAATACTCTCTTGGATTCTTCAAACTTATTTCCTTGTGACCTCACATTTTCATAAAGAATATCCCATGAACACCCACCTAAAGTTAAACAATATTTTCAAAGTAAACTATTTTTTAAACACATAATAATCTAGATAACCTTATTAAACTATTTACACTAAACTAAATCTACTCAATTTCTACCAAAATAACAAAAACATTTAAAACTTGATAAATAAAAACATCAAAAAAATACTACAAGGATAAGAGTCCATTTATCACACTACTGAAAATGGACCTATACCCACAGTTTTGGGGAAAATCGTGGGTATAGGTCACCCAATCCCGACAGTTTTTGGAAACCCGTGGGTATAGGCATTTTTTGATAGCCTAAGCCCATAGTTTGGGGAAACCGTGGGTATAAGCTACCCTATACCCATGGTTCTCTCCAAACCCTGGGTATAGGGTATCAAAAAAATGATTATACCCACATTTTGCTGAAAATCATGGGGATAGGGTGACCTACACCCATGGTTTTCCCCAAAACTGTGTGTATAGTTATCAGATAAAAAACCTATACTGACGGTTTTCACAATCCCTGGGTATAGGTTTCCCGTGTGTGTGCGGGAAATTTATTATTTCCACGGGAACAAAAAAATTTGGTGGGAGGTCTATAACCACGGTTTATTCCTCTATACCCACAGTTTAAATAAATGTATTTAACAATATATATATATATACATATATGCGGTGATGGGGTATTGGTAAGGCCACTCGTGAACGAAGAAGTGTTCACGAGATCGAATCCTACGGTCTGCTATTTTGTGAAATATGTCATACCCATGGATTTTAAACTGTGGGTATAGAGTTATGACACAGTGGAAAAACCTATACCCACGGTTTTCCAAACCGTGTGTATAGGTCATGGACCTATACCGATGCCACCAACGACCATGGTTCCCGTAACCGTGGGTATAGCCTATATCCACGGTTTTGGGGTCTATTCCCACGGTTTTGAACCGTGGGTATAGGATCATTTTCCAGTTGTTTCATAATGTTATTTGATGAAATAAGAAAATTTCAATAATATTTTTAAAAAATAAAAAACATTATATATCCAATAATTTGAAAACTAATTATTATCAAAATATAATTAAAAATATTTATAATCAAATTTAAATCATCAAAAAACTATTTCATTATAAAAATCACGTAAAATTAACTTTAAAACCTCAACATTACAAATGAAAACTAAACCCAATTGTGATAAAAACATTGAAATTAATTTTTTTAAATTTTTAGTAATTTAAAAATTATATTAAAATATAATATAAGACATATGAAACTATTCATGGATAAAGGATAAAAATACCTTATTGAATTTAATTCATATTCTTCTATAATTTCATGAAATAATAACACTTTATTTAAATACAAAAAAAATTACAATCGTTTTCTATAAATTATTAAGGTTTCAAAAAAATCATAAATCAATAATAAAAGATAAATTATTCAACATTGAAACCTATTTTACCTCAAATTGAAATGATTTTTTTTAATAACCAGACCATTTAAATTGTTCCTTTGACATCCCTATGTTTAACCATTTTCATTTAAAAAATTGAATTTATTCAGAACTTTATTTTTCAAATTTAGTGATTGAAATAAGATAATTCATCCTAAATATAACATCATAATCACTACAACACAAATTTTCCAAAATACATCATGATTCCAATTTAATTAATGGTTTAAATCCAAACAATTATAAAATATGTATTATGAAATCCAAAAACAGGACTCAAATTATTATAAATCTTGAAATCATAAAATTTAATGTCTAAATAATGTAATAAAAACAACAAAATAATCATTACCAAGATACAGGTACTCAACTAAATCGTAATATTATTTAAAAAATCTTACAGACCTTGTTATTTTTTATTCATTATATTTTTAAACATTAAATTTATCATTTGAATTAAACCAATTATATTTTTAATAATTTTTTCAAAACTATATCATGTAACTTAGAACAATCCCATGTGTTTTAAAAAAATTATATAATTAAAATTCTTCTTTATAAAAAAAAATTGATAATCCATATCTTTGCATAAATTTCTTAAATTAAAATAATTTTTACACACCCTAAAAGTCCTTAAAAAATACATTTATACAAATTCATATCATTTCAACTAGACAAATGAACTTAATATGAAAACATATTTAAATTATAAAATCATTAAATTAAATCCAAGATTTACATAATCAAGATAAAATAATTTTAATTTAACTTATTTTAATACCTTTCATTTTTAATTATTTTAAAATATTAAATTATTCTAAGGGATTATTTAAGATATTTTAAAGAAATTCAAACATTGTGTGATTCTAAGATAAACATTCAAGAAATTACGAGAACCATAATATAAATAAGTACTCAATAACCCATCAAAATGGATAAAAACACTAAAAATATTATTTTAACCCATAATGAAAAGGGGTTTAACTGTGGTAATATAGTCATTTAGTGACTTTTAAAATAATTTTTAAACCATCCAATTTTATGAGATCAAAATTTTAATATGAAGGACAATGTAGTAGTAAAAATATTTATAATTCTAAGAAATAATTTATTTAGACTACCCCCAAAATGTAACATATTGGAATAAGTATCCATTTTAACATAAAACATTATTTGAAAATATAATGTGTCTGTATAATTTTTTCCCAAACCATATGAGAATTAGACAATCGGTTAGGTATATCATGAATCATTCTTATATGATACTATTTTTTGCAAGAAATGTGACACACCTATTAGTTCTTTGTGGCTAATATGAATCAAATTAAAATTCAAAAAAATATATAAAGACGCATATGTAAACTAACACCACACATTTACTAAAATTAAATACAACATGGGTTTATCTATAATAATGGTGACTAACAATGTCCATATGTTCCTATCTGTTGGACCCTCTATGCTATAGTTTTTTTCATAATCACAAATAATGTCAATCAACAAATTATACCACATAATTCCATTTAATATCTCTATGTAAATCAATTATTCAAAAACTTATATTTATAAATCAATATGTTTACAAGTGTATTTTTACATTTATTTTTAGATGTCACATAGTCGTGTAATGTTATGTGTAAGACAATCTCTTCATAATCTTTTTAGATTTCCTAGAAATGAAACGATGTTCGATACACCGTTGTTCGACACACCGATGTTCGATACACCAATGTTCGAGACACCGATGTTTGACACACCGATGTTCGACACACCAATGTTCAACACACCAATGTTCAATACAACAATTTTCAACACACCGATGTGCGAAACAACAATGTTTGACAAACCGATGTTTGACACACTGATGTTCGACACACCAATGTTCGACAAACTGATGTTCGACACACCGATGTTCGACACACCGATGTTCAATACACTGATGCTCAACACACCGATGTTTGACACGCCGAATATGACATGCCTAAGTGAACACACCTAAGATGAAAGACTGAGGCTAACAGATCGAAGATGATAGACCGATTCAAATGACTCACTGATAGCCATAAATAACTATTTGGAATTTATTAATTTGAATTTATTTCTAATGGTCATATTTAGACAAATTAATGTTTCTGAAATTATTTAATGTTGTCTGTAGGACTATCTGTAGACAATAAAAGGTACATACATGTGGGGAGATATTCATGCCTATTAGACCTTTAAGTATAAAAGTATTACAAGATCAACCTAAAAAGAGAGTCTATTAACCCTCTAAAAACAAAAAAGGATGGTTGTGCGAAAATACAATATATTGCAAATAGAAAAACTCAAATATTGGTTATACAAGAAGTTTTATATTACAAGATTCATCCTGTTGAAGCTTGCTGAACATCCTGACATCAAATAGTTCATCATTTTCACACCTGGAAGCCAAATTACAGAGACTACGATACTCAGTTTTGGGGAAAACTTCAAGAATATTACTCGAATATCATTTTCTCTACATCCATTTAGTCCATATCTTTATTGCACAACACACAGAGATTTCTAAACCCTATTCTTCATTCATAACTCTGTTGTGATTTTTTGGTTACTATTTGAGCAGTTTTTATATCCATTTTTATCACACACAGTGTATTCTGAGCATAACAGGAGGATACTAAAATATCCTCACTCTCAATCCATTTCTTCTCTTTTATCCCACGTAGAACTATGGAAGAGATCATGTGTGATCTGTTTGATAGATTTTCCCATAAATAATTGTGGTAGAGGTCAAGTGTGACCTAGACAGCTCTGTGTGCTATTGTGAATATTGATCCAGGGTGTGGATCAAATGTTTATTAATACAAACTGATTGGTGGCAACTGATCACCAAGTAAAGAGGACTAAGTCTACGATTTAGATTTAACCTCTTGTTTTAACCGCTGTGTTTTTTGTCTTATATTTTTATCGGTTATTTATTCCTCTCATTAAGATAACCTAAACTTTGATAGTTATTTTAGAAAGTGTTTATTTCTATTTTGTATTAGTAAATTAGATTCAAATGTTTTTCTAATCATAGATTGGTAAAACTGAGAACTAATAAATATTTTTAGAATCTAATTGAACTTTTAGATATTTTATAAATTCACTTCAAACTGACTTTGGTTATTATTATAGGGGTATGCTATATGAAATAACTAGTTTGTAGCAAATAATTTTATAGATAATAAATTCACCCCCTACTCTTGAGTCATCTAATCTAAACAACATTTGGTATTAGAGGATATTTTTAAAAGTTATTTTCATCATTTCAAATCGTGTCAATTGTGATTGTAATTGTTTTTTAATGATCTCAAAATTTCTGTTATTTCTAAATTTTTATCTATTTGAAATTATTTTACAATCTATATTATGAAAAATAGATTAGAAGGGGATGCTTCCAATTGACTACCTTTATTTAATGGAACTAACTATGCACAGTAGAAGTTTAAAATGAAAATATATCAAGAAATCCTTGGATTTGAAATCTGGACTCTATTGAAAGTATATATACAATTCCTAAAACTACTAGAAACGCATGGGATGAACCTACAAAGACTTCCTATAAGAATATTTTTAAAGAAATGAATGCTTTGTATTGTTCCCTAGGAGATGAAGAGTTTAACCATATCTCTTCTAGTAAAACTGCACATTAGATTTGGGACACTCTATCTGTTTCCCATGAGCGAATATCCAATGTTAAAGAAATGAGATTAAATACTTATGCTATTAAATATGAAAACTTTATAATGAATCCTGATGAGTATATTTCTGATATTTATCTCATCTTCAATGAAATTTTGAATACCATGATTTCTTTACGAAGAGAACTAATAGCTAAGGAGCAGATTATGCGGATTCTGCGATGCTTACCAGATAGATAGCGTGGAATGTTTGTATCAATTAGAAAATCATGTGATATTGATAAGATTCCAGTGAAGGAATTGATTGAAAAATTAATGATGTATGAAGAGGAATTGAAGGTAAATCAAGAAGAAGATGAAGCAAAATGAAAATAAGGATCCTCCAAGAAAACTACATCTAAAACCAAATATAAGGAGAAAGTTCAAGATACTATTGAAAGCTCAAGCAGTGATGAAGTAGATTCAGAGATTGATGAAGAAATGGCCCAGTTAGCGAGACGATTTCAAAAATTTTATTGGAAAAAATTAGTTTTTAAAAAAACCCAATTACAAAGGAAAGTATGATAATAAGGGAAATTATAGAAAGGATTGGAAGATAAATGATAAACTAGAAGAGATAATTTTCTATGAATGTAAAAGGAAATGGCATGTCAAGGATGACTGTCTAAAGAGGAAATATAAGAAAATGTATGAAGGAAAGGATATAAGGTATAAGAAAGCAATGAAGGCCACATGGAGTGCCTCTTAAGACAGATCAAGTAAATCTGGATATTCTAAAAATAAGAAAGATGATATAGCTAATATGTGTTTTATGAAAAACAAAACTAATGTAACCTTAGACTCTCTTAAACATAATTCTTATTATTATGACAGGGAATCAGAGAATAAGACAAGTGATGAATTATTTGAATATTGCAACATGTTAGAAGAAACATGTAATGAGTTGAAAGATAAGTATAAATCATTGAAGAAACAACATGCTTTTACGGTGACTGTTAACTCTAAACTTACAATTGAAAAAGAGAAAAATGTTCAACTGCTCAAGGAGAATAATGAACTTAAAATGTCTAATGATCAATTGAAGAAAGAATTAGAAATGTTTACTATTAGAAAAAATACTCTTACTCAAATTCATGGTAAAAAAATAGCTCCTATGTATACTTCTGGGATAGGATATCAACTAGGTCAAAGGAATTTATCCAAATCACATTTTGTAACAAAATCTGGAAAATATACTACCTTTTTCAAAAACCAGAATTGTACAAAAAGTTCCACTTCCACAAATTCTATTATGGTATCCAATTCATTAGGACCAAGCAGATTTTATTTTTAAAACACTCTGTATTCTGTATGTAGAAAACCCATAAGATAGTTGTAGGTTCTTAATTCTTATATCAGTAATGTATGTGGACCCAAACAAATATGGGTACCAAAGTCATTTCTTGGATGAACTTTTTTATAGGTAAACTTTTTAAAGATCTCCTGTAAAAAACATTGGTACTTGGATAGTGGGTGTTCAAGACATATGATAGAAGATTTTTCAAGATTTAAAAGTCTAAACAAGGTTGATGGAGGACATGTCACATTTGGTGACAATGATAAAGAAAAAAATAATTATCCTAGGCCCAATTGGTAACCATAACTCTATTTGAATTTCTAATGTACTATATGTTGATGGATTAAAGTATAACCTGCTTGGCATATCTCAATTGTGTGATGATGGATTTAATGTTATATTCAAAAATGATTCATGCCCTATTTTTTATGACAAGAATAACTTAGTATTTACTGTTTTTATAAATGATAATGTATATTCCATAAATCTAGAAACAGTAGCTTCACAGAATGTCTCTTGTCTAAATGCCTTTTACACGGAATCCTGGATCTAGCATAGAAGACTAGGACATTGCAACATACGCTCTCTTAGGAGTCTAACTAGAAAATTCTTAATTAAAGACTTTCCCAAGTTAGATTTTCCAAACAATAAATTTTTTAATCCCTAGTAAAAAGGAAATCAATATAAAATAACTTTCAAACAAAAGAAAGAAGTAACATCTTCTCAACCTCTTGAGTTGGTTCACATAGACTTGTTTAGACCATCTTGAGTTTTGAGTCTCAATGGGAAGCACTATGTTTATGTTCTTGTAGAATATTTCTCTAGAAACACTTTAGCATTTTTCCTAGCAAATAAAAGTGAAGCTTGTTCGCACATTACTAAGTATTCTAGGATTGTAGAAAATCTCAGTGGTTTTTAGATTAAATTATTAAGAATTGATCATGGATGTGAGTTTCAAAATCATGATTTTAAATCTTTTTTTTTCACAAAATGGCTATAATCATATCTTATCTACTCCTAGGACACCTCAATAGAGTAGTGTGGTAGAGAGAGGAAATAGAACCTTATACGAAATTTTTGGAACTATGCTCAATGAATATGATCTAACCATTTATTTCTGGTTTGAAGCTATTAATACATCTTGTTACATAATATATAGAGTCTTAATCAGACTCATCCTTAAGAAAACTCCTTTTGAGTTGTGGAATAATAGGAAACCCAAAGTATGTTATTTTAAAGTGTGTGGATATAATGTTTGTATTCTAAACACTAAATATAATTTAGATACATTTTCCTATAAAAGTGATGAAGGAATATTTCTTGGAAATTTTACATCAATAAAATCCTATAGTGTATTTAATAAGAAAACCAAATGTTTGGAAGAATCTGTACACATCATGTTTGGTGAAGAAGATCCACATGAGCCTAAGACCTCATTAGAAAATATTAAAGAGGATATTTCCAATTTGGACATTAATGATAAAACCTCAAACCGTGATGTGAAGGAATCTGTGAAAAATTCCACTTCTAAAAATTCTCCAGATCCTAACCATTGTGAACCCGATCAACCTCACCAACCGGAAATATCAAGTCCTACATTATCTAGACCATCTAGGACCCTTAATAGTCATTCCTTAGATGTTGTAGTTGGACATTTAGAAAGAGGAACACAAATGTGTGCTTCCTGGAGAAACCAAGTTGAACATAAAGATTTCTTGTCAGAGATTGGACTTAAAAATATCAATGATGTGATCAATGATGAATTTTGGGTAATGGCCATGAAAGAAAAACATAATATGTTTGAAGGAAATAATGTTTAGAAACTTGTACATAGAACGAAGGATAATCTGGCCATAGAAACCAAATGGGTGTTTAGAAATAAGGTAGATGAAGATGGAAATATAGTTATAAATAAATCTAGACTAGTTGAACAATGATATAATAAATAAATGGGAATTGATTATGAAGATAACTTTTCACTAGTAGATAGACTTGAAGAAATTAGAATCTTACTTGCCTATGCAGCACACTTGGATTTTAAACATTATCAAATGGATGTCAACAGTGAATTATTAAATGGTTATATAGTTGAAGATTTTTTTGTAGAACAACCCCAAAGTTTTACAAATCCACTTTTTTCAAATCTTTTGTTCAAATTATCGAAAGCCTTATATGGTTTGAAAGAAGCTCCAAGTTCTTGGTAAGAAAGGTTGAGTAATTTTCTTATTTCTGAAGGTTTTTCTAAAGGACTCGTGTACCCAACATTATTTATAAAAATAATTTCAAATGAAGTTTTAATATCCCAAATATATGTTGATGATATTATATTTGGATCTTCAAAAAATTATTTATGTAATTATTTTTCAAAAATTATGAAAAGCGAGTTTAAAATGTGTTTAATGGGTGAAATTAAATATTTTCTTGTATTTCAGATATTTCAAAATAAATAATGTATTATTTTAAATCAAATTAATTATACTAAAGATATTTTTAAAAGATATGGATTTGATAGCATTAAGGGTATTAAAATCCCTATGAGTACTACATGTAGGCTTGATCTTGATAAAAATGGAAAATCAGCTGATCAGACGGCTTATAGATGAATGATTGGTATTTTTCTGTATATAACTGCTAGTAGGCCAGATATTAGGTTTTGTGTGTGTATGTATGCGAGAATTCAAGAAAATCCAAAGGAGTCACATCTAAGTGGTGTCAAAAGAATTTTTAAATACCTCAATTATACAACTAATTTAGGATTATTCTATCCTAAAGGACAACCTTTTCATTTAGATAGGTATTCCAATGCTAACTTTGGTGGATGTAAATTAGATAGAAAGAGTACCCCTGGAACATGTCGCTTTTTGGGAAATTCCCTAATATCATGGTGTAGTAAAAAATAATATTTAGTTTCATTATCAACTACTGAAGTAGAATGCATTGCTGATGGTAGTTGATGTGCACAAATTTATGGATGGAACACACCTTATTAGACTATGGATTTCAATTTAGACATATCCACATAAACTATGACAAGACGAGTGCTTTTTACATTTCTAAGAATCCAATTTATAATTCTAGTACAAAGCTTATTAATGTAAGACATCATTTTTTGGGAGATCATTAACAAAAAAGGTGATATAACTCTTGAGTTTATTGGGACTGAGCATCAGCTTTATGATATATTCACTAAATTCTCAAACTCTGATAGAATGAACAACATTATAAATTAACTATGAATGATAGAATCTTGAAACTGGTCCTTGAAACTTGTCTTTTAAAACTGATTTTTAAAACTGGTCTCTTGAAACTGATCCCTGAAATCGATATTTTGAAACCGATTCTTGAAACCAATCTCTTGAAACCGATCCTTGAAACCGTTCTCTTGAAATCGATCTCTAAAAAATAATTCTTGAAATTGATCTCTTGAAATTGATCCTTGAAACTGATCCCTTGAAACTGATCCATGAAACGAATCTCTTGAAACCAATCCTTGAAACTAATCTCTTGAAACTCATTCCTGAAACTGATCTCTTGAAACTGATCCTTGAAACCGATCTCTTCAAAACAATCCTTGAAATTGATTTCTTAAAAATAATTCTTGAAACATATCCTTGAAATTGATCTCATGAAACCGATCCTTGAAACTGATCTCTCGAAACAGATTTCTTAAAACCAATTATTGAAACTGATCTCTTGAAACTGATCTTGTGAATCTGATCTTGTGAAATCGATCTTGTTAAAACGATCTTATGAATCCAATTGTGTGAAACTGATTCAACGTCACTTATGCTTTTAATTTTATTTTAGTCTCTCTATTTTAGATAAAATGAAATTTTATTGGTATACTTTTTGTCGCATTTTAAATTTTATGCTTTATGATTTACAATCCCTACGTGATATATTAAGTTCAATCCATCCCTCCATTTACCTTCCCACTACCGTAAAGCCTTCTACCCTTTTCACTATATCCCTCGGCCCTCGTCTTCTAGACTCTTTTGGAATTGGAAACCTCAAAATGGCATGGACCAAGTGTGCTATAGAAGATCCAAGAAAATATCCACCTGCTAAGTGTCAGAAAGGTGAGTTCAGTGGGACTGCAAAACCGAGCTTGGAAAAGCCGAGTTGTCATAGCTGAGAAGGAAGTATCTGTAGAGTGGATTTTATCAAGCGAGTCATTTTTATTAAGAGTGCTGAAATCTCAAGGGTGTCTAAGCTGTTTGTCATACAATGAATGACCTTATTATCCCCAGCTAGTGCATGAATTCTATAAACATTTGAAGATATCTCTGGATGAATATGAGGCAATAAGGATGAGGTCAATGGTAAAGGGAAAGGAAATAAATTTTTCATTTAAGGAATGGGATGAGTGCTTAGAGATGCCTCATGATGGTGTTTGTAATAATTATCTGGGTAATATTCCTCCCTCCTCTGATTTGATTCCTTATGAAGATGCTCTGAAGGAGCTGACTGTAAATGGAGAATCTTGGAGGACTATTGCAATCGAGTTTTAAGGAGAGGTAATATTGATTTTTATGTTCATACAACATCAAATCTATGCAAGGAAGGGTTATTTCTCTCCTATGAAGTATCTGGATGTATTTATGATCTACCTATTGAAACATGGGATAAAAATGTACCTATGTAGGTATATCTTAGTGCATGTATCTGATTTGATAAATCCATCCAAGAATTCAACATGTTTGTACTATCCGAGGATGATCTCTTCCTTGCAAAAAATGTTTGGCTATGTGGAAGATGGAGATGAAGTGATAAGTGCATGTAGTGGTTTCTGTTTTCAAAAAGACATTTTTAAAAAGATGAAGATCCTATGGAACACTTTGAATAAATGTTGGGTAGTTGATGAAGAAAGGATATAAGAAGATTTCACTCCAGTTGACCATCCTACCAGACCAAAGGATCATGTTAATCTAGGTCTCAAACCAAGAGAGGAACTAGTTTCTTATGATGAGGAAGCATAGACTAAAGTACCAAGAGAATATGGATATCCTTTTGATAATAGGAGTGATCTTGATATTTATGAAATCCATGAGGACATTTCTTATGGACCTGCTAGTCCACCTTTGGACTTACCCTCAAGACAATCTGTTTTAGGTGATATAGATGAAGAATAGACAGAGGTTACAGGTGTTGAAGGTTTTGTATGTAAATCATATGAGGATTCTGATGATGATGATGATGATGATGATGATGATGATGATGATGATGATGATGATGATGATGATGATGATGATGATGATGATGATGATGATGATGATGATGATGATGATGATGATGATGATGATGATGATGATGATGATGATAAGGATTAAGGAGGAAATGACGAGAATGTAAGTGATTCGATGAAAGTGAGACAACATGTAGTTTATATATCTAGTGAGGAATCTATACATTGAGCTGGTGATAGTGTTGTACCAGTTGAACAAGTGACTATTGATCATAGATATTCTGATCATGAGGATGGGTCACTCCATCTTAATTTTGAAAGTTAAAACATCATTCAGGAATGGAATGAACATATGGCTTCAAGTCATGAAGAAGAAGTTGAGGATCAAGGGCCTCAAATTGATGAAGTTCTTAGAGAATTGGAAGTGGCTAGAGCTCATGCAGAACATGAAGTTAAGTTAGTGCCTATACCCAGAATCATTATTATGGCCAGAGGGCAGGATGAAGAAGTTTATGTAGATTAAGTTGTTCATGAGTCTCAGGGAAGAAGGATCAGGATTGACACTGTTGTGCCAAGAGACTGGACCTGTACTCGAGAATGGAATAATGATCCAGGATACATTCTTTTTGGGTTTGAATTTGACTCAAATGAAGAGAGGTGCCTCCTCCTCCTGCTCCACAAGTCCAAGATGAAGCAGAACCTGCTACAGTTGTTCCACCAGTTGATGCGCCTCCAGTAGTAGATCCAGTAGCACAGGAAGTATCAAGTGACTATGTCACTAAGGCTGATCTGGAATTATTCAAATTTGATATATGTGAGTCGGTGAAAGAATTATTTGGATACATAATTGAAGCTTCCACATCAATAAGTATTTCAGATGCAGATGTATCCAAGATTTCAAGAATAGTGATCCAAGAGATTCAACCAAATCTCATTACCACAGTAGAAACAGTCATTAGGCATAATACATTGCAAAGAGAAGAGTTAAAGAATATGATAAGTGGATTAAATTCACTAACCATTAACTTCATGACTTCCTTTAGTGGTGTAAAAAATGTTCTTAGGAACTTGGTGACTCATGTCCTCTGTGTAGATCTGAAGAAGTTGAAACAAGATCTTGGAAAAATGCTAACTGGCCCATCCAGTTCTAGAAGTGGGAAAGGAATTGTTGATGATTTGGAATATCTATTGGTTTTGATTAGAGATGAACTCCAAAATCATTAGAGTATTTTAGACAAAGAAACTCTTGATAAGGTACACAATAATATAGACCTTCTGTAAAGTATGGTCAGGCAGTGCACAAATGAATCCTCTGCTGCTCAGAAGGAAATTAAAGAGAAAGAGGATAAGTAATTTACTAAGATTTATACCAAGCATGATCTGATAAATATCTTCATGTTTCTAGAATAAAATCTTAGAATACCTCTAGTCACAAAAGTTTCCAAGAAAAAAGTTACTCAGTTGAAAGATATTACCCCTTTTCTGAATAAATTCATGGATAATAAGGATGACTATGAGAATTCTACACAATATGTTGGTGAAATCATTAATGATTTCATCAATATCCTTAAGCCATACCTACATGTCCAGTCTGAAGCAATTGTGGTCCCTCCTACTAGTTCCATTATTACTCCCTCTCAGCCTCCTACTCCAATGACTATATCTCAAGATCTTTCCCAGATTTGATAGGTCATTACAGAGCAATCTCTCAGTCGTGTGTTGTCAGAGAGAAGGCCTAGTCTTGCAACCAATGTCCCTACAGGTGTCTATCTGCCTGGTGTTATCTACATACCACCTCTTCTCTCTGCCTCTACTAAACCATCTCATCCTATTCTGGATCATTCAGATAAAGGAAAAGCCCCACAATAGCCAAACCCTTAGTGATGGATTGCATAATTGATAGGGATTTGTTCTTTTGTTTGGACTATACACTTCCTAATGGAAATCGTTCTGATGTCTTTCTTTTATGAGATTCCTCCTCTAACTTTCCACTTCATTATTTTTTCTAATTCCAAAAGGGGGATAAATAAGTGGCATACTTTATTAATCTAAGGGGGAGAAATTTGAGTAGATGACACATTGGCATGTTCTCATCATAATTCATTTATTTAGGGCGAGCCTTGTTTTAAAACCTCTCATAAGGGAAATATTTAGTTATATAGACTAATCACATTCAGTGAAATATATGCTATGTCCAATTATTACTATTCCTTATATTTACATGTATGCCATAATTTGTGATTATCAAAAAGGGGGATATTGTTGGACCCTCTATGTTATAGTCATTTTCATAATCACAAATAATGTCTATCTATAGATTCTATTACTTCATAGCATTTAATATCTCTATGTAAATCAATTATTCAATAAATTATATTTATAAATTCTTATGTTTACAAGTGTATTTTGACATGTATTTTTGAATGTCACTTAGTCGTGTAATGTTATGTGTAACACAGTCTCTTCATAAGATTTTTAGATTTCCTAGCAATGAACTGATGTTCGATGCACCGATGTTCGACACATCGATGTTCAACACACCAATGTTCAACACACTAATGTTCAACACACTGATGTTTGAAACACCGATTTTCGACACACTGATGTTCGACATGCTGATGTTCGAATCACCGATGTGCGACACACCGATGTTCGACACACTGATGTCCGACACACTGATGTTCGAGACACTAATGTTCGACACACCATTGTTTGACACACAAAAGATGACATGCCGAAGATGAAACGCTGAAGATGACACACTGAAGATGACATAATGAAGATGAAACACCAAAGATTACACACTGAAGATGACATTCCAAAGATGACGCACTGAAAATGACAGACCGATGCTAAAAACCGAAGATGACTGAACGATGAAAATGACTCACCGATATTCATAAATAACTATTTCGAATTTATTAATTATAATTTATTTCTTATGGTAATATTTAGAAAAATTAATCTTTCTCACATTATTTATTGTAGTTTGTAGGACTATCTGTAGACAGTACGAGGTATATACACGTTGGGAGATCTTCATGCCTACTAGACCTTGAAGTATAAAAGGATTACAAGCTCAAGCTAAAAAGGTAGTCTCTGAACCCGCTAGAAAACCAAAAATGGATGGTTGTACGAATATAAAAGATATTTCAAATAGAAGAACTCGAATCTTGAGTAATCAAGAAGTTTAATATTACAAGCTGCATCCTTCTAAAGCTCGCTGAACATCTGGACAACAAAGTATTGTTCCTTTTCACACCTGTAAGCTGGATTGCAAATACTACGATACTCTATTTTGGATCCATCTTCAAGAAGGTGACTCGAATATCATTTTCCCTATATCCATTGAGTCCAGAACACTACTGCACAACACATAGAGATTTATAAACCCTATTCTTCTTTCATAAAAATATTGTGATTTTGTGGTCACTATTTGAGCAGTGTGTATATCTATATTTATCACACACACTGTCTCTTGAGCATAACCCGAGGATACTAAAATATCCTCACTCCCAATCCTTTTTGTCTCATATATACCACGTAGAACTGTGTAAGAGATCTTGTGTGATATGTTTGATATTTTTTTCCATGATTAACTATGGTATAGGTCATGTGTGACCTAGACAGCCCTGTTTGATGTTGTGAACCCCGATCTGGGGTGTAGATCAAAATTTTTTTAACATAAACTTCTTGGTGGCAGGTGATCACCATGAAAAGAGGGATAAGTCTAAACTTGAGAATGAACTTCTTGTTTTAACTGTTGTGTTGTTTGTAATATATTTTTATCTGTTATGTATTTCTAGCATTAAGATAAACTGATCTTTTATAGTTAGTTTATCAAGGGTTTATATCTATTTTTAATGAGTAGATTAGCTTCAAAACTTTTTCTAATATTAGATTGGTAAAACTAAAAACTAATCAATCTTCTGAGAAACTAGTTGACTTTTTTGGACCTTTATAAATTCACTACAAACTGAATTTGGTTATTAATATAGGGGGATTCTACATTAAAAATATATTTTTAATAGAAATTTTTATAGATACTCAATTCACCCCCTTCCCCCTGCCTCTTGAGTCATCTACTCCAACCAACATGATAAATTTTACACCATTTCATACCCATGTATATTGATGATAAATATTCCCATTATGGTCTGTGATACCATTTTTAATGATAAATATAAAAATACTTGGACACTAGTCTAGACCACCATTGAACTCTCTAATATTCCCCAGAATCATTTGAGGTTGGAAAATTATAGATATGGAAGATAATATTAATAACAGGGTAATGGTTTTCCATATAGAAACTTAACTTTTTTGGGAGGTAATTTACAAAAAAAAATTCAAGAGTTTTTTGTCTTAGATAAATAATATACCTATTTCAGAAATAAAAACAACCTCCCAATTATTTATAGGGATTATGAGAATATATTTCAATAGTTTTATTTACTATGTATCATCCATAAAAATGCTTATATTAAAATATAATCTATAATATATATATATATAATGATGTTATATGTTATGATATTAGTATAAAATGATAAACCATAATATAAAAGATCTAAACTAAGTTTCCAATAATGGCTTGAATATGTATTACCCATCATGAAAAAATGATACCTCTGAACTATAACATATGACACATGTGAAGAATATAACCACCTCCACCAGTGATTCTTATCATGAAAAAAATGAAATATTAGTAATCTATACACTTATGTTGATTTTCCCACGAAGGGGGTGGTTATGAAATTATTAGAATGATTTCTTTATATTAAACTAGTGAAACTTTATATATTAATAATATAAAATTTTAAATTTTAAATGAGATTCACAAGTAAATCATATGATTTTTCCTAAAAGTTTTTAACAACTAATGAAAAAATAGGGATATAACATCGTGTTAGAAAAATACATCAATAATCAAATTCATAAGTAACACGGGAGATAAAGTCCATAAATAATAATCAATTCATAAAATAAACATTTAAAATTAATAATAACATATTCACTGTATTTATGATCCATAAAACAATTTATAACTAAATAAACTGGTTTCATGATTCAGAAAATTAATAATATTCATCTAACTCACTAAATTTTTAATATGAAAATCATCATAAAGAAATTTAAGTGATTCATGAGAACCCTAAAAACATCTATTTTTATTTTTAGTCTAAGTTTCAAAACATCCCATGTATTGAACACTAATTTTGGTTAATGTGATAAATATTTCTATATCATTATTCTTGAGTGAAATCAATAAATAATCCCTTAATCTAAATCACTATTCTGCCTTGTAAAAATAATAATAAATTCATTAACATTAAATGGTGGGTAACTACCTCTACTAGTCACATAATAAAATTGAATATAAACTCTAAAGCATAATGTATGGTCATCTCTATATTGGAAATGCTTCTCCATCTAAATTAAATATTTTTATAAAATATTTAACATGAATTTTTTATACCTAATTTTTCAAATAAATAAACCATCTAATTATAAAACAACGCAACTAATCATAAATATATGGCCCCAAAATAACCATATAAGTGAAATTATTAAATATATCTATCCACTTCATAAACATAATAATAAATAATATGAAATCAAAAGTAGCCTTACTTAAAAATACCTCATTGAATTTTAATATTAAAATGTTCTTGTAGGTAAATATTCCAAAAACAATATTGATTTCTCTATAATCCAATCAACCTTAAATAAGTGTTACTTATTATACATATTAAGAAAATTAAATGATAAGTAAACTAAAATCCCACTCATTTAATATATATGTTATTTTAAAAAAAATTTGTTTCACTTAAATGATTTATATGAAAATAATGTTATAATAGTCCGTAAAATATATACAGTTCAAGTGTGTCACATATTATAATCTTCCCAAAATATAAAATTGAACATTACTTCCAATTTTCAATATTAATTTGTGTATTAATCTTAATCATATGATGTAAAAATACCCTCAATTAATATAAAAAAATAGGATGAATTAATAGGATTATAATAAACCCATGTTTTTTATTATATAACCTTAAATAGCCCATATAAATGGAATTCATACAATATTGACACATTTTTTTATGAATTCTAAAAATCAAAAGATATTCTATCAAAAAAAATATCATTCCATAATATATTTAATTATTGGTACTATATGTATGATTTATTGAGTGGTGGTGTTGAATTAATTCATGATTTCTTTTTTTATTTTTTAATATACTCTTGTATTTATCCCCTTCTAATAATTGGGATACACCATCCAATATCCATTTATCTTTTCTATTTCTCACCCAACTATATATATGAATATAAAAAATTGTATAAAATAATATTATTTCTTACATTATTAATACAACCAAAAAAATAAATTTTTTTTTATTTCAAGAACTTTTGAGGAAAAATTTTAAATCAATACACATCAAGAATGAAAATGGACTTCAAAAAATATATGTTTGGACTTTCTATTATGTTAAAAAATTAAATGGATACATTGTTGGATTTTACTTTACCAAGGTTCCTATCATGGTTGGGAAAAATATCCCATGGCTAACCATTGAGTACACTCAGGCCATCAGAGTGACAAAAAAAATTGGACCTTCAGGATTGTCCTCTGTCGACTATACACCCAAGCTCATTGTCGATAGGAGTGTTGAATTCAATGAATCTTCATAAGACACCAAAGATCCTTCCATACACAGGTTACACTTGAGAGGATGATCCTCTAAAAGAACAATATCCTTCCAAATAACATCCTCCTTCTACATTGAGGCATCTGCATATATTGGATTTAAACCAGTCGAAGATGTACAACTTCAACATCATTTCGTGGCAGAATTCCCATGGAGATATCAGGAGAATCAATAATGGGTCCAAGATTCATATACAACTGATTTTTTGAGTTTTTATTCTTCTTTGACTTTAATCTAAAATAAATCCATAGGAGCTTTATAAATTTCTACCTCAACAAAAATTTAGGGTTATATGGGATGGAAAACCTTTTGGGTCCTAATATCTATAACCAATAATCATCCGACAAAATTACCTAGAATTCGAAGGATGGAATGATTTTTGAAAAGAGTGGAAAACCTAGAATAAGAACCCAAAACGTCATTGTGTCTGGGTCATGATTTGAGTGCATGTTGAAGGACCAAATAAGAATATAAAAATGGAAATTGTTGACATATGGCGAGCCACTGGACCACACAATAGCAATATATTCATCATATAAGAAGTGAATCATAATTTTCCTAGAGTCGAGCAAACCCACCATTGTACGATGTTAAATACCCCACTGAGTATTGATGAATCCTTATATAACATCCACAAAAGGCCTCCGCCGACCAAACCGAGCAGCCAAGGTAAGGTTGTTCAAAGAATAAGCTTCTAAGAACTCAATGGGGGAAATCATAAGTAAAGGGGATACAGTAGTGAAACCGGAAATTTCGGGGCTAAATTAATACCCAGAAAAGAAAGGAGAAATCCTAGGTTGGTGAATGAAGAAAATGGAATGGAAGCACCATCCAAAGTAGGCATAGAAATTCCATTGATTTCCTCCCCCATAGGGAGGGGACGATCCGACTAGTCATCCAGCATCGGAAAAACCCTAGTGGACCCAAAGGTAGGCACATGCTGAGCTTTGATTAAATTATTAACACATGGTACAATATATATCCCTTAGTGAAATTAATTTTTTTTCCTATTTAACACTACTTAATTAATTTCATTAATTAATGATTATGGGGGAAGGTTGATACTTTTTAAACCTTAAAATTGAATTTCTTTGAGTATAATCAATAAAAAAAATATCCTAATGTATATTTATGAATAAATAAATAACTTTTTTGATTGATAGATAAAATAATTTATGTTTTTTTAACTCTCGTAGAATTTAGTTCATCTCTTAAATTGTTATACAATGATCTCCAAAAAATATATAAATATGTATTATAATGTTATTATTATATCTATTATTTAATTTTATCAACAAAGTTTTCAATAAAAATATTTAATTCATTCCATATTTCATTTTATAAAAATTATATCTAAACGAACCTCTCTATTTTAAGAAAAATCCGTGATATATTATCCATAAATATTTTATTTTTTCTCTATATAAATTTTTTATCTCCTAAAAATTACTTATAAGAAAATATCTTATTAATTAACACATTAATTTATTATTAAATAGGTCTATAATAACCCATCAAATCCAATCATAAAAGATAAAATATATTTCTTAACTATTTCTTTTTTATATCTCAAATAATATCCATTTTATTGGTATTATCTGTAATATGTGTAAAAATAAATTAATTTTTAGGATTGATCCTATGATAGAAAATAACAATTAAAATGTTAAGAATATATTATTAATATAAATTTTTTAATTATATTTATAATGATATAAAATAATTAAAATATCTAAAATATATAACTCACATGAATGTGGCCAAAATTTTAATTAATTTAAATTATTACTTAAATTTAGATTAATTTTAATTGGAATCATTCTACAAATTCTTATGGGATGATTATGAGGTTCAAATATAAATAACATGAAATTTAGTTAGTCACTTAAATTTTCTAAAATAAGTAATATCACCAAGGATTAGATTTTCTTGTTTTTATTATTTTACTAAGATTAAGGATATTCAATAAAATTATTTAAGGAATATGTATTAAGAATATTTCTAAAATTAGTTAATGTAAAAAATTTAGATTGAAGTGGTTTTATAGAAGTGATTTGGAATAGTGAGTGAAAAAATTAACCCCTTAAAAGGAGACCATGTTTATATTATATACTATACACCTTTCTATTTTATGTTTTAGACTAATTCTTAAAATGTAGTATAATTATAGATAAATCCATTGGTTGAAATTTAAAAAACATTTGGGGTATTCTTGTTGACATCTAAGGTGAAAATAAATAAGTGGTATTTAAGTTGAGTTATTATGTGTGAATCAATTTTAAAAGGATAATTATTTTTTTCTTAATAAGAGATATAATATTTATAATTTTTTTTCTTAAAAAATCCAATGGGTGGATATTGATGAGCCCATTTCATTTTTAAGAATATTTAAGATTCCATGTCCTAGATTTTTGCATCTATTTTTAATTAATAAAAAATTTTGTTAGATGATATATAAATGGATCATATATAATTAATAGTCTTTTAGAATATTTATGCTAATAAATAAGAAATGTTTTTCACTTAATAAATAAAAATAAAAATAACTTGAGTTGAAAAATAAATAAGAAATCTTTTAATAAATTATTCTATATCATGATCTAAGAAAGAAAGGGATTAAAATTATTCATTAAGTAGGAGATAGTGAACAAGAAGTCATAGTATAATATTCATACTAAAATAAGGTGGATATTACTTATAAGATATGATGATATTATTATATTAAAAAATTAAAGGAGAATAGGATCACTAAATATATATCATTGATCCATATTAAAAGTAAATTAAATGATTTAAAATCAATTTGTGTTAGTTTAATAATTATTTTTTATTTCTATTTTTATGTGAAAAATATCAAGCAGTAATTGAATAAGTTTTATATAGATTTCTTGATAACTAAATCAAAAAAAATTATGTTTGATTTAATGGGAACTATTTCATTTAATGTTTTATTTTTACTATTTTATAAACAAATGATGATTGAACTTAATATTTAATTTTTGATGAAGTTTTGAAATAATAAAATTAGTCACATAGATCAAGTGAATAAGTGGATTATTTAAAAATTTATAATGATAGGTCGTATGAATTACAAGAGATAAATTCACCCTATATAGAATGAAGCTCAACTCAACATGTCAAAAAATTGGAAAATGAATTTTTATGTGAAGCATAAGTTAGAATGTTTCTCAATATAAAATAATAATTAATTTTCCTAATTTGGAATAGAATATCTCTTCCCCACATATATTTTATGGGAAGCTAGGTCATTAGATTAAATGGAAAAAATCAGTGATATGTATTCCAAAATTTCATTATATATTAAGTCAATGTATTTAATTCAGTCTCTATAAAATATTTTTTTATAATTACTATGTAATTTTTTTTATCAAATCATAATTACTATGGAATTATACTCAACTTATTATAGATTTAATGAACATATTATGAATGAAAATGTGAATATGAGGATCTTTTTATGTAAAATATTTGAGTTTCTCAATATAGCACTAAAAAATATATTAAATGCAATGGATTTTCATGATATTTAAATCATGAGTTATTTAATAAAATAGATATACATGGGAGTAAGAATATTAAGTTATATAACCCATTTTATAAAAAGTTACTTAACATATATATCCCTAGAATCTCTAATCTTATCATATAAAATGCTATGAAAATTATTTTCATAAAACAGACTATTGATTCTTACACAATAAAATTGATAAATAATGGGATATTTAATCCAAAATATATCTCCCATATTAAATTTAGTGAATAAATAAACTATAATATACTATATTAATGAAAATTAAATTTTATAGTAAAACGTAACAAGGAAGGTAGAGATATTTTTGTAAGAAGAGTATGATGCCTTAATCTTATTAATTTTTTCAATTTGTTCCATTAAAAATGATCATGATATATCAAAAGGAGAGATTGAAAAAAATTATAATTTTAAATGAATATTTAATATAAATAAAGATTAACAATGATTTGGGGTAGGTGATTAGAATGGATTAAAAAAATTAAAATATATTGGAGTATAAATAATAATAATAAAATGAGATATACTTGTTTCAAGTGATGATTTTCATTCCATCATTGGTACCTAAGATGTTACTTGGTGATTTTTATTGTTCAAATCATGTAGTTCATCGAGGTATATCAAAAATGTATTAAACCTAGAATATTTTTCTTTGGTAGCTAGTTATAAATAGGTTGGTATCCATGTTCACATTTCACAACACGATTTTTAAAGGGAGAAGGTAAACCATTGTCATCTTAGTGGGTTTCGGTAGCCATTAGAATTTTCCAAGTAGAAGTAAGAGTACAAATTAATGGATTTCATTACACCTTTTCCCCGAGAACATAGATGATGTAATGTTATCTTGGTTATTATTGATCAATTGATGATGTTGGATCTTTTTTAGGGGTTAAGTATTCATGTGTGGTGGATTATTTAGTGAAGCTATATGTGGAAGAGGGAATGAGTCTCTATAGGGTTTTTCGGTTTATCAATTTTGATCTCGATCCTTATTTTTTCTGATAAATTTAGAATGGTTTTTAGTATGATTTTTGATATTTATTATCCCTTATAATTTCATTCCATTCTCAGACTAATGGTTTTTTTAAATTTACTATTTATAATTTTTATGTTTTATTGCATCATGTGTTCTATATTTTAGAGTTGTGAAGGTCAAGATCCTACCCTTGATGGAGTTATCCGAAAATAATTCCTATAATTTAGCTATTAGTATGTACCTGTTTGAGGTGTTTTATGGGTGAAACATAATATATTATTTATAGTATACAAATGATTAAATGTTTATATTTAACTTAAATTCTAAAATAAGGGAATTGTATTTGAAAGCGTGTATGACATGTAACACCATGCATAGAAGGAATATAACACTCTGATACCTAACAATATAATTATATTTAATTAAATTAAATATATTAAATATATTTCATTACAAAAAACTCTAGTTTTATCTTGTTTTACATGAAAAACTGGGTCTATCTTGTGTTAGACACAACAAAGAGTTTCTCTGATAGCTTTCATTACACAAAAGACCGACTTTTACCAAACAAAAATATATTATTAATAAATTACTATTTAATATAATAGTAATAACCAATAAATTATAATTATAGGTATTAATATTAATAAATAAATCATTAAGATTATATTTATAAATTGATTAGTAATGAAAAATAATAATGTAAATGAAATGAAATATTTTTTTGAAAAAACTATATTTTTCTAAAAGTCAGATTTGTCACAATTTCCAAACATAATTTAAAACTAATTTCTACCACTTTTAGAAAATTTATACTAAAAAATAAAATCCATTTTTTAAATCATAATATCAAAATTATCTAATGATTAATTTTTGGTACTTTTATGTGAAGATTCATTTTTTGATGAATAGTGAAAATATATAATTTTAATTGAATTTTTTTGTATAAATAATTTTTCATGGTAAATTACATATTTATTTTTTTAACTAAAATTAGATCAATTTATATAAATTAATCCAATTTAGGTAATTCGAAACATTTTCATATTGAATTTTTACAAAAAAAACTAAACTTTTGAACGTTGTTACAATATAATCCCGCTTTATCGTCGCATTTGTGGGATTAATTTTAAACTAAATTAGTCAACTTATCTTAATGGAAGTTATAAAAATGGAGTCCATATTTGGAATTAGGATAATATATATTATCTAATAATATAAACAAAATTTTTTTCCAAAATGATTGGTGAAAACAGTTAAAATTATCTACTATAGCTAATGTTAAAACCGGGTTTTGCTCATTATATGTGTTAAAATTAATTTTTCACCCAAAATATTTCTATTAAATAAAATTTATTTATTATTTAGAGTTACATTTTATAGATTATTTAATTAAATTCATTTTAATTATAGTCTTAATGTAGAAATTAATGAGGTGATTAAAAAGATACATGTTACGGTGCTTAAAACTAAAAAGGTCAAAATTGATTAAACATAAAGACTCGGGAATAACATGATAAAAATGTATTTATTTTTAGTTTTTTAGAGGTGTGTATTGACCAAAAAAACCTAACCGCAATTATTATTGAATTTCTAATCCACATGAGTTAATGGATTCCACCGAATACTGAATACTTTTGAGTATTTATAAGAATGTCACTCCTCCTCAACTATAAAAATGCCCTTACTCTCCCCCATTCCTCACATATATCAAACCAATTCTCTAAAAAAATACCATACCAAAAAACATTCCAACTTCTATACCCACATAATAAAAGGAATAATTTATGAATAAATACATCATTTAAATTATTTAGTGAAAACCTAATGTGGATACCCAACAGAGAAATAATGTTCTTCACTAAACATCTTTAATTTATATCCTTCCCCCCTACTTCAATTATTTGAAAACCATAATTATATTATAAACTTTTTTATTACATATAATGTGATTTTTCATATTAATTTTATGATATATAACCCCACCAATTTGATAAAATGGTTTATGAAATCATCGTCTATGTGTACGACGGTCTATCACCTTCTAAACTAATGTCCTTTATTCTTCCATTACCTCCTTTAACGATTATGTATACTAATGGATCTAATGCATATATATGATATTTATAAAATAATTATACCTATGTAGTAATTATATTATATATATATATATATATTCTTTTACCTTCCATTCCATAAGAGATTTGAAAACATCGCTTGTGTTTACAGTGGACTATCGCCTTGTGAAGCTATGTGATTCATCTTTCACTAACAATTTTGATGGGAGGTGGTAAAGAATAATGTTAAAGATTATATGTGACATAAATGAAATATTTATGATATTAATGAAATGTTTATCATTATATTAAAATAATATTAATCATTTTATGTTATTTTATTTCACTAATGTAAAGGAAATAATATCGTTTCTCTACGTGTGGGCCACCGCCTTCACGAAGCGATGTGACTCTCCTTTCAACACTATAATAAGTGGATGATATATAAGTATAATTTAATAGTTAAATTATGATTATTTTTTATTATTATTATTATATAGATTAAATAACAAAATATTAGGTGCAAGAACCATATCATTCATGAAGAGACACGCATGAGAAAACAAGGAAATTAATACCCAAAATAATAAAAATTGTGAACGAGTATTAATGAAAAAAAGATGAGATTTTATCAGATGATAAAACATAAAATTATAAATACTATTACAGTTCTTTTATAAGTTAATAAAATTATTAAAACCATTACAAAGGATGTTAACGAGCATTCTACCAAAAGTAAGCGTAAGTTAAGGGATTTCATCTCAATTTCATTTCATTGAGGCATATGGTAATGTTATGCACATAGTTTAATTTATATTTTGTATATACTACCCATTTAACATGTAATATTATGAATATATAATTATTCATGGTATTTTAAATTTCAATTATAATTATTTCTTCTAATGTTATTTGACTTAAAAGTCATCAAGTGGTAAAAAATTTCATAAGTCAATTTTTTCTCATTGAGTTGTATTACCTATTTGTTATCATTGATCGTATATGATAATGTGTATAATTACATTTGAATATATATATATTTATTTCTTATTGTTTTATGTGGATATATATTTGATACACATAATTTATTCATTTCTAATTTCTCACTTCATCATTATGATCATTTGAATGGTTTATTTCACAATCTTGTTTTTATTGTGATTTATTATTATTAAATTTTAGTTGAAGGAATTTATTTGATCATTCCTTAATAAAACCATTCACTTTATTATCATACAGTTGTTCATGATATTTTCAAGTAATAGTATTATTTTTTCAATCTTGGTTAATTAAATTAATAAAGAAAACTTTTCAAGAATATTCTACTTCATTTATCACTTTCATGGGAAATATTTTTTAAAAACCATTTTTTATAATAACGTTTTCAGAAGAAAAAATTAAACTTATAAAAATGTTTTATTAAATAAATTCTCACCAATTATTAATATTTAAAGAAATGGTTTCAAATAAATATTATCTCGTTTTCAAAATAATTCCGATTTGGTTTTTACAAAAATTGTGAATGGAATATTCTTATCTTTTTATGAACGAGGAACTTTACAAACCTTTTACATTGAGAAAGGTATCTTGTTTTTAACTTTTTTAGGATGTTAAGAATTTATCTCTATCATAGATTTAATTTATTTGAAATTACCATTTCAATTTTATTAAACACTTTTTAAGGAAAATGTTTTTAAAAGTGATTCTTAAAGATAAGTATTTTTAAAATGGTTTTCAAAATGAAAATTATATTTTAATCAAGAATATTTTTAAACATATTTTTTGGATATTTCTATTCAATAATGAAAAAATCATTTATTCTTACTCCAATGGTTATATGTTGATACCATCCTTATTCTTCCTCTTGATGGTATAAGATTATTTTTACCAATGATGGTATTTACATTCACTTTCTTGTTTCACTTTGTAGCCATTAACCTCCCCTCAAAACATTCGCCTTCATGTAATCATTTGACATTAAATTTCCCCTAAATATCCATATTATTTATCATGGATATTCTTATTTCTTAAACATTTTCTCATTTTAAAAAATAGTTTTTTACTTTGAAATTTATATGTTTTACTATGGAAATATTGATAAATCTATATCATTTACTCAATATGGATATTCTATGTTAAGAAATATTGGTTCATGAATTAAATAAATTATTTGATATATGATGGATTATTTGGACCTATAGTGATGGGTGAGGTCTATAATTATATATCCCCATGATGCATCAATAGGTCTCATGAGACAAATAAATTAAGGTAGCATTAAATGGATTTTACCTATTGATTAAACCATATTTTGAAAGGTCTTGATGGAAGAGGTATCACGTGCCTGAGACATGACATCTGAAAATTAAGAATTTATTTCATTAAAAATTAGGTATTTTTTATCAATGATATTTTCACTATGATATTATATATAAATGAATTTAATTATAAATTATTCATGAAATATAACTTTTTTTAGTTATTTATTTTCTATATTGATTATTCCTTATCTATTAATTTAAATGGCATGTATTCTTAGTCATTAAACCTTACATAATGATTATTCCATATCTGTTTTTTTAAATGGAATATGTTCTCGGTTATTTACCTTTAAATATTGATTATTCGTTATCTAGTTGTTTAAATGTCATGTGTGGTCAGTTATTTACATTTCCATATAGAATAATTATTATTTAGTTATTTAAATGGAATGTGTACTTAGATACTAACCTTTTCTAATTAATTATTCTGTTTCCAATTATTTAAATTGTATGTGTTATTATTTATTTATTTTACCATGGTGATTATGATTATTTATTCATGATAGATTAATCTATACATAACCCTTAATAAGTATTTGAGATCACCCCTATTTGGAATCCATTCCCCAGGATTCCATGAAGAGTTTTATATTTGTTATGAAAAAATATTCTAGATTGAATAAAGTTATTTTGGAAGGAAAAAATATATATTTTACAGTTTTTATTCAAATTTTTTATGTCAAAAATGTATGTATCCAGTTTACAAAGAATACTAAACTATTCTAGCCTTTAGGATGATACCCCTATATCTTATGTCGATTTAATGTTGTATGGCACTAGCTATGGGATTCTGAAGTCAGGGTCTCTATAGTTGGTATCAAAGGAAGCTTAGAAGAAACCTTGGAAAATAGATTTTAGAAAACATATATTATGAAACATAACCCTCTGATATACATTTTGGATAAGTATTGAAGAGAATCCTAATGTTTTGGTAAGGTGGAGATTATGTGATTTTTTATTTCTAAACATCGATGTGTAGATAGAAAAAGTGGATTAGATACTGGAAAATATGTTCATAGGAGTAATAAGTCTAAAAAGGGAGCATTGTTTTTAACCAGATCATAACCCAGTGCATGAAAATGGGCCTTATTATAGACCTGGTTTGACACTCCTATGTGAAATGATTATGATAGTTCACATCTTATTTACAAACCATTATGAAGGACTAGAATAGATGTTTAAAATTAATGACCTAGATTAATATTAATGTGTATTAGATTGAAAATATGTTTACTCAAAATAATGGGAAATGATTTTATGTGTTGAAAAGAAGGGGATAAAGAAAATAATATCCAAAGGAAAAGGAAGTGTATAATGGAAACAAAGGAATTACATCATGGGGATCCATTTATAGTTCACTGTCTTAAATATGGGTAACCTTTGCATTACCCGAGTCAAGGCCCTATCATAATGGTTAAACTCTAGACCAAGGACCTATTTGGAAATAAAATAGATTAATTATTTATGTATTGAGGATAAAGAATTAAATTGAAAAGTTATATTCCCAATGGTATTTTGGTTATAAGAATCATGAAACATCTAAGGATTTTGTCAAATTTTAGAATCATATATGTCTTTATTAACTTAAGAGATACTAATAACATTATGGGTTTATGAGATTAATGTTTATCATAAGTAAAAATTCTTGAACACCTATTTTTTGGGTTTTATGTGATTGGAGTACACCAATATTAAGGAAATTTGGGGAAAATTTATGGAAAGTATATGTTTTAGTGGAAAAGTGATTTGAATAATTCCTCTACTTTTATAGACGTATTTTTATAGGTATTGATATATTTTAGGGTTAATATCATTATTAATGACATTGTATTAATAGTCAAATAATATTATTCAACTTTTTAAAAAAAATTTATATTTAAAACCTTAGTTAAAATATTATTTAATGATTACTTTTATTTCACGGATGACCATAATATTGTTTTGGGAATGTTATAGGAATATATAAATATAGATTGAGAAAGAGGAACAATTTTAATGGTGGGTGACAACCAGACACATCCAAAAAAAGTGGGTCTTGAACCCATGACCAAATAATGAGAAGGGTATCATACATACCATTAGACTAGGTGATTTCCTAGTAAATATATCATTGTTTTTAGTTAATGAATTTGAAAAATAAATAATAATTATGAACTGTTGGTGTGATTTTCTAGGTTTATAGATTAATTTATTATATTGTATAACTTGTGATAACCATATTGGTTTTGGAAAATAGTTTGATAAATACGCAGATACGTTTCACTCTTTTATGGTTCTTATGATCTGTTAAAAGTAAATTTTAGTTCTTTGGGGATAAAAATTCATTTCTAGATATTAATTTCTTAGGGTAAGAGATGAATTGGAAATTGATCGAAGCAGAACAAAATGATGAAATTGTGCTTATGAAATAGAAACATATCAAGTAATTGTGTTTCATTATATTATTAAAAAGTAAAATAATTCCTCATCATTAAAAATGATCTTTAAATAAAATATTTTCCTAATACCATCATTTCTAATGATATAAAGTACTTTTTCACAACTATTTGATTTATGGTTTTGAGGTCCTTAACAATCCATTGATCACTTTCTTTCTTGTGATAAATGACCCCTGTCACTCTCAACAAATATTTTTGATTTTACACCATGTCCATATCTTAACATTCCACAAATTTTATCCTACTAAAAAACCTTAGTGTTGTGGTATTCCATATGACCTTCTACTTCGTGGTCTTACTTATTAATAGGGTGTTTTACCAACCCTTCTCATGATTTTGGATTTAAATAAAGGTATTTTAAAATTTCTTACCCATGATTTCTGACTTTATGTTTAAATTCCGAGTAATTAATTTTGTAAAGACACATAATTTCCATGGAATTTCTTTTCTTTAATACATGGGAAGTTTACGAGTCGGCAAAAACTAACGGCGCGTGATTCCCAGGCCCGGTGTGCCCAGAATCAATTTCTGATGTTTTTTTCGGGTACGTTCAGTAAATGTACGAGCATGTTTTTTTATAAATTCTGAACCGGTGCTCGAAATAAAAATTTGAGCGCATAGTTGAACTCGCAGTGCCAATATTTTCTTAAAAAGACGTTCACCTCAATGGTAGATGGTCGGGAATAAAATTTAGTTTTAGGGTTTTATGTGGGAATAATAAAATAAAATAAGTGCATGTATTATTTTATTTTATTTGTTACAACCACCATGTGGAAGTTGGAGGTGGGGACCACCACACCTTAACCTCTCATGAGAGGTTATGGTGGTGGGGCCCGCCTGAACCTAAACTCCTCTTCCTGTTTATTGTGGTGGGGACCACCCAAGATTTAAACCCCCTTGAAACACACCTTTAATGGAGGAACCCTCAAACTTCCATTAAGTGTAGGGGAGTCTCTTCAACTCCCCTAACACTTAATATGCCTTATCCTCCAAGTTAATTAATTGAGCCAACACATTAAATTAATTAATTAAAACCATTTGAATTTTATGCCAACAATTTAATAGGATATCATAATCTATTATTTTTGGGCTTGACATTCTTCATTTTGGGGGAAAGGGGGAGAATAGATAAAAGCTCGCGCAAACGATGAACGAAAAATGCGTTCTTCCAATAAAGAATAACGGCAACGAGTTCCTACGACATCCTTCCTTGGAACCTCCTTTGATGTAGGATGTGTTAATCTACAACGAATCGACGTCCGCCTTCTCACGCCAATTTCGAAGATCAATGACCAAAGGTAGGGTGTGTTTGATTTGGTCAACATTATTCTTGTTCCTCATGTGTTTTTTTATTCCTCTTGAACAACTTGAGATCAAACTAATGGGAGAGACCAGTCCAAACTAACACGGCCTGATTTCTCTGTCATAGTTCTTGTGGTGTGTTCTTAACGTTCTTCATGGGTGATGAACAATGGACCGTTGAGGGTTCGTTGTGTGATGCAATGATCCCAAATTGAGGAAACAACATCCCGAAGACTTATCAGAGGTGTGATGATGATAGCAGGTGATGGATCAGACTAGACCGGGGAGACCGTTCTTCGACCGTTCTTCAAGTGGGAGAATCATAACGTATTTTCAGAGCTGATCGGTGGCTCGAAAACGCCGGTAATGATTTCGGAACTTCAGGGCGACCGAAAGACTGAAGTGTCATGGAGATTAGACCATTATAAGGAAGAACATGCATCATGGGAGGCGCACTGGCCAAAAGTGTCATTTCTGGAAAATTCCAGAATACACAGCGTGTACCTCTGAAAAACACGTCGTGTAGTACGGGCGTACTATAATTACCGTTACGAGCTTAGATTCACATCACACGGCATGTGACTCCTATCACATGGCATGTACTATTCTTACATCTTGGCAGAGGTCGTTATACGAGACTCGACATGTATCCCGGGGATACATGGACACGGGGTGAAGTACACGGGCATGTACTCCACCACACAGCCAGGCAAGGCCAGTGACACAGGCTACCCTGTGTACCAGTTACACGGGTTAGAGAACACAGGTTGAGACCGTGTACGGGCACATGGTCAGCGTACACTAAGTCGACCCCAGTTTCTGGGACACGGCGTGTAACCATACCACATGTTGTGTACTTACTTTTCTACACGACCATCCTTTCAACATGGGTCATTGCACACGAGCAGTACCTGAGGTTTCACTACATGACGTGTACCTTATTCCAACACACTGTTTATTTTTTGGTAAAGGTCGTGGTCATCTCGTCCTCTGTTTTGTTTAAGGTTGGGGCCGAAGCCTAAATTTATTATTAAAGCAAAGACCACTTTAGAGTGGGTAGATGGAGACCCATAACATAGCCTTAAGGCCCAAGGCCAAGTGGCCTAAATACAAGGCTTGAAAGAACTTTTTTGGACCAAATGACCCCTCGTTGAACAGCAATGCTACAGTACATGCGCTACTACAATACCTGCTACAATACCCGTCGCCGCTACAGTTCCACCGTTGCTATAGTTCTGCCGCTGCAGTTGATGTATCGACACTCGGATTGAGGATCGGACCCTCTCAAAATTAATCATGCTTTGTGTGGAACCCTATGGCTGGCTATGCACTGACGACTGTACCTAGATCCTGTGTGGGTTGGACAGCACTGAAGACTATTCTTGTATCATGTGTGGGTTCGACAGTACTAATGACTTTTCCTAGATCTTGTGTTGGTTCGATAGCACTGATGACTGTTCATGGATCCTGTGTGGGTTATACAACACTGATGACTGTTCCTGGATGTCGTACGGATTCGACAACTCTGACTGCTGCTCCTCGATCCTGTGTGAGTTTGACAAATCTGACTACTGTTCCTGGATCCTGTGGGGGTTTGACAGTTCTGACTTCTATTCATGGATCATGTGTGGGTTCGACAGAATAACTGTTCCTAGATCCTGTGGGGGTTCGAGAGTTATGGTATCTGTTCATCGATCCTATGTGGGTTCGACAGAATAGATGATTCAGTGGATACATCTGATCATCTCTATCTATCTTAAAAATTTGTATACCTTTTTTAGATGAGTCAGTAACATTTTGTTTTCCTCATGATTGATATAGATTACTAGATAACATAGGTATATGTATGGGCATATACCTAAGTGGGGTTATCTATTGATTTCATACCTTGTGGTTTATCCTTGTAGGATTTTGCGAGAAATTGTGGGTCTCGGGGTCCCTACTGAGTATCGTTATACTCACCCCTACACGGGCTATACTCTATCCTTGTTGTGTTTGATGCAGATGACAGACAGTGCTATGAGAGGTTGAGTGTATGAGGACTGGGTGGTACCCGAAGGTGGACGTCACGACGAGTCAGTACTCGGTAGAGACTAACGGACATGGAGTGTTGAGGAGTCTATTTGTACCTACCCTTCAAGTAGGATCTGTGGTGGATGATCGATGAGCTTCTTTTCACCTTTCAACTGTTTTTTCCTTTTATGTTGTACTTGTACTCTACAGTTGAGCATGTATTTCCAGCCCCTTTACTTTTTAGCACTCTCTTGTTATACAGTTTTTGTTAGTGTTTTTTCTTCGGCTGTGTACTTTATTGCGTGTGTCTTCATTTATAAATTCAATATCTTTCTATTTTAGGGATTTACGCCTTTGGTGCTAGTCGCCAACCCCTGTACTATAGATGGCGGGCTTGGGGTAGTCACGACACGGGCCCCGGAGGACGGGTCATGACAATTGGTATCAGAGGATTTGGTTCTACCACAGAACTTATGACACTGATATTTTCTGTGAATAAATAGTGTTATGTGTAGTGAGTGTGGTTTTCATTTCAGGGAGTCTAGTGTTGGTGCGGCGGAAAATGTATCCATACACTAGGACCCTGAATTCTGATTGCCGACTTAGTGCATGAAACACTGATTGCGTGTGTGTTTTAAAGAGTCTTCTTTGTGATCTATTTTGATTCAGATCACAAGGTATAACTTATTGACAGTGGAGTACCTTTTTCTTTTCATGATGCCTCCACGAAGATAGCCATCTAGGGTTCCGAAAGTTGAATGAGATGGTAGCCCACTGAGTGATGAGGCCTCAGTGCAGGTCCCTATCATAGCGGAGGAAATAGTGGTACCACTACCCATTGGGCCACCGATGTGACCATCCCCAGTAGTAGAGAGTGAAATCCACCTAAGCGTATTGCATGAGTTCCAACGCCAGAGGCCATCTAGGTATAGGGGAGATACGGACCCGCAGGCAGCTGAGGATTGGTTGGAGGTTGTGGTAAGAGTCTTCAGACTAGTAGGGACACCATCAGACCTTATGGTGATCCTTACCACGAATCTCCTTTAGGTAGCAGTTGGAAGATGGTGGAGCTTGATGCTCCAGGTGCATGACGAGGCAACACTTACCTGGGCAGACTTCGAGATCCTATTTCGGGTGGAGTTTGTCCCATCCACCCTATGTACGGTGTTAATTCATGAGATACTTCATCTACAGCAGGGTAGAATGATGGTGGCACAGTACTAAACGAGGTTCAATGCCCTCTCACTCTACTCCATAGATATGGTACGAGACCCATTCTTCAGGGCTCATACCTTTCAGTAGGGGATCAGGTGAAAGATCAGTGCTTCAATGAACTCCCTCATCATCCCGACGCAAGTGGGGTGTTACAGCGAGACCTCTTAGTGGAGAGTTTCCTTGCTGAGCAATCACCAGTAGAAAGACCCACCACTGGGCATCACGTATGGGAGTCTTCTGCAGCTGGCAGCATACAGGTGTCACAGAGGACAATGCGGACCAGACCATCTGGTGGATGACCTCGGGACTTGGGTTTGGTTGTGAGAGGCATACGAGACAGAGCCATTCATTCAAGTAACAGGTAGCGTTTCACATGTGGAGGATAGGGTCACATGGCTCGTGACTGTCTGACCCGTCATTCAGATGATTATCAGATATTTGAGGGACCTCCCAGGCAGAGGTAGAGGTTCAATCGAGGCGATCCGTAGGGAACAAATGGACGTGGAAGAGGAGCTAATCATGCAACTGGCGGTGGACGACGTTACGAGGTGTTACCACCACCACAACCACCAGTAGATCCACCCCGACTGCAGGGAGCATGTAGACCGGGGAGATCTCAGCTCCAGGAAGCTGAGGCATATGATCATGGCGCTCTAGAGATGATTTGAGGTATGGTCTGTGTCTACTCCACGTTAGCTACAGTTCTTATAGACATAGGTTCTAGTCAATCTTTCATTTCCACTGCCCTCATTCGGAGGTCGTAGATTCCGAAGGAGTTGTTGGCTCAATCCTTACAGCTAGAGACTCTTACGGGATCAGACTCGGCGATCACGCACTAGTGTCGGCAGTGCGAGCTTACTCTAGGAGGCAAAAGCTTAGGCTGGGATCTCCTAGTAGTGGTGTTGAGGTCTTACAACGTCATCTTGGGTATAGACTGGTTATCTACATTCCATGCTTAGATCGACTGTATTAGGTGAAAAGTGCAGTGTGTCTGCATATATGGGACCAGTTTCACCTTCACCGGCGAGAAGGTAGCCTTTGCCGTGCCGGACGGACTTACTCGGAGGAGGGTGCAGCTGATCACTCATCAGTTGGCCAGCCTTACCCTCAGAGCGGTAGATGTGGAGAGTCCAAGCTATCCTATAGTGGTGGACCAGCACGTGGATGTTTTCCATGAGAATGTTCCAGGTATACCTCCTCACAAAAAGGTGGAATTTTACATTGACTTGTACCCTGGGACGACACCGATATCTATACCAGCATATCGGATGGCTCCCGCGGAGCTTCGTGAGCTACAGGTATAGCTAGAGGACTTACAGGTGAAGGGATTCATCTGGCCTAGTGTTTCTCCATGGGGATCCTTGATTCTATTCTCCACGACTACATATGGGAGCTTGAGGCTTTGTGTCTACTACCGTCACCTGAACCAGGTGACCGTGAAGAACAAGTACCCACACCTGATGATTAACGACCTCTTTGATCAGCTGAAGGGAGCACGATGGTTCTCGAAGATAGACCTCAGATCAAGCTATCACCAGCTCAGATTTTGAGACAAGGATGTGTAGAAGATGACCTTCAGATGTAGATACGGCCACTACGAGTTCCTGGTTATGCCTTTCGGCATAACCAACACTCTGGCAGTGTTCATGGGACTCATGAACAAGATTTTCCATCCTAACCTCGATCTCTTTGTCGTAGTCCTCATCGACGACATTCTAATCTACTCGACTACTGAGGAGGAGCATGCCTACCATTTTCGGGTAGTACTAGACATACTCTAAGAGCACCAGCTTTATGGTAAGCTCTCGAAGTGCCAGTTTTGGAACTGACATGTTCACTTTTTGGGGCATGTCATCTCAGAGGCTGGAGTTGCAGTGGATCCAGTGAAGATTGAGGCAGTACTTGCTTGGGAGCCACCCCGGAGTGTGATAGAGGTACGTAGTTTTCTGGGTTTGGTTGGTTACTACCGAAGGTTCATTCCAGACTTCTCCAGAGTTGAAACACCGCTATCAGCCTTGACGAAGAATGGGAAACCCTTCGTGTGGTCGGAGATATTCCAGGAGAGCATTCAGGAGCTAAGGCAGAGGCTGACTAGTTCCCCCATCTTTAGGCTTCCAGAGGAATGCATAGGGTATGTAGTTTACTACGACACATCAGGGACCGGACTTGGATGTGTCCTAATGCAGGAGTGAGCAGTGATCTTGTATGGTTCTCGGCGGCTGAGACAACACGAGCAGAACTATGCTACCCATGACCTGGAGTTAGAAGTAGTGGTCTTCGCCTTGAATATGTGGCAACACTTTTTAAGGGACAAATGTTTTACCATGTACTCTGATCACAAGATTATCAGGTATATCTTCTCTTATAAGGACATGAATGTGAGACAATGGCGATGGCTTGAGTTCCTCAATGACTATGACTTCAAGATAGTCTATACTTCTAGGAAGGAGAACGTTGTAGCAGATTCACCCAGCAGATGATTTGTTATATAGCTGCTAGGCGAGGCAAAAGAGAAGATAGATTCCTTACAGATATCCTTTATGAATAGATATGGAACATCCATATTTCAGTCTCTTACAGTCACTCCCCCACTTCTTCAGCGAGTCATGGAGGCACAACGTGGAGACGTTGACTACGAGACACGACGTGCTCAGATATCCACAGGGCAGTCACCTGATGGATTTTCTGAAGGCGGAGAGCACGTCATCCTCTTCAGAGGATGCAATATGGTACCAGTGTCATTTGAAGGGGAAGTGTTGAGGTAGTTCCACATATCCCCTCCAGTAGTACATCCAAGAGTGTTGAAGATGTATCAAAACCTTCGATGACAGCACTGGTGGCTAGGTATGAAGAAGGCAATGTCGGAGTTTGTCTCCTGATGCCTCACATGTCAGAAAGTGAAGGTGGATCATCAGGTACCAGTAGGCTTGGTTCAGACTTTAGAGGTCCTAGATTGGAAGTGGGATGGGATATCCATGGACTCCATGACAGGAATTCCACATACATCCAGGGGTTAAAACTCGATTTGGGTGATCGTTGATCGACTCAACAAGTCAGACCACTTCCTACCGATCAGAGAACAGGGCTCAGTAGAGAGCATGGGACACCTTTATGTGTAGGATATTATGTACCTACATGGAGTACCTTCATCTATTGTCTCTGATCGTGATGCACGGTTTACTTCCCGGCTATGGAAGAGGTTATTGGAGGCTTTCGGGACGTAGCTTCGTCTGAGCACCACCTTCCATCCTCAGACAGACGGTAAGACTGAGCGGACCATTCACACCCTCAAGGACATACTGAGTTCTTGTGTCTTTGACTTCAGTCACAGCTGGGATGATCACTTACCTATGGTGGAGTTTCCCTACAACAACATTTATCACTCCATCATTGGGATGTCACCTTTTGAGGCCTTGTATGGTCGACCTTGCAGATCGCCACTGTGCTAGACAAACCCAGGGGAGTCAGCACTAGTGGGACCAGAGATGGTATGGGATACCATGGAGAAGGTTCATGTCATCTTGGAGCGGATGAAGACTACACAGAGCAGATAGAAGTCATATGATGACAAGAGACAGAGACCTCTGGAGTTTGAGGATGGCGAAAACATCTTTTTAAGGGTCTCACCTCGATGAGGATTACTAAGATATGGCCAAGGTGGTATGTTATCTCTGCATTTTATTGGACCTTTTCAGGTCCTCGGCAGAGTTGGCGAGGTGGAATACCACATAGCTCTTCCACCTCAGTTTCACTGGGTACATGACATCTTCCATGTATCCCAGCTGAGGAGATACGTGCACAAACCTTATCACATCATCGACCATGGAGAGCTGGATGTCGATGATGGGACAACTTTTATGGAGGTTCCAGTAGAGATTGAGGATCGATAGGTGTGGGTCCTTCATGGATCGTCGATACCTTTGGTGCACGTTCGTTGATAGTACGGGAACCTCCATGAGAGCACATGGGAGAGGGACGCTCAGATTCGTGCTCCGTACCCCCATTTGTTCCCTTATTTTGAGTTGTAGATTATGGGGATGTAAATCCCTGAGGTGGAGAGAATGTGAAGACCAGGAATTTCTGTGGAATTTTTTTCTTTAATACATGGGAATTTTATGAGTTTGTGATAACTGACAGTGCATGATTCTGAGGCCTGGTGTGCCCAGAATTAATTCTTAAGCTTTTGATCGGGTATGTTCTGTAAACGTATGGGAAGGTTTTTTATATAATCTGAACCGGTGATCGGAATTGAAATTTGAGGGCACTGTTGAACTCATAGCACTGGTATCCTCTTAAGGAGACTTTCACCTCGACATAAAATGGTCAGAAATAAATGTTAGTTTTTGGGTTTTACGTGGGAATAATAAAATAAAATAAGTTCATGTCTTATTTTATTTTATTTGTTACAACCACCATGTGGAAGTTGGAGGTGGGGTCCACCACACCTTAACCTCCCATAAGAGGTCATAGTGGTGGGGCCCGCCTAAACCTATCCTCCTATTCGTGTTTTTTATGGTGGGGCCCACATGAACCTATCCTATTATTCGTGTTTATTGTGGTGGGGACCACCCGGGATTTAAACCCCCTTGAAACACCCCATTAATGGATAAACCCTCAAACATCCATTAAGTGTAGGGGATCCTCTTCAAATCCCCTAAGACTTAATGTGCCTTATTCACCAATTTAAATAATTAAGCCAACACATTCAATTTATTAATTAAAACCATTTTAATTGTATGCTAAAAATTTAATAGGATATCATAATCTGTTATTTTTGGGCTTGAAATTATTCAATTTGGGGGAAAGGGGGAGAAGAGTGAAAAACTCTCACCAACGAAGAACGAAGAATGTGTTCTTCCAATGAATAATGTGTTCTTCCAACGAAGAATGCCAGCGAGGATCATCTACGACTTCCTTCCTCAGAACCTTCTTCGACATTGGACGTGTTCGTCTACAATGAATCGACGTCCTCCTTCTCAAGCCAACTTCGAAGATCAACGAAAAAAGCTAGGGTGTGTTTGATTTGATCAATGTTTTTCTTGTTCCTCATAAGTTGTTTTATTACTATCGAACCGCTTGATATCAAACTAATGTGGAGAGACCGGGCCAAACTAACACATCCTTATTTCTCCACTGTATTTCTTATGGTGTGTTCTTCGTATTCTTCTTGGGTGATGAATAATAGAACATTACAGGTTCGTTGTATGACACAACGATCCAAAATTAAAGACCCAACATCACGAAGACCTACAGGAGGTGTGACGACGATAGTGGGTGACAGACCGAACTGGAACTGAAAGACCATTCTTTAACCGTTCTTTGAGCAGAAGAATCATTATGTGTTTTTAGAGACGATCGGAGGCCCGAAAATGACGGTAATGATTTCTGAACTTTAGGGAGACCTAGAGATTGCAGTTTCATGGCGATTGGACCGTCAGAAGGAAGAACGAGCATCACTGGAGGCGTGCTGGCCAGAAGCATCATTTTTGGAAAATTCCAAAATACACGGTATGTACTTCCGAAGACCACGTCGTGTAGTACAGGCATTCTGCGGTTAGGGTTATGGGCATCAGACACGCATCACACGGCGTGTGGACCCTATCACATGGCGTGTAATCTTATTAAATCTTGGAAGAGGTGGTTAAGCTATACTTGACATGTATCCTAGGGATACACGAACACAGGGTAAAGTACACGAGCATGTACTCCACCACATGGCCAGGCAAGGCTAGTGACATGGGCTACCTCGTGTACCAGTTACACAGGTTGGAGAACATGGGTTGAGGCCCTGTACGGGCACATGGCCAGTATACATGGAGTTGACCCCAGTTTTTAGGACAGGGCATTTAACCATACCACACTCGGTGTACTTACTTTTCTACATGACCAGTCGTTCGACAAGGGCCATTGCATACGGGCAGTACCCGAGGTCTAAATACACGGCGTGTAGCTTATTCCAACATGTCGTGTACTTTTTGGTAAAAGGCTTGGTCATCTTGTACACTTTTTATTGGACAAAAATTGTATAGTTTTTCTCCTATTGCTTGGAGGACCTTTGAGATACTTCTTCTTGGTACTTTGTGGCAGTCGATGTATCAAAACATGGCTTGACGAGAGGACTCTCCCAGAATCAAGCATGCCTCGTGTGGATACCTATGGCTGGTTGTGCAATTACAACTTTTCCCGGATCCGGTGTGGGTTCGATAGCATTGAAGACTGTTCCTAGATCCTGTGTCCATTCTACAGCACTGACGATAGTTCCTGGATCCTGTGTGGGTTTGACAGCACTGAGGACTGTTCCTGGACCCCGTACGGGTTCGAAAACTCTGAATACAATTTTGAGATCTTGTGTGGGTTCGATATCTCTAACTATTGTTCCTGGATCATGTGTGTGTTCGAGAGTTCTGACTTCTGTTCCTGGATCCTATGTGGGTTCAACAGAATAATTGTTCCTGGATCATGTGGGGGTTAGACAGTTCTGATTTCTGTTCCTGGATCCTATGTGGGTTCGATTGAATATACGACTCAGTGGATACATCTGATCATCTCTATCTCTCTTCAAAAGTTTTATAACTGTGTGAGCTGAGTCAGTAACTTTATGTTTTCCTCATGTTTGAGATGTATTACTAGTTTACTTAGGTATATGTATGAGCATATACCTAAGTTGGGTTATCTGTTTATTTCATAACTTATGGTTTATCCTTGTTGGATTTTGTGAGACCTCGAGGGTCTCAGTGTCCCTATTGAGTATCTTTATACTCACCCCTGCACGGGCTATGCCCGCTCCTCGTTGTGTTGGATGCAGACGACGGACAGCGCTGACCGAGGCTGAGTGTACGAGGACTGGACGGTACCCAGAGGTGGACCTCATGACAAGTCGGTACCCAGTGGTGACTGACGGATGTGGAGTGCTGAGGAGGCTATTTGTACCTACCCTTCAGGTAGGATCCACGGTGGGTGATCTAGGAGATTATTTTCACCTTTAAACTCTTTTTTCCTTTTAATTTGTACTTGTACTTTACATTTGTGATTCTATTTTTGGCACCTTTACTTTTTAGCACTCTCTTTTTATACAGTTTTGCTTAGTATTTTGTATCCTGATGTGTACTCTGTTGTGTGTGTTTTCAGTTATAAAGGAAATTCCTTCCCTGTTTAGGGATTTATGTCATTGGTGCTAGTCGTCATCCCCTGACCTATAGAAGGCGGGCTT
Source organism: Viscum album (assembly GCA_963277665.1). NCBI lineage: Eukaryota > Viridiplantae > Streptophyta > Magnoliopsida > Santalales > Viscaceae > Viscum > Viscum album. The sequence goes on along the minus strand of OY728136.1, from coordinate 1,081,018,012 downwards.
GGGGTAGTTATGGCATGGTCCCCGAGGGACGGGTCGTGACAAATTTATTTAAGTTGGGGATAATGTAACACCATGAAGATCTAAAATAAAAACATTGTATTTGATAGCATGTATGACATACAACACCAAGAGTAAAAGGAAATATAACACCCTGAGAACTTAAGATATATTTATATTCAAATAAATTCAATATATTGAACCGATTATATAACATGAATTTCTAGTTTTATATTTCCTTACATTAAAAACTATGTTTCTATTTCATTATATCCAATAATGAGTTTCTTCAATAGCTTGTGTTACATACAAGACTGAGTTTTGTCGGACAACAATATATTATGAAAATGTTATTATTTAATATAATAGTTATAAAATATATATTAAATTATTAGGTCTGAATAATAATAATGAAATTATTAAAATTATGGATATATATTGATTAGTAACAAATTAATAATAATTTAAAATAAATAAAAATTTTCAGAAAAACAGTATTTTTCTAAAGGATGGACAAGTCACGCTTTGTGCGTATATTTTAAATAATTTTTTTTCAAATTTTAATAAATTTAAATAAAAAAAATCTATTTTTGGAATCAAAATATACAAATTATCATAGGTTGAATTTTTTTTATTTTTCTAAGAAGTTTCATTTTTAAATGAAGTGTGAAAAATATTGAATTTTAATTAAAAACTACATTCACATTTAAATGATATATATTCTTAAATTATATTTTTAATTGGTTTTAACATAAAATTAGTTAAATTTTATATCAATTATTCCAATTTAGATTATTAGAATAATTTTCATATTGAATCTATATATAAAAATATTTCATAATTTTGAACATTTTCACTGTAAAAAATTATTTTCTTATCGCATATATATTATTAGTTTAAAATTATATTTTTTCACTTCTGTTAAAAAAATTTCAAAAAAAGATTATCTATTTTAAATAATCATAAATTCTATTATCTAATAATATCAACATAATTTTTTACAAAAATGTTTAGTTGAAACAGATAAAATTAATTACAATGATTAATGATCGAACATAGTTTTTCATATTACATGTGTTTGTATTAAAATTAATTTCACACACATGAAGGATTTTAATTTAATAAATGTTATTTTATATGTAGATTAATTATGTATAAGTGATATCATAAATAAAATTTAAGTACACAATTAAAGGGTAAATTACAATGGAAAATGAAAAGAAACAAGTTACCATAGTAAAAACTAAAAGGGTAAAATTGAGTAATCTTAAATAATAACAAATAACATGATAAAAATGTATTTAATTATTTAATGTGATGGAGGTTTTTATCGATCAAATAAGAACTCACCTAGATTATTATTCAATTTTTCTGTCATATAAGGTATTTTCCACCACCCTGTAGTGAGTATTATTTAGTATTTATAATAATGACACACCTCTTCAACTATAAAAGGGAACTCACTCTCCCCACTTATTAACACCTCTGAATACATTTTTATTAGCCCAAATCAAGCTCAAAAAATTCCCAAATTACCTCCCCTCATCCAATAAGAATTATTTGGGGTATAAATCAAACCTTTGAAGGATTTAGTTCAATCCAATTAAGGATACCCTACGGAGAGGTAATGTTATTTAACAAGCATCTTCATTTTATTTCATTCTCCACCACATTCAATTATGTTCAAATCGGGATAGTATAATAACCTAATTATATTACATATAAGGATATTTTTTTAATTTTTATTTTAAGACCTCACACCACACACTTCAACAAAATGGGTTATGAAATTACCATTCGTGTGTATGGCGGACTACCGCCTCGCAAACCGGTGTCATTCATTCTTACATTACCAGCTTTTATGGTTGGGTATAATGATGGATATAAAGTATATATAAAATATTAATAACATATAGACACCATTGTATTAATTATATATTATATATCTTGTTACCTTACATTTATTATAAGATATGATAATGTCTCTTATGTGTATGTGATACAATCACCACGCGAAAGGATGGGACTCAACTATAAAAAACTCTTTGAATAGAAGGTGAAAAGGAACTGTGTTACTGATTATATGGGATACACGTGAAATATTTATGATATTCATGACATATTTATCATTCTGAAAAAATAATATAAATAATTTTCTTTGTTTCCTTTTCACTCAAATAAATATGATAACATCATTCGGGTACGTGTCGACTACTACCTTCAAAAAGTGATGTGACCCTCTTTACATAACCAAACCAAATAGATGATATATAAGTATAATTAAATAATTAATATGATTATTATGTTATGATTCTTACTATGAAAATGATTGAACTATATAATATGCACAAGAACCAGATCATTCATGACGAGACACGTATGAGAAAACAAGTCAATTCATGCCCGAAACAATGAAAATAATGAAAAAATATTAACAAATGTGTGATAAGATGCTATTACATGATCAAATATGATATTATAAATATTATTATGGTTATTTAATAAGTTAATAACATTATTAAAACCATTATACAATAGTTTAAATAGTTTTCAACGTAAAGGAAGCGTAAGTTGATGGATTTCATCTCAATTTCATTTTTTTGGGACATATTATAATGTTATACACCTATTTTAGATAATATGGTGTATATACTACTCATTAGACATGTTATATCATGAATATTTCATTATTAATTATATTTAATGTTTCTATTTTAAATATTTCGTCTAGTGAAATTTTATTTAAAAGTTTCCTAGTAGTAAATAACTTCATAACTCAATTTCTTTTCATTAGGTCATATTACTTCATCGTCGTCATTGAGATTCTATGATTATGTGTATAATTTATTTTTATTATATTTTATTATATTTTATATTTTTTTTCTGATTTATAGTTCATAAAAAATCAATGCATTGACTAATTCTCACTTCAACATTTTGACCATTTGAAGGGTCTATTTCACAATATCATTTTAATCGAGATTTTTTTATTCTTGGTTTTCAATTGAATAAATTATTTTATCATTATTTAAAAAACACATTAATTTTATTATTATATTATTTTTGATGATATTATTATGTATTAGTAATTTTCTCCTCTTTTTTACATAAATTAATTAATAAATTTTTTTAGGAAAATCCAACTTCATTTATCTCTTCAGATTAAAATTTGTTTTCTTTCAAAATCATGTTTTCTAAAAATGTTTTCAAAAATGTTTTTGAAATTTTAAAAATGATTAATTAAATAAAATTTCCACAATTTTTACTATTTGAAAATTATTCTAAATGCAATATTATGTCATCTTAAAAACACTACCCGCTTGGTTTTTAATGCAAATGTGAAAGGAATCTTATGGTCATTTTCTGAATAAGGCACATTCCAAACCCTTTTACATTGAAGAATGAAGGTTATTTTTGAATTTCACATCATGTACATAATTACCTGTCATTATGACCATCATTTTTTAAAGCTTCCTTTGATTTTTTATAAGATTTTTTTGAAATAAAATGTTTTTAAAGTGATTTTCAAAGAAAAAGATTTAAAAGAAAAAAGCATTTCAAAAAATATGGATTTTAAAATTGTTTTTAAAAATGAAAAGGATATTTCCCCCAAGAATATTTTTAAACATATTTTTATGATATTACTATTCATCAATGACAAAAACCATTTTTTATTACTCCAATGGGTATAATTTGATACCATCCTCATTCATCCACTTGATGGTCTATGATTATTTTGACAAAGGATAGTATTAACATTAACATACTTGTTTCATTTTAAATTTATTTACCCCTTGATATATTTACTTTCATATGATCATTAGAACTTATATTTCCCCTAAATGTCCATATTATTTATGATGGATATGTTTATCTAATAAACTATATATTTTTTCAACATACGATTCCTTACTTTGAAAGTTATTTTTTTGACTGGGTAAATATTGATAAATATATATCCTTTATTAAATACAGATATTCGATTTTAAGGAATATTTATTCGTGAATTAAAAAGATTAATTAATATATGAGGAATTTTTTGGACTTATAGTGAGGGGCGGGGCCAATATATATATCCCCTCAATGCATCGGTAGGTATAATGTGAAAAATTAGTTAAGCTATAATTAAAATGGTTTTTACCAAAAGATTAATCCATCTATTGAAAGTTATTTATGGTAGAGGTGTTATATTCCTTAAAAATAACGTTTGAAAATTAATAATTCCTTGATTCATAACACAATAATTATTATCCACGAGATTTTCACTATGAGATTATCTATGGATGCCTTTCATTCCCAATTATTGATAAAATTTCATGTATTTTTAGTTAATTACAATACCATATTGATTATGACTTATCCATTTATTTAAATTGCATGTGTGATCAGTTATTTTCCTTTACATATAGATTATTCCATATATAGTTATTTAAATGGCCCATGTTATTATTTATTTACCTTTCTATATTTACTATTCCTTATCCAATTATATAAATGGTATTTTTTATTAGTTATTTACCTTTACATATTTCTTATTCCTTATAGAGTTATTTAAGTGGTATGTGTGCTCAGTTATTTTCCTTTCTATATTGATTATTCCTTATCCAGTTATTTAAATGACATGTGTGATCAGTTATTTACCTATCCATGGAAAATATTCATATTGATTGATGATGGATTCCATTGTTATTAACACTTACTAAGCATTTGAGATCACCTTTATTTTTCTCTTTTGTCCAAGATTCCATGAAGAGTATTATATTTGATATTAAAAGATATTCTAGATAGAATAAATTTAATCTCAAAAGAAAAATATGTTATAATTTTTTTTCAAATGTCTTATGGAAATCTTCTTATGTATCTAGTTTACAAGGACTATTATACTATTCATCCTCTGTGATGAAATCCCTATATCTTATTCCACTAAAATGATGTATTCCAACACCTATAAGATTATGGTTCCAAGGTCTCTACAAAGTTAGTGTTTCATTAGTTATATATTATATAGAGTAAGAATAAGAATATGTAATATCATGAACTTATAAAAATAAAATTCCCTTATTGAATGAAGAAAATATTTACTAAGTAATGTAGTTTTAAAAAATACATTCACTACATGGTTATTTTAGTCTAATTAAAAAATATATCATGTTGTATTTAAAATAAAATTAGGAATACTAACCAATGATAATATATCCAGTGTATAGTGACCGTTAAGATTAGTATATATTATGTGTTATGATAAATTCCAATTGGTACAGATGAAATAAGTGATAGAATTGGATAATAAAATCATTCCCTATGAACATCTTTTATTGAATATCCACATGGAGATGGAATCACTGGGATTTTCCCTTGACCAAGACCAAGATAAAATTTAATAAATGAAGCACGAAAGAAATTTTTTACAATATAAGTTCAAGCTTATTGAGATCATCACCTAAACCATGTTCACACAACAACCCCAAGAATCCCCCACCATAAAAAACATACCCTTAGAGTTTATACTAGATTAATAAGGGAATATGTATCTAGACACATGTAGTATAAATTTTTTGATTTTTTATTTTTATAAAATGATGATTATGTTTATAAATTCCCATTTTAAAAATTATATATGATTTGATAAAATTAAAATTCATGATGTGAAGAAACCAAAATGTATTTTTGAAAAATATAAAATTTTAATTAAAACACCCTTCTGATTAATTCAAGAATTTAAAATAAATATTTTCATATAATACTCTAAATAAATAAATTTTATATACAAATAATAATATAATTTAATTAAATTCAATATAATATTTATAAGGGTCATAAAATTTTTATTATAATAAAAACCCATGTCTTTTCATTAAATAAAGATTCATATTTTAAAGTTAAATTCTCATATTTAGATAATTATTTTGATAAAGTAAATATTATTTTTGAAAGTAACTCATCAAAATTATCTAAAGGTGAATTTTTCATAATTTTATAAAATAATTGAATTTTTTGGTAAAAATTAAATACATTATAAATATATGATATATATTATATCATCATAATTTCATGAAATAGAAGTAATAGATAGTATAAAGGGAATTCAGGGAAAAAATAAGTTCCCTCTTTAAAATAATTTTTTAACTTATTTTTTAAAATATTATAAACCCTTAATGATCCCTCCAAAACCTATATTATATTTTTAGGTTTTAGAATAAATTATTTTTAAAAATGACTCACTTACATATAACCAAGGGTATTGTTTTATGTATTCTGACTTTGGTCCTTATAAAATATTTAAAAATACTCATCTTTAGTGGAACCCATGGGAAAACCCAAGGGAAGGTCTGTAGCTTTTATTATTTCGTTATATTTTCCCAATTATTTATTTATAAATATACATCCATCCTCACACTATTATTCACTAAAAAATCATTGATCATGAATTTCATCTCCATATACCACTATAAATCCTTCACAAAGTGTATCAATCTCTAAATAATGTTCTATAAATCTTTTATAAGAACTCTCTCATGGTAAGGGACTCTCTTTTCTTCTTTTTATTTCATGTGCTATATTTTTAATAATACCTTTAGATTTCAAATTTTCCATGATGAAATTTGTTTTTACACATCAATTTTCATTCCTTATGATTAACATGTAATGAGATACCACTTTTTATTCTCATTAATCCCTTCCGTAAACTTTTATGTACATCTGTTATACTGCCAAAATTATCCTGTGATTTTCCATTCGAAAAAATTTTATAGTCAATACCCATCCCATCACCACTATATGGTATCCACATTTATGTTACTATCCTCCATTGATTTGGAAATTACAAGTGTCTACCCCACACTCCTTAATCATGGGTTTAAATATAGTGACCTTGGGATTTTACATATAACATTACATGATTTTAAGCATAATAAAACGTCATATTACAATCCACAGAACATAAATTCTACAGTCTTTGAAGAATACATACATAAAACATAAAAAATGGGAGTTAATATAAGGAATCATCCTTAAAAATTAAATAATCTTGAATTAAATGAATAATCCACTTTGAGGATCTTTTCAGGTCTAGATTTTTAGAGAATTGGGCCATAACTATTACATTACATCTCAAAAATTACAATGTAGAGACTTCTACTCAGTTTCCATTTATTTTATAAAATAAAAAATCTTTAAAAAAGAGTTAGGTCTAGTCCCATGTTTTAGACATCATGACTTTTCCTTGATCCCATCCTTGACCCTATTCATCTTTAGGTCCTGTGAAAATCATTTCAAAACGTGGGATGAGAATAAATAGCTCATTAAGGGTTATAATAACAAGAAAGTAATAATTAGTCCATCTATAAATACAAAACATGAACTCTTTTACTTACCCCATGATAACATAATATTTATGAATGAAATGTAGTAATCAAAAATCATGAAGTTACTTATGGCATTCATATCATACTTAAATTTTAGTTATCAAAGCTACATAGAGAGTTATGTTGGAATACCCATCACAGTATATTCCCTAAATCTCTTAGGATAAAAATTCACGTTTACCTCCGTCACATTACCCAATGCATTGGAGAGCTATCTCAAGCTCACCCAGCCTAGGATTATCAAGGAACCACCCGTATACATAAATAATGCCCAAGAACCATAACATATTTATAACACATAAAACAAACATAAAGGAAAGATGACATTAACACATTTATCACAATATATCATTTTAATATATTGACATAACAAATCCATTATCAATACAATTTTCAATACCAAAATACCTAAAATGTATATGGTATTTATTTTCCTTTAAAAAACACTATGACTTGTTAAGGAATCCAAAGATCAAATAATAACCTCGGCGAAGGAAAAAGGTCATTGTCACCGCTTATGTTAAATAAACATTCCTTTTTTTCGTTTAGTAAAATGCTTCGTCTAAAAGATTACTTTTGAATGAAATGAAAATTCAAAGGGGTTTATACACTGTAAAAAATAAAGTCGTGTATAAAACAAAATATGTCTCAATGAAAGGAGATTGAGACGAAGTCCATTACCTCATGTCCGACTTGACATGTTCGTTCTTTAATCTCTTGAATAATAAATTAAAGTTTGTTTCTACTCTCTTAAGAACCCTTTTAAAGTTTATTATTATTTTTATATCACTTATTACCATGTTATAATCATTATGTAATCATTTAAGTTAATAATGTTCGTTTTGTCGATATTTGGTACTTGAATAAAAAATTTACTTATTATAATTACAAGTTTCCCATGTCATCAATAGTCTGTTATCTCCATAATGATATTCATGATTTAGATATCATATATATCATATATATTCAATATATATATATATGTATTTATATCATTACATTACATTTTAGAGATAATAAATTAACTGCACCGTTTATGGAGACGGTAAGTCGTACGTACGCATGAACGCTACTTTCATTTCTATTTCGTAATTTAATGGAATTAAAACATAATGACACATAGGTATATTATAATTCCTGTATAATAACATATATAATATCATTAACACTATCCTTTATATATCCCACATATGTAATTAACGAGTCATATCACTTAGAGGGGGCGGTAGTCCGCATTTCCTCAAATGAAATTATCGTGTTTACCCATAATGAAACCATAAAGGTATGCTATAAAAGAAAAATACTGAATAATAAAGAAAAAATAAACATAATATTTTATATATAAATATAGTGTCATATTAATGGACACCATGAGAGGTGGTAGGAGAGAATCGAGCAATCATCGTTTCGTGAGACGTTAGTTTTCCATCAACAGAAATAGTATGTTCCTCACCAATTATATTGAGGTGTATGTAAGTGTAGTTATAATACTTCTCATAACAACATCCTTGTATATTTAGGATAATGGTGTTTTAGAGACCCAAATCTTGACGTACATGGACATTACATTACTTTTTGGTAATACTTAATACATAACAAAAACTGACACCCCAGGACCGTAATAGTTTAGTGTCTTTGAAAACTCGGAACATAATCTTCTAATCTTGGTGAAAGATCTTCAACATCTCCCATAAATATATTCCATTTTTTATTACCTAAAACCTTTATTTATATCATTGGGAGTATAAAACATATAAAGGGTGAGCTAAAATTCTCAATAATGGTAAACATGGAGAACATAAAACAATCTATAAACATTTGAACGTAAAAACATGAGCCTAAAATCTAAACATCAAAATCTTGAGAAATGACATAAAACATGGAAATACATAAGGAATTGATCATAAAGTAACATTAATCATGATAAAATATCATGGGAATAAAACATGTAATTGTGGAATCTATTAATAACATGTTATGATTTCAATAGTAGCCAAGGCATTGCTGCCATGACCATCATAGTGGACAAAGTCCATTACTGAATCGGGTTTACCTACCGTTCCAGCCCTGTATTACTGTACCAGATTTACTTTCCATTATATACATGTCTATATCATGAGATATAAATCTTTACCCAATGAATTGGAGGGAGATATAGGTCCCACCCATCTCATATTGAAATCATTCTTTCGTGTTCCACAAAACAATCACAAATCATACATCATAACCCAAAGAATAATATGGGTTTCATAGACATCATCTCATCGAGAATTAATCCATATAAAACAAATGGATATAAATTCATCACAATAAAAATCAAAACATAATAGAGGCATTATACTTGAAATATAAACATGCTAAACAATGTCATCTTAGATGGAAAATAGTTTTGATAAAATACTTGAAATGAATTCTTGAGGAAAATGTCCTTTCTTCTTCAAAATCATTTTCTTTTCACAAAATGCCACTCAATTTTAAAATAAAATTATTTTCTTGAAAATAGTCCTGAAATAGTTTAGAGTAAGATTCATGAAAATAAGTCGTTATGAAACCGTAAAAATTCGTTCACACTGTATAAGTTTAAAAAAACATTATTCTCGTACTTTTTCCGGGAAAGTCAAAAAGTTCATCACATGGTAAACAAAAGATAGATTCCTTCTATAACACAATGTAAAATTCAAAGAGGGGTAAAAATGACTTTAAACATACATGTAATAATATTAAAAACTTTATGAAAAACATTTTTACGGACATGGATGAAAAATATAACCCCAGTAAATACTTACGTATAAGCAATCTCAGATAAAAATGAGATTTGCAAAATTATCTCTTACCTTAGGTTTGATATGCTTCATACGTATCCTAAACTCCTATATAAATATTTAAATAATGTCATTTACTTATTACATAATCATATTCATTGTTATGAAATCATATATGGTTCACTTATGACTTTATATTTCCCGTTCTTTTGTAAATTCCATGTTAAAGAAGTGTTTTGGGTAAAATCGTTTCATTTATCATATGTGTTTGGACTTGTTGTTCTTGATATTATTTTTACATATATCATAATTTACATACTTCCAAAATTTAAATCATTATTTAAATATCATATATATTTTGGATATATATATATATAATAGATAGATAAATGAAATGAAATGAAATGTTCATGGGGACGGTAGGTCGTACGTAGGCGTGAACGCTGTTTTCCATTCCTTGTTGACTTGAATGGAAGTAAGTAGATGAAATATATATATATATACATAAATCCAGTATCTCTATTATTTCATATATATTTTTACTATTCATTATATAAACTTTATAACCATTCTTTAATGGTTAACATTTAGAATGAATCACATCGCGTCGTGGAGACGGTAATCCGTGTGTACGCACGAGCGATGATATTGTTACCATAATTATTGAATGGAATTGTGGTGTATGATATAATATATCAGAATTATTATAATTTTATAATAATTAAATATAGTTTTTCTTTACACCATTATACCCATCCAAGTAAGGTAGTGGTAGAAAAACATATTACACCACGGTGTGAAGACTGTATTCTGAACGTACGCACGCGCGGTGATTTCGTTTTTCATAGGATGGATAGAAGGTGAAATAGGGTTGTTTAATATTTATAATAACATATCATTATATAAGTAATAATTATTTTATTAGTTTATAGTGAAAAAACTAAATAAGATGAAGTAGAACTAGAAATAAACTTGAAACAATCGGTAGAAGAGATTACCTCTTCTTCGACATGCCTCTTTTAAACTTCCTCTTAGGGAACTAGGGTTGGACTTTAGAGAAGACCAAAACCTCTATGATATTACTAGAAAGGTTTAGAAGATATATTTTCTGCGTTTTTCAGAGTTTTAAGGTTCAAAATTGTGTAAAGAGAAGAGGGAGGAGGTGCTCTTTTATAAGTGAGGAGAGGGGAACCTTAGAAAAAACATAAAATATTATTTTATAATAACTTCATATTCGGTTTATAATGGTTCCAAAGTGACTTATTTGGAGGATAGGGTGGGGAAGGGTCAAAATATTCTCAACCAATAGGTTTTAGACATGTTTAGGTTACCATTTTAACCTTATTATTTAGTTTTAACTCTAAGTTAAATAATTTAACTTTTACCCTGTCTTCTTGTATTCTTACACTATATAGTCAATAAACTTACTATAAACATCCAAGAGAACCCCAATTGGTTCCGTAATTTAATATATATTATTATATAATTTATTTCTCCGAACCATAGATTTTTATGACCATTATATCAATTAATAATATAATATTTTTTTTTAAAAACCCTTTTATGTCAATTTTGACACTATTTGGTATTTTATTTTCCCTATATTTATAACATCAATATTAAATCAAAAAAATAATATAACCAACCCTAATATGTTTTATTAACCTAGAAAGTTATTTTAATTTATAAAAATTCTCAAATTACACTTATTTGGGTATTTATAATATCAATTATATTAATATTTCATTAATAGGGTAATTACTACATCATCATTGTGTCACAAATAAATGAAATTATTTAATGTCTAAAAAATATCAACAAAACACCATTATGTAGAAAATAATTTTATATTTCTAATTAATATTTATAGTCGAATTAGTCTTATGTATAACCCTATATTAAAAATGTTTTAGTTATTAAACAATGATTTTAACTTTTTTAACTCTTCATTAAATAAAATAATAATAAGTGTCCTAATCAAATCCAAATGGACCAAAGAGGTTCATATTTTATTCCAATGTTTGTTTTCGGTCGAATTATACTTATCCAATATAATTATGACTTGTGTGAGGGTAATAATAATATCATTTTACCCTTAATTACCATATTTACTTTTAACCGTGGTAAATAAAAGTAAAAAATTACTATTCACCAAAACTTATCTTTATCTTATCGAACCACATTTTACTCCTTTATATTAACCGTGTCTCTCGGATTTTCGGAATTCCACTCAAATAAGCGGTAAAATTAGGTTTTATATGAATTTGAAAATTCTCTTAGGAGGTGGGTAAAAGACGGTGAAAAGTTCTATAAATTTTTTATATATCTAAAATTATTATAAATTGACTGAAACATATTAAATTGATCTTATTTAGGTATTATGTATCTATTTTGAATTAAAATAAATTTAAATAAAATAAATAATTATTTAAATAAAAATTCAGTTTTAAACTATAACTTAGTGTTTTTTACTATTCATCAAAAATTGAAGGTTTTCAGAAAAATATCAAAAAATCACCCTAAGAAAATTTCGATATTCCGAATCCAAAATGGAAGTCCATTTTTAATGATAAAATTTATAAAATTTCAAAAAGTGGGTATTACTATTCATAACGACTAGTTTATAAAATATTTTAATAACATATCATTGTTTAGTGAAACTCGGTATTGCATACACCACACATTATCGAGGAAGGTTGTGATTGCGTGTAATACAAGACAAGTCAGGGTTGCGTGTAGTGTAAGATTCCTTTGTTGTTGCGTATAAAAGAATCCAACCATATTTCATTTATACATTGAATATATATATATATATACACTCAATGTTTCATAGAATAACTTCTATCTAACGAACTTGAAATTCTATGTATCACGATCCAAGAATAGTGTTGTGTATAGTGCAAGCTAATACGGTGTTGCGTATAGAACAAGATAATCTTGGTGTATCATAAAACAAAAGACATCAAATAAATTAAAAATAATACTTCACATAAAATCTCAGGGTGTTACATTCTACCCCCTTAAAATGAATTTCGCCCTCGAAATTTTTCGGGGTTATAAATGGTGTTCTAATAGAAATTATCTTTCATATAAACCCACATCGTAAAAAGTAATAGTAAAACATCATTTTCAAAAGGAATGTTAGAAACATAACGTATACCCAAAGTAACTCATCACTGGGTTTCCACATAGGAGAATATAGGTGAAAATATGTATACGGAAGAGACATCTAACCATCAAGTTCTGATAGAGAGTGGTAGAGAACATGGCTATGAAAAATCCAACCATCACAAAGCCATAAATTTTTGATGATCTAACGTACCATCTGATTCATTGGATATGAGGGTACTGGGACAACATTTTTGGTTTTCAATATCATTACTCTAATGTTGATGAATTAAAAGAAATACTTACTTGATTTTGGTACAATCTCACTGTTGTTCGTGCCTTGACCAATTTACACTTCATCTATTAAAGAAATGAATTTGAATTTGTCATTCTTGAAGTGTTAGTATATCATGTGATAGAATGACGGGTCATTCCACCTGTCTCAAACAAAAGGTTTGCAAAAGTTATCAAATATACATAAGTCCATCTATGGTGAGGTTAATCGTATATGATTCAAAAGATGGACTTATACTTCATCTATCATACCTCTTAATAAAATAAAACTAGTTTTTACTAACCAGGGACTACTTGTAGGCTAGAGGTAGGCGATAAAGGCCTGTCGCACTTCGTTTGTGGGTTCGATTCCCACTACCTTATCTGACGCGACGGGTTGTCTCCCGTCCTGTAGGTTGTACTTTTTCTAAAACTACACTATTATAACATTCCAGAAATAATATAAAAAAATAAGGTTATATCCTTAAACAATACTATATGATGTGAAATATAATCCATTATAATATTTAGGCTTATCCAAAATACATCTTTCCAGTTTCATAGTATAAAGAAAACGATTACTTGAAAGATCACATAACAAGCACGTGAATACCATCATTTATCCCTCATATATCATAATATATATCTTGTTGGTCACATTCCGAACATGTTAATACCTTAATAATGTATTGTTTTAAAACATGAATTACCATAGAACCTTAGTGAAAACATGAATGCTGTCAAAAGTTAACTATTTCCACCTACCAAAATCTGAAAATTTCAATATACTCAAACCATGATATCATATTGTCCTTATATCAGTCATGAGCTCATTAATACTCTCAAACATTTAATTATCTCTTTATACCTTCATTATGTGCATATCATCGTATTTGCAAAAATATCTGAATAACCTTTCATGGTTACCAGTACCATTAAACATATAATTTCAAAAACTTTAGGAAAAACAAGAGTGTAAGAATCCTTAGATGTTTCTTTCTTCCATAGTACCATTAAATTACCTATACAACCTAACTCTTGATAAACATTCAATCATTCCACTACCTTCTTATACCATTGACCGAGCTTCAAAACTTCTTTCATCTCATATATCATTTGTATTCTCTTCATCATCATCAACATAAATACTACCCATACGACCATACTGATTCTCTTCATGAGATTTTCACTTAATTCATTGGTTTTCATAATGCTCGTACATTCCACATTTAAAACATTTAACCTTTTTTGATGTCTTGGCAATACCATTATCTTTGTCCATTGTGTAAACTGAACCTTTTCCTTTGCAATTACGGGATTTGTGTCCTTCTTTTCCACACCCAAAGCATCTTCCAGTTCCTTTGAAACATTCTCCTTGATGCCTCTTCCCACATGATTTACATGAGGGAAATTTAACTTTCTTTCCTCTATGATCATCATAAAACTACATCTTTCTCTTATTATCTGAGTCAGGAAGCTTACCAAATTTGATATTATTGATCATATTATGAGATTTCTAATTAGGCATAATAACGATGTTTGGACATCCAAATCATGTTTCATTTGGTTTCTCATGAAGAAATATCATTCCATTGTCCATCGTGAATCTTCCTGTTTCCAGCCATTTTCTAAAACCCAAAAAGAATAGTGTGAGAGGAAAAAATTATACTAGGAAAAAAACATAATCAAGGTGTATTACCTTCAATATATAACATCTTAGGTTTAATTTTAATATCATTACCATAATTCTAGGACTATAACCTATACTCATACACAACTTTAGGGACATCCCTAGACCTCCCTTAGAAATATCTCTAGGGATCTCACTAAAGTTTTTGCGTCCTAGTTTCCAAATGTTAACTAAACCTTTCCTCTGATACCAACTGTAGAGACCCAAATATTTAAGTACATGGACATTACATTACTTTTTCGAAATACTTAATACATGACAAAAACTGACACCCAAGGACTGTAATAGTTTAGTGTCTTTGGAAACTTGGAACATAATCTTCTAATCATGGTGAAAGATCTTCAACATCTACCATAAAGATATTACCTTTTTTACCTAAAACCTTTCAATATATCCTGGGGAAAAGAAAACATATAAATGGTGAGCTCAAATGCTCATTAAGGGTAAACATGGAGAACATAAAACAATCCATAATCATTTGAACGTAAAAACTTGAGCAAAAAATCTAAACATCAAAATCTTGAGTAGTGACATGAAACATGGAAGTACATAAGTCATAGATCATAAAGTAACCTTAATCATGATAAAATATCAAGGGAATAAATCATGTAATTATGTAATCCATTAAGAACATGTTATGATTTCCGTAGTAGCCAAGGCAATGCTGCCAAGACCATCATAGTGGACAAAGTCCATTACTGAATCGGGTTTACCTGTCGTTACAACCCTGTACTACTATACTAGATTTACTTTCCATTACAACCATGTCTATCTCATGAGATATAAATCTTTACCCATTTAATTGGAGGGAGATATCGGTCCCACCCATCTCATATTGAAATCATTCTTACGTGTTTCACAAAACAATCATAAATCATACATCATAACCCATAAAATAATATGGGTTTCATAGACATCATCTCATTGTGACATAATCCATATAAAACAAATGGATATCAATTCATCATAATAAAAATAAAACCATAATAGATACATTGTACTTGATACATAAACATTCTAAATAATTTCATCTTATATGGAAAGTAGTTTTGATAAAACACATGAAATGAATTCTTGAGGAAATTTTCACTTCTTCTTCAAAATAATTTTCTTTTCACAAAATGCCACACAAATTTTTTAAAATGTATTTGGTTGAAAATATTCATGAATTCTTGTAGAGTAAGCTTCATGAAAATAAGGCTTAATAAAACCATAAAAATCCGTTCATGCCGTATAAATTTAAAAAACATTCTTCTCGTACTTTTTCCGGAAAAGACAAAAAGTTACTCGTATGGTAAACAAAAAAAATATTCCTTCCATAACACAAAGTAAAAGAAAAATAAAGGTAAAAATGACTTTAACCATAAATTTTAGAATATTAAAAAATTTATTAAAAACATTTTTATGGACATGGATGAAAATATAACCCTAGTAAATACTTATGTATATGCAATCTCGGATAAAAATGAGATTTGCAAAATTATTCCTTACCTTAGGTCCAATATGCTTCGTACGTATCTGAACCTCCTGTATAAGGATTTAAATAATGTCATTGACTTATTACAGAATCATATTCATTGTTATGACATCATATATGGTTCACTTATGACTTTATATTACCCGTTCATTTGTAGATTCCATGTTAAATAAGTGTTTTGTGTTAAATCGTTTCATTTATCGTTTGTGTTTGGACTTGTTGTTCATGATATTTTTATTACTTATATAATGATTTACTTACTTCCAGATTGTAAATCATGATTTATATATCATATATATTCAGTATATATATATATAACAGATACATAAATGAAATAAAATACATCGTTCATGGAGACAGTAGGTCGTACGTACGCATGAATGATGTTTTCCTTTCCTTATTGACTTGAATGGAAGTAAGTATATGACATATATATATACATAAATCCAGTAGCTTTATTATGTCATATATTTCATTATTATTCATTAAATATACTTTATA
This sequence comes from Viscum album, assembly GCA_963277665.1. NCBI lineage: Eukaryota > Viridiplantae > Streptophyta > Magnoliopsida > Santalales > Viscaceae > Viscum > Viscum album. Next base: position 1,081,000,840 of record OY728136.1, on the reverse strand, counting down.
ATCATTCTTGAATGGTTAACATGGATAATGAATCTCATCGCGTCGTGGAGACGGTAATCCGTGCGTACGCACGAGCGATGATATTGTTCCCATAATTATTGAATGGAATTAGAGTGGATGATATAATATCTCAGAATTAGTATCATGTTATAATAATTAAATATAGTTATTCTTTACACCATTATACCAATCCAAGTAAGGTGGTGGTAGAAAAACATATTACACCACGGCGTGGAGATGGTATTCCGTACGTACACACGCGCGGGGATTTCGTTTTTTATAGGATGGATAGAAGGTGAAATAAGGCTGTTTCATATTTATAATAACATATCAGTATATAAATAATACTGATGTTATTACTTTATAATGAAAAAACTAAATAAGAAGAAGTAGAAGAAGAATGAAACTTGAAAGAATCGGTAGAAGAGATTACCTCTTCTTCGACGTGCCTCTTTTAAACATACTCATAGGGAAATAGGGTTGGTCTTTTGAGAAGACCATAACCTCTATGATATAAGTTGAGAGGTTGAGGAGAAATTGGCAAGTTTTTTCCGAGCATGAAGGCTCAAAATTGTGTAAGGAGGAGAGGGAGGAGGTGCTCTTTTATAAGGGAGGATAGGGGCACCTTAGGAAAAACGTAAAATATTATTTTATAATAAATTCATATTTGATTTATAATGGCTCCAAAGTGACTTATTTGGAGGATAGGGTGGGGATGGGTCGAAATACTCTCAACTTAGAGGTTTTTTACAAGCTTAGGTTACCATTTTAACCTTATCATTAAGATATAACTCTAAGTTAAAAAAATTTAACTTTTACCGTGTCTTCTTGAATTCTTACACTATATGGTTAATATACTAACTATAAGCTGCCAATAGAACCTCAATTGGTTCTTTAATGTCATATATATTATTATATAAGTTATCTGGATGAACCTTAAATTTTTAGGACCATTATATCAATTAATAATATAATATTTGTTTTATAAACTCTTTTATGACAATTTTGACACTATTTGGTATTTTGTTTTCTCTAAATTCTTAATAGCATTATTACTTAGAAAACAATTCATCTAACCAACCCTAATATGTTATATTAACTAATAAAATTATTTTAATTCATAAAAAGTCTCAAATTACATTTATTTGTATATTTATAATATCAATTATGTTAATATTTAATTAATAGTGTAATTACTGCATCATCATTATGTCACAAATAAATTAAATTTTTTATTGTCTATAAAATTTAAATTAAATACCATTATGTAGGAAATTTTTTTATCTTTCTAATTAATATTTATAGTCAAATTAATATTATGTGTAACCCTACATTAAATGTTTTTTACTTATTAGACATTGATTTTAACTATTTTAACTCTTCTTTAAATAAAATAATAATAAGTGTCCTAATCAAATCCAAGTGGACCAAAGACGTTCGTATTTTATTCCTAAGTTTTTTTGGTTGACTTATACTTATCCAATAGAATTAGGACATGTTTTAGGTTAATAATAATATCATTTTTACCCTTAATTACCATATTTACTTTTAATTGTGGTAAATAAAAGTAAAAAGTTACTATTCACAAAAAATTAATTTTATCTTATTGAACCACATTTTACTCTTTGATATTAACCATATCTCTAAGATTTTTGAAATTCCACTCACAGAAGTGGTAAAATTAGGTTTTATGTGAATTTGAAAATTCTCCTAGGATGTGGGTAAAAGACGGTGAAAAGTTCTATAAAATTCTTATATATCTAAAATTATTATAAATTTACTACAATGAATTACATTGAACTTATATAGGTATTATGTATCTATTTTGACCTAAAATATATTTTAATAAAATAAATAATTATTTAAATAAAAATTTGGTTTTAAACTATAACTTAGTGTTTTTCACTATTCATCAAAAATAGAAAGTTTTCAGAAAAATATCAAAAGTTCACCCTAAGCTAATTTTGATATTCCAAATCCAAAACTGAAGTCAGTTTTTAATGATAAAATTTATAAAATCTCAAAAATTGGGTATTACTATTCATAACGGCTAGTTTATATAATTTTTTAATAACATATCGTTGTTTAGTAAAATTCGGTATTACGTACACCCCATGCTATCGAGGAAGGTCGTGATTGTGTGAAATGCAAGCCAAGTCAGGGTTGCGTGTAGTGAAAGATTCTTTTGTTGTTTCATATAACAGAATATAACTGTATTTCATTTATACATTTAATATATATATATATATATATATATATACTCAATGTTTCATAGAATAACATCCATCAAACGAACTTGAAATTCTGTGTAACACGATCCAAGAATAGTGTTGCGTATACTGCAAGCTAATACGGTGTTTCGTATAGCGTAAGATAATCTTGGTGTAGCATAAAACAAAATACATCAAATAAATTTAAAAATACTTCACATAAAATCTCTGGGTGTTACAGGTGTTGTTATAAAATAAATGAATAAAAAGATATTAGGGGTTGGAGAAGTAAAATAAATGAAAATATGATAAGAGAAATTGTTACCTTTAATTTGGGTAACTCCCTTTGGTTTGAACCAAAAGGACTTTTTGAAGTTTCTTCTACCTAATTTAAGCCATATAAGTGGTAAATAGGGATCTTGATAGATTATTTTGGAATGGGTTGGATGATCTAAGGGGATTGAGAGGTGTGAGGAATGAGTAAGAAGTGGGGGCTTTTTATAAGGGGGAGGAGGGGCTCTTTAGGAATGTGTGAAAATATTATTTTATTATATAATGATATTCAATTTCTAAATGTCGAAAACTTATTAAAGTTGAATATAATATGACTCATGGTCTAAATAAAATCATCCAATAAGAATTGGACATGTTTTGGATGTTATTTGAATCATTAAAATATTATTTATTTAAATCATTTTTTAATGAGATAAACACTACATCATTATTGTGTCAAAAATAATTTGATTTATTTGATTTCTAAAACATATAATAAAAATAAAATGATTTAGGAAATCAATTTAGCTTTCCAATTAATATTTATAGTTGAAAGGATAGCTTATATAGCCCCATGTAAACATTTCTTTACTAAAACATATTTTTTTATGTCATTTTTGTCATTACTATTAGTTAATTAACCTAAAGTGTCATTACCACTCCCAAGAGGCTCCAAGGGGTCCCAAAATAGACCCAAATATGCCCATGGTCATAAATGACTCAACCAAAAAGGTTAGGAAAAGAGTTATGTGATTTTTTATTAATATGATATTTTTTTACCTTGAATTACCCTATTTACCTTTAACCGCGGTAAATAAATGTCATAAGTTACTATTCACCAAAAAATAATATCATCATATTGAACCACATTTTACTTACGAATAACAACCATGTATGTCGGACTTTTGAAATTCAATTCGCAGAAATGGTAAAATTTCATTAAAATGAAAAAGGCGGTTTTTTAACAACTACTAAGTGGTTTCACAATTCATCAAAAATTGAGGTTCTTCAGAAAAATACGTAAAATTCATCCGTATAAATATTTGATATTATGAATTCAAAAATGATTTCTATTTTACCAAATTCAAAATATATAAATTGCATTAATTAATTTTAAATTAATTCCCATTGTCAAAACAAATAGCGTGTTTTTAAGAAAAAATAACTATCAAAAGATTGATACTTGTTTATGTCTAATTTCAAAGTGAAATTAATTTTGAAGACCGACATTGGATTAATTGGTAAAAATATATTCTAATTAAAATTTAAAACTGATTAAAAATATAATCTAACTATATAAATAAATTAGATTAAAAGGCACTTTTTAATTAAAATACTGTATTTTTCACTATTCATTAAAAAATGAACACTATCAGAAAAATACCAAACATTTACCCCAAGTACATTTTGATGTCCCTAATCTAAAGAAAAATTTTATTTTTTCAAATAGAACATATAAAAAGAACCAAAACTAGATTTAAAGATGGTTCTCCATCAAAGGGCGGTAAATCGACTTTTTAGTGAATATTAGAGTATTTATGCTTAAAATAGGATTCATTCATATTTTAAGCCGCTAAATATTATTGGATAAATGTAAAAATATTTAAAAAACATGTACAATGTAGAGACCTGAAGCCTAACGTACATGGAAATTACATTACTTTTGCGGAATACTTAGTACATAACAAAAACACACACACAAGGATCGTAATAGATTAGTGTCTTTGGAAACACGGAATATAATCTTCTAATCGTGGTGAAAGATCTTCAACATCTCCCATAAAGATCTTCTTTTTTTACCTAAAACCTTTATTTATATCCTGGGGAAAAGAAAACATAAAAGGGTGAGATCAAATGCTCAGTAAGGGTAAACAAAAGAAATATCAATCACATCATAAGAACATAACATTTTGAAAATCTTAACCTGCAAAAGAGAGCATAATTTCATAACATGGGATAAATCATAGTAGTGAAATTAAATCCCAATAATCATAACTTAAATCATGAAACTTTGTGGCATACTCACATAATCATATAGAATCATTTCTTGTTAGTCAAGACTCATTGCCAAGACTATCTTACTGGACAAAGTCCCTTTCTGAAACGAGTTCATTCCCCATTTCAGTCCTGTTTTACTGAACTGGTATAACCTACCGTTCCAGCCATGTCTATCTCGTGAGATATATAATCTTTACCCAATGCATTGGAGGTAGATATAGGTCCCACCCATCTCATAATTATACCATTGTTATATGTGCCACAAAATCATAAATCATACATCATTTCATAACCCATGTAATAAAAATGGGAATCTTAAACATCGTGACATCATAAAACAATTCATATAAGATAAAGGAATTCATAAAAATATAATTCCATCACAACATAATAAAATCAATGTAATAATAGGGACAAAAATAGAACCCTTTATTATCTTAGATGGAAAATAATTTTGATAAAACACTTGAACTCCATTCTTGAGGAAAATATCCTTTCTGCTTCAAAAACACTTTTCCTTTCTTAACATGTCGTACAATTATAAACTAAAACAAGTTGATTAAAAATAAACTTGAAAACTTATAAGGGAATATTCTTGGAAATAATGTTTTAAAAAAAATCCATTCATGTCGTATAAGTTAAAAGAAAACATTCTTCTCGTACTTTTGTCGGAAAAGTCAAAAAGTACCTCGTACGAAAAACGACAAAAGATTCCTTTCATATATTTTACTAAAACTCACCGAAGGGTATAATTGGATTTAAACAATTGTAGGTGGATGGAAATAATATTAAATATTGGGGAAACATGGATGTGGATGATAAAATACACCCTAGTAAATACCAAAGTATAAACAATCTCGGATAAAAATGAGATTGTGATATTTCCCTTACCTTATATCCGATATGCTTTGTACGTATCCGAACCTCCTGTATAATGATTTAAATAATGAAATTAACTTATTACAGAATCATATTCATTGTTATGATATCATATATGGTTCACTTATGACTTTATATTACCCGTTCTTTTTTAAATTCCATGTTAAAAAAGCGTTTTGGGTAAAATCGTTTCATTTATCGTAGGTGTTTGGACTTGTTGTTCTTGACATTATTATTACTTATATCATGATTTACTTACTTCAAGAATATAAAACATGATTTATATATAATATATATTCAGTATATATATATATAATAGATAGATAAATGAAATGAAACACACCGTTCATGGAGACGGTAGTCCGTACGTACGCATGAACGCTGTTTTCCTTTCCTTATTGTCTTGAATGGAAGTAAGTAGATGACATACATATATATATATATATATACATAAATCCAGTATATTTAAAATGTAATATATTTCATTATTATTCATTATATATACTTTATAATCATTCATGAATGGTTAATGTGGAGAATGAATCTCATCGCGTCGTGGAGACGGTAGTCCGTACGTACGCACGAGCGATGATATCGTTCTCATGATCGTGAACTTGTGTTGAAGTGTATGTATACTATTTCAGTATCAATATCACTTTATAATAATCATATATAGTTACTCATTACACCATTATACCCATCCAATTAAGGTGGTGGCAGAAAATAGATTACACCACGGCGTGGAGACGGTATTCCGTACGTACGCACGCGCGGTGATTTTCTTTTTTCCGTAGGATGGATAGAAGGTTAAATAGAGTTGTTTCATATTTATAATAACATATAAGTATATAATAAATACTTATGTTATTACTTTATCATGAAACAACTTAAGAAGAATATGTTGAAGAAGAAAGAAATTGAAAAATATCGGTAATGGATATTACCTCTTTTTGACGCGCCTTTTCTTAACCTCCACTTAAGGAACTAAGGATGGTCTTTGAAGAATACCAGGACCTCTAGGATGATACTATGGAAGTGTAGAAGATATTTTTTCAGGGTTTGTCCGAGCTTGAAGGCTCAAAGTGGTGTGAGGAAGAGGGGAAGAGGTGCCCATTTATAAGGGAGGAGAGGGGCACCTTAGGAAAATCTCAAAATATTATTTTATATTAAGGTCAAATTAGGTTTATAATGGTTCCAAAGGGTCTTATTTAGAAGATAAAGTGGGTATGGGTCTAAATAATCTCATCCAATAGGATTTATACAAGTTTATTTTATTATTTTAACCTTATCAATTAGATTTAACTCTAAGTTAAATAATTTAACTTTTACCGTGTCTTTTTGTTTTCTTACACTATATGGTTAATAAACTTACTATAACAAGCCAAAAGAACCCCAAGATGTTTATTATTAATATATCTATCCTTATCTAAGTCATTTTTCCGAACCTTAGATTTTTAGGAATTAAATAACAATTAATAATATAATATTGTTTTAAAAAACTAATTTATGTCAATTTTGACACTATTTGGTACATGATTTTTATAAAATTCATAACATAATGATAAGTTCGATACAAGTTACTTATATCCACAATAAAATTTCATATTATCCTAGAAAATTAAATTAATTCATAAAAAGTCTAAAATTACATTAATTTGGGCATTTATAACGTCAATTATGTCAATATTTCATTAATAAGACAATTTCTGCATCATCTTTCTGTCATAATATATGATAATTATTTAATCCCTAAAAATTCTAAATAAATTCCTATGATGTAGATAATTGTATTAGATTTCTGGATACTATTCATGTTCTAAGTTTCATGAATTTTATCACTAAATTAAAATTATTATACTTATAAGATTTAAGAAAGTGACATGTTGTCACATTCTTTGGTTTTAATAATAATTAAATTATTTTCATGGAAAAAAGTCCATAAAATGAATCTAATCCTACCATTAGGTTATATGGGTCTACTTTTATCCATCCAATAGGATTTTTCCAGGTGTTAGGGTGATTTTATAATCTTATATTTACCCTTAATTACCCGATTTACCTTTAACAATAGTAGATAAAATTTACCGTAGCTACTATTCACAATGCCCAAAAATAAAAAGTAGCTTATTAACATAATTTGGAACCACTTATTACAAATATGGAATCCATTTTTCCAAATTCAATACACAAAAGATTCAGAAATTAAATTAAAATTAATCTCGTTGTCGAAAGAACACGAGTTTTTCTTTAAAACATTGCAAAAGATTGAATTGATTTAACCTACGAATTCAAGGTAAAATCAATGATAATGACATACATTATATTGAATGGTAAAAATATATTCTATTTATACTTTAAAACTATTAAATATTATAACTTAACCACAGAAGATATTACGATGAAAAAAGTTTTTTTTAATTAAAATATAGCGTGTTTTTACTATTCATTAAAATATGAAAGTTATCAGAAAAACATCAAAACTTTATCTAATGTAAATTTTTATATACTAATTCAAAAGAAGAATTTTATTTTGTCAAATTGAACATATAAACATGTCAAAAACTAGATTTAAAGTGGGTGCGCCATCAAAAGGTGGCAAAACTGCATTTTTTGAAAAACACTTATTTTACCCGAAATTTTTTTTTTGTTCTTATACCATGTTCTAGAAAATGTGTAAGATGAATAATAATGTTATAAAATTCAAAATTTAGTTAATACTATTCTTAATGGCTAGTTCATGAAAATATTATAATAATATATCGTTGTTTATTAAAACCCGGTATTGCGTACAACACACGCTATCGAGGAAGGTCGTGATTGCGTGTAATGCAAGCCAAGTCAGGTTTGCGTGTTGTGAAATAATCCTTTGTTGTTTCATATAACAGAATCCAACCATATTTCATTTATACATTGAATATATATATATATATACTCAATTTTGCGTAGAATAACTATTATCAAAATTGTGTGTAACACGATCCAAGAATAGTGTTGCGTATACTGCAAGCTAATACGGTGTTGCGTATAGCGCAAGGTAATCTTGGTGTAGCATACAATAGAAGACATTAATTAAATGAATACTTTTCATAAAATCTTGGGGCGTTACATTCTACCCCCCTTAAAATGAATTTCACCCTCGAAATTCGTCAGGGTTATAAATGGGTTACTACTCGAAAGTTTGGTTAATAGAAACCCACATCGTAAAAAGGAATACCAAAACATGGCTTTAAAAACTAAATTATGAAGTGTAACGGTTACACAAATTAACTCGTCATTGGGTTTCCACATAGGAGAACATAGGTGAAAATATGGATATGGAAGAAAAATATAACCATCAGGTTCTGATGGAGAGTGGTAGAGAACATGGCTATGAAAAAGCCAACAATCGCAAAGCCATAAATTTGTGATGATCTAGGGTACCATCTGATTCATCAGATATACGATCACTTGGACAATATTTTTCGTTTTCCATATCATTTCCCTAAAGTTGAAAATTTTGAATTAGAAGAAATACTTACTTGATTTTGGTAAAATCTCACTGTTGTTCATGCTTTGAACAATTTCCACTTCATCTCTTAAAGAAATGAAGTTGAATTTGTTATTCGTGAAGTGTTAACAGATCATGTGATAGAAAGATGGGTCATTCCATCTTCTTCAAACAAAAGTTTAGCAGTAGTTATCAAATATACATAAGTCTATCTTTGGTGAGGTTAATCAATAAAGATTCAAAAAATGAACTTATACTTCATATATCATACTGCTTAATAAAATAATACTAGTTTCTACTAACTAGGGAATTTCTGTAGGCTAGTGGTATGCGATAAAGGCCCGTCGCACTTTAGTTGTGGGTTCGATTCCCACAGCCTTGGCCGACGCGATGGGTTGTCTCCCGTCCTGCAGGTTGTCCTTTTTCTAAAACTACATTACTATAACATCCCATGAATAATATCAAAAAAAAGTTCTACCCTTAAACAATACTAACTTATGTCCAATATAATCCATTCCAATATTTAGGCTTATCTAAAATACTTCGGTCCAAGTTCATAGTATAAAGAAAACGATTACTTGAAATGTCATCAACCAAGCATGTGAATACCATCATTTATCCCCCATATATCTTGTCGGTCACATTCCAATCATGTGAATACCTTAATCATGTATTCTCTTGAAAAATGAATACCTATTAAACCTTAGTGAAAACATGAATGATGTCAAAATTTAACTCTTACCACATACCAAAATCCAAAAATTCTATATACTCAAACAATGATATAACCTTCTCCTTATATCATTCATGAGCTCATGAATACTATCAAACATTTAATTTTCTCCTTATCCCTTCATTATGCGCATATCAACTCCATTCCAAAAATATCTGAATAACCTTTCATGGATACTGGTAGCATTAATCACACACTTTCAAAACTCAAGGAAAGACAACAATGTAACAATCCTTAGATGTCTCTTTATTCCATTGTACCATGAGATTATTTATACAACATTACACTTGATAAACATGTAATCATTCCACTACCTTCTTAAACCATTGACCGAGCTTCAACAATTCTTTCATCTCACATATCATTTATAGTCTCTTCATCATCATCAACATAAATACTACCCAAATGGCCGTACTGATTCTCTTCATGAGACTTTCCCTTAGGGCATTGTTTTTCATAATTCCCATACATTCCACATTTAAATCATTTAACCATTGTTGATGTCGTAGCAATACCATTATCCTCATCCCTGGAGTTAATTGAACCTTTTCCTTTGCACTTAATGGATTTTTGTTTTTCTTTTCCACACCCAAATCATCTTCCTGTTCCTTTGAAACATTCTCCTTGATGCCTCTTCCCACATGATTTACATAGGGGAAATTGAACTTTCTTTCCTCTATGATCATCATGAAACTCCATCTTTCTCTTATTAGCCGAGTTAGGGAACTTACCAAATTTTACTTTATTGATCATATTATGAGATTGCTGATTCGGCATAATAATGAGGTTTGGACTTTCCAATCCCATTTCATTTGGTTTCTCATGAAGAATATCATTCCATTGTCCATCATATCCTCCATTATCGTGAATCACCTTGTTTCCAGCCATTTTATAAAACCCAAAAAGAATAGTGTGAGAGGAAAAAATCATGCTAGGTAAAACAACATATTAAAGGGGGAGCACCCTCAATATCTAACATCTTAGGTTAAATTCTAATATCGTTACCGTAGTTCTAGGACTATATCCTATACGTATACTTATCCTTAGGGGCATCCCTAGACATACCTTAGAAATATCTCTAGGGATCTCACTAACATTTTCGCATCCTAGTTTCCAAAGGTTGACTAAACCTTTCCTCTGATACCAACTGTAGAGACCCCAAGCCTGACGTACATGGAAATTACATTACTTTTGTGGAATACTTAGTACATAACAAAAACACACACACAAGGATCGTAATAGTTTAGTGTCTTTGGAAACTCGGAATATAATCTTCTAATCGTGGTGAAAGATCTTCAACATCTCCCATAAAGATCTTATTTTTTTTAGCAAAAACTTTTCTTTATATCCTGGGGAAAAGAAAAGATAAAAGGGTGAGCTCAAATTCTCAGTAAGGGTAAACAAAAGAAATATCAATCACATCATAAGAACATAACATTTTGAAAAACTTAACCTGCAAAAGAGAGCATAATTTCATAACATGGGATAAATCATAGTAGTGAAATGAAATCCCAATAATCATAACTTAAATCATGAAACTTGTAGCATTCACACATAATCAGAGAGAATCATTTCTTGTTAGTCAAGACTAATTTCCAAGACTATCGTAGTGGACAAAGTCCCTTTCTGAACCGAGGTCATTCCTCGTTTCAGTCTTGTTTCACTGAACCGGTATAACCTACCGTTCCAGCCATGTCTATCTCATGAGATATAAAATCTTTACCCAATGCATTGTATGGATATATAGGTCCCACCCATCTCATAATGTTACCATTCTTACTTCTGCCACAAAATCATAAATCATACATCATTTCATAACCCATGTAATAAAAATGGGAATCTTAAACATCGTGACATCATAAAACAATTCATATAAGATAAAGGAATTCATAAAAATATAATTCCATCAAAACATAATCAAATCAATGTAATAATAGGGATAAAAACAGAACCCTTTATTATCTTAGATGGAAAATAATTTTGTTAAAACACTTGAACTCAATTCTTGAGGAAAATATCCTTTCTGCTTCAAAAACAATTTTCCTTTCATAACATGTTGTACAATTATAAACTAAAAGAAGTTGATTAAAAATAAACTTGAAAACTTATAAGGGAAGCTTCTTGGAAATAATGTTTTAAAAAAATCCATTCATGTTGTATAAGTTAAAAGAAAAAATTCTTCTCGTACTTTTGTTGGAAAAGTCAAAAAGTACCTCGTACGAAAAACGACAAAAGATTCCTTTCATATCTTTTACTAAAACTCACCAAAGGGTAAAATTGGATTTAAAAAATTTTAGGTGGATGTAAATAATATTACATATTGAGTAAACATGGATGTGGATGATAAAATACACCCCAGTAAATACCAAAGTATAAATAATCTCGGATAAAAATGAGATTGTGATATTTCCCTTAACTTATGTCCGATATGCTTTGTACGTATCCGAACCTCATTTATAATGATTTAAATAATGTCATTAACTTATTATAGAATCATATTCATTGTTATGATATCATATATGGTTCACTTATGACTTTATATTACCCGTTCTTTTGTAAATTCCATGATAAAGAAGCATTTTGGGTAAAATCATTTCATTTATCGTAGGTGTTTGGACTTGTTGTTCTTGACATTATTATTACTTATATCATGATTTACTTACTTATAGAATATAAAACATGATTTATATATCATATATATTCAGTATATATATATATATAATAGATAGATAAATGAAATGAAACACATTGTTCATGGAGACGGTAGTCCGTACGTACGCATGAACGCTGTTTTCCTTTCCTTATTGTCTTGAATGGAAGTAAGTATATGACATACATATATATATATAAATAAATCCAGTAGATTTAACATGTCATATATTTCATTATTATTCATTATATATACTTTATAATCTTTCATGAATGGTTAATGTGGAGAATGAATCTCATCGCGTCGTGGAGACGGTAGTCCGTACGTACGCACGAGCGATGATATCATTCTCATGATCATGAACTTGTGTTTAAGTGTATGTATACTATTTCAGTATCAATATCACTTTATAATAATCATATATAGTTACTCATTACACCATTATACCCATCAAATTAAGTTGGTGGCGGAAAATAGATTACACCATGGCGTGGAGACGGTATTCCGTACGTACGCACGCGCAGTGATTTTCTTTTTTCAGTAGGATGGATGGAAGGTTAATTAGAGATATTTCATATTTATAATAACATATCAGTATATAATAAATACTGATGTTATTACTTTATCATGAAACAACTTAAGAAGAATATGTTGAAGAAGAAATAAATTGAAAAAGATCGGTAATGGATATTACCTCTTTTTGATGCGCCATTTCTTAACCTCCACTTAAAGAACTAAGGATGGTCTTTGAATAATACCAGGACCTATATGATGATACTATGAAAGTGGAGAAGATATTTTGGCAGGGTTTGGCCGAGCTTGAAGGCTCAAAGTGGTGTGAAGAAGAGGGGGAGGAGGTGCCCTTTTATAAGGGAGGAGAGGGGCACCTTAGGAAAATCTCAAAATATTATTTTATATTAAGGTCAAATTCGGTTTATAATGGTTCCAAAGGGTCTTATTTAGATGATAAAGTGGTTATGGGTCGAAATCCTCTCATATAAAGAAATTTAGACAAGTTTAGGTTATTATTTTAACCTTATCAATTAGATTTATCTCTAAGTTAAATAATTTATCTTTTACCGTGTCTATTTGTTTTCTTACACTATATGGTTAATAAACTTACTATAACAAGAAAAACGAACCCCAAGTTGTTTATTATTAATATATCTATCCTTATCTAAATCATTGGGCCGAACCTTAGATTTTTAGGAATTAAATAACAATTAATAATATAATATTTGTTTTAAAAACTAATTTATTTCAATTTTGACACTATTTGGTACATTATTTTTATGAAATTCATAACAGAATGATAAGTTCGAACCAAGTTACTTATATCAACAATAACATGTCATATTTAACGATAAAATTAATGAAAGTCATAAAAAGTCTCCAATTACATTTATTTGGGCATTTATAACATCAATTATGTCAATATTTCATTAATAAGACAATTACAGCATCATCTTTGGGTCATAATAAATAATAATTATATAATCCTTAAAAATTCTAAATAAATTCCTATGATGTAGATAATTGTATTAGCTTTCTGGATACTATTCATGTTCTAAGTTTAATGATGTTTATCACTAAATTAAAATTATTTTACTTATAAGATTTAACAAAGTAACATGTTGTCACATTCTTTGGTTTTAATAATAATTAAATTATTTTCATGTAAAAAAGTCCATAAAATGAATCTAATCCGACCCTTAGGTTATATGGGTTTACTTTTATCCATCCAATAGTATTTTTCCAGGTGTTAGGGTAATTTTATAATCTTATATTTAACCTTAATTACCCGATTTACCTTTAACTATAGTAGATAAAATTTACCGTAGTTACTATTCACAATGCCCAAAAATAAAAAGTAGCTTATTAACATAATTTGGACCCACTGATTCCAAATATGGAATCCATTTTTCCAAATTCAATACACAAAATATTCAGAAATTGAATTAAAATTAATCCCGTTGTCGAAAGAAAATGGGTTTTTCTTTCGAACATTGCAAAAGATTGAATTGATTTAACATAAGAATTCAAGGTAAAATCAATGCTAATGACATAAATTATATTAAATGGTAAAAATATATTCTATTTATACTTTAAAACCATTAAATATTATAACTTAACCATATAAGATATTATGATGAAAAAAGTTGTTTTTAATTAAAATATAGCGTGTTTTTATTATTCATTAAAATATGAAAGTTATCAAAAAAATATCAAAACTTTATCTAATGTAAATTTTTATATCCTGATTCAAAAGAAGAATTTTATTTTGTCAAATTAAACATATAAACATGTCAAAAACTAGATTTAAAGTGGATGCGCCATCAAAAGGCGGAAAAACTGCATTTTTTGAAAAATAATTATTTTACCCGAAAAATTTATTTTGTTCTTATACCATGTTCTTGAAAATGTGTAATATGAATAATAATGTCATAAAATTCAAAATTTACTTAATACTATTCATAACGGCTAGTTCATGACAATATTATAATAATATATCGTTTCTTATTAAAACCTGGTATTGCGTACAACACACGCTATCGAGGAAGGTCGTGATTGCGTGTAATGCAAGCCATGTCAGGGTTGCGTGTTGTGAAATAATCCTTTGTTGTTTCGTATAACAGAATCCAACCATATTTCATTTATACATTGAATATATATATATATATATATATATATACTCAATGTTGCATAGAATAACTATTATCAAAATTGTGTGTAACACGATCCAAGAATAGTGTTGCGTATACTACAAGCTAATACGGTGTTGCGTATAGCGCAAGGTAATCTTGGTGTAGCATACAACACAAGACATTAATTAAATGAATATTTTTCATAAAATCTTGGGGCATTACATGCAATCATATTTTAGTTAGTTCTATTCATTCCCGCCAATACAACAGCTAGGTCTTAACTACCATTTGAAATAATAATATTATATTTTTAGTGTGTAACGTAAGATTTCAAAGAAACATGTTGTTGCATATCAGGTAAGCCATCGAAAATCGCGTCCCCTTTAAAGTAAAATTAATATTTCATTCAAAAATATTAATAAATATAAAAATGTATTACTCTTTACTTACATGGGATATTACACTTAATATAACATTTCAATATTCAGTCTTTATAAAGAGATCCTAACATCCATTGTTATCATACACCTTCAAAAGATATCCTAGGGATAACATGAACCAAGGGATGAGATAAAAATCCCAGCAAGGGAATAAACATGATAAATACAGTGTTATAACATAGGTTAGAAGGCATAACATAATGATATAAAAAGGCATGGAAGATATGAAATCATAACATATAAACATGGGATCTTATAAACATGATTTCATAGTATTGTGGAAGAAACATAAAACAATACATTATCAAAATTCCAGGATCATTCCACATAGGGGAAGATAAGTTAAAGTTAAACACCAAGACCATTTCACATGGTATCATAAGTCAAGGCTAACCACCAAGACTGTTGCACATAAAATCTCTTGGGACTCAACTTTACCCAATTCATTGGAGAAATATATAGGACAACCCATCATAACATTTTCATTAATATGATTTCCACATATATAATCATACATAATAAATCATACATAAACATAAGGAACCCCATGGATCGAAATGTGTATCATAATCAAGCCATAAAGCATAATTTAATGGGCATGTCATACAAGTGCACATGGAAAAAAAGAATTATATCAAGCATGGAAATTCATAAGGTATAATAGGCATATATCATAATAAGAGATTACAGATTTAAGTGATGACATATAAAATAGTTTTTAAGAAACATTAAAATTAGATCATTTTAGTGTGGTCTAATGAACATATCAAAGAACATTTAAAATAGAAAAAGGCATAATATTTTATATAAAATAAGAAGTGAAACAAGAAGGTTTTAATGATAAAAATAGTGGTTTTATAAATAAAATAGTTTCTTAAAAATAGATCATATAGTGTACATAAAATTTGGAAAGAATTCAGTAATTTCCCTTAAAACGGGTTTTCTCATCAGGAAGTTTTGAGGGGTGAAACACATAAACCATGTATATCCTCGAAAGATACTGATTAATGGATCTTTATATATGTTTTTTTAAATATAATAAAAAATTATAATATGTACATAAAAAATATAGGATTTCATTTGGGAAAAAATAGAGTAAGAATAACTCAAAGGAATGTTGGAGGTTTAAGTAGGATCCCTTACCTTAAGTCTTATGGTGTTCTCCACATGATATTAATGACCGGAATAATAAAATTAGGGTCATTAATTAATAATTCCAGAACCTATTTACATTTAATAGGTTTTTATAAACTTTTTATGTTTATTCATGTCCTTTTTCATTGGCTATGAGGTTTAATTTCATTGCTCGGATCTATTTGATTCAGGTTCAGTTTACTTATATACATGAATGGATAATAATGTAAAATGATGATGGTTTTAAATAATTGTAGTTATATTTTTTTTTGGAAATAAAGAATGTTTCATGGTTATAAATTTCATTTTTTACAAGGAGTGATGTTGAATGTAAAGACCCGTAAAATTCAAGGGAAATTTTTTCTTAGTTTTCTTTAGAATTTTACAAGAGCGCGGTTTCAGACGGAACCTGATTCCGAGGCCCGGAGTGCCCGGAATCAATTTCCGAAGTTTGGCTCGGGTACGTTCAGTGAACGAACGAGCGGGATTTTCTAACTTTTGATCCGGTGCTCGGAATTGAAATACGAGGGCACCGATGAACTCGCAGCGCCGATATTCGCTTAAGGAGACCTTTTCCGAGGTTGCGTTTATTTCGGGTTGAGAGTTAGTTTTGGGATTTTAGAATAAGTTAAATAAAAATTGTGGGTTACAATTTTTTATTTAAACTTGTTGGTTATCTTCTCTCAAAGGAAGTTAGGTGTGGGACCCACACCCACTTAACCTCCCTTGAGAGGATTAAGTGTGGTGGGTCCCACACGAAACCTAAACTTTACATCTTCCCTCAAACTCCCTTAACCCCTCTTTAATTAACATGACAACTTGTTAATTAATGTGGAGTTATCTTTTTTTTGAATTTCAAACCTTTGAAATTATTTTGTGAATAAAATAAGACTTTATCTTATTTTGTTGTGTTAGAACTTTTTAGCCATCTTGGAGAGGTTGGGAGCTTTTCTTCCTTCTTCAAGATTTGACGAAGAACGCTCAAGTTCCGACGAAGAACGCTCAAGCTCCGACGAAGAACGCCGCTTCTCCTTTCTTCGTCTTCCGTGTCAACGAAAGGGAACGCCACTTCTTCCTCGGACATCCTTCGTCGGCATACGAAGATTCGTCAACGACGTACTTCTTCGGACGTACCTCTTCGTCATCGGATTTGACGAACGTCTACCGCGACGCCCGACCTCCGCGACGTCGGCTTCCGCGGAACGTTGACAAATCTCCGAACCTTATACCCGAGGTAGGGGTTGTTGATTTTGTTTATTTATTTATCCTTGTTCGTGGTTCATGCATAACTAATGTATGGATTTTATAAAAGTGTTATTGTTTAACGTAAGGGGGCCGGACCGCATGAACACGGCCGAACCCCCTCCTTCGTTCTTGGTGATTTATTTTGCGGATGAATCAAGGTGGCGTGGTGCCGTCGCACCACGCGGTTATTCGCCCAAATCTTTTACGCGACGCCGTCGCGCCGCGCCATGGAAGGATCATCAAGAACGCGACGTCCTCGCGCCGCGTTGAAGGTAATCGAAGGCGCGGCGGAGGGGCGCGGTGCCGTCGCACCGCGCCGGACGACGAACACCGCGGCCGGTTCCGGGCCGCGGCGGAATGAGAAGACCGTCGGCCGGGCCGCCGGCGTCGGAAGTCGAAGAGGGGACCGGATTTTTGGTCCCGTTGGAGAAAACCGGCCGGCCAGCTGGCCGGCCGGATGGTAATAAACCGGGGGAAATTAATCCCCCGGCCAGCACACAAAAACCCCCCTCTTTATGAGGGGGCGGTTCCTTTGAGGGGGGGCAGGCGCCCCCCCCCCCCTCGTTTCCTGCCAATCAAGCCCCCCACGTTGGGGGGGGGGGCGGTTTTGCAAACAGGCGCGACTAAAAAGCCGTGCTGCCTCCCAATCAAGCGGGGGGCTTTGCCCCCCCGCGCGCTGCCTCTATGCGGCGCCGGGCCACCGCGCTGCCGCGCCGCCGGCCGGGCCGGGTCGGACCCGGGTCGGGTCGACCCGGTTCGGGCCGGGTCGGCCCGGACCCGGACCCCCCGTTTCGAATCAGTTTCGGTCTTTTGGCCATATCTTGAGCCATGGACCTCCAATCGACGAACCGTCTGCGGAAACGTGATCCTTGGATCGAGACGGTCGTTTCGGTATATCGCACTCAAGGTTTCGGAATACATTGAGTTCGGCCGGGTTGGTTCGTTCACGAAACCAACCGGGCCTTCGGAGCGGAAACACTCATATCTTGAGCTACGGACGTCCGATTGACGTGCAGTCAGCTGTGTTGTGTTCCTCTTAGTGAGACGAATCTTTTGGCATACTCCGCCCAAGGTTTGGACGCAGGTGGAGTACGGTCGGGTTGGTTTTGCCTTAAAAACCAACCGGGCCCCGGGGACGAAAATGCCAATAACTCCCAGACCGGGCGTCCGATCGACGCGCCGTCTGTTGCGTTGAGTTCCTGTTGACGATACGGAACTTTTGGATACATCAACTCTGGTCTTTGTGACAGTTGATATATCAGCCTCTCGGGTCGTGGAGCGGACCCTCCGAACGAGTTTGCTGTGTGCGGGAACCCTAGTGCTGGCTGCGACTGTTACTGTGACTACTACTGCTACTACTGCTACTGTGACTGCGACGACGACAGTACCGAGATCCTGTGTGGATTCGACGACGACGACTACAGCACTCAGCGATCCTACGTGGATCAGTACTACAGGTCCTGTGTGGGCCCGATCCTGTGTGGGTCCGATCCTGTGTGGGTCCTTGCGCTCAGCGGTCCTGTGTGAACCAGCGCCTACAGGTCCTATGTGGGCCCGATCCTGTGTGGGTCTTTGCGGGGGTTAGTTACCTATCGATCCTTCATGGGTCCGACGACTTAGATGGATCAGATATCATCTTTATCGTCCTTTGAAGAAGTATTCCTGTGTGAGCTGAATCCTGTTGCTTTCCTGTGTGGAATGTGTTGTACAATCCTGTGTGGATTACGTTTTACTTTCCTGTGTGGAATACGTTTACTTTCCTCTATGGACTGAGTTGTACTTGGGCTCGGAGGTTAGTACGTATTTGAAATTGATGACTTAGGTATATGTATGGGCATATACCTAAGTAGTGTCGGTTGTTACTTCGTGATTGTACCTTTCTTCGTGGTTTATCCTTTGTGGATTTGAGAGACCTTCAGGGGTCTCGGGGTCCCTACTGAGTTGCTTATACTCACCCCTGCACGGGCTGTGCTCACACTACGTTGTGTTGGTTGCAGACGACGGACAGCGTTGACCTTAGCTGAGGCTTACAGAGCGGGACGGTACCCGGAGGTGGACCACTGGGCGGGACGTGCACGGAGCGGACGGCGGGACCCGTGGAGCAGATGAGCTACTTGTACCCACCCTTCAGGTGGGATTTTCAGTGGACAGCTCGGTGTAGCGGCTTTTACTTTTCAGTTGCTGTTTTCCTTTTCGATTTGTACTTTACTTTCAGTTTGGGTTTGTATACTGGCCCATTTACCTTTCCGCACTTTCAGTTGTACTCTGCTTTTGTTTAGTGTTTACTTTCTGCTTGCTTACTCTGTGGTGTTTGTTTACTTTTCAAAGGCAATGCCTTCCCTTTTTACCGAGATTTATGCCTTGGTGCTAGTCGCCAGCCCCTGGCCTATGGAAGGCGGGCTTGGGGTAGTCACGGCACGGACCCCGAGGGCGGGTCGTGACAAATTGGTATCAGAGGAGTTCGATTCTGCCGCGAACTCTGGTCTTTTCTATGTGAAGAAATAATTTTTAGCGTATTGAGTGTGGTTATTAGTCCAGGGAGTCTAGTGTTGGTGCGGCGGCCGACGTATCCGTAAACCAGGACCCTGACTTCTGATTTCCAACTTAATGCATGAAAACATTGATTGCGTGTGTGTTTCAAAGTTTTCTTTGTGATTACTTATATCAGCTCACCAGGTATACTGTTCTGACCGTGGCGCACCTGTTTCCTTTTCAGGATGGCCCCACGACGGCAGCCAGCTAGGGTTCCGAGAGTCGTGTGTGACGACAGCCCACCGAGCGACGAGGCCTCGGTGCAGGGCCCTTTGTCAGCAGTGGCACCGGCGGTAGCTCTACCCGCCGAGCCCCCGATGCTTCCAGCAACAGCCGCTGACGATGCACGTCGCCTCAGCGCACTGCATGAGTTTCAGCGCCAGCGACCGCCCAGGTTTCGCGGGGAGACGGATCCCCAGGCAGTAGAGGACTGGCTGGAGGCAGTGGTACGAGTGTTTAGGCTAGTGAGGACACCAGCAGACCTCATGGTGATCCTCGCTGCGAGCCTACTACACGCAGCAGCAGGACGATGGTGGAGCATGATGCTCCAGGTGCACGATGAGGCATCTCTACTTTGGACGGACTTTGAGAGCCTCTTCCGCTCGGAGTTCGTCCCATCCACCCTTCGTGTGGTGCGTATCCAGGAGCTTCTACAGCTGCGGCAGGGCAGCATGACGGTCGCTCAGTACTCGGCGAGATTTACCAATCTCTCGCGCTACTCGACCGACATGGTACGGGACCCATTCTTCCGGGCCCAGACCTTCGAGCAGGGTTTGAGACATGAGATCAGGGCATCGTTGATCTCCCTCAGCATACCGACTCAGACAGGAGTACTGGAGCGGGCCCTTCTGATCGAGATCTTCCTTGCTAAGTCTACACCAGCACAGAGACCCACCGCAGGGCGGCACGTGGCAGAGTCATCTGCAGCAGGAAATCGACGGATGACTCAAGGGTCCAGACAGACCAGACCTTCGAGAAGATGACCTCAGGACACTGGCTCATCAGTGCGGGGCACACAGCGCGGAGCCAGTCTTTCGAGAGGCAGACAGTGCTACTCGTGCGGCGGGCAGGGCCACATGGCTCGTGACTGCCCGACCCGCCATGCCGAGGAGCAGTAGACGGTTGAGGGACCACTGAGGTAGAGGCAGAGGGTCGACCATGGCGGACCGTATGGAGGAGGCGGACGAGGCAGAGGAGCTGGACGAGCAACCGGTGGTGGGCGACGCTTGTAGGCTCTGCCACCACCACCACCACCAGGAGGTCCACCCCGACCACAGAGAGCTGGCGGGCAGAGACAGGCATAGCTCCAGGCAGCAGAGGCCTACGACCACGGCGCACCCGAGATGATTCGAGGTACTATATGTGTCTACTCCACCCTTGCTGCAGTTCTTATAGACACAGGAGCGAGTCATTCTTTCATAGCCGCTGCCCTTGTTCGGAGCTCGGAGATTCCGACAGAGCCGTTGGCTCGATCCTTACGGCTAGAGACTCCTACGGGAGCAGACTCAACGATTACACACTGGTGCCGGCAGTGTGAGCTTACTCTAGGAGGCGAGAGCTTCGGCTGGTATCTTCTTGTAGCAGCGTCGAGGCCTTACGACGTCATCTTGGGTATGGATTGGCTATCTACGGTCCATGCACAGATTGACTGTTTTAGGCGCAAGGTGCGATGTGTACGCACCGACGGGAGCAGGTTCACCTTCACCGGAGAGAAGGGAGCCTTAGCAGCACATGATGGACTTCCGCGGAGGAGAGGACAGCCCGTCACTCATCAGTTGGCTAGCCTTATCCTTGGAGCAGTTGACGTGCGGAGTCCTGGTTTTCCTGCAGTGGTGGATCAGTTTGCGGACGTTTTTCCCGACGACGTTCCAGGGCTACCTCCTCGCAGAGAGGTAGACTTTTATATTGACCTGTACCCCGGGACAGCTCCGATATCCACTCCAGCATATCGGATGGCCCCAGCCGAGCTTCGAGAGCTGCGGGTACAGTTGGAGGACTTGCAGGGCAAGGGGTTCATTCGACCCAGTGTTTCACCCTGGGCTTCCCCGATTTTGTTCGCCAAGAAGGCGGACGGGAGCTTGCGACTTTGTGTTGACTATCGTCGCCTGAACCAGGTGACAGTGAGGAACAAGTTTCCGCTACCGAGGATTGATGACCTCTTTGATCAGCTCAAGGGAGCACGGTGGTTCTCGAAGATAGACCTCAGGTCAGGCTATCATCAGCTAAGAGTCAGAGACGAGGATGTGCAGAAGACAGCCTTCAGATGTCGGTATGGCCACTATGAGTTCTTGGTTATTCCATTCGGTGTAACCAATGCTCCAGCAGTGTTCATGGCTCTCATGAACAGGATCTTTCAGCCATACCTCGATTGTTTTGTCGTGGTCATCATCGACGACATTCTGATTTACTCTACGACAGAGGAGGAGCACGCCTATCACTTGCGAGTTGTACTAGACACACTCCGAGAGCACCAGCTTTATGGTAAGCTCTCGAAGTTCCAGTTCTGGATACGTGAGGTCCACTTCTTGGGACACGTTATCTCTGAGGCGGGAGTTGCAGTGGATCCCGCGAAGATTGAAGCTGTGTTAGCTTGGGAGCCACCTAGGAGCGTGACTGAGGTTCGGAGTTTCTTGGGACTAGCTGGATACTATCGGAGATTCGTGCCAGATTTATCTAGAGTTGCGGCATCACTCACAGCTTTGACGAAGAAGGGGAAACCCTTCTTGTGGTCATACAGATGTCAGAAGAGCTTCCAGGAGCTGAGATAGAGATTGACTAGCGCACCTATCTTGAGGTTGCCTGAGGAGGGAGTAGGCTACGTAGTCTACTGCGATGCATCAGGGACCGGACTCGGATGTGTTCTGATGCAGGAGCGGGCAGTGATCGCTTATGGATCACGTCAGTTGAGGCTGCATGAGCAGAACTACGCTACCCATGACCTGGAGTTATCAGCAGTGGTCTTCGCTCTGAAGACATGGCGACACTATCTGATGTGCGAGCGCTTTACAGTCTTTTCCGATCATCAGAGTCTCAGGTATATCTTCTCGCAGAAGGACCTGAACCTGAGACAGCGGCGATGGCTCGAGTTCCTCCAGGACTATGACTTTGAGATAGTCTATACTTCTGGGAAGGGGAACGTAGTAGACGATGCCCTCAGCAGGAGGACGGGCATTCAGTTACTTGAGGAGGCGACGGAGCAGCTAGCCTCTTTGCAGATATCCTTCGTGGATAGAGATGGAGCAGCCTTCCTTCAGTCTCTCACAGTCACTCCTCCACTACTGCAGCGGGTCAGGGAGGCACAGCGTGAGGACGCTGACTGTGAGACACGGCGTGCACAGATATCCTCGGGACAGGCACCTGATGGTTTCTCCCTTGGAGCAGAGCACGACATCCTTTTCAGAGGACGTACCATGCTACCAGTCTCTTTGCGAGAGGAAGTGCTGAGAGAGTTTCACACTTCTCCTTTAGCGGTACATCCTGGAGTGGCGAAGATGTACCAGGACCTCAGACGACAGCACTGGTGGCCGGGCATGAAGAAGGCAGTAGCAGAGTTCGTTTCTCGATGCCTCACCTGCCAGTGGGTGAAGGCAGAGCATCAGGTACCAGCAGGATTGGTACAGCCCTTGGAGGTTCCGGAGTGGAAGTGGGACGGCATATCTATGGACTTCGTGACTGGACTTCCACGCACTTCCAGAGGTCACGACTCCATCTGGTTGATTGTTGACCGACTCACCAAGTCGGCACACTTCTTACCCATCAGAGAGCAGGGCTCAGTAGAGAGCTTGGGGCGTCTCTACGTTCAGGAGATTGTGCGGCTCCACGACGTGCCATCATCTATCTTCTCCGATCGAGATGCTCGCTTTACTTCCCGGCTTTGGAAGGGATTACAGGAGGCGTTCGGGACGTAGCTACGTCTGAGCACAGCCTTTCACCCTCAGACGGATGGATAGACGGAGAGGACCATTCAGACACTCGAAGACATGCTCCGTGCATGTGTCCTCGACTTTGGTCGTAGCTGGGAGGACCACCTACCCTTGGTGGAGTTTGCGTACAACAACAGATACCACTCCACTATCGGGATGGCACCGTACGAGGCGTTGTACGGCCGACCTTGTAGATCTCCTTTGTGCTGGACAGACCCCGGAGAGTCAGCACTGGTGGGACCGGAGATGGTCCAGGCCACGACAGAGAAGGTCCAGGTCATCCAGGAGTGGATGAGGACAGCACAGATCCGGCAGAAGTCATACGCTGACAGGAGGCAGAGGCCACTGGAGTTCGAGGATGGAGACCACGTCTTCTTGCGGGTCTCACATCGACGTGGTATTCAGAGATTTGGCCGAGGCGGCAAGTTATCTCCGCGCTTCATCGGACCCTTCCAGGTCCTCAGCAGGGTTGGCAAGGTGGCTTATCGCCTGGCTCTACCACCTCAGTTGCACCAGGTGCATGACGTCTTCCACGTATCTCAGCTGAGGAGATACGTGCACGACCCGGCGCACATCATTGACCATGGGGAGCTTGACGTTAACGATGGGGCGACTTTCACGGAGGTTCCAGTAGAGATAGAGGATAGACAGGAACGGGTCCTGCGTGGGCGATCGATTCCTCTTGTGCGCATCAGATGGCAGCACGGGAATCTCCAGGAGAGCACATTGGAGCGGGAGGCTCAGATGCGTGCTCAGTACCCTCATTTGTTTCCCTAGTTTTTGATGTATCTTTATGGGGACGTAAAGACCTGAGGTGGGAGTAATGTAAAGACCCGTAAAATTCAAGGGAAATTTTTTCTTAATTTTCTTTAGAATTTTACAAGAGCGCGGTTTCAGACGGCACCTGATTCCGAGGCCCGGAGTGCCCAGAATCAATTTCCGAAGTTTGGCTCGGGTACGTTCAGTGAACGAACGAGCGGGATTTTCTAACTTTTGATCCGGTGCTCGGAATTGAAATCTGAGGGCACCGATGAACTTGCAGTGCCGATATTCTCTTAAGGAGACCTTTTCCGAGGTTGCGTTTATTTCGGGTTGAGAGTTAGTTTTGGGAGTTTAGAATAAGTTAAATAAAAATTGTGGGTTACAATTTTTTATTTAAACTTGTTGGTTATCTTCTCTCAAAAGAAGTTATGTGTGGGACCCACACCCACTTAACCTCCCTTGAGAGGATTAAGTGTGGTGGGGCCCACACGAAACCTAAACTTTACATCTTCCCTCAAACTCCCTTAACCCCTCTTTAATTAACATGACAACTTGTTAATTAATGTGGAGTTATCTTTTTTTTTTTGAATTTCAAACCTTTGACATTATTTTGTGAATAAAATAAGACTTTATCATATTTTTTTGTGTTAGAACTTTTTAGCCATCTTGGAGAGGTTGAGAGCTTTTCTTCCTTCTTCAAGCTTTGACGAAGAACGCTCAAGTTCCGACGAAGAACGCTCAAGCTCCGACGAAGAACGCCGCTTCTCCTTTCTTCGTCATCCGTGTCAACGAAAGGGAACACCACTTCTTCCTTGGACATCCTTCGTTGGCATACGAAGATTCGTCAACGACGTACTTCTTCGGACGTACCTCTTCATCATCGAATTTGACGAACGTCTACCATGACGCCCGACCTCCGCGACGTCGACTTCCACGGAACGTTGACAAATCTCCGAACCTTATACCCGAGGTAGGGGTTGTTGATTTTGTTTATTTATTCATCCTTGTTCGTGGTTCATGCATAACTAACGTATGGATTTTATAAAAGTTTTATTGTTTAACGTAAGGGGGCCGGACCGCATGAACACGGTCGAACCCCCTCCTTCGTTCTTGGTGATTTATTTTGCGGATGAATCAAGGTGGCGTGGTGCCGTCGCACCACGCGGTTATTCGCCCAAATCTTTTACGTGACGCCGTCGCGCCGCGCCATGGAAGGATCATCAAGAACGCGACGCTGTCGCACCGCGTTGAAGGGAATCGAAGGCGCGGCGGAGGGGCGCGGTGCCGTCGCATCGCGCCGGACGACGAACACCGCGGCCGGTTCCGAGCCGTGGCGGAATGAGAAGACCGGCGGCCGGGCCGCCGGCGTCGGAAGCCGAAGAGGGGACCGGATTTTCCGGTCCCGTTGGAGAAAACTGGCCGGCCAGCTGGCCGGCCGGATGGTAATAAACCGGGGGAAATTAATCCCCCGGCCAGCACACAAAAACCCCCCTCTTTATGAGGGGGGCGGTTCCTTTGAGGGGGGGCAGGCGCCCCCCCCCCCCCCCCGTTTCCTGCCAATCAAGCCCCCCACGTTGGGGGGGGGGGGGGTTTTGCAAACAGGCGCGGCTAAAAAGCCGCGCCGCCTCCCAATCAAGCGGGGGGCTTTGCCCCCCCGTGCGCTGCCTCTGTGCGGCGCCGGGCCGCCGCGCCGCCGCGCCGCCGGCCGGCCGGGCCGACCCAGAGGGGGGGGGGGGGTCGGTCCGGGTCGGCCCGGACCCGGACCCCTCCGTTTCGAATCTGTTTCGGTCTTTTGGCCATATCTTGAGCCACGGACTTCCGATCGACAAACTGTCTGCGGCAACGCGATCCTTGGATCGAGATGGTCGTTTCGGTATATCGCACTCAAGGTTTCAGAATACTTTGAGTTCGGCCGGGTTGGTTCGTTCACGAAACCAACCGGGCCTTCGGAGCGGAAACGCTCATATCTTGAGCTATGGACGTCCGATTGACGTGTCGTCAGCTGTGTTGTGTTCCTATTAGTGAGAAAAATCTTTTGGCATACTCCGCCCGAGGTTTGGACGCAGGTGGAGTACGGTCGGGTTGGTTTTTCCTTAAAAACCAACCGGGCCCCGGGGACGAAAATGCCAATAACTCTCAGACCAGGCGTCCGATCGACGCGCCGTCTGTTGCGTTGAGTTCCTGTTGACGATACGGAACTTTTGGATACATCAACTCTGGTCTTTGTGACAGTTGATGTATCATCCTCTCGGCTCGTGGAGCGGACCCTCCGAACGAGCTTGCTGTGTGCGGGAACCCTAGTGCTGGCTGCGACTGTTACTGTGACTACTACTGCTACTACTGCTACTGTGACTGCAACGACGACAGTACAGAGATCCTGTGTGGATTCGACGACGACGACTACAGCACTCAGCGATCCTACGTGTATCAGTACTACAGGTCATGTGTGGGCCCGATCCTGTGTGGGTCCGATCCTGTGTGGGTCCTTGCGCTCAGCGGTCCTGTGTGAACCAGCGCCTACAGGTGTTGTGTGGGCCCGATCCTGTGTGGGTCTTTGCGGGGGTTAGTTACCTATCGATCCTTCATGGGTCCGACGACTTAGATGGATCAGAGATCATCTTTATCGTCCTTTGAAGAAGTATTACTGTGTGAGCTGAATCCTGTTGCTTTCCTGTGTGGAATGTGTTGTACAATCCTGTGTAGATTACGTTTTACTTTCCTGTCTGGAATACGTTTACTTTCCTGTGTGGACTGAGTTGTACTTGGGCTCGGAGGTTAGTACGTATTTGAAATTGATGACTTAGGTATATGTATGGGCATATACCTAAGCAGTGTCGGTTGTTACTTCGTGATTGTACCGTTCTTCGTGGTTTATCCTTTGTGGATTTGAGAGACCTTCAGGGGTCTCGGGGTCCCTACTGAGTAGCTTATACTCACCCCTGCACGGGCTTTGCCCGCACTACGTTGTGTTGGTTGCAGACGACGGACAGCGTTGACCTTAGCTGAGGCTTGCAGAGCGGGACGGTACCCGGAGGTGGACCACTGGGTGGGACGTGCATGGAGCGGACAGCGGGACCCGTGGAGTAGAGGAGCTATCTATACCCACCCTTCAGGTGGGATTTCCAGTGGGCAGCTCGGTGTAGCGGCTTTTACTTTTCAGTTGTTGTTTTCCTTTTCGAGTTGTACTTTACTTTCAGTTTGGGTTTGTATACTGGCCCATTTACTTTTCCGCACTTTCAGTTGTACTCTGCTTTTGTTTAGTGTTTACTTTCCGCTTGCTTACTCTGTGGTGTTTGTTTACTTTTCAAAGGCAATGCCTTCCCTTTTTACCGGGATTTACGCCTTGGTGCTAGTCGCCAGCCCCTGGCCTATGAAAGGCGGGCTTGGGGTAGTCACGGCACAGACCCCGAGGGCGGGTCGTGACATTGAATCATTGTATAAAACTTTACTGATAACCTTTTGGATTAATTTGTGGTTTTTGATTACAACAAACACATTTTTATTTATAAATCTAAACCATGTGTACGAAAAGATTAAATAACCATATATGAGACATAATACATATATTACAGTCTCTTTCAACAATAATAATGGTTTTATTACCATAATTTAAGATGGTAATGGAATTTGAAAACCCATCATCCTTGAATGTGGTAAATTAACACATCTCAGATGGTGTTTCTAAAACTATTATAAAAGAAGGGTAAATAAGAGATGATAATAAATTAGTCCATTATCAATCCATGATTATAGACCATATAAGTTATTTTAGTTTTCAAAACAATTGGATGTGAAGAGGTAAGGATAGAAAAGAAAACAAAGTAACTTTAAATGAAAGTAAAATAATTGAAAAAAGGAACTTACCTCTTAAATTAATCTTCCTTGAGGGCCTCTTATGTGAAGATGGTTTTTTATTTTGAGGAGAACAAGGGATAATAGACACGGGGGAGGATCTTGGGGAGATATTTTAGTATAAATTAGGAAATCCATGATGCTTGAGAGGAGTGAAGAGAAGAGGGGAGTGTGTGTTGTTTTTATAGTGGAGGGGAGGAGGGTTTTTTAATATTTTAATAATTAGTTTATTATATTTCCATAATAAATAGTGATGATTCAAAGAAATAAATAATAATATGTGAATAATATTTTGAACAAATGGTACTTAACTCAGCGATGATGCATAGAAAAGTGCATTTAACTTATAACATATATATATGAAAAATTATTGTATTTTACTATTCATAAAAAATTCATGTATTTTAGAAAAAATAAAAATATTACCCTAACCATTTTTCAAAGTGTAAAATTTAATACTAAAATCCATTTTTCAAAAATAATTTTCTTAATATGATTAATTTAATTTTTAATGAAAATCATAATTTACTTGAAAAATACAAAATTTAAAACTATACCATGTTTTATAATGGATTCAAATATTACATAGGGTATTATAAAATTATCTTGAAACTAAAAGACATAAAAATAATAATTTATAAATAATATTTATATAAATGAATTTTCTTTTTTAATTATTAAGTTATTAAAAAAATTTAATTAAATATTTATGACTTATAAAAATACGAACACTATTATATTGTCACTCGTAAGATGGATAAATATTATTTATACATTTATTGGTAAGGTTTCTATTTACATAAGTGATTTATTATTCTTAAGGGTTATATTACTATTCATTGGGGTAACATTACTATTCATAAGGATCAGTTAATATTCACCAAAAATTATTTTTGTCTTATCGAACTCCAAACATCTTTCTTATTGGAACCGTGTATGTTGGATTTTTGAAATTAAAATCTAATAAGTGGAAATATTATGTTTAAAGGTCATATTGTACTTATTATTTCATTGTGTTGTGATTTCATGCGATTATATGACAAAATTAAAAGAAGGTAATTTCCATTGATAAAGCATTGGTTCATTACATTCCCCCCTAAGAAATTTTGCCCTTGAAATTTTGTTTTACATTCTAATCCATAAATATGTGTGTATACTTTTCCTTCACTTCCTCATTCAGTTCTCATCTTTCCTCATTGCACTTATGGTTCTACCATATTACATTGACCAGTTGAGTAGTATTTTTACATATATCTTTATCTCTACAATCCAAGATCTTCTCTGGTTGCTCATTATAAGAAAGATCATTCTCTAACTTTACCACCTCTAAAGATTGTACAAGTTAAGGAGATGTTATATACTTCCTTAAGAGGGATACATGGATGAAATTGTGTACTTTAGACATGGTAGGTGGATGTTTCGGTCGGTAGACCACAACCCCAACATGTTCAAGAATATCGAAGGGGATGATGTACCAAGGACATAACTTTCTTTTATTCCCAAACATCGTGACCTTCTTCCATGGAGATATGTATAAGAATTCCAGGTCTCCAACTTTGAAATCAAGGTCCTTTCAATGATTGTATGCATAACTCTTTTGTTGACTGTGGGCTTCCTTGATGTGCTACTGAATGGTTTTCACCATGTCCACCCCTTCTCGACCATTTCAGTTCCTAGAAGCTTACGCACACTGATGACATCCCAACACCCCAGTGTTCTGCACCTTTTCCCATAAATGGATTCATATGGTTCCATTAGGATGCACAAGTGGAAACTATTGTTGTAGGATAATTCAACCAATGTAATATGTTTGTCACATCCTCCTTTTATGTCCATAGAACATTCTCTCAACATATATTCCTATGTTTTAATTGTTTACTAAAATTGGACATCAATTTGAGGATGGTAGGCCATAGTAAAGTTCATTTCAGTCATTATATCAGGTTGAATAAATTTCTAGAACATTGAGGTGAATCTTGAATCACTGTTGGATATAATAGATAGTGGTACTCCATGTAAACTAACCACCTCTTTGATATATATCTTTGAAATTTTATCCAATGAGAATTCCTCACAAGTTGTGATAATGTGAGTTGTCGTTGTAAGATGATCCACAATGACCTATATAGCATTGTTTCCTCTAGATGTCCTTGAAAGTCTAGTAAAAATGTCCATTTGTAATGTTCTACCATTTCAATGTTGGTATGGTTAGTGGTTGCATCATCCTCTTAGGCTTTTCTCTTTTAGCCTTCACTTGCGGACATACCAGGCACTTTGATGTATACTCAGCAATCTTCTTCTTCATGTTGTCCTAGAAGAAGTTCTCTCAGAGATCTCAAAACATCTTTGTGCTCCCTGGGTGAATAGAGAAGGTTGAGCTATGTGCGTCATTGAAAATATCCTTCTTTATCTCTGTATCGGATGGTACACATAATCATGACCCAAATATTACAAATCATTCCCAATCAATATTGAGCTCAAAGTATTTCTTATCTCTAATGGACTCCACCATTTTATGAATTCCCACATCTTTTCTTTGAGATTCCATTAATTTTATCTATGAGAGATAGTTGAGAAATAATTTAATAAAGGGTTAATGATGTTCCTCCCTTAACGATTCACATATCCATCCTATACAAATCCAAGAGGATTGGATCCTTCTCAACTCTCATCATTGATAAAGATATTGGATCCTTTCTACTTAGAGCATCTTCCACCTTATTTTCCTTACCAGGATGGAAGTGGATTGAGTATTGATAATCCTTGAGGATATCTAACTATCATTGTTGGTTCATATTATGATCTTTCTATGTGAATATATATTTGATACTCTTATTATTAGTATATATCTCACACTTCTCCCCATAGAGATAATGCTGTTAGATTTTCAATGCAAAGATAACATCTTCCTAATCCAGATCATGAATAGGATATTTCTTCTCATGCATTTCTAGTTTCCTTGATGTGTAGGCTGTCACTTTATCCTTCTGTATCAGCACATGACTTAATCCCTTATTTTAAGCATCGTCATACACCATAAATAGTTCTCCGCTTATTGGGAGTGTGAGTATTGGCATAGAGATAATCCTCTTTTTTGACTCCTTAAAGAAGTCTCCACATTTGTGAGTCTCGAAAAGCATTACCCCCTTCTGTGTCAGCTTGGTCATTCGGTTTTACAATCATGAAAAGTTCTTCATAGATCATCGATAATACCCAGCTAGACCCAAAAAAACGTAGGTCTCCATTACAGATGTTGTCCTGGTCCACTCTCTAATTTCCTTTTTCTTAGAGGGGTCCACAGATATCCCTTCGTTGGGGATAAAATGCCACAAGAATGATACATCCTCCATTCAGAACTCGCATTTACTATACTTTTCATAAATATTCTCCCTTCACAAAGTCTTTAGCATAGTATTCAAATGCTCCTCATGTTCATCCTTTCTCATAGAGTATAGTATAATATCATCAGTAATGACTACCATAAATTTATTGAGGTAATCTCTAAATTCTCTTTTCATTAAATCCATGAAAATTTTTAGTGAATTATTGAGTCCTAAAGGGAATCACTATGAACTCATAGTGTCCCTACATCATTCAGAAAAAAATCTTGAGAATTTATTTCTCCCTCAACATTGACTGGTGATATCCCGATTGAAGGCCCACCTTAGATAAATAACTATCCCCATGAAGTTGATCGAACAATTCATCTATTCGTGGAAGGAGATAATTGTTCATTATCATTATTTTATTGGGCTCATTATAATCAATGCAGAGGAACATTGATTCATCCTTCTTCTTGACGAAGAGGGTTGGAACACCCCAAGATGAAGCACTCAGACATATAAAACTCTTCTAAAAATTCTCATGTAACTACTTTTTCAGCTCTTCCATCTCTACCTTGGGCATTCAAAAATGTATATTTTATATAGGCAGAGATCTCGGAATAAATTCAATTGATAACTCAACCTCTTGATTAGGAGGAAGACTAGGAAACTCATCAGGGAACACATCAGTGTAATCCCCCACAATGGGCAGGTTTTCAAGCATGATTCTATCCTTTGAATCAATCATTTGAGCTAGACTTTCCAGCTCATAAGGAATTAATATAAACACTTGAGAAAATGATTCTAACTAAGATTCATCTTCTTTATTACACTTTTAATGAATTGGAGGATGGTTCGGGATGTGAATAGGGATCTCCCATTCTCTAAAATTCATGTTGGATTTTTATAAAGATAGTCCATACACTATCTAGATAACATAAAACTCCACTAAAAAAGTAGGACAATATTTTATGGTATGTTCATTCCACAAACATTCATTGGGGATGACTTATAAACTATGGACCCAATAATTTCCTCATTATCTGTTCCCAAATATAAATTATCCTCCAAATTTTGAGGTTGCATTTTAATAGTTCTACTAAATTTTCATGATATAAAAGACTGTGTAGAAATAGAATCAAATTGTATGTTCACTATTCACGAATGAATAACTAGTGTACCTATCACCAAATAGTTTTTCAGCTCCGCCTCAGTAGTAGTGATAGCATAATCCCTTCCTCGTTTCCTTGGAGGTTGTTTTTGATTGACTCCAAAAAACCCTTGGCATAAGAAAATTGTTCATATAATTCTCATGATCTATACAATTATAACACTACACCACAAGCTATGCATTTATCTAAACCTTCCTTTCACCTTCTACATTAGCAGAATTATTCATATCTCATCAGAAGTTCTTTTCTAGATGGATCTTCTTTCCACATTTGAAGCAATTCCTAGTTCCATTTAGACTGTTCCTAGAATGCTTCTTCCCACAATTTTTACATGTGGGTTGTTCTATCTTCATTCCATTATGGGATTTATTTTTCAGACCAACCAAATTAGACTCCATCTTAATCTTTTTTCACTAGTCCAATGGAACCACTGGTAGTCTTCAGACTCTATTTCAACCATGAGGGAACAACATACACTCTCATCATAATGGTCAAAGTCTCTAATCACTAACGCTTTTCGTAGAATCATCTTTAGTCTGCTAAAGAAGCGCTCCACCTTGGATTTAGTGTTCATGAAAAAGCCAAAGACGTATCTTTCATGTATTGTAATGTTTTCCTCATATGCGCCTACAGACTCATCTTCCTTCTTCTTGAGTACAAGAAACTCATATTCCATCTTGATATGGAGGGTTCGAGGAAAATATTTATTAAAAAATATACTCTTGAATTCCTCCCAATCCCTGGAATCAATTTCCTCTTGGGACATCATATTCTTCATTAATGCCCACTAATTATCAGCTTCCCCATCCAAACCATAGACCAAAGTGTGGCTTTCTATTCTTTTGAGAACTGGAGGGGAGATAATATATTTTTAATGGTGTTAATCCAATGCTCGGAGAGGTGGGGGTTTAGAAGATCCACTAAACATGGGAGGCATTTTCCACATGAAGGATTCAATGGAAATTTTCTCTTTCATTGGATGAGGAGAGTGTTCCACATTATTCAAGTTATTATTCATATCATGAGCTAGCTGAGTAAGTACTATCATGAGGTTTTGAGAACTCATTCCCATCATATCAGGCATATCATTAACGTAATCTTCACATTTTCTATCACATTGATTGTTCTCACATGTTCTTATATTTCCCACAATTATCGGAGAAAAATAAAAAATAAATAGAGGGCTTTAATACTTATATATTAGGAATAAAAATTGAAAATTTGAACACAAAAGGATAAACTTGTAAAGGATTAGTATATCCTAACTTGTGATTCCCTAGATTTAAATCTATGTTCTACTTGAACTATTTATTAACTTATATTCATATGGGATTTTTTTTATTCCCTTGATAATGGATTGTACTAATCCCAAGAATTTACCAAATCATATCAGCCAAGAGTGTCAAACCAACAATGAAGAAAGGCCTATTATCGTGCACCAGTTCCTGATTGAGTCTAGCTCAAAGTGTTATTTTTGGGTTTTACCCCTATATAAATATGTTCTAGAGCCACCTCTACTAGTTTTTATCCCGACAGGGATGTTTTTTTGGATAAAAAACATACTCTATACTTACAAAAAAATTAGGGATTATTTTTTATTCACAGTCTCATCTCTAAGGTTCATTCTAAAGTGCTATAATCTTAATATCCAAAAATCACTCGACCATCCTCTAATACCAACAATAGAGACCCTAGCCTTTTACAAATAACATTCCACGATTTTTAACATAACAAAACATCATATTACAAGCCAAATATCGTAAAGTATAGTGTCTGGGAAGACAAGGTACAAAAAACATAAAACATGGGACTAAATAAAACATTTATTAATTTAGTCTTCATAAAGATCTTTGAGATTACATTGTGTTCATACATATTCATAGGATAAACTTGGGATTGCGTGAAGAAAGGGATAAGAAAAAAATCTATGACAGGGAATAAACCTGACAAATAAACCTTTAGCGCATGGGTTAGAAGGTATAACATAATCATATTAAAAGGCATGGAACATATAGAATAATCACATATAAACGAGGGGTCTCTGTAAACATGAATTAATTGTAAAGTGTAATAAACATAAAACATGGCTTCCGCATGATTCAAGTATTGTTTCACATAGATAATCACAAGTCAATGTTAAACCCCAAGATCGTTGCACATGGTAGCACGAGTCAAGGCTAATTACCAAGATAGTTGTACAAAAAATCCCATGAGACTAAACATAACCCAATTCATTGGAAAAATATCCTGGCACACCCACCATAAAATGTTCTTGAATATAATTTCCACTTATAGATTAATACATAATCAATAATACCTAAATATAAGGAAACCCTTGCAAAGTAATAAGCATAATAATCAAGCCATAAAGCATAATTTAATGGGTGTATCATAAAACTATCCCTGAAAAATAAGTAATTAGAACAGACATAGAAATTTATAATATATAATAGGAATATATCATAATAAGTGATGCCAGATTTAATTTATAACATGTTAATTAATTTTTAAGAAACATTAAAATTAAACTATTTTAGTGTGGTCTAATGAAAATATCAATTATGAATTAAAACAGAAAAAGGCATAATATTTTATATAAAACCAAAAGTAAACCATGAATTTTTTTCATGATTAAAATATTTGTTTTATAAATATGATGGTTTATTAAAGACATATCTTATAGTTTACTTGAATTTGGGTAAGAATTCAGAAATTTCCCTAAAAACGGGTTTGCTTATCTGGATGTTTTTAGGAGGGAATCACTTAAAGAATATATATCCCCAGAAGAGAATGATTAATGGATCTTTATACATGTTTTTGGAATTACAAACATAAATTAATAGATGTACATAAATAGAATATAGGATTTCATTTGGGTAAAAAGAGAGTAAGAATAACCTGAATAAATATTGGAGGTTCAGGTAGAATTCCTTACCTTAAGTCTGATGGTGTTCTATACTTGATATTAATGACCTGAATAATAAAATAAGGTTTTTTAATTAATAATTCATGAAAATATTTAACATTTAATTGATTTTTATAACCTTTTTATGTTCATTAATAACATTTTTTATTGGTTAGGTGGTTCAATTTAATTGTTCGGGTCTATTTGTTTCATGTTCGGTTTACTTACATAGATGAAAGGATAATCATTTAAAATGAGGATGGTTGTCCAGAATTGGAGTTATATTTTATTATTGACCATTTACAAGGTTACTTGGTTGTAAATTTAATTTTTTTTACTTTGAGTGAAGTTGAATCATTATATAAAACATTAGTGATAACCTTTTTGGTTAATTGGTGGTTTTTTATCACAACGAACACATTTTGATTTATAAATCAAAAACAGTGTGTACAAATTGATTACAGAACAATAAATGACACATAATACATATATTAAAGTCTAGTTTAACCATAACAATGGTTTCATGACCAGAAGCATAGATGGTAATGAAAATTGAAAACCCAGTGTCCTTGAATGTGGTAAATTAACACATCTATGATGGTGTTTTTACTATAAGTATAAAAAAAGGTAAAGAAGAGATGATAATAAATTATTCCATTATCATTCAAAAATTAAATTATATATAAGGTACTGGATTTTTTATATCATTTGTATGCAGATAGGTAAGGATAGAAAATAATACAAAGGAAATTTAAAAGAAAGTAAAATAATTGAAAAAGGGAATTTATCTCTTAAACTATTCTTCATTGAGAACCTATTAAGTGGAAAGGATTTGGCCTTTTTAGGAGACCATGGGATTTTAGACATGGTTTCAAAGCTTGGGAAAATATTTTATAAAAATTTAGGAAAGGAAAAAGGCTTTAGAGATGTTAAGAGAAGAGGGGAGTGTGGATGCTTTTTATAGTGGAGGGGAGGAGGGTTTTCTTAATATGTTAATAATTTGTTTATAAATTTTTCCTAAGACAAGAAATAGTGATTATTACATGACCAAAAATAGTAATATGTGCATGTGAGTTTAAAACAAAGGTGCCTAACTCATCAATGATGATAAGAATAGTGCATTTAACTTATAACGTATACATATGGTAAATTACCGTATTTCACAATTAATTAAACATTCATGGGGTTTTCTTAATATTTTAATAATTCATTTATAAATTTTCCATAATACAAGAAATAGTGATGATTATATGACCAAAAATAGTAATATGTGCCTGTGAGTTTGAACCAAGGTGCCTACCTCATCAATGATGCTATGAATAGTGCATTTAACTTATAAAATATACATATGGTAAATTATCATATTTCACAATTAATTAAAAATTCATGTATTTTAGAAAAATACCAAAAATTCACCCTACCAATTTTTCTACGTGTTGAATCTAAAAAAAAATCCAATTTTCAAAAATAATTTTCTAAATATGGCTAACTAAATTTTTAATTAAAATCATAATTTACTTGAAAAATACTGATTTTAAAATTGTAACTGATATTATAATCTTTTCAAAAATTACCTAATGTCTTATAAAATTATATTAAAACCATAAGACATATAAAGAATAATTTATGAAAAAAAATTGTGAAGATACTTTTCATTTTTAATTATTAAATTATTCATAAATTTTTAATTAAATATTTATGACTTATAAAATTCCAAAACATCCATGTTCTATCTTATAAGATGGATTAATTTTATTTATACATTCATTGGTAATGTTACTATTTAATTACCCTATTTAGTATTCATAAGGGTCATATTACTATTCATAAGGGTTACATTACTATTTCTAAGGGTTAGTAAATATTCATTAAAAATTATGTTTGTCTTATCGGACTCCAAACATCTTACTGATCACAACCGTGTATGTTAGATTTTTGAAATCCAAATAAAAAAATTGAAAATATTATGCATAAAGTTCATACAGTACCTAATAGTTCATTGTACTGTGATTTCATGTGATTATATTACAAAATTATAACAAGGGAATTTCAATTGATAAAACATTGGGTCGTTACAATAAAAGTGATGAAAGGTGTTATAATGTTTTATGATCTATATGGAACATAAATGCATGTGAATGATATGAATGTGATTGGTGGGACCAGGATCATAAAACCCTCCAATCATTGGGTAATAATGTTTTCTCATTAGATACCATGTATGGTGAGTGGTAGGTTATCCTAAGAACACTTTTTTATAATGTCTTGGAGGTTATCTATGAATTTTTTTAATAATTTCATGTTATATATTATTGCCACATTCATATATTAACTTGATGTTATCATCTCATATCATGATTTTATGCTCATGATTATGATTATCACCCATTTTTTCACCTTTTTATTCCTCTTGATTAATATTTATTATGTAAAATTCTGAGTCGAACCATTGGGTCTAAGCCGAGTTCCACAAGACCACATGAACACATCCTCATACACATGAGGTTTTCAGTTAGTAGTGAGGGTCGTAGTTCATCATTGGGGAGACTATAAACCCATTATAATTTCATGAAATAGATAATAATAATAATAAATTAAAAAATATATAAATAATTATACTAAACAAGTATAAAAAATATATGGAAAACATGTCATATAAATAAATTAGCTCCCATAGTGGAAATCCTTTCTAGAGAAATAAAATAAGATAAATAAATAAAAGCATTATGGGGTCCTATTAATTATATCCTTATCAACTACTATATCTTCCTCATTTTCTCATATTTTCATTATAGGGTCCTTTCCCTTTAATGGGTTTCTTTCCATGAAATATATAAGCACACCAAAATGAATGAGTAGGGTGTGATTACAAAACTCAATAGGACAAATACAATGTGTCCTTAACATGATGTGATAAAGTATAGCATGTACATGTGATAGTAATAATAAATATGAAATTAGTATATAAATACAATCCAAAATCAAGAGGTCATGTAAAAACATATCCTCCACATCCCATGCACATACATACTTCTCCTCGATGCCAGATGATAATGGAATAAGTTTATATTTACCAAACTATCCCATGTATGGTTTCATTAGGGTTTTGTACAGTCATACAACCCTGTGTCATCAAGTCCTCAAGAATACCTTGTTACTCAGTGTCCTCTTGTTGAAACTTGGATACCTCATAGTGTATAGAACTTGAAAAATCAATGCTAACTTGAGTGCATCCTCAATATGGAAGAAATCTTGTGCCACCACTCTTTTCTGAGGTCCCTCATCGCCATCCTCACAAGCCATTCACACTACCAACAAAGGCATAAATATGTCACGATGGTCCGCTTATCCCAAGTATGAGTAACAACCAACAAGGCATGGTAACACACTTACAGGGTAAGAACACAAGAATTTTTAGAAAATCATCGTGACTATATAGTCGTACGCATAACAAAATTTGACCATAATCAAACTTGGAAACATGATACACTATTACCTCTCATGGAATCAATGTCACAAGGAGTCTCATGTGATACACGCACTCCAACATATGATCAAAATAAAGCTCAATCATTAATAATTCCAACACAATATCATTATTAAAATAAGTTTTATCATGATCCCAATAAGGTAAGGAACTTCCTACCATAATTCATTGATGTTCACATTATGTTCAATTAGAGGTATCGAGAATCGAACCATGTTCATATACCAACTAAAACAATGATCACCCACCAAAGACTCCTTAATTAATTCCAATAAAACATTAACAAGGATCTAGGTTATTTTAATGAGAACAAGATCAAAGTGTATAAAAACATTCCAATGTTCTTCAATTATAAACCCGTAAGTCTAGTTCAAGAAAAGGAGAGGATTGATTTTGTAAATTTTGGATTCTCCACAGCATAGGGTAGGGGATACAGAGTGGAGGGTGTGCTAAAATGCACACCAAAACATTGGATGATAAACTATGACATAGGAAAGTGTTGCAAGAAGAACACCATGGTGAAGGGGTTCATCCACCATAGTAAAAAGGTTCTCACCACAGTGCAGGTGACACAGTTACTACGCAAGAGTGTGCTGGAGCTCATCCCCCATGGTGTATCAGGAGGAATTTCTGTGCAATGTGGTGTTAGTGAAAGAACATAAAAGGGATAAGGGGGGATACTACAGTGTGTGTTAATTTCTGAACCACTTAATGAATCCTTCTATTCTTCCACACAACTATGAGGGAACCTTGGTTATTTTAGGGGGATTGACTTAGGGTCATCTGATGTAAAAATTCCTCTTTAAAGCCTCATGAGGTCCCCTCCTTCAATACTAAAATGTATTCCCCGATTCAATTTGTAAAATTCTATTAAAACTATGAACTACCAAATACTAACATGTCAGTCAACCATTTGTAACTGACATGGATAGAGGTTCTTCGGTGTGGTATTACCATCCATGGTGTAGCCTTCTATAAATAACCTTCCACATTGATTGTTACAGCACATTATCCCATTTCAAAGCATCCATATGGTGAAACATCTTTCTCTATAGTGTGGAAGGAGACTCCAAGGAATATTTGTGGCATAAACACCACTTCCATGGCGTAATACACTCATCTAAAGTGTGTTCCTAATAACTATAGTGTGTACACATTTTTGTATCACCAAAACACATCTTTAGGCTTCTAAATCCTTTTCCAAACCCAAAAACCATTTCCAAACATAGCCTATGCAAAAAATAGTGGGAGAATAGAAAAAACAAATATTTTTATTAAGGAAAAAAATATTAAATGTGTTTCATATTACTTTCATCATGTTATGATTAGATTATTCCCCTATCAAAAATTTTAACTCAGCACATTCTTTTGTGCATCCCTAAGTTATTTCTTGAAGTATTAGAATATTAATGGATTATAAGGGAATTTTTTCGAGTTTTTAAATAATTTTGTTGTATCCATGTTTCTAGTTAATGTTCTATGTATTTAATTTACAAAAGACACTAGACCTCATGATATTTTGGGAACAAATTATGTTTAAATTTATGTAATAAATCCCAAA
Organism: Viscum album; assembly: GCA_963277665.1. Taxonomy (NCBI): domain Eukaryota; kingdom Viridiplantae; phylum Streptophyta; class Magnoliopsida; order Santalales; family Viscaceae; genus Viscum; species Viscum album. The sequence continues at coordinate 1,080,959,629 of OY728136.1, read as the reverse complement.
ATAATGGGTATTAAATACATGGGTTATCATTGTTGGTATCATAAAATGGGATATTTTATTAGTGATTAGGATTAGAAAAAATTATTCAATAATTAGAGATAAAAATAAACATATGAAAGAATCCTTATATTATAGTAAAGTATAGATTAAGTAGTATCCATGAAAAAAAAATCCATGACTAGATAATAAAAGTTGATGTGGATCAGGCATAGTTGTACAAAGTGTAAATAACCCCCAAAAGGGTTCATTGAAATAGAGTTGGACATCTAATGGTGAAGTAAAAAGAGGCCACATTGCACAACTAGAAAGAAACTCTCTAGGGATATGATTTGAAAAATTCATAAGATTGTTAAAGACCATTATAATGTGAAAAAATCACATAAAATTATAGAATAAGAAAAAAACCATTGATAAAATAGATTGAAACATATAAATTCATAAATTATGAAATATATTTCATTTATGATTTGTCACTTCAATGCATATAATATTCCCTTTTATTTGTGTTAAATTTTGAAAAAAAATCATCTGATAGTTTTTGAGATGAATGAAATGATTAGAGATAGAATAAAATAGTTAATGGAAGGGTTATAATCTTTTGTTATATACATTATTTCATATCACACAAGTTTATTAAAACTATTCAATCAACACCAAAAAAACATGGAAGTCTAGTTATTGGTGAAGGGGGTAAATGGTTCAATTATTTTATCTTAAGTATATTATTTCTTCTCTATCCATATTTTCAGGCATAATTTCCAAGTGAGTCTTGTGATACACCATTTATCTATATTAGATACTATTTTTTGTATAGATTCACATTCCTAATATAGAGTAAAAAATATATTTTTGAAGAATTTAGTTTACCCTCTATATTTTGAATTTCCCAATAATTCTATATAAGTTCACAAAGGATAATGAATATCTTTTACTATCATCATTTCAATTATGGATATTATTACCTTATAAGAAAGCTTATATAGCTCAAATTAATGAGCCTAAGGAAAATACCATCCTTAATGAAATTCCCATTATAAGGTAATAGGCTGATGTAATTATTGAATAATTATCTAGACTTTATCAAATCCATGAAGTTAGGTTCTCAATATTTTTTTCCCAAATTTTTTCCAATATCCAAGACTCTATATAGAATTTCCTCTATTGAACATATAGATCTTAAGAATAAACTATAGGAGTATCTAGATAAAGGTTTTATCCGCACAAGTTCTTTACCATTGGGTCCATCGATCCTCTTCATTAAAAAGTGGGATGAGTCAATTCCACAATATATTTATTATTGTGAGCTCAATAAGATAATGATAAAGGGAAAGTATCCCATGTCATGGATTGATTAATTGTCTGGTTAACTAAAAGGATCCCAATACTTATTTGATGTGGATATTTAGTTAGGATATTATAAATTAAAAGTGAATAAGGTTGATATCCTCAATACATATTTTCATACAATTTATGGAACTACATGTTCATTGTTATTCCATTTGGACTCACTGATTGTAACATCCCAGGTAATTAAAGAATAAAGAATTTTCATATTTATTAATATTTACGAATAAAATATTTATTTTAATTAAGAGGGGTTTCTACGTTCGATAGCGTACTCGATACGCAACGATGAGTTTCTTTGAAAACTTACGTTGCACACAAGTAATAAAATAATATTATTTTAAATGTTAGTTAACAAGTAGCTGTTGTACTAGAATGAATGGATAGAAATAACTAAAATATGATTATATATGTTTTTAAATGTTTTTACATTTATCCAATAAAAGATAAAGGCTTAAAAATATGGAAAGAGTTCAATTTTAGGCATTTATACCCTAATTTTCACTAAGGGTTCACTTATCACCTTTTGACGGCGAACCGTCATTAAATATAGTTTTGATCAATCTTATAAATTCTATTGGACCAAAAATAACTCTTCTTTAGAATCGGGGCATCAAAATTTACTTTGTGTAAATTTTTGGTACCATTCCGATAATGTTCATTTTTTAATGAATAGTGTAAAATGTTGTATTTTAATTCAAAACCTCTTTTTAATATAATTTAATTATATGATTAGATTATCTTTTGAATTGGTTTTAAAGTGAAATTAGAATATATTTTTGCCATTTAATCCAATGGTGGTCATTGGAATCAATTTCACTTTGAAATTGGACTTAAACTGGTGTCAATCTTTTGATACTTATTGTTTCATAAAAACACGTTATTTGCTCTGACAGCGGGAATTAATTATTAAATTAATTAATTCAACTTATATGTTGTGAATTTTGTAAAATGGACTTCATTTTTGAATTCGGAATATCAAATATATCATTGGGTGAAATTTTGGTAATTTTCTGAAAAACTTCAATTTTTGATGAATAGTGAAACCACTAAGTGGTACTTATAAAAACTGATTTTCCATTTAAATGAAATTTTTCGATCATTGTGTCTTGATTTTCAAAAATCCGACATAAATGGTTGTAATTAAGAATTAAAATGTGGTTCAATGAGATTAAAATAATTTTTTGGTGAATAGTAACTTATTAAGTTTTTAATCGCGATTAGTGGTAATTAGTGTAGTTTAAGGTAAAAATAATGCTTTGATAAAATGAGATGAGCTTTAAACATGTCCTACCCTCATTTTTTGTGTCATGGCCGACCAAGACAAGACATGGGTCAACTTGGGGACCCCATGGAGCCACTTTGGTTGGGAAATGACATAAATAACTTTTTATTTAATGTAAAAGTAAAAATGACACAAACATAATATGTTTTACTAAAAAAAATTACATGGGGTTATAAAAGTCAGATATTTGGTTATAAATAGTAATTGGAAATCTAAAAAGATTTCCTACATCATAGTAATTTTTTTATAATTTTTAGACATTAAATAAATTAAATTATTTATGACATCATGATGATGCAGCGATGACCTCATTATTTGATGATTTAAATAAAATGGAAAGATAATGTAAAATCTAAAACCTACACATGGCCAAAACCTATTGGATTAGTGGCTTTAGAACCCTTATCACCTTATCCTCTAATTATATCAATGTGGGACCTTTTTAATCCGAATCTCTTTTTAAAATAAAGTAACTTATCTTTACTTTCCAAGAGTGCCCCTACTCTCCCCTTATAAAAGGCCCCACCTCTACCTCTTTTCCCACACTACCAAAGCATTTGTCTCAGCCAACCCATGCCCATTTTGTCTCTCCACATCCCTCTCTTACTCCTTGAAGCCTCACTTTGGGAAAAATTCTTCCCAAGTAAGCCTTTGAGCTCAAACTAAGGGGAGTTACCCGATTTTAAGGTAATGTCTTCGTTTGAGTCCTTTTATTTTATTTTGCTTCTCCAACCCCTAAACTCTTTTTATTCTTTTCTTTTGTAACAACTCCAGTATCCTCAATATACTAGGATGTTGTAATAAGAAGGATTCGAGGTACACTTACACACACCTACATCTAATGGTTAACGAACATACTGTTTCCGTGGATGGTGAATTTATGCCTCCCGAAACGATGATTGTTCAACATTCTTTTAACACCTTAAAAGGTGGCAATTAAGATGCCACTATATTTATATATGATATATAATATGTTTATGTTTTCCTTAATCTTCTGTATTTTTCTTTTTGGTCATACCTTTATGGTTTCCATTATGGGTTAATGCGATATCTTCATTTAAGGAAGTGCGGACTATCGCCCCCTTAAAGTGAGTTGATTCGTTAAATACCATATGTGGGACATATAAAGGATGGAACTATGATATTATATATGATATTATACTGGAATTATAATATACCTTTATATCATTATGATTCCATTCTATAAAATACAAAATAGAAATGAAATTAGCGTTCATGCGTACGTACGGCTTACCGTCTCCATGAACGGTGCATTTCATTTCATACCTCTAAATGATTATGTAATATCATAAATACATGTATATGCTGGATATATATGATATATATGATATCCAAATCAGGAATGTCATTCTGGATATAAATAACCTTTGACCACATGAACAGCATGTAATTGTAAGAAGTCCACTTTCCACTTAAGAACCAAATATCGACAAAAAAAACATTATTAACTTAAATGGTTACATAATGTTTATAACATGGAAATATGTGATATAAAAGGAATAATGAACTTTAAAAAGGTTCTTAAGCAAGTATAAATTAACTCAAGTTTATTATTCAGAACGTTAAAGAACGATCGAGTCAAGTCGGACCCGAGGTAAGGGACTTCGTCTCAATCTCCTTTCATTGAGGCATATTTCATTTTATACACAACTTTCTTTTATATGGTGTATAAACCCCTTTGACTTTTACTTTTATACAAAAGGAATCTTTTTCTACGAAGCGTTTTACTAAACGACAAAAAGGAATGTTTTTTTAACGTACGCGGTGACAACGATCTTTTCCGCCGCCGCGAGTATTATTTGGTCTTTGGCTTCCTCAACAAGCCGTAATGTTTTTAGAATTAAATAAATACCATATACTCTTTTATGTATTTTGGTATTGAAAATGGTTTTGATAAAGGATTCTATTATGTCAATATATTTATGATATATTGTGATTGAAATGTGGAAATGTTATCATTCCTTTATATTGGTTTTATGTTTCATGATTTTATATTGGTACTTGGACATTTTAACGGGTGGTTACGTTATAAACCATGTGACAGGTGGTGCCGTGAATACCAGGACGGGTGGTTGCCTTATAACCTCCAATGCATTGGGTATGGAAGTCGGCCGTATGGCTATTCCATTAATTATGTATGGAAATTGGTCGTATGGCTATTCCATTAAGTGATAAGTGTGGAAGTCGACCATTTGGTTATTCCACATAAGTATGTTTATGTCCCAAGTTACCTTTATATATGTTATGTGTTCTTTTTATGGGTTTTATGGTAATCCTTTGGTTACAAAAAGGTAAGTAATGATACATTATTCAGTGAAGAGTTTTTACTACTTTATGAAGGTGAAGGTATTACTTTGATAGAGTATACATGGTTTACTTGATGTTTGAAAAACTAACAGTTTTCATTCTTTGTGTATCCGTTACTGAGCTTTTTATGCTCACCCCAAGTTTTTTTGAAATGTTTTTCACAGGACTTAATGTGGAATAAGGTCAAGGATGGGATCAAGGGAATGTCATGCTATATAAAACTGGGAACTAGACATGTTTCTTTTTAAGAGTTTTTTTTATTATGGAAACGTAGTAGAAGTGTCTACTTTGTAATATTTTGAGATGTAATAGTTATGTTCTAATTCTCTAAAACTCTAAACCTGAAAAGATCCTCAATGGGAATTATTCATTTAATTCAATATTAAGTAAGGTTTAAGGCTGGGGCCTTATAGTTGGTATCAGAGGTCGGTTTAGACAACTTTAGGAGTTAGAAAAGTGTTAAATTATAATATGATTGAAATGATATAGCATTTACGGATTACCATGTTGCTTCGCCTAAGATATTTCTGTGTTAAGAATGGTTTTCCGCAGAGGAAACAAAGCAGCTACGTTGGGACAACATCAGGAGGAAGACAACCTTCCAAATCAGCAACCTGAGATGGTCGGAATCGGAACTGAACAGTTTGTTGCAGTGATGGAACAGTTGACTCAGGCTATAAATGGTGGTGGTATCCATGCACGAGATCAGCCAGATCAACCGCAGAGGAACATGTCAGTGGTGGAACATTTCATGAGGAAACATCCCCCATCATTCAGAGGATCATCTAACCCTTTGAAAGATGAAGGGTGGATTAAAGCACTGGAAAAGATTTTTGATGTCATGGGGTGTTCAGAACATAAAAAGGTTAGTCTTGCTGTTTACCGTTTTGAAGGTGAAGCTGATCAGTGGTGGTCGATGGTGAAAAATATCAGGGATAGTGATGAGATTGAGGATCTTCACTGGGACGAATTCAAAGGTATGTTTCTTGAGAAATATTTTCCTAAGGTGGTTCGTCTTAGGATGGAAAAACAGTTCCTAGAATTGAGGCAGGAGGATGATTCAGTGGCTGCTTATGAAGCGAAGTTCACCCGATTGGCAATGTATGCTCCAAACTTCATACGAGATCTTGATAGTAAAATAAACCGTTTTTACTCAGGGTTAAAGCCAAAGTATCGAAGGGATTTCGCTTCTCGTTAGTTCAAAAGTTATGAAAAACTTGTTCGATGTGCAGAGAAGGTGGAAATGGAGTTTGCCGATGATCAGGTGTTCTATGACAAACAACAGAATAAGAGGTCTAGTTGGCAGGCAAAGGAGAATAATTCATCAAAGAAGCAAGGAGTTAAGAAAACCAAATATCCATCCTGTGAAAAGTGTGGTAAAATGCATCCTGGAGAATTTTTATCCAAGTCTGGTAAGTGCTTTCAGTGTGGTAAGTCTGGTCATATTGCTCGTAACTGTAAGGAAGATGATCAAGCAGGCAATGAAAAACCAACGGTAAGATGTTTTAAGTGTAACGAAATGGGTCATTATGCAAACAAGTGTCCAATGAAGAACTCAACTGGGGGAATGCGGCCAGACTACAAGAAGAAAGGGGTGGTGAAATCCTTTGCAACAACTTCAGCAGATGTTGGGCCATCGAATGAAGTGGTATCAGGTACACTGTTTGTTTGTTCAGATTATGCCAATGTGTTGTTTGATTCAGGGTCTACACACTCTTTCATTTCTGAGAAGTTTTCTAGTAAATTGGATATTCCATATCAAGATATGAATCCTGAACTTATGGTAAAAACACCCGGAGGGAACGTTGAGACAAAAAGGAATTATAAAAACCTTCTTATCCTTGTGTGTGGAAAGAATCTACCAGCAAACCTTATTGTTTTGCCTCTAGTAGAGTTTGATGTTATTTTGGGTATGGATTGGCTTTCTGTTTATCATGCTAAGATTGACTGCAGAGCTGAAATGGTTTCCTTTCAGAAAGATTTTCAGTTTGTGTAAAAGAATGAACCCTTGATTTTGATAACATATCAGGAAGTTGAGAAACTAGTAAAAGATGGAAATGAATGTTACCTTGCACATATTATTGAAAATAAAGGAACTGTTCAGATTAATGATGTGCCAGTGGTAAATGTGTATCTTGATGTTTTTCTTGATGAGTTTCCTGGTATTATTCATGATCAGGAAGTTGAATTTACTATTCACTTAGTTCTTGATTCTAAGACAATTTCAAAACCCCCTTATCGAATGGCTCAAGTTGAACTTTTAGAGTTAAAAAAACAATTTCAGGAGTTATTAGATAAAGGTTTCAATCGACCTAGCACATCACCATGGGGTGCTCCTGTCTTGTTTGTTAAAAAGAAATATGGATCAATGAGACTTTGCATTGATTATAGAGCCTTGAATAATATTACTGTTAAGAACAAGTATCCTTTGCCTCATATCGATGATTTGTTTGATCAGCTCCAGGGAGGTCAGTATTTTTTGAAGATTGACTTGAGGTCGGGGTACCATCAGTTGAAAGTAAAAGAAGCAGACATTCCGAAGACTGCGTTCCGTACTAGATATGGCCATTATGAATTTTTAGTTATGCCTTTTGGGTTAACCAATGAACCTGCTGTATTCATGGACCTTATGAATAGAATTTTCCACGAGGTCTTAGATAAGTTTGAGGTTGTTTTCATCGATGATATTTTGGTGTTTTATAAAAGTAAAGAGGAGCATGAAAGTCATTTAAGGGTTATCTTTCAAACCGTAAAAGAAAAGAAACTATATGGAAAATTCAGCAAGTGTGAGTTTTGGTTACAACAAATTTCTTTCCTAGGTCACAATGTTTCAAAAGATGGCATAACTGTTGATCCTACTAAAACAAAAGTTGTTGAAGAATGGCCAAGACCCACAAATGTAACCGAGATCCGTAGTTTTCATGGTTTGGCAGGTTACTACCGAAGGTTTGTTGAAAATTTTTCACGGTTATCTAGTCCAATTACTAAGATAACTCGTAAGGGTGTTAAGTTCATCTGGACAAAAGAATGTGATGATTGTTTTCAGGAGTTGAAGAGAAGATTGGTGAATGATCCAGTTTTGGAACTTCCTTCCAGGAATGGTGAGTTTGTTATATACAGTGATGCTTCGTTGAAGGGACTTGGTTGTGTCCTTATGCAGAATGATCAGGTAATTTCTTATGCTTCACGACAGTCAAAAACTCATGAGGTAAATTACCCTACACATGATTTGGAATTAGCTGCTGTTGTCTTTGCTTTAAAAATTTGGAGGCATCATTTGTATGGAGTAAAGTGTGAAATATATACTGATCACAAAAGTTTAAAGTATATATTCACTTAGAAGGAGTTGAACATGAGACATAGGAGACGGCTGGAATTGATCAAGGATTATGATTGTACAATTCATTACCATCCGGGAAAATAAAATAAAGTGGCTGATGCTTTGAGTCGAAAAAGTAATGCTTCATTAGCAATGTTGCGTTTGGAACGTGATCCTTTGGTTAAAGATTTGATTAACTTTGGCATAGAAGTTGTTGGTACAGGATGTTCTTCTGTTTTGTTTCAGGTATCAGTAAAATCTTCTCTATCAGACAGAATCAAGCAAGCACATAAGTGAGACAGTGAGTTGCAGAAAAAGGTAGAGCTGGTTCAGAAAGGTATGTTGCCTGATTTCAACATTGATAGTGATTGTGTTTTGAGATTTGGGAAGAGATTGTGTGTGCATTATGATTCACAGTTGAAGAGAGAGTTGTTATGTGAAGCTCATAGTTCTCCGTTTTCAGTTCATCCTGGCAGTACTAAGATGTACAAAGATCTGCGGGAGTATTACTGGTGGGATGGAATGAAAAGAGATATTGCTGATTTTACTGTGAAGCGTTTGACTTGTCAGTAGGTTAAAGCAGTGAGGCAGTTACCTAAAGGGATGCTTCATCCTTTACCAGTGCCAGAGTGGAAATGGGAAAACATATCCATGGACTTTGTTGTGGGATTACCGAAGACATCTCGAGGTAATAATGCAATCTGGGTTATTGTTGATCGCTTGACTAAATCTGCTCATTTCCTTGCTATACGAGATACTTTTTCCCTAGATCAACTTTCCCATTTGTATCTTAAAGAGATAGTCAAGTTACATGGAGTTCCCCTCTCCATTGTATCTGATCGTGATCCCGGGTTCACATCTAACTTTTGGAAAGGCCTTCAGAAGTCGTTGGGTACTGAATTAAATTTTAGTACAGCTTTTCATCCTCAATCAGATGGGCAGTAATAACGAACAATTCAGACCTTGGAGGATATGCTACGAGCTTGTTCGATGAATTATCAGGGAAGTTGGGACCAACATCTTTCTTTGGTTGAGTTTTCTTATAATAACAGTTTTCATTCCAGTATACAGATGCCACCATTTGAGGCATTATATGGGAAGCAATGTTGAACTCCAGCATTTTGGGATGAAGTGGGTGAAAGGAAGCTAATGGGACCAGAATTGGTAGAAGAGATGGCAGAAAAAGTTTAGTTCATTCAAAAGCACATGAGAACAGCTCAGAGCAGGCAGAAGAGTTATGCGGAAAACCGAAGGAAGGATCTATCTTTCGAGGTAGGTGATCATGTTTTTCTCAAGGTTTCTCCTTGGAAAAGTGTGATAAGATTTAGTAAGAAAGGAAAGCTGAGTCCAAGGTTTATTAGACCATATGAAATTCTGGAGAAAGTTGGATCAGTTGCTTACCGAGTGGCTTTACCTCTGAGTTTATCTCAGGTACACAATGTTTTTCATGTTTCAATGTTGAGGAAGTATATGCCAGATCTGTCTCATGTTTTGAGTCCAGAGGTAGTTCAGCTGGAGGAGAACCTATCTTATGAAGAACAACCAGTCCATATTCTTAACCAAAGGGATCAAGTGTTACGGAATAAGGTGATTCATGAGGTAAAGGTTTTGTGGAAAAACCATGTGATTGAAGAGACAACGTGGGAATCTGAAAATGCTATGAGGGATAAATACCCCCACTTATTTTGATAGGTGAATAAAATTGTGAGGACGCAATTCCCAAAAGGGGGGAAGGATGTAACATCCCAGGTAATTAAAGAATAAATAATTTTCATATTTATTAATATTTACGAATTAAATATTAATTTTAATTAATAGGGTTTTCTACGTTCGATAGCGTACTCGATACGCAATGATGAGTTTCTTTGAAAACATACGCTGCACACAAGTAATAAAATAATATTATTTTAAATGTTAGTTAACAAGTAGCCATTGTACTGGAGGGAATGGATAGAAATAACTAAAATATGATTATATATGTTTTTAAATGTTTTTACATTTACCCAATAAAAGATAAAGGCTTAAAAATACGGAAAGAGTTCAATTTTAGGCATTTATACCCTAATTTTTACTAAGGGTTCACTTATCACCTTTTGACGGCGAACCGTCATTAAATATAGTTTTGATCAATCTTATAAATTCTATTGGACCAAAAATAACTCTTCTTTAGAATCGGGACATCAAAATTTACTTTGTGTAAATTTTTGGTACCTTTCCGATAATGTTCATTTTTTAATGAATAGTGTAAAATGTTGTATTTTAATTCAAAACCACTTTTTAATCTAATTTAATTATATGATTAGATTATCTTTTTAATTGGTTTTAAAGTGAAATTAGAATATATTTTTACCATTTAATCCAATGGTGGTCATTGGAATCATTTTCACTTTGAAATTGGACTTAAACTGGTGTCAATCTTTTGATACTTATTGTTTCATAAAAACACGCTATTTGCTCTGACAGCGGGAATTAATTATTAAATTAATTAATGCAACTTATATGTTGTGAATTTTGTAAAATGGACTTCATTTTTGAATTCTGAATATCAAATATATCTTTGGGTGAAATTTTGGTAATTTTCTGAAAAACTTCAATTTTTGGTGAATAGTGAAACCACTAAGTGGTAATTAAAAAAACTGATTTTCCGTTTAAATGAAATTTTTCCATAATTGTGTTTTGATTTTAAAAAATCTGACATACATGGTTGTAATTAAGAAGTAAAATGTGGTTCAATGAGATTAAAATAATTTTTTTGTGAATAGTAACTTATTAAGTTTTTAATCGCGATTAGTGGTAATTAGTGTAGTTTTAGGTAAAAATAATGCTTTAATAAAATGAGATGAGCTTGACACATGTCCTACCCTCATTGGTTGTGTCATGGCCGACCAAGACATAACATGGGTCAACTTGGGTACCCCATGGAGCCACTTTGGTTGGGAAATGACATAAATAACTTTTTATTTAATGTAAAAGTAAAAATGACACAAACATAATATGTTTTTCTAAAACAATTTTTACATGGGGTTATACAAGTCAGATTTTTGGTTATAAATAGTAATTGGAAATATAAAAATATTTCCTACATCATAGTAATTTTTTTATAATTTTTAGACAATAAATAAATTAAATTATTTATGACATCATGATGATGCAGCGATGACCTCATTATTTGACGATTTAAATAAAATGGAAATATAATGTAAAATATAAAACCTACACATGGCCAAAACCTATTGAATGAATGTATTTCGAACCCTTATCACCTTATCCTCGAATTATATCAATGTGGTACCTTTTGAATCCGAAACTCTTTTTAAAATAAAGTAACTTATCTTTACTTTCCAAGAGTGCCCCTCCTCTCCCCTTATAAAAGGCCCCCACCTCTACCTCTTTTCCCACACTACCAAAGCATTTGGCTCGGCCAAACCCGGCCCATTTTGGCACTCCACATCCCTTTATTACTCCTTGAAGCCTAACTTTGGGCAGAAGTCTTCCCAAGGAAGCCTTTGAGCTCAAACTAAGGGGAGTTACCCGATTTTAAGGTAATGTCTTCTTTTGAGTCCTTTTGTTTTATTTTGCTTCTCCAACCCCCTAAACTCTTTTTATTCTTTTATTTTGTAACAACTCTAGTATCCTCAATATACTAGGATGTTGTTATAATAAGGATTCGAGCTACACTTACACACACCTACATCTAATGGTTAATGAATATACTGTTTCCGTGGATGGTGAATTAATGCCTCCCGAAACGATGATTGTTCCACATTCTTTTAACACCTTCAAAGGTGGACATTAAGATGTAACTATATTTATATATGATATATAATATGTTTATGTTTTCCTTAATCTTCTGTATTTTTCTTTTTGGTCATACCATTATGGTTTCCATTATGGGTAAATGTGATATCTTCATTTAAGGAAGTGCGGACTACCGCCCCCTTAAAGTGAGTTGATTCGTTAAATACCATATGTGAGACATATAAAGGATGGAACTATGATATTATATATGATATTATACTGTAATTATAATATACCTTTATATAATTATGATTCCATTCTATAAAATACGAAATAGAAATGAAAGTAGCGTTCATGCGTACGTACAGCTTACCGTCACCATGAACGGTGCATTTCATTTCCTACCTCTAAATGATTATGTAATATTATAAATAAATGTATATGCTGGATATATATGATATATATGATATCCAAATCAGGAATTTCATTCTGTATATAAAGAACCTTTGACCACACGAACAACATGTAATTGTAAGAAGTCCACTTTCGACTTAAGAACCAAATATCGACAAAACAAACATTATTAACATAAATGGTTACATAATGTTTATAACATGGCAATAAGTGATATAAAAGGAATAATTAACTTTAAAAAGGTTCTTAAAAAAGTATAAATTAACTCAATTTTATTATTCAGGACGTTAAAGAACGATCGAGTCAAGTCGGACCCGAGGTAAGGGACTTCGTCTCAATCTCCTTTCATTGAGGCATATTTCGTTTTATACACAACTTTCTTTTATACGGTGTATAAACCCCTTTGACTTTTACTTTTATAAAAAAGGAATATTTTTCTATGAATCATTTTACTAAACGACAAAAAGGAATGTTTTTTTAAAGTACGCGGTGACAACGACCTTTTCCGCCGCCGTGAGTATTATTTGGTCTTTGGCTTCCTCAACAAGCCGTAATGTTTTTAAAATAAAATAAATACCATATACTCTTTTATCTATTTTGGTATTGAAAATGGTTTTGATAAAGGACTCTATTATGTCAATATATTTATGATATATTGTGATTGAAATGTGGAAATGTTATCATTCCTTTATATTGGTTTTATGTTTTATGATTTTATATTGGTATTTGGACATTTTAATAGACGGTTACGTTATAAACCATATGACGGGTGGTGCCGTGAATACCAGGACGGGTGGTTACGTTATAACCTCTAATGCATTGGGTATGGAAGTTGGATGTATGGCTATTCCATTAAGTATGTATGGAAATTGGCCGTATGGCTATTCCATTAAGTGATAAGTGTGGAAGTCGACCGTTTGGTTATTCCACTTAAGTATGTTTATGTCCCAAGTTACCTTTATATATGTTATGTGTTCTTTTTATGGGTTTTATGGTAATACTTTGGTTACAAAAAGGTAAGTAATGATACTTTATTCAGTGAAGAGTTTTTACTAATTTATGAAGGTGAAGGTATTACATTGATAGAGTATACGTGGTTTACTTGATGTTTGAAAAACTAATAGTTTTCATTCTTTGTGTATCCCTTACTGAGCTTTTTATGCTCACCCTAAGTTTTTTTGAAATGTTTTTCACAGGACTTAATGTGGAATAAGTTCAAGGATGGGATCAAGGGAATGTCATGCTATATAAAACTGGGAACTAGACATGTTTCTTTTTAAGAGTTTTTTATATTATGGAAGCTTAGTAGAAGTGTCTACTTTGTAATCTTTTGAGATGTAATAGTTATGTTCTAATTCTCTAAAACTCTAAACCGGAAAAGATCCTCAATGTGAATTATTCATTTAATTCAATATTAAGTAAGGTTTAAGGCCGAGGCCTTATACTGATGCTCGAGATATATTTATAGACATAGTGAATTGTATTTTGGGATTACCTTCAAATTTTTTGGTAGTTTATATAAACAATATTTGTATTTACTCTAAAATAAATGAGTAATATGAAGACTATTTAAATGATATACTAAAGACCTTGAAAGAAGGAAAAATGTTATGTGAAGTATAGTAAATGGGATTTTTGGTGGGGTAAGTAACATTCTCAGGGCATGTTTACACCAAAAAAGAATATATTTGGATCCTTCAAAAAAAATTCAATTGAAGGATGGCTCAAACAGAACCTGTGATGGAGATACATTGTTTCCTTAGAATATATGGGTAACACAATCGATTTTTGAAATAGTTAACACAATTTTCAATCACACTAAACTTACTTAATATGAAGGGGTGATGTTTTTCTAGATTTATCAATGGGAGAATATATTTTAACTAGTAAACAATAGGCTAATAACAAAATTTTTTCTCATATTACCCACTAGGGGGGAAATATTTTTTATCTACATTGATGCATCTATAAAGGGATTGGGTTTTAAACTCACTCAAGATGAAAATGTGATATTCCATTCCTCCCAAAAATTAAATATCCATGAGAATAACTACCCAAAAATGATATAGAATTGGCTACATTGATCATTACATTGTAAATTTATAGATGTTATCTCCATGGGGAGATATGTGGCATATATATAGATCACAAAAGGCTCAAGTATATATTCACACAAAATGAGCTCAATATACCACAACTATGGTGGTTAAATCTAATCAAGGATTATGATTTTTCAATCCATTACTATCCTATGAAGGAAAAAATAGTGGCATATTCTCTAAGTAGAAATCATCCTACAACTCTATCCATTATGAGGATTGAATGGGATTTAATCTTCTTAGACATGAAAAGGATGGAATAGGGATTAATAAAAGGATCTTCAGACTACCTTGATCAAATTACTACTTGACCATCCATTCATGATAGGATAAAGGATGCCCAAAACGTTGATGAGGTGACATATAAAAAGGTAATGAGTATTCCATTATTAGAATTTTATAAAGGAGTTATATGTTTTGAAACCTAGATATGTGTCCCATCCAAACAATATCTTATGATGGAACATCTAGATAAAGAAAAATGAGTATCCTTCTCAATCCTTTGAGGAAACACTTATATGTATAGAGATCTAAATCAAAAATTTATGTGGGGTGAAATGAAGAGGGAGAGTTCATAATTTATATCTTGATGCTTGGAATACCACAAGTCAAGACTGGATGAATAAAGTCAAGGGATATGACGAAACTATTTTCTATACAAGTAAGAAAATGAAGAAACATAACCACAAATTTCAATATAGGACTCCCCATTACATATCAATGACTTAACACAATATAGTTAGTAATATACTGCCTTAATAAGTTGGTTCATTTCATTAATATAAATTAATATTTCTCTATTTACCAAATTTATAATACATACATAAGTTAAGTGGTAAGACTTCTTGGATTTCCACTCTTCATTGTATCTGATCAAGAACTGAGTTTATGTATTTATTATCACCCTCATATGAATGAGATATCTGAAAGAACCATTAAAAATATGGATAATATATTTAGATTAAGTTTAATTTATTTACAAGGATATTGGGATCACCACATTACCCTAGTGGACTTCTCTTATAATAAAAGTTTACATTACAACTTTCAAATGGAACCATATGAGGTTTTGTATGGGAAGAGGTGTGGGACTCTACTGTGATGGGATGAATTTAGAAATCAGAATCTTATGGGACATGATCTTATCCAATTGATGAAATTTATTGTTCAATCCATTCAATTTTACATTAAATCCATAAATAGTTGACAGAAAATCAATGTTGATAATTGTCGATGGAACCTAGAGTTTGAGGTTCAAGATAAGTTTTTCCTTCATATATATCTATGGAATAAATTACGTAGGTTTGGGATGAAATTAAATCTTAGTCCTATATAGGTCATCCCCTTATATATCCTTCCTCACATCGGAGTGGTACCCTATTGAATAGCACTCCCTCTTAACCTATCTATATTATATGAAGTGTTCTATGTATCCCACTTTAGGAAGTACATACCAAACAACTCATACATAATCTATCTATAAATCGTACCCTTATATAAATATATTTCATACAAGCATCAGTTGGTGAATATCTAATATCATAGATACAATGTTCTATAAAATAATACAACTCACCTGGTCAAGGAGTTGTGGAGGAACTAAATGTTTGAGGAAGAAAATTGAGAACCATATAAGGTGATGAAACATAAGTAACCTCATATTTTTTACTGAATGAGATTATAATTTATTGAGTATAACATATAAATTTTGGAAGAATGTAATGACATAAACTTTTTAAATGAAATTCCCTTTTGAAAGAATTAATTCTTGTAATAATAATGTTGTTATAGAAAATTCATTCACTAGTTTGGTTATTTTGGACCTATTATAACATAAAACTAGTCAGATTTAAATGACCATTAAGCATATTAACCATTGATAATTTAGTATTGTATAGTGATAGTAAATATTAGTATATATTAATGGTTATGATAAAGTATAATTGACATAGATGGAAGAAATAATTAACTTAAATGATAGAATCATACCCAATGAAGTCTATTTACTATAGATTTTAAGGGCTATGGAATCACTATGATTTTTTGTTGGTCATGAAAAAGATGAAATTAAACAATTTATGTACAAATGAAACCACATACAATATAATTTTATTCTTATCAAGATCACAACCAACACCATGTTCACTGATCCACCCCATGAAAGACCCACCATTGCACACATTATGCTTAGGGCATATCCTAGTGTAATAAGGGGTTCTATATCTAAAACTAAGTAGTATAATTTTTTTATTTTCTATTTATATATAATAATTATTAAATTTATCCCTTTTCAAAGTTATAATTATATTTGAGTTGATAAAAATCAAATTTTATTATGAAGAAACAAAAATTCTGTTTTTACAAAACATATTTTTTTAACTAATACAAACTTTTTAAAGAGTCAATAATTTTGAGATAATTTTTATTGACATATAATACATTTATTTCTTAAAAGGGTATAGAGAAATTCCCCCTTTTTTATTGAAACAAAGTCACCCAATTATTATTCTAAGAATAGGGATCCCATTACATCTCCCTTAAAGACTCATTGGGAATTAAACCACATGATAATAGTCCCATAGATCCAAACCTGTCTATGTTTGATACCACATAGTAGGCCTTATGACCTGACATTGCACCTTTCATTATGGTATCTCACTAGCATCATTAATCCAGCTTCCAAACACTACCATGGCATCTTGTCAACATAGGTGTCACCTATAATCACCTACATCGAGTCAATCATCATCAGATAGAGCCTCCACACTCGTAGAATTGTTTCCACCATAGACAGATCTTTAATTGTAGTAGGACCTCTCCTTCAGTTTAATCCAAAAAACACCTTTATACCTTCTCTGAAGATCCTACTTCCACCAATCTCGTTCAATACTGACCCTATGCTCAAGTCCTGAATCATTCCACATCCACGGATCTAGGATCATATAATGCCCACCACAATCCTAGAAGGTACATCTGCCTCGAAACGCCACTTCATGTCAACATCGATCAAAATTGTACTCGTCAGCACCATTGTCTGCCTCTTTTTTCATCTTCATTGTCACATCTCAAAGAAACTATAATATCGTTAACTCAACCCCAAAAAACCTCTACACATCTATCCCCTAATGAAATTAATCCATTTTTTCCTTATGAGATCATCCTCTAGAAAAATTACACTGTTTTACTATGTTCTTTACCCCCTAGAAACTTGTCGCACAGGTTAAATCCCCATAATTGAGGACCAGTGGGATTTAAACCATGCTTTCTGATGAAATATTATGGGGTGGAATACCACAAGTAAAATTCCCCAAGTGTACATATAATATTCTTATTAAATAATATTTATATGCAAATTATAATATAATTCAATGAATTTTAGTATAATCTTAACAAGGGTTAGAAAAATGAAATTATCATAAAAACTAGTATTTTTAAATAAATAATTATTTTGATTTAAAAGTGTAAATTATCATATTTATAGAATTATTCTGAAAAAAATTATTATTTTATTAATCAATGTATCAAAATTATCCAATGTTTACTTTTTCATACTATTTTGAGATATCCAACTTGTTTGGTAACCAATAAATATAATAAAAATATATGATACGTACTATGGAATCTTAGTAACCCAAAAGAGATTTAATAAATTGAATAAATGGAATCTGCATCCAAAAATATGTTTCATATTTAAAATAATTTGTTTTTAGGTTATTTTATTAATTTTACAAACCCCCAATTAATATTCCAAGACCTATACTATATTTTACGATCTAAAAATAAATTTTTATAAACATGACTAACTTCCAAATCACTAAGGGTATTATTTTATAGATTTTGGTTATTGGACTTATAAAATATTTAATTCCAATACACATTCATATTATTCATCAGAAAAATCATGGTAAGGTTTGCGATTTTTATTAATTTACAATATTGTGTCCAAAACCTATGTTTAGAAGTTAATAAATAATTATCCCATGTTTTCCTATAAATACCCACATGTACTCCCACTCCAATTTGCTAAAACACCAATGATTAGAATTTTACTCTCTATATCCCTATTTAAATCTCTCTCATGGTTTCTAAATCTCTTAAGAGGCTTCATCAAAGCTTTTAAAATCACTCTCATAAGGTAATGTTCTCTCATCTATTCTTTTTTATTTAAAGTACTATATTTGTAATAATCCCTTTCAGTTTCTAATTTCCCATTTTGTAATTTTATTTTACACGTAACTTTAATTTAATTATGATTAAAAAATAATTGGGGAATAAAATACACTCTTATTAAACCCTTCAATAAACCTTTATATATATTTGTTATGCTACCAAAATTATCATGTAATTTTCCATTCCAAACAATTGTGTAGTGAATAATTGTCCCCATATAATTAAAGGGCATCCACATAGTTAACCTATCATTTATGTATTTCATAATTCCATGAACATAACTCATCTTCCTTAATAATGGGTTTAATAGTGATGAAAGGTATTCTTATGTTGTATGATCTATGTGGCACAAAAATTCTTGTACATGATATGAATGTGATGGGTGGGCCAATAATTATATGTCCCTCTAATAGATTGGGTAAAGTTTTTATCTGATGATATACAATTTATAGTTCATGGGATGTTATCCTATGGATACTATGTTATTATGTATCAGTGGTTATCCTAGATTTATTCTTACGATATCTTGTTTTATATTTTTTCATGTTCCTATATTTCCTCGATGTTATCATCACATGTCATCTTTCGATGATCGTGTTTATGAATCTAACCCTTTTATAAAACCATGATGTTCAGATTTATTAAAATTTATTACATTCATCATTTTATGCTTTTATTATTCCCTTATTAGGATTTATAGGTCACCCATTTTTTATGTGCATCCCCAGGCTATCTCGTGCAGTATTATAAGATCGATGGATTATAAGGTAATGTTTTTATGTTTTTAAATAATTTTTTTATATCCATGTTTCAAGTTAATGTGAGTAATACCTAATTTCAAAATGTAACTTGGAATCATGTTTTAATGTGGTTTTATTATGAGTAAATTTATTTCATAAATCTTGATTTAAAGTGTATTAATGACGTAGTATTCATAGAATATTCAAATGATTCAATAATAGATAAAAATATCTCAAGATAATCAGTAATATTATGTGAATTTAAGGATAAGACCATGAAGTGTGATTTTAGTCATCATGTATTCATAAATGTTTCTCCACATCCTATGTAGTAGAATTACTTCCATGTAAGTAAGTTTTATCTTGGGATTATCAGGACTTTTGATGCATTAGAGTATATTAGTGTGGTGGTGTATCAATGGGAACTTCAATAGTAAAATGGTATGATCCAAGAAATTTTTTATGCTTAATAGCTCCATAATTACATCCATAATTACTCTCATGTCATTTATTAGGGTGAGTTGTATTTTGAGGATGATCTGGAATTTTTAGATAAGTTAGTAATGATTTGGGATTTATATGATAATATGGTATGTGGATGCATCATTCCCCTAGCTTGGGTCTTGTAGAGGCATGGTAGCTCAAAGTAGGGTAAGTAAGAATGTGATTAATTGTTTTCTTCTTAGTATTATGATTTGTCATCAATAATTTCATTATTTTTACTTTATATTAAATACTTGATTTATTCTTATACAATTGAAGGTTTATTTATGACAGATCATGTCTTTGTTTATGGAATATTCCTTTTTGATAGGTATCTCGCAATGTGTTTTGATTTTGGATAGTTTCATTCTTTTATGGTATCTTTTTTTATTATATAGTTTAAGAATAATTTCATAGCTATATAATTTAAAGGCCCTAAACTTCTGGGACATTTACATTAAGCTTTTCTGGTGATAGGGGTGTTGGGGAAAAATAGTTAAGATTCTTAACTAATTTTTTTTTAATATCTAAGGTATCATTTAGACCATGTGTGGAAAACAATTGTTGGTTTCCTTTATAAGGGGAGATTTATTAGTCTTTATTGTTTTATAATGATCTCTTTTATTGCTTTGGGAGGCTCTAATTTCTACATAGAGAATGTTTCTTTACTTATTTTTGTATAGGGATGGGGATCATGTTTAATGGTGAAGCGTTTTGTTGTAGTTTCATGGTTTATTGGATATTATGTCATAAGTTATATTACTTTGTCATCATTTTATTGCTCTATATGTATTTTTCTAGAGGATTTCTTGGTTCTTCTAATTTTTGAGTCATTGGTCCATGGTGAAGGTAAATGTGTCATAAACTGTTTCTAGTTTCAATAAAGTTTTAGGTAGATGACTTGGAACTACATCATGGTCCTCAAATATCCAAGTGTTGTGTAAAAAAGAAACTAGTTGCATCATAACTATCACCAATCTCATAAAATAAAGAAATTTTTACACCTATATATTTTGTGAGTAATTCATCATTTATAGATCGGGCCTCTATTGAGGTGTAACCAAACCCTTTGAATTATAGTGTTGTGCCTATATATTTCTAGTATAAAATTTTTTAATTTCACAAATTGAAACAAAATCCTTTTTCTTCATTCAATCCCTATGCACAATATGGAGATTCTTGATAACCCTTTGTTCATTTCTATGTGGCAGTTTATTTATATCATGATATGGATGAGATGTAATGATCCAATATCTATTTCTCTCCCCATTTCTCTAACCCTTAACATTTATCCTCTTATTTATATGGTTATTAAAATTGGATTCCTTTAGTTTTTTATGTATTTGTAGATATTTTTAAAGTGGTTTTTAGTTGGTTAAGTGTTGTGGTAGATTTTGATGATTTTTTTGGTAGTTATAATACCTCATAACATAAGCAATGCACAATTACATGATTTATAATAGGGTTTTCACGTTATTACATATTGAGGATCTTTTTAGTGTATATATTGATATAATTAATAAAAAAAATTCAAAACAAAGTGTAAATTTTACACAATATTTGTTTTTTCACACACAAAAAAAATATTTATATGAATACACTTGATTCGTACAAGGCCAATTAACATTATTTAGAGTGAGAATTAATAATATTTCATACTCATCCATAGAAACAATTAAAAAAATATAAAATTTGGGATGAGAAATAAATATCTGAATAATGGATACAAAAATAAAATAACCTCATTATTCCATTTCAAAATTCCGAAATTCCCCAAAAAATGGTTTTCCTTTATAGAAATAAATTTCAGACTCAGCTACTCATTTACTTACCCAAAAAATCAACTTAATTAACTACAGTTTTAATAAAATATATAATAAGAAATCATATAGGATTAATCATAATCAAGAGGGTTTCTTGTAAAATAAAATCACCCAAGAAATTTTTTTATTGAAAATCATTTTTCTATATTTAAAAGGGGAAAAATTATTTTAAACAAAATATAATTAACATTACTTATGAAATCAAAATATTTACATGAAGGAATAATTTTCAAAAAATATAATGTACGTTACATTTGAAATCAACTTTATATCACTCTTACAATCACTATTACAAGGGGAATAACCTATTTTGTTAATTCCAACACAATTCCCTGGTTAAAAGTATCATTACCTAATTGATTGGAGAGATATATAGGGATAAAATGTAATAATGACCAATATAAAAGGATGATAAAACATATAAAACACATATAATATTTCATTTAAATCATAAAATCTCATAATGTATTCTATTTAACTCATATGTAGAAGTACTTTCAGGATTCAAGTAAAAATAAGGATAAAAAGTATTATTTGATGAAAAATTTCTAAAAAATACCATAATAATGGAAAGAATGATATTATTTTGAAAAATAATTAAAGATTTTAAAGATTTTTTCTTAAAGAACAATATTTGTGATACAGGTAAATTATTCTCATTCCTTATATGTTAAAAAAATTCTATCACACTTTAATAAAAATATCAAAAATAACGATTTAGAAAATATTAAAGACTCGTTTTAAAAATATCATAAAAAGGTAATAAATGGTTTAAAATTATTTCTAAAATACATTTAAATATATTAATAACATACATAAATAATTTAATTAAAATTTATATGGATGAAAATGAGAAAAAATATTAAAACATTTAAAATAAGGTTTTAAAGAAAAATTTGTTTCCACAAGTCTAACTCGCCACATATATACTTCAACTTATATAAATTATACTTAAATTAATTATCTAACTTCTTGATAAAATTTTTAAGGTGTATTATCTTATTATTATGCCTTTTATTTATTTTATTATAATTGCATATATAGTTATTAAATTGGTAAAGATTATGTTGGGCGTTTTGAGCACGAATGGCCCAAAGGCATTCTTTTTTATATTTATTATGGATAATCCCCCTTTTAAGGGTTAAAGGGGAACCAAAACATGACCTGTAGGCCCAAGGAACAAGGCCCGACTGACTCACAATACATGACCCGAAGGCCTAAAGGCATACCTTGCCCAATACATGACCTATAGGCCCATCCCACTTGGACTGCCCCTCCCCATCTTCTGCGTCATTGATCACCTAGATCCCCACCTTACATTGATGATCAGCTAGAATTTCCCCATACAAAATTGCATAGTGCCTGGTCCCAATGGCGGCTGCCATACCCTCTCATTCTTCCAATCCAGTTAGCTCTGCATCTGGTGGCTGCTACTCTTATGGCTCTGATCCTCTTCTGGGGCATGTTCTGTGTGAACTGAGCTACTCTATGGTATTTTTGGCCCAAAGGCCCTATGGCCTGAAGGCCTTTGATGACCTGAAGGCCCTTGAGACCCATAGGCCCAAACCGGTGGCTCGAAGGCCCAAATCAGGTGAATAGTTCATGCAACTACAGTAACAAATAGTAACTGCTACAGTACTACTATAGTAACCCGGAAATTTGCCTCCACCTGGTTTTGAACCTAGGTAATTGTTACATCATATAAAAAATATTTGTCATGAAAAAATTATTATTTTTATACAATAAATTCAATTTTATAACCATCCATGAAGGTTATACTTGAAAAATGAAAGACATCACTTCGTGGATGTGGTAATCCACACGTATGCACAAATGATATCATCATTTTTCAACAAAAGGAAGGGTAATAAAATAGTTTATATATTATCATTAAATAATGGTAATTTTTCATTAATATTATATATATATAATAAATCCATCATAATAACCACTCATTGGAGGTGGTGATGGAAAATGAAATTCATCACTTCGTGGAGGTGGTAATCCACGCATACACATGAGCGATGTTTCCATTTCCTATATAATGAAAAAGATGATGAAAATGGGTTTCACCATAATCTTAATAATGTTTTTTTATATTTAATATTCAGATGTTATTATTTTATAATGTTAAAATTATATTTTTCTAATGTTGAAGAAAAAATAAAGTTGATATTGGTCAGTTAGGACTGATACCTTTTCTATAGACAACCACATTAGTTTACTCTTTAAGCCTTTAATGATTGGATTTTTGTAATACCATGAATTATATGACATGGGTTGGGATTTTTTGAGGAGATATTGGTATGTATTTCATGAACTAGAGTGGTCCAAAGTTGTGTTAATGATATTAGAGGAGGTTCCCTTTTATAAGTGTGGGGAGGTGTACCCATAGAATTACATAATGCATTAAATTAATATAAATTAATTATCTTCAAGGTGATAAAAAGTGAAATATTTAGAATCTATAATTATTAGTAGTCTAATTACTATAATTAAATAAAATTTGGACATTTTTAGTTGATTTTTTCACCCTTATCTCTTAATTTTAACACCCTTTAACCCTTTTGTTGATTTCCACGATATCAATGTTTTTGCTCACTATCAGTCAATAGAGTTACTACAAAGGGACTACTAACCCATAAGATGTAAATGGTTTATATTATCAATAATTTAACATTAAATTTGTGAATAATAATATTTTTTATAAATTTTAAATCATCAATTAAATTATTACTTAAATTAATATAAAATTATCATTATTTTTTGGATTATTAACATAGTTTGACTTTAAGGACTCCATATATTAATTTGATAAGAAATTAAACTTTTTAAAAAACACTTATTCTTAATATTTATCTAAAAAATTATGTTAACGTCATAATTCATCCAAATATATTTCTTTTAATTTTTTCAAAATTGTTCAATTGATTTTTATATTACTAGAATATGCATTGTTTTGGCGTTGTGTACACATTAAAGATAATTATTTCATCAAAAAAATTAAAAAAATACCATGATAAAAAAAATATTCATTTATATTTGAAATAATGGTTTATAACCTAAAAACACTTTTAAGACCAATTAAAAATTATTATATATATTAAAAAACGAGTAGAATTTTTTTTATTGTTTACATAAAATTATATTAAGATCATTATCAAATTCAAAAGGAACAAATTGCCACATTTTTGAAATATTGATGGTTATTTTAGAATAAAACTCATCTAACAAAATAATGAAAAGTTTTTTGTCGATTGTAAGGCCTTATATTAATGATTTATCCTTGTTTTACCCGTTTTACCCTTACTGAGGTGAAAAATATGTACTGTGATTTCTCTTCATAGTGACCAAAAATAATAATGCACTATTTACCAAATATGAACCACCTAATTCAAAATAAGGAATCCAATTTTCAGGGTAAAATAGTTTTTAGGTTTTTTAGGATTAAATATCGTTAAATGGTTGAAATTAATTATGATAATAATGAAAATGAAACAAAACAGGTTTTAAAAAAAATTCATTTTTATGCCCAAAAATGAACTTATACCAAAATCGGGTATAATTTTTATTCCTATAAAATTAATTATATTATTGTTATCTAAAGGTGACATATGTTAATTTAGTATCAAGGTAATTTTAAATTACATAACTTACTAAAAGTAATTTATAGCTTTACAAAAATTAGTATTTTTTATTATTCACTGAAAAATAATTATTTTTAGAAAAATCCCTAAATTTCACTCTATGATAATTCTGATATGATGATTTAAAAAATAATTATATCTTTTTTATCAAATAATGTTTTTTTAATTTTTATAAATTAATTATAATATTCTCTCACAAAAATAAATAAAACCCATTTTTAAAGAAAACATATTTTTGAAGCATAAAATGACTCTATTAAAAATTGAGAACATATTTATTATGAATTAATCATTAATTTTTTATTATATAAAACCATTATAAATATTTATCATAATATGGTTATTCATATTCATATATACTATTTAATATCTATAATATAATTATCTAATTTAATTATTAAAAAAATTATATTATATTATAAAATTGTTAATTCTCTATGTTGTGTGTTATGAAAGCCATCGAGTATAGTATTCTTTTAAAATAAATTTTGAGGGTTTTACATTATACCCCATTAATTAAATTTTTTCATTAGAATTTTTTTGTTCCTAATAAAAATGTTTTAAAACATTCTTTTTAATTCGCTTCCATGTAGTGTAAGACAAATCATATAGTCATGAAAGGAAAAAACTTAATATTTAAGATTACCATTTTCTAAACCGACATCATAAAATATAATAAAAAAATATTCATTTAAAAATATAAAAATTTATATATGAAGGTCACCTATAATACCACATAATTGTGTTTCCAGACAAGGACAACATAAGTGGGAAGTGAAAATATATACATGGATGGAAAAATAACATCCCTGGTATAATAGAGAGAGATAGATTATGTGTTCATGAGAAATATAATGGCTACAAAACCATAAATTAGTATTTGGTAAATATAAGCATAAATTCATCAAAAATGAAGTTAATAGAATAACATTTTTATTACAAGATATTTTTCAAAGAGCTGGGGAATTATTTTATTATCCTGATAGAGAACACGAGAAAATATACTTACTTTATTTATTTCTATTAAAACATCATAATTTCAACATTAGGTTATTCTTAGATAAATTTTACACTTCTCTCACATTTATTTCTCTACTTAATAAATATTCAATATGAATTATTCAGTCCCAAAGCACTAAAATTAACTATTAACTAATCATATGATATAAAAAGGATAAAAATTATTTCTCCTATATTTAGAGATTAACCAAAACCAAAATGTTTAACACAAGTTAAGATAATAATAATAATCATAAAATAATACTATATTTATCTCAAAATACTCCATAATGAACACCCATAGTTCAACTTAAATCATTTCATATATAACTAAACATACAACCCTTCAAATTATTCTTGACCAAAATTGAAATCCAAATGTTAAAATGATTTCATAGAAATTTGATAAAAGAAAAACATAACATTTATCTCAAAATAACATCAATCAATTATAAAATTAAATATCAAAAATTTATATTCCAAAAACATTTAATCTCTCATAGAATAAAATCATGTCCATATATAAGACGAATTATTATAAATCCAAAATATAATTATATATAATTTTAAATGAAAATTAAACATTTATTTCAAAAAAATATCTTCTTATCAAAAATTATTTCAATTTAAAGTAATAATATAGTGATCCCAATAGTGTAAACTTATTCAAAAATAACATTAATCCCACAGTAACAAAATTACATTTTAATACCATGGTTATCTATATGATAAAACATATATTCCAGAAATGTAATGACCTCCCATCCCAAATAACAATATTTAACTCAACATCAAATATCATCTTAACCCCAATGGTTATAAATACCTTTAAATTTATGTCAAAAAAATATAAAATAAGTATTCCTAAAATTTATTTTTCAATAAAACTCATACCAAATCCAGGGTTTATATTACCAAAAATTTCTCCCAAAATTTACTTATTTATTTGAATCTCCCGTCACATTAAAATTAAAAATGGGTATCTATATATATATTATTAAAAATTTAATTTTTTTCCAATTTTTTTATCTAAAACTCATAAAATATTCTACTCATAATCATCCAAACGTCAATATTTATCTAAATCTTTCCTCTGATACCAACTATAACACCATGTAACAAAAACAACCCACAAATACATGATCTATAACATGGGTTTCTCATTCTTACATTTAAAGGAGCTTTTTGATTTAATGTTTTAGATAATTATGAATGGTATTGCATAAAATGTGGACATTTCTATATAGTATCAATTTTTTTCCACAAAATAAGGTTTTTAATCACAGACATGCTTTTGTTAAATATAATTTATATTACTCATAGCTTGAATTCATATTTGTTCCTACTCATAATTATTCCATATTAAAAATATTAAAAAACTTGGGATGAGAAAACAATATTTTTAATGGATATAAAAATAATGTAAACCCATTAGTCTACTTTAAAATTCATAAAAACTCATAATAGGTATTTATTTTTCGTAATAAACATTAAAATCAAATAATCATTTACTTTACTATGAAATAAAATTATTTTAAAAAATTTAAGTATAACATATCATAATTAATAATAATATAAAAATAATAATCATTAATATTTCTTATAAAATATGAGAAAATGAGAAAAAAAAATTTTAAATAATATATTTTTACCCTTAAAAAGAGAATAAACATTCTTTAAAAATAATATCACTATTTTACATCCAAAAATAAAAACAATTCATAAAAAACTCATGTAAAATTATATAAATATAATATAGGTACCTTGGTAAATCATATTCATATCACTCTTACAATCACCCTTATAGTACTCTTGAAAATGGAATAAACTACTTGGTTAATTCTAATATAATTCCCCAGATATCATAATCATTTCCAAATTCGTTAGAGAGATCAATCAGGATCACAGATCATCATGAAAACTGTAAATGGGATCTAAAATACATAAAACACAAATAATATTGAATTTTACCAAAAAAAATTCATCAATTCTTTCATTTTACATATATTAATAAGCACTTTTAGGCTCCATGTAAAAATAAGGATAAAACCTTTTTCATTGAAATCTCGTTGAGCAAAAAATACATGAAGAATATGAAATAGGATATTATTTTGAAAAAATACTAAAAAATTTGTGGTTTATTATTAATTAAAAACATCCAAGGCATATGAAAATTCCACTCATGTTATATAAGAAAAAAAACTTTGTTCATAATTTTTTGTAAAAATATCAAAAAGACCAATTTGGACAACATTAAAAAGATTACTTTAAAAACATTTCTTAATAATTTCAAAAATCATTTCAAATTATTTTTAACAAACATTTAATTATTTTAATAGAATAATTTAAAATAATATATAACATCGATATGGATTAAAAATGTAAAAAAACTTTATAACCTATAAAATATGTTTTTAAAGAAAAATACTTCACCTTGAGTATGAATCACAATATGCATACTTTAACAACTATATAAAAAACGTATTAATTATATACTATAATAAGAATATTTTTTAGGTTAATTATCTTATTATTGTCCATTTTATTTCATTTTTTATTGTTTCTTATATAGTTATTAAATCCGTTAAGTTTAGGTCATACATTTTGAAAAAATTTAGTTAATAATCGTAAAACAATTTCAGTGGATTGGACATGGTCAAAGGGGACATTTTTACATTTTATCAGTAATATTAATAATGAAATATTAATTTTTTTAAAAAAAATTAAATTCACTTTCATAACCATCCATGAAAGTCTTAAATGAATTATTAATCACAACTCTTCGTGATTGTGGTATTCCACATGTACGCATGAACAACACCATCATTTTACAACATATGAAAGGGTATTAAAATAGATGAAAAGGTGTATTTTAAGAATTACTATTATATTAAAGATAATATATATATATATATATATTAATTCTATCCTTATAAACATCCATTAGTGGAAGTGATTTAAAATGAAACACATTACTTCGTGGAGGTGATAATCCACACATATTCATGTGTGGTGTTTTCATTTACCATAGAAGGAAAAAGAAGACATAAAAGTGTTTTAACATAATCATATTAAAATTTTATAATATTTGAGATACTGATATTATTATTTCATCACGGTTAAAGATAATTTCAAGGTGGTTGGATAATAAATAAACATGAAATAGGTTGGTTATTACTTATACCTTTTCCATGGATAACCTCTTTTGATTACACATTATGTATTCTAGGATTGATATTTTAGTGAGAGGAGGGCATCCAATATATGATGAGGAATTTTGGGGTGATAATTGGTCAGGTATTGTCCGAAATAGATTTCTCCAAATGTATGAATAAGTGATTTTATAACGATCTCCATTATAAGTGAGGAGATGGTCACCCTTGGAATTAATTAAAGTAATAAGTTAATATAAATTAATTTACAAATTAAACTGTTAAAAAGTAAAATATATAAAATATTGGATGATTATGAGTATAAATAATATCATAAAATAATATTTTTACATTTTTAGATGATGTTTTGACCCTTATCTCTTTGTTTTAACCACATGTTAACCCATTTGATGATTACTATGATATTAAAGTTTTTTCCTCTAATGGAGTCAACAATGATACTATAATGGGTATAACAACACCTAAGTTGAAAATGGTTGATATTATAGGCCATTTTACATTCAATTTTACAGATATAATTTTTTTATAAATTTTATGTCATTGAATAAAATATTTTTTAACAAAATATATACCATTAAATCCATTTTCATAACTATTGAAATAGTTTGAATTTAATGAAATTATAATAGTAATTTAATTATAATATAAAGCTTTAGACATCCCTAGTATGTTATATTTGTATAAAAATTTTAGGGAATTCTATAATAAAATCAAATTGTATTAATTTTAATTTTTGGAAATCATTTCCTTTGTTTTTTCCATTACATGAACAAGCACTATGTTGGTGTCGTGTGAGCATTTAATGTAATTATTACAACACAAAATAATAAAAAAAGCTACCATGATACAAAAAATCTTCATTATTGAAAATAACTGTTGGTCGGAATGGATACTCAAGAGGGGGTGAATTGAGTTCGAATTAGAAATTTCTGTTTAAAAGATTTGTATTAAAATCCCCCAATTTAAATAATAAGCTAAACTATAGTGAATTTGTAATATAGTAATGATTTAGTTAGGTTCTCAAGATATTTATTACTTCTCAGTTAATCTAATATGAATATTAGATTAGCTTTTGAAACTAACCTACTGGTTTACAATAAATACAAACACTTTCTAGTTTAACTATCAGAGTAACTTTAAAATAGATTTATATTTAATGTACTTAGCAGCGGAATATTAAAAATAGTTTTAACTAAAATAAAATTGCACAGCAGTTTTAACCAAGTGGTTTAGTCTAAATCTAAGACTTAGTCCTCTAAAATAGTTTATATAAAACATGGATCCACACCCTGGATCAGGGTTTAAAAATAGTACTTAGACTGTCCAAGTCCTCATACCTCTACTACAGTTCTACGTGGGAATATAATAATAACAACAGCTCCCAGGATTTCCAGGTCCTCAGACCTCTACCACTATCCACAGTGAAATACAAGAGTGTAAGGGACATATTGAGTGAGTATTTAGAAATCCTTAAGTTTGGATTAGGAGTCGGTGTGTGTTCAAACATAGAGAAGCACACAATGCTTGTAATGTAAAGTAAAGGATGATCATAATTGAGAAATAATAGAGAGATGATTTTAGAATGATCTTATGTGATATTAATGCAGTTCTGGAATCTTTTTGATTGAAGCAGATAAAGATTTTAGTCCTTCTCTGGATGTTGTGTGGAAAACTGAGTGTCACAATTTTTCTTGTGTTATCCATGAACTCAATCGAGTGAAGATGTTCTTTAGGCTTGAAATATGATTTGTGTGTCCAGACGTGTGATGTTTCATGTAGTGTTCCTTTCTTCTGAAATTTTATCCAAGTATATTCTCCATTTTTGTGCTCACGGCCTTACTTTTTGTTTTTGTATTTCACACCCTGATTCTTGGTCACACTTCACTTTTAACATGGAATGCATGTGTTGGGGCCAACAAGTTGCATGTGTTCTGTACCTCATAACACGTACTGTCTAATGATATGCTGACAATGAAACTTTAATTATGTCAGTGCATTAAAGGCATCAAATATGACCGTTAGAAATTAAATTGAAAAATGACAAAGTATATTAAGAAATGGCATCCCAGAATGTCCTGGAAATGGTGACTCCTTCACACGGTGTCTAGGTTGATCATGGTGTTTGA
The DNA here is from genome assembly GCA_963277665.1 of Viscum album. Taxonomy (NCBI): domain Eukaryota; kingdom Viridiplantae; phylum Streptophyta; class Magnoliopsida; order Santalales; family Viscaceae; genus Viscum; species Viscum album. The sequence continues at coordinate 1,080,927,941 of OY728136.1, read as the reverse complement.
GTGTCACGGTGTCTCGTGGTCACAGTGTCTTGTTCATGGTGTCTCAGGGTCACGGTGTCTTTGGGTCACGGTGTCTTTTTCACGGTGTCTATCTTCACGATGTCTTGTTCACGGTGTCTGGATTCACAGTTTCTGGCTTCACAGTGTCTTGCTTCACGGTGTCCGGCTTCATGGTGTCTTGCTTCACAGTGCCAGAAATACATAGCCAGTGGAAGACTCACGGTGTCTTATACTTTCCAAAGTAACTATGTGCACACTTAAATAAATATGATATTAGAAATGATTAGACTTAAGAATTTATTAAAGAAGGTATTCTGAGAGTAGATTAAAGGTAGTATAAAGTATGTAAACTGAATATAGTTCAATTAAGATCTTTCATGTCTCTACTTAAAGTATGAGAAAACATTAGATATAAATACACATGATCTAGATTGAATAAGATTTGGAATCATTAATACATTATTAAATAATATTTGTGATCATTAAAACATGATTAAAACATGAGGATTCCAACATTCTCCCCCTTTTATGGTCACAAATCATATATAGTTAAAGGGTATATATGATTCAACTATAAAGATAAATTTATAACATAATATATAGAAACATCTCCCCCTTTTGGGATTATCAAAAATATGAACTAAGAGAGGGGAAAAGGGTGAAAGTCCATCAACAACAAATAAGTGACAGTACAACAAAAATAAATACACAACAAATAGAATCCCTATCAAAAAGAGTAAACTTTGTTCTTCTTCAAGGGTTGTCCTTCTCTTTGCCTTTTGAAGTAGCAGAAGATGAAGCCATAGGGGTAGTGGTTGTGGTAGAAGAAGTCAGAGATGTGGTTGATAAAGAGGGTAAAGTAAGGCCTTCAAATACTGAGGGAGCCAACGTAGGACCAGTAGTAGATCTAGGCAGTTTCTGATCAAGAATTGCAGGCCTGATCTGACTGAGTGCTTGGTTGACAGACATGGTGCTTGAGGCTAGGGAAGAGGTGAAGGTAGGCAGCCCTGGTCTGAGAGGTGCAGCCGTTGGAGAAACAATAGCTGTACACTAAAAATGAAGATAGGGCTAGAGGATTCTAATGAAATCGGTAATGATCTCTCCACCATATTGCATGGATTTCTCAAAATCATCCTTGTCCTCTATAAAATTGTCCAACAAATGAGTAGAATCTATGAGAATCTAGACTTGGTTCTTGAAAGATTGAGTCACAAGAGGAATCCGTAGATTTTCTACAAGGTCGTTGAAATGGTTTTTCATATCAGTCTTGGAGAAAATTCTGTTGATGTATAAATCCACTTTCTTGACAATCTCTTGCTGAGCATCATCAGCAATTTTGGAGGGGATTTGTACTAAGTCAAGTACTCTATCACTGTTTTTTACTACTTCAGATAATGAATCCACATTAAAAACACTGAAGATATTATGAAGCTCTTATTTAACTACGGATCTGAGTATATCACTATCCAAGTAGAGGATTGACTACATGCTTTGACAACTGTGGTCAGGGGTTTTAGTTGATTCAGCACCTTTTGAAGACATTCTGGGTACTCATCAGTGAGTTTATTGAGGTTGGAAACAAGATCTTTCATTTCCTTCACAATTTTCTTGTTCCTTTCCGCAATATTTTCATCTATGTATGCAAGATAAGGTTGAATCTGAGACACACCAACTTGTGGGATTTGAGGAGAAGCAGGTTCTACAGGAGGAGCAACAGATTTAGATCTCGAATGCAGCTCTCTCTACATGTCTTCAACCATACTTCTTAGGGACTTAACTTCATTACTGAGATTTGTATTTTCAACTCTTACCTCTTGAATCTCATTGAGCATCTTAGGTTCTATTTTCCAAATAATCTTCTCCAATAATAGTGAGGCATCTCTCTCACTTAAATTTGTTACAGGAAGAGGATGGGTATTCATGAGTTTCTCAACTACATATTAGAGAGTATCTCTAAATCCCTTCAGATAATCATTACTCACAAAGGATAGCGGTTTAGAAAAGGGTTCAGTAGTAGGAACAAGTATAGGGTTAGGTTCCTTCTCAGGTGAAAATTTTTAAATTGATTTAAACTAAAATAGGGAGGAAATATCAAGCCCGGTTGCTGTAACTGGCTAAGACACATTCACATCATAGAAACTAGTAAATTTATACTGAATGTCTACAGGACTAGACTCAGTTGGATGTGAGGCTTCAACAGACTCAAGATTTCGGGATTTCTCCCCTTGATCAGGTGCCTCCTTCTTAGGATTGAGAGGCTTAGAAGCTTGGTCTAAATCCACCGACTCAGCTCTAAGTTCCTCACTCATTTCTTGTCTAGCCAGCTAAAAATATAGATTCATCCATTCTTCAGCAGAAGGTATGACTTTAGGAACAAATTTTTTCATAGGGAGTTCCTCAAGAGTGACCTCTTACAGAATAGGTAACTCTTCCACTATAGGCTCTCTTATTGTAGGCTCTTCCAATGCATGCTTTTCTGAATCTTTGGAAACTGATTCTGTTATAGCCTCGGGCTGAGTTTCCAAACTAATAGCTTCTTTAAGAGCAGTGACTTATTCTTCAAGAACTTCATGAGAAATAGTAGTTCTATCTTCCTCAACAACAACCGCCTCCTTAGGTGTCACTTCAGCCTCTTCTTCCACTTCTTCAGGATACTCAACAAGCTCATCTGGTTCCAAACCAGGATCAGAAATTTCTTTCGGCCTTGAGGGATAATCCACAAGATTGAATTTCTCAATAAACCTTATCATTGTCTTCCACCCATTCCTTTTTCCAAGGATTCCAATTTATCTTCATTCTTTTGATAGTAGCTTTTGAGTGGAATTACTCATAGTCCATAATCACTTCCTCATTGGGTCCAACCACACCTTTTTCAAGAAGCATGGATGATATAAGCCGATAGTAGAATAGAGAAGTTGATTGGGATGTGACTTTGATCAACTCACACATGTGATGTATGATATACTTTTATAGGTTGATCTAATGTCCATTTATCATACGGTGAATCAAAAACACATCTTGATATTTCAACACAGCAAAATCATCTTTTCATGGACTTACCAAATTTTGTACAAACTTAAACAGAAGCCTTGTTTCTCCATCTAATTCTGCAGTGATTTTTCTTCTCTGGGTGCCATTTCTAGTTAGGGTTTTTAGAGCATCTTCTAGATCAAAGAAATCGGTTGAAGGTGGAGTTCATCTCTGATAATACTCATATATACCTTCATGAGGTATCCTAAGGCATGTAGCCCATAACCTCTAAGAGAAAGAACATCTCTGGCCATTGATCCAGCTCCTTAAAACATAACTTTCACTATAATCAAATGAGAACTGTATGTATTGATAAATTTGAGCCACTAACCTAGGATAGATTGTTCTATCCTCCATCAAAAACCTTTCTAACCAAACTTGTTGTTCTAACACTTTAAATACTAGCGACTTTCTAGATAGAAGCCACTTGGGGAATATTTCTTTCTCAGGTACAACAACACAGTTTACCAGATTCAAATTTAAAGTCACATCAGGTGTCATCTTAAGTCCAATATTCTTATTCTTCGAGTTGTGCTTCTCAAGTGTCAATGATGACAGATGCTTCATTCTTGGGATTCACTGACGGTTCCAGTGAGAGAAAGGTTGCAAAGATGAGGAAGGGTTCGAAAAGAGTAGGTAGAAGATACCTCAAGTGAAGAATTGAGTGATACTTACTTTCTTTTATCATTTAGTAATGCCAAACGTCATAAAAATAAAAATACAGGGAAAATAAAATAGGCGAAATAATAATTGACGAGAAAATAAAAAAGAAAAAAAAATTAAAAAATGATCTTTACAGTGAGATATTGAGTGAGTTTCACAGAAAGACCGTGGGTGAGTTTTTTAGTGCGCGTTATGGTGAGACCGTAAACATCAAATCATAAGTACATAAGGATTATGGTGAGACAGTAAACATAAAACTCTACAGTGAGATAGTAAACATCAGAGACAGTAAATGAGAAACTGAATTCATGAAACAATGAAGTATAACACAGTAATATATCCCACAGTAAGACCTAAATAGTAAAATGCAAGGTCTATATTTGAGATTTATCATTCCAAGTTCCTGTGTGATTTAGTATATTAACGTATAATTTAATGGTTTATTGAATATATCAGCTAGTTGATATTCCGTACCAATGAATTCCAAAGTGATATCACCTTTTTGATAATGATCTCTCAAAAAGTGATGTCTTACATCAATAAGCTTTGTCCTAGAATGTGAAACATGATTCTTTTAAATGTTAATAGCACTTGTGTTGTCACAACTTATAGGTACACGTCTTAATTGATATCCATAATCTAGCAATGTTTGTTTCATCCACAAAATTTGTGCACAACAACTTCTAGCAGCCATGTATTCAGCTTCTGCAGTAGATAATGAAAAAAAAAATTATTACTACACCATGATACTAGTGACTTTCCTAAAAGGTGACATGTTCCATTGGTTTTTTTTCTATCTAACTTATAGCCACCAATGTCAGCATCATAATAACTAACACACTCAAATGTTTTTCATTTAGGATAAAATAGTTTTAGATAGGGTGTATGCTTGAGGTATTTAAAAATTCTATTTACATCATTTAAATGAGATTACTTAGGGTTTTCTTGAAAATGAGCACACATACACACATTAAACATAATGTCAGGACGACTAGCAGTTATGTAAAGTAATATTTCATTCATTCCTCTATATGTGGTTTGATCAACAGATTTTCCATCATCATCAAGATCCAACTTACAAGTGGTGCTCATGGGAGTGTCACTAATTTTAGTGCTATCCAATACAAAACGTTTTAGAAGATCCTTTTTTTATTTACTTTGATTTAAAATAATACCATTTTAATTTTAAAAAACTTGAAATCCAATAAAATATTTGAGTTCTCCCATAAAACTCATTTCAAATTCGTTTTTCATTAGTTTAGAAAAATCAATACATAAAGAATTCATCAAGGATCCAAAAATAATGTCATCTACATAAATTTGAACAACTAAAATATCATTCGAAATTTGTTTCATAAAAAGAGTAGGATCAGCTATTTCTTTTGTAAATCCTGTGGAAATAAGAAAATTACTTAATATGCCATACCAAGCTCGTGGATATTTCTTTAAACCATATAAATATTTTGATAGTTTAAAAATATGATTTGGAAAATTAGGTTTTGTAAATCTGGGGGGTTGTTCAACAAAAACAACCTCAACTATATACCCATTTAAGAATGCACTCTTGACATCCATTTGATATTGTTTGAAATTAAAATGTGTAGCATAGGCAAGCAGGATTTTGATGGAATCAAGTCTAGATATAGGTGAAAAGGTTTCTTCATAGTCAATTCCGTCTTCTTGACTATAGCCTTGTGCAACAAGTCTTGCTTTGTTTCTAACTTTGTTACCAGCTTCGTCAACTTTATCCCTAAAACCCCATTTATTTCCTATGGTCAAAGTTTCCTTAGGTCTATCTACTAATTCTCAGGCTTGGTTTCTTTCAAATTGTTTTAATTCTTCTTTCATAGCCATCACCCAAAAAATTTCATTGATTGCACCATTGATATTTGTAGGTTCGTGATGTGAAAGAAAAGCTTGATGTTCAACCTGATATCTTAGAGAAGCTCTATTTTGTGTCCCTATATCTTAATCTTCTACTACATCATCTAAATGATGGTTTTAAAGGGTCCTAGTTGGTCTAGATAAGATAGGTATAGAGATTTCAGGTTCATTTACAGGTTCGGGTTTAATAGAAGAAGATTCTAGAACATTTCTAGAACTGGTTATCTTAACAACAGGTTCATTGTTTTTTTCATTAGGTTCTAGAATGGACATATCTTCCTCAAGATTTTCAATAGGGGTCTTAGGTTCATGTGGATCAGTTTCCTCAAATTTGATGTGTATAGATAATTTCACACATTGTTTCTCTTATTGAATACTCTATAGGATTTACTTGATATTGAGTAACCTAGGAAAATTCCTTCATCACATTTGGAAGAAAATTTTTCAAGATTATATTTAGTATTAAGGATAAGGACTTAGCAACCAAAAACTCTAAATTAATTAACCTTAGAATTTCTATTATTCCAAAGCTCATAAGGGTTTTTTTTAGAATTGGTATAATCAAGAATCTATTGATAATGTAACAAGTTGTATTAACAGCTTCATCCCAAAAGTAAATTGGTAAATCATATTCATTGAGCATTGTCCTAGCAATATCTTGAAGATTCCTATTTCTTCTTTCTACTACACCATTCTGTTGAGGTGTTCTAGGAGTAGAAAAGTTGTGACTATAGCCATTATGTGAGCAATAAGATTCAAACTCTTGATTTTTAAATTCATGACCATGATCACTTCTCAAGGTCTTGATCCTAAGTCCACTAAGGTTTTCTATAGACTAGTAATATTTAATAAAGTAAGAACATGCTTTACTCTTGTGAGCTATAAAATATACCGATATGTACCTAGAAAAATCATCTACAAGAACATAGACACAGTGTTTCCCATTTTAGATAGAAAATCTAGATGGTCTAAATAAATCATTGTGAACCAACTCGATAGGTTGATAAGTAGAAACTCGTTTATTTGATTTGAAAGAAACTTTATGTTGATTTTCATTTTGACAGGGATTACAAACTTTGTTAATTGGGAATTCAAGTGTAGGTAGGTCTCTAACTAAGTTATTCCTAGTCAGTTTCCTAAGTGAGTGTATATTTCAGTGTCCTAATATACTATGCCAATGCCAAGATTCTTTTTGAAAGGCATTTAAACAGGTAATATTTTGTTTACCTAAAGAATTCAAATCCACAGCATAAACATTTTCATTTCTCAGTGCAGTAAATATCAAAATATTTTTAGAATAAAATACTATGAAAGCATTATTTTTAAATTTAACATTGAAACCAACATCACACAATTGAGAAATTCTTAACAGATTATACTTTACTCCATCAACAAATAAAACTTTATATATTAAGATTGAGTCAGTGTTACCAATCTAGCCTAAGACGACGATATTTCCTTTTGAGTTATCCCCAAAGGTGACATATCCTCCATCAACTTTAATCAAGCTTCTAAAACATGAAATTTATTTTGTTATATGCCTTTAGCATCCCTTGTCCAAGTACCATGTCTTCCTATAGCAACTTTATAAGAAGGTTTCCTCCAACATAATTTTAGATAGAAAATGATTTTGGTACCCATATTTTCTTGGGTCCAGACAGGTTAGAAAGAAAATCTTTTGTTACCCTGATTTGTCTAATGGATTTCATATAATCCGTAGTTTTAAAATATTTTGAAAGATAAACTTTGTTTGATCTATAACTATGTCAGTAGATAGTTAAGAAATAAGAATTTCGAGAACTGGAACTAGCATCATACTATCCATATTTAGGAATAAATCTATTCTTTGTAATCTGTCTTTGTCTAGGATGATAGCCTAAACCAATAGTATATTTTGGTGCTACTTGTTTTCCTAGAATTTGTGTAAGCATGTCCTTTCCATTAGTAAATTTTTCTAAATCTTTCCTGAGTTTCTCATTAGATAATTTCAGTTTAGTATTCTCTTTGAGCAGTTGAGCATTCTTTTCCTTTTCTACTTCCAGTACAGATTTGACAGTGCTAGTTAAATCATGTTGTTTCATTAAGGATTTATACTTGTCTTTCATCTCATTGCAGGTATCCTCTAGCATGTTACATCATTCAAATAATTCTTCACTAGACAGGTTTTCAAGATCAGAATCATAATTATCTCCAGAATAATAAGAATTTAAAATGGGAGTATCCAATGTTACCTCAGATGTGTTTTTCAGAAAACACATATTAGATTTTTGAGATTTTTCATCCTGAGTGGAATCAAAATCACTTGAACTATCTTCTGAAGCACTCCTGGTTTCTTTCATAGATTTCTTTTATTTTTTTCCCTGTACTCCTAATTCTTCTTGTACTTTAACATTGGACAATTATATTTCTCATGTCCTTTCCTCTTGCATTCATAGCAGACTATGTCATCACTTTTATCAGTCCTTTTCCAATCCTTATTCCAATGACCTTTTTTGTCATACATTCCCTTGTAATTGGATTTTCTGAAAAACCTCTTTTTCCTATAAAACTTCTTAAATCGTCTGGATATCTAAGTCATTTCAACATCACTGTCAGATGCACTCTCTTAACTACTAGAACTATCACTAGCAGCTTGAATTTTCTCTTTGTCATGGATTTTTGAAGAAGAGGTCTTGAAGGCTACCGATATCTTTCATGGTTCATCATCTTCTTCATTGTTTACTTTCAATTCTTCTTCTCACATCACCAACTTACCAATCAGATCCTTGACTGGTAGCATGCCAATGTCACATGATTCTCTAATTGAAACTATTGTGCCTCTCCATCTTTCTAGAAGGCATCTTAGTATCCTCATGATTTTCTCCTTTGATGGAACATCTTTTCCCAGTTAGCTCGTTGTATTAACTATCTCTTTAAACCTGAGATACATATCAGAAATAGAATCATCAGATTTTATTTTAAAATTATCATACTTAATAGTGTATGTGTTTAGTCTCATATCTTTAACATTGGTTTTTTCCTCAAGGGAAATAGCCAGAGTATCCCATATTTCATAAACAATCTTATAAGCAGATATTCGATTAAATTCTTCATCTCATAAAGTACAATATAGAGTATTAATTTCATTACAATTATTATTGTAATAAGATTTATTAGGTTCACCCCAAGTATTTCTAACTGTTTCTGTAATTTTATATTGAGTCTCTATAGTAGTCCAAAGGTCAAATCCCATACTCTCTAAATGAATTTTCATTTTAATTTTCCATTGGGCATAATTTACACCAATAAATAAAGGTTTATTTTTGGTAGCTACACCTTCTAATCTATTATCCATAATAAGATTTTATCAAATATGGTTAAAGATATAGAATTTAGAAATGAGAGATATTTTGAGATCTTTAAGATACAACTAAAATCACAGTTGAAAACGTTTCACAAATAGAGAGTTTTAAAAAACATTTAACATCCTCTGATACCAAATGTTGGTCGGATTGGATACTCAAGAGGGTGGTGAATTGAGTTCCAATTAAAAATTTCTATTTAAAATATTTGATTTAACCCCCCCCCTGATTTAAATAACAAGCTAATCTATAGTTAATTTTTAATATAGTAAAGGTTCAGTTAGGTTCTCAAGAGATTGATTAGTTCTCAGTTAATCTAATCTAAAGATTAGATTATCTTTTGAAACTAACCTACTGGTTTACTATAAATACGAACACTTTCTAGTTTAACATAATATTAACTTTTACATATATTTATATTTAAAGTACTTATCAGTGGAATATTCAAAATAGTTTTAACTAAAACAAACATGAACAACAGTTTTAACCAAGAGGTTTAGTCTCAAGCTAAGACATAGTACTCTCATATAGTTTATATAAAACTTTGATCCACACCCTGGATCGGGGTTTACAATAGTACTCAGATTTTCCAAGTCCTCAAACCTCTACCACAGTTCTATGTGGGAAAGTAATATTAACAACAGCTCACAGGCTTTTCAGGTCCTCAGACCTCTACCACTATCCAGAGTGGGATACAGGAGTGTAAGGGAAATATTGAGTGAGGATTTATAAATCCTACAGTTTATCTTAGGAGTCGGTGTGTGTTAAAACAGATAAAATCACACACTGCTCGTAATGTAAATTAAAGGATTATCAAAGTTGAGTAAGAATATAAAGATGAGTTTAGAATTATCTTGTGTGATGTTAATGAGGTTCTGTACTCCTTTTAATTGAAGCCGATAAACTTTTAGTCCTTCTATGAAAGTTATGTAGAAAAGATAGTGTCGTGATTCTTCTTGTGTTCTCCATGAACATCAGTTGAGTGAAGATGTTATTTAGGCTTAAAATATTCTTTTTGTGTCCATCTGTGTCAGGTTTCATGTAGTGTGCCTTCCTTCTGAAACATACTCCAAGTATATTCTTCGTTATTATGCTCACTACCTTACTTTTTATTTTTGTATTGTGCATCCTGATTCTTGGTCACACTTTTCTTTTAACTTCGAATGCACATGTTGGGGCCGACAGGTTGCATGTGTTCTGTACCTCATACCTCATACTGTCTGATGATATGTCTACAATGAAACATTTATTATTTCAGTGCATTAAAGGCATTAAATATAACCGTTAGAAATTAAATTGAAAAAAGACAAAGTAGTTTAAGAAACGGTGTCACAATATGTCATATAAATAGTGTCTCCTTCACACGATGTCTAGATTGATCACAGAGTTTGAGTGTCATGGTGTCTCGCGGTCACAGTATCTTGTTCACAGTGTCTCAGGGTCACGATGTATTGTTCATGGTGTCTCAGGGTCACTGTGTCTTGTTCACAGTGTCTAGTTTCATGGTGTCTGGTTCACAGTGTCTGGCTTCACGGTGTCTTACTTTACGGTGTCTTGCTTCATGGTTTCTGGATTCATGGTGCCTTTCTTCATGGTGCTAGAAATACATATCCAGTGGCAGACTCACGGTGTCTTAGACTTTCCAAAGTAACTATGTGCATACTTAAATAAAGATGATATTAGAAAGGATTAAACTTAAGAATTTGTTAAAGATGGTATTGTGAGGGTAGATTAAAGATAGTATAAAGTAAGTAAACTCAATATAGAGCAATTAAGATCTTGCATGGATCTACTTAAATTATGAGAAAACTTTAGACATAAATACACATGATTTAGATTAAATAAGATTTGGAATCACTAATACATGATTAAATAAGATTTGTGATCATTAAAACATTATTAAAACATAATGAGTCCAATAATAACTATTTTTAATCAAACATAACTATTATTTATCCCTAATAAAAAATATTAAATATATTAAAATAAGTAAAGAGGCATTTTTTTTTCTTCCTTACATAAATTCATATTCTATTCATTATCAAATGAAAGTTGAAATAAATTTAAAAAAATTATAATATTGTATTTTATTGGTAAAAAACTTCCCAATAAATTAAATAAAAGTTTTAAAGATATTCAAAGGCATTATCTAATAGTTTTGACCATGTTATACAAGTTTTAACCTTATATCAGTGATAAATATTTTCAACAATTACATTTCATAATGACCCAAAATAAAAGTGAAGTGCATTTAATATTTTAACATCATTATTAAAATATGGAATAAAATTTTAAATATCAAATCCTTATAAGTGGAATAAATTAATCTAGGATAGAAATTCAAAAATCAATGAGATCCCATTTTTAGAATAAAAGAAATTTGTTTTTAAGCACAAAAAATAAACCTATTCCAAAATATCATATAATATTGATTTAAATATAATTAATTATATTAATTATATATAAAATATAATTATGTCAATTTAATATTAATTTAATTTTCATTTAATTTATTTATTGAAAAGAAATAATAGTTTTACAAAGAATCATTATTTTTCACCATTCATTGAAAAATCAATCTTTTCAGAAAAATTCAAAATTTTCACCCTAATATAATTTTGATATGATGATTTAAAAAATTATATCCTTTTTAATAAATACTAATTATAAAAATGGTAAGAATTCATTATAATATTTTCACAATAAAATCAATAAAATCTATTTTTGAAGAAAACATATTTTTGAAGTACAAAATGACTCTCTATAAAAATACGTACTTATATATTATGAATTAATCGAAAAATTTGAAATACAAAAAATAAATTTAATTTTTATCAATAATGAGTTTATTTATATTAATACTTACAATTTAATGGCTACTTTACAATGATCACATTTAAATATAAATATTTCTATTATATATCATAATTCACTTAAAGCTTAGTGTTCTGGGTCATTAACGCTATACAAAATAATTTTATTTTAAACTAAATTATTGGGATATTAAAATAGTTCAATTTCATATTCTTATTAAATGATTTTATTGTTAGTTGCAGTAGAATTTTATACAATATTTTAGTTGTTTCTATAATAACTCTTTGTCGCACAATGTTGTTGAATTTACATGTCACCATTTATAATTGGTTTGTTATTTAAATATTTTATAGAAATGGATTTTATAGAAATATAAAATTAATGGTATTTTGGTTTATGTATAAGACATTAAATAAATATAAAAACATCATTTTGGGGTACTTATTAATGTGATTTGATGATGAAATAGTGTATTTGTTGTTGTCTTGTCTTATTTTCACATACTATGGTTAGAATGGTTTTAGTAGTGAGTTTTTTGTTGTTATAATCAAGATTTAAGTTTTATATGGATATCATTGTTATTTTTGGGATGATGATGTGTCATTATTTCAGTTTTATTTGGACTTTTAGTGTTAGAATAGTCGAATGATGCTGTTTTTAAAGAGTTGGTTTTACTATTTTTTGTGGATATTAGTATATGATATTGTAGTAGTCATATTGATGGTGATGATAACTTATGTTTGTTGTTTCATAGTATCCATAATTTAGGGTTTGGTGGTAAATTAAAATAAATAATGGTGAATTATTTGAGATATGAATTGTTTAATGATTTAATATTATTCAAGAATAAGTAATTTATGAAATTGGTAAATGAAATGTGATGAATATGAATGATAACATTAAATTAGAAATATATATATGAAATAGTAATGGTTGTATATTCATGTGACATAACTAATTTAGTGTGGCCTGTAATTTTAAAGCTATTAATTGATAATGAATAGATAAAATGGGAGGTTTTATTGGTTGTGTAGTGGAGGTGTAGTTTTATTCTATTTGTGGTTAGTTTTAAAATTTGGTGTCGGTAAAAGGCAGGGATGATGAATTTTTTTATGGGTTCTAGTAGTGTTGTTTCCTATTTTAAACATTATGATAGTTTATATGTTATACTATATATTTTTATTTTTATTTTTATTTCTTAAGAACCACTACGTAAGTCAGGTAACCTTACTAATACCCACAATATTTTGGATTTATAATGTTTTCTGAAATATGTTGTTTGTAGAGGGAATGGATGACTGACTACTCATTCTTACCCACCATCTCTTTCCAAATATTGAATTAGGTGTGGTGGATTAAGTTTTATATATATATCTGTGTGTGTGTGTGTGTGTGTGTGTGTGTTTTAATGGCTAAATGTTATAGTATATACATACTGGTTGACATAGTTTTGTGGTTGTGATATTGATGCATGGTAGGGGTATGTGTGGAATGAGGAGGGATTTTGGTTAATGTTCTTATTATTTAAATTAACCTACAATTATATGGATGTGATCTTCAATAATTATATAGTGGTATGAAGTATGTTAGTGTTTTTGTTATGATGTAGTTTTGGTATGTGGTCTGTGGTTATTGATATGTGGTGGTGGTGTGATGTAGTTATGTAGATATGTGGATATGGGGGAGATATGGGCACTATGACATAAATATTTTATATGTAAGAGTAATTAGATCATTGGGGAATTTTTTGTGGGGGTACCTTAAAGATATAAAATATTTTGAAACTATGTTTCTTTTCTTATATATATTTTTGGGTGAGTGGTCCTTAATAAGGATGTGTCATAGTAAAACTAGAAAAGTTTATGAGTTGATTTAGCAATATATTTTTTGATTCATATATATGATTCTCCACATTTTCCTGAGTGGTTTTTGAGGGGACCCTACTATCTATACTATTTTTCTATACCTTATATTTATATATATATGTGTGTGTGTGTGTGTGTCTGTGTGTGTTTTTTTATATGTTGATAAGAGATAGTTAGTGAGTGGTATGGACTATATTAACACATATAGAAAATGGTGATGATAGTGTTGCTGATGAAGGAGTTACTCTTTATATTTTTTCAGTCCATTTAGTTATGTATAACTCTTACATGAAATGTGTATTTGGATTTATTATATATTATATGGGTTTGGTTGGTTGGTTTATCCTATAATCCAATTATTTATTATCAAATTATCCCCCCTATTATGTGTGTTTTAATACACTTTATGCTAGTCTCCAACCCATGTCTTATTGGAGATGGGCTTTTTGGGGACACTCTTACCATCATTGATAGCCAAAGAGCGGTTCCCTTTGGTCGTTTGGGATATGATCCAACCTCTAAAATAAAATATTATATATGTTTCACATGATCTCATATATCGTTTCTCATTTCATTATACTGTCAAATCCAAGTGTTAGCGATCCAAAAAAAACTAATAATTCATATAAATCTTTTACAAAACAATTTTCAAATATCCCCATAATTTTATTTCTCCTTAATTTGAATATTTTTAAGAAAACATTTTGATGTTCACAAATATTTGTTTGGTTTTTGTTTTTTTATCGATGGTCGTCAATTTTCATTTTAATATGAATGTAAAGAATATTTTTTATGTAATGAAAATACACCCATGGATAAAGTGAGATATATCAAAACATTATATACAGAAAATAAACATTAAAAAACCCAACAATACTCTTTGGGTAATGATATATTAGATGATTGATTGTGTTGATCCCCATGATAATGACATTTATTGAATATTATAGTATTTTATATAGTATTTATAGCATGGTTAAAGTAATGGCTAGGTGAAAAACTTGAAGAATATGTTATTAATATATTTAAAATCTAGATAAAATGTAGAAGAATCGATTATAGTTTGTTGCTGCTATTACCTATTTATTTTAGTAAAAACTCACATGAATAAATTCTTTTGATTAGGATGAAGTGAACCCAAAATCTTATTGGCAATGTAGTTTATTAAAAATAATCTAACATTTTTATTTAATGTGTTTTAAGACATTGGAAGTGGTGATTTAGTTGTTTGAATAATTTTAATAAACACATTTTTCATTTTTAGATGATTGGAATAGTTTTTCAAGACTATAGTTGAATTTTAAATATTACATATTGAATTTAAACACATATTTATTCTAGAGTTTAAGTAAAATAAATTAATAAGTAATGAGATGAAAGGAGAGATAACTTTAGAAACAACTAGATTTATAAGTTTCATCACTATAAGGATCATCCAACTCGGCACTTATAATGATGTGAAGAGGAAACCGAAAAACAGGAAAAAACAAACAAAAGAAAATTGGTCACCCTTGATGAAAAAAATTAAATAATAAAATTGATATTATTTTCCCTATGATTATGTTTATGAAGGATTATAAATATTTTACATCAATGAGAGAATTATTATATTATGGTAGAAAATTCCACCCCATGTATCATTGTAACCTGTCCATGAAGAAAAATGTTCAAGGTAGGAAGTTAGAACTAAAAGGGAGTTAGCAACAAAAAGTCACAAGAATATTTTCATGGTATAAGACTTATATGGTAAAAATTTTGATAGTTTTCTTATGATAGCGACATAAAATTCTAGTAAAATATTGTGTAAAATGTTTAATTTATCTAGACACACTCATAATAACTGTATCATAGTACAATCTAGTCATATGAAGTTAGCAAAGAGAAACGTTAAGACACTAGTGGTTTCATGTTAAAGATCTAATTCAAAAATAAAGACCACATAGAAAAAAAAGGAATAAAATTTACTAAAAAGTTCATAGTAATATGTCATAATTAGTTGCAAAAGGGGAAAAATTGGAGAAAATTAGAAATGGTAAAATAGTTATGCTAGCTCCAGTGAAGAATCGATTTTCAGCTATGAAGAAACTTGAGAAAGAAGATAAAACCATTCTTACCAAGGATTTACAAATCTGAAAAATCGGAAAATAAAACAATCATGAATATATCTAAAAAATTTATAGTTTCAATGTCAAATATGTTGGGGGTATGAATGAATTATTTGGACTACTACTACAACTAGAGAGATGAAGTAGATACACCTTTATCTAAAACCATGTATACTTGTGGATCATGGAAAAAGGGATTAAAGGTGAAGAAAAAAGAGAACAATTTGATGAAGGATGTGTTGTAAACACCACCAATGATATTCATCCATCGTGGATAATCTCAACCTTAATCATGTCATCTTCTTACTACACATCTTGTGAAAAATATTTCAAATTGTACTAGACATCAACTCGTATCAATAATTCTTGATTCTTGATTATGGAAGAAACCAAAAATGGTAAAGAAGTAAGGAAATTACCCAATGATGAGGATCTATGTAATGACTATAATTTTCCAAATATATACCATGTTTACATAGATCTTGAAATATGGATAGCCCCAGAAAAAGATTAAGACTTGGATATGATACTACATCTTCTAACTCTTATAGATTTATGATATTCATAATCATAAATGGGGAGTGACAATAGAACAAAATGTATAGTAATATTTCCAACATGTTATCAATTTTTATAGGTTTATTTATAATTTTTTAGAACAAAATTTCTCTAGAAATTTTTTTTACGCCCCCAAAATAAGTGAATTTCACAAAGAGTTTCTCATTGAATAATGTATATGGAAATCTGGGATGATATAGTAAAATAAAGCTTATTTATTACTATGGTATAGCCCACATATACTAAGATATGACTTTACTAAGGTATATTTATAAGAAACATGTGGTTCCATCCTTCTCTGTTGTATTTAGTATATAACAATGGATGTAGAAGACCAAAATGAGAGAATTCATAAATTCAAATGGGTAATGGGGGTAGAATTTATTTTCATAACAAAATCCCATACATTTAAAATATGCGAGGGGGAGAAAAATTATATTTCTTCTTTCTGTTTGTTATCATTTAAATGGGAGAGGAAAAGTTCACTATTATTGATGTATATTGATAGTGATACAGTTAAATAGTATTGAAAACAAACACAAAGGGGGTATTAATGTGTCAGACGATGTGTTTGGTCGTATTAGTTGTTAATGGTTATCATTGAGCATGTTAACAAGAAAGTGGATAATATGGGTGATGGAATGAGAATCCACCCATGGATTAATTGATCTACTTACATAATTTATTTATGGAAAAGTTAGATTGAATAAGGTACCTATTTTTTGGATAAAGATATTTCAACTGATTGGTTCTGTAGATCCTCATTTGAAGGTCATGTACTAAAGCTTACATTAATTTATTCATCATTTAGTATTAGATTAATGTACTGGCAAGATGAAAATCTTGAAGAAGCTATTATTAACCTACTTAAAATCTGATAGGAATGTGGGAGAATCCTATCTAATGTGATGTTTCTATTGGCCACTATGAAAAAATCACATGTGTAAAGGATTTTAAGGAGGATTAATTGATCCAAGAATATTATAGGTAATGGTATCTGTTAATAATACTCTAGAATTAGTATATAGTGTGTTTTAAGAGTTTGGGATAGGTTATATAGTGTCTTAATTATGTTTTATAAATTTTTATAGAATTTTGAGCTAATTAGGGTAGTTTTGGAAGCTTGGATATTAATGGTAATAGTCTTTATTAAGTTTAAATAAATGTGTTTTTTTAAGTTTAACTGAAATAATGACAAAGTTTTGGATTATAAACATAACTTCCATAAGGATTATCTATATCCAAAAGGTCATCACCTAAAGGATCGTCTATATATAATCATGAAGGATCTTATATAAATTCTAACACTATATGCATTAATGATTCTGTAAGGACTATATAATGGATTATAAGGTTCATCTTAATCAAATAGAGATTATCTGGGTAAGACTTTAAATGAAAATTTGTTTTAACTAAGGGTCTTGATGAAAATTTTTATCTAAAAAGGATTAACTTATATGTATTTTTTAATCCACATAAGAATTATTAAAATATCATAATGAAGTGTTTTTTTTAAATAGATATCCGATGAATAAATTCATTGTGATTTTTCTTAAATAGATTTTAATAGATCCAAAAATAAAAAAATAAATGTGATATAAGGATTTATTTGTTAATAAACTGATATTCATGCATGATAAATAGAATATCAAATAAACAAGAATTTTAGAGACTTTTTAAGGTCTCAAAATATATTTTCTAAAAATATTTAATCGAGATGAAATTTATTTTAGTTTATTCATGAGATTATCAAATATGATCAAAACATAATAAAGATATGAAGACATGACCCAAAATTATTTTTATGGGGATGAATGAGATAAGATATACAGAATATCATTCTTATATATTTGGTAATTTCAAAGGATAATATTTAAAATTATATATTGGTCAAAAAAATTGAGTATTAAGTCCGATCTTTCTATAGCTGAATTGGTCTATCAAAATGTCCCAAAGTAAATAGTGATTCAAGATAAAGATGTGATAATCGATCTGAGGTAGATCCTATAAGGAATATTTATAAATGTTACTTCTCATATTCTATAGGTGGTTAATCCATAAATAGGTGTTCCACACCAATAATGGTTTTCAATGTTATTTTAATACAAATTAGATTTATGTGTTATTCCAGGCTATTTTGGAAGTGTTTAGTTAAAGTATACGAGTCTAGAAACTTATAAAAAAATATGTAATATCTTCCGGCTATAAGAGTCATAAAAAATAAAAATTTAAATCAAAGTGATTGATGTAAACTTATAAGTGATGAAAATTTTACTAAATGAAATGTTCAGAATCATGGGAGATACCCACATACGAAAGAGGTGATAAAAAGAAAATGAGATAGTGGGAATTTAATTTTATAGTTTAAAAATATTCTATTTATTGACAATATTATTTTGTATAACCTATAAATAAAAAATAAAAATTGGTAGAGAGAATTGAGTGTGTATATTCTATGAGATTCAGCTGAGTGTGAACAACATGAGAACATTTGAAGAAAAAGAACGAGGAGGAATTTTATATTGTACTACTAAAGTGAAGATCATTTTTGTATCAATGCTAAAGGAAAAAAAGGGATATGACCATCAATTTGAGATGAGGTTTAGTGAGACAAATAAGTGAGAAGAAAATATAATGAGATATCTATTGTACTATTATGATATCTACATTATCAATCCTTTCATAAATTAAGGAAATTATTAATATATAAAGATCACAAGATATCACTGAGTTGATAAATCGAGGTTAGCATATTTGGTGAATGATCTGTGAAGTTTAGATATGTGAAGTTTAAATAAAACTACATACCAAGTGGAAATAGGGTATTCTTAAAGATCATGAGGTAGTTTAAGTCACTATTATATTAATAAGTAGATTTATTCTTTAATTTAGATATGTTCCTATGTTGGTCAATGGTCTACATAAAATAGGGGACTCAAAGAAACACTTTAATATACATAGTGAGAATGTATAGAACCAGTGATACTTTGAATGTATTGGGATATCAAATGGTGAATCTATGAAAATGGTGAGAATATATTGAAAGAGGTATCGTGTGAAACCAGTATGTGAATTATGGTGATAAGTTGGATATTTTAAGTATGAGATACACCAAATCCATTATAGTTAGTGATTGATTATACTAGGAAATACTTTTTTAGTAAAAAAAACATATTAGGGAAAAGATTATGTGGTCACTAAAGATATAGACACATTTTTAAGGATAAAATCATTTAAAAATCCAACAATGTGATATAAGTGGATCTGATCAAGATCATTAAATTCTACCTTTATATTGGATCCCAAAAAATTGATGATTTAGAACAAAAAAAATATAGGTCCAAAATCTAAAAAATATGTATAATTTATACCAAAAGGTACAAGAAGATATTTATAAGACACTATTTTTGTTTTTCAAGGTCTTGGAATATTTCTATATATTTCTATACTAACATGTCGATGTATAAAATTTTGAAAAAATTTAATGATTTAAATAAGTGTAAATCCTTAAAACCTAATATTTCTTCATAGAATAATATAAATAGTTAAAATAATAAGATATTTCGTTGTATAGAATATTTCTATGATTATTTTAAAAATTATGGTCACTCATTTAAATAATTTTATAATGTTAATTATCAGGCTAACTCTTATACTAATGTGAATAATAGACCAAAATGTTAACAAAAAAAATTACAGAAAATATGTTTCCCTAGTAGAAATAATAGAAGAATAAATCATGGAATCATACCCCTAAAAATATAGTGATGTTGGATAAGAAAGATATCATCACAATGATAATATTATTTTATTATAGTAGAAAAGGACACACCATTGACCGTGGTAGCATTTTAATATAGAATAATGTTCAAGGGAGTAATATATATCTTAAATGCACTCAATAAAATAAAGGTGCAAGAATTTTAGAATCGTAGAAAACATTTCCAAATAAGAGTTTGATAGATTTTTTCAGATTTCCAACTTAAGGGTTGTTAACATATTGTGTGGAAGATAAAATTTTTATATAAACACTTTTAACAACTGTATGGAAGTAATCCTTGGTTAGATGGATTTAAAAAAGATAAAAGGGAATGAAAAAAGTGGATTCAATATAAAAATATATTTCAACAATAAATAATTTGATAAAAAATTAAGGAATAACATATACCAAAATAATGTTTTTTATATGTAATAATCATCTAAAATTGTTAAAAAAAAGTAAGTTCATTATGATACTAATAACATTATTATGAAATCTCTAGTTATGAAGTTATTTTTAGCTAATAAGAATCTTATGAAAGAGTAAAAAATAATACTATCCAACGAAAGATAGATCTGGGAATCCAAAGAGAATATAAGCATGAAAAACTCCAAAAATTTAAATATATAAACTATTAGTGGGTTGAGAAATATTTCCAATAATTTATGATAAAATTGAAGAGATGAAAAAGACCCACATTATTACTACATCACATATACTTGTTGGTCATAGAAAAGGTGACTGAAGGTGAAATAATAAGGTTAAAAGTTGATAAAAATCATGTTGTGGGCACTATAAGTTAATGTCGTCCACCACAGATAATATCAACCTAAATTGTTTTATCTTTTTATAACACTACACATGAAAAATATTTCCAATGTAATTAGAGATCAACTGGTATTAGTAATTACTAAAGCTTGATTATATAAGAAGACTACCATGATGAATAAGAAAGCATAACATCCCTTTTAAGGGAGATAACTAAAAATACCAAACTGTCAAATATTTATTATTTTCACATAAATATAAAAATATGGAAAACCATAGAAAAATATAATTAGAGTGGTATAATTCTTTCTCTCCCAATTTTTTATGGTTTTTTCATTTTTAATCATAAAGGGGGAGTGACTACCAAAAAATGGGGAGTTATATTTCAATCACATGAGTTTCATTGATTTATTTTTTGAATTTTTTGTAATAAAACCTTTCTCAGGAAATAATTTTTATACACCCACAAATGAATTTAATTTCATAATTGGAATAACATTTAATAATTTATATAGACAAACTTTATGATGTGGTAAAATCTATTTTTTTCTAAACTAGTTCAGTCCACATAATCTTAGGGTTGGCTTACCTAAGGATCAGTGTAAAGAAACATATATTGTCACTCACTTCTCATGAATTTACTTGAGCATAATGAATGTGAATGAGTAATAGGGGAGAAGATGTTTCTTAAATTTAAATGAGAAAGGGTTCTGTGAATTTACTCTGACAAGACATTCCCTTAAATTTAGGGTATGGCCAAGGGGGATACAATAATCTTTTATTTTTTTATATTTATTTTCATTAAGGGGTGATGAAAATTGAACTTTTATTTACATGAATATATATTGAAGTAGTTAAATGGTATTGAAATAAAATAAAAGGGGATATTGAAGTTAAAAAAAATATGTTATTGGTTCTATTTATTGGATATGATTGACATTGACCACATCAATAGGTATATGGAGAATATGGTTGATATAATGAGAATCCACCCCTGGATAAAGTGAGATATTACCATACTTTATTTAGATAAATTAGAGATTGAATAAGAAATCTATACTTAATTGGTAATGATATTTTATAAAATTTATTATATTTATCCTCAAGTGATCAAAATCTTTTGAATCATATATTATATTCAATAGTATTTAAGATATGTTAACATTCTAGATAGGTGAAAAATTGGAAAATATTTTATTAAAAACAATAAATTCAGATAAAATGTGGGAGAATCCATCATGCTGTGTTGTAGGTTTTGACACATGATTTTAGTGAAAAATACATCTATATGTGGTATTTCAAAGAGGATAAGTGAAATTTAAATATTAGTTGTATTATATATTATTTAAAATTTTATAACTTAAATATTTAACGTACTTTAAGTATTTAGGCATGGTGATGTAGTGGTTTGATCAAGTTTTATAAACTTCCTTATCATTTTGAGAAGAGTTAAAGAGTTTTGGAATCCAATAGTTGAATTGGAATTTTCTTAATTTAATTTTATGAAAAATCAAATTTTTATTTTAAGTGAATGGATACATCTTTAGACATAAAGATGATAGATATAAGGATAATTTAGATCCATTAGGTTTATATCTATAATTATCATACAATCCTAAACCTAAAGGCTATCGTTATCGTTCTTTTCCCAAAATCATGAAATATCCCTTAATAATAATTTGAATCTATAATTATAATAGATGGTAAGGATTATCTTACTCATGTAGGGATAATTATAATGAGCCCGTAAGTGTGAATCCATAAGCTTGAAGGTCCATAAGGATTATTTTCATTTTATAAAGATGATCCCATAAATATCAATGAGACAAAAAAGGTTATCTTGTAACTATGACCATATATATGGATGAGATAACCATGCAATCTTTATTCCATAAGGATAATTTTATCCTTATGAGAGTTCTGATAATTTCAAAATGAATAGGATTTTTCTATATTTAATATATTTTGAACATTTTGATTGATATGAGTCATGAATTTATTTTAATAGAAAAACCGTGCAAAAATTAATGTGATACATGATTTGAATTTTTTAGAAGTTATTCATTATGTTTGAGAAATATAAGATCAATGAGAGAAGAAAATTAGAAAATATTTTAAATTTAAAAATAATTTTTCTATAATTATTTAATTTTACTGAAATTTTATTAAATTGATACCCAAGATGGTATAATTAGATCTAAGAACTATAAAGATATTAATACATGGTTCAAGAATTTTTTGATTTTGATGAATTAGGTAGGAGATGTAGAATATAATTTTTTGATTTTTGGGAATACCAAATGATAATAATTGAAAATATGTATTGGTGATGATAAGTGATATTTAAAATATATATTGTTGGATCTAAATTTAATTTTATGAATAACAAAAATTTAATCATTATTCAAGCTATAAATTAAATTTTCAAGATAATATGGATTATGGAATTAATATACGTGATGGTTCTGAAATTTCATAGGTTGTTACACTATAAAAAGTTGTTCTAGTTGTACAATGTTATCACTATGTTATTTAAATAAAGATTTTATTAATGTGTTATTGAAAGATACTGTGGAAGTCTCTAGTTTAAGAAGAAGAATCCCGAAGCCTATAGAAAAATCTAGAATATATTTTAGTTGTTATAATGATGAGAAATAAAAATTTAAAGTGATGGAATTCATATAAACAAGTTGGAGAGAAATATTTGAGAAAAGGGAATATCTAGGATCCTATGAGGAACCCATGTACACAAAAATGAGTGGCCAGAAAAATGTGATAGTGGGAACTGAATATGATGGGATATTCTATATTCTATATATTTAAAATATTATTTCTATTGAGCTATATATAAAATTAAAATTATAAAAATATAAATCTTGGTATATGTGATGATATTATGAAAAAATTATGAATAACAAGTAAACTCTGGAAGAAGAAGAATAAGAGGAAGAAAATCCTATGATATTTAAGTGAATATCATCTGGGTATTGGAGTTGAATCTAGATGAAGTACCCAACCATAAATCTGGTATTATATTAAGTAAGATAAATTAGTGATTGGAAGGATCTGTGGAAATAATAAATATGATATTTTGATATCTTTTGTTTCATGATATTTAGAAATTAAGGAGTTTCTGGATATCATAGGATTAAGGGATCTCTATAAGTTATGAAATCCAAGTGAGCATGTTAGGTAAATTATTTTTCAAATTGACATGAATAAAGATATTGAGCAACAAGATGTTATTCATTAAGTCAAAGTGGTAGTTAGAGACTCTATTGTGAGAAGAAAGAGATATATTATTAGATACAACATCGTCCCTTGGTTTGTAAATGGTGTACCTGAAAGAAGATACTCAAAGAAATAAATGAATATACTAAGTGAAAAAACATAGAACGAGTGGGACTCTATGTATTTATAGATTTTATAATGATACTTTTTTACTACAATGAGAATCTATTTAAATGGTTCTAGTGTATTTCTATCATATAACGACCTCTGAGATACTGTAAATTATACATTTGAGATTCAGAAAATAAATTGTAGTGAGTGATTAATTATTATGGAGGATCCTTGGTTAGTGATAATATCTAATCAATTCAAGTAGTTGGTAGTTATATTCGTACCTTGTAAATATTTTTTTTCAGGTGACTTTATTTATTTCTTATCATGGTGAGGTTTTGAGAAAAAAAATGAGTTGATAGAAACTAGAAGAAGTATTGGAGGATGAATTCAAAAAGAAATAATGACTTGTAATTATTGACCACTAATCCAAGAGTCCTCTCTCATTGGTACATTGATTTATAGTCACTATACCTTTTATTAAAAAAATTAAAAACCAACTAACCTTAATACTTTATAACCACCTTCTCCAAAAAAACTAACCAATAAAATCAAACTTTAAATTAATAAATCCCTACATAAAACTAATTTTACCACCCATTATAACAAAGATAACCTTATTTAACTATTTATTAAAATCTAAATAAACTTTATTTACCCCACAATTACTAACATGGTAAAAACTATATCAATAATCATATCTCAAAAATCCCTCAAAAGATAAAAATGTATTTAACAAAATTTTATTTTTTGAAATAAGAAGAGTTCAAAAAGGTTTAATTAGATAAAAAACGTGTATAAAATTTATTTAAAAACTAATTAATATCAAAAATAATATAAAAACCTTATAACACTAATTTTTATCAACAAAAATAAATATACATGAAGAATTAATGTTAAATTCACTTTAAAACATCAACATTATTCCTGAAAACTAAATCAAAATTCTGATACATCTATTGCATGTCAATCCATTTTAAAACTAAATAATTTATATTTATCATAAAATCATATACTAGACTAATAAAAATATTCATGGGTAAATTTTCAGAAAACTATGCTAAATTCTTATCAAATTCAAATAAAAAGTCAATAAATCCTATAAAACACATCTCCCAAAAAATAGAATAATTCAATGTTTATTCCTTACAATTCAAGATGGTTTCATACAAAATGCACTTCCAAAATAAATAGAATAAAAATAAATTCTTCAATTTTGAAACCATGTTTATTTTAAAATCAAACCATTTTTTTAACAACATGAACATGCTAGGAGTTCCATTGAAATCATAATATTTGACCATTTTCATTTATAAAATTGACATTGTGAAAAATGTTTACTTGAAAAGTTAGGGATTAAAAAAATCAATTCATGCTATAAACATTTTAAATAATATAAAAATATTCAAAAATACTCCAAATTTCTAACATAAATAATGATATACATCAAAACCATCATACAATATATTTTATCTAAACAAAAAAACACAACCCAAATAGTTAAAAATATCCAAATATTCATTATATATTTTAAAATAACTCCACAGAAACATAAAAATCGTGATTATTTGATTTAAATTATTCAAATAATCCAATGTAATAATGTTAATCTTATTTTATAATATTTTTTATGATTGAATTTATCGTTTGAATTCAACCATCACGATTTATTAGAAATTTTTTTAACTATTTCATGTGAATTAAACCCATTCAATGGGTTTTATAAATTTTATCAACTTTATCCTTTTCTTTGAAAAAAAATTATTAAAATATAAATGATAACACAATAATTGGAATATATTTGTCAACCCTGAATTAAATTTTCCCAGTCACTGGAAAACACATGTATTATTAATGAAACTTGAAATCATAATTCCATGAATTCATTTCATTTTAACAGAAGAAATAAACCTAGTATCAAAACTTATTTAAATTTCAAAATTATTAAATGAAATTAAATATTCCTATAACATAGATAAAAAATTAAAATTTATTTCATGAAAAAATTTCATATAAAATTCCATTAAAATATTAAATTCCTTTAAGGGGTCATTTCAAATACTTTGGTCCAATTTAAAAATTAAAATACACCTCGATAAACATCCTTGAAATTACAAAAACTAAAAATTTAAACTGTTAGAAAAATTAAATACATATAAATAAGTCCCACTTTTTCTATAAAGAATTATTTATAAATTTAATATGTTTCTAAAAACACATTTATTTAAAATAATAGAAAAAATTTAAATTCTAACACTCTACCAAAAAAACTCCCAAAAAATTGTAAAACGTTTTTAATTCAGAAGAATGTTAAAGTATACAATACCTTTATTTATAAATATGTTACCCTAAATTATTAAGCATCACTATCATGATAATGAAATAAGGAAAAGAATATAATGAATGAATAGTATTTGATATTAAATGTTGAAGAAATTTGATGCATGTATTGATCATTTGTGTCTAAGATGCCATATACGAATAAAATCAAAAAATATATAAAATACACATGGGTTAATTATAACACACACTTCTCACAGATACATATAACTTTGGTATCTCTATAATGGATGTTTTTACACATTTTAATGTGACTCTTATATTTTAACCATATTATATCCACATATACCATTGACACAACTTCACAACATGGTGCATAATACTATTTATAATGACCAAAAATATAATAATTACACTATTAATATTTTTAAATTTAAAATTAATAGATACTATGCCTCTCATGTGACTCGATGACACTACTATAGTTTTTGAAGAATCATTGGGGATGTCATCATTGGATAATCAGGGTTAAAAATCTAGATCAATGGGATTTTTTATCAATAAGATGATTCCCTAAATCCTTTTTAAATTAAAGGCATCAATGTTATTCCATTGTTCTCTCACATTCTCTTTGACATCATTGAAGATACATAAATTGTATCCACTATATTCTCATACTCTCATCACAATTTAATTAAAGTATATACCTCCATTAGATTTCCTAAAAAACAATTCATCTAGGGAATTTCATTCCCAAGTTGTGTTTGGGACTCTTTATTAATGGTATTTATGTGTTCATCTATATAAAGAGAAGGATTTTTCTTATTCCTACTCAAATTTGCATCACATATATGATAAAATGAATTTACTTATCTTAATTTTGG
This sequence comes from Viscum album, assembly GCA_963277665.1. NCBI lineage: Eukaryota > Viridiplantae > Streptophyta > Magnoliopsida > Santalales > Viscaceae > Viscum > Viscum album. The sequence continues at coordinate 1,080,900,647 of OY728136.1, read as the reverse complement.
TCAATGGTATTCACTAAGTTTCATGAAAGTAACTAATAGGATCTATTTATACATATGATAGGGATTCAAATCTCATTCTTAAACCATCTCAAACATCATAGAAATTAAAAATTATATTAGAAAATTTATATGAGTGAATTATTCTACCCTGTGTTTGAGATAACCCTCTTACATGTGCATATATGTTTCCATGGAGTATTATTTTCCCTACATAAGAGAAAATGGTTAAGGGTTAAAAAAGAAAGGGTTATAGTATAAGATTAATTGTGATTCTAAAATTACCTTCTCCAAAAACAATTATCTTTACAATCAATGGATGGATGCCTACCATGGTACTATAGAGAATCCTCATACTAATGAAAATTATTAATTGATTATCTTCTTAGATGATCCCAAGGATTAGTTATGAAAATAAAATAGACATTGTCAAAATGACTCTATAGATAAATATGTAGCCCTCTAGCTTTGGGATTTTCAAGTCCTACAAATGGGAAACTCATAATTCATAACAAATGATTAAAAACATATAGCTTATTATTATATTTTAAATTGGTATGATGTAATTGATTATAAATATACTTGTATATTGAGACCTTCTAAAATTATGTATTGAGAATAAATCCCAAAAGAAAAAGTTTTCTAAGTCCTTATAAAACCTAATGCTTGTGTAGGTTCAATCTAATTAAAATATTCAATTGAAAAAATGTCTCTTATTTTTTGCGACAAGGATGATGTTATAGTTAATGATTAATTAGAGAAATTGAAACCAACATTGTGAGATATCAATATGAAGGTCTTTTCTCCTATTAAGATTCATACTATGGAATGTCCATTGGTCTTTTATGTTCTCAATTGGAATATGATTTTATCTTTTATAGTTGTTGATACAATTGTGTTTCGACAGGAAGACCAAGAGGCTAGTAATTATAAATTAACTAGGAGATCAATTCCTATTATTAAAACATAAAAAACCATTATATGAAGATTATTTTGGATTGGCTTAAATTTTTCTCATTTCTTAGATTACACATGTGAAAGGAGGTACATGGATAGTTCCTCGCTTAGAAAATCTTAATAAGGTGCTAGTTTATAATTTTGGTGACATAGGGTCTAAATGTTGAATATCTTGTAGCTTAATATGGATCCTAATTTTTTATGTTTATCTATATGGATAGTTCATGTTATTGATGTATGATTATATGGATACATTTTTCATATAATAGGGTCTTGATTTTTTTGAAGGATTTTAGTTTTTTAGGGATCATGAAGTGTTTTTAAATCATTAATGTTCATGGTTTTACATCCAACTAATGTTTTACTAAAATAGGATGGTTCCATTTTATGTGTACTAGATATGATAGATGGATGACGTAGATTTTTTTATTGAACATGTTTTTTTATATACTGTAATAATGGATTTAGATTCAATATGTGATCCTTTTTACAACCACTTAGTTATGTTGTTATGTAATGAGATTAGGAAAAGGTATGAGAAAGCTCATGATATCATTCAAGAATGATATTCAATTTTTTGTATTTTGTATTTTTTTACAATATAAATTTTGAAATTTATTCTCTATTTATTATTTGGAATGGTTTTTTTATTATAATGGTGATGTTTTGTCAAATTATTTTTGTGAGGGTTCCCACCAAACCCCCTAAATTGTTCATTATAGGTAAAAATGAATTTTAAGGAGGTATGGGATTATTAATTATAAGGGAATGATTTCCATTAGAAAAAAACAATTCCCTAAGAAATGATTTTTATAAAAAAATATAATGTCGTTTTTATATGTCAGATAAACCTTATAAATATTTTATAATTAAACACATCCTTCTAATTCTTAATAGGGAGTAGAGGAATATATTTAAATCATTCCACCCACTATATCCAATCCAAAAAATATACACAATCAAATATACACTCTATAATTATATATATATATATAGTTCCATATAATGATATAATATTTTATGATATTATGAAAAAATTATAATCCATAATACATAGGATCAATCCTAAGTTCTTAATAATGACTCCATGTTAGAATATCTATCATGACCTAATAAACTCTCTAAATGATAATAGATGATATATGTATAATATATAACCCCCTCCACTAATTATTCTTATCATGTAACATATAAGTAAATATTAGACAACTATGAATGTTCACTAAGGTTCACATATAGGGGTTATATTAACAAACTTAGTTGGATTTAACAATGTGACATAAGTAAAGCATTACATATTTAGAATATCATGTAAAACTTTTAATGAAATTTATAATTAATAAATATGATTTACACTTTATTTTTATAATAACTAAGGAAAAAGTAGAGGGAAAGAGTCACTTTAGAAGTATAAATAAACAATTAGATAAATATATAATATAGGAAATAAAACCCATTAATAATAATCAATTTAAAAAATAAAAATTTATAAATTATGCATCGAGGATTCAAGTATTTAGGATCCAAAAAATTATTTATATTCAACTAAAAATTTGTTTCATAATCCAAAAGGTTGATATTATTCAATTGACAAAGTTAATTTTTTAATATGGATATAATTATAGGATAAGTGAATAAATTCATGGGTACCCAAAAATAATTTATCATATTTTGTGCCTAGGATAAATTTACACCCATTTATAAACTTTTAATGATAGAAAAAGTTGGAAATTTATTCATATCATTATTCTAGAGTGAAATAAAGTATTAATCTTGCATTAGAATAAATATAATCTTATGCAATTTAAATAAAAAATTAATTAAAATTAAATATTGGGTTACTTCTTAAATTGGACACATAATCTTTTTGAGTATAAACCATATAAAAAAATGAGGGTATTATTATGTTAGTTATGATTTTTTTTCTTAATTTTTTAGTTAAGTCTAAAATTAAAAATGAATTTTTTACGCAATGCTTTTAAATAAATAACCCAATGAATTATAAAACAAATTAGGTGATATTGTCTTTTTGACTATATAAAAACCATATGAGTGATGTTATTAAATAAAGATAATCGCTTACTAAAATTATTAAGAAATAATGTTATATTAAAAGACACTTTACTTTAAAATATTTCATTGAAATTTTTGTTTTCAGTATTTAAGTTAAAATTCTACAAAAATATTCATTGTTTTCAACTAATCTAAATTAATGGTTAATAATTCTAAATATATGAAAATTTTCATCATTATAGTGAACCATGCTTCTCATACATTAATATTACATATTTTTACAAAAAATATTAATTACGTTACACAAACACACACCTAAGGACCATAATCGTTTAGTGCCTTTGGAAATAAGGAATAAAATAATTTAATATGGTGAAATTGTCGTTAAAATCTTCCATAAAGATCTTCTCACATATTACTCCTATTAGAAATACCCTACTTATATCTTTCTATATAAATAGGGAAAGAAAACATAATAAATGGTGATCCCATAAGCTCAGTAATGTTAAACATACGATATATTAATCTACGATAATATGAAAGAATAAGATAATCATAAGTCTATGTGACCATAAATATTACTTAAAATGTTCATACCCAATATATCAAATTTCATAAACATTATTAATGGAACAAACTTTATCATTATTGAAATCATAACACATAATGGTGATAAACCATCATAAATCAATCATGAACCATAATTATATCTCATATAATTGTGGAACCATCATAAATATAGAGTAAAATATCATTATTTAAGGTCAACTAAAAATACCATTATCATAGTAGATCAAGTCTTATCACCCATTTCCCATTGTGGATCAGGATGCAATTTTTTCTTATTATCGACCTTGACACACCTATTTCACATTGTGGATTAAGATAGAAATGTTTCCCATTGTGGATTAGGATGTTCCTAGTAACCATGGTGGATTAGGACACACCTATTTCCCATTTTTTTATCAAGACACACTTCTTTCCCATAGTGGATAAATCCCTTTTACATTTTTCTTATTTTTATCTCATGAGATATAAAGCTTTCCCTAATGCATAGAAGGGAGATATAGGTCACACCCATCAAATGAAAATCATACACATGTGCGACATAAAATAATGAAACATACAACATATCATAACCTATATTATGAAATGGGTTTCCTAACCATCTCATTATATCATAACCTATGAAAAAGAGATATGTTTCATAATAATCTCATCATAGCATAACCTGTGAAAAATAATCAGGATTCATAAGAATTAAAACACAATATAACCCATGGTAGATATACATATTTCATAAAAAAAATTAAATAATAAACCATTCATATATTGAGTAATAATGGTATATGTGACTCATCTCCCGAGTAAAGCATAGGTAACATAAATTGATATCATTATAGATGGAAAATAATTTCGAAATATTACTTTGGACATTTCTAGTGAAAATTAACTTTTCTTTATAACTAAATTATTAAAAAATAAAACATTTCTAATATAATATTCTTTTAAAATAACCATGAAAACTTATAAAATAATATTTAGAAACAATTGAAAAAATTTCTTGAGGAAAATATTCATTCCTCTTTGAGAAACACCGTTTAAAACAAACAAATTACCAAAATACTTTTCACCTTTAAATCATCCATTCAAAAAATAAAATAAAACTTCCCAAATATGAAAGAAAAAGTTTTCTTCTAATAAATCTTTAAAACTATTTTAGGAAACCTTGAAATAATTGAGTGTTCATGATAGCAGGAATCATTGTTCATATATTTCATGTAAAAACAAAGATTCATTTCACATTTACAATAGACGCCAAAATGATAATTTTTAGAATATTAAATTATTATTAATTTTTAAAAAATTAAAAATAAAAACATGGGAAATAATTATTTAATAAATAATTTAAAAAGTGTAAAAAAAATTAAAACAAATTTGGAAAACATGGTTTTGGAATAAAATGGATTTTCGACCCAAGAGAGAAATATTATTGGATTTTAAAAAAAAATTATCAATTTATTTAAGTGACAAAGAGTGGGAAATGGTAATATGCATTGAATATATCAAAAATTAAATTAAAATAATAAAATTAATTACAATTATTGATAGGTATATCATGATATATCAATATTGTAGACTCACTCGTAAACAATCATGATAAATGGTGAGATTGTAACGTAAAACAATTACAACTATGGTAACATTGAATATTAAGCCCCTTGAAAGGATAAAATATAAATACACCTTGAAATAACATAATATTAAATAAAATCAATACATTATATTTAAAATTGGATGTATACACACCTCATTAAAGGATATAGGTGCTTAACATAACATATGTCTCCTAGAAAGAAAAATTTAGACAAAAATGTCTTACCATTTTGGTATATTTTTAAAAATAATCCCCATTGAAAGGGATATAATAAAATTGATATTTAAATACTAATTATTATTATTATTATTATTATTATTATTATATGAATTCATGGGATCTATATACACCACATAAAAGAAATAAGTGGTGAATATGGAATGTGGCCCATAGAAGTGAAAAGTGAGGCGGAAATACCTTACCTTAAATCATAACATCCATTAAACAAATTAAACCCTCTTGTATAATAAATATATGTTTTTATAAAACTATCACAAAAATATATTTATATATTTAAAAACATAGATGATTTTCTTATGAAATTTTATTCTCCATTTATTAGAAATTCCATGTTAAATTTGGGTTTCGGGTAAAAACCTCTTTGTTTTTGGTATATGTTTTTATTTGTTATTTTTTTTCTATTACTTTCATCATAGTTACATAAAATGAATAATTTAAACCACGATAAAAATATCATATGTATAAATTATATATATATTTAGATTAATCAATAAAATATTTTGATAGCAAATGAAATACACAGTTCATAGAGACGATAGGTCATACATACGCATTAACATTGTTTTCATTTTCTTATTCGATTGAAATAATTAAAATTAAATAATATATTATAATAGAATAATTTTTATTTCAAATATATCTCAAATTTTTATTAAACTCATCATTAATATATTCCATGTAAATTTTGAATGAATCATTTTGCTTCACAAGGCGGTAGTTCACCGTACACACAAATGACATTATCATCTTCCCACAAAATAGTGGGTATGAATGTATGTCTGATATAATAATAACATAATAAATATAATATATATCATATATATATATACACTATAAATCCACCATTATGTCATACCATTAGAGGTGGAAATGGAAAAATGAACAACATCGATTCGGGAGGCTTTTGTTCGCCATACATAAAAATGATGAGTTCACAATCCATTTGATAAAAGTGGATATAGTTTTAGGTTATTACATTAACAGAAAAAGTCTTAATATATTTATTATAATTAGATTATTATATAACCATGTTATAAAAATAATTTATGGCTCGGTGGAAGAAAAAATAAAAAACATTCATTGATGAATGTTACCTCTTATTTGGGTATCCTCCTTAGGTTTTCACCAAAAGCCATCCTATTATAGATTTATATCATTAGTAATGTTTCTTGTATTAGGGGATAGAATTTGGTAAGTCATTTTGGAATTGATTTTTTGAAGAAAAAAATGGTTTCAATTTGTTTTTAATAGAGGATAGGGGGTGAACTTTTATAAGTTGGGAAGAGGACACACTTGGTATTTTTTAAATGATTTGAGTGCTCCCACATTTTTCATTTGTCAAAAGGGTCCAAAATGGGGAATTATATAATATTATAGTTTAAATGGTATAAAAATTTACATAAAATAATTTGAAACAATTCTATACGTTATTTTAACCCTAATATTTTTACTTTACCCCCTATTATCTCATTTTAACCATAACTACAAAATTAATTTTTACTACATTTGATATTAAATTTGGTAAAAAATTAATTTTATCTTATTAGATAATATTAATTATTTTTATTATAATCATGGACTCTATATTCCCAAATTTCATTCATATAATTATAAAATTTTATTTTAAAATCAATCTCATAGATGTGATTAGAACGCAGGTTTTTATAGAGAAAATGTTCAAAATTTTACAATGTTTTTATATAAATATTTAATATTAAATTGATTAACATTATGTAAATAACATGAATTTGTGTATAATTTTACTAATTTAACTTTAAAATAAACTAATTATATAATTTATCTTTATAAATAAATTAAATAAAAATGCAGATTTCATTTAAAATTCATTTTTTTACAATCTATCAAAAAATATAACCTTTTAGAAAAATCCCAAATTTTAAAATAATATAAATTTTATATTATGTTTTCAAAAATTATCTTTATTTTAACCACTAAATTTTAAAAGTTTATAAAATTAATTTTAATATAAGTGTGTTGAAGGTAAAAAAATGGTTTTTTTAATACAGTTTTGAGCATAATATTGGAGTTATTCAAATATATTTTCTAGAAAACAAAAAATATGAATGTCAAATATTTGATTGAATAGATAATATTTAAAATTTATTAAAATCATTGAAAAAATTCTATTTTTCAATTTATTTATCTAAAACGCATTTATATTTGGAAAAAATGTTTTACATAAAATGATTTCTAATATTTTTTAAAAGGTTTTTATTTTCCTTTGTAAATAATTTCTTAGAAAAAAATTTATTATTTATACATCTGTAAACAATATATTTCCATAATTTAGTTAATAATATTCTTTCCCATTGTTCCAATGGTTGGGTGATAACTATCGTATTAAATAATAATATTTCAATAGTATTCCACATTTCGTTTAAACATGATATTCCGTGTAATGAAAGATAAACTTGTTGTTGTTTTTTAATTCAATATAAACTTAATATTGTGTGTAAAACAATATAAATAAGTTTTCTGGGTGCATCAGAAGCATGTGATGGGTCATTACCAACATTTATTTTTCTCATGAACGATTATCAATCAAATATTTACACAACCAAAAATCTTGTGATCAATAGAGTTGAATCAAATAATATGGATAATGGATACAATGTTGGAATCAAATTGAAGGATAGTCAAATATTATTTAAAATTATTTAAACAATTAAATAACTTTATTTTGATAAATTATTTCTTTGTTGATGGATCTAACAGTGGATCAACATCGTACCATTGTTTCATTATAGGAAACAAGAATACATTCCCACTATTGGTGATCCCAACATGTTCTAAAAATCACTGAACATCATTATAGGCATCTGTAGGTTCCAACAGAGAAGTTCTCATTTCTTATATTGATTGAATTAAATTTCTCAGAGACTCACATCTGAATGATTCTCTATGATATAAACTAGCTCGAGAGTAGAAGTTGGAGAAAAAACTCTCTCTGTTCATTGTAATATTCATGGAAAACGTTTCTCTATAGGGCTTCAAGAGGATTCTTTATATTTTATTATGTATATAAAAATGAATTGGCACTATTAAAAATTAATATAATTGGTTTTATATACCTATAGAGTTAGAAATAAACAATTTAAAAAGATATATTTATTATTAATTTAATCTATATATAACCACATGTCTATAATAATAATATTATTATTACTTCTTGATATATGCTAAACTCATGAATTAAATTAAATATTATTTAATCAAATAACATTCATTATATATTATTTCTCACCAGACCATTAAAACTCAGTCTGACATTCCTCTAAAATATTTATTGGAACATAACTAAAGACTATTTATTTAATAAATAAATATTACTAAATTATTATATATTAAATAGATAGATAAATATTATATTCACTAAATAGAAAATAAATATTTATTTAATATTATTCTCACAAAATATTCTTTCAAATAAGTGGTGATAGAATATATGTGATCAAGAAGACATGAATAATTATTATTCCATGTGTAGGAATAATATTAATTCAAATTTTTAAATAATAAGTAAATAATATATTATTTAACTGAGAGTCTGGATACAGTTATTAAGTGGCCCTCTGGGCCTCTTTCTCAGTGGAATTAGGTAAAGATTCCTAAAGTCCAAGGTTATTTTATAAAAACACACCACGACACTCATAGAGAAAAAAACATTAATTTCAAAATTACACAACACCTTATACGGACACTCACTATATAATATAATCCATTTATCATGTCCTCTCCAATCAAGTAGGTTGCATGCTGGTTCCATCTACCTATGTGCTTGATGTCTCCTTCTTTGAATATCAAGAAATAAAAATTTATTATTGAACACTAATGAAATTGATTTATTTAGTCTATATCTTTACTAGTAAAATGTTTGAGATGTCAAATTTCATTAAATACTATAATAAAAAACCCTTTCACGCAATATTCACTGCTGAAATATTATTCGTGATGCACCTAACATATCATACCTCATCGCAAACATATGTCATCATGATTTTTCTTCAATACATTAAATTACACAACATATAATACTAAATAATACTAATCTTAAATTATAAGGATCAATATATATTTTTATAGACAGGAACATCCAATGACACATATATAAATAGATTTCCTACTGGTGGGTATCATACACATAATTTCATACACAGGATATTACCAAGGGTGTACACCATGAGATGGTCTCTCAAAATCCTACGAGTCTCCACCACTAATATCCTATATCATTTTTCCCCTCAAATGGTTTCATCTGAATATAGAACATATATTCAAGAATTCTATCAAGGCACTTTTGGGTTCTCAACATAGAGGGTAAATTCTATGATATTTTAGTGTGAATACTAATCTTAGGAAATTATCACATACTAAGTCATGTAGAAGAACAGTTATGATGTGATAATAATATTATTAATATTCAAAAATATAAATATAAATTCTCATAAAGTATACAAATTTAGTTCTAGGGAACCAACTCTAATAGACTCTCACCTACACCAGATCCAACTACTGATAACCTTCAATCTTATATCTCTCATATGATACTCAATATTCTTCTAAAATATTCCTTTATTCAAAGGGTTTTCTTTGTATTATTCTATGGGAACTCAGTTTACCTTAACTTCACCGCTATGATAAGAATATCTAAATAAGTGATACTTCTAGAATATTTTATTTTCCTGTCGGTGTGACCTTGTCTCTTTTTAAAAAGTCGCCACTACAGTACTGTTACCATACAATGTGATAGGGTCTTTATAGATAGGTACCACATCAAGCTCCTAGAAAAAATTTCATCTCTAAATGGAATCCTTGGTTATAATAAAAATCTGCAATATACTCAGACACTGTTTTAGAATTAGTGAAAATTTAGGATTTGAACTCCTCCATCAAACACCTCCATCGTTGATGTAGAAAAAATATAATTATTGTGACTTTATATCATTCTAATCTATTTGAAAAATGGAATCTGTATCTACCATTTTGACTAGATACTTTTCTCCCCCAAACATCATGAAATTATCCTTAGTTCTTCTCATATACTTGAGGATATTCCTAATATCATACCAATTTTTTTCTCCTGTATCTTCTTGATATCTACCAAACATATTAAATGTATAGGGAAAATAAAGTCTATTACATAACATGTAATACATTATCGATCCTATCATTGACGTCTATGGGATCTTGCACATTATCTCTTTTGTTTGTTTTGTTTTCGAAAAAAATTTCATAGAAAGATGTATAACATGTGAAACTTAATCAAATACACTTTAGGATTATTCCATAATAAATCACTTTAGTATCTGTTCAATTTATGTATGTTGAATTAATCCAAGAAGCCTCTTAGATCTACAAAAAAATCTCTATCCTTATAATATAGGCCTCTCAACCAATGTCCATTATAGAGAAACGGTTTAACCTATCCTTAATATACTATAAGACTGGTATTTAATTTCCTATCAGTAATATATCATGAAAATATACTACTAGGATAACAACTTTATTTCCCCTAAACATATTGTAAAAACATCACTATAATTCATTAATAAAGAACCCACATTCCTTTATAGATTAATCAAATAAGATGTTCCATGAACTTGATGATTAATTTAATAGATAAATTTGTCTATAAAACTTAAATTTTTTTCATCACTTGAATTCAAAAAACCTTATAGTTGTGTCATATAGAAATCTTCTTGAATGTTACCTTTAAGGAAAGAAATTTTTATTTCCATTAGTAAAATTTCATAGTCATGGTAGGATTTTATAAATAGTAGAATTATGATAGATTTAAACAAATAAACTAGTGAAAATTTCTTATTATAGTAAATTCCTTGAATATTTTTAAACCCATTAGCCACTACCCTTTCTTTTAGGTAATTGTTTTACCTTCTATATCCATTTTTCTCTTAAAAACCCATTTTCACCCACATTACATACATCAACTTGCACATCGACCAGAACCCAATAATGGTTCTAATACATGGAATCCATTTCATAATTCATGGATTCTTTCAATATTTATTCTTCTAAGCTCTCTATTTCCTCTTTTTATGAGATATGTTCATCATTTTCAACCAATACTGAGTTTCCATCTTCGGTGAATAGAAAATTGTAACATTCGGGTTCTCTTACCTCTCTATTTATCCTTTGAAGTACTTGTGTTTTAGGAACTAATTCTTTCACGAGGACCTGTGGGATCTATTCATGTACCAACTCTTCCATATCTAGAGCATCAAATTCATCAAAGTACATATTTCTCCCACTATCCTTTTTTAGGTTGTTATCCCTATCAATAAAGATATATTGTCTAGTGATAGTCACTTTCTTGTATAAGGGTTTCTATAAGGAGTATCCCTTAGTTTATTTAGGATACCCTATAAAGATACACTTTGTGCCCTGGGTGATAGTTTTCTTCCTAAGAGGGATATAATAAATTCCTCACAACTCTGTACACATGAATACCAAAAAACATTCTTTTACTCTCTATAACTCAACGGGGGTTATTTTTTCTTCTTTAGTTGGTACTTGTTATAATGTATATTATATAGTTATTAATGCCTATCCCCAAAAAGATAATAGAAAATATGCATGAATTTTCATCAATCTTACCATTTCTAATAAGTTATGTTTCCTCCTTTCACTAACACCATTATTTTGTGGTGTGTAAGGTGGAGTGACTTGAAGTAAAATACCAAAATTTTGTAGAAGTTAGATAAACTCTTATTTAAGATATTCACCACCAATATTTCGTTGAATATATTTCTATTCTTTCCAATTTTATTCTCTACTTCATTCTTCAATTATTGTAATTTTTAAAAAGGACTCAGAATGATACCTCATCAATTATACATAGCCATATATATTCAAGTCATCAATAAAAGTCATGAAGTAAGAGTACCCACCTCTAGATTCTATGGGAAATATTCTACACACCGAAGTGTGAACAAATCCTAAAAACATTGTGTCCCTTTCCCGATGTCCATAGTATGGTGGTTTTTTTCATTTTCCTTATAGTCATGCATGACAACATTCAAGTGGTTTTAGCTTAGAAGAGTCTAAATAAACCTCTTGATAGATCCTTTTCAAATGCTTCTCATTTACATGACCAATATGGTGATGTCATAGCTGGGTGTTATATGATTTTTGTAAACATGATTATTAATCTATTTCCAATACTTTATTTTCATAATTTAATATGTAAATACTATTATTTAAATGAACCATACCATAATATATGTTGACATTGTAAAAGAGAAAATTTATTTCCAAATATAAAAATAAAACCATTTTAATCTAAGAATTATACAGAAATTATGTTCTTGGTTACATTTTGTATATAATAACAATCCCATAATACCAATATCATTATTATTCAAAATGAAAGGATATAGTCACTAATGGATAGAGTATTCATACTCACAAGATGTTGGGGTTTGGCTTAGTGGTAAGCACCCCATAAACCTACATGAAAAATGGGGGTTCAACCCCCATTGGGAGCAGGTACTATATCAGTAAAGTAGTGGTACTGTAGCAACGGTGGTACTGTAGATCGGCGGTACTGTAGTGGCGGCAGGGTACTATAGCAGCAATGGTACTGTCTGGGTACTGTAGTAGGTAGGTTACTATTCACAGAATGGGAATTATGCCAGAAATTTCAGCCTACAGGCTATGTAATGGGATACATGCCCACTGGGCCTTCAAGTTATGTAATGGGTCTCCCTCTACCTAGTTAAAAAGGGTTTTTGATTTTCTTTAATAATAAAATGAGTCTTCGGCCCCAACCTTTAAAAAAAGTCGACCTCACATCATTGGTAGCTATCAAATCCACCACTCCTCTAGAAATCATTCGGAATATACATGGTTCTTGTATTTTGATATAGACATGAGAACCAAAAGATGTATATAACACCAAATGTGTAGATATTGATATATTACACTTGATAAAAATGAGACCTTTACCTTCCCATTTATTCTTGGTGTAGTTCCTCTTACAGTTACCTTTCTTACAACATGAAAGAATATTGTCTCCTTTTCCTAGCACGACCTCTAGATATTCCTCTTCTTTGAATGATAGTGATCAGGATCATTAAAATTTTTATGATCCTGGGGCCCCTTCACCTTGTTCTTCCTTTTATTATTCATGTGAAGGACCATGGGTTTGTCACACCCTATATCCTTATACACATGGTGAGTCTAAGTAAGATGTTCTAAAATAATATTATCATTATTGGTCATGTTATAATTAAAGATAATATTGGATAATGCCTTGGGTAATTAGAAAAATATAATATATGTGTGAAAATCATATGGGGATTTAAACCCTTAGATGTATAAGAGTTTAGTATAGCCAATAATCTTGACTACATGAGGCTCGGATGGTACAGACTCTACAAGAATCTTTATAAATAGAGTATTGGAGATCTCATATCAATCTTCTCTCTTATACTCTTAAAAGATATCCTAAAGGTTATACATCATACTGTAAACATCCTTGTCCTAATATTCCTCCAAAATATCATTGATCCTATATGATAACATGAAACACTGAACATCTATAGCATCGTTCAAAATTTTCTCACAGATAGATAACTATTCCCCACTAGCCACATTACTAAGCACATGAGGAATAGGTTATTCTTACGTATACAATTTCCTTTCATGTAATAGGATAATTTGTAATCACCTTTCCTGTTATTTTAAAAAAATCAATGATAATATTATCCTTATTAATTTTGGATCACAATGATTTGTTTAAATTCATTTTATTGTTATTTCTAAAAATAAGATGAGCATAATTTTAGTACATTATTTAAAACAAATTATACCAATAAATAAATATTATATTTACTAATATCCCACTATTTTATTGAAACCTAATAACCCTCACCATTAGCTTCATAATATTATGTTTCTTGAACATTCTAGTGGAAATGATCTATATTCCCCTTTTTATTAACCCAATTTTAGTTGGACAATATATTTTAATGGTTTTGGGTCAGCATTCCTAATTCCAACTACATTAACTCATAGTTCCTTGATCTGTTGAGCAGAATCAGGAATCCTGAAATCCATAAATTGGATTTCCACAACCCTTTACTCTCAGATACACCAAGTCTTGCTTGGAAATCATCCCTTTATGTGATGTAAGTAAATTCCACCCAAAACTTCTGTTTTGATTCCCTGATAATTGAAATCACACCAACTTTGGTTATTAAATAATTTTAAACTATGGTTTGATTTTAATGGAAGTATTGGAAGGCTATACCAACATAATATTTTTAATTTAAGGATTTTATCATTATATATAAATTTCAATTATTATTTTTATTACATTCTTGTAAATATTATGTTGATTTACTAAAGTGATTAATCATTCCCTAGATAATATTTTTGCATAATATAATCTAGTTTAGTTTTATCTTTTATGATTTTTAATTCATTAATTAATGTGATTCCAAAAAACATCTATAATAAAATAACAATGAAACTTGACATAAATAAAATAATAAAGCGGTATGCTCATGAGATTTTACTAACAGTTAGTTTATCTTGAGAATGATAAACTAACAATAAAAATAGGGGAAACATCGTGAACCATTAATGGTTTAGGTTGTAGTTCTCCACCTATACGCATATTTATATCTCTTGGATTAGTTTTACCATGACTCCAAAATATAACCACCTCCACTAAAATAGGAGCTCCATCAATTACATATGATTCTACTCACATGCATGTGAGGGGAAGTGGTTTATATAAAAGAAAACATGGGACCACGTTTCCTTACATAATAAGAGGAATGATGGAATGCATGCCAAAAAATTAATTTAATAATAAATTAAAATAAACCAATAACATACCAAGGTATTTCTAAGATCATGATCATTCATACACATGCAACAAATTACAGATTTAATAAAAAACATTCAATTATTAATCATTCTTATTTAAGATAAATCATTCTAGAATCAATTAATTATCTTTTTTAATTAATGATTTTTTCTAATTCTAATCATAATTTCTTTGAAATCGTAATCCATCCTAATTTTAATCAAATTAAGTAAATTTATATTAAATTTACAATGTAGAATAAAATATATACCTTGAAGGGGATATAGTGAGTACCCATATGAGCTAACGAACGTATATTATACTTGTATGTTGTTTACTCTTGAAACATGTGGTATACAATACCTATAATATAATATCATGAAATTTACTATCAAATTTATGATCCCACAGTTTACATTAATCTTTTTTTAACATATTTTGTAATTCTTTAATGTGTAGAGTAATAACTATAATATGACATGTACATAATATGTTGATTCAAACATTATGCGGAAATTAAGTATGCATTTATATATGTAAAAAACCATCACATGGAATGTCTTATAAAATTAATGACCATATCAAATCAAATTTTAATAAGGTTTATAAAGTAAAATAAATTGATTTTTAATTAGGCATAATTTGGTTTAAGTACATGGTGTGTACAAGATAGCTACACAACATATACTATTCTCACTATCTATAAAAGGCACATTCCTAGGGACTTAGCATGTAACTCTTCCACAGAAAATATTGGAGTATACAACATGTATATAGGTTACACAGATTATGGTCTCTGAGTTTCAGGGTCACCAATAATTTAGTCCATGTAAGAAGATACATGGAACATCTGTGACTAAGGACTACATTCCATGTATGGATGTCACACAGAGTGTAATCTAGCTAACTGTGTGCTAGGATAACCCATTAAACATGTGGTGTATATTTAAATTTATCTTCTGTGATAAATGAAAACAACTTGAAAAAAGTATGAATTAATTCTTGGTGCATTAAACACTAGTACACTGTGAGTACCTCTGGGTTACTCAACATATACTCTCATGTTATCCATCCAGATTCTGCATCACCTCCATATGAGGTCTTCAAATTATTTTCATAAATAAATTTAATAAATTTATTTATATTTATGACAAATGAATAGGAATAAGTATATCTTTTAATTTATATTTAAGAAAGATTAATGTGGAATTGAAAACTAAATTATAAATTCATAAATCAGTTCCAATTCTTTAACAAATGATGAATATTTATGTGACTTACTCTGATACCACTTGAAGATTATGGGCCCAACGGAAGCATGTGATGGGTCATACCAAAATTTTATTTTCTTTATGATTGGTGATCAATATACTATTTACACAATGATAAAATCCATGATCAATAGAATTTAATCAAATAATATAGACAATGGATAAATTTTTATAATTAAAGTGCAGGATTGACAAATATTATTTATAATTAATTTAAGAAATTAATGAATTACATTGTGTGGATTTTTTTCCTCATTGATGGATATAAAAATGAATCTATTATGTAATGTCATTATGCTATTGGAATCAAGTATACATTAAATTTTGTAATGATCTACTCATGTTCCATAAATATTTTAATGTCTTTATAAGAATCTTTGGGTTCTAGCATGGAAGATCCTATCACTTTCAACGTTTACCTTGGAATTCCACAATAATTGCTTCCAAAGGATTCTATTTGATATCTGTTGACCTGAGAATTGAACATGGGGGGTGATTTATCATAATTCATGGGATTGTTCTTTGTAACAACTGGTCCCCACTAATAGAATAGACTTTTCTACTTAACATGTGTATCGAGTCTTCGCCTTCCAGGTACCACTGGTATCCCTAAAGGCATGTGGTCTGCACCCTAGGGTCCACCCAAATGCCCAAATGGGTAATCCAACTAATGACTACCCCCACACACCAAAAAAAATATTTTGAGTGTGCTTTTTCCTGACTCACACATATCTTGAGAAATATCCAAAAAGGTCACCCATCCTGATCACTACTCCAGGCCAAACATGCTTAAATATTGAATTATAATCAGGTATAATCTGGAAAATTAAGATGCACCTTGTTAACATGAGACATACTAATTATTCATTTAACCCTTTTCATTCATGGAAACATCCCAAAAGGTCAAAAATCCTAATCAATACTCTAGTCCAATCATACTTAACTGTTGAGTTCTAATCAGGTAGGCTCTTGAAAGGGAAGGTGCACCTTGTTTACATGAGTCGTATAATTTATTCATTTAACCCATTATAATTCTGAGGTGTTACATTCACCCCCCCCCCCCCCCACCCACACACCTGAATGGGTCATCTGATAAATTTATATCCCCAATAGCCAACAAATGTCCTTTCGAGTGTGCTTTGTCCCCACTCACTCACATCCTAGGAACCTTTCTCAAAGGTCACCCATCATGATAACTACTCTATACCAAACATGCTTAAAAGTGGAGTTATAATCAGGTAGACTCTCAAAAAATAAAATTCATCTTGTTGACATGAGTCGTATCATTTAGTGATTTAACCCTTATTCATTCAGGGAAACTTCCTGGAAGTTCACTCATCTTGATCAATACTCTTGGAGAAGCATGATTAACAGTGGATTTCTAATCAAGTACCTCCTTAAAAGAAAGATTTGAATTTTCGACATGAGCCATATCTTTTAGTAATTTAACCCATTATCATTCCGGTGGGTTATATTCACCCCCCCCCCATGTCACAACATCACCCATCCTGATCACTACTCCAGAGTAGGCATGATTAATTGTGGCTGATCAGGTGAGCTCCTAAAAATGAAGGTGCACCTTGTTGACATGGGTCATATCATTTGGTCATTTAACCATTTATCATTCAGGAAAACTACCAAGAAGGTCACCCATATTGATCATTACACCGGGCCAAACATGCTTAACTATGGAGTTTTAATCAAGTAGAAAAGAAGGTGCGCCTTATTGACATGAGTCATATCATTTTATCATTTAACCCTTTATCATTATGAGGTGTTACATTCACCCCCCCCCCCCCCCAGAGCATAACATCCTCATTTTGGGGCCTACATCTCAACCTAGGTAGTGCACCACACTTAAGGATGGGTTCCTCCAATTATACCAAATGTAACAACTGGGCCCTACTGACAGCACATACACCCCGCCTTAATATGGCCGTCGAGTTCTGGCCCACCAGGTACCACAATTTTCCCCACAGTCATGTGGTCCCCACCCTGGGGTCCACCCACGTGCCAGAATGGGTCATATGACTAATTAATATCCTCACATTCCAGCACATATCCTTTCTTGGGGGGCTTTTTCCTCACTCAAACACACTCTGGGAAACATCCCAGAAGGTCACCCATCCTAATCACAACTCCAGACCAAGCACGGTTAACTATGGAGTTCTAATAAGGTATGCTCTTGAAAAAAAAGTTTCACATTATTGACATGAGTTATATCATTTAGTCATTTAACCCTTTATCATTCTTGTGTGTTACATTCTTAGAGAAGGGTTTACTTTAATCCTCCCAAATGATTCTCTATATTTCATTGTGCACAACAAAAAAATGAATTTTCTAAATTAAAAAATAATATAATTGTATTTATACACATTTATGGTTACAAATTAATAATTTCACAAGTTATATTTATTATTTATTTAATCCCTATAGAACCTCATGTATATAATATTATTATTATTATTATTCATTGACATGAGCTAAAGTCAAAAAATTAATTAAATATTATTTAATAAAATAATATTCAATATATATTATTTCTCACGAGACCATTAAAAACATTCCTCTATTCCACCACAATATTTATCAGGACTTGAATAATGATTATTTATTCAATAAATAAATATCACTACATTGTTCACTAATAAATAAATAAATATTATATTAATTAATTAAAAAATAAACATTTATTAAATATTCAACTCACATAATATACTCACGAATAACTGGTGACAACATATATGTTATCAAGTAAACATGAATAATTATTATACCACATGTGGGAAAAATATTTACTCAACTAGTTAAATAATAAATATATTATTTATTATTTATCTGGGATTTTGGATACACTTAGTCTGTGACCCTATATGACTCTTTCTTAGTGGAATTAGGTAAATTAGTCTAAATTCCAAGGTTAGAATCTAGAAACATACCAAGGAACCCATTGAGAAATATTTTAATACCATAATGACTTAATACCTCCTACAGATTCTCATTGTGAAATATAATTCCTTTATCATGATATCTCTAATCAAGCAGTTTGCATGGTGGTGTCATCAACCATTGTGCTCCATGTCTCTTTCTTTGACCTTCCAAAAATCAAACTTCAATGTTGAACACCATGGACATGGATTTATTTAAGCTATATCATTTCAATCATTGGTCCTCATATTTCAACTTTTTTAAAAGAAAAAAATGGAAAAATACTTTCTGGAATTATTCATTAATGAAATATTACTCTTGATGCACCAGACATATCGTAACTCACCAAAAACAAGTTTCATCACTCTTTTCGTCAATGAATCAAATTATGTGACTTATCATACTAATTAATGATAATATTAAATTATAAATATCAATACCCATCTCCACAGATATGAATATCCAATCATACATTTAAATGTGAATTTTCCAATGGTGGGTCTTGTTCTTATAATATCCAGCACTGGATATTACCAAGGGAATACACCATGAGAAGGTTCTTAAAATTCCTATTAGTCTCCACCTCTGATAGCATATATCATTTGTGTCCATCAAATTATTTCATCTGATTGTAGATCATACATTTTAGAATACTTTCATGGAACTTCTAGTTTCTCATCATATTAGGGAACTACTATGACCTTTTAGTGTGAAAACTACTCTTAGGAAATTATCGCACACTATGTCACATATAATAACAATAATAATGTCATTATTAGTTTATTAATATTAAGAAAATTAATATATGTTATCATAATGTTCAGAAAAGTTTGTTCTTGTGAACCAACTCTGACACTAAACTCGATATTGTGTGTAACAAAAAATATAGAAATAGATAAATTTAATTAAAAATAATAATTCCACAAAATATCATTATGTTACATTTTACCAACATTAAAATCAATTTTACCATTAAAATTATCCACTTTTGTACCAACAACTGAGGATAGTTCTACCTAATTACATCTTCAGTTTTTCATGTAGCTTCCTTAAGATGGTGATTTTTTTACAAAACATTAATCATATGAGTGATCTTATTTCATATAATTTTCTCTATTATATCTAAAATCTACACCATTTGTTCCACATTATAAATATCATGCTCCGGTACAATGAACTCTGAGTTCAGTACATGCGATGGGTTAGTTATTTACATTCTTAGCGGTGATAAATGGAACACATCATGAACCTGGGAGAGGTTTGGTGGAAGCTCAAAATGGAAATCTATTATCCTGATATGATAACGTTTTTTAATGGGACCAATATATATGGGGATTAGTTTCCCCTTCTTCCTTCCATGGATAAATTCGTAGAAATTCCTTATCACGAACATAAAATTATAGAACATGTTGATTATTATCATCATAACATCTCTATCAACTATCTGTAGTACTTACATGTTACTGAATGGAAATAACCTTCACTGCCATATCATCAACTAGATTGAGTCCCAATATATTTCTTTCTACAACTTAATTCTAGTATGATTGAAGGGACTCACAAGGATCCATATATTTTATCAAGTGAAATCTATTACTATATTGAAACTCAACTAAAGGAATGTTTGATCCCAAAAACTATTAAAATCCATTTAACAAGATCTTATCATATAATCTAGGGTTTGAATTGTTCTCACATTAATGAAACTCAACCCTATATAGAGAGAATTCTGAATAATTTTCCAAAATATTTAGGTAAACATTAGATCTATGTCAGATCAAATGACTGTGGGACACTATGTAACCTTATCAGTTCCTTAATGCATATTCAAATAAGTAGATCCAAAGATAATTCTTCTCGAATAGAGACAAAATGTGTGGAATTTTAAGATGGTCGACTACAACCCATAATTACCTCAATGTCAAAGATAATGTAAACTCTAATGATTAATAATTCCTTTAATAATCTTTCCATGAAGTTTATAGTCATTATTAATTAAATAACTTCATTATTAAAACATTTACAAAACCTAAACCTTTGTATTACCATTAAATTCTATTAAAATGTCCTTAATATTGATAAATACCATCACATGAAACTTCAAAAAGGATGTCAATAAATTTGAACTAATGATTAAACATAAACTCAGAAACCAATGTTGGTTTCCATAATTATTAATTTAATCTTACATGGACACATATACACTTCCAAAAGTTAATTCAACCTTTATTCCTTATAAAATGTATTACCTTAATGAAAAAATTGTTATTTGATGATTAATTTTGTCCATGTATCGATAGAATATCAAATATTATTCTAGAATATATTTAAGGGGAGATAATCACAATAGTTTTCACAAAATAATGAATAATATGATCTTTAGAGTGCTCATTCATACAAAATCAAACATAATATTTCCAAAAAGGAGGGTGAGATATGGGCACTGTATTTAGCATGAATAAATTTATGAATTGTGGCTTTATAAGCTATCCCTTTATCCTTTTTCTTTAGGAATTTTTGGGGCTTATCATCCACATTTACCCTTGAATTAGGGAATTTATTTTCATAATGCCTAAACTCAATGCAATTGAAACACTAGAGTGTGGGTGGTGCATTAGTTGGTGCCCTATTCTCCTATATTGAATTTATTAGAACATTAACCATATTTGGACATTCACAGACTTCATGAAATACCTTTCCACTTAAAGAATCACCTAGTTCCTTTCAAGTAATTCCATTGATTCTCATGTCCATATTTATAGCATACATATGCATGTAATTTAGTTCAACTAGTTGAGTTTGTATGAGACTCAATATTCATTTTCATATCGAATGTAGTGTAATGTTTAGAATATAAATTTTTCATTTATATGTTAAATACAAATCAAATGACTTATTGATATCTAGTAATGTATACTATAAACAACGCCTTTAAAAAACATAGTTTCATGATACCAAATAATCTTTGTATTTTTCTTTCAGGGATGAAGATTAAAATTAGAATCATACCTTTAATGTCTTGTATATTTAGCTTAATAGGTAAAAATAGATTCATTATCCTTATGATTAAGATCATTGAATTACTTCTCCATATTTTTTCATGGAATACTATGAATATACTTATCAAAAAATATCCCCTTAAACTCTTCCCATTCTATATATTTAATTTTTTGTTATTCTATTTTATTCTCCCTGATATTCATCAACTTCCAAATGATAAATAAAAAAATGAAATTTTCATGCTTAGAACACTATTGAATAGAAAATATCTTTTAAGTGGTATTGATTTACTTCTCACAAACTAGTTGGTAATTCGAACCAATAAAATAAGATGTATGTTGCCTCATTAGAGATTCAATAGAACTTTGTTTCCTCTTTTTCTCATTTGTAAGTTCAACATGATTTAAAGCTTGATAATTTTATTTGATCATATCAATAATATTTTGTATTCCAGCTCCCATATCATTTTTTTATCACAAGTTAAATCATTTGATTTTCCATTTCATTCATCATTAACATGGTTTTTTTGTGTTCTATCCATTTAATAAAATGATAGTATAGAGTGTGAGAGATACTAATCATGGTTGAAAACCAAATAATCATGAAGAATAATTTAAAGGGTGTCTAAATAATGACACATTCATTTCAATATATGTCACCTTAGGTCATAGAACAATCATATTCACCAAATTTTTAAATTTTTAAGGATGATTTTTAAATAGTTTATCGATTTACATAGCAAATCCCCTAAGAGTGTCAAACCAGGTGTACATCAAGGCATGTGTTGATGAACCATTTTCTGATTTAGTTTAAATAAATATGGTGTTTTGAGGTTATTGGCCCTAGATAAATCTATTCATGATCCATATATACTTGTTGTATATAGATAGGGATGTGATTTCTTAGAAAACACTCAATCTATCATTTACCAAATATCTAGTACGTTTTCCTATATCTTCTATCACCCTTAAACTTATCCTTAGACATATTCTTATCGATTTGACTAAGGTTATATAATACTAATTTCCAAATGTTAACTAAACCAATCCATTCATACCAAATATGGTGACCCAAGATTCTTATACATTTCTAATACATCTTTTTAGATGAATATTCAATACATTACACAAACACATTCTTGAGGACAATAATAGTATATTGATTTTGAAAACATGGAACAAAATATTTTAATCTCGTGAAATATCTTCAATAGCTTCCAAAGATATATTCTAACATAGTAATACACTTATTAATACCCTACTAATACCTTTATTTATAACCTAGGGAAGGAATCATAAGAAAGGATGTACTCAGATTCTCAGTAAGGGTAAACATAATAGATATCAATCTATGATTATATAAAATCATAAGATAAGAATTATTTTATGAGATCATGAACATAAATTACAAAGTTCATACCCAACATTGCATAGGCCATAAACATGATTCATAGAATAAAAAATTATTATTCAAAAAATCATGGCCCATAAGGGTGATGAGTCAATCCTAAATATATCATAAACAATAGGATAATCTAATAAGATTGTTTCGTAATCATAAATACAAAAAACCATTTCATACAACAAGTTTGTCTACCAAAACCATCAACATAGTGGATAAGGACATATCACTTGTTTCCACTGTGCGTCAGGGTGAACCTATTTCCCATTATAGAACAGGATGTACCTGTTTCCTAAAGTAGATCAATAGGAACCAGTTTTCCATTGTGTATTAGGATGCACATGTTTCCTATTAAGGATTAGGAAACACCTTCTTCCTATACTGGGTCAGGAAATACATGTATCCAATAGTAGATCAAGCTCATCGATATTTTTCCCATTTTTATCTCATAAGATATAAATCATTACTGAATTCATCTGAGGGAGATATAGCTACCACCCTCCACATAATGAAAATAATACACATGAGTACCATTAGATCATAAAAAATTCCTCATATAATAAACCATAAAATGAAATGGGATTCCTAAAAATTTCATCATATCACAACTTGGGTAAAATATATAGGTTTCATAATCATTTCATCATTTAATAATATTATATCCCATGAAAAATAGGTGGGATTTATAATAATTCAATCATAGTATGACCTATTGAAGATAAATGGGTTTCATAAACATTTTATCATAATAATACATTCAATGAAAGATTAATTATGGTATCCTTGGTTAATAACCCTATTAAATCACAGGTAACATCAAAGTATGTTATCTAAGATAGAAAATAATTTTGAAAGATTACAATGTACATTTATTAGGAAAAAAAATTCTTTGAAAAAAAATTACAATATAAATTATTTTGGAAATGATTTTATTTGAAAATAACCATGAAAACATATAAAGGAACCTTTAGAAATCATTTAAAATATTTCTTAAGTAAAATATCATTTCACCATTTAAAACCACTTTTTAAAACATAAAACATTCTTAAAATCATTTTCAATTTGAAATCACTCATTTAAAATATAAAAAAATAAAAAAATATTAAATAAAAAAACTAATTGAGAACTTATTTGAAAAAGTATAATAGAATCTTGAATTTATTTATCGGTCATGATTTTATGAAATACTATTAATTTTTTCCACGTAAAAACCAATATTCTTTTAACATTTACAGTAAAATGTAAAATTTCATTTTTTTCAGATAATGACAAGAAGATTACTTACAAAAATTTTTGTTAAAAGTGAAATTGTTTTAAAATTTTAATTAATAAATCATTTTGAAAATGTTAAAAACAATTTTGAATTTGTTTTTTTTTACATTATTTTGGATAAAAATGGGTTTTTGACCAAAGAGGGAAATAATGTTGTATTTTCTTAAAAACACTTTCTCAATTACTTTAACATCCAAAGAGTGGGAAATGGTAATATTACTTGAATATATCATGAATAAATAGAGGATAATAAAATTAATGATAATTTTTAATATTTATATCATCAAATATAAATATTAGAGACTTAATTATAAATAATCTCGATAAATGATAAGATTGTAACATGAAACTCTTACCACTTTGGTTACCTTGAATCATATTCCCCATGAAAGTATAAAATCAAAATAAACATTAAAATATCATTAAAATAAATAAATTCATGATATTATATATCAAATGATGTGTATACCCACTTTTATAAAGGATATAGGTTCATAAAATAACATATGTCTCATATAAGGAAAATTTAGATAAAATTTCCTTACCCTTTTCGTAATGTCTTATCCATAAAACCCATGAATGATAGATCATAAAATTGATATTTAAATCCAAATAATTTTCAGGATAATAATCTTATTATACATTCATGTTCATTATATACACTATATAAAAGAAATGGGTGGTGAGTATGGTATGTATCTCACAGAAGTAAAACGTGAGACAAGAAATATCTTACCTTAAGTATTGACTACTATTGTACATGTTAAAACCTACTGTATAGTAAATATAATTTTATTATACATATATTAAATAAACATATTTATATATTTCATGTGATATATTATTTTCTGATAATCTTTTATTAACCATTTATTAACAATTCTGTGTAAATGTTATGTTTCAGGTAATAACGACTTTGTTTTCAATATATGTTTTGAGTTGTTATATTTTTCGTCCTTTTAATTTGATCGTGGTTCCATTATATCAAGAATATAAAACATGATATAAATATAATATATATTCATTATATATGTATTTATATTAAGCAATAAAATTTTGGGATACGAAATGAAATGCACTATTCATGGTGATGGAAGGTCATATGAACAAATGAACATTGTTTTCATTTTTTTATTGGATTTAAAGAAAAAAATTAATTAATATATTATCATTAAATAATAATTTTTATTTCAAATATATCACATGTTTTCATTAAACACGTCTTTAGTTCATTCCATGTAAAATGTGACTGAATCACATCACTTCGTGAGGCGATATTCCTCCATACACACAAACGATTTTATCATATTTTCAAAAAATGAGGAGTATGAAGGTATGTTACATATAATAATAACATATTAAATATATAATATATAATACATAAACTAAAAATCCATCATTATGTCCAATCGTGAGAGGTACTAATGGAAAAATGAATGACATCCTTTTGCGAAGAAGTTTTCTGTTGTACACCTGAACGATCATTTCAAACACTATTTGATGGAATTAGAGATGGTTGTACATTATTTTGTAAACATAAAAAAATATTAGTATATTTTATATAATTAGATTATTATATAATAATCTTATAAAAATAATTTAAGGGGTTGGAGGAAGAAATAAAACAACAATTCTTATTGATGAATGTTACCTCTTCTTCAGGAATTATCCTTAAGTTTTCACTAAAATACTTTCAAGGTGGAATTATTGTCCTAAATAAGGCTTATAGAATGAGTTTAGGTAATTTTTTAAGAGATTTGGGTAGTTATTTTTTGAACCAAAATTTTCTTAAGGTGTGTGGAGGAGAGGATAGGGGTGGCCTTTATATGTGGGGGAGAGGGCACACATGGTAATTTTGAAAGTAATTGAGTAATACAAATTTTTTTCATATGTAGAATGGTTAAAAATGGGCCATTATCAAAATTTAGAGGTGTAATGTTCAAAATGTAGAAATATAATTGTTTTTATAGTGTTTATAGGTTATTTTTTTCTTATCATTTTAGTTTAAACCCCTAGTAAACTCATTTTTACCTCAACCATGATAATTAATTTTTACTGTATTTACGATTCATTTTAGTAAAAAATTAATTTTTCCTTATTATATAATAAAAAATATAATGGTTATAAATATTGAATCCATTTTTCCAAATTCCATTCATAAAATTGGAAAAAATATAATCTCAAATTAATCTCACAAATGTGATGGGAAAATGGGGTTTTAAAGTGAAAATGTTCAAACGTTTACAATGTTTTTCTATTAAAATTCATATGAAATTTATTCAAATAACCTAGATTTTATTAATTTATGTATAAATTAATTAATTTAACTGTCAAACCATCTTATAATATAATTTTATTTTATAAATAAATTAAAAGAAAATACATTTTTCAATTAAAATTTACCATTTTCACTATTCATAAAAAATGAGACTTTATAGAAAATTTACAAAAATTAAATTAATATAAATTTGATATAATAATTTAAAAATAGACTTTCATTTCTTAAAATAAATTTTAAAAAATTGTTTCGAGTTAATTTTAATATAAGTGTGTCAAATATAAAAAACAATTTTTTCGAAAATACTATTTTAAGCATAATATTATATTCATTCATATATCTTCTCTAGAAGACACATAATATGAATGTTAAACATTTTATTGAATACATAATATATAAATTTCATTGGAATAATTGACCAGATTTTTTTGAATTTATTGAGGTAAAAATAGTTTATTTTTAGAAAAATAATTTTCATAAAATGATTTACTATATTTTAAAATGATTAAATTTATTTGAATAAAATAATTTCATAAAATCATGGGGTGTTGTATTGATATACCAACTAAAATCTATATTATTTAACAAATGTGTTATTTTTATGATTTGAGCATGTCTTTGAATGATTTATATAAAAATAATGTCATTATAGGCCATAAAATATACACAATTCAAGTATGATATATGTTATAATATCCCATAAACAAAAAAAATAAACATTTTTTAAAATATTTAATTTCATGGTTGGAATATATATGAATATTATGATGAAATACTGACATAAATTCAAATTCATAAAATGAAAAATTATTAGTTAGAAAAATAATTAACCCTGATTTATTTCTCACATCACATCCAAAAGACTGTGTAAATTAAAGTTATATAATATTCTCACATATTTATTATGGATTCTAAAAAATTAATGAAAATTCAGAAATATATAAGACTATTCATTATAAAATTTCAATGTTGAGACCATATGTGTGTTTAATAAGTGTTGAGGATGAATCAATTCATCTATTTCACTTTATAGTTTTTAAAATTTGAAATACACTTTTTCCTAACAACTTATTAAAGTTAAGAGAAAAAAATCCAATGTCTATTTATTTTTTCTATTCTACATTAACCAGTACATATGAATGATAAAACATGAATAATATATCAATATTTTTTAGATTATTAACTTTTGTACAAGGGATAGTACATAGTATGATTATAGTTCTTATCCTTTGTCACACTGCATAAATAATTTCATCAACTAGAATCTATGGGGGGAGGGGATACATTTGAACCCGTTTATTATATATCATTATGAAAAATGATATGAAAATAATGAACATTTTCTTATAAAATCACATGTATATTTATCCATAAATAGTGACCTACTTTGATTTTTATATAAACTCATTTTAGTTTCCTAACTTTAATTAAGTTTATTTTATCTCTCATATTGTTATAAAAATGTATTTAAATAATAAATTAATGTTTTTCACATTATTAACCTTTCTATATTTTACCTTTTTTAATAAATAATTCCCTAAAAATATTTAATCGATTCTACACTGCATTAAATAATAATTATATCCAAGAGACCCACTTTATTATAAAATTAATTCATGATATATAATCCATAAATGTTTTATTTTAAGACTATAGAAATTATATATTTACTAAAGAATTAACTATAAAAAATATCTCACTGAAAACACATTAATTTACTATAAAATATGTCTATAAAACTCGATTAAAACAAATTAAAAATTATATAAGGGATTTGTTATCTTCCCCTTTTTATATCTCAACGTATATAAGCTTTATTATGATCATCCATGATATTTTTAAACATTAATTATTTTTTGTACGACTCCCCATGATAGAAAATAACCTATCAAATATCAGGAAAACCCTATTGAAATCCGCTATTTAGTTATAGATATAATGAGGTTAAAATATTAATATTAAAAACATATTACACACATGAACATGAACAAATTATTAATTATTATCAAGTACCTATTTAATTTAATTTAATTATAATATAAATCATGATATTGATCATGTAAGATGAGTATGAGGTCTAAATATATATCAGGGGAATGTTATTCATCCACTCTCCCTTAGTATAGAGTTTAATATTACCATGTATTAGAGTGTAGGATTATTATTTATTTTACTAATATTAAATATTTGAATAATTATAAAATAAAATTATTAAACATAAGAAAGTGGAAAAGATATTTTCATGTGAGTTAGTAGCAGTGTGATGGAACTATTGTCACTAATATGGAAGCATCAATAGGGAGGATTTTAGTTGATATAAATAATATAATTTTTGTAATGTCTTGGGTTTTTTAATGGGTCGTTTTTTAGGTAAATTTAAACTTTTGAGTTGTTATTTGGACCATCCATTCTTGTGTCTCGTCTATGTTTTGGTGGATGTCTTGGGTGTTCATGTGAACACTAGAGGAAGATCGAATGGCTTGGTCCATTGAAAACTTCTCTAGCTAGATGTATATGTTGTGTAACACTTACATTGTTTCTAATTAGTTTACACAATGTTAAGTAGGATGTGAAGGACTAGGGTTATAACCAATAGGAATTCATAATGTGTAACTAGGTTACACATCATGAACCAAATAGATGACATGTAATAGTTACTCACCATGTACATTGTGGGTAGTGTTTTTTTTTAAAGATCCACAGGGGGTCATCCCCCCTTATTTCATTTTACCTTCATGTGTAATGGAATATGTCTCCTAGGGGGTCGCACAACACCTCTCTCTCCCTCTCTAAGGGTTATTGATATCTCCATATTCTAATCTGTAATCTTAAATTTTTTGGTCGATACAGATCCATCTCGTTAAGGCCTTTGATCTTCGAGCTTTTTTTCTTATTTTATCTCACTATACGATGTGATAAATCACAGTGATTCATTTTACATTATTTTTTGGGTGTTCATATAAAATTGAAATTTCTTTTTATTCAGATCGAATTAGTGTATGATATCAAATGAGTGATGGTCTACCAGCATGATGTAAGTGGTTCCTCACTTTCTCTTTGATTTTGATCATGTTTTGAGGGTGTTCTTTATGTACACCATATGGTTTGATTGGGTATTAACCTATATAATTAAAATATTATTATTAATTTATTTAATTTATTCCATGTGATATTATTGGGTATTCCCTTGGCCTTTTTCACATGGTGAATTGGCATAAGGGGCTTGAACCAGGTTTGGCAGTTTAGGTCGGGTGTATGAATTGAATTGAATTAAATTATTTTCCTTTATTATGATGGTTACATGTGAATGTGATGGGTTAAGCCTGAGGATTGAGTTAGTGTTGATCATCTAGATGAGGAAACATCATTCATCAGGTTATGAATGGATCTAGATCTATGAGTGATTGTGATCACAGATTGGGTGATGTCATCACTGATTTGAGGTGATGAGTTCATTAGGATTGAGGTCATAGACCAGCACTTAGAGATGTTGGTGAACGTCATGATGGGTGACATGGATTCAAGTGTATGGGTTTTAAGGATTTTGTGGCTTACATACTCTATTTGGGAGATTTCTGATCATTATGATTAGTTGATGCACCGTTGTAGTCGTGTTCACACAGATATGATTCAGATGATGAGGTGGTGTTGACCACTTGTGTGGTTAGAGGCCTTTGTTAGATGGGGTTTAGGATGGTGTTTCCCATCAGTGAGGTTGGAGGTAATGGACCATTAGTTTATGGTTTTTATACTATCAAATAGGGGATGAGGCTGGCGATATATTTAGGTATTTGGGTTGGGATACTTTTGGAGGATGGATATCATCATTCCTTAAAACATCAACTATTGACATGATGGTATTTATTCTTTGTAGGATATTCATCATTATGCCTCAGATGTTGGGCTTCGAGTTGACTGGGACCTTCTAAGAAGATTTATGAGGGTCCACGTACTTGTTGAGTTTGTTGTTTGGAAATTGGTGATACGACTAATGATGTGAGGCATTAGTTGGCATGACGTGTTGGTAATTCATTGATAGGATGTGCCTGAGGTTTTTGTAGCTTCTTACTCATCGTGGGATTCTTTTGGATTTGTAGTAAGGATCCTCACCACTATATTAATATATGCATACATTTCATTGTATCCTATACATATAACTACGGTCATGTGGTATACCGATGATGGTCAAATTAGGTGATTTCTTCTTTGTGGCTATTAAGTATAAGGGAAAATTTTTATTTATATGATACATATGTGATTTATATTTATATTTAGATACACCTTCTTTTCATGGATATAAGTTTGGAACATGTTGGTGGTGGCCTACTGAGATTTATTCACACACCCTATAAGAGCTCCTCAGGATGCATGTATCTTTATGCTCTTACAATCAGGTAAGGGATTGAGCTCTAGAGTTGGACCGTAGTGGCCATGTTAGACCATTCTCAACAGATGGATAGAATGGGACCTAATATTTCTTACAACATCTGTAGTTTCATTTCTATTTTATTTTGTATTATAATTATTATTATATGTATGTACTTAGGTTATCCAAGGTTGACCCTTCTTTCTTACTGTTTTATATGACCTCACTTGTATTTATTATTATTCAAGAAGTAATATGTTTCTTATTAGATAAAAATGGAATGTTTTTGGATTTATTATTTATTGCTTCTTATGCACTTTTATTATGCTTCCTCTATTGAATTTTATTGGTTCCACTTTTTTGTCTTCTTCTACTATTTTTTATACATAGACCATTTTTATTATCACCAAAAAATGTATAATCTCCCCATTATCACCGCTTTATACCTTCACTTCTATTCAGCATCCTTTATTATACATGGGATGCACCTAAGGCCCTATGGACAATTGGACAAGAGAAGTATATAAAGAGGAATTAGGTTTGAGGTATTATAAGCGGTATCAGAGTAATTCCTGATTGAGATTGAGTAGAAACATTTGGATGGATACAGATGAAATCAAGTTGTTTCTTTTACATATTATTGTGTATTACTAATCGTGATTTGGTACACCGAACACTGGGATATAGTTGAAAATAGGTTTAGAGCTCATGTTTTAGTGTCTGTGGCCTCATACAAAAGAGACAATATAGGTTTCTAAGGGTGGGAAATACATTTTATAGTATGTGATTTTACATTAGATATGATTTCCACAACTAGTTGTGCACATTAATGTGATTATTATCTATTATTATATGTGAACCTTGTCCTCGTATAGAAAGGGATGATCATTTATTCTTTCTTGATAGTCACATAGGATGATTTAAATGTGTGTGTGTGTGTGTCCTTGTGTGTGGGTTCCTGTGCTTAATTGTTTATGATTGGAATTTGGAATCTTGATTGTGCTAAGATGGGTATGATTGTTTAATGTGTTAATAAGGGAAGATAAATAGTGTTCTCCTACTTAGCCACTTTTGGTTTCATTTTACTTAGTTATCCAAAGAATTTTGTCTTAATGAAATATATGTGTGAAACTATGTGATGTGGTATTAATATGATATATGGACTGACTTTGATATGAGTAAGTAGGGATGATGATAGGGGTTAGTTTTTTAAATTGTCAATAAATAATCTAAATATTATTTCCTTATTAATCCCTTTTAGTGGAATATACAAAGCGACCTCAAATTTACATGTGATGCCTAACTCTGTTATGGGTAGGCAAGGGGCCATGATAATTTATTTTAATGAAATATTGTTCTCTAATATTGGTAGTTAAGGGGGTATGAGGCTGAATGTCATGTGACATGTTTGCAATGGGGGATTGTAAGGTTGGTTAGATTGTACTTATTCTTACAGCTTTCTCTATCTTCATTAAATATATATATATATATATATATATATATGGATTCCTAAAAATTGTATCAGTATTCAGTGGGATGCCACCTAAACAGCCTCTAGTGGAGTGTCAGGAGGGCGTTGATATGATGCCTCTTGATCATTCACATTTAGTGGCCTCTGAGGGTTGGGATAAGGCCCTGAAGGGTCGGCATGATCATGATTTGTAGGTTCAGGCTTTGGTATAGGAAGTTCATCTGTAGGTTATGGAAGATGTTGGGTAATGGATTGATGAGTATATCAGGGTGAGAATGGTTTGGAACATCCAGAGGATTGATAGGAGAGCTCAGGGAGTAGATCCATCACTATCATACCTGACTCATGAGTTCCATTTATAGAACACACTACTATTTTAGGGTGTGATTGGACAAAAAGTGTAATAGAACTATACCAAGTTAGTTCATGCCATCTTCGACTATCTTGAGACACCCCCCAGATATAGAGTGAAGTTGGGGGCATACATGCTCAAAGGACCATCTGAACACTAGTGGCACATATAGGTATAGGGAAGTAGGCATGAGGGACTATCCGAGAAGGACATGGAGGATATGTTCTACGAGAATTTCTTCTGAGAGATGCTAATGGTGGAGAGATCTTGTTAGTTATTGAACCTTCAATGTGGAGACATGTCTTTCATGGACTACAAAGATACTTTCACATAAGTTTCCCATTTTTTACCATGTATAGTGACCAACAACACCTCGAGAGTGAGGAATTTCAAGGATGGTTTATAACATGCCTCTCAGTTGAAGGTAATCATCTTCAAGTTAGCCTCATTATTAGAGCCATTGATTCAGGTTCTGATAGCCAATGGAAATTGGACAGACTGGTCATACTCAAGTCAGGTTACAGTGTAAGGCGGTTATAGTAGTGAAAATTCAGATATCCTGAAACGGGGTCTTGAGGAGTCTCAAAAAGGTATCCAAGACAGAGATTCAAGTTGAACACCAGAGAGTGGGTATTCAATGGTACAATTCTAGTGTGTGTATACAAGGCATGTGTGGACAAAGTGTGATCATTCACTGGACGAGTGTTTTGAAAGAAGCTATGTAGGTAATATCAAGAGGTTATCTATGAAGTCTTATCATAAAGCTAGTATCTAGGGACAAGGGTATACTCAAGGATTTGAAGCCAGATTGGGAACAATACCAAGAGTTGGTATCCAGTATTCAGCTACACATAGAGGTCATGATGGAGATAGTGGGACAGATTAGTTGGACCAATGAGTAGTTGTTGGTGCATCACTATAAGAAGGTTACGCATTTGGAAGTTGGACTTCATGTCAGATGTATGTAGTTCAGCTTATTTGATTAGAGAAGGAAGAAAGACCCATCTATTTTTATAGGTATTTAATGATTATGGGCACAAGTGGGTATCTTTTTGTTTTGTCCTGGTCACTTTTATCGACATGTCCAATTTTGAGTGTACAAGGTCCACAAGATATTTTTTGACAAACCAGATGCTGGTTAGTATGATGGAATGCACTTGGATACTTGTATTATATGAGGTGCTTAGGCATCGGGCCACTATTTGTGGGCACACATAATTATATATGTTGCGGGTTATTGTGATAATGTATTGAGATGTAGTATTTTAGGCATCTAATGAGATGTGGGACCTCATAAGTTTCATGTGATCCATAGGTACAAGGTGTAAATATTACAAGATGCATGACTTGATGGGTTTCAGATGTGTCATGGGAATTATTTGAGAACCTAATGAGGTTTAGGAGTGAATATTCATCAAACGAGGATATTTGAGTCCAGAGATTATCTATGGTCCATCCTAATGTTTTGTGCTTAGGAGGGAATGCCAACAGGTATGTAAAAACTATAGTGGGGGGTATGTTAAAGGATTTGACTTGTGACTAAACAGGGAAGACTGAGTTGATATAGATAATATGAGTATGTTTGGTACCATATCCAACTAAATGTTTATATCTTGAGTATGAGCTATGATAAAGTGAGGATATTTTATTATCCCTGGTTTTTGAATAGGACATTTTTTTAGGTAAATTTGAAATTTTGAGTAAGTGTTTGGATGAACCCTTTTCATGATCTTTGAAACCTCATTTCGGATTATTTTTTGACTTGATACCTTGTTTTGTGTGTTGTATATGTCTAGGTGGATAACCCAGGTGTTCAGGGGAACACTATAGGAAGATAAAATAGCCTGGGATTTTGAAAACATCTCCATCCAAAAGTTCACGTCGTGAAACACTTATATGGTGTGTAAGTCATTCATAAGATATGTAACAGTGCACAAAAGCTCAGGGGTCCAACCCCAAGGAATTAATGACATGTAACTATGTTACACATTGTGAACCAAATACATGATGTGTAACATTTACATGCATTGTAAGTTACTAGAATCATTTTTTTAAAAGACCCACATGGGACTCATCCCCCTGTTTATTTTCCCTTCACGTCTAAGGGTAGAGGGCCCCCAGGGGGTCACATAGTGTTCCTCTCCCCCTCTCGAAGGGTTCTTGATTTTTTTTTATGAGATCTGATCTTCAATCCATTGGTGACTACAGATCTATCTTGTTGTGGCCTCTGATCTTCTATCCTCTTGTCTTCCTTTGTCTCACCATATGGTGGGATAAATATTTGTGAGTCATATTTCACTATTTTAGTGAATTCATCTAAAACACTAATTTATTCTAATTTATATTGATTTAGAGGACTATATCAAATGAGTGTGCATCTACTAGTATGTCGTAGGTAGCTCCAAAATTTATCTTTTATTTTTATCATGTTTTGGGGGTGTGCTATATGTGTTCCATGTGGGTGGATAGATCAGAACCGTAAATAATTAAATACTTTTTTTATTAATTAATTGATTCTATGGGATTCCATTGGGTATTCCATTTTCATTTTTCACAAGACCGAAATGGGTAAGGGGATTGGACCAACTTGGGCAGTTTAGGGCAGGCGTATGAATTGAATTAAATTAATTTATTTACTTTTCTTTTGATGGTTCTATGGGAATGTAATGGGTTAATCCTGAAGATTGATATGGTTTTCACCCTATGGATGTGGTGATATGGTTTATTGGATTGGTAAAATCCTATGTTCTATGAGTGATATTGAACATAGATTGGGAAATTTGGTCATCTATTTTAGGTGAATAGGTCAACATTATTAAGGGGATAGATTAGTAATTTGATGTAATATTGACCATTAGGATAAGATAAATGGTTGTAGGTGGACAAGTTGTTGGGATGATATGGATTAGGTACTATGTTTGGGGGATTTCCGCTCACCATTATTGGTCACTATGATATTGGAGTCATGTGAACATGGATAGGACTCAAATGATTAGGTGGCATTAACCACTCATGTGGGTAGAGGACTCCATTAGGTATGACATAATATGGTGTTGTCCATAAATAATGTGGGAGGTATGTTCCATAAAAAGCCACATAGATGGTAATTTAATATCTGTTGAAGGTATTGAGATAGTCGGCTGGGGATGAGGCTCATCGTATATTGATGTCTTTTGGAAAATATTCTTTTAGAGGAAGGATATTTTCATTCCTCTGCATGTCATCTATTGATACGATGGAATTAATTATTTGTATGATAGATATAGTTGTTCCTCAAACGTTCGACTTTAAACTGATGGGGATCATCAAATATGAGGTTCGAGGGACCGTGTACATGTTTGGTATATCGTTTGGACACCAATGATATTACTGATTGTACAAGGTTTCGGTTGGTATGAGGTGCATGTGATACTTTGACAAGAGATGCATGTGGGCTCTCAAAAATGTTACATGTTAGGCGATGCTTTGGGATTTATGTTAAGGCTCCTTTCTACTATAGTTAAATATAAGCATACATGTCAATGTATGGAATATATGAAAATTAGGGCACATGGTATACTTGTGATGGCCAAAATAGGTGACTGGTTTCTTGTGGCCATTTAGAAAATGGTAAATAGGTGATTTCTATGACATGTATGTGATGTTTACTTATATATAGAGACACCTTTTTTTCATGGATGTAAGTTAGGAACACGTTGGTGGTGGCCTATTAAGATTTATTCTCACTCCCTACATGGGCCACTTGGGATGCATGTTGACTTTATGCTTTGGCAATCAGGTAAGGGATCATGCTAAGGAGTCAAACCGTAGTGGTCATGTTCGATATTTTTTCTTGGGATCGAGAGCACTGGAGATAATTGTTCTTGCATCAGTTTTAGTTTTTTATTCTTTTGTATCATCATGCTTATTTTATTTAAGTATTGAGGTCATCTATGGGAGACCATTATTTATTACTATTTTATTGACATGACTTTTATGCATTATTATTAATGTGCTAATATGTTTTTCTAGTAGTTTCAAATTGTATGATTTCGATTTATCATTTATTAATTCTTTTACTACTTTATTATTCGTATACTATTGTATGTTATTTATTTCATTATTTTTTGGTCCTAGAACACTGTTGTATATACATATATCATTTTTACTATAACTTACATATGGTATAGTCTACCCAATATCACTACTTTACACCCTCACTTCTATTCAGAAACCATTGGCATATTGGGAGGAATGATTAAGGCCAAATCGTTAATTTGCATAGAGCACTATTTTAATTAAAATCTGGGTTGAGGCACTCTAATTTTCTCCCTCTCAATATGAAAAACACACTATAACTAAAATAAATTTAACAGATCTAGGAAACTCATTGGGTTATTTGAATATTTTATTTTTAGTTTTAATTCATATTTCATTTATTTTTTTCGAGTTGGGGGATCAAAAATGAAGAGTTTTGTGAAAACATGATAGTGTACACAATCATCACATTATTTGTAGTAAATGTGTAAAAACCCATATGAGAGTTGAGAGAGCGATTTCAATGATT
Organism: Viscum album; assembly: GCA_963277665.1. Taxonomy (NCBI): domain Eukaryota; kingdom Viridiplantae; phylum Streptophyta; class Magnoliopsida; order Santalales; family Viscaceae; genus Viscum; species Viscum album. The sequence goes on along the minus strand of OY728136.1, from coordinate 1,080,862,541 downwards.
TTTTTATATGGTTAATACATGGTTTTTATAACCATATGGACTCTCTAGGAAAACCATGTGTCCAGTTTGTAAATAGATTTTGATCCTCATGGTTGTAGAATAATTTTGAAAACCCGACAACCAAACCATACGATCTACCTAGTTTTCATAATAAAATAGAAATAAATTCTTCTATGATTTATAACCTTATCAATACCATATTCATCCCACTCATGAAAATAAAAATATTTTATCCATACATCATCTTTCCCTTTCTCATTTAGTGGATCCCCCTTTTATTTCAATGGATTTCATTGTGATAAGAATTTGTTTATTTGATATTACTTATCTTATCTTCCCCCTTTCCCATGTTCTTCCCTCTTATTTCCTTTTCTATAACCCTAAGGGTTCTAGAGGTATAAAACTAGAGAATATTGTGTGTTTTTCAGGTTTTTATTGGGTTCTATATCGGTGAGGATATCTTCATTATATTATAAGTAGTTTTAGAAATGGGAAATGAGATTACATTGTGTTTGAGGTAGGTGTATCAACATAACCTGAATTTTACATAATAATATTATTTTTATTATGATTTCATTAGGGTTTATTAGTGATTTATTTTAAAAGTTATTATTTAATTTTCTTTTATTTTTTTCCTCATTTTATTTTTCCTTCGTATCCATAAATGTTGGTTCCTCATGGGTTCTTATATAAAAACAAAATCAATACATATAATGTGTTTTCAAACATGCATAAAATAGATTTTTGATTTTCAAATGAGTTTTAAAAGGGGTTTTTTGAAGGAAAAGTATGATTTCAAGTGTTGATCTTGGTTTTTGATTGTTATTTTTTATCTCGGGTGCTGATTTTCATGTTTTTTATTATGTTGGATCATGGGTGACCTTGGGTAGGCTAGTAAATAAATGGGGGTTTCGTTATATTTCTGTATGATGATAGAGAGGGGTTTTATCAAGTGATTCCTTGAGAGGACCAGGTTATAATACTATTTTAGTATCACATGCTATGGCATGTGTTTTAAGAGAGAGTCCTAGTTACCTTTGGAAAAAATGGGTAGAAACTTCCCCTCTGTTTCTTATATTATTATAGAGATAATTATTATTGTTTATAACCACTCCTATTCTATAATGATAATTATATGGTTTTTTTCTCTTTCCACAGAATATTTCATATGGTTGGGTCTTTCTTAAAGTTTTAATGATGTATTTTTTATAAAACCAAAGGGTTAATAAAAGTCATTTTAATGTGTAATATTATATAAAAATTATTTTAAAATTATAATTAAAGGTTTTCATTATGATAAGTGTTTTGTATATTTATTGTGGTATCCTATTAGGATTATCCTCACACCATGAATATACCAACATTTATATGAATACTTGGTTTTATAAAATAAAGGTAATGTAAATTACACCATGTAGTTTAGTGGATCATCTGGACTCCCTTAATGCATCTTCAAGGTTGTAGAGGTGGTGACCATCGATCATAAGGAGTTGGTCACATGTAGAGAATTTTGGTATCCTTGGTATATTTTTTATTATGTTCCATAAGCCTCTCCATTCATGACCTCATTTTGGTATTATTATATAAGGATATTTTATAACAATTATTTATATTGTAAATGTAAAATTTATGATATGGAATTAATTATTACTACTTCTTATACTCTATTTGTTTATTAATATATATTGAATCCATTGGTTTTATAATGTGGGAATCCAACTTATAAAAGGATCATGCTAGATTTCTAGGAAGAATCAATTTTTTGTTTCTATGAATTATGATAGTGAAACCACTCCCAAGTATTAATATTTAATACCATTTTTTCATAGTCCCACGGAGATTAGGAATGTGCATTGGGAATTGTGGCGAACCAGGTCAGGTGAGGGGTTAGGTTGTCCTGGTATGATTAAAAAAAATTGTGACAAATCCCTCTGATTATTAAGGGAGTAAATTTATAATGGATATAGGACTATTGGTACTCAAGAGTTAAGTATGGGGGATTGGCTCACTGAACTTATTCACGTCGAACCTTAAGATTCCATGGGTTTTTAAGAGTTTTGTTTTCAATTTGAAATAGTTTTGGTTTTTATTTATGAGATTTGATGTTATTTAATAATGGTTTCTAGTTTTGGGAAGAAACCATGAAAATATTTCGGAATTTTTTTTCGGTGAAATAGTAGACTTAAGTGGAGACACACCGTTTAAGTGCGTAGTTAGTAGAAACCATGAAACCCCCATGATGTTAGGTCTATAATTCTTCTAATGAAATATAAATTATTAGTGCATATTTTACCTAACAATGAAATTGAACAATGAATAATGAATAAATTTTTAACTTTTTAATGGTTCACTCCTTCAACATTTAAAATTAATTTAATTTTTACTATTAATTATCTACTAGTAATTTTATGTGTTATAATGATGTGTTGATGAGACAGAATTTATAATGGTGGTATATTTGAATTGATTTTATTAGTGTGGATTTCAGTTTTTTGTGATGTGGGATTAATTTAATGAAATTATTTTGTTCATACGGGTGTATTTTAATGCATTTAAAATTTAAAACTTGGCTTCTTTAACAACTATTAAATGATTTTTATGTTATGTGTTTTACATTAAACCAGTACGTTTTTCGTAAAAACTATTTTAATGATTGAGAGAAAAATTATAAGGATAATGAATGTATATACTAAACGTTTTAAAGTTATTTTTAAAATATATATTTTATGGGTTGGTTAATTTGAAATAATCCATTAAGAATTATTTCAAAATAGATTTTGGTTTTATAAAAGTGTTTGATTCTAAATAAATTTTTTAAGATATTTTACAGATTGATTGTCAGAAAAAATTTATTTTCAGGTAATTTTTTTAGTTATTATTTACTTCGTGAAGAAATATAAGAAGTGTTAAAAATTATTTATGAATTCAAGAGGTATGGGTGAATATTTGATTTTTAAGAGGAGATGATATCTCTATATTGTGGTAAGATCATGAAGGGAATCATTTTTATTTTCCAAAGGGGAAAAATTTTATAATATTAAAATGTTTTTAAAGGTTAGAAATTTATAATGGATATTTTCATGAAGATTAGTAATTTTATAATATTTTTTATAAATTTTAAAATGTTTTGAGTTTTCTAGTGTGTTTTAGATTAAAATGGAATTTCAACTTGTGATGGGTATTTTTATCAACTGTTGAATTTTGTAATAAATTTAGAGAGATTTTTTCAAAATTAATGTGTATTATTTGAAAATTCCAAGTAAAGTAAATTAAAATTTTTTAAATTTAGAAATTTTTTTAAAAAGAATGTTTAAAATGGGATGTTGTTTTTTAAATGTATAAATTTTTTAGAAATTTGTGTGTATCAACCTCGACCCACACTCTTGGATCTAGTATTAAAAACAAAATCTTTTCAAATTATATTATTTCAAACTAATTAGACCCAAATGTAACTATACATAAATACAATATAAAAATAAATTATTCAGTAACTTACATAAACAATACCTTTTTAGGTATATATCTTAGAGAATTTAGAAAAGCATGTTATGTAATAAAGCTCATGTATTTCATATCAAATGGTAATATTCCATATTATGCATAGAAACTTTAACTTCATAAGTATTCAAAGTAACCCAAAAATTCAACCAACATTATTCCGTCATAAATTTATCATATTTCTTACTCTTATTCCTAACATAGGGAAAAGGAAACTTAAGGGTGAATATAGATGCTTAGTAAGAGAAATCATATAAATAATCTATCATGAATATATAAGGAATAAAAATTTCATGTTGGATTTTAAATAAATATTCCATATAATCGACAAAATGACCATGAAATATATCTATGTATAAAAATGTAAATAATCAAATGGAAAACAATAACTGATTTTAAAATGATAGATGGAATAATGTGAAAAATTATAATCATAATGTCTAGTCCTTATGCAAATACATCATAAACATACTATAATGTACTAGTACTGATCCATCATATATAATTAATAAGGAATACACCAAATACTCTGGATAGTTTCTCACATGATTCCTACTTATTTATCAAGGGGCTATAATGGGCCCCACCTATCACTTATACATGTCTGATGAAGTCCTAAAACATTTAATGATTAAATATTTTTGTTGTCAATAAATGAGCTATTTTTCTTGGTAAACACCCCCAATATGATTTATACAAAATAGGGTTCATATAGAGTAATGGGTATAACTATATGTCACTAATATAAATTTTTATATTTTATCAATGATAATAGAGAACATGAACATAAATGAGACCATCATTTCATCAAAAATAATATTATTGCAGTAAATATATCTCACTTAGAAAATAGCAAGTATAATCAAAGAAATTTAATTTAAAAGAGATTTCTTTTTGAAGTGTTTCAAACTTTTCTACAAACAAAATTAAAATTAAATTTCAAAAATATTTTCAATAGATTTATAGAATACCACTAAAACATTAGGTTTAAAATAATTCATTAAAATCAAATCTTGAAAATAAACTATTCTTATATAAGAAAATGTGGAGTGAAAGATAAAAACACACATAAGTGGAATGAAATCCCTTTTGAAAACATTTTCAAAAGTAAAATAAATTTTTTAAAAAAAATCATAGAATAATGATAATATATGTTTTTTGAGAACCCCAAAAATTAATAAAGGAATAAGAATTGGGAATAATATTTATTAGAGTCAGAAATTTTATTGAAGTGAAAAATATTAAAAATTATATTTGTTTCACACTAATATAAAGAATGTCAGAAATCACTTATCTAGAAAACATTTAGAATATTTATTTTATATTTGTGATAATAAAATCAAATTTTCAAAAAAAATTACATTTATAAATAATTTTAGTATATGAAAAAACACTCTTAACGAAAAATTATGAATATTGGTATGGAGGAAAAATATTCCCCAAAAAAGAAAAATTAGGTGGATGCTTTGATTTGATTATTTCGTGGTTTTGAGTACCAAAAATATGTAAAATGGTAAAAATACCTTTAAAATGAGAAATAAAAATAATATAACAAAATATATGGTTTTATAAAATAAATACTAAATAATTCTCCCAATGGAAATTTAAACATAAATAATCTCGGATAAAAATGAAATTATAAAACAAGAATTTACTAATTTGATAAATTCGTGATTAAAGATCATCAAAATTTAGAAGAAGATATGGTTCTTTAAATACGATGTATTAAATAAATTACTAGTTCCAAATATATTCATGGTGTAGTGATTATGATATATAAAATAAATTACAGTGCCTAGTATGAAACATGTCTTAGTGAATCAAAATTGAGACCAAGAACCCTTAAAAATTTATCACATTTGAATAAATATGAATTTAAAGATATAACATAAAATAAAAAATTAATTAATACAAAAAAATATTTAATAATTATATGATTTTTCTAATATTAATTATATACACTATAAAATGGAAATGGTATCATATTAAAATACATGTTTTAAAGAAAGGATTTTGAGATGGGAACCCCTTTCCTTGGTTTTCTGCTTAGTTGAAATCACTCTAACTTATTTTCTAATAATTTTAGACTTATTATAAATATTTAATAGATTCATATACATACATATATTACTATATATCATCCGATTATAACTTTAATCAATCTATTTTGTAATAATTATTTATTAAAACTAATATTTTTGTGTTAATTGTTTTGTTTTCTATTACTGCTTAGGTTCGTCGATCCTAGTCCTTGCACCTTGTTCATGGTTAAAAATATAAATAATCTTAAAAAATTTATAATTATAATTTTTATACAGGAATTATACATTTATAACCATCTATTAACGTTAATCATGAAAAATAAAATACAACACTCACCGAGATGGTATTTCATATGTAAGCAGGAACAATGTTTTCATTTTTCCAATGGATGTAAAAAAATAAAGTAGATAAAAGTTCAATTTTATATAATCATAATAATATTATAAATATCATATTTATTCATTAAATTCTTTCTTATGATCATCCATTTGATATAGTAATGAAAAATAAAATACATCGCATTATAGAGAAAGTAGTCTGTATAAACTCATGAGCGATGTTTTCATTTTCCATTTGATGGAAGTGAGGTGTATAATGATTGTTACATTAAAATCAAAAATATATTGGTATTTTGAATTTATTGGTGTCATTATTTAATGATTAATATAAAATATTTGAAGGAGTAATTAGAAGAAATAATCTTGAAAGAATTAAATTAAAACTCGTACCTATTCATTTGATATCCCCTATTAGATTTAACATAAAGCATTTGAATGATAGGTTTATGGTCATAATAAGAGATTATAATATGGTATGGTTTTTATAAAAAAGTATCTGGGAATAATTTTTGAGAAACCCAAACTCATATGTGTCTTTTAATGGTTATATTAAGTCTATTTTTATAAGAAGAAATCAATGGTGTTTTCAAAAATATTATGTCTTTAAGAGTCAAGAATGTAGTCTTAAAAATGATAAGTGTCTAATAAAATGAATATATATGGAATTATAACACATTTTTCTTCATAATATTCCTCAACAATAGCTTTATTATTTCTAAATAACTTTTTAAAATATTGTTTAAAATTAAATATCCTTAAAGTAATTTTTCAAACTATTCATGAAATTTACTTTTGGAACGTCAAGATAACAACGTAATTAGAATTTGAAATTATAAAAAATTAATTATATTTTCTTTTCATACATAAAATTGATGAATGATCCTAACTTATTTAAAACGAAAAACTTTTAATGTTTTTAAAACAATTTACTTTTATTTTTCACCCACTTTTACAAGTGCACCATCATCGATACGTAAGAATTCCAAGTAATTATACTATAACTAAAAATAAAAAATAAATTACCATAACAAATTTAATTTATTCATAATAAAAATTATAATATTTTAACATTAATGAATTATTTTATCACTAGAATTATCATAGAAAACTGTTATGTTAGTGAGAGGGACATTTTTTTATCATAATTTAATAATATAAAAGCAATTTTATAATAAACAATGAGGCACTAAATGAGAAAAAATTAAAATATAGGATAATTATGTGCTAGAATACAATTATCTAATAAATTCTATATATTTTTTATACTTATTTGTTGCCTTACCTCTTATCTTAAACCCTTTTTTAAACCCTTAAACCTTTATTTCTCTCACAAATGTTTACTATGTTAACTATTCATTGTGACCTACAATGAGATATAAATGTTAACCTAATATAAAAATACTCATTTAAAATATTAAATAAATTTTATAAGAATCAATTTTCAAAATTTTTAAAAATTATCTTTAACATAAATAGTAAAAAAAATGAAAACTCATTTTAAAAAAATGGATTTTTTAAGTATAAAAATGATTTTATACCAATATCTTGTATAATGTTGATTAATATAAATTTTTTTGAATTATTTATAAAAAATTAAACTTATATGACTTGAAGACCAATAAAACCCAAAAGTAACCTTCTAAAAACATGATTAAAAAATAATAATCATATTTAGTTTTTATTTAAATAAAAAAATACTTATATTTCCTATATGTCAAACAAAAATTTATAATTTCAAAATAAAATTTTTAGATAAATTATATTAATTAATAATTTTAAATTTTGTATATAAAAAGGTTTTATAACCCTTAAAATAATTATTTTATTATGATAAATTCGTAAAACATAAAATATTTTTAGAATTAGTATTTTTCTATTTTCCAAAAACATAACCTTTTAGAAAAATTCCAAGACTTTAACCTAAGATGATTTTGATATGCTAAAACCAAAAATTTCATCCTTTTTCAAATTTTAATTTCTAATATTTATAAATTTATCTTTTAAATGAAAATATATATTATAAATAAATCCTTGTTTTGTTAAAAAAATGACCCTTTTGAACATTAAGTGTGTTAAACCATATATCAAATTATTACTATAGAGTGTAACATTATTTGATTAAACATTTTAAAATCTTAATTTAATGATGTTTTAAATTTATTTTAATAAAATGTTGTTAAATTCAGTCCAGTGTTGGATATATCACATTCGATTCAATGTAAAATTTAAATAAGGTAATGTGTACTAAAATATCAGGGTTTTATAGAGTAGACACATTCATATGGTTGTGGGTCAAAAAGTAGAGTTTTTGAAATGAATTTTTTCAATTGGTGTGTGATTTTGGGTTGTTTCTTGGGTTATAATGGAATGATTTTATTTAGGTTGTGATACCTAAATTAAATGGATTCATATTTTGTGTTATTTCGATCCTTCCTCTGAGAAAGGACTCAATGAAACTTAAAGAGAATATTTCCTGGTGATATTCTTTGGATAATTCTTCTATTTTCATAGGAATGGTCCCTTTGTTAATAGTCTTTACCTATTCTAAAAATTTAGGGGTAGCTTCAGAGATACATGCTTTTGGATATCACCCAATATTTTTCTAAATCTCCACTCATTTTATTTTGGTAATGGTTGATGTTTTTTAAGGTGATAATGTGGTTAGAGATGACAATATAAACCTCTACTTCTCTTAAATCACTATAATCTTCAAGGATAAAAACTTATGTTGGATTTGTTAAAAGAGTTAATCCATGATTGGTGAAAGGTATGTAAAGACACTAACTCCAAAAACCCAGTTCTGGTGTCTACTTTATTAAATCTATAGAAGATAAAAAGATCTCATTTTGAAGGACTAATAAGTTTAGTAGTCTTGAAGAACTTGATACATACATGATTTCCATATTGCATAGGAAATATAAAATACATTGTATAAAATAATTCTAATAGCCTTAATATTATTCATAATATCCATATTCATATCCTGAGGAATGGAAAGAAAATAAATGGTGATCTTAAATTCTTAGTAAGAGCTACATACAGTATAATCTATCATGATTAAATAAGGCATAATCGGTATGGAAATGTAAATAACTGAAACATGTGTCATTTAATAAATAACATAAGCATGAAGTGTATCCATGGATAATATGAATATAATAATCTCATGGATAATAATAATTTAATTCTGAATGAAGGAAATACTTAATACTGTATTTCATGATCTCAAACAACATGATATTTATACCTTTAAGACGTTTCACCAAGATGTTTTAATCGATGGGAATGTTTACACCAAAAAACCATTTAAATTGGCCAATATATTTTTTTAATGATACATTTTGATGGGTTAAGGGGCTATATAGTTCTAGGACTCACCCTTCACTACATGTCTAATGCATCCCTCATATATTGAATAATTAATTTAATTCATGAAAAATATATATAATCAGCAAATATCTATGTTGAATAAAGAATATAGAAGGTTCATATTTCCAAAATAAATCAAATAACATTAAAAGTAAAACACTATATGTAGAAATGGTATACGATTTAAGAGATAACCATATCCATGATACAAGGAATATTGCAATTTAAGAAAAACATTATGTATATTTATGAAAAGAAACTGAATGTTCTAAGAGAAATTCCATGACCATAAAATTAGTTAGCGATAAAATATGAACCTCAAAAAAGTAGATTATGTTGATATATCCTACCTATTATACATTAGAATTAAAAAAAGACAAACATTTAAAATATATTTTCATAAAACAATTTCTTTGTAAAAACATTGAGAATTATAGAATAATCTAAGTGTAAAATAGTTATGGTGGGGGGATATGTTACTGTTGTATATGTTAAAAAACATTCCTTTTTTATTTTTATAAATAAATTCAAAAATAACCCTTTTGAGAGACAGTAAAAATCATTCCTTCAAACATTTTGAAAAGTATAGGATAACATAAAATATCTTTAATAATTCATTTTATTAAATAAAAGTTCTTTTGTAAAAATAATTTGAAAAAAATGGACATTAAAGAAATATATATCTGATCCAAAGGCCAATAAAATTGGTTTTTATTTTAAACATTTCATTAATCAACTAATGTTCCAAAGAGAAGAAAATTTAGAAGAAAATATAGAACACTATGGGAAAAAGTGGTTTTTGTTACGGGATATTTGTGACAAGCCCATAACCCTTCGAAAATTGTATTTTTTCAACAAGTATTTTTGACGGGATTCATTTCTCATTGTAAATAATCCTAAATAAACAGGTATTTGTGATAGGAAAAAAATATTTTTGCAAATACCTTTTGTGCAATTATGTTCCAAATCATAGGAAAAAGAATTTGTGATATGTATTTACCCCATCATAAATACTATTAATTGTTATTGAAATTTTTGATAATAATTAATAATCCATCACAAAAAATACAAGGTCGTATGATTATTAGTAAAAAGAACATTCAAAAATAATTTTTTTATCACCGACGTGCTTATTTAAGGTTGGAACTATTTGCAAAGGGACCCACCATAAATAATCTCATTTTAAATAACTTTTGTATCACTAACATGATTATTTATGGTGGGTACTATTTGTAATGAGACCCATCGTAAATAATCTCATCACCATTAATCTAACATATATATACCCCCACCTGATTTTTTGTCATTAGTTCTTCATTTGATTTCTTCTCTCATCCCCTAATATCCCCCCTTCTACATTTTTTTTTTAAAAGATTAAAATTTTACAACGAAGAAATTTTCATTTCTAAATCCCGTAAAAGCTTCAATTTTGAGTTATTAATTTGATTTTTAAGATTTTAAATTCATTTATTTTATTTTATATTAGAATTTATTATTATTAATAAGTTGTAATTTCTGTGAATTAGAAATCATTATTTATAATTAGTGGTAATTATTTTAAATTAAAAATATTTAGTTTTAATTAATAGTATTTATTTAAAATAAAATGTAATTAGTTTAAATTTTTCAATAATTAGATTAAATTTCCAGCAAGTGGTAGTGATTAATAGTAATTACATCTAATTGATAAATAATTACTACTAATTAACAAAACATAATAATAGTTTATAGATCTTAGTAATAAGAAATAATAATTTAAATTAATTTATAATAATTAATAGTAATTAGTAATTAATACTAACTAACACTAATTTTTAATAATTAATGCAACATATTAATAATTTTAAAAAAATTAAAAATCAGTTATAATCCTCAAAAATTATCTTTAATTGGTAAAATTATAGGTATTTGATAAGAATTAGCAGTAATTATTAAAAAATGTCAATAATTAGAATAAAGTAGTGGTAATTAATCAAAATTAGCGATAATGATTGATAATTAGTAAAAATTAGTGAAAATGAGTAGTAATTAGTTAAAATTAGCAAAAATGAGTGGTAACTATAAAAAATTAGCGAAAATGGGCGTTAATTAGTTTGAATTAGTATATATGGGAATTAGTTAAAATTAGCAAAAAATTGTAGGTAAATAGATAAATTTAGTATAAATGAGTTGTAAAAGGTTAAAATTAGTGTAAATGAGTCATAATTAGTCAAATTTACAGAAAATGTGAAGTAATTAGTAAAAATTACTGGAAATGATTATTAATTAGTAAAAATTAACAAAAATGAGTAAGAATTATTTAAAATTCATTATAATGACCATGAATTATTAAAAAAATTCATAAATGAGCGTTAATTATAAATAATTACTGGAAATTATTAGAAATTATTAGTATATAGTAGAAAATAGAGGTGACTAGTAAAAATTAGCGAAAATTAGCAGTAATTAGTTAATATTAACATAAATGAACTGTAATTTTTAAAAGTTAGCAGAAACATGCATTAAATAGTTAAAATTAGAAAAAATAAGCATTAATTAGTCAAAATTAGTGGAAATGAGTGGTAATTAGTTAAAATTAGAAAAAATAAAAGGTAATTAGTAGAAAAATTCAAAAATGAATAGTAATTAGTTCAAATCACCATAAATTTGTGGTAATTAGTAAAAATTGTCTAAAATAAGTAAAAATTAATAAAAATTACTTATAACTATAAGTACTTTTAAAAATTAGTGGTAATGAGTATGAATTATTAAAATATAACAAAAATGAGCATTATTTATTAAGAATTAGTGGTAACTAGAGTTAATTAGTAAAAATCAGTGGTAATTACTAAAAATCAGTGGTAATGAGTGGGAATTATTAAAAATCAGTGGAAATTAGCAGAAATTAGAAAAAATATCATTAACGATGAGTAATTAGAAGAAATAAAATACCAGTAATGAGCTGTAATAGTTAAAAATTAACAACAATGATCGTTAATTAGAAAAAATACATGTAATGACCGATAATTTGTAAAAAATAACAACAATGGGAAGTATTTAGTAAAGAATATCTATAATGAGTGGTATTTAGTAAAAAATGCCATCAATGAGTGGTATATTGTAAAACATATGGGTAATGATCTATATTTAGAAAAAAACTACCTACAATGAGCAGTAATTAGTAAAAAATACTAGCAATGACTGATAATTAGTAAAAAAAAATAACAAAAATGAGCATAAATTAGTAAAAAATAACTGAAATGAGTGATTGTTAGTAAAATAACTAAAAATGAGCAATAATTTGTAAAAAATCAGAAATGAGATGTAATTAGAATGAAAATACCAGCAATGGTTGGTAATTTTTAAAAAATACCAGCAATGAAGGATAATTAGTAAAAAATACCGACAATGATCCATATTTTAGTAAAAACTACATGAAATGAGCATTAATTAGTAAATAATATTAACAATGAGAAATATGTTAGTAAAAAATTCCAGTAATGAATGGTAGCTAGTAAAAATACCATCAATGAGTGATACATAGTAAATAATTCCAGTAAAGAGTCACAACTAGAAAAAAATATTAGAAATTTGAGGTAGTTTGTAAAAAAATACTAAAAATTTTCTATAATTAATAAATAGTAATTTCAATGTGGTTTTTAGTAAAAAATACTTACACTAGAGATATTTTGTAATAAATAATTGAAATGAGTAGTATTTAGTATTAAATACCTACAATGAGTGATATTTAGTAATTAATACTAGCTATGAGTGGTATTTAGTAATAAATACCAACAATGAATGGTATTTTGTAAAAAATACCATCAATGAGAAGTATTTAGTAATAAATACCAGAAACGAGAAGAATTTAGTAATAAATACCAACAATGAGCACTATTTAGAAATAAATATCATCAGTGGTAAATATTTAGTCAAAAATACCAGTAATGAGTGGTATTTAGTAAAAAAATACCACCACAACTGACCTCAATTAACCACAATTAATCCTAATTAACCATTATTAACCACAATTACCCATAATTAACCATAATTAATTATAATCAATCACAATTAATCACAATTAAAAATAACTAGCCACAAATAGTAATAAAATGCCAACCAAGGGGTGTGAGTGAATCATGGATCTAAGGGGATGAAGGGGAAGACAAACTGAAAGAATTCATGTGCTAAAATTCTTTCTCTCTATAGTCACCAACATCCCATGTACTCTCTACTCCCCTCAAGGGAAGCATGGAGTATAGGGGATTAAGGTTTCAATAGAGTGAATGAACTTCAGTACACCTGTGTTCAGACCATTTGGAGGATATACAGTCATTGATAAACTCACAAGTTTACCCATAACTATCTCTCCTTGAAATAGGTTGAACACGAGGGCATTGTAATTATTTCACTTTACTATTGCCTTCAGAAGCTCCACTCTATTTATACCTCATGAACCTAGGTCATCCTTATATTTCTCTTAATTATAATTAATGGTAATTAAAAAACAAAGTGGTAATTAAAAAAATAGTAGTCATATGCATAATTAGAATAATTTAGTGATAATTATATAGAATTGAATAAATTTACAAGTAATTTGAAATTTTTTGATTTTATAATTTTTTTATAGTCCCATACTTATATTATAATAATTATAGGAAATATTTTTTATTTTTATTTTTTTAGAAAAATATGGAATAAAGAAGTAGACAATCGTCTTTTTTAAAATCTCACGATTGGATAAATCATAGGAGGAATCAAAATGATTCTGTTATAAACCCTATATATATTGAGGGTGTTGAATCTTTTTTATCATTCACAACATCTGAAACAAAATTTGTTTTAGAGGGTACAATTAAGACTCCATGTAAGAAATGTGATCCATGGAGACTTGAAGCATATGAAAACATGGGGGTCATTTATTGTGTTTTGGTTTTCAGATAGATTTTGGTTTTGGTATCAATATGGTGAATGCAGTTCCAGATATGATACTAATAATTTGGTTTCGGATCCATCATAGTTTCAAAATTAAGTACATGAGGATGTTGGTTCATCTTTTAAAAAAACTCCAAATGATATTGATTTAACTCCTGAGTTAGAACCATCTTGACTTTATGAGTTGTTGAGGTCTATTGAAGATGCCTTATATCTTGTTGAAACAAATGAAAATTTGAGTCAGTTATGGTTATTAAATTTGATAATGTAATTTTAAATAGATTTTTTGATCAAATATTCTCTTTGGTTAAATCACTATTACTTGAAGGAAATATGTTTCCTACCAATTTATATGGTAGAAAGAGGGTAGTTCATAATTTGGATCTTGGTTATTAGATTATTAAAGAATGTTCAAATGACAGTATCTTATAATATGGTGAAAATGAGTTGTCGGTTTGTTTTCCTACATGTGGAAAATAGATTTACAATGTGGTTGAAAAGGGAAGTATGGATTGGTTCTTATTAAACTGTTGAGGCAATTCTCGCTTACACCCAAATTGAATCATTTATTTATGTATCAAAACATAGCATCATTGATGTCATGTAACATGTTAAATATTTCAACTGGTAAAATCTTAATTTATACTTTTCCTAGTGATTCATGATACATTTTGACCACGTACATCCTTCTTTTTCTTTAAAAACATGTAACATGTGATTGGGTCTTTCTACAGATGATTTTTTTCCATTTGGTTCTTACAATAGTCAATATTCTTCTTGGATTATCTTTATAACTTCATACAACTTACCTCCTTGGATATTGATGAATAAACCATATATCTTTTTAACATTACTAATTATATGAAATAAAAAAAGAAATATTGATATTTATTTGAATCCATTGATTGGGGAGCTGAATTTATTATAGAGAAATGGTGTCAGTACATATAATGTTGTTGCAAATTATAATTTCCTAATAAAAGATTTATTAATGTGGAGAATTAGTAACATTCCAGCATATGGTATATTATCTGTCTAGAGTACACATGTTCAAAATAATATTCATACTATATGAGTGATAGCAAAGAATTTATACACACTAATGGGATAAAGAATTTATTTCTACTACCATCCCAGATTTATTCCTATTGATCATCATTTCTAAAAAAACACAAATCATTTCAGAAAAGGATCAATTGAATGGGATGGTCCTCAAAAAATTATATCACGTACTATTTTAAAATATATTGTCTATTCATTGCATCCCATTACCTTTGGGTAGACGATAAATCAATAAAAAATATGTGGCTTTGGGAAAGATCGTTGTTTGATTAAATGATGTATTTTTTGTTATCTCCCATATTGGTCCCATTTTTTAGTCCATCGCATGTTAAATGTCATTCATATTAAGAATAACTATTTTGATAATATATTTTATACAATTTTGGACACACAAAATAAGATCAAAGATAATGTAATGGTTCGATTAGATCTTTCCCAAATTTACAGTATACCAAAACGTGAGTTGTTTGAAAATGAATGATCATAGAAGTTAATGAAGCCAAAAGTAGCTTATACAATTTCCAAAGAATTTTTTTTTATTATTTTGTAATGGATGGTGGATTTGAAACAACTATATTTTTATGTTTCTAATTTGGATGGATGTGTCAGAAATAATCATATTACAAGATTAAAACATCATGATTTTTATATTATATTGGAAATACTTCAACCGGTTATATTTTGAGGCTTGTTGAATTATTTGATTTTGGATGTGACAATAGAATTATTCTATTTTTTGAGAAATATGTGTTGTTAAAATATAATATGATGTTCTATGTAGACTACTAGAGCATATTATTTTAATTTTATGTAAACATGAAATAAAATTTACTCCAACATTGTTTTATTTGGTGGAAATTTTGATATTAAATTTTCCACAAGAAGTTAAATATGGAGGGCCTCTATAGTTTTGATGGATGTAACCATACTATAGATGCATGTAGAAACTAAAGAAAATTGTATGTAAAAAACGTTGAATGTTCAATTGTGGAAGCTTATTTATAGAAAGAAGTTTTTCTTCTCACTCATTATTTCCAATCTGTATATCCTTCAAAACATAAATGAATGAGACGTAATGACGGAAATGTTGATGATGCACTGAACATTCAATTACCAGTTTTTAATTATCTTGAAGTAGTCTTTGGTAGAGTTCATGAATGATGGATTTTAGATGATAAACATCATTGGGATCATAAATATATTATTCTCAATAGATAATAAATGGCATGAGTTGTATAGTGAGTTCTATTATCATCTATTCATTAAATTATTTAAAATTAAAATAATATTTTTTATTTTATTTTATATGGTGGTCATATCTATAAATGTTTCAATAAATGTTCTATAAATTACACTAGATTCCATTGAAAATTATTGGTAATATAATTTTCCTACTAGTTTCAGCGAATGGTAAAGTAAATTATTTATTATTTAAAACATGAAATCAATTTATTATTTGTTATATTTATAATTGTTTTTAATGTTTTTAGTTATCATAACATGCTGATAAAATTGATAATAGATTGTTTGTATTGAGTAACCAGCATCCAAAATGGTTAAATCTTATAATTCATATGTGGTGAATGGTTTTTGATTTCATACATGTACATGTGGTGAATGAAAAAATAATAAAATAGTGATGTTTTCTTTAGAGGGTCATAGTATTGAGAAAGTGAAGTTGAATTTTATGGAATGATTAATGAATAATTAAAAAGTGTTATCAAAGATAAAATTATGTATTGATATTGAAATGTCACTTTTTTTATACTGATATGGGATTGTGGGTTCATTAGTACAATGGAATAGTCAACATTAAATATAAAATCATTCATCTTGTAAATAAACTATTTTTATTGGATCATCAAGAACAAAAAATTTATTATTCATGTTATTATGCTTCTTCAAGAGATTTAATTGATTGATGGAGCATTATAAAAATGAAATCCTGTGAAAATCAGTTTTTGAAACTTGAATATGGCTCTTCTAATGTGCAAGGAATTTAAAATTCTCAAGAGACATATCAAAATATATATTTTCATCGAAGATGCATGGTTATCGATAAGGACACCCCACAGTTACAGGTCGATGATGAAAATGAGGTTTTTGATGTAACAAATTAATTTTAATTAGAATTTGATGAAAAACATGAAACTGCTATAAAAATTAATTATACTGAGGATGAAAATAATGATATTGACACCATCATATACCAAGATGATAATGAAAATGAAGAATTAAAAAATTACTTATTGGTTGTAGTAAATATATATATATATATACATATATATATATAATACTCATCTTCAAATATTTTCTGGCAACATTCTTTTTTTGGTTTAAATGGATGATGCGACTTATACAGAGATGTTTTGTAGCCTCATGGAGGATATACAACCTAGTGATTAGCTTGATGATATGTCATCTATCCCTTAGGTTGAAGGTGGTGTGTTAACTCAGAGGGGTTATGGTCTTACCCTATTAATGATTTTTGACCATATTCTCAAGCAACATCCATATATATATTTTGGTCTATGCATATGGAGTTTTGTTTAGTTGGGTAATTTAGTTAATTTCCATTATTTCGGTTGAGTACAAATTGTTTTGTTATTTTTATATTTCCCTATAGTTTTTTGCATATATCTATCAAACTAGGAGAGTGATATTCTATGGAATTTTTTATCAAAATCATGGGTGATATGGGATTATATTACCATTGATGTTCGGAAGTTCATGTTTAATCATGTGAAGGTATGTAAATACATAATAGTTATTTTATATTTTTGTTAACTATTAACTTTATATTATTAATTGTTTGTAGGGTTTATGGTATGTAATTGATTAGAGCATGATGACCTCTATCATGGAGGCCTAGGATGTCTCCCTCCATGAGTGTTTTTGTCATTAATTTTGTGCAATCTATAGAAGATAAAAAAGAATAAGTATAGAGTGATTGTTTTTTATCAGTTGTACTGCATCCATCAACCTGATTACATCTCCTCTTAGTTTTGGGAACGATTTATCTCATAATGGATGGAAGATAGTTTTCATAGAAGATCATTTTTATTTCACCATAATAATGCAAGACATATGGTCTCTTGTAGAGATAGAATACATAAATTCATTACTAATCAATAACATCTGGTAATTACTTTTATCTAATAATTCTTATAACTATAAATGTAAACTACTTATTTTATTTTTCATATAGTAATTTGAGAAGCATGATATTACAAAGATTGATGTTTATACTAGGATTTATATGAACCCTATCACTTTATATATAACTGGTGGTTGATAGTGGTAGATTGTGGTCAGTAATATATTTTTTAGTTTTAAAATTAAATAAATTTAATTTTTTAACTATTTTAAATTCAAATTGAAATTGAATGAGTCATATGAGGCTGTAAATTCTCACAAACATTATCAGAGTTTGGATGAGACTGAGGTTTCGGCCACCAGTGCAGCAGGATTTGATGATACAGTAGGGATGTTGACCACTCAGTATGTCTTTGGGAAAAGAAGAGTTGGGGGAATCGAATATTGTTTAAGGACACAGAGTTGTTATTATACTATTATGATTTCATGATCCAACTCAAGGGGATCCCATAGAGTGTCAAAATCATTAGTTGCAAACTATTAGAAGAATTTACAAGCTCATCATGAGCAGTATCGAGTGAATTAATAGCAGTAGTGATAGATGATGAAATACATGATGCATTCGGCACAACATATAGAGATAAAGTTCCCTCCACCACCTCCTCAATATACCCCCCATGTTAATTATGTAATTTAAAATACAATTATTAGGAAAAAAATTCAATGAACATTTTTTTTAAATATTGTTATTAATTTAAAAATTTACAGTTTTATATATTTCATTTTTTATTTTTTATTTTTATTTTTTTATATTATTAGGAAAAAAATTTCGTTTTTTTCATATTTGTTATTTGATTCGGGATAATATTCTCATCACAAATAATTTTGTATATTATTTTCAACAAGAGTAGTGTCCCATCGCAAGAAAAATATCTACACAGAGAGACCATTTTCATCGCAAATAAGTATATATATAAAAATATTAAATATTTTTTTGATAGGGGTTACCCTATCACAAAAAAAAGTTTCTTAAATGTACCTTTATATGAAAAAGGTATTTTCAATGTGTTTTCCATCTATATACCATTTGTGACGGGTCCCTGTCATAAATGATTATTTGCGACAGGATCCTATTAGAAATTAAACATCACAAATAAGTCATTATGCATTAGTGTAAAACCCTTAAACATAAAAATAATAAAATTAATATTGGATATTATGAAAGATAAATTAAAATATTACTTCATCAGAAATATAAACAATCCTAAAAGAAAGTGTTGCTGTAAAATAAATCCTTACCTCTTTGGTAACTTTTCAATTGTAACCCCTTCGAATAGTAAAAATGAAATGAAACTTTAATCATTATGAATAAATATATATTAATTTTAAATATCTTAAATGGTCACTATATACACCGTATAAAATCAAATGTGTTCATAATAACAAATATGTCTCAAAAGAGTGGAAATTGAGGTGATATATCTTACCATAAGTTCGATTTCATCATAGGTTCTCTAACCTCTAATATAATAAATTTAAATTTATTATACATAGATTAAAAAACCATAATAATATCTATAACATCATATATACTAAATTTATAACATTTTATCACCGATTGTTCAATAAAATTTTATTATTGTCATTAATTTTGGTGTTAACTGCTTACTTTTCATGTATGCTTTGATCTAGTACTCTCGATACTTGAATATTTATTAAGGGTACATATCTCCAGAATTTTATTATAGATTTAAATATCATATAAATTCAATATATATATATATATATTTGAACCATCTATAGAGGATAGATATATAAAAATTAATTACATCATTCATAGAGAGGGCAGGTTGTACGTACACATGAACATTATTTCCACTTTTTGATGGATGGAAAGAATGAAAGGTAAAAAAATCACCTTCACGTTATCATTATTACATCATATATATCTTATATATTCATTAAATATATCTTTATTATCATCCATGTAATGAAGAAATGAAAAAAAGATCACATCGCTTCGTGGCAATGGTAGTCCACACTTATGCATGAGGGATGTTATCAATTTTTAATAGATTTTAATGTAAGATGGTTGATAAGTTTTTATAATTATAGAAGAATAATTAATTCATAAACATAATATATATTAATTATTTTCATCCTTATAATTATCTGTATGATCCTGCACATGAGCCTCAAGCTGGTTGGTGAGGACTCAGCAAGTGCATCCAAGAGACCCGAGATTAAATCTGGGCGAAGAAATATTTCTGGGTTACTATAGTAGTATTGTAGCAGTAATTTACCAGGTATTTTTCGATGCGGTAGTAGTTGGAAATATTCATCCATCTGGGCTTCCAGGCCACCGGTTTAGTCCTCGGGTCCTGCAAGGTCTTCGGACCACCCGAGGCCTTCGGGCTAATTGTCTCTCAAGGCCTTCGGGAAACCTTAAAGCCTTAGGGCCACCCCAAGGCCTTTGGTCCATGTGATTATGTTGATGTACCAATCATACTTTAAGGGAAAAGGCTCCAGATGAGGATTAAGGGAAGGTCTATTCACTTGAGCAGAGCTAACCAAAATTGGAAGAACGAGAGGTTATGGATTTACCATCGGTATCAGGCCTGTTCAGCATTGCGTAAGACAGCTATCTTGCCAGCCCTATGAAGGTGGAGTGTCGATCATCATGACATATGATAGTGAGGAGTAATTTTAATTTGTCTTATCTGGGTGATTCCCTCTATGACCTATGGGTAATGTCATTGTCTCTGAGCCTTAGAGTCTTGTAAGGGTTCCAACTCACCCCTTGAAAGGTGGATTATCAAAAATAATAAAAAATAAAGGCCTTTGGGCCATTCAGCTGTAAGATCCCTGCCTTTTTTGAGTCATTTCATGTGTCTTTACTGGTACTATTTGATGTTTTTATGTACCTTTGTTTTGGAGTAGTGGCTTGGTGTGTGTTTGGGTGAACTTTTAAGAAACAATAATGGATAATAGGTTGTTCATGGTTTGTGCATGGTTTGAAAAAGACTTCCACTAAACCGTGAAAAGCGTGAAAACCTAGATAGAGAGGTCTTCATGGTTTGCACAATTTTTGACAAACCATGTGACCAAACCATGCCAACCATGTCAACCTGGATAGAAAGGTTGGCACGGTTGGCGCACGGTTTTCCCAAACTGTGCATCCCTGCCCAGAAAACTATGTGCACGGGATTATTTTGTTCTAAAATCCTTCTTATAACCACCCAAACCCCCAAGACTTCCATATTTCAACCTTGGATTGGGCTTCAAAAAATCAAGGTGATCCCAGATCCTTCTAGAGGGGTTCCAAGGAGATTCAAACAATGTTCATTGAGATCAAAAGCATGAATTGAAGATACACTCTCTTCCAGGTAAGTAGATTTCATCTCGTTTATTATTCTATTCACTCCCCTATCTATCCTTGTTCTTTTCATGGAAGATCTCAACTGTTTCCATGAATCGAAACCAATGAGTTAATATCTAGATCTAGGATTGTGGATCTAGTTCTAGATTTTCAAGATCTTAATGCCTTTGATCTTAATTTTGGGTTTAGGGATTTAGATCTTAAGCCTGATCAATGACGTTGTGCTAATCTGATTTTGGGGATTTATGTTTGGCTATCATCCATCAATAAAACGAGTCATGTGGTCTAAATCGAACTCTTGTTGTCATGGATTTGATATTTTAATGTGAGTGTATGGATTTTTTAGCTTCCCTTGATAATTTATATCCTAAATTGGAGTAATTAGGAATGTGGAATTGACTTGTGATTTCTTTGGTGATTAATTTATAATTGAATCTTGGGATTAAAAAAGGGGGTTTCGCAAATAGATATTTTTTTATATTATTTATGGTTTGACATATTGTAATGAAGATATTGAATTGATTGGGTTAAGATAATTAATTGGGGGAAATTAATTATGAAATTATGTTGGCTATGAAAGATAATTAATTGTAAATATTAATTATGTGCCGTAATGTAGATCAAAGATAATTAATTGTGATAATTAATTATGAAAAGTTGAGATTTGATATAGATAATTAATTGTTAATAATTAATTAGCGAATGAGAATTGTATTGATTTATTAATTTTTTGATTAATTAATTATTGTTTTTTGTTCTTAGTTAATTGCTAAGTTAACTAATGTCCTTTGAAATGTTTAACTAATCATTTGATTAATAATGGAATGATGTGGCTAATTATTGTGAATTAAAGAATAATTAAATGTATGAGATTTTTGTGGTGTTAGGCATGGAATTCTAGACCAATTAGAAGTTGGGACATAGACATGGCGTTCCTCCCCAATAGTTATCCAAGCTTTAGATTTTGGGTTTCTAGGCAAGATGACCTACAGTAAATGAGATATGGAGTGTTACGAATGGCGACCTACACTGAATGAGATTTGGGGTGATTGGCATGGAGTTCAACACCAAGTTAATGGTAATAATGAATGATTGTTCAAATGGTAAACATGAATTGAAACTAGGCATAATGTGATGATTAAATATTAAATGACAATGTGATAACTATTTAATTATGAATTATATTTATTGCTTCATAAAACTGTATAAACTATCCTTTGACTGGAATTGTTTTAGACACAGTTGGTAGTGCACTACGGGAAAAATGGGTATTTGCGACGGGAATAAATCCCGTCGCAAATAGCCCTGTTAAAAACATATTTGCGACGGGGGTATTTGCCCGTCGCAAATAAGTAGCCTTTTGCGACGGGATAGCTTTCCTCGTCGCAAAAGGACTGGCGCCCTTTGCGCGCCAAATCGCGGGAAACATATTTGCGACGGGGGAATATTCCCGTCGCAAATAACCGGCGGTGGTAAAAGGTATTTGCGACGGGAATATTCCCTTGTCGCAAATAGTATGTCGGCATGTGGTTATTTGCGACGGGACCCGTCGCAAATAACTATTTCACCGTTGACCGTAATAAATGATGGTTAAGATATTTGCGACGGGATACCCGTCGCAAATAATCTAACCTATAAATACCCCCATCTGTTTTTTTCAAATCATTTTCAAACTCCATTTTCTTCTTCTCTCAAAATTTTATTTCTAAAGTTCAGTTTTTCTCAAGTTTAATTTTTTTCTCCGGAGTTGATATTGAAGTTTTGATGAACGATCAGAGATCAACCTCAGATCAATTTTCAAGGTATTTATATTCATTTTAATTTAATATTTATTTTTAATGTTTTATTAGTTTCAATTATTCTTAATTAGTTGTAATTTAATTACGTTTACATTGTTTTGTTACGTAATAAATTTAAATTATTAGTATTGTTCATAGTTAATGGTAATTAGGAATAATTAGTAATAATTTTTAATAATTAAGAAAAAATATTAATAATTAGTAATAAATAACAATAATTAGGAATAATAACATTATTACATTATTAGTATATTTTATTATTAATATTAAAATAATATAATTTTTTATATATATACAATTCTCTTTTCATCTGTGTGTTTGCTGTCTCCACATGTATTATTTGTATGTGGAGATAGAAAACACACAGATGAAAGGAGAATTGTATATAAATTAAAAAATTATATTATTTTAATATTAATAATAAAATATACTAATAATGTTATTATTCCTAATTATTGGTAAGTATTCCTAATTATTGATAATTATTCATTTAATTACTAATAATTAGGAACAATTACCAATAATTATCAATAATTAGGAATAATTAGTAATAATTAGTAATAATTACCAATAATTAGTAATAATTACCAATAATTAGTAATAATTACCAATAATTAGTAATAATTAGTAATAATTACTAATAATTACCAATAATTAGTAATAATTAGCAATAATTAGTAATAATTACCAATAATTAGTAATAATTACCAATAATTAGTAATAATTACCAATAATTATTAATAATTAGTAATAATTACCAATAATTAGTAGTAATTAGTAATAATTAGTAATAATTAGTAATAATTACCAATAATTAGTAATAATTACCAATAATTAGTAATAATTACCAATAATTAGTAATAATTACCAATAATTAGTAATAATTACCAATAATTAGTAATAATTACCAATAATTAGTAATAATTAGTAATAATTAGTAATAATTAGTAATAATTAGTAATAATTACCAATAATTAGTAATAATTACCAAAAATTAGTAATAATTAGTAATAATTACCAATAATTAGTAATAATTAGTAATAATTAGTAATAATTACCAATAATTAGTAATAATTAGTAATAATTATTAATAATTAGTAATAATTACCAATAATTAGTAATAATCAGTAATAATTACCAATAATTAGTAATAATTAGTAATACTTAGTAATAATTAGTAATATTTACCAATAATTAGTAATAATTAGTAATAATTAGTAATAATTAGCAATAGTTAGTAATAATTAGTAATAATTAGTAATAATTACCAATAATTAGTAATAATTAGTAATAATTGGTAATAATTACCAATAATTAGTAATAATTAGTAATAATTCGTAATAATTACCAATAATTACCAATAATTACCAATAATTAGTAATAATTACCAATAATTACCAATAATTAGTAATAATTAGTAATAATTAGTAATATTTAGTAATAATTAGTAATAATTAGTAATATTTAGTAATAATTAGTAATAATTAGTAATAATTACCAATAATTAGTAATAATTAGTAATAATTACCAATAATTAGTAATAATTAGTAATAATTACCAATAATTAGTAATAATTAGTAATAATTACTAATAATTAGTAATACTTAACAATAATTAGTAATAATTACCAATAATTAGAAATAATTACCAATAATTAGTAATAATTAGTAATAATTAGTAATAATTAGTAATAATTAGTAATAATTACCAATAATTAGTAATAATTAACAATAATTTGTAATAATTTGTAATAATTAATAATAATTACCAATAATTAGTAATAATTACAAATAATTAGTAATAATTACCAATAATTACCAATAATTAGTATTAATTATCAATAATTAGTAATAATTAGTAATAATTACCAATAATTAGTAATAATCAGTAATAATTACCAATAATTAGTAATAATTAGTAATAATTATTAATAATTAGTAATAATTACCAATAATTAGTAATAATTAGTAATAATTAGCAATAATTAGTAATAATTAGTAATAATTAGTAATAATTAAAAATAATTAGTAATAATTAGTAATAATTAGTAATAATTAGTAATAATTAGTAATAATTACCAATAATTAGTAATAATTATTAATAATTACCAATAATTACCAATAATTAGTAATAATTACCAATAATTACCAATAATTAGTAATAATTAGTAATAATTAGTAATAATTACTAATAATTAGTAATATTTCGTAATAATTAGTAATAATTAGTAATAATTACCAATAATTAGTAATAATTACTAATAATTACCAATAATTAGTAATAATTAGTAATAATTACCAATAATTAGTAATACTTAACAATAATTAGTAATAATTACCAATAATTAGGAATAATTACCGATAAATAGTAATAATTAGTAATAATTAGAAACAATTACCAATAATTAGTAATAATTAGTAATAATTTGTAATAATTAGTAATAATTAGTAATAATTACCAATAATTAGTAATAATTGACAATAATTAGTAATAATTAATAATAATTAATAATAATTACCAATAATCAGTAATAATTACCAATAATTAGTAATAATTACCAATAATTACCAATAATTAGTATTAATTACCAATAATTAGTAATAATTAGTAATAATTAGTAATAATTAGTAATAATTACCAATAATTAGTAATAATTACCAATAATTAGTAATAATTAGTATTAATTACCAATAACTACTAATAATTACCAAAAATTAGTAATAATTAGTAATAATTAATAATAATTACCAATAATTAGTAATAATTAGTAATAATTAGTAATAATTAGTAATAATTAGTAATAATTACCAATAATTAGTAATAATTAACAATAATTAGTAATTATTAACAATAATTAGTAATAATTAGTAATAATTAGTAATAATTACCAATAATTAGTAATAATTAGTAATAATGACCAATAATTAGTAATAATTAGTAATAATGACTAATAATTTGTAATAATTAGTAATAATTAGTAATAATTACCAATAATTAGTAATAATTTGTAATAATTAGTAATAATTAGTAATAATTACCAATAATTAGTATTAATTACCAATAATTAGTAATAATTACCAATAATTAGTAATAATTACCAATAATTAGTAATAATTACCAATAATTAGTAATAATTACCAATAATTAGTAATAATTACCAATAATTAGTAATAATTACCAATAGTTAGTAATAATTAGTAATAATTAGTAATAATTACCAATAATTAGTAATAATTACCAATAATTAGTATTAATTACCAATAATTAGTAATAATTACCAATAATTACCAATAATTAGTAATAATTACCAATAATTAGTAATAATTAGTAATAATTACCAATAATTAGTAATAATTACCAATAATTAGTAATAATTAGTAATAATTAGTAATAATTACCAATAATTAATAATAATTAGTAATAATTAATAACAATTACCAATAATTAATAATAATTACCAATAATTAGTAATAATTACCAATAATTAGTTATAATTAGTAATAATTAGTAATAATTAGTAGTAATTAGTAATAATTACCAATAATTAGTAATAATTTGTAATAATTACCAATAATAAGTAATAATTACCGATAATTAGTAATAATTACCGATAATTACCAATAATTACTAATAATTACCAATAATTAGTACTAATTACCAATAATTAGTAATAATTAGTAATAATTAGTAATAATTACCAATAATTAGTAATAATTAGTAATAATTAGTAATAATTAGTAATAATTACCAATAATTTGTAATAATTAACAATAATTAGTAATAATTAACAATAATTAGTAATAATTATTATTAATTAGTAATAATTACCAATAATTAGTAATAATTAATCCTAATTACCAATAATTATTAATAATTAGTAATAATTAGTAATAATTACCAATAATTAGTAATAATTACCAATAATTAGTAATAATTACCAATAATTAGTAATAATTACAAATAATTAATAATAATTAGTAATAATTAGTAATAATTACCAATAATTAATAATAATTACCAATAATTAGTAATAATTACCAATAATTACCAATAATTACCAATAATTACCAATAATTTCCAATAATTAGTAATAATTACCAATAATTAGTAATAATTACCAATAATTAGTAATAATTAGTAATAATTACCAATAATTAGTAATAATTACCAATAATTAGTAATAATTAGTAATAATTAGTAATAATTACCAATAATTAATAATAATTAGTAATAATTAATAATAATTACTAATAATTAATAATAATTACCAATAATTAGTAATAATTACCAATAATTAGTAATAATTACCAATAATTAGTAATAATTAGTAATAATTAGTAATAATTATTAGTAATTAGTAATAATTACCAATAATTAGTAATAATTAGTAATAATTAGTAATAATTACCAATAATTATTAATAATTACCGATAATTAGTAATAATTACCGATAATTACCAATAATTACTAATAATTACCAATAATTAGTAATAATTAATAATAATTACCAATAAATAATGATTATTACCAATTATTAGTAATAATTAGTAATAATTACTAATAATTAGTAATTATTAGTAATAATTAGTAATAATTACCAATAATTAGTAATAATTATCAATAATTAGTAATAATTAGTATTAATTAGTAATAATTAGTAATAGTTAGTAATAATTAGTAATAATTAGTAATAATTAGTAATAATTAGTAATAATTAGTAATAATTAACAATAATTAGGAATAATTACCAATAATATTAGTACTATGAAAATAATAAAAAAAATTATATAATATTAAAATTATCAATATTTGTACCATGTTTTGCTTTATTATCAACATATTTAATTCTTAAAGGGTCAATTTTTAGGTCTATCTCAATAAAAAGTTTGCGTCAGTCGTGTATGAACTAAACTCTATAATTATCCTAGCTTGAGTGTTTTTTCTAACAAATTATTCAAAACCAGTAATGCTTTTATATTTTATAGAGAAATATGGAACAACGAGGTCGTCAACAATCATTATTAGGTGACCGCATATGGATAAATCAACGTAGAAATCCAAACGGTTCTGGTTTAAATCCAGTATATGTAGAGGGTGTGGAGACTTTTTTATCATTTGCGGCATCAAATCCAGAATTTGTTTCAGAAGGAAAAATAAAATGCCCTTGTAGAAAATGTGCATTGAGAACGTTTGACACGTTTGACAAAGTGGGAGAACATCTCTTGCGTTTTGGTTTTCAACCAGATCATGTTTTTTGGTATCAACACGATGAACGCAGTTCCAGAGCAGGTGATACCAACTTGATTCTGGATCCATCCCGGTTTCAAGATTTAGTACATGATGTTACAGGTTCATCTGTTCAACATACAGAAACTCCAGCTGATATAGCTTCAAATCCTGAGTTGGCCCCGTCTGAATTTTATGAGTTTTTGAAGTCTGCTGAGGATGCATTATATCCTAGCTACAAGATGAGCAAATTAGAAGCAGTTGCAAAATTTATGGCTATCAAATCAGATAACGAAATGTCAAACACCTGTTTTGACCAGATATTTTCTTTGCTTAAAACACTGTTACCCGAAGGAAATGTTTTACCTGCAAATTACTATGAGAGTAAGAGGTTGGTTCGAAATTTGGGACTTACTTGTCAGAAGATTCATGCATGTTCAAATGACTGCATTTTATATTCTGGGGAAAATGAGTCGTTGGATAGTTTTCCCACATGTGGGAAACTGAGATATAAAGAAGGACAACACGGGAAGTCTGGTTTGATTCCTGTAAAACAGTTGAGATATTTTCTGCTTACATCCAGACTTCAGCGTTTATTCATGTCTAAGAATACAGTGACAATGATGTCATGGCATAAAGAGAATATTTCAACCGATAAAAGCTTGAATCATCCAGCCGATGGTGATTCATGGAAACATTTTGATAGAGTGCATCCATCCTTTTCTTTAGAAGCTAGAAATGTTCGACTGGGCCTTTCCATTGATGGTTTATGTCCCTTTGGATCTTATGGTAGTCAATATTCATGCTGGCCTGTTTTTTTAACTCTGTACAATTTACCTCCATGGATGTTGATGAAGGAGCCATATATCTTTTTGACTTTACTAATTTCAGGACATCCGAAGAAAAATATTGATGTTTATTTGAAACCATTGATTGATGAATTAAAATTATTGTGGAGTACTGGTGTCATTACATATGATGTTGCAACGAAACAGAATTTCATACTGAGAG
This sequence comes from Viscum album, assembly GCA_963277665.1. Lineage (NCBI taxonomy): Eukaryota > Viridiplantae > Streptophyta > Magnoliopsida > Santalales > Viscaceae > Viscum > Viscum album. The sequence goes on along the minus strand of OY728136.1, from coordinate 1,080,832,806 downwards.
CAGCATTGATGTGGACAATAAGTGACTTCCCGACTTATGGGATGTTATCTGGATGGAGTACACATGGTCAGAAATCATGTCCTTACTGTATGGGAGAGAACAAATCATTTATGCTCATTCATGGAAAGAAACCTTGTTATTTTGACTGTCATCGCATATTTCTTCCAGCTGATCATCCTTTTTGCAGAAACAGATCTCATTTCAGAAAAGGAACAGTTGAAAGGGAAGGACCTCCAAAAATGCTATCAGGTTCGGAGTTAAAATCAGTTGTATTTTCATTACCTCCCATCACTTTTGGTCCCACAATAAACCAACAGAAAATTTCTGGTTTTGGGAAAGAACACAATTGGATTAAACGTAGCATATTTTGGGATTTTCCATATTGGTCTGATTTGTTGGTCCGACACATGTTAGATGTCATGCATATTGAGAAGAACTGTTTTGATAATTTGTTTCATACAGTTTTGGATACGCCAGGAAAGAGCAAAGACAATGTAAATGCACGTTTAGATCTTGCCCAAATTTGCAGGCGTCCAGAATTGGAATTGTTTGAGAATGTCAGAACAGAAAGGTTACTGAAACCAAAAGCAGCTTATACACTGTCTAAAGAAAATCGTTTATTATTTTGTCAGTGGATTGAAGATTTGAGACTTCTAGATGGTTGTGCTTCCAATTTGGGTAGATGTGTAAAGAATGGTCATATTACTTAATTAAAAAGTCATGATTGTCATGTTATAATGGAAAGACGACTACCCATTGGATTAAGAGGTCTGTTGAATTCTGTGATTTGGGATTCCATAACAGACATGTCTCATTTTTTTCGGTAAATTTGTGCTGCTACAGCAGATTATGATGCTCTAGGCAAACTTGAAAAAAAATTTGTAATTATATGTAAACTGGAAAAAATATTTCCGCCGTCTTTCATCGACTCAATGGAACATTTGATGTTACATTTGCCATTTGAAGCCAAATGTGGAGGTCCAGTACAGTTTCGATGGATGTACCCATTTGAAAGATGCATGCAAAAATTGAAAAGAAAAGTACGTAACAAAGCATCTGTTGAAGGATCTATTGCAGAAGCTTATTTGCAAGAGGAAATATCTTTTTTCTACTCCCATTATTTTGAATCTGAGTATCCTTCAAAACACAACCGAATGGGACGGAACGAGAGAAATATTGATGAAATTGACAATAAATTATCTGTTTTCAACCAGTCAGAGCTTGGTTTTGGTGGAGTTGATGAATGCTGGCTTTCAGATGATGAACATCATAGAGCTCATACGTATGTTATGTTCATCTGTGAAGAGATGACATCAGTTGTACTGTAAGTGTTTATATCACTTATTCTATTATTTATGTTATAGTAAATAACTTTGGTTTTTATAGGTTGTATGATAATCATATCAAGAAACAAATTCCACAAATTACAGCAGCTGCTCTCGAAGAACATCGACTGAAAAATTTCTCTCAGTGGTTTCAAAAACTGGTAACATAAATTCATTATCTTTTAGAAACTCATTCAATGTATAGTTTACTATATTGATAATTATTTCACAAATTTTCAGGTGTCTCGACATTCTGATAAAATTGACAAACGGCTGTGTGTATTGAGTAACCCACCTTCCAAACTTGTTAAAACTTATAATGAATATGTGGTGAATGGATTTCGATTCCACACACATACATATGGGGAATTGAAAAAAACAATGAACAGTGGAGTTAGCTTGAGAGCATCTCATCATCGAGAACATGAAGTTGACTTTTATGGCATACTTGATGAAATCATTGAACTCTGTTATCTTGGACAACATTACATAACCATGTTCAAATGTCGGTGGTTGGATACAGAGAGAGGCGTGCGTGTTCATCCGACTCATGGAATCATCGATATTAAATGTAAAAGTGTTCTCGCAGTAAATGAACCATTCTTATTGGCTCAACAGGCATATCAAGTTTATTACGCAAAGTACTGTGCTACATCAAGAGACTTGACTGATTGGTGGAGTGTAATAAAAATCAAAATTCGAGACAATCAGTTTAGTCAAAGTGAATGTGCTTTCACTGATGTGCAAAGAATTGAAGTTTTTCAAGAGAGTACTCAAAATCAATCTTTTTTACAAATAGACATGAGTATCGATGACGACACCCCACATTTAAGAGTCGGTGATGATGATGATGTTAATGATGTCACATATGAATTTGAAATGGTAAGAGATGAAGCAACTGTAACTTGAATGGATATCGATGATGTTGAGGAGGAATATGAAGATGACATTGACATATATGAAGATTATGATGAAGATGAACACTGATAGAATTCCATGGTATTTATATACAATCATAATATGTATATATGTATATATAATAGTAATTATCAATTATTTGCTAACAACATTAACATTTTCTGTTTCAGATGGACGATGCCACATTTCGTGAGTTGGTGGATGGTGACCTGACTTTCGATGCGGATGTGTTGATGATAGATGACCCTCATCCTGCAGGCGCTCCAGGGAGTACGCGGAGGGGGCGCGGTCTTGCACGATTGATGATTCCTGACCCCGTCTGTAACGACCCGAAATTTTAAATAAATATTATTTCCTAATTTTATGTGTTATTTTATTTTATACTCAACAAAAATGTTTCATTTGATAACATGAGTATAATTAAAATGAGACTGTTGGGTTTTGAATTTTATTTGACCATTGGTCAATATGACCGCTAGAAACTAAACATTTTGACTATTGTCTCTAAATACAAGAAATCTTGGTTAATTAATATAGAAAGAAGATTCGATGGCCTCACCCAGTAGTCTTGGACCGATCGAAGCCCATCTAACAGAACATGGGAAGGAGGTAGCACCACTGGGATTTTTCTCTAGACCAAACCCAAGCTGAACTTCATCTTATAAATCTAGAACGGGATCTCCTTCACGAGAAGTTCAAACTGATAGAAATTACTACTCGTGCGATGTTGGCCGAGCCTCCCTCAGATTCTCTCACCTTAGCACACCTTACACTTAGGTCCTATGCTGGTGTGATGAGAGGCTATGTAAGGAGACCATAACTGTCTTGTGTAATCCTTTGTTTTAAATAGAAATTTCGATTTCTTTTATGAATTTTCAAATGACCGGATAAATATAGTATGCATATTTTGATGAATTTTAGAAAAAGGATATTTTAAATATGTTTATGCAAACCCTAAATAATTAAAAATGTGTAATGATTTTCAAAAAATGGTCTTCTACAATTATGTTCAGTATGAAATTTAGAGTCTAATAAGATCAACTTTATTTTTGATGAATAGTAAATTATGAATAGTGATTTTATGATTAGGATTAATAATGTGTCCAAATGGATTAGTAATCTCACTTAAAGAAATTATTAAAATAATCTAGGCACTTTGATTAAGTAATGTGATTCAATAAAATGGTTAAATAACGGTTTCATAAATTATTATTCAAGTATTAGTTTTTTCGGATGAATAGTGTTTTTTAATTAAAATTTTAATTAAAAATATTTAGAAAATTATTTTTATAAAATGGACTTCATTTTTGAACTCAGAGCATCGATATTATGTTAAGGTAATTTTTGGGGATTTTTCTGAAAAAAATAAATTTTCGATGAATAGTGTTTTTAATTAAAAATTTAATTAAAAATATTTAGAAAATTATTTTTATAAAATGGATTTCATTTTTGTAATCAGAGCGTTGATATTTGGTTAAGGTGAAATTTTGGGATTATTCTAAGAAAGTTGAATTTTCGATGAATAGTGAAAATATAGTTTTTAAGTTACGGGTGTTTAATGACATCATTAAATGATGTATTAAGTATATATTCAATATGGTCGAATTATGAATAGTAAGATAATGTATGAGGTGTCCCAAGTGGCCAATACCATGGGCAAATACCATGGGCAAGCCCATGGTTTTTCCAAAACCACTAGTGAGGTGTCCCTTGGCCATTAATGCCTTGTCCCCTCACTTTCCCTATAAATACCCACCCTTTCCTCCTTTAGTTTTCACTCCCAACTCTCCCCCAACGAAGTTATGGTCTCATTACCTCCCAAGGAGTCCTCCCAAGGTGCCCCCAAGCCCTCAAGGTCCAAACCTTTGAGTTTTAAGAGTTACGTTTTAAGGTAAGGGATCCGACCTCTCTCTTTAATTTCAAGTAATCTCTTTTATGTCATTCCTTTTATGCTACATGTTCATATGTTGGAGGATGTTCTTTTATTCTCCTATTACTGCCCTTTTTATGTTCATATAATGACATATCCCCTCTTACTCTCATTATTTCGTTTTATGAAGTTTTAAGTGGCGCCGTTAGGCTGCCGAAATTTTTGTAACGGATTCTTTCTCCCTTCTCATTTTTCAAGATCTATTTTTATGTAAAGTATTTCAAGTTCCTTTTTATTATGTTGGGGTATGATCTCTAAATATATCATACTGATATTTTATGATAATATGATGAGAGACCCCATTTGATCTCTTCAATTCAGTATTTTGATGTTTTAAGTGGCGCCGTTAGGCTGCCGAATTTTTAAGTGGTTCTTCACCCTTCTCATTTTGAAGTTCTACTTTCATGTCAATTCTTTCAAGTTTCTTTTTGTTATGTTGGGGTATGATCTCTATATCTATCATACTGGACTATTATGTTCATATGATGAGATACCCCATTTGATCTATTCAATTCGGTATTTTGAAGTTTTAAGTGGCGCTGTTAGGCTGCCAATGTTTTTAGGGGATTCTTTCACCCTTCTCATTCTTTTCAAAGTTCTACATTCATGTAAAGTCTTTCAAGTTCCTTTTTAATTATGTTGGGGAATTATCTCTATATATATCATACTGAACTCTTATTTTCACATGATGAGAGACCCTATTTGATCTTTTCAAATCATTTTGTTTGAAGTTTAAGTAACGCCGTTAGGCTGCCGAACTTTCATAAGAGAAATCTAATTTTTGTCTTCCTTCCATGTTTTTAATTTCAAATGGTATGTCATTGAAATTTCATTACCATGATCATGTATCCTTCTTATTCTGTCCATCTACTGTTTTATGGGTCATTTATGAATGTTTGACCCATTTTCCCTCTCTTTTTAATGTCTTCTAAAACCTCGTAACATAGCCATTATGCTGCAGAATTTCCGTCTCAAAATGTCTCTCTCTTTTTCTAAAGATCTTTTATATTATTAAGTGAATACTCAAATCTCTTTCTTCTAAAGGTATATTCACATATATAACAAGATGTTCTATTTTAAATTATGGGATTTACATACATGAGACCACCTTCCTTTTCTGTGGGTTTTAAAGTGACGTAAAGATCATGTCTTTAAAGCAGTTTTTAAAATGTTGTGATTATGAAATGAAACCCATTTATTTTATGCTATATGGGTTATTTATGAAATCTTTGATGTTTATATATGTGGCTCACATGATAATAAAGGGAAATTTAAGGGTGAGCCCTAATAGCGCTCCAATGCATTGGGTAATGATGTAACCACCAGAGATTACAATTTTCACGATACCTTGGTGAATAACCTTGGTAATTTTAAATGACACCTTGGGGATGGACCTTGGTGATATGTTCATGATTGTCTATGTTAAATGATGTAGCCACATCTTCAAGTTATTAAAATGTTATTTTTATTATGATATGCCTCATGATTTCATTCTCATGCCTTAAAGTTCTTTTCATGACCTTATTGAAGTATCTCAAGTTCACATGTAAAATGTTTCTCTTGTTTCCCTTACTGCACTTTTTGCTCACCCTTTATTTTGTTGTATGTCCCCAGGTTATGTGATGTAGTAATGTACCTAGGATGAACATGAGGAGAAACCATTCAAGTGTTTAAGAAGAATGTTTTATTTGTTTCATGTTTTTAAGTTCCTGGTTTCCAAGACACTAAACCTTAAAGATCCTCAGTTTTGTAAAATGTAATGAAAGTTTTATGTGATAAAAAGTCAGGATGCTATAGTTGGTATCAAAGTATGGTTTATTTATTTGTGGAAATTAGGATATGAAAACTTTAAGAAGAACCCTTTAGGAAAGTTTAAATATAGTAAATCTTCCTGGTATTTTGGTGAGTATTGAGTAAGGGGTTTCCAAGCAAATACATCTCTGTCTGGATACGAGCAGGTAGAGGTGGCTCTGGAACAGATGAACATAGGGGTAAAACCCGAAAACACCGCTTTGAGCTAGACTCGAACGGAAACTGGTACACGACAACGGGCCTTGCTGCACTCTTGGTTACGACACTCCTGGGGGATATGCTTTGGTAAATTCATAAGCATGGTATGAACCATTGTTAAAGGAACAAAGATAAAATAAAATAAAGATTCACATAAGAATATATGATCATGGATAACCTAGATGGGAACCTAGGGGATCACAAGTTAGGGTATACTTTTCTTCTACAAGTTATCCTTACATACTTTAAGTTCCTTTTCATGATTATTGGTTAAGTATTTAAGCCTCTAATTATACTTTCTCTTCTTAGTTAATGGTGGGAAATGGAATAAAGTGTCCCAACAACCAATGTGATAGGAAATGCGACAATTTCCGTATTAATATGACAGAGATGATTAGGGGATTAAAAGATGATTATTATTTTGGAAGACGTTCACTATTTTGGGGACCCTATATGATCGAGGTAAATAGATTACTATAGTATTTTCATTGAGGAGTAAGGTTGACTTATATTTTGAAGAATTGATAAATTTAAGGTGGACTTATAGTAATTTAGGTTACTTATGGGAATGATTAACCTATCTTGGTTAAAATATGTTTAGGTTAGCTACTTTTGTTATAAGATGTTAGGAGTGGTTGATGTTGTCTAGAGATGAACAATGAAGTTGTTTTGGAAGACTATGTTATCAAATCATTCTTGTATTTGGGTTTCAATCTTAGTTTGGTTTATTTTGAGGAATTTTAAGGACTGTTATTTATCGAATGGTCTATGATGAACATTGGGTAGTACTATGGAACTTTGGAGATTTAAAAGTAGTTTCCATTCCTATGGGATTATTTCTTTTTGAAGAGTTGTTTTACCTTAACCTTTCTGTTTTTGGGATAATGTTTAAAGATAGAAGAAATAGATAGTTAATCTTTTGTAGATTATGTGATTCTCTAGAAGATGATTCGTGTGCTTTTATGAGACCAAGTGTTTTTGAAGTCTCATCATTTGGAGAAAAGATTAGTGTTGGTAGGGACTTATTAAAGGATGAAACTCTACTTGAAGGTAGGTATATTTTCTTATGTTTTTGTTCTACGTAGTAAATGAATTCCTCAAAATTATGAAAAGAAACATAAAACAAAAATGTTGTTGGTTTACATTTCCTACTAGGTAATCAAAGACCATTTACACACATCATAAGTTTGGGATTTTCTTATGGTTAACTTTCTCCTAATCATGTTCTCTATCACTCTCCCTCAAAACTTGACCCTTGGTTTTCTCCTCCATGTCCATGTTTTCCTACATGGAATCCTAGTGTGGGTTAACTCGGGTGACCTTTGTACTTCCCTTTCTTTATTTTAAAGTAATAGTCTTATTGACTCCTTTTCCGATGTGGGACGTTCAATGAAATTTTAAAACCCAATTTTAAAAAAATTGCGAGGACGCAATTTCTTAAGGGGGGAAGATTGTAACGACCCGAAATTTTAAATAAATATTATTTCCTAATTTTATGTGTTATTTTATTTTATACTCAACAAAAATGTTTCATTTGATAACATGAGTATAATTAAAATGAGACTGTTGGGTTTTGACTGTTATTTGACCATTAGTCAATATGACCGCAAGAAACTAAACGTTTTGACTATTGTCTCTAAAGACAAGAAATATTGGTTAATTAATATAGAAAGAAGATTCGATGGCCTCACCCAGTAGTCTTGGACCGATCGAAGCCCATCTAATAGAACTTGGGAAGGAGGTAGCACCACTAGGCTTTGCTCTGGACCAAACCCAAGCTGAACTTCATCGTATAAAGCTAGAACGGGATCGCCTTCACGATAAGTTCAAACTGATAGAAATTACTACTCGTGCGATGTTGGCTGAGCCTCCCTCGGATTCTCTCACCTTAGCACACCTTACACTTAGGTCCTATGCTGGTGTGATTAGAGGCTATGTAAGGAGATCGTAACTGTCTTGTGTAATCCTTTGTTTTAAATAGAAATTTCGATTTTTTTTATGAATTTTCAAATGACCGGATAAATATAGTATGCATATTTTTGATGAATTTTAGAAAAAGGATATTATAAATATGTTTATGTAAACCCTAAATAATTAAAAATGTGTAATGAATTTCAAAAAATGGTCTTCTACAAATATGTTCAGTACGAAATTTAGAGTCTAATAAGATCAACTTGATTTTTGATGAATAGTAAATTATGAATAGTGATTTTATGATTAGGATTAATAATGTGTCCAAATGGATTAGTAATCTCACTTAAAGAAAGTATTAAAATAATCTAGGAACTTTGATTAAGTAATGTGATTCAATAAAATGGTTAAATAACGGTTTCATAAATTATTATTCAAGTATTAGTTTTTTCGGATGAATAGTGTTTTTTAATTAAAATTTTAATTAAAAATATTTAGAAAATTATTTTTATAAAATGGACTTCATTTTTGAACTCAGAGCATCGATATTATGTTAAGGTAATTTTTGGGGATTTTTCTGAAAAAAATAAATTTTCGATGAATAGTGTTTTTAATTAAAAATTTAATTAAAAATATTTAGAAAAATATTTTTATAAAATGGATTTCATTTTTGTAATCAGAGCGTTGATATTTGGTTAAGGTGAAATTTTGGGATTATTCTGAGAAAGTTGAATTTTCGATAAATAGTGAAAATATAGTTTTTAAGTTACGAGTGTTTAATGACATCATTAAATGATGTATTAAGTATATATTCAATATGGTCGAATTATTAATAGTAAGATAAGTTATGAGGTGTCCCAATTGGCCAATACCATGGGAAAATACCATGGGCAAGCCCATGGTTTTGCCAAAACCACTAGTGAGGTGTCCCTTGGCCATTAATGCCTTGTCCCCTCACTTTCCCTATAAATACCCACCCTTTCCTCCTTTAGTTTTCACTCCCAACTCTCCCCAAACGAAGTTCTGGTCTCATTACCTCCCAAGGAGTCCTCCCAAGGTGCCCCCAAGCCCTCAAGGTCCAAACCTTTGAGTTTTAAGAGTTACGTTTTAAGGTAAGGGATCCGACCTCTCTCTTTAATTTCAAGTAATTTCTTTTATGTCATTCCTTTTATGCTCCATGTTCATATGTTGGAGGATGTTCTTTTATACTCCTATTACTGCCCTTTTTATGTTCATATAATGAGAGATCCCCTCTTACTCTCATTATTTCGTTTTATGAAGTCTTAAGTGGCGCCGTTAGGCTGCCGAAATTTTTGTAACGGATTCTTTCTCCCTTCTCATTTTTCAAGATCTATTTTCATGTAAAGTATTTCAAGTTCCTTTTTATTATGTTGGGGTATGATATCTAAATATATCATACTGATCTTTTATGATCATATGATGAGAGACCCCATTTGATCTCTTCAATTCAGTATTTTGAAGTTTTAAGTGGCGCCGTTAGGCTGCCGAATTTTTAAGTGGTTCTTCACCATTCTCGTTTTGAAGTTCTACTTTCATGTCAATTCTTTCAAGTTCCTTTTTGTTATGTTGGGGTATGATCTCTATATCTATCATACTGGACTCTTATGTTCATATTATGAGAGACCCCATTTGATCTCTTCAATTCGGTATTTTGAAGTTTTAAGTGGCGCTGTTAGGCTGCCGAAGTTTTTAGGGGATTCTTTCACCCTTCTCATTCTTTTCAAAGTTCTACTTTCATGTCAAGTCTTTCAAGTTACTTTTTAATTATGTTGGGGCATTATCTCTATATCTATCATACTGAAATCTTATGTTCACATGATGAGAGACCCTATTTGATCTTTTCAAATCATTTTGTTTGAAGTTTAAGTAACGCCATTAGGCTGCCAAACTTTCATAAGAGAAATCTAATTTTTGTCTTCCTTCCATGTTTTTCATTTCAAATGGTATTTCCTTGAAATTTCATTACCATGATCATGTATCCTTCGTATTCTGTCCATCTACTGTTTTATGGGTCATTTATTAATGTTTGACCCATTTTCCCTCTCTTTTTAATGTCTTCTAAAACCTCGTAACATAGCCGTTATGCTGCAGAATTTCCGTCTCAAAATGTCTCTCTCTTTTTCTAAAGTTCTTTTATATTATTAAGTGAATACTCAAAGATCTTTCTTCTAAAGGGATATTCACATATATACCAAGATGTTCTATTTTAAATTATGGGATTTACATACATGAGACCACCTTCCTTTTCTGTGGGTTTTAAAGTGACGTAAAGACCATGTCTTTAAAGCAGTTTTTAAAATGTTGTGATTATGAAATGAAACCCATTTATTTTATGCTATATGGGTTATTTATGAAATGTTTGATGTTTATATATGTGGCTCACATGATAATAAAGTCAAATTTAAGGGTGCGCCCTGATAGCACTCCAATGCATTGGGTAATGATGTAACCACTAGAGATTACAATTTTCACGATACCTTGGTGAATAACCTTGGTAATTTTCAAATGACACCTTGGGGATGGACCTTGATGATATGTTCATGATTGTCTATGTTAAATTATGTAGCCACATATTAAATTTATGAAAATGTTATTTTTATTATTATATGCCTCATGATTTCATTCTCACGCCTTAAAGTTCTTTTCATGACCTTATTGAAGTATCTCAAGTTCACATGTAAAATTTTTCTCTTGTTTCCCTTACTGCGCTTTTTTCTCACCCTTTCTTTTGTTGTATGTCCCCAGGTTATGTGATGCAGTAATGAACCTAGGATGAACATGAGGAGAAACCATTCAAGTGTTTAAGAAGAATGTTTTTTTTGTTGTTTCATGTTTTAAGTTCCTGGTTTCCAAGACACTAAACCTTAAAGATCCTCGGTTTTGTAAAATGTAATGAAAGTTTTATGTGATAAAAAGTTGGGATGCTATACCATCCATGAGCGATGTCCACGTCTTGGGTTTGATCCACGCACACGGAGGTGTGATAACCTGTGTGATAACCTGTGGATTTGACTAAGATTTCATTAATCTATTCACATAACAAATGTTTATTATTTTTACAGTTTTCCACATATAGCAGTCGGACAGGGCAGCGCTATTTTGCACAACTATTTCTCTCAGCCGTGGACCACATGGGAGCAGATTCCCATTGATGTGCAGCAGGCCATGTTCGGTCATTAGTTGGTACGTACGTAAATAAATAATTTTTATTTTGAAAATTATTTCATTTCTAACTTGATATTTTGATTTATTTGTAGGGTTTACGGTATCCGATCGAGGATACCATGCGTGATGCCATCCACGAGGCATGGGAGGTGGCCATGCGTGATCACCTTCGTCAGTTTTTGCATAATTTAAGAAAATCTGCGATGAAGAAAGAAGGAGTGTCAGATTTTGACGAGTCATGTAGAGCACACCGAACAGAGTACATTTCATCCCATGTATGGGATGGATTATGTGTTCACTGGTTGAGTGGTGACTTTCAGAGGAGATCATCCGTGGGGAGGAAGAATCGGGGGAGACAGGAGATGACTCATCGAGCTGGGAGTTGTTCTTTCAGTACTCATAGACATCATCTGATACATACATTATTTATAAATATTTTATATAACTATAAATATTAACAGTTTATTTTTTATTCTTATAGGCTGTCGAGCACCCCGATATTACGGAGTACGACGTATATCAGAGGATGTATAGTGATCCTACTACTGGGGATCTCAGAGGTGATCGTCAGCATCACATCGTAGTTAGTATTATTTGTTTTCAAGTTTAAAAATTAACTGTATATAACATATTCACAATTTTAATTTTAAATGGCAACTACAGGAGTCATATGAGGCCGCAGCGTCACAGGCCCGACCTGAGAGTCAGGCCGAGTCATCAGATCAGACCACTGGCCGTCAGTTTGATGAGGCGGCATGGATGTAGGCCACCCAATATGCCTTCAAGAAGGGCCGGGTAGTTGGTATCAGCTCTCGACTGACTCCCGGAGATTATTATGGCAGTGCTGCGATGTCGGCGTCCAGCTCGAGAGGAGCTCGTGCATCTTCTTCTGCTACACAGTATGAGGATCAGTTGCGATCTCAGATTGCACTGATAGAGAGTCTCCGACAGGAATAGGAGAAGATGCGTCAGCAGCATGAGGAGGAGCGTCGACGCCAGCAACAGCTGTAAGAGGAGCAGACGAGTTGGTGGCAGCAGCAGCATCAGGAGCAGATGTAGTACATGCGCCGACTCACTCATGCTTTAGGGATGGAGTTTCTTCCACCACCATCTGCAGATCCCCCCCTCCCCCCCCCCCCTCCTTCAGATTAGAGTTTGTATTTATGTTATAAAATTTGTGAAATCAAAATATGATTTTTTCTATTCGTAGTTTCTGTCTCATTATAAAATATTTATTAACATTCTATTATTTTTTATTTTTTAATTATAATTCTATTATTATTATATTAATTAAAATAATTTATTATTTTTATTTGTGAATTATAATTCTATTATTATATTAATTAAAATAATTTATTAATATTTTATTATTTTTTATTTTTGAAATATAATTGGATTATTATTATATTAATTAAAATAATTTATTAACAATTTATTTTTTTTATTTTTTGTATAGTATTTTCGACGGGATACTATTCCCGTCACAAATAGTATTATTATTTTTTTATTTTTTTAAAAATAGTTTTTGCAACGGGCCCCATCGCAAATAGTTTTTTACAAATATACGGAGTACTAGTTGCGACGAGGATTCTCCCCGTCGCGGAAAAAGGCTTTAGCAACGGGCCCGTCGCAAAATATTGTTATTGCGACACCGTTTTCAGCAACGAGTCATTTGCGATGGGCCCCCATCGCAAAAAGCCATTTGCGACGGGATCCCGTTGCAAATGACCCGTCACAAATACCTGTTTTCCTATTAATGGTGGCCTACTAAGTTGTACTCACACCCTATTTAGGCCACCAAATCGGCACCCGAGTATACTTGGTTGTTACAATACTGGATAAGTGCAAGGCCCTTAGATAGGTTGGTGTTTAGGATTAGAGTATGGGAGAAGGAACCAGATGTGGTTCATGACCTTCTTGGGATTCGTTGTGTCTTTAAATTTAGTTTCATTGTAGACACTTGACATTATCATGGTCATAGTATGTTTTACCTTTCAATTGAGTATTGTATATTCTTGTTTTGGATATCATATGACATGGTATTTTTCTGGTAATTTCTATACTTACACACTTGGTTACTATTGTTTTATTTTAATGGAGTTTTATTCATAGAAAAGAGGGTATATTCTCCCCAAGACTGACGTACCAGACCCTTGCTTCTAGTCAGCACCCTTTGGCATACATGAAGTGTGCTTCATGGCATGTGGCCAACCAGCTTGAGGCGCCGTTTAGTGGAAGTGGGGTCAGGAGGTCACAAATTGGAATCAGAGAAGTTTTCTTTTCTTTATTATTCTTTTGTCTTACTATTTTAGGAAAGTTAAACAAGAGACTAGGAAGTTTTGAGGTTTGGTAATGCACTCATGCATGGGAGTTGCAAACCCATGTATGGGGGAAAATCTAAGTACTCAATGTGGGATTGTTTTGATTTTTGTTTGTTGTTACAATTGGATATTAGGTAACCTTGAGTGATGCACTTATGGTGGGATGTGATATTTGTTTTGAATGTTGTTGAATTTTGATTCGTGGTTTTGAGAGGCACGATACCTGAGTCTTCATGCATCATTCTAGGCACTAAAGTTTGTTGTGACATGAAATATTCTATAAACTCACTAGAAAATAGGTTATGGGTTGTTTGTTGAACATGAATTTTTTTTTCCTTTTTGTGAGATTGAAATAATGAATAAAAGTAAGAATAAATCGGTGTCTAATGAGAACCTTTAAAGATGAAATTGGTATGATTAATTAATTAATTGTTGAATTAATTAATTTGAGATCATGTGATTAATTAATTGTTGAATTGATTAATGAGAATATGTATACCCTTGTTAACTAAGACATAGGAGTGGGATGCTTAAGGGTAGTGATAAGGCCTCAGTGTTTACCGTATGGCAAGAAGAGGGGTAGGGTAAGGTTAAATCTTGTTGATTTAGTTTCTCCTCTTGCATAAATGTTATAAGGTTTTGTTATGAGACATAAGATGTGTGTTATGGAAACATGGAAGTGTTTAGGAATAAACTTGGGAGTAGGAATCAAACATGAGGGATCAATGACCCAATCTATTTGGCTTAGAATCTTAGAGAAGTTTCGGAGTGCATCTTGAGGACGAGTTATTATAAGGTGGGTGATTGTAAGATCATGTCCTTTTATGGAGTTATCTTGTGTGAATTTATAGGTAATTTTTAATATTTTTAAGTACCTTTGTTTTGGATTAGTGTCTTGGGGTTTATTTGGGTGAAATATTATGAAATATTTAACGGAAAGTTGGTTGTGTACAGTTTGCGCATGGTTTAACAAAACATGTGAATAAATCGTTCCAAGCGTACAAACCTGAACATAGAGATCTGTACAGTTATTACATGGTTTTAAAAATGGTGTTACCAAACTGTGCCAACCGTGCAAACCTGGACAAATAGATATGCATGGTAGGCACACAGCTTTCCCTAACTGTGCGCCCCTACCCAGGAAACCATGCGCGTGGGATTATTTTATCTGAAAATCATTTCTAAAACCACCCAAATCCCTAAAACTCCCATATTTCAACCCTGACTCAGGATTTAAAATTTATAGGTGATCACAGAACCTTACATAGGGATTTCATGTTTATTAAAACATTGTTCTTCGAGATCAAATGCCCGGATTGAAGATTTACTCTCTTCCCGATAAGTGAATTTCATCTCGTTGCTTCTCTTGTTCGTTCCCCTATATTTCCTTAATATTTTCATCTAAGATCTCCATAATTTCCTTGTATCGAATCCGATGAGTTGAGATCTAGATCTAGCATTGTGTATCTAGATATATATTTTCAAGATCTTGATGTGTTTGAACTTAATTTTTAGTTTGGGGATTTAGATCCAGAGATTGATTGACGACGTTGTGTTAATTGGATTTTGGGGATTTCAATTGGGTTAACATTCATCAATAAGACAAGTTATGTGGTCTAAATAGAACTCCCATATTCATGGATTTCATATTTGAATGTGAGTTTATAGATTTTCTATCTTCCCTTGATAATTTATTTCCAAAATTGGAGTAATTAGGAATGTGGAATTGACTTGTGATTGCATTGGTGATTAATTGATAATCAAATCATGGAACAAACGAGGGGGTTACCCATATAAAAATTTGTTTTATAGATTGGTTATGGTTTGAGATATTGTAATTGAGATATTGAATTTATTCTGTTATGATAATTAATTGGGGGAAGTTAATTATGAAATGATGTTGGCTATGAAAGATAATTAATTGTGAGAATTGATTATATTCCATAATGTTGATCAAAGGTAATTAATTGTGAAAATTAATTATGAAAAGTTGATATTTGATATGGATAATTAATTTTGAAGAATTAATTATGGAATGATAATTGTGTTGATTGATTAATTGATTGATGGATTAATTAATGGGTTATGTGCTTATTTATTTTTTGAGTTATCTAATGGCCTTTGAAATGTTTAAATAATCATTGGATTAGTAATGGAATGACATGGATACTTCTTGTGAATTAAATAATGATTAAATGGATGGTATTTTTGTGGTGTTAAAAATGACATTCTAAACCAATTAGAAGTTGGGACTTGGATATGGTGTTCCTCCCCAATAGTTATCCAAGCATGATATTTTGGGGTGTTATGTATGACAGCCTACATTGAATGAGATATGGAGTGTTAGGAAATGAGACCTACACTGAACGATATTTGGGGTGTTTGGAATGATGTTCAAAAACCAATAAATGATAATAATGAATGATTTTTCAAATGGTAAACAATAATTGAAACTTGGCCTAATGTGACGATTAATGATTAAATGACACTGTGATAACTATTTAGTTATGCATTGTATTTATTTCTTCATAAAACTACATACACAATAATTTTAATGGACTTGTTTTAGACCCCATTGGGGGTGGCCTACTAGGTTGTACTCACACCTTATTTGGGAAGCCAAATCATCACCCGAGTGGACATTATTGTTGTAGGATAGGATTAGGACACTGCCCTCGGATAGGTTGTTGTTTGGGATTGTAGCATGGAAGAGGGAACTAGATGTGGTTCAGGAACCACTTGGAAGTATTTGTGTCTTTACTATTAATTTCATTGTAGACACATGACATTCTCTTGGTCAAATAATGTTTTATCTTTTAGTTTAGTAGTGTATTTTCTTGTTTTGGATATCATATGACATGGTATTATTTTGTTTTTTTATATTCTCCTCGCATGGTTATTATTGTTTTCTCTTTTTGTTGTTTTATTATGATAAAAGAGGGTATATTCTCCCCAAGACTGACTTACCAGACCCCCACTGCTAGTCGACACCCTCTCGCATATGGGGAGGCGCGCTTGAGGTCATGTAGCCAACCAGCTCAGGGACACTTTTAGTGGCACCTGGGTCGAGACGTCACATTATCTAATTAAAGTGGTGATTAAAATTTATTAGACCTCTACATGGATACCGTAACTCATACATATGCATGAGCGATGTTTTCTCTTTTATTGGGATGAAAAAGGGATGTAAAATGGTTATACCATAATCATAATAACTTATCATAATATCTATTTTACTATATTTTTCATTTTATTATGAGTACCAAAAATTAGGCAATTGTAGAATAATAAATTAACTTGAAAGATTCGGTAATGGGGATTACCTATTTTTCGATAAACTTTATTTAGAACCCTTCTTATGGACCCTTGTAATGATCTTTTAAGCATACCATAACCAATAATTTGTGTCTATAGACTTATATAGGATAATTTTATAGGGTTTTCTTGAGATAGAAGGATCAAATTTTTGTAATGAAAATATATAAGGGGTGTCCTTTTATAATCGAGGGGCACTTTTAAAAATTCCTAAAATATTATAATATAATAAGTGTATAACTAATTTAAATTTTTCCAAAATAGAATATATTTTACATTAAGGAATATATGGTAATAATTTAATAATTAAATTGAATTTGGATAGGTTTAGATATCTTTTTAAACATTAAATTATTTATTAAACACTTTATTAACTGTTTTTAACCTTAACCATAGTAAAAAATATTTCAAATTTAAAGGGTTATAATTTTACATATAAGGTGAAAATTAAATCATAAATGGAAAAGGAATAAAATTTTTTACTATAAATTATCAACTTGTACTCTTTTTATATTTTTTCATTTTTTAAATATTTTAATAAAATATTATTTAAATAAAATGTCATTATCATCATTTTTGACACTATACATTTAATTTGACATTAAAAAAATTAATAAAAATATATTATTAAAATATAATAATTTAAAACATACATAATATTTCGTATGTAACTATTAAATTTTTTGTACAGTGTAACTAACATAAAAATATTACTTTTAGTGTTTTCAAAAACATTTATTTTATTTTTTTATTAATTGAATAAATATTGTCTTGGCGTTGAATAAGAACTGAAGGTTGTTATTTCATCATAAATATTTACAAATAAATTACCATGATAAATTTAAAACAAGTATCTCTAGAATAAAAAAAATGAATCAAACATAATATTTTATTCATCCAATTCATAAAACAATATATGTGTTAAAATCAATCGAGTGACATTTTTTACTATACAGTTACATAAAATAATGAAAATTTTATAATCAAGGAAAAGTCACAAGAAATTTAAAAAATTTATAATATAAATTATTAAAGGTCTAAATACACTTATAAAATTAAGTAAATGCCTGTTTAGTGAGTTTTTCAGGCCTCACCACATTATTTTTTACCTTAATTACCTGATTTACCCTTATAGAGGTGAAAAATATTTACTAAGATTACTATTAATAATGCCTAAAAATAAAAGAGGACTATTCACAAAATTTTCACCATCTGATTACACATATGGAATCAATTTTTCAATATTCAATTAATAAAAGTGATAGAAATTAATGTAAGATTAAAATACGAAATGCAATGAAAAAATAGTTTTTCCAAAAAATCTCTTTTTATGTATCAAAATGTTTTTCAATCAAATGAATCCATGATATTTATTACAATTAACATAATTGGATTATTACTAATACTATATAATTAGTGTTAATTTAAACCCATTTAAAAAAAATATATTTTTAAATTCATGAAACAAATATATATTTTTCAATAAAGATGAATGTTTTCATTATTCACAAGAAAATAAATATTCTCAAAAAAAATTAAACAATTTACCCATTGATAATTTCTACATGATTATTTTAAAAATTGTGTTAATTTTTTCAAATGTAGTTTCAATAATTTTCATAATTTATTTATATTTCTTTCTCATAAAAATAAATAAAACCCATTATTGAGGAAAATGTATTTTTAAGGAAAATAATAACTTTACTAAAAATTTAGTACTTATTGACCAATATATTTTCTTTAACTAAAAACTTTATCAATAATATTCCAAATGTATTTATTCTTATTCAAACCACAAATTTTAAAAGCTAGGTTATATTGGTCATTTTTATATAGAAATTTTTTAACAGTATAACATAGTTTGTTTAAAAATGATCTTTCTTGAAACATAATCAATTAATGAAGTCAAATTTCTTTAAATATAAATATATTCTAAAATATTGGGGTGTTATATTCTTCCCACCTTAAATAAATTACTCCCTCCCACTTTTATCTTGTTCATAAAGTGTTTAGTATTTGAAAATAACTTTGTTAAAAATCCATATTACCAAAAGTGATAAAGAAACTTCTTTTGAAAAGGTAAAATGAGAAACATAATATTTATTGTTAATATAACACACTCAAGTTCCCATAAAATTATTACATTAGTGGGAAGTTAAAATATATTCATGTAAGATAATATTGATGTCTAAGGACTAATAGTTAATGATTGATAACATTGTCATGAGAAAGTTAATGACCCCAAAACCTTAAATGTATTATAGGTGAAAATTTTATATATTAATTGGAAAATGAAGGTGAAAGTAAAAAAAATTTATTTCAATATATTTTTCCTAAAATTGAGAGATTAATTTACGATCATGATAGAGAAAAGGAGAAAATTTACTTACATGATTTCTTTCCATTCAATTGAACAATTCCATCCTTTGGTTATTATTTTATGAATATCCCATTTATATATTATTCCAAATAAAAAAATATTCAAGATGAATATTTTCATTCCTAGATAAATAAAATTAACTTTTAACTAGATATAAGGTTCATAGATGAATTAAAATTGATTCTTTATTTCTATAAATATTTGAAAAAACCAAAATGGTTAACATAATTTATCCAACATGGATAAATATAATACGTTAATATATAAAACCACAACAATAACTCAAAAGTTAAAATTAATTCATTCCATAAATAGTTAACCTTAATAATACTCAAAAATATTTTTAACCAAATTCAAAACCCAATAAATTTAAATATTTGATCCAAAATTTGTCCTCAAAGAACATAAAATAGTTCATATACCATGCATGTGAATAAATTCATCATATATTATCTTAAAACATTTTAATTACTTAAATAACCATAAAACATCAATGAAAACATAAATACTTTTCAAAATTAACTCTATCCTTATTCCTTACAAATTTAAAACATATTCCACAAATCCAAAATTTTGTAAACTCCATCATAAATTAATTTTCTATAAAATCAAAAATCATTTTCATGGTCACTAATAATATCTCATTTTATTATTTAATAGTAATTAACTCAACATGAGGAACATATTGAGAGTTATATTTCCCTTATTCATGAATTCTCTAAAAATATCACCTTACACTAAATCATTTTTCATTATTATAATTACCTTTCAACATATTCTTTCAAATAATTAAAGAAAAATATTATTGTAAAATCCCCATTTGTTTTATGATTATTAAAACCATAATATCATATATAGAATAATTCTAAAACATAATTATTGAATTCTAATACACAAAAATATCAATCATTCCACTTCAGATAGAGTAAAAAAATAATATTGAACATCTCCCTTTTATGGTATGTTCCCTTGAGACTTTCGAAATTGGTTTAAATAATTCCTCATATCAGTATAGAAGATTCATTGGATAGAAGTGGTTTATTTGTTTTACATTCATTCAAGAGCCTTATAACCTCTTTTTTACACTTAAACTAAACTATTTTTCCCCATTAAACAAGAACATGGGTGTTTATTTCCATAACAATCACATGTTGAAAGTTATATCCTTCCCTTATTTTCCTTCCTATTTATTTTCTCTTTATGCTTAGTTATCCTATTCTTCTCTTGATTTTCTTTGTAATTATATAACTTGGATAATTCTTTCTTTGTTCTGATGGAACTTGATACCATTTAAACATATGATGAAAATGTCTGAGTGATGGTTCTCTTTAAGGGAACGTGTTAATACCATCAAAGACATGATCTATATTACATTATGGATTTTATACATTGTCTATAGCATCCCCTTCTAATATTGTAAGTTTCAAATCATACTCATCAACACTACCCTCTTCCTTCTATCTTATATTGAAAAATGTCCTTTCTATATCATGTCATTTTTAATAAGGAATGTATTTAATGAATAATATCACATTAAAATTTATTTGATCCATAATTTCTATTTCATCAATATATTTAGTTTTTTGTATCAATGACCACCATTGATCGACATCTCCATTCAAACAATACTCTATCAGAATAACTATTTCACTTTCATTACTTCCCAAAGATAATAGTATTTTTTTGAGGGCCTTAATCCATTGTGAAGATACTAATGGATTAGTTATTCCATTAAAATATAAAGGATTCTATCACAAGAAGGGAACCAATAGAGTTTAATCACACTATGTAATAGTAGGTTTTTCCATATAGGAAATCTTATTCATCACAGTATGATTCAAATTCTTTAAGATGGACATGATCTGCTTAGTTCCAACACAATTTTTATTAGACTGATTAGTAGGGAAATCCCAATATTATCTATAGGTGTTGATTCAATTTCTTCCTTTAGGTGACATCACTAAACAATAGAATACACTAAGTTATCTCATAGTCATCATGAATATTTATCCATAAAAGAAAAATCTCTCTAATGAAAGTGACCTCAAATACTATAAAGTATTATCATAATACACATGTTAACTATTTTTATTTAAAACCATGTTCCCAAGGTTTCTTATTAAACTTCCTCTAATATCAACTATAAAGACCCGAACTCCAATAACCTAGATATAGTGTCTAATTTATTACAATTGTATATGATAAAAAGGATCTCATCCCAAACGACCAATCACAATAATAGTCTTGAAGAACCAAATACATACATGATTCCAATATTACCTAGAAAATATAAAATACATGGTATAAAAGACATTATTTAATCCTTGATATTATTCATAATATCCTTCTTCATATCCTTTGGAAATTAAACAAATGAAGGATAATCCCAAACACATAGTAAGAGCTACGTATATGATAATTTATCATGAGTAAATATTTTATAATCAATATGGCAAGGTAAATAACTGAAACATGTACCATTTAATCAACATATTAAGCAAGAAATGAATCCATGTATAATATTATTACATTAATATAATGGATATTAACGAATAAATTATTAATAAATAAAATGTATAATATTGGATTTCATGATCTTAGACATCATTATATCTAAACGGTTGAGACCTTTCATCATAATAGGTTAAATTGATGGGTAAGTGTTCACCAAAAACCCATTTAATTTTTCATACAGATTAGTCACATAAGAACTATTGATGTATCAGGGTGATATATCATTCCAATCCCCAACCGTCACTATATGTCTAATGAATTACTCATATATTGAATGATCAATTTAATTAATAAAAAATATTCCTTATCAAAAAATACCCATATTGAATAAATAATATGTAATATAAATATTTCCCTAGTCAATCAAATAACATTCAAAGTAAAAATTCATATGTAGAAATGGTAAAAATTTAATCCAACAATAATATCCATGATATATGTAATATTGATATTTTAGATTAATTTAATGACAAATGATTATAAGAAATTTAATGTATTAATATTAAATTATTGACCAAAATATTAGTAAGAGATTAAATATGATCATAAAAAAAGTAGATTTTTTAGTATAATATATTATTTTAAACAAAAGAATAAAATGAAATTGAAAAAAATTAAAATAGTTTTTCATAAATAATTTTATTTTTAAAATCATTTAAAACTTGTTGAATAATATAAGAGTATAAAATGGTTGTGGTGGTGGGAAAATTTGTTAACTTCTTATACGTTAAAAACATTCCGTTCGACTTTTTTTAAAGAAAGTTAAAAAAAATGAAAATTTTAAGAAAAATTAGAAGGATTAAATTTAAACCCCTTTAAAAAATTAAATTATGAAATAAAATGTATATAATAAATCATTTCAGTAAATAAATTTACTTTTTTAAAACAATTATGAAAAATATGGACATGGAAGGAAAATATACCCAATAAAATTAAAATAAGATCTATTTTTCTTGTAAACATTTATTTGATTGAATCAAGTTCAAAAAAGAGTATAATTTGGAAGAAAATATCAAAATATTTTAATAATATAAATTATAATAAAATTATTGGATCTTATTGAGGAAAAATTATAATATTTCTTTAATGAAAAAATAAGCAATCTCAAAAGAAATTGAGATTTTAAAATTAATCATTACCTCTATAGTGACATTTAAATTATAACCCGTAGAAAGAGTGAAATTAAAATGAAACATTAATCATAATTATTAAATATATATCCATGTTAAATATCTGAAATGGGTAATATATACACCACATATTAATAAACAGGTGCATAATACCCAATATTTCTCAATGGAGTAAAAATTGTGACAAAATCTCTTACCTCAATTTCAACCTTTCTCATAGTTTCTATAACCTCCTGTATAATAAACGTGAATTTAATATAATTATATAAAATAACTATATTAAATTATGTAATATCATATTTGATCCATTTATAACATTTTATCACTCATTTGTTAACAATCTTTTTATTATTATTATTTCGGGTGGAAATTGATTTTTTTTAAAGTATGTTTTTATTCTATAGTCTCGGTAATTGAATAATGACAATCCTTCCATAATATACATAATTTTATTAAAAATAAAAATATCATACATATTGAACATTTTTATATATATAATCATCCATAAAATATAGAGATAGAAAAATGAATAACACCATTCTTGGAGATGGTAGGTCACACATACGCATGAAAGTAGTTTTAACATTTAGACGAATGGAATGAAATAAAGATAAATCTTAATTAACATTTTAGTGATCATTATTTTGTTATATATATCTCATATAATCATTTAATCTAAACTTATTACTATCCATGTAAATAGTAAATGAAAAATAGATCGCATCACTTAGTAGTGGTAGTTTTCCACACATACGCATGGGAAACATTATCATTTTATAAAATATTGGAAGGAAATAAGTTAGATAATATAATATTATAGTATTATAATTATTATGTCATAAATATCATATATATTCATAAATTACTTTTTTATATCCATCTAAGTAAATTTCTGATGTAAATAAAATTACACTGCTACATGGAGACGGTAAGTCGTGCCTATGCATGAGCAATGTTTTTACTTTTCATAGGATGAAAAGGATATATAAAATTGATATACCATAATAATAATAAAAATAAAATATCATTATACAGATTAAATATGAATTATTATTTTGGTTTGGATATAACACATTTTGGTTATTTTTGATATGTTTGGATTTATCTTATTCTATTATTATCATTCACATTGGGTGTGTTGTTTAAGGATTGTGTGGGTGGGGAAAGTCATTATTATGATAAGTTACCTTTGTGGGTAGTATCCTCCGGTGTATTGGTAATGAATCCAAGTATCATAGGAAATATATGGAGTTATATGTCTAGGTTCATGGCATGGGGATCTAGGTATGTACTGTTTTTGTTTTGTGACTTATGGTTAATGTCCATGATAGTTCTCATTGGACCATGTTAGTTTTTTTCATTCTCTTTCATCCTAGTTAGATGATTTCAATTAATTGAATCCTATAATGATTGGATTTCTCCCCCAAGTTGTGTTCCTTTCCATTAATGATTAATTAAGTAGGTCATGTATTTGTAGTTGGGGATCAGTGGTGACGTATCATTTGGGGGTAATTATAAAGACGCGGTTTTTCAAGTGACATTTTTTTTGGAAATTTTACTCTTTTATTCCACCATAATAGATTAATTTAAAAAAATGGTGATACCATGTTTAATTGGTCATTCTCTCCTATTAGTGCCCTTTTCTTTGAAAAAAACGTCTTATTCTACCTTAATCATAGATATATGAGTTATAAGTAGAAATCCTCTATCTAATTAAAATTAGTATTTTTCCCCCTAATAAATGGTTTTTCAATATAATTCAATTGAATTTATGAATTCATATTCTAAGAACATATGAATGATTTTGGTATCTAGTGTAAAAATACTTTTGTTTTAGGTTTCAATTCATCCAAACATGATCATTAAAAACATATACAGATTACTCACTTGAAACCTTTTTATATAAATGTGTCAACCTCCTCTATTATGATCAAATTTTGTTTAACACCTTTGGTTACAACTAAGTGTAATCCTAGATAAGAGTGATAAAACTTGATTGATTTGAGAGGACTAGTGAATTATTAGAACTACTAAGGGATTTTGTAGTATTTTTCCATGTTATTTAAGGATGGTAATTAAGAATAAAATAAACTCCTCATGTATTATTTAATTGGTACCCTTTTTTCGGGTGATTTGGGTAGATTGATGCTACATTTTATTCAACCATTGAGATTTATAGTGCATTGGGAGGTGTATTTTCTAGTTTGGGACCCCCTTTATGGTTAAGTAGATAGATTGGAAAGTGGGGCCTATCATCCTTATAGTTTATGAGTCATTTTATCATTTTTTTTATTTCCAAAGTAAACACTTTATGGTAATTGAATCATTTATTTTATGCTATAAAATTTTCAGGTAAGGATGGCCTCAAGTTATAGAAGACCCAAAACTTGATTACAGGGAGATTTATGGCCTTACCTTCTCATTGTAAGATGTATTGGGGACTTTCTAGGGGGAATGGGATGGTTGGAAGAATTATGAAAACCTTTAGGTTACTATTTTGTTTTATTTTGATTTTTTATTAAAAAAATGAATTTGTTGGGTTTGAGAGTTGTAGTATCAAAAATATGTAATTTTAGTGAAACATGCTAGATTATGGGTTTATATAAATATTAGTATTAACTATTCACTAACCCATATAATAGGGGGTGAAGGATTATAATGAAATTTCACATAGTTACTGCACAGTTTTTCTAATCGTTAAGAATATAAAAGGAAACAATGTGGAAAATTTTGTAAATGGGAGGTCACCTACAAGGTTGGAACATCATTCAGAAAACTATTGGGTCAAACCATATGGTTTTCTTAGTTTTTATAAATAAAGGTTAAATAAAAGTTTCCCTTAAAAAAGTATAACCTTTTTTCTTTCTTCCTCCCACTCATGTGAATCTGTCTCTCCCATCCAAGGAGCTCGCTTCTCCTTTATTCTTTGACAGGTCTCCCTTTTATTTTGGTGGGTTTATATAAGGTATACCTTGGTTTACTTCATATTCATTCTCTCTTCTTCCTCCCTCCCTATGTTATTCCATATTATTTCCTTTTTCATTAATATTATGGTCCATATAGATCTGGACCTAGGGTTTATGGTGGGGTTTGGATGTTTTTTGTTAGTTTTTAAATAAATGAGGTTCCCTTTTTTCTATTCCTAGTGGATTCAAGTGAAGGCGATGAGGTTCTATTGAATTTGAAGTAAGTGACTATAAATAACATGAACTTTCCATTAGAATACTATTTTTATTGTTAATTAATTTGGTTTTATTATTAAAATGTGTTTAAAAATTTAATTATTAGTCATTTCTTGTGTATTATCATATTATTTGTCTTGTGGTGGAAAAAAGTTGGTCCCTCATGGTTTTTCATTTTAAAACAGAACTTTTGCATAAAATCTGTTTTCTAAAATAAATAAAAGAGGTTCTTAAGTTATATAAGAACCCAATATTTTATGGTATTTATCTTATTAAATAAAATCAATTTATTTGATATCTTTCACTACATTAAGCACTAATCTTAAATGAACCATCATATTCTATTAAGTATTAACATGACAGTTTGAATAGTAATGTGATCATTAGGAATTTTGAACTATCTATTAGAATAATAATATCACCTATAAAAATATAAATAAATTTTAAGTATCTCATATATGAAAATATGAAATATTTATATCATGGAATAAGTAAATAAATGTTTTAAAAAATATAAATTAAGAGTATGTATTTTTATGAAGTGTAAATATCTATTTACAATTTTATAGTTAATATAATGATTTAGAGTAAAATTTATATTCCTAAAATATATTCATAAATTAATATTTTGTTGTAATATAATTATAATAAAATTTTATGACCCCATAATTAATTTTAAAATGTCGTAAAATCAGTTATAATATTAAATTTGGGATTTTTCAAATAAATTATTATTTTTTTGAAAGTAAAATTTATCATATTTAGAAAATTATTTCCACAAAAAGGAGTCCATTTTTTAAATCTTAATGTTCGAAAATGTTTGGGGTTATTTTTTTGGGATTTTTCAAAAATAGTTGATTTTTTATGAATAATCAAATACTGTAATTTACAGTATTTGCCATTATAAATTAAATACAGTAATTTATAAGCCATTTATGGTGTAAGAACCCATTAGTCTCAAATTACATGCACAATTTACTATAATAAATCCCAATAATCCACATTCATTATAGTCTTGATCCATAATAATAAATAAATAAATAAAACAATTAAAACACCCCTCTCCTCACCTATAAATACCGCCCCTTATCCTCACACATTATAAGCTTTAAATATTGTATAAAATCTACCCAATTAACTTCCCAAGACTCTTCCCCATGTCCAAAACCTACAGTTATTACCAAAAAACAAAATCCATGTGTCTTATGGAGGTTGCCAAGGAGATGATATTCAAGTGGTAAAATAATCATTCTTTATATTTTAATTTCTTTGCTTTTCATGTCCTATCTTCACCTCACCTATAAAAATTGGAATGATAACCCTAATATCATACATATATTATAATTTTCTTGTTTTATGAATTATCCATTTTCAAATCCATTCTTTTATCCTTTTATTTTTAAAATGAAAGCATCATCCATGATGTGTCGATTCACGACCTTCGGAGAAGATGAGTTTTTTTCATCCATTATGGCCTTCAATGTAGGCCATAAAACCATTATTAAGGTAAAATTATATTTTAATATGAGAATTATAAATTTTATCATGTTTTGGAACTAATATATAAAATAATATTAAATAAAATTACACAATTTTGTGATGGTTGTAAAACCCACCAAAATAAATTATGACATTTTTATAAGCATTTTTTCTAATAAATTGTCCTCATACCATATAAACAAATAATATATGATACCATTTAAAATTATATATTTTAATTAATATCATAAAAACTCACTTCAGGATAATTTATTACCATTTTAAAAGAAGTATCATATTTATACTCAAGGGAACAAACCATAAAACCAAGAAAGAAACGCTCCTAGAATAATGAAATTAAACATTATAAGTCATTGAAATAGCCATAAATTAACTTAATAAAATTGTAATAAATAAATTAGGAAATTCATGAATCTAATTTTATTATTTAGGACATTAATTACAATTGAATAATGCGTTTGTGCATAAGGTAAGGGTTTCTCATCTCACTCTTACTTCTGTTAGATATATTCCTTATCCAACCCTTATTTATTGTGAGTGGTGTAAATTTTTAACATAAATATATAAAATCATTAATCTCTTTATCTTTATTAAATTAAATGTTTTATTTGATGATCATTAATTTTATGGGACATACGATTTGAATGATTACCATGTTGTAAGGGAATTATTAACCCAATTTATATTCATTTGGTTAAACTTATACTTCATTGATTATATAATTGTATTATTATGTGTGAAAATACTTTTTATTTTCTTTTGTTTTATTTAAATTTTTTCTTATTTTGATGTACATATGATACAAATAATCAATTCATCTGTTTAACACTCGAACTTTCTTTTAAATATACTCTTTTAAATGTTTCTTTTTTCAAAATTTAAAAGGAACGTATTTTTAAAACATATATGGTTTGAGTTTATTTTATAGATTTCAAGAATCTTTAATTTATTGAGGAATACTTTACAAGTTCACAAGTTTATTTTAAATGAGATTTTTTTCTTTTATAACTACTCAGTTTTTTAAATAAATAATTTCAATGTAATGTGGTATTTCTCTCAAGAATTTATCAATGATTTTATTAAATTATTTTCATCTTTGTGAACACCCTTTATTAAATCTTATGATTAATTGAGGTTGGTCTCTTATGATGCCATCTAAAATATTTTATTTTATTTATTATGATCAGTTTGACTATGGATGTGCTATTTTGATACCATTCATCATATTACACTGGATGATTTATAATTATGTTTATTATTTGGGGAAGTTATAAACATTTCATATGATAATATTAATATGATTTTATATATTAATTATATTTCACCCATTTCATATGAGGAATGCATCGGACTTCGTAAGTGAAGGGTGGGGCCTGCTATATCCCCTTGATTCATTGGTAGGTCTCACGAGACAATGTCTTACCCGTTTATGTATTTTGCCTTGGGTAAATCCTTGTAGGTATGATTATTATGTCCCATATTATGAATTATCTCATTATGATATTATTTATTTATAATTAATGTGACTATTTAATAAGTCTAACATTTATGGTAAAGTTTCATTCTCATGTTCTAATTTATATGGCATTATGTGATTAGATTTTTATTCGCCCATATTATGCTCAAGATTATGTTTTAATGGAATTTATTTTTTGTTATCCACCTTTCCTTATTGTTTATGTTTACTTATGATAGATTTTATTATATTCTTACCATTTTTGAGCATCTGAGATCACCCTTTTTTTTGTTTAATTTTTCACCAAGATGGAAAGATGTATATTATGATTGGCATGCATGGATATTCTAAAAGAATAGGGGTGTTTCGAATAGAGTTATTATATTATATTTCATTTCAATTTGTAATGTAATACTAATGTTTGTACAGTTTTAAAAATCTATAAAACTATTCATCCCTTTGGGATGTGATGGCTTGTACTTAGTACCAATGTAATAAAAAAATTCACCGACTCTAGGATATAGGGGTCAGGGTATTTACAATTGGTATTATAAAATGTTTACTGGAATCTATGAAAATGATATTTTAGAAAAATAATATATTTTGGAAATTTAAACCTATAAATGACTTTGAGAATATTTCTAAGGTAATGAATCTTATGATTTTTAGATTAGTTATACATAAAAAAATTTAATTTTTTCAACAGTTTTAAAATTTCATAATATAATATAGTGTATTCCATAGTTTATAAATGGAGTGTTGTGGAAATAATAGAAATTGTATCAATGCACATATTCCATGTAGGGATTTCCCTCCTATGAAAGATAATGTTGTTAGAGCTGGAGATGCAACTGGAGCTGAACAACTTATAACTATAGTTGTAAAAATAAATCAGGTAACGAGTAATAACCTTACTCACATGGAGTATCCTGATCCACAATAGGGTGAAACAATGTTAGATCTCTTCTTGCAACAACAACCTCCATCATTCAATGGGACTATAAACCCATTTTTAGCTAAGAAATGGATAAGTTCCATTGAAAATATATTTATTTCATTGGAATGTTTTAAAATGGATAGGTTAATCATGGTATTTTATCATCTACTAGGATATACTGATCAATGGTGGTCATTAGTTCAAAACTTAGAGGGGGAAGATGAAATTGAAAACATGGAATGGAAGGATTTTATGGGAATTTTCATGGAAAATATTTTCTTCACAAATAGTGAGTAAATATCGAGATATAATTCTTGAGTCTTGTAAAGATAGAGGGTGAAAATTTTTCTATGTATGAATCTGAATTCAAAAGGTTATAAAGTCATTACACATACTAAATAAATAATCCAAAGAGCAGGACTGGAAATTTCTTTGATGGTCTTAATCTAATTATACAATGGGAACTAGTCTTGAAAACATCCTCAACATATAATGATATAGTATCATGTGATATCTTGATAGAGAATGAATTTTACCAGCCATATGGATTCGACGGAAATCAAGATAAGAAGAGGTATTTTGATTACTCTGGAGAATGAGACAATGAAATGGGATTAAGGAAATAATACAATTTTAATAATGTAATAAATGAAAAATGAAAAATCATGGAAGATTACTATTGGGAATTATAGTTTTCCATAAGTGTGAAGAAAATTCCACTAGGCCCGTGATTATAAGGGAATGAAATAAATCAGCAATATGAAACGATTCAGCTATAAGTAGATGGGACACTATGTGAATATTTTTCTTAAACATTAAGGAAACCTACCCTAGAAAAGTTAAAGTGGAAAAGGCCATGCATATACTATCAAAATATATAAGGGTAATGTTTTTAATGATGTCATGGAAGGTATATTAATCATCTCCTAAAATCATTAAAATAATCAATTCGATTCTATATCATCGAACTCTTCTATATCGTCCTAGTTTTATATAAAAATAGATATTTCCAATTCATCACAAAAAGGTTGTTTTCAGTAAAAACATCTAGTGTAAAACTTGTTACAATAAAGATGTTCCATGAAGTTCCAATTATGATACATAAATGAACTCTGAATACTAATTTTATTATCATACCTATGATTTATTTTGATATAATATTTGGTATGGATTGGATTTCAAAATATAATGCAAAATTATTAAAAAGATAATGAAATTATGATTCATGATAAAGATGTGGAATTTCTCATTTTAAAGGGGATACATCATCATATGAGTTGTATCTATATCCACATATACTAGCTCTTCTAAATGTGATTCTTAGAGAATAAGATATGATAAAACCTACTAATGAAAACGGTGATCTTTAAATTGAGTTTTCTATTTATTTAATCCTGGATGAAAGACCTATGTTAAAGAATCCCTATAAAATGTCCATGGTGGAGTTAATAAAGTTAAATAAAAAACTAGAGTAATTGATTTGTAAGGGATTTATACACCCTAGTTTTTCACCTTGGGTGGCTCTTATTCTTCTTGTTACGATGAAAGACGAATCTATGTGGTTGTCCATTTTGTATAGACATATCAGTGCTATTACGATAAAGAACAAGTATCATATGCCTTGTATTGATGACTTATTTTACCAACTTCATAGAGCTTAGTATTTTTTTAAATATTGAGATTTTTTTAGGATATCAGAAATTTCATCTAAATAAATAATATATTTCTAAGATATCATTTTATACAAGGTATGGACTGTATGAGTTTGCATTAATTCCATTTGGACTGACTAATGTGTTGAGTGGGAACTTATTTATATTAATTTTCTATTCCTTTTGTTTTGGAAATTAGAAACACCTTTTAAAAACATATTTACTAGATTTTTATGTCCCTTGTGTTTTAGAATTATTTTGTAGAAAAAATTTTATTCTATCATACTCAAAATAAGTTTATAATTATTATGATTATAAACATTATATTTTTCATTGTGATTATCATAATTAGACTATTTCTGATAAACATAAAAATCACCCTTATTAGAGAAGATGTAAGACTTTATATCTTGTAATTAGTACTAAAAATGTCTTAATAATTGGACTAATAATAGTACTAATAACATCAGAAAAATGTTCATAATGATTATCATAATGAAAATCATAAGTAAGTCCATCAAATAGACCTAAAATTTATAACAGTATTAGAAAAAATATATATTATAAGGAATATTTTTTAAAACATAATCGTGTAAATAAATACAATTTCATACATTAAGTTATGCCATATCATAATGGGATGTCAAGTTATAGGTGTCGAGGTTGTTCGGAGAAATATGACTGTAAAGAAAAAAATATTACCATTGGAAAGTTTCTAATAAATAGCAAGTCATTCACAGAGTTTTAAGCAGCTACCTTCTGATTAAATTTTTCTCTTGAATTATTCTAAATATTACTTATCTTGAACATATTGTTCTTAGTATATTTTAATTCTATAGGAAGTGCCTTCTTAAGGAAGCCTTATTAGGTTATATCCTTGAGATGTTTTTTAATTGTAACTAGGTCTGATCAGTAGGTCGATCAAAGGATTTTAGGGATATAAAGATAGAGAATATGATCCATCAAATCAAGGGATACCTGGTCTAGGTAGATAGAAAATTAAATCTTCATATTGAAGGCTTATAGGGAAATTTATTCACATAATATGATAAACATATCAAGTAATTTCTTTTCTAAGGAAATAATAACTTTTTTGTACGTATAAAATAGTGGATACCTTTATTATGGGTTATAAACTACCATTCTCTTAAGGTTGAAATAGGTTTATTCTTTTAAATATCATATAATTCATTATTATGTTTTATAGCTATTGTAATACTTTTTTCTTACGAGTTTTATTTGATGCCACATTTATAATTGAAAGTGAAACATCCTATTCATCCTTCTATTCTATTTGTTTTTATGACAACCATGCTCTATTATTACACAATTAAACATAATTTATTATATAAACTTCACTTGATACAACATATAAGATCAAGAGTT
Organism: Viscum album; assembly: GCA_963277665.1. NCBI lineage: Eukaryota > Viridiplantae > Streptophyta > Magnoliopsida > Santalales > Viscaceae > Viscum > Viscum album. The sequence goes on along the minus strand of OY728136.1, from coordinate 1,080,799,753 downwards.
CTAGTGTCTTTGGGGCTTAGGATAATTACATAACCACTTAAAACATGAAAAAGAAAATCTTTATTGAAAACATACTTTACATGACCACTACATTGCCTCGTACTTAGAATTGCATGGGATAACCTGAGGACATGCATAAAAAGGGTGATCTATAAAGCCTATTAAGGGAATAATACTGGAATAACATGAGGAATTCAATACGTGTTAGAAAATAGGCATATCAATAGAGCACAAGAGAAGTATAAACATAAAGGCATGATAAAGCATGATAATCATAACATGGAAATGTGCCAACAACACTTAACATGGAATTAGCCTGAGCCAAGGCTCATTGCAAATGGAGCATGAGTAAATACTCATTGCACATGAAGAACAATTAAAACATCATTTCACTTGAATTAGCATGACTCAACACCCATTGCACATGATGTATCATGATACTATACTTTACCCAATGCATTGGAGCGCTATAAGGGCACACGCTTCTTAAACCTTTCGTTTCATGAATAAGTGTGCCACATGAATCATATAACAAGGATTCATAAAAATTCATCATTTATTCCATGATAAAGGAATTTGGAATTAATAAATGAAACTTTATAATCAATAAGAAAATTTTAATAATGGTTAATACCCTTGATAGAGAAATGGGCATGGTATTCACTACACAATGGCATTGTCTTGGGAAATTGGTGCAATTTTGGCAATGTAACGGTGTGATGTAAGAATTAAAAAAAATGGTTGATGAGAGAGAAATTGGTGTCTCATAATATTTACATGAAATGGATAGTGAAGGAGTAATATATATACATGTCCCAATAAATGTAATGGAAATTAGATTCATGATACAAAACAATTGATTGAAAGTAAATGAGGAGAGAGAAATCCCTTTCAAAATTTTGGCATAGTAACAGGTGTACATGGGATGCCATTAATTAAAGAGAAAGGGGTCTCCCATCATTAAAACATAAATAGGGTAGTATGGGGGAGGTTTGAAACCATACCCCAACATTTATAATTGTAATTAAAATGTCATAACAACATTAAGAAAATTGGACAAAATGATAAAGGGAGAAAAACCCATACATGGAAGTGTGCTTCCAAAGGCCTGAGAGAGGCTTGAGAGAGGCTTCTTAAGAGCTTGGGGAAAATTGGGAAGATTCTAGAGAGAGGATGGAAGAGGTTGGATGAACTCCAAAGGCTTTGAGCGAGGAGGAAGTGGGATCTTGGGTGGGTTTATATAGGAAAGGTGAGGGAATTCATTATTATTTAGGCTTGGGACCCTCACATTAAACTAATCCAAACCAAAAACCAGACCATGATTTTTTCCCATGGTTTTGGGAAAAGGGAAGTGAAAAAAAATATTTTATAAGACCAAAGTCCGAACATCTTAAAATAATGGGGTTGCTTATGTGGAGGTGAGTCACACTCCAAAGGAAAACAATTTGAAAAAGACAGGATGTTTAATAAGTCTTGAAAGGCCCATTAATACTTTGTAAAATAAGTCAAACTAACCCAATATCAAATTATTTTTATGGTAAAACATATATTGACCGAACATAAAGCTGATAGTAGTTTATTACATCACTATTGGTCCATTATGATGTCATAAAACATATTATATATTTAAACTGTATTTAATGTTTACCCAAAAATTTGATTATCTCGGAAAATTATGAAAAAATAACCATTGGATAATTTCGACGTCCAGATTCCAGAAATAATATTCATTTTATCAAAATAATTTTCTAAATATGTTAATTTTAACTTTTAAAATAAAAACCGACATTTATCGAAAATTCATGGGTTTTGACAAAAATGGCTTTCAAACCTTAATAAAAATTCCAATTGTATTTAGAAATTTATACGATCATTTATATTTAACAAAAAATAATTTAATAATAATAATATTATTTTATTAAATTATTATTTAATTAAATAATCCATTAGTTCATCAAAATATATTTCTTATTTGAATGTTAACTAAAAATATTATTTTTTCTTTAAAAACTATTTACAAGGTAACAATAATAAAATGAAAGTACATTTATTATTATATACAAATCTCGTGTACATAACCATAGTACTGTGGTCTTGTTACATAACCCCTTATAACACCCGCATAAGACCAAAGAGAAAGGTGTGCGATGGTGACAGACTCTTGGGGTGGCCCGGATGACATTGCTCAGGTGGTAATCTCAGTCAACTTCCACTTCTCTCTTAGGAGGTCCCGCTCGAGCATAACATATTCAAGCTCGGCTTGAGATTGGTCAAGAGAAAATCCCAAAGAAGAAACCTCCTTTCTGAGCTCTGAAAAATGGGCTTTGTATGGGGAACGTCTATTAGATGAGGCCATCGCTTCCTTTGTCTGAGTAAATTTGAATTTGTTAAAACCCTATATTTATACTTATCATGTGATCACTGTTCAATAACTATATTAGAAAAGTTCACAATTCTTAATAGTATAAAACCATATAATTTGATATTTTATATATAATTTTTACATAAAGAGACATTTAATTAGATCAAGAGGGATTTCTATTAATGAATGTTTGGGTCGTTACATTTTTATTTCTACTATTAAGATTATGATAAATGAACTCTAATAATTCAAAACTATAGTGATTATGATCTTTTACACTATTATGAAATGTTATTGTATCTGATTATGATTCTGTGACTTTTTCCATAAAACTAAGGGTCAATTATGATTATCTTCTTTAAATATATTGATTAGTTATTTAGCTTAAACTCCACAAATAAGTTTTTAAACCAAAATTCACCCCCCCCCCATTTTAAGTATATATATCGCAATATAATATATTATGATCCAACAATTTGTATCAGATCCATGTAAAGAGATTTGTGATTTTATTATCCATAAATTGGATTACTTGCAGTGTTTTTACATCTTCTATAATTTCCAAGTTCTTTAATGTTTTGATATAAACATTATGTTTATATATTTTATTACACTATATCATTTTTGGAAAACAATGTTTTTCTGTTAAGATGGAATTTCTAAATGTTGGTTCAATTTATAACCAAAATCCCAACAAACCTCTTATCATTTATGGTGATAACTATTAGTACAAGAGAGATAGGATTAAGAATTTTGTTATTGATACTAGGTTTGATAACTATTTTGGGATTATTGGAGATTACAAAATTCCAAATAAGGATGATACAACCTTTACGCATGATGAAAAAACAAAATATTTGTTAAAATACAGATTTCTAAATATATTGTTATGTTCAATGATAAAAAGCATATGTAGTCCAATTTAATCTTTTAAAGCTGCCAAAAATATCTACAAAAAGTTTGAGATCACAAATTTTATTACATCAAAAGTTTTGCGACAAAAAGATCAATGTTAAGAGTATAATATAAACCATTAAATTTTATAATAGGAGAATGAGTTCTTAAGATGAAATATATATTCATGACTATCATTAATAGTTTACTAGATATTGGTGATAAGGGACTAAATGATTAAGTTATTCTATATAAGATAATCATTATCATGTCCAATTAGTGGAAGTATAGGAGAACTGATTTTGATGAGACTAGAAATTTGAATAATATTAGTCTTGGTGATTTAATTGGAACCCTTATGCAATATGAGGAATGATTAACATGGGATGCTAAGAAATAGGAAAAAAAATATAAGAATTTCTTTTTTCACTACTACCTTCCCTCCAAAAGTTTAATCTTTTGAAATAGTTGTTAAATCCTCAATAAAGATAACATTCATTCCTCAATATTAATCAAGTACTTATGAAAACCATAATAATGAATTGGAAAATATCTATAGAAGGATAAAAAATAATTTTGGTAATAATTATTTTTAGTATCATTAAAAAAATTAATAAGGAAATATGTTTTAAAAAAAGGACATTACTTTCTATAAATGCAAGAAATATTGAAATATCAGACCGGATTGTCTAAAGATGAATAGAAAATATTAGAAATATATAAATTGAGAAAGGAATTCCAAGAGATATTATAAATCTAAGGTTAAGAATGTTTTGAAGGTTTCAGACACTTAGTGTGCTGATGGATATGATTATAATGAAAATTCATCTGATAATGAATGTTCCAGACATAGAAACTTATGTGTGTTTTCTAAATTACCACAAATAACTAAAAGTTTCATGGATATGGTATAAAAAACTGAGAATATTAAAAATATGCCTCTTAGTGAAATATATCCTCAGTAAGAGTATTTTATATCTTTATATTAAGAATCTTCCTCAAATAGAGATAATAATTTCTTACCTTCTTATGATGATGTTTCATATTCTTCTAAACTTTTAGAAAATGAAAAATGTAAAATTTTTAAAAAAAATGATAATTATAAGGAAGATATTTCTAAAGATATTATAAGAATATATGTTTTAACAAATTAAATATCATATCTTTCTAAATATAATTATAAATCTAATTTTAAAATATATATTATTTTTGAAGATTTAGTATAATTAGTTTTTTAGAAAAAAAAATTAGAAACTAATGTTTATTCTATAACTAATAGTTTGGAGGATAAAGGTTTCATTGAAAACTAAATTATGAAATATCAAGTTTGATAAAACTTTTTTCTAACTTTACTACTAGAAATGAATGATTTGATAAAATGTATAAACAAATATAACCTCATGTTAATGGTTCTAGAATGGGTTATACTTATAAAAGTGGTCTTTAGTAAAAATTTATTTGTTGCTATAAGTGATCCTTTTTTCACCAAGTGTCAAATAAGTTTCCATTGGAAAAAATAATTGTTCATTAAGTAAAGTTTAATCAATAGTATTCCACAATGCCTATTTTTCTAAACAAATGAAGACTCATAAAGTTTTATTTCTGACATTACCAGACCAAATAAGGGTTGGGATTTGAAAGACTCATGGTTTGTTTTCAGGAAAACAAATAAATTTTCAGCAACAAGAGTACATAGTACATGGATAGTATATGTTCCAGTCACATGAATGGTAACAAAGAATTTTTTTAAATTATTATCAAGTTGAAATGTGTGAAAGTCACTTTTGAAGATAATTCTCAAGGAGAGATTATCGGTATAGGTAATATTTTTCTTTTTGGTGAAGCATAAATTTCAAATGTTTTGTTTCTTAAAGGTCTTAATAACAACCTTATAAGTAAAATTAAATTATTTGATGAATTTTACCTTGTAAACTTTATTAATGATAAGTTTTTAGTACATAGTTACAAGGATGAATTTATTCTTTATGCCATTCGACATGAGAATATATAAACTCTTAACATATAAGACCTTAGGATCTTGAACATATCATTCCTTAGTGTAATGAAGGATCAATATTAGCTATGACCTATAATATTAGGACACTGTAAACAAATAAATGTGTCTAAGTTGACTAAGATAATACTTATTAAGGATATACTAGAACTTAGGTTTGATTCCTCAAATGTTTGTAATCCTTATCAGTATATTAAGAAACATAAGTTGGGTTTAAATATTTTAGTTATATGTCAACATTTTATGCTTTATAGTTACTGAATAAGGATTTATTTGTTCCTAAAAACAGAAAGTATTAGATGAAAATACAATGTATATATCTTGGTTGATTACTACACTAGATACACATGGGTTTATTTTTTCACAATGAAATCAAAATATTTTTTTATTATAAAACAATTTTATCCAAAGTTAAAAATGATAAAAACCTTCTCTTGATATAAATATGTAGTGATCATGGTGGAGAATTTTCAAATTATGATTTTAAAAAAATTTATAGTAAGAAATGCATTGAACGTAACTTTTTAGATCCTAGAACCCCTTCGAAAAATGGTGTTGTTGAAAGAAGAATGTAAATTCTTAAATAAATAGCTATAACCATGTTGATTGAATACTCAATTCCTAAACATTTTTTGGATGAAGTAGTAATTACTTATATCTATACTATAAGTAATGTTTTTATTAAAACCTTTGTTAATAAAACTTCTTATTAGTTGTGGATAGGAATAAAACCAAAACTTTCTTACTTTAAAGTATTTGGTTTCAAATTATTAATCTTGAATATGAAAGATAACTTACACAAATTTACACCTAAATCCAATGAAGGAATATTTTTATGTTATTGAACTACTTCTAAGGAATATATAGTTTTTAATAATAATTATTATACTATTTAGAAAATATTATATGTTAAGTTTGATGAAACCTGTACATTTTTTCAAATGACCCAAATCAACATCTTTGGATGTGATTCTAAAAACATATTTTCAACCTCTATTAGAAATGTCTTCTCATAAGGATGTAAATTAAGAAATGTTTTTTTAAGTTGCTCATCAGGAATATTTTCTACATTATGTTGAAGAATATAATCCTCAAAATCCAAGAAGCTAGTTGTTTCTATGTAATCATTCTTGTGAAAGTATCATTTGTGGTGTTGATCATCCAGTTTGGACTGAAAGTTCCTTAATAAATGATATTGAACATCTATCTTTCTAATATAAATTTAAACCTAAGAATTTTAATGAGTCATTAGGTTATGAGGATTAGGTTATGGAAATTCTATATGAGATAAATGAATTTGAGAGGAAAAAATTACGGACCTTAGTTTAACTACCTAAAGAAACTTTTATAATTCGAGTAAAATGGGTGTTTAGAAATTTTTTTTGATTAAAATAGAATAATCGTTATAAATTATGGTAGACTTGTTTATAAAGGTTATAATCAATTAGAATAAGTAGATTATAAATAGAACTATGCACAAGTATCTATACATGAAGTTATTTATATTCTAACACACTTTGTAGAATTTTTAATTTAATATTTTTTTCAAATGGCTATGATGGTTTTTCTTTTTAATGGATATGTTTAGAAAGACATTTATGTTGAACAATACCTTGTTTTTAAAAATAATTAAAATCATGATTACATTTATAAACATGAAAAGAATTTATATGGACTTTAAAAAACCCCATATCTTGGTATGATATATTAATAGGATTTTTTTTACAAAAAAAATTTGTAAATAGAGATGTTAATCCAATACTTTTTTATAAAATTATTTAATTGAAATGTTATTATTGTAAAAATATATGTTGATAAAATTAAATTCATATCAAATCAATAATCTTTAACAGATTATTTTGTGGATGTTTTTGAAAACATAGTTTGAAATGTGTATGATGTGTGAGTTAACAAATTCTCTTGGCATTCAAATTTTGCAAAAAAAAAGGAACTTTTATATCTTTGTATAAGCATATAAAATATCTTCTTGTGAAATATGGATATGACAATAATAAAAGTATTGGTACTCCCATCATTAAATCAAATAATTTAAATCCTGATGAATTTATGAAATCAGTTGACCAAATGACTTTTAGAAGTTTGATTTGAAGTTTACCTTACTTAACTACTAGTCATCCATATTTAAATTGTTATGTATTACTATGTGAAAGATATCAAGAAAATTCAAAGTAATCCCATTTAAAAGATGTAAAATGAATTTTACACTATCTTAAGGGATTTTTGGATTTAAGAATTTTCTATTCTTATCAAAAAAAATGAATTAATTATTTTCAGATACTAACTTTGGTTGTTATAAAATGGATAAAAAAAGTACATATAAAACATTTCATTTCTTAGGAGACTCTTTAGTTTCTTGATCTTGTAATAAAAAACACTCAGTATCACCTTCTTCTATTGAAGTCGAATATGTGGTGGCTAGATGTTGTTGTTCTCAAGTGGTTTGGATGCAACACATGTTTATTGAATATGAAATGATTTAAAAAAACACATTTACTTTGAGATAACACAAGTTCCATTACCTTAAGTAAAAACCCATCACGTCACTCATTTTATAAGAACAAAATTAAAGATACCATTTCCTTTAGGATCACAAACTTAATGGAAATATCATTTTAAAATTTATCATAACCCAAAATCAACTTACTTATATTTCTAAAACCTCAAACTTTTGATAGATTTGAATAAATTAAACTAAATTTAGGAATGATCAACATAAAGTAATCACTCATATCTACTTATTTTTTATCTATCTACTTACATTAAGTTACTTCTTTTTATAGGGGGATTACATATGTTTTTCATAAAAAAGTGTTTTCAAAAAAAGAGTTTCTTTAAATTTTTTATCATAATTATTATTCAAGACTGATGTTTATTTATAAATTTTTCTGAGTCAAAATTCTAAAAAGGATTTACAAACACAATAAATGTGTTAATGTTTTTGGATTTTTATTTTTTAATAAAAAATTTAGTCTCAAAATGTTTAATAAAATTTTAGGACATATATTGTTAAATAAAATTCGCAGACATGGAATCTTTAATAAAACATTTTTGATTCAAATTTATAGTAAATTATTTTATGATTAAAAATTAGGTATTTCATAACCAATAATATCATAATCTAGTTATTTTACAAAAACAAGAATAAATTAGTCATACTCGTGGATTTCTTCACTCTGAAAGGTACTTATCTATTTTTTATCTTTTATACTACCTAATTGTGATTAGTTATTTTATAATGGTTTTTATATTTTAATTTTTATAAAAACTTTGTTTTGTTTTCAAAATTTTAAAAAAATTAATCAGTTTCAACCTCAATATGATAAATATTTTAAAACCTCAAGATTTTAGAGATTCATAAATATTTATTCAAATCAATATCAACTGTTGGATCAGATTGTTTTTATTCTCAGCCATTTTAATTTTTTAGAATATCAACCAACACCCCAAAAATAATGGAGGGATTAAACCTCATTCCACACCAGTTAAAAAAATTGACTTGTTGTTGCATTTAAGTTCGCTAGCCCGATAAATTTTCTTTGTGTATGATCTACCTGCACAAGTCCCGTTCTGATGGCTACAAAAGAAGATTATTTTAAATGGTATGTTTTTAATGAGAGGTTTACAGAAATTGATTTCTATGATAATTATGATTCTACATTGAGTATGATTTTTTATATTTAAGGATGGGAGTCTTTATGTGTTCATAATGTTGATAAGGGTGTTGATTTATTTTACACTAATATCATGAATCAATTTTATGCATCTGTAAAATATATAAAAAAAATATGGTAAGAATAAAATATCAATCACAGTGTATGTAAAAGGATATAATATTTATCATAAGAAAATTTAATACTTTATAGTGTTATCTTTTGAGGGAGAAGCACATTTTCCCTCTCACAAATTACCTGATGAGCTTGGTATATTCAATTAGAAGAAAGTAGAAGATTAGTTATTTGATCATTATGAGAAAATAATGAAGGTTACCCATCATACACAACATAATTGGATTTTATCCCTATAGATGAGTGTATTCCTCATTTTGAAGAAGGGGGTTCGCGATACTCTGAAAGTCTAAAATATTTTAGTATTTGATTATTTAGTGAACATGAGAGAGATTGATCGTGTGTAGTTTTTTATTCTCACTATAGATAATATTATGATGTAATGGTAAAATAAAAGATCATAATGTTTCCTTCTTTCTTAATCATGTGGTTATATTAGTGTATGAATTTTTTAAATGTTTCAAATAAGCCAGATCCAATAAGAGAAAATATTTCTCTTATAAGTGATGATATGATGAAAATAATTAATTTTGTGTTTGATGATAAGTATAAAATGTTTTTGGAAAAACCTGGTGATGTTTCTTCCAAAGATAAACCATCAAGGAAAAATATAAATGTTGATAATAATAATAAAAGGAATGTAGATACATCCCCACCAAAGAAGTAGAATAAATAGAAGAAAGTCCCAGATGAAGTTAGATATAAATGAATAAAAAATAAATCTTAAAGGAAACCCATAGGTCCAGTAATTGGAATTGATCCAAATAATGCCAAAGACATAATAACTAGTGTTTTTTATACTTTTCATGAATAATAAAAGAAGAAAAATCAGAAGAAAAGTTTGTTATATGATCATCTTTGTGATAGTATTTTGAATGGAGTTGAGAGAGATTCTCAGAATGTTGTCCTATTTTCCCAAACCAATCATGTGAATCTAAATGCAGGGTTAGTTTTTGAAGAAACTTCTATTGTTCATGTTGGTATTTCATCCATAGATGAAAAAGGTAAATAAAATATTTTTTATTAATAATGGACACTAGATGTTCATGAAAAAATAAGAACCATAACTAGGAAACGCTGATTTAAGAACACCTAGTCAGTTAGAAAAATTGTTTGAAGAGGAACTTGTTGAATAATTTCAATAATAAAATATTGATGGGGTTGAAAAGAAAGAAGAAGAAGAATTATGTGAATACAAATAAGTATAAGAGAAAGTTAAGTAATAAGGGTATGAGAATGAGGAATATGAAGAGAATACAGAGAGCGAAAATGAAGTGGAAAATGAAAATGATAAAATTCAATCTGAAAATTTTTCCTATGCATCATCATTATATCCAATAAAGAAGAAAATTCTAGAAGTTTAGAAAAAGAACTGTTGGAAAAGGAAGTTGAATCTTCATTAAAGAATGAATAATGTTTTCATATTTCACTAACTGAAGCTCATGATAAAATTAAAACTAATAAGGATATTGAGATCCATAAATTTTCTAATGACAAATAAATAAATGAAAAAATTTCTAAAGAACTTGAGGAAGAATTTTCAAGGAAAGATAAGAGAAATGGGAAATAAGTGGAAATAAGATCTAGCCAAATTGAACCCCCAAGAATTCAATAGAAACTATTGGACTTAGGTAGGATAATTTACTATGAAGGAGTCAATTATATTGTTCATGATTTGAATAGGATTGAAGGAAAAATTAAATATTTTCCAAATATTGAATCTTAATGTTAGTTGATACAAGAAAATTTGAATGAAAAACTATAATCAATCAAAGTCTTAATAGAAAAAGTTATTAGTCTTAAGGCTTAGTTGTTATTTTATCCATAAATCTCTCATACTCATAGAAAGGATTACGGTAAAATAGTGAAGTGGAAACATAAAATAGATGATGATATCAAGTTTCATGATGAAAATTTTGAAGATGTAAAGAAAATTAAGAATGAATCTACCAAACCCTTTAATTAGTTATCAAAATATATTGCATATAGGTTGAAGTTTTTTGAGATCAGATTGAGGAAATAAGATCTCCAAAAGGAAATACTAGAAATATATTTTTGGATTTTAAAAGACAAAAATATTATTGAGAAGAAATCAACATATTGAAAATTGAGAACAAATAATTGTTTGAGATAGTTTAAACTCAAGAAGAGAGACTATTGAAGTAAGAGTAGGATTGAAAGGAATTCAAGAAGATGAAGTGTTTTATGAAAAAATTGATTAATAATGATTGAATTATTTTTAACTCATGTTACATTTTTTTTAAAAATTTGAAAAGTTTTATAATGAATGAATTTCTATTTTCATATCATTCTGATTTCATGTAATGTTTTATAATTCCTATTATAAGATTGTTATTTCATATTATTTTTGGATGATAGGTTAGTTCATTATATTTATCCTTATGTTTTTTTCTAATGTTTTAGGAAACTTCAAACATATTCCCCATTAATTTTTGAAAATATTAATGGGGGATAATTTTATAGAAAGGTGTTATTTTTATTAAATGAAGGGAAATTTTTACCGAAGGAATATTTCTTAACTAAGGGGGAGAAATTTTCATAAAGGATGATAATTTTAAATTAGGGGGAACATTATTCCTAAAAGAATATATTATCCTCAAGGAAAGGTAATCATATTCAATATTATATTATATATCATGTTATTATAATTATAAACTCAAGGGTGTCATGATTAAATATTTAACTATGAATATGTTGTTTTTAAAATAAATAGACATTTTTTTTTCAAATATATCCTTCATTTATGTTTTGGGTTTGTTATTTCCAAAAAGGGTGAAATTATTGAGTTAGAAATTCTTTTTCACACTTTTCCATTCCATTAGTTTTAGAAATCACACACATTCTTAAAACATACTTAATAAATTTTTATGTCCAAACTGTTTTAGAATATTTTTGTAGAAAAAATTATATTCTACAATAATTGAAATAAGTTCTTAATAATTATGAGTATAAATTTTATATTTTACATTATGATTATTGAAATGAGACTCTGTCTAACAAACATCGGGATCACTCTTATTATATATGATATAAGAATTTATGTCTTGTTTTTCGTACTTAAAAAGTTTTAATAATTAGACTAATATCAATACCAATAATATTAGAATAATTTTCATAATGATTATTGTAATTATAATCCTAAGGAAGTATACCATACTCACTTATGTATGTAATTTTACTGGGTAAAATTAATTAAAATGTAAGAATCATCATTTACATTGTAATGGTTTAAATCAATATGATTTCATCCATTCAGTTATTCCAGATCATAATGAGTTATCAAGTGCTATGATTCCAAGTCATTGAGACAAAATTAGAGAAATATGACCATTGGGAGAAAAATATGACCATTGGGAATTTTCTTATAAATACCAAGTCATTCAAATACTTTGAAGTGGGTAGATACTGATTAAATTTTGATCTCAAATTATTCTAAAGATTACTTAGTGTGATCAGCTTATTATTATTCTTTTGTAATTCTTTAGAGATTGTCTTCTTATGGAAAACTTTTTATGTTGTCTCCAAGATAATTGTTTTGTAATTTTATTTGTGTCTGATCGTCGTATTGATTGAGGGTATTTAGGGGAAGGAAAATAGTGAATATGATTAATCAGATCAAGGGATACTAGGGCTAGGTAGACAAAAAAGGACGATCTTCATATTGGGGGATTCTATGTATATAAATACATAAAATGTTATCATCATATTGAGGAATTTCTTTATAATAAAAGATATACATTGTTGTAAGTATAAAATAGTTGATACCCTTAGTTTGGGTAATAGACTACCTTTCTATTAAGGATAAAAGAGTTTTATTCTTTTAAATAACTTATAAATCATTGTTATATTTGATAGTTATTGTAACACTTTTTTCTTATAAGTTTTATTTTTCTATACACTTATAATAGAATGTGAAACATCATATTCATATTTCTATTCTATTTTTTATCTATACTATTCTGATTATGATAAAAAAACTCAGATTAATCAGATCCATAGTGATTGAGATCTTTTACACTCTAATTAAATATTATTATATCTAATTATGATTTTGTGACTTTTCCCAGCGGATTGAGGGCCCAGTCTGATTATCTTTCTTAAATAGGTTTTTAATTTATTTAGTTTAAACATCTTAAATAATAATTTAAACTAAAATTCACCAATACCCTCTTGTATGTATAATTATCACAAGATAATATATTACAATCCAACATAATGAACCCTCTATTTTTATTGATCTAATGAATCGAGTATCGTAGAATATCTTGATAATTTTTTGTGGTATTTTTTGATGTTATCTTTGTGTACTCGAAAATATATGAGGGCTTTGATAAGCACTTGAGGAATTTTATATTGACTCGTAGAAAAAAATTTATAATTGAAGTTTATCAAGTGTGAATTCTAGCTTCAAATAGTTTCTCCTCCTGTCCATATTGTCTCTATGGATGGAATATCAGACAATCAAACAAAGAAAAAGGTAGTCCAGGAATGTTCTACACCAACAAAAATAACATACGTACAGAGTTTCCTTGATTTATGAAGTTACTATCGGCATTTCATTCAAAATATTTCCCAACTAACTAACCTGTTAACCAAGATTGCTCGTAAGGAGTTAAGTTTATTTAGACAAATGAATGTGAAGAATTATTTGAATAATTGAATAGGATATAGTCAATGATATGATCTTGAATATACCAATGGGAAATTTTGGATTTGTGATTTATCGTGATGCATTAAATAAAGGACTTGGTTGTGTCCTTTTTGAAAAATGAGAGAGTTATTGAATATGAATCATGGAAATTAAAAACTAATGAAAATAAATATCTAAAAAATGGTCTTAAGGTATCATATGTAATATTTTATTTAAATATTTGGATACACTATCTATATGGTGAAATATATGAGATATATACGGACCATGATATTTTAAAATAAATATTCTCATAGAAAGAACGCAGCATGATTCAAAGGCGATGGAGTTCGAAAATCAAGGATTATGATTTTTCAATAAAATACCAACCAGGGATTGAAAATAAGATAGTAAATATATTAGGAAGGAAGGATCGGGGAGTTCTGAAAAAAAAAGAATATTTTTAGTGATCATGTGTACATAGATCTAGTAAAAATGTAAATGGGAATTATCAAGAAAGTTGAAACCTTACTACTTTTTCAAATGGTTTCCAAAATATTTTTATTGAGAAAGATAAAAAGTTATCATTCTGAAGATGGGAATTTTTAAATTAAAATTAAAGCTATAAATGATGGGAAATTCTTAGACCTCATATGTGGAGATGGAATTTAAACATTTTGGAAGAGGATTTCTTTTACCTATATACGCAATCTAAAAATAGAATTATTGGAAGATGTTTATAGCTTAAATTTCTCTATACACCCTGATAGAACTAAGATGTATAGATATTTAAAGGAATATTTTTATTGGATAATATAAAGAAGGGATTTATTGATTATATATCTAGATGTTTAGTTTGTAAATAGATTAAGGCTGAAAGGCAACATCTTAGAGGATTCATGAAACCTCTACATATTCCTACATGTAAATAAGATGACATTACTATGGATTTTTTCATTATATGACCAAATATTCCAAGAAACAATGATTAGATATGGGTAAATGTTGATCAGTTTACCAAATATGCACATTTCCTCACTATAAGGGGGGATTTTCTGTTAGATATCCTTACACAGATCTATATTAATGAAGATATAAGATTTCACGAAGAAACACTATTGATTGTGTCTGATCAAGATCTATGTTTTAAATAAAAAATATAGAAGATCCTTTATAAGGATTTGGATACCGAGATTTATTTGAGTACTACATATCACCCTCAAACATACGAACAATCTAAAAAGACTATTCAAACATCATAATACATGTTGGGATCATGATCACTTGAATTTCATGTTATGTGGGATCATTATTTACCTTTGGTAGTGTTTTCCTACAATAATAATTTCTATACTTGTATTTAAATGGAACCATATAAAGCATTATATGGAAAGGGATATCGTAATCCAACTTGTTGGGATGAAGTTGGTGATAGAAAACTTATAGGCTTAGAACTAGTTGAATAGGAAAAACTAAAGGTAAATACTATTCAAGATCATATTAATGCGGCTCAAACTTGGAAAAATAATTATTCCGACAACCAAATAAAGGATTTTGAGTTTCAAGTGAGAGATCAAGTCTTTTTAAAAGTATCTCCATGGAAGGTTGTTATAAGGTTCAGTAAGAAAGGGAAACTAAGACCCGGGTCCATTAGACCGTTTGAAATTATAAAAATAATTATATCTATGGATTATAATTTTGCGATTCCACCTAGCCTTTATTTAAGTAAATGATTTGTTCCATATCTATTTCTTAAGTAAGTACATGCTAAACCCAACGCATGTACACACGTACGAAGAAATAGAACTAGAACCTTATTTTTCTTACTATGAAGAAATTATTGGGAATCTTGAAACTAGAGAGAGAGTAATTGTAAATATGATGAATCAAAAGATAGAAATTCTTTAGAGAATTAATAAAATTGAAGAGGAAACATGGAAACCAAATGGAATTATGATGAAGAACTACCCAAATATTTTTATGATGTGGACTCTAAAAATATTAAGGATAAAAATTTTAAAAGGGAAGGAATAATATAACTCCCTAATATTTTATGGTATCTATCTTCTTAAAATATATTCAATGTATTCGATACCTTACGTTTCATGCAATATTGAGCTTAAACGAACTCTGAAATACTATTAAATATTAACACGACTATTGTAATAGTAATGTAACATGAAGGAATAATAATCAGGACATTAGAATACTAACATCACCTATGAGAGTATAAATAAAATTTATTTATTTAATAAATGAATATATGATATATTTATAACATGGTATAATTAAATAAATTTTTAAACAATGATAAATTAATTGGGGGTAGTTTTTTTTACTGAAAATTTTTATTTAAAATTTTATAATTATTATAAAAATTTAAAAGAAAATTTTTTCACATAAAATAGATTCATAAATTATTAATTTGTTTCATTATTATTATAGGATAATTTTATGATACCATAATTAAATTTTCAATGTGTCGTAAAATTTGTTATAATATTAAATCATTATTTTTCAAGTAAATAATTATTTTATTAAAAAAATAAATTTCTTATGTTTAGAAAATTACATTAATTAAATGGATTCCATTTTATAAATATACACATAAAAAATGGTTAGGGATAATGTTTTCTATTTTTCTAAAATAGTTGACTTTTTTATGAATAGTGAAACATGATAATTTATGGTATTTAACATATATATTAAATATATGAATTTTGGAGTCCTTTATGATGTAATCACCCATTATTTATAAATAACATTAATTGGTTGCTTTACTTAGTCAAAATAATCAACACTATTTATAATCTTGATCCAAAAAAATAAATGAATAAAATAATTAAAAAATACCCCTCTCCTCCCTTATAAATACCACCCCCACACAACCCCTTCTCCTCAAACCTTATAAGCCTTTAATATTGTCTAAATTATATTTAATTAATTTACCAATATTCTTCCCCATGTTAAAAACATTATGGTCTTACCAAAATACCAAATCCAAGTGTCTTAAGTAGGTTCTCATGGAGACTATATTCATGAGGTTAAATCCTTATTCTTTCTCTTTTAATTTATTTTATTTTTTATATTCTCCTCACCTCCCCCATCCAAAGTGGAATGTAAACAATATTATCATACATATACTTTAATCTTATTGTGATAATTTATTATCCATCATAAAATATATTCTCCTCTCTTTTTATTTTTAAAATGAAAACATCATCCATGATATGTTGATTCATCGCCTTTGTGGATGAGGAGTTTTCATTTTAAATTTCCACCATCTAGGTTGATAATAAAATAATTATTATGGTTAAAGAAGATTTTTTATGTACATATTATACGTTATATCATGTTTTTAACAAATATATGAACATAATATTAAATAAAATGATACAAGTTTTTGATGGTCATAAAAATCTCCAAAATAAATTAAAACATTTTCATCAACATTTTATCTAATTAATTATCCTCATACCATATAACCTATTGATATATGATACCATTTAAACTTATTTAGAATCATTAATACTAAATAATTTCAATTCTTTAGAAGTTAATCCCGCTTTATAAGAACTCCCATATTTATACTAAAGGGAACTTACCATAAAACTAGGAAACGAATGCTCCTAGAACAACAAAATTAAACACTAAAACTAAAAGAAATGTCCATAAACGAACTTAATAAAATTATAATAAATAAAATATTTGTTTAAAAGTTTATTAAAAAAAATTATTTTATTAATATAATTTAATTATCCAGTAAATTAAGTACAACTGCATAATGCTTTCAGAAATATGGTAAGGGTTTCGTGTCCCACATTTACTTCTGTGAGATATATTCCTTATTAAACCCTTATTTATTTTGTGTGGTGTAAATAAAGACATTTAATATATCATATCATGAATATATTTATCTTCATGTAATTTAATGTTTCATTTGATAATCATTAATTATTTGGGGCATACGGTTCGACTAATTACAAAGTGGTAAGGGAATTCTTAACCCAATATTTATTCTTTGTATTAAGCTTCAAATCTAGGGATTATTCCATTTTATGATTATGTTTGGAAAGACTTATGATTATATTATTCTTTAATTCTACTTATTTTATGTGGATTTACAGATGATACACGTAATTTATTCTTTTGGTTAATTCTCACACTTTCTTTTAAAAGTACTATTTTAAATGTTTCTTATTTCAAAATTTAAAAATAATGTTTTTTATCTTATTCAGAATTAGCATATTTTTTCACGTTTATGAAACCTTAATGTCTTGGGGAATCATTTACATTTATACAAGGTCATTTTTAAGGAAAATTTTTTCTTTTATAATTTTTAATTTCCTTTAAATAATTTATTTCAATGTAAAGTGGTATTTTACTCAAGAATTTCTCAATTATTTTATTAGAGTAATTTTATCTATGTCAACACCAATTGTTGTATCTTTTGAATAATTGAGGTTGATATTTTATGATAAAATCTACCATATTTTATTGAACTGTTTTGGATCAAATTGACTTTGGATGTTCTTTTTTGATAACATTCATCATATTACAATAGATGGTTTATGGTTATCTTTATTGTTTGTAGAAGTCATTAAAATTTCTTATGAAAGATTCAATATGAATGTATATATTGATTATTTTTCACCCATTTTAAATGATGATTGCTTGTGAATTATTATTTGATAGTTGTGGATTGTTATATCCCCTCAATGCATCAATTAGTCTCATGAGACAAACTTGTTTGGGTATTGGATGATGTCTTACCGGAATATGTATGGTAACTTGGTCGAAGCCTTGAAGGTATATTTATGATGTACCAAATTATGAATTCCATAATTATGAGAATAATTATTTATAATCTATGATATTTTTCAAATATCAAAATATCCATAGTTAAGTTTCATTCTCATCTAATAATTTTATGGAATTTTTCCATCATCTTTTATTCCACCCATATTATGATCAAGATTTTGTTTTAGTGGATTGTTTTTTTAGTTATTCACCTTATCTTATTATTTATATTTATTTATGATAAATTTCATTATAATATTACCCTTACAAGTCATCTTAGCTCACCCCTTCATTATTTTTTATTTTTCTCCAATATGCCAATATGTATATTACGATTAGTGTGAAAGGATAATCTATGAGAATATGAGTGTTTCAAAGGGAGTTACTTTGTTGTACTTCATTTCAAGTTGTAATATAATACTTATGTTTGTATATAGTTTTTCAAAGATATTAATTTTTCATTACATTTGGATGTGATTGCTTGAACATAGTACTAATGTAATAAAGTAAGGTAGTGTCTCTAGGATATTGGGGTTAGGGTCTTTACATTTTCTAAATGATTTTTTAGAAAGGTATTTGAAAATAAAATAAAGTATGATTTCATGGTCTTTTATTTTTTTTGGGGTGGTATTGTTTATCTTAGGTTTTGATATGATAAGTTATTGTCTATGTTGGCACATGGGTAACCTTAGGTAGGTGGGTTTCTAGATGGGTGTTTCCATAGATTTACACATGATGCAAGCTAGGGATTATTTCTATTGATGCCTTGAGAGGCTTGGATTATAATACATGTTTATTATCACATTATACATCTATTTTTCCATGAGAAATCCTGATTTTCCATTAGATATCATAAGTTAATGTTTATTTTATATTGTTATATTATTATTAAGATGATGTTTATTGTTCATTCCCATTGATGCTCATTTATGATGATGATGATGTGGTTACTATTATCTTCTTCCCTCGTATATGTTTGATTGTTTATATCTTAAATTATGAATTGTGAATTATTTATAAAACCAATGTGATTATGGAAATTTTTTCAAAGTGTAAAGGTAATTAAAAATGTTTTTAAACTAATATTAAAGATTTGGATTGTGAAAAGTGTTATGTAGATCCATGGTGATATGATATTTTTTTACCTCACACTCTTTATATTATATTGGGTGTAGACAGACATGGTTTTAAATTATATGGGTAAATAAATGGGTTTTAGTTTGGTGGATTTTCCAGACACATTTATTCTTTATTTGAGTTTGTATTAGTAGTGGTTTGGGAGTGTAAGGAGTTAGGTACATATGGAATTTTTAGGGATCCTCAATATTTTTGGGTTATTATATGTCATCCTCTACAACCATGACTAAATTTTTTTGTTGTTATATATATGTGTGTATGTGTGTGTGTTTTATTGTTTATTTATGTTTTTTATGTTATATATATAAGATACTTTCTATTAATGTTGTTTTTTGTACTCAATTTTTATTATATTTTGAATTTTTTGATTTGATGGTGAGGATGTCCAACTTATGGATGGGTAATTCTATATTTCTAGGATGAATCATTGTGTTTTTTCTTTATATTTTTATGTTGATACCATTCCCAAATGGTCATATTTTATAACTAGGTGCTTGTCACTAACCCATGGGAATTTGAAACAC
Organism: Viscum album; assembly: GCA_963277665.1. NCBI lineage: Eukaryota > Viridiplantae > Streptophyta > Magnoliopsida > Santalales > Viscaceae > Viscum > Viscum album. The sequence goes on along the minus strand of OY728136.1, from coordinate 1,080,779,565 downwards.
ACTTCATGATTTGTGGTGAGATAGATGGGTTGGTGGGTCTGGTCAACCCATGTTTATTATTTAAAAGATCAAAGTACAACAAAAAACAAATTATAAAATGAATAGATATTAAGTCCCTTAAAATTAATACTTAACTGAGCTAAAAATATCATCAATAATTTGAAATATATATAATGAAAACAACACATGGTGTTCTGGATAAAAATACACAAACACCTATAAAAGATATTATAAAGGATATAACTATATCCAATTAGTGGAACACTTTTATTTTCAGTCCAAGGAAAACAAGATTCATTACCCAAAAACATTATTGATAAAACTGATCAGAATATATAAGCTCAAACATATCCTTCTTCTATAGATGTTGAAAGAATAAGTTATATCCTTGAGATATTATTAAATAAACATAATCAGTAGTAATACATTCTCCAGAATTTGATAAACTAAAAATTTAGAGGCAACCAAACTCATATTCTTAAAATCTATTTAACTGTGAAGGATTAGAAAAAAACATTACAAAGATAAAATGTAATGCTTTTATAATGTATGCACCGTACACGTGAAATCTCTAAGAAACACACTAAAAAATAAAAGTGAAAGATCTCTAAAATTGAGATAGTGTATATCTCTTGGAAGTAAAGTTTCCATCACGTGATCATCTTCCATTTCCTAAAGTCACAATGTCCTTTTAACAACATTGGTATAACAAAATAAAAATGGGAAATTTTGAGCTCTTCAAGTATTGTTATAAAAAACATATGTTATATCTCTATCTTCCATTTTATGGGATTCAAAATTACTTCATAATGTTCTAAAAATTAAATTTAATAAAATAATCTCCACAGAACATGTAAGTTATTAGTTAATCCTACATAAAAAATAGAATATAAAAATCATCAAGTAAGTGCTAGTTAAAAAAGTATCATGTTTTGATTCCTCAAAACAATGGATGTGAAAGAATACATTTTAGGAAAATGACTCAATAGTATCCCACTTTTTATAATAAAAAAAAGAATTATAAAAACCTAAACACTTAAACTCAAATAAAATGAATTAATGTATAAAACACTATGTAAATACATAAAACATACTCCCCCCAGTTATATATAACGAGAAAAATAAATCCATAAAATTTCTCCCAAAAATTATATCCTGGAAAACAATTATTCAAATTATCCCCATTGACATTATAATTATCCCCCTTGACTTCATACTTCTCCCCCTTGGATTAAATCGCCCTTTTAAAATAACAAAAGCACATATACTTTCTCTACCATTAAGATTATCAAAGAAAATGAGTAAAAGAAAAAAATAAAAAGGGGAAACTATAAGAGTTATAAATAAGTGATGATAAAAGGATAAAATTAGCACAAGGGTAATATCAATATCACATAATAGTAATATGGAAAACATAAAATTAAACTAGAAATAGGTAATCATACTAAACATTAAAAAATATGTATAATTAAATTGAAAACAAATATGATAGTAATCTAAAAATAATACATTAAAGGGTGTCTTCACATTATAGTAAAACACATATTGTAAAAGGTACATTCTGGTAGATAATTATCGATAAGTACATCAAAGATAATATATTATTTATTATTTTTAGTTATATAATATTCTAAAGACACGTCATACAAAATATGTTCAAATTTCTTCTCAAATACAAAAAATAAATTCATTAAAAACTAACATAGTTATATATGAAAAATTAATTCCCCATTCCTTTGATGAGGATTTTTTAAAAGTCAAGAGAATATAAAGAACATGAAGAATAAAATGATAACTTAACATTAACCATAACCATTTTCCTTTTAAAGCGTTAAAATATATTAGAATATAAATTATTGATAAAAATATCAGTAAGATGATGTTAAATTATAATAAATTTGAGAACGATATCTCATTTTAATGTGTGATTACTAAAAGGACTTGACCTTAAACATATCATAATCTAGGTAATTCAACTATAATTAACTTTTATACTTTCCCAAATGTCTTTTAGTTTTATATTTTTAGATAATTTTTTCATAACCTCATACATAACAAATCATATGTTACCATGTAGATACTTCTACTCAATATCATTTTTTTCATATTATAAAAATTTTAAAATAAAAAATTATTTATTTCCATAAAAAACATCACAGCAATAAACATAAGTTTATCATTTACAATACCCATCCATTAAAACAGTGAAAACCCTTTTAAAACATTGTATGATCACAAAAAACTTAGTAAAGGATAGAAAAAGGATGAAAAAAATTCTTAATCCATGAATGAAATTATTTTCACAAATTTATAACTTTTACACATAAAACATATGAACTTTATCTTAACTTCCGAAATCATAAGTTTCCTATAAAACTATATAAATAAGAAATAATTAATTAAGGTAAATTGTGGAATAATTTTTATATTAGTCTTACATATAAATTATCTCTCGAGCTACATAGGGAGTAACCATCCAATATACGCTTAGAATAACCGTCACAATATATTCCCATAATCTCTTAGGATAAACCTAATAGGTTAGATCCATCCCTTTACCCAATGAATTGGAGAGAAATAACGGGCTCACCTACCCTTGGATTATCATGGAACCAACAATCTTCATAAACAATTCCACAGAACCATAACATAATCCTAACACATAAATTTTTCATAAAAAAACATTATTGAGGAAAATAATTTTTCAATTTCTAATTCACATTTCATTTTTTTAGAAAGTCGTTCATTCATAAATGAAAAAAAATATTTGAAAATAAAATTTTAAACGTATATGAAAAGCTTCAAAACATTAAATCATCATAGAAGTGGGAAATTTCATTCATTTTGGATATGTAAAACAACATTATTTTTAATTTTTTTACAAAAATATATTAAAGAGGATTTTTAAAGGATAGTCCCTTTAAATAATCATATCATTGAAGTGAGAATTAATAAAAGGAATTGAATATTTGAATCCACTATAAATACACATAATAAAACATAATATAATCATAATTAATTTCAAAAATAATCTCATCATGACATAATCAACAAAGAATATGGTTATCCCAAATAATAGAAATTGGGCAAAGAATTCTCTTAACATATATCCAAAAGTGTTTTCCACTATTACTTAATGCCATGGATAGAAAAATTAAATTCAATAATTACTAAATCCAAAACCAAATAATCATTTTTTGATTTATTATAATTTTATTACATTTGTTTACTACCATTTGGATGAGTTATAGAGTTAAATTTCTTTGTTTTAGGAGTATTTGTTTCATGGTTTTATGGTCGGTTCACATAAGTATAGTTATCGGAATTCTTTTCAAATGGAAGAAAAACATTCTAATGGGAATTAAATTATATTAATATAATTTTATAATTTTATATGATCCCATATTTCATTTTTTTGGATATTATTATGATTAATTAGATAAAATATTAATGATAAATTTTTGGTTCATTTTTTATGGTTTTTTTGACAATCAGAAACTAGTTTCATTTTATTTAATGTTATGTCCATAAATTAGATCCTAAATATTATAAAAGTTATAATATACATAATAAAAAAATTAACCATATTAATTTTTTGTGACCATAATTTATGGTGGAAAGGGAAAATGAAAAATCATCGTCCATGAATATGGTAAATCATCATGTCATGGATGATGTTTTCATTTTATAGAATCAGAGGACAAGAGAATAGGTTTGATGATGGATATTAAATAAACATAATAAAATTATAGTATATATTTGATATTGGATTTTTTATGCCACTTTGGATGGGGGAGGTTCAGATATGGTAGAAATAAATAAAGAAACAAAAAATTTAAAATAAAAATGATGAGGATTTTTCCTCTTGAATATTATCTCCTAGAAAGGCTTATTAAGGCACATGGTTTTGGTATATTATTGAGAACAGAAGGTCTTGGATGTGAGAAATAGGCTTGGTAAGATAATTGGGTAGAATTTAGAAAATATACAAGGACTGTGAGGAGTAAGGATAAAGGTGGTTGAGGGGTGATATTTATAGGGAGAGGAGAGGGGTGTTTTTTATTTTTTTTCATTTGTTTATTATTTTGTATCAATACTATCAATAGTTTTGATTACCAGGACTAAATAAAATGAAAAAAAGAATTATAGTTCTAAATAAAGATTTACGACCTCATAAATACATCATCCATGGCTCAATAATTAATTTATTTAATTATAATGTTAAATGTCATAAATTACCATATTTCACTATTCACCAAAAATTTAACTATTTCAGAAATATCCCAAAATTTTAACCTAACCATTTTTTGACATGTATATTTAAAATATGAACTCAATTTCATGAAAATAATTTTTAATATATGATAAATTTAATTTTTAATTAAAATCATCTTTTAGTCAAAATATACATATTTTAATATTATTACCATTTTTATGACACTTTGATAAATTATATAAGGTCTCAATAAATTATATTATAGTTATAATGAAAAAATATAGAAATTTATGTTTATATTTTATGAAAAAAAATATTTAAATCATTTTATTAGTTTTAAAATATTAAATAAACATTTAAATTTCAAAAAATTACTAAAATTTAATTTATCATTTTTAAAACATTTATTTACCTATTCTAGGATATAAATTTATTATTTTTTCATTTTTGAGAAACCTAAAAAAATTAATCTTTAATATTTGAGGTTACTACTCCAATGTCTATATTACTATTATTAATAGTCACATTAGTATTTTTATGGTTATATTACTATTCCATTCGTATAGATTCTTTAATATTAATAAATACAACTTATTTTATGATACATTTATAATGAATTTGACTATTTATTTCTATAATGAAAAAAATATTATCTATATACTTGGGTTGTTAAATTATCAAATATTGGAAATTGTGTCATATCAATTTTATTTAATTATTAAACAAGTGAGGATACCTTTCCCTCATAGAATTTTTAGATTACCATGTTGCTTCTTCAACCATGTGGTTTCTCTACAAAACCCTAATTTAGTGAATTACCTTATTTTTCAATAAATGTTTTCCTTGATCAAGTATCTTAATATTATTTTATTTATATTAAAGGTTATATTTAAACTAAACATCCTCACATATCAGAACATGATATAAATATGGAACATAATTTCTCAACATCAAAACCTGAAAAATATTTTTTACATAGGACAAACTCAGATTAAAATCCACTTAGTGTGTAATTGGTCCAAAATTCTCTAATATTTGAAAGGTTCAAATGAACCTTGGAATCATATTCACCTTCTTACCAAAATTAATCACACTTTTACATGGAGAAATTTTGAGAAATACATGATCACCTACATTGAAAAAATTACCCTTCCTATGGTAATCCACATAACTTTTCTATCTACTCTGAGTTATCCTCAAGTTTCACTGAATCATACAAAATTTCTCTACAATTTCCAATACTAATTCAGGTCCCATCAACATTATTTCTCCTACTTGATCCCAAAATATTGAGTTTGACATTATTTTATTTATAATGATTCAAAAGGCACCATCTATATACAGGAATGAAAACTGTATTTATATGAAAACTCAACCCAAGAAATATATTCATCCTAACTTCCCTGTTAATACATTGAAAATATTGAAGCATATCCTATAATATCTGAATTGTTTTATCTTATTATCCATAAAATTGAGGATTTAAAGTACTTAAAAATTTTAATTTGGTTTCCAACAACTTCTTAAGTCATTTATATAAGTTAAAAGTGAACCTAGGATCATGATCAGATACAATGGATATAGGAACTCCATGTAACATAACTATATCTTTAAGATAGAATTGAGAAATTTTATCTTGAGACATAGTTTCTTGAATAGGAATAATATTTTCCAATTTTCTTAATATATCAACAATAACCCAAATCACATTATTACATCAATAATTTTTTGGTTATATCACTATGAAATCCATGGATATATTTTCCCATTTCCACTCTGGCATTTGAAAAAAATGAATCATTCCCTTTAGTAATTTTCAAAATTCTTTTACCTGTTGAAAATTAAAAAATATCATGGTAAAGTTAGAAATAGATCTTTTCATTCAATCCCACCAGTAATACTCCAGAGGGTCTCTATACATATTATTTCATCTAATATGAACTAAAAATATAGAACTATAAGCTTAAATTAATAACTATTTATTTAAATATGAATCAAAATGAACACATGTTAACTTTAAAAATCTCAAAACATAATATCTTTCAATGTTATATTTTTGAAACCTACCATTTTAAAAAAATCTACCCTTTTCTGTAACCAATGGTCTCCCTTCTACGCTTTCTTAATTTTTTATTATAGAGACAATTTCACAGACACCTCAAACAAAATAAAGTAATTTCCTGCACTATCAAATTTCAAGCCAAAATTCATCAAATTATTAACCAAGGTATCATGTTCCAAATGTAACATGGTTAATGTAGCATTATGTTTCTAACTCAAAGCAACGACTACTTTATTTCCTTTTACTGGATGGTAATGAATCATGAAATCATAATCCTTAATCAATTCTATCCATATTCTATGACCCATGTTCAATTCCTTTTGAGTATATATATAATTCAAATTTTTATGACCAATATATATTTCACATTTAGATCTATATTAATTACGCCTCCAAATTCTGAAATTAAAAACCATAGCTAGTAATTCCAAATCATGTGTGGGATAATTTAACTCACGAGGCTTTAGTTGTCATAAATCATAAGTAATTACCTGATCATTATACATTAGAATGCAACCAAGTCCCTTTATAGAAGCATCACTATAGATGAAAACTCCCCATTTCTGGATGGTAGGTCCCAAACTAAAGAATTCACCAATCTTATATTCAGTTCTTGAAAATAAACATCACATTCTTCTATCAAAATAATGTTAACCACTTTTCATGTTAACTTAGTTAGTGGGCTAGAGAACCATGCAATGTTTTTAATGAACTGTTAGTAATATCCTACTAATACATGAAAATTATGAATATTATTAAAATTTGTACTTCATGGAAATTTATAAACGACTTTTTTTGTGGGATCAACTATTATGCCTTCCTTATGTACATTGTGCCCAAGAAAATAAACCAGTTTTAAAGAAAAATCACATTTTCTAAATTTCTAATATAACTTATTTTATTTAAGGGTTTTAATAACAATAGTTAGATGTTTTTCATGACCCTCAAACATATTTTAATAAACCAAAATAAAATAAATAAAATCAACAAAAAACTTAAAAAAATATTTGTAAGGCCCCAGCCTTAAAAAATTACATAATCTTGAGGTAAGTCAATAATTTGACGTTAATTCACATTGATGATATTTTTAGGTTTATAGATTTATATAATTAAGACATTATTAATACATATAATCCCATAATCATAAAATGGGATATGATCAAAATAGTATATGTTTTTCTACCAATGGAAACCCTTTTAAAAAATAAAACATGATTTATTTTCTTAATGAAAAGCTTCTATAATTATTCCTTTATCTTACTCATCCTTACACCCAGTGAAAAGATTTTAAAAACATGGGGTGGGCACAAGAACCTTATTAGGAAGAATATAAATTAAGAAATGAAAACATTTTTCCACGAATACTTATAAAACCCTAAAATCATAACATTCACGCATAAAAAATAAGCTCTTCAACATACCTAGTGAAATAATATGATAGTAGAAAAACTCATTGAAATAATAAATCATAATGGTAACTTATGGTATCCATATTATGCGTACTTTTTATCTTTCATAGCCACATAGGGACTAACATTCATAGTTACATTTGGAATACCCTTTATAGTATATTCCCTAAATATCTTAGGAGAAACCTTAACATTTAACTCTTTCACATTACCCAATGCATTGGAGAGCTATCATAGGCTCATTTGATGTCAGTTAATCATGGGACCACCTGTATACATAATAAATTCCCAATAACCAAAACATAATCATAACACATGAACAATAATAAACAAAAAATTTCATTACTATATCGTAATCATAAAACAACATTTCAAGATATTCATATAATTAATCCATTCTCAAACCCATTTTCAATACCAAAATACCGAAAAATGAATATGGTATATACTTTTCATTTTAAAACATTATGTCTTGTAGAGGAATCTAAAAACCAAATAATGGTCACGGTGGAGGAAGGGTCGTTGTCACCGTGTACATTAAAAAAAGTCCTTTTGTAATTTAGTAAAATGCTTCATATAAAAAAGATTCCTTTTGAAAACTGTTGAATGAAATTAAAATTCAAAGGCGATAATTATACACCATATAAAATAAAGTCATGTTTAAATCAAAATATGGCTCAATGAAAGAAGATTGAGATGAACTCCCTTACATTGAGTTTGACTTGTCTCGTTCATTCTTTAATTTCCTGAATTATGAAATTATGATAATTTATACTTAAATTATAAAATTTATAAAGTTTATTATTCATTTTATATCACTTATTACCATTTTATAATAATTAGTTAATTATTTTAGTTCATATCAGATTTTTTATTGATGATCCTCACTAGAGTCAAAAATAAACTTCTTTTTGATGAAAATTATCTATGTTTTCATATGTACATAATATCCATAATGATATTCATAATATAAGTATCATATATATCAATTGTGTGTGTATTTATAATTTTCTATAATATTTTGAGATAACAAATTAAATGTACCGTTCATGGAGACGATAGGTCGTACGTACTCATGAATGATACTTTCATTTATTTGTCAAATTAAAAAGAATGAAAACTAAATGATAAATATATATATTATAATTATAGTATAATTTATATGTTATATATGTTATATATTTTTATTAACACTATCCTTTATAAGTTCCATGTATTGAATGAATGAGTCATATCACTTTCAATGGGCGGTAGTCCACACTACCTCAAACAAAATTATTGTATTTACACATTATGGAAAGAATAAAGCTATGTTATAATTAAAATTACATAAGAATAGAGACAATATATATATAATATATATCATATATAAATATTGTGTCATCATAATGTCCAATGTTATAGGTGGTAGGAGAAAATTGAATAATCGTCGTTTAGTGAGGTAGTAGTTCGCCACACACAAAAACAATATGTTCTATATCAATTAGATGGAGGTGTGTGTAAGTGTAGGTATAAACCTTAGCATAAAAACATCATAGTATATTTAGGATACTTGTGTTGTTATAAAATTAACGAATAAAAAAGGTTAGGGGGTTGGAGAAGGAAAATAAAACAAAGGAACTTGAGAGGAGGGGTTGCCTCTAAATTAGGTAACTCCTTTTGATTTGAGTCAAAAGGGTTTTTTTTGTATTGCATTATTCCCAAGGTAAGGCTTCTAGGAGGAATTTAGGGATTTGGTGAGCTTATTTGAGTATAATTTGGGTGATACAAGGGGACTGAGAGGTGTGAGTAAGTGGGTAGTGGTGGTGGCCTTTTATAAGAGGGAGGAGGGGCACTTTAGGAAAGTCGTGAAATATTATTTTATTATAAATTTATTTTCTAATTATTATATCGATAAAGTGATATATTTATATGATAATATGATTATGTGTTGAAATACTTTCAACCAATAGGTTTTAGACAACTTTTGGTCACAAATTTAACTTTATCTTTTGCTTTAACCCTTTGTTAAATAAATTAACTCTTACCATGACTTCTTGTATTTTTACACTATATGGTTAATATAGTTACTATAAAATGAAAAGAGAACCTTAATTGGCTCATTAATGAAATTTTTAACATTATATAAGTGATTTTAAGAATATTATATTTTTTTTGTCTATTATGTCAATTAAAAAAATGTATTTGTTTTAAAACTCATTTGTGTCAGTTTTGATAGTATTTAGTAATTCATTTTTGTTAAAGTCATAAAATCATGATTCATTCTAAGAAACTAAATTAACTAAAATATAAAATGTCATAATCATCCCTTAAATTCATGTATGGCATCAAAATATTTAAATTAGATTTATTTTAATATTTACAATCTCATTTATTTTAATATTTCATTAATAAGGTAATCAATGCATCACCATTGTGTCAAAAATTAATTTATTTATTTAATGTATAAAAATTATAAATAAAATACCATCATGTAGGAAATATTTTAATATTTATAATGAATATTTATAGTAAAATAGATCATTTATATAACCCCATATGAAAATTTATTTATTAAAAAGATACATGTTTGTGCTATATTTCTTTTTTACTTTAAATTAATTATTGTAACCTGTCATTATCACACCCAAGTGGCACCCAAATGCCAGTAGTTAAGCCTAAGGACTATATTGGACTCCCATGACTCGTATAATAATATTAGGACACGTTTTAGGGTAATTATATATTGTTATAATATTATTTTTACCCTTTTTTACCGAATTTACCCTTAAACCGTAGTTAATAAAAATAATTTCTGAAGTTACTATTCATAATTTCAAAAAATAAAAAAATACATGTTTACAAAATTTGGACCTTATGATTCCAAATATGGAAGCCACTTTTTCCAAATTCAAAACATATAATTTGCAGTGATTAATATAAAATTAAATCCTTTTGTCAAAACGAGAAAATAGGTTTTTAAAAAGTAAAAACCATCAAAAGATTGACATGTTTTTATATAAAATTTAAAGGTGAAAATACTTCCAATGACCATAATTTGATTAAATTATCAAAAATTTATCCAATTAAAATTTAAAACAAATTAAAATAATAACATAACTATATAAAATTTTATAAGAAAAGGGAGTTTTGAATTAAAATCTCATTAAAAAATAAATTTTATCGAAAAATACCAAAATACATCCAAATTAAATTTTTCTTTAATTATTATAAATAAGAAGTTTATTTTTTCTAATCAAACATATAAAAGTGAAAAAAACTAGTTTTAAAATGTGTGCGCTGTCAAAAGGTAGTAAAAATATCTTTTTTGAAAAACACTCATTTTATCCGTAAATATGAATTTGTTCATATATCATGTCTAAAAAACATATAAGATGAATTATAAACATTAAATTCAATATATTACATATATATTTCATTAATAAAATCCATAAATAGTTATTTTATTATTTTATGAACTCACTTAAAACAGTTTTTCGAAAAAAAAAATTCATTTCCTTTTAATTAAAAAGGGTTTTATTTTCATTTATAAAAAATTGGTCAAAAAAGAATTAACTTAATGAATTTGTAAAAAAATTAATAAATCAATTAACAAATTTCATTACCTCCATTTTAATATCTAGGTTATAAGGTAACATAATAATCCTTTATAAAGAGAAGGACTACTTTCAATCTCCAAAATTCAACAATAATACTCAAGTTCAGCATAGATCGTTCACAAAAATGTTCTTAAATTTCTTCAAAATAATCAAAACTAATATTCAAAACTAAAATTAACAATGATTTTATCATATATTCTTATAAAATAAGATTTAATATTTGTCTTCAAATTACATAAACCAATCTTAATATCTCATACCAAAAACTAATTAACTGAATCATATATTCTCCATGATAGGTTAATCAATTCCCTAAATAACCTTATTCTCCAAGTCCACAGACAAAATCATATATTTTTCCAAAATATAATTCAACCATTACTCCTCAATTAAATTCCCATATTATTCTATTTACCTCAATCATATAAAGTTCCCAAAATAGTGAACGTCTTCCAATATAACATTTATCACTTAATAACTGAATCATTTTCAATACCAAGGATATCCATTTGATTAAACATAAGTCCCCATAATCAACTTATTATTACTCCATAAACTAATTTAAGTAAAATAAAAATTCATACTAACCAGGCACTTCACATAGGCCAGTGGTAGGCGATGCACCCATGTCACCCTTCGGTTGTGGGTTCGATTCCACGGCCTTTCCGGACGTGATGGGTTGTCACCCATCCAACATGTTGTACTTTTTATAAATTTATATAACTCTGATAACATTATTAAAATATGGTAATGTCCTCAAAATAACCATAACATGTTTTAACCTAAAATTTTATCCCATAACTTTAATTTTTCATCCCAAAAAGTAATAACCCTTAATTACCCCAAAAAAAGATTATACAAAGGTTATTCATTAAATTATAATTATATTCACAAAATAAAGGTTATTTATTCACAAAACAACATTTTCACATAACAAACTTATGGGTTACACATACTAAAAAGTCTTCCAATGTAATAACATCGTAAAAAGAGCATTAATACTTTTAAACACTTCATCACCCTACAATCTAACATAACTTTTGAATACCTTATATATAAAGTTATTAATTCATTCAAAGTTCTTCATGATACTCTAATCATACTTTTCCATCATATTCATTAATACCTATTTCCTACACACAAAAACATCAATCATGTCCTATGATTCGATATTTTCAAAAAAGATACAAGAAAATAATACATACCTTTTATTGGTCATTTTCAATTTTTTCATCTTAAATTAAGATGGAATTAGGTATTTCCAAACATATATTTGAATGGTCCTGCTAATCCCATTCCCAAACCTTCTTCATAGGACATATATTTTCATAATGATAATACTCCCCACATTTATAACATTCAATTGATTCTTGGGAAATAACTTCCTTACCTTTCTTGGAATCAACTAAACGCTTCCATTTTCCTTCGAAAGTTATTGCTTTTTGACCTTTATTTCAACATTTATAACATCTTATCATCCCTTTAAAACATTTTCATAGGTTTTTATTTCCACATCCTTGATACATATGTCATTTAATATAATTTCCCTTATGATTATTACAAGAAATTCCATAGGTATTAGTTTCTCATATATATGATGCATCATAAAAATCACCAAGGTTCAAGTGGTCAGTCATGACTCCAACTAGTTGGTTCATAATAAACACAAGAGTTCTCATTGCTAATTCTATTTCATTTGGTTTCATATTCAGAGAACCACCACATTTTCCATCATATCCATTATTATTTGGGTCCCGGTTTGATCCAACCATTTACTAAAACCAAAAATTTCAATGTGATTATATCAATAAAACCATCATATACTATAATATGAGGAAGATAAACACTAAGATATACGTGTTCACGTTATCTCAAACTCATTCAATTTATATAAAAATGACCATGACACTTTCCATTATGCTATCCATTTTTATTATATACAACTTGTAACTTATGCTTAAATAACACCCTAACCTATAAATTTATCTAAACCATCCTCTAATACCAATTGTAAGGCCCCATCCTTAAAACATTACATAATATTGAGAGAAGTAAATAATTTGACTTTAGTTCTCATTTAGGGTCTTTTTAGGTTTAGGGTTTTAGATAATGTGCCCATTATTAATAAATATCATCCCATAATCATACAAGAGGATACTATCAAAATAGTATCCATTCTTTCTTCCAAAAGAAACACTTTTTAAAAAATAAAAAAATGATTTATTTTCTTGATAAAAATATTCTATACTTATTACTTTCTCTTACTCATCCTTAAACCTTGTGAAAACATTTTAAAAACCCGATATGATCACAAAACGTTCATTAAGGGATATAAAATAATAAATGAAAACATTATCCCATGAATACTTATAAACCCAAGAAATCATAACATTCACCCATAAAACATAAGATATTTAACATACCTCATGAAATCATAAGATTTCATAAAACCCATAGAAATCATAAATCATAATGGTAACTTATAGCATCCATATCATAATTAATTTTTAGCTTTCATAGCCACATAGTGAGTAATGTTCATGGTAACATTTAGAATACCCATCACATTATATTCCCTAAAACTATTAAGAGAAACCTTAATGTTTACCTATATGACATTATCCTATAAATTGGAGAGATATCACATGCTCACCCACTCTCGGTTAATCATGGAACCACCCATATACATAATCAATTCCCAAGAACCATAACATAATCATAACACATGAACAATCATAAAGCATAAAATAACATTTCCACATTGCAATCATAAGACATCATTTCAAGATACTGAGATAATCAATCCATTATAAAAACCTTTTTAAATACCAAAATTACTAAAAAAGGAACATGGTATTTACTTTTCTTTTTAAAACATTATGGCTTGTATATGAATCTGAATACCAAATAATGGTTGTAGTGGCCGAGAAGTTGTTATCACCGCATACGTTAAAAAACATTCCTTTTAACATTTAGTAAAACAACTCGTAAAAAAATATTCCTTTTGAAAATGTTTTAATTAAATTAAAAGTCAAAGGGGATAATTATACACTACTTAAAATAAATTCATGTGTAAATCAAAATATGACTCAATGAAAGAAGATTGAGACGAAGTCACATACCTTCAGTCTGCTTTTTCGTGTTCATTATTTAATTTTCGGAATAATAAAATTATGTTAATTTATACTTACATTAGATCCTTTTTAATTTTTGTTATTCATTTTATATCACCTATTACAATTTTAAAACAATTAGTTAATTATTTGAGTTTATATCGGATTTTTTGCCAATGTTTGGTACTTGAGTTAAAAATGAACTCGTTTTGATGAAAATTATAAATGTTATCATAAGTCCATAATCTCCAGAATGATATTCTTGATTTAAATTTCATATATATCTAGTATATATGTATTTATAATAGTACATATTATTTTGATATAAGAAATGAAATGTATCGTTTATGGATATGGTAGGTCGTACGAATGTTGGAACACTACTTTCATTTCAATGGAATATTAAAAGAATGAAAAATAAATGATAAAAATATATATTACAATTACAATATATATATATATGCTATATATGTTACATATTTTCATTAACACCATCATTTATATGTTTCATGTATGGCATGAACGATTCATGTCACTTTGTGTGGGCGGTAGTCCACACTTCCTCAAATGAAATTATAAAATTTACACATTATGGAAGGCATAAATATATATTATAATAAAAATTAAATAATCATAGAGAAAATATAAATATTATATATATCATATATAAATAAATTTGTATCATAATTTCCACCCTGATATGTGGTAGGATAAAATTGAACAATCATCGTTGCGTGAGGCAGTAGTTCATCGTACACAAAAACAATATTTTCTATATCCATTAGATAGAGGTGTGTGTAATTTTAGGTATAACCATTATAATAAAAACATACTAGTATATTTATGATAATGGTTTTGTTATAAAATAATGGAATAAAAATATTTTAGTGGGGTGGAGACGTAAAATAAATTAAAGGATTTCCCTCTAAATCGAGTAACTCCTTTTCATTTGAGACAAAAGGATTTCTTATATTTACTTATTCCCAAAGTAAGGATTATCGGAAGAAGTTATGGATTTTGGGAGATTATTTGAGAAGAATTTGATTGATCCAATGTGATTGAGAGGTGTGAGTAAGTGGGTAGAGGTGGTGGCCTTTAATAAGAGGGAGGAGGGGTACTTTAGGAAAGTCTGTAATTATTATTTTATTATTAATTGATATTTAAATTATAATAGATTAAAAGTAATATATTTCAAATATAATATGATTATGGGTCTAAATAATCTCAAAAAATTGGTTTTAGACATGTTTAGGTCACAAATATATCCTTATCTTTTGGCATTAACCATTTCTTAAATAAATTAACTCTTACCATGTCTTCTCGTATTTTTACACTATATGGTTAATATAGTTACTATATAATTCCAAAAGGACCACAAGTGGATCAATAATTTTATTTGTATCATTATCTAAGTTATTTTTCTGAATATTATACTTTTATGACTATTATACCATTTAACAAAATTGTATTTGTTTTAAAAACTCATTTTTGTCAATTTTGACACTATTTAATAATTGATTTTTTTCAAGTCATAAAAACTTGATTCATTCAAAAAACTACATTAACTCGAAAATAACACGTCATAATAATCCAAAGGATTTGTGGATGGAATAAAGAGTTTAAAATTTAATTTATTTTAATATTTATAGTATCATTTATTTGAATTTTTCTTTAATAAGGTAATCACTACATCGTCATTCTGTCATATATAAATTTATTTATATAATGTATAAAAATTAAGAATAAAAAACCATGATATGGGAAATATTTTTATTTTTATAATGAATATTTATAGTCAATTATATCCGTTATATAACCCCATATTAAAATTTATTTATTAAAAAGATGCATGTTTATGTTATATTTCCCTTTACTTTAAATGAATTAGTATAACATGTCATTATCACATCCAAGTGGCTCCCAAATTCCAAAGGTTCATCCTAAAAATGTTATTGGTCTCCCGTGACTCATAAAATAATATTATCAAACATGTTAGGATAGTTTTATATTGTTATAATAATAATTTTACCCTTATTTACTGAATTTATCCTTTAACTGTGGTAAATAAAAATAATTACTGAAGTTACTATTCATAATGTCCAAAAATAAAAATTACCTATTTAAAAAATTTGAACCTTATGTTTCCAAATATATAATCCATTTTCTCTAAATTCAAAACACATAATTTTCAGTAATTAATTTAAAATTAAATCTCATTGTCAAAATGAGAAAATAGGTTTATGAAAAGTAAAAACCATCAAAATATTGACATATTTTTATATCAAATTTCAATGAAAAAATACTTCCAATGACCATAATTTTATTAAATGATAAAAACTTAATCCAATTAAATTTTAAAATAAATTAAAATGATAACGTAACTATATATAAAATTATATGAAAAGGCAGTTTTGAATTAAAATGTAGTATGTTTCATTAATCATTAAAAATGATTTTTATTATAAAAATACCAAAATCCATCCAAAGTAAATTTTGATGTCACACTTATAAGGAAGGAGTTTATTTTTTCAAATCGAACATATAAAAGTGAAAAAAACTAGATTTAAAATGGGTTCGCTATCAAAAGGTTGTAAAAATACCTTTAAAGTACTCATTTTATCCGTAAAATTAAATTTGTTCTTATATCATGTCTAGATAACATATAATATGAATTTTAAACATTAAATTGAATATATTTCATATATAATTCATTAATAAAATCCATATAGAGTAATTTTATTTTTGTAAGAAATCACTTAAATTAATTTTTCAGAAAAAAAAACATTTCCATTTAATTAAAAAGTGTTTTATTTTAATTTATAAATAATTGTTCACAAAAGAATTAATTAAATTCATGTGTAAAAAAATCATAAATCAATTAATATTCTTAATTACCACCATTTTAACATCTAGGTCATAAGGTAACTAAATAATGGTTAAGTTCGATGTGGTGTATTATGTACGCTATCGAACAAATTATCTACTTTTAAAAACTCAGGATGTTACAATATTCATTGAAGATTCTATTAATAGGATCCAAAAATAGAGCAGGAGCATTTTTCAAACCAAATGGTATAACTACAGTCTCATAATACCCATATTTATTATATAACAGTGTTTTTGGAATTCCATTCTCTTTCACATTTAGCTTATGGTACCCCGACCTATGATCAATCTTTGAAAAGTACTATGCTCCATGGATCTGATCAAAAAAATATCAATGTGAGGAAATAGATACTAATTCTTAAAAGTAATATTATTCAATGCTCTATAATGGAATAAAATCCTCATGGTACTTTATTTATTTTTAAAATACAAAATAGGAGCACCCTAAGGTGGAGTGCTGGGTTAGAAACTCTTGTAACTACTTTTTTAATTCTAGAAGTTCTACTTTAGCCATTTGATAAAGGGGTTTTAAAATAAGTTTAGCATCATAAAATAAAAAAACAATAAAATAAACCTCCTAGTAAAGTATAATATCTAGATCCTCATTAGGAAAAAAATCTAGATACTCATTTACCACATAAAATAATTAATATGAGTAGTTCCATTATTTGCAAAAATATGTGAAAGATAGCATTCATTTCTATATTTTAACATATTATCGGCTTTTTGATATGTTATCAATGGTGTGGTTTATTTTTTTATAAACTATAATTATTTATTAAGTTAAACTTCTTTAGATCTACATTTAATTTTAGCATAGTAAACTGAAAGTCAATCCATAACCAGAATAACATCAAATTCTACAAAGGGAAAAACAAAAATGTTTATAAGTAAATTATTTCCACAGACATTAAAAAGAATATTCTTATAATTTATTTTTGATTTAATATTCCCTTAGGTGTTTTTACAATTAGTTCTGGATTCATTTCTTGAGGTGGAATTTACAATTCACTATAAAATTTTTAGAAATGAAAGAATGTGTAGACCCTATATAAAACAAGACATTAGCATAATCCGAATAAATAGAAAATATAACAAATACCACTTCATTGGATGGCCTGACATTTTTATAAGTAATTTCAAATGATTTCACCACACTTTTCTTCTTATAGTGTGGCTATTTCCCATCATTTGGGTTCTTCTTCGAACACTCTTTTGCATAATGACCCATATCATTACATTTAAATCATTTTACTGTCTATATATTAGTTTTTTTATTAGCACTACCATGATATTTTTTATTGAAATGACGATCTATATAGAAAAACTCACCGCATCGGAAACATTTATCATAATTTAAATGGAATTCCCCATTGTGTTTTTTACCACAATTATAACAAACTTAAACTTAATTTTCTTACCATCAAACCTATTTGATGCTTAAATTTTTTTCCTACCACTTTGAATAGTTTTTATGATGGTTTCCAATGAATACATGATATTTGGAAAACTCCATTTCTATCTTCTCCTCACATCAATTAAGTTTTTCATAATTTTTGAATTCATGAGAAACAAATTCCCTTCAATATTTTGGATTCAATCCTGAGTAAAAAAATTAATTTTACTATCAAGATCCAAGATAAATTTTGAAGATTACCTTTCTAATTGAGTGAATTATTCTTCATATGCAGCCACTGAATCCTACTCCAATATCGATTCAAATAATTTTTTTCCCATCCTAAGTTGAATCTATTTATAAAAATGTTTATCAAGGAAAACATTTTTTAATTCATATCATTACAATGAATCAATATTCTCACTATCTCTGATATTATTGACCATTGACCACCACTGGTCAACTTCAACTTTTAAATTATAAATAGTAATACTAACCTTATAAAGGTCTAAACACCCCATTTCATTGAAAATATTTTCAAGGGAGTTAATCCAACCTTCATCTACCACTGGGTCAGAAGATCCACTAGATATAGGAGGGTGTTTCCTCATTAAATATTCCACCACTAACATATTCTTCTATGGTTGATTTAGGTGATATCATGCATGGATGTTGCCTCTATTTATAAGCTTAAATAACTAATCCATTACTATCAAAAACTACTCAAAACTAATTCCCACTATTCCATGTTACAGATTTGGAAGGATATCACCCTCTCAGTACCTTCCTACTTCAAATTCCATATTTCTTCTCTAAAAATCATTCATAACTAAAATATATTAGATGAGGAAACATGGTAATATAGAAATTCTATATCATTTCAACTTTACCATAAAGTAAACCTAATTTAAGGGTATTATATTTTCATTATCCTAACCCATAACATTATTTAAACCATTCTATGATTCTAAATGTAAGTACCCACCTTTAAAAATAACATAATCTATTTAATTCATCTATAATTCACTTTCAAACAGTCCCAAATATATTTTAGGCTTATGGTTTTAGAGAATTATGCCCTAATATCATACATATAAACTCATATATTATAAATTAAACACTTCTAATCAATATACATTTTTTACAATTTGAAACTTTTAAAATAAAACATTATTTCTTTACGTAACAAAACTCAATATTTTAGACATAAATTATTCTTTTCCTTTACCCAACAATAAAACCTATGAATTTTTTTTAAAAAAATGGATGAGAAAAACAATCTCAATAAGGGATAGGAAAATTATTAAAGAAACTATCAGTTGATGAATACAAACATTTTCTATAAGTTATAACTTTTACACATAAAACATAAGGTTTTTATCATACCTTATGAAATCATAGGTTTCATGATAAACCATATCAAGCACACATGAATCATAAATTTAAATTGTGGAATCACTTTCATATCACTATTACATGTAAATTATCTCTCTCAACTACATTGGGAATAACTATATTGGTTAGGCTAGGAATAACCACCATAGTATATTCCCATAATCTCTTAGGATAAACCAAACTAGTTAACTATGTCCCTTTACCCAAAGCATTAGAGAGAAATAACTATCTCACCCACCCTCAGTTGATCATGGAACCAACCATCCTGATAAAAAATCCCCAATAACCATAAAATAATAATAACA
Organism: Viscum album; assembly: GCA_963277665.1. Classification (NCBI taxonomy): domain Eukaryota; kingdom Viridiplantae; phylum Streptophyta; class Magnoliopsida; order Santalales; family Viscaceae; genus Viscum; species Viscum album. Next base: position 1,080,759,184 of record OY728136.1, on the reverse strand, counting down.
CATAAATATTTCATAAAATAAATATTATTAAGGAAAATAATTTTTCTATTTCTGTTTCACTTTTTTTAAAATTCGCGCACTCATAAATAATAAAATTATATTTGAAAATAGAATTGTAAAATTTTAAAGTAATATTCAACAAAATAAAGCATCGTCCATGTAGTAAATTCCATTCATTCAATATATGATAAAAATAATTAATTTTAAACTTTTTAAAAATAGACATTAAATAGGTTTTTGAAAGGAATGACCCTTACAAATATCATATTATTGATGTAAGAATTAATCAAATGAATGGAATATGTGTATTACCTATAAATCCACATAATAAAATAAAATATAATCAAAATTAATTTCTCAAATAATCTTATCATGACATAATAAATAAATTAGAAGGTTAACCCAAGGAAAGGAAGTTGGGTTAAGAATTACCTTACATTATGTCGGAATGTATTCAGTACTTGTACATAATTTCATAGATATTAAAATCATTAATAAAAAAATATAAACCTTTAATTCATTTATTTGATTTATTATAATTCTATTAATTTTGTTTATGGCCATTTGGATGAGTTATAAAGTTCAATTTTTTTGTTCTGGGAGTGTTCATTTCATGGTTTTTTGGACAGTTCCCTTGAGAATAATTATGGGAGTTCTTGTCAAATGGAATAAAAACACTAGTAGCAGAAATAAATGGTATTAATATACTTACATAATTTTAAATGATCTCTTATATCACTTTTTTCTAATATGAGTATGATTCGTTAGATAAAACTCTAATGATAAATGTTTGGTTTATTTTTTTTACTTTTTTTACCATCACAAACTAGTTTCATTTTAATTTATATTATTTCTATATATTACTTATAGGGCATTAAAAAAGTTATAATATGAATAATAAAATATTTTTAACCATAATAATGGTTTATGATAAAAATTTAAGGCTATAAAGGAAAACGAAAACAGATTATCCCTAAATATAAAGAATCGACATGTCATGGATGATGTTTTCATTTTTTAGAATAAGAGGAGAAGAGAAGAGGTTTGATGATGGATATTAAATTAAGATAGTAATATTCCTATATATATATGATACTAGAGTTATCATTGATCTTTTTCTAGGGTAGGTGAGTATAAGGTAGAAGTAATGGAATAAATAAATAATTTTAAAGAGGTATAAAGAGGATTTTACCTCTTGAATATAGCCTCCTTGGGAACCTCATTAAAAAAATAGTTTTGGTCTTTAGGTGAGACCATAAGGTCCTGGAAAAGGGGAAGAGGATTGTGAATTTAATTTTTAATATTTTATAAAATCCACAAGGCTTTAGATGTGTGAGGATAATGGGTGGTGAGTGGTGGTATTTATCAGGAGAGGAGATGGCTGCTTTTATTTTTTTATTCATTTGTCTATTATTTTGGCACAAGATCATCAATATTGTTGATTATCATGACTAAGTACAATAACAAGATCATTTTAGTTACAAATAATGAGTTCTTACCTAATTGATATATCACCCATGACTCACTACTAAAAAAACAGTTTTTCCTAGCGCCACACTTTTATTAGTGCTAAGGAAAAAGCGCTGATAAAGGGGGTCTTTATCAACACTTTTTTTAAAAGCGCTGATAAAGGGTCTACTTCAAAAAAATAATTAAAAAAAATACATTAATATTTAAATATAAAGATATAGTTATATTGATATAAATATAAGATATATTTTTTAAATATAATTTTAAATATATTTTATATAAGTATAAATATACAGTTACAATTAATATATAATATATTTAGTGAAAATGGCTTATAAAAAATTGAAAAAAAAATTAAATTAATAATTTGCTAATTATTATAGAGTAATAGTCATAGAATAACAATTTTAAGACTAAAAAAATAAAAAATAAATTAAGCAAAAGATCCAAAATATGATGAAAACGCAACTCAAACATCAAACGGCCATAACTTTTGATCTGAGTGTCTGTTTTAGCTCTACCACATATCAAATTGAATCCTGCAACGAGCTCTACGTTGCTATAATTGTGGAGGAACCCAATAAAGGTTTTTTAAAGGCCAAAAAAGGCCCAGAAGGCCTCCAAACTGAATTTTTAGTCAGGATACCCTGATTTTTTAACATTTTATGGATTTTCAGACTCGTTTAAGAGGGTATTATTGTCTTTTTTTGGCGGGGACTGAATTTATTCCAAGGTATAAAATTAATATTGATATTATGTCTTTGAAATTTCATCATTTTTTATAATGCACTGCTATTTATAATCAAATATATAACAATATATACATATTTTTTATATATTCACACATAGAAATTTAATTATAATTATAAATAATAAAATATATTTACATATAAAATATATTAGCTTTATCTAAATAATAACTAATATCCATTTTATTTAAAATACAAATATATGAATATTTATATACCTATATATTAATCAAGCTATCTATATATATTAATCTAACTATATATATATATATTAATATAACTACATATATATATATATTAATATCACTATATATATATATATATATTAATATAACTATATATATATATATATTAATATATATATATATATATATATTGCTTTACGAATAAATATAACTAAATATATATATATATAAACAGAGATATATATTAATATAACTATATATATATTAATATAACTATATATATATATATATTAATATAAATATATATTACTATAAAAATAAATATAACTATATATATCATGAAATGTAAAACAAATCAAAATAGAGGAGTGGTAAGGGCTTAAGCACGCATGGGGGAGGTCTCGAGTTCAAAACCCGGTGGAGGCAGGGGCGCGCGCGCATGGGGGGATATGGGAGCTAGCGCTGATAAAGGGTGGAGGGGGTGCCTGGGGGCGCTGAAGGGGGTGGAAAAGTGTTCTAAAATGGCGGGATCAAGAGCTATAAAGCCCCCCGATTGGCAAGATTCTTCTAATTTTTTTAATTTTTTTAATTTTTTTTCTTTTTCTATTTTATTTTTATTTTTTTTAACTTTTATCAGTGCTAAAAAGAAAACGCTGATAAAGGAAGCCCTGATAAAGGACCCTTTTATCAGCGCTTTTTGGCGCACTAATAAAGGGGACCCCTCCCCCCTTTATCTTCGCCAGCTTTAACAGTGTTTTTCTAGCGCTGATAAAAGGGGGATTTTAGCGCTCATAAAAGGGGTATTTGTAGTAGTGACTCAATAATTCATTTATTCAATTATAATATTAAATATCGTAATTTATTGTATGTCATTATTCACCAAAAATTTAACTATTTCAAAAAAAAATACCAAAAACTCAACCTAACTACTTTTCAATGTTTGTATTTAAAAAATAGACTCAATTTTATGAAAATAATTTTATAAATATGAGAAATTTAATTTCAAATTTAAAATTATCATTTATTAGAAAAATAATGAATTTAATATTAAAACTGATTTTATAACAATTTGACAAACTATCTTAGGTCTTATAAAATTATATTATAATTATTATAAAAAAATATTAATTTATGGATATATTTTTATGAAAAGATATTTTCTATTAAATCAATATATTAATTGTTAAATTTTAAATAAACATTTAAATTTCAAAAAAAATACAAACACTTAATTTATCATTTTTTAAATGTTTATTTACTAATTATACGATAAAAATATATCATATTTCAACTTTTGAGAAACCAAAATTTTTATTTATACTTCCATAGGTGAGCTTATTATTTTAAATTCCAGATTAATATTCATAATGGTCACATTATTATTCCAACAGTCAGGTTACTATTCCATTATTATAGATTCCTTAAATTCTATAAATACCATTTATTTAATAATATATGTATAAAGAAATTTAATTTTTAAGTCCATAATGATAAAAAGTTATTCTATAAGTACCTCTGTTATTAAAATTTCAATGAAAATGGTGTCTTATATCTATTTTATTTTACTATGAGTGATTTATTGTATCCTTAGATAAAAAAATAGAATTGTGCCTTTAAAAATAATCATAGTTTGAGTAAAAATTTGTCTCAAATTAGTAATTATGTGTTTTAAATGAAAAAAGTGACCATAAAAACATACATTGGAAACCTATTCAGTATCATTAGTGAAACTTTTAACTGAATATTTCCTCTTATTAGACCATGAAACTAAATCTTCCCAAAACAATTACATGTTCCAAAAGTACACTTTTTATATATTATAAAACATATAAAATATACATCTAAATAAATATTAATAATAAAAATTATTCTATAAGAATAAAATGGCTCATGTTACAATGTTCTTTAAAGGTAATGGATGATCTGTTTAATTGCATTAAGATAGGGATCTTTCAATCTTTCTTGGAATACCACACACAAGTTTTAAAAGTACATAATATCTAGTCAACTATATTTATAATAAAGTAAATTTCTAATCATCCCTATAAACAATTTTTGATCCATCAGTTTCTCTTATTCATCAATAAAAACTTTACATAAGGTACCTACCAAAATACCTATACTATAAGCATTATAAAAATCAAAAAATCTATGTAAATCAATTATATACTTATAATGAGTTAACATACTTCCATCTAGTTTATGAGTTATCTAGAATCAAATAAGGTATTTAAGACCGCCCATCAAACTCATCTCAAACATAAATTTCATAATTTCTAAAAATACTCTCTACAAGTTTTCTTAGGTACAACCAAAAATAATTTCATCAACATAGATTTGAATAATTTTGATGTAATTAAAAACATTCTTAATAACAATATCATGCAGTAAATTTTATTTTAAAAAATAATTATGTTTTAAATAACAATTAAATCTATATTACTAGTTCAAAGGGGCTTGTTTATATCTATATATTTCCTTAGTATTTCTAAAAAAATGTTTTTCAAAATTTTTATCTTTGAAGAAAAAAATAAACATAAACATCCTTCTAAACATAACCATTTATGAAGGCACCCTATATATCAATTTGAAATAGAGTAAAATTTATATGAGTTACAAAGGATAAGTGAATAAAAATTGATTTTTCATTTTATCCACTAGAGAAGAATTTTTTTATAGTCTATCTACTCTTACTAATTATAACCTTTAACAAAAAGGCACACATTATTCTAAAAAAATGTTCCATTCTAAACACACTTATTTTTGACGTCCCATTTCACACCTATAACTATAAGATCAGTATAATTTTTATCCTAATTCCATAAAAAGTTACATTCAAACTAATTAATCACTTATTTAATAGAAATTATCAACCTAATTTTTAAAAAAACATCATCTACTATTTTAAGTTAAAATTGAGATAATAATGGAAAATGATCACGTTAATTTCATAATGAAATTCATGGTTCTAACCGGTTGATTTATATCACCAATTTCAACACTATATATTTCCATTGAAATTATACTTTAATTATTTGATATCTTACATTGCACAAAACCCTAAAACTATATGAACTATAATATAGTAAATAATGTTATCCTGGTCATTAAATTGGAAAGTATGAAAAGTAATAACCATTTATTGAAAAATGTGTTTGAATGTTTTTAATAATTAAAATGTATTATTAATTAAAGATAAATAAGTATTGAATTTTTAGTAAACTCGTTTTATGATTCAAAAATTATTTTTATCATATTCTTGCTTGTAAAAGGACCGTAACTTTTGAACTAAAACATACATGAAAAGTGAAGACATTAGCCTTCAAAATGATGACATTAATAGAGAATTGTTAACAAAAAGGTGTTTAAATGAAATAAGTGAGTCTTATATGATATTATATGTATTAATTTTATTATTTTCTATAATTATAATAAATATAAATTTATTATATAAGAAGATATAGAACTTATGAATCATGTCGGATATAAGGTAAAGGTTTTTTGTCTAAATTTCTCTTCATTGATACATGCTCCAATGTTATTCACTAATTTATTATCTCTATGGTTCATATAACCAAAATGAATTTATTTTTTCATAATCCATGATTTAATGGTTACTATTTATAGAACCATGTGATTTTCAAGAATATAATTACTTTTGATTCCAATATTACTAAATCTGCAAGGATTTTATGTTATAAAGACATTTTTTCCAGGATTATTTATGCATAAATTTAAAATAATTAAATTATATAATACATATCTCTCAAGAATTATCTATTTTTGTACAAATTATTTATTTTTAGATACTAAATTTTTTTCTTTTATTTTCATCTCTTTATGTACACAAAATAATAAAAGGTTATTTTTAAGGAAAACCTATTTCATTTATATCTTCAGTTAGGAATATTTTCTAACATTTTTATATTTTATTAAAAAAAATTCAAGAATTTTTTTACTATTCTAAAAATATTATTAAAAATATTATTTAACTATATTTTACTTTCTTTACCAAGGCGTAAAGGTAATTTTCTTATCATTTTCCAAACGTGGCACTTTTTACTTTTAAACCAAAATGTTAAAGGAATTTTTTTATATTAAATTAATGAACAAATTTCCCTTCCATAATGAATAATATTTTATTTAATTATTAATTATAGGTATCCTTTTATTTATTCAAATAAAATTTTTTCCTTAATATTGTTGGAAATTTTTTGATTCTAAATAAGGGATTTTAAATAAAAAGAGAATTTTCCTTGAGAAATGTACAAATAATCTTTCAAAGGTATTTAAACTTATGAAAAATAATTTTATATTTATTATGATTTATTGAGAATATCAAACAATTTTAACATAATTATTATTTCACTATATTGTTTATGATTATTACTATGAAAGTTTTAAGAAACCATTATACATTACAAGAGTTTTGACATGATGATATATGATGGATGTTTTATGATCTTATGGACCACATAGGTATTGTTTTCATTATGTGATGGTTGGTTCAATTATGAACCAATGATGGGTGGATACATTATAAACCCAGGTGGGGTGGGTATGTAATTGTCTTATAATGCATTGGGTAATGATAGATATCTCATGAGATAATAAGGATTGGAATGAGGAGTGATCCCAATTCCATAAGGGACTTTAACCAATAAGATAGTCTTGTGAGTGAACCTTGATGAAGGGAATGATTGAATGGGGAGAGAATAAAATCTACTATGATAGTCTTAGAAGTGATCCTTGACTAATGAAATGATTTCCTACATTTATTTAAAATAAAAAAAAAGATATTTCCTATGCTTATAATATGTTTTCATGGATCATGATTAAATATTAATGATTCTGAAATATTATTTATTATGTTCTTTGATTGATAAAAATTTATTCCATTTTTCATGATTAAAATATATTAATTGATGGTTATGATTTTATAATTTTTATCTCATGTTCTTATATCTTTTTTCTTATCTTATTCTTTCTTATGATCATCCCTTATGTTAACCCTTACTGAGCATCTAAGATCACCCTTTCAAATGTGTCCCTTACCTAGGTTATAGAGAAATATTTTAAGTATGTTATATCTAAGAAGGTTTATTATTGTGAATAATTAAATGGGGAATAATATGGATATTTTATTTACCAATTGTTTACATATACATGTTTCCAAAGATAATGAACATATATAGTCCTTAAGCATGTATTATTATGAAATGTATTGAATATTTATCTAAAAGGGGTTAATATTTATATATGAAAAGTATGGGTATTTATAAAAAATATATTACTAATGTGATTATTCGTTAAGAGCAACTTATTTCTTGGTAAAAATTAAATGTTCCTCACCATTCTCTAGATGGGTATCTTCTATTAGATAAGATTCAAGAATGGTAGTTCCCATTGTATGAATTTTATCATCCATAAGTAAAATAAAGGGGGTTTCAAAAATAAATTCTATATAACATTCCTAATTTGGACATTTTAACTTCAAATAAATATCATCTTCTTCAAACTTGTGATTCCCCAGACCCACACTCCTGGTTCCTGTTCCATAACACATTCATTATCTACTCACTTTGAAACAAGAAATAAAATATAGCTTATAACCAACCTTAATTAAAAATTAATAATAATTTTAGTATCTTTTATATATGATGTATATCTTTAGGTTTATTGATTTATTGAATTAGGAAAAACATGAAAATTCCATGTTATTTATGTCAACTAATCATTTTTTTTCATTATATATGAAACTTCATAATAAATAATGTTTTATAAACATCTCCTATAAATTATTTTACATGTGATATCCTTATAACAATATCATGTATACAAATTTTCTTCATAACCAGGGGAAATAGAAATATAAGAAGGGATTATCTGAAATTCTTAGTAAGGTAAAACATAAAATTGAGTAAATCATGGCACAAATATTATGGCATGAATAAGTAAAAAACGTGAATCCATAATAAAATTTAAACTAGGATCATTTTATATCCAATAAAATAAATTAAAACAATGATATCAATAATATTAATCCCATACTAATTGAATTCATAGTGATGGAAATCAAAAACCTTCTATTAAGGCCTTATTCTAAGACATTTACTTATTATTGATATTATGGTCAAGACATCTTGCTGGATAGATTAGTCATACAAAAAATATCTAAATATATTTTGCCTCATGATATATATCAATGAATCAATGGGATATATAATTCTAATCCCCACTCATCACCTAATTAAGTGCAATTTATTCATCATAAGAATCAAAAATACCTTTCATAATGTAACCTATGAAATATATTACTGAATAAAACATAGTTATCCATATAATGGGGAATATTTAACATAAATACATAATAAAACTACATTATAATTCCATAATAACAAATAATTTCAATACTTATCCTTGTTTCAATAAAATGGAAAACATGATCATGACTCATCTTGAGAAAGAAGGTTAAAAGTCAAATGAGACATAGTCAACTTTGAAATAATAATTCATATTAGAAAAAAATATGGTATTCCAATACTCTTCCCCATTTAAATAAAATTCAAAACATGATGATAACCCATACAAAGGAAAAAGTTGGATAGGTAGACAATACATGGTCATGTTTCTGATAAGAATTTGTATTAGAATAAAAAAATACAGAATGCTAATATTTTTTCCCATGTCAATTGAAAAAAAATATTTACAGGTGGAAATTATCCAATATAAATTAAGTTAAAATTTTATTTTAATTCTATTTATAGAAATTAGTATACGGCTAATTCAATACTTGAATAACATGATCATAATCCATCTAAAGAAAGACGGTAGATAGTTTCAAAAGAAAATAACCCAAGAAGTGAGAAATAGATGTTAAAGGGATTATGTGGTAGGAATTTATATCCCTATAAAAAATATAATAACACATAATATTATAAAATGGTATAATATAACCAAATTATATGAAATAAGTTCAAGGAAATAATCATAACTCAATAAACAAAAAATGAGTTACCCAAAACACTTACTACTAGGGAAATAAATAAATTAATAGATACATGAATAAAGGAAAAATGATTTGTCTACTAAATCCCATGAATTACAAGTGTTTTGATAAAAAATATATACACTTATAACGAGTACAACATTCAAATAAAAAATGGTGTACAAAAGGTTTTATGTCTCAAAGAACTAGAATTAAGACCAAGAAAACCATTACTAATTTAGAAACATTCAAATAAAAACCCCTTAAAATAGAGGAATTGAAGTTGAACTTTAAATGAAATTATTAAACGATAATTAATTATATGATACCAAAAATAGATAGTATGTACACCACATAAATAAAATTCAATTCATGATACAAAACCTATCTCAAATAGATGAATTTGAGATTAAAAAATACTCTTACCACCTATCCTGAATTCCACGAATATTGTTTAACTTACTCTATCAAAAACATATATATCATAATAAAATAATTATGAAACTTTATAATTTCTATTTAAAATCTTACTCATCATAAATAGTAATTCTTTACATCAGTTCTTTTGATTTTCCATAATGGGTATTTATAGTCTTGATTGTATGGACTAGTTTCAGAATATAGGTGTTTGTATTCATAATTATTCCAAAGTTAACCATTAATAAGTAATTAAATTTACTCACTGGTATGTATTATAACTACTTAAGTTGTTTTAAATTCCCATCATTAATTTTCTTTTCTTTTTCCTTGAAGTTTAAACTGAAAACAATCATGTTTGGGTGATTCTTAACAATCGAAGGGTGTTTTCTTAATTAAAGAATTAAATATTGATATAAAATCTATATAAAAAATAAATATTTACACATTTATATCATATTATACCATAAATTGTGTTCCCTTAGTCATTCATGATATAAATCCATAGTATTGTTCTAGTATGTGGTTAAACCGGCCCAAACAAGAACATACCCTAATTTAATGAATTACTAGAAGGTGGGTTTTTATAATATAATGATACTAAAATAATTCTGATATTATATAGTGTTTATTAGTGTGATATATCAAAGTTTTAATGAAATATAATAATAATTAATCGATATGAAAAAATTACACAATTTGAATAAATTATTATCCTCTAAGTACATTTATTATAAAAGATTAAATTCATGATGTTGGTCGAGGTGGAAACTCAAGAGGGGGTGAATTGAGTTCCTAGTTAAAATTTATGTTAAAAATCTTATGATAAAATCCCCCAATTTAAAACATCCCATTTAATTAAGGAAGTATAGATATAAATATTCAATTGCTAAATAAGTCTCTTAGTGGTTGATTAGTCCTCAGTTGAATCAATGTAGGAACACTTATCCAAATTTAGAAGCAGGATTACTGAATTAATGACCTATACACACCATCAAAAACTAACTATCAGAGTTAATGTAAAATAGTTTTATATTTTTGAAATTATAAGCAGTGGAAAATATAATAACAGAGTGTTGTAAAATAAAGTACACAGCAGAATTAAAAAAAGAGGATTAGCCTCAAGCTGAGACTTAATCCTCTCTACTTGGTGATCACCTTCCACCAAGCATTTTTTTATTAATAAACATTTATACACATATTGTATCAGGATTTACAACATTTTTCACAAACATTCTAGGTCTCACAACCTCTACCATAGTACTTCGTGGGAAAAACCAACAACTAGGCCACACACAGCCTCTTCCACAGATATACATTGGAAAGAAAAGTGTAAGTAATATTTGGTGTGAAGATTTTTAGTATCCTGCAGTTTAAGAATAAGAGATAGTTTGTGTTTAATAGATAAACACACACCACTCATAAATGTAAAATAAAGAACACAATAGAGCTAATATTATTATGATTGAGTTTAAAAGGCTCTATGTGTTTTTATTTCATCTTTGGACTCCTTGGTGTGAAGAAGTTTCAATTTCAGTCCTTATCTGGAAGTTGTGTCCAAAAAAGAGTGTCACATACTCAGGTTATGGATTCCAGGTACTAATGTTTTCATATTCTTAGTTTGAGAGATATTTGATGAAGCACAACAAGGCTGCATTGAATTTTTTCTCCCAAAAGATCTTTGTGAATATCTTGGGTTCACCGAGTAAGTGTTGGTGTGTTCTCATCATTCTTCAGTTTTGTCTTGTAGAAATTTCTATCTCTCTATTAGCATCATCTTCTCAAGCACAATCTTCTATTTTATTCTTGAGGTCCGATGATAGGAATGATCAAACAATGTGTGGTATTCCTCGTACCTCATACGATCTCTAGATACGGTCTCGAGATATGTTTACAAACAACATTAATTAATGTCAGAAGCATTAAGTTTACCAAATATGACCGTTAGAATAATCTTAAGAAAATTTACAAAGTATAGAGTAGAAGGGTATACATATCGGTACACTGGTATCAGTATCCTTCTCAACGGTAGCTTCTCAATAGTAGCTTCTCCATGGTATCCTTCAATATAGTAAGCTTATCAATGGTAACCTTGAAATGGTAGGCTTCATCGGAAGACTTATCCACAGTATCCTTGAAACAATAGGCTTCATCTATAGACTTATCAGTGGTAGCCTTGCAACCGTAGGCTTCATCGGTAGACTTATCAACAGAAGCCTTGAAATGGTAGGCATCATCTGTAGACTTTGTACCAATATCCTCTAGCAGAAACCTTCCAGTGGTAACCTCTCATAGTAACTTTTAACGGTAACCTCTAGAGGTAACTTCTAGTGGTAACCTCTAGTAGTATCTTCTTGTGTAACCTCTATCAGTAACCTCAACCAGTGAATTAAATAAAATGCTCTTAACATAGACCTTCATACGGGTGACCTTTTACTTAGAAAATTTTACACTGTAAAGATGATCAAAAAATCAGTGAGATTAAAAATTCATAATGGTGACATGATAAGGACTATAAAAATAATGAAACATTATTATCATATAAATGAAATAGGATTTTGGATTATCAAAATAGGATAGTCCAACAATCTCCCCCTTTTGATAATTACAAATTATGGCAGTGATATTTAGAATAAGTAGTCTTGTATCAGAGTTAAGTACATTTTCTAATCTCTTCAGTGGTATCAATATACATTGTATCAAGGATAAAAAACATAATATTTAACCAGTTGTCTTGTTTAAAGAATATCAGAGCATAAATGTATAGGAATATCATATATGGAGAAATTTCATATATGCAAGGGCGACAATCTAAAAAATTCTCCCCCATTGTGATTAGAAAAAAAATAATACAAAAAGATATATGTGTATTAATAAAATAATTTTACATTTTATAAAAGATAATAAAAGGATCCCTATCAAATAATATAGTCTACATACAATCCATGTTAGAGATGACCAAGTGAGCTTTGTCTTTGGGAGATGAGGAGGCAGGTTCAGAAGATGGTGTTACAAGCTAAGGTATAGCAGTAAGAAAGATAGGAGGATCTTCTATAGAAGTATCAGTAGAATGATAATGATTTTATCTATGCGGAATCATATGAGTCAATCTTCTAATGGCATATGAAGGAGTCATCAATGGGGAAGTACCAGTAGATCCTAATGCAGCTGAGGAAGAAGTAAATGGTGGAGGTACAATAATAGGAGTACAATCCACATGGATAAATGGGAAAAGGATATTCCTAAAATCCATAATGATTCATCCTCCTCTTTCCACAGCTGAGAGGAAATCAACCTTATTCTCCATGAAATTTTCAAAAGTAAGAGTCAAATCTCTAAGCCTGTTAACTTGATCCTTAAAATCCTCAGACATAGGAGGTATCCTCAAGTTCTCCTACAGCTGCTTGAAGTGACTATCCATCTGATGCTTAGTATAAACCCTTTTATAATAGAAATCAATCTACTCTTTTATAGAGTTCTAATCATGGGTATCCTCTCTCAGGTAATCACCTACAAGCTTATGAATGTATCTATTAGTGTAAATGAACCGAGTCAAAGACTAAGGGTATAAGGTACTTTCACCAAAGAACTTCTCCATTTCTTCTCTAAAAATGGTTCTGAAGGCTTCTAGATCAACGAGAAGAGAGGCAGATGAGGCAGCAGATGCACATAGAGGTTCTATGGTAAAATCCAATGTTTCCTTAAAAGAATTTGTTAATCCACTGATCAACCTCTTCACATCATCATCTTAATTATTTACGTGTGCTTATATATAATTCTTAATTTCTTCAAACATAGTGACCATTTACTGAACAACACTCTTAACATATTGAATATCTTTTTCCACATTAACTCTTAAAGACATATATGAGTATAAATTCACAACTGACTGTTTCACAACTACCATAGATTCTTCCAAGGATCATACTTGATTCTGGCATTCCTTCACTTTATGCTACATATTTGATTGACTGTTATACATTATTTTTTCCATAATAGATGCTATAAGATCTTGATTCATGGTTATGGTTCTCTCTATCCCAATGGATCTTTCATCAAAGCTGCTTTGCAAATCCAATTTCAATGACTCCGGGTCATCCTTATTTACCTAATCTTGAGGTAGAAAAACCGCTGGTTTCACTATAGTGGTCTCTGAAATAAAATTATCTAGAGGTCTTCTATTAGGTTTTTCATCTTCAAAATCTTCATAGTCTAAGCCCAATAAAAGGAATCTAGGGTCCTCTGACCAATTTTCTACCTCATGACTAACAGAAACTGAACCTATGGAAACTTTTTTCTCCCCCTAACTCAGAGCATCGTCCCAGAAAACTCTATTCCCTTCTTCCAATCATCCTTGATCAATAGAACCGTCAAGAAATTCTACTGATACTTCTTATATAGAATCTTCAAACACTTCTATTTTAATTCCAATAGATTCATCATCCTCTTCATTTTCATTCTTTGCCATTTCTATACATCCTATCAAAGGACTAAGCTTAGTACTTCTTCTTACCTTACATCATCATCGGTAGTTTCAAACACCTCATGGTTAGATTCATCTTCATCTTCCTCCTCTGAGGTTTCTCTAACAGTAATGTCTCTTAAGACATTCTCCTCACATTCTTCTTCAACGGTTTCCTCATCATCATTATCCCTTAATACAGTCTCTATTCTGGGAAATTTCTTTTGTGTGTTAGGCTCACAATATGATACACCACTAACATGGGAAATTTTTGGAAGGTCCGCATCACTCCTGTCATCTACAAGAGAATCCTCTCTTTCTTGCAGAACAGAAACCTCCTCTTCTTCATCTGAATACACTGGTTCCACTTCATCAGGTTTAAAACATGGATCTCTTTTATCCATTGGCCTATTAGAATTGGAAACTGGGTTGAATTACACATATAACATAGCCTCATCATTCATCCATTCCCTTTTCCAAGGGTTCTAGTTTATCATCATAAACTTAAAAATCGTTTTGGTGAAACAAAATGTTTCCTTTACAACTATGGTTTATTTTTTACTGCTGGCAACACCTTTCACTTTCAACATCAAATATATCAACTTTTCATAAAATAAAACATTTTAATTGGAAACAGGCTTAGTCATATTTTCTAACTGAATCATCAAAAGTATGCAAAGTTTTATCCTTTGTCCATGCTTCAACAAATACAGTAAATATATGTCCTGATTTTTCGAAGTAGTAAAGTCCCATCTCTTGGGACTCAAGACATGTTGTAAAAATTTAAACAGCAACATATTTTCCCCATCCATATCAATAGAAATTACCTTCTTAGGGATTCTACGCCCTGTCAGTTCGACTAGAGCCTCTTTATAGCAGAAAAACTCACTAGTGGGAGGAATCAAATCCAAATTATAGTCAAATAAGACTTCATGTGGGATTATTAATCATTGATACCATTCAACAGAAGAGAATCTCACACTTACTCTATTTACCATATAAATCATTTGGTTCTCATCCTAATACTGTTAGAACTGCAAAAACTCATAAAAGTCTTTTACTAGCTTCGAGTAATATTTTCCATTGTTGTTTGTGAAGCATTGTACCCAATATTGTGATTCAAGTTCCTTCAAAACTAGATATTTTCTCGACAACAGCCACTATGAACTTAATTATTTCTTGACCGTGATTTCCCTCTTTGAAAATTGAGGATTTATCAGATTTACCACAACCTTTCTTCCACCACTAAACCCATCTTCAGGTATCTTAGGGTTGAGTGTGTCTCCTTAATCACCAACCATCGGTCTCTTTACACTTTCTATTGCAATCTGATGTGGTTCAAGGATATTAGTAGAAGTTTTTGTTTGAGGTTTCAGGAGAAAAATGTTCAAGAGAGGATTAAAGTGGATGTAAATGTGACTTGTACTTTTTTTCATTTAGGGACTGAAAAAAATAGAGTGAATGAAATTAATAAAATTAAATCATTTCAAATTACAATAGAAAACATGAAGTCCATGATATATCAGTAAGGTCGACTAGCGGCTCGGTGCCAACAGTATGGTCTATCGGTGAGGTCCAATGGTAAGGTATCCTAATAGTGAGTTCTAATGGTGAGGTGTCATATCGGTGAAGTCCAAATGTAAGGTATCCTAACGGTGAGGTCCAACGGTGATGTGTTCTATCAGTGAGGTCCAACGGTAAGGTATCCTAACGGTGAGTTCCAACGGTGAGGTGTCCAAATAGTGAGGTATAACTGTGAGGTGTCCTAACGGTGAGGTCCAACGATGTGGTTTCCTAAATAAAATTAATTATACCTAACTCATGTTTGATATAATTTAACCTCTCAAAATTCAAAGTCTTTGTGACTGTATAATTCAATTGATGTTCAGTTCCAACGAATTCAAGAGTGATATCACCTCTTTGATAATGTTATATCAAAAACTGGTGTCTCACATCAATATGTTTTGTCCTAGCATGAGATACTAGATTTTCAGAGACGTTAATATCACTTTTATTATCAAAATTTATAGGTACATATTTGAATATATTTTCTTAGTCCAGTAAATTTTGTTTTATCCATAGAATTTGAACACAACAACTACCAGTAGCTATACATTCATCTTCGGTAGTGGATAATGCAACATAATTCTGTTTCTTACTACACCATGATACTAGTGACTTTCCAAAAATATGACATGTTTCAAAGGTGCTTTTTCTATCTAACATGCAACCAGAAAAGTCATAATTTGAAGAACTTATCAAATCAAATGATTGTCATCTTGGATAAAATAGTCCAAAGTTGGTATTATACTTGAGATATTTAAAAATCATTTTAACATCAGTTAAATGATATTATTTGGGATTGTATTTAAAATGATCACATAGGCATACACTGAACATGATATCATGTCAAATAGCTGTAAGGTAGGGAAGAATCCCAATCACACCTCTGTAATTGGTTGGATCCACTGGTTTACCAGTTTCATCAGCATCCAGCTTATAAGTGGTACTCAAAGGTGTATCACTACCTTTATTACTATCAAAACAAAAAAAATTCAAAATATCCTTAGTATATTTATGTTGATTCAAAACAATACCATTTTTATTTGGAAAATTTTGAAATCCAAGGAAAAATTTATGTTCCCCCATTAGACACATTTAAAATTCATTTTTCATCATCTTTCAAAAATCAGTAAATAAAGAATTTTTAGAGGATCCCAAAAATAATTTCATCTACATAAATATGTACTATTAAAACATCTTTGTAAATCCTTTTAAAAAAATAGTAGGATCATCTATCCCTTTTGTAAAAACGTTTGAAATAAGAAATGAACTGAGTATATCATACCAAGATCTAAGAGATTGTTTTAGACCATATAAATCTTTTTAAAGATTAAAAACATTATTTGAAAAATGGGGATTTGTAAAGATAGGGTGTTGTTCAAAAAACACATCATCAACTATATACCAATTTAGAAATGCACTTTTTACATCCATTTAATATTGTTTTATGTTCATATGAGCTGCATAAGAAAGTAGTATCCTAATAGATTCTACTTTGGCTATAGGTTCAAAGGTTTTCTCATAGTCTATTCCTTCTTCTTGACTACATACTTATACAACTAATATATCCTTGCTTCTAACTATAATTCCCGACTCATCAACTTTGTTTCTAAACTTCCATTTAGTGCATATGGTCAAAGTGTCCTTATGTCTTTCTACTAATTCCCAAACATTGTTTCTTTAAAACTAATTTAATTCTTATTGCATAACTATCTCCCAAAATTCATCATTAATAACACCATTAATATGTTTGGGTTCAAGCTGTGAAAGAAAATCTTGATATTCAACATGGTTTCTCAAAGAATCCCAAGTTTGTGTCCCTCTATTTAGATCACCTACTACAGCATCTCAAGGATGATTCTTGAGAGTTCTAATACCTCTAGAAAGGGTTTGAATAGACTCATCATGGTTGTTTATAGGTTTAGATTCAATAGGAACATATTTTGCAAAATTTTCAGAACTAGTTGTTTTCATTGGGGGTTCTCATTCTTTATCATTAAGGTCTAGAATTGACACATCTCTCTCAAGATATTCAAGATAATTTTTAGGTTCATGTCCATAAATCTCATCAAATTTTACATGAACTGATTCTTCCACACATTTGGTTCTCTTATTTCATACTCTATATGCTTTACTAGAGATTGAGTAACCTAGGAAAATTCCTTCATCACTTTTGGAATCAAATTTCTCAATATTATCCCCTGTGTTAAGGATAAATAGTTTGAAACCAAAAACTATAAAGTAAAGAACCTTAATATTCATATTGTTCCATATCTCATAAGGGTTCTTCTTAAGAATATGTCTAATTATGAATTTATTGATGTTTTAACAAGTTGTATTAATAACTTTAGCCTAAAATAGATAGGCAGGTTATACTCATTAAGCATAGTCCGGGTAATCTATTGAAGTGTCATATTTCTTCTTTATACAAATCGATTTTGTTGAGGTGTTCTAAGAGAAAATAAATTGTGATTATATCCATTATGTGAGAAAAAATATTTGAAATCCTGATTTTCAAACTCACGGCCATGATCACTTCTCAAGGTCTTAATTCTAAGTCCACTAAGATTTTCTACAGAATTTGAATCTTTAATGAAGTAAGAACATGTTTCAATTTTTTGATCTAGATAGTAAAACCAAGTGTATCTAAAAAAATCATCTTCAAGAACAAAGACATAGTGCTTCCCATTTAAACTTGAAACTCAGGATGGTCCAAACAAATCCATGTGAACCAACTCAAATGTTTGAGAAGTAAAAACTTATTTCTTTGGTTTGAAAGAAACTTTGTGATGTTTTTTTTGAAACCATGGTCTTATATGCATGATTTGGAGTATGGTTTTTGCTTGTTGTCAATCAGTAGTGGAAGTTCAGAATGTTTACCCGCAAAGAGATCATACAATTCAAGCAGACAACAGTATTGAAGGTGGCGTTGTTTCCCAGTTTTTGCCAAATTTTTGGGCCGGAAAATCGAAAAATGGAGAAAAGTGTTTTTGGAAAAGAGACTTATGCTCCATGTACTGGATGAAGACGAAAATTGCGTGCCATATATTTTTCAAGATCAGAACATGGGAAAAGGGAAAAGGGATAAGGGCCACCCAAGTTTTGGGCTAGTCGCGCAAGTGACCTGCGCACCGTGAAGAGACTTGGGCACTGATGCCTAGGAGGACTGGAAACTTGAGCGCCTATTGTTTTTCAATATCATAACTTCAAAATATGGTAAAGTAAATAAGGTCGCACAAGTATTTGTGTAGGTCGTGCAAGTGAGTAACGCAACACAGGATAGGGAGGATGAGCTACGCGCCGGAACCCGCGCGCCGAGGGAAGACTTGCGCGCCACCGTGGAGGGGGTCCGGTTTGCCTATAAATAGATGACCCCCCTCCTCATTTGTAACGAAGTTCAAGACTTAAATATTTTTCGAGCTCTCTTCGTGTAAGTGGTTGAGTCGGGCAAGTGGTTGGTGTGTCGCACAAGTAGAGGCTACGCGTCGATTATTGGTTGCACGACCAAGGCAATAGGGGAGTTAAAGGTGCAATGTCATGCAAGTTTGGTGTTGAAGTAGGAAGTGTCACACAAGTAGTTTTGGTGTCAACTACGTTCCGAATTTGTACCGTGCAAGTGACTTGTGTTCCAGGATTGAAAATTGCACGCCGAGCTTGGAAAAGCACGCTAGGGTAGTTAAATTTCATCTGTCCTTCGGAAGTTGCACGAAAGTTGGAATATCACCCGGTACCCTCATCACAAAGTGAGATTAGTCTTATGGTAAGAGTTGGACTTCAACAGAGCATCTACATACGACAGAGGATGCATTATTATGCAATAATGAAGAGACCTTGACATCTATAAACTAGTGGGACTTTACCTAAGGGAAGTGAGCCAGGGGGAGTCAATGGAAGTGACCCGAGGGAAGCGGTGAGCTATCCCAAAACCTTTGTAAAGGAAGTGAGCCTGGGACAGAGTGACTTTGCCGAATCTTTGTAATCCACAGCTAGTGAAGATTAGTGTAATTAGGTATGACCGAAAACTTGTTAGCGTATGCTCCTTGGACGTAGCCCTTAGTGGTGAACCAAATAAAAAGTGATGTGTCTTCTCTGTGCATGTGAATGTTTGGTTTCTGATCATATTCATCTTACAGGTTCAACAAGTTCTTACCAACGTGGTAACAAGATCCATCACATTAAAAGAAAACGTTGTCACCCTGATTCACCCCTCCCCTCTTAGGGTGTCTCGGGGTCCTTCAAGTGGTATCAGAGCGTAAAGGTTGCTGGTGTTGAATCAGTCCTTTATCGTCATGGAGAATGCAGTCAATGCCAGGGGAGTCCCTCACTTCGATGGAAGTGATTTCCCGATCTGGAAGAACAGAATGAGTTCTCATCTAAGATCTCTTGGAATAGATGTTCTCTTTTCTAATGTGAAAGGAATACAAGTCACTGACCCAACAGGCCTGTCTATGACTAAAACAGACAGAAAAATTCTTGATGCAGATGCTGAAGCACAAAATGCACTTACTACAGCCCTTTCTGTTCAGATCCACCTAAAGGTGATGAATTTCACCTCAGCAAAATCCATGTGGGATAAACTCGAGAATATTTTTGAAGGAGATAGCAAAGTGAAGGAGGCAAAACTACAAGTGATGCACAATCGTTTTTATGATCTGAAGATGCATCCACATGAGAATGCAGACTCTTTCTTCAATCGAATTACTGAAGTGGTTGGAGCAATTCGGGGTCTAGGTGAAGAAATCAAAGACATTGATATTGTAAAGAAAATATTAAGAAGACTTCCACCTCTATACAATTCAAAGGTGTCAGCCCTTGAGGAAATAGATATTTCAAAACTTTCTCTGGATGATCTACTTAGCATCTTGGTAGCATATGACATGAGAGTAAAACCAGAAGATGCTACGACTCGTGTGAATAAGGAAATGGAATTCAAGGACATGGATAAACTAAATATCTCAAAAGATAGATTTGGTAAAGATGGAGAAGAAAAAGAAATTATTTCCCTCATTGCAAAGAAGCTCTATAAGGGGAAAGGGAAATTCAAAGGGAAGTTACCTCTCGCATGTTTTCGTTGTGGAAAAGTTGGGCACATTGCCTCTCAGTACTTAAGAAAGATCAATGATGAAGATAGTGAAGATGAAAGCTTCGAGAAGCCTCGGAGAAGGTTCTTCAAAAAGGGAGACTTCAAATCTGGAAAGAAAATGCAAAGGAAGAGTTTTGTCTGTGAAGAGGAAGAAGATGATAATGAATTCTGTGATGAAGAAGAACCAGAATTCAAAACTGGGAACCATGCTTCCATGATGGCCACTATTGAAAAGTCAGAAGATACTAGTGGAGAAGAACAACTGAGAAGTTGTGTAGATCCTAAGATTCAACTTAAGGATGTAGTTAGTAAGATTAAGATTAAATGTAAGAGTTGCAATAAGTGGAAATAAATTGTAGAAGAATCAACAGAATACGTTCATCGACTTGAAGCTGACATTGAACGACTGAAAGAATTTGTGAAGGTACAATCCAAAATAATTGAAAGCAATAATTATGTAGTGGATCTGAAGCTGAGAATTGAAGAGAAGGAAAAGGTCATCAATGACCTCACCTCCAGACTTGATGAAAAATCCAAGACTGCTGAGGGTATTGAAGAGGAAGTTATTACTCTAAGGGGTAAACTTGAGACTGAATCAATTCCAAAACAATCGAGGAAGAAAATACAGTTTGGAAGATTTTCAGATGCAGAATTACTAGCAAGAGCCAAGTGTGGTTTAGATGGGGTTGGAAGAATCTTGAGAGATCAAAGACCTGCTTTCATGGGGAATGGTGAAATTGGTTGTGAGGCTAAGACATCAATTGCTGGAAGTGAAAATATCCAAAAGAAAGATAAGATGAAAGTTGAACATATTGAAACGTTACCTAAAGTGCCGAAAAAGGAACCCTCAATCCAAACTAAAAGGAGAACTGAAAATTATCCTAAAACATTCAGAAATTATAGACAGTATAACTTTTCTCCCAAGGAACAAGGTATGAGGAGAAATTCAAGTGAGAAGACATTTCCTATCATGAAGTGTCAGTTCTGTGGTTATCTGGGCCATACCATGTCTTATTGCGAAGAGGCAAGAATCTATCTAAATGGAGAAGATATAGAAGTTCAACAAAGGAGAAAAGATTCATATCCTAATTCTTATAGAATAAACAATTTCTATGGATATTGTTATCATTGTTCTAAATTTGGTCATAATTCTGCTAATTGCAGGCAGAGAAGGGACATGGACACCTTATACCGAAGTTCAACACAAGTCAAGTCTCTTCAGCAAGATAGTGTTTCTCTTTCAATCAAGTTTTCTCCTCTCAAAGAAGATTTTGACTATGAAGAACCTTGGAATGTGGAAGAAATAATTGAAAGGAAATCAGTACTATATACTCAATCCAATGTCTCAAGGAAGTAAAGGAAGAAGATTAAGAAATCCAACCTTACATAGGTGGCCCTCAATGCTACAAAGAACAACAGTACCTGGATTCTGGATAGCGATTGTTCATCTCATATGACAGGTAATGCGGGCCTTCTAACGGATATCAAAAGGACGATTGATGGTATAGTACTATTTGGTAATAATGGGACTCGGAAAATAAAAGGGAGTGGAAGTACCGAATTAGCTAATGGAGAACTAAAGAAGAATGAAGTCCTTTACGTAGATGGCCTACGTCATAATCTCCTCAGTGTGAGTCAACTTTGTGACTCGGGACTTATAGTTACTTTTAATCAGAAAGGTTTCACTATCATGGGAAAGACAGGCAATTCACTTATGAAGGGATGCAGAATAGAAGGCAACTTGTATCAGGTTGATAGTGAAGAAAATGTATGTTACATGACTGTTGAAGAAGAAAACAATTTGTGGCATTGGAGACTGGGACACATCAATCAACAAGACATGGAGAAAATATCAAAATTGATAATTGTCATGGACATTCCCAACCTGAAGCGTGAGCATGAAAAATCTTGTGATGCTTGCATTCGTGGGAAGCTGGTCTCATGTTCATATCGGCCAAAGAAGAAAAGGGCATCTCGTCTTCTTGATCTGATTCATACAGATGTATGTGGGATGATAAATGTTTCCGGAACTCATGGAGAAATTTACTTTGTCCTTTTTATAGATGATTACCGTAGAATGGCATGTGTGATGGTCATTCACAGGAAATGACGAGTCCTTGAATGCATGAAAACATATCGGTGAATCGCCAAGAATGATACTGGACGAACAATAAAAGTGTTGTGATCTGACAATGGAGGAGAATACATATCCATTGAATTTGAAAATTATCTAGAGAAGCATGGGATACGACATGAGGTAGCTGCTGTGAGAACTCCACAAAAAAATGGAGTTGTTGAACTTAGGAATCGATAGGTGAACAATATGGAACGAACTATGCTGATTGATAGTCGTATTCCACGACATTACTAGAAAGAGGTTGTTCAAACTGCAGTGTACATTCAGAATCGAACAGGACTTTATATGGGTGACACAAAGACACCATATGAATTGTGGCATGGATGGAATCCTTCTTTAAAATATGTTCGTGTCTTTGGAAGTAAATGCTTCATCAGGAACAAAGAAGTAAATCAAGGGAAATATGGTGACAACGCAGATAAAGGAATTTTCCTTGGTTACTCATTGAACAGCAAAGCATACAAATGTTTCAAAAAGTGTTTAGGAAGGATTGAGGAAAGCAGTGATGTTAAGATAATTGAAGAGAAAAGCACAAATGCTTCAAGGACTTTATATGCTGATGTGATAAAAGTCTGGAACAAAGTGAATGTGAAGAAAATACACATATAGAAATAGACGAATTTGTTCAAAACACTCAGCAGTCACATCATGATGTTGAATCCGAAGAAGAATCCGAAGAAGAAACTGTGGCTGAAGAGAATTCTAATGAACCTCGCAAGAGAAATCGAAGAGCTAAGATTGATCCATCCAACATAATTGGGGATAGGGGTGCACCCACTCGAACAAGAAGGATGAGTAATAACACGTAATCTGCATTTTTATCAGTTGTAGAGCCATCCTCATTCGAAGAAGCTGCAAATGATTAATCTTGGGTGAAATCCATGAATGATGAATTAGATCAGATTGACAAGAATCAGACATGGGATCTTGTCCAGAGACCCGAAGGTCACAATGTGATCGGTACCAAATGGATCTTCAAAATTAAGTTTGATGAGCATGGAAGTGTCATTAGAAACAAGGCACGACTGGTATGTAAAGGATACTCTCAGATTGAAGGTATTGATATTGAAGAAACCTTTTCTCCAATGGCTATACTGGAGTCAATCAGGCTTTTCCTTGCCATGGAACTCCAAAGAGGATATAAAATATATCAAATGGATGTCAAGACAACATTCTTTAATGGTGTACTCGAAGAAGAAGTCTACATTTGTCA
Organism: Viscum album; assembly: GCA_963277665.1. Taxonomy (NCBI): domain Eukaryota; kingdom Viridiplantae; phylum Streptophyta; class Magnoliopsida; order Santalales; family Viscaceae; genus Viscum; species Viscum album. The sequence goes on along the minus strand of OY728136.1, from coordinate 1,080,734,917 downwards.
ACCAGTGGTATTTTTTTGGGTACTGAGGAAACAAAGGTCTACAAACTGAAGAAAGATCTATATGGTTTGAAGCAGGAACCACATGCATGGTACTCACAGCTGGATTCATATCTCAAGAAGCTGTAATTCAAAAGAGGAGGAGTTTATCACAATCTCTATATGAAGAATTCTCCAAAATATCAATTCATGTTTCTAGTCTACGTTGATGATATCATATTTGGTGGCAGCAGGCAGAAATCAGTGGACGAATTTTCCAACCACATGAAATCAGATTTTGAAATGTCTATGATTGGGGAGCTTGCATATTTCTTGGGGATGCAGGTGATTCAAAAGAAGGAATACACTTTCATTTCTCAGAAAAAAAAATATGCAAGATAGCTGCTTAAGAAGTTTAATATGCAAGATTCCAAATCAATGTCAACTCCAATTGAAGTTGGAACTAAACTTGTAAAGCATGAGGATGGGGACTCTGTTGATCCCACCATGTACAAGAGGATCATTGGGAGCCTACTATACCTGACAGTGACACGGCCAGATATTGTCTTTGCCACATGTGTTACGGCCTGCTTTCAGAGTAATCCAAAAGTTGAACATATGGCGGTATTAAAAAGAATAATGAGGTACATTCAAGGTACACATAAATTTGGGTTAATTTTTGCTGCAGGTAGGGACAGTGAATTATCAGTGTTTTCTGATGCTGACTGGGATGGTGATGTAGTAGACAGAAATTCCACTAGTGGTGGAGATTTCTATATTAGGCAGAAATGTGTTGGCTGGTTGAGCAAGAAACAAGAAATTACTTCTCTTAGTACTGCTGAAGCTGAGTATAGCTCTGCCACAAAGGAATGCACTCAACTGATATGGATTAAGCAATAATTAACAGATATTGGTGATGAGTTAAAGAAACCAATGGTGATTTACTGTGATAACAAAAGCGCAATTGATCTTACGAAGAATCCTGTTTAGCATTCCCATACGAAACATATTGAAATCAGGTATCACTTTATCAAAGAAAAAGTTGAACAAGGGGTGATTAGAATGGATCATGTGGGAACTGATGAACAAGTGGGTGATATCCTGACCAAGCCAATGTCTGCGGCTATGTTTGAGAAGCATCGGTTGAACCTCGGTGTTCAGCCACCTCCCAGTGCATAAGGAGGTTATGCAATACCCCTATCCTCGTTTGTGATAACTATTTTTATCTGTTTATGGCTATGATGTAGGTTTATGGGGGAGATACTATCCATGGGGAGTATGGTTTGAGTTGAACGTTAAACAAATTACCGGTCTTTGGATTTATTGTCAATGGGGGGGAAAGGAATAAATTCAGGCATGTAATGATTCTGTGATGAGAAGAATGAGAAGGAAAACATTGGAAGTAATGATTTTGTGAGGAGAAGAATGGGAAGGAAAACATTGGAACCCAATTCAAGCTTCCTCTCTTGTTTTATACACCGAGCATTGCTCACGTAGACTTAGAGTGTTGGCTGAGTTGATTCTGGCGTTTTTGGTTTTCACATGGATGGAGATCTGTTGAATTTATTTTCTGATTGCCAACAAACCCAAAGGGGTATATTGTTGGAACCATGGTCTTAGATGCATGATTTAGAGTATGGTTTGTGTTTTTTTTTCAATCAGTAGTGGAAGTTCAGAATGTTTACCCACAAAGAGATCATATAGTTTAAGCAGACAACAGTATTGAAGGTGGCTCTGTTTCCCAGTGTTTGCCAAATTTTTGGGCCTGAATATCGACAAATGGAGAAAAGTGTTTTTGTCAAAGAGACTTGCGCACCTTGTACTGGATAAAGATGAGAATTATGTGCCATATGTTTTTCAAGATCAGAACATGGGAAAATGGAAAAGGGATAAGGGCCACGCAAGTTTTGGGCTGGTCGCGCAAGTGACCTGCGCGCCGTGAAGAGACATGGGAGCTGATTCCTAGGAGGACTAGAAACTTGAGAACCTATTGTTTTTCAATATCATAACTTTAAAATATGGTAAAGTAAAGAAGGTCGCGCAAGTATTTGTGTAGGTTGCGCAAGTGAGTTGCGCGACAGAGGCTAGGGAGGATGAGCTGCACGCTGGAACCTGCGCGTCGAGGGAAGACTTGCACGCCACCGCGTAGGGGGTCCAGTTTTCCTATAAATAGAGGACCCCCCTCCTAATTTGTAAAGAAGTTCAAGACAAAGATATTTTTCAATCTCTCATCGCGCAAGTGGTTGAGTCGCGAAAGTGGTTTTTGTGTCGCGCAAGTAGAGGCTGTGCGCCGATTGTTGGATGCGCGACCAAGGCAGTTGGAGAGTTAAAGGCACAATGTTGTGCAAGTTTGGTGTTGAAAGAGGCAGTGTCACGCAAGTAGTTTTGGTGTCACCTGCGCACCGAATTTGTACTGTGCAAGTGACTTATGCGCCAATATTGAAACTTGCGCACCCGCTTGGATAAGCGCACCAGGGTTGTTAAATATCATCTGTCCTTCTGAAGTTGCACGAAAGCTGGAAGATAACCTGGTACCCTCAGTGCAAAGTGAGATTAGTATTATAGTAAGATTTGGACTTCAATAGGGCATCTACATATGATAGAGGATTCATTCTTATGTAATGATGAAAATACTTTCACGTCTATAAACTGAGTGAGACTTCACCTAAGGGCAGTGAGCCAGGGGGAGTCAATGGGAGTTACCCGAGGGAAGCAGTGAGCTATCCCTAAATCTTTGTAAAGGCAGTGAGCCTTGGATAGAGTGACTGTGCCGAATCTTTGTAATCCACATCTAGTGAAGATTAGTGGAATTAGGTACGACCGAAAACTTGTCGGTGTATGCTCCTTGGACGCAACCCTTAGTGGTGAACCAAGTAAAAGGTGTTGTGTCTTCTTTGTGCATGTGAATGTTTTCTTTCTGATCATATTCATCTTACATGTTCAACAAGTTCCTACCAATGTGGGAACAAGATCTATCTCATTAAAAGAAAAATTTGTCACACTGATTCACCCCTCCCCTCTCAGGGTGTCTCGGGGTCCTTTAGTTTTACCTTTTGACAAGAATTACAAACTTTGTTAAGTGGGAATTCAAATTTAGGTAAGTCTCTAACAAAACCTTTCCTAGTTAGTTTCCAAAGTGAGTTCACATTAAAGTGTCCTAATCTTCTATTCCATTACCAATATTCCTTAAAAAATCATTTAAACAAGAAACATTTTTCGTAGCTAAAGGTTTTAAATCAACAGAATATACATTTTGATTTCTACGAGTAGTGAATATTAAATCATTTTTAGAATTAAAAACATTTCACGAATCATTTTCAAACTTAACATTAAAACCATCATCACACGACTAAGATATATTTAGTAGATTGTAATTTAACGCATCAATAAAATGTACTTTTGAAATTAATATAGTATTAGGGTTACCAATTTGGCTTAAGTCGATGATCTTTCCCTTATAATTATCACAAAATGTAACATGTCCATCATAAAACTTGATTAGGATCTTGAAGAATAAATATTCTTATGTAATTTTTCTTGAACATCCACTTTCAAAGTACCATATGTTTTTACAGGAACTCTTTAGACAATTTTCCTGAAAAACTGATTAATCATAGGGTAACTTTCGTACTGAGATTTTCTTAGGTCCAGAGAGGTTAGAATGTAAAGATTTGGAAACCCATATTTGTTTTATAGGTTTCCTATAATCAAAAGATATGTTTCTATACATAAACACTTTGGTAGGTACTTCAGAAAAAAAAATTCAAGAGATGATCTATAACTTGAACTAGTGGTGAAATGTCCTGATTTTGGAAAAAAAATTGTTTGTAATGATCCTTCCCTATCTAGGTTGATATCCTAGACTAGTTGTGTATTTTGGATAAATTTTTTCCCTAGAAATTGATTCAAGGTATCTCTACAGGTAGTAAACTTCCCAATATCTTTTTTTAATTGCTCATTTTATAATTTAAGTTCATTATTTTTTTTAACAGTTGAGGAAATTTTTCATTTTCAATATCCAAATCAGACTTATAATTGGAATTTAAAGTATGATATATATCCTTTCAATGATTTATATTTATCCTTGATCTCATTAAAGGTATCCTCAGGCATTCCACGGTATTCAAACAGTTCATACTTAGTCATATTTTCATCATTATTTGATTCACTTTCATTCCCAGAATATTAAGAATTATGTATAGGAGAATTAAGTATTTCCTCAGATGTTTCTGTCGTGAAACAAATGTTTTATTGGTTGTTCTTTTCAGTATCAGCAGTGATAGATTCACAGGAACTGTCTTTTGAAGTACTCAATGTAGATTTCATATCATTTTTATATCCCTTTCCCTTGCCTTCATATTTCTTCTTTAATTTCATCTTGGGGAAATCATCCTTTACATATCCTTTTCGTTTACACTCATATTATATTATATCATTTGTGTTGTCATTCCATTTTCTATCCTTTTTCTAATATCCTTTACTATCATAACTTCCCATATAGTTTGACTTTCTAAAGAACTTATTCTTTTAGTAGAACTTTTTGAATCTTCTAGCAAGATAATCCATCTCCTAATAACTGTTAGAATTTGAATCATTACCAATAGAACTATCTACAGGAACTTGGACCTTTCCCTTGTCTTTGTTATTTCAGGTAGCAGTCTTGAATGCTATAGATTAATTATTAGCTATTCATTTTCTTCTTGATTCACCATAAGATATTCTTCATACATCATGAGTTTTCCAATTATTTCCTTCACTGGTAGCTTGCTTATGTCAGAGGCTTCTCTGATAGAAACAGAAGTTCCTCTCTATCTTTCAGGCAGGCATTGAAGAAATAACATAATATGATCCTTGATGTCCATTGGTTTCCCAATAAGACTCATGGTATTTTCTATTTCATTGAACCTGATATAAATTTCAAATGTAGGTTCATCAGGCTTCATTTTAAAATCATCATATTTAATAGTATAAGTATTTAATCTCATTTATTTTACATTGGTTGTTCTCTCATGGGAAATAGCCAAAGTATCCCAAATTTCATATATAGTTTTACAGGAAGATATTATATTGAATTCATCATCACCTAAATCACAGTACAATGAATTCATTGCTTTATTGTTGTTGTCATACGTAGCTTTAGTCAACTTAGACCATGTTTCCCTAGCAGTAGTAAGTAATGAATGTTGTTCTTCAATTGTGTCCCAGATTTCAGGAACCACACTCTCTAGATACATTTTAATTTTCAATTTCCACTGATAATAATTATTATTATTAAAGAAAGTTGGCTTATTAGTAGCTTCAAACTCAAATTTTTTATCCATATCTAATTAGAATTAAAAGAACTGACAATTTAGATATGATAGAAATATTAAGATCTATAAGATACAACTAAAATCAAATTTGGAAAGAATTTGAAAAGCTGGAAAAAAAATTCTGACGGTGTCAATAAACACTCATCTGATACAAAATTTTATTCGAGGTGTAAACTCAAGAGGGGGTAAATTTAGTTCCTACTTAAAATTTCTATTACAAACTTTATGATAAAATCACCCAATTTGAAACAGCCCCATTAATTAGGATAGTAGAGATATAAATGATCTATTGCTCAACAAGTCTCTTAAAGGTTTATTTTTCCTCAGTTGAATCCTTGTAAAAACACTTATCCAACTTTTGAAATAGGTTTACTATGTTAAACACCTATACACACCAAAAAAACAAACTATCAGAGTTAATGTAAAACAGTTTACTATTTTTAAAATTATAAGAAGAGGAAAATAAGAAAAATAGTATTAAAAAATAAAGTACACAGCATAATTAAACAAGAGGTTCAGTCTGAATCCGATACTTATTCCTCTCCACTTGGTTATCACCTACCACCAAGCAGTTGATATTAATAAACTTTGATACATAGATTGTAACGGGCTTTACAATAGTTTTCACAAACTGTCTAGGTCTCAAAACCTCTACCACAGTACTTTGTGTGAAAAACAAACAACCATCCCACACATGGAATCATCTACTGTTATACATGGGAAGAACGTGTAAGTAATGTTTGGTGTGAGTATTTTCAGTATCCTTCAGTTTAACAATAAGAGACAGTGTGTGTGTGAGTAACAGATAAACACACACTACTCAGAAATGTAAAATAAATAACACAATAGAGATAATATTATGATCATTAAGTTTAGAAGGCTATATGTGTTTACAATTCAGCTCTGGACTCCTTGGTGTGAATAAATTGCAGTTTGAGTCCTTCTCTAGAAGTTGTCTCCAAAAAAGAGTGTTGCAACTTCAGGTTCTGGATTCCAGGTACTGAGGTGTTCAGATTCTTTATTTGAGAGAGATTTGATGAAGCACAGAAATTCAGCATTGAATTTGTTCTCCCAAATGATATTTGTAAATCTCTTGGGTTCATAGAGTAATTTTTGATGTGTTCTCTAATTTCTTTAGGTCTTTCTTGAGTAAATGTCTATCTCACAATCAGTATCAACTTCTCTATCTCAATCTTCTATTTTATTCTTGAGGTCCGATAATAAGAATTATCAATCCATGTGTGGTATTCCTCATACCTGATATGGTCTCTAGATATTGTCTCTAGATATGTCTATAATCAAAATTAATTAATGTTAGAACCTTAATTTTACCAAATATGATCGTTAGAATAATATTAATAAAATTGAAAAAGTATTGAGTAGAAGGGTATAGATATCGGTAGACTGGAAACGGTATCCTTCTCAACAATATCTTATCAACGGTATCTTTTCAACAGTAGCCTTCATAATATTAAGTTTATCAGTGGTAGCCTTGTAACGGTAGGATTCATCAGAGACTTATCTATAGTATCCTTGAAATAGTAGGATTCATCGGTAGACTTATCAGTGGTAGCCTTGCAATGGTAGGATTCATCGATAGAATTTGTACCAGTAACCTCATGTGGTAACTTTCCAGTGGTAACCTCTCACGGTAACTTCTAGCGGTAACCTCTAGAAGTAAATTCTAGCAGTAACCTCTAGCGGTATCTTCTAGAGGTAACCTCTATCAGTAACCTCAACTAGTGACTTAAACAGAAGGCTCTTAAAAGAGACCATCATATCAGTGACCTTTTACTTAGAAAACGTTACACTGTAAACTTGATTAAGAAATTAGTGAGATTAAAAAGACTTAATGATTACATGATAAATACTATAAAAACTAATTAAACATGATTATCATATAAATGAAATAGTATTTGGTATTACCAAAACAGGTGATTCCAACAGTTGACAGTTATTTTTTGATCATATCATTAATTGGTTCTCTAATTTATCCTAAAAACCCTCAATAAAAAAATAAATATCATATTTATCCTTTAATTATAGCCTTATATCCATCCTTTTAAGTGAGTGATGGAAAAAATGCATTGCATTATGGGGGAGATAGTATGCACAATATATGAACAACATTATTTTTCTTCTTAATTGATGGGGTATATAAATAAAAAATTATAGAAAACATAATATATTACCATTATAGTATATAAATTAAACTAGTACCATTATATTACTATGAATATAATAAATTTCAATGAATACAATTAAGATTTAAATCTAAGTAGTTTATAATACACACGTCGGGGACTTGAATTTTCCACGAAAGTACCCTTGGAAATGAAGCCCTTATGATAACAAATGATGACTAGAGCCTTGTGAAAGTATAATAGGGTTATATTATGAAATAAATTTCATAATTTCATTTCTAAATTCTATTGATAGGTGATTGTTGAAGTGGTGAAAATTTTACTCTTTTATAAGTGAAGGAAAGGTTAGTTTTGGGAGTAACCATTACATTTTCAATAATTTAAGGTTACTATTCAAGTTAAAAATGCTAAAAATGGAAAATATAGTGTAGAAAAATTATATTTTGTAGATTCTCACCTCAACCAAAAATGATTTATACAACATTGAGTGTTTTTTCATTTTTTTGACTTTTTGAATTTTACGCTAATTTAACTTCATGTTGGTAATTAATTTATAAATTTAGTAATTAATTTTAATAAAAAAATATTAAGATAGAACTAATTACCTAATTTGATAAATTGAATTCCAAATTTGAAAATTATTTTAACAAATAAATTTCCAAATGTGGGAAAATGCAATTTTAAAATAAATACACTTAATCACATCAAAATAGTTTATATAGAAATATAATTTTTAAGCTTTAAATATATATATATTTATTATAAAATTGTTTTGGATACTGATTTTAATGATAGAGTGTATGTTTTTTTACAAAATTAACATTTTAGTTAGCTCTAAAAATGTCGTGCATCAGATTTATAAGTTCAAATAATTTTTTAAAATGCATAATTTTATTTAATAAATTTAAATTTGACCACATAAATTGTTTTCACATCTTATACATCATTTTTATATAATGATAGAGTCATAAAAAATTACAATTTTTCTAAAAACCAAAATTTTCGATTGAAAATTAACCTTTTAATTAAAATATCAAAATTCATACTAAGTAAATTTTGATATGAGGAATCAAAAAATGAAGCTAATTTTTATTAATTTAAAATTCCAAATTTTAAAAATTAGATTTTTGAATAAAATTATAAAATTTAATGAAAACTCATCTTCATTGGAAAATAAAATTTTGAAATATTAACTACCATTATTCTGATTTCAAACCATGCACCAACTAAATTGGTGTCAATCAATTTTTAATATAAAAAAATTTATCATTAATTGTATGTTTCTTGAAATAGAAATGTGTATTTCATAAAGGAATGTTTTTTAGAAAAATAAATTCCTAGACAATAAATTATCTTATTAGTCAATTTATGTAAACTAATTGAATTTAATTCATATTACAAGTATCCTTTATTTTCAATTTACATATAATTCATAAAGTGTTTAATCCTACTCATTCTTGGTAACTCAAAGGATTAGTTTTTAATGGTCTAAACATGTCATGGTTCTATTTTATTTTGGTGTTGTCTAGGGATAAACCTATCAAACACATTGAATTATTAAAATTTAATCATATATTAAAATATTTTGGTCTTACATTCCCCCATGAAATAAATTGCACCCCCATGATTTTAATAACAATATCAGCTTAATTTCAACAGGTAAATAGGAATTAACCATACACCTCTACATGATCGTGGGATAATTTAGGATATTGAAGAAGAATTATCTATATGAAAAATATTGATAAACACTTTATAAAGGGAGATAAATCATCCCTAATTTCAAATAGAATTTTACTAAAGGGTGTATATCTAGATCCATAATGAATAACCTCCCACAAACCCTATAAATGATTTATATGATAATTGTACCACAAGGGGTTTTTATTTATCACTTAATATCTTATAGTTTGTGAATACATGAAATGTGATACTATAAAATCTTGAGTTAAATATCACTATCCAATTCATTAGTAGTAGTTTCATAGGATTTTCATTGTCTATATGTTTTATAGTCATAATCTCCCTCATTGTCCCTTAGGTTGGGACATTAAGCCTCATAATTCCCCACTCTCTTGGAATTGAAGTAATATATTTTTGTACCTTCTCTCTTTCCCTTAAACTATTGACTCTAATAACATTTATCTCCATACATCTAGAATTTAACTATACCTTTAATTAAATTTACCATATTCTTATTTATACATTTTTGACATTTATGAAATTGAATATTTTTTCGTTGATCATATTTTACACCTAAATTTATATGTGATTCCAACCTTATATACTATGGTATGTTTGGGATTTAAACTATGTTCATTTTGTTAATAAGAATTTATGATAGCTAGTTTGGCTTAGTCATAATATTTCTCACTCCAACCCTTATCCCATTAGGTTTTTTGTTGGGAGTGTTTCCAAATTTTGCATGGAATCCATGGTTAAATTGGTTCCTTTGGGATTTAACAATTACTATAACTAAAATAGATAACATGAGTGGTGATCATTATAGAAGATTAATCATAAATAACTATAGTAAATTTAAACCTCAAGATGTATCAGTTTATAATACAATCATGTTAGCCTATAGTTTTTACAATCAAACTTTTATCAAACCTGTTTCAACCTATATCAATCTATTTTTAATGTATATCTTTCTTGGTTCATCCTAGGATACTTGGGTTCATTTATATCATACTTATTAACAAAATCTTTAAAAAGGAGATACCTAATTATATTAAATTTTCTTAAAATATTCTAAAAAATATAATCCTTGAGATCTATACTCTAGTAATTAAACTTATCATTCCTCAAGAAACTTTAGTTATTCATAAAATCATATACCCATGTATTTATATACCCTAATCATATACTCCTAATAACATACCATTCCCAAAACCTATTTTAATCTCCTCACCAATGAAAAATTATGTTATATATCCCCCCAAAATTTCTATATATCTAACTTTTAAATGGAATTACCCACTAGTTTATAAAGTCACACACTATTCTATATATATCTTAATCCCAGTAATAAGATAAATATCAAAAAATAATGAATAAATTATAAATCAATGGGTTACCAATACTATATAACTTACATATTCCAATCCAAACAACCCTTTATTATCATAACATCATGTGTGTATTAAACTCAAGTGTTATCCATACCCTAGTCATGTGTTCTCCAATAGTTTTCTCCAAAGATATAACCAATCATAAAATCTCTTTTCAAATTTATTAATACCATTTTTTATATATTTAAATAACTTTAAATGAAAACTACTAAAGAAAAATACTTGTATGATTCAGATAAACCTCTTAAATTTTATAATATACAAGAATATCATTGATAAATATCACCCAATAATGGTAATAACTAAGAGTTTCACTAATTAATTTCAATTATTATTTAAACCTCACTAACATAGGTAAGACTAAAAAAATTATCATTTTTCATCATAATATGCGTAAAATAAAATTCTTAACCATTTCCAAATTCTCCCTTATCTAGTTATAAAAAATAGTGATTTATAGGTACATTACTTTATCAACTTCATTTTTGGGATCTTATTTCAATGAAATATTAAAATCCACAATGGTTAGAAATAAAATAAGAGTAAACAATCATGTGAATATGAAAAATCATTTATAATATCTCTTATTTAATGAAATATTCATTTTATCCTTTCAAACTATCAATTCAGTCTACTTTGCTTTAAGTCAGGTTCTCTTTTAATTATTAACATAATCCATTAAAATAATTAGGAAATAAATCCTTCATAAAGTTTAAATAGACATAATGTGAAAAAACCATGGCATATCCCTCAGGATTTTCAAACTATGTGTGTGGTTAGGAATCTTTATTATACACCATGTGCCGATCAATTTAGTATCCAATCCACACTTTTAGGGTTATTACACCTTGTTACATATGTTCCAAATCTTTTATCAACATTTAGTCTCTGGATAGGGGTTTAGTTTCTAGGAAAACTACATACTCAATTCTTTACCAAAACTGTAAGATGAAATCTTATACTTAGACTTATTCCTTGGATTTTTTCTGGTGTTCTTTTATCATAATACCCAAATAAAAAGTGCATTACTACCTTAAAATTATATCATATACTATACTAAAGGATTATATATATATTTAAAATTATGATTAGACTTGACTTATAAACCCTTAAATTTTCATTAATGGACATCCTAGACTCCAAAATTTTCTAAACATTCCCTTTGATACCAATTATGATGCCTTCGGTCTGTTATCTCAGATCCGGTGCCATAAACACATACTTTAGATGTTCAATTTGATACTAGATATAAAATCTAGGATATAAACAAACTTAATTAAAAAATTATTACAATTTATTAAATATTTTATATCTGAAAGATATTTTTTGGTTTAGAGATTTAGAGAATTGGGGAAAAATTAACTAGAAGAGCATGTGTTCTCTGTTTCAAATAAACATTTTTTCATTTTATAAGAAACTACATAATATATAATGTGTCTTCAAAATAAAATATAAATTCTTTCACATATTTTATCCTTCTAAACATTTCATGTGTACAACTCTTCCTTATAACCTGTGGAAATAGAAACATAAAAATGGGTAAGATCAAATGCTCAGTAAGGATAAACATATAACTGAGGAAATCATGGAATAAACATGGAATAAATATTATGGAAGGAATAATTAAAACAAAATGAATACATAATCAAATTGAAACTCGTATTATATTATATCCATGAAAATAAATGAAAACATGGATATAATTAATATTGATCTCATAGTAAAGGAATGCATAATGTTGGACATCAAAAACCTACTATCAATGCCTTGTTTCAATACATTTACTTATCATTGAGATCTTATTCAAGACATATTATTGAATTGGGAAAATATAAACCAAATAACCAAGCTATTTTTTCCTCATGGGACCAATCTATTCATCGAGGATCTATATAATTCTAGGATGCACATGTCGCCTGATTTAGTTTAATGCATTCTTTATAAGAGTCAACAAGACCTTTCATACTATTCCCTATTGAATATCTGACTAAATAAAACATAGATATCTATGTAATAAATAATATTTAATATTAATACATGATCAAACTATTTCAGTAATAAATCATAACCATGAATTTAAATTCTTCGACCATGTCAATAAAAGTGATAACATGATCAAGACCCATCCCGAGAACAATATTGGAGGGTCAAGAAATAAATAGTCAACTTGAAATAATCATCTACATTGGAATAAAAATATGTGGTACACTAATAAATTACCCTATGTCAATAAAAGGGATAACATTAACATAATAAGTTTATAGAAAGAAGGTGGATGGGTAAACAATACAAAGTTAATTTTCTAATAAATATCTGTATTGGAATAACATTATATATAATGCTAAAAAATTTCCCCATGTAAAAAAGAATAAAAATATTCCTAGGTGATAAAAATACAATTTTAATTATATAAACATTTTATTTTTACATTGTAATGAGAAATGAGTATATAGGTAAGTCAGTACTTGAATAAGATGATCATAAGCATCCAAAAAAAGAAGTTGTATGGTTTCAAAAGAACATAACCAATGAAGTGAGAAATATTTGTAAAAGGGTTTATATTGTAGTAATTTATATCCCTAAAAAACAAGAGATGACACCACACAATATAGTCAAATATTAGAATATAACCATATTATATGAAATAAGTTTAAGGGAGCGATCATAATTCAATGAACGAAAATTTAGTTACCAAAAAATATTACTACTGGGGAAAAAAGTAAATCAATAGACACTTGAATAATGGAAAATTATTTGGATAGAAAATATCTTTATGTACAAGTATTATGGTAAAAATATTTTAATTTTTAGAAAATACACCATTTAAAATAAACATTGTGTAAAAACTTAATTATATCTTAAAGAATCATAATTGAAATTAAGAAAACCCTTACGAATTTAGAAACAATCGAATAAAAACCCCTTGAAGGAGAGTTATTTAATTTTAACATAAAAACCATCAATAAAGGATAAATCATGATATTATATCTCAAATAAGAAATATATACACCCCATAAATTAAATTAGGTCTTTAATAACAAACATGTCTCAAAGAAAGGAATTTTAGATGAAAAACTCTTAACTCTTATCCAAAATTCCACGAAGGTACTTTAACTTTTGATATCATGAAAATAAATATCATAATAAATTATTCATAAACATTTAACATGTCTATTTTCATTCACGAAATCCTTAAATAGTCCTTCTCTTTATGATTTCTTTTGACTTTCCATATCAGGTGTTTATAGTCTTGATCGTTTGTAAGAGTTTTATAATAGAAGTATTTTTATTCATTTTTTATCCATATTTAATCATTACTAGGTCATTAAATTTACTACTAAATATTTATTAAAAAAATTTAATTTGTTTAAAATTAATTTCATGAATTTTTTAGTCTTTATCTTGGAGGTTTAAATTGATAATAAGCATGTTTTGGCAATTCTTGACAATCGAATGGTGTTTTATTAATTAATGAATTAAATATTTATATAAAATATAAAGAAAAAATAATTATTATTTACATATTTATATAATACTATACCATTACTAATTTCCCATATTCATTAATGATATAAATTCATAGTATTGTTCAAGTAGGTGGTTAAACCCACCAAAAAATGAACATACCCTAGTTTAAGGAATGATTATGAGGTGTTTTTTTATAATATATTTATAAAAGCAGCATAACCATAATATATATTTTTTATTATAGTGAAATATAATATTTTTAATTAATTATAATTTGACTTATGGGATATCACAATATTACACAATTTGAATAAACGGTTATCCTCATGGTGCACTTATTTTAAATAATTAAATTAACAATGATCATTTTTGGATCATATCATTAATAGGTTCTCTAATTTTTTATACCATAATATTAATGGAACCATAAAAATAATATTTATTCTTTAATATCATCCTTATATCCATACTACCAAGGCGGTGTTGGAAAATGAAACATGTTGCATAGTGGTGGTAGTGGTCCACACCATGCATAAACAACAATTTAGTTTTTCTTAATAAATGGGGTATATGAATAACAAATGATAATTAAATTATTATAGTAACATTAAAGTATTTAAATTATTTTTATATCATTATATTAGTTTATCTAGAATAAATTTTAATGAGGATAATTAGGAGGAAAAGTTATGCAATTGATAATACTCATGGTGGGGACTTGAATTTTCTTTGGAAGCCTTCTTGGTAATGAAGGCATTATGATAATTAAAGGTGAAAATAAACTTTGTAAAATGGAAGAGGGTTATATGAGGATAAAACTTTAGGATTTTTAAGAGTAAATTCAACTGATATGTGAGTCTTGAAATGGTGATGATGTAACCCTTTTATAAGTGTAGGGAAGAGTATTTTTGGGAGTTACCCAAAAACATTCAATAATGTAAGGTTTATATTCAAGTGAAAAAGGAAAAACCCAGAATGAAATTGGATATTAAAATTATTTTGGGATGAAACTCACCTCAATCACCCATTTTTTAGAAAAATTTGGGTGTTTTTAGGCTTTTTGTTAAACATTTTTGTCTTTTACCCTGATTTGCTTTTATCTTGGTAACTAATTTAAGTCCTTAGTAATTATTTTTATGGAATATGATTAATATTAACATATTTGGAAATTTTGATACTATTAATTCTATATTTTAAAAAAATTGTTAAATTAAATTTCTAAATTTATGGAATTTTAATTTTAAAATAAATACACTTAATCGCATAAAAACAATTTTTAAAGAAATAACGTATTTATTCTTAAAAATTATATATAAGAAAAAATTATTTTGGATACTGATTTTAATTAAATAAATTTCTTTATTTTAAATTAAAAAAATATATATGGGGCCTATGTGGAAATCCAAAACTGAATATCACTTGAAAATAACTCATTCAAAAAAATGATGGGAAGTAGTATTTTTATTAAAGTAACATTTTTATTATCTCTAAAAAAATACATAAGATTTATAATCTCAATAAATATTTTAAAGTGAATAATTTTATTTCCTAGATCCATATTTTATTAACTAAATTTTTTTTAATCTTATATATCCTTCTTATATAATGATGAATACATAAAAATTTACGTGAAAACCGTGTTTTTCATCTAAAACAAACATTTTCAGAAAAAGATAAAAAATAATAATTTTTAAATTTTTGTTAGAGAAATTTAAAAATGAAGTTAATTTTTATTAATTTAAAAATCTAAAATTTAAATTTACTTTTTGAATAAAATCATAAAATATAATGAAAACCTGTTTTTATAAAAAAATACACTTTCCAATATTAATTATTAATATTTTTATTCCATGTAATTTACCTTATAAATTAGTTTTAGAAATTATTAATATAAAAACTAATTTATCATTAATCATATGTTTCTTGAAATAGAAATTTGGTTTGTATAAAAGGCATTTTTTATAAAAATTAGCTTTTTTATATAATAAATGATCTTGTTTTTTATTTTAGGAATAATAATTGAATTTAGTTTATATTAAAAGTAGTCTTTATTATCAATATAAAAATAATTCATAAATAACATACTTATATTCATTCATACTAATCCAATATATAGGTTTTTAATATTCTAAACATATCATTCTTTCATTTTTGTAGAGTGTTATGTGTGGATCAAGCTATTGAACACATGGAATTATTATAAGGTAATCTTATATTAAAATATTAGGGTGTTGAAAAACCTTTCATTTGTTGTTTATTCCATAAAATGTGTAATTATATTAAAAATAATTATAAGACTTAATTTTTATAAAGTAATAAAATACCTTCATCATATTTTAAATCAAATTTATAAAGATTATCTTTAGTATTAAAGATAAATACTTTTTAAAAAAAAAATCTAAAGTAAATATCTTTTGGATTAATTCCATTCCACAATTAATGAGGTGTTCTATGTAAAATAATGTAAATTTAAAAATAATGTGTAGTATAATAAGAAATATTAATAGATTAATCATAAAAAATATATAGAAATATAATAATCATATAACATAGACTCGAAAATTAAATAGACTATTATATTCTTCCTTTAAACTGTAACACTCTATTATGGAGTTCTTTCTGTTAAAATTTTAATTATAACTCTTTTTTCACTCTAAGATGTTTCAAATGAAAAATTTACAAAATCTCTAACATGATCACTCTGGATAGAGATAATGAAAAGGTGTTTTTGATTTTGAAAACAATTATAAAACCTTTTAAAAACATGATTGGATCAAATTTAAGATCAAGAAAATAACCCCATTTATATCTGGTATATTCATCAACTAAGACATACACATAGTGTTTTCCTCTAAATTTCCTAGTATTTGAAGGTCATTAAATATCCATGTATACTAACTATAATTTCTTTCAAGAGAATACTTTATCAGTAGGTTCAAAACGAGACTTATGTTTCTTACAGTATTGGAAAGGATTATAAATTCTAAAAGAATTAATACTATGTTCTAGTAGATCATTCACAACAAATATCCTAGAAATTTTAGCTAGGGTTCAAATATTGTAGTGTCCTAAACTATTATTTAAAATATAAGGCTCATACTCAATCACATAGAGACAAGGAAAGTTATAGAAAGTAAGTATATCTTGTTCAAAATTATAAAAATTATCACAACTATAAGAATATGAGATGTGAAGTCATTCCAAAATTATGATGGTTAATATTTCATTCACAATGTTCATGATATAAAACTTATCACATAATTTAATTATGTTAGTTAGGATTCTCTTAAATATAAAATATAATAAACATTTAAAATTATAGTCTCTCCTAGAAAATAATCATCACCAATACCAATAATCAGACTATTTAGGATATATATAAAAGTAAAATATCATCCCATAACATTCTATTAGTTATAGAAGTTATAATTTTTCTAATCTTGTTCCAAGAATAACCAATATCCATGTCATCAAGTATTTTGGCTATTATTCTTGATCCTTTTATTTTAAAATAAACAGGGATAAAAATAAGATACCCAACCATGTTTAGGTCCATAAATTGTAGAAAATAATCCCTTAAAACCAGTATTATTCCAAACCTACATTGTTGAAAATTAAACAATTATTTAAAAAAACCTCTATATATTCTGAATTATTAAAATTTACTCAATTAATAGTGAATCTTTCAGTAAACACCCCTATGATATTTAGAACAAAAAAATCACTTTTTTGGAATGAAAATATTTTATTGAAAATGTATCTTTCTAGAATTAAGAATTACTCCTGATTAAGTTTTGGATAATTTCAAATATATTTGAATTTTTTCAATATTCACCCATACAAAAGTAAAATAACAAATAAGATTATTTAAACTACTAAACTTTGATTTAAGATTCATGACTTGATTTTGATAATCATGAGTTAAAATTGAAATAGATTTAATATTTAACTTGGTAGTATGTTTAGAAATTATCTAACTGGCTTGAGTAAGATCTACATTATCCAAATCATAGTCTTTCATTAATATTATATATAGTTTCTCTAATATATTCACATATTCATCCATCTCTTCAATTTATTGATTATAATCTTCATCATATGAAGTAAAAGATTATGTATAATCTAATGATAAATTCATAAGAGAATATATAGTTACCATATCCATTAATAATGATTCATATTGTGTAACCTTCACATAAATACTAGCTATTTCTAGCTATCATCACTTTTCATATCACTATTGTTATAATATATATCTTTACTTACACTCAAAGTATCAAAAGTAACTCTTAAAAAAATATTCTATTTTTACTTTGAAGATCTTCTAAATTCCTTATTCTTATTCTTCAGTTAAGGATAATCAGGTATAATATGCCTTCGCCTCTTACATTAATAAAAGATAATGTTTTATGTATCTTACCTTATTCAATTTTTTCATATCTATGTCTCTAGTTATACAGATGATCATTCTAGAAGCTCTTCATTTCAATAATCCTATTCATAACCATCGAATGATATGAAAATTCACCTTTAGCAAGTTGTGATCTACTACTATCTGAATGTCATTTAAATGCTCTCTTTATTGTATTAAGATTCATAGTATTGTCTCAAGAAGTTGTAGTAACAAATAAAAATCCATCATTAATTTATTTCTATTTCTTTTCATCACATATTAATCTATTATTATACTGTATGAAATTTATAATAAGGTCGTGAAGACTTAAATTAATTCGAAGTTTCATATCATAAATCATTATCCCATTTGATTACCACTCCTTCATAAGTATATTAATAATTTTTAATAAGTTTTTACATCCATAATCTCCCTCTCTCAAAGAGGTAACAACCCATTCACCTCATTCAAAAAATGTTGATGCATCTAAGATATGGACTCCTTTAGAAGACAATAAAAATCCTAAAAATAATTTCTCAACATAGCTATTCGAGTATTCAAAATATTATATTTTATAAAAGGATAAAACTACAATTTCATAAAAATTCATTTTCTAATTTCAAAAGAAGACACCTAACAATATATATTCTTTAGAATCATCAAATAAATGTGTCTTGGAATTTATAGTTTTCGTGATCCTACAACTACTCCTCATGAGTAAAATAATAAATATCATTATACCACCATCATCTAATAATGATAAAACCGAAATGTTAATCACAAAAGTATATCTGATCTCTCTAATACTAATATTAATCATTGTTAAAAATTAGTGAATGACTCATATTCCAATTCTTAAAATTTTTAACCTCTAAACCTTCCATGAATAATGGAATATTTTTTCTACTACATGTTAGTGTTAGAAAGATCATTATCAACTAATAAATAAATTAAAGAATGGATTTACCACTAAATATTATTCTAAATATAGTAGCTTCAATAGGGGTAGATTAAAGTTAAAAGTAAACTTATAATTTTCTCCCACTCAAGATAAAAAACATTATAGAAGTTAAAGATACTGAATAGATCATAGTACAATAATAAAGGATGAACATAGTGAAAATTAAACCATTTATATTTTAACACTTAACTAACATAAAAACACAAATCAGAATATAAATAATATATTGTGAAAAAAACACACAGAGTTCTATATGACAATCCTAAAACTCATTTAAAATATATTATAAAGGATATGGAAAATTCTAATGAAAGGAAAACAGCACTTTTGCTCCTAGTTTTTAAGTAAATTAGTTCCAAAATATACGGAAACATGTTTTTTACCCGATAAATTCATCAATAAAACTGATTGGAATATAAAAGTATAAACATAAACTTATTTATTATATGTCTATAGTTGTAAATCTATCCCTACACTCTTATTAGTTCAACCAAATCTGAATAATTTCCTTCTACAAAATTCATTAAACTAATGGTTTAGAAGAAACAATATTCATGACCTTTGAATCTCTTCAAAAACACATGAACATAAGCAAACAATGACATATATAAATCCAATATCTATTACAATAGAATCACCTTACATAATGACTCTCTATGAAATACCCAGAAAAATAATACTTGTGGAATCTATTTAACATAAGTATTATTTAGAGATCATAGAAGTAGTTTTATTAAGTATTTAGTCATCCTCCATTCTTTAAAGTCTCATTCTTTATTTACAAACGTTGGTCTAACAAGCTCCCAATTTTAAACTTAAGTTATTTTTTTATAGTTGAAATAAAATCAAATGCTACAGCTTTATAGACCATTTTATTTAATTCAAAGTTACTACATGGTGTTATAGAAGTTATATATATTTGAATAATCTTACCAGAACATGTGACTCAAAATTTATTTCTATATAAATAATTTAATCAATAAAACTTCAAGTAAGATTAATTAAAATAATGAGTGTGTTATGGTTCATAAAAATAATGGATCAATAATCATTTATTTTAGAAAAATGACTTAAGGAAAAAATTATGTGAGTTTATATACCCATAACCACTTATATTTTTGTATTTTGGATTCATTTTTTAAAATGGATGTAATTATAGATAAATCCACTTTTATACATGTAAATAATTGTGTCTCATAATGATGTTCTATGTTGAAAATTAAATGTGGTATTTGAGTTGAGTTTTAAGATGTATAATGTAGAAAAATTTACCACAAAATCCTAGATCTAGTATTGTACTACATTATATTGGAATAAGATACAAGTATCATATCCCAAATGATTGAATATTTTAGTAGTCTTGGTAAACTAGATATATACATGACTCCCATAAAACATTTGAAATCACAAATTACAGCATATTTTTTCATTCAAGATTAACTTTATACCATCTATAATATCTAATCATATCAAACATAGTACTCTTCATGGAATCCTAAATAACATAAACAAAATAAGGGTGAGCTCAAATACTTAGGAAGGGTTAAGTAAAATGGAATATATTATGAATCAATTAGCATAATCAACATGTAAAGGTAAATAACTAAGAACACATTCTATTTAAATAACTAGATAAGAAATAATTGATATGGTAAGTTAAATAACTAAGAACACATGCCATTTAAATAAATGGATAAATAATAATCAATGTGGAAAGGAAAATAACTGATCACACATTCCATTTTAAAAATTAAATAAAGAATAATCAGTATTTCATGGTAAATAACTAAGCACACATACCATTTAAATAACTGGATAATTAATAATCATGATGGTAAGGTAAATAACTCAGCACACATGCCATTTAAATATCATGAAAATTCATAATCGATATGGCAAGGTGAATACCTAAAAACAAATGACATTTAATCAATAACATATAATGGAATGAATCCATATATAATATCGGAATGAAAATATCATGGATAATAATAACAAAATTTTAAAAAATTAAATACTGTATTATTGAACATCATTTCTTAAAAACATTATACCTCTAAAATAGATACTTTTCATAAAATGTTTTAATCTATAGGTAAAACCCCATTTAATTATAGCTTAAATTATTTTTCTCTTGAGACCTATCAATGTTTCAAGGGGCTATATACTTTTGGGACCCAACCATAACTGTAGGTCCAAATAATCTTTAATATATTTAATAATATACTTAATTCATGAATAAATATTCCTTATCATCGAATTTCCATATTGAATAAAGGATAAATATTTATCAATATTTCCCCATTAAAATAAATAACTTTCAATATAAAACACAGTGTATAAATATTAGATACAATTTATGAAATAAGAATATACATGATAAATAATATATATATTTATGGGAAATTTAATGTCTAATGTTTGCAGGAATGTGAATATTTCAAGGGAAAGTTAATGACTACAAAATAAAACATGGAAGTGAATGTAAGTACTATCCTTAATCAAAATAATCATAAACTATTTAGAGTAAAGTAAAGGATAGTATCAATATATATTTATTTAAGTAAGAAAAAATATTTTTTTCATTGATGAATTTAAATATCATAAAAATTTCATTAAAAACATTCTAGAGTAAAATATCCTTTCTATTTTGAAGTAAATTTTGAAAAAAAAAATTCTTTGAAAATAACTTTTAAAAACATTTTATTTTAAAAGTATATCATTAACATGAAAAAGAAGATTCAAATAAATGATGTCCATAATGGTGGGTAATAATGTACATGATGTAAAAGTTAAATAGAACATTCCTTTTACAATGTAAAAATATTAGGAAACTTCCTTGTTTAGAAAATGATTAGAAGATTCCTTTCACATTTTTGGTAAAATACTAATAGGAATTTGATTAAAAAATAAATGGATTCCTTGGAAAAAAAATTGTAAAGAGTTTAAATTGGTGAATATTATTTTAATAAATAAATTTAAAAAGGGTAAAAAAAATATAAAACATTTTTAGAAAACATAGATTTGGAAGAAAACGGATTACTGACTAAAGAGAGAAATAGAGTCAGATTTTATTAAAACATTTTCTCAATTAATTTAAGTAATAAAGAGTGTAAAAATGGTACTATTAATTGAAAATATCATAAACAACCAAATGAGAATAAAATTAAAGGGTTTATTATACAATGATCAAATTATTTCCTCCAATTTAAATTCAAAAATAAATAATTCTGATTAAAATGAGAATAAAAAATAAACCCTTCAAATGATCATAATGTTGAGGTGAGAATTATTGAATGAATTTATTATGTGTATCAATTGTAAATATACATATAAAAGTTAAAATAAAAAATTTATATAACCCAAATTAATTATACAAATAATCATATAATATCAATGAGAAATATGAAGTAATATAACCTAATAAAAAAGAAATTAAGTGATAAAAATATTTCCCCTTTGTAAATTTTAATTTAAATACCCATAGATGAAATAATTCAAATTGAAACACAAAATACCTTAAATAATGAATTATCCATAATATTACATGACAAAGGTTGGTATATACACTACATAAAGGAAAATTGGTGCATAGGATTATAATATTCCTTAATGAAAAGAAATTGAAAAAAAAAATCCTTTGCATAACACTTAGTTTTGGTTAAACTCTCTACAACCTCCTATATAATGGTTTTAACCATGTTATTTAACTATAGAATAACTATAATAATATTTATAATATCAAAATTTATCCTCTAATAAAATCTTATCACTCATTTGTGAACACACTTTCTTTATTTTCATTTTGTTTGTGTTAATTTCCTTATTTTCTCAAGTGTGTCTTATTATGAATGATCTTATTCTTGTGCATATTGTATAGTTTCTGTAACACCCAAAAACTCTTCAATAATTTACTTTTAGATTAAATTTAAATTAATTTCTAACATTCTTTATATACAACACCAAGATAAGATTTCACTACATACAACATTGAGATTATCTAGTTTTACACACAACACTCTGCTCATCTTTTTCTATGTGGAACTTCGAATTTAGATTGGGTTACATATAATAATTTATTTTACTAATTAATATTAATATTATTATTTAAAATTCAAATTACCTTCTAACCATTAAATTTGAATTAATGATTAACATTAACTAAATTTTTAAAATATATAGTTTACACCACTATAAAATGAATTCATTGGTTTTAAATTAATTATAAATAAAAAATAAAAAACAATTGAATGTAAATGAATTGTTTTTATATATAAACTATTTTTATGAATTCAAAATATTTCTGACTTTATAAATTAATATAATTTTTATTATTTAATGATATTAATTAAATGTATATATAATATATTAAATATATTTTTTTAAAATTCATATAATGTATTGTATAATCATAAGATAAGAAAAAACCTAATTTTACACATAAAAACCTCTATTATTATAAATGAAATTTTTCATTCTTTTAATAGAGAACCAATTTTAAATAATTTTGTTTTAATTATATAAATTTTATTTGAAAAGAAACTAAACATCATTTTTGAATGAAAATTTTCATAATTAGGTTAGGGTGAATTTTTTTTCTTAGAAGCTTATTTTTTTGATAAAAAGTGAAAAATACTAAATTTTAATTAATACCAACATTTAATCTAATTTATTTATATAGTTAAATAATATTTTAATATATTTTTAAACTATATTTATTTAAATTATACATTAATTAATCCAATTTAGGTTATTATAAAAAATTTCACATTGAAATTGAATATAAAAACATTTCAAACCTTCAAACTTTTTACTTGAAAAACCCATTGTCTCATCCTGTCTACCGGGTTAGTTTGAAATTTATTTATTCCATTAATTTTAATGGAATTTAGAAATATGGATTATATATTTTGTATCATAATAATTTATAATTTCTAGTGTGGGAAACATAGTATTTGACCAAAAATGTTAGTGAAAGTAATTAAAATTAATTAGAGTGATTGATGTAAAATGAGTTTACTTAGTGGTTAAAGTCTAATTTTAAGGGGACAAATGAACTAAAAACACATAAAAACAAATTTTATAGACATATTTAAAATATATCCTCTAGTTTAACTAATTTATTTTATTATTTTAGTAACATGATTTAAGGGAGACCTTTGAACAATATTTAGCTTTTTATATTTATAAGAATATCACTTTGCCTCTACTATAAAAAGGAACTCACCCCTCCCACTTGTTCTCACACTTAAAGACATTTTTCTAATAAAACCCCTACCCAAATAATCTCCCATAATCACTCCAATAATCTTAAAATCATCACTATGTGAATAAAACAAACCAATTTAGTTCTTTGGTGAAAACTAAAAAGAGTTACCTGAAAAAGAGGTAATGTTCTTCAACGATCACTTTTGTTTCATTTATTTGTCAAACCCTCAAATTATTATTAAATATTTAGTATATAAAAACATCAATATAATAAATATACTATAATTTTTTTGTTTCATTTTTATTACCTACACTCACACACACTTCCATCAAATGGGATACGCAATCATTGTTCGTGTGTACGGTGGACTACCACCTTGTAAACTGATGTTGTTCTTTCTTCTAGTACCACCTTTCAAGGTTGGAAATAATGATGGATTTATATTTTATATATGGTATATATAATATTTATAATTTATTTATACTTAAATATTTTTTTATATAACACATTCCTTCATTCTTCCATTTTATGTGAATATGATAACATTGTTTGTGAATGTTTAGACTACTGCCCCCACAAAGTGATGTGATTTGTTCACGCTATACATGGAATGTATAAAAGATTATTTTAATAAAATTTTGTGATATATATGACATAAATATAATACTATTATGATAATATACATATATATATCACATACTTTTTGAAAACGACAAGGAAATGGAATTAGTGTTTATATGTACATACGGCTTGCCGCCTCTATGAACGGTGCATTTCATTTTCTATCACCAAATTTTTCATATTATTCAAAATACATATATAATGAATATATATTAAATTTACATAATGGTTTTAATCCATTATATTATTAAATTATGATATACATAATAATAATAAAAATAACAAGTCAAAACATACTCAAAGAATCGTGGACATTAACACCTGAAATGCAAAAAATAATGAAAGATTGTTAACAAATGGGTAATAAAATATTATAATAATATAATATATGATATTATTAATATTATTATGGTTATTTAATAAGTTAATAAAATTATAAAAACTATTATGCATGAGTTTAAAATGTGTTCATCCAAAATGGATCGTAAGGTAAGAGGATTTCAAGTTTCACTTTTATTTCTGCGAGACTTATTCTATATTCATCAGTAATTTATTTTGTGTGGTGTATATAATGACCTATGAAATGTTAGATAATTAAATTAATTTATTTAATGATATTAAAATTTTAAATTTATATTATTATTTCATGGATATCATGATTCAAAGTTATACCAATAGTAAGGGATTTCATCTCAATTTAAATTTCCAATGAGACAAATTTGTTATTATGCAAACAATTTACTTTAGTGTAGTTTATATGATTACCATTTGTCATTTAATATAATTATTTAATCATATTTAATGGTATTATATTTTTCTATTTGAATTATCTCATCCAACGGGGTTAGAATTTAGAATTATCGAATGGTAAATGTTATCATTGTAATCTCAATTTATTTTGTGATTGTTATATTTATCTTAAGAAATGTCTTTCCTATAAATATTTTATATTGTAAATCACATTTGTTTTAGATATAAATACTCTTAAATTAAGGGTACAATTATTTCCTAAACCATATACCTTTTTACATATGGTGTGTACTATATAGTTATTTGATTAATTGGGGAAATATTGGTAAATTCATATATTTTACTCGATACAAGTATTTTATAAGGCGCATTGTTCACGAATTTATTTCATTTGTTGATACATGAATATTTATTTGTATAGTTATAAAATGGGTGGGTCTAAGTTATATATATCCCCTCAATACATCAGTATTCTCATGAGACAAATCAATGGGAAATCATATGGGTTTTTACCTAGTATGTTATAAACTGTCTTATGAAAGGTATACATGGTAAAAGTATCATGTACCTAGGAATAATAGAGTCAAATAATCAAAAATTTCCTCCATTCATATTCATGTTTTATTTATCCATTAATTTTTCTATTTTATATTATATATGGATTCATTACATTCTGAATTTAGAGATTACAAGTCATGTGTTTCAGTTAATTACCCTCCATATTGATTTCTCTATATCCATTAATATAAATGTCATGTGTGCTCAGTTATTTACCTTTAAATTTTGATTATTTTCATTGATTCATTACTACTTAATTTTATACTTACCCTTACTGAGTGTTTGAGATCACCCTTATTTTTTCCATTCCCTAGTATATGAAGAATAAATATTTGAATGAGCTTTCAAGGATGTTTTTAATTTCATTTTATTATGTATCATGTTTTATTTTGTACTTCCTAATGTAATATGGTTATCATGTATGTAATATGGTATTCCAAAACTTCTAAACCAATCAGTCCTTTGATACTTGATTCCTTATAATCATTCTAGTGTAATAAAGCAAGGCATTAGCTTCGAGCTTCTAGGGTCAAGGTATTGCAATTGGAATCAAAAGAGATTTAGTATACAACTTGGAAATAGATTAAGGAAAACATAGATTAGGTGACATAACCCTAATGTAGACTTTTAGGATAAGTATAGAAGAATATCCTTGAATTTTGGTAAGGTAGATATTATGTGGGTCTTCCAAGAAATACATCCATGATTGGATACTACAATTGGATGTTGTTCTGGAACAAATGTACCTAGGGGTAACAAATCCGGAAAGGTTTTTCGGGCTTGACTCAAGTGTAAAATGGTACACAACAACAATACTTAGTCTCCACCTAGTTTGACACTCCTGAGTAATATTCTTAGGATAATTCAAATTTTTCATTAAAACCCATTATAAAGGATTTAAAAGTATTGATATCCCCAAAGAAACCAAAGTTGATGGTTCTAATATTTACAATGCATGAAATTTTATTGTTAATCATCACACCATATTTGAAATTACACATTATAATTTCAAATTCATAATTTTATGAACTAATATAGTATATTACATTTATTAAAATGGTTCTTGAGAGGAAAAATGGTATCAATACTCATGAAAAAATTAGAGATTACCCTACTAAGGAAACCAATATAGATGGTATTAGAATGGAGAAAATTATGGTTCTATTATGGAAACTTAATAAGGTTGTGACTAATAACATTTCCAAAATAGAGTAAATTATTCCATAGTAATAATCTCTTATACTGGTTTGCTTTATGTGATATAATCTTCCATCAATTATTGGGACTACTAATCTAGTTGTTGCTGGGAAATTGATTAAGTGTCTCGAGAAGATATTTATGTCCTTGGGATATAGTAAAAATGAAAAGGTTACACTTGTGGTGTTTTGTCTCAAAGGTGATACTAATCAATGGTGGCCTCTAATATAGACTACTATGAAGAAAGAATAAATAGAACTCATATAATTTAAAACTTTTAAGGAAACATTATTTAAGAAATATTTACATCAGGAGAAAAAAACCAAGATAAAAAGAAAGTTCTTTGGTTTAAAGAAAAAGGAGGAAGAAATTTTTTCATAGTATGAAGCTAACATTAAAAGGTTTGAATGGTATGATACGGATTTCATATCCAACATAAAATATAAGATTGAACATTTCATTGTAGATATTAAACCAATTCTCTGAAAGGGAACTAGTGTCTCAATATTTTTCTTCATAAGATGAAATAGTTTCATGTGCTATCGAGAAATAGAAATAATTTTCTAACTATTATTGATTAAAATAAAATAAAGATAAGAAGATGATGGAAGAACAAATCACAAATAAAGGGAATATAGGAATGAAGGATTTTCCTATATGTGATAACTATGGAATGAATCACCATGGGAAATGCTTGAATGTATTAAAAGTTTGTTATTAGTGTTGAGATAAGTTTCATCGATAAAAATAACGAAAAGGGAATGTAACAACATGAATTTTTGAAATTAAGCTATTTTATTTTTTTTTCTTTGATTTGGATAATCTTATTGGGGTTTAGGTTGAGTCTTGGTTTGAATTTTTGTGTTTTTATTGAAAAATTAATGTTTTGGAGATGGCAGTATCTAATGCACAAGAAAAAAACGGTTTGGAAACAATAATGCTTTACCCAGGTCACCGTGTAACCTACCTAGTGTCTAAAATATATAAAAACAATAATTGAATATTGAGAAATTAATGATGAAATAAAAATAAGAAAAGCAGTATTAAAAAAAGAATTATTTTAATAATAATAATGATGATAATATTATTTTCAAGAATATTATTATTATTATAATTATTAATATGTTGTTGTTATTATTATTATTAAGAATATTATTATCAGTATTATTATTGTTGTTGTTATTGTTATTGTTAATATGTATTCTTTTAGGGTCCCCCTCCCCCTTCTCCCTCTTTCCCCTCCTCCAAGTGCAACCCCTATCCCCCCTCTATGTTGTGCAAACCATACCTCTCCTCCCTTCCTTGCCATTTGCGCACGACCCCCCACCAACCAACGGCTCCTTCGGTGACATATATCCCTCGTGAAACCTTTCTGGCATCCCACTCTCCCTAGTGCAACCCCCTACTAACCGACTCTCCTCCCCAACATGGCTCCCTTCTTCCAGTGAGCTCCCCACTAGAGCCTCCCTGGCACATGACCCCTCCCCCCAGAGATATCCACTCTGGGTAAGCCTCTCCTCCTCCTATATAGGGGTTTTCCTCATTTTCTTTGGTTCATTGGTTCTCTAGTGGGTAGGGTTGTGTTTTAGGGTTTTATTTTTGGGTCATTTGGGTTTAATATTCATGATTAGGGTTCAATATTGGTTTCTTGAGCTGCAGTTAAATATGTACACCAAATTTAAGGGTTTTATCTACTTGAGGTAGGTGATTCCATTCTTAAACATTAATTAGTGATTTTTTATTCTTTCTTGAGTGTTTTTTCATGTTCTATGATTACCTTATGTGGTGGAAAAAAAATTTTGAAAGTAATTGAAATTTGTTTGGGTTTAAATTGGTATTTACATAATGTAAATGTGTGTATTTAATGTGTAAACTCTTATAGTACACCTTTGAATTATTTAATTAAGTGTATTAATGGTTTATTAAATTGTGTAAGTGATTTTGTAAATTTTATAAATTTTTTGAATGGTGTTTGGAAAATGTGTTAGTGTACATTTGATTTTAAAGAGAAGAATTTGAGTGTGTTTTGGGGGTAAATTATTCTTGGGCATCTTAGAAAATTTTTATTAATTTAATTATTTCCTTATTAAATTATAGTTGTGGTGTAAAAGTGTTAATAGGATTAAACATGCATTTAATTTTAATGTGGCATTTTTATGTGAAATTGAATGTTTTTCATATGGAAACCCTTCTTATGTCAATTTTTATGATTTTATAAATCATGTAAATGGTTTATTAACTTTTTTGTGGGCTGAAAATTATATTTTGAAAAGGAATTGATGCGTGGTTGATTTTAAAAGAGGATTTATGGAGCCTATTTAGTCTTAAATCCTCAGGGTGTTTATTGAAATTATTTTACAAATTGTTTTAATGGTTTATTAAAATATATAAAAAGTGAAAAACATTTTATGGAAAAAATTTTGTGAGAGTATGATTTAAAAATGGGTTTTTGGCTGTGCAAGTTGTGAATTGTAAGGTGAAATTCCATGTTTGGTTAATGAAATGTGAAATTTCAGCTCTGTGACATGTGAAAATTTGTTGAGCACAAAAGGGAAACCTTTGTATCTAGGTGGCAGAACTAGGACTAATATGATAGGGATTAAGAAGTGGTTGTGGCCTAATTTCACTTATTAGGATTGATTATGACAACTATAAATAAACATGGATGATTATTGGAGGCCACTAGGTTATGTTTTTCCCCTACTCGTCTTACGTGCAGAAGATCACTAATGGTTACGATTTCTATCCCACATTTTCACCGAGATACGAGGTTCCTAGGGTCCCATTGCTAGCTACTATCTAGGTTATTTTCCCATGACTAGTGTTAATTGGTTATTTCTCACTTACCATTGGCATACTGTATACTGGGTTGGAAATTTCAAAATAATTTGTGTTTTCTTTAAATTTTTACCCTTTATAATAGTTTTTCATTTGAAGTAGCTTTCATTCCAAGTTGTTTTTCTTAAAAGTTTTTTTCCTTAAAAATTTTCCATAGTGTTTCTTTTATTTATAAAACCTTTAATGTTATTTTTCATTTAATTTTTATAGAATGGAATCCTATTTTGGGTGGAATATTATTGGTATAAGTCTCACACCATACATACCCCCTTGGGTGCATGTAGTTCTTATTATCTATTTGTTCTAGGTAAAGGCAAGGTGAATTGTGTGGACGGTTTGGGTTTTTAGGGGTTCCTTTTTGGGTCTTGATGGTGGTGGCTTGAAGAATTTGATCTTGTAGTTTCATTGAGGTTTAGGATAGTATAACTATTTTCCCTCCTTATTGTAGCTTCTTACATCTTGTTTAAAATTTAATGTTATTTCTGGAAGTCAGTTATGCCACGTTTAGTTTTTCATTTCAGTTTTGGTTTTTTATTTTGTTTTGTTATTTATATTCTGTTTGGGTTTACTTATATTGTTATTTATTTTTTAATATGACTTTAGGTAAATAATTCCCACATGTTTCATTTGATACCTGGGAACTTGTTCCCACCCATGGGGATCAGGAATTCCCTTCGGGCCTTGTCACGGATCGACTCGAGTGACCGGTTTAGGGTAAACTTAGGTTAATTTGTTATAGGTGAGGATAAAAAGGATATTAATCAGTGTTACAACAACAAAGAGTTTGGGAACTATAAAAATGAAAGATCAAAGCATCCAAAGAATATACCTCATAAGATGGCATGGAATCATGGTCAATCTTATTATAATATTATCGTTGAAGTGGAATTGTAGTACTTTTTCATTAAGGATTTTATTGAATATATTGAGTAGTATTGATGACTAAGAAAAATTATTCCATTAAAAGTTTAATTTCTTGTAAAACATATTATTGAGTTAAATACAACCCTTAATATGTTCCAGATGTTGAGATAATTATTGTTTGATAAAGAGTTGATTGATTTGAATTAATTAATTTGGATAAGTGTTGACCACCTTGGAATGAGTTAATGATTTTTTTTTTCAAAAATTGATGTATATTATCATTCATGGAGTTTACAACATTTTTGGATTTAATAAATATATCCACTAACCAATGTTATACTTAAGGAATAAAGAATAATTCATTATTCCAATAGCATTTTTTTAATTCAGGTTATTTTCATGTTTTAAGGGAATATATGATGAAGTTGTTCACATGTTTTGAATCTGAAAATTAAGAGCTACCTCATATTTATTGAAAAATAATTATAAGTTCATTTTATAAATTTGTTTACATTCTTTATAAATTATTATATCATAATATTTTTGTAAAAATTATCCATTTATGAAATTATTTAATTTGATCAGTGGATGATTTTTTAGAGGATAATGTATCACATCACCATATGATGTAATATTTGGTACAAAAATATGTATAAATGGTTCAAGGAACAACCAGAGGATATTTGTTTAATAAAATATAAATGTATATTTACTTTTATCATTAAAGAGTGAAATAATTCCTCAACTCTAGGAAAATGATCTTGAAATAAAAGCATTATCATATAACATTCATAACTGATCAATCAAATAGGCCTTTAGATCATCCCATATTTATGATTTTTAGGACCTTAACATTCCATAAATCTCTTAAATTGTTGTTATCAATTACAATAGTTATTTATGCTTTTATTCCATATTCATGTTTTTATTTCCCACCTATATTCTAGTACTTGGGATCTTAGTTACGTAACCTTCACATTTTCTTTTCCCTATTATTAAGATGATATGTTATTAAACCATTTTTTTTTGTCGGTTTTTCAATAAAGGGTATTTTCAAATATCAATCCTTAAATTACCAATGTCAAGTTTTAATTGTAATGATGCAATTTATTTAAGGTATAGAGAATGTAACACCCCAAGACTTTACAATATTTTCCATTTAGAATAAATTAAATTTTATTTCTAGTTTGATTTAAACATAACACTAAGTTAATATTACACTATACACAAAATTTATATTATCTTGTTTTACATACAACACTATTCTTAGTTTTCCCTACATGGTACCTCGAATTTAGCTAGCTTTAGATATAATAACTAGTTTTATTGAATATTATTGCTATTATTATTTAAAATAATAATTACCATATAACTATAAAATTAGAAGTTATGAATAGGACAAATGAACTTATTAAAATATATGGTTTACAAAAATATAAAATTTATTCATTGTTTTTAAATTAATTATAAATGAAAATAAAATCCAATTTAATGTAAAGGAAATGTTTTTATAGAAAAATTATTTTTATGCACCCAAAGGGGTTTTGTCAAGATAAAGTAAACTAATTGGTATTAGTGAATGATATTAATTAAATTTATATATTATTTATAAAATAAAAAAATTACATTCAAAAAATATATTTTTATAGTCATAAAATAAGAACAAAACCATTTTTATGCATAAAAATATGTATTTTTTCTAAAAAGAGTTTTATCGTCTTTTAATGACAAACCTATTTTAAATCCTATTTTTAGAAATTTTATAACTTTTATTTCAAAAATAATGTCTATTTTTTAAATAAAAATTTCAAAATTAGGTTAGGGTGAATTTTTTATATTTTTTGCAAAGTTTCATTTTTTGTTGAATAGTGAAAAATAGTGAATTTTAATTGAAAACTACTAATTAATCTAATTTATTTATGTAGTTAAATATATATTAATTTGGTTTTAAATTATATTTACTCCAATATTTAATATATTAATCCAATTTATGTTATTAGAACCAATTTCACATTGAAATTTGATATAAAAACATTTCAAGCTTTTGACCTTTTTACTATAAAAACCTATTGTCTCATCTCGTATGTGGGATTAATTTTAAATTAATTTCTACCAATAATGTGATTGTAATTTTAAAAAACTGATTCCATTTTTTTAATAATTATATTTTATAATTTATAGTATTTTCAACTTAGTTTTTGACCAAAAATATTTGTGAATGTAATTAAAACTAAATATAGTGATTAAGGTAAAAATGAGTTTACTTAGTGGTTAAACTTTAATATTAAGGGTCAAAATGACCTATAAACTTATCCAAAACCCCTTTTATGAAATTATTTAGATATATATAATATTTATAATGTCTTTACCTTTTTATTTTTATAATAATTTTACTACTCCACTATATTAAGGCACTCACCCCTACCACTTATTCACACATGAAAATCCCATTTTCTCATTCCAAAACTTTCCAAATATTATATCTAAATCCATATCCTCATCCTAGAATCCACTATTTTTAATAAATCTAACCAATGAATTTCTTTGGTGCAAACCAAAAATAATTACCTAAAAAAAGAGGTAACATTTTTCAATAATCACTTTTGTTTCTTTTCTTCTTCCACCCATAAATTATTATTATATATTTACTATATAATAACATAATTATAATAAATAGACTGTAATTTTTTAATTTTAATGGTATAATATACACTCACACAGACTTCCATCAGATGGGATACACAATCATTGTTCATGTGTATGGCAGACTACCACCCCGCGAATCGATGTCGTTCGTTCATCCATTACCACTATTCAAGGTTGGAAATAGAAATGTATTTATAGTTTATATTTTATATATATAATATTTATAATGTATTTATACTTATTTAATTATTTATATAACATATACCTTCATTATTTCTATTTTTTGGGAATATGATAACATCATTTGTGGACGTGTGGATTGTCGTCTCCTCAAAATGATATGGTTCTTTCATATTGTACATGGAATGTATAAAGGATGATTATAATAAAAATTTGTGTTATATATATATAAATATTATATTTTAATGATAATATTCATATATATATATATATTACTTTTTAAATATGATAAGGAAATGGAAGTAGCGTTCATGCATACGTACAACTTACCATCTCCATGAATGGTGCATTTCATTCCTTATCTCCAAAATTTATGGATTTTTATAAATACATATATACTGAATATATATTATATTTAAATTATGTTTTTAATCTGTTATGTCATTAAGTCAAGGCCAATATAAGAAGAACAAAAATAAAAAGTCAGAACATACTTGAAAAACACGATAATTAACACCCAAAATGATGAAAATAATGAATGATTGTTAAACAAATAGATAATAATATATTAGAATAAGGTAATATATGATATTATAATTATTATTATGTTTCTATTATAAGTAAATAACATTATTAAAACCATTATATATGATTTTATAAGGTGGTCAATCAAAAGGGACAGTTGGGTAAGTGGATTTATAGTCTCACTTTTTTTTAGACTTATTTCATATTCACTGCTCATTTTTTTGTGTTGTATATACTACAATATGACATGATATATAATTAATTTAATTTATTTCATGATATTAAAAGTTTCAATTTATGTTATTCTTTCATAAATCTCACAATTCAAAAGTTACTCAAGTTTTAAGCGATTTCGTCTGTATTTACATTTCATTGAGACTTAGTTGTTATTAATCGCCAATTCAATTTAATGTGGTTTATATACAAACCCATTTTCATTTAATATCATTATTTAATAATTTTTCCTAGTATTATATATTTATATTTGAATTATCTCATCTAGGGGGTGGACTTGAAAATTACCAAGTGGTAAAAGATATCATTGTTATATCACTTTATTTTGTGATTGTTAACTTTATCTTCAAACTATCACTTTATTATAACCATTTTCCATTTTAAATAACATTTATTTTAGATATCCATACTCTTAAATTATTTATGTAATTATTTCCAAAACCATATACCATTTTTACATACGTTGTGTACTCAATAATTATTTTATTAACTTGGTAAATATTGGTAAATATATATCTTTTAAACATTACAGATATGTTATAAGGAACCTATATCATTAATTATATTATTTATTTGGTATATGATGAATTATTTGGTTATATATAACATGTTTGGGACTAGTTATAAATATCCCCTTGATGCATCGGTATTCTCAAGAGACGAATCATTTTCCCAATCAGATAAGTTTTTACTCAATATATTATAAATCATCTTGTGAAATGTATTGAAATTATACGTATCATGTACCTAAGAGACATGGAGTATAATAATAAATAATTTCCTTCATTAATATTTAGTTTTTATTTATCTATTATATTTTCACTTTGACATTTTCTATAGATAGAATTCATTCTCGATTTATTGATTATATGGCATGGGTTTTAGTTACTTACATTTCCATGTTGATTTTTCATATCCAGTTATATAAATGGAATGTGTAATATGTTATATACCTTTCCATATTGATTATTCTCATTTATATATTACCGCTTATGTTTCACTTACCTTACTTTTCATTTGATCTCACCCTTATTTTGGTTCCATTCCACGAGATATAAAGAAGAAATATTCGAATGAGATTTCAAGGATATTGTTTATTTAATTTTATTATTAATCATGTTTAATATTATAATTACCAATGTAATATGGGTATCATGTATGTAATCCATTTTAAAAAAATTTCTTAACTGATCAGTCCTTCAATATTTTTTCCCTTGTAATCATGATAATGTAATAAATTAAGGCATCGACAATGGGCTTATGGGTCAGGGAATTACATTTTTATCATCTATGGAATAATTATCATGAAATATTAATCATATTAATTCATTAATTATAGTTATATGTCATCCATGTTTTTGTGGTTATAACCATAGGTTCACATCACTTCATGAAGATGGTTGTCCACATGTACACCAATAATGTTATCACCTTTACGTGAGTGAAATGGAAAGAAATAAAATGATGTATATTATTTTTATAGAAAGATAAATATGTCATTAATATCATAATCATGTCTTTTATATCTCATATAATCATTAACATTATTCATTATCACATTCAAGGCAAAGTGTTAGTGAATGGTGAATCACATCACTTTGTAAGGTCATAGTCCACCACACACATGAGCAACATTATAATATATCCTATAGAATGGAAGGTTGAAAGATATATATGATATAATGACTCAATTTATATAAATATGTTATAAATATCATATATATATATATATATATACTTTATACCCATCATCATACCCAGCTATGAAAGGTTATAATGTAAGAACTAATGACTTCAGTTCATGAGGTAGTAGTCTATCGTACACATGAATGATGATTTCGTAACCCACTTGATAAAATTGTGTGCAGTTTTAGATCACACCCATAATATAAAAAATATAATTATATGTAATAAACTGATGTTATTATATCATTATGTCTTTAAAATAATTTAA
Source organism: Viscum album (assembly GCA_963277665.1). NCBI lineage: Eukaryota > Viridiplantae > Streptophyta > Magnoliopsida > Santalales > Viscaceae > Viscum > Viscum album. The sequence continues at coordinate 1,080,698,013 of OY728136.1, read as the reverse complement.
TTAGGTAGAGAAGAACATAACATGAAGATGCTTATTGAAGAACATTACCTCTTCTTTGGGTATCCTCATTAGATTTTCACTAAATCATTAAAAGTTTAGATTTATTCTCCTAAAAAGGTTTTAATAATTAGGGTATAGATGCTGGTATATTATTTTTTTAGGTATAGGATGATCCAAATGGAATGAGTTGTGTGAATAAGGGGGAGATTTAGTTCCCTTTATAGTTGAGCAGGTGTGGCATTCTTGTAAATAAACTAAATTATTCAATATTGGGTGGTCTCCCTTACCTTATGTCACTAAAATTTTGATAATAATGGATGGTATGGTTTTTTTGGTATATAAATACCTGAACCACATGAAAATAAAATTATTTTTATCATGTTATTCCTTAGTGTTTAAGTTCACTCAATTTTACACTTAGTTTTTATCAGGTTTACTTGTATCTTTTTATTTACCTATGTAATTTATAATTTAAATATAATATTAAAATTATTTATGTAATATAATTTAAAAATAATGATTATAAATATGAAATAAAATTTATTAAATATAATTTTTTTGTTTGTGTAAAATTATTTCTAATAAAAACGCATATAATGCTCAAAACATTGTTTTAACCTTCATCATGGTAATTAATTTTAACTATTTTCACTAATAATTAAGGTAAAAAATTATGTTCAAATTATTAGATGATATAAATCATGATGATTTAAAATATTTAATATATTTTCAAAAATTTTATTCATGTAATTGGGATAATTTAATTTAAAATTAATCTCACAGACATGATGAGAATGGGGGGTTTTAAAGTGAAAATATTCAAAAGTTTACTATGTTTTTATATCTTAATTCAACAAGAAAATGATTAAAATAACCTAAATTAGATTACATTATATAAAAATGAAATAATTTCAATTTAAAACAAATTATAAATATAACTTAACATTGCAAATTATTTAAATGAAAAGGTAGTTTTCAATTAAAATTTAGTATTTTTCACTATTCATCAAAATTTGAAAATTCTCAAAAAAAATACCAAAAATTAACCCTAAGATAATTTTGAAAATATTATATCAAAAATAGAGTTCATTTTTTCATATAAATTTTCTAAAATTGGTAAAAATTAGTTTTAAATTATGTGTTCAAGGAATAACTAAATTGTCTTTTTGAAAAATATAGTTTTTTAGAAAATGTTTCTTCTAAATTATTATTATTTTAATATTAATCAATAGATAACCATAATTTTCATAATTTATTTATTTCTATTAATACCTTCCAATATAACAACTGGGTTTTAACTATTTTATTAATAATAATATTTTAATAATATATTTTTGTTTGGTAAAACTCAGTACTACTTTTAACACATGCTATCGAAGAAACTCGTTGTTCTTTATAACACAAGATAAAATCAGTGTGGCGTGTAAATTAAGATAAACATAGTATTGGGTTTAATAAAATCTATTGAAGAGATTAAACTTATTTAAAAATAAATATATTATAATTTCATGGGGTATTATATTCCCTTATACACTTGGTGTTTCATGTAATACACGTTATCAAATAAAATGTTCTTATTTTATAATTTTGGGGAGTTACACTCTACCTACCTTAAATAAATTGTTTCCTAAAAATTTAAACTTAAACCAAATAATCAAGGGTTTTATATTTGAAAATAAATTTATTTTAATACAACATCATGAGATGGTTTGGTAAAATATCCTCTTAATAAGTGAGAATGGGAAATAAAAAGATCATATGGAATAACACATAAATAGGATTCCAATTAGAAGAAAATTGTTTCAAAGTAACGATATGGACATATAGAGAAAATATAATTATTTATAGATAGTGATAGAGGTTATTAATCACAATGAAGTGAGTGATCAATGGAATATTGAGGACCTCAAAACTATAAATTAAATTGGTGTGAAAAAGTTTATTGATATCATCTGAAATGATAGTAATAAAATAATATTTTATTTCAATATACTTTTTTTAAGTTGGAGAATTATTTTGTTATCTAATAATATAAATAATTATACTTACTTGATATGTGTATATTTTATAAGAATAATTTCATCTTTTGGTTGTTCTTCGATAAATTTCCAATTCATCTCTAGCTCCAAGAAATGAATTTCCAATAATTAATTTTTATGCCCCAAGTACTAAAATTCAATTTTAAAATATCATAATATCTATAAAAGAGTGAAAATTCTTTACATCTATCTCTAACTATATTCTAAAATCCATACAGTTTTCATAAGTTATCAAATATAATAAATTAATATCTAAACCTCAAATTTGACACCACCAATTCATCATTAATATTTATTTTTAAAATATTTTAACTGAAAAAAAATAACATATTAACCAGGAACACACGTAGGCAAGTGGTAGGAGTGAAACCATTATTATCCTTATATCGTGGGTTCAAGAACCACAACCTTTTTAAATGCATAGGGTTTTCACCCAGTATACACATTGTCCTTTTTCTAAAACAATATTAATATAATTCCTATAACGTTACCAAAAAATATGTTGTAAATAATTGAAATAATATTAATAATTAAATAACTTTTTTACCAAGGTTTTCAGTACAATATTTTTTTCCACAATGTCTAATAATATTTTTAATATTAATATAATGTTATTAATGATAATATTAACCCTAAAGTATATCAATACATTTAAACTTATGTCTATAAAATGTAAATTCATTATTCCTCAAATAAAATTTCCACTAAAACAAATAATTTCTATAAATTTCTCCAAAATGTCCTTAATATTGGTATAATATCATCACATAAAATGTAAAAAATGGAGTTTCATACTTAAAACTTATGATCAATCTTAATTTTATAAACTCATGATGTTATTCATAACTCTTAAGTTAATAGAGACATATATGATTCTAAAATTTAACAAAATCTGTAGATGTTTCATAATTATTATAACCAAAATACCATCGGTAAAATAATTCTAAAATTTAATTATTGAACCTCAATAATTAAATAATTCATCTCTTTTTTTCACATAGGCCTCCTTTGGTCTAGGTTTTAACATTTGGAGAGGGAATTTAATCAGGTAATTCTCATTTTCTCCAAATTTAATACAATGAAATATAAATGTATTCATATGATGAGATTCATTTCCTTCCTTTATACTCTTTATATTTCCTCTATAATTATTTTATTACTGCCCTTTTTTTCCACACATAAAATATTTTCTAATTCCATTGAGACACCTTCTTTTTAATCTAATACACCATTTTTTACCTAGATCATTAATTGTCATCATCTCTTTAAGTCATTCATAATGCTTTGTAAAGAAAATATAAATTATCCTAAGCATATCCCCTATTAGGGTAAAACTAGTTATGTCATAATGCTGGTTGTCATGCACCATAAGATAATCAGGAAAATCCCACTGCACCCTTTTTAGAGTTATTAACCTCAGGTATATCTGTTTCAGAACCACATCCACTTTTAGTATCAAGATATGGATGTATTTCAAGGAAAAACAACCTAATCTCTACCATGACAAAACATTATGATGTTATTCTATACTTATACTCAAATTATATAATAGGGTTACGTTCCATCAAATATATTTTCCTAAATATAGTTCACAAGGTTTCTATTAAACCTCCCTTTGGTGCCAACTATAGCAACCCCAACCTCAGATGCTTGGAGCTAATGTCATACTTTTTTATATTGGAATAAGATACAAGGATCACATCCTGAAGGACAAAATAGTTTATTAGTCTTGGTAAAATATAGGCATACATGATTCCCATGAAACATTTGAATGCACAAATTAAAACATAATTTTTTCCTTTTGAGAATAAATTTATTTCATCTATAATATCCTTTTGTATCAAACATATCACTATTCATGGAATCATGAGGGAAAAGAAAAAGAAATATGAGTGGTATCAAATTCTCAGTAAGGGTTAAGTAAAACAGAATTAATCGTGAATTAATGAGCATAATAAACATAAAAAAGGTAAATAATTGATAAAAAATTCCATTTAAATATTTTTATAAAGAATAATCAATATGGAAATGTAAGTAAGTTACAACACAATCCATTTAAATAACTGTATATAGAATAATCCATATAAAAAGGTAAATGAGTTAGCACACATTCCATTTAAATAACTGGATAAGAAATAATAATTATGGAAAGGTAAATAACTAATCATGCATTCCATTTAAATAACTAGATAAGAAATAATCAATATGGTATGGTAAATAACTAACCACACATTCCATTTAAATAACATGATATGGAAAAATCAATATGTCAATGTAAATAACTGAAAATGCATTCCATTTAATCAATGAATGAAAATTAAATAAATCCGTAGTTAATATCATACTAAAAATCTCATGGATAATTATAACTAAGTATTTAATTAATTAAATTCTTAATTATTTTAAATTATGTCTCGGTCACATGATACCTCTACCATCGAAACCTTTTAAATGGTTGTTTAATCTACAGGTAAAAACTTGTTTAATCCTAGATTAACTAATTTGTCTAGTGAAAATTATAGATGCATTGAGGGGATATATAATTCTAGGCCTCACCCATTACTACAGGTCCAAATCACTCCACATATATCAAATGGTCAATTTAATTCATGAATCAAAATTCCTTTACATCGAATATCAGTATTTAGTATAGGATACAGATTTTTCAATATTTACCCAATCAAACAAATTAATTTCAAAGTAAAACATCATATGTATAAATGATAAATGGTTTAATAAAAAAAAACAAACATGAAAAATAATATGGATATTGAGGGGAAATTGACTATCTAATGGTCATAGAAAAGTTAATATTTTAAGGGGGATTTAAGGGCTACAAAATAAAATAAGGAATTGAATGTCAATAGTATCCTTAGTCCATATAATCATAAATTATCTATAGGAAGAATAATGATAGTATCAAAATAAACTCATTGGAGTAATAATAAGGGGTTTCTTCATTAATAAATTTAAATAGAATAATAATATATTTAAACAAATCTTGAGTAAAATATTATTTTCATTATGGAAACAAAATATGAAAATCCTTTTTATTCACAAATAACTTTTAAAAACATTTTATTTAAAAATGATCTTATAAAATTTAAAATGAAGCTTCAAATAAATGATGATATTGATTAAGGGTAATTATGTACATTCTATAAAATATAAAAATAATATTCCTTTTCTCATGTAAAAAACTTGGAAACTACCCTGCTCAAAAAATAACAAGAAGTTTCCTTTCTCATTTTCGATAAAATACAAATGGGAATTATTTTGAAGAAGACAAATGATTCCTTTAAAAATAATTTTTAAAGAGTAAAACATAGTGAAAATTCCTTTCATAATTCATTTCTAAAAGGTTAAAAAACATTTTTTTAAACATTTTTAGAAAACATGGTTTTGGAAGAAAACAGATTTCCGATGGAAGAGAGAAATAAATTTTTATTTTCTTAAAACATTTTATCAATAAATTTAAGTACCAAAGTGTGGGAAAATGGAACTATTAATTTATAATATCAATTAAAACCAAACTATAATAAAAATAATGTTATAATTAAAAATCATCATATAATTTTCTTTAATTGAAATTTAAGAATAAACATCTCGATTAAAATGATATTGAGAAATAAACCCTTCAAATGATCATAATATTGAACCAATAATTAGTCAATGAGTCAAGTATTTGTATTAAATATAAAACAAATAAAACAAATGTAAATACAATAATATATATTCATAATTAATTATACACACAATCGTATAATATCAATGAAAAAATAAGTAATATAACCTATTTAAGATAAATTGTATTATGAAATTCATTACCACATGGTAAAATTTAATTAAAATAAAATTTTATTAAAAAATTCAATTTAAAAATTAAAATACCATGAATAATGAATTAATCAAGTATTACATGTCAAAGGGTCAGTATATAAACCATATATTGGAAACTAGGTGTATAATATTTCAATATGCCTTAATGAAATGAAACTGAAATGAAATCCATTACCTTACACTTCCTCTTGGTTTAAGGATATTTAACCTCTAGTTTAATGGTTTTAAGAATTTTATTACCTTATAAAATAACCATAAAATGTTTATAATATCATATTTTATCCTCTAATAATGTCTTATGACCCATTCGTTAATACTCTTTCATTATTTTCATGTTTTTGGGTGTTAATTGCCTTGTTTTCTCATGTGTGTCTTTTCATGAATGTTGCAATTCTTGTGTATATCATATAATTATATCATATAAAGAATAATAATCATGATATTATCATAATATTACTCCTTTTATTATACTTATATATCATTAATTTTGTGTGGTGATTAAAATTGAGTCACATTGCTTCGTGAAGGTAGTTGTTCGCACGTACATGAATGATGTTATCACCTTTATGTGATTGAAAATGAAAGAAATAAAATAGTGTGTATTATTTTTACAGAATGATAAATATTTAATTAATATCATAATTATTTCATATATATATCATATAATCAGTACCATTATTCTTTATCACCTTTCATCCAATGTGTTAGGGAAAGATGAATCACGTCTCTTCGTAAGGCGGTTGTCCACCATACACACGAGCAATGTTATCATATCTAATATGGAATTTAAGGTAACAAGATATATATGATATAATAACTATATTTTTATAAATATTTTATAATTATCATATATATACTTTATATCCATCATCATACCCAACTGTGAAAGTTGGTAATGGAAGAACGAAAGTCGTCGATTTGTGAAGTGGTAGTCTTCTATACATACGAGTGATGATTTTTGTAACCCATTTGACATATGTGTATGTGGTTATAGATCATAAAATTAACATAACAACATCTCAGTACATTTAAGATAATTAGTTTTTTATATCATCATGTTTTTAAAATAATTTAAGGAGATGGTTAAGAACGTAAATTGAAGACGCTTGTTAAATAACATTACCTCTCCGTCGAGTATCCTCCTTACATTTTCACTAAATCCTTCAAAGGATAGATTTATTCCAAAAATATGACATATATAATGAGTTGAGGGAACTTTTTAAGTGTTTTATTTAGGTATTTTATGATATAAATTCCTTTTTAGTTGTGAAGAAGGTGGGAGTGAGTTTCCTTTCATAGTTGTGGAGGAGTGGCATTCTTCTAAATACTCAAAATTATTCACTATTGGGAGGTCTCTCTTACCTCATATGGATCCAAAATTGAATAATAATGAATGGGAGGTTTTATATAGTTTATAAAAACATCCATAACAAAAACATAAATACATTTTAATAATGTTATTCTTTAGACATTAATGTTACTCAATTTTACACTTTTAGTTTTACCACTATAACTTGTATATTTTTATTTACCAAGGTAATTTATCCATTAAGAACCAAATAAAATTATTTTTATAAGATAAATTATACCTAATTATTATAAATACTAAATATAATTTAGTAAATAAAAATCTATTGTGTTTATAAAATTAATTTTAATAAAAACACATGTAATGCGCAAAACCCAGTTTTAACCTTAATCGTAGTAATTTATATTAACAGTTTTCACTAATAATTTTGGTAAAACATTAATTTTACCTTATTATATAATATAAATTATTATTATTACAAATATGGAATCCATTTTTCCAAATTATATTCATTCAATTATCAAAATTTAAATTTAAATTAATCCTACAAACACGATGAGAAAGCAGGTTTTTAAACTGAAAATATTCAAAAGTATACAAAGTTTTTATATTTAAATTCAATATGAAGATGATTCTAATGACCAAAATTGCATTAATTGATATAAAATTCACTATTTTTTCTTTAAAAAAAATTAAAAATTATAAACTAACATTAAAAATTATTTAAACAAAAATATAGTTTTCAATTAAAATTCAGTATTTTTCACTATTCATCAAAAAATGAAACTTATTAGGAAAATCAAAATAATTCACCCTAAAATAGTTTTGATATTATAATTTTATAAAAATATTTTAATTTTTAATATAAATTTATTAAAATTTGTTAAGATTATTTTAATATTATGTGTGAAATGTGTGATTAATCCGTCTTTTATAAAAATACAATTTTTCAGGAAATTTTTCTTTTCTTTTAAATTATTATTATTTTATTACTAGTAAATAGATAGACATAATTATCATAATATATTTATTACTATTTATACCTTCTAATTTAATGTCTTTTTTGTAACTATTATATTAAATAATAATATTTTAATAATTTATTTTTGTTCTGTAAAACTCGGTCTTGCGTTTCATGCAAGCTATCGAAGAAATTCATTATCTCATCTAACATAATATCAACATATTTTTTAATTTAATGTAAGATAAACCTAGTGTTTTTTGTAATTAAATCTACTTAATTTATTTAAAAATAAATATATCATAAGTTCTTAGGGTTTTATATTATTATCTGTGATTGGTGTTGTATGTCATACACGCTGACAAATACAATGTCTATATTTTAGAATTTTTGGATGTTAAATCTAAAATTATTGAAGATGTTATTTAATTGTATTCACAAATGAAATATGATTTCTAATTTTTTGGGTTGAAAAAAGATCCAAAAGGTAAATATTGATGATCCCTTGTAATTATTGGAAATATTAAAAGTTCCATGTCATGGATTTTATATCTTTTTTTAATAGATCAACTAGTTAGTAATTTAAATTTTAAATATATTATAAATGGAATGGATAATATATCATATAAAATTATAAGGGGGTAGATTCAAGTGTCTAATACCCATGTTTCATATAATAAATAAAAATTAAAAGGTGGTTGAGTTGATAAATAAAAATTGTCTACTGAGATAATGACTCCCATAGCTTAATCTATTAATGGAAATGGAGTAAAAATAATCACTAAACAAAAGATTGATAAAAAGATAACTTAATATAGTTTTCATGGTATGATAAGGTAAAAGTTTCATATGATTAAAGAAGAGTTCATTCCATTAATGAATTAAAGAAGAATTTGATCAATTATATATCATTTGTCACGACCCGTCCTCGGGGCCCGTGCCGTGACTACCCCAAGCCCGCCTTCCATAGGCCAGGGGCTGGAGACTAGCACCAAGGCGTAAAATCCCGGTAAACAGGGAAGGCATTGCCTTTATAAGTAACAACCACACAGAGTCAGCAAGCGGAAAGTAAAGTGCAGAAAAGTAAAGGGGGCCGGAATACAAGCCCAACTGTAAAGTACAACTGAAAAAGTAAAGAACAGCAACTGAAGAAAAGACGGCGGCCTCATGTCGTCCACTGGCAATCCCACCTGAAGGGTGGGTACAGATAGCCTCCAGGCTCCTCGGGTCCCACGTCCGCTCCGAGCACGTCCCGCCCAGTGGTCCACCTCCAGGTACCGTCCTGCTCCACGCCCCAACCGTGATCAGCGCTGTCCGTCGTCTGCAACCAACACAACAAGGTGCGGGCATAGCCCGTGCAGGGGTGAGTATAAGCTACTCAGTAAGGACCCCGAGACCCCCGAAGGTCTCCCGAAATCCACAAAGGATATAGCACAAAAGAAAGATGCAATCACGAAGTAACATCTGACTCGACTTAGGTATATGCCCATACATATACCTAAGTCCCCAATTCTAGCTCTGCTCATGAGCTCAAGAACAACTCAATCCACAAAGGAAAGCAAGACTCAAATCCACAAGGAGAGTAAACAGTAAATCCACAAAGGATAGTTCAACACAATCCACAAAGGAGAGTAACATAAGATTCAGCTCAACCAGGTATACTTTTTCAGATGACGTCAAAGATGATCACTGATCCATCTAAGTCGTCGGACCCACGAAGGATCGATAGGTACTAACCCCCGCAAAAGACCCACACAGGATCGGGCTCACACAGAACCTGTAGGCAGTGGCTCACACAGAACCGGTAGTAAGGACCCACATAGGATCGGGCTCACACAGAACCTGTAGCACTGATCCACATAGGATCGCTGAGTGCAGTAGTCGACGCAGTCCACTGAGGATCTCTGCTCTGTCGTCGCCGCAGTCCACGAAGGATCTCTGCTCTGCCGTCGTCGCAGTCCACGGAGGATCTCTGCTCTGCCGTCGTCGCAGTCCACGGAGGATCTCTGCTCTGTCGTCGTTGCAGTCCACGGAGGATCTCTGCTCTGTCGTCGAAGTCACAGCCAGCGCTAGGGTTCCCGCACATAGCGAGCTCGTTTAGGAGGGTCCGCTCCACGAGCCGAGAGGCTGATACATCAACTGACACGTAGTCCGAAGTTGATGTATCCAAAAGTTCCGTATCGACAACAGGATCTCAACGCGACAGACGGCGCGTCAATCGGACGCCCGGTCTGAGAGTTATTGGCAATTTCGTCCCAGGGGCCCGGTTGGTTTTTAGGGCAAAACCAACCCGACCGTACTCCGCCTGTATCTGATCCTCGGGCGGAGTATGCCAAAAGTTCCGTCTCACTTAGAGGAAACTACCACAGCTGACGGTACGTCGATCGGACGTCCGTAGCTCAAGTTATGAGCGTTTCCGCTCCGAGGGCCCGGTTGGTTTCGTGTGCGAACCAACCCGGCCGAACCCAAAGTCTTCCGAAACCTTGAGTATAATATACCTAAACGACCGTCTCGATCCAAGGATCGCGTAGCCGCTGACGGTTCGTCAATCGGAGGTCCCAGGCCCAAGATATGGGCGAAAGACCGAAGAGGGCCCAAAACGGGGGTTCTGGGCCCGGGGCGACCCGGCCCGACCCGGCTTGGCCGGGTCCGGTCCGGCCTGGGCGCGGCCCGGCCGACCGGACCGGCCGGCTCGGCTTCGGCCGAGCGGCCGAAGGAGGGCGTCGCGGGCTTGACCCGCGGCTCAAGCGAAACGCGGCCCCGCGGGGGGGCCGCCTGCCACGCGGACGCGGCCGGGCCGCCGCGTCCGTTCCCGATTCCGCGCGGCTGCGGAACCGGCCGCCGCCGCCGCGGCTTCAGCCGCGGCGGACTTCCTCCACGGCGTCGCGCCGGGCGCCGCCGCCGCCTTCCGCGGGCCGCCGAAGATGCTCCGGTGGCCCGATTCCTTTCCCGTCTGCGCCGTTGTTCCTCCCGGGGGATGATCTTCACTGCGGAAACAACGGATTTCCCTTGCCGCACGGTTCGTCGTCGTCCGCCAAATCCGCACAAAAAGTGAAGATCGACGGAGGGTTGCCGGGTCTTGTTCGTTAGGCCCGCACCCTCCGCGTTAGTCAAAATCAACGGGAGAAACAAGAAAGAAACCAATCAACAATTTTAAATAAATTAAAATTGTTTCGTGATCGGGTTCTTTATTTCAAAAGAATAAACACGGGATTTAAAAAGAATTCCAACAACCCTTACCTTGTCGTCGTCGTTGCCGAACGAGGGATCGTCGCGGGATTGCTCGTCGCGGAAGAAGGGGGATCGTCGCGTCGTCGCGGTATCCGGCGTCGCGTCGCCAATCTCCGGATCAAGATCAAACGGTTTAATTAATTTAAATCTGTTGATATCGAAATTAAAAAGGGAGAATTCAAACGATCCGATTCTCACCTTAGTTGCCGAACGAGGATCGGCCGCGGAAGAAGAGGCGTCGCCGAAGAACGTCGCGGGTAAAGCTCGTCGACGTCGCAGATCTCGGTGTGCGTCGTCGAATTCCGGTCGCCGGCATTCTTCGCGTTCTTCGCGTTCTTCGCGTTCTTCGCGGGGAGCCGAAGAAACAAGATTCTCTCAAATCCTTTCAAAGGATTTTTTTTGGTTGGTCTTATTTTATAAACATGCCAACAAACGCAAAAGCGTAAGTAACGACCCATCAGTTCGTTGAATTAATTCAACGAGCGAAACAGCCCATTTAATTCACGAAGGAAACAGCCCATTTAATTCACGAAATAAACCGCCCAATTAAATGGTCTGTTAAGAATTGAAGAAAACGCGTCGGATGACTTTTCAGTTACTTTGACGGGTTTTCGCGGGTGCGTTACTTAGCGAAAGAAACGGCGGGGCTCGTGCGGGCCCTGCCTCACAAATATCCTACCAAGGGGGTAGGATATTTCTGGATAGCACCCTATCCAGTTCAACTCAGTTCAAGCCGCCTTTAAGTGGCTTCAAGTGGCTTCCAAGCAGCTTAAGTGAAATAAAATAAAGTTGTTGCACAAACTTTATTTTATTTCTGACTTAAAGCCGCAAAATTTAAAAACCACGTCTGAGCAAACGCAACTCCGGAAGAGGCGTTTATAAGAAAATACCGGCGCTGCGATTTCATCGGTGCCCTCAGAATTTGATTCCGGGCACCGGTTCAAAAGATAGAAAAACCCGCTCGTCCGTTCACTGAACATACCCGAGCCAAACTTCGGAAATTGATTCCGGGCACACCGGGCCTCGGAATCAGGTGCCGTCTGAAGCTGCGCTCTTGTAAAATTCCAAAGAAAATTAAGAAAAAAAAATTTCCTTGAAATTTGCGGGTCTTTACATTACTCCCACCTCAGGGCTTTACGTCCCCGTAAAGATACAACAAAAACTAGGGGAACAAATGGGGGTACTGAGCACGCATCTGAGCCTCCCGCTCCCAAGTGCTCTCCTGGAGGTTCCCGTGCTGCCATCTGACGCGCACAAGAGGAATCGACCGCCCACGTAGGACCCGCTCCTGTCGATCCTCGATCTCCACTGGGACCTCTGCAAAAGTCGCCCCATCGTCTACGTCCAGCTCCCCAAAGTCGATGATGTGCGTCGGGTCGTGCACGTATCTCCTCAGCTGAGACACGTGAAAGACGTCGTGCACCCGGTGCAACTGAGGTGGTAGAGCCAGGCGATAAGCCACCTCTCCTATCCTGCTGAGGACCTGGAAAGGCCCGATGAAGCGTGGAGACAACTTGCCGCCTCGGCCAAATCTCCGTAAACCACGTCGAGGTGAGACACGCAAAAATACGTGGTCGCCATCCTCGAACTCTAGTGGCCTCCGCCTCCTGTCAGCATATGACTTCTGCCGGCTCTGAGCTGTCCTCATCCTCTCCTGGATGATCTGGACCTTCTCTGTCGTGGCTCGGACCATCTCTGGTCCCACGAGTGCTGACTCCCCAGGGTATGTCCAGCACAACGGTGATCTGCAGGGTCTGCCGTACAACGCCTCGTATGGTGTCATCCCGATGGTGGAGTGGTAGCTGTTGTTGTACGCGAACTCCACCAAGGGTAGGTGGTCCTCCCAGCTGCGACCAAAGTCGAGAACACATGCACGGATCATGTCCTCGAGTGTCTGTATGGTCCTCTCCGTCTGACCATCCGTCTGAGGGTGGAAGGCTGTGCTCAGATGGAGCCGCGTCCCGAACGCCTCCTGCAACCCCTTCCAAAGCCGGGAAGTGAAACGAGCATCTCGATCGGAGACGATAGACGATGGCACACCGTGAAGCCGTACGATCTCCTGGACGTAAAGACGTCCCAAGCTCTCCACTGAGCCCTGCTCTCTGATGGGTAAGAAGTGTGCCGACTTGGTGAGTCGGTCGACAATCACCCAAATGGAGTCGTGACCTCTGGAAGTGCGTGGAAGTCCAGTCACGAAGTCCATAGATATGCCGTCCCACTTCCACTCCGGGACCTCCAAGGGCTGTACCAAGCCTGCTGGTACCTGATGCTCTGCCTTCACCTGCTGGCAGGTGAGGCATCGTGAAACGAACTCCGCCACAGCTTTCTTCATGCCCGGCCACCAGTGTTGTCGTCTGAGATCCTGGTACATCTTCGCCACTCCGGGATGCACCGCCAAGGGAGAAGTGTGAAACTCTCTCAGCACCTCCTCTCGTAAAGCGACTGGTACGAAGGTACGTCCTCTGAAAAGGATGTCGTGCTCTGCTCCAAGGGAGAAACCATCAGGAGCCTGACCTGAGGATATCAGTGCACGCCGGGTCTCACAGTCAGCGTCCCCACGCTGAGCCTCTCTAACCCACTGTAGAAGTGGGGGAGAGACTGTGAGAGACTGAAGAAAGGCTGCTCCATCTCTATCCACGAAGGATATCTGTAAGGAGGCTAGCTGCTCTGTCGCCTCCTCAAGTAGCTGAATGCCCGTCCTCCTGCTGAGGGCATCGGCTACCACGTTCCCCTTCCCAGGAGTATAGACTATCTCAAAGTCATAGTCCTGGAGGAACTCAATCCATCTCCACTGTCTCAGGTTCAGGTCCTTCTGAGAGAAGATATACCTGAGACTCTGGTGGTCAGAAAAGACTGTGAAGCACTCGCCCATCAGATAGTGTCGCCAAGTCTTCAGAGCGAAGACCACTGCTGCCAACTCCAGGTCATGAGTGGCGTAGTTCTGCTCATGCGGCCTCAACTGACGTGATCCGTAGGCGATCACGGCCCGCTCCTGCATCAGGACGCACCCGAGTCCAGTCCCTGATGCATCGCAGTAAACTACATACCCAACTCCCTCCTCAGGCAACCTCAAGATAGGTGCGCTGGTCAATCTCTGTCTCAGCTCCTGGAAGCTCTGCTGACATCTGTCTGACCACACGAAGGGTTTCCCCTTCTTCGTCAAGGCTGAGAGTGGTGCCGCAACTCTGGAGAAGTCTGGCATAAATCTCCGATAGTATCCAGCTAGGCCCAAGAAGCTCCGCACCTCCGTCACGCTCTTGGGTGGCTCCCAAGCTAGCACTGCCTCGATCTTCGCGGGGTCCACTGCAACTCCCGCCTCAGAAATGACGTGCCCCAAGAAATGGACCTCACGTAACCAGAACTGGCACTTTGAGAGCTTGCCATAAAGCTGGTGCTCTCGGAGTGTGTCTAGCACAACTCGCAGGTGGTAGGCATGCTCCTCCTCAGTCGTCGAGTATACCAAAATGTCGTCAATGAAGACCACGACAAATCGGTCGAGGTATGGCTGGAAGATCCTGTTCATGAGGCTCATGAACACTGATGGAGCATTGGTTACGCCGAACGGCATAACCAAGAACTCATAATGGCCATACCGACACCTGAAGGCTGTCTTCTGCACGTCCTCGTCTCGAACTCTGAGCTGATGATAGCCTGACCGGAGGTCTATCTTCGAGAACCACCGCGCTCCCTTGAGCTGATCGAAGAGGTCATCAATCCGTGGCAGCGGATACTTGTTCCTCACTGTCACCTGGTTCAGGCGACGATAGTCGACACATAGTCTCAAGCTCCCGTCCGCCTTCTTGGCGAACAAAATCGGGGAAGCCCAGGGTGAAACACTGGGTCGGATAAACCCCTTGCTCTGCAAGTCCTCCAACTATACCCGCAGCTCCCGAAGCTCGGCGGGGGCCATCCGATATGCTGGAGTAGATATCGGGGCTGTCCCGGGGTACAATTCGATGTAAAAGTCTACCTCTCTACGAGGAGGTAGCCCTGGAACGTCGTCGGGAAAGACGTCCACGTACTGGTCCACCACTGCAGGAAAAGCTGGACTCCGCACGTCCACTGCTCCTAGGATGAGGCTAGCCAACTGATGAGAGATGGGCTGCACTCTCCTCCGCGGAAGTCCATCCTGTGCTGAAAAGGTTCCCTTCTCGCCGGTGAAGGTAAACCTGCTCCAGTCGGTGCGAACACATCGCACCTTGCGCCTAAAACAGTCGATCTGGGCATGAACCATGGATAGCCAATCCATGCCCAAGATGACGTCGTAAGGCCTCGACGCCGCTACAAGGAGATCCCAGCCGAAGCTATCGCCTCCTAGAGTAAGCTCACACTGCCGGCACCAGTGCGTAATCGTCAAGTCTGCCCCCGTAGGAGTCTCTAGCCGTAAGGATCAAGCCAACGGCTCAGTCGGAATCTCCGAGCTCCGAACAAGGGCAGAGGCTATGAAAGAGTGACTCGCTCCTGTGTCTATAAGTACTGCAGCAAGGGTGGAATAGACACAGATCATACCTTGAATCATCTCTGGCAAGTCGGGGTCGTAGGCCTCCACTGCCTGGAGCTGGGCCTGTCCCTGTCCGCCAGCTCCCTGTGGTCGAGGTGGCCCTCCTGGTGGTGGTGGGGGTAGAGCCTGGAAGCGTCGCCCACCACCCGCTGCTCGGCCAGCTCCTCTGCCTCGTCCGCCTCCTCCCTGCGGACCGCCACGGTCGACCCTCTGCCTCTGCCTGGGTGGCCCCTCCACCGTCTGCTGCTCCTCTGGTCGGCGAGTCGGGCAGTCACGAGCCATGTGACCCTGCCTGCCGCAGGAGTAGCACAGCCTGCCTCTCGGAAGGCTGGCACTCCGCTGTGTGCCTCGCACTGCTGAGCCGGTGTCCTGAGGCCGTCTGCGTGGGGGTCTGGTCTGCCTGGACCCGAGAGTCATCCGTCTGCTACCTGCTGCCGAAGACTCAGCTACCTGCCGCCCTGCGCTAGGTCTCGCCACTGAAGAAGGCTCTGCCAGGAAGCTCTCGATCAGGAGGGCTCGCTCCAGCACTCCCGCCTGGGTCGGAATGCTGAGGGAGATCAGCGACGCCCGAATCTTCTGTCGCAAGCCCTGCTCGAAGGTCCGGGCCCGGAAGAAGGGGTCCCGTACCATGTCGGTCGAGTAGCGAGATAGGTCAGTGAACCTCGCCGCGTACTGAGCGACCGTCATGCCGCCCTGGCGCAGCTGGAGAAGCTCCTGGATGCGCACCGCTCGGAGGGTGGCCGGGACGAACTCAGAGCAGAAGAGGCTCTCGAAGTCCGCCCAGAGCAAGGATGCCTCATCGTGAACCTGGAGCATCAAGCTCCACCATCGTCCTGCAGCCGCCTGCAGGAGGCTCGCCGCGAGAATCACCATGAGATCCGCTGGTGTCCTCACTAGCCTAAAGATCCGTACCACCGCCTCTAGCCAGTCCTCGGCGGCCTGGGGTCCGCCTCACCGCGAAACCTGGGTGGTCGCTGGCTCTGAAACTCATGCAGTGCCCTAAGGCGACGTGCATCGTCAGCGTCTGGTACTGGTAGCATCGGTGGCTCGGCGGGTAAAGCTACCGCCAGTGCCACTGCTGGCAAAGGGCCCTGCACCGAGGCCTCGTCGCTCGGTGGGCTGCCGTCGCGCCCTACACTCGGAACCCTAGCTGGCTGTCGTCACGGGGCCATCCTGAAAAGGAGAACAAGAGCACCATAGTCAGAACAGTATACCTGGTGAGCTGGCACAAGTAATCACAAGGAAAACTTGAGACTTTCATGAAGCAGATCAGTATACCCGGTGAGCTGACACAAGCAATCACAAAGAAACTTGAAACACACACGCAATAAATGTTTTCATGCATTAAGTCGGAAATCAGGAGTCAGGGTCCTGGTGTACGGATACGTCGGCCGCCGCACCAACACTGGGCTCCCTGAACTGATAACCACACTCAATACACTAAACACTATTGCTTCATATGGAAAGAAAAGACGATCAGAGTCTGCGGTAGAACCGACCACCTCTGATACCAATTTGTCACGACCCGTCCTCGGGGCCCGTGCCGTGACTACCCCAAGCCCGCCTTCCATAGGCCAGGGGCTGGCGACTAGCACCAAGGCGTAAAATCTCGGTAAACAGGGAAGGCATTGCCTTTATAAGTAACAACCACACAGAGTCAGCAAGCGGAAAGTAAAGTGCAGAAAAGTAAAGGGGGCCGGAATACAAGCCCAACTGTAAAGTACAACTGAAAAAGTAAAGAACAGCAACTGAAGAAAAGACGGCGGCCTCGTGTCGTCCACTGGCAATCCCACCTGAAGGGTGGGTACAGATAGCCTCCAGGCTCCTCGGGTCCCACGTCCGCTCCGAGCACGTCCCGCCCAGTGGTCCACCTCCAGGTATCGTCCTGCTCCACGCCCCAACCGTGATCAGCGCTGTCCGTCGTCTGCAACCAACACAACAAGGTGCGGGCATAGCCCGTGCAGGGGTGAGTATAAGCTACTCAGTAAGGACCCCGAGACCCCCGAAGGTCTCCCGAAATCCACAAAGGATATAGCACAAAAGAAAGATGCAATCACGAAGTAACATCTGACTCGACTTAGGTATATGCCGATACATATACCTAAGTCCCCAATTCTAGCTCTGCTCACGAGCTCAAGAACAACTCAATCCACAAAGGAAAGCAAGACTCAAATCCACAAGGAGAGTAAACAGTAAATCCACAAAGGATAGTTCAACACAATCCACAAAGGAGAGTAACATAAGATTCAGCTCAACCAGGTATACTTTTTCAGATGACGTCAAAGATGATCACTGATCCATCTAAGTCGTCGGACCCATGAAGGATCGATAGGTACTAACCCCCACAAAAGACCCACACAGGATCGGGCTCACACAGAACCTGTAGGCAGTGGCTCACAAAGAACCGGTAGTAAGGACCCACATAGGATCAGGCTCACACAGAACCTGTAGCACTGATCCACATAGGATCGCTGAGTGCAGTAGTCGACGCAGTCCACTGAGGATCTCTGCTCTGTCGTCGCCGCAGTCCACGAAGGATCTCTGCTCTGCCGTCGTCGCAGTCCATGGAGGATCTCTGCTCTGCCGTCGTCGCAGTCCACGGAGGATCTCTGCTCTGTCGTCGTTGCAGTCCACGGAGGATCTCTGCTCTGTCGTCGAAGTCACAGCCAGCGCTAGGGTTCCCGTACATAGCGAGCTCGTTTAGGAGGGTCCGCTCCACGAGCTGAGAGGCTGATACATCAACTGACACGTAGTCCGAAGTTGATGTATCCAAAAGTTCCGTATCGACAACAGGATATCAACGCGACAGACGGCGCGTCAATCGGACGCCCGGTCTGAGAGTTATTGGCAATTTCGTCCCAGGGGCCCGGTTGGTTTTTAGGGAAAAACCAACCCGACCGTACTCCGCCTGTATCCGATCCTCGGGCGGAGTATGCCAAAAGTTCCGTCTCACTTAGAGGAAACTACCACAGCTGACGGTACGTCGATCGGACGTCCGTAGCTCAAGTTATGAGCGTTTCCGCTCCGAGGGCCCGGTTGGTTTCGTGTGCGAACCAACCCGGCCGAACCCAAAGTCTTCCGAAACCTTGAGTATAATATACCGAAACGACCGTCTCGATCCAAGGATCGCGTAGCCGCTGACGGTTCGTCAATCGGAGGTCCCAGGCCCAAGATATGGGCGAAAGACCGAAGAGGGCCCAAAACGGGGGTTCTGGGCCCGGGGCGACCCGGCCCGAACCCCCCCCCCCCCCCCTGGGTCGGCCGAGCCGGGTCGGTCCGAACCGGGTCGGCCCGACCCGGCCCGACCCGGCTAGGCCGGGTCCGGTCCGGCCTGGGCGCGGCCCGGCCGACCGGACCGGGCGGCCGAAGGAGGGCGCCGCGGGCTTGACCCGCGGCTCAAGCGAAACGCGGCCCCGCGGGGGGGGGGCCGCCTGCCACGCGGACGCGGCCGGGCCGCCGCGTCCGTTCCCGGTTCCGCGCGGCCGCGGAACCGGCCGCCGCCGCCGCGGCTTCAGCCGCGGCGGACTTCCTCCACGGCAGCGCGCCGGGCGCCGCCGCCTCCGGTCGCCGGCGCCGCCGCGCCGGCGACCCGCGACGCCGCCGCCTTCCGCGGGCCGCCGGAGATGCTCCGGTGGCCCGATTCCTTTCCCGTCTGCGCCGTTGTTCCTCCCGGGGGACGATCTTCACTGCGGAAACAACTGATTTCCCTTACCGCACGGTTCGTCGTCGTCCGCCAATTCCGCACAAAAAGGGAAGATCGGCGGAGGGTTGTCGGGTCTTGTTCGTTAGGCCCACACCCTCCGCGTTAGTCAAAATCAACGGGAGAAACAAGAAAGAAACCAATCAACAATTTTAAATAAATTAAAATTGTTTCGTGATCTGGTTCTTTATTTCAAAAGAATAAACACGGGATTTAAAAAGAATTCCAACAACCCTTACCTTGTCGTCGTCGTTGCCGAACGAGGGATCGTCGCGGGATTGCTCGTCGCGGAAGAAGGGGGATCGTCGCGTCGTCGCGGTATCCGGCGTCGCGTCGCCAATCTCCGGATCAAGATCAAACGGTTTAATTAATTTAAATCCGTTGATATCGAAATTAAAAAGGGAGAATTCAAACGATCCGATTCTCACCTTAGTTGCCGAACGAGGATCGGCCGCGGAAGAAGAGGCGTCACCGAAGAACGTCGCGGGTAAAGCTCGTCGACGTCGCAGATCTCGGTGTGCGTTGTCGAATTCCGGTCGCCGGCATTCTTCGCGTTCTTCGCGTTCTTCGCGTTCTTCGCGTTCTTCGCGGGGAGCCGAAGAAACAAGATTCTCTCAAATCCTTTCAAAGGATTTTTTTTGGTTGGTCTTATTTTATAAACATGCCAACAAACGCAAAAGCGTAAGTAACGACCCATCAGTTCGTTGAATTAATTCAACGAGCGAAACAGCCCATTTAATTCACGAAGGAAACAGCCCATTTAATTCACGAAATAAACCGCCCAATTAAATGGTCTATTAAGAATTGAAGAAAACGCGTCGGTTGACTTTTCAGTTACTTTGACGGGTTTTCGCGGGTGCGTTACTTAGCGAAAGAAACGGCGGGGCTCGTGCGGGCCCTGCCTCACAAATATCCTTCCAAGGGGGTAGGATATTTCTGGATAGCATCCTATCCAGTTCAACTCAGTTCAAGCCGCCTTTAAGTGGCTTCAAGTGGCTTCCAAGCAGCTTAAGTGAAATAAAATAAAGTTGTTGCACAAACTTTATTTTATTTCTGACTTAAAGCCGCAAAATTTAAAAACCACGTCTGAGCAAACGCAACTCCGGAAGAGGCGTTTCTAAGCAAATACCGGCGCTGCGATTTCATCGGTGCCCTCAGAATTTGATTCTGGGCACCGGTTCAAAAGATAGAAAAACCCGCTCGTCCGTTCACTGAACGTACCCGAGCCAAACTTCGGAAATTGATTCCGGGCACACCGGGCCTCGGAATCAGGTGCCGTCTGAAGCTGCGCTCTTGTAAAATTCCAAAGAAAATTAAGAAAAAAAAATTTCCTTGAAATTTGCGGGTCTTTACATCATTGATAATGAAAAAAAAACAAATGAAAATAATTAACTGTTTTTGTGTTATTTAAATAAATATTATTTATATTATCTTTTATCATAAGACAATCTATCGTGACTTGAAATCACTTCATATGGATTTCATGAAAAACCAACTCAAATATTTTTGTTTGATTTAATTGATAAAAAATACTTCATGTAAAGGAATATTTTAATTTTTGGATAAATTAATAAATTTTAGATTTAATATTTAAAGGATGTATGGAGTTTTTAATAAGAATAAATGGTTCCCTAATAAAGTACTAGAGTGGTAGCATGAAAAATAAAAATAACAGGTCGCAAGAAGTATAATAGAGGAAGTAACTTGATATTTCTTCTAGTTATACTCAACATTTCGAGAAATTTAAAATGCGACTTTTATGTGAATTATAAATATGAAATTTTCTCTATAAAACAAAGATGCATTAATTTACATGAAATAGCATAGTAATCTACTCACAGTAAATAAGTTTTGGGAAACATGATCATTAGATTGAATGGGGAAAATCATTGATATAAAATCTAGTAATTTCAACATATATAAATTTTATGTGATAAATTTACTCTCCCTAGAATATTTTTTTGGAATAGCCATGTAATTTTACACAATTTAGATGAGTTGTATTGAATATATTGTGAGTAAAAAATTAATGTGGAGTTTTTTGAAGTAAAAAATATGGTGTTACTAAACATTTAACATACAAAGTTATTAAACTGAATGGATATTTAAGATATATAAATATTGATCTATTTAATATAAGTAAGATACACGGTACAAAGTTTCTAATATTACATAACATGGTGTATAAAAAGCCACTCCACATATATATCACTAGAAAATATAGATTTATCATATAGAATTATTTGAAAATAGTTTTTATAAAATAGAATAGTGATACCTAATCAGTGAAATTGATAAATTATGGGATATTTATTCAAAGATAAATCTTAAATATTAAATAAAATAATATTTAAATTGAAAGATACTACATGCATGAATAATCAATTATCTAATAAGATCCAACCTGATAGGTAGGGATTTTTTTATTTGAAGTTTATAGTTACTCGAAAATATTCATATTTTATTGATAGTTACATTAAAATTATAAAATCATGGGATATAAAATAGAAGAAAGGAAAAAAATTAAAAGGTATCAAATAGATTATATAAAAAATTTATTTTTTTTGTTTTAGTGTAGAGGAGTAAAATAACTAACAAAATATATTTTGAAGTATAGTGAAGAAGAATTGGATAATAGATACTTGTGAGTTCATATGATAAACATGAAGTCGGACAGTATCTTATCATCATTGGAGGTTTATTTATTTAAATACTAACTATCATTCTAAAGAAGTAGTTCCCAATTAAGTTTTAATATAAGAAGGATTATTGAGGATATTTGAGTTCTCTTAATGATTACTATAGTATTCTTTCATTCATAAATTTATGGAAGTAAATTATTGATTACAATTATTTTTAGAATCATTGAATTAATTCTTCTATGACAGAATATAGCCTATAATTAAAATAATTATCATGTTCATCAAGGAGGATTTTTTTAAATACCTATGCATCATTTTATAAGAAGAAGAACAATTGATATTCTAATAAATTGTGTGAGATTATCATTAATATTAAGGATGATTTGTAACTATAATAATTATGATACCTTCAAAATCTATGTATTTAGTTTTTTATGTTAGTGTTACATTTATGATTTTTAATGTACTAGATTTGTTGAAATGACATAGCTAGCTCTATTGAGAGGTGAACCATGTAAAAATTTATTATTCTATTGTGTTTATATGTATTTAATTGCATAAAAATTTAGTTGATGTATTGAAAATAAAAAGATGAAATTAAATTTAATAAATTGTTGATTATAATGAAAATTTAGATCTCATAATAAGGTGAAATGTTTTAAATATGGAAAATTAAAACATCCCCTCCCCCTATCAGTGTTTCTTAGAAATAGAACTTCATGAGGCATAAAATCATTTAGGTTTACTATAATCATGTTATATATATGAGATATACATCATGTGGTGTCAATAATATCAGAGAGTTTATATTGTTAGAATTTATTTCTAAATATTACAGTAGATTTATTATTATTTTGATGATAAATTTGGGTGTTAGTGGGGTTTTTTTATCAAATAATACTTGACAGGATTATATATATTGCTCATATCTGATAGATATCTATGGATTTTTTATCTATCCATGAATGGAAAGACATTAAGGTAATTACTTAAAGGGAATTATTAAGATCAATTCCAAGAAGGTTGAGTATTATGCTTCTATAATTCGTTCTCATGATCTTAAAAGAATAATATCACAAGAATATGAGTCAATTAGTGAATCTTTGACTAAAAATAGAGAGATATAATTTAAAAATATTATATAATATATTAACATGAGAAACATAAAAGGGTAGGCTAAATAAAATTTAAAGCACGTAAATAAATTGTTTATCTATATAGAAAACAAATTATAGTTCATTTCTCTAAAAGGAAAAAATAATTAAATGATAAATCTAAAGACTATTATATCCTATTTTAGATTTGTCCATAAGAAGAATAAAAAATTATTAAATAATGAATAAAATTATTTGAGAAAAAATAAAGGTGATAAAAACTCAAAATGAAGTTCTGATAAAAGGGTTATTTGGAATGTTTTTCATTTAATTGAGTATGTTGACACATAAAAAAGATAAATTTATGACATGAAAATATATCTAAATCATGTGAAATTTTTATAGTCAGTGAGAAAAAAAGTAAAATTTAAAAATAAAAATTAATTCCTAAGGATAAAATATATGAATTATTATGTGAATAAAGGCCTAAAATGTGGTATCTTAGTCTTTATTAGTGATAGTGTCGTAGATTATATGTGTTATGTTCATTCTCAAAAAATACTTTGTGTATAAGTTAATTTCCATAAATATATCCCCACATTCCATGATAAATATTGATTTGGTAGAAATATCTTAATGTATGTTCCCAAATATAAGATAGATAAGTGATTAGCAGAAAAAAACACTATGAAATCTACAATCAAAATATTATAAAAAAACTAAATATTTTTAAAATTATTTATTTATTTGATTTTTAGATTCAAATAGTGAAGTTTTTTTATAATAATTAATTCTTTTAATATGGTTACAACTATGCTAGGGAATATTCATAAAAATATTACCAATAATCTTAATTATATGAAGTAATAAATTATGGATTGTAAATAAATATATTAGAAGTAATTAATAATTTTAAAGGGGATTAAATTTCTATTTTACTCTGCCAAAAACATATTTTATTTATTATTTCTGATAATTGTTTGGTGGTTTAAACCATATTTGAATGATTCATGACAGTTCTTTAACGGAATTGGATTTACTACTATTGGGAATCATTTTATGATAGTTTTTTATGATTCTTATGATATAATTTCATGAAATTTTTTTTGCAGTAGTTTAAACCTCAATTAAAAAATTAATATAGGTTTAAACCATTTATAAATATATTTATTAAAAAATATCAAAGATAAATAAACTATAACTCGGCCCCATCCACTTGGACATACCTACCCTAACTTGACCAACACCACCCTATCCTTGTCTACTCCACAAAATGCCTCTAAAATTTGAGAGGGTGGGATTTGGACGCCCAATTAACTATTTTAACACTAACAAACAAACCAACGGACGAAGACACCTTATTTTCCAAATGACTACACAAACTCAAGCCAAAACATTCATTAATATGTTTTTATATATATATATTACTAATTATAAATTATCAATATTTATTATTAAGTAATAATTACTCAATTAAATATATTCATATATGTACATTTATACATAATTATATAATAACAATTATATATTTATTTACTTATTTAGAAAATTAAAAAAATAGAAATTTTTTAAATACATTTTTAGATTTATATATTAATATATATTAATATATTTATTTCTATTTATATGCTTATATATTTTTTTATTTTTTATTTTTTTATTTTTTTATAACTATATATATTTTAATCTATTAATATATTTTTATATTTTTATATTTATACATATTTATATATTTTTAATTATTAATTTATATTTATATATATCATCTTAAATATTTAGATGTATTTATTATTTTATATATATTTATATATTTTCTTGATTGTATTCATATGTTTAAATGTTGGAATTTATATTCAATTTAATAATTTCATATTATATCTATTAATTATTAAATAGTTATTGATATTTTATAAATATATAAATGTTTATTAATATATATTTATATATTTATCTACTTATATATTTCTATATAATTATATTGTTATATATGTATATGTATATGTATATGTATATCTATATATATATATGAGTGTGTGTGTGTTTGTGTATGTATAATTAAAATTATTTTACTTTTAGTGGAGGTTTAAATCCCCTCTAAAAAACCATATATATATATATATATTTGTGTGTGTGTGTGTGTTCGTGTCACCCACCATGTAAATGTGGTGTTGATTTTATATTATTTTATATTGATGGTCATTGTTATAAGTTTCCATGGAGTTTTGGACTGAAACTTATAAAATTTTAGAGTTTTCACTGGCACACATTTAAGGTTCATAGCTTAGACGAATCTATGAAACTACCCATACATGGCTCCAGGAGACCCTTGCATCTAGTTTATTTTGAATGTGCACAGCTTATGTTGCTTGGTAAGTGCACGGGTTTATCAAAAACTGTGAGAGTCCTAGGGGAAACTATGTTGTATCTTTTTTGAGTGTGTGTGGTATCACACATCTTCTGAATGGTTTGGTAAATTGTGTGAAAGGCACGTGAATCTCATATTTCATTCAGAAGTGTCATTGGAATAGTTCAATCATGGTTTTCCCAACAATATAATGTCTACAAGTAAACTGTGCAAGTGTTTTTTTCTATGAAGTGGTTAATGAACTATTGGCACATGGTATGACAAACTGTGTGGCCAAACCATGTAGCTTTCACATATTCATTAAAAGTGGAAATTCTACTTGTTGCCCTCTTTTGTTTTATGCCTCCAACCTTCCATTTCCATTCCCTCTTGTTCAAACGGACTAGGCATTCCACCCTTGGGGGTCTCCTCTCTACTCCTTCTATTTTTGGTTATCCCTGCATTGATTTCAAGTGTATTCTTCCATGTTAAGTCCCTCTAAGCCTTTTCTTCTCCTTTATTTCATATTTATCCCTTCATTTATTCCCCCTTGTAGACTATAATAATCATGTGGGGAAATTTTAGGGTTGTTATAAGTCCAAATAATTGGTATTTTCTTGTATAGGTGTTTCATATAGAATGTTTTAGATTATGGGAGTGTTCTCCATCATATATGACAACTTTTAGAATGATCTCCATTGAACTGTGGTATGCATTTATTTGTTGTCATTTTCTATTCCATGCCTTTAGTTCGTTAATGGTTTTAAAAAAAATAATTTATATTATTCTTATATGTATGATCCATTAGGGTCTAAGTTCATTTGAAATTATTTTTAACCCTTGGAATGGAATTGTATTCCATGCAAATTATTTTTTAAAATGTAAAAATGGCTTCAAAAGGGTGTTTTTTTGTTTTGAATGTGTTGGATGTCATCGGTTTGAGTTTTAAAAAGTCATGTTTGGTATTATTTGAATTTAAAAACAAGTATTTTAATGTTTCAAAGGGTGTAAATTGGTTGACTTTGGATTTGGATTTTAAAAAGTGGTGTTGACCCATAAGTTTGAAATTTGAAACCTTTATAATTCAATGTTTTTAGGTGTTTAATGTTTTGAGTTAATCAAAATGAGTTTTTTGGTTTTAAAGTGTTGTGTTATCCCATGTGAACTTTATTTTTAAAATCATTGGTTGTTTGAATGTTTTCAAATGAATATTAAAATGGAAGTGTGAGTTTTCATTGAGTTTCAAAGGTGTTTTGATAAAATTGGTCTCAAGAGTATATTGAGATGGATTTAAAAAATCAGTGAATTAGTTTCGTATCCTACGGGTGTTTTTTAAAAAGAACTATTTTAAAAATAAATTTTCATTAAAGGTGTGAGAAAATCTTGATCCTCTTGTGATTATTCTATATTATGGTGGCTTGTTATTCCATTAATGGATGTTAATTATTGATTCATAAACAAATTCTTGTTATGTTTGATGTATATGGAGATGCTTCTGGTCACAGTGTCGGATGTGAGACATATGTAATTTTCAAATGATTTATATTTGATGCGCATGATTCTTGATTTTTCACCTCCAATTTAATTTTCATGGGAGTCTTAAGGATATAGTATATGACCTGTTTGAGGGAAAACTCTAGTAAAGAAAATGGTTTGACTAGGGAACATTGTTTTTCTACTTTGAGATGGTTAGAATGTATAGATTAGTTGGACTTTATGTTAGCCATTATATTTTATCCCATGGATTAAAGAATTATAAGGATGTTATCATCTTTGAACCCATGGATGAAGGTATTCTAGGTGTAATACCCTATCCTTTTACCAGGTACTTTTCTTTTCATCGGTATGAAAAATAGACTATAAAAGAATTAAATGTCATGTAAATGGGTTGCACGACATGTAACATTCTTCAAAAATAGTTCTTGAATGGTTTTACATGGTGAACTAGTTCACAAAATTAAAATATAACACACCATGTAATCCTATTACTCAAAATTTGATAATTAATCAGGATAAATACTAACCCAGGGTGATGGATTTTTCATTGTAACCCAGTAAAAATAATTGCCTAACATGTAAAAGAATTACATGCAATGTAATTTCTGGACATACATTTTTAAGTGGGTTGTGTGGTTGATTTTTATTGATACCAACATGAAACTTTCCTTCCCTCTACCCAAGGAAAACTCATAGAGGATTTGAAGCAATTTATTCATCTTTGAACATAATAGATTTTTTATAGAAACATAGTAGTACTTTTCTCTTTGGTTTCCTTCCAATACTCGTTATCTCAATGAAGTTATGGAATGTTTTGACGGTTGTTGGTTTTGGGGGTTGATCTAGATCCTGTTTTTTTGGTCATAGATCACTTCATCTATTGTTAACACTGCTAGAAATTTAGGTTATAGCCACGGATCTATAGCCACGGTTTTATTGAGCTGTAGCAATAGCTTGTTTATAGCCACGGTTTAATGGGATGGTCATGGATATAGGTTGCCTTCTCAAAACCTCTTATCCCATGGCCCCCTCCTACCTCGCGATTCCTCCTCCTCGCAATTCTTCCTCCCCGTGATCTCCTCCTCACCGCGCCCACCACCTCATCGCGCCCTCCTCTCTGACCCCTCCTCGCCGCGCCCTCCTCATCGCCACAGCCCTACTCTCCGATGCCTCCTCGCCACGCCCTCCTCATCGCTGTGACCCTCCTCCCCAATGCCTCCTCATCGCGACCCTCCTAGTCGATACCGCTCTTCTGACGCTTCCTCTCCGAGACCCTCCTCCTCGCCGCGACCCTCCTCCCTGACGCCTCCTCCCTGACGCCTCTCTTTTGACGCTGAGGTCAACACCCCCAGCAACCCTAAAAACACTCGACCCCTCCTCACCGCGACCTTCCTCACCCTGACCCTCCTCCATCAAAGCTGATCCGAGCTGCCTCCCCTCCAACTCCATTCCTGAAGGTTCTCCCCCATAACCAGAGATAATCCCATTTCTTCATCCCCATCCACCATTATTTACCCTCTATTATTTTGTTTCAATATAACTACTTATTTGTGGTTTAATTCTTGATTTTGGGGTGTACTACTCGTTATATTTATACTCACCCTTACATGGGTTCATCTTGAACATATAATGTATTATGAAAATGGTTGTTTTTATGGAGATTTAGGCAGACATAGTGTAGATGGTGTGTATTGGTGCTTGGTGGATGTGGTGTTTAGACTATTTTTAGAATAGAGGCCTCATGATTAGACTGTATTATCTATTTTAGTTAGATTAGACCTACCTAATAGTTATTGGGCCTATATTTTTTCCTCTTTACATTGATTAAGTGCTTTATACATTGTTGTGGGATGTTATAGGTGTTGCATGCATTTAAAAATTTCAGTTTTTTACTCTTCCAAATTACTCTGCTGTGCTTGGAAATATGTGTGAAAATATATAGGTTCATTAGTTTAAGTTATCCCATATATTTAATACGCCTACTCAGTGATAGTCACCAGTCCCTCGTTGTCCCTCTTCCCCTCCTCCCCTCGGGATTCCTCCTCCCCTCCTCCCCTACTCCCCTTGTTATTCCTCCTCTCACGATTCCTCCTTCCCCTTCATCTCCGATGCAGCTAGCAAACCTCCCCACCGGATCCGACGCGGCTCTGACGCCTCCCTACCAACGCAGATCTGGCACTGCCAGCCCACCTCCCCACCGACACGACCTACCCACCTCCCAGCGGTCACGTCACCTCCCTGTCGACGCTGCTCCGAGGCTTCCTTCCCATCTCCTCCTCCGGATCACCTCCTATGCGGCGATTTTAGGTATGAATCTTCATCTATTACCTTCATTATTGGTTGAGCATTTCATTATTATTGATGTGGATTCATTAGAGGAGATACATTATCCTGTTACTAGGAGTTACACACTATTGGTATATTAACTCTGATTAATTTTGAATTGAGTAACCTTAGCTTCTACAATTCTTCTTCACACTGGGTAATCATAAACTTACTAGAAAGAGGCTCAATTTTTTCAGGTAACAAGTAGGATATGGATGCTTCTACACATTCCCCATTATACTAAGTTGAATTTTATTGAGTTTGAGAAAATGGTATTAAATTTTTGTTTCTCATTTTAATTCTTCTGTTTTAATCATTTTCTTCCAATACTATTGTCTGTGTTCATTTTTAGTGGTTTTTACATTGCATTGTGGTGATATACTAGTTTATTAGTGAATCAAACATAATGTTTTTCTCATGATATTTTTATAATGTGCACAATGTACTAGGTGAATTATTTTAGGTGGTGGGATCCTTTGATGGAATGGAGAGATAGTTGTGAAGCTATGAGATATATAGAATCACTACTCATAGACATTAAAAGACATGGCATCTATTTTCACTGGATGTATTCTAATATATTTATTAACATGGATTATTTAATCATTATTAGTAAACTATAATAATTTTTTATTCCTTGAATAAAAATAAAATAGTATTCTCCTTGTGGAGTAGGAATCATATCTTGACAATGTAAATATATATTTTTTCTTTATTTCATTTTGATAATTATATTCTGATACTCTTGTATGTGTCCCTTTGAAGTGGTATGTTCATTGTAGTGTTATGATTTATGTCCATATCCTTCTAAGTCTTTGAAAACATACTGTGGGATTGAATATTGATACATTGTTTATACCTAAGTAATTTCTAGAAGATATCTTCTTGTGGTCTTCCAAAGTGTAGCCATGATCCCAAAAAAAGCCTTTTACAACTAGCTGCATCTTATACCTAAATATACCATCCCCTTCCTCCTTCAGCTTCTAAACATATATTTTTTAGCAGTATTATTCTTAAAAGTCCACTCTATTATCACTTATGCTCTAAAAACATGGAGGGAATCAATATCAACCCTTGTTTCCAACTCCCATTAATTTGAGTCTTTTAGATTTATAGACTTCTTTGGCCACTCAGGTTGTCTATCATTCAAGATAAGCACATAGTGAAAGCTACTTTTGTACTATTTCTCTTGGAAACAAGGAAGCAGAATTAAAAGATTAATTACTTCGTGATGAAACAAAATTTCATCTGAAACAATAAAAATCATTACTATTGCCTGAATTTTTTCTAAGATTTTATCTTCATCATCCTATATATCCATGTTGATGATATTATTATTTACAGTCCAATAAAAGATATAGTTGATGAAATAAAGATCGAATTTTTTGGAAGTTTCAAGATGAAGAATCATGTTCCAGCAAAATAAATCCTAGGGATGAGGATTTTGAGGGACTTAAGTTATGATACTTTATACTCAACTCAACCCGATTACATCTAGAAGGTGGGGAAGTTATTCAAAATGAGTGAGGAAAAACATGTGACGTTGGTTACCTTTCCCATTTTTTATTTTTATTTCCTTCCTACCTAATTTCATTCATCTAGGATGTTGTAAAGATGAAACCTACATTTCTTGATGCCTACCTAAACCTTAGAAATGTCTATAAGGTATGTTGTGGTTATGTTGTGTTGCTTTAAGCGCCTGATCGTTTACTTGACTGAGGAAATTTTTTAACCTTTTACAGGCTCTAAAAATGCCAAATAAGGCTATTTTGTGCTTCAAGTGTGCTATGGAAACACAACCAAAACACGACCTGAACTGTGTATGATATTCTACTGATAAAAGGAGCATGTATTGTATCGTATCTTTATATTCTTTATATTTTGCCTTATATCTTAATGTTTTATGTTTTTTTGTTTCAATTACATAAGGAGATAATAGTATAACACAACACAGACAAATAACCTCTCCAAGGAGCAGAGTTAGGAAGGCCCAGTTAGTGCCATCTTTTCAACCAGGTTCATCTTTTATTCCAAAATTTAATAGGTTCATATTTTGGTTCTAATCTGTTCATATTTTTTTTTCAAACAGGTCCATCTTTTATTCCATAAAGGTATGCAGATCTTGCCTTTCCCAAGGTTTTCTCGGGTGGAAGGGATTCCCCATGCCTTTGTATCATCAAACTGCTTTGATGGATACTTCCTCTAGGTGTCCGGCCAACTTGGAGCTATGGATCTATGTGAGTTTCCATTAAAGAATATATATATGTCAATGTATCAATTTACAAGATGATAATTTCTTCCTTTCCTATAGTTTTCTCAGGTGGAAGGGATTCCCCAAGCCTTTGTGTCATCAAACTGCTTTGATGGATACTTCCTCTTGGTGTCAGGCCAGCTTGAAGCTATGATTGCACTATGGGAAAGGGTTTTTATTCTAGGTGATGGAAACATGAAAGGTATTATTCTTGATGAATTAGCATCTTTTTATATTTTTTAACAATTTCTTTGTTTATCTCTACACAACAAGATATGGTTTCTTGAAATTCAACTCTTTCTACTGCTCCTCCCTAGGATTTAAGCAAGGGCCTATTTTTGGGACTACTATATTCTCTACGATTTATCATAATTTCAAGACAGGTACGTCTCTATACATAGATAATAACTTATTTTTCTTTTTCTATCTCTTTTTTCAGTTTGTGACTTGTTGAATGTTGGTGCAGACTAACTGTATTAAAAACATTATTACTATTCCAATATTGTATCTTCCCATAGGTTGTTCCAAATTGATTGCTTATTGATAATTTTTTTCTATAATAGAGGATTTGGTTTACATCACAATACAATAAGAATAGTGGATTTGGTTTACTACTTAGTACTAAAACGTAGCGTATTGTTTCTACTCACATGTTCTATGTGAAAAGTATATTGGGATTTAACCCCAGTACCATAAACATAGTGATCTCATTAGATGTTAAAACCATTACCTAATGTAAAGGGTGAAATTAGTCAATGTAAAATAGTTTAGATTCTATTTAAATAACTAAAGTTACCAAGTTCTATTTACTGAGTGTGAATACTCTAGTATAATCTTGGGTGACTGATTCTAGATATTCTTATTAATCCATTGGTGATCAAATATACATGGTTAATTATGTATCAAGGATGTTTTGAAGTGCCCATCTGGTGAATGGTGAATCCCTAGAAGTTATTGGAAATGGATAACTGAGCATATAAATAAATAATGGATGATTATTAAAGTTAATGGAAGTTTCAAACAACCATGATTTGTGAATAAATCTAATTTTAATTTGGAAACATAATTATGTATCCATTAGGACTAGTTTTGAAAATAGGGTAAAGAAATTTACCGATGGATCAATGATAGTTGCACAAGGGGTAAATGATGGAACTCTCTACTTCACTAGAAATTTAACTGGAGGGGAAATTTTTATAAGTATTACTCTGATGATCTAAATTTTTTTACTGTTGGTTTAATCACCTTAGTGAAAAGAATTTAAAGGTTCTATAGGATAACATAATAACAAATATTGATCATAAATAAATTGGAAAGTGTGAATGTTCTTTGTTAGGAAATAAGAGAAAGTTTTTTTCAACTTAGATTTTCAGAATCCTAGAAACCAAAAGTTGGAGTTTGTCTATGAAGATGTTTGGGGACCTACCCCTATAAAATACTTTGGTGTTTGAATTTAATTAATTAATTTCATTTATTATGCTACTAGAAAGGTAAGGATTTTTTTAGAATTAAAAATTTTATGTATTTCTGTTTACTTCATGGAATTATTTTCCATAATGAGATTGCAATCCAAAGCTGAATTGTTTCTTAATAGACAATAGAGGTGGGTACAGTGGACTCAATTTCTATAAAATCTATCAAAATAAAGGAATAATACATGAGATGATGGTGATCAGAACATTACAATAGAATGCAGTTTATGGAAGAATGAATTGGGGCAGGGGTAGGGGGGCAGGGTGCAGGGGGGCTGCACAGGCTAAGGGGCTGGGTGGAGGGGGGCAGGGTGCAGGGTGCCGGATGGAGGGGTGCAGGGGGGGGGGGGGTAGGGGGAAGGGGGGGGCAGGGGGCAGGGTGCAGGATGGAGGGGGGCAGGGGGGCAGGGGGAGGGGGAAGGGGGCAGGGGGAGGGTGTAGGGGGACAGGGTGCAGGGGGGGTTGTGCATGCTAAGGGGCTGAGTGGAGGGGGGCTGGGGGCAGGGTGCAGGATGGAGGGGTGTAGGGGGGCAGGGGGCAGGGGGGAGGGGCAGGGGGGCAGGGGGTAGGGGGCAGGGGGTAGGGGGAGGGTGTAGGGGTGCAGCTGTGGACAGGTTTACAACAGCCCATGTTCGGGGTTTGAAACCTAAAAATTCTTTTCCCTTTTCTTTTCATTAATTTCCTTTAGTTATTTTAATATTTAATAACATTTTTCTTGTGTTTTCTGGGCACGATAAAAGTTGTACAGCACCTTATGCACCTATTGAAGATCGAATCATACTATTGTAGGAAGCATAAACAAACATCCAAGTTCGTCTTTCTACTTTGTTTGCAATGTTTTTTATGTTTTCCACCTTTCTATTTAAATTGTATGTGAGACATTGCAAATTTAATTTGAAGGTTTCTATAAAATACATTTAATTTGTGAAGGTGTCTATACCCAGTGGGGGAGAAAAAACTTTTAGTTAGAAAGCTCCAAAAGTTGAAGTGCACGGTTTGGTTCCACCTTGAGGTAGGATCCCTCTTCTGGCCTCTTTAATTCAAGAATGATTTAAATTGAATTTAGATTCTTTCTTAATTATGCTTAATTATATTGAATTGCATATCTTGAATAAGTGTTCTTTAATATAATTGTTTTATTTGATAAAGTCATGTTTTTATAATAAAAACCCCTCCAACAGAGGTGCGCTGTCTGCGAAAACTCACCAGCCCCCTTCCACCTTCATTTCAGCCTGCTACCACCAGCATTCCAGCCCGCAACGGCCCCCTTCCACCTTCGAATCAGCCTGCACCATCCCCCATCACCTGAAACTAGCCCTCTTCCACCACCACTCTAGCCTCCTCCCACTCCCTTCGCTCTTGGCCAGAAGATGCTGCCCCGCGGATGTCACTGGACCGGGCCAACATGTTGCGGTCACACCGCGGTCATGCCACAGTCAAGTCGCGGTCACGCCGTGGTAATACCATGATTTCTTTCTGCTCCGGCCACATCCATCTCACACCAGCCCCCTTCCACCTTCATTTATGCCCTCTACCACCAGCATTCCAGCCCGCAACAGCCCCCCTTCCACCTTCGAATCATCTTGCACCATCCCCCCAACACCTGCAACCATCCCCCTTCCACCAGCATTCTATCCTCCTTCCGCTCCCTTCACTCTTGGCCGGAAGATATTGTCCTGTGGATGTTGCTGGACCGGGCCAACACGCTGCGGTCACACCGCGGTCACACTGCAGTCACACTGCGGTCACACCGCGGTCACACCGCGGTCACACCGTGGTCCCGCCGCGGTCACGCCGTGGTCACGCCGTGATTTGGCCCTGCTCCAGCCACATCCATCCCACACCAGCCCCCTTCCACCTTCATTTCAGCCCACTGCCACCAGCATTCCAGCCCTGAACAGCCCCACCTTCCACCTTCGAATCAGGCCGCACCATCCCCCCCAGCACCTGCAACCAGCCTCCTTCCACCAGTATTCCAGCCTCCTTACGCTCCCTTCACTCTTGGCCGGAAGATGCTACCCCGCGGATGTCGCTGGACCGGGCCAACACGCCGAGGTCATGTCGCGGTCACGCCGCGGTCATGCCATGGTCACGCTGCGGTCATGCCTCCATCACACCGCCGTCACACCGCGGTCACGCCGTGATTTGGCCCTGCTCTAGCCACATCAAACCCACACCATCCCCCTTCCACCTTCATTTCATCCCACTGCCACCAGCATTCCATCCCGCAACATCCCCCCCTGCCACCTTCGAATCAGCCCGCACCATCCCCCCAACACCTGCAACTAGCCCCCTTCCACCATCATTCCATCCTCCTCTCACTACCTTCGCTCTTGGCTAGAAGATGCTGCCCCACGGATGTCGCTGGACAGGGCCAACACGCCGCGGTCACACCGCAGTCACGTTGCAGTCACGTCGCGGTCACGACGCGTTCATGCCTTGATTTGGCCCTACTCCAGCCACATCCAGCTCACACCATCCCCCTTCCAGCTTCATTTCAGCCCGCTACCAGCAGCATTCCAGCCCTCAACAGCCCCCCTGCCACCTTCGAATCAGCCTGCACCATCCCCCCATCACCTACAACCAGCCCCCTTCCCTCAGCACCTGCAACCATCCCCCCAAAACTTGCAACAGCCCCCCTGCCACCTTTGGAAAGTTCACTTAGGATCGGTTACTGCTTACATCACGTATCACTTAAGATAAGTGTTTCTATATAAGTGGGTCCAGATTTCTTATTGAAAATTTTTATTATGACACTTATTTGAGTGGTTTTCTTCTATAATTGGAAGTGTAAATGGTTTTCAGAAATAGAACGCCACGAATTTTTTCAAACAGTTTATCATAAGTCGTTAGGAATCTTTCCTAACAAGTAGTCGCACACCAGAACTAAGTATAATTAAATGAACAACAAATCAACGTCTTTTATTTCTATAGAAGTAAGAAGAATTATAGAGACAACATATTATATATGGCTGCATCACTCTTCGAAATGTGCTGTTAAACCCTTCTCTCAGAACCCAATGCTGGATCACTTCACCAAAAATCATAGCCATTCCATAACGTCGTCCTACTAATGTTGGAAACTTCAAAAGATCATTCATACCCACCAAAAATTTGAGCAACATTACTTCTTGCTAAAGATGCATCTTCATCTGTATCTATATTGGCCAAAACCAGGAGCATCTTTGTTTCTGATATCACCTTCTGACCATTATTCTAAGAAATCATGCCACCCTTTGTGGTCTAGTGAGGAAGCAGACTTTCCATCCCTCATGTCCTGAGTCCACAATAGCCTCAGGAGCGTTCATGTCCATCGTTGCTGGTATACCATGACTAAGAAAAAGTTTTTGCAACCAGTCGGTACCTTGAAAGTCCTTGACCAAGATCCATTGAAAAATAAATAGTAGGAATAACTCCAATAGAAGTTCAGCAGTTGTGCAAGGGAATCCACATAGTAGTGTTAGGTGTGGCATTACACCATCATGCAACCAACCTATTCCCAACTCCCTCACTTCCTCCACTTCTTTAGTATTCAAAACACAATGAGTCTCCTTTAGGTGCGAGGTTTAATGATCCCTTATTCCTTTCCTCTTTAAGCAACTTTCTGTATCTTACTTTTGCAACATTCTGAGTTGTTTGAATCCCCAAACATTCTCCCTTAGCACTTGTTTGAACTCTTTTCAACATTCTCATCACAAATTCTGTACAAAATGAAACCACTAGAATTTTGGCATAAGAACTTTTCAATAGCAATGGAAAAGATAAAAAAATAGTATTTTTAATAGTTTATTTGGAATACATGGAAAATGTGTGATGAAATATGTGATTTGAGAGACATCAAAAACACATCAAAAACACACATTGCAAGAGACCTGTCTAAAATGGTGTTAATTCTTCCTAAAAGTCACCGAAATTAAAAATGATAGCATCTCCATGTTGAATAAAACCCCTCATAAGCATGGACCTGCCTCCACCCATAGTCATGTCACCTGAAAAGCTGAATTGCATCCACCAGCATGTAAAGAACATCCAAGAGAAAAAATTTGTGAAAACCCCCCAAGTATAAGATGTCAATGTATTGGGACTCAAGAATAACTTTTAAGAGAACAAAACATGCAAAGGAGGTTCACATAAACATAGATTACATCAGCTCTATGCATTGGACTATCTTAGTCAGGTTAAAACATTGGTGTTTCCTCAGAACCCGTAAAGAAAAAGAACACAAAATAAGAGTGATTAAGGAACATTACAATAGATAAGCCGAAACTATTCATTTTTCTGAAGATCATGTAAACAGATGTTGTTGCAGTGACTGAAATAGAGAAAAATAGATCCTTGGGGCAACAGACGATCCATTAGGAGCATAACAAGTGTAGCATTAACATCAAAGTCTCCAGATAAAAGAGAAATAAACAGACATTCAAGTACATCAAAATATGTGAACAAGCAGCACTCTGTCTCCAAAAAATAACACTTTGAGCCCCAATTTTCCATAAAGCATCCAGAACCTGAGTCGAGCAAAAAATTCTAGTCAATCCTCAAGGAAATTTGTGGGAATCACAACTAATTCCAAAGATGATACCTGGTAAAAACCAAGTGCCTACTGCCTAAATGAAACAGAAAGAAATGTATTCTTCTCTAGAACTAGACAGTAACATCTGCAAACTTTTGAGTTGTTCGTATCCCCAAACATTCTCCCTCATCACATGTTTGAACTCTTTTCAACATTCTTGTCACAAATTCTGTACAAACATAAACCACTAGCATTTTTTGTACAACCTTTTGAGTTGTTCATATCACCAAACATTCTCCCTCAGCACTTTTTTGAACTCTTTTCAACCTTATCGTCACAAATTCTGTACAAACTGAAACCACTAGAATTTTGTGTCCACCTTAACCGCAACCTTCCTCTGCTATTTCAGGATAACAATTACCTTTCCCTGCTATTGCATAGTGGAAACAAACTGCTCCTACAATGCACTAGGTTTCTGAAATAGTTCCTTCTCTGTCGGCTGCCCATACTTGTCCATTAGAGTAGGTTTAAACATTTCCCATGACAAGTTCGGCGTTGTACCATACCAGGACAAAAACTAGTATAGTGTGGTACCAAGCATACAAAGTTGTGCCCAGTGTAATTTTATTTCCTCTGTCGTCCGAAAAAAATTGAAATACCTTTTTTCTTTGATGATCCCACCATACGGATCATCTCCCATAAAATCTGGCAACACAACTCTTGTCAGCCATTTTGTATGGATGTCAACAGCACAACAGAATTATTCTCGTTTCATTATATATTATTTGATTGTCTGGATTGATATGTGTGAGAGGTTATTTCCATATTCTAATTTCTTTCTTCCATATATGAATGAAAATCTTGATAATAAGGAGGAGGTATTTTCACTTGGAAGTTGTTTGCATCAAATTTTACTGAACGAATTCTTGGAAATGAGTTGGGATTTGAATATTCTTAATTATTTTCTCTATATTTTACTGATTTATTCATATTTATGAGCATGGATTTAAATTTTCTCCATTCATTATACCAAATATGACTGACATGCTTGATAGGCATGAGCAGGGGTTTTCATTAGCTCATTGTTTTCAACTGTGTTTTACTAACATTTTTTTGAAGTTGTAGGAATAGATTTTCATCCAGTTATAGACAACCACCATATTTTACAAGAGGTATTGATATGCATGAACAAATATTTTTATCAAATCATTATTTCTCATCAAATTTGACTAGTGGGATTCTTCAGTGTGAACAATGTGGTTTTCATGTCCCGGTATTTTTTACTATTACATTCTACGAGCTTCCTGGGGGGGGCTAAGTCCAAAATATCATGGGCAGGAGCCTATAAGGGGTGGTCCTATTTATTTAGAGGATATTGATTAATGCATCATTGGTGGTGGACATTGCTGGAAAGATCCATCAAGAGGGACCCCTTTGTTATGGGTATAAAGTCACTATCCATCCCTTGATCAGGCTCCATACGATAATAGTTGAACGTGTTATCACGTTCTAGGGATGGGCTCCTAAAATAGTATCACATAAATATTGATTTTTTCTTCTTATAGATTACCTACTTTAAATGAGTGGATGATTGGTGGGGATTCATAAGGAGGGCCTTTGAAGCTTCTTATATGGTAGGGATAATACTATTTATTTGGTACTCTAGGACTGATACATTTTGAACCTAATGATGGGGATATTTGGTTGGTGATAGTGTCTTCTTTTTGGTTGAGGACCAACATTGTGAAGTGTCTGATGTGCATGTATATGAGAATGGGTGGAATTTTATTGCGATCAAATAGATTTTTGGTAGAAAGTGCTTGTAATATATGTGACAGGGGGCGGGCATGGGGGACCAGGGAGGGTATGGGGGTGCATGGGGGGTGTTCAAGGGGGGCTGTCTAGGGGGTGCAAGGGGGTGCAAGAGGGTTGTCCAAGGGGATGCAAGAGGGTTGTCCAGGGTGGGCAAGGGGGTCTGGTGGGGGTGCAAGGGGGCTGCCCAGGGGGGTGCAGGGGGTGTCCAGTGGGGCTGTCTAGGGGGGCCATGGGGGCTATCCAGTGGGCTGCAGGGGGGCATGGGGGACCAAGGGGGGCATGTGGGTGCAGGGAGGGTGTTCAAGGGGGTTGTCCAGGGGGTTGCAAGGGGGTGCAAGAGGGTTGTCCAGGGGGTGTTCAAGGGGGCTGTCCAGGGGGCATGGGGGTCCAGTGGGGGTGCAAGCGGGCTGTCTAGGGGGGTCCAGGGGGTGTCCAGTGGGGTTTTCTAGTGGGGCTGTCTAGTGGGGTTGTCCAGTGGGGTACAGGGGGGCATGGGGGTGCAGGGGGTGTTCAAGGGGGCTGTCCAGGGGGGTGCAAGGGGTGAAAGAGGGCTATCTAGGGGGGTGTTCAAGGGGGCTATCCAGGGGGCATGAGGGTCCATTGGGGGTGCAAGGGGGTTATCCAGGAGGTGAAAGGGGGGTTCTCTTGTCCAGGGTCTATCTGGGGGGTCAATGGGGGTGTCTAGGGGGAGGGAGGGGTGTCCAGGGGGGTTGTCTTGGGGGGGAGGGGGTGTCCAGTGGGGGTGCAAGGGGGTTGTCCGGGGGGCATGGGGGCTGCCCAGTGAGGTGCAGGGGGTGTTCAAGGGGGCTATCCAGGGGGGTGCAAGGGGTGTAAGGGGGTTGTCCAGGGGGGTTTTCAAGGGGGCTGTCCAGGGGGTGTTCAAGGGGGCTGTCCAGGGGGGAATGGGGGTCCAGTGGGGGTGCAAGGGGGTTGTCGAGGCAGTGCATGGGGTGCAGAGGGCCTGTCCAGGTGGGGCATGGGGGTGCAGGGGGTGTTCAAGGGGGGGCTGTGGGTTTTTTTTATGAAATGTAAGGGCCTATAGCAATGGTTTTAAACCATGGATGTAGGTCTAGTGCCACGGTTTCAAACCGTGGCTAAAACTATATAGCCACGGTTTAGAACCGTGGAAATAGGGCATGTATGTCTTACTGTCCTACCACAGTTCAAACCATGGCTAAATCCCTTTATCCACGGTTTGGAACCGTGGATATATCCCTTTATCCACACTTTGAACCCTGGCTACAGGCCATTAGCCACGGTTTGAAACAGTGGCTATACGTCTTTCCCTATAGCCACGCCAATACCAGCCACGGTCTGTTGAACCGTGGCTATAACCTATAGCCATGGTTTTTGGGCTTATAGCCATGGTTTGAAACTGTGGCTATAGCCTAAATTTCCAGTAGTGTAATCTGATCATTCTACATAAATTGATGGTTTTAGTTCTATGATTGATCATCAACAACCATAAGGTAGGTGCTTTAAATTTCAATTCTGATAGTCTAAATTTTTATTTCATGTAAGAAAATGAGAAATTCTATTTTCTATGATTGGGAAATGGCATCCGAAATTTAATTTAATAAATTGAATTTCAAAGTGATAATGAATTGGTTTGATCTTAGGGTAATTGGAATTGATTGAATTGTGATTAAGAAATAGGTGGGTTATTGGGATTATGAAATTGGTTGGTTAATGTGATTATGAATATATTGATTATCAAAATTAATGGATAGTTGGATTAACCTTGAAGGGTTAATGTTATATATGATTAAATGTTTATAAATGTTTTAATGTTTACTTTTTCGTATTATTCCATGGGATTAAAGTGATGAATTGTAATTGTTTTGATAAATTGAAATTTTACACCATGGTGTGAATAATTGAAAAATGGGTAACTGATTATTAACCTTGATAAATGTGTTATATGTGATTTATTTATAGATGAGTCTAGGACATGGACTAATGATAAAAATACCAATATGTGATTGATTGATAAACGACTGTGAAACATATAATGATGCTCCAAATAAGCATATTTTATTGATTGATAAATGAGGTGTGGGACAAGAACTGATGCTCCAAATACCCACGGGGTGCTAGACATGACGTTCTACACCCAAAATATTAGAATTGGATTATGGTTCCAAGTGGCCATATAAATATGGAATTTAATTATTGATTAAATACCATGATATAATAATTTGTGATTCTTTATGAGATATGGTTTAGACTACGGCATGGCCCAAATCAGTTATTGATGGCTCAGGTGTCATGGTGAACCTGGGTAATTATGAGGTCAATTAAAGAATAAATAATTGTGAAAAATGTTTTCTTGATTTACTTTACATTATTCATTATGCAATATTATACACTTTTGTAGAATAGATATTTTTTAAGACACCATTGGTGGTGGCCTACTGAGTTTTACTCACACCCTACTCGGGCTACCTGATCGGTACCCAGATAGACTTTATTTTTGCAGAACAAGATAAGGGAAAGAGACCTATATTAGATGGCTAAGTTGGGATGGATCTTGGATTAGGGAACAAAAATTGATGTCAAGACCCAATTGGGGAGTTTTTAGTGTGTCTTTATTTTGGTTTTTCATATTTACACTTTAAACATATGTGTCATGACATATCTACTTATTTAGTTTGGATATTGTTTTCCCTGTTATGGTTTATCATGTGATACTGGTCTGCATTGGTTATGGTATTATTCTATTTTTTTGTTACATAATTTTTATATTTCTTATTTATTTCCATTATTGAATTTATTTGATAAAGAGGGCATAGTATACCCATTTTATATATTATAACCTCACCTCTAGTCAATAGACTTTCACATATGGGGAGGCGTGCTTGAGGTCAAGTGACCAACTAGATCAAGGCACTAGTATGTCGCACCTAGGTCAGGATGTCAGAAATTGTTCTCAAAGGAGTTTTCATTTATTTTATTTTATCATAATATTTGGGAAAGGTAGATATGAGTCTAGTATGGATCGATCCTTAGTCGTGATCTTGCGCATGGGAGTAGATAACCCATGTATAGGGGAAATCCAAGTTACCCAGGGTGGGATTGTTGTTATTAATGTTTGTTATTATAGTTGGATATTATTTCACCTTGGGTGATGAAATTGTTGTGTGATGTTATTATTTGATGGGATTTATCTTCTTGTTCTAGTATGTCATGAGAGTTGTGTATACATGCATCATTATAGGCACTCGAGATTTAATGTGACATGCATCGTTTTAGGTACGCATGGAAAAGCAGGTTCTGTGGTGAGTTGTTAAAATGAAAATTATTTTCTTATTTGTTTATTTTTAAAAAAAATCCTAATATTAAATTTATAATTTTAAATTATTTTTGATATTCTAAATTAAATTAATAATTGGGTGTCTAATGAGAAACCTCAAAATATGAAATTTTTTACCCTATATTATCCATTACCCATGTGAGGGATGGTTGAGGGTAGCATTGGTGCCTCGGTTTTGACTGCGTGGTGGATAATAGGGTATGAAAAGTTATGGATTTATGTGAATTTTTCTATTAAAAGTTTAAGGATGTGTTATGTGTCCTAAAATGTGTGTTTTTAATTATAGATATATGCCTCCATGATGACTCTTGTTGATAGGATGACAGGAGGGTGTGGTTGGAAATGTACCTCATGTAGTGGAACTAGAGGATCTGATAGTTATAGTTGAAGGATTCTGGGAGTAATCTCATGATAAATTTCATCGCTCTATGCAATTTATGTATATAGACCCATGGAAGGTTTTGAGGAGTATGTATAACATAACATGGGAGTTCCAATTGTAGCAACCTTCAACCTTCATTGGAGAGGGTGGACCCAAGGTAGCTAGTTTCTGGATTGAAATTATCCAGATGATCATTGACCACATAGATGCATCTACTAAGAATAGAGTAAAATTAGATTATTATATGTTTTGTGGTCAAGAAAATAACTGGTGGGACATCCAAACTTGAGATGTAAAGCTAGAGAATATGGAGTGGATGAAATTTTAGAATAATTTCTTAGAGAACTTCTACCCTGATATGCTCATGTGGGAGAGGATAGCATAGTTCATGAGGCTTTCCCTGAGGAGTATGTTTGTGATGTAATATGAAAAATTCTTTACTGATTTTCAATTCTTCATTCCAGTATTGGTAGGGGGTGAGGGATACTATGTTGAAATGTTTTCAAGATTAGCATAAATGTGATATTAACTCCCAGGTTAACATCTTAAGGTTAAAGAAGTTTTATAAAGTGGCGAATCATGCTCTTTTATTTAAGGGGAACCTGAAGTGGGATTTCATTGGAGAAAAGGAGGTTTCTAATAGATTTACATGTGGTATATCTAATGAGACAAAGAATCATCGCATTGAAATTTTAAAATTTGGAGATAGAAAATGGAGTGGCTATGGAGAAGGATCAATTACACAGGACATTACCTAAGTGATCTTCTACTAGTGAAGTAAGCTAGGTTACCTTCATCGATAGTTCCCTGAAAACCGATCGAGTGTCAAGATTGTGATAGTATGGGGCATATATAATGGTTCTATAGGAACCCATGATAGATGGGTAGTGAAGGAGGATAAAAATAGAATTAGATTGTTGGAAGGGATTATTATACCCCATATCTATCTGGGAGATGGAGTTCTACTAGCTATGGAAATCGAGACAGTGGACGTGGTGCTTCGATTCAAGAGTGCTTGTATCAGCAGAGTGGTGTAGCTCAGGGGACATAGATTGTAGTACATGTAAGAGGGTTAGGATAGTTATATGAAGTTTAGCCTATACTTGTGAAGAGTAAGGTTGGGCCATCAATAGTTAGAGGTACTATTATTGTAGATTCCACACTTTCTGGTACTTTATTTGATACCAGTGCCTCTCATTCTTTTATATCTACACAACTTGTGAATAATTTTAGTCTGGTGGTGGAGTATTTTAGTGGGGTTATGAGGATTGATGCATCATTGGAAATACAGTTGAGAGATGTTTATTTATGTAAGGGGTGTTCTCTCAAGGGTGGGGGTATTATTTTCTATGGGGTCTTTACATCCTTGATATTTCATAATTTGACTTTATTTTGGGTATAGACTAGTCAGTAGTGTATCGAGCCCACATAGATTT
The DNA here is from genome assembly GCA_963277665.1 of Viscum album. Classification (NCBI taxonomy): domain Eukaryota; kingdom Viridiplantae; phylum Streptophyta; class Magnoliopsida; order Santalales; family Viscaceae; genus Viscum; species Viscum album. The sequence goes on along the minus strand of OY728136.1, from coordinate 1,080,653,348 downwards.
TTAATGAATGATAGTGACCTTTACATATCCTGATGTTGACAATTATTTTCATCATAGAGAGTGGGATATCCAAGTAGGCCTTGTAGGGTCAGTTCATCAGCCACTAGGGGAGTTCACCATCTAGGTTGCAAGTATATTTCTGGACGATGTGGGTATGATAAAGGATGTCATTCCACCCATAGTGGAAATGTTATAGGACATGTTTCTTGAGGAATTATTAGGGCTTCCACTTAAGAGGAATGTGAAGTTTACTATTGATCTCATTCCTGGAGATGATTATGGTTTTACTTTGCTTAATATAATGTCACCAATATATATTTAAGAGCATAATAATCAGCTAGAAGAGTTACTGGATAAGGGATCCATCCATCTGAGTATGTCTCCTTGGGGTTCTCTTTTCTTGTTTCCTAATATGGTTAATAGAACCTTTTGCTTATGTGTTGACTATAGAAAGTTGAACTTGATGACAATGAATAACCAATATCATCTTTTGTGTATTGAGGATTTCATTGGCTAGTTGAGAGGAGCTTAAGTGTTCTCCAAGATTGATTTGAGATCAGGGTATCATCAGTTGAGAGTTTAACCATCTAATATACCATGGACTACTTTCAGAAGTAATTATAGCCTTTCTGAGTTCTTCATGATGCTATTTGGGATAAATAATACTCATGTAGTTTTTATGTCCTTGATGAACCAAGTATTCCTCCCATACCTCGATCAATTTGGGGTTGTTTTATGTATGAAATCTTTGTGTACTCCAAGAATCATGATGATCATTCCCAGCATCTTAACATCATCATAAGTACATTGAGAGAGCATCATCTATAAACAAAGATATCTAAGTGTAACTTATGGATTGAAAGAGTATATTTCTTGTGTCACCTCATCTCAGAGTAAGGTGTGTCATTGGACATTGAGAAGGTGTAGGCAGTGGTCTCTTAGGAGCAGTCTAAAAAAATTTAGACATACATAGCATTATGGGGTTATTAGGCTATTATTATAGGTTCATACGTGACTTTTACCACTTGGAAGAACCTATTTAGGGCCTAACCAAGAGGGGTATAAAGTTTAATGGTCTAGATAATGTGATAATTCTTTTGAGGAGTTTAAGAAGATCTACCTAATACATCATTTTTTAGCCTACCTAACCCAAGAGATGAATATATCATGTTTTGTGATGCATCTAGGATTGGACATAGATTAGTGTTGATATAGGGGTATCAAGTTATGACATATGGGTCATCACATTTTAGGACACATTAATAGAAATACCATACGCATTACTTTGAATTAGCTACAGTTTTTAGGATTTTAAGTGTTGGTGGCATTATCTATTGGGTGAAAATTTTACCATGTATACCAATCATAAGAGCTTAAAGTATATCTTTTCATAGTGATATTTGAATATTAATTATCATGGATGGGTTAAAAAATTTCAACCACTTCATTTCAAGCTATCATATACACCCGAGAATGTAAATAGTGTTAATGATGCTTTTAAATGGAAAACATAGACTCAGGTAATTCTGAAGTCTACTTTTGAGTGGAAAATGTTGACAATGTTTGTTGAGATTCATGTTGTAGTTTGGGAGGGCCATGGGGATACGACCCTTATATTAGTATCATTGGAATACATACATTTTATTTAGATCATAGAAAGGGAGTATGTGGATTTGTAGTATTTTTCCTTGAGAGAAATACTTAAAGGTTAGGAGATACCTTTATATTAGACCATATATGATGATGAGACCATCTATGTTAGGAACCATGTTGTTGTGTCTACAAGTAAAAAAGAGAATCTTATGTGTGAATTCCATGCTTTGAAGTGGGCAGTGCATCCAGGTTTGAACAATATGTACCATGACCAGCATTGATAGTATTGGTGGTCAGGCATGAATAAGGAGATTGTAGGGCTCATGATAGGATGATATACTTATCAATCGATAAAGGTCAAGAATCAATGAACTGATGTTTTGTTAAAGATATTGACCATTCTAGAATGGAAGTGGGAAGAATTTACAATGGACTTTGTGATGGGTCTCTTGAGGATTCCTTGAATGAATGACACTATTTGGGTAGTTGTGGACCGATTGAAGAGTGTAGTACATTTCTTGCTAATCCATGTGAATTTTTCAATTTATCTATTGGGGGACTTGTATATTCATGAGATAGTCCATCTGTAATGGGTGATGTAGATTATAGTTTTATATCATGACTCATGTTTTACTTCATGCTTCTAGTAGGGATTACAGAAGTTGTTGGGTACATAGATATTTCAAAGTACATTTTTCCACTCACAAACAAATGGGAATTCAGAACATACTATTTAGATTTTGGAAGTTATGTAATTGGCATGTTTCGTAGATTTTGATGGGTCTTGGGAGAATCACATTGCACTCATTGAGTTCACCTATAACAACAATTATCATGGAACTACTCATATGGAACCATATGAGGCTCTTTACGGTAGCCTATAAAGATCAACTATATATTGGATGGAGGTATGTGAGTCAGAGTTTTTGGGACCAATTCATGTGTATGAGACATTAAAGTAAGTTCAGTTGATTTTAAAACATATATCTATAAATCAAATTATGAAAAATTCATATACTGATCAAAGTCATTGACCCCTTGAGTTTATATTGGGTGATCGTGTCTTCCATCGAGTGACACCAAAAAATTTTCATCATAGGATTTGGAGGTAGGTAAAGATGGATTCCAGATATGTTATACCTTTTTAGATTGTGGAAAGTATCGGATTGGTGGTCTGTCGGTTAGCTCTTTCATAGAGGTATAGTGTTATGCATGATTTTTTTCATGTGTCGCAACTTTGGTAGTATCACCCTAACCCTTCTCATATGATTTATGTTGATTATGTTGAGCTTGAGGTTGATACATCCATTGAGGTTCATCAGGTTCATGTAGTGGATAGTAGTGAGAAAGTATTTCATGTAAAGACCATACCAATAGTCTGGGTGTTGTGGAAGCATGGAATAGTTCTAGAGGAAACATGGGAGAGAGAAATTTATATGTGGGATTAGTGGCTCGACCTTTCTACCTCAAAATATTATATATTCTTGGGAGTATAGCTCAAGAAAGACCTTATCTAGCTTTATTTTCCACTACAACATGAGCAATAATGAGAAGAGTCTATTGGAACTTCTGGCCTTAATTCACCAGGTAGATAAGGACATGGGGAGTGAAAACCTCATAGTCTTTATGATGAATAAGAAGAGGAAGGATAAGGTAAAGGGGATAAGGATTTATAAATGGTCTGAATCCCCTAAGCGTTGTCCCTCCAATAAGGAGAAAATCTAAATGCAGGGCAAGGAAAATGAGGTGGTGTGTTTTTTATGTGGCAAGACAAACCACTGGAAGAGGAACTGCACCCAAAAGAATGGGTATGATAAAGGTGCATTCACTATCAAGTTTAATCATTCCATTTCTACACATTGGGTATTCGATATAGCTTGTGGGGATCACATCTATATTCAAATTCACAAACTAGGTAGATTTTGAAATATTTCTAGAGGAGAGGTATATCTTCGAGCATCCAATGGCATGAGGTTGACTGCATTGGCCATTTGCTATTACCATATCTCATTGAAAACTGGGATGCTTTTGGTTTTACATAACTATTATTATGTGCCTAGTGTTAACAAGAACATAATTTCTATATCATGTTTGGATATGGAGGGATTTATTTTCAAGTTTGGAAATAAGGGTTGTTTCTTTTATAAGAGCAACGTATGTTATGGTATGGCGCATTTAAATAATGATTTGTATGTATTAAATTATGAAAACCAAGTGTCGTCAATCAATAACAAAATAAACTCACAAGAATCATACAACAACCAGTTGTGGCATCACCATCTTGGTCAAGTAAACGGGAAGCGCATGAAAAATCTCTTCCAAGAAGGTTATTTAAACTCTAATGAGCTAAAACCACTTGATGGATGTCATGCTTGTTTACAAGGTAAAATGACCAAATCACTTTTTGGTGGAAAGGGTGAAAGGGCCATGGAAATTCTAGGATTAGTATACATAGATGTGTGTGGACCATTTCCAGTAGAAGATGGATGTGGATATTCTTACATCATTACTTTTACTGATGATTTGAGTAGATGTGGATATCTCTACTTAATGAGGTATAAGTAAGAGTCCTTGGAGAAATTTAAGGAATTCAAAAATTATGTATAGAATCATTATGGTAAAAAGGTTAATAAGCTTTAATTGTATCGAGGTGGAGAATTTCTAAACCAAGAGTTCATTAACCTTTTTACGGGAGTCTGGGATTCTATCTCAACTCACTCTTCCATATACACCATAGTGGAATAGTGTTTGTGAAAGGAGGAAATGATCCTTGTTGGACATGGTGATGTTAATAATGAGTCATGCACATCTTCCATTATACTTTTGGGCATATGAATTACAAATTGTAGCATACACATTAAAACAAGTACAAACTAAGGCATAAAATGGAATTCCCTCTGAGTTATGGAATGGAAAGAAACCCATTTTAGTGCACACATGTGTATGGGGATGCAAGGTATTTGTTAAGGAATTATCAGGCAAAAAGCTAGAACCTCAGGGAATTAGGTGTATCTTTATAGGATATCCCAAGGAAAATAAAGGATATTACCTATATAACCCTTTAGAAAAGAAAGTTATTATCGCCAGACAAGTTGTCTTTTTTGAGAGGTAGCACATCCTCAAAATGGATAATAGGAGAAATATTGACTTCGATAAAGTTTATGCTCAAGATATACAAGATTTTGTATAGGAACAAGTTCCACAAGTCCCTGTGGAAGAGGTTACAGAAAAACAAGAACTACATAAAATCTCAAGAGAGGTAAGGGAACCATAGAGATTTAGTTTCCTAGTAACCAAGGATGGTGAATCATTATTGTTGGACAATGATGAACCTATCTCCTAAAAGGAAGAAGTAGAGAGATCAAAAGCTGTAATATGGCTAGAATCTATGAATTCTGAGATGGATTCCATGTATCAGAACCAATTTTGGGTTTTTGTCAATGAGCCAATTGATGTAAATCCTATTGGATGTAAATGGGTATTCAAGAGAAGTTTGACATGTAAGGTTAATTCAACACCTATAAAGAATGTCTAGTGGCTAAAGGATTCAAACAGTGTCAAGGAGTTGACTATGATGAAAAATTATCACCATTTTCCATGTTTAAATCCATAAGAATCATACTTTCCATAGAAGCATACCATGATAATGATATTTGGAAGATGGATTTCAAAACATCATTCCTTAACAAGAATCTTTAGGAAGATGTCTATATGACACAACTAGAAGAGTTTGTGGCACCATGTGAATACAAATGGGTTTATAAGTTGTAGAAATACATTTGTGGATTAAAGAAGGCATCCAGGTCATGAAACATTTGATTTGATGAATCCATAATGGAATTTGGTTTCATTAAGAATGAATGTGTGCCATGTGTTTATAAGATGTTTAATGGGAATGTGGTCGTTATCCTAGTAGTATATATTGATGACATATTACTTATTTTAAATTACATACTAGTCTTATAGTAGGTTAAGGACAGATTGAACAAGTGTTTCTCCATGAAGGACTTAGGTGAAGAAGCCTACATTCTAGGGATCAAGATCATTTGTGATAGATCCAATAGGTTGCTTGGACTAATTCAGGGTACATACATTGACTAGATACTAAATAGATTTATTATAGAACAATCCAATGAGGTATTGGTTTCAGTGTCACATAACATACATCTTTCTAAGAGAATGTGTCCTTAGACACAACAGGAGAAATATAAAATGAGTAAGATCTCATATGCTTCAGATATAGGATCCATTATGTATTACAGGTTATTTACCAAGATTTATGTTGAATATACACTGAGCATGATTGGTAGATATCAATAAGATCAAGGAGAACATTATTGGATAGCTATTAAGAGTATCCTTAAGTATTTGAGAAGAACAAAGGATATGTTCCTGGTGTATAGAGGAGATTAAAAGCTTTTCATCAGACAGTATGTGGATGCTAGTTTTCAGATAGATCATAATGATCTATTGTCGTAATCAATATATGTTTTTTGCCTCAATTGAGGATCTATAAGCTAGAAGAGTTGAAAGTAGACAATTTTTTCCAATTCTACATTGGAGTTTTAATATATAAAGGCTTATAATGTATCCAATAAAGACATTTGGATTCAGAACTTTGTCCAAGAGCTTGATGTGGCTCCTATCAGTAGAGACCCTATCACTTTGTATTGTGATAATACTGCAGTGTTGGCTCTTGAAAAAAAAAACCAATTTCACATCAAAAGACAAAGCACATTCTCTGGAAGTATCACCTCTTCAAGGATTTCTATCAAAATGGTGAAGTTGTAGTGAGAAGAGTTTCGATGGAATAGAACATTGACGACCCCATGACTAAAGGCTTATCTGAATAGAAGCATTAATAACATGTGAAATCTAGAGGGTTAAAGGTTGTTAGTAGTTTTCTCTGGTCTAAGTGAGAGTCTATTAGATTTGGTGGCCTAGAACCAACTACTTTGTACTTTATGATAAACTTGGATTCGTAGATTTGAATATTAATAAATACATTATCACATATTGATTGTTCTTATACATAACAATGCATGTAATAATGTCCAAAGGATATCTTTTTCACTAAAGGGTCATAGCGGATCCCTACAATGATGAGAACCCAGAAGTACGATAACAATATTCTTGATTATATGTTCTATGGCTGGATGATGTTATTTAAGGGACACAAATGATACAGGCCGTTAGGGGTGAGGAATCATAAAACATTGAGTCACCTTCTCATGGTGGGCACCCTTGGTAGTATCTGGGAGGATATTATGAAAATGAGACCCTCCATTAGGGAATCCACATTTCATAGTGTCATTAGATGTGTCTATCTACATACATGTTTATTGGTCCTTAGACTTTAAGATTATTATTAATGGGTATTATACCTCACACACTTAGATGTATTGATGAAAACTGTGACGTAACATTGTTCATAGTGAGTTAGGATATGTTGGGTGTGTCACGAGTAATACTGTATTAATAGATAATATGATAAAGGATTTGTCCATTTTGTTTCACAAAAGAAGTTGATATCTCTTGCCCTTTGATGGAATTTATATATCCTTAATAAATTAATTTCCATGGTAAGGAATGGGAAAGTTCAATTTCTGGAAGTCAAAGAAAAAATAATAGATCACATGGTTTTATAGAACTATCATGAAACCTTCTTGATTAGATATATCATGGAACTGGTATTACATTACATGATATGTGTTCGTAGGAGGTGAAACGTCATTGTGGCGTTAACTTCTATCTATATGGGTTCCCTGGAATGTTGCTAGATGTTAGCCTTGGACTTTAGGTAGGCTCTACCTAATGCCACTGAGAAATAGTTATAGAGGGTCATACACTAAGTGTGTCCAAGTATCTCAATTAAATATTCATTTAACAAGTTGAATAAAGATTATTCCTGATTGTGGTTTAATAATTAATTAGGTATTCCTAATCGCATTTATTTCAACACTAGTTATTCGGGAGAATATATTGTGGGAAAAATAATATATATTTATTAGTGAGTAATGCAATGATATTTAATTAAGAAATAAATATCCATTATTCAAGGTCTAATAAATGTTGTGGAGGAAATAATAAAATGGAAAAACAAAAGTACATTCCATGTATATTAATATACATTCCATTTAGTTTTTCTGGGGATTTGTGAGAAATTATATTATTTATTTAATTAAATAATATTATGTATAATTCATTGGGCGTGTGTCAAGTGATAATAATAGTCAACTGTTATTATTAGACATGGTGTTTTACTAAGAATTAAATGAAATGAGTAAATGATTTTGGGTAATTAATTAATTTTATTATTTTAAGTAATAAAATACCAATTAAATTATTCTCATCAAGCCTAGAAATTCTTTTTGGATGTGCATAATGGATTTGGAAAAAGCTCCCAAGCCGAGAGAGAATTCCATTCCTCCAAGAACTCTATCAAGTTACAAGAGAGATACTCCTCCACTAGATCAAGGAGAACACTTTGGAAGCTACTCTCGAGGTGATAAAAGGCAGATATTGCAAGTAAAGGCCCTTCTATACTAGCACCTAGATATTCCATCAGCAATATTCAAAGATACGTGAAGCACATGTGGATTACCACTAGAGGAAGCTTATACTTGGATTCTGCGACACAACGACTGATCACATCTGATCGCAAATGGAAACATCAACGGAGAGAGAATTTCATAAAAGTAATTCTTGTATTTTAATTTAATTAATTATAAAAAAATATTATTATCCTTTTAACGGTTCTAGTACTTCCCTCTTTCCTTTGGTTATTCATTCTATTATGAAGATCTAGTGTTTTATCATCGTGACGGATCTCAGATTGATCAGTGTTAAGAGAAAAATTAAAGTTGGGTACACCTATCCACATGCTTACACTACACCTAGAACCTACAGTTGGAAGGTTATAGGGTGAGGCAGCACAGAGGTGTAGGCACCATTGGTGGATGGGGTGATGATGACTACAAAAAAGGGGGAGGCAGAGGTCTCTATTCTTAAACTAGGTGCAAGATTTATAGCTGGACCTTTAGGTCGGTTATTATGTGCCTTTGGGATAGATGATATTGGACTTTGAGCCTCTATATAAGAGGTAATGTGGACCTATAATATATTAATAAATAAGGGTTTGATTTGTCAGTTACCCCTTTAGGGGTTATGACCTTCCCTTCTGGTGTGTTTTGTTGTAATTGTACCGCAAATATCTAATATATATATATATATATATTATGAAAGTAAATATATAATTTAAATATATTAAAATCATAAATAAATATATAAATATATTTACACAAAATTGTTCTAATCATTTTTTCAAATTTTTAGAATAGTGGGCCACTTTTAGTGGTTATGTGGGAACCGTACATATTTATTTTACTATGATTTATAAAACTATATATATATTATATATATAATTATATGAAAATATTTTGATTTATTTAACTATAAATATTTGATATATTATAAATATATGATTATAATTATATATATATTTATAAATACATATATACATTTATAAAACATTATGTGAATATATGTTTATTATCATATAAATCAAATTTGTGTATGTGTGTGTGTGTATATTATATTATATATGAACATAAATATATTTATATATTAAAATAAGATATGTAACTAACAAAATATTTATAATAATTTTTGATACTAAATATATAAATTTAAATACATATGAAGTATAAATAAATGTAAAAAGTATATTTTCACACAGAATTGTACATTAAATTTATAATAAATATTTATTGTGTTGTTTCATATATATTTATATATATATATATATATATATTATAAAAAAATATTTATATATTTATATATTTTATCATAAATATTTTATATATTTTTCATATATAATTATAATTATATATATAAGCATTAATAAGTAAATAAATAAATAAATACATATAAATACAATATATGTAAATATATATTTATTATTATATAAATCATATTTGAGTGTATATATATATTAATATATTAATATATATATATATAAATATATTAAAATATGAAAACTCCTTTCCATGTTCATAATTCTATGATTTAGCTAAAAATCCCTTCTTTGAAGGCTTTATATTCAATCCAATGGGGGAGATTTAAAGAGTAAGGTAAATTTTCCAAAATCGATATTTCCTTTCTTATTTAAGAATCCATTAACATAAAACTATTTTAAAACTCCTCTTATTTTTTGGAAGGGTTCTATTCCCATTTTATGCACATTTTTTTATGAAATATCACTCATTACCTTTCTATGAACTCCTTTTCTCAAACCATTACTATGTTGAAATACAGGTTTCAAAATCCATGTCTTTTCATTTATATTTTCATATCACCCTTTTAATAATATGGGTAAACATTGAAGGTAATTTTAAAATATTTTTATAATTATTTTCAAATGATTTCTTAAAACCCAAATATTTATTAGTCTTTTTTTAAACATTTTTAGAGAAACAATTGTCTACCTGTGATGATTTTACAATACCTAAGTTAATGATGTTGTTTTATTTTTAAATTAATCATTTCATAGAAATTATTAAATAATTTGTTTCATGACTGAATATGGTTCACATCGTGTTGTGGGGCCACCGAAAAATTAATATTGAACCCAAAGAAAAAGGCAGTAGTAATGGACTCTGGTTGCCTCTCAGAGAGGAAAATATTATGGGAGTGTTTTTCCTCTTGTTTTATGGGTTATGAGTGTGAGTAAAAACAATGTTTTATTGGATTTGTTTGATTTTAATTAATTTTTTTTTATAATATAGTTAAAGAAAGTTTCCAAGCCTCAAATATCCTATTAGATTCCATGTAAAATTATTATTCTTATTGAATTCCATAATTCTCTCTCAAATCATATGAGGCCCCATTTATCACCATCTCTTAGTTTTTTTAGATCGATCAGATTGTTTTAATAATCATTAAAACATCTAACCTCACTTATCCCAATGAATTGAGATATTAAATCATACTTAGATTTAACTTTTGTTTATGATCACAAGTAGTGGATGAGATTTATGTGACTTGGTTGTGAAATACAATGAGAGAGTAGAGATAAATTAAAAATTAATAACTTAGTTGTGTTGTGAGTACAAATAAAACTATTATTTCACCATTTACCAAATAATACCATGTACTCATAGCTTAAATCCACATACGCCTATTTTTGGATGGAGGGATTCATTTTAAGCTCTCTCGTTTTTTTTAAAAAAATATCAAAATTAATATAATTAGTTGAATATCCTAATCTCTAAATGGTTTGAATGAACCTATAGAGATAAAAAAAAGAGATTATCATAATTCATTTGTAGGTGTAATGGTAATCTCCTTGGCTTGACCACTAATGGATTAGTGTTTCATCACCATAGAATTAAAATAAATAAAAATTAAAGGAAATAAGTAAGGAACAAGATGCATCTACATCTATGGATTTGGTGATCTTGGAAGTGAACTATCTTCTAGTAAATAGTTCCATATTTATAGAATGATTGGGGGTTCATCATACGATTTAAAATTCCTTCCATGTTAGTTAAATGGAAATTCTTTCCCATAATCCCAGTATTTATGATTTATTCCTCAAATTCTAAGCCTAATTCCTTCTCTTTATATTTTCAGCACATGCATACCTTGACAGTTGAGATTTCTCCAAATTATCATACTTGACTTTTTTTAGTTAAAATATTATCCTCCCATGATTGATCTCAAACTAGCTGGCAGAGTCTAAATCCATCATTTGGGAGACTATACCCTCAATTTCATGTCATTGGAAAAATAATAATATAATAGAATATAAATAAATAAATAATCAGAATAAACATGTAGAAAACTAAATAATCATAATGTCATATGGAATACATGACATAAAATAATATATAAATAGTCTCCAAAAGGGTAAATCTAAACTAGAGTATGTCATGTTTGTAAAATTAAATGAAGCATCAGTGGTCAAAGTACATCTTGATATTGCCTATGTCTCCAAACTTCCAACTCCTTAACTCCCTGTCATAGGGCCCTTTCCCATCAATGGATCCTTGGTCATGATGTCTTCATGTGCATCAATATCTATGTGCATTGTGTGAGTAATAATCCTAGTATTACACCACCAATGAATCCTTAAAATAAGTTTACCAAATATATATAACAATGTATTCCATGAAATAAGTAAATGCTCAAATAAACATATAGTCACACATGTGTTGAGTCATCATGTTCTAAACAAGCCCTTACAAACCCTGACCCCACCTTCTTCAGATCATTTCTGTTATGGATGTTAAGGTAAGTAAAACCAAGTACCACCTTTAAGGAAATACCACATTCCCTACCCTGATAGTGATCATTATCCGTAACACTACACATCCAACCCTAAAGGTGGTCATTATCCAAAACTTTTCACACCCAACCTTATCAGTGGTCATTATCCGTAAATGATGGTAAGTACCACCTAACATGTATGATGTAAATGGATAAATCAAAAAACCTCACATGGTATTCTCCAACTTTATCCAAATATGATGAATTATATTCCCATGAATGGTCTACTCTCACGCTAAAAATCATGTATGTGATCTAACCCATACCATAAAATGAATCATAGTCTATATCCCTTATTACGTCATTATGCTTCTCCTCCATGGGGTTATCTAACCAGATCTGAAAATCATGTCAATCTTGATACCTGATGCATGGATTAACATGTTATACAATACAAAAGGCAATAAATTCCATAACAAGGAACAAAATGGAATATCAAGAACAAATATCCAGAGGATACACACAACTATATGATCAAAATAAAATAAGGTCTCAAGGATACTCATACACCCACATGAAAACATATATCAAGCATGGGCTATTAATCATAGACAAACATGTCATGAAAACATCATACATAAGGCCTAAAAAGGTAAGTAATTTCCTACCTCAAATTCATTTATGAAGAACGTCATGCTTTGTTAAGGAATCATCACCAGAATCTAATCCTCATATTAGTTGATACAAAACACTCACCAAAGACTCCTAGAGTAGATTCAAACTATTTTATATCCAAATGAAATAAAAATACTACAAGTGATAATCATTCCTCTCTCATAGAAAGTTTTATAGTTACCACTTAAATCCACATAACATGTTAATAGATTATTTCATAAAAAATAATTATAATTATGTATGTGAGGATAATCCCTCTCTTTAGAATAATCTGAGATAAACAAGAATAATTGTTATTATTCTTTTCCATAATTCTAGGTTATTATCATTTTAATAATTTTTTTAACATTTTTTAAGATTGATTTGTAAAACAAAATTTTAAAATTTTCTATAAAAATGTTTTATAGAAATATTACATGGGTTTTATCCTTTGAAAACATAACACCCAATAATAAAGGATAGAGAGAATCTATTATACCTAAAAACCATAAGAAGGGTTAATATTGCCCCAAGATGTCTTCACTAATCTTGAAAAAATGGAATTCCTATAATTCTTGGACTCAAGAGAATAATCCTAAATTCAATATAGAATGGTTTGGGTATTTTTCAAGATGGAAAACCATGTCCAGGTTCACAGAAATAAACCCCAAAATTAAAATAACAATTTAATTTTTATTTAAGAAAAATATTGAATGCAGAGCATTTAAAGAATTCCAAATTATGAGTTACATCCATTAACTGAGTCTAAATAATTAAAACCCATGAATTTATGGTTTTAAAATAGTCAAAAATGAGTTACAAATGCGTTTTGTGGGAGAAGAAATGTAAAAGAAGGGTTTTAATTCATTTTTTCCAAAACAAGGTAATGTATAAAGGTAAAATGGTTTACCCTTAAGTATGTCATAACTATAATGAAAGGGTAAGGAGTTTTTCCCTTACACGGTTCTTATAACCTTACATAGTGCATGGAAAATCCTGCTTACCCTAACATAGCTCAAACATACCCTTACACATCCTTTTAAACTCAATAAGTACCCTTACAAATTAAGAGAAACTATTGGATGACCCTTATCTGAAGCCTTTGTTGCCCTTAAATAAGTTGAATAAACCTTAGGCTACCCTTACAAAAAATTAATGTTATAATATTACAGTGTATAGGAACTCTATATTACCTTTAACAAATTCCTAGGATACCTTTATATAGCCTTCAATGTTAGGGACTTATTCTTATGTAAACCTTATAAAAAAGTTTTTTACCCATATTTATGCAGAGTACTACCCTTATAAAAATATGGGAATACCCTTTGGTATTTCAAGTAACTACCCTTACCCTTACGTAGTGGTCAGTTTACCCTTGAACAGTGTATCATATCACCTATTTACCTTTATATGGGCATAAGGTTTCCCAAATGACCCTTACGTAGTAACTAGGGTACTCTTACATAGCTAATTTTTACCTTTATGAAACTAAATAAACTGATCTCTACCCTTAAATAGCCTTTGAATAAAAAAAATTATCCTTACACAAATCATAGGTCTTGCATAAGGGTAAGAATTAAATTGAAAAAAATGAATTTTTCACACAAGAGGTTTATAAAATACAAACAAAAGAGGTATTTAAGAATATTTAAAAATTTAGAATTTTATAGTTCTCCCCCTATAATAACTTATCATCCCTGAGAAGTTTCTATAGTGGCTTTTCTAGAACAACTCAGGCCACTAAGAAAGAACATCACACTCCTTCTCCCATATCTCTTCTTGGATTTTTCTATGCCTCCACATGATCTAGAAAAGAGGAACCACTTTCCCTCACAATAGATTTTTAATATAGTATATAATATTCACTAAACACATCTCATAAGATTCATTTGGCTCTAACTCAATGTCCTCACAGTCTATAATAGTCACAGGATCTAGCGTGTACCTCCAAAGATAAGAAATGTGGGACAAATCATGCATGCCTCAATAATGTGAATGAAGGTCGAGATGATATGTAACTATCCCACCCTATTTAGTGATGTTTAGGTGTCCAATAAATCGTGATTCTATTTTACCATTCTTTTATAAATTATGATGCCCCAACCGAGGTGACACTCATAAGAAAACCCAATCACCGATAAAGAAATACAAAGATCGCTCCTCTAGTATTCATACAATCACTGTATCTTCTAATCAATTTCCAACCTAATCAACTAAACCCTCTCTAATGTTTCATGCACCATATGTAGCCTGAAAACTACAGTATCACCTGCCCTATTCCACTATAGTGCTGAGTGGAATGACCATCCATAGAGATCCTAAAATGGTTCCATCTGTACAGACACTTGAAAACTGTTATTGTAAGTTAACTGCACCAATGTTATATTCTCATCACAAGTTCCACAAAATTCTAGAACATAATCTCATAGAATATCCTCTAGTATGTGAATTTTTAACTCTCACTGTATGTTTTTCTAAGGACGGTATCAATCTCATATGATTCATTAGGTATTTATAAAATCCCATTAAAAAGAAAAACATGAAACATACATCCTTATCAAAAAAATCTCAAGGGAACTCCATATAATCATGTTATCTCATGGACATATAGCTTTCCCAACTTGTTTATTGAGTGATTCTCTTATATCAATAAGAGAAAACTTATCCAGATAATTTACAATCACCTAAAAAATTTCATGAATCCTTGGGGTCCTAGGTAAAACAATAACAAATTTCATCATGGCATACTTCCACTTCCATATAGGCACTAGTAGTGGATAAAGAAAACCACAAGGACATGGAAGAAAATATTTTACCTTTTGAAAGGTAAGGAATCAAGAAACAAAACCAGTTATCTCCCTCTTCATCACAGGACACTGGAAATTTTGTCTAAAGTCATAGTATATCATTGTCTCACTAAGATTTATAGACTATCTAGAGGTATGGAAATACCTTATCATGTCCTCTCTAATTAAATCTGGGACTATTACTCTCCCATGTACCATGATCACATAGTCACTATCTATTGACCACCCCGAGTATCACATGACCTCAAATTTGTTGTTCCAGTATCACAACACACTCTAGATCAATCTCTTTTTTGGTCTTTTCTTGGACTACTAGAGAATATGTAACCACCAGTTGAGCACAAGTCATAAATACCTAATCCTTATAAGTATCCATCCTCAACTCGGGAAACAAGATCTCCACGAGTCGCTACTCATCAGTAGGTCACTCGCTAAGATCTTTCTCCACCTACGTCTTGCGGTTAATAATGTATAAAATGATTCTACCTTTACCAGGTGCATAGGTCAACTCAAATTCAAATTATTTCAAGTACTCAACCCATTGAATCTACCTCAAATTCACGTACTACTGGGTGAAGATATAATAAATCATCCTATATTCAGTGTAGAAAATAAACCTCTCTCAAAATAGATAGTGTTTCCAAATCATAAAATCATGAACCATATCTACTAGATTCAAGTCGTGAGGGGGTAGTTCCTCTCATGGGTTTATATCTTAAGTGACCCAAAATCTAATACATTCTCCCTTTACATCATTAATTCCCCCAAACCAATGCCTTATGCATCATATTAAATAGTGTATTTGATCCCTAGATTAAATAGTATCAACACTAGAGTTGTAGTTTACCTTATATTTATCTCAATAAATGCCTCATCACATTGTTTTAAACACTGGAACTTTAAACCTTTTCATACATAAGTTCTTATAGATGGGAAATTTCTGGGAAAAAATGTTAGTAATATCCTACCAAACCAAGAAATATCCCGATCTAAAACCAGTTTGGGGGATGTTCCCAAGTCATCACTACCACAACTTTATTTGGATCCATGGATATTACTGGATCAGAAAACACATTCCCCAAAAAATTTACCACTTGAATCGAAAAAGTAACACTTTGACATATTGATGAAAATCTAATATGCTCGAGTATACTTAGGAATATATCAAGATGTCTAGAATACTGCTCTAGTGTCAGTGATTAGATGAGGATTCTATCAATGAACATCATGATGAATGATTCTAGGTACTAATGGAATATCTTGTTCATGAGGGCCATGAACACTGCTATCACATTGGTCAAACCAAATGAAATCACAAAATACCCATACATCCTATAACATCTCCAAAATACCATCTTAGGGATGCCCTCCTCTTTAACCTACTTATAGTGGTAACCTAATAAAATTTCAATATAATAGAACCACTGAGGTCCCTGTAATTGATCAAAATGATCCTTGATCCTATGAAAAGGATATATGTTCTTAATTTTCATCTAGTTTATCTTCCATTAATTAATGTAGAGTTAAATACTATAATCCACCTTCTTGGAGAAAAATATAGAAGCACCCTATAGGGAAGTACTTGACCAAGTAAATCCCTTTTATTCAAAGTCCTCAAGATGAACATTGATCTTCTTCAGCTCGGATGGGACTATATGATATGGGGGAATCAAAATTGGTTTTCCACCCAACATTATATATTGGTTTTCCACCCAACATGAGATCTATCTCATCTTAACTTATTGATCCTTCAGAGTCTCTAATCAGTAAAATATTCTTACAATGATTTCGACCCATTCCTTAAAATCCTATGGTCCCCAGTTTCCCTAGAAGGAAGGATAATGCTTGAGTTGAAATTCATGTCATATTCAACCATTGTTTTGAATTCCTAAGACTAGTAAATTCACTAATAAAAATAATTTTGGATGATGTGTCCCTTATTCCAAAACCATAGAGTAGGTACAGGAGCATATTCGGCTACATACTTATACATGTCTAGTGGTAGATCATGAACATCCTTCCTTTAATAGATTTATATCTCTTCTTCACAATTAATCCCATAAGACTATAAGGTATAACCTTTCTATCACTAACCAAGCTATCGATACCTACATTTTAGTCATAGTCGTCATATATATACTAAAACATAATAGTATTCTCAATTCAAATAATTAATTCCAACAGATATATATTGTAACATCAATATAATGTAAATATATATATATAAATAAAGAATATATCATGAAAAAATAGTAAAAATCAACTCATTAAATCAAATAACTAATATGCATCACAAAAATAAGTATATATATGGAATGTGGTTCTACACGCCCAATAATGATGCATGAATTCACCCAAAGTCTTATAAAAATAGTAACAAAAATCTCATCAATGGTAACTCAGAGGTCCATTACAAATGTGATGACTAGGAATAGGGGAACTCCCCTGCCAAAGTCCCACACAACTATCACCTTTCTACCATGTCCCAGGTTAGTCCAAAATTAAATGTAGAAAAATTTCCTTAAATACCACTTTGTAATGCCCCATCCTAAACCACCAGGTCCAAACCATAGTTCCACATGACCTCATGTGTTCATCCCCATACATAAGAGGATACTAATTACTAGTGATGGTCTAAGTCCATCAGTGGAGAGACTACACGCCCAGTATCATGTCATAGGACAAATAAAAATATAAATAAATATAAATAAACAAATAATCAGAGTAAACTTATGGAAAACTAAATAAACATAATTTTATATGACACACATGTTATTCAATAATAAATAAACCAGATCCTAAAGTGTCAATCCAAACAAGGGTATATCATGTATAAAAAATTTAATGAAACAAAAATGGTCAAAGTATGTCCTGACATCCCCTCCATCTCTAAGACTTTATCTCCTCAACTCACTATCATAGGGCCCTTTCCCATCACTGGATCCCTAGTCATAGATTCTACATGCACACTGATATGCCCATATAGAGTGTGAGGAATAAACCCAGTATGAAACCACTAATTCATCATTAAAATAAGTGAAAAAAAAATATAAGAGTGTATGATATGAAATAATTAAATGCTCAAATAAACATACAGTCAAACATTTTTTAAGTCATCATGCATGAACCAAGATACCACAAACCCCATACCCATATTATTGAGCTCATTGCCAATAAAGATGTTAGGGTAACTCAAACCAAGTACAATATTTAAGGAAATATCATACACCCCATCCCAAAGATGGTCATTATCTAGAACTCTGTGCACCCCACCTTATCAGTGGTCATTGTCCTAGAATGATGTCAACTCTTACCCAGTATGTTTGAAGTAAATGGTAAACTCAAAAAACTCCAGTTTTTCATTCTCCCACTTTGAAAAATGCTAACAAATTCTCATTCCATGCATGGTTTACTCCCATGTCAATAAAGAATGTCTATGATTTGACCCACACCATCATAGAAGACATATTTTGTATCCCTTGTTATACCATCATGCTTCACCTATAAGGGTTAATCTAACCAAGGATGAACAACCAATTCATCCTAATACCAAAAAAATGGTTCCACAAAATATGAAATGCAACAAGAAATATGTGTCATACTAAGGAACCACAGGGCATATAAATAAAACATCTTAAGAGGTTACACACAACCATATGATCACAATCAAACAAAATCTCAAAGACACTCATATACCCACATGAAAACATATAACAATCCTAGGTTTTCAATAATAAAAAATCATGGTATGACGACATCATACATAAGGGCTAAAAAAGGTAAAGAACTTCTTACCATGAGGACTTTGACGAATAAATTAAAGGTTTTTTAGAGAATTTTCACTTGAATATCATCTATATATTAGTCAGTATAAACCACTCATGAAGGACTCTTAGAACCAATTATGAATATTTTATTTCCAAATTAAATAAAAGCACTAAAAGAAATAACAATTCTTTGATCATGGATAATTTCTAAGTTATCTCTTAATACCATTGCACAAGTTAACATAATATTTATTAAATGTTAATTATAATTCCTCATGTGATGATAATACCTATCTTTATAATAATACAAGATAAAAAAGATTAATTATTATTATTATTTTCCATAATTATAGGATAATATCATTTTAATAATTCTTTATCATTTTTTCAGAAACCATTAGAAAGCTAAATTCTAAAATATAATATGTAAAGGTCTTATGGAAATCTTACCCAAGTTTTATGCATTGAAAAAATATCACCTAATAATATAGTATAAATATAATTATCCATGCCAAGAAAATAAAATAAGGGTTTTTATTGATCAAATAAGGCTTCACCAATCTTGAAAAATGGAATTTATGGATTTCTTGGAGTTAATAAAATAACCCAAAAATAAAGGAAGAAAATTAGCGTAATTTTGTAATATGTAAAACCATGTATTAAAGAATAAATGATAAAAATTAAATTAACCATTTAATTTTCCTTTTACATGAATTTTGAATGTGAAGTATTTAAATCAGTCCAAAATATGGGTTGCATCCTTAAACTAAGTCGAAATAATTACAACCCATGATTTTAGGCATTTAAAATAGTAAAAAATTAGTTATAGATAAGTTTTGGGGATGAATAAATATAAAATAAGGGTTTATGTCATTTTTAACAAAAAAAACTATGTAAGGGTAACATGGTTTACCCGTATGTAGCTCAAAGTTATCACGTAAGGGTAAGGATTTTTACCCTTACACAGGTCTCCTACCCATACACAATATATTCAAAAATCGTTCTTACACATTTGTACCTCAAACATACACTTACACATCCATTGAAAATCAATAGATACCCCTACACATCGATAAAAACCATTAATTGACCCTTATGTGAAGCCCTTCTTATGATTATGCAGGTATAAGAGACATCAAACAACCCTAACTCAACTTCAATGTTACCCTTATGTAGTGTATAGGAAATCCATCTTATATTAATGTAATTTCAAGGATACCTTTATGTAGAATTTTCATTCATGGAATTAACCTTACATAACCCGTATTAATATGGTTTTACCATTACACATGTAGAGTACTACCCTTACATAAAGATGGAAAGACCGTTATGTAACACATGCAATTCCCTTTACACTTACGCAGTGGTTTGTTTACCCTTAGGTTGCACATAGGATCACCAGCTAACCTTTTCATGAGAAATTTTTTTCCCATATTAACCTTACACATAGTGGATGAGGTACTATTACAAAACTAAGGTTAACCTTTACGCAACTAAGGAAACTCCATTATACCCTTACGCAGCCTTTAAAAAACATAAGATTCCCTTACACAAAGCATATATCTTGCATATGGGTAAGAATTAAATTAGAAAAAAAATTAACATTCTACATAAGATAATTATTAAATGTAAACAAAATAAAGTTTTAAGAATGTTTAAAAATGAGAATATTACAGACGTCACTACAGTTGGGCCTCAAACACATAGCACGGTGTCTTCAATTAAGGCTCGAAAATTCCTGCACTGGTTCTAGTGAGCTCATATTATACAAACTTTAGCATCTTTGATTGATATTTGAAATTCATCAGCCAACTCTAACATTAATTCTTCTTTCATAAAGTGTATCAAGTAGATATTGGGTCATTGGGCTCTATTTCAACTATTTTGGTTTCATCCCAATCTAATGTTATGGCCTATGTATGATATTATTCAGCACAATTATTCATATATATTATTTATTTAGATGAGTCTTGTTCTTATTCTATATATATAATTGGTTCCAAAACATGGTGATCAGATATCAAAATCACAGTTAGTGTAAAAATCTCCCTCATCGATTTAGCTCAAGCGACTTAAGTGTCTTCTTCAACAGAACAAGATCTCCTCAATACCTAGTATTTGATCAATAAGGTCAATCAATTTGATCATTATAATCTTAGTATTAAATGGATAAGTGTTTCTAGGTTGGTTTGATACATGTCTTGAACTTATTAGAGCATTCACTACAACAAATAAAGATGTTAAAATCGCATGAAACCGCTTTTAATAGTGTAAGAAAAGTGTTGTTAATATCAAAAAAGATAAAGGGGGATCCCCTTTAATAGCGCTAAAAATTTTATGATAAAGGTGGACCTTTATCCGTGCTAAAAAAATTGTTGATAAAGGTCCACCTTTATTAGTGCATTTTTAGCGTGGATAAAGGGAAACCTTGATCAGCGCTATTTTGAGCGTTGATAAAGGCCCAATTTATTAGTTCTTAATTAGCTCTAATAAAATGGACCTTTATAATCTCTCAAAATAGCATTGATAAAGGCCTAGTTTCTTGTGATATGTTGTTTATTTAACAGCACACCCATAACCTGCACACCTACACAAAATAGCACCTGCACATGAACAATGCACAGAAGATCAAAATAGTGCACACAAGATTTTCACAAACAATGCTATATACATTTACTTGAAATTATGAATACAAAAAAAACAGTTATATATACATTTAAAACAATTTTTTTATATGGTTAAAATTAAAATTATCCAACAACTAGTTAAAACCATTGATATTTCATCCTTTGGTATCCATGATCCCCTCTCAAAAATTGTCTTCCATGGTATTAGTTGCTGAACAAAGCATCAGAACTCTATAAAAAAATTACACCTATATAAGAAAACAAATATTATGTTATTAATAAAATAATGAAATAAATTTTACATTAATATGAAAGAAAACATTAATAAAATGTCAATATTTAATAAAAAATACACATTTGGAGTTATATCAGTCACATCGTGCATTGTATTGAGGTGGGTTTGATTCCTACATGTCACATATGAGTTTTAGATCATAGTTTTAAAATATTAAAACAATATGAATGGGTTTTATAGGTTTTAAGTATGTCACTTTTTCTTTTACTGAAATTAATATCAAATTTAAATGACTCATTTGGATTTATATTGGTCACATCATTCTTCATATTAAGGTGAGGTTGATTCATACAGATCAAAAATGACTGATGAATCATTGTCCTAAAGTATCAAAAAAATCCAAGGGTGTTTTCTGGGTTTATAGTATGTCACTTGGGAATTTTTCTAAAATTAATGTCTATTTTAAATAAAAAGAGTCACATTGAGTCATACTAGTCGAATTGTGAGTTGAATTGAGGTGTGGTGGATTCCTACATGTCACAAATGACTTATGAATCATTTTTATAAAGTATCAAAACAATCTGAATGTGTTTTCTTAGTTTTTAGTATTTCAGTTTTGTTTTTTTACTAAAATTTCATTTCAAACTGAAAACACGCATTTTGAGCCATATCGGTCACATCGTGCATTGGTTTGATATGATACTAAATCATACACGTCACAAAGAACTTATGAAATGTTATTCTAAATTATTAAAATAATTGGACTATTTTTTATTGGTTTTCAATGAGTGACACTTTTTGAGCTAAAATGTCAATTTTAAACTAATAACAGACACTTTTAGCCATACTAGTCACATCATGCCTCAGATTGAGGTGAGGTTAATTCCTACACATCACAAATTACTGATGGATAATTTTCCTAATGTATCAAAATAATCCTAATGTGTTTTCTCATTTCCAGTATGTTACTTGTGTTTTTGTCTAAAATTAATGTCAATTTTAAATAAAAAGATACACTTTTATTCATACCAGTCGCATTGTGTATTGAATTGAGGTTTAGTGGATTACTACATGTCATAAATGACTTATGGATCGTTTTCCTAAAGTATCAAAACAATCCGAATGTGTTTTCTCAGTTTGTAGTATGTCAGTTGTGTTTTTTTACTAAAATATCATTCCAAACTGAAACCATGAATTTTGAATCATACCAGTCGCATCATGCATTAGTTTGATATGAGAATACTTCATACATTTCAAAAATAACTTACTAATCTTTATCCTAAATTATGAAGACAATTGTAGTGGGTTTTCTTGGTTTTCAATGAGTGAAATGTTTTGAGCTAAAATGTCGATTTTAAACTTATAACAGACACTTTTAGCCATACCAATCACATCGTGCATTTGATTGAAGTACATTTGATTCCTACACATCACAAATGACTAATGTATTGTTTTTATAATGTATCAAAACCATCTGAATGTGTTTTATTGTTTTTTTAGTATGTCACTTGTGTTTTTTCTAGAATTAATGTCAATTTTAAATAAAAAGAGACACTTTTAGTCATAATAGTTGCATTATTCATTGAATTGTGTTTCATTGGATTCATATATGTCAGCAATGAAATATGTATCATTTTCCTAAATTATAAAAACAATATGAATGTGTTTTCTTAGTTTTTAGTATGTTAGTGGTGTTTCTTTACTAAAATTTCATTTCAAACTGAATACACGCATTTTGAGTCATACGGGTCACATAGTGCATTGGTTTGATATGAGACTGCTTCATACACATCACAAAGAACATATGAACCATTATCCAAAATTATGAAGAAAATTGGAGTGGGTTTTCTTGATTTTCAATGAGTTACACATTTTGACCTAAAATGTTAATAAATTTATAACAGACACTTTTAGAAATACTGGTCACATCATGCTTCAGATTGAGGTGAGGTTGATTCCTAAACATCAAAAATAACTAATGGATAGTTTTCCTAAAGTATCAAATCAATCCAAATGTTTTTTCTCAGTTTTTAGTATGTCACATATGTCTTTTTCTAAAATTAATGTCAATTTTAAATAAAAAGAGACACTTTGAGTCATACCAGTCGCATTGTGCATTGAATTTAGGTAAATTGTATTAGTACATGTCAAAAATGACTTATGAATAATTTTACTAAAGTATCAAAAAAATACTAATGTTTTTGCTCAATTTTTAGTATGATAGTTTTGTTTTTTTTTCTAAAATGTCATTTCAAACTGAAAACACACATTTTGAGTCATACCGGTCACATTGTGCGTTGGTTTGATATCAGAATAATTCAAACACGTCACAAAAAACTTATGAATCATTATCCAAAATTATTAATCCAGTTGGAGCAGGTTTTCTTGGTTTTCAATGAGTGACATGTTTTCAGCTAAAATGTCAATTTAAAACTTATAACAGACACTTTTAGCCATACCGGTCACACCATGCATCAAATTCAGGTGCGGCTAATTATTATATGTGAAAAATGATGGATGGATCTTTTTCCTAAATTATCAAAACAATCCAAATGTTCTTTCTCAGTTTTTATTATGTCACTTTTTTTTCTAAAATTAATGTCAATTTTAAATATAAAAGATACTTTGAGCAATACCAGTCACATTGTATGTTGAATTGAGGTGCGGTAGATTCCTACATGTCAAAAATGACTTATGGATTGTTTTCTTAAATTATCAATACAATATGAATGTGTTTTCTCAGTTTCTAGTATGTCAGTTGTTTTTTTTTACTAAAATTCAATTTCAAACTATAAACACACATTTTGAGTCATACCAGTCACATATTGTATTGGTTTGATATGAGACTGCTTCATACACATCACAAAGAACTTATGAGTAGTTATCCTAAATTATGAAGACAATTAGAGTAGGTTTTCTTGGTTTTTAATGAGTGAAACGTTTTGAGCTAAAATGTCAATTTCAAACTTATAACAGACACTTTTATCCATACTGGTCACACCGTGCGTCGGATTGAGGTGTGGTTTATTCTTACACATCACAAATGACTAATGTATTGTTGTCTTAAATTATCAAATGACTGATGGATCATTTTCCAAAAGTATCAAATGACTAATGGATCATTGTCTTATTATATATACCATGATACTTCTCTAGTTGTAGATCTCATGGGCATTATTTTCCTTAGGCCCTAGATTCATTCCATGAAGTAGACGATATTGATGAACCTACCTATCATAACATAATCCTCAATAAATGATAATATAAATTCTATAACTAGATTTTTAGTTCTAAATTGCTGGATCTAGTGTATTAAAAATTGAAAAATGCCATCACACATGGTCAGTTTGTTGGATATCCATACATTGAATCCAGAAAATAAATCTTTTGAGTATCCAAATTGATTTCAATAAGCATACAATGTTTCCTAAAAACAAAAAAAAGTAATAAGTAGAGAAGGAAATGAAAATATAGTTTATGTGATTAAATTTTATAGTTTTACCCTTGAAACATTAGTATTAAAAATAGTATTTTATCCATAATTTTTTTTTCAAACGATTCAAGCAGGGATGACATTATTTTAGCATGTTTATCATTTTTTTTGAAGAGGTGATGTGAGTACTTACGAGTCTAAATTTTTTTTCATGGGAAAATTCCTTCAATTGTTTGTCATATATATGCTGACAAAAAATATTAAATGTATTTAGTCATAATTATAATAATAAATAAGCTTTTGTAAAATCAAATCATGAAAACACACCTCATGTATACATTTACTACTAAGGTGCCTAGCCATTCATACATGAGGATTTCATCTACATTGTTAGAACTAATGTAATCTGATTCTTCCCATTCATACGTATTTCTTTCAAAATCAACTGTGTGAGTATTTTCATCTATCAAATTTGTATCCACATAAGCCTACAATGATATTAAATGTTGATATAGAATGGGCAGAGTGAAGGTGTTATCAGTAGATCATTTCGATCGGTTGGTTGATACTTGAGATAGTTTTTATATGATATTTCATTTCACCCCATTTTCCTGGTTTTTTTGTAATAACATTCATCGATTCATACCTTTTTCATTAAATGTTATAGGTTTAGCTAGAAAAATAATTTAGAAATGAATACCTCCTTGTTAAAATGTTTTTTTACAAGAATTTATGGTTATGAAATGAATGTTCAAACATCTTGTTCAACTGTATGAATGTCGTTGTCATCATTTGTAATATGTAGCTTGGTGATCGGCTCATGAGCTACATTAATCAACACTCTGAAATGATCTATTGGAATTGGTTTGTTGTGTAGTAAGTCATTCTGTATTTTCATTACGGAGTTTAGCCCATATAATTCACAACATAACCATCAATATAAAACAGTAATAACATGAAAAAAAGAGGAAACCAAAGAGTAATAGAAGAACACTCATCGTGAAGGTGTCGTTTAGCGCGCGGCGGAGGTGCGTTCGCAGTGTAGGAGAGGGGAGCGACAAACGATATTTCCAACAGAAAAGAAAACATAAAATGAGAACTCGTATATTATACCTATCCAAAATAGGTCCAATTAAATTTAAGAATGGGACATGTCTAGTTAAACAGTTTTATTGGTCAATAGTGGGAATGTAAAACACTCAAAGCATATGAAAATTACAAATGGGCCCTTGAGTTTCAAACACACACACCCAAACATTTAAAAATTTCCAAAAGGTCCCTTTATCCTTTCCAAACACACACCAAATAATTTCCATAAAAATTAATCAAAACACTAAAATAAAGACACATTTATAAAACAAACCAAACAATTTATAAACAATTATATAAAAAAAACAACCAGTTTCTAAACAATTCTATAACAAGCTAACCAGTTTATGAACAATTTTTCTTTTATAGGCCAAACAAAGTATAAATAATTTTATAAGCAACCCAAGTCAATGTGATATTTACTTTCAAGTACAATGTCCTTCATGAGAGAATCCATTGAAACCTATAATTATTTTGTGACCACTGAATATTGCACCATCTACCACCAATTGTTAGCAATACTTCACACAACACTACCACAAAACAGGGCAATGGAAGCACTGACCTTTATCATCGCTAAACAGAAAGCATTGATAAAGGGGAATGCCTTTATCAGCACTATCTATAAGCACTGATAAATTTTACCCTTATCATCGCTAAAATAAGCGCTAATAAAGGTGTACCCTTTATCAGTGCTTTTTTTAGCGCTGATAAAAGGTAACATTTATCAGCACCTTTTTTAGCGCTGATAATGGTATCTCTTTATCAGCGCTAAAAAGCATGGATAAATGAATGGTTTATCAGTTATTTTATTTTAGCACTGATAAAACATACCTTTATCAGTGCTTTTAACGAGCGCTGATAAAGGTTCCATCGGTTTTTATTTAATAAACCTAACAGGCCCTCCTCGCTCGCAAGTGGTCAAGATTTCGCAGAAGCTGAACAATGACCCTTGTCCGCCATCACCTCTCCTCCTCCTCCTCATCCTCCTCCTCCTCATCCTCCTCCTCCTCCTCCTCCTCCTCCGCCGTCGCTGCCTCCGGCCCCGCTGCCGCGACCGCCGCTGCCTCTGCCTCCGCCGTCGCCGCTGCCTTTGCCCCTGCTGTCGCGACCACCGCTGCCTCTTCCACCACCACTGCCTCCACCTCCGCCGCTGCCTCCACTTACGTCATTGCCTCCATCATCGATAGAAGGTATCCTTTCATACTTTTTCACTTGTGATTCAAAATTTGGTAAATTTAGTGAATTTTTTTGGTGAGTCTTCTTATTTAGAGAAATTCCCTTGATTGTTTCTTATTTGGACATGGAATATAGTTATTATGTCTTA
Organism: Viscum album; assembly: GCA_963277665.1. Lineage (NCBI taxonomy): Eukaryota > Viridiplantae > Streptophyta > Magnoliopsida > Santalales > Viscaceae > Viscum > Viscum album. Next base: position 1,080,625,547 of record OY728136.1, on the reverse strand, counting down.
GATTATGATTCCTTATGTCATATAGAAAGGTAATTATAGTGTTGGTGTAGCAACAATCTTTTTAGAGATCAGTGGAGTTATATGATGTCTCATAGGTTTGCTCTTGGTGAATTATCCTCTTATCACTATCCAAGAGTGATGGTTTCTAATTAATTCAAATAATCTTGGATTCTACCATTATTGATATTCATTTTAAGGTAAATGTTTTTTCTACCACTTGGATTTTTCTTCCATGCTCCTTTATCTAAAACCTTTTATTTATATGGAATTGGTTCTGGAAGTTATTAGAGAGATATATTATTCTAGTTGGTGTGTGAAAATGTTTTAGGATACAAAACACCTGATGAACATTGATGTTAATGTTGATATTGTGATCGGAAGTTCCTTAATAAATAAGTCCTTGTATATGATTTTTCCATGATTAATGGTTTACACTTGATTCCCTTTCATGATGTTATTTCTTGCAAGAGTGTGAGTAGACCTTGAAACTCATTCTTTATATATGATCTAATGGTTAGTTTATATCCCCTTGTGAAATATTCTTGATATTCCATATTATTACTTTATATAGTGTATATTTTTTATGCTATTGAATTACCTGTAGAACTTTCATGGGTCAAAAATCCATCAGATATAGGATGAGGTTGGAGAATTCCATGCAAGGGTGATGTGTTATCTAATTATGTCAAACAATTTTTTTGGGACATTCCATCATCTAAGGATAACAACCACCATAAGGGTGGGATTGTGGTGTTCTTAATAATGAAGATCATTAGGATAGGGCATGTCATGAAAGGTGTGATAATAGAGGATTGATCAGGGATTACTCATTTGGGATATACTATCTAGAATAAACTTGTTTATTATACCTAGTAAGGAGGACCTATTGATCAGGTCTTACCCATTGTATGTTCATCTTTTATATTTTAAAAGTCTGTTGAACTCGTTCTATCAAAGGTGGGTTCTATAATTTCTTGTTATCTTAAGGTGTGTTTAACCATGGTGTGGGTTGATTTCAGTTTTAGTGGGTTTTTGTGGTTTATGGGATGTGGTAAATGGTGTACTCGGTTTTAGATTATTTTATTCTCATGGGTTTCCCCTATTTTATGTTTTCTTTTCAGTTGGAAATCTCACTACTGGAAATCCAGCATTTCCCAAAGGTTTAGAACCGTTGGGAAAGGCTGAAGAACCGTTGGTATATGTTATACCAACGGTTCTGCAAACCGTGGGGAAGTAAGACGTTGGGAAAGGCTTTTTCCAACGGTTTACACAGAACCGTTGGGATAGGTTAGAAAAAATCAACCTATCCCAACGGTTCTGCCAAACCATTGGGAAAGGCCTTTCCCAACGGTTTGGCCCGTTGGGAAATCAACAGAGCATTTTCTTTCCCAACGGTTTACAAACCGTTGGGAAAGGTTTTTACCAACGGTTCCATGAACCGTTGGTAAAAACAACATTCAAAAAAGTATCCCAATGGTTTCAAACCGTTGGGATTGGGTGTTTTTACCAACGGTTCAAGGAACCGTTGGTAAAAACACCTACATAGAGCCTATGCCAACGGTTTTCAAACCGTTGGCATAGGCTTTGCTGTGCAAATTGCACAGAAACCTGCTCTGCAATTTGCACAGCAGATTTTTGGGCATTCACCCTAGGTTTTAATTCAATTTTCAATCCAATTATGCCCTCATTTTCAATTCATTTTTCAATCCAATTATTTTACCTGTAACACATATAATGCATACATATAGAGAACAAACCAACACATACAAATAATGAAAACCAACCAACCAACACATATAATGCATCCTTAAAATATACTCATCCATAATTAAAGTAGAATTCATAAAATAATTATAAACATACATAATTCATTTAGAATTCATTTTAAAATTTAGATGACAATCATATGTGGAATCTGGAATTCAATTCATAATTTGATTGGTTTTTCATATACCATATATTTTTAATAGAAATGATATCCATTTTAAACAAAATACATACATCTGGAATGATACCGGTCACACCGTGCCTCAGATTGAGGCGAGGTTAACTCATACACGTCACAAATGAATCATTGATCGTTTTCCTAAAGTATCAACATATTCCGAAATCGTTTGGTCGGTTTTCTGTATGTCAGTTGTTGTTTTCACTTAAAATGAAGTGTTTTTTAAATAAAAGAGAGACACTTTGAATGGTGTCGGCCACACCGCGTCTCGTATTGAGGCGGGGTTAACTCGTACACATCACAAATGACCCATGGATTGTTGTGCTAAAATATAAACACAATCAGAATGTGTTTGGTTGGTTTTCCGTATGAATTTAAAATGTAGTCCATTTTAAATAAAAGAGATACACTTAGAGTGGTCTTGGCCAAACCGCGACTCGGATTGAGGCTTGGTTGACTCGTACACGTAACATATGACCCATGAATCGTTGTCCTAAATTTTCAACAGATTCCGAATGTGTTTGGTCAGTTTTTCATATGTCAGTTGTTTATTTCACTTATAATCTTGTCCATTTTAAACAAAAGAGACACAGTCAGAGTGGTACCGGCCACACCGCGTCTCAGATTTAGACGGGGTTGACTCTTACACGTCTCAAATGTCCCATGGATAATTTTCGTAACGTATCGACACAATCTGAATACGTTTGGTCGGTTTTCCGTATGCCAGTTGATGTTTTTCACTTAAAATGATGTCCTTTTGAAACAAAAGACGGACACTATGAGTGGTTCCGACCACACCGCGTCTCCAATTGAGGCGGGGTTGATTCGTACACGTCACATATGACCCATGGATCGTTCTCCTAAGGTTTAAATGGAAACCGAATGCGTTTGGTCGGTTTTCCGTATGTACTTAAAATGTTGTCCATTTTAAACAAAAGAGTGACACTTAGACTAATCCTGACCACACCGTGACTCAGATTCATCCCGGGTTGGCTCGTACATGTCACAAATGACCCATGGATCGTTGTGATAAATTATCAAAAGATTACGAATGTGTTTGGTCGGTTTTGCGTATGTCAGTTGTTCTTTTCATTTATAATCATGTCCATTTTAAACAAAAGAGACAGAGTTAGAGCGGTGTCGGCCACACCACGTCTCGGATTAAGATGGGGTTGACTTGTACACATCACATATGACACATGGATCGTTGTGCTAAAGTATCGATAGAATCCGAATGTGTTTGGTCGTTCTTCCGTATGTCAGTTGATGCCTTTCACTTAAAATGATGTCCTTTTGAAACAAAAGACGGACACTTTGAGTGGTGTCAGCCGCACCTCATGTCGTATTGAAGCGGGGATGATTCGTACACGTCACATATTACCCATGGATCGTTCTCCTAAAGTTTCAACGGAAACCGAATCCGTTTGGTCGTTTTTCCGTATGTACTTAAAATGGTGTCCATTTTAAACAAAAGAGAGTCACTTAGACTTATCCTGGCCACACCGCGACTCAGATTCATCCCGGGTTGGCTCGTACACGTCACAGATGACCCATGGATTGTTGGGAAAAATTATCAACAGATTCGGAATGCGTTTGGTCGGTTTTCCGTATGTTAGTTGATGCTTTTCACTTAAAATGACGTCCTTTTGAAACAAAAGACGGACACTTTGAGTGGTGCCGGCCACACCACGTCTCCGGATTGATCTGAAACCACCGTGCAACATTCTAATTATTATTCTTGACGTGTACGCGCAGACGGCACGTCAATCGGACGTGCGGTTTGCGCGATACGACTCAATATTCGTGTTTTAAGTGATGCGCGCGCTTCGTAAACGCGCGTGATGGGGGTCCAAACAGGCCGAACGAAGTTGGAATGGCCTGAAATCAGACGAAAAATACGGGAGAGTGATTTATGAAGTGTTTGAGCAGACGGAACATCAATCGGACGTGCCGTGTGCCCGCGGTGACCGACAACGTAGTTCTGGTGTCAGAAACGGCCAAAACGGGCGTCCAACAGTCAAATTCATAGCGAACGACCTCAGATTGAGCTGAAACCACCGTGCAACATTCTAATTATTATTCGTGACGTGTACGCACAGACGGCACATCAATCGGACGTGCGGTTTGCGCAGTACGGCTCAATATTTGTATTTTAAGTGATGTGCGCGCTTCGTAAACGCGCGTGAGGGGGGTCCAAACGGGCCTAATGAAGTCGGAATGGCCTGAAATCAGACGACAAATAAGGGTGAGTGATTTCTGAAGTGGTCGAGCTAACGGCACGTCAATCGGACGTGCCGTGTGCCCGCGGTGACCGACAACGCAGTTCTGGTGTCATAAACGGCCAAAACGGGCGTCCAACGGTCAAATTCATAGCGGACGACCTCGTATTGAGCTGAAACCAATGTGCAACATTCTAATTATTATTTGTGATGTGTACGCGCAGACAGCACATCAATCGGACGTGCGGTTTGCGCGGTACGGCTCAATATTCGTGTTTTAAATGATGCGCGCGCTTCGTAAACGCACGTGAGGGTGGTCCAAACGGGCCGAAAGATTTTGGAATGGCCTGAAATCAGACGAAAAATACGGGTGAGTGATTTATGAAATGTTCGAGCAGACGGCACGTCAATCGGACGTGTCGTGTGCCCGCGGTGACCGACAACACAGTTCTGGTGTCATAAACGGCCAAAACGGGCGTCAAACGGTCAAATTCATAGCGGACGACCTCGGATTGACTTTAAAACACCGTGAAACATTCTAATTATTATTCGTGACGTGTAAGCGCAGACGGCACACCAATCGGACGTGCGGTTTTTGCGGTACGGCTCAATATTCGTGTTTTAAGTGATGTGCGCGCTTCGTAAACGCGCGTGAGGGGGGTCCAAATGGGCCGAACGAAGTCGGAATGGCCTGAAATCAGACGAAAAATACGGGTGAGTGATTTCTGAAGTGGTCGAGCAGACGACACGTCAATCGGACGTGCCGTGTGCCCGCGGTGACCGACAACGTAGTTCTGGTGTCATAAACGGCCAAAACGGGCGTCCAACGGTCAAATTCATAGTGGACGACCTCAGATTGAGCTGAAACCACCGTGAAACATTCTAATTATTATTCGTGATGTGTACGTGCAGACGGCACGTCAATCGGACGTGCGGTTTGCGCGGTACGGCTCAATATTCGTATTTTAAGTGATGCACGCGCTTCGTAAACGCGCGTGAGGGGGGTCCAAACGGGCCGAACGAAGTCGGAATGACCTGAAATCAGACGAAAAATACGGGTGAGTGATTTCTGAAGTGGTCGAGTAGACGGCACGTCAATTGGACGTGCCATGTGCCTGCGGTGACCGACAACGCAGTTCTGGTGTCATAAACGGCCAAAACGGGCGTCCAATGGTCAAATTCATAGCGGACGACCTCAGATTGAGCTGAAACCACCGTGCAACATTCTAATTATTATTCGTGACGTGTACGTGCAGACGGCACATCAATCGGACGTGCGGTTTGCGCGGTACGGCTCAATATTCGTATTTTAAGTGATGCACGTGCTTCGTAAACGCGCGTGAGGGGGGTCCAAACGGGCCGAACGAAGTCGGAATGACCAGAAATCAAACGACAAAAACGGGTGAGTGATTTATGAAGTGTTCAAGCAGACGTCACGTCAATTGGACGTGCCATGTGCCCGCGGTGACCGACAACGCAGTTCTGGTGTCATAAACGGCCAAAACGGGCGTCAAACGGTCAAATTCATAGCAGACGACCTCGGATTGAGCTGAAACCACCGTGAAACATTCTAATTATTATTCATGACGTGTACGCGCAGATGGAACGTCAATAGGACGTGCGGTTTGCGCGGTACGGCTCAATATTCGTGTTTTAAGTGATGCGCGCGCTTCGTAAACGCGCGTGAGGGTGGTCCAAACGGGCCGAACGATTTCGGAATGGCCTGAAATCAGGAGAAAAATACGGGTGAGTGATTTATGAAGTGGTCGAGCAGACGGCACGTAAATCGGACGTGTCGTGTGCCCGCGGTGACCGACAACGCAGTTATGGTGTCATAAACGGCCAAAACGGGCGTCAAACAGTCAAATTCATAGCGGACGACCTCTTATTGACCTGAAACCATCGTGCAACATTCTAATTATTATTAGTGACGTGTACGCGCAGACGGCACGTCAATCGGACGTGCGGTTTGCGCGGTACGGCTCAATATTCGTGTTTTAAGAGATGCGCGTGCTTCGTAAACGCGCGTGAGGGGGGTCCAAATGGGCCGAACGAAGTTGGAATGGCCTAAAATCAGACGAAAAATACGGGACAGTGATTTCTGAAGTGGTCAAGCAGACGGCACGTCAATCGGACGTGTCGTGTGCCCGCGGTGACCGACAACGCAGTTCTGGTGTCATAAACGGCCAAAACGGGCGTCCAACAGTCAAATTCATAGCGGATGACCTCATATTGAGCTGAAACCACCGTGAAACATTCTAATTATTATTCGTGACGTGTACGCGCAGACGGCACGTCAATCGGACGTGCGGTTTGCGCGGTACGGCTCAATATTCGTGTTTTAAGTGATGCGCGTGCTTCGTAAACGCGCGTGAGGGTGGTCCAAACGGGCTGAACGATTTCTGAATGGCCTGAAATCAGGCGAAAAATACGGGTGAGTGATTTATGAAGTGGTCGAGCAGACGGCACGTAAATCGGACGTGCCGTGTGCCCGTGGTGAACGACAACGCAGTTCTGGTGTCATAAACGGGCGTCAAACGGTCAAATTCATAGAGGACGACCTCAAATTGACCCGAAACCATCGTGCAACATTATAATTATTATTTGTGATGTGTACGCGCAGACGGCACATCAATCGGACGTGCGGTTTGCGCGGTACGGCTCAATATTCGTGTTTTAAGTGATGCGCGCGCTTCGTAAACGCGCTTGAGGGGGGTCCAAACAAGCCGAAAAAAATCGGAATGGCCTGAAATCAGACGAAAAATACGGGACAGTGATTTCTAAACTGTTCGAGTAGACGGCACGTCAATCGGACGTGCCGTGTGCCCGCGGTGACCGACAACGCAGTTCTGGTGTCATAAACGGCCAAAACGGGCGTCCAGTGGTCAAATTCAAAGCGGACGACCTCAGATTGAGCTGAAACCACCGTGCAACATTCTAATTATTATTCGTGACGTGTACGCGCAGACGGCACGTCAATCGGACATGCGGTTTGCGCGGTACGGCTCAATATTCATGTTTTAAGTGATGCGCGCGCTTCGTAAACTCGCGTGAGGGGGGTCCAAACGGGCCGAACGAAGTCGGAATGGCCTGAAATCAGACGATAAATACGGGACAGTGATTTCTGAAGTGGTCGAGCAGAAGGCACATCAATCGGACGTGCCGTGTGCCCGCGGTGACCGACAACGCAGTTCTGGTGTCATAAACGGCCAAAATACTGTCCATTTTAAACAAAATAGAGACACTTTGAGTGGTTTCGGCCACACCGCGCCTCGGATTGAGGTGGAGTTGACTCGTACACGTCACATATGACCCATGGATCGTTCTCCTAAAGTTTCAACAGAAACCGAATGCGTTTGGTCGGTTTTCCGTATGTCATTTTTTGTTTTCACTAAAAATGAAGTCCATTTTAAAAAAAATAGAGACACTTTGAGTGGTGTCGGCCACACCGCGCCTCATATTGAGGTGGAGTTGACTCGTACACGTCACATATGACCCATGGATCGTTCTCCTAAAGTTTCAACAGAAACTGAATGCGTTTGGTCAATTTTCTGTATGTCATTTTTTGTTTTCACTAAAAATGAAGTCCATTTTAAACAAAATAGAGACACTTTGAGTGGTTTTGGCCACACCGCGCCTTGTATTGAGGTGTCGTTGACTCGTACACGTCACATATGACCCATGGATCGTTCTCCTAAAGTTTCAACAGAAACAGAATGCGTTTGGTTGGTTTTCCATATGTCATTTTTTGTTTTCACTAAAAATGAAGTCCATTTTAAACAAAATAGAGACACTTTGAGTGGTGTCAGCCACACCGCGCCTCGGATTGAGGTGTAGTTGACTCATACACGTCACATATGACCCATGTATCATTCTCCTAAAGTTTCAACAGAAACCGAATGCGTTTGGTCGGTTTCCGTATGTACTTAAAATACTGTCCATTTTAAACAAAAGAAAGTCACTTAGAGTGGTCCCGACCACACCGCATCTCGGATTTAGGCAGGGTTGACTAGTACACTTCTCAAATGACCCATGGATCGTTGTCTTAAAGTATCAACACAATCCTAATGCGTTTGGCCGGTTTTCCGTATGCTAGTTGATGTTTTTCACTTAAAATGATGTCCTTTTGAAACAAAAGACATACACTTTGAGTTGTTCCGACCGCACCGTGCCTCGGATTGAGGCGGGGTTGATTCGTACACGTCACATATGACCCATGGATCGTTTTCCTAAAGCATCAACACATTTCGAATGTGTTTGGTCAGTTTTTCGTATGTCACTTTTTGTTTTCACTTAAAATCTTATGGAAATTCATATAGAATATTTTTATATCATATTTAGTATGGATTAGATTTTAGTTGATCGTGCTATGAAACATTTCAGAGCTAATGAAATTAAGGAAGGTGGAGGGGCTGTCTGGGGGGCTGTCCGGGGGGGGCTGTCCGATGGGTGTCTGGGGGGCTGTCCGGGGACCAAGGAGGAGGGTGGGGGGGCTGTGCGGGGTCTATCCGGGGGTGTTTGGGGGTTGTTCAGGGGGTTGTCCGGGGTTGTCCAGGTGTTGTTTAGGGGGTTTTTCAGGGGTTTTTCAGGGGTTGTTCAGGGGTTGTTCAGGGGTTGTTCAGGGGGGTTGTCCGGGGTTGTTCAGGGGGCTGTCCGGGGGGTGTTTGGGGGGTTGTCCGGGGTCCAAGGGGGAGGGTGGGGGGTTGTCCGGGGGGCTGTCCGGGGGGCTGTCTGGGGTCCAGGGTGGATGGTTGGGGGTTGTACGGGGGGCTGTCCAGGGGGCTGTCCGCGGGGGGCTGTCCGGGGGGGTTGTCCCGTGGGTGTCCGGGGGGCTGTCCGGGGACCAAGGAGGAGGGTGGGGGGGGGGGGGGGGGCTGTGCGGGGTCTGTCCGGGGGGTGTTTGGGGGTTGTTCAGGGGGTTGTTCGGGGTTGTTCAGGGGGTTGTCCGGGGGTTGTTCAGGGGGTTGTTCAGGGGTTGTTCAGGGGTTGTTCAGGGGGTTGTCTGGGGTTGTTCAGGGGGTTGTCCGGGGGGTGTTTGGGGGGTTGTCCGGGGTCCAAGGAGGAGGGTGGGGGGTTGTCCGAGGGGCTGTCCGGGGGGCTGTCCGGGGTCCAGGGTGGAGGGTTGGGGGCTGTACGGGGGGCTGTCCGCGGGGCTGTCCGTGGGGCTGTCCGGGGGTGTTCGGGGGGTGTTCAGGGTCCAAGGGGGAGGGGGGGTTGTCCAGGGTCCAAGAATGAGGGGGGTTGTCCAGGGAGTTCACAAACACACAACCACTAAAAGACAACAACATCCATAAAAACAGACAATATATAAAAATAACTCAACTCCAATACTATACTACGAGTCTAGATAAAACCAACAACTAGAATAGATTAAACATCAAATCTCAGTAATATAATTCAAAAATGTAACGGATCAATATGTCCCACATCAGCATCACCATCACCATCATCATCATCATCATCGCCTTCGTCATCGTCCTTCTCATCGTCCTCACCCTCCACAGCGCCTTCCTCCTCGCCTTCGCCCTCCTCCTCGCCCTCCTCATCTCCCTCCACTTCCGCATCAGACTCCTCGCCATCATCATCTTCAAGCTGGACATCCTCCTGACCACCACTGGAACTGCCACCTGGTGCACCATATATAGAATGTATCGACGACATGTATTCATCAATCGCTGGGCTGGCCTCTGCTGGAAGTGTTGGACGTAGAACTTCAATAAATTTCATAAATGCACTGTTTTCCCTAGCAGACTGTTCTGCCGTCTCTGTGGCCCTTTTCTCAGCCTGTTCTGCCTGTGCCCTAACTTGCTGTAGCTCGGTGGCACTACAACTCGTACCTGAGGCAGGCCAATACCTCGTCGGGGCTATCCTAGGTCGGCAGCGTACTCTGCCAGAATGATCCTCTCCCAACACCTGATGTAAGTGATCAGATGGCCCAAAATTGTCTGCTTCTTGGGCATCGAGGGCCTCTAAAGCATACTGTTACAAATATAAATATATTATTAAGTTACAAAATATATATTAAAATATAAAATCAACAGATTAAAACTTACAATATGCTGCTGAGTCGCTTCGTTAACAACACTTCCATCCTTTTTTCATCTACTCGAGCAAAACAGTTTTGCTCGAGGCACACGTCCTTCAATATTTTGTACTTGCCTCTACAATGAAATTGAAAACAAAAGTTATATAAAAACTTTAGTAAATAATTAAATAGTTGAGGAAACAAAAGAAAATGTAAGTCGTAAAGAAATCTTATAAACAATTTTCATACCTTCTGCCTCTCATGATCCGGCATCGTCGTGCGTCCTAGTGTATGGAGGTATTTTTTTGCATCAATGTTTTTTTTATTTTTTCCAGATGATTCCTAAATAAAATTCGATAATGCAAAGTATAATATTAATGCAAAACTTGAAAGTTATTATTTAAATACTTCAAATGTAATTCATACCTTAAACTGGGTACTCGTCCAATGAGTAATCATCTGACGATACTTCTCTATAGGACAATCATCCACAACTGGTACCGCCTCTAACTCAGTGCCAACTCTAGCACGCCATCCAATATACATCTCATGCTTGTAGGCTCTCCAAAGCTTGCCTAAATCCTTTAGACATTCCAGCCGTGCACCCTCACCATCAAGAAAATTAAATCGAAGCTGAAATCAAAATATTAATTCATATAAATACAAAAATAATTCATGGCATTAAATACAACAGATTTTTTTACCCATATCTCTGCCCAAGCTCTATCTCTGACCTCATGTGGAAAATGTCTCCACGACAGCGGGCTGACGGGAATGATGTCGGAGTATTTGGCAAGCGTCTCCATAAAACTTCGACATTGCTGCCCTGTTTTCTCAACCATCTGATTGTCTTCATTATATTCCACCATAACCTGTGTGCGACAGTTCCACACCGAACGCATGCGTGTACGGCCCCGCCCCCGCCTCCTGTCATTAGATGTATCTGTCATGAAAGAAAAACAAATATTTTATCAAAACATGTTATAATGAAAATAAATATTGGTATAAAAATTTGTTAGGGTTTTATAAATATACCTACGCTAGTCTGATCAATGAGTGGCGCCGGATCCACAGAACCTGATGGAACACCCTCTGGTGGAACAGGAGTCGAAGACGATGGAATATAAAAGCTCGGAGAGACAGAAGTAGAAGGAAAAGAAGATGGAACAGCTGTATGACCTGATGTTGACTGGGGAGTGGGAATCATCATGGGATGTGAAAATGATGGGGAAGAAGATGCAGAAGGTAGCGAAAACATGGGAGGTCTAAATATCCCGTGTGTCCCTAATGACACACCGGGATCAGAATGTGGGAAGGCTGAAATGTCAGTGGGAGGGGCAGGGTCTAGTCGGGCACGCACAGCTCTACGTCCACCTCTGGTACGAACCCTCCTCGTACCACCGGCCTGAGTACTAGGACCAGTACTAGGCTCCTCGTCGAATAACTGTCGACGTAATGGTGGATCCTACAAAAAAGTTTACAAAAAAAATTAATCACATTACATTATATATTCTGTAAATATATATATATATATATATATATATATATATATTAAATAAAGTACTCACTGTAGGCACTAATGGTGGAATGCCCATCTCCTCCATCCGACGATTGTTCTCCGCCATTTTTTTTCTTCGTCTCTCTTCAATTGGCAGCATTTCCTGCATTGGAAAACAAATATGTAATTAATTAGAAAAAGAAAATTAATGTGTAAACCAAAAAACTAAATTTATGAGGGAATGAGGGGATTCATTGGTAATTTAGCTATCAATTGTTTTAGAAGAGCTTGAATGAATTTAATAAAACATACAAGTTGTAATGTTCACCAAGTTAGAAATATTGTTTGATTTGGATTGAATACAGTTCAATTCCAAATTAGAAAATGCAATTCAAATAAAACAGCAACCAATAAACATTGAAAATTCACATAACGGTCAAGTCAGCTAAAACATATTTGTGATCCATACTAAATAAATATGAATATTACCAACCTTAACAACCCAACTCGAGGTAAACCAAAAGAATTGAGAACATGGATGAATGATTCTATATATTTCCAACCACAACTTCAGGTTCACAATCAACTCTGACAATTGAGTTATTGGAGTCATCAAAAGAAATAAATGGATTGGTTCCAATGGCAATAGGGACAGTGTCAATTCCATCATCAGCATCATTAAAAATATCTCTTGGAATTACTTCAACTATGACACCAAATTCAGGTTGAAGTTGATCTTTGACATAAAAAACTTGTTTATCCATTGATGCCAACACATATGGTTCTTCGGTTGCAAGAGTGCGGGTCATATTAATTACTCGAAATCCACAATCATCAATAAATGTGCCATGTCTAGTCATCGAATCAAACCAATGGAATTTCATCATTGTGACTCGTCCATGAGAGTAATAATCCAATATTTTTATTTTCTCAATGACTCCATAATAACCCACATTTTCAAGTCACGGTCTACTATCTGATGCACTGGCATAACAATATGTTGTGGCAGTAACCATAATACCATCATGTTTTGTTCTCATGTTTTTGGCTCGTTCAGTGACAATAAATCTGTACCCATTGATAACAATTAATTTACAGTCACGAACCACGGTATTAGGACCAAAAGCCAAAGCTCTTATTTCCTCAGAGATAGAGTCAGCAGAAAAACTCAATACCTGTAATATAAATGACAGTTAAACTTAAGTAAATATTGAAATAATTAATTTAAATAGTAATATTTTTACCTTCAATTTTAACCAAGCAGAAAACTCTTTGCTATGCAAAGTCTCTCTCCTTATCAAAGATAAAGAACGATGCTTCCTATTTATCATTGTTTTATGTTCCCTGTAGATAAAAAAATATTAATAGTTTAACATATATATATGTAAGATATACATATTCAATTTTTTACCTGGTATAGTCATCGAACAAATCACAGTTGAACAAAATTGTGCGATGTGCCATCTCCCGCTCTTCATGGCTTAATGTCTTCAATGTATATGATCCAGGAATTCCTCCTGTTTGAGGAAGTGATGGAAAACTGGGTTCAATTTGCTCATATTGTTCTTCTTCATTTCTCATTGGTCTGTTCATTCTTGTAGTAAGATCAGACAAATACATTGAACAGAAATCCATACATTCTTGAGCTAAGTAACCGTTCAAGATAGAACCTTCGGGATGATTCTTGTTTCGAACATAAGACTTTAATGTGAACATATTTCTTTCAGTTGGATACATCCAAAGAAAAGAAATAGGTCCTCCGAGAAGTATTTCAGTTGGAATATGGACAGTCAGATGCAGCATGCATGTGAAAAATGATGAGGGAAATATTTTCTCCAACTCACACAAAATTAATGGGGCATCTATCAACATTTTTTGGAAGAAAGACTTGGACAACTTCTTATCACAAATATCTAAACAAATGGCACAACCGAATAACACCCACCCTTACATTATTGGACAAATGATGAAGGATTTCTATTGGAAGCAACTCATGCAGTAGAACGTGATAATCATGAGTCTTCAAAGATTTTAGCTTCAACTCTCTTCTGTTGACCCGTTTAGATATGTTGCTTGAATAGCCATCAGGAACTATAATAGTCTCTAATACTTCCAAAAATTGTTTTTTTTTTCAGTAGGTGTCATCACATAAGAAGCACATGGAAGTTTCCATTTATTTTCACTGATACGCACAGGTTGCAATTCTGGTCTGATGCCCCAATCCACCAAGTCACGTCGAGATCGTAAATCATCTTTTTTCTTCCCCTTGACATTTAGAAGAACTGAAAGCAAAATTTCACATATATTCTTTTCAATATGCATTACATCTAAGCAATGATGTAGCAAATTGGTTGACCAATAAGGCAAATCAAAAAAGACACTCCTCTTCCTCTAATTGTAACAGGTTTCTGTGGAAACATTCTTTCTCTTTCCAGATTTCATTTGACCCTTCCCAAAAGAAAAACTGAAATCTTTCAATTCATTAAGCACATCAGTTCCAGACATACGCTGAGGTGGATCATCGGTCTCTATAGTATTATCAAATCTTTGACGATTCATTCTATATGGATGATCCTTTGGCAAAAATCATCGATGTCCCATAAAACTGAAACTACAACGATGTTTCAGTCTTCTGGGTCGTGTATTCTTCATACAAACTGGACATGACAGTTTTCCCTTCGTGCTCCATCCAGACATCATTGCATAAGCTGGAAAATCATTGATCGTCCACATAAGCGCAGCACGCATCTGAAATATGTCTTTCGAACATGCATCGTATGTGCGCACACCCACATCCAAAAGAAGTTTCAACTCTTTTATTAAAGGTTGCATGTATACATCAATATCAATGATAGGATCAGAAGGACCAGATATGAGTATACTCATGAAAGTGAAAGATTTTTTCATACACAACCATGGGGGAAGATTATAAATGTGTATAAAAACTGGCCATGTGCTGTGCGAAGTAAGCATCTTCCCAAACGGATTAAAACCATCGCATGAAAGACCCAACCTCACATTACGCACGTCAGCTGCAAAATCAGGATGTCGAGCATCAAATCTCTGCCATGCAAATCCATCTGCAGGATGAACCAACTCATCATTAGTCTTCTTTCTCTCGATATCATACCATCTCAATTTTATTGATATGTCATCAGACATAAAAAGATTCTGGAGTCTGGGGATCAATGGAAAGTGCCACAGTACTTTTTGTGGAACGCGGGATGGTGTTCCATCAGATTTTGACTTCCAGCGGGATGTGCCACATTTTATACATTCATTTCGTTCAGCGGTTTCTTCCCAGAATAAACTGCAATCTTTCGGGCAAGCATGAATTTTGTTTCTGGAAAATCCAAGTTCTTCAACTAACTTCCATGCCATATAGTGGTTTGAGGGAATATCTGCATCATCAGGAAGTAAATCCTTCAAGAGGGTAAGAATGTAATCGATTGCTGTATTAGAAATCCCATACATAGTTTTTCCATGAAACAATCGGATTAAAAATTCCATCTTTTTCATTTTATCGCATTGTTGATATACTGGAGTCGTGGCAGCATCATTCAATTTTTTCACCCTATCAATATCATCATTTTCACTAGATGCATCAGTTGTCCTCATATCGACATCTTCTTGAGTCGAAATCCTTTCTTTTTCATGATGACGAATAAACGGAAACCGATCATCTAACAAATTCTCCATTCCAGTCTTTCATTTCAATCATCACCAATTTGAGATTTCATTTTCTCCCCATTGTGATACCACACAAAGTAGTTTCCTTGAAAACCATTTTTTGTTATGTGGTAGCTGACTTCTTCACGACTCAACCAAGGTCTACCAACACAATTGGAACATGGGCAGTGTATGTGACCACTATCTGAAGCATTGTGAAATGCAAAATCTATAAAGCTCTCCAAATTGTTTTGAAAATCGCTTGAGATACGATCGGTTTCATACATCCAACTTCTGTCCATTCTGTAAAAAAATTCATATAAGTCATTTTGTCATAAACAATTCAATAGGATTGAACTTTAATAGAAAATACATTAAAGTAAATGATAAAGGAAGAAAATAGTCATGGTATCAACTAGACATGTGAAAAAAACATACTAATGTGTTATTGAAAAAATGTAAAACCAACAAGAACTTAATGTGTTATCACATCAGAGCATGCCTCACCCCATAACCATATTAGTAGGGTACCCTCATGGACAGCCCCGCCCACCCCCGTGGACAACCCACCCACCCCCGGGGACACCCCCTACCCCCTAGACAGCCCAACCACCCCCGTGGACAGCCCACCCACCCCCCTCGACACCCCTTCTCCCTATGGACAGCCCCCACCCCCTTGGATAGCACGCCCACAACCCTGGACACCCCTACCCCCTGTGGCCAGCCCACCCACCCCCCCTGGACAGCCCGCCAACCCCTCCTTGACAGCCCGACCACCCCCGTAGACAGCCCGTCCACCCTTGTGGATAGCCCGCCCACCCCCATACCCCCTGGACACCCCGTACCCCCCCTGGATAGCCCCGCCCACCCTCCCAAACAGCCCACACCCCCCTTCCCTGCAACCCCACCACCACCACCTAGACATACCACCCCACCTGGACACCCCCACACACCCCTCCCCCACCAGGACACCCCACCCAGACCCCCAGGACAGCCCACACCCCCTGGACAGCCCCGCCCACCCCCGTGGACACCCCCTACCCCCTAGACAGCCCAACCACCCCCGTGGACAGCCCACCCACCCCCCTCGACACCCCTTCTCCCTATGGACAGCCCCCCACCCCCTTGGATAGCACGCCCACAACCCTGGACACCCCTACCCCCTGTGGCCAGCCCACCCACCCCCCCTGGACAGCCCGCCCACCCCTCCTTGACAGCCCGGCCACCCCTGTGGACAGCCCATCCACCCTTGTGGACAGCCCGCCCACCCCCGTACCCCCCTGGACACCCCGTACCCCCCCCCCGGGATAGCCCCGCCCACCATCCCAAACAGCCCACACCCCCCTCCCCTGCAACCCCACCACCACCACCTAGACATACCAACCCCCTGGACACCCCACACACCCCTCCCCCACCAGGACACCCCACCCAGACCCCCAGGACAACACACACCCCCTGGACAGCCCCGCCCACCCCCGTGGACAGCCTTTCCCACCCCCGTGGACAGCCCCGCCCACCCCCGTGGACAACCTACCCACCCCCATGGATGCCCCCTACCCCCTAGACAGCCCAACCACCCCCGTGGACAGCCCACCCACCCCCCTCGACACCCCTTCTCCCTATGGACAGCCCCCCACCCCCTTGGACAGCCCGCCCACCCCCTGGACACCCCTACCTCCCGTGGCCAGCCCACCCACCCCCCCTGGACAGCCCGCCCACCCCTCCTTGACAGCCCGGCCACCCCCGTGGACAGCCCGTCCACCCTTGTGGACAGCCCGCCCACCCCCATACCCCCCTGGACACCCGGTACCCCCCCTGGATAGCCCCGCCCACCCTCCCAAACAGCCCACACCCCCTTCCCTGCAACCCCACCACCACCACCTAGACATACCACCCCACCTGGACACCCCACACACCCCTCCCCCACCAGGACACCCCACCCAGACCCCCAGGACAGCCCACACCCCCTGGACAGCCCCGCCCACCCCCGTGGACACCCCCTACCCCCTAGACAGCCCAACCACCCCCGTGGACAGCCCACCCACCCCCCTCGACACCCCTTCTCCCTATGGACAGCCCCCACCCCCTTGGATAGCCCGCCCACCCCCTGGACACCCCTACCCCCCGTGGCCAGCCCACCCACCCCCCCCTGGATAGCCCGCCCACCCCTCCTTGACAGCCCGGCCACCCCCGTGGACAGCCCGTCCACCCTTGTGGACAGCCCACCCACCCCCTTACCCCCCTGGACACCCCGTACCCCCCCTGGATAGCCCCGCCCACCCTCCCAAACAGCCCACACCCCCCTCCCCTGCAACCCCACCACCACCACCTAGACATACCACCCCCCTGGAATGTGTAGAAATAACATAAAAATACATGATATATAGATAGCACAAAATACTCAACCTGTGGGTTCACATTAACTACATAATCACACACTTCAATACTACCATAAAACACATAAACCACACCACCACCACACAAGACGCATAGCATTTCTCACATTCATTTATAAGCCACTTCATTCACACTTACATTGTCCATTAATTTAATGTTAAATTAATTAAATCCATTTACCACACATCCATTTCTATTCCATCTCATTTATTTAATATCTTGTTTTTTGTTTTAACAGCATAATTTATTCCATAGATAACCAGGAAACTAATAAAACCACCACACAACAACTCACCATCTCACAATAACCATCGACACCATGTTATATCGACCAACCATCTCACCAAAACAACCACATATCACAATAAAAATATTGCACATCACAAACCATCGCACAACCAAAACCACCTCACCACATTATACACCACAACTTCATCACACAACACCTCCACACAACACAACACCACCACACATCATCACTATCATACAACTTCACATGACACATCCATGCCCACTAACCATCACATTACAACCCCACATATCACAAAGCCCAACTGGTCACCTCAATCCCCATAAAACAGCCTACAACATACAATGAAACACAACAAAAAACCTCTCATAGAGGCAACATACCCCAACTTCCACAATTTATTTATTCAAGGTCTTTTATTACATTACCCCTTTATTTAGCATGGACATTATAACACAACTGATATTCCAGGGGAAACTAATTAATTAACAAAATATTTATTCATTTCCCTATTTTACATGGTGAAATCAAATCAAAATCAAAACTTAAAACTAAAATATTAGATCAATAACAATAAAAACAAGGTACCATATGTGTATAAAGAAAAAATTACTTGATTTGAGATGATTCAAATGGGTTTTCACCTATTCGGATGGGGGATTTGGAGAGCAGAAAAGAGATGGAGGTGGATTGATAACTTAAACTAAAATACTAAAGAAATAACAATAAAAATAAGGAAGTATATGTGTATAAATGAAAAGATACCTAATTTCAGATGGTTTTCACCTCTTTGTATAGGGGATTTCGCGAGAGGAGAGCGGTGGAGCGGATGAAATTAGGTTCTGTGTGAATGGGGGAGAGCAGCCTCGGGCTGGATTTGGGGGAAATAATTCCCAAAGGTTTTAAAGAACCATTGGGAAAGAGATTCTAAGGACCCCTTTGCCAACGGTTTGAGGAAACCGTTGGCAAAGGGGTGACCCTTTCCCAATGGTTCTTTTGAACCGTTGGAAAAAGGAGATTAACACACCCCTTTACCGACGGTTTCTTCAAACTGTTGGAAAAGGGGTGGCTTTTCCCAATGGTTTCAATGAACCGTTGGGAAAGGCTTTCTTAATCCTTCAAGCCCAACGGTTTTGGAAAACCGTTGGTAAACACCCGTTGGGAAAAACAGCATTCCCAGTAGTGTCTCCTTTGTTGTGTGTCTCTCCTCTTCACAAACGCACCTTTGTCGTGTGCTTAAAGACACCTTCACGGTGAGTTTTCTCCTGTTACTCATTTTTTTCCTCTTGTTTTCAGGTTATTACTGTTTGATATTGATGGTTATAATGTGAAATGTACTGGCTAAACGCCCCGCTGAAAATCGTTGTCGTTGGTGGTTCTTGTTTGCGCACTAAATGAATTGAATTTTGGTTGGTTCTTGTTCAACATTGGAATATAAAAATTGGTAATTTATGTATACTTGACTTATGAATGAACACCCCAGGATGATAAAACTTATGTGATAACCCCCGAATTAACAAACAGAATTGAATAAGGGATTCTTTGTAAAATCTAAAATTGTGATTATTTGGTTTGTATGGTGTTTCGATAGTGATAACAATTGTGTTTTTGTATGGTGTTGTGGTTGTTGGAATGATTGATATTCCATTTGTTTTCCATGTTTTAGTTCTTCCACCATTGAATATCAATCCAAACATTACCCATTTCAATGGAACCACCACTTTGTTACTAGTGCAATTCCACGGAATTCTAGAAAACCACTTCTAGAGGACTCTATGACACACTTTATAATACATGGTATACAGTATTGTTAAATGGAACATGCTTCACCATACATGGATTTCATATAGATTTTAATTCCACACAACATTTATCTCCAAAATTTACACCACATGACTAATCTTCTGACTCAAACTTGGAATAAGTTTCATTTTAATTGTTACATGTCATGTGAACCTAGGTCACACACAATGTATCTCCAACACATATACTTCAGCATGAAACCATGTACATGACATGAAATAATGGTAGAACCATATGACATGTGTTTTACTTCACTCACACCATGTATAGATACCATAGAAACTTGATGTGTATAGACTATACACCCCTAGTGGTCATGTAAGGACTACACACCGTGTAGTCCCTAAAAATGTGATGCATAGCTGGTGAGGTGACTCAGTATGTATCTAAAGTACACGCCTTTAGCTCAAGTTTTTCTATATGTCATTTATTTTCAAAGGCATCATTAAGTCTTTGTAAGACTAACTTGGAATTAATTTGATATATGTCAGATTAAATCAGGTATCTTATCCATACACGATATTCACCTTACTGGACACACCATGTATATGGATTTCTCATGAGTTTAGAGGCTTTTGTACCATGATTTGTTTTTATAAAACCCAAGCAATGATACTTGATTAATTAAAACATAATATTAGGCAAGTTCGAGATCAAACCCATAAATATGATGAATATGAATAAAGAATGGATGAATGCCAATCGGTTGACAAAAGAGTATGAAGATGGCGTGAAAGAGTTTATCAAGTTTGTAGAAGATCATGCATGTGACCCTTCTCAAATCCTTTGTATGTGTTTACACTATTTTTATCAAAGAAAAATTATTCCAGTGGAGTTGGAAGAACACTTGATCTGTCACGGAATAGATCAAAGTTATACATGTTGGAATAAACACGGGGAAAAAACGAATGTAGGTAGTGGATCAGATAACACGGCATTTTATAGATCATCTGATATGATTACAAGCTTGAACAGTGAAGACGATCGTATGGAGGGTGTGATTACAGATGTGAATGATGATGAAGATCATATTGAGGAAATGACAAGGACAGTTTAATATGAACTTCGTGATTGCCCAAAATTGTTTGAGAAGTTAAAGAGTTGTGAAAAAATGCCATTGTATGCTGGTTGTAGTAAATATAAAACATTTTCAGCCATATTGAAGCTATATAGTTTGAAAGCAGGAAATGGGTGGAGTGACGCCAGTTTTATGGAACTACTTTCTCTCCTGAATGACATGCTCCTAGAAGATAATGAACTCCCAAGACAAACCTACGATGCCAAAAAAAATCTACGATCGATGGGTATGATCTCTAAAAGAATACATGCCTGCCCGAATGACTGTATATTGTTTCGCAAGGACCAAAAATTACTTAAATAATGCTTAAAGTGTGGTGCTTCTCGATACAAGAAAGATGATTCTAGTCCTACGAAAGTTGTATGGTAGTTTCCAATAATTACAAGGTTTAGGCGCCTATATGAAAGTGAGGAGAGTATAGGACAATTGACATGGCATGCAGATACAAGAATTAAAGATGGGAAACTACGTCACCCAGAAGACTCTCCTCAGTGGAAGAGAATTGATCACGAGTATCCTAAATTTGGGAACGAGCCGAGAAACCTTCATCTAACATTATCTAAAGATGGGGTGAATCCTTTTGGTTTTCAAAGCAGCAGTCACAGTACATGGCCGGTTATGTTGGTAAACTATAACTTACCACCATGGTTATGCATGAAACGAAAATACATCATTTTATCTATGCTTATATCGGGACCAAAACAAACGGGTAATGATATTGATGTTTATTTGGCCCCATTGATCAAGGATTTGAAAATATTGTGGGATTCAGGTGTTACGTTGTATGATGATTAAAAAATGAATATTTCACTTTGAAAGCCATGTTTTACGGGACGATAAATGACTTTTCTGCTTACGAAAATTTGTCAGGATATAGAAATAAAGGAACTCAAGTGTGTCCTGTTTGCGAACAAGGTACACAGTCAATTAGGTTGAATCATTCATCAAAAACTGTGTTTCTAGGATATCGTAGATTTCTACCCCGATGACATAAGTACCGATCTTGGACGACATCATTATACGGAAGTTCAGAAGAATATACAACACCGTCTCCACTAACAGGTGATCAATTTTTTGAGAAAGTAAAATATTTGGACACTACTTTTGGTAAACCGTTTTCAAAAAACCTTATGAAAACTGGTTGGAAAAAGAGATCAGTTTTTTTTTTGAATTACCATACTGGAATTGTCTGTATGTCAGACATTTTCTTGATTTTATGCATATTGAAAATAATGTATGTGATAGTGTAATCGGCACGTTGCTAAATGAACCTGAAAAAACAACATATGGAATTAATACTAGATTGGACATGGTTGAGATGAGAATATGAGAAGAGTTGGAACCGGTGAAGGGTGAAAAATGAAACTTTTTTCCTCTAGATGCTTATACACTTTCTAGGTAGGAGAGATATCAGTTTTGCAACTTCTTGAATGACGTAAAGGTTCCAGAGGGGTATTCATAAAATATCAAGAACATCGTGTCAATGAGCAGTTTAAAATTAAAGGGTCTGAAATCACATGACTGCCATGTTTTAAAACAAGATCAAATTCTTATATCTTTACATTGAATTTTGACCAAGAATGTCCTCCTTACATTAACGAATCTCTTTTTCTTCTTCAAAGCTATATGCAGCAAAGATATAGACCCGGCGAAATTGTCAACTATGGAAAGAGAAATTTCTGTTATATTATGTGAATTGGAAATGTTCTTCCTGTTAACATTTTTCGATATGATGGTTCATTTGACGGTTCATTTGGTGAGAGAGATTCGACTATGCGGTCCTGTACATTATAGATGGATGTACCCAATTGAACGGTATATGAAGATTTTGAAAGGGTATGTCAAAAACCGAAGTCGGCCAGAGGGTTTTATTGCGGAGTAATATATTGTTGAAGAAACTGTTGAATTTTGTACCGAATACCTATCTGGTGTAAAAATAGTTGGCCTACCAAAATCTCGTCACATTGAGCGGCTTGAGGGTGAAGGAATATCTGGAAGAGAGGTTGTCACAATCAATATTACAGATCGGGAGCAGGCCCACCTTTACGTTTTTCATAACAGTTTCAACGTTGACCAATATGTTCAAACCCACAATAAAATTATTAGGCGTTTGAATCCTTCTAGGGATGAAAAATGGATATTAGATACACATAATAAACTATTTATAGAATGGTTTTGGGACCATATTTTTAAGCAGTTATATAAAAATACAGACTCAATTTCAGAACGACTTCGATGGCTAGCCGAAGGAGAAAGTGTGTGTGTATTATCTTACAATGATTATGTAGTTAATGGTTATAAATTTTATACTAATGAACATGATGAAGATAGTACCATGCATAATAATGGGGTTACACTTATGACTAAGGCGATGCATGTTTCCAGTGCTAAGGACAAAAATCCAATTTATGCGAATATGTCATACTTTGGCATCATCAAACGAATATGGGAGTTGGATTATATGAAATTCAAAGTGTCGATTTTTCAATGCTAGTGGGTTGATAATAGGATTGTTGGTAAAATAGATTAATTATGATTCATGAAAGTTGATTTTAGCAAGGAAAGTGAGAAAGACAAACCATTTATAATGGCATCACAGGCAGTACAAGTATTTTTTGTTCCAGACCCCGCAAATCAAAATTGGTCAATTGTTCTGTTATCGACCAAAACAACTGAAGGGTCGGATAAAAGTTCAACTGAGGTTCTCCCTTTTATAGGGACTTCATAATCATTTCGCAGTAGTCCCATTGTAGATGGAATTTTGTATGTCAGAGGATACCACAATGAAGGGATTTACATAGTCGATATGGGAGTCAAATCTCTTCAGCCTTTAAAGAAAAAAAAGAGAGTACAATAATCAGGTTATTTGTTTATTGTAATATACATTATGTTATGTTATGTTATTATCTTCTTTCTGCAGTTTTTATGTAATCTAAATTAAATATTAAACCAATTCTACAGAAAATGAATTCTGTACCTACTGATGCACCCAATCCCGAGGCACAAAAGGTCTCTCAACCAGCAGCTTGGGGTCCCAGTGTAGAGCAACAATAGGTTTCTCAACTAGCTACTGGTGGTCCCAATGCAAAGAAACGATAGGTTTCTCAACCAGATGTTGGTGGTCCTAGTGCAAAGCAACAACAGGTTTCTCAACCTGTTGTTGTTGGTCCCAATGCTGAGGTACAACAGGTTTCTCAACCTATTTCGGATGGTCCCAGTGTCGATGCTAGCGCTCAGGGGGAACATATTGATGATACTTCTGAGGAAATGGTAGGAAATGAGTCCCTAAAAGCGCAAAAAAATAAAAGCATCGTAGTTTGATAGTGTTAGCCAAAATCCCTAAGGCAAAATCAAAAGGCATAAAATTTGAGATGGGATGGAATAAGCGAGTCCAACATGTTAACCCTAATAGAGCCATCTTTAGTAGCTACATTGGAATCGTCACTCGGAAATGCATGTCGATTGATTTACAGTAGTGGAACCATGTTGTCACCGGGCTGAAGACACTAATGTGGGAAGAGATTACGATAACATTATGATATCATTTTTTAATTTATTAAAATAAAATAAAATACCAAAACACTGACTTACTCTTCATCATCCATTGCAGAGTGCATTTATAGAAGATTCCTCACACAAGGAATATGTATTAAGAGTTTTAGGAAGGATTCATAGAGGTTTCCACACAATTTTAACAAAATATTATTTTAAAGATACAGAAGGGAAAATAAAGCCACACCCACCTCCTATTTACGCACACTTGATATCCCAAGGAGTGTGGGATGCATTTAGCAACCATCATGGGGAGCAGACTTTTCAGGTACATTGTGTGGGGTAATACGTTGTTTGATGTTTGCTTTTATTCATCGCTTTGATTGACAATTTTTTATTTATGAAACAACAACTGAGTGCTGAAAATAAAAAACGCGGAACAGAACCAGAGTACCCTTACCGTAAAGCAAGGATGGGGTATACTTCACTTGATAAAAAATTGGTACGTCTTTTAAATCTACCATACTACTTGTATGTGACATAAAACAACACCATAACCATGTTTCTCTGTTTATATACATATTTATTAATAGAAATCGAAAGGCATATCCATCCCATGTCATGTTCTATAGAAGGAGGCTCGTGTAAATAAAGAGGGGATATTGTTAGATGAAAACACACAAAAAGTGTGGGAAACATGTGTAAGTATGACATAATATAAATTTGATTTGCTTTAAATATCTATTAAATTATAATAACTAATTATTTTTGTATATTTTCTATCTGACATAGTCACAATAATCAACAAAAGTTGCACCAGATGCAGACATACTTTCAGCATCCTTGAAGCAGCTAGAACAGTATAGCCACGTCAGAGGTGCGGGTTTTGGGGTGACACCCCAAACATATTTTCAAAAACAAAAACAAGCAGAGGATCAAAATGAAAAAATGGAAAAGCTGCAAGAACAATTATCCATTTTTTACTAAGAATAACAATACCAAATAGAGATGATAGAAAAATTGATGGGGGAGAGGCAAAGAGAAGAAACAACTCAACAACAACCTGTGCGTGACGATCCCGCCCCACCCCCCACCAGCTTTGAGGTGAGACATTCCTCTAAAAAACTGACTTAGCTGAGGTAATAAATGTTTTAATAATTATTTTTGTGAAATTTGATTCACATAGACATTGATACCTTTCCTGTACTAATATTCTACAGGGTGAAAATGACTGTGATTTATATCTATCAACTCCCACCTATCACCTTGTAAAGAGGTCTACGGTGTTCAATATGCAGAACGACATGATACAAAACAGACAGCTTCCAAAAGATCATCTCAGAGTGTCAATTAACGTAGCTAATGATCTGATTGTCGAGCTACCTGTTCTAAATGATGATGACGACATTCATACGGTTGAAAAAGCTGTTGGAATATTTATCACATGGTCGAAAATTCTTCTAAAAAACATGTTGACAAAAAGGTATCCATTTCTAATTTATTTTTCAAGATGTACCATTAACATTTAATTAAAAAAGGTCTGAATCAATGAATGTTATTACATAACGACAAAGTGTGTGGGGTGAAACCAAATATCAGCTCAAAACTATACCAAGGATCAACCAACCGATTAAAACGGTCTTATGAGAGCACCTTCACCCTTCCCATTCTATATCCACAGTTAATATCATTGCAGGCTCATGTGGATACAAAGTTTAAAGACGAAAATACTCACACAGTTGATTTTGAGAAAAATATGTATGGAGAGGAAACCTCAGATTTCATTAGTGCTGAAAATTTAAATGAACTCTTAAAGTATGAATGGTTAGGTGCCTCAGTTTTTAATGTATACATGAGGTATGTTTTCATGATTTTATTTTACAAAATCTAATATACTCTGATAATTATGACTAAATACATTTTATATTTGTCGCAGGCGTATATATGAAATTCAATTAAAGGGATTTCCCCATGAACAAAAATTTGGACTCGTTACTCCTCACACCACCTCTTCATAAGACGATATAGATTCTGATAAATAGGTTGCAATAATGTCATCCCTGCTCAAATCGTTTGAAAATAAAATTATGGATGACAGATACTTTTTAATACCAACGATGCAGGGGTAAAACTCTACAATTTAATCATATCAACTATATTTTAATTTCTTTATTTACTTATTCCTTATTGTATTTTTTGGAACCATTGGATGTTGATTGCAATAAATTTGGATACTCCAAAGATTTATTTTCTGGATTCAATGCATGGATATCCAACAAACTAACCACGTATGATGGCGTTTGTTAATTTGTAATACACTAGATGCAACATTTTAAAACTAAACATCTAGTTATATAATTCATGTTATCTTTTAATGAGGATTCTGTTATGATAGTGCGGTGCATCAATATCATCTAATGCATGGAATGAATCTAGGGCCTAAGGATAAGAACACCTACAAGATCTAAAACTTGAAAAGTATCCTGGTATATATAATAACATTTCACTATCCAAACACATATCAAAACTAATTACTTATTGTTGTCAATGTTTCTAAAGTGTCTAAAACAAACAAACGGAAAGGACTATGGTTATTATGTTTGTAAATTTATGAAAGAGATCGTATTTCATCAAAAAACTAGCATCCCTAACGAGGTATTTTTGAAAATAATTACGAGTTAATTTAAAATATTTATTAATCCTTTGTGTATTTATATTTTTTCAGTACTACCATGAATGTCGCAAAAACTCATATTTATAAGATGATATAGATGTGTTTAGAAACGAATGGGCAGCATAACTGATGGAAGATGGTACAAAAATACACTGAAGGTGAATTCCTAAAACTTATGTTATCTATATATGATCATTGATTATCCTCAAACCTTCTTAGGTGAATAACCTTGGATGATGAAGAAATGACATATTAGAGCAGATCGAGATACAATGAACACAAGGACTTCCTTCAATCATTAGATAGCCCGATTTTTTATGAAAAATGATCCAATATCCAAGTAGGAATCTTAAATTTTATGTTTACACCCTTGTTGATTAAATAGTTTGAGTAGATCGATCCCTTCTATGGATATGTACCAATTGTAGATTGATAATGCTCCGATGTATTGAAATCTTAATTTATTACTCAATGTTTTCTATCCCTAGATTCATATTATTTATCTTTGAACAAATCAATATTGAAGTAATTCATGATGGTGTGCAGTGCGTATGGGGTGAACGACGAAACCACCGAGGATCAACAAAATCCATTTTCCAACAAATGATGGATGGAAATAACAAATATGGACTATATCTACCATTTTCAGTTCGATATAGGGCCTAAATATAAATATTGCGGAAATTAAAGTAGAGGGATTATATTCAACATACAGAGATAGTATTTGAGAATCTGGAGAAAACCCGACTACACATTGTGTACAAGGATGAACACACGGTGTGTAGCCCTATGTGTGTGGTGGATAGGGTTTCAG
Source organism: Viscum album (assembly GCA_963277665.1). Taxonomy (NCBI): domain Eukaryota; kingdom Viridiplantae; phylum Streptophyta; class Magnoliopsida; order Santalales; family Viscaceae; genus Viscum; species Viscum album. The sequence continues at coordinate 1,080,597,683 of OY728136.1, read as the reverse complement.
GAAATCATAATTATGTAGTTGCATGTAGTTATCCAACACATCGTGTACTCCTTCCCCAGTATTCCAACACATTTGGTGAATCACATTGATGGGATCCCATGAGGAAGTACACAACTGCATACCTAAGTACATGGACACGACCAGCAGCACATGACCAGCAGCACATGACCTAGTCCCAATTAGTTTGGACACGCCATTTATTCCAGATGTACAACATGTACTGCTACATGTAATTGGGTTCATGGAGCCCCATGGACATGGTCCATAGGTGGAGTGGTACAAGACACTATTTGGTTTCTCTCACATGTCGTGTACCCCTTGGTTCATTTTTAAGAAATTTCAATTTTATGTATCTCATTTTTTTGAACTTGTATTTGAGCACATGAGTTCTTGTTTGACTTGCACAATTATTTCTAGGTAGATGCATGAGATAATGGGTATCGTTGAGGGACTTTTGGAATTATTGGATACTATTATTTCTTGAATGAGCTGTAAGATGGATAACCCCTTACCCATTGTTGTCAACGGCATGTGGTGCAATAAGGCGCAAAGGCCGCTTGGCGATGCGGCGCAAGGCGCGGCGTGAGGCGCAAATAAGGCGCATGCATGAATAATTAATTATATACAGTTTTAAACAATATTTTCAATTTTAAAAATTTTAAATTCAATAAAAAAAATACAAATCAATACATTCAATCAAATTCAATGGGAGTGAGGTTTCAATAAGTGATGTTTTATAGTATGTTACGTTTTTTTATTAATATTTTAAATTTTTTATTTAATTGAACTTGCCCTGATTTCTCATGGTGCACCACAGTTTTTGCTAATCGACCTCACCCACGCCTGATTTTCATCATCCTGTCTTGATCTCCACCGCCATCCTGGACTTCATCACCCCCCGATCTCTGATGCCCCTGTCCTCTATATTTGTAGCCATGATTTCCACCCTCGCCGCTACCGCTTTTTAGAAAGGAGGTCTGTTTTTTTTTCTAGGGGTGCACCATTACAGCACCTTGTGCCTTAGCACCTCCTAAGATGGTGTGTGAGGCGTGCGCCTTTGGTGCACCTCTGTGAGGTCTCCTTGCCTCACCTGTGATGAGGTGCTCCAGCTGCGCCTCACCTCACCTCTCACCAAGGTGCCCTAAGGCATGCGCCTTTAACAACACTGACCTTACCATCTCATTTAAGATTATTCTAAATATGTATATATATATATATATATATATTATTTGAATCCATATATTGGATTTGGTTACTCTCTTACCATTGGAGGTGAAGATGTGTGGGGTATTCTACTTCCATTTCCATATCCGGCTATTATCCACATGCTAGGTAATCTTGTAGGAAGGTGTTTATGTTCTGATTCTCGGATGGAAGTTGTATGTCATCCGGTTAATCCCATGGTTTTTGTGGAATTGGATGCTTCCCGGATACCTTTTGATCAGGTATGGATAACAATTGGAGAACAGTATAGGTGAAAACAGCAGGTGGTGTATGAGGAATGGATGGATTATTGTTTTGTTTGTCACTGCTTGGGTCATCCAGTGGCAGTTTTCAATAAGGGAGGGCCCTGGAAGGCTCGCTGTTCAGATGCCCAGGTTTCTACCCGAAGGGTAGGAGGTGCTTTGGGAAGGGTTTCAGAGGCTGGTACGAGGTCGGGACTTGGACAGGAGAAAACGGGGCCTGAAGGTGTGGGTAATGATCCTCACCTCCCGGTGGTGGAACGAAAACTGGTTGAGGATTGAAGAATGAAGTTTGTGGTTGGTCTTGGCTCTATTCGAGGATAAGAATATGTCCTGAGTAAGGCGTTGGAGGTTGGTGCGAGTTCGGTACCTATTCTAGAGGAAGAAAGACCAGAAGGAAGTGGCAGGGAGGCTCAACCTACATTGGTGGTTGATCAGAGGGAGGAGATCAGTAGAGAGTTGGTCGAGGATGGCCAGAGAACTGTGGCGATTTCTGGCAGGGTGAATGCATTGGAAGGGATGGTGCTGGTTGCTGAAGGGTATCGCTTCGAGGAACACAGTGAGGGGGAGGTGCCGCCAGTTCAACCTAAGACAGGGGGGGCTATAGGTATGGATATATCGGCCAGGCCTTTTATCCCTTTAAGAAACAGGTTTGAAGGCTTGGCCAATGTCAGTTTTGATTCTTTTTTATGTCCTAATTCAAGAAGGTGGGCGTTTGGGTATTGGGGTATCCATGTAGAAGCACATTGGTGGATGTCTGGGTCAAGAGGAAGTCTCTAGGGCTGTGAATAATTCTACTGATGGGGTTGGATGTCTTGTTCAGATTGAGGTTAATACTTTGAACCAAAGAAGGAGGAGTAATAGTGGGGGAAATGGTTGTGCCTTAGAGGATTTTCTTGATAAAGGGAAGGAGCAGGATGGGGGCAATAAAGAAAATATGAATGGACCGGATATTTGTTCATATAGTGATATAGTAAAAGGGGGTGGAAGAGTATGGTCGAGTGTGAAGGAACCTTGTCAGTGACTCCATAAAGAAGAACTAGTAAAGACTACTCTTATCTCCCGCGCCTCGCACGAACTAGATCAGCTTTTAAGCAGGAGAGTGGGATGATTCCTGCCTTTAAAAAATATATCTTGGTCAAACAGTGTTGTGGAACCCAACCTCCTCTGGATCAGTCGAGGAGATGGGATGTTGGTGATTTTGGGAGGTGGCATGGACCGGTATCTGTTTGGGAATCAGCCACCGTGGAAGATGAATCTAGTATGGTATGCGGAGATGATTATGGGTACTATGATCTTTAGTATGGTGCTTTTTTCTTTTCATTGTGGCTATATTGCTAGTGTTGGTTGTGGAGGTGCAGTTATTTTGTTCTGGCCTTGCCTTGAACCATGTTTTGGGTACCATCAACCCATAATTTGGCTTTTAAAATGATAAAAAAAAGATTAGTCCAACAGGTGCTCTATGGACTTACCCTTTCCATAACCCCCAATGGATAACCTTAGGTATTATAAGAACTGGTCAATCCCACACCCTTTACCATGGAAGATAAAAGGTACCACATTGGGCCCCCCATTATAACCACCAATAGATATAACATGGTAGGAGCCTAAAACATCCAAACTTTAAATCCATGGCAGTCCAGTAGGTATCATCAACAAAACCCTTGGAGCGTGTACAAGATATTCAAATGTATCAAGACCATTTCATGAGTGTTTATCATTTATTATATAGACTAACATGAGCGGATATATCTTGGGAATGTTCTTGGGTCCCCTATGTGTCATCATAGCCTGAAATCCTCATGAACGTCCCACAATACACAAACCATGCCACAAATATTTACCTACCCAGGTCATCACATCACAATGGGGAAGGAACTATCGCTCTATAGTCATCTCTCCTAGACCTATGAACTAATGAAAATAAATGTTTTAACAGGTAACAATTGACATTTTATTAATGTATTATTTCATATTAATGTTTAATTTATTTCATTATTGTATTACTAACATAATATTTGTTTTCTAATACAGGTGAAATCTTTTTCCAGAGTTCGAATGTTTTGTTCGGAAATCGCCGCCATGGACGATAATTTTTTAGAGCAGATCATGGATGAAAAAGGGATGAAACATCAATGGTTTTTAACTTTTTGTTGGATAATTGTAATTGTAACCAAATTAAACATTGTTTGAAATGTATATAGCAGTGTGTTATTTTGTATTCATGATTTTAAGTAAATGTATGTAGCATTTTTATTCTTCTGTGCTTTGTGTGTGGGTGTTGTTTGTGATGTGTGCAGGTACTGTTATATGTCTGTAGGTTCTGTGCAGGTTCTGTGTAGGTTCTGGTTTTGCACAGGATCTTTGGCCTTTTTCAGTGCTAGTTAAGCACTGATAAATTGATAATATATCAGCACTCAAAATAGCGCTGATAATGGTAGTGTTTATCAGTACTCAAAATATCGCTAGTAAAAGTAGTGTTTATCAGTGCTATTTTTAGTGCTGATATATTATACATTTATTAGCTCTTAAAATAGCACTGATAAAGACTACCTTTATCAGTGCTAAGCAAGCGATGATAAAGGTGCACCTTTATCATTGTGTTTTTTAGCACTGATAAAGGTCCCCCTTTATCAGTGCTCATAAAGGGGACCCCCCTTTATCTTCGCCGAGATTTACAAAGCTTTTTTAGCGCTATTCAAGGTGGTTTTTAGTGCTATTATAATCCCTATTTGTAGTAGTGAAACTAGTATTTATCATCCTTCATTACCTCTCACTATAGTTCACTCATGACACACATGCATCAGATTCATTATTCTAGTCATCTGATCCCTTATATACCAATAATCCTACTTCTGGAGCTTGAAACTGCCCACACTTCTCATAACCCTGAATCCCCCCCCCATGTGAAACTCCCAAACCCTTCAAAAAAACCATCTACTTTCAACAAATATTCATCTAAAGAATATCCCACACACCTTCTAATCCCTTGTTCATATAGATGCATCACATATGAAAGATTCTGAAAAACATGACACTAACTCCCACTCAATGGTATCACGACACATTACTAAAGAACTAAGATACCTTTCCCTTATATATTTATTGATATATGATAATTTTGAAATAGGAAAAAATTTTGAAGAAAGGGGGTAAGACTAAACTCAGTATTATTTTCTGAGTGACTTCCAAACTCAATCCACTTGGAAAAAAATGTTATAAAGTTTTATATAAAACCATGTGAAATCATTTAAAATGCTTATCCCAAAATCATAAATAATCTCCAAGAAAAACCCTTGTATATACAAAAAAATCCACTATTATGAATAGACACATTTGTGTCTCTTCCCACTCACCATTCATAGTTAGTTAAAATTTCCATACTCATGCGAGATCCCTCATTGATCCACCAATTCATCTCAAGGTAGAAAATATCTAGGTTCCCCAATGGCGTACTCCCCTTATTTATGGTCAATTCCAGCCCATGAACTCATTCCAACCATATTTAACAAATACCATTCTAAATAAATCAAAAGTACTCATTTAAATCATTTCATCAAATAATTTACATGTGTTAAAAGAAATCAATTTTTTTTAAACAATAACCTAAAAATTATATAATAAGAGGGTTTTCCAAATGCCATCCAATTTTTCTAAAACCATATAATAAGGTATTTACTTCAAGAATCATACATGTTTTTTTTCAAAAAAAAATCAATGAAAATATTTAATCAAAACAAATTATTTATGTTAAAAGAGAATTGGAGATTAGAGGGAAGCAACATACATCACAACGGTTTTCAAAAATAAATAATGACATAAAAAACACAAATATCTAGTCACAAAACATGTTAACATAACAAGATCCAACAAAATTAAATCAAGATCAATAACATAAACCAAATAACTATCCCCAATAGACTTGGTCCATGATTCCAAGAGAGGGAAGAACTATGGATCTAGGAAGAATGAAGAATAATGAGAACTTACTGATGAATCCGGGTGGAGGGGGAAGAGGAGGAGGCAGCGGCGGTGGTGGAGGAGGAGGCAGCGGCGAAGGCGGCAGAGGAGGACGAGTTGGTGGTAGCCTTGGAAGAGGAGGAGGAGGAGTAAGCAGCGGTGGCTGCGGAGGTGGACGAGTCGGCAGCTGTGGAAGAGGAGGAGGAGGCAGCGGTGGTGGAGGAGGAGGGGGGGTCGCGGTGGCGGATGAGGAGGAGGAGGAAGGGTTTCTGCGGAGGAGGGATCAATGGCACAGGGGTCCGCTTCCACGAAGGCTTGAAAGGGTACAAGGGAGGAAGATATTGTTAGGGTTCTTTTAAAAAAACTCGTTGGAACCCTTATCAGCACTAGTTAAAAGCGCTTATAAAGGTATGTTTTATCAACGTTAAAATAAAAAAGCATTGATAAAACATACCTTTATCAGTGATTTGTTAGCGCTGATAAAGATAGGTGTTTATCAGTGCCAAAAAGTACTGATAAAATATCTATTTATCATCACAAAAATTTGAGCGCTGATAAAGACTTATTTTATCAGTGCTAAAAAAGTGCTGATAAAAGACCTATTTATCAGCGCTATAATTATAGCGCTGATAAATGTATAATTTTAACAATTTATTTATATTATTATTTATTTTTTTAAAATGATATATAGAATAAATATATATTTATTTATTAAAAATTATAACTATATATAGTATATATTTATAAATATTTGTATATAATTGTTAATATATATATATATGTATTAATAAAATTATAATATTATATGTATAATTTTAAAATTATTTATATATATATATAATTATAATTATAATTACAAATATATTTGAAAAGTATTTATATATATAATTAAAAATATAATAAAATATATTTATTATTTAAATATATTTAATGTAATTTATAAGTACATTTTTTTGAATATATATAGTTCATATGGGTAACATTATGAATTAATCAATATACCACATCAATGGACAACGTGATGTAATGTATAAATGAACATTTGTGCATAATACATAACATATATGCATGATCAATAGATTCATTGACCAAATTCATTAGAAAACACGTATATATTCAATAATTTTAATTACAAATATATTGATTAAAAAGTATAATATAATTATAAATAAAATAAAAATATTAAATATTTTAAATATATTAAATATATTAAATATAAAAAATAAAATAAATATAATGAATTAATTTAATAAATCTAATAAATCTAATAAATAAATCTGATAAATCTAATAAATATAAATATAATAAATCTCTAATAAATCTAATAAATCTAATAAATATATTTATTATTTAATTAAATTTATTATAATATTTTAATTATTTAATTATATATATATAATTATAATCTTAGAAATACTTTTTTCAATTGAAACATTATATATATTTTTTACATTATTAGAAAATATATATATTAATTATAAACATTTGTTTTTTACTTAATGTATACAAATAAACATTATTTTTGAATATAAATATAATAATTTTATATAAAATAATAATATTTTTTATTAAAATATTTTATCAGTGCTAATAATAGCACTGATAAAGGGAACATTTATCAGGTCTTTTAGCTAGTGCTGATAAAGGCCCACCCCTTTATCAGCTCTTTCTACATAGTGCTGATAAAATGTAGTGTTTCCCTTACCCTGTTTTATGGTAGTGATTAACTTGAGAACCTTGTATGTGATAGATTTTAAGGTTTAAATCAATGCATAAGGAGCGTGTGATACTTCATCATCTTCGAAATTTGGACCTGTAACAACAAAAATGATGGTGATATAATTAATTTTTTAATTTTTCAACTTTCCTGGTAATTTATTTATCATTTTTAGTTCATACAATCTAATGTCATTGACTTTGAGGCTCAGTAATCCTCCCTTCAAGAAACATCAAGATCCAGTCTTAGTTTCTTCAATTTAATTTTTCTTTCTTCTAATATAGCTTGATATTTCTTTATATGTTAGCCCAACATCGACCTCATTGATCATGTTGGGTCTTTATCATCTAGTTTCAAACTCCTTATAAGTTTTTAGTGAGTATAGATAGTTTCTATTCTTACTGGGTTTTAGAAAAGCTTTAGTATTGATTTGGTTTCCTTACATTGATTTCATCCTCATCCCAGGATAATTGACTTTGAGATGAACCAACGATTTTAATAGATCTCTAACTCCCCATGTTCTTTTTATGGTTCTTCAAAATCCATTATTTTCAATCATTTCTTGAACCCAAATCTGTATTTTCATCAATATTAGTTCTTTTATGACTCAATGTTCTAACCTTAAGAGTCGGATTCATGGAAATGTCGAATGGATGTAGAAGTTCCTCACAGTTTACTGCAATTCTTCATGCGGTCAATTTTTCTCGGTGTTCGAAAAGAGTTTATCTTTTGTTTGACCATTTTTCACCACATTGTCTTTTGTCCTTTATGAGTGCAGTGGTCAATACATGTACATTCAGGGGGGAATGGATTATTTCATTTGATTGAAAATTGAACTTACAGTAAGTTGTAGGAACCGGCCACGGAGAGAAGGAGGCATGCGGTTTCTTTCCTTTATTACATGAGTATGGGTAAAAATATGATTAAAGATTCCACACAATCAATTAATATTTCTCTTAATAATATATTTAATTTTACAATTATGTCCGATTGAATACAGACACTGTCGATTGAGGTGTTCTCCATATTTTCAATGCAAAATATTTTTGCATTTTAAACTTACAGTCGATTTATCAACCACTGGTTTTTCACGGTTACTTCCAACCTTCCATATTTCTGTATCCAATGAAATTCAAAAAAAAATTATTTCTGAAATTTCATGTTTTTTCTAATTAATTTTAAAAATAATAAAAACAAATAAAATAATATTAAATTTATCCTCCAGCACATTAAATTCAATTCCCAAATTAATGTTGCATTCCTTTAATTTAAAAAAAATATAAAACAATTAAATTTTAAAATTGAATCTTTATGATAATTTCATTCCAAATTTGATTTTAAAATTATAAATCAAAAATAACTTTTTAAATATCTAAAAAAATAATTTGTGGATTTCAATTATTTAAAAATGAAAAAAATGAAAAATACATATTTGATCATTTTGAAAATTTAATTTTTAAATTAAATCCAAATTAAATAAGAAGATTAAGTTTCAAATTTCAAAATTCTTGTACGGATTAATTAATTAAATCCAAAAAATAAAAAAAAAGTCCCCTAAAATTCACAATTAAAGAAAATTTTTAATAAATCCTAGATTTCAAGAAAAATACCAAAATCATAAAATTACCCAGGATTTGAATTAATTAAGAGACGCTTATCAATGAAATTTAATTAAAATTTTCCATATTTTGAGATCTCATCAAAATATAACATTAATAATTAAATAATGTTTTGTTAAGGATTTTGGAATTATATAAAAATCATGATAATAATGATATTAATAGATAACAATATAAGTTATTTTTATGCATCCAAATCAAGATTATCGATGAGTATTTTCTAAAATTTTGACTATCTATCAATCTATTTAAATATTTTTCTTTTAGAATGACATCAAACATACACCATGACACTTAAGGATCTTATAGAACCATTATATAAGGATCTTTGACCACTAAAATTATATCGAAGCTATTTTGGAATTATGGACTGGATAACCTTAATACAACCAAAGAAAGAAAAATTAATCCAAAAATAAATAATATATGATAATTGAAGAATTAAAAAAATAATGATGAAAAGGTTTATTAATCAAGTAAATAACTAAAATAAATTTATTATTTAGGAAGTTAGGAGTTTCAAACAACAACCTAATACACTCTTGGGGTGAATTAGGGTGTTTAAATTTTCTTCCTTTTCATTAGATATTTTCCTCATGTTAGCAAAAATAGGTTAATTGTTTCATTATTCACAAAAGTACACACATTTCAAATAGTTAAACTAAATGAAAGGATGCAGATGTTTTACTTGGTTAACCATAATGAGCTTGTCTTAGGAGAATATAATGATAATGTGACAATTTATCAGGGGGTAATACCATCTACTGTAGGTATATAAAAAATGATTGGGAATGATGAACTAGTAATCCCAGTAGAACTTCCTCTTCTTGACCTCTCATTCACTACTTAAGGTTAATGATTTCAATGAAATAATTTAATATATAGGTTACTCATAATGTATTCAATATTAGAATATGAACATTGATCTAGAAAGGTTGTTATCATTATTATTCTTTTATATTCTTCAACACCAGACTTCAAGTGTGTTACTTTTTCCCTTATTCACAATATGAACTTCTTCTCTTTGCACATATGGTTTTGAAAGGATCAATAATGATATTATCTCACCTCATGTTATTTTATTTTATTCACCTTGAGAAATATCCTATAAATATTTTTTATATTTATGATATGGAAACTCCCTGAAAGATGAAAAACTATGTTATTTATTTTCTTTCTAATTCAATTCATGATAATTTTTATATTTTTAATATTTAAATTTTATATAGTAATTATTGAATAATCCTTCCTTTAAAAGTTCCAAAATATTTATGATCTTATCGGATGTCTCCAAAGAGACTAAATAATTATGATCTAACTCAAAAATCATAGTCTCTAATTTTCCACAATATCCATGAGTTTAATTCTTTTTGTTTAACTAAACTATTAATTTTAATATACAAATAATAATATTTCTATGTTTGCAGACATGTGTCATGAATCTTTGAGTTGTGGTGTAATATTTTTCAAGAACTAAATCTACATGATCCCAGAATTTTAAATCACCACAAATATTATAGAAAAGTCCTCCTTTAATTTCAATTCAATCTTATCCATCGTAGAATGATAACCAGAATCATGATCACATATTGTTTGAAAATTAATTATTATGAAGTCCATAAAAAGTATTATAAAATTTTGGTATGTATTATGAAGTTTAGAAAAAGTATTATGAAATTCATAAAGTCTTATGAGATCCTAAAAGTCTTACACAATCCAATCAAAGTCTTACATAATTCAATATGTATTATGAAATGATGTATTATAAAATTTAATAAGTCTTACAAAATCAACAAAAAGTATTATTAAATTCCAAAATCCTAATGAAATTAAAAAAATCTTAATAAAAATAGATAAGACATATAAAATTTTAGAAAGCCTTAAAAATGATAATGAAAATTTGTATGAAATTAATAAAACTATTATGAATCCTACTTTTTCCTAAGAAAATTTTTACTAATTCCAAAATAATTCCTTAGGATCATAGGGAAACTTATATACTTTAAAAAAATTGATTCCACTTGAAGTCTTAAGAACTAAAGAAGACTTCGATACTTAGTTGATTTCCAAAAATCCACAATTCCTCTAAATTGAAACAAAATTACTTAATGGAAATACAATCCAAATTACAGATTATAAATTTTTATGATGTATATATACCATCCATCGCCAATAGTTTCTATTGAATGAAATATCCGTAATGAAATTAAAATTTCTTTTGCAATATATAAATAGTTGTGATGGACAATCAAGTCCATAATAATTTTTTTAACAGTAATGGGTAGTAAAAATATATATATTGTGGGTAGTATTTGTGATAGACTAACACATCTATTGCAAATATCTTTCCAATTAGTGATAAAAGTTTTTATGATTAGATCTATTTGCGATAGATTTCAACAAAAATACTAATATTGATGTAAAATTTCATCGCTATTAGTTCATCGCAAAAAATATAACCATTAAAGTACTTCATACCCCATTCCCAACATTCATGTTTTTATTTTTTAAATATGTGGTCAATTTTTTGCAATCTAAAATTCCTTTTAATGGATTCCATATTATAATTTGGCTCTTCTATTGGAATCTTCATCATTCATTTTAACATTTTAATTACAATACAAATGTCACTTTCAATGTATTTTTTAAAAACTTTTCTTTAATAGTTGTTAATTTCATTAATTTATTTCTATTTTACTATATATATTTTTAGTTAATTTAATTTATTAGAATTTAATTAAATATGAATATCATTTTATTAATTTTTTTTTCAAAATAATATTATTATTAATTGTTAAATTAATAATTTAGTTAATCCATAAAAATATTATTATATATTATAATTTAAAAAAATATATGATTATAATATATAATAATTTATAATAATTTGTAATGATTTATAATAACATACAAAATTATAAATTGGTAATCACAAAAAATAAATTAAAATAGTAAATGTTGGTTATAGTTAGGAAAAACTAACAGGATTATACATAATTAAATAAAAAATAATGAATAGTAAATTTAAAGTTAGGAAAAACTATAACAATTATAAATAATTATAACAGACATAAAAAATTAATTGTTGTAAATTTGTGTAAATTAGAAAAATTAATATAATATACTACATTTTTTTATAATTATGAAAAAGTAATAAAATATAAATTATTTAATATTAAAAAAGAACATTTATTAGTTACAATTAGTAATTATTAATAATTAGAAATAATTAGTATTCATTAGTGTTAGAGGTTTTATTTTCATTTTTAGTATTATTAGTATTATTAATAATAAGTAATAATTAATATGAATTTGTAGAAAATAGTATTAAAAATATTATTAATTAGTAAAAAATAGTAAGAATTAGTAATAAATTGTAAAACATATTAAAAATAAGAAATAATTTTCAATGGTTAGTAAAATATTTATTATTTTTTTATGAAAGATTTTTATTTATGTTAAATTTTTTCAATATTTTGTGATGGAATTTAAGACTGATGCTATATGTATTTACGACTGATTATAAATCCCATTGTAAATATTTTTTAAGAAGGACATAAATTTTTTCGCATATCTTTGAGGATTTTTTAAGATATTATTTACTATAAATATAATTGTTCACTGAAAAAAAATCATATGGTGATGGTCTGTTATAAATAATACTTACTGTGATTCAATATTCCATGATAGGTTAATTGCGATGGAATATCATTGGAAAAATTAATTTGTGATAGGATTTCATTGCAATTGATCCATCCAAAATGAAAAAAAAAATTATACTGTTGTGCATTGAGTTGAAATGAAAGATCACATGTGTTTTATTCATTTAATGGTTCTAGATAATTATATATGATAATATATGGGCCTAGGATATAGTCTCTTAATACATTGTGTAATGATTTATTCTCCAATGAGAATACTTCAGAAGTAACTTAATGTCTTTTCTAATTATAAGGGCAATTTTGAATATGATGTCCTAAGAGACCTTTATGATTGAACTACTATATTTATGCTTTTTGATGAGTTTGTTTTATGAAATTATTTGATCAAATAAGTATATTTCATAAGTGAATATGAGTTTATACGAGATCAAAGTTTGTTATTTAAAGGAAAAACATTTTCATGGGTTTTCATATGTTTTAACAGTATAATATATTTTATATCTTTTTTATATATTTTACTGATATTTATATACACATTCCACATTTTCAAATGATTTTATAGGGTTTAGGGATGAGTAAAAGCAATAAGAAATCCAAATTATAGTTTTATATATTTATCGTGAATGAAACAAGTGTATCACTTTCATAACTTTTAATTATGTTAAAAATTTATACTAATTGGAAGTTTGGTTTTTTCTTAATTTAATGAGATTCAAAATCCTCTAAAACTCTAAACCTAAAGATATTCAGGTTCTAATTGAAGAAATATTGGTTGTAAATATATAATTATGGGGATGTTATAGGTGTTAATATGGATGAAAATTGGTTGGATATCCATGAAATTTAGGGTACCTGAACACTAATGTAACACCCTAAAAATTTAGTTTGAAATAATAATAATCTAGATATCTTATTTAACATGTGAAACTAAACTTTATTCTAATTGAGTTATATTATAAAAATATTATTGTTTAATTATGACCAATTCGTTGAATTGACGAGTAAAAATATGAGTAACCACGTAATGAAATATATGCATAATGGTCTTATTAAATAATAATATATTGATTAATTCTTAATAAATAAGTACTCAATTTTTATTGAAGTCATGTTATATTTCAAATATGCATTTTTCTTCAAAAATGATGTTATTACATTTTGTGTGTGAAAATTATAATTAGCTTCAAATACTTTTCGAAATTGTATTTTATAAAATTAAAATCATATTTTAAATTATCATATTAAAATTAAATTAGAGCTAATTTTTGTATTTTTCTAAAATAATTGGTTTATCAATGAATAGTGAAAAATACCGATTTTTCAAATACTCTCATTTATTTTCATTAAATAAAGTAATCTAAAAGTACAATTCAATTTTAGATTTGGTATTAAAGTGACATATGATCCATTTTATTTATAATAATCTAATTAATTTCATTTTAATTGGAAATGTTCCTGATTTTGATATAAGTTAATTTTTATGCTTAAAACGCATTTTTTCTAAAACCTATTTTCGTTGCATTTTACACATTTATATTAAAATTGATTTTTTTCCAATTCTGAATATTTAATCTTGAAAAATAGATAGTATATTTTTAATTATTAGGTTTCAATTTTCTAAATGTATCCCTTTTACTTTTTTCATTATGAATAGTAATTGTGGTAAATATTTGTTACCTCGTTAAGGGTAAAATGAGTAAAATAGGGTTAAAAACCATGATGTAAGGTCTCCAAATCAACCAATATATTTTAATTATTTAATTTTATTGTATAAATTTTACCATATCCATCCCAAATTATAATATATGACATTTTTTGTGTTATTTTCCCTTGATAATGACATTTATATTATTTTAAGTAAAGAAAATTCCAAAATGTCATTATCTTGAATTTAATTTTTTTTATATTTTTAAATAGGAATGATAATATCTTATAGAAGAATATAAATATTTATTTATAAAATGATTAATTTATTTTTATTATTTTAATATATTTTAATTTTTCTGTAATGGTATAATTACCTTAAAATCATACACAATGTTGAAACAGTGCTTATAAAAGTAGTAGAAAAATCAAAATACATGATTTTAAAAACATAAAAAAGTAATATTTTTGATGAATTATAGTGTTACATGAATTTTAAAGTTAATAATAGTATATAACTTATGTTTAAATATTTTACATTCAAATTCATTTATTATCTTGGTGTTCTTAAAGTCAAATTAAATGAATAATTTCAAAATTAACATTAATGAAATTTTAAGAAAAATAATAATTTATTAAAATATTTAAAAACCATAAAAATATTGAAAAAGGAAAATGGTATGATAAATGGTATAAATTTTCATCCCTTTAAAATTTATTATCCAATTGATACCTTATAAGTAAAATTATAACCCTTTAATATTGAAAAAGTTGATATTGTGGTTAAGATCAAAAAAGGTTTATCTAGGTTTAATCTAAAATGATAAGGGTTAAAATGACAAAAAAATTATTATAACAAATATTTTGGTATTATTTTAACTTTACAATCATCACCTTTGAATATTTTTAATTTTGGTACCATTTTTTCAAGAAAATTACTTAATAATATTTTAAAAATTTGAAAAATTACAAGCAAGTCACTCCCCTCAATTATAAAAGGACACCCATAATTTCTCTTATTTACACTAATTTGTTCTATATATTATGAAAAAACCCTTTCTATTTATCTTCTAAACATCCTTAGAAACTGTTCAGATATTCTTTTTACTTGAAATACTATTCCAAGGTTCTTTAATAAGGGATCTAAAAGAAGTCTTCTAAAGAAGTGGTAATCATCTTTACCGACTCTTTCAAATTATTTCTTCTTTTAATTACACTAAATCTATTGTAACCACCCTATAAGAATAAATAAAATATCCTAAATATACTTATATTTTATTATGATGATGTTAAATCTATTTTTTACCTATTTTTCATCCTATGGAAAGTAAAAAAACATCACTCATGCGTACGTACAACTAACTGTCTCTACGAGCGGTGTAATTTTTTTATCACCATTTTACATAGATGGTTATAAATATATAAATAATTAATATATATTATATTTATTAAATAATTATTTTTATATAATTATAAATCCATTTCTTCTTTATTACCATTCTATCCATTGAGAAAAGATAAATTGGCTTGTGTGTACGTGTAGACTACCACCTTCACGAAGCGATGTGATTTGTTTTTCATTTATGCTTTACAAGGTTGATAATAGGGATGGATTTAATAAATATATATGATATATATGAAATAATAATTCTTATATAATTTTGAATTATTATTTTACTTTTTTTTCTATCCACCCATTGAAAAATTCAAAACAACATTCATGCCTATGTACGGTTTGTCATCTCTATGAACGGTGTAATTCAATTTTCTATATCCAACTTTATTTAATGATTAAAAAAATGTATCTAATGAATAAATATTATATTTATAAAGATAATATAAATTTTTATATTATGTAACCATGATAAATATGAATGTATAGAAACTACTAAACTGAAACTTATATGAAAAACGAGTCAGTTAACACTCAAATATAATGATTTTAATAAAGAATTATTAATAAATGAGTGTTGAAATATTTAAGTAGACCGTATATGATATTATAAATATGAATATTTTTATGACTCTAGTATAAATTATTAACAACTTTAAAACTAATATGATGTATTCTAAATCACATTAAACAAAGTGGAAGCATGTGGTGATGGATTTTATAACTCCATTTCTTTCATTGGGTTATATTAATTATTCATTTTCTTTGGTATGATAAGATTATGTGTGTAATTAAATTTTAATATTTTATTTTTTATCTACACTTATTTTATTTTTATTATCATTTGATACACATAATCACTCCATTTATTAATTGTCAATACAATGATATGGTATTTATAAGTTATTTTGTCTCAATTTCCACTACATTGAGACATATTTGGTATTATGAATCTATTTAATTTTTTTACTGTATATACTTCTCTTTTTTATTTAACTTGAATATATGTTTATTCATGATTATTAAATTTCAATTCAAGTTACTATTTCAAGGTTTTAAATTTTAAAAGTTACCAAAGAAGTAAGAATTTATTTTACAATCTTGATTTTCTAGGATTTATTATATTTTTAGTTGAAGGGATATTATAATTTATCCTTCATAAACATCATATATTTTCTTATCCTATATATATTTTAGGATTTTACATGTTTTCTTATAACTTTTTCACCCTTTGTAACTTTAATAAATAAAATAAATGTTTAAAATTAAAATCTGATCTTATTTATCGGGTATATTTTCCTTCCACGTCCATTTTTTTAAATTGTTTTACAAAAGTCATTTTTAAATACTAAAATAATTTATTAACAAATTTTTATGTTATTCTATAATTTTTTCAAGGTTTTAAAGGAATATTTATAATTTTTTTAAGGTTAATTTTCAACTTTCTTTACCGTATGTCAAAGGAAATATTTATTTTTAATGTATATGGCATTAATTGACTTTCCCACAGCCATAACCATTTTATGTTATTTAGCTTCTTATATAAGTTTTCAATGGTCTTAAAACAGAAATCATTAATGAAAACTTTTTTTAATGTTTAAATTATATTTTTTTATTCTTCAAAAGACATGAATTTTTTATAATTAATTAATAGTCATCTTTTATCACTTATTAATTTTTTGGTCATTTAACTTATCTTGAAACATTCAATTTCATATAATCTTGTTTTAGTGGACATTAAATTTATCCTAAATATTTATATTATTTGTATCATGTATATTCTCATTTCATAAAATATATATCATTTCTACCTATGTTGTTTTACTATGAAAATTATTTTCTTTATGGGGGATATACTATTTTGATATCATCCTCCATATTACTTAGAATGAATTATGATCATGTTATATATATTGATTGGAGGAAATATTAACATCTTGTATACTGGTTTCTCAATATGAATGTTTGTGTAGATTATCTATTGAATTATTATTCACACCTTTTTTATGTTGAATTAATAGGACTTAGTAAGTTATGAGTGGGGTCCATTATAACCCCTTGATACGTTGGTAGGTACCATGAGAAAAACTAGTTTAGATATTTGGATTACACCTTACTTGTTTACATATGTTGTCTCAGCACAGGGGCTTTATAGTAAGATTACGTTGTCCAATATTATCCATTCTATAATTATGAAGCTAGTTATTTTTATCCATGTGATTATTTATGTTGTTATGTTATACATAGATTTAGTCTCCTTTTATGATATTATTTATATCACATATTTTATTATCATTTATCTCAATCATATTATTTGTGTTTTATTTACTCCTGATAGCTTCTATTATACATAACCCTTACTGATCTGTTAAGATCACCCTTCTTTTGTTTTCATTTCACCATTATATAAATAAAAATATTTGAATGAGTTAAAGTATGAATAATGTTTAAAATTATTATGTTTTGTATTTTATTTATAATGTAAAAAATAGGAATCATGTATGTAACTAGTTCTTCAAGACTACAAACTATTTGGTCCTTTAGAGTGTGATCTCTTGTATCTTATTTCAATTTATTAAGGTAATCATCGACTCTAGTATACTGGAGTTGAGGTATTTACAATTGGTATCAAAGTATGTTTAGTGGAAACCTTGGGGACTAGTTTTAGTAAAAAAATAGATTTGGGAATATAATAATATAACCGAATTTGAGGACATATCTAATTATAGGATAATATCATAAATTTTTTGGTTAGGTAGAGATTATGTGGTTTTACTAGTAATTAATCCCTGTCTATAAAGTACAGGTTGACTTGGTTTTGGAACACCTGCATCTAGGGGTAATAAACCCAATAGTAGTTGGTCAAATATATCATGGCTATCATTATGGTATTTTGAGAGTGTTCCCTTACTACGCACCTATTTTGACATTTTTAGGGGATATGATTGGGTTAATTCAAATTTTCTCTACGAACAATTATAATGAATTATAGAATATAACCTATTGAAACCAATGATATTCCATAGTGATATGGGATAAACCTAAAGAGTCTTGGGATGATAAGTCTAAGGTTGGTCGTATGTTTAATAGAATAGATACCCCATTTAGGTTTTATGTTATGGGAGTTTAAAATGATAAAGGAAATTTTGGGAGATATTATGGGAATATAACCATTTGGTTTAGTATATATTTTTACAAAATGTATATTTGAAGAATAATGATTTTATATTTTGTGGAAAAAATTTTAAAGTTATTAATAAGCTTTCGGGTTAAAATGATCAATGAGTTTGAGGTAGTTTTGTTTTATTGGGATAAAAGAGTTAGTATATTTTGGGCATATATCATATATATAACCATGGGATCAAAAAGTGATCTAGTGACTAAGTGATAAATATTAATTACATGGTGTTGGGAATATTTTATGATTACGTTAAAAATAATTTGAGTAATTAAGATTTAATTAATTTATTGAAGCATATAAGATTTTATTCTGGATTTACGGTGATTAATGATAATTATGTAAATTATTATCATATTTTGGGGAGTATATGATTAAGTTATATACATTTTTAGTTTACAAACATATGAGCGATTGATATTATGTGGAGATAATAGTTAGGTTGGTCTTAAAAATATATATGTGTGATCAAATATTTTGGATTTTTGGTTTTTGAATTTGGTCATAAATATTTTAGAGGAGTCTTCAGGTTAATTATTTATGGAATGGATTAAATTTAACTATGGGTGTTATTTTTGAGGTTTTAGAGAATAATGTATTATATTATCCATATTAGATAACCTATGAAAACCTTTTTCTCTAAAATATTTAGAGAAATAATGGATGAATTTTCATTCTTTTATGGATATTATGATTCATTAAAAGTTAATTTTAGTTCTCCAAGACTGAAAAATTCAACTTGAATATTCATTTATTTGAATAATAGAGGAATTACAAATTCATAGAAGCACAACCAAAGGATGAAATTATTCTTTGGCAGTAAAATAATCCATCAACTTTAGTAAAAATACTCTTGAAATATAAATGTTATCCTATTACCTTAATTTTCAATGAATTGATGGTCTTTTCACCCCTCACTGATTTATAATTTTGTTGTCATTGATTTTATCATGACCATTTTCCCTATCACTATCCATTAGTCCTTGGATGTTATTTTACTTTCTCGTGTCTATAATTTAACATCCCACTAATTTTCTCTTTATCTGGGAATTTGTGTGTAATTTAAGGTAACCTTGATCCTTTCAACTTCCCCTTTTTAAAAGAAGTTTTATTATCCATCTGTACGATGTAGGTTTTCAATAAATGTGTTCTCAAATATTTCCCCTATTATAACTGATATAAAATTTCAAGGGAACAATTTATTTAAGGAGGTAGAATATAACACCCTAAAAATTTTGTTTAAGGAAATAATAAGCTTGATAACTTCCTCAAACACAGCACCATGATTTAATGGAATTGAGATATATTATAAACATATTATTATTTAAATGTGACTTAGTCATTGAATTAGTGGCGGTGAATGTAACACCCCAAGCTTCCATGGTACGCTTCTCTTTGAATAATAGAGCAGCGTGTGTTGTACGCAACCTCGAGTTCTAACACACCGCGACCAATCAAAGTAGCCGTTATGAAACGTAATACCCACTTTTTTAAATTATATAAATTTTATATTTCAAAATGGAATTTATTTTTGTATTCAGAATATTTAAATTATCCTAAGTTTAATTTTTTGTAATTTTCTGAGAACTTCCAATTTTTTATGAATAGTGAAAAATACTTAAAAACAACTTTTTTAATCAAAATAATTTATAGTGATAAATTATACTATTTAGTGGTTTTAAAGTATAATTAGAATATATTTTTACCATTTTATCCAATGGTGTTCATTATAATTTATTTCACTTTAAAATTGGACATAAACAATTGCCAATCTTTTGATATATATTGTATCTTAAAAATGCGCTATTTGTTATGACAGCGGAAATTAATTATAAAATTAATTAATGAAACTTATATGTTTTTAATTTATTAAAATAGACATCATTTTTGAATTCAGAATATCAATTATAGCTTAGGGTGAAATTTTGTCATTGTTCTGAAAAACTTCAATTTTTGATGAATAGTGAAACCACTAAGTGGTAGTTAAAAAACTGATTTTTCTTTTAAATGAAACATTACCACTTATATAATTTTATTTTCAAAAATATTACATACATGTTTTTCATTAGGAAGTAAAATGTGGTTCAATGTGATTAAAATAATTTTTTGGTGAATAGTAACTTTTAAGTTTAATTAATCGCGATTCAAGGTAATTAGTGAAATTTAAGGTAAAAATGATATTATAAAAATATGAAAATACCATTAAACTTGTCCTACCCTTATTAGATGAGTCATGTACGACCAATACAATCCATGGGTCAACTTGGGGACCCCATGGAGCCACTTGGGTAAGAAAATGACATTAATAACTTTTTAATTAAAGTAAAAATAAAATTGTCACAAACATGTGTTGTTTTACTAAAACAATTATTACATGGGGTGATATAAGTTAAAATTTTGACTATAAATATTCATTGGAAATAAAAAAATATTTCCTAAATCATGATTTTTTTTATAATTTTTAGACATTAAATAAATTAAATTTTTATGACACCATGATGATGCAGCGATTACCTCATTAATTAACGATTTAAATAAAATGAGAAGATAATGTAAAATATAAGACTTACACTTGTCAAAAAACTATTGGATGAGTCTATTTAGAACCCTTATCACCTTATCCTCTAAATATATAAGTTTGGGACCTTTAAAATTCGAAACTCGTTATATAATAAAGTAACATTTCATGACTTTCCAAGAGTGCCCCTCCTCTCCTCTTATAAAAGGCCTCCATCACTACCACCTTATTCACACCTTCAATGCCATTTGGATCGGAAAAAATCTACCCAAATACTCTCTCAACTTCCCTCTATTACTCCTAGAAGCCTCACTTTGGGCATAATTCTTCCCAAGGAAGCTTTTGGCTCAAATCAAAAAAGAGTTACCCGATTTTAAGGTAATGTCTTCTCTTATGTTATTTTGTTTTATTTTGATTCTCCAACCCCTTAAAATATTTTTATTCCTTTATTTTGTAACAACACCTGTATATTCAATATACTAGGATGTTTTAATGTGAATTATTTGATTTACACTTACACACACTTTCGTCTAATGGTTAAAGAACATATTGTTTCTGTGGTTGGCGAATTTCTGCCTCACGAAATGATGATTGTTCAATCTTCTTTTAACACCTCTCATGGTGGCCATTAAGATGAAACTATTTAAATGTATGATATATATTACGTTTATGTTTTCCTTATGCTTCTGTATTTCTCATTTATGGCATACCTTTATGATTTCCATTATGGGTAAACGCGATAATTTCATTTTAGGAAGTGCGGACTACCGCCCCCTCAAAGTGATTTGAATCGTTAATGCCATAGGTGGGATGTATAAAGGATGGAGTAAATGATATTATATAATATATTATACTGGAATTATAATATACCTTTATATCATTATGATTTCATTCCATTAAATACGAAATTGAAATGAAATTAGCGTTCATGCATACGTACGGCTTACCGTCTCCATGAACGGTGCATTTCATTTCTTACCTCTAAATGTTATATAATATTATAAATGCATGTATATACTGGATATATATGATATATATGATATCTAAAACATGAATATAATTCTGGATGAAATGGATATTTTACCACATGAACAACTTGTAATTATAAGAAGTTTATTTTTGACTCAAGTACCAAAGATCGACAAAAGGACTGTTATTAACATAAATAATTACATAATGTTCATAACATGGTAATAAGTGATATAAAAGTAATAATGAACATGAAAAATGTTCTTAAGCAAGTATAAATTAACTCTAGTTTATTATTCAGGAGATTAAATAACGGTAGAGTCAAGTCGGACACGAGGTAAGGGAACTTTTTAACCCAATTTCCGTTCTTTGGGTTAATCTCCTACTTTCAAATTATGTCATGATATTATAATGTCCTATTTTTTATTTTTTATTTATTTATGTGTACTTATAGTGAATACACATAATAGATCTATTTTATTTAAAAAATTATCTTTGTAAGGACTTCGTCTCAATCTCCTTTCATTGAGGCATATTTTTTTTTATACACAAATTTCTTTTATACGGTGTATAAACCCCTTTGAATTTTACGTTTATTCAAAACGAATATTTTTATACGAAGTGTTTTACTAAACGAAAAAAAGGAATGTTTTTCTTGTCGTACGTATGTGGCGACAACGACTTCTCCGCCACCGTGATCATTATTTGAGTTTCAAGTTCCTCTACAAGCCATAACTTTTTTTAAATAAAAAATAAATAAAAAGTTTTGATTTTCTTTTATTTTGGTATTGAAAATGGTTTTGAAAGTGTTTTTTATTATATCAATGTTTTGTATTGATATCTTGTGATTGAAATGTGGAAATTTTATGTTTCCTTTATGCATCTTTTATGTTATACGATTATGTTATGGTTTATGATATGTTTAAACTTGTTCATATGAGGAATGCCTTGGACTTAATAAGTGACGGGTGGAGCCCGCTATAGCTCCTCGATGCATTGGAAGGTCTCATGAGACAAACTAGTGTCTTGGAACGAGGCCTTGACAAAATCTTATTTGTAGTTTTGGCACGAGGCCTTGGCTACGTGGTTATGATAGTCTGGCATTATGCATTTCATCATTATGAAAGTGGTTATTGATATTGCATCTGATTATTCCACCAGTAGAATATCCATGTGAATAAGTAAATGGAATTATCTCATTTTACTTTTTCCATATTATGTTGAAGTTCAAGTTTAAAAGGCTTTTGTTTTAGTTATACATTGCCTTAAATGTTTATGTTTATTTATGAAAGCTTCTGCTATATTGGTATCCTTACTGAGCATCTGAGCTCACCCCTTTCAATGTTTTATTTTTCCCAGGATGTGAAGAAATATTTTATGACTGACCTGCAGGGATAGCATGAAGGGGATTTGGGAGTGTACTATAGAGACTATGTTATTTTAGTTTTTCACTTTATGTTATAATGTACCATTTATGAATGTATCTAGTGTTTCCAAGGCTACTAAACTAATCGGTTTTTCGAGACTTGATCTTTTGTGATCATGCCAATGTTACACAATAATGCACCGACTCTGGGTAACTGGGGTCGGGGCGTTACAGTTGGTATCAGAGGCAGTTTAGTACTAACCTTGGAAGCTATATTTAGATAAAATCTGATTAGAGCACATATCCCTAAGATAGACTTTGAGAATTAGTATAGAAGAACTTCCTAGAATTTTGGTATTATAGAGATTTTGTGAGTTTTCTAAACAATACATCCTTGTCTGAATACAAGTAGGTAGAGGTGGCTCTGGCACAGATGTACCTAGGGGTAAAACCCGAAAACACCACTTTGAGATAGACTTGAACGTAAACTGGTGCACAACAACAGGTCTTGCTGCACTCTTGGTTGTGACACTCCCGGGGGATATGCTTAGGATAATTCTCATTTTTTTTACAAACCATTATGAAGGGTTTATGAGTATATAATTCCTCAAAGAAAAAATTTCTTTTTATGATTATGGATTATATCAATAAACTATTCAATTTATATTGAGTGTTTTACAAGTATGGAATTATGTATTTCGATTCATAAACTAATCTAGTTTATGACATTGTTTAGAAATGGATCCTAGTGGGAGGAATGGAAACTGTATCAATGCACACACTCCTTGTAGGGATTTCCCTCCTGCTCAAGATAATTATAGTAGAGCTGGAGATACTACTGGTTCTGATCAACTTATCACCATACTGGGACAACTCACTCAGGTTATGAATAATAACCTTACTCGTATGGAGCACCCTGATCCGCAACGTGGAGGATCAATGTTAGACCACTTCATGAGGAAACAACCACCAATATTTAATGGGGGTAAAAGTCCATTAGTAGCTGAGAAATGGATAAACTCCTTAGAGAAAATATTCAATGCCTTGGGGAGTAGCGAAAGGGAGAAAGTTATCATGGCAGTTTACCGTCTCACTGGAGATGTCGATCAATGGTGGTCGCTGATTCAAAACACAAAGGAATGTGATAAAGTATCAAATATGTAATGGAGGGAGTTCAAAGAGATCTTCTTAGAAAAATAATTTCCTCATGACCATCGAGCAGATATGGAAAGACAATTTCTGAGTCTGAGACAAAAGGAGGATGAGAATGTCGCAAAGTATGAGGCTAACTTTACAAGGTTAGCAAGGCATACAGTAGATTATATACGTAACCCAAGAAGTAATATTGATCATTTCTTTGATGGGTTAAAACTGTTTATTCGTTGAGATTTAGTATCAAAATCTTTCTCAATGTATGAAGATATTGTCTCATATGCTATCAAGACAGAAAATGAATTCTCTAAATCTTATTATAATAAAGTAAAGCAAGAGAAGAAGAGAACAGTGGAACAAGAGATAGATAAAGGGAAAAAGGGAAAGAAGGATTTTCCATTATGTGATAATTGTGGGAAGAATAACCCCGGTACATGCCTAAAAGGAATGGGAGTTTGTTATAAATGTGGAGAAAAATGTCACCAGGATCGTGATTGTAAGGGAAAGAAAGAGGCTATCAATGTTGAATGCTACAATTTTAGGGAAATGGGGTATTATGCAATGAATTTCCTAAGCGTTAGGGAAAAATACCTCAAAAAAGGACAAGGGGTCAAGGCCAATCTTATGCTGTTACTATAGTTGAAGTGGAATAATTAATGTTTTGGTGATTTTGGACTCAGAGATTATATTATGGTTATAAGAATAATGTGATATATATAAATATTGTACTTCAGTACTTGTCGTTTTCATTAAGGTTTTATTATGATGAAGTTAATCATATTTTTGTATCTGACAATAAGAGAAACATTACTTTGTTTGAGGAATCTGATGATACAATTGATTTTGGAATTTAGAGACCTTTTAGAGAAAGCCTGGACAGAGGTATTTTGGATAACTATAAAGGTTGGAATGGATTAAGTTATTGTTTAAGGTTAAAACATTTATGAAGATTATTTTTGGAATATTATAATACTATATTTTTAGGAAAATGACAACCTGTAGGTTGGGGGATAACCCGTCGCGTCGGACAATGCTGTAGGAATCGAACCCACAACCATAGTGTGATAGGCCTTTATTACCTACCACTAGCCTACAGGAAGTCCCTGGTTATTACAAAATTGTTTTCCTAATCTAAATGGTATGTGTTAATATTTGGAACCTTGTACGATTAAGATAAATATAATATTTTTTAGTTCTATTATCTTTTAGAGTGAAAGATGGATTTGTGATAAAAATTTATAAAAGAATGAAATTCTACATGACTAGTATGTATATTTCCTTACATTCTTAGTAAATCTCCTAAATAAATTCCACAACTGTATGAAAGGTAACTTAAAACAAAAATGTTGTCGGTTAACCTTTCCTACTGGGGAATCAATTATCGTTTAACCAATCACAAGTTTGTGATTTTCTTGTAGTTAACTTTCTCCTAACCCTGTTTTCTACAACTCTCCAACAGACCTTGATGGTTTGTTTTTCCTCCATATCCATATTTTCATAGAATCCCAGTATGGTCTATCTCGGGTGACCTTTATACCTCTCTTTCTTTCTTTTAAAGTTATATTTTTATTAACCTTATTTCTGATGTGGGTTTTCCACAAAGGTATTTTCTATTTTCAACCTTTTATATTCAAAGAAAAATTTCAAATTGCGAGGACGCAATTTATTGAAGGAGGAGAGAATGTAACACCCCAAGCTTCCATGGTACGCTTCTCTTTGAATAATAGAGCAGCGTGTGTTGTATATAACCTCGAGTTCTAACACACCGCGACCAATCAAAGTAGCCGTTATAAAAAGTAATACCAACTTTTTGAAATTATATAAAATTTATATTTCAAAATGGACTTCATTTTTGTATTCAGAATATCTAAATTATCCTAAGTTGAATTTTTTGTAATTTTCTGAGAACTTCCAATTTTTTATGAATAGTGAAAAATACTTAAATACAACTTTTTAATAAAAATAATTTATAGTGATAAATTATACTATTGAGTGGTTTCAAAGTATAATTAGAATATATTTTTACCATTTTATCTAATGGTGTTCATTATAATTAATTTCACTTTGAAATTGGATATAAACAATTGTCAATCTTTTGATATATATTATTTCTTAAAAACACGCTATTTGTTGTGACAGCGGGAATTAATTATAAAATTAATTAATGAAACTTATATGTTTGGAATTTTTTAAAATAGACATCATTTTTGAATTCAGAATATCAATTATAGCTTAGGGTGAAATTTTGGCATTGTTCTAAAAACCTTAAATTTTTGATGAATAGTGAAACCACTAAGTGGTTGTTAAAAAACTGATTTTTTGTTTAAATGAAAAATTACCACTTCTGTGATTTGATTTTCAAAAATCCGACATACATGGTTATCATTAGTAAGTAAAATGTGGTTCAATGGGATTAAAATAATTTTTTGGTGAATAGTAACTTTTAAGTTTAATTAATCGCGATTAAAGGTAATTAGTAAAATTTAAGGTAAATATGATATTATAAAAATATGAAAATACCCTTACACTTGTACTACCCTTATTTTATGAGTCATGGACGACCAAGACAATCCATGGGTAAACTTGGGGACCCCATGGAGCCACTTGGGTAAGAAAATGACATTAATAACTTTTTATTTAAAGTAAAAAATAAAATTGTCACAAACATATGTTGTTTTACTAAAATAATTATTACATGGGGTTATATAAGTTAAAATTTTGACTATAAATATTAATTGGAAAGCTAAAAAGATTTCATACATCATGATTTTTGTTATAATTTTTAAACATTAAATAAATTAATTTTTTTATGACACCATGATGATGCAGCGATTACCTCATTAATTAACGATTTAAATAAAATGAAAAGATAATGTAAAATCTAAAACTTACACTTGTCAAAAACCAATTGTATGAGTGTATTTCGAACCCTTATCACTTTATCCTCGAAATATATAAGTGTGGGACCTTTAAAATCAGAAACTCATTATATAATAAAGTAACATTTCATGACTTTCCAAGAGTGCCCCTCCTCTCCTCTTATAAAAGGCCTCCACCACCACCACCTTATTCACACCTTAAAAGCCATTTTTCTCGGCCAAAATCTACCCAAATACTCTATCAACTTCCCTATCATACTCCTGGAAGCCTCACTTTGGGCATAATTCTTCCCAAGGAAGCTTTTGTTTCAAATCAAAAAAGAGTTACCCGGTTTTAAGGTAATGTCTTCTCTTATGTTATTTTGTTTTATTTTTCTTCTCCAACCCCTTAAACTCATTTTATTCCTTTATTTTGTAACAAAACCAGTATCTTCAATATAATATGATGTTTTTATGAGAAGTATTTGATTTACACTTACACACACCTTCGTCTAATGGTTAAAGAACATACTATTTCTATGGTTGGCGAATTTCTACCTCACGAAATGATGATTGTTCAATATTCTCATAACACCTCTCATGGTGGCCATTAAGATGAAACTATTTATATATATGATATATATTATGTTTATTATTTCCTTATGATTATGTATTTCTCATTTATGGAATGCCTTTATGATTTCCATTATGGGTAAACGCGATAATTTCATTTTAGGAAGTACGGACTACCGCCCCCTCAAAATGATTAGAATCGTTAATGTCATATGTGGGATGTATAAAGGATGGAGTAAATGATATTATATATGATATTATACTGGAATTATAATATACCTTTATATAATTATAATTTAATTTCATTAAATATGAAATAGAAATGAAAGTAGCGTTCATGCGTACGTACGGCTTACCGTCTCCATGAATGGTGCATTTCATTTCCTACCTCTAAATGTTATATAATATTATAAATGAATGTATCTACTGGATATATATGATATATATGATATCTATATCATGAATATAATTCTGGATGTAATGGATATTTTACCACATGAACAACTTGTAATTATAAGAAGCTTATTTTTGACTCAAGTACCAAAGATCGACAAAACGACCGTTATTAACATAAATAATTACATAATGTTAATAACATGGTAATAAGTGATATAAAAGTAATAATGAACATGAATAATGTTCTTAAGGAAGTATAAATTAACTCTAGTTTATTATTCAGGAGATTAAAGAATGGTCAAGTCAAGTCGTACATGAGGTAAGGGAACTTCTTAACCCAATTTCCGTTCTTTGGGTTAATCTCCTACTTTCAAATTATGTCATGATATTATTATGTATTATCTTGTATTTTTAATTTCTTTATGTGTAATTATAGTGAATACACATAATAGATCTATTTTATTTAAAAAATTATCTTTTTAAGGACTTCATCTCAATCTCCTTTCATTGAGGCATATTTTGTTTTATACACAACTTTCTTTTATACGGTGTATAAACCCCTTTGACTTTTATGTTTATTCAAAAGGAATCTTTTTGTAGGAAACATTTTACTAAATGACAAAAAGGAATGTTTTTCTTGTCGTACGTATGCAGCGACAATGACTTCTCTACCACCGTGATCGTTATTTTAGTTTCAGCTTCCTCTACAAGCCATAACTTTTTTTTAAATAAAAAATAAATACAAAGTTTTCATTTTATTTTATTTTGGTATTGAAAATGGTTTTGAAAGTGTTTTTTATTATATCAATGTTTTTTATTGATATCTTGTGATTGAAATGTGGAAATGTTATGTTTCCTTTATGCATGTTTTATGTTATACGATTATTTTATGGTTTATGATATGTTTAAAACTGTTCATATGAGGAATGTATTGGACTTACTAAGTGACGGGTGGAGCCCGCTATAGCTCCTTGATGCATTGGCAGGTCTCATGAGACAAACTAGTGTCTTGGCATGAGGCCTTGACAAAATCTTATTTGTATTTTTGGCATGAGGTCTTGGCTACGTGGTTATGATAGTCTGGCATTATGCATTCCGTCATTATGAAAGTGGTTATTGATATTGCATGTGATTATTCGACCAGTAGAATATCCATGTGAATAAGTAAATGGAATTATCTCATTTTACTTTTTCCATATTATTTTGAAGTTCAAGTTTAAAAGGCTTTTGTTTTAGTTATACATTGCCTTAAATGTTTATGTTTATTTATGAAAGCTTCTTCTATATTGTTATCCTTACTGAGCATCTGAGCTCACCCCTTTCAATGTTTTATTTTTTCCAGGATGTGAAGAAATATTCTATGACTGACCTGCAGGGATAGTCTGAAGGGGATTTGGGAGTGGACTATAGAGACTATGTTATTTTAGTTTTTCACTTTATGATGTAATGTACCATTTATGAATGTATCTAGTGTTTCCATGGCTACTAAACTAATCGGTCTTTCGAGACTTGATCTTTTGTGATCATGCCAATGTTACGCAATAATGTACCGACTCTGGGTAACTGGTGTCGGGGCGTTACAGAGAATATGGATAACCAAATTATGAAATATATGTATATTATTCCTACTCAATACAAATGTATTTAATAATTATTAATAAATAATCACTCAATTTTTAATGAAGTCGTCTTAAGTTGAAAAAATTCATTTTTTTAAAATGATTTAATTTCATTTTTTTTGTGGAAATTATAATTATTTTCAGATTATTTTAGAAATTATATTTTATAAAATGAAAAAAAAATTAAATCATCATATCAAAATTAAACTTTGGGTGAAATTTTTGAATTTTTCAAAAATGATTTATTTATAGTGAATAGTGAGAAATGCCAATTTTTCAAATACTCTCATTTATTTTCATTAAATAAAGTAATTTAAAACTCCAATTATATTTTTGGATTTGATATTTAATTTACATATGAACTATTTTATTTATAATAATATAATCAATTCCATTTTAATCATAAAAAGTCATGATTTTGATATAAGTTAAGTTTTATGCTTAAAAACACATTTTTTTAAACAGTTTCTCATTTCATTTTATGTATTTATATTAAAATTTATTTCTTCCAAATATATAGTTGAATCATGAAAAATTGATACCATATTTGGAATTAGGATATTCAAACTTATAAATAGGACCCTTTTATTTTTTTGATTATGAATAATAATTGTGGTAAATATTTGCCACCTCAGTAAACCCCGTGAGATAAGGTATCAAAATCACCCCCAATAATTTAAATTATTTAATTTTATGGGATAAATTCAACCATATCCATCCAAAATTTGAATATATGACATTTTTTCCATTTTACCTTAATAGTGAAATTTATATTATTTTAAGTAAAAAAATTCCAAAATGTCACTCTCTTATTATCAGTTTATATTATATGTTTACATAAGTATAATAATATGTTATGAATAGATATAAAGGTTTAATATGAAATTTATTAAAAAAATTTATTTTGGTTTATTTTTTATTTTTAGTAATTGTATAATTACCTTAAAAGTTTTCACGATGCTGATATAATTCTTATGAAAATAGTATAAAAATCAAAGAACATTATTTTAAAAACATAAAAATTAATATTTTTTGGGTGAATTTTGGTGAAATGATAAATTATAATTAATGGTTAAATAATTTATATTCAAATTCATTTTTTATCTTTATGTCTTTAAAGTCAAATTAAATAAATAATTCCCAAAAATGACCCATTTTTAATTTATGTAATAATTGATACCTTATAAGTAATATTATCCCTTTAAGATTGAAAAATTTGTCGTTGCAGTTAAGGTCGAAACTGCTTTACTGAGGGTTAATCTAAAAATATAAGGTATATAATGACCCAAACACTTGATAAAAACTAATTGATTGGTTTTATTTACACTACACAATTTTTAACTTCTAATATGAGTCATTTTGAATCCATTTTTTCCAATAAAATTACTTTATAATATTTTAAAACTATGAAAATTTATATGTGTTACCCACCTCGATTATAAATGGACACCCATCCTTTATATTATTTACACAACTTTGAGCCATATATATTGAAAAAAACATCCCATTTATCTTTTAAACTTATATATATATATATATATATATTATAGGTTCTATTATTCTTAAAATATCATTCCAGGGGTCCTTTATAAGTGATCTAAAGGAAGTCTACTAAAGAAGAGGTGATCGTATTTACTGACTCTTTCAATTTATTTCTTATTTTAATTCCTCAAAAATATATTTTAACCACAATAAAATAATAAATATAGTATCATAAATATGCTAATATATTATTATGATTATTTTAGAACTATTTTACACCTATTTTTAGTCCTACAAAAAGTTAAAATATCACTTGTACGTAGGTACAACTTACTTTCTCCACATTACAGTGTAATTCATTTTTCAACACCTTTTTACTTGGATGGTAATAAAGATGAAAATAATAAATATATATGATATTTATGATATAATTATTCTTATGTAATTATAATATCATATTTTCCTTTTTACATTTCAATCTGTTAGAAAACGATAAAGTTGCTCATGTGTATGTATGGACTACAACCTCCACAAAGTGATGTCATTAATTTTTCATTTTCTCTCTACATGGATGCTAATAAGGATATTTTTAATGAATATATATGATAAATATGATATAATAATTATTTTTTAAAGGTTAATTATTATTTATCTTTCTTTTGTTCTATCCTTTGAAAAGGTGAAAACAACATTCATGTTTATGTGCAACCTACTATATCCATGAACGGTGTAATTACTTTTTCCATCTATACATTTCAAGAATGATTCTAGAAAATTTATATAATTAATCAATATTATATTTATAAAATTAATATAATTTTTTATATTATGGAACCATAATAATTATTAAATTATCAACATTACTAAACTGAAATTTACATAAAATATGAGACATTTAACACTCGAAAATGGTGATTTTAATAAATAATTATTAATAAAAGGGTGTTAAAATTTTATAATTGAATCATATATGATATTATAAATATTAATATGGTTTTATTATTAATTAATAATAATTTTAAAACCAACATACATAATTTTAATGTATGCTCAACTAAGCGCAAGCATGAGGTAATGGGTTTCATAACTCATTTTTTTATTGGTCTATATTACTTATTCATTGTCTTTGATGTGATAATATTATGTATTTAATGAAATATGATTATTTTATGTTTTATTTACACTTTTTTTATGATGATTTAAAATTGTAATACATAGTCACTTCATTAATTAATTCCCCCTTCAATGATATAATCTTTGTAAGATATTTTATCTCAATTTTCACTCCATTGAGACATACTTAGTATTATAAACCTATTTAATTTTATATATTTTACATTAATACCTATTTATTAATGATTATTAAATTTTAAATTCAATTTAAACTTTCAAGGGGTTATAATTTAAAATTTACCAAAGAGGTAGTATTTAATTTTGCAATCTCATTTTTCTGGGGTTTCTTATATTTTTTATTAAAGGGGTATTATAATCTATCATTCATAGACTTCATATATTTTTATATCCCATAGATATTTAAGGAGTGTCTATGTTTTATTCAAAATTTTATAATCTTTTTCACTTGAATAATGTAAAAAAAAAATTTAAAATATAATCTATTCTTATTTATATTTTTTATCATGTATATGTTTATTCCATATTGATATTTTCAAAAAAAATAAGTAATGTTTATTTACTAAAATGATTTATTAAGGATATTTTAAGTTATAATTGAATTTTTAACAGGTTTGAAAGTAATGTTTATAATTTTTTCTCTAATTATCATTCTTAAATTTCCTTATAAAATGTCAAAAGGAATTTTTCTTTTTAGCGTATTGGGTATTATAGAATTTCCTACCACCATAACGATTTTACAATATTTAGCTTCCTCTATAAGTTTTCAATGGTTTTACAAATAAAAATATTTATTGAATACTTATTTTATTGTTTCACTTCTACATTATTTTATTCTATAAAATACATGAATTTATTACAAAACCAATATCTTTGATGAATTGATTGTCATATTTTATCTCCTATTAATTTTGTGGTCATCAACTTTATCTTGAAACATTCACTTTCTTGTGACCATATTTCAGTGGACATTATATTTCTCTTAAATATCCATATTCTTTATATCATGGATATTTTTATTACCTTAATCGTATACCATTTCTACATATGGTGTTTTACTATGAATGTTATTTTCTTTACTGGGGATGTAATCTTTTGATATCATCAATAATATTACTCTGGATGACTTATGATCTTTTTATATTTATTGATTATGGAAAATATTAACATTTCATATGTTAGTTTTTCAATATGAATATTTATATTGATTGTGTATTGAACTTTTATTCACTCCATTCATATGATTAATTAATTTTATTTAATAAGTGATTGGAGGATCTCGTTATAGCCCCTTGATATATCAGTAGGTTATATGAGGAAAAGTAGTTTGGGTATTTGGCATACATATTACCTATTTATGTATGTTTTCTTTGAACAATCCTTGATAGTGATATTATGATATTTGACATTGTGAACTCTATCATTATGAAACTAGTTATTTTTCTCTATTTTATTATTTAAGTTGTTATTTTATTCATGAATTTATTTCCCTTTTAAGGTATTAGTTATATGAAATATTTGATTATCATTTATCTCGTCCATATTATTCAGGTTTTATTTACTCATGTTAAGTTTATTTGAACATAACACTTACTGAGCATTTGAGATCACCTTTTCCCCTTCCCCTATGATATAAAGAAATATTATTTTAATGAGTTCAAGGATACAATGATTTTACTATTACTATGTATTATATTTTATTTCTAATATAAAAAATGGGAATCATTTATGTATCTAGTTCTTCATGTCTATTAAACTATTTTTTCCTTTGTGATGTGATCGTTTGTATCATATGACAATGTAGAAAAGTTACTACCGACTCTGAGCTACTGGATTTGGGACCTTTACACCTAACCCATTTATTTTTACAAAACATTAACCCAAACCCTAATTTTTTTATTTTTTAATCTCACTACCATAACCCTAACCTATTATATTTT
Source organism: Viscum album (assembly GCA_963277665.1). Classification (NCBI taxonomy): domain Eukaryota; kingdom Viridiplantae; phylum Streptophyta; class Magnoliopsida; order Santalales; family Viscaceae; genus Viscum; species Viscum album. The sequence continues at coordinate 1,080,563,043 of OY728136.1, read as the reverse complement.
TATCTACCATGGACCTTTTAATTACCAAATTTGATATTCCAATGTATAGATTTTAATCATAAAACTAGAATAACCATATCAAAAAATTAATTAATTATATTTTTAATTGTACATTATTTAATAACATATTCTTAATGAATTAAAATTTTAATTTTAATTATAAATATAATATAATCTGAACTCAAAATAAATAAATATTTTTTATAATTTGATTTCAATTTACAAAATTTTTATTTATTAATTAATAATAAATTACATAATTGAGTTCGGGTTTATGGTACCCTAAGAACACTACCCTAACCCCACCCTTTTATTAATCAAGTATTCAATTTGAACCTCCAACCCTATAAATACTTATTTAACAATTACCCTAACCCTATTTAATTAGGTCGGGTAGCATTTTGTACCTGATTAATAGGGTACCATTTCCATCCCTTAGTGTTACAATTATAGTGAAAATAAATTAAATTAAAAAAATGTGATTAATATTTAGAAATAAAAATGAAAAACAAAAGGTTTATAATAAAAAATTTAATTTAATATTTATATAAATGGCCATCTTTGTTATTATTAATAATAACCCATAGTATTTTCATGTGTATGTAGATATTTTGTTAAATGTAATTTATAAATAATTGTTTTTATAACGTCAACATAATTTATAGTTAATAATAACAAACAATTATTAATTTCAATTGATATAGATTCATAGAAAATTATTATGCTTGTATGTAAGACACTAATTTGGGAAGATATTGGGGTAATATTATGATATATTTTCATTATTATACTAAAAAAATAATGAACTGTTGACTTACACTTCATTATCCATTGAAGAATGCATTTATAGTAGATGAACCCTGAATGAAATTTATATTAATGTTCACTGGAAAGGATCATAGAGGCTTTGACACAGTTCTTATGAAGTATTATCTCAAATATATTGAAGGGAAAATAAACCACACCCATCACAGATGTATACACACTTTATAAACAAAAAAATGTGGGATGTGTTTATTGGTCATAGTGAGGAGAAATGTTTTTAGGTACATTGTGACTACTAATAAATTTCTTGAAAATACATGTATTAATCACTTTTATTAATAATTTTTAATTTATGAAATAGAAAATGAGTGCTAAAAATAATAAATGGGTAGAAAACCAACATACCCCTACCATAAAGCAAGGATGGGGTAGGATTTAATTAAAAAATGATACGTATTGTAAATTTAATATAATAAATTAATGTGATATTAAACAAAAGCATAATTATGTTCATCTATTTATATGCATATTGATGAATCAAAGTCCAAATTCACTTTCATCCCACGTCATGTTCTATAGAAAGAGGCATGTGTAAATAAAGAAGGGATAAAAATATATGAAAACACACAAAAAAAGTGTGGGAATAATGTGAAAGTATGACATAATAAAAAATTGTTTTGTTCTGAATCAGTGTTACATAATAATGATTAACTATTTTATTATATTTTTTATCTAAATTAGATATAAGAATCATCATCAGTTGTATCAAATGAAAAACTACTAACAGAGGCCTTGAAGTGGCCAGAATAGTATAGTTACGTCATAGGTGTAGGTTTTGGGGTTTCACCCCAAAAATATTTTGATAAAATTAATGAACGGAAGATAAAGATAAGAAAATGGAAGAGGTATAGACCTGATTATCTACTATATAAGAAAAACTTAATTGGGATTTGTTAGAAAATGTTATATGAAGGAATCAAAGAGAAGAAAAAACACAAGAACAAACACTATGTGAAGATCCAACCACCACCACGACCACCACCTTTGAGATGAGATATTCCCCTCAAATAGCTATCTTAAGATAGGTAATCAATATTTTCATAATTGTTTCTATGAAATTTGAATCAAGAATACATTGATACCTTTCTTGTACTAATATTTTATAAGGTGAAAATGATTTTGATTTATATCTATCAATACCCACCTGTCACCATGTCATTATGGGTACCATGTATAATATTCAAAGAGATATTCGATACAAAAAACAACTTCAACTTGGTTATGTGAGAGTGGTAATTCACACAGCTCATGAGTCTAGTGTCAAGCTACCAGCTTCACTTGATGATGCATATATTCATACAGTTGATAAACCTATTGTAAATTTCATATCATGGCCATTATATCTTGTAAAAATACATATCTTCAATGAGGTATTCATTTCCAATTTATTTTTCATGAAAAAAATTAATAATTAATGAAAAAAGGCCTGAACCGATTAATGTTATTATAGATGAAAAATGGGATGCATTGAAACATGAGGTTGAATCAAAATGATCTAAAGGATTAACCAAACAACGGAAAATATATTCAAAAAATAATTTTACCCCTATCATTTAGCTTTCTCACTTATTATCATTAAAGGCTAATGAGGATACAAAATTAGCAAGTGAAAATACTATTGTAATTAATTTTGAAGAACATATGTACTGAGAGGCCATTAGAGACTATATTGGTTATGAGAATGTCAATTAAATCATCATGCATGGATAACTGGGATTCTCAGTTTTAAATGTATACATGAGGTGTGTTTTCATTATTTTTTCTAATAGATAACCTATTATGTTAATTATGACTAAATAATATTCATAAATTTTATAGTTGTATATATCAATACTATTTGAAGGTAAAACCTTGTCAACAGGTATTTGGACTCAATAGTCCACACATAACTTTTACACAACTATTATCATTAGAACCAAAGTAATATAAATTAATAGTGGACAAATTGTCCATAATGTTTTGAATAAAACATAAAAATGATAAACTATTCTAAATACCCATGATTTAGGGATAAAAATATGCAATTTAATCATATCAAATATATTTTCATTCAGGTAATTAATTATTTCTTTTTTAGGAATCATTGGTTACTCATTTCAATCAATTTCGGTACTAAAAAGATTTATTTTCTAGATTCAATGCATGGATACACAACAAACCAACCGTACATGATGACATTTATCAATTTGTAATACACTACATGCGACATTTTACAACTAAACTTCAAGTTTCATATTTTATATTGTTTTTTAATGAAAAATTATTTTATGATAGTTTGATGTTTAAATATCATCAAAATCATGGCATGAGTACACTCCATGAGAACAAAGAGCCTATTGAATTCTACAAGTAGATAAGTATTTTGGTATATATAATATAATTCCACAATCAAAAAAATTACTTATTTTTCTCAATTATTTTATTGTATCTAGAACAAACTAATGAAAAATATTGTGGTTGTTATTTTTTCCAATTTATGAAGGATATCATATACCATCAACAAACTAACATACTCGAAGTGGTATTTTCTAATATAATTACAATTTTTTTAAAATACTTTTTAATACTTTTTTATTTATATTTTTCTATCACTACTAGGATTCTCAACAGTCCTTGTATTAATAAGAGAAAATATATTTTTTTATAAATGAATGAGAAGCATACCTAGTGTTATATTATATAAAAACACCATGAAGAGGTGCCTTCCTAATTATTATTTAGTGAATTTTCTCATCATTTTATCTACTTTTTTAGTTAATTTCCTTAGAATTTTTATCTGATACTTTAATCAATTGGTCCATAAGTAATTTTTGACATGTAGGAGTCAACCACACCTCAGTCGGATACACGGTGTGTCCATAATGACTCAAAGTGTGTGTTTTCAATTTAAAATTGACATTTTAGTTCAAAACACATGTCAGATACTCAAATCTGAAAAAAAACATTCATGTTGTATTTATACATCAGGAAAAATTTCCATAATTAATTTTTGACATGTAGAAATCAACCACACCCCAATATGATACACAGTGATCCCCCTATGACTCAAAGTGTGTGTTTTTATATTAACATTATAAATTTAGTTAAAAACACTTTTCACTTATTAAAAACTAATAAATCAAACTTTTATTGTATAAATACTTTAGTAAATTAATTCATAAGTCATTTTTTACATGTAAAAATTAGTCTCACATAAAATTGACACATGATGTGACTGGTATGGCTCAAAGTGTGTATTTTCTATTTAAATTGACATTTTAGTAAAAATGACATGTGTCATACTCAAAATTGATAAAGTAAATTTTTATTATATTGATTCATTAGTAAAATGATCCATAACCCATTTTCTATGTGTAGGAATCAACCACATTCCAATCTGATGCACGGTGTGACCAGTATGACTCGAAGTGCATGTTTTTAGTTTAAAATGGAATTTTATTATAAAAAAAGTGATGTACACAAAAAAGGAGAAAATAAATTTGGATAGTTTGGATAATTTAATACAATGATCCATAATTCATTTTTGACATGTATAAATTAGACTCGCCTCAATCTAATACAACATGTGACCGGTATGACTCCAAGTGTGTATTTTAATTTAAAATTGACATTTTAGTAAAAAGATAAGTGGCATACTCAAAACTAATAAAATTAATTTATATTGAATATATAATTTATTAAAATTATCTATAAGACATTTTCGACACATAAGAATCATCCGCACCTCAATCTGATACACGGTGTGGTCGGTATGACTCAATGTGTTTGTTATCTGTTTAAAATTGACATTTTAGTTCAAAACATGTTTCACTCACTAAAAACTGATAAAACTTGCTCATATTTTCTTGATAATATATTAAGATGATTCATAAGTCATTTTTGACATGTAGTAATTAGTTTCACATCAAATAGATACATGATTTGACCGATATGACTCAAAGTGTGTCTTTTCAGTTCAAAATGACATTTTATTAAAAAAAACAAGTGACATACTCAGACCCAAGAAAACCAATGTCTATTGTTTTTATACTTTATAAAAAATATCCATGTTTTATTTGTGACATGTATAAAATAGGTGTACCTTAATCTGACTCAAAGTGTGACTGATATGACTCTAAGTGTTTCTGTTTATTTAAAATTGAAATTTTAGTAAAAAAAGAAAAGTGACATACTCAAAACCAATAAAACATATTAAAATCATTTTTATACTTTATTAAAATGATCCATAAGTCACTTATGATATTTCAGAATTATCCTCACCTCAATTTGATGCTTAGTGTGCCCGATCAGACTCAAAGTGTCTGTTATTAGATCAAATTTGACATTTTAGATCAAACTGTGTGTCACCCCTAGAAAACTGAGCAAACACGCTCATATTGTCGTGATAATATAGAAAAATGATTCATAATTAATTTTTTATGTGTATTAATCAATATCATGTCAAATTAGAACATTATGTGATCAGTATGACTCAAATTGCATGATTTATGATTAGAATGACATTTTAGTAAAAAAAAACTGACATACTCAAAATCAAGAAAACTCATTCTGATTGTTTTGATAAGTTATTGAAATGATTATTTTGTAATTTTTTATGAGTATTAATATTCCTCATCTCAATTTGATGCATGGTTTGACTTGTAATACTCTAAGTGAGTCTTTTAATTTAAAATTGGTATTTTAGAAAAAAGACAGCTGAAAAACTCAAAACTGATCAAACGCATTCAGATTATTTGGATACTTTAGAAATATAATTCATATGTAATTTTTGATGTTTAGGGATCAACCACACCTAAATTTTATGCAAAATGTTCTTGTTATGACTCAAAGTGCCCATTATTAGTTTAAAATTGACATTTTTATTCAAAACATGTACCCCTCACTAAAAACCACGAAAAATTATTAGAGTGTATTGATATGCTCAATCTCATGCTCCAGTAAGTCGAATCTATTCTAGAATTCATAAATCATTTATACAACATGACTCTCTCATAGTAGATTAATAATCTCCTTCAGGTGGCTTGTACAAAGCATATTCATGGATTTGGTGCAACAGAAATAGGAGTATGTAAATTATGCTCTAATCAATGTTTATTATACAATTTCTCTAATCATAGTGGTAGTGAAACATGAAAACAACATTAAAAATTGGAATTTTCTGAAATTTTTTCATGATATTTCTATTTTAAAATGGTTTGATATTGCGGGAAAGTTTAGTCTCCCTAGTGGAACCCTAGAAGTCTTGTGGAACTCACTGCCTATCAGATGGATCAAATTCAACTCTGATGGTGCATCAAGAAGAAATAATAGTATGGATGGTTATTGTGAAGTCTTAAAATACTATAATGGTGTTTTCATCAGTTGTCTCTATATACCTTTTAGAATTACTACTTCGATGGAGGCTGAAATGCTCCAATAGATCAAAGAAGTGGAGATGAAAACACCTAAAAATAGGGATAGTATTTGGTTTGAATGTGATTCCACTTCTACGGTTAATGAATTTATTTATAGTGAGTATCATTTATCCGAGAAGATGATGGAACAATGCATAAGTTTCTTGCACACTCTTTCAAAGTTTAATTTTTTCAATATACATGCATTCCATGAGGTAAATTACTTAGCAGATGGTCTTGAGAACAAAGGGGAGACTAGTGTTAGAATTATGTCATCTGACATGCTGCCTAAATACTAGTTACCTATTCTCTAAATTGAGTATTGTAAAACCCCCTCCCTCAAATTGTTGTAATTACAGATATTTTAATTTTTGTGGCTTGTACTTTTAGGATAGTTTATTTTATGAAAATAAAATAAAAAATAAAATACTCAAAACTAAAAAAATGCATTCAAATTGTTTTGATAATTTATAAAAATGATAAATATTTTATTTTTTATGTATATGAATCATCCACACAATAATCTGATTCATGGTGTGACCGGTATGACTCCAAGTGTGTCTTTTTATTTAAAATTAAAATTTTACTAAAAAAGACAAGTGACATACTCAAAAGTGATAAAACACACTTGTATTATTTTTATACTTTATTAAAAATGATCTATGAGTCATTTTTTTGTGTTTTAATCATCCACACCTAAATCTAATATATTTTGTTCCGATTATGGCTCAAAATGACCATTATTAGTTTAAAATTGACATTTTAGTTCAAAATGTGTTTGACTCATTGAAAATCAATAAAAAACACTTGGATTGTCTTGATAATTTATAAAAATGATTTATAATTTATTTTTGATGTGTATGGATCATTCTCATGTCAAACTGACACATGATGGGATTGGTATGACTCAAAGTGCATGTTTTCAATTTAAAATTAAATTTTATTAAAAAAACAAGTGACATACTCAAAACTAAGAAAACAAATTTTTATTATTTTTATACTTTAGTAAAATGATCCACAAGTAATTTTTGACATGTAGGAATCAGCACACCATAATATGAAACACGGTATGTCCGGTATGACTCAAAGTGCATGTTTTCAGTTTACAATTTACATTTCAGTTCAAAACATACGTCACATACTCAAAACTGAGAAAACACATTTTGATTTATTTTTACTTTATAAAAACAATACCTAAGTCATTTTTGATGTTCTGGAATAAATCACACCTCAATATGATACAGGGTGTTCCTGGTATGACTCAAAGTGCATGTTTTCAATTTAAAATTCAAAATTTAGTTTAAAACACGTTTCACTCAGTGAAAACTAAGAAAACACACATATGTTGTCTTGATACATTAGTAAAACGGTTCATAAGTCATTTGTGACAAGTATTAATTAGTCTCATGTCAAATCAGAACATAATGTTACTAGTTTGACTTAATGTACATGATTTTGGTTTAAAATTACATTTTAGTAAAAAAAAGGTTATGTGACATTCTCAAAACTATGAAAATATATTTGGATTGTATTTTTACTATAGTAGAATAACCCGTAAGTCATTTTAAATGTTTAGGAATCAACCTGAAGTCAATCCGACACATGGTGTGACCGATATAACTCAAAGTGCATGTTTTCAGTTTAAAATTGTATTTTAGTAAAAACCACAAGTGAAATACTCAAAACTAATAAAACACGTTCATATTTTTTTGATACTTTAGAACAATGATCCATAACTCCTTTTTGATATATAGGAATCATCCGTACCTCAATATAACATGTAGTGTGACTGGTATGACTCCAAGTGTGTCTTTTTTATTTAAAATTGAAATTTTAGTAAAAAGGAAATTGTGTAATGGCCTGGACCTCTCCGGCCCATTCCTTTGTCAAAAAGAAAATCACGAAATGTTCTTAAGGGTAAAATGGACTTTTTCTACACTTTTCATAATTTTGAAACTACACGTCGTGTAGTGTGAGTACACGCCGTGTACCCCCTCGCCGGGTATACCCCGTGTTGAAGGCTGTGTCCTTGTCATGTGAAATAAATGGGTACACGCTGTGTGTCCTAAACTACACGCCATGTAGTCCCTCCCAGCGTACGCGTTACCAGTCAACGGTCATGGGCTGTGTTGGAGTCATGTCTTTTCCATGTGAAATAAATGGGTACACATCGTGTGTCTAAACTACACGCTGTGTAGTCCCTCCCCGCGTATGTGTTACCCGCAAACCATGTGTTGGCCAGTCAACGGTCGCGAAGCCGTGTTGGAAGCCGCGTGGAGACCATGTAAAATAACCAAGTACATGCCATGTACCATAAATTACATGCCGTGTACTTTTTCTTTTCTCGCCTATAAAAGGAGGGGTCCCCTCATCCTTTTCAACTCACTCCTCTCCTCCCCATTCCTCTGAGCAGAGCTCTCCCAAGAGACTCAAAGGCTCCTTTTCTTCCATAACTTCTTCGTTCGAGCTCCGATTTACGATCCATCAGCGGCCATGGGATCGTAACGACGACGCAGAACTTCCGAGATTGGATCTGTTGTCTCTCCTTCAGCCTTTCCTTTCCGAATTCCTCCCGAGGAGGGTTTTTTCGGGACCCGACAGAAGTAACAGACGCTGACGGATGTATTCTAAAGTTGATCCGGGGGAGCATTGTGATCAGAACCTGTTGAGGTAGGGCTCTTACCTCCATCTCTCTAAATTGTGCATCATGCAGGGTGGGTGTCCTATTGTTTATGTGAAACACTTTTGAACCGGTTTAATAAAGATAATAAATGGCTTATATAATGGGGATGGGAAGTTTTTGATTACTGTTACTTTACTTTTTATATCATGTGATATTATGTTGTGAATTGAATAGGCTTATGCCTACTGAAAATCATGGTCGTTGGGGGCCTTTTATTGCGCAATTAAATTTTTCCCTATCTTTTTAGACTGTTTTGTGGATGGAAACTTCGTTGAATGTGTAAATTTGGTTAATCACATAAAGTTGGATGATTAAAATCTGGAACCCTTGAGTGATCACCCTGGTTGAACAAAATGGAATAATGAACATGTGGGTGTTGGCTTGGATACGTGGCAAGTGATTGGGGTGTTTTGTGGGTTGTTGTGGTTTGGGTGAGCAGCGGTACTACGGTTGGCTTGGTTGTGGGTTGGTGTGAATGCTATGTTAGTAATGGGCAGCGGGGCTGCAATAAATGGTATTAAAGAGATAATGATGTATGGGTTCGGTGTGATTGTGGTTATGGTGGTTGGAAGCAGGGCTGTAGGGATGGGTTGGAATGTGTACGGACTATGGGTTTTGAATAATAAAATTTAATGAATGGTGGGGCTTGGTAACGGAACGGAAATAATAATCATGGGGCTGTTTGGATAATAAGAAGGACTTGGTTGTGTTGCTTTTGTTTTCCTAACTTGATTTGTGGATGGCGGGGATATGTTTTACGAACAATCAATGTGGTTGGTTGTGGATAGTTGCCCAGTAATTAAGGAACTAAATAAACTAATTCTGCTGAAACTTGAAAACCTAAATGGGGTTGGGGTTTTTTGTTGTATGCATGCGTCGTGGTAGCAGTGTCGAGGCACGTGCTCAGATTCTCTGTTTAGAAGCCATAGGTTGGTCTGAGTGTTTGTTTTATATATATATATATATATATATATGTGTGTGTGTGTGTGTGTGTGTGTGTGTGTGTGTGTGTGTCTTTGTTTTTTGACGTACCCCACCAATGTTGAGCACTTAGTGTCGAACCCTTCCATTTCATGGGAGAGGGTGTTTTCCCATAGTTACTAGCTCCTTCCTGCTCCTTCTCCCCTAGACTGTGATGGCATGAGGTGACCTTACACCTAAGACTCTTCGGGTAGGTTTCTATTGGGGTGGCTTTAGCCCAAGACTCTTCGGGAAGGTTTTACTATTTCCCAAGAATCATCTGGATGAGGCCCAGGTGTGTGCGGGTGGGATACGTGGCTGTGAGGCCCAGGTGTGTGTGGGCGGGATACGTGGTTGTGAGGACCAGGTGTGTGTGGGCGGGATACATGGTTGTGAGGCCCAGGTGTGTGCGGGTGGGATACGTGGTTGTGAGGCCCAGGTGTGTGTGGGCGGGATACGTGGTTGTGAGGCCCACGTGTGTGCGGGTGGGATACGTGGTTGTGAGGCCCAGGTGTGTGCGGGCGGATAAGTGGTTTTGAGGCCCAGGTGTGTGCGGGCGGGGAGAGTGTGGCAGCGTTAGGACGTTCTCCATTAGGAAGAGCAGCTAACTAATGGGGAATGGTGTGGGGTACCCAATACTCTTTCTTCTTATATACTACTACCTGTTGTGATTGTGCTTTTGGTGAGTGTGGCTGGTGAGGTTGGGTGTATATAATTCCTTGCTAGGTTTCTTCTGTTGTTCTCACGGGACATTAGGATGTCTCCCCACTTGTGCACGAGATATTTAGGTTTCCCTACTAGGTGTACTTGTATGCTCACCCTACGTTTACGTTTAGGTTTCCAAGAGGACTGACAGGGCCGTGTGGGACCCTACTAGTCGGACATTTGGAGTTGTTTCAATTGTTGTACTCTTATTTTCTTTTGGTATTGTACTTTGAGCTTTCTTGTACTTTCACCTTGTTATAAAATTGTTTAAACATGCATGTGGTCTTGGTTTGGGTTTATTTCTATACACTTGTTCTTTTCTTTTTTTGTGGTTGACTTGTCCTATTTCCCGATCCTAAATAATAAAAAGGGTAATGCATCCCATATTTGTGAAAACTCATACCCTTGGTGCTATTCGCCACCTCGGGGCCTACTGGAGGCGGGACTCGGGGGTCATTATCTCCCTTTCACCATTTCCAGCTCAGGAGGGGCATCTTTGGTGGGAGGGGGTCATGACAGAATGGTATCATAGGTGATGGTTGAGAGATAGGATGGAGTCTGGAGTTAGGCACAGTGAGGATTTCATGGGAGGGTAGGAAAACAGTGTTAATTAATCTTGGTGTGTGACATAGGCCAGGGAAGACCAGCTAGGACACAGGATTTTAGGGCCCCTCGTGATCCGATGCAAGGACTCTGAGCCTACCGAACGACCAAGTGAGACTACATTGATTGCAGGGTAGAGACTATAGGGAAGGTACATGCATCATCATGATTGTGTTTTACTTGATTTTGGTGTTTTGGGAAAGAAATTGAAATGAAAATAATAAAATAAAACCTTGAGAAATTTCCTTACTACTTGGGCTTAGGCTATCTTTGTTTACTGTACAGCTATGGCACCTGGACGTCATCCCCGGGTGGCTCAGACGGCCGAGGCCTAGTAGATTCAGGCGGTCAATTAGTTGAGGATTGACCGAGAGGAGGAAGATATCCAGTGGTAGAAGACTCTCCGTTCTTTCCAGCGGCAAACCCTCAAGAAGTATGAGGGTAGTACTTCGGATACGGAGATGGAGGGGTGGCTTGAGAAGATATGGATCACTTTTACCTTGATCCGTGGTCCGAGGGAGTACTGGTTTCCCCTAGCAGTCAGTCAGCTGAGAGGTGTGGCGCGAAAGTGGAGGACACTCTACCTCAGAGAGAGGATAGAGGCAGAGGTTCCATGGGCTGACTTTGAGAAGGAATTCTGAGAGGAATTCCTTTATTCCATGATCAAGGTGGAGAAGTGGTAGGAGTTAATCTCCCTTCAGTAGGGGAGTATTTCAGTACGAGAGTTGGGGATAAAGTTCAAGGATCTCTTGTGCTTTGCTCCGGATCTCTTTCCGGATGAGGAGTCTCGGGCGATACATTTGGAGGAGGTGCTTCATCCTTCGGTCTAGTATGTTGTTACCCCCTTCACCCTTCCTTCGTACTTGGCAGTACAGAATAAGGAAGAGGTTGTAGAGAGGATGAACTCACTGGGAGGTTCACCATGAGAGGGGATCCAACCGGGCTCATCGAAGGGGAAGGTAGTCAGCAGCAGGTCTCCTACGATAGGACCTTCTAGGTTTCGGCCAGTGGGGAGCAGGCCCCAGCAGTTCCAGTTCAGATCTTCAGGTCCTCGTCCCTTTTTCACGAGCCCAGGACCGAAGTGTTTTTATTGTGGAGGTTTTAGGCACATTCAGAGTCAGTGCCTGACCCGAAATCAGTACGGTGGAGGTGGGCAGGTTCAGCACCCACCTCAGCAGAACCAGTTGCCAATGAGGCCCTTCCAGCAACAGTAGGACCATGCTCCTCCGAGGGCAGACTTTGCGGGAGGAGGTCGACCTCAGGGTGCTCCTCAGGGACCTCGACCAGGGCGTGGTCGGGGAGGTGGACGACATCAAGGAGGCAGAGGAGCTAGGGATGGACAGTTGCACATAGTAGAGTTGACAGCTCCGGCAGGACCAGAGGTGGTGCTAGGTACGATTTGTTTGTTCAACAATCTTTTTTCTGCTTTGTTCAATTTGGGAGCTTCGCACTCCTTTGTTGCATCTGGTCTAGCCTATGCTTTGGGAATAGACATAGAGAGACTTTTCGTACCACTGGTGCTGAGTACACCAGTTGGAGGCCAGACCAGCGTATCTTGTGTTTTTCAGGGATGTGGGATGACGTTGGGACCACATCGATCTAGTGGGGACCTTCTTCTGTTACAGATGCAGCCACACGATGTCATCCTAGGAATCGACTGGTTGTTTTCTGTTAGTTCTGTTATCGACTTCTTCCGGAGAAGAGTCATTTTCTCTGACATGGATGGGCAGTGTGTAGCTTTTGTTAGTGAGAGGAGCTATCAGGTGGGAAGTCGGCGTCTAGAGCCTCTCCTTTCCTTGTTAGGCGGGTTATCAGTGGTTCCAGCTGATACAGAGATGATGGATGTCCCAGTGGTTTTTGGGGAGTTCCTCGATGTTTTTCCTGAGGAAGTTGTGACTCTACCCCCCCCCCCCCCCCAACGTGATGTTGAGTTTGGGATAGACTTACAGCCTGGTGCCCATCCGATTTTTATGGCCCCTTATCGGATGGCACCTTCGGAGTTGCGGGAGTTGCGAATTCAGATTGACGATCTGATAGAGAAGGGTTTTGTTCGAACCAGCATATCGCCATGGGGTGCTCTATTTTTGTTCATGAAGAATGCATATGGTGGTCTCAGGATATGCATAGACTACCGAAGGTTGAACCAGGTAACGGTCAAGAACCGCTACCCCCTTCCAAGGATAGATGATCTCTTTGACCAACTGAGGGGAGAAGGTTGGTTTTCCAAGATTGATCTACGATCTGGATATCATCAGCTAAGGGTAAAGGACAGTGACATCTCAAAGACGGATTTCATGTTTTGGTATGGGCACTTCAAGTTTTTAGTGATGCCGTTTGGAGTTACGAATGCACCGGCTATGTTCATGGGACTTATGAACTTTGTCTTCCGAGAGTTTCTGGACCAGTTCATCATTGTGTTTATCGATGACATCCTGGTCTACTCAAGATCAGAGGAGGATCACATTGAGTATCTCAGGCAAGTCTTGGAAGTCCTTCAACACCACCAGCTTTACGGAAAATTGTTGAAGTGTAAGTTCTTGACGCAAGAAGTACACTTCCTTGGGCACGTGGTGTCTAAGCATGGAGTGTCGGTGGACTCGTCGAAGGTGGAGGCAGTTGTTTCTTGGGCAGCACCCAAGAGTGTGGAAGAAGTTCATAGTTTCCTGGGGTTATCATGTTACTATCGGAGGTTCATTTCGGACTTCTCTCGAGTTGCTGCTCCATTGACAGCTTGACTAGGAAGAACCAGGTCTTCCTATGGAGCGAGTAGTGCCATAAGGATTTCGACTACCTGAAGGAGTAGTTGGTCAGTGCTCCCGTACTCATGTTTTCATAGGAAGTGTTGTTATATGAGGTGTTTTGTGATGCTTCTGGCCTTGTTTTGGGGTGATTGCTGATGCAGAAGAAGGGAGTGATCTGTTATGGGTCTAGACTGTTACGCCCTCATGAGCGTAACTATGCCACCCATGACCTAGAGCTTGCAGCAGTAGTGTTCGCACTGAAGTTGTGGCAACATTACCTCTTTGGGGAGCACTTTTTGGTATTCTCAGATCACAAGAGCCTGTGTTATATCTTCTCCCAGCGTGACCTGAACTTACGGCAGTAGAGATGAGTTGAGTTTCTCCAAGACTATGACTTTGAGATCTCTTATAATGAAGGTAAGGGCAATGTTGTAGCTGATGCCCTGAGCAGGAAGTCACATAAGGAAGTGGTTTGGGAATCCACTGATGCTTGTAAATCAATGGGATAGTTGGCCTCCTTGTACTTGGATGCAAGGGTAGAAGGTTTTAGAGGTTGTTTGTTTCAGATGACGGTGCAATCCTCCTTGTTGCAGCAGGTGGAAGAGCCTCAGTGGGGGGACTCTGAGGCAGAAGTGATGAGGGATCGTGTCGATCATGGAAATGCTCCAGAGGGATGGTCAGAGGACAGACAACATCAGATGCTTTTCCATGGAAGGTTGTTTGTTCCGGAGACAATGCGTGAGGGAGTTCTCCGTGATTTCCATAGCTTAGCCTTGGTGGTACATCCAGGAGTTTCAAAAATGTATCGAGGCCTGAGGGCACAGTTTTGGTGGCCCGGGGTGAAACGGGCAGTGGTGGAGTTTGTTGCTAAATGCCTAGTGTGTCAGCAAGTGAAGGGTGAACACCATGTTCCTAGTGGTTTTTGCATCCTTTAGATGTCCCCGAGTGGAAGTGGGATGAAATCTCAATGGACATCATCATAGGACTACTCAGAGCTCAGGATGATTATGATGCTATCTGGGTAGTGGTGGATCGGCTGATGAAATCAGCACACTTCTTAGCAATTAAGGAGTCGTTCCTGGTGAGTACCATAGCACAGAGGTACGTAGATGAGGTGGTGCGTTTTCATGAAGTTCCAAATACCATCGTCTCAGATCGGGACACTCAGTTTACCTCACGAGTCTGGAGGGGGTTATAGTATGCTTTTGGCACCTAGATACGCCTTAGCACTGCTTTCCACCCCCAGACCAATGGGCAGACAGAGCGTACTATCCAGATGTTAGAGGATATGATGCAAGCATGCGTTCTGGATTTTGGAGGATCATGGGTATGACATTTTCGTTTAGTAGAGTTTTCCGAAAACAACAGCTTCCACTCTACTATTGGCATGGCACCGTTTGAGGCTTTGTATGGAATGCCATGTCGTTCACCCATTTGTTGGGCAGAGGTTGGTGAGACAGGTGCTCTTGGGCCAGAGGTAGTGCAGAGCACCATGGAGAAATTCCAGCTTGTATGTGAGAGGATGAAAGCGTCTCAGGACCGACAGAAGTCTTATACTGATCATCGGAGGATGCCCTTGGAGTTCGAGGTGGGAGATCATTTGTTCTTGAAGTTTTCCCCTCGACGGGGGCAGCGGAGGATTGTGAAAGGGAGAAAGCTCTCACTTAGGTTCATCGGACCCTTTGAGGTGCTGAGGCGAGTTGGCGAGGTGGCATATCAGCTAGCCCTGCCACCTTAGTTGGAGAAGGTTCATGATGTCTTCTACATCTCCCAGCTACGTCGATACTTACACGACGAGTCTCATGTTATCGACTGGGGAGAGCTAGATATGGGAGACGACGTGACCTTCGAGGAACGACAAGTCAGAATCGAGGATTGTAAGGAGAAGGTGCTCTGTGGATGAACCATTCCATTGGTTCGTGTGTTGTGGAGGCATGGCGGCCTTGAGGAGAACACTTGGGAGCGGGAGGCCCATATGCACGCTCAGTACCCGGAGTTGTTTTGACTTGTGTTTTTCCTTGTTCATCTTAGCTTTGTGTTGATGTTGTACTATGTACCTTTGATATATGTAAAGCTTGGATTGTCGGTTGTGAGACCTTTTGTTTCCTTATTCTCTGGAAGTGTGTAGCATGTTTGGATGAGTGGAAAAAATGGAAAAACCTGATCCTTAATCAAGATGAATTAATGCAGATGCGATTGAACCCGTGCAGGAGAGTCAGTGCCACCTAAAGCGGATAATATCATGACATAGGAGAAGGAATTTCCCCAAACCACATGTTCGGGCAGTGTGTTGGTTCTGTGGTGTTGGGGGTAGTGCGAGTTGAAAAATCCTAATGTAAGAAAGTGGGAAGACCCAATTCTTAATCGAGATGCATTAATGAGGATGCAATTAAACCCGTGCAGGCGAGTCAGTGGCACCTAAAGTGGATAATATCTCACCATAGGAGAAGGGATTCCTAACACATATGATTAGGGTTGTTGGTTGGGTTCCTGTTATAACGACAACCCTAAGAGGTATCTTGTTAGGTTCCTCTGGGATGGTTTTTGAATTCTCGGGGATGAGAATTTTTTAATAGGTATCTGATGTAATGGCACAGACCTCTCTGGTCCATTCCTTTGTCAAAAAGAAGGTCACGAAATGT
This sequence comes from Viscum album, assembly GCA_963277665.1. NCBI lineage: Eukaryota > Viridiplantae > Streptophyta > Magnoliopsida > Santalales > Viscaceae > Viscum > Viscum album. The sequence continues at coordinate 1,080,546,491 of OY728136.1, read as the reverse complement.
TCTGGAGGGTAAAATGGACTTTTTCCACACTTTTCAGAATTTTGAAACTACACATTGTGTAGTGTGAGTACACACCGTGTACCCCCTCACCGGGTATACCCCATGTTGAAGACTGTGTCCTTGTCGTGTGAAATAAATGGGTACACGATGTGTGTCCTAAACTACACGTCGTGTAGTCCCTCCCAGCGTACGCATTACCAGTCAACGGCTGTGTGCCGTGTTGGATTCGTGTTTTTGCCGTGTGAAATAAATGGGCGCACGTCATGTGTCTAAACTACATGTCGGGTAGTCCCTCCCCGCATAGGTGTTACCCTCAAACAGTGTGTTGACAAGTCAGTGGCCGCGGAGCCGTGTTGGAAGCCGCGTGGAGATCGTGTAAAATAATTGAGTACACGCCGTGTACCATAAAGTACAGGTCGTGTACTTTTGCTTTTCTCGCCAATAAAAGGATGGGTCCCCTCCTCCTTTTCAACTCACTCTTCTCCTCCCCATTCCCTTGAGCAGAGCTCTCCCAAGAGACTTGAAGGCTCCTTTTCTTCCATAACTTCTTCGTCTGAGCTCCGATTTATGATCCGTCAGCGGCCACGGGATCGTAATGATGAGACGGAACTTCTAAGCTTGGATATGTTGTCTCTCCTTCAGCCTTTACTTTCAGACTTCCACCTGAGGAGGGTTTTCCGGGACCCGACAGAAGTGACGGACGCCGACGGACGTCTTCTAAAGTTGATCCGGGGGAGCATTGTGATCAGAACCTATTGAGGTAGGGATCTTACCTCCGTCTCTCTAAATTGTGCATCATGCGGGGTGGGTGTCCTATTCTTTACGTGAAACACTTTTGAACCGGTTTAATAAAGATAATAAATGGATTATATAATGGGGATGGGAAGTTTGTGATTACTATTACTTTACTTTTTATATCCTGTGATATTATGTTGTGAATTGAATAGGCTTATGCCTACTAAAAATCACGGTCGTTGGGGGAATTTGCTTGCAAAATTAAATTTTTTCCTATCTTTCTAGACCGTTTTTGTGGATGGAAACTTTGTTGAATGTGGAAATTTGGTTAATCACATAAAGTTGGCTGATTAAAATCTGGAACCCTTGTGTGATCACCCCGGTTGAACAAAATGGAATAATGAACATGTGGGTGTTGGCTTTGATACGTGGCATGTGATGGGGGTGTTTTGTGGGTTGTTGTAGTTTGGGTGAGCAGTGGGACTATGGTTGGCTTGGTTTTGGGTTGGTGTGAATGCTATGTTAGTAATGGGAAGCAGGGCTTCAATAAATGGTATTAAAGGGATAATGATGTACGGGTTCGGTGTGATTATGGTTATGGTGGTTGGCAGCGGGGCTGCAGGGATGGGTTGGAATGTGTACGGACTATGGGTTGTGAATAATAAAATTTAATGAATGGTGGGGATTGGTAACGGAACGGAAATAATAATCATGGGGCTGTTTGGCTAATAAGAAGGACTTGGTTGTGTTGCTTGTGTTTTCCTAACTTGATTTGTTGATGGTAGGGATATGTTTTACCAACGATCGATGTGGTTGGTTATGGATGGTTACCCAGTAATTAAGGAACTAAATAAACTAATTTTGTTGAAACGTGAAAACCTAAATGGGGTTGGGGTTGTTTTTTGTGTGCATGCTTCATGGTAGAAGTGTCGAGGCACGTGCTCAGTTTCTTTGTTTAGAAGACATAGGTTGGGCCGAGTGTTTGGTTTATATATATATATCTGTATATTTGTGTTTTTACGCACCCCACCCATGTTGAGAACTTAGTGTTGGACACTCCCATTTCATGGGAGAGGGTGTTTTCCCATAGTTACTAGCTCCTTCGTACTCCTTCTCCCCTAGGCTTTGATTTCTTGAGGCAAACTTACACCTAAGACACTTCTGGTAGGTTTCGATTGCGGTGGATTTAGCCCAAGACACTTCTGGCAGGTTTTACTTTTTCCAAAGAATCATCGGGATGAGGCCCAAGTGTGTGTAGGTGGGATAAGTGGTTCTGAGGCCCAGGTGTGTGCGGACTGGATACGTAGTTGTGAGGCCTAAGTGTGTGCGGGCGGGATACATGGTTGTGAGGCTCAGGTGTGTGCGGGCAGGATACATGGTTGTGAGGCCCAGGTGTGTGCGGGCGGGATATGTGGTTGTGAGGCCCAGGTGTGTGTGGGCGGATATGTGGTTGTGAGGCCCAGGTGTGTGCGGGTGGGGAGATTGTGGCAGCGTCAGGATGTTCGCCATTAGGAAGAGCAGCTAACTAATGGGGAATGGTGTGGGGTACCCAATACTCTTGCTTCTTATATACTACTACCTGTTGTGATTGTTATTTTGGTGATTGTGGCTGGTGAGGTTGGGTGGATAGGATTCCTTGCTTGGTTTCTTCTGTTGTTCTCACGGGACATTAGGATGTCTCCCCACTTGTACACGAGAGCTTTATGTTTCCCTAATGAGTGTACTTGTATGCTCACCCTACGTTTACTTTCAAGTTTCCAGGAGGACTACCAGGGTCGTGCGAGTCCCTACTAGTCGGACAGTTGGAGTTGCTGCAGTTGTTGTACACTTATTTTCTTTTGGTATTGTACTTTGAGCTTTCTTGTACTTTCACCTTGTTATAAATTTTTTTAAACATGCATGTGGGCTTGGTTTGGGTTTATTTCTATACACTTGTTCTTTTATTTTTTTTGTGGTTGACTTGTCCTATTTCCCTATCCTAAATAATTAAAAAGGGTACTGCCTCCCATATTTGTGAAAACTCATACCCTTGGTTCTAGTCTCCACCTCGGGGCCTACTAGAGGCGGGACTCGGGGGTCATTATCTCCCTTTCACCATTGCCATCTCAAGAGGGGCATCTTTGGTGGGAGGGAGTCGTGAAAAATTGACATACTCAAACCCAACCAAATTCATTTATTTTATTTTAATACTTTAATAAAATGATCCATAATTCATTTTTTATGTGTTGTAATCTGCTACACCTCAATCTGATACACTCTATGTCTGGTATGGCTCAAAGTGTCCATTATCAGTTTAAAAATGAAATTTTAGTTTAAAACATGTTTCACTTTCTAAAAACTATGAAAAATTCTCATATTGTTATAAAAATTTACGAAAAAAATCATAATTCATTTGTGATGTGTAGGAATCAGTCTCATATCAAACTAACACATGATGTGATCGGTATCACTCAAAGTGCAAGTTTTCAATTTAAAAGTACATTTTAGTAAAAAAAAGTGACATAATAAAAGGAAGTAAATCACATTCGGATTGTTTTGATATGTTATGATAATGATCAATAATTCATTTATGACATGTATGAATTAGATTCACCTCTATCTGATGCATATTGTGGCTGGTATTACTCAAATTGTGTGGTTTCAATTTAAAAATGAAATTTTATTAATGTATTGTTTCATATTTATGTTTAATTTATTTATTTATAGTATTACTAACATAATTATTGTTTTCTTATATATTTTTATTCTTTTACTCAAGTTGGGATGGTTTTTTAGTCACTGATACCATGATTGGGTTTTTTTATAGGGGGCGGGTTCCAAAGATAATGAAACAATTGATGTTTTTGAATATTTATGATAATTTGTACTTTCTAATGTAATTGTACAAAAAAAATGAAATGTATATAATAGTGACTTTTTTTCTTGTATTTGTGATGTAATTTTTATTTCAATTAAATTATGAATTTTACAAATCATATATTTACCACTATTTTTTGTTGTAGTGTGTTATAATTATAACAACACATTGTAGCAGTATATCCATTCGGCGCTTTTTGTAGCATTGATAAATATTACCCTTTATCAGTGGTTTTCTACCACTGAAAAAAGGTGACCTCTTTTAAGGGTTCTTATATCAATAGCTCTTTTTAGTGGTCATAATGGCTTTCTATAGTGTTGTTAAAATCCTATTTTGTAGTAGATAATTTAATTTTTTAACTTTATCATACTATCACCGACGGTTTTTTACCAACAAATCAATATGTTATTATAAATCACTATTACCAATAACTTTTTACAAAACATAAATTTTTATTTATTATATATTCAATAAAAAAATTAATTTAACAATAAAAATTATTGTTATTTTTAGTTAAATGGTTACTAAAAAAATTATATCATTATTAAAAAATAAAAAATCTTATAAGAATGATTTATATGTTAATATTATAAAATTATGTTTTTATTAGAAATAAAATATTTCAAATATTGGGTAAAATTTGAAAAAACTTCCAATATAAATTATATTATAAATATAATTAAAATTATATTTTAAACATATTTTATCTAAGTTTTATTTTAAAAATAAAATCAAAAGGATATAAGGGAAAAAATGAATAAATATTCTAAATGAATGAAAAATATAATACCTATGCAATCCTCATGTCTTTCCCATGACTCCTTTCTCCTCACTTCTTCATCACCCACCACCCCCACACTGATGATCTCTTCCAGCACTCATAAACATAATTCATCATTATCGTTCGTACACACAATCACTCCCCCTTTTGATTTTGTACCATCTCATATGCCCCTCATATACCGGTGATTGATTTATTTTTTCCACATTCAACTAATAATATGAGGTTTCGGAAAGAAAATAGAAATAAACCCATTTCTCATTCAATGAGTCGATGATTGAGCCTCTTATTAAGTATTCACTCTTTATATTCATGTTTTAAGCCCTAAATCAAGGGTACCCAATGTTTAAATTTAATAGAAGAAATGTTTTTAGTAAAATTCAAATGAAAAGTGTTTTTGGTTTTTATTTCTCTAAATCCACTCTAATTATTTTATTCAGGCTTCAGCACATGTACACATCAATTATATTTGCATACTTTTCCATTTTATTCACTTTTCGTGGAAATATAGTGATGAACAAGAGTACATAGGAAAGAATATCTTTGGATTCATACCACTCTCCATTTTATCTAATTTTACATCAGCATTCCCTGCTTTTTTTTTATTTCTGAGGCCATACTTATTTTATACTCTCAAACTAGTGCTAAAAATGTATCTAGATGGATATATAATTTAATAGACAGCCTACTTTTATACTTTATTCCACCATATTCATTACTATTCCCATATTTGAAAAATAGGTTGGTTAGTGTAGTTCATGTGTTATAGGATTATAAATATAAATTAATAGACCATCTTTCAGGTGATTTAGTAAATTTTGTTTATGTTTCATCCATGTAGTGTATTCTTTTAAAAACTTATGAAAGTGGTAATTTTCCTTTTTGTTGCATGTTAAATATCTTTTATGTTTGTTGATGTATTGTATGTATTCTTAGAATATTATATAAACTATTATTAAGATTTACAAGATCATATGTAATGATAATATGTCTTTAACCATTTCAAATACAGCAGCATCGACACTGTCTAATAATTCTCATTGCAATGTCATTTTAAGAAATTGAGATTTAGATTCTTATATTACATTCTTTAATATGAATTTTATACATTATTGAGTTAATTATTCACTTTTTTCAATGATTTATTAAAACACAGGATCCAGTTGGTTGAAAATCTAATTCATAACTTCAACTATGTCAGTACACCAGGTGTAGTTATTTTTACATGTATTTGTTAGAGTTGGTGCCTTAGAACCAACTTCTATGTACTTTATGATAACCTGTATTCATTTTTTTTAATATCAATAAACTTTTTATCACATCATTCCTCTAATGGACCTATGGACTTCATTTTTATTGATTTTTGATAATCCACCTTTCAAGGGGTGAGGTGGAACCCTTACAAGGCCCATAGGCGTAAGTATTACATGGCCCGTAGGCCTTTGAGGAATTCATTTCCCATATGCTTCAAACGTTACATATAACCCAGACTAACTACTTGGAACTACTCCTCCCCAGAATCTTTATCGTGAAATCAGTTCTCCACATTCGCATGTCTATTCGGCCACATTATTATTGTGCTTCTATGTGACATGGTATGTGATATGTCCTAAGAGTAGTTGTTTCACTGAAAGGTCATAGTAGGTACGTGTTATGATGATAACCCATAAGTTCCACAATAGTATTCTTAAATATATGTTCTATAGCTAGATGAAATCGATAAAGGGATACAAATGATATAGGATATTAGGGTGTATAGTTATAGAACTTTGAGGCATATTCCCATGGTGTACACACTTGGTAATTTCTAGGGTAGGATATTATAAGAATAAGACCTGACAGTAGGAAATCCACATTTATATGTGTCATTGGATGTTTCTATCTCCGGACATTTTTATTGATCCTTAGAATTTAATATTATTATTAATGTATGTTATGTCTAACAAATGGGCCCCACTGATAGAATAGGAAGCCCACTTTAACATGGTTATCGAGTCTTGGCTCACCAAGAATCACCAGTTTCCCCATAGACATGTGTTACCCAACCTGGGGGCCACCCACATGCTCGAATATGTCATCAGACTAATGAATATCACCACAATACAACACATGTTCTTTTAGTGTGCTTTTTCCCCACTAACACACACTGTAATAAACATTCCAAGAGTTTACCCATCCTGATCGCTACTCCAGACCAAACATGTTTAACTAAGGAGTTATAATTTGGTAGTCTCTTGAAAAGAAAGGTGTACCTTATTGACATGGGTATTAAAATTTAGTCTTTTATCCCTTTAACATTATAGGGTGTTGCATTACCCCCCCCCCCCCCCCGAGAGCACAATGACATCATTGTGGACCCTACATCTCAACCCAGGTAGTGCCACCACACATCTAGTTAGTTTCCTCCTCTGATAATAATCTAACAACTGGGCCCCACTGACAACACAAGCACCATGCATTAACATGTTCATTGAGTCCTTGCCTTATAAGCACCACTAGTTTCCCCACAAACATGTGGCCTACCTGGGGCCCACGCACATACTCAAACAACTCATTGGGCTAATGACTTCTACCACATTACAACACAAGTTCTTTTGAGTGTTCATTTTCCTTACCCAGACACACTATGGGAAACTTCTGAGGTTGTCAACCATCACAAACACTACTTTGGGAAAAACGCACTTAAATATAGAGTTATTATCAGCTAGGATACCAAAAAGAAAGGTGCATCATGTTGAAATAGTAAGTAACATTTATACTTTTAACACTTTAACATTCTGGGGTGTTACATTATGAGTCGTGTACATTGATGTATTGATGAAAACCATGATGACGTATATTCACGATGAAGTAGGATACATTGGGTGTGTCATGGATAATATTTCATTAATTAATAATGAAATAAAGGATTTGTCCCTTATTTTATGGAAGTTCATATCTCGGAACTATTGATGGAAATGATATAGCCTAAATAAATCCATGGCCATGGTGTTCTATAGGCAATTTTTATTTCTAAACAGTCAAAGAAAGATACTTCGAGCAAATGGGTTGATGACACCATCATGCACCCTTATTGATTAGATACATCATGATAAATAGATTATCACTACTATAGATTTGGGTTTATTCAGAACTATCTTTTATTAGTGCTAGTGAAAAGAGCTGATAAAGGTTTTTTTATCAATACTAAAAAAAGATCTAATAAAGGGGACCTTTTTATCAGTGCTAAAAAACGCTAATAAAATAACACCTTTATCAATGATTTATTTAGAAATAATAAGGGTTACATTTATTAGTGATTTTTTTGTACCACTGATAGAGGGTACCCTTTATCAGCATATTTTCTAGCGCCGATAAAGGTTGTTTTTATCAGTGCTATTTAAAGTTTCGATAAAACTAAAGCAATCATGTGCATGAGTCCCATATCGAACTTGTGGATGGTCGATTGCTCATTTTTATATCATTATACAGTACCAAAACACCAAAATCATGTGTGGGGATAGGCTCCCGCATACACTCTCCACACACCTAAATGTACCGGTTCTTACACGTATGGGACCGTGTAGGCCTTGCCCCACCCCTTCTCATCGTGGTCCACTCTCCATGGACCCCCTTAGGCGTCGGCCCGCCTTCTACCCACTATGGTCCATGCTCAGTAGTCTTTCTCTATTGAGGGATAGTTAAGTTATATAATTTATATTTTTTATTTGTCTAATATTTTTAAAAATTTATTCATTTTTAATACTTATTCATTTTTATTCATTTTTTATAATAAAATTTTAATTTTGTATATAAAATATATATATAGTAAATATTAGTATATAAAATTTTATATTGAAATATATATATAAATATGTTGATATATAGTGAATATTGATATGTATTAATATATATATATATATTGACATATATTAATAAATAGTATATTAATTATTTAATTATATATATATATAATTAATTAAATAAACTATATATATATTAATAAATAGTATATTATTTATTTAACTAAAAATTAACAAATTTATATATATATATATAAGTAATACACTATTTATAATTAATAAAAATCAATAAATTTATTAAATAATTAATATACTAATTAAATACTTTATATACTAATTAAATAATTAATACAGTATTTATTAATGTATATATATATATATTAAATTTATTCATTTTTATTATTAAAAATTTCATTAAAAGATTTTATAATTAATTTATCTAATATTTAACTTTTTTTAATACAGTTGTAATTTACATAACTTATATATATTAATTTTTATTTAAGCATATATTCATACGGGTTCACAAGCTAAACCAAGCCAAACCTCAAAAATTTCATAATTAAATTAATTAAATTTAATATATATATATATATATATATATATGTATATCAATAAATAGTTTATTAATTATATATATATATATATATATATATTTAAATAATTAATATAAAATAAAAAATTAATATGAATGAATAAAATTATTAAAAAAAGAATAAATTTAATATATATATATTAATAAATATTTTATTAATTATGTATTTAATATATTAAGTATTTAATAAATTTATACATTTTTATTAATTATTGAAAATATATTAATTATTTAATTATATATATATAATTAAATTTCATTTGTTTTTAACATGCATTTATTTAATATTTATTCATTGATAACGTTAAGTGTGTGCTTACTTTTTTTATAATTTATATATTTTAAATATTTATTCATTTTTAATGTTTTTTATAGATGATTATTCATTAATATATTTAATATTTTTGTAATTTATTCATTTTCAATTTTTCAACATTAAATATTTTTTAATTTTATGCATTTTATAATATTTATTTACACATTTTTTGTTCATTAACATTTAAAGTTATTAATGTGGTTGTAATTTATATAATTAATATGTATTCAATTACATATTAACATATATAAATATTCCTTTTTTATTTTTTTAATTATCTATATAATTAATAACAGTTATTCATTTTTTAAATTTATTCATTTTTATTATTATTTATTTTATTAATGGACATTACATATTATATAATTTAATTGTTCAATTTAACATATATCAAACTTGTATGTATGTATATATATATAAAAATTAATTTCACACACAAAACTATTTACATAATTAAAGAAATCTTACATAGAAACACACACACCAAATATTTATGTAATTTATTTAAATTTTAATATTTATTTTATAATTTTATTTAGAAACATAATAAATTTAATATATTATGTTTTTAATTGGAAAATTCTATTTATTTATTATAAATATTATTTCAGTTACTATTATTTATTCATTTTTAATATTTTTTTATTTTTTATTTTTTATTGTATATAATCATTTACCAATATTTATTTATACATATTTATTTACTATGTTTTAATATTTTCAATATGTATTTATCTTCATTTAAATATATATCCCTGTTTTATTTTTTTAATAATTTGTATAATTAATAAAACTTATCCATTTTTTAATATTTTTAAATTCTACTCATTTTTAATTATTCAATTTCAATCCTTTTTAAAATTCATGCATTTAGGACTATATAAGCATTAATAATGTTAAAAATATATTTTTAAATGAGTATTTATAAATAAATATATTTATAAATGTATATTTACTCTATTTATAATAATATATATTTATAATTATAAATATATATATTTTTTAAATTACTTATATAATTATAAATAAATAAATATAAAATTATAATAAATATATTTAAATAATGAATATATTTACAATATCTATATTAATATTTACATATATTTATTAAATATATATATGTGTGTGTGTGTGTGTAAATATATATAAATATATAAATATATTTATAGTTATATACAAGTATTTATAAATATGATTAAAAATATATTTATTTATAATTATAATTATATATCTATAATTATATTTATACATACATATTTAAAATTCTTTTCATATATTTATACTTATATAATTTATATTTATTTATTTATATATAACTATATACATTTAAATTTTTAATTATATTAATTATATTATAAAAATTAATTATATAAGTCTTTATCATAAATAAAAAAGTGATGATAAAGAATTATTTTATCAGTGTTTATTATTTTAATGAAAATAAAACCCCTCTTTATCAATTCTTTTTTAAAATCATTAATAAAACTCATCTTGGTCTTTTAAATAGAACCCTAACCGAAACGATTTCCCTTACGTTGTTCAAGATTTCATGGAAGTTCATCTCTACCACCACTCCCCCTTGACCTTCTGTCTAATTAATCAACTCTCTCAAATCTATGGTATGTTATTATTTCTCGTCCTCTCTCATTTATCAGTGTCGTTGATCTCCTCTATCGTGCATACCTGGTCCAAACCACATTATATTTTTGTGACCTTTATTTCTTTCTCTCTATCACTTTGCCTCTCCACCATCGTTGTCTTCAGTCTAGGCCGACCACCCACCATCGCAAATCAACCATCCAATGACCACCCATTCCCCATCTTCCACTCCCTTGGTTGACTGATGTAGCAAGCCTTCCCCCTCTCCCTTCCTGACCGCGTCGCCACTATCGCTGTCTGAAATTTTTGTTGAATGGATTATTTTGTAAACCATGCCATTAGGAGACTGGCTTCAAGATTTTACTATTTCACATTAGTTATTTGATCCATGATTTTACCATTTAATATGTAATTTTATACAAATTATTATTATACTATTTAAGGTTTTTTATAAGGGTGATTTCCTGTAATGATTATGATAGAAAAATTAGAAGTAAATCGATTTATAGATGTGATATGAAGTGTGTATCCATTACTCTTCTTAATGATTTGAAATAAATGTGTGATAAATATAAATCATATTTATTTGATTTTTATTTGATTTAAACTGATTTTAATTATTTAGATATTAGATACTCATGAATTAAATTTAAATTTTCTAATTAAAATCCATTTATCTTCACATAATAAAAGTTATAATTTTTATTTCAGTGATATGTTTGTTAGTCAGTTGTTCCAAAACATTAATGAGAACAAGTGTGATTTTAATTAATGCAATGACTACATTTTTTCTTTTTTGGGGGAGTTTTTTTATATGTATTATTTGAAGGTAGATTTTATAATTTTATAAAATTCAGTATTTTGGTTATTTAGATTCAAAACTCAATATATATTTTTAACACTAATATTGAAAATATTTTAAAAGGAATAAGGGATTTTGTTGGTTTTGAAAATAAAAAATATGTTGGTAATTAAATTTTATTATATTATGTTGATTTATATGAAATGGTTTTATAGTGAATTTATTGAATTGATTTTTAAAATGAATATTAATAGTAAAGGATTCTAAAAAAAGTTATTTCTAAATGGATTACTTGATTAAATGGGTAAATTGTCAATTTTTGTGAAAATAAACATTGAATTAAAAAAATAGAGTTAAATATAAGAAAATTTTATTGTAAATGTAAACACATGGTTTTTATTAAGCTTATCTATGATTTGAGAGACTAATTAAATGGGATTATTATAGGATTTTATCTTGTGTTTTATCTTAGTTATTTTGGATATGATCATGTTAATATATAAGGTTTTAAGTATATAATTTCTGATATTATACTGTAAGGTTTATATCTTGTTTAGATAGAGTTAAACCGGTATGGATTTTTCCAATTATGTGAGGACACAAAATCATTTTTTTTAATTTAATCTAATTTCACCTTATATTCTGCTAAATAGTTATATAATGGACTTATCAATTATAGTGGATGTTTCAAGGTGTTTTAGAGTGTTCTATTTATTTATTAGAATTGGATTCCTAGGATTTAATGTTTTTTGAGTTTACCATGGTTAATATAGATGTTAATAAAATGATTTTCCATATTGATTTTATTAGCTCATTACCTTGAATTTGAGGGGTGGACAACAAAAACTTTAGTCATGGTTTGAGGTGTGTGGGTATGTATAAGTTTCATCTTATTTTTTATAACATTTTTATTTTGATTAATCCATGTACATAATATTATTATTATGTTTATCTATTTTTTATCATTGGGAATGGTTTGAGTGTCATCCATAAAAAGTTATAATTTAAAACACATTTATCTTGGACACATACACGATTAGAAGATAGTGGAATAATATTATAAAGTTTATTGTAATCTCCCATAACCATTGAACATGTTGTCATGACACATAAAATAGATTATATTTTTAAAGTTGATTTATAGTCTAGGAAAAACACTAGGTCATCTCTTAATGAGCATTGATAGGTTTAGAGTATATGTTTTTAATAAAAAGTACTACAAACGGGGGTGGTTTAGAAAATAGTTTTAAAGAAATAACATAATTTAAAGAGTTTAATAGTGGAAGAAACAAATGGATTTTAAAAAATATGAGATAAATTGGTCATTTTGATTTCACTTCACACATTTTAAGTTCATTTTTCTTCAAAATTCATTCAATTTTGCAGTAATTATTTTGTTAACATTAATTGGAATCCTGATTAATTCCTAAGATTTTATTTCAATGCTTGAAGAACCAAACCTTGACATAACAATCATATTTCCAAGGTTCATCACTTAAGCATGGAATAAGAGCTTCCAAACTAGATTTAAATATCAATAAAGTGGGTAAGAAAATAATTCTTATGTTTTCTAATTAGAGAAACACAAGTCACACACTCAAAACCTAACACTGATCAGTTAGAAATTAAGAGCATAATATTCACATTAATCAAAACAAGAATTAAAATATAAAATAATGTAAGATACATGGAATGAAATGTTTTAACACTAAAATTACTGAAAACCAATATCTAATATATGCATCATAACTCCCTTGAAAAGTGTGTACCTCCCTCACAATGAGAACCCATCATTTAGCCCAATATTGAGAGGAGGAGGAAGCTCGGGTGGATCTTTATCTTCATAATTAATTCCCCTATGAAAATATGGGCCTCAAAAAATTATTTGATTATGATAGGAATTCTCGGTAACTTCAAATTTGTATCACTTAACTCCTTGGTCGAACTTACAAATGGGTTTCCCAAGGTATCATTTTATAGGAAATTTGGAAGGTGGTTTTGAGCCCCTAGATTTACAAACACCACTTGGCACATGTTTTTCAACCTCTATATAGTCTTAACTAATTTTGAAGAAAATTAAAAATTTGTATCCCCACCTATTTAATGTATCCATAAAAAATGTGGCACCATTAATACAACTAGAACTCAAGATATTGAACAAATAAAAAACACCACTTTTTAATTTTATTGATTTGATTCCCTGGGAAAATTGGTTCTTATGTCCCTCTTAATGGACTAATTGAGCTTTTTACTTCAGAATAGTTTTATACCAATAATTTTGGATCTTCCCATAAAATTTTATCCTAATTGGATACACGGTTTAGTAGAAGTGTGGATTTAAGTCCACTAGTGTGCTTGGAATCATGCATAGTTTGGCCCATTTTTCTTTCACTTCATCCTAAGCCCTCCAAATCACCTCCACCTACAATTTAATTATCGAAACAAGTAATATTTTACTTTTTAAAAGTGATAAAAAATAAATTAATCAAATATGAAGTGAAATTTTTTATTAAATTTTTAATTTATGATACAAAATCAGTTGAAAATAGTGGTAAAAGGGTGGAAATGAAACACTGAATCGCGGTGCGATCACACCCCCACGCCTAAACATTTTCAATACTATAAAAAGTAACATTTCCAAAAATTATTCATGGATATATTCCCAACTTCAATAATATTTAACATTAAATGAAATTTGTAGATGTGATAATAATGTGATCAAATAAAAAATCACATCAAGGAGTTATTCTTAATGATCATGGATTAAGGTGTCTCATAAATTTTATTAGAATGAAATTATAAGATATTCATGATAACAACATAAGAAAATAATTCAAAATTTATCCATGTCGCTTATTCTCTATGTGTGTGTGTGTGATAACTATTTTATGCTATTCTTTGCACTTTCTATCTAGTAAATACAAGTTATTTTAAAAAAACATAAATGATTATGTCAATTTAACCTTCCCTATATCCTTTACAATCAAATTTCAAGACCCAAGCACTTAAGCATTCCTAAAACTCAAACCATAAGCTACCAACCTATATATCCCCATATGTTTCACATTTCATCACTCCCCTCATTTATTATTATTTTTTTAAGTTACACTTGGAACAAATCTCACACTCTTCTAATAACCATTATTTGATCTCCTCACAACACTAATTGTAATAGTAATAACAAGATCAAAGGTCAAGAAAGGGTGGTTTTGACCTTCCTAAGACACAACCTAAATTATTTTGTTTTTTATTTTTTTTAGGGCATACAACAGTCGGATAACAAATACACACACATAGGTCAATCCATTATAGTAATGATATAGATCAGATAAGGAATTAAAATATGGAAAATCATTTTGTTAAGAAGATAAATATTAACCTAACTTATATTAACCTTCTATTGAGTAATAAAAATTCACACTTCATGGTTGGGTGCAACGATGTGTGGGGAAATTAAGTGACACAATTTTCCCTTAAACTACTCACACATAGGGTAACATTATTATCAAAAGTTTTAAAATTATATAACCATTTACATCATAAAAACCCAATTTTAAATAAATTCACACCTCAATGTTAAATTAATTCTAAAACACACATTTCATCATTGAAACATAAAATGTTAAAACAACAAAAAATTGGGAAACTTCTAATGAATTTTCAATAAATTTCATGATTAAGTGGGAATACTTTTTCATGATTAAGTGGGAATAATTAATTAATATTTTGGTAAAAATATAGGGGGAAAATAAATGAGGGGAGGTAACAATAGCATTTAGTAAGGAAAAAAGAGAAAAAAGGAAGAAAGATGATAACAACTCCTAACTAACTCTAGAATATACGCATCCCCCACACCTAGAGTATTCATTTTCCTCATTGTAATAATATATAATGTGGTAATGAAGGATAAAACTTGGTGGGTGTCATTTATAGAATGCTTATTGAAAATGTAGTTCCTATATTAGGGGCTCTAAAATGGCTTCATGAAAGTGCTTCAGCCACTGCCCATTGACAGTGAAGGTTTGTTTTGTTTATTTATTTTGAACCTATAAAGCAAAAAATGGTTAAACATTAGTAATTTTGTATGGTCTAAAGTAGTGGGAAAGAATCTTACCTTGATTTAATTTCATCCTTTCATTGTAAAGGAATACCTTCTGCCCAATGTGGAATTGACGATGAAGAATGATACGGGCGTGGCAGCCTTGTTTCTCTCCTTATAAATCCTAGAGTTCTCATATGAATCAATAAAAATTTATTCCAACTCCTGAATATATATATTCATTTGTGTTCCTACACCAAAAATATTTTAATTTCATTATTTAATGGCACAATTTTCCTAAGGGTCTATCTCAACAGGGAGGTGATAACTCTTTCCAACAATAATCCAATAAGGTGACATTCTAATGGGAGTTTTAAAGGAAGTATTGTAATACCATAATGAATCATAGAGTCTAAGACTCCAATATTTTTTATTGGGTTGAAAGTTTTTTTCAATAATTTGTTTTACCTCTCTATTTTACACCTTGGCTTTCTGATTTTTTTATGGGTGATATGCAGTAGACACTCGATTCCTGACCATATACTGATGCAAAAGTTATTGCATTGTGTAGTTTCAAAAATGAGAACCCTGGTCACTAATGAAGAACCTAGGTCATCCAAGCCTATAAAAAATTTGGGTTCTCCAAAATACCACAATTTTCTTGGAATAATCTGTCCTCGTGGCTTTTTCCTCTTCCCATTTTGACATGCAATCAACTACTAGACGAATGTATAAGTTCCCAAATAAATTAGGGAATGGTCCCGTAAATTCAATTCACCAAGCATCAAAATCATGGGAATATTTACATAAATCATTTCTTTTAGATAATTTCCCCATTAATTGATATTGAGGACAATATTTACAAAAATCATGTGCATCATGAAATAGTGATGGCCAAAAGAGACCAGAATTGAGGACCTTACGAGAAGTCTGTTGGGGACCAAAGTGGCCCCCACAAGCAAGAGTGTGAAAGAACTTAAGGATAGACTAAAACATTATATCGGGAACAAAAAAACCTAAGTACTTGATCACTACATGTGCGATAACGGTAGGGTTCATCCCAAATGTACCAACGAGACTCGTATTTTTAGATAGTCAGCTTGGTTTTTTTTAATCAATAGGAATGCAAGATGCTACCAAATAATTTACACTTTTATCATACTAATGGATAATATATTTCACTCAATATAATTTCTCATCAGGAAACATGTCATTTAGGGGAATATAGTGTGTGAGTCGTTGTCTGAGGATGGGAGGTTCCTACTGATATAATATGCTGCCATATTCTCTGGTCATTTTTTATACCTAATTTCTAGGTTAAATTCGTGAAGGATGAGTATCTATAGAATCAGATGTGGTTTGTATTATGATTTTTTTAAGAGATATCAGAGGGCTTCATGGTCTGAGAAAAAAATGACTTTGGAACCTAAAATGTATGACCTGAATTTATCCAAGGAAAACATAATGGAAATGAATTCTATTTTAGTTTTGGTGTAGTTTTCATGGGAATGGTCCAATGTGCGTGAGGCATAGGCAATGACATGTGGAGCTCGATCAACCCGTTGTGATATGATGGCCACAAATGCATAGTTAGAGGCATCACACATGATCTAAAATGGTAAACCCCATCAAGGTGGTTGGATTACTGGGGGAGATGTTAGACTCCATTTCAATTTATTAAAAGCTTCCTTATATTATTTATTATAAATAAATTCTTTTTTCTTTTTAGAGTAATAAAGAGAGGGGAAGTGAAATTTTACTAAATTCATGAATGAAATAACGGTAAAATCCAGCATGACCTAAGAAAGACCACACATTCGAAACATTTTTGGGGAATAGTAGGGAAGAAATGACATTCACTTTTGATTTATCTACTTGGGTAACATCCCTAGAAATGACATGTCCCAAAACTATAGCTTTCCTCACCATGAAATGGAATTTCTTATAATTTAATATGAGATTATTTTCAATACAATTATGTAAGACTGAACGAATACTACTCAAACATTCTTCAAAATATGATCCATAAACAGTGAAATCATCCATGATTACTTCCATGCAATTATCTAGGTTATCTGAAAAAATATTAACCATGAATTGTAGGAAAGTACCTGGAGCATTACACTGACCTAATGGAATCCTCCTATAGGAAAATGTTCCAAAGGGGAAAGTAAAGGTTTTCTTTTCTTGATACTTAGGGTCAATATGGATCTAAAAGTATCTAGAATACCCATTAAAAATAGTAATGGGACTTCCCTACTATCCTCACTAGCATATGGTTTGTAAATGGAAATGGGAAATGGTTATTTCTAGTGTGTTGTCTTAGTCAGCGATAGTCTATACAGACACGCCAATTATTCTGCACATGGGTTGGAACCAATTTATTGTTTTCATTTTTAATTATAGTAAGACCATTATTTTAAGAACAAATTGAACTGGAATGAACCATTGGCTTTCATGAATGGGGTAAATGATTCCAGTAGCCATTAATTTGGTTACATACTTTTTGAAAACATCTATGAGGTTTGGTTTCATTTGAGATTGTTCCTACCTCACTATTTTAGCCTCATCATTTAAAAATATATGATGTGTGCAAATTGATGGGATAATACTAAGAATTTCCACAAGCGTCTATCCCAAATCATGTTTACACTCCCTCAAAAGTTCAAGTAGTTATAATTCATGCTCTGGAGAGAGTGAACTGGGAATGATTATAGGCATCTTTTTTCCATTCTCAAGATATGAATATTTTAAATCTTAATACAATTTCTTAAGTTCCAATTCAGGGAGATTTTGTATTGATGGGAGTGAATGTGAAATTTATAGGTCACTGATCTCATCTAACTTCTAAATGGTAACATCCTTAGATAAAAAATGAGCTTTTACAAACTTAGTATTATCATCAATGGTTGTGGAATCCTCAGTGTTTAACAAACCATAAATTAATAAACATGCATGAAATTTTTCTAAAATGGTAAAACATTCTATGCATGATTCATTACCTAGCATGTCTATCAATGATGAAAAATAAGAAAGGGGTTAAGGGGAAAGAAAATAATTTTTTTTAGGGGATGGGAGTACATCAATAGAATTAACTGAAAGTGAGTAATGTTCTTATGAGTGGTGCCTCATGGAATCAAGGATGTTGAAGTGGAAAATGTATCCACCAAACTCCATTGATAATGTACCATTGTATACATTAATTATGGTTTTGTGGTTTTCATGAAAGGCCTCCCCAATATAATTGGGTCATGTCTATTCATTCTATCATCTTCCATTTTGATCACATAAAAATCTACATGAAAAATTAAAATTTTCACCCTCACAAGAATATCCTATAACACACTAGTGGGGTGTACTATGCTTCAGTTTGTGAGTTGAACAAAAATTCATATGAGATTTAGTTCTTCAACCTATAATAAAGATTAAATGGAGTGAGGTATCAAATTTATATAATCACCCAAATCAAGTATATCATGGTAAAAACAATATTACATTATGGAGCATAGAATTGAGAATGCTCTAGGATCATTACATTTCATAGGAAGTTATGACTCTATAAATGTTGAGACATTCCTCCCCAAGATCACCTTTTAATCACCTTGAAGTCTTCTTTGGTGTGTTCGCATATCCTTGAGAAACTTTTCATATCATGGAATTGTATTTATGACATCAATCAAGGGGACATTAACCAGCACTTTTTTAAATTTTTACAAGATTTATCTATAATATTTAGATTATTTTTGTTTCATTGGTTGCATGGACCTTTATGTAAATGTAATAGTAATGGTTGGTCAAGGTGATTCATCAACAGATACACACTTTCCTTTGAAAGGTCTTCTCTCAGGATAAGGTTTTTTAACATTTAGAACGTTTTCAATGGTTGGGATGGTGTTTTCCAGAGGAGGAGATGGCTCTAATGGAGGTTTCATTTTTATTTTAAGTTGTGCTCCACTCCTAAGGGTAATATCACGGAAATTTATCTTATCCCTAGGGTTTACTAGTGGTTGAGAAGGTAGTTTACCTAACCCATGACTTTGGATTTCCCCCACCGAGTTGGTGAGTTTTCCTAATCAGGTTTTTAGGTTTTATATGGAGGATTGGGTAGTTTATTGGAATTGGAGATTATTCATATCAATTTGTTTCATCATGTATTCTAGGCTAGGCTCATCCATTGGATGGGTTCATTTGAAAGGTGTTTCTGGTGGTTGAGGATTTTTGGGTGGTGGTGGATGACTACTATACCCCGGTTGGTTCCATGGTGATTGAGGTTGGTTTGAATACCCCCTTTCATGTAGGATTCATTGTCTTTACAAACAAGGTTGGATGGATAGTATGGTTTCTGACTAAAGGGTTGGTTATTGGGGCGTCTTAGAAATATTTCCTCACAATTCTTAGATGTTTCACTCAGTTGGGGGAATTTTTTATAATAGTGGGTTTAAAAAGAATAGATACCACAATGGATGGGAGGAGGAGATTAGAATTTTCCTTGGTAAAGAGAAAGTTGTCGAACAAGGGTACTTGCTCTTCAAATTTCATGTCCACATTCTTCTCGAATTCAGTACTTCTCACCTCATGGACACCTCAAATGGGTATACTGGTCCTTGAACTTAATTGTTGAGTGTTATGTGTCATGTTCTCAATGAAGGTCCTTTATGTAATTGGGGTCTTATCCACCAGTGAACCACTTGAATCAACATCAATCATGTTTCAATCTATAAGAATTTAAATTTTATAAAAATACTATATTAAAAGTTGATAAATTATTTTATGATGTGAGAAACTTCAAAAAATCCTTTTAAATATTTCCCAATATTCATGAAGTATTTCCCCTTGTGACTTCCTTATTCCATAGATTTCTTTTCTTATAGTCACGGTTTGAGTGGTTGTGAAGTATTTTATAAGAAAAAGGCATTTCATGTCCACCCAATATCTAGTAGGGTAATTAACATAATATATCAATTTTTATGGTGTCTTAAAAAGAGAAAGGTAATACCCTAAGATTTACTTGTTCTTAATCCACATTAGTAGGTTTTAATTTTGAACACATTGTGTGAAATTATTTTAATTTATTTTGTGTATCTTCCCCATGATGCCATGGAATCTTAGTAATAAGTGAATTAAACCAAATATAAGTTAAAAATCGGGTTCCTCACATTTCATTTGAATATAATTGGGATGGATAACAACATCAGCTGAGGTTATTTCATTTATTTTTTGATTGTTTTCAGACATGTTATACATGTTAATTTCAATTTATAATTTTGTTCTAGAAGAATATGGGTTTAGAAAATTCTCAAGTTTCAGTGTGTCCTCCTTCAAAGGGTTTTCATGTGTGTCTCGGTGTCATTGACGTAAGATCCTCTATAGTTTGGGTTTAAAACGGGGAAAATCTCCTGGATTAGAATGCGACATGAACATAACCTAAAAAAGAAATAAATCATAACACAAAAATATATGTACAGGTATAAAATAAAACAAATAAATATACAGAAAATTTTAAAAAATATTATAAAAAACACGCACTAAAAACCAAAGCACTCCCTGGGAATTGAACCAAATTTTGAACACATTGTCATGAAAAATAAAATTTATTATGTTTTTAAAGTTGATTAATAGTCATAGGAATACCCTAGGTCATCTCTCAAGGAGCATTGATATGTTTAGAGTATGTGTTTTTAATAAAAATTACTAAAAATGGGGGTTGTTAAGAAAATAGTTTTAAGAAAATAACTTAATTCAAAGAGTTTAATAGTTGAAAACCCAAGTTTAGTTAGAAAAATTTGAGATAAATGGGGTGTTTTTATTTAAATACACAAATTTCAAGTTCATTTTTCTTATAAATTCATTCATGTTTGGAGTAATTCTTCGGTTGAAATTAATTGGAATCCCGATTAATTCAAAAGATTTTATTTCAATGCTTGAAGAACCGACCCTTGATATAAAAATCATATTTCCAAGGTCCATTACTTATTAATGGAATAATATATTCCAAATAAGATTAAAATCTCAAAAAAATGGTTAGGAAAGGGATTTTTGTGTTTTCTAAGCGGAGAAACACAAGTCGCACACTCAAACCCTCACATCGATCGGTTAGAAATTAAGAGCATAACATTCACATACATAAAAACAATAATTAAAATAAGAAATGATGTAATATAAATGGAATGAAATTTTTTAAAACCAAAATTAATCCAAAAAAATAGCTAATATATGAATTAAAACTCTCTTTACATGTGTGTATCTCCCTCAAAACAAATACCCACCATTTATCCCGACATTGAGAGGAGAAGGAAATCCGGGTGGATATCCTTCTTCGTCCTTGATCCCCCTATGAGTATAGGGGGCTACATAACTTATAGGATGAGTATAGGAATCCTATAGAACTCAAAATTTTCATCACTTCACTCTTTAGTCTAACTTACAAATGGGTTTCCCACGGTATCATTTTATAGGAAAATTGGAAGGAGGTTTTGAGCCCCCAGATTTTGAAAAACCACTTGGCTCATGGTTTTCTACCTCCATACAGTATTAAATCGCTTTTTAAAAAATTAAAAATTTGTATCCCCACATATTCAATATCTACACCAAAAATTTTTCACCATTTTGACAAATACATCTTGAGATATCGAGAGAATATAGAACACCACTTTTGACTTTTTGGCAGATTTGATTCCCTCGATAGATTGGTTAGGATGGGACTCTTAGTGGACTAATTTGGCTTGGATTAATTTATAATAGTTTTATAAAACTAAATTTTGTATCATCCCACAAAATTTCATCCCAATTAGATGAATGGTTTAGTATAAGTGTGTGTTTGAGTCCACTAGTGTGCTTAGAATCATGCAAAGTTTGGCCCATTTTTCTTCCACTTCATTCTTGGACCTCCAAATCACCACCACCTACAATGTAATTATAGAAAAAATAAATTTTCAATAGTGATAAAAATAAAATACATTAATCAAACAAGAATTGATTTTTTTTATTAAATTTTTATTTTATGATACAAAACCTGTTTAACACAGTGGTAAAAGGGTGAAAATGAAACAGTGAATCACATTGTGATCAACCATGCATGTGGTGTAGATTTTATTAATAATTAGTATAATATTTTGGATATAACCATGAATTATTTTACTAATAGATGTGGGAGATAGATTATAGTGATTTGTTTCATTGTTATAGGTGGATCAGAATGTTTTGGATATCAATGATGTGAAATCCATGCTAACTAATTTTTTGGAATGTTTATTAATGGATAGTATTTGTTTTGTTTTAAGGAAATTGAAAATAGGTTTTGGATATGTAAAATATAAATAAGATTGATAGTTCTACTATTTTATAAATATGATTTTGTTATTAGGTTTTATTAAAAATATATTTATTGGTATTCCTATAATACAGGGTCCAAAATAATACACAAAAAAAGAGAGTAACATGGAATCCAACTTCACTTATGTCATCAATGATAGTTTCATCCATTCAATTCATGAAATTCCATTCTCCCTAACCATGTGTCAAAATCAAATGATTAAATAAAATTTTATATTTTGAGTAATGGAATTTTTAAACAAATTTAGAAAGATAGGTCACAATTAAATGAAAAGCAAGAATATGAATTTCTAAGGGAAATCTTCCATCCAATAAAAAAAAATCATGTTCAACATATATATTTCCACCTTTTTCCCACACAACATCAAAATCAAGAACCTTGACCAACAACCGCATGTTTACCCCATGTTTTTTCTTTTCCTGGAACCATTGTTTAAAATGATAACTTTTCATGAATCCTAACCAATAATATTCACATGTTGGGTTCCCCTAATTAGAATTATCTATAACTTTCTACATTGATTATGACTATCTTATGTATATTTATTTATTTTTTATAAAAAAGAAATATTTTATGAACCTAATAGTATGTATATGAATATAAAATGGATGCACAATAATCATATGTCAAAATATTATGAAGATGAAGTTAAAGAGTTCATCAAGTTTTTAATAGAGCATGTATAAAACCATTCTCAAATCCTTTGTATATGTTTACATTGTTGTCATTCAAGAAACATTTTTCTAAAAGATATATAAGAACATTTAAATTTTCATGGAATAGATCAATGTTATAAATGTTATACTAAACACATAGAAAAATGAACGTACACACCGGTTGGGATGATACTACGGTTTATGGATCATTTGATATGAATATCAGGGTAAATGGTGATGGAGATCATATGGAATAAATTACAATGTAAATTGATGATTAACTTCATGATTATCTAAAGTTTTTTGAGAAGTTAAATAGTTTTGATAAGAGACCATTGTATAACTATTATACTAAATACACAACATTGTCAGCTATATTGAAGTTATATAATTTGAAAGTTGGCAATGGATGGAGTGACACTAACTTTACAGAACTACATGGTGTCCTGAATGATATGATTCCATAATAAAATTAACTTCCTTAATGAATATATGAATCTAAAATAATTCTATGTTCAATTTCCATGATCTCTAAAAAAATTCATTATTTTCCAACTAATTGCATATTGTTTTGAAATGGCTTTGAATCTCTTATAAAATGCCCTAAGTGTGGTGAGAATCAATACAAGAAATATGAATCAGGTCCTTAAAAATATGTATGGTACTTTCCTATCATTTCATGGTGTAGAAGACTATATATATGTTAGGAAAGTATGAGACAACTTACATGGCATACAAATACAAGAATTAAAGATGAGAAACTATATCATCAAGCAGACTGTCCTCAATGAAAGGAAATTGATTATGACTATCCTAAATTTGGAAATGAGATGAGAAACTTTCATATTACATTATCTACAAATGGAATAAATAATTTTGGTGTACATATTAATACTCACAGTATATGGATAGTTATATTGGTAAATTATAACTTCCCACCATGGTTACACATGAAGCGTAAATATATTATGTTGTCTCTGCTTATATCTAGACCAAAAAAACCCATTAATGATATTGATTTATATTTTTCTTCATTGATTGAAGATCCAAAATTTATGTATGGTATAGGTGTTATAAAGTATGATTCTCACAGAAGTTAAGAATTCACATTGAGGGTCATATTATATGGGATGATAAATGACTTTCCTATATATAGAAATTTCTCAGGCTAATGTGTTGAAGAAATTTTGGGGTGTCCCATTTATAAAGAATACACACACGTAGTTTGGTTGAAACATTCCTCAAACACTTTTTTTAGGACATCAGAAATTTTTACCCCGATGACATAAATACCGATCCTGGATGGTAGCATTCAATGGGAATACCGAACAAGGAACAACATCGTCTCTACTAATGGGTGATCAACTGTTTGATAAAGTAAAAGATACTGACACTGTTTTCAGTAAACCACTTTCCAAAAACCTTATGAAATCAAGTTGGAAAAAGAGATCAATTCTATTTTAATTATTATACTGTAATTTTTTGTACATCCTAAATTGTCTTGATGTCATGCGTGTGGGAAAAAATGTATTTGAATGTGTTATTTTTACATTAATAAATGTTCCTAGAAAAATAAAATATGGCATCAAGTCTAGGTTGGACATTATTGACATGAGTATAAGGGAATAGTTGGAACCAGTGCAGGTTAAAAGGAGGACTTTTCTTCCTCTATCAGCTTACATTATATCTAGACAAGAAAATTGATATTTTTTCATTTTCTTTAATGGTGTGAATTTTCCAAAGAGAGATTAATAAAATATAAAGAATGTTGTGTTAATGAATAATTTGAATTTATAGCAACTAAAATCATATGACTATCATGTTTTGTTGCAGGATTCAATGTCTATTTATTTATGTTGTATTCTACCAAAAAAAAGTACGATATACATTAACCAAGATTTGCTTCTTTTTCAAACCATATACAAGAAAGTTGTAGAACCACTATGGGAAAAATGGGTATTTGCGATGGGTTATTTGCGACGGGGGAATTCCCCCGTCGCAAAAGGACTGGCGCGCTTTGCGCGCCAAATCGCGGGAAAGTTATTTGCGACGGGCGGTTACCGCCCGTCGCAAATAGTATGTCAGCAGGTTATTATTTGCGACGGGTCCCGTCGCAAATAGACCCGTCGCAAATAATCGAACCTATAAATACCCCCCCATCCGTTTTTTTCATTCATTCTCAAACTCTATCTTCTACTTCTCTCAAAACTCTATTTTTAGAGTTCAGCGTTTCTTAAGTTTAATTTTTTTTTCCGGAGTTGATATTGAAGTTTTCAACAACGATCAGAGATCAACCTCAGATCAATTTAAAAGGTATTTATGTTCATTTTAATTTAATAGTTATTTTAAATTTCTTATTAGTTTCAATTATTCTTAATTAGTTGTAATTTAATTATGTTTACATTGTTTTGTTACTTAATAAAATTAAATTATTAGTATTCATTGTTCATAGTCAATGGTAATTAGGAATAATTAGTAATAATTATCAATAATTAAGAATAAATACTAATAAATAGAAATAAATACAAATAATTAGGAATAATTAGGAATAATTAGTAATAATTAACAATAATTAGTAATAATTAGTAATAATTAGTAATAATTACCAATAATTAGTAATAATTAGCAATAATTAGTAATAATTACCAATAATTAGTAATAATTAGCAATAATTAGTAATAATTACCAATAATTAGTAATAATTTCCAATAATTAGTAATAATTACCAATATTTAGTACTAAATAGTAATAATAACAAATAATTAGGAATAATTAATAATAATTACCAATAATTATCAATAATTAGTAATAATTACCAATAATTAGTAATAATTACCAATAATTATCCATAATTAGTAATAATTACCAATAATTAGTAATAATTACCAATAATTACCAAGAATTATCAATAATTAGTAATAATTTACTAATTACCAATAATTATCTATAATTAGAAATAATTACCAATAATTAGTAATAATTACCAATAATTAGTAATAATTAGTAATAATTACCAATAATTAGTAATAATTACCAATAATTACCAATAATTAGTAATAATTAGTAATAATTACTAATAATTACCAATAATTAGTTATAATTACCAATAATTAGTTATAATTACCAATAATTAGTAATAATTACCAATAATTAGTAATAATTACCAATAATTAGGAATAATTACCAATAATTAGTAATAATTACCAATAATTAGGAATAATTACCAATAATTAGTAATAATTACCAATAATTAGTAATAATTACCAATATTTAGTACTAAATAGTAATAATTACGAATAATTACCAATAATTAGTAATAATTGCCAATAATTAGTAATAATTACCAATAATTAGTAATAATTACCAATAATTAGTAATAATTAGTAATAATTAGTAATAATTAGTAATAATTAGTAATAATTAGTAATAATTAGTAATAATTAGTAATAATTACCAATAATTGGTAATAATTACCAATAATTCGTAATAATTACCAATAATTAGTAATAATTACCAATAAATAGTAATAATTACCGATAATTAGTAATAATTACCAATAATTAGTAATAATTACCAATAATTAGTAATAATTACCAATAATTAGTAATAATTATTAATAATTAGTAATAATTACCAATAATTAGTAATAATTACCAATAATTACCAATAATTAGTAACAATTACCAATAATTAGTAATAATTACCAATAATTAGTAATAATTACCAATAATTAGTAATAATTACCAATAATTAGTAATAATTACCAATAATTAGGAATAATTACCAATAATTAGGAATAATTACCAATAATTAGGAATAATTACCAATAATTAGGAATAATTACCAATAATTAGTAATAATTACCAATAATTAGTAATAATTACCAATAATTGATAATAATTACCTATAATTAGTAATAATTACCAATAATTAGTAATAATTACCAATAATTCGTAATAATTACCAATAATTAGTAATAATTACCAATAATTAGTAATAATTACCAAAAATTACCAAAAATTACCAATAATTACCAAAAATTAGTAATAATTAGTAATAATTAGTAATAATTACCAATAATTAGTAATAATTACGAATAATTAGTAATAATTACCAATAATTAGTAATAATTAACAATAATTTGTAATAATTACCAATAATTAGTAATAATTACCAATAATTAGTAATAATTACCAATAATTAGTAATAATTAGTAATAATTACCAATAATTAGTAATAAATACCAATAATTAGTAATAATTACCAATAATTAGTAATAATTACCAATAATTAGTAATAATTACCAATAATTACCAATAATTACCAATAATTACCAATAATTAGTAATAATTAGTAATAATTACCAATAATTAGTAATAATTACCAATAATTAGTAATAATTACCAATAATTAGTAATAATTACCAATAATTAGTAATAATTACCAATAATTAGTAATAATTAGTAATAATTACCAATAATTAGTAATAATTACCAATAATTAGTAATAATTACCTATAATTAGTAATAATTACCAATAATTAGTAATAATTAGCAATAATTAGCAATAATTAGCAATAATTAGCAATAATTAGCAATAATTAGTAATAATTAGCAATAATTATCAATAATTAGCAATAATTAGTAATAATTACCAATAATTAGTAATAATTAGCAATAATTACCAATAATTATCAATAATTACCACTAATTACCAATAATTACCAATAATTACCAATAATTACCAATAATTACCAATAATTACCAATAATTAGTAATAATTACCAATAATTACCAATAATTTGGAATAATTACCAATAATTAGTAATAATTACCAATAATTAGTAATAATTAGTAATAATTAGTAATAATTACCAATATTTTCCAATATTTTCCAATATTTACCAATATTTACCAATATTTACCAATTTTTACCAATTTTTACCAATTTTTACCAATTTTTACTAATATTTACCAATAATTACCAATATTTACCAATAATTTGGAATAATTACCAATAATTTTTAATAATTACCAATAATTATGAATAATAACATTATTACATTATTTGTATATTTTATTATTAATATTAAAATAAAATAATTTTCTATATTATATACAATTCTCTTTTCATCTGTGTGTTTTCTATCTCCACATGTAATATTTGCATTCTTTTTCAAAATTATCAACCTACTCTCCAATGGAGAGGTGAAAGTGAATGCAAATATTACATGTGGAGACAGAATGTTAAACACACAGATGAAAGGAGAATTGTATATAATATAGAAAATTATATTATTTTAATATTAATATTAAAATATACTAATAATGTAATAATGTTATTATTATATAATTAATATTTATGAAAAAATTATATTAGTATTATTAAAAAAATAAAAAATCAATATGATATTAAAATTATTAATATTTGTAACAGGTTTTGCTTTATTCTCAACATATTCAATCCTTGCTTGAGTGTTTTTTCTAACAAATTATTCCAAACCAGTAATGCTTTTATATTTTATAGAAAAATATGGAACAACGAGGTTGCCAACAGTCATTATTAGATGACCGCATATGGATAAATCAACATAGAAATCCAAACGGTTCTGGTTTAAATCCAGCATATATAGAGGGTGTGGAGACTTTTTTATCATTTTCGGCATCAAATCCAGAATTTGTTTCAGAAGGAAAAATAAAATGCCCTTGTAGAAAATGTGCATTAAGAACGTTTGACACATTTGACAAAGTTAGGGGACATCTCTTGCGTTTTGGATTTCAACCAGATTATGTTTTTTGGTATCAACACGGTGAATGCAGTTCCAGAGTAGGTGATACCAACTTGATTCCGGATCCATCCCGGTTTCAAGATTTAGTACATGATGTTGTAGGTTCATCTGTTCAACATACAGAAACTCTGGCTGATATAGATTCAAATCCTGAGTTGGCACTGTCTGAATTTTATGAGTTGTTGAGGTCTGTTGAGGATGCATTATATCCTGGCTGCATGATGAGCAAATTAGAAGCAGTTGCAAAATTTATGGCTATCAAATCAGATAACAGAATGTCAAACACCTGTTTCGACCAGATATTTTCTTTTCTTAAAACACTGTTACCCGAAGGAAATGTTTTGCCTGCAAATTACTATGAGAGTAAGAAGCTGGTTTGAAATTTGGGACTTACTTGTCAGAAGATTCATGCATGTTCAAATGACTGCATTTTATATTCTGGGGAAAATGAGTCGTTGGATAGTTGTCCCACATGTGGGAAATTGAGATATAAAGAAGGGCAACATGGGAAGTCTGGTTTGATTCCTGTAAAACAGTTGAGATATTTTCCGATTACATCCAGACTTCAGTGTTTATTCATTTCTAAGAATACAACGACAATGATGTCATGGCATAAAGAGATTATTTCAACCGATAAAAGCTTGAATCATCCATACGATGGTGATTCATGGAATCATTTTGATAGAGTGCATCCATCCTTTTCTTTAGAAGCTAGAAATGTTTGACTGGGCCTTTCCACTGATGGTTTCTGTCCGTTCAGATCTTATGGTAGTCAATATTCATGTTGGCCTGTTTTTTTAAATCCGTACAATTTACCTCCATGGATGTTGATGAAGGAGCCATATATCTTTTTGACTTTACTAATTCCAGGACATCCGAAGAAAAATATTGATGTTTATTTGAAACCATTGATTGATGAATTAAGTTTATTGTGGAGTACTAGTGTCAGTACATATGATGTTTCTACGAAACAGAATTTCATACTGAGAGCAGCATTGATGTGGACAATTAGTGACTTCCCGGCTTATGGGATGTTATCTGGCTGGAGTACACATGGTCAGAAATCATGTCCTTACTGTATGGGAGAGAACAAAGCATTTATGCTCATTCATGGAAAGAAACCTTGTTATTTTGACTGTCATCACAGATTTCTTCCAGCTGATCATCCTTTTCGCAGAAACAGATCTCATTTCAGAAAAGGAACAATTGAAAGGGATGGACCTCCAAAAATGATATCAGGTTTGAAGTTAAAATCAGTTGTATTTTCATTACCTCCCATCACTTTTGGTCCCACAATAAACCAACAGAAAATTTCTGGTTTTGGGAAAAACACAATTGGATTAAACGTAGCATATTTTGGGATTTTCCATATTGGTCTGATTTGTTGGTCCTCCACATATTGGATGTCATGCATATTGAGAAGAACTGTTTTGATAATTTGTTTCATACATTTTTGGATACGCCAGGAAAGAGCAAAGAAAATGTAAATGTACGTTTAGATCTTGCCCAAATTTTTAGGTGACCAGAACTGGAACTGTTTGAGAATGTCAGAACAGAAAGGTTACTGAAACCAAAAGCATCTTATACACTGTCTAAAGAAAACCGTTTATTATTTTGTCAGTGGATTGCAGATTTGAGACTTCCAGATGGTTGTGCTTCCAATTTGGGTAGATGTGTAAATAATGGTCATATTACTGGATTAAAAAGTCATGATTGTCATGTTATAATGGAAAGACTTCTACCCATTGGATTAAGAGGTCTGTTGAATTCTGTGATTTGGGATTCCATAACAGACATGTCTCATTTTTTTCGAGAAATTTGTGCGGCTACAGCAGATTATGATGCTCTATGAAAACTTGAAGAAAATGTTGTTGTAATTATATGTAAACTGGAAAAAATATTTCCACCGTCTTTCTTTGACTCAATGGAACATTTGATGTTACATTTGCCATATGAAGCCAAATGTGGAGGTCCAGTACAGTTTTGATGGATGTACCCATTTGAAATATGCATGCAAAAATTGAAAATAAAATTACGTAACAAAGCATCTGTTGAAGGATCAATTGTAGAAGCTTATTTGCAAGAGGAAATATCTTTTTTCTGCTCCCATTATTTTGAATCTGTGTATCCTTAAAAACACAACCGAATGGGACGGAACGAGAGGAATATTGATGAAATCAACAATCAATTATCTGTTTTAAACCATCCAGATCTTGGTTTTGGTGGAGTTTATGAACGTTGTCTTTCGGATGATGAACATCACAGAGCTCATACGTATGTTCTTCTCAACTGTGAAGAGATGACATCAGTTGTACTGTAAGTGTTTATATCACTTATTCTATCATTTATGTTACAGTAAATAACTTTGTTTTTTTATAGGTTGTATGATAATCATATCAAGAAACAAATTCCACAAATTACAGCAGCTACTCTCGAAGAACACCGACAGAAAAATTTCTCTCAGTGGTTTCAAAAACTGGTAACATAAATTCTTTATCTTTTAGAAACTCATTCAATGTATAGTTTACTATATTGATAATTATTTCACAAATTTTCAGGTGTCTCAACATGCTGATAAAATTGACAAACGGCTGTGTATATTGAGTAACCCACCTTCCAAACTTGGTAAAACTTATAATGCATATGTGGTGAATGGATTTCGATTTCACACACATGCATATGGGGAATCAAAAAAACAATGAACAGTGGAGTTAGCTTGAGAGGATCTCATCATCAAGAAAATGAAGTTGACTTTTATGGCATACTTGATGAAATCATTGAACTCTGTAATCTTGGACAACATTACATAACCATGTTCAAATGTCGGTGGTTGGATACAGAGAGAGGCGTGCGTGTTCATCCGACTCATGGAATCATCGATATTAAATGTAAAAGTGTTCTCGCAGTAAATGAACCATTCTTATTGGCTCAACAGGCACATCAAGTTTATTATTCAAAGTACTGTGCTACATCAATAGACTTGACTGATTAGTGGAGTGTAATAAAAATCAAAATTCAAGACAATCAGTTTAGTCAAAGTTAATGTGCTTTCACTGATGTGAAAATAATTGAAGTTTTTCAAAAGAGTACTCAAAATAAATCTTTTTTACAAAGAGACATGAGTATCGATGACGACACCCCACATTTAAGAGTCGGTGATGACGATGATGTTAATGATGTCACATATGAATTTGAAATGGTAAGAGATGAAGCAACTGGAACTCGAATGGATATCGATGATGTTGAGGAGGAATATGAAGATGACATTGACATATATGAAGATGATGATGAAGATGAACACTGATATAATTCCATGGTATTTATATACAATCATAATATATATATATATATGTATATATAATAGTAATTATCAATTATTTTCTAACAACATTAACATTTTCTGTTTCAGATGGACGACGACACATTTCGTGAGTTGGCGGATGTTGACCTGCCTTTCGATGCGGATGAGTTGCTGGAAGATGACCCTCAGCCTGCAGGCGCTCTAGGGAGTACGCAGAGGGGGCGCGGTCTTGCACGATTGATGATTCCTGACCCCATCCCCGAGCGACGTCCACGACTTGGGTTTGATCCACACACATGGAGGTGTGATAACCTGTGTGATAACCTGTGGATTTGACTAAGATTTCATTAATCTATTCACATAATAAATGTTTATTATTTTTACAGTTTTCTGCATATAGCAGTCAGACAGGGCAGTGCTATTTTGCACAACTATTTCTCTCAGTCGTGGACCACATGGGAGCAGATTCCCATTGATGTGCAGTAGGCCATGTTCGGCCATTGGTTGGTACGTACGTAAATAAATAATTTTTATTTTGAAAATTATTTCATTTCTAACTTGATATTTTGATTTATCTATAGGGTTTATGGTATCCGATCGAGGATACCATGCGTGACGCCATCCACGAGGCATGGGAGGTGGCCATGCGTGATCGCTTTTGTCAGTTTTTTCACAATTTAAGAAAATATTCCACGAAGAAAGCAGGAGTGTCAGATTTTGATGAGTCATGTAGAGCACACCGACCAGAGTACATTTCATCCCATGTATGGGATGGATTATGTGCGCACTGTTTGAGTGGTGCCTTTCAAAGGAGATCATCGGTGGGGAGGCAGAATCGGGGGAGACAAGAGGTGGCTCATCGAGCTGGGAGTCGTTCTTTCAGTACTCATAGACAGCATCTGGTATGTACATTATTTATAAATATTTTATATAACTATAAATATTAACAGTTTATTTTTTATTCTTATAGGCTCATGAGCACCCCGATATTACGGAGTACGACGTATATCTGAGGATGTATAGTGATCCTGCTACTGGGGAGCTCAGAAGTGATTGTCAGCATCACATCGTGGTCAGTATTATTTGTTTTCAAGTTTAAAAATTAACTGCATATAATATATTCACAATTTTAATTTTAAATTGCAACTACAGGAGTCATATAAGGACGCAGCGTCACAGACCCGGCCTGAGAGTCAGGCTGAGTCATTAGATCAGACCATTGGCCGTCAGTTTGATGAGGCAGCATGGATGCAGGCCACCCAGTATGCCTTCAAGAAGGGCCGGGTAGTTGGTATCAGCTCTCGACTGACTCCCATAGATTATTATGGTAGTGCTGCGATGTCGGCGTCCAGCTCGAGAGGAGCTCATGCATCTTCTTCTACTACACAGTATCAGGATCAGTTGCGATCTTAGACTGCACTGATAGAGAGTCTCTGACAGGAGCAGGAGTAGATGCGTCAGCAACAGCAACAGCATGAGGAGGAGCGTCGACGCCAGCAGCAGCTGTACGAGGAGCAGATGAGTCGGTGGCAGCAGCAGCATCAGGAGCAGATGGAGTACATGCGCCGACTCACTCATGCTTTAGGGATGGAGTTTCCTCCACCAGCATCTGCAGATCCCCCCCCCCTCCCCCCCTCCTTCAGATTAGAGTTTGTTTTTATGTTATAAAGTTTTTTAAATCAAAATATGATTTTTTTTTCTATTCGTAGTTTCTGTCTCATTATAAAATATTAATAATATTATATTTTGAAATAACAATATTAATATGAATAATAATATTATTTATATTTTATAATATTAAATTTTATATATATATTAAAATTTAATTATATTTTTTTTAATATTTGAATTATTTTAATATTTGAATGTAAAATAATATTATTATTTTTATATTAATTAAAATAACTTATTAATATTTTTTTATTTATGAATTATAATTCTAATATTATTATATTAATTAAATCATTTATTAATATTCTATTATTTTTTATTTTTGAATTATAATTCTATTATTATTATATTAATTAAAATAATTTATTAATAATTTATTATTTTTATTTGTGAATTATAATTCAATTATTATATTAATTAAAATCATTTATTAATATTTTATTATTTTTTATTTTTGAATTATAATTGGATTATTATTATATTAATTAAAATAATTTATTAATAATTTATTTTTTTTATAGTATTTGCGACGGGATACTATGCCCGTCGCAAATAGTATTATTATTATAATCATTAAAATAATTTATTAATAGTTTTTATATTTTTTTAAAAAATAGTAATTGCGATGGGGCCAGTCGCAACACGTATTTGTGACTGGCCCCGTCGCAATTACTATTTTAAAAGTTTTTTACAAATATACGGAGTAATATTTGCGACGGGAAGGATCCCCGGTGCAAAAAAATGTCTTTAGCGATGGGCCCGTCGCAAATAATTGTTGTTGCGACGCCGTTTTCCACGACGGGCTATTTGCGACGAGATCCCGTCACAAATGACCCGTCGCAAATACCTGTTTTTCTAGTAGTGAACTAGTTAAGTACTCAATCATGAATGATGAGGTCAAAGTAATATTATATTAATTAGAGATATTATTTCCACCATCATTCATTGATATAATGGTCTAACTAATGGTTCCCTTGGTTGGCGAGGTTCAACTGTTAGGTCAGAATAATAAAATGATAACACAAGAGGACGTGAATTATGTATTTTTAGAAATATAATCAAATTATGGTCTTTAAATCTGTTTGTGATTCATGAAGATATGTAGTGTTCTCTTGTGTATGAATATAAGAAGTGGATAAACAGAAATAATAAACACAACAATTTTATAGTGGTTCAGGACACAAAGATACCCTAGTCCACTCCACCAATGTTATCTATGTGAGCTTGGTTAATTTCATGAGAAAGGTCCTTTTATCACTAGACCTTAAATTATACAACTGAGTGTAGGTAGTTGACACCTTTACAACAAGGATAAACAAAGCCTTCTGGTTCTTTTATAGGGAACTAGTTATCCATAGCTTTGAACAAGAAACTGATACATAAACCACAACTAAGTACACATAGTTGATACTCTAATAAATCAAGAGTTTGATTTATTGATGTTTTGGTTTGATCTTCACAATTGCAGTAGTAGCAATTGATAGTAGATGGATATTCATCTTTAAAAATTAAATTCTTTATGAAATAATAACTCTGATGCGATCCTCATTGAAAATGATCTTCAATTTTAGTAGAAACAATCATCAGTAGTAATCTTATAGTAGTATGAGGTAGAAATGTATGACTCCAAAGTGTATCCTCTTCAGAAAATAATATATTTGATCATTCATTGCAGCAGTGCTGTAAAAGATATTCACACGAAGACAACTATATGTGTATATGTCTATCTATGTCTATTCCAAAAGTATTTCAATAGAATATATAGAGAATAAAACTTGATTTGGTATTCAAGATCTAAGAAAATCGTCTAATAGAACACGGATATTCAAATTTAAAAACAGATCCGTGGAAAGTCATAAATCACCTTAAGAATAGTAGATAATTCCTATGATGAATATTGTTATTTGAATAGATCATAATGAGCCTTTGAATTGGTCATAGAGAATCTTTCAATCAGTTTGTAAAACAGTCAAGACCATTGCATGAATCTCAGATTATATCACGACATTAAAACTTCTCCATTGAATAATAAAATGTAGGTTTCAACTATGTAGAGTAGGTTTCCTTTTTGTAGTGTAGTGTTCCTTTGAGCATCGTAGGGATCCTTTACATAGCATAGGTTTCCTTTTCATAGTGTAGAGTTTCTTTGTGTAGCGCAGGGATCCTAGCAATGTATGGTTCCATAAACATACTTTCATCTACTAGTAACGTAGTTAAAAATGTTTTTTATGGATAAGAATACATAAGTTCATCCTTCCATTGAAAGGTTGATTCCAAACATAGCATTGATTAACCATACATTCAATCTCTTGAATATATGGTATGAATAGTGATTCCAGATTCCAATGTAGGGTTGATATTCCATATGTTTATCGTTTCTCCAAATGTAGGGTTGTAAATCCATATGTTAAATATCCATTGTAGGGATGTTTATTCATATGCAAACGGTTCAGCATAGATTAGGGATGATGATACATACATTCATTTATCAAACTTAGTGTAGGGATAATGATCCATAAAATCATTTACCGAACATAGGGTTTGAACAGTGATTCCATAACACATCTCATATCTTTTCATTCCATCAAAGATCATGATATATATTCCTAAAAGATACTTAATGAAACTTTATTAGAAAATAAACAAGGGTGTTTGTGAGCATCAAAATCATCATATATTGTAGAGTACTGTTGAGACAATACATACCCAAAAATCTTCCCCTTTTGATGATTAAAAAACCCATATATTAATTTATAGAAAATTTAGGATTTGTAAACACAAATATGATATAATTTATTATTTCAATTTAGAAATATCATTTTGATGAAGTAAAATAGATACTTTAAAATGAAATAGTTTTTTTACCCAAAAATATGTAATGTTGTCGTTATCAAATATTCTTCTTCTTCTTTTTATATAAAAATAAGGTTTGAAAAAAATTGATATAAACTATAGTTAATATAGCATTAAACTATACATGAATGTTATAGTCTACTATGTAGAAAAATAAGATATGTAATATTGTAATGTAAATTTGAACATGAATAACATAGAATAAAATTATCAAATAGTATAAAACATTCAAAAATAAAAAAAAGTAAATTTAAGCTTAAATGTCGATCAAATTTTTTTGAGTAATTATGAGTACATCATATAATCAAGGAAAAAAATTCAATATGAGGGGCCTAGATCAAATTGGTGGTCTTGGTCATAATCTCTATGGGTAGTAGGTGCAGCTGGATGAGGAAATGATTGAAGAGAACCATGAATCTCAAGTAGCTTCACTATAAGTGTCACGACCCAACCCATGTTGGGGATCGAGCTGCAAATACCCCAATCCCACCTACATAGTCTAGGGGGAGACTAGCACCAAAGGCACAACAACTTGAGGAGGCCTTTTCCTAAGAACTTGTACACACACACACACATCCAACTCAATGCAAAAATGTAGAAGAAAAAGGAACAAAATATACAACACTTTTATAAAATGGAAACCAAACATGCATTATACTTTAATAAGTACAAGTACAATATAGTAAACTAAAAAGGAAAATGGGAAAATACACACCCAGCCAGAAAAGTGCCACAACCTAGTAGTAACTAAAAAAAAGAAATAGCTGAGAGATCCCCACTCTTGAATCCCAAGCTACAACAACTATATGCGGTCCAAGCACCCATATCCCCATTCTCCTCTGAAGTCACGATCAACCTGTCTGTCGTCTACATTAGGCATGACACGTTCAGGAAAAGACCATACAGGGGTGAGTATAAAAATACTCAGTAAGATGCCCCAAAAAGGAAAAGGAGGATTCATAAGAGATACTCTAAAAAGGAAATAATTATATATGAAAAGGTATAGTAAAAAGAGTAAAAATAAACCCAATAAGATAGTGAAAGAAAATATGTCTAAACACAAGGAGCTCAAAATGGTGAGAAGATGAAATTCTCATCGAGTCTTAACTACCAATAGTAGGTGAGTAGACTCATCCAACCATGAGAATCCAGACACAGAAAGCATGCGGCACACCCTGTGCTTCTTCACCTCTCCTGGAAGGAGAGTAACCAAAACCCAAGGAGTGGGTACTAAAAGAGAATATATTTTTTTAGTCAAAAAAACCCAAACTAAAGAGTAAGGGTATATTCATATCACATTTCATCCTAATAAAGAGTCTCTAACAGTTCCAAAAGTATCTACCAATGATTCCCATCATCCCACATGTCTTCCCCGAACACACAAATCAAAGGGACTCAATCACCACACCTTGATACTATTCTCTTTAGACGGCATTAGCTCGCCCTCATAGTTTTAGGTTGCATCACATGGATGCATCATTGTGGGGAAAGAATCCCTCTTTATAATGAACCCAAAGGTATGTCAAAATATGTCTCATCATTGATTTTCATAGCAAAGAGATCGTGTCTCAAGGTCGAGAACCCACTACCCAGCCCTGCTGGAGGGTATGCTCAGTACTACCATTGGCGAACGCCACTTCCCAGCCCCACTAAATGGTAATATGTTGGAGGGTATGCTAGGAAGTTTCATCTATGAACACCACTACCCAGCCTCACTGAAGGGTAATACACTTGATGCTAAGCCCAGAAGTTTCATCAGCAAAGAACACTACCCAGCCCCACTAAAGGTTGATACATTGTAGGGTAATCCCAGAACATCCCTGGTCATCCCTACTAGATGGTACCTCTCGAAAATCATAGAGGAACTATGCTATAGTCATCAAGTATCAATCTAGATAGGTGTCACTCCTGGAAAATCTCTCATCCTATCTAAAAATCCACTACAGAGTGCACCATAGTGTTCTATGCAGAAAAACACTCATGATAGGCTACTCACGGGCCAAAATCCGAGTTCATAAGAAGGAGATATAAGAGGTAGAAGATTTGTAAAGTGGAATAAAGAACGTGTGGGGGCCACATAACATGTGGCCCTGCCTCATCATCTATTTTTATAAATATACATACTCAAGTACTAAACTGTGATAAAGTACCCCTCTTCATGCCAATGTACTCCCAGAGTACATGGAACCTCTCGCCATAAGGATGACGAGAGCACAATGCTCTTTGCTAGTCCAAAAGGAGATAAAATGTAACTTTACTGGCTAGCCTCCTCAGGTAGCCTTGGATAATCAAATTGATCACACTATCATGATTCTTATAGAAAAACACATATGATCAATTATTCATTTTCCCAAATCAAACTCCCTAATGAAGAAACTGTAATTCACAACATTGCGCATGAACGGTGCTTCGTGGGGCCCATGCCTCGATCTTGGAAAACATCATATGGATTGAACTATTGCGATCTTCATGAAAAAGAACATAGGATTGTCTATTCATTTTTCCAGATCAGACACCCTATAAAAAGTCACATTTCACCGAAACACGTTCGAACCGGGCTTCGTGGGACCTGCACCATGATTTTAGTTTAAGTGACCAGAATTGGTCTTGAAAAGTAGGCCTAAATTTCAGGGTCATGATGCCACACCGAATGTGGGAGATACATCCAAAAAAGAATCTCCAAATTATAATAAATATATTATTATTATTTTAAGTGAACGTTTTGTGCCACCAAGCCTCAATCTAGAAACATAAAGTTATATAAATATTCTCAAAAGGTATTCCTTGAGGAAAGGACCTCATTTTTGCAGACAGTTCATAAATCGGATGTTTAGTTTTGGAGTTAGGAGTGTTTATACTTGGCCTGAAGGCCTGTCACGATCGGCCAATTCCAACTGGTACGGTCACACCTCCCCACAGCCCATGGCCCAGCCATGCTCAACTCGGCTCATCGTCGTCATCCCTCCACCATGGTCCCACATGTATATGTCTTCCCGGATTCATGCCCCCACGAAACCCAGCATCCTCCACCACCCGCACCCGGCCGCGCCGCCACACCCAACTGCGCCACTACACCCAGCCTCCATGTCGCCTTGCCAAAAACACCTTCCAAAGTCACACCCTACTGGACCCATGCTTCTGAAACCTTCATTGAACCACCAAAACCACTCCAGTGGTTAAAAAAATATTTCGATACCAAATTGGGGGTCCTCATATCCCGATCTACACTACCTTGTGCTCTGCTTGAAGGTTCGTCAACGTTTCGACGTGACAAAAAGTAAGAGGCCTTCTCCTCTCACTATAGCCCCTCCTTCGGTACCCAAAACTCAAAACCGTCATGGATTTGGAATCCCTAAATCACAAAATTCCCAAATCCATGCTCACCTCAATGATATGATGTGGTTTCAATGTGTCGAAAAATTATTTGATTAAGAATGTGAATAACGATTGAAGAACACAATAAACAAGTGATCCAGAAATTAAACAATCGATGATTGTTGTTAGTTTTTCCATCATCAAAGGATTTAAAGGTAATGAAATTTATAAATGGTCAAATTTGACAACAAAAAATTCAATCGAGAAAGAAAAATATGAAAGAATAATCCTACCTATATTCTGAATCTTTCGTTACGTCGTTGCACTCTGATCTACTGGGATCTGAAGTTTCGTCGCAATCCATCAAGAATCTGACGTCTATTTTCTGATCAGAATGCGAGAGAAGCTTCACCAGATGTGGAATAAAATGATCCAAACACTTTCTCATTTCTCAACCTATTATTTATATAAAACCAACAAAAATGTCTTCCAATGGTCGTGGGATCCGAACCATCCACACCCTCTCACTTTAGGTCACAATTAGATAAATAATCACATTCCAAACTCAACAGAAGTCTCATATTTCAAATTTGAGTCCTCGTGTAAAAGTTATATGATTTTTAATTTGGGATAAAATAATTAAATTTAATTATTCTATTAATGAAAATTCTCTTTGTTTCTTTTTCTACAAAATACTCACGCTGACAGAAGTTACATCCCGCCTGAGGGAAAAGCCACGCTCTAGACTCAAATGTGGCTTTAGATTTATGATCTGAGCTACCGTTTGAGAGATATCTCATTTCTTCTACATGAATAGTATAAAAACATAATATTTTTATAAAATTTATTCTGGCCACACCGGGCCTCAGAATCACACACCGTCTCAGTGCCGAACTCTGGAAATATATGTAGAAATATTACACCATATTTCAAGGAAAAAATGGATCTATGCATCATTATATACTTAAAGATTTTTTTCCCCACAAAGAAAAACTATGGCAAAAACTTAGGATACTAAGCTCACACCTGGCTCTCACACTTTGAGGAACTCTCTTGTACTCTTATGTGCTGCCATAGCACACGAACCAAAGGGATTGTCCATCCTCATATGGTTCACTCCTATTGATGAAATGTTAATGATCATGCACCTATCTCTTCAGCTACAATATGTGGAAATATTTTTACAGTCACTCCAGTTGTGGTTGTAGGGAATGGCGATAGGCACCCTCACAAACCCTCTCCACGATATCAAATGGATCAATGAAACTCAGAGATAGATTGCCTCCCCAGCTGAAAACCAGCACACAAGCCCTCAACATGTCCTCCAATACATGGATAGTACACTCGTTATATCGGTCTAGGGGAGAAAGTTCGTACTCATCCATAGTTGGGTCCTAATTGCCTTCTATAGTCTTCTACACAATCATGATGTAAATCGCATATCATGATCAGAGACAAACGTAGAGGGAACCCCATGAAGGAAAACGATCTTCAGTATGTTCAACTTCCCCAAACACTCTATCGAATTCTGCTACCTAGAATAAGGTCTCATGATTCACTCCTTTAGAATATCCATCTGGTGAGTCACCCATGGATATCTGGTAACATGAGATCTCACAGCTAGAACTCTCTCAAATGCTCTAGAAGATAAGTATTCAACACCATTGACCGAAGAAAAACTCTACCCTCCAACTATACTAGGGCCAGCTGTAGAGAAGATAACTGCTCTGAATCTTCCTTCACTACGAAATCCTAGGAATTTCTGATAAGGGAATCCACTACAATGTTTTCCTTCCCCTGAGTATAGAAAATCTCAAATTCGTAGTCCTACAAGAAGTTCAACCAACATCACCACCCCAGGTTCAAGTCTCTCTAGGTGAAGATATACCTAAGACTCTGGTGGTCTGAACAAACCACAAAACAGTCTCCCAAAAGGTAGAATCTTTATATCCCCAGGTTGAAGACTACTTCTTCCAACACTAGGTAGTGGGTCATGTAGTTTTATTCATGGGGTCTCTATAACCTCAACCTATACTTGGTAACGCAGTATCAAGATTGACGTTGAGCATGTAAGGTACCAATGAACATTATAGGTGAGTAAAATCATCCAAACATAAGAGGATAAACATGAAAAGATCATGGAATAACACATGAATCTTTTCCTCTCTTGGAAGGAGAGTAACCCCAAACCAAACACTCTTTCGTACCCACTAGTGGAACACTAAGAAAAAGGTGGTCAAGCAGAAAAATCCCACTAGAAATTGCAGAACCAGCTCTGACATGACACTGAACAACCTTTCCATGAATGCCCAAGTCAAAGGGACTCATCCACCAAACCTTGATACTAGACACTTTGGGTGGAACTTACTCACCCTCATAGTTTTTTCTCGCATCACAAAAATTCATATTGGTGGGGGAAGGACTTCTCTCTCTCATGCATTCAAATCTACGTCAAACAAAACCAACACAAGGTTACACCGTCGTGCCCACATCACCCTGGTAAAACCTCAAATAAGAAGCAGGGAGGAAATATTACCTCACTAGTTTCTATCATGTTCTACTAAAAAAATTATAAAAGACACAGGGTGTACCTTTTATCATCTCATGCGTTGCAGGATTGTAGACATCCATAGCATGCAGCTTCCTGCGGCCCCGACCACCAGTTCCCTAAGCCAGACGTGGGCCACATAGTGGTGATGGAAGGACCTTGTAGCATCTTCCACCATCCACAGTTATTATTACTCCTCTACCAAAACCACCTCCTTGGGAACCACCCTGTCCTCGCCTAGGAGATCTCTAATCATGGCACTACCTCTACCGTGGCGATGCATCTACCAACTTTCTGGGAAGCTCAACTCATCTGGTCGGGCAGTTTCGTTCCATGTGACCCCTCAAAACACAAGCATAGCACCATCCCATCCTGGGCTACCCTAATTTCCAACATTGTACCCCTGACCATGTTCCTGAGTCTAATCAAGGGGCGGACTCATGCATCAATGGCCTACCAATCTGATGTCTTCTAGTTACAGAAGATGTCCCAACTCTGTTGTTCCCACTACCAAAACTGGTCAACCAGAACCCCTCTAAAAGACATCTCTCTGTCACTAGTTCTTGCTCTAGCACCTTGGTAAAGGTAGGGATTCACAAGGGCACAACACTGGCACAAATCTCCTCTACGTAGATCCTGCTCAATCTTCTATGCCCGTAAGTTTTCTTTCATAGATCATGTTCATAGAGTACCAAGTTAAGTCTAAGAATCGAGCCTCGTACTCTGTCATCATCATCCCTCCCTACGGAAGCTCTAGAAGCTCCTGAATTCGGACAAAGCATAAGAAGGAGGGGTAATAATCCTCATGGAACAACTTTTAGAAGTCACCCCTTGAGAGTGTCGACTCATCGTGCATCTGAGTGACAAGACTCCACCAACGCCTAGTTGTTCTATAGAAAAATGTTGGTTACCAAAAACACCATCTAATTTTTTGGTGTCTAAATAGGCCTGAAGAGGTGAACCATCAACTCTATCCAATCCTTGGCTGCCTGAGGATCTGGCTCACCATGGAATCTCAATGGTATCTGGTGCTGGAACTCATAGAGTGTACTCAACCTATGCACATCATTAGTCTTATTTGCTGGAACTAACTGTTGCTCAACAGGTGGAGGTGTTACTACCTAACCACCTAGAGGAAGGGGATCTCATGATGAACCCTAAACTAAGGCCTCATATCTCACGGAGTCGTTATCATAAACAAGAGATAATATCCTGGTTGGATGTCATCACGGAGGCATCCAGAATCCACCAAGGAGTACCACAGTCAAATGAGCATATATATATATATATCAACAATGATGGGGAGATGACTTGATCCTATATGATGCATGTACCATTTTTTCCTATAAAAAATATCTCATCATTCTGAGTCGACAAGCAAGTAATCAGGTTCTTAGTGAATGTCTATGTCAGTCGACACACTATCACTAGAATCCCTAGCCTGAGAGCTGCTCTCGAGATGCATTGAAACTGTTTCCCTAAACACAACCAATACCTCTTTAGGTAAATGTTTTAACAATGCCCCAAGGGCCGAACTAACTCTAATACCACTTTTTCATGACCAGACCCATGTCGAGGATTGAGCTGCAACTACCACAAGCCTGCCCCCATAGGCTAGGGGTGGTGACTAGCATAGAAGGCACAACAACTCAGGGAGGCTATTGCCTAAGAACCTGTACACACACACACAACCAACTCAATAAAAAAGTGTAGAGGAAAAAGGAAAAAAATATATTAAAAACAACTATAAAAAGGAAACCAAACATGCATCAAC
Organism: Viscum album; assembly: GCA_963277665.1. Taxonomy (NCBI): domain Eukaryota; kingdom Viridiplantae; phylum Streptophyta; class Magnoliopsida; order Santalales; family Viscaceae; genus Viscum; species Viscum album. The sequence goes on along the minus strand of OY728136.1, from coordinate 1,080,501,746 downwards.
CTATAATCATTACAATTACAGTATAGTAAACTGAAAGGAAAATGGGAAAAATACACACCCAACCAGAAAAGGGCCATAATCTGGAAGTGACTAAAAAAGTGAAATTGTTGAGACAGTCCTACTACTGAATCCCAAGCTACAGCCACCATAAGAGGTCTAAGCACTTGTATCCCTATGCTCCTCTGAGGTCACGGTCAACCTATCTATTGTCTGTATAAGGCATGACACGTGCAGGAAAATCCCATATAGGGGTGAGTATAAAAATACTTAGTAGGGAACCCCGAAAAGGTGAAGGGGAAGCCATAAGAGATGCTCTGAAAAGGAAAGAAACAGATAAGAAAATGTGCAGTAAAAAAACTACGGGTTATTTGTGATGGGAGAATCAAGTCATCACAAATAATTAGTTGTTTGCAATGGGACTTGGGGTCCCATCACAAAAAGGTACACGCGGTTTGGTGCGATTTGCACACCAAACCTTGTGGGAGGGTATTTGTGATGGGATGTAATGACCCGAATTTTTCAATTATATTTGTTTCCTAATTTTGTGTGTTATTATATTTTATACTCAACAAAACTATATCCATTAATTAATGAAGTGGGTATAATTAAAATGAGACCGTTGGGTTTCGACTGTTATATGACCATTGGTCAATATGACCGTTGGAAACTATAATCTTAACGTTGTGTTTTTATAAATACGGTTATCTTGGTTAATTAATACAGAAAGAAGATTGAATGGCCTCATCCAGTAGGCTCGAGCAATATGAAGCCCATCTGTCAGAGCTTGGAAAAGAGGTAGCATCACTGGGCTTTGATCTGGACCACGCCTAAGCCGAACTTCAACGTATGAAGCTTGAACGGAATTGCCTAAGGGAGAAGTTCAAGCTGATAGAAATCACCACTCGGGCAATGTTGTCCGAGCCACCCCAAGATTCTATCATCATAGCACACCTTACACTTAGGTCCTATGCTGGTGTTATAAGGGGCTATGTAACGAGACCTTAGGTACTTTGTGTAATCCTTTTATATAAATAAAATTGTTATTTCTTCTTATGGAAAAGTTTGTGAATTTCAAATATTTGGATAAATATAGGATGTGTATTATTGATGAATTTAGGAAAAAAAGGGTATTTTAAAATATTTTTTGTATTTTTTAAATAATTAATAATGTGAAATGATTTTCAAAAAATTGTCTTCTTCAGTTGTGATCAGTGAGAAATTTAGAGTCTAATAAGATCAACTTGGTTTTCAGTGAATAGTAAAGTAGGAATAGTAACATACCCATATGAATATTAATGAAGAGTAATTTGACTGAAAAAAATAGAAACTGCACCCATGAATGTATAAATACATTTTAGACATCTTAAAAGTGAACAAATGATCATAGTTTAAGTTTTGGTATTTTTGTATGCCATAAATATTTTATTTACAATTTTATAATTAATTTAATAATTTAAAATGGAAATGTATTTTCATAAAATTTAATCATAAATTGTTACTTTATTGTCTTATGGGTATATGATATTTCTATGGGACCTTGATTACTTTTTTAAGGTGTTACAAAATGAGTTATAGTTTTAAAGTTGTATTTTTGGAATAAATAATGATTTTATTTAAAAATTATTATAAAGATATTTATAATTTTATTTTCATAAAAAGGAATTCATTTTTGAATTCACATCATCAATATTAGGTTAGGGTAAATTTTTGGGATTTTTCTGAAACAGTTGAATTATCAGTGAATAGTAAAAATGCAGTTTTGTGTTTCAGGTGTTTAATGTCATCATTAATGATGTATTAATGATGTAAGATTTCTGGTCGACTTATGAATAGTGAGATATTATATGAGGTGTCCCAAGTGGACAATACCATGGGCAAGCCCATGGTTTTTCAAATACCACCGATGAGGTGTCCCTTAGAAATTAATAATTTATTCACTCACTTTTCCTATAAATAACAAGCCATTTCCTTCATTCATTTCATTCCAAATCATCCTCAACAAAGTTATAGTCTCCTTACCTCCCAATGAGTCCTCCCAAGGTTCCCTCGAGCCTCCCAAGGTCCTGACCTTCAAGATTTCTAAGTTACTCTTCAAGGTAAGGGATTCTTTCACCCTCCCTTTTTAAGTCATGACTTACTTTATGTTGTGTCTTATATTTTCCATCTCTTTATGTTGAGGGTATGTTCTTATATGTTCCCATTAAAGTCCATTTCATGTCTAATTGTTGAGAGACCCTTTACACTCTCATCAATTTGTTTCCTGAATTTTTAAGTGACGTCGTTAGGCTGTCGAATTTCTCTTAAAAGAAATTGCATCTTCTCTTTCCTTTCAAGTTTCCTTTTCTTGTGGTATGTCATTCAGATATCCATACCATCTTTTTATCTCCATGTTATACTGTATTTATATTGTAATATGATCGGGTTACCCTTATACCATCTCTTTTTTATTATTTTCTAAAACCATGTTATATAGTCGTTATGCTGCAGAAATTTCGTCTCAAAATTTCTCTCTCTTTCTCTCTAGAAATTCTCTGGTTTTATTTATGTGAATACCAAGACCTATTTCATTTCTATGGGTGTTCATAGTTTCAAAAAATTGATATATTTGATTCTAGAATTGACATACATGTAACCCTTACTCCCTTTCCATGGGTTATAAATGACATAACGATCTTATTTTTAAGAACTTTTAAAATGTCACGATTTTGAAATGAAACTCATTTCTTTTATTATCTATGCGTTATTTATGAAACATTTGATTATGATCTATGTGGATCACATGAAATTAAAGACATATTAAGGGTGCACCCTGATAGGGCTTCAATGCATTGGGTAAAGAATTAATCTCTAGAGATGACAAGTTTCACGATACCTTGGTGAATAAACATGGTAATTTTTATGACACCTCGGGGATAAACCTTGGTGATATGTTCATGAATGTCTAAATCAAATGTTGTAGCCACATATTCAAGTTATGATTCATGTTCTTTTAATCATGATATTCCTATTCTTCCATTTCTCATGTCTTTATGACTTTTATCATGTTCTTATTAATATTTCTCAAGATCACATGTCAACTGTTTCACTTGTTTTCTTTACTGAGCCTTCTGCTCACCCTTTTCTTTGATGTATGTCTCCAGGATATGAGATGCAGTAATTGTACATAGGATGAACTTATGATGAAGCCTTACGAGTGGTTTAGAATAATTTTTTATCTTGTTTTCATGTATTATGTTCCTGATTTCCAAGACACTAGACTTTAATGATCCTCTATTTGTAAAATGTAATGAAAAGTTATGTAATAAAAAGGCGGGATGCCATACATGAGGTGCCTCCCGTCGCAAATACCGGGAGGCGATAAATACTATTTGCGATGGGATGTTGTCTCGTCGCACAAATTGTGTCGACAAGTCACTTTTTGCGACGAGTCCCGTCGCAAATACCCTTTTAACCGCCGACAGTAATTAATGCGGCCGAAGGTATTTGCGACGGGTCCCGTCACAAATAGTCATGTCGCAACTAATCTAACTTATATATACCCCTCATCCGTTTTTCCTTCACTCCACTCAATTCCTACTTTATGTGTCTCTCTAAACACTAAATTTAGAGTGAATTTTTTTTCTGATTTAGTTTTTTTTACGAAGAAGTAGTGAAGTTGTCTACAATTATAAGAGATCAAGTTTAAAGGTATTTATGTTTTATTTAATTTAGTATTTATTTCATTTTTTATATTAATTTTAATTATTGTTGATTAGTTGTAATTAAATTAGATTTAAATTGTTTTGTCACCAGTATTTATTTGTAATAATAAACTGAAATTATTAGTACTAATTCTTAGTAATTAGTAGTAATTAATAATTATTAACGATAATTAGCAATGTATATAAATAATTAGCGGTAATTAGTAATTAGTAGCTGTAATTTGCAGTAATTAATAGTAACTAATGTTAATTAGTAACAATTAGGAAAAAATAATAATAATTAGGAAAAAATAGTTATAAAAATTTACAATTAGTAATAAATATTTACAATTAGAAATAAATACTAATAAATAGTAATAAATACTAATAATTAGTAATAATTAGTAATAATTAGTAATAAATAGTAATAATTATTAATAAATAGTAATAAATAGTAATAAATAGTAATAATTAGTAATAATTAGTAATAATTAGTAATAATTAGTAATAATTAGTAAAAAATAGTAATAAATAGTAATAATTAGTAATAATTAGTAATAATTAGTAATATTTAGTAATATTTAGTAATAAATAGTAATAAATAGTAATAATTAGTAATAATTAGTAATAATTAGTAATAATTAGTAGTAATTAGTAATAATTAGTAATAATTAGTAACAATTAGTAATAAATAGTAATAAAGAGTAATAAATATTAATAATTAGTAATAATTAGTAAAAATTAGTAATAGTTAGTAAGAATTAGTAATAATTAGTAATAATTAGTAATAATTAGTAATAAATAGTAACAATTAGTAATAATTTGTAATAATTAGTAATAAATAGTAATAATTTGTAATAATTTGTAATAATTTGTAATAATTTGTAATAATTAGTAATAATTAGTTATAATTACTAAAAATTACTAATAATTAATAATAATTAGTAATAATTAGTAATAATTAGTAATAAATAGTAATAAATAGTAATAAATAGTAATGAATAATAATAATTAGTAATAATTAGTAATAATTAGTTATAAATAGTAATAATTAATAATAAATAGTAATAATTAGTAATAAATAATAATAATTAGTAATAATTTGAAATAATTAGTAAATAATTGTAATAAATAGTAATAATTAGTAATAATTATTAATAATTAGCAATAAATAGTAATAAATAGTAATAATTAGTAATAATTAGTAATAATTAGTAATAATTAGTAATAATTAGTAATAATTAGTAATAAATCTTAATAATTAGTAAGAATTATAATAATTAGTAATAAATAGTAATAAATAGTAATAAATAGTAATAATTAGTAATAAATAGTAATAATTAGTAATAATTAGTAATAATTAGTAATAAATAGAAATAAATAGTAATAAATAGTAATAAATAGTTATAATTAGTAATAATTAGTAATAAATAGTAATAATTAGTTATAATTAGTAATAATTAGTAATAAATAGTAATAAATGGTAATAAATAGTAATAAATCGAAATAAATAGTAATATATTGTGATAAATAGTAATAAATAGTAATAAATAGTAATAAATAGTAATAAATAATACCAAATAGTAACAAATAGTAACAAATAGTAATAAATAGTAGTAAATAGAAATAATTAGTAACAATTAGTAATAAATAGTAATAAATAGTAATAAATAATAATAATTAGTAATAATTAGTAATAATTAGTAACAAATAGTAATAATTAGTAATAATTAGTAATAATTAGTAATAATTAGTAATAATTAGTAATAATTAGAAATAATTAGTGATAATTAGTAATAATTAGTGATAATTAGTAATAATTAGTGATAATTAGTAATAATTAGTGATAATTAGTAACAATTAGTGATAATTAGTAGCAATTAGTGAGAATTAGTAATAATTAGTGATAATTAGTAACAATTAGTGACAATTAGTAACTATTAGTAACATATAGTAATAAACGGTAATAAATAGTAATAATATTTATATTATTTTTTCATTAATCATAATTTTATTAAATATATTTTTTTATTTAGTATTTGTGACAGGGTCCCGTCGCAAATATTTTATATATATATATATATTTTAAAAAGATATTTGCGACGGTAAAATGACCAGTCGCAAATACTTTTTGGGATGGGCTCATCGCAAAAGGTTTTGGTATATATAACATATATAAATGAAGAACTATTTGTGATGGGACGATGGGCCTGTCGCAATAATTTCTTATATATATAATATATATAATAAGAGATCTATTTGCGATGTGACAGTTTCCAGTCACAAATAGTATTTTTTTATAATGGGCCTGTCGGAAAAAATACTATTTGTGACGTTGTTTTCTACAAAGAGCTATTTGAGACGGGACCCCATCGTAAAAGCTCATTTGCGATGAGATCCTGTCGTAGATAGCCTGTTGTAAATACCTCAAATTCCTGTAGTGAAGGAGTATAGCTCAACCCAACAAGAGAGTAAAAGAAAACTTGTCTAAACACAAGGAGCTCAAAACAGTGAGAAGATGAACTTCTTATCAAGTATTTTCTACCTATAATAGGAGAGTAGAATTTTCCAACCATGAGAAGCTAGACACAGAAAGCACGTGGCGTACCCCGTGCGTCTTTGCCTCTCTTTGAATGAGAGTAACCATAACCAAAAGAGTGCGTACTGAAACACGATATATATATATATATATATATATATATATATATACTCAGTCAAAGAAACCCATAAGAGAGAGTAAGGGGATCTCTATCTCACATCTCAGCCTAAGAAAGAGTCTCCAACACTTCCATAAGTATCCACCAATGATACCCATAATCTCACATGTCTTCCCTGAACACACACGTTAAAGGGACTTTATCACCACACCTTGATACTATCCACTTTGGGTGGAACTGACTCGCCCTCACAGTTTTAGGTCATGTCACATAGACGCGTCTCGGTGGGAAAAGTTTTGCTCATTCTCATAAGTCCAAAGGTATGACAAACCATGCATCTTCACTGATCCGCATAGCCAAGAGATTATGCCCCAAGGTCAATAACCCACTACCCAGACCTACTAGAGGGTATTATTGGTACTTCCATCGGCGAACGCCACTACCCAACCCTGCTGAAGGGTAATACGATAGAGGGTAGGCTCAGATGTTTCATCGGTTAATGCCACTGCCTAGCCTCGCTGAAGGGTAATACACTAGAGGGTAAGCCCAAAAGTGTCATCATAAAACGCCACTGCCTAGCCCTGTTGAAGGGTAATACACTAGAGGGTAAGTCTAGAACTACCCTAGCCATCCCTATTGGATGGTACCTCTCCGAAAGCATCAATGAAGTACACTACATTCATTGGGTGTCTCCCTTAATAGGATTCACACCCATAACATCTTGCATAATATCTTGAAAACCACAACAAGGGTCAGAATCACATTCTATGCAGAAAAACATTCAAGATAGGCTACTCATAGGTCAAAATATTAATTCAGAAGAATGAGATATGATAGATAGAATATTCATAAAGTGGTATATGACACATGTGGGGCCCATAAAACATGTGACCCTGCCACGTTTCCTGGTCATGTACTTACACACACTTGGGTACAAAACTATGATCAAGTACCTCTAGACATTCCAGTGTACTCCTAGAGTACATGGCACATCTAGCCATAAGGCTGAAGAGCGCACGATGCTCATCACTTGTCCAAAATGGATTAAAATGTAAATTTACTGAATAGCCTCCTCAGATGGCCCTAGATAACTAAATGGATCACACCATCATAATCCTTGCAAAACAATACACATTATTGACTATTTATTCGCCTAAATTGGACTCCCGGGGAAGAAACTGCATTTCTCAACATTATGCATGAAAAGTGCTTTGTGGTGCCAACACCTTGATCCTAGAACACATCATACTGATCAAACCGTTGTGATCCTCATAAAAAACACATGGTGTTGGATATTCATTTTTTCAAATCAGACACCCAGTGAAAAGGTCACCTTTCAACACAACATGCCTGAATTGGGCTTCATGGGGCCCACACCTCGATTTTGTTTTTTAAGTGCCCAAAACCATTCTTCAAAAGTCTTCTTCGATTTTAGGGTCATGAAACCGATGAAAGCGTGTCGATCGGACACTGGATACAGAAGATACATTCAAACAAGAATCTTCAAATAATAATACATATATTACTATTAGTTTAAGTGAATGTTTTGTACCATAGAGCCTCAAGCTAGAAATAGAAATTTATCGAACTAGCTTCAAAAGGTCTTCCTTGACGCAAGGGTCATGTTGTCGTAGACAGCATGTAAATCAGATGTTCGGTTTTGGAGTTATGAGGGTTTATAACTATCCCGGTCCGAAGGATTTCCCAGACCGGCCCGCTCTGGCCAGTCTGGCCAAGCCACGCCTGCCCTCATCCCACGACCTATCTATGCTCATCCCAACCCCCCATCGCCAGCCCTCCTCTACGACCCTGCAATTATCATTCGGCAGCACCGCCGCACCCAACTGTGCCGCCACACCCAGCCTCTACACCGCCTTATCGTAACCGTCGACTGAAGTCGTGCCCTACTAGACCCATGCCATCACCACCTTTCATGGACCACCAGAATCAATACTATTTTTGGAAAACCATTTTGAGACCATATTTGGGATCCTCATATCCCGATCTACTCTATTGTGTGCTTCAATCGAAGGTTCGTCAACGTTTCTACTTGACAAAAAGTTGGTGGCCTCTTCCTCTTGTTGTTGTGCCTCCTTCGGCACCTAAAACTCAAAACCATCATAGATTTGGAATACTTGGATGAAGAACTTCCTAGATCCATGATCATATCAATGATCTAATTTCTTTTCAACATGTCAAAAAGTTAGTCAATTAAGAACACGAAGAATGATCGAAGAACATGAATAAGGAGTGATCCATAAATTAAACAGTCGATGGCCATTATTAGTTTGGCCATAAGAAAATGATTTCAAGGAAAATAAATTGATAAATGATTAAATTTGACAACAAAAACTACAATCGAGGAATGAAAAATCTGAAAGAAAAATCCTACTTGGATTCTAGATCCTTCATTGCATTCACTACACTCTGATCTTCTATGAACTGAAGTTTCGTCATGATCTGTCAAGAATCTGTCATCGATTCGCCGATAGATTGGATAGAGGATATCTTTCAGTCATGGGATTAAATTATCCAAATACTTTCTCATTTTAGAAATATCTAATTTATAGAGTTCTAATAAAAACCTCTTCCAATGGTTGTGGGATCCAAACCTTCTGCACCCTCTAACTTTATGTCATAGTTAGGTAAAACATCTCATTCCAAACTCAACGGTAGTCTTGGATTTCCAATCCTAGTCCCTGTGTAAAATGTATATGATTCGGATTTTGGGAAAAAATAATTAAATTTAATTATTTTATTTACAAAAATGACATCTATGACTTTTTCTATTAAATACTCACACCAAAAAAAGTTATGTCCTGCCTAGGGTAAACACCATGCTCCGGACTCAACCGTGGCCTCAGATTTCAGATCTGAGATTATTTTTGAGAGATGTCACTTTTACTACATGTTTATAGTATAAAAAACTTAATATTTTTATAAAATTTATTTCAAGAACATCGGGCCTCATAATCACACGTAATATCATCACCTAGCTCTAAAAATATATGTAGAAATATTTCCCAAAGTATTATAAGGAAAAATTTGGGTCTCTATAAGTAGGATCTGAAAGTGATTTTTAATCACATTTGTCCATTGTTGAAGCATATTCTTTGAATCTTTTCCAACCTTCAAGATTTCCACTAAATTAACCTTGAAAAAATCATTCACTATTTCTTTAGACTGAATGAAAGTTTTCAATCTATCTCTGACTTGATGAAGGATTGATCCCAACCAGGATTCATTATATGTTAGATGACTTATTAAATCTCTTGGATTATCCATAAGAATATTCAATGGAGTACTGTCACACTGAATATTGTTCAATCTATTATTTAAATCAGTGAACACAATAGTTACTAACTTAAATCTTCTTATCAGGTCAGGAGGAGTCTGTTGAGATGTAGGGGTTAAAGCCTGATTACTTTCTCTGAAAGATTGAAATTCTTTTCCTAACATCTATTTCAGTTCATCAAAATATGACTTCTTCATAGATTCAACTTTCAACATTATAATCTGTCTAGTTAGAGATTAGATAAACTATTCAAGATCTCCCACCTAAATCAGGTTTTCTTTAACTTCTATTAATTGAACATGAAGTTCCTTAAATTCAGATCTTTTAACTGTAGAACTTCTGATTTCTTCAAATATTTTCCATTCAATTTCCAATTATTGTGTTAAAGACATAGGCTGGTTCTCCAAATGAATACACTTACAAATCATAGTTTCATCATAATATTTATAATACTCTGGAGTAATATCTATTAAAGGTTTTACATCTTGCACAATAGCCAAACTTAGCTCTTCAAGACATTTTTATTTGTATTTCAATGCATATCATTCTACAACTATAGAATCAAGAACAACAAGTGAAATGTTTTTAAGGGAAGGGACATATTCCTTGTGTTGTTCTTCTCTATGATCCTCTTTCTCTACATTATCAGAAACCAGAGCCTCATGCTCAACTTAATTGAGAGCATCAACCGCAGAACCATAAATTTTGACTGATGTTATTCTTTTATGAACAGGTTTTCTCTCTTGAAGTCTTGATTTGGCCTCTTCATCAGGCCTTGGTCTGAAAGAACCAATTGATGGTATCATCCTCTACTCCCTCTGAGCAGTTTCCATCAACTGATGTTGTTGTTCCACTCCAATAGGTAAGAGACTATTTCAGGAATTGCTCCATAAATATCCCAATTTCTTGATAGTTCTAGCATTCAAAATGTTGTTGTGATGACATCAATATCCAAAATACATATCTCTGTTTTTTACCTTTCTTTGTAACAAAAATTAAATAATTCTTCCATAAGTATAGAAGCCCATCTTTTCATCTTTTTACAGTAATGAAATAAATATCTTAGCATGAAACTATATAAATTAAACCTAATTTGGATAAAAACAGAAATAGAACATTCATATATGGATACAAGATTTTCTTTAACTCAAATATTCTCGGTATAATTATAGTTTAAATAAACTTCATCATGACATTTTGATCAAGAGAAAGGTCTTTTGTCAATATTTTCTTGATAGATATTATTCCAATAAAATAAAACATAATATCATCTGACTTATATTTTGCATCACCGATATTTCTTAAGTAGAAATAAAAATTCATCATCATGAATCTTAAAGAGTATAGAGTCTTCATTGATCCAAAAATGATTGAGGCATTCTTACACGACTCTTTTATTTCTATGTCAAACATCATAGGAGTTTTACCATCTCCTATAGAAAAATATAATCCTTGAAATCTAATGGATATCTTTAAAGAAAGATTTATCTCATTTAAATACTTTAGATCTATCACTTTACCTTAAATAAGTTTACGATACTTCACTGTCAGGTAAGTAGGCACACCCAAATTAGCATATTCAATTATTCATGATATTTCCATTTCTAATGGTTTAGAGAATAAAGGTTCGAAGGTTTAGGGTTTGGGAATATTGGAATGATAATTTATCTATAATCTAAAAGGAAGTGAAGGAGTAGAAAGATTAAGAGAAGGAAAATGGTTTTCTCACACCAATTGAGAATCTACTCATTACTTTTTAATTTGAAAAGATGAATAAAAATAAATCAAAACAAAATTATTTTAGTCAAAACATAACCGAATAAATTTTACTAAAATAAAAAAAGATAGAATATGAATAAATTAATAAACATTCATTTATAATTAAATATTCCTAACTCCCCCTTAATAAAATCAAAACATTAATTAGGAAGTGGTTTAGTAAAAATATCTGCTAATTGATATTCGGTATTTAGAAATTCTAAAGATATATCCTTTTTAAGAACATGGTTACTTAGAAAATTATTCTTGATATAAATATGATTAGTCATAGAATGAATTATAGAATATTTTGAAATATTAATATAACTAGTATTATCACATAAAATTGGTATATTATTAAAATTTAGAGAAAAATATAATAGAGTGTTTTTTATCCATAATAATTGTGCACAACAACTACTAGCAGAAACATATTCTTTCTTGGATGGTGATTGGGCAACTGAGTATTGTTTCTTACTCAAACATGATACTAAATATTTTCCTACAAATTGACAGGTTTCTAAGGTGGTTTTTTTATCTAGTCTACAACCTCCAAATTCAGAATCTAAGTATAAAAGTAAATTAAAATTATAAGTTTTTGGATAAAGAAGATATTGAAAAATAGTTCCTTTTAAATATATAAAAATTGTTTTCACAACATCAAGATGGGATTATTTTATATATGACTAAAATCTACCACATAAACATATTGAAAACATAATATCTATTCTACTAACAATAAGATATAATAAACTACCAATCATAGCTCAATTTAACTTATTGTCAACTAGTTTTTCAGATTCATCCAAATCATGTTTTATATTAGTACACATAGGAGTTGTATAAGTCTTACTATTTTAAAATACAAGATTTTTTAATAAATAAATAATATATTTACATTGTTTTACAACATTTATATAATGTTTTTGATAAATTTGAAGTCCTAAAAATAAATTTTGTTCTCCCATCATACTCATTTTAAATTATTTCTACATTAGATTTGAAAACCCATTATAAATCTATTTATTTGTTGAATCGAAGATAACATCATCACCATAGATTTGTACTAATAAAATATAAGAAAAAATAGTTTTTTTAAAATGTTTTTGATCTTCCAATAAAATAGAAAATCTATTTTTTAAAATAAAAGAATTTAATTTTCATACCATGCTCTAGGTGCTTGTTTATGTCCATAAAGAGATTTGGTAAGTTTAAAAATAGAATTTGGTTTATGAGGGTTTTCAAAACCAGGAGGTTGTTCATCATTAACTTCCTCCATTAAATATTCATTTAAAAGGTATATTTAATATCCATATGATATGATTTAAAATTCATATGAGATTCATAATCTGAAAGAATTATAATGGATTCTAATCTAGATACATAGTCAAAGGTTTCATCAAAATCTATTCCTTCTTCCTAATTATATCCTTTAGCTACTAATCTAGTTTTTTTTCATTATGATCCCTTAAGCATCCTTTTTTATTTCTAAAGATCCACTTAGTTCCTATTAATGGATAATTGGATGGTATTTACACTAAATCCCAAACTTCATTTATTTTTAATTGGTGGAGTTATTCTTTTATTTATAAAATCCAACTCTCGTATTATAAATCTTATCCAATAGATATAGGTTTAAATTAATATATAAAGTTATAACATTAAACTAGGTTTCCTATATTTTTCTAGTTCTAATTCCTTAATTTAGGTCTCCTATAACAGTTTCTAAAGGATGGTTCTTTAACGTTCCAGACTATCTGGGTATGACACTTTCAGGTTCTTCAATTTCATGTTCTTCTGAACTAGACTGAATTTTATTTTTATTATTTTCAAAATATTATTTTGGGGAATAAAATCTCATGTTTTCAAAAGAGTCAGTAAATTTATTTGTTTGACCTGTCTTTTTATTGAAAGGGTCAGTTTCATCAAACTTCACATGAACTGATTCTTCAATAATCCATGAATTTTTATTAAACAATCTATAGGATTTGAAAGTAGCATAATATATTAAAAAAATTCATTCATCAGCTTTTGGATCGAATTTTCCAAGGTTTCCTTTAGTATTCAAGATATAAACCTTTCATAAAATACTTTAAAGTACTTTAATTTAGACTTTATATTATTCCAAAGTTCATAGTGTGTATTTTTTAGAATAGGTCTTATTAAAACTCTATTCATGATACAGAAGGTTGTTCTTATAGATTCTTCTCATAAGTAGGTAGGAAGACTATATCCATTCAGCATAGTCCTTCCCATTTCTTGAATAGTTCTATTTCTTCTTTCGACAATTCCATTATTTTTAGGTGTTCTTGGTGTAGAGAAGGTGTGTTTAATTCCTAGGTTTGAGAAAAAGGAATTAAATTCTTCATTATCAAACTCTCCACCATGATCACTTCTCAATGAAGTTATTTAAAAACATTTTTTATTTTGAACAGTTTTTCAAAAACTTTCAAAAATAGTGAATGCTTCAATTTTGAGTTTTAGAAAATATACCCAAGTAAATCGAGAATAATCATCAACTAAAATATAAACATATAATTTACCAACCAAACTTTCAACTCTAGATGGTATAAAAAAATTCATATGGATAAGTTCTAAAGGTTTAGATGTATTAATTTTGTTAATAGATTTGAAATAATATTTTGGTTTATTTTCCAATTTTACATGCATTATAGAATCTATCATTTTCTAACATAAGACAAAGAAAATAAGAATCTAATTATTTCTTAGATAATTTATGTAAATAATATATATTTCAATGACCAAGTATTCTATTCCAAATCCAAGAATCATTTTTTTAGTCAAATAATTCACTTTATGATTACACCAGAAATTTAAATCCAAAGTATGAACATTGTCAGTTCTTGGTGATCTAAATTTAAGTATTTTATCTTTGAAAATAGATCAGAAGTTGTTGGAAAAATAAAAATAAAATCCATCATCACAAATTTTAGAGATACTTATCAGGTTGTGCTTTATTCCTTTTATATACAATACTTTATTGATTGATATAGTCTTTGGATCTCTAACCATTCCAACTCCAATGATCTTTACTTTTTCATTGTGACCAAAAGTGACTAGACTTCCATACATTTGATTCAATGTATGGAAATTTGATGAGTCTCCACTCATGTGTCTGGAAAAACCACTATTTATATACCATATATCCTTTTGGTTCATGTGGCCTTTTCCCTGAAAAAGTAATCAAAAATTTGTTTGTTTTGGTACCGATATTTTCTTAGGTCCAACAGTGCCAGTGAGAAATGATCTAGGAATCTAGATATTCCTTATCTTTCCATAATTCATATTTCTTTATTTATATATATTTTTAGAAATAAAATCCTCTTTAATAACACTAATTTTAGGATTTATTAAGTAAAAAATGTTAGTGTAATGACCTTTTATTCTACAAAAATAGTAGGTAGCATATTTTAAATTGGGAAAAAATAATTTTTGTATAATTTTTATTTTTGACCCTTGATTCCTATTCCAAATTTTTTCTTTTGATCTCATTATTTCAAATAATCAAGATCAGATTCTTTTCTCTTTTCTTAAAAAATAATAGAATCAGTTTTATACGATTTTACATCATCCTGTAATTCTTTTAACATTTTTTAATTGGGGGAATCAGGTCTGATGTGACCCAATTTTTTTCATTCATAAAATCTAACTTCATAATGTTCTCTTTCATCCTTATTGAAAGTTTTTCTGAATCATCTTTTATTTTTGTAGAATTTTCTAAACTTTCTATCTAGCTGATCCAGTTACATTTTAGAATCTAAGGAGTCTAAATTTTTGTCTATTTTGACTTATTATTTTCTTTTTTGGTTATGCTTATAAGATGTCCCTTTGAGAGTATTATTTTACCTTTTTATTATAATCTTATGATATTCAAATTCATATTTCATTTCTTATCCACACATCATAAATGTTCCAATCAATTCCTTCATTGTCAAATTCTTGAGAGGTGATGATTTACAGATAGCCACAGATATTCCTTTCCATTTAGAGGTAAGTACGTTGAGTAATTTTAGTACTTGATAATATTAATAAATGGGGCCTCCCAAGGTATTAATGTTGTTGAAAATATCTATTAACCTTCCATTCATTTGATTTATTCACTCTCTATCAAACATTCTAAATGTGTGAATTTTTATTTTGGTAGTATCATATCTCATTTTTTTGATACAGTTTGTTCCTTCATAAGAAACTGTAATAGTTTTACACGTTTTATAGGAAGTTGGGTAGTTTGAAACTCGATTGAATTCATCAGGTCTAAGTCCACAGATAATAGCATTCACATCCTTTGAATTGATGTCATATTCAGCTTCTCTTCCAACATCCTAAGTCTCTAGATTTTCAATAATCACATAAGAAGTGATGATATTTGAATAAACTTTGAAATCTATATTCTTTAGATAAATAATCATACATGATTTCTAGCATCTATAGTTGTCACTATTAAAATATGGAGCAAAAATCATAGACATACCTTATTTCGGATCATTGATTTCCATCTTCTTTCTATAGACTTTATTATTTTCATCTTTCTATATCTTTATCACAAAATATCTCCTATGATACCAATTTTTAGGTTAGAATAATAAAAATATAACCTAATAAGAGGGTGAATTGTGTGTTTTTTAAATTCTTGGTTTGTAAATCTGTTCATGATTTATGCCGATTTGCAGCATTCACTTCAATATGAAATATAAGTAGTAGATAAATAGAAATAATTAATACAACAATTTTATAGTGTTTTGAGGCACAAAGATTTCCTAGTCCACTCCACCAATGCCCTATCTGCGAGCTTGGTGAATTTCACTAGAAATTTCCTCTTATCACTAGACCTTCTAATACATAACTGAGTTTAGGCAGTTTACACATTTACAAAAAGGCTAAAAAGATCCTTCTGGTTCTTTTACTGGGAATCATTTATCCACATCTTAGAACAAGAATCTCAAACTAAAACCAAAACTGTGTGAGAGCAGTATATACTCTAGTAAAAAAAAGAATTTGATTTGTTTGTTGTTCGGGTTGATCTTCACAATTTCAGTAGAAAAAATTAACAGTAGATGGATCTTATTATTTAGAAATAAAATTATTCATGAAAGGATAACTCTAAAGTGATCCTATTTGCAAATGATCTTCAATTTTAGTAGAAAAAATCAGAAATAGTAATCTTACACCAGTATGAGGTATAAAATGTATGTATCCAAAGTGTTGTCTCTTCATAAAATAACATATTAAATTATTCGTTGTTGCAAAACTGTAAAATATATTCACAAGAATATAATCATATGTGTATATGTGTGTCTATATTTATTCCAAAGGAATTGAAATAGAATATATAGAGAAAAAACTTTCTTCAGTATTCCAGATCTGAGAAAATCACCTAATAGAATGTAAATATTCAAATTCAAAAATAAGTCATAGAAAATTCATAAATTTCATTAATAATAGAAGAAAATTATTCCAATGAATACAGTTCTTTGAATCGATCATAATGAGCCTTTGAATTAGTTGTATATAACCTTTATATCATCTTGTGAAATAGTCAATACCATTACATGAATCTCATATAATATCGTGAGATTAAAACTCCACCATTGAATAGTCAAATGTAGGGTTCAACTGTGTAGCATAGGGTTACTTTTTGTATCTTAGGGTTCCTTTTCATAGCGTAGGGATCCTACCAATGTATGGTTTCTTAACCATACTTTCATATTCACATAACATAGGGAACAAAAATAATATTGGGAAGAAAATCCATATGTTCATCCTTCCAGCACAAGTTTAATTCCAAATGTATCATTAACTAAGCATACGTTCAATCTCCCAAATGTAGGGTATGAATAATGATTCCAGATTCCAACATAGGGTTGATATTCCATACTTTTGTCGCTTCTCTAAATGTAGGTTTTCCAATCCATACGTTAAATATCTAGCATAGGGATGCCGATCCATACGCAAAGGATTCAGTGTCACAACTCGTCCCCCGGGGCCTATGTCGTGACTACCCCAAGCCTACCTCCCGAAGGCCCGGGGCTGGAGACTGGCGCTGAAGGAGTCAACCTGAAAGTGGGAGGCATTAGCCTGGATACCTATACACACACACACGCCCAACCAAGTCCCAAATCACAAAAGGGAAACAACATACCACTGAATAAACTGAGTGCAAGTATAGCTGAAAGAAAGCGAGCTAGAATACAAACCCAAGAAAAAAGTACTGAAAACTGTAAAGTACGAAATGTGCTCTGATGGACTGCTACAGTAAACCCCACCTGATCATGAGAGTAGTAAAGCTACTGGAAGCCGAATTAGCATGTCCTATCCGCCTAGTCCTACTAGGCCCCACCTGGTCCTAGGCTACCAAGTCCACCATCGTAGCATCCATCTGTCTCGTCTCCCTGAGCACCCCTATTGAAACGTCAATCGTCTGCACCAGACACAACATGTGTGGGAGAATCCTATTCAGGGGTGAGTAATATAGTACTCAATGGGGACCCCAAAACAAAAAGGAAATATCACACAACAATTCCTTAAAGTAAAGCACGAAACACAAGACAGCTCACACCAGGTATATTCTAGGGTAGTAACAGTAGCATCATCAGTCACATCATCGAACACCTCGGCTGCTGTAGAACTCCTCTTCAATTGAGTACAGTGGGTCTACCATGTCACACAGAGGTGCTTACCACTAACCTAAGACTACTTAGGTACTCCTCCCCATCACGTACTGTGGGCCTGCAAAGTCACATAGAGGTGCTTACCACTAATCATGGCCTACTGAGGTACTCCTACTCATCGCGTACCGTGGGCTTGCAAAATCACATAGAGTTGCTTCCCACTTGGGCCTACAAATTCACACAGAGGTTCTTCCCACAGGGCCAAAATTCAACAGTCCTTAGGTCTCATCCAGTCACAGGGTTCTGTATGTAGTGCACTTGGGAGAATATCTCCTCAAGCCCTTAGTCGCATCTCAAATTCCAAAAAAGTCGCCAAATATCATGCTAAAATATCCTCCTCATCAAGAGGTTCCCAACGCCACAAACAGCACGTCAATCGAAATTACGGTTTGCAAGATATAGGTGTTTTAGTTACCAGGGGACCGGTTGCGATGGGGCTCGGTCAGACCCAGTCAGACCGACCTGACCAAGCTTTCTCGGGGCTTCCACATACCCCAGTTCATTCTGACAGACCCGACCTGACCTGGTGTGGGTCGGGGTCGGTCTAGCCTGACCTGACTAGTGGACGAGGCCCAATAGGCCTCCCAGGACCCGGCTTGGTTGGCAGAGGGTCCAGCCTCTCGGGTCGCCTGGTGACCCGGTCTAGTCCAGCCCAGTGCGAAGAGGGCGCAAGTCTGGCATACCGATGCGTGTCCGACCCACCGGTGCGGGTCCGTCCTGCCGACATGGGTCCGGCTCGCCAGCACGGGTTCGGCCTGATGGGGCACGACCAACTAGGGGGTGTGTCTCGCTGGTCTGATGATTGGACGCATTTGTAGACAGTGGGGTGCAACTGGGGCATGGAAGACCGTCGCGTCCCTCCCTGTCCAAGCGCGGCCCTCAAGATGCAGACTGCTCCTTCATGCGCCCGCAGCCGATGATGATCGGCCGCCCTCCATGTCACCCGCAGATCCAGTCCACAAGTTGACCCCAGTCGATGTGGCTCTATGCTGGCATCACGGGTCTCCAGCACCGCGGACCGGTCGGCCACGACTTCCACTACACCGGCGCACCGCTCCACCTGGTCATCGTCATGGCCGGCGGCCTCCTCCTCCGTTCGGCACGTGATTGGCATGTGTCTCCACTGCAGTTGTGTGCTGTCTCTTCCAAGACCAATGTGCCAGTAGAATCTTCAGTGGGCCACCAGATGCACTCTGGTGGTCTATCCCTTGTGCTTCTTGCGCCAACGGTCTTCGGGCGAGGATTCCTTTACTGCAAATCCTTCAAACCGGACATACCATCTCTTCATACAAAATGTTCACCATGAGGGAACAAATAGAGGGGTCTAGGCCTGTGTTCGTCTCAGCCCGCACCCTCCTCATTAGAAGGATTAAATATGGGGGAGGTTTCGGTAGTCTTCATTAAATTGTTACATAACAAGATTTGAACCCCTAAATAATCATCCCTAAAGAAAATCACCCTCTCGTTACAATTCATGATCCACAGATTAACCTGTTTGTGGGTTAATCCACGTTCGTCGTTTAGAAATGGATGATAAGAACAAAAAATTAAAAACCCCTACCTTGTTTCTGTTGGAAGGCGTTGTAGATGAAGAAGTAGGGTCTACGTCTAAAGGTGTTCGTAGGCGCTTTCCATCGTCCGTAGATTCCTCCAATGACCGTCGCTCGATCATCGTTCTTTATCAGAGTGGAAAGTCACTAGTGTTTCATCATAGCTTCCCCTCGTAGCTCTCCTAAAACCCAAGCCCAAGCATTGATTAAATAGAATAAAATATGGGAACAATGCACCACACAAATAATGGGATTCATTAATGAGTTTAATTAATGAACCTATTAATTCTCTAAATAGTGTGGTTACTCAACCTATTAATTCTCCCAGCAGTGCGGTTACACAAACTAAGGGTAAAGACATTAAATTCTCTGACTATGCACTGCGGTCCCATCGCCATTTGTCTAATGGTTGCAAGAAAATAAAATAAAATAACCTTTAGTTATTTTATTATTATTTTATAAAGTCCAAGAAAATAACTTTTTCATCTGAACCTTTCCGGTCAAAGTTAAACTCCCCTTAAGTGAATCTTGGCACTGCGGATTCAATGGTACCCTTGGATTTTTAATCTGAGCACTGGTTTAAAAGATAGAAAATTTCACCCACACATTTTCAGAACGTACCTAAAAAAAGTTCAAAAATCCGTTCCAGGCTCTTCGGGCCTCAGAATAATGTGCCGCCAATTTTTGAAAACGCGTAATAATACCAAATATTTAAAAAAAATATTGAATATTTGGGTCTTTACATTCTCCCCACCTTAGGACTTTTCATCCTTGAAAGCTACAATAATAATAGGGTAACAAATGGGGGTACTGAGAACATATATGAGCCTCCCGCTGCCATGTGTTCTCCTGGAGATTCATGTGATTCCAATGGACTCACACTAGAATAATCGACTGCCCATGAAGGACCTTCTCCTTTCGATCCTATATCTCCATCGGGAACTCTGAAAACTTAACCCCATTGTCGATTTCTATCTCTCCCTAGTCAACAACGTGTGATGGATCATGCCCGTACCTCCTCAGCTATGACACAAGAACAAAATTATGAACTTGGTGCATATGTGGGGGAAGATCTAGAAGGTACGCCACCTTGCCTACTCTATTGAGGATCTGGAAAGGTCTGATGAACCTCAGAGATAGCTTTCGGCCCTGGCCAAACATTTATAATCTTCGATGAGGTGAGACCCGTAGGAAGACATGGTCTCTCTCCTCAAACTCCAATGGTCTCTATCTCCTATTGGAGTAAGAATTATGCCAGCTATGTGAAGTCTTCGTCTACTCCTAGATGATCTGCACCTTCTCTGTGGTAGCCTATACCAACTCTGGACCCATAAGTGCTAACACCCCTGGGTCTGTCCAGCATATGGTTGATCTTCAAGGCCACCCGTACAAGGCCTCAAACAGTGCCATGCCAATGGTGGAGTGATAGATTTTTTTTATTCAAACTCCACCAGTGGAAGGTGGTCCTCCCAACCATGAATAAATTCAAGGACTCAAGCACAAAGCACGTCCTCCAAGATCTGTATAGTCTACTCCATCTGACCATCCATCTGGGGATGAAAAGATGTGCTCAAGCGTAGTTGAATCCCAAACGCCTCCTGTAATCCCTTACACAACCAGGATTTCAAGAGGGAATCACGATATGAGACGATATTCTAAGGAACCCCATGAAGCCACTCTATCTCCTAGACGTAGAGGCATCCCAATCCCTCTATTCTTCCTTTCTCTCGGATGCGTAGGAAGTAAGCCGACTTAGTGAGTCATCCAATGATCACCCAAATATATTCATGACCTCTAAATGTACATGGTAACCCCATCATGAATTCCATTGAGATACAGTCCCCTTTCCACTTCGGTACCTGGAGTGGCTGAGTCAAGCCTACTAGAACCTGGTGTTTCACCTTTACTTGCTGACAAGTGGGGCATCGTGAAACGAACTCAGCCACTGCTTTCTTCATCTATGGATTCCAGTACTTATGTCGGAGGTCCTGTTACATCTTTTCCACACTAGGATGTACTGCCATAGGGGAAGTATGGAACTCCCTCAACACCTACTCCCATAACACCACTAATACTATGGTGCACCCTCTAAAAAGAATTATGTGCTCCCCACCTTCATAAAATCCGTTAGGATCCCATCCTGAGGATATCAAAGTATTTCGGGCTTCATAGTCAACATCCCTTAATTGTGCCTCCCTGACTCGTTGTATGAGTGGGGAGTAAAATCCATCGACTGGAGGTAAATATCTAGACCATCATCTACAAGGGATACATGCATTGCGGATAACTACTCTGTCGCCTCACTCAGCTGCTGCAACCCGATCCTCCTGCTGAGCACATCTGCCACAATGATCCCCTTTCCAGGAGTAGAGACTATTTCAAAATCATATTCCTAGAAGAAATCCATCCATCACAACTATCTCAAGTTCAGGTCCTTCTGTGAGAAGACATACCTAAGACTCTTGTGATCGGAGTAAACAGTAAGCCATTCACCCATAAAGTAGTATCGCCACATATTCAGCGTAAAGACCACTACTGCTAACTCTAGGTCATGGGTAGCATAGTTCTTCTCGTGATGTCTCAATTGTCTTGAGCTATAGGTGATCACCACTCGCTCCTACATTAGGACACGACCTAGTCTAGTCCCTAATCTTTCATAGTAGACTACATACCCAACACCCTCTTCTGGTATCCTCAAGATGGGAGTACTCTTCAGTCTCCGCCTCAGCTATTGGAAACATTGTTGTCATTTCTCCGACCACATGAAGGGTTGTCCCTTACATGTCAAATCTCATAAGGGTTCTACTACTCTGTATAAGTCCAACACGAACCTCTAATTGTAACCAGTCAGCCCCAAGAATCTCCACACCTCAGTCACGCTCCTGGGCGACTCCCAAGCAAGCATCGCCTCTATCTTAGCTGGATCTACTGCAACTCCATCCTATGAGATGACGTGTCCCATAAAGTGGAAATCCCATATCCAGAACTAACACTTTGATATCTTACCATAAATTTGGTGCTCTCAGAGTGTATCCAGGACTATCTGCAGGTGTATATCGTGCTACTCCTCCGACGTTGAATACACCAAGATGTCATCGATGAAGACCACAATGAACCGGTCGAGGTAGGGCTGGAAGATCATGTTCATGAGTCTTATGAACACTTTTGGGGTGTTTTTCACACCAAAAGGAATCATAAAGAACTCATAGTGGTCGTAACGACACCTGAAGGCTATTTTTGGTTCGTCCTTGTCCCGTACCCGAAGTTGGTGATAACCAAATCTGAGGTCTGTCTTTGAGAACCACTTTGCTCCCTTTAGCTAGTCAAAGAGGTCATCAATTCTCGGTAGTGGGTACTTATTCTTCACAGTCACCTGGTTCAGGCGCTGGAAGTATACACACAACCTCAAACTCATATCTTTCTTCTTGGTGAACAAAATCGAGGCAACCCAAGGAGAAACAATGGGCTTTACGAACCCCTTCCTCTGTAAGTCTTCCAACTGTACCCTCAGCTCACAAAGCTCCACGAGATCCATCTAATATGCTGGTGTAGATATTGATGTATTCCTGGGGTACATGTTGATGTAAAAGTCTACTTCTCTAAGAGGGGGTAGTCCCAGAACATCATCAAGAAAGATATAAGCATACTGGTCCACCACTACAGGATAGCTCGGACTCCTCTCATCCACTACACTGAGGGTGAGGCTAGCCAATTGATGAGTGATCAGCTCCACCCTCCTCCAAGAGAGTCAGTCCTATACTGTAAGGGTTTTCTTTTCACTAGTGAAGGAAAACATGGTCCCATATATGTGAACACACCACACCATACGCCTAAAACAGTTGATCTAAGCTTGAACTGTGGATAACCAGTCCATACCCAAGATGACATCGTAAGGCCTCGATGCTGCTATTAGGAGATCCCAGCCAAAGCTCTATCCTTCTATAGTAAGCTCACACTACTGGGACTATTGTTTAATCATTGAATCCCCTCCCGTAGGAGTCTTTATCCATAAGGATTGAGCCAACGGCTCCACAAAAATCTCAAAGCTCTGAATGAGAGTCGTGGTAAGGAATGAGTGACTAGAACTTGTGTCTATAAGTACTATAGTTAGGGTGGAGAAGACACGGGTCATACCTCAGATCATCTCTAGAGTGTCTTGTCCATAATACTCTACTTTCTGGAGCTGAGCTCTCCCCCGTCTACCTGCTCCTTGAGGTCACGGTAGACCACCTGGGGGTGGTGGTGATAACACCTAGAATCATCGCCCATCGCCTACTGATCGTCCAGCTCCCCCACCAAGTATTCCACCCTATGGAACTCCTCTATCGAACCGTTTTCGTCGTCTCGGTGGCCCCTCAACTGTTTGTTGGTAATCTGTATGGTGGTTCAGGCAGTCATGCACCATGTGTCCCTGCCTGCTGCATGAAAAACAAAGCTTGGCCACCGTCTGACTCCCTCTAGCCTGGGAGCATCGCACTACTGATCCTGAGTCCTGGGGTAGTCCTCTGAAAGACCTAACCCACTTGTGCCCACACGTATACTATCTTCTACCTACTTAAGACTCTTCTGTCTGGGGTCTGTTGGCAACTCTAACTGTGGGTGCCTACTCTTCCAAGAATCTCTCCATCAGAAGGGCTCGCTTCAGCACCTCGGCCTAGGTAGGGATGCTAAGAGACACCATCGATGCCCTGATCTTCTACCTGAGTCCTTTATTGAAGGCTCGATCCCTAAGGAAAGGGTCTTTCTCCATGTATGTGGAGTAGTGGGAAAGCTTCATCAACCTCGTTGAGTACTCGGCCATTGTCATGCTACCTTGCTATAGGTGAAGCAGCTCCTGAATGTGCACTGAGCACAAAGTTGTTGGGAAAACACCTCCCATAAAAGCCTCTCGAAGTCAACCCAAGTGAGGGTCACCTCGTCATGATTCTGTTTGATCAAACTCTACCATC
Source organism: Viscum album (assembly GCA_963277665.1). NCBI lineage: Eukaryota > Viridiplantae > Streptophyta > Magnoliopsida > Santalales > Viscaceae > Viscum > Viscum album. Next base: position 1,080,477,168 of record OY728136.1, on the reverse strand, counting down.
TTCCTATTGAGCCCTACATAAGGCTCACTGCCAAGATTTCCATCTAGTCAGGAGGTATCCTCACTAAGCATAAGTCCCACATCACAACCTCTAGCTAGTCCTTAATAAATTGAGGATCCATCTCTCCCCTGAACTCAATAGGTCTCTATCTCTGAAACTCATATAGGGAACTAATCCTAAAAACATTCTCTACCAAAACTTTTGGCAGTAGATGCTGACCATCCGGAGGTGGTAGCACTGGTGCACCACCTGTTGGTTCCATATCTAGAATTGGTCCCTAAATGGACGCCTTGTCGCTAGGTGGGTTGTCCTCACGACCTCTTATCGGGATCTTGGTTGGTCGTCAATGTGGAGGCATCCTGAGATAGATAAAGATGTACCATAGTTAGAAGGTTATACCTGGTGAGCAGACTCTTATTCAAAATAAGGATACACTTATGCAACCAGTGTTTTCATGTATTGAGTAAAAAATAGAATTCAAGATCCTGGTGTATGGATATGTCAGTCGCTGCACCAACACTGGACTCCCCGAATAAGAAAATAAAACTCTCAACAATTAACACTGTTGCCAAAAACAAAACATCAGACTCCCATTCTTTGAGGGGGAACCGACTGCCCTTTTATACCACTTTGTCACGACCCGTCCCATGGGGCCCCTGCTGTGACTACCCCAAGCCTGCCACCTGAAGTCTAGGGGATGGCGACTAGTGATAAAGGAATCAACCATCAAGTGGGAGGCCTTGCCCTGGATACCTGTACACACACAAACACCCAACCAAATCCCAACTCACAAAAGTGAAACAACATACCACTAAATAAACTAAGTGAAAGTACAACTAAAAGAAAGAGGTCCAGAATAAAAACCCAAGAAAAAGTACTGAAAACTGTAAAGTATGAAAAGTGATCTGATGGACCACCGTAGTAAACCCCACCTGACCATGAGGGTAGTGAAGATACTAGAAGATAAAGTAGTACATCTTTTTTGCCTTGTCCTACTGGGGCCCTCCTAGTCCTAGGCCACCAAGCCCACTGCCGTGGCATCCGTCTGTCCCGTCTCCCTGAGCAACCCAGTCGAAACGTCAATCATCTGCACCAGACACAACACGTGTGAGTGAAGCCCGTGTAGGGGTGAGTAACACAGTACTCAGTGGGGACCCCAAAACAAAAAGGAAAGATCACACAACAATTCCTCAAAGTAAATCACAAAACACAAGACATCTCACACCAAGTATATTATAGGGTAGTAATAGTAGCATCGTCAGTCACATTGTCGAACGCCTCAGAAATTGGATAACGCCTCCTCTATCGAGTATAGTGGGTATGCCAAGTCACACAGAGGTGCTTCCCACTAACCTTGTATTGTATAGGTACTCCTCCCCATCACGTATCGTGGGCCTGCAAAGTCACACAGAGGTGCTTCCCACTAATAATGGCCTACTAAGGTACTTCTACTCGTGGTGTACTATGGGCCTGCAAACTCACTCAGGGGTGCTTCCCACTGTGGTCCTGCAAAGTCACATAGAGGTGCTTCCCACTCGGCCAAAAGTCAACAGCCGTCAAGTCTCAGCCGGTCGTAGGGTTCCGTACGTAGTGCACTTGGTAGAACCACTCCTCAAACCCTTCATCACATCTCAACTTCCATGAATGTTTCTATAGATCATTCCAAAAGATCTGCATCATCGAGAGGGTCCCAATCCCACAAACGGCTCGTCCATTGGACATACGGTTTACAAGATACAAGTGTTTTAGTAACCAGGGGGGCGGTTGTGATGGGGCCTGGTCCGACATGGTCAGATCGACTCGACCAACACGGATCAGGGGTTCCACATACCCCAGTTCATTCTGACAGACCCGACCTGACTTGGTGTGGGTCAGGGTCGGTCTAGTCTGAAATGGCCAGTGGGCCAGACCCAATAGGCCTCACTGGACCCGGCACGGTTGGAAGAGGGTCCAGCCCACTGGGTTGCCTAGCGACCTGGTCTAGTCCGGACCAGCCTGAAGAGGGCGCGGGTTTGGCCTGCCGGTGCCGGTCTAGCCCGCCGGTGCAGGTCCGGCTTGGGCCGATGGGGCATGGCCCACTAGGGGGTGCGGCCCGCTGGTTTAAAGATCAGTAGCGTTAGCAGCCGGTGAGGTGTGACTGGGGCCCGGCGAACTGTCGTGTCCCTCCCTATCAATGTGAGGCCCGCAAGGATAAGGCCACTATTTCAGGAACCCATGGTTAGTGATTACTGACTTCCCTCCAAGTCACATGCGGACCCTGTCTGCGAGTTGACCCTGGTCAACGTAGCGCTATACTGGTGTCGCAAGTCTCCAACGTTATGGCCCAGTCGGCCGCGGCTTATGCCTTGGTGCGCCACTCCACCTGGACACCGGCATGGCCAGTGTCCTGCTCCTCTGTCCGGCACATAGTTGGTGTGTGACGCTGTTTCATGTTGTCGCTGCCGACACCGGTGCACCGATAGAATCTTCAGCGAGCCACCAGACGCGCTCCGGTGGTCAGTCCCTTGTATTGCTTGTGCCAACGGTCTCCTGGTGAGGATTCCTTTACTACAAAGCCTTCAAACCGGCTTTGTCGTCACTTCAGACAAAATGTTCACCATGAACGCACAAAAAAAGGGGTATGGTCCTTTTTTCATGTCGGCCCGCACCCTCAACGTTATAAGGATTAAAGATGGCGGAGGTTTGGGGGGTCTCCGTTCAATCATTACATGCTAAGATTTGAACCCCCAAATAATCATCCCAAAAAAAATTCTCCCTCCTGTTACAATTCAAGATCTACGAATTAACATGTTTATGGGTTAATCCACATTCGTCATTTAGAAATGGATGGGAAGAACAAAGGATTGAAAATACCTACATTGTTTCCATTGGAAGGCGCTATAGATGAGGAAGTAGGGTCTTCGTCTAAAGGTGTTTGTTGGTGCTTTCCGTTGTCTGTCGATTCCTCCAATGACCATCACTTGGTCACCATTATTCGTCAGGGCGGAAAGTCACTGGTATTTCTTCAGAGCTTCCTCTCATAGCTGTCCCAAAACCCAAGCCCGAGCTTTGATTAAATAGAATAAAATATGGGAACAATGCACCGCACAATTAATGGGGTTCATTAATGAGTTTAATTAATAAACCTATTAAGTCTCCCAAAATTGTGATTACATAACCTATTAATTCTCCCAGTGGTGCAGTTACACAACCTATGGGTCAAGCCATTAAATGGTCTGATATTGCACTACAGTCCCACCACCGTTTGTCCAACAGTTGCAAAAAAAATAACCTTTAGTTATTTTTTTGTAAATTCCAAGAAAATAACTTTTTCTTCCGACTCTTTCTGGTCAAATTTAAGCTCCCCTTAAGCGAATCTTGGAACTGCAGATTCAATGGTGCCCTGGGATTTTTAATTCGAGCACTGGTTCAAAATATAGAAAATGTCTCCCACACGTTTACTGAATGTACCTAAAAAAGTTCAAAAATCCATTTCAGGCTCTCTGGGCCTCAGAATCACGTTCCGCCAATTTTTACAGACTCGTAATAATCCCAAATAATTTTAAAAAATATATATGCAATTTATGGGTCTTTACATGTAGTGTAGCATAGGGATAATTATCTATATGTTCATTTACCAAACATAGCATGGGGATGATGATCCATACATTAATTTACTAAATGTAGGTTTTGAACAGTGTTTCCATAACACATCACATAGCTTTTCATTCATTCAAAGATCATGATATATATTCTTGAAACATACTTAACAAAACTTTATTAGAAAACAAACAAGGGTATTTTTTAGCAGCAAAATCATCATATATTTTAGAGTATTGTTGAGACAATACCTACCCAACATCAACTACATGGTTTTATCCATTACAGATGGATGTAACTCATTGAAAAATATATGAAGTTTTTGAAAGGGTACATCAAGAATAGAATTTGGCCATAAGGTTTTATTGTAGAATGATTTATTATTGAAGAAGTTATTGAATTATGTACAAATTACCTATCAGATGTTGATAACATCATTCTCTTAAAGTCACACTATAATGGAATCATTATGGGTGAAGGGATTTATATAATAGATATTGTTACAATTACCATCACATAGTGTGAGAAAGCTCACCTATACATTTTACATAATAGTGAATATTTTGATCCACACATTGAATCCCATAAAGAAACTCATAGTCATTTGAATCCATAAAGGGATAGTGGATGGATACCAAATACCCATAATCAACCTTTTATTAGATGTTTCCTAGATCATATTTATATGGAGTTGTCTAAAAATATGAATTCAATTTATAAATGACTTTGATGGATTTTTGGGGGACCAAATACAAATGTTATATCTTACATTGGTTTTGTAATTAATGGTTATATGTTCTATACAAAAGAACATGATAACTGTAGTACAATGAAAAATAGTGGATATGCACTTATAAAAGAAGTTATGAAATTACCTAGTTCTAAGGATAGAAATCCAATTTATGTGAATATGTAATGTTTCAACATCATCAAATATATATAAGAGTTGAATTATACAACATTTTAAGTACTGGTTTTCCATTATAAATGGGTTGACAATAAGAGTGCAATGAAAGTTGATGAAATGGGCTTCATGAATGTCAATTGTAGTGTTGATTGGTATAAGTGGGATCTATTTATAACGGAATCACAAGTAGTAAAGGTATTTTATATATCGGATCCATCAAACAAGAATTGGACAATTGTCCTGTTGAAAAATAAAACAATGGTAGGGTCATATGAAAATTCAATCAAGGATGACCCTTTCATTGGGAGATCATAATAATTTCATGGAGGTCCCAATATAGAAAATGTCTTGTACATTATAGGGGACCATAAATAGGGGATTTAGATTCTTGATAGAGGATTAAAATCCCTTAAATCTTTAATGAAAATAAATAGAGTTCAATGAGCAGGTTAAAGTATTTTTTAATATATTATGATTTTTATCAAAATATTATGTGTTATATACTATATTAACATGATATAAATTAAATTTTTGACTAACCATGAACGCAATTAATTCTTCACGTGATGATGTTACCATTCTTGGGGAACAATATAGGATTGATGCTAAAACTATAGAATTATTAGGGGATCAACAAAATATTGATGAAAAAACAACAACTACATAGCATCATTGTGTTGTCTAAAATTGTCAAGGCAAGAGAAAGGGTATAAAATTAAAGATTGGATAGAATCAATACATACAACCTATTGACCCCAAAAAGTCAATGTTTATTAGTTATATTGGGGTCATAATGAGAATTATTATTTCAATTGTTATAGATTCATGTCTCCATTTCTAGATTGTAATGAAGTAAACCCTTTGGGAATATATTAAGGTAATGTTATGATATGTTTTCTCTATTTTACTAAAAAATTATATATTAAAACATTGATCTATGTTTCATTATCCCTTGTAGAGTTAAATTATTTTAGATGATTTCCATAATAAATATGTCTTAATATCTAATGTAAAATACCATAGATACTTCCATACACTTCTTACTAAGTTTCATCTTAGGGATGATGAGGGGAAAGTAAAGCCCCACCCACCAGTTATGTATCCAGACATTATAAAGTAAGAAAAGTGTAATGATTTCATCAGTCATTATGATGAAAAATCATTTTTGGTACATTTTATTTGATAATATATAATTTAAAATTATTTATTTTATCCAATTTTATCCAAATATGTTAATTTAGGAAAAAAAGTAGTATGGAAAAAAATAACATTCATCAAAACCAGTGTACCTATGTCGTAAAGCAAGGATTAGGTATTATTCATTAGAGAAGAAAATGGTATTTATTTTAAATATACGATAAAAGTTTTATGTGATATGAAAAAACATATATTATTTTTTTTTATACAAATTGATGAATCGAAATCAGAAGCCACTTCCTTCCAACATCACGTGCTATGAAAGGAGGCTCACGTAAAGAAAGAGGGTAAACTTGTTGATGAAACCACAAAAGTAGTATGGGAAAATGTGTAAGTATGACATAATAGTAATTTGTTATGATTTATAATAGTATTAAATTTAATATTTGTTTATGTTCATATATTTTTTATATGGTTTTCACACAATAATAAAAAGTGACCATACTTGAAGAAAAACTACTTTTAGTAGTTTTGAAGCAGCCAAAACAATATGGTCACATTAGAGGTGTAGGTTTTAGAGTGTCACCTTGAACATATATCAAGAAGAAAAATCCTTAAGAAGATACATATCAGATGTTGAAATAATTTTAAGTGAAAATAGGCTCAATATAAGATATTATTGTTCAGTCTATTTTGGAAGACAAATATGTGAAAAAGGATCAAAGAGAACTAGCGGTGGAATAAATATCATCACATGAACTACCAAATGACCCCACTAGATTTGATGCTAGTCATTCCCCTCAACCTCATACCTTATCTAAGGTAATAAATTTTTTCATTATGATTTTTCTTAAATATGAATCAAAAAACTTTTGATAACTTTATATTACTAAAATTATGCAAGGTAATGTTGTATTTTATTTCTATCTATCAACACCCATGCACTGCCTTGTTGTGAGGGATACATTGTATAATATCTTGAGAGATATTGTACACAACAAATAACTCAAAAAACATCACATGAGAGTGTGGATTGATGTATCTCAAGAGTCGATCATTGAGATATATGTTCTATTTAATGATCCAGATATTAAAATGTTCAGTGATGCTATTGGAAATTTCACAGCATGGATTTATAATATTATAAAGAAACATGAGGTGTTTTCTTAATAATTTTTTTCAAATGAAAAAACTATAATAAATGATGAAAAATGTATGAAGTGAGGTGTGCTATTACATATGGATAAAACGATGGGGAATTGTAAGTTCGGATCAAGACAATCTAGTGAATTGACCAAGAAAACAAAAGGACATTCCGAGAGTACATTGTCCTAGCTAGTTCCATTGAATCATATATTAACATTACAAATTCATGTATACACCACATTCAAAAATATAGATGTTTCCTATGTTCAATATAAAGAATAAATATTTGAAACTATCATTACATATGCAGTTGGTCTCAAGAGTATAAATATGATTCTCAATTTTGAATGGATGGGAGTCTCTTTTGAGAATACATACATGAGGTACATTTTCATAATCTCTTTGTCCATAAAATGATATAATATGTTCATTAAAGTTAATAACTATTACTATTTTCTATATGATATTATATTATTACTATATAAATGGAAAACTCTGGGAAGCATGATTCAGATTCATTAATCCTTGTATCATTTATATAGATAAAGTATCTTTATGGTAGGAATAAATTAATATGATAAAAGATGATCTGAATAAGAAGTTTGGGAATAAAATAATAGAGGATAGACTCTTGTTAATAACTAAAATACAGGGGTAAAACTCTGTAATCTAATCATATAAAATATATTTTTCTTTTTTTCATTACTTATTTATTTTTATTTTTTTAGAAAGCACTTAATGTTGATTAAAATCAATTTGGATATCCAAAATGACTCGTTTTTGTATTCAATTCATGTATTTCTATAAAAATGACCACACAAGATGTGTATTGTAAATTTATAATTCACTATAATCAACATTTTATAGATAAAATTCAAATTATATTCTTCAGTTTGTGTTTTAACAAGAATTTTTTTTATATGGAAATGTATAAATATAGGCTAAATCATGGTATGAGGTTAGTGACTGGACATAATAAGCCTATGGATTTATTCAAATAGAAATATATTATGGTATATATATAAATATTTAACTGTAAAAATATATTTCAAAACAATTTACTCATTTTTGTCAATGTTTTTTCCGTTTCTGAAGCAAGATAATAACAACCATTGTGGATATTACACTTGAAAATTTATGAAAATATCATATACCATCAAAACACTAGCATCCCCAAATAAGTGAATTCAAAATTTAATTAAAAATTAATTAAAATTTTTTTTAATCACTTGTTTGTATATATTTTCTCAATACTATCAATATTTCCAACAATATACATACTCAAAAGAAGAAGTAAATTTGTTTATAAATGAGTGGGTTGAGTAAAAGGTGTAATAATGTTTTCCAACATCAAATTTATCTTATTACCTGTTATTTTTGTGATTCAATACAATCTATAACCTTAGAGATACATATGGTATATCAAGAATTAGTATCATAATTCTTATATACTATTTTTGATCTATTTCTCAAGGAGAAGTATAATAGAGAAAATCGATTTGTTTATAAATGAATGGGAAGAATACATGATGTCAGCATGTATACTGACATCATGAAGTGGTGACTTCTTAATACTTATTTATTTAATTTTATCATAATTTTATCTAATTTTTTTAGTTAATCTCTTTATCATTTTTATCTAATACTTATTTTGTTAAATTCACACATTAGTTCAAAATACATTTCACATGCTCAAAATAAAGAAAATAGATTCATATTATTTTAATTCTTTATTAAAGTGATAAAAAAAGTCATTTATTACATGTATGAATTGAACGCACATTAATCTAACACGCAGTGTAGTTAGTATGGCTTGAATTGCGTGATTTCAATACAAAAAAAGTTGTTTTAGTATACAATATGTATCACATATCAAAATCTGAGTAAACGAGATAAGAATATTTTACAACTTTATGAAAATGATCCATAATTTATTTTTGATATGTAGGAATAAATATAACATCAATATGATACTTGATGTGGTAGTTATGAATCTAAGTACATTTCTTCATTATAAAGTGTCATTTTAGTTTAAAACATGTGTCACATAGCCAAATCCAAGAAAAAAAGCTCATATTGTTTTCAATATTTAGTAAAACAATCCATAACTCATTTTTCACATGTATGAATTGACCATAGATAAATATGACAAATGATGTGGCTGGTATGACTCGAAGTATGTGTTTTAATAAAAATTCTATTTTAGTTTGAAACATGTCTCACATAGCCAAAATCTAGAAAAAAAGTTTGGATTGTTTTCAAAGATTATTCAAATGATCTATAATTCATTTTTGATGTATAGTAATTGACTGCATATCAATATGACAGTCAATATATTTAGTATAACTTGAAGTGCGTGTTTTCAATTTAAAAGTTTGATTTTGGTTTAAAACGCATGTCATGTCTCTAAAACTAATAAAATGAGCTTGTATTATTTTCAAACTTTAGGAAAACAATCCATAATTTATTTTCAAATGTAGTAATTTATTATATTCCTATCCAACACCTGATGTGGTCAGTATGAATCGAATTACGTGTTTTCAACATAAAAGTGTCATTTTAGTTTAAAATACATTACTTAGAAAAAACTGAGCAAACAAATCTTGTATTGTTTTCAAAATTTAGTACAATGATCCCTAATTTATTTGTGACTAACATGTAGGAATCAGCTACACATCAATATAACACCCGATGTGGACGTTATGACTTAAAGTGGGTCTTTTCAATACAAAAGTGTCATTTTATTTTAAAATAAGCATCAAATAACCAAAACTAAGAAAATGAGCCCATTTAAACTTTAGTAAAATGATATATAATTTATTTTTGACAAGTAAGAATTGTTCGCACATCAATCTGCCACCTGATGTGGTTGGTATAAATCAAAGTTCATGTTTTCAATACAAAAGTTTTGTTTTAGTTTAAAACACATGTCAAATTTCCAAAATTGAGAAAAAGAAATTAGATTATTTTTAAACATTAAGAAAGGGATCCATAATTAATTTTTTATGTGTAGTAATTAACCACACTCCAATCCAAAACATGATGTGGTCATTATGATTCAAAATGTGTGTTTTCAATATAAAAGTGTCATTTTAGTTAAAAACACATCATATAGCTAAAAATGAACAAAATAGATCAAATCATTTAAAAATTTTAGTAAAAATATCCATAATTCATTTTTGGCATGTAGGAATAAACCACATATCAATATGACACCCGATGTGGTTGGTATGACTCGAAGTTCATGTTTTTTAAAAAAAATTGGGAATTTATTTTAAAATGCACATCAAATAGCAAAAACTAAGAAAATGAGATTGGATTGATTTTAAAATTTAGGAAAATTATTGATATTTTTTTATGTGAAGTAATTAACTTCATGTCAATCTGACACCTAATGTGGTTAGTATGACTCAAAGTACGTATTTTTAATATAGAAGTTCCACTTTAGTTTAAAACATGTGTCACATTTCCATTACTGAGAAAATAAGCTCATATTTTTTTCAAACTTTAATAAAACGATCCATAATTCATTTTTGATGTGTAGAAATTGATAGGACATCAATCCAACACATGATGTGAATATGACTCGAAGTGCGCATTTTCAATACAGAAGTTCCATTTTAGTTTAAAACGCACATCAAATAGCAAAAACTGAGAAAATGATCTCATATTTTTTTCAAAATTTAGTAAAATATTCTATAATGCATTTATGACGTGTAAGAATCAATCACACATCAATCTGACACATAATTTGACTGATATGACTCAAAGTGTGTGTTTTCAATACAAAGGTGGAATTTTAGTTCAAACACACATCACTAGCCAAAAATGATAAAATGAGCTCAAATTATTTATAAACATTATGAAAATGATCCATAATTCATTTTTAATGTGTATAAATTGACCGCACATTAATCTGACACATGATGTGGTCGGTATGACTCGAAGTACAAGTTTTCAATATATAAGGGTAATTTTAGTTTAAAACTCACATCACATAGGAAAAACATAGCATAATAAACTCATATTGTTTTTCATCATTTTTTCAACTATTGCTTAATTAATTTCCCTATCATTTTTATCTGATACTTATTTAGTTAATTTTTACAGAGATAATTCTTAAAGATGAACAAGATATGGTTTGACAGTTGAAGGATTATTCTCAAAAATTAAGTGCTTTTGAATTGGCTCACATCAGTAGTGAGTTTTTTACCACCAAAAATTTGATCCAATTCAAGAGAATATTCTTTTGAGAAGAAAAATAAATGGTGTGATGTGTAAGATTCAATAAAAACTCAATATGATAGATGGTGTTCCTAGTATGACTCAAAGTATATGTTTTTAGTTTACAATTGAAACTTCTTGTTTAATTTATTTATTTATATTACTACTAACATTAGAATTATTTTCTTATATAGGTGAATTCTTTTTCTCGAGATGGGGTAATTCTTTTGGAAACTAATAGCATTATCAGGGTTCAGGGGATAAAGAAAAAGTAACATTGATGTATTTTAATGTCTATAATTAATTTTAATTACTCAGGTAATTTTACAAACCAATGCTTAAAAAAATATAATATAGTTTTTTAATTCTATTTGTGTTGTAAATTTTATTTCAATTAAATTATGTATTTTCTCCCTATTTTTGTTGTTGTAGTGTACTATAATTTTAACATCACACTATAGTGGTATTCCCCTTTATCAGTGCAATAAAAAATTCTTATAAAGGGATTCTTTATCATCACTTGAAAAAATGTTGATAAAGGGACCCTTTATCAATGCTAAATAAAATTCAAAATAAAGGGTCACATTTATTAGGGCTTAAAGAAGCACTGATAAAGGGTCCTTTATCAGTGTTTTTCTAGCACTGATAAATACCAAGGGATTTTAAGGGTTCTCTAATTATCAGTTATTTTTTATGCTGAAAAAGACCTGTTATAGTGTTGTTAAAGGCCATATGTGTAGTGGTGTACATTATACAATCAAGTTTAGTATGTAGTTTTATATTGTTGCGACATTAACCACTTTATTTATGGGTGTATTAGTGTATTTCTAGATGTTGACCATGGAATTTGAACTACCTTTCCTATTCCACTAAGAAAGAGGACTAGAGGGTCACACACTAAGTTTATCCAGAACTTCAGTTAAATAATATTATTATTTATTATTTAATATGTTTAATAAATATTATTCTCGCAAATGGTTTAATAGTTATTCATGTTTGGTTAATCGCATGTATTTTGTCACCAATTATCTGAGAAAATATTTTGTGAGAAGAATATTTAATAAATATTATTTATTATTTAGTAGATATAATATTTATTTATTTATTGGTGAATAATGAAGTGTTGTTTATTTATTTAAAAAATAGTCATTATTCAAGGTCTGGTAAATATTTTAGAGGAATGGAAGACTGGATTTAATGGTCTTGTGATAAATAATCTATATTAATTTAATATTATTTGAGTAAATAATATTTAATTAATTCATGATATTTTTTCATGTTATGAAATAATAATAATATTATTATTATTATTATAGGCATAGTATTCCATAGGGATTAAATAAATCATTAGGTTTCATGTACAATTATTATTTTCTAGCCATAGCATTATATAAACTCAGTTATGTTATTTTATTAGGTGTTTCTATTTTATTTGGATGTGCATAATGATATCTGTATAGAATTTTATCAAACCCCATAGATAGATCCCTCTCTAAGAATGTTATCGAGAATGGAGAATACTCATGCACCAACATAACTTCCTCCGTGAACCCTTTAATTTGTGTGTGGTATAGATCTAATCCACCCCACCCCTCCCAACTTTTCTCCCCCTTCATCCCTTCTCAACCATGATAGAAACAACAAAACATAATAAGTATTATCCCTCACTCTCTCCCCCTCCCCCTTACCCCCCCCCCCCTCTCAGCCTCTAAATATCTATGTGTATGTGAGTTTAGGTCTGGTGGGGTATATCCTTAACGGTAATGATGGTTATATTAAGGTGTGCAGTGGTGACTGGAGGAAACAATGGGATTTGTTTGGAGATATGTATGTATTTGGATGGTAAAGGGGTCACGGTGGTGCTTACCACCAGGGAATAGTGGTGTGGCCTCCAAGATATTGATAACTGTGACAGAAAGCCCATGGACACCTATTGTTTCACTAGATTGATGTTGTAGACCCTACCTCCATAGACACTCTTAAATAATTCATCAAAACTCAATTTGGGAGCCTTGATATCTTGGTAATAATACTTTTAGGACACTCATCCCACTTCTCTTATATTTCTCTCTTGTAGTGGATGTTAAATTGAAACCCTTTTTCAGGTGAATCATATAGTAATTACAAGGGCCAAGGTGGATTTTGATGTCTAGAAAACTAAATTAAAGTATTATGGTGGGGTATGAAGCGTCATCAAAAATATATAACACATATAAATGTAGTGTGTTATCCCTGATAAGAAAAGAAAAAAACATGTGATATCATGCATAAATTTTTGAATAAAATTTATTATAAAGTGATAGAAAACCTACATTATGGAAACACTAATATAGGATCAAAAAGATATGATGATAGGTTTACACTACGTGCAAGATATAAAAAATATTGATTGATTAGTAGAAGAGTTCATCAAAAATAACTATTGTGGTGATAAAATAATGATAGAGGCATTCATCCCACTCCTCGTATTATCCAAGTCAGTTTTATTATGGAATACTCACTCGCTCAAGAATTATACACAATAATAGAGATATAAAAATAAAAATATAGACTCAAATATTTAATATGGTTTGGTCGAGTGACCTCTATCCATGGGGAATGAATCTGGTTTTTCATATTAAAATTCAGAATACAAATGGGGAAATCGGAAATATTTCCCACACATCATAGTCCATATTTATAGGGAAAAAGGTATGAGAATAAACAAACACAAAAACACTAAAAAAAATATTTGGGCAGTCAGCAACCTGTTGAAAATTATTTTGGGAGGCACAAAACTCCAGTTGCAATCTTCAAGCAGTGCCAACCCCATTTGTAGGTCATCACAGAGTGGCACCAACTTCCATTCTAGTATTCACTAGCATCCACCAGCCATTAGTCATTGATTCATTCTATCAACATTCAACATCACCAAATATCTTTAACGTGTTATCCTCTGCCAGAACACTTGATGTGCAAACCCACCTATGGGAGTTTTTTTTCTAATCTTATTTTTTAGTTTATTTAGGAGGTTTATATCCTTTATTCATCATATTTTTCAAAATTAGTGGGCTAAAGGAGTGTTGGGTGATACATAAATCCTTATAAAATAGAATATCTACAATGTGTTGAGCTTATTCCTCAAGGATTTCAAGGATGGACAGTTTATGACCAAAAACTGGCCCCGTATCATATCTGTATATATAGTATCAAAGGAATCAATTAATGTTTATACAAGGATCGTGTCCAAGAAGATCCTTAAATGGAATGTTAACTATCTATACCCAAGATTTTTTTTAAGTTAATAATTCATTTTCATGCATTTGAGGTTTTTTTAGGTTTAGAGTTTTAGTGAATTATCTTATAACTCATACATAATAAAACCATGAAATACAATGTGGAAACTTCCAATCTGTATCCATTTTTACATAATATAACAATTTTAAAAAAATCATGATTACTTTTCATGAATAAACTCTATTAATTTCAACATTACTTCTTACTTTCCCTTAACCATCCTTAAACCCTGTGAAAAACATTTTTAAAATGTGGGATGATCATAAAAATATAAACAAGGTATATAAAAATAATTTAAAAAAATTATTATAATAAAAAATAGGAAAACTTGTATAATATTTACCTTTAACTTCAATGTTCTTTGAGTGTATCAAGTAAATAAATTTCACATAAAAAAACACACAAATTTTTTTCTCAAAGAAATCCTTTAAAACCAATAACAAGAAATTAAAAACCTTTTCGGTAACTTAGATAATTATATTCATAAAACCCTTTTCAAAAAACTTTTAATTGGAATAACTATATGTCTTACTTCCAATATAATCATTACCCAATGCATTGGAGGTCTATAATGGGACTCACCCTTTGTATAAGCTATATCAGGCTCACCCATTTTTCGTGAGCTATAATGGGGCTCACCCTTCGTATCATCTATATTGGACTCACCCATTTCATATAATTCTCAAGTATCATGTCATTAATAAAACTCTTTCATCATAAAACCCTTTCAAAAACTCTTTTAAACACATATGAAAAATACTTTCGGATAAAAAAATCCATTTCTTTTTAAAAACTCATTTTCAATACCAATGAACCCTTTTATTTGAAAATCCATTTTCAATACAAAAATAAAAAAAGGGTAGAGGATTTTTCTTTTAATAAAACTTGAAATCTTTCAAAGGAATCTAGAATTCAAATAATTGTCATGGTGTTGGAAAATTCATTATCTCTATGTAGAACATTTATTTTGATGTTTGTCAAAATGATTCGTATAAAATATATAAAAAATATTCCTTTTTTAAAACCATTAAAATAAAGTAAAATTGACATAAAATTTATTTTATAAATATTTTATGTCCATATAAAACTTTAAAAAATCACCTTAAAAACATGTACAAGGAATATGAAGAATTTTAAGGAAAACATTAAAAGATTATTTTCTTTAAAGTAAAATTCCCTTATCACTTGGGAAACACTTGAATCATATAAAACATGGAATAATTACATTAAATGTTATTATAATAGATAAATTAATGATATAAAATTTCAAAGGGGCTATATATACATCTTATAAAATAATAATGGTTCATAATATCAAAATATTCCTCAATAAAAGGAAATTGAGAAAAAGTCCCATACCTTGAGTCTAACATACCATGAGTGTCTTTATCTTCATAGATAATAAACTTATGTCAATTATTTAATTTCTTGAGGACAATTTTAAAGTTTATTATTATTTTTATTTCACTTATTACAATATTGTATATAATTACTTAATCAATTATGTTTATATCCGATATTTTGACCATATTTGGCTTATGTGTCAAAATCAACTTCGGTAGGTTTACTATGGTCAAAGAGGTAATTATTTAAACATATACAGAATACTAATAATTAAATAATTATAATATTTATACAAAAAATATAATTTTAAATCCAATCATGAATTATGGTTATGAAAAATTAATTATGTTACAATCATGGAGACAGTAGGTTGTATGTACGCTTGAGTAACGTTTCCATTTTACAATTATCATTATGAAACAATGGTAAGTAATATATTAAATTTACATAATGATAAAAATATCATATATACCATATTATATACTTATATTTATCATAAATTATGTGTGGTTATGAAAATAGATTCACATTGCTTTGTGAAGGCGGTAGTCCACACGTACACGAACGACATTATCACTTTTTTAGTGAGTGAAAAGGTAAGAATGGAAATGATATATTATATTTCCATAATAATAAAAAATGTAATTAATGTCAAAATTATTTCATTTATATCACATATATTAATTATATTTACCCTTTTTAACTTCCATATAATGCATTAGTGAAAAATGAATCACATCACTTCGTGAGGCGGTAGTCTACCGTACGCACTAGCGACGTTATCGTATCCCCTACAGAATGGAATGTAAAAGGAAATATATAAAATAATGACTCTATATATATAATTATTTTATATAATATATATATATATATAATTTAGTTCCATCATCATACCCAACCATGATAGGTGGTAATGAAAAAAAGAACAAAATCGTTTCATGAGGCGATGGTCTGCCGTACACACGAATGATGATTTCACAACACATTTAATGGAAGAGGGAAATGATTTAGTTTATTTCATAAAAATAATAAAATATTATTATATTAAATATACTGATTTTATTATATAATAATTATATAATAATAATTTAATTATGAGGATAAATAAATAAAATAAAGATGTTTGTTGAAGAATATTACCTCTTCTTCAGGTATCCTCCTTAGGTTTCCACCAAAGGACTTCCTAGGTTAAATTTTTTACAAAACTAAGGAATAAAAGATGATATGATGGAATATTTAAGTGATTTGGGATGGTATTTTCCGAACCAAAGTGTTTTTAATGTGTAAATAAGGTAGGAGAGGGGTGGCCTTTATAATTGGGGAGAAGACCAAACTTGGTATTTTTTAAAAGAATTGAGTGCTCCCATATTTTTCATATGTAACAAGGGTAAAAAATGGACCAAACCATAGAGTTTTAATGGTAAAAATATTTCTATAAAACAGTTTTTATCAAATTTAATATCTCATTTTTATCCTTATCTTTTTAGTTTAACCCTCGGTAAACCAATTTTTACCTTAACCGCAATAATTAATTTTTAATGCATTCACTATTCGTTTTGGTAAAAAATAATTTTTAACTTATTAGAAATTATATATTATTATGATTTCAAATATGGAATACTTTTATCCAAATTCAATTCACATAAGTAAAAAACTTAATTTAAAATTAATCCCGCATATGTGATTAGAAATCGGGGTTTTAAGGTGAAAATGTTTAAAAGTTTACATTGTTTTTATATAAAACTTCAATATGAAAATGATTCCAATTACCTGAATTAGATTAATTTATATATAATTGAACTAATTTTAATTTAAAATAATTAAATATTCAATTTAAAATATAAATTATTTAAATGAAAAGGCAGTTTTCAATTAAAATTTAGTATTTTTCAATATTCATCAAAAAATGAAACTTTTTATAAAAATACCAAAAATTCACCCTAATAAATTTTGGTATTATAATTTCAAAATTTATGATTATTTTTTCAAATAAATTTTCTAAAAGTGGTAAAAATTAGTTATAAATTATGTTTTCAAAGTGAAACTAATCCATCTTTTAAAAAAATACATTTTTTTAGAAAACATTTCTTTTTCTTATAAATGATTCACATTTTATTACTAATCAATAAATAACCATATTTTTTATATTTTAGTTATTAAAATTCATACCCATAAATTTAACATCTATTTTAAAACTATTATATTAAACAATAATATTCTAAAAATATTTCACATTTTTTTAAACTCAATGTGGTGTGTAACGCAAGCTAAACTGAGTGTTGTATGTAATACAAGATAAACATAGTGTTTCATGTGATAAAATATAAACTTGGTGTTTCAAGTAATTCAATATATTGAAGATATTGAATAAATATATCATAAATTCTTTGGTTGTTACATTTTCTTCTAATCCCGATTTTTCATGTCACATATGTTATCAAACATAATTTTCTTCTTTTAAAATATGAGGGTGTTAAAAAATCGATATCAATGAAAATATTGGGAGTTTAATGTTATAGAAAGGATATGAAAGCACAATGAGGCTATAGTTTCTACTCAATGATGGTTTGACTACATGGTTATTTTATCGGAAGGAGATTTCATTATTTTGAGTGTATACAGATATATGATTATGTGCCACAAAAATTCTAAATATGAATAAGGGGTTGAGTTTGATCTATGATTACACTTACATACATGTATTCATTTAGTTTACTATCAAAACATAAAGGATACATGTTAATCATATGACCAGATAGTATAAAGGTGTGTTTTACATCCTAACCTTGGCTAACTATGGTTTTATTTACTTTTGACTTTCTCTTGTTTTTCCCCCTCCTTCTGGGTGTCTTTCTCTAAAATTTTGGAGTGTTTTGGGTGGGGGAACCTTACACCATATCTAAGAAACCATGCATATTATTTTGGGGTTCTAGATGAGGGAACATGGTTAGATGTACAGTATGTGCTAACTATATGGACTACTCCTCAAATCATGCATCTTGAGTTAGTGGGGTCATGCAGAATTGGAACATGGTTTTCCAAATCATGAAAATCTTCCAGTAGCCTAGAATAGGGTTCACGATTCACCTTATTTTAACCTCGCATTAGTTTTTCAAACTAGAGGTGATTCATGGGTTATTTTGGGGATCTCAACTCTTTTGTATATTGATTATGAGTAATAAAGTGGTGTTGAATCTAAATTTCTAAAGGTATGACCCCATAATTCATTGTTCTTCATTGTTTCTATAGATATCACTTTTTTCCTTGAAAGGAATCATATATTGGGTGTGTTTTCACAAGATATAAGGTTCATGTTATGATCAAATAGAATTTCTCTTAGATTGGTCATTAGAAGTGGTGGAATCCTTTGGATCCAGGTTGACAGTTGGGAGGATCTTTGAGATCTTTATAGTAAGGGGTCTCTCTCTCTATTCTTTATTGACTTTGGGAATGTTTAATCTAAATTTTATGTTATGAGATTCTTGGTTTTGGTTGTTCTCATGTTTCCTAGATCCATCATCTTATTTAGTGTTCTAATCTCATGTAATTTCTAAAGTTTCCAATTGTTTGAGGTATGTGTCCCAATCATTTACCTTTAAAATTGAATATATTATTACTTACACTTTCATCTTTATTTTTTGATGTCTAAAAATTTTTCCTCATATATCTCCTATTTATATCAATGATTGATAATTTCATTAGTTTTTTATAACAATACAAAAGGGGATTTTTTTTATATTTATATTGATTTTGGGTGAAAGATCTATATTACAAAGAAATAATACATCACACAAATACAAAGAATTACTTGGAAAGGCTCAAACTTGAGACCTTACCAAGACCCATAGGGGAAACTACCACTGAGCCACACCTTGAGGTAAAAAAGAGAATCTTTATATTATTTGATATGAAAATTATTTTAAAGGAAAATAGTATTATTTTTGAAATTGAAATTCCCAGTTGGATATTGATAATTCCCTTGAAGTTGTTTGTGATGTATATTCCTAAAATAGTGAGAAATGTGTTGTTATCTAATCTTGGGTCCACTCGACCATTTTTGGAAGAATGATTTTAAAAATAGTATTTATTAATGTGAAATGATTTATAAATGATTTTATAAATTTAATTTAATTATTTTCATGACTCGATAATCCAAGTGAAATGCAGAAAGACCATTTTACAGTTTAAATTATTTATTTAAAAGTGGCAAAATCATAGGACATTCCCATTTATGTGGGATGGAAATTATTTGTAATGAACTATCCTTTAATACCATCTGAAATGACACCTAAATCAATATTCCATGGGATCTAAGGGCATTCCATATCCCCACTGGTTGTTGTAAAGCACCCGAGCATCAATAAAAAATAAATGAGAATAATTTCTCCCAAAAACAAAAAACACAAAAGGAGAAACACCAGAAAAAAAATCCAAACAATGTATAAACTGATTTATCCAATATTAAAAGAATAGTATAAGTATAAAAGATCATAGAATAAGGAAAAGAATTGATACAACTAAAAATAAATAGTGGTAATAAACCACCAAAATATCCATGTGTAAGTGAGATAATGTTGCACACACCTCCACTAAAGATAAAAACCAAATATATAAGAATATTTATAATGCTGAGCAACCCATAAGATTTTTAATATATCTAGGAATGAGATAAAATACCAGTTGTTCACCACCCACCTAATCAAATAATAACACTTTAAAAGAGAATCCATATCATGCAAGTTTTAAAATAATGATACAAAATGGGTTTTCCAAGTTTTCTATCAATAAAACCGGTATCAAACATTTTCTTTAAAAACACCAATTTTCAAAAAACCATGCCTATTTCCAAATAAAACTATAATATATTTTATCATAACAAAACATTCATAAATTTTTATTTAAAATAGTTTTAAAGGAACATTTAAGGAAACAAGACACATTTCATCATTTTCCAAATAATTATACCTTTGAAAATATACGTAAAATTTCATCATGAAATTTAAAGGTGCTAAAGGGAAACAATCTAGAAAAATTTCAACAAAGGAATCAATGAAGAAAGTATACATGTCAAAATATGGTCAACACATCAATTTACCTAAAGCCAAACACTAAGTCTTACCATGTCCTAGCCAAACCGAGGGGAAAATCCCTTAGGTTGACCTAAGTCTCACTTAAGTCCACTAGCCAGAACATGACTCTAAACTAGGGAACATGTGTACCTAGACTTCCAACATAACAAACCAGGTATTCCCAAGACATTCAAATGGTGTTGATCAGTTAAAAGGTAATTTTATAGTATACGTCACATTATATCATATCATCACATTTGGAAACAAATCATAAGTCTTTCTCACACCTCTGAAAACCCATATAGTAACATCCCCTTTATCAAGCATATCAATTTAATTCAGATAAACTTCCTCAAAAAGGAAATTTCATTTCAAGTAATTAAAACATCAATCACTTCAAATACACATAAAGGGTAATGTTCTATGTGTTTTCCATTTTCTATTAAATCATTTAATGTTCCAATTGGAATTTTTCACATTCCAAATGGAATGCCAATAATTTCAAATAAATTCAAGTACATTAATAAAACCATTTATAAATCATAAAACTTTAACAAATACTCATTTTTAAATCATCATTTAAAAATGTTTAAACACTCCCAAGCTTTAGAAAATCACACATTTCGCTTTACTTTGGAAATCATCATCATAAACATAACAATAAAAATTAACATGATCCAACTGAGCATATCAATTACCAAAATAAGAGTATATTCCTTTATAATAGTTTTTAAATCAAATCATATTAGAATAACTGTTTACAATTTTTTAAAAAACTCAAGAAATAATCAATAATTGATATAGATACTAGATATAAGTTTAAAAATTAGAAGATAGTGAAAACTCAAGTTGAAAGAAAAAACAATAAGATATTCAATTCTATAGAAAGATGATTGGGAAACCTAACTCAGAATATAAATCACCTAAAAACCAGAAAGAGGATCATCTCGAAGAAGTGGGAAGTAGATACCTAGAAAGACAAATATCATTTAAAAAACATTGAACCAATGAACTCCCATGGTTCCTATATTCCGAGGGAAAGAATAACATGAAGAAGAAGAGGATCCATGACCAAGACATGGAGAGGCTTTCCAATCAAAAACCACCCCCAAAAAATGAATCTTTATTCCACTAATAATTAAGGTACATAAATAAAATATCATCTAAGGAGAGCTACCAAAATCATATGGGTCAATCCAAGGTTGACGGAGGAGATAAAAAAATAAAACAGGGATTCAAAATAAAAAAGCCTATATATGCCCCTATAAAAACCCATGTCCAATGATGCTACCAGCTACCTGGTGACCACCATCAGCTAGCTGGTGGCTATAAAAAATCTATTATATCCATTTTCTAGCTCACTAGTTGGCTGGTGGATATAATAGATTTTATACACTACTACCCAGCCATCAGCTGGCCATAGACCTTCATCAGCTAGCTAGTGGATCTTTTATAGCAATTATAGCTACATTATAAGGTCCAAGTAACCTTAGAACTTTCAATAATACCTCCAATACTTTGAGAAACTTGAAAAAACACTTAATAATCCACCCAAGTATGACATAAAATTATAGATGTGAGAATTCTCCCCATCATAAGATGTTTTACCCCTAGAAAGATTCAAAGACATTGCTCAATCAAGAAAAAAGAGAAAATTGATAGCTCAAGAGAAAATAAAACCCAAGATACACCATCAAATATAAAACATCGAAGAAACTATAAATATTAAACTCCCTTATATGTAAACCAGAAGGGATTTAAATAAAACGAAGAAATAAATTGAGATCAGTGTATGACATCTCCAATATCTCTCTCCACAAAATGATACTTCCAAAGTAAACTCACCAAATTACTAACTTTAATAAACCTAAAAAAACCATCAATTATTCAATAATAAGAAACAAAACTATTAAACTCTAAAGAAACCTCAAAACCACTATATACAAAATCCTTAAAAAACCCACCCAAAGTGTTTTGTAAGGGGAAAACTGTGAAAAATTGGAAATGCATCAAGTAGAAAGATGACTCATTGAGAGTGACATAGTTTATTCATAGGTAAAGAGATACTAAACCATGTATTCACTTAAAAAACACTGAATTCTATTAATTCCAATTGAAATATCATATCATCATCAACACTACCTCCCTATTTCCCCAACACTTATCCATGATTTCTTTTGTGAAAATGGGACTAGAATCACTAAATCATCCCAAAGTTCACACTATAATGAGTGAAGATAATAAAAAACACCACTAAGTAATAAAAACTACCAAAGAAACCAAAATTCCATAAGGGATATTAAAAATGATTAAACAAGAAAAAAGGTGCACATGGATTATCTCCAAATAACCCAATCCAAAAAAAGATAAATCAAAATATTCCCACTCAAGGAGACAAACATACATACTTCCATAGAGACTTTTTTCTATGAATACTTGAAAAAACATCAGAGAAACTTGTATATTCCAAAATCTCCCAAACACAAACCATAAGACAATTATCAGAACATGAAATTCCATGGTAAGGGAAAAAATAAAGGGATTCAAACAATAACATCCTTATTTGGTAACAGCACAAAGAGGAATATTAAAGATCATAAAAACCACCTTTACTTATTTTGATTCCATCAGAAAATCAAAAAATAATTACCAAGGAATAAAAAGGACAACCATTCAATACAAGAAATTAAATAATTGTGGTATCCCTACCATATTATAATTTTATTCAGATTCAAACTCCCTTAACTGAACTTGTAAGAAACAATGAATTAAAACTAGCAGAGTAAAAATTGAAAAACCAAACAAACCTGATTATTACATCACCAAAACGGAATCCAACAATGAGACTAGAAACCATAAAACATCACCACAAACACTCCAAAACAAAAAATAACAAATATCATTATTACGAGATCAACAAGAGGAAACAAAATACATCAAGAAAAACTCAAATATACTTCACTGCAACATCATCATCAAGAAGCTTGAACAACCTAAACTTCCACCATTAGCTTCTTTACTACATGAATATACTTCTATATGAGTCCTATGTATTGATCCATGTTGACTTGAATCTTCTGTTATACTATAATGACCTCATGATTATATGATCTTTGACTATATCGTGGTGTAGAAAGAGTTTGGAAAAACCACTATAGATGACCCAGACGACCATAAGAACTACAGAATTTTGGAAGATTCTAAAAATAGTTATTCATATGACCCCATTTTCTTCATTTTTAGAAAACCAAGTTCTTTATTCTAGAGTAATCCGATGAGAATAAACATGGTGACCTTTTAATACCACCACTCATGGGATCTAACATCACATGCTATCTTTTTATGTTTTCGGAGCATCCTCTATCACACCCAAGAATAAGAGAAATATCAAATGACTTTAGTAATCCTTCAAAGCTTACTTAAACCTTGAAAACATGCATAAATAGTGTTCCATAAGATTTGAGTCTAAGAAGAAACACATCCTGTAAAAAATATGGTTGAAGGCATTCCTAAAAACATCAATCCATTAGTGAATCATCCATGTAAGGATGAAACAAATTTGGTAAATGCATGATAAAATGGTGAGAATACTCTAAAACCATTTTATATTTATATTTTAGACCATGTAATTCAATAACCTTTTGTAACTTCACTAGATTGTGTAATAATTACTGAACAATCTATGACTTGAAATATTTTCAAGAATGGTCCTTCTATGGATTAATCTAGATAAAAAAACTCCACCACTTCCAAATTGGAATCTATAACATGAAGGTCACAAAATTAACCATGAGATATTTTGGAATTTCAAATTGGATAAAGATATCATAAATATTCTTTAGTCACATCACTACTTCCTAAGAATATCTTTTCCTAAATAAATGAAAAGGACTAAGAATTTGAAACACCTGAATGAAATCCCCACACTGGGGTAAGATAGGAAGCTCATAAAGCTCTGAGTCTAGATCCAATAGATCAACCATACTAATAGAATCTTAATCAACCAAATATTCCATTAAATATAAATGGGGGATTACTCTTAAAAAAGAAAAAACTCATCAAGACAAAAATTGGAAGTCGAGTCTCACAAGAAAAAACATAAAACAAAAAACAATCTTAACCCGTTATTTTAAACACATAAAAGTCCAAAAATAAACAAAAACCAATCCAAAAAACAAAATTATGAAATAAAATCACCACTTTGAACTAATACGGTTTATCAACACTCATTTAAAAAATAATATCCATTTTTAAACCATTTTTTACAGTCACTTGAATTCTTTTAAAAAAATATTCCTCATCATTGAAATATTTTAAAACCAAATTTTAAAATATTTCAAACCTATCTTTTTAAAATATACCAATTATAATTTATTAACACCACATGAAAATGTGGGGAATAATTATGAATTTAACATTTTCCCAAAAGTGTCTACCAGATTTTCTAAAAACCATTCATCAATTTAAATTAAAAATATTTTGAAATACCAAAAACCAAACACCCTATTTAATTTTAAACATTTTGAAATGGAATCCCACATTTATAAAAACAAATAACATTTCTCAAATGAAGGAAAATAATTAGTAAATTTTTAAAAACTATATGTAATTGCCAACTATTTTCAAAAAACTAATGGTTTTGATTTAAAAGATCAACTCAAAAAAACAAAACACTAATAGATTATTTGTAAATAAACACCAAAAAACAATATAAACCAAAACATGAGAATGTAAAATAAAATTAACACTATAGGAAATAAAACATCAAAATTAAAAGAAATATCGGTTGAGAATGGTTTGTAAGACCATGCGCCAATCGTGTGAATTCCACTAGAAGTCAACCAAAGAAGGTTGTATAGTCTACACATGGTTTTCCAAACCATTAATAATAAGAATTCACTCTATTAATTCCATTCAAAACCCACCCTAAAATATATATCTTCTCAAAATAGTTCATGATCTCTCAAGGTCATAAGGAGACACTTGAAAAAATCCAAAAAAACTAAAAAAAATATTTGAGGAGAGATATCGAACTCAAGACATACTCATCCCATACAACCTTGGTAACACAAGAATTGACTCAATATTTGGCATATTGAAATGAGATTATAGTGACCAAATAATTTTTCATATATCAATACATGATTTTAAGTATAATTATACATTAGAGTATAAGCCAATGATCATTAAGTATAGTGTCTTGGAAGACTAGGTATATAAAACATAAAACATGGGGCTAAAAAAACAATCCTTTATTTAATATCCATAAAGAGCTACTAACTTCCTTTGAGACCTTACATATGCATTGGGTACCCTAGGTAACACATGAACAAAGGGATGAGATGAAAATCCCATTAATGGAAAGAACATAAGGATATGTCTTAAGCACATGAGTTAGGAGGCATGACATAATGATATCCAAAGCATGGGACATATAAAATTGTATCATATAAGCATTTGATCAAACAAACATGGAATAATATAAATGTTGAAAAATCATAAAACATTTCTTTACTACGGTTCAAGTCTAACTGTCAATCTTGTTTCCCATTTTAATAAGGGTCAAGGCTAACCGTCAATCCCATTTCACATCGCATCTCATGAGACATAACTTTACCCAATGCATTGGAGCGCTATCTGGGAGCACCCATCTCAACATTTTCATGAATATTACTTCCACATAAATATTATTACCACATAAATATTCTTTCCACATAAATAATAATACATAATCAACTATAAATAAACATAAGGGTACCCATGGAAATAATTGGGTACCACAATCATGACATAGAGCATGACCAATGAGCGTATCATGAAAGTGTCCATAAAATAAAGGGATTAGAACATACATGGACATTCATAAGGTAAAAAATTCATATAACATGGTGGGTGGCATCAAAAATAATATACATTATATAAGAAATGTATTTTAGAAACATTATCATTAAAACATTTTTGTGCGGTTTTAAGGAAAATGCTATAGAGCTTTTAAAATAGAATAGAGGAAAATATTTTATATAAAACCATAATTGAACCAAGAAGGTTTCAATAATAAAAAGTCTTATTTTATTAAGATAATGGTGTCTTCAAATAGAGTATAGAGTGCACTTGAAATTGGGTAAAAATTTTGGAAGTTCCCTTAAAAGAGGTTTGCTTATCAGAAAGTTCTAAGGAGGGAATATTTTAAAAACATGTATATCCCCAAAAGAGAGTAATGAAAGGGTATTAAAAAAAGAAATTTTTACAACTAAACATAATTTATAAGACTCACAAAAATAGATAAGATAACTCCATTTTGATCTAAATAAAGATAACGCAACCTGAAAGAACAAAGGAGGTTCGAGTAGATTTGGTTATGGATTATCGGCATGGTGTTAGGTGCACGTAAGAGGGATTTATGGGAGATTGAATGGGTTTATAATCACTTATAAAACGTGATATAAGTATGTTATGGTGCTAAATAATACCCCATCATTTTGGATTACACATAAAAATTCATAGCATAGAGGACAATCTTGGTTAAGAGTGAAATGGAGAGGATCTCTTACCTTAAATCTGTTGGTGTTCTCCACTTGTTATTAAAGACCTGAATAAACAAATTAGGTTTATTAATTAATAATTCCATAACATATTATATATTTAATTGGTTTAGTATAATCATTTTAAGTTCATTTATAACTATTTTGATTGGTTATGAGGTTCAATGTCATTGTTTGGGCTCGTTTGTTTACTTGGTTTTAATGACCGGTTCACTTATATTCCTGTTTGGATAAACATGTAAGATAAAAGTGGTTGTACAGAATTTAATTTATATTCTATTAGTGAACATATAGGAGATTAAATGGTTTTAAATTTAATTTGGTTACTTATAGTGAAGTCGAATTATTATATAAAACCATAGTGACAACCGTTTTTGTAATCGGTGGGTTTGATTACAAAGAACATGTTTTTTGCTTTTTAAATTTATACCATTTGTACAAAATGATTACATAACCAAAATAGGATATATTACGTATATAATAATCTGGTTCAACCATAACACAACTGGTTTCATGACCATAATTAAAGATAATAATAGAAATTGATAAACTGTTGTCCTTGAATGTGCAAAATTAGCACATCTCAAACAGTGCTTTCATTTCTTTCAAATAAAATGTGGGGATAGGAGAGAAGATAATGAAATATCCCATTAGTGTGAAAAAATTACAGTACTTGTATGTTACTGGAGTTATCATACTATTTGGGTGGAGGGAGGTGAGGAAAGAAACAAAAATAAAAGAACTTAAAAGAAAAGAAGGAATTGAAAAGAGGAATTTACCTCTTGAGACTTCCTCCTTTGAGAAACTGTTAAGGAGAGAGGTTTTGGTATTTTAAAGAGGCTAGGGGATTTTGGACGTGGGGTAAGAGCTTGGGGAGAGATTTGGGCAGAATATTGGCAAGGAACAAGGCTTGAGAGTAGTGAAGAGAAGAGGGGGTGAGGGGGGGTTATAGTGGAGGGGAGAGGGGTTTTCATCATTTTTTAATCATTAGTTTATTATTTATTCAAAAGACAAGGAATATTAAGTATTCCATGACCAAGAACTGTAATAAATACATGTTACTTAGAACTAATTGGGCTTATATCAGCATATCATCATCAATGACTCAATAAACATCTTATTTAGCATTTTTTTGTAAATTATCGTGTTTTACTATTCATCAAAAATTCAAATATTTCAGAAAAAATCCCAAAATTTCACCCTAACCATTATTTGATGTGTGTAATCCAAAAATGAAGTCCATTTTTCAAAAATAATTTTCTAAATATTATTATTTTAATATTTAATTAAAATCATAATTTATTATCAAAAACCAGTTTTAAAACATTCATTTACTTTTTCTAAAATATAGGTATATCGTACTTTCAACTTGAATATTATTTATATATTATCATAGGTAAGGTTACTATTTATTAGGGTATATCACTATTCATAAGGGTATGTTACTATTCATTAGGTTAGGTTACTATTCACCAGAAATTAAGTTTTCCTTATCGGACTCCAAATAACTTACTGATTGCAACTGTGTATGTCAGATTTTTGAAATTCCAAACACAAAAGTGACAAAATTATTTTTAAAGTTATTTTAGAACATAGTAGTTCATTACATTGTGTTTTCATGTGATTTTATGACATATTTATAATAATGGAATTTCCATTGAAAAACATTGGGTTGTTACATTCTTCCCCCTTACAAAATTTTCCCCTCGAAATTTCATTTTACATTCTAGGCCAAAAACAGATGTGGGTAATTTTCCTTCATTGCTTCCTCTAGTTCCCATGTTTCCTTTTTGTACTTATGGTTTTTTCATAGTACCTTGACCAGATGAATAGTCTTGTTGCATAGAACTTTGTCTCTATGATCCAAGATCCTCACTGGCTGCTCCTCATAGGAAATACCATCCTCCAACTATACCACCTCTAAAGAGAGTACATGTGAAGGGTACAGTATGTACATTTTTAAGAGGGATACATGAAATACATCATGTACTTTTGACATAGTAGGTGGAAGTGACATTTGATAGGCCACAGCTCCACTCAATCAAAGATCTTGAAGGGGGTGATGTACATGGGACATAACTTCCCTTTCTTCCCAAACCTCATGACCTTCTTCCATAGAGATATGCGTAGAAATACCATGTCTCTAAATTTTAACTCAAGGTATCATCAATGGTTATCTGCATCACTCTTCTATTGACTTTGGGCTGCCTTGATATGCTACTAAATAATTTTCACCTTCTCCACCATTTCTTCAATCATTTCAGGTCCTAGTAGCTTACGCTCACTAACTTCATCCCAACACGCAGGTGTTCTGCACCTTTTCCCATAAAGGTCTTCATATGGTGCCATTCAGATGCTCGAGTGGAAATTGTTGTTGTGGGAGAATTCAACCAGTGGAAGATGTTGGTCCCATCCTTCTTTTGAATTCTATAGAATATTCTATCAACATGTCTTCTAGTGTATTAATAGTTCACTCATATTGGCCATCAGTTTGAGGATGATAGGTCGTACAAAAGTTTAGTTCAGTGCTTAGAGCATGTTAGATACTCTTCCAGAACTTTGAGGTGAATCTTGGATCCCGATCGGATACAGTAGATAGTGGTACTCCATGCAGCCTTACCAATTCTTTGATGTAAATCTGTACAAGTTTATCTAATAAGATGTCCTCTCAAACCTCTATAAAGTGACATTTCTTTGTAAGATGATCCACAATGACCTAAATATATTTGTTTTTTCTAGATAAGGTTGGAAGTCCAGTGAAAGGGTCCATAGTAATGTTCTCCCACTTCCATGTTGGTATGGGTAGTGGTTTCATCATCCCCTTAGACTTTTCTCTCTCAACCTTCACTTGATGACATACCAGGAACTTTTATGTATATTCAGCAATATCCCTTTTCATATTGTCCCACCAAATTTTTTCTCAGAGATCTTGATACATCTTTGTGCTTCCTGGGTGGATAGAGAAGGTTGAGCTATGTGCATCATTCAATATCTCCTTCTTTAACTCTGGATCATATGGTACACATAATCGTGTCCCAAATCTTAAAACTTCTTCCTCATCAATTTTAAAATCGAAGGATTTCCCATTTCTGATAGCTTCCACGCTTCTCTGAATTTCCACATCTTTTCTTTGACCATCCTTTATTTTCTCCCAGAGGGATGGTTGAGCAATCATTTATGAAAGGATTGATGATGTTCCTCCCTTAATGATTCTCATGTCTGTACTTTTCAAATCTAAGAAGATCAGATCCTTTTCAAATCTCATCATTGATAAAATACAGAATCCTTTCTACTTAGAGCATTTTTCACCTTGTTTGCCTTACCAGGATGGTAGTGGATTGAGCAGTCATAATCCTTGATGATATCTATCCATATTTATTAGCACATATAAATCTCTTTCTATGTGAATATATATTTTAGAATCTTGTGGTCAGTATATATCTCACACTTCTCACCATAGAGATAATGCTGCCATATTTTCAACGCAAAGATCACAGCTGCCAACTCCAGATCATGCATGGGATAGTTTTACTAATGGATTTTCAGTTTCCTTGAGGTGTAGGATATCACTTTATCATTTTTCATTACCAAATAGCCTAATCCCTTCTTAGAAGCATCACTATACACCAAAAAAAGTTCTCCAATTATAGGGAGTGTGAGTACTGGCATAGTGAAAAGCCTCTTTTTCAACTCCTTGAAACAATCTTCACATTTTTGTGTCCAATGAAACTTTACCCCCTTCCATTTCAACTTGGTCATTGGGTTTGAAAATCATGAAAAGTTCTTCACAAATCGTTTATAATACCCAGCTAGACCCAAAAAGTTGTGGATCTCCATTACAGAAGTTGGTCTGGGCCACTCTTCAATTGCCTTTATCTTGGAAGGGTCCATAGATATCCCTTTGCGGGTGATAACATTCCCCAAGAATGATACTTCCTCCATACAGAACTCACATTTACTATACATTTCATACAACTTCTCCCTTCACAAAGTCTTTAACACAGTATTCAAATTCTCCTCATGTTCCTCCTTTCTCTTGGAGTATATCAGAATATCATCAATAAAGACTACCACAAATTTGTTGAGGTAATCTCTAAAGAATATATTCATTAAATCCATGAAAATTACTGGAGCATTAGTGAGTCCTAAGGGCATCACTATGAACTCATAGTGTCCATACCTCATTTGAAATAGAGTCTTGGGAATATCTTCTTTCCTCGCCTTTAATTGGTGATATTCTGATCGAAGGTCCACCTTAGAGAAATAACTGGCCCCATGAAGCTGATCAAACAAGTCATCTATCTGTGAAAGGGAATTCTTGTTCTTTATCATGATTTTATTGATCTCACTATAATCAATGAATAGGTGCATTGATCCATCCTTCTTCTTGAAAAAGAGAACTGGTGAACCTCATGTTGAAGCACTCGAGCATATAAAACCATTCTCCATATTCTCCTATAACTGCTTCTTCATCTCTTCCATCTCTACGGTGGCCATTCTGTAAGGTGTCTTTTAGATAGGAAGACATACAGGGATAATTTCAATTGAGAAATCAACCTCTCTATTAGGAGGAAGTCCAGGAAACTCTTTAGGGAATACATCAGTGTAATCCCTCATTATGGGCAAGTATCCAAGCATGATTCTCTCATTTGTCTCAATCATTTGAGATAGATATGCTTTCTCATAAGGCATCAATATCCACACTTGAGATGATGATTCTAAATGAGACTCATCTTCCTCCTTACACTTGTATAGAATTGGAGTATTATTGGATGTGAAGAGTGATCTCCCTTTCCCGATAGTTGATGTTGGCTTTGAATAAAGATGGTCAATCCATGCCCAAGATAGCGTCGAACTCCACTAAAGGAAGTATGATGAGATTTTCTGGGAGGTTTAGTCCTCAAACATTAACTGGGGAGGAGTTATAAACCATGGACGCAATAATTTCCCCATTTTATGTTCTCATAGATAAGTTTTCCTCCAATTTTTGAGGCGGTGTTTGAATAGTTCTACTAAACTTGCAAGATATGAAAGAATTTGTAGAACCGGAATCAAATAGTATGTTCGCTATACTTGAATGAATAACTAAAGTACCTATCACCACATCATTTTATGGCTCCACCTCAATAGTAGTTCTAGTATAAGCCATTCCTTTTTTCCTTTGAGGTTGTTTCTGATTGCCTTCGACAACCCTTGTCTTAGGGAAATTGTTCGCATAATGCCCATGATCCTCACAGTTGTAACACTACATTGCAGGTAGAGTGTTGATCTGAACCTTCATTTCTTCTTCAACATTAATGGGATTTTTCATATCCCTTCAACACTTCTTGTCCAGATGTCCAAACTTCCCACATTTGAATCAATTCTTGGTTCCCTTCAGATAGTTACCAGAATGCTTCTTCCCACAACTTTTTCAAGGGGAAAATTCAGGCTTCTTTCCATCATAGGATTTGTTTGATTAACCACCCATGTTGTTCTACATTTTTCTCTTCCTATCACTAGGCCCATGAGACCACTGAGAGTCTCCAATATTTATTTCTACCTTGAGGGCACAACAGACAATCTCCTCATAATTTTTGAAGTCTCGAATCACCAACTTTTTTCATAGACTCAGCTTTAGTCCGCTAAAGAAGTGATCCACCTTCTTTTCGGTGTTCATGAAAAGGCCATAGTCATACCATGCAAGCCTTGTAAATTTTGATTCATATGCCCTGATGGATTCATCTTCCTTCTGCTTGATTCTGAGGAACTCTCTTTCCTTCTTGATATGGAGGGTTCGAGGAAAATATTTGTTGAAAAAAATACACTTGAATTCCTCCCAATCCATGGAATCAATTTCCTCTTGGGAATTTTTATTCATGATCATTATCCACCACTGATTAGCTTACCCATCAAAATGATAGACTGCCATTACAACCTTATCTTCTTCTGAGCACTGGAGGATGTAGAATATCTTTTAAATGGAGTTAATCCACTAATCCGCAAGGAGGGGATCAAAAGATCCGCTAAACATGAGAGGCCTTTGCTAGATGAAGGATTCTATGGAAAATTTCTCTTTCCTTGTAGGAGGAGGAGGGCGTTCTGCATGATTCAAGTTATTATTCATAACTCGAGCCAGTTGAGCAAGTACTGCCATGAAGTTTTGATCACCCGCTCCCATCATATCAGGCATATCATTAGGGCAATCATCACATTGTCTATCACATTGGTTATTGGAACATGTTCTTATATTTCCCTCCATTAACTAATAAAAAGAACAGATAATTAGAGGTCCTAAATACTTAACTATTTAGAATAAAAAGGAAACTTTAAACATTAAAGGATAAACTTATAAAGAATAAGTATATCCTAACTTGTGATTCCTTAGGTTTAAATATAGGTTATCCTCAATCTATTTCTTAACTTATATTCTTATGGGATTTTTTCCCCTAATAATGGTTTGTAATAAGCTCGTGAATCTACCAAAGCATATCCCATGGGAGTGTCATAACCAAGAGTGCAGAAAGGCTCGTTGTCATGTACCAGGATACCCCAGGTCAAGCCCAAAACTCCATGTCAGAGTTTTCACTCTTAGGTACATCTGTGCCAGAGATGCCTCTACCTACTCGTATCCAAATAGGGATTTATTTACTTGATAAACCACTTACTAAATATTCATCAAAATTTAGGAATGTTTTCTTATACTTAGTCTCATCCTTAAGGTTCTCACTAAGGTGCTATATTCCTAATCTCAAAAAATAACTAGACTATCCTCTGATACCAACTATAGTGACCCAATTCATTTTCATATATCATTACATGATTCTAAACATAATTATACATCAGAGTACAATCCAAGGATCATTAAGTCAAGTGTCTTGGATGACTAGGTACATAAAACATAAAACATGGGGATAAAAAAAATTATTTATTTAATCTTCATAAATAGATCATAACTTCCTTTGAGACCTTAAATATGCATTGGGTACCCTGGGGAACACATGAAAAAAGTGATGAGCTAAAAATACCAGTAAGGGAAAGAACATAAGGATACGTCTTAAGCCATGAGTTAGGAGGCATGACATAATGATATCCAAAGCATGGAACATATAAAATAGTGTCATATAAGCATGTGATCATATAAACATGGAATCATATAAATGTGGAATAATCATAAAAAAATTCTTTAGTATGGGTCAAGGCTAACTTCAAATCCCATTTCCCATTTTAGTACGGGTTAAAGCTAACCGTCAATCCCATTTCACATCGCATCTCATGAGACTTAACTTTACCCAATGCATTGGAGCGCTATTTAGGAACACCCATCTCAAAATTTTCATGAATATTCTTGAAACATAAATATTCTTACCACATAAAAATTCGTTCCACATAAATAATCATACATAATCAACTATACATAAATATAAGGGTACCCATGGAAAGAATTGGGTACCACAATCATGACATAGAGCATGACCAATGAGCGTATCATGAAAGTGTCCATGAAAGAAAGAGATTAGAACATACATGGATGTTCATAAGGTAAAATATTCATATAACATGGTAGGTGGTGTCAAACATAAGTGACATCATATAAGAAATGTATTTGAGAAACATTAGCATTAAAACATTTGTGTGCAGTTTTAAGGAAAATGCTATAGAGCTTTTAAAATATAATAGAAGAAAATATTTTATATAAAACCAGAATTGAACCAAGAAGGTGTCCATAATAAAAAGACTTATTTTATAAATAAAATTTTGGCTTAGATTATAGGATATAGTGCACTTGAAATTGGGTAAAAATTTGGGAAGTTCCCTTAAAAGGGGTTTGCTTATCAGAAAGTTCTAAGGAGGGAATCTTTTAAAAACATGTATATCCCCAAAAGAGAGTAATTAAAGGGTCTTAATAAAAGAATTTTGTACAACTAAACAG
This sequence comes from Viscum album, assembly GCA_963277665.1. NCBI lineage: Eukaryota > Viridiplantae > Streptophyta > Magnoliopsida > Santalales > Viscaceae > Viscum > Viscum album. Next base: position 1,080,442,032 of record OY728136.1, on the reverse strand, counting down.
AATTTAAAATATTCAAAAAATATATATAAGATAACTACATTTTAATATAAATAAATATAACGCAACCCGAAAGAACAAAGGAGGTTCGGGTAAATTTTGTTACAGATTATCGGCATGGTGTCGAGTGCACATAAGAGGGATTGATGAGAGAGAGTAGGGGTTTCTGATCACTTATAAAACATGAGTGTATTATGGGGGAGGTGTGAAATAATACCCCATAATTTTTTATTACACATAAAAAGTCATAGAATATAGGACAATCTTGATTAAGAGTGAAATGGAGAGGTTCCCTTACCTTAAATATGTCGGTGTTCTCCACTTGTTATTAAAGACCTGAATAAACAAATTAGGTTTATTAATTAGTAATTCCAAAACCTCTTATATATGTAATTGTTTTATTATAATCATTTTATGTTCATTTATAACCATTTTTATTGGTTATGAGGTTCAATGTCATTGTTCGGGCTCGTTTGTTTACTTGGTTTAAATGATAGGTTCGCTTATATTCATGTTTGATAAACATGTAAGATTAAAGTGGTTGAAAATAATTAAATTTATATTATATTAGTGAACATACATGATATTAAATGGTTTTAAATTTAATTTGGTTACTTATAGTGAAGTCGAATTATTATATAAAACCATAGTCAAAACTGTTTTTGTTAATCGATGAGTTTGATTACAAAGAACATGTTTTTGATATTTATATTAATACCATTTGTACAAAAGGATTAAAGAACCAAAATATGATATATGACCTATATAATAATACGGATCAACCATAACAAAAATGGTTTCATGACCATAATTAAAGATAATAATAGAAATTGAGAAATTGTTGTCCTTGAATGTGCTAAATTAGCACATCTCAAATGGTGCTTTCATTTATTTCAAATAAAAGGTTGGGAAAGGAGAGAAGATAATGAAATATCTCATTAGTATGAAAACATTACATCACATGTATGTTACTAGAGTTATCATACTATTTTAGTGAAGGGAGGTGAGGAAAGAAACAAAAAGAAAATAACTTAAAAGAAAAGAAGGAATTGGAAAGATGAATTTACCTCCTGAGACTTTCTCCTTTGAGAACCTCTTAAGGGGAGAGGTTTTGGTATTTTGAAGAGGATAGGGGATTTTGGACGTGGGGGGGGGGGTTCTTGGGAAGATATTTGGGCAGAATATTGGCAAGGAAAAATTCTTGAGAGTAGTGAAGAGAATAGGGGGTGCGGGGGGGTTATAGTGGAGGGGAGAGGGGGTTTTATCATTTTTTAATCATTAGTTTATTATTTCTTCACAAGACAAGGAATAGTAAGTATTACATGACCAAGAACAGTAATAAATGCATGTGACTTCGAACCAATTGGGATTACATCATCATATCATCATCAATAACTCAATAAATCCCTTATTTAGCATTTATCGTAAATTAGCGCATTTTATTATTCATCAAAAAATCAAGTATTTCAGAAAAATACCAAAAATTTACCCTAACCATTTTTTGACGTGAAGAATCCAGAAATGAAGTCCATTTTTTCAAAAATAAATTTCTAAATATTATTATTTTAATATTTAATAAAAATCATAATTTATTATCAAAAACCAGTTTTAAAACATTCATTTACTTATTCTAAAATATAGGTATATCGTAATTTCAAATTGAATATTATTTATATATTATCATATATAATGTTATTATTCATTAGGCTATATCACTATTTATAAGGGTATGTTACTATTCATTAGGTAAGGTTACTATTCACCAAAAATTAAGTTTTTCTTATCGGGCTCCAAATAACTTATTGATTACAACCGTGTATGTCAGATTTTTGAAATTCCAAACACAGAAGTGAAAAACATATGTTTAAAGGTCACTTAGCACTTAGTAGTTCTTTAAGTAGTGTTTTCATGTGATTTTATGACATATTTATACGAAGGGAATTTCTATTGAAAAACATTGGGTCGTTACAAAGATCCCTACTTGTATTGTAAGGGATTGTTGATTCACTAAGTGGTCCTAGAAATACCATAGTGACTAGGGATAATGATGGAAGGATCATGACTAACTATAAAAATATCCCTTTGGACATCTTGAAAAAGTCCCATAGTCCCCTTTTATTATCCTTAGGAGACAAGGTCCTTAGGGAAGTATCTCAAATATTATGTAATGTTCGTATTTGGTTGAAACATGAAAATATTTCTATGATTGGTTATTTTTTTAGGCTACCTGTATAAAAACCATAGGCACTTTACTTTCAAGATGTGCCCATGTACCCCAATTTGGGAACATTGTGATGAATTCAACAAGATTCTGCTTAAACTTCTAAATATTAATGTTGAGATTAAAATTGAGGATCATTCTATAATTTTTTTGATATATCTTGATAGTTATTATAGAAAATTGGATGAAACCATGATTTATGGAAAAGATTATTTAGAATTAAAAGATGTTAAATTGGAAATTCTTTCTAAATAACAGAATATCAAACCCAATATAAAATCTAAATCTAAAATACTTCTCTCTAGGTGAAGACCTAAAATAGAGGTAAAAATAAAGATAAAAATAAGGGTAATGGTAAGAACACTAAACAACCTAGATGTAATAAGTCTAAATCTAAGAATATATATGTTACTTATTATAATTTTGGAAAGCTTGGGTACATTATTCTAGAATTTCTCAAACCAAAACAAAAATATATTTCTAAATTTGATGAATTAGTAAACCATTATTTGTTGATTGATGTTGGTTATGATACTGATAAGTTGTCAAATTTTACTACTAATAATATATCTAATTAATGGGTGTTGGATTTAGGGTTATCCTTTCATATGTTCCCTATTAAATAAGTTTTCCTTGATCTATCTGAGAGAGTTGATGGAGAAGTTGTGCTGGGAAAAGACAAGATGCATAGGGTCCAGGGAAAAGAATCAATTATGTTAGAGCTTTATGATCATTATTTAGTGACCATATTGGATATATGGTGTGTCCCCAACCTCTATAGAAATTTCATTTCCAGAGGTGTATTGGACAAAAAGGGTATACTTTCAATTATTATTTTGGTTGTCTAAGGATCTCTATGGGTTATAGGACTATTATCATAGGATTTATTGTAAATGGGATTTATGTTTTATATGGAAGGACGTGTCATAGATAGTTAGTTAGTACATATTTCATAAATTCGGATAATACTATGCTTTGGTATAGAATATTGTGGCATGTAAGCTCCAATGGTTGAGAGGAGTTGGGTAAGAAAGGGTTGTTGACTGGTGTTACACCCATAAACCTTCAATTTTGTGAATATTGTGTTCTAGGAAAGGCTAATAAAGTCATATTTAATAGGTCTTCCATTAAATTTGGCCACCCTTTAGAATACATCCATTCTTACCTTTAGGCCTAGCAAGGACCACCTATCATGGTGGAGGTTCTTATTTTGTAACTTTAACTAATGATTTATCTAGAAGAGTTTAGATTTATATTCTCCAAAACAAGTCGAATGTATTTGGAACCCATTAAATCCTAGAGAGCACTTATCAAGAACAAAACTGGTATAAATCATAAATCTTTAAGAATATATAATGAATTATAGTATCTAATATCTAACTTCATTCAATTTTGTGAGTCAAAGGGTGTTGTTAAACATCATACTATTAAGAAAACATCCAAAAAATGGTTTGGAAAAGCGAATAAACTAAACCATACTAGAGAGAGTTTAAATTAAGATAGTATACTCAGGGTTTCCCAAATCATTCTAGGAATAATTCACACCTACAAAAATTTACCTTATTAATAGATGTCCCTCTTTTATAAATGGATTTAAAAATCCTTAGGATTTTTTGTATAACTGGCCCCATTTCTATAATCATTTAAGAGTTTTTAGATACACAACCAATTCTCATATTAAAGGTGATAAACTTGTTCCCATGGTTATCAAATCTATCTTTATAGGATACCGTCAGGGGGTTAAGGGGTATAAGATTTTTTTTGACAATTCAGGTTACCAAAAATGAATTATAGGTTGGGATATGTTCTTCCATGAGTCTTTACTTGCTAAATACAAATCTTTCACTAAAAATAGTGACCAAGTGCCTAAAAATTAGGTTTTTAAAACTAATAATCTAACCCATAATGAGGATCCAACTGAGACTAATCCACCAAAACCTCACCCTCAAGACCTTAATAAACCAAATTCTATTGATTAATCAGATTTTGAGTTGACACAGGATCACTACGATTACCATCTATCCTAAGAAATAACTAGGATGGTTACTAGAACACTATCTTGATTTATACAATATGACATGGCTTTATTTACTTTCCATGTTTCTTGGGATATTGAATCTGAGGATCCCCCAACATATAAGAAATATATAACTGATAGAGACTCCAAAATTGGATCTCTACCATGGAAGATGAAATGAACTCCTTAAAAATAAATAAATTTTATTTTGTTATGAAGAATCCAATGAATTCCATTGTTATTAGCTACAATTGAATTTTTATGAAAATGAGCATAACAGCAGAAAAATTAGAATCAAATTTAAATATATATTAGAGAAAAACATTTCTTTGATTCCAACTATTAGGATCACTTACAATGTGATCAACAGTGGGGGTGAATCAGTGTTTATATGTTTCTTTTTAAAACCACCAATTCCCTCACACTTAATTAGAACTGGTCTCTTAATCTCAATGTGGTGTAGTAAATAGAATATGGCATGGTAGATTTTTTAACATGGTTCACCTTCAATATGTATTACCACATTCTTAGTGTATGCTGGTTTTTGTCCCCCACCCCATAGATATTTTTTTATTATCAATACAAATCTACAGAAAATGTTACATCTTTTAACATTATATAATCACTATAATTAACCAGTTTAAAACAAGAACCAACTTGTTACTTATAAAAATAACAAAAACCGTCTTGAAGAATGTGTTGGGAATTTAAATCTTAATTTAGTTGATCAAAAAGAGAAATCTATAATTATGGATTCTATAATTTCTTCAGTTTGTTGAAGTTATGATAGCAATAATGGTTTTTCCTTAAACATACAGGAATGTGGTTTTTTAGAAGCAGGATGTTTTTAAGACATTAGATTAAGTTAAATGATATGATTTAAAGAGTAAGTTAAATGTTACAAAATCAATATTTTCTTTATTATTTAATAATTTTTTACCACAAAACTCTTTTTAAACTCCTATTATTATTTTTTGAAAAGTTCATATTCCCATGTTATACACATTTTTAATGAAATATAACTCATTCCCTTTCCATGAACATGTTTTCTTAATCCATTATTATGTCAATGTATGAGTTTCCAAATCCATGTATTTTTTTATATTATCCTATCATCGTTTTTATAATATATGTAACCATTAAAAGTAATTTTTAAATATTAGTATAATTATTCTCAAATATTTTCATGAAACCAAAATATTTATTAGTCTCTTTTTAAACTCTTTTAGAAAAATTTTATACCTGTGATAATTTTACAATACTTAAGTGAAAGATTATGTTTTATTTTTAAATTAATCATTTCATAAATATTCTATAAAAATTTATTTCATGATTTAAATTGATTCATGGAATGTTTTAGGGCCTCCAACAAATGAATTTTAAACACAAGAAATAATTAATTATTGGTGGACCTAGGTTGACTCTTGGAGAGGAAAAAATTTTGGGAGTGTTTTTTCTCTTTTTTATGGGTTTTGGGTGTGATTGAAAACAATAGTTTATTTTAATTAAATTGGTTTTAGAATCTATTTAATGAAAGTGGCTCAATAACGGATATCCTCTTACATTCCCTATAAAAATCTAATTCTAATTGAATTCCCATGATCTATCTCATATCAGATAAAACCCCAGTGATCACCCTCTCCTGGTTGTTTCATACAAATTAGAGTGTTTTAATGATCATTACAACATCCAATCTCACTTATCCAAATGATCATATATCTCTAACAATTCTTATATTGACCCGCTATTTATGATCATAGGTAGTGGATGAGATCTAAGTGGCATGGGTGTGAAATTCAATGAGATAGAGAAGATAAATTAAAAATTCATAGAATTAGTTGAATCTCATAATATCTAAATGATTTTAATGAACCTTGTGGGATTAATAGAGGATAAAAATAATTGATGATCAAAAATAATTTAAAAGGGGTAAGGGTAACCTCATCGACTCTTCCACTAATGACTTAGTGTGTCATTTCCAGATAATTGAAACTAATAAAAATGAAAGGAAAAAAATCAAGGAACAAGATATAGAAGAAACTCTATATTTGGTGATCATAGAAGTGACCTATCTTCTAGTGAACAACACCATATTTATATAATGGATATGGGTTCTTTAGGTGATTTGAAATTTCTTCCTTGTGAGTATCATAAGAATTATTTCCCATGATCCTGATATTTCTGATTTATTCCTCAAATTTCAAGACTAATTCCTTCTCTTTAGATTTCCTCCACATGTATACCTCAACTGTCAAGACTTCCCTGAATCATCATACTCAAATATTTTCTATTAAAACATTATCCTCCCTCGACCGAGCTATGCACTCCTTTATAAAGGATAAAATAAAAAATGATTTTATAATCTACAACTTTACTTGACATCAAAGTATTCATGAGGTAATAATATGATACATGAGTTGGTCTTGGGTTCCTTTGAAAAATAAATAAGGGTACATTTGAAAATACTTAGTCCTAGACATCACTATAGTTGGGCCTCCAAAATTGGGTTTGGTGTCTTCTATTAAGGCTGGAATAAGACCGCATTGGTTCAAGTGGTCTCATCTTCTTCCAATTGGAAGATCTTTGATTGATATTCAATCTTATTCATCCGAATCTGACATTATTTTTGATTTCATCAAGTGTGTTAAGATGATATTGGGCCATTGGCCTCAATTTCAACCATTTTTTGTTTCATCTTAATTTTATGTTGTGGAATGTGTATGTAATTCTCCAAAAAAGTTTATATATCATACTATTTATTTAGATGTGGCTTGATCTTATGATTCATATGTTCTTGGTTACAGAACATGGTGATCATACATAACATTATCATTTTTTGCAGTGGGACGATCATCCTCATTGATCTAGATCAGGTGACATGATTATTTTCTTAAATGGAACGAGATCTCTTCAAAACCTAGTCCTTAGTCAATCGGTATGATCAAGTTCATCAATGAAATATCAAGATAGAAGGAATTAGAGTACTTGGTATATACAATACTTGTCTGTTACTTATTGGAGCATTATCTCAAGATTCTTGTATGTGCTAGATTTTAAGGTTAAATTTGGTGCATTGGGAGAGTGTGATACCTCTTGATATTCAAAATTTAGACCTAAAACAACATAAGTTATAGTGATCGAACTAATTTTTTGATACTTCCTATTGATTCATAATTTCTTAATTAGTTTCAATTTAGACGAACTCGGGTAGTTGACTTTAAATCTCGATAATCCTCCCTTTAAGCGAAATCAAGCTTCGGTCTCAGTTTCTTCAGTTTGATTTTACCTTCTCATAATTTATATCAACATTTCTTCACATGAAATCCCAGATTATGTCTCAATGATCCTAATATGACTTATTAGTCTAGTCTCAACCTCCTTTTAAGTTTTTAGTGATCATAGTTTGTGTTCATCCTTGGTGATTCTGAGAAAAGATTTGGCATTGACATGGTTTGGCTACATCGAGTTTATTTTCTTCCTAGTATAATAGGCTTTGAGCCAAACCAAATATCTTTCATATATCTCAAACTACCCATGTTCTTTATATGTTTCTTCATAATACATGGTGTTAAATGAATCCTTGAACCCAAATCTCATCTTTTCATCAAGATCATTTCCTTTATGATTTGATGTTCTAGACTCAAGAGTTAGATTCATGGAAATGTAGAATGGATGTGTAATTTCTTCATAATTTACCTCAATTACTCACACGATTGATATTTCTTGGTGGTAAAAAGTATGTGATATTACATTCAATCATGATTCGCTATAAGGTAACTTTCCATTGTGATTTCAGTGTTGGATTCATGCATAATTGGGGGGAAATGGATTCGTGCGGTTGATCAAAAATTGGCCTTGTGGTTAGTTCCAAGAACTGAGCATGGAGAGGTAGAGGCATGTGGTCACTTTCCTTTTCTACACAAGGAGGGGTGCACAGAATATTTAAAATGCTGAAATATTGACTAATATTTCTCTTCATGGTATCTTTGATTTTATAATTATGGTCGATTTAATAAAAACAAAAGTGATTAAAGATTTTTCCCATATTTGCAATGCATGAAAACTTGGAATTTTGAACTTCTGGTTGATTTATCAACCACTGATTTCACATAGTCACTTATTTCCTTTTCTATATTTTTATCTCCAATAAAATTTAAAAATATATTTTTTTCTTCAAGTGCCAGATTTTTCTAATTAATTTCAAGAATAATAAAAAGAATTAAAAGAATTAAAAAATTATCCCACAACAAATTAAACTCAATTCCCAACTTAATGTTGGATTCCATTTAATTTAAAAAATGTATACAGATATTAAATTTTAAAATTAAATACATATTAAAATTTCATTCCATAATTGATTTTTAAAATTCAAAAATCAACCATGACATTCCAAATTTCTAAAAAAATAAATTTATAGTTTTATATTAATTCAAAATGAATAAAACAATAAAAAATATATATTTTATCCATTAAAAGATTTAATTTTCAAATTAACTTCAAAATGGAATAAAACAATTAAGTTTAAAATTTAAAACTTCTTATATGGATTGATTAATTAAATCCAAAAATATTAAAAATCCTCTAAAAATCACAATTAAATCCAATTTTTGATAAATCCTAGATTTCACAAAATATATCAAAATCACAAATTTACTTGGGATTTGAATTAATTAATAGGAATTTATCAATGAAATTTAATTAAATATTTTGAAATGTTGAGCACTCATCGAAATATTACATTAATAATTAAATATTTTTTTTATGATTCTAGAATAATAAAATAGTCATGATAATAATGATATTAAAAGTAAAAAATCAAAGTTATTTTTAAGCATATGAATCAAGATTACTGAGGAAAAGTTTCTAAAATTGTAACTTTATACTAATCTATTTAACTAATTTTCGTCTATAATGACATAAAACAAATAACTTGACACAATTAGAGATTATAGAACCATTGGAGAAGGATATTTGACCATTATCAGTATACAAAAGATATTTTGGAACTATGGACCAAAAAACCTTAAAACAGCCGAAGAAAGAAACATTAATCCAATAAATAAAAAATACATGATAATAAATGAATAAGAAGGAATAATGATAATGAAAAAATTTATAGAGAAAGTAACTAATGTATATAATTTTATTTGAATAAGTTAAAAGTTTAAACCGAAAACTAAATACACTCTTAGGGGTAAATTAGCGTGTTGAAATTTTCTTCCTTTTTATAGGATATTTTCATCATGTTAACATGAATAGGTCGATTATTTAATTGTTCAAAAACATAAACACATTTCAAATAGTGAAACATAATGTAAGGACGCCGATGTTTTACTTGGTTTTCCACAATGAGCTAGTCCAAGAAGCGTACGGTAATAGTGTGTTGATGCACTGGGAGGTAATATTGTACACTATGGGTATATTAAAAAAATTTGGTAAGTATTAACTACTAATCCTAGGATCACTTCCTATAATTTACCTCTCATAATTTTCTTCTGGTTAATAATTATAAATAAAATATGCTACATTCAAGTTGCATACAATATTTTCAATATCAGAATATGAACACCGATCCAACAAAGGTGTTATCATTATATTTATTTATTCTCCTTAAACTCTAGATCTTCAATTGTGTTCCTTTTCCACTTATTTACAATATACACTTATTCTCTTCACATATATGGTTTCAATAGCACTAATTAAAATACCATCTCCCATCATCTTCTCTTTTTTTCCCTTGAGAACTATCATAGAAATACTTCTTATATTTTTAATATGAAAAATCCATGAAAGCTGAAACAATATTCTATTTATTTTCTTTCTTATTCAGTTCATGATAATTTCCATATTTTGATTAGAGAAACTCTATGAAGTAAGTGTTGATTATTCTTTCCTTTTAAATTTCCAAAATCTTCATGATCTTCTTTGTAAATCATAGTCTTCACTTTTCCAAAAAATTTGTGAGTTTCCTTCTTCATGATTGAATTAACTATTAATCATAATATATGATTAATAATATTTCCATGAATAAAAACATGAAGTATAAATCTTTGAGTCATGGCATGATCTTTTTCAAGAACCAAATCTGCATAATCCCTGTATATTAAATCACCAACAATATTACAGCAAATTTCATTCATTAAAGAGGATGAGGGGAAAATAACATTTATTGAATTAAAAATATAGAACCTATTTTCTGATTGGGAAAGAGGGAACCCATTACCAGAAGGGTAAAATTCTTGAAAAACAAAGGGAAAAAGGTCCAACAAGTTCAAAAGAAGAAAATGTCCAAACAGGCACTGGAAATCCTCATCGTCCCCCTCGCTAGATATTTCCACAGTGAGATTAGTCAAAAAAATGTGTCACCCCCTCTGCTAAGAAGTTCCACTATGATGGAAGCATAATGAGGTAGAGAACCTTCCAACCATCAAAGAATGTATATGATAGCCAGATGAAGGGTGCTAGCACACCCTTATCTCTTTTGATCCGCCCACCCGACAAAGCATGAACAGTGAACATCTCCATCAATGACATCAGAAAAAAAAGCCCAACATCACCATAAGAACTATTCCAAAACCCCCATGAACCCAATCCACTGCCACATCACTGAAATCAACATCCCATGACCCTAGACCAAGGCTTTGATCCCGAAACAATTACTGAACATAGAAATGACATACACCGAAATCACTGCAAGTTACCAATGAAAACCGAGCAACCACAATCCTCCAGATCTAGATGACAATGATCCGATAGTGAAGTAGAAATGACCATCGACGGGAACTGCAACCATCATAACCTCAAGAATTATGGAGGAAATTAATGCAAAACACATACATCATGAGATCCCACTGATGGAGACAAATATATAAAGATCAAGGGTGTAATTTCACAACCTCTACCAGATCTCGAAGCTGAAGCCGTAAGAGGGGTGGAAAGGAAACCAGCCACCACTGTGAAAGGTATGGGAAGACCACCACTGTGATTAGATTAGAGGAAAACCCTAGGGGAGAAGAGGAGGAAAGTTGGAGGTTTGGGAGATCTAGGAGAGTGTGGTGCCATCCATTGCATTAAAATCCTTCTTTAATCACGATTCAGTATTCTCCATCATAGAGTGATCACTTGAATTATGGTTAATGATTGTTCTAAAATTTAGTCTTATGAAGTCCATAAAAAGTCTGATGAAGTTTAGGTAAGCCTTAAGAATTCCAAACAATGTGTTAAAGAATTCAAAAATTCTTATGAGATCCTCAAAGTCTTACACAATCCAATCAAAGTCTTGCAAAATCCAAAGTCTTCTGAAATTAAGTCTTATGAAATCCACCAAGCCTTATGAAGTTCTAAAAGACATAGAAATAAAACAATTCTTATGAAAATTAATAAATCATAATAAATTATAACCAAAAGACATATAAAATGAATAATTTTTTTTTGAAACCTTCATTTTCTTGATAAAATTTTTACAAACTCCAAAAGAAATCCTTGCACTCATAGAGAAATTTATGTATTTTGTAAAATTCTGTGTCCAACTAAAGTCTTAAGAACTAAAGTATACTTTAGTAGTTAGCTGATATCTAGTAATCTAGAATTACTCTAAATGAAAAAAATACAAATTGGAAAAAAATCCAACAATATATTCTTTGGTTCAGACATTAAAAGTCGTATGAAGAAAATCAAGACTTGAGATAGTTGGTTTTATTTTAAACCTTTACTTTAAAAGTTTTGAAGTTTTTCTTTAAATATCTCTCTAATGTCTTCCAAGAAGTATCTTTCTCATCTTTTTAAAAAAAATGGGATAAAGGGTTTTCTTTTGATTATCCATTATAAATAGTTTTTCCACAATATTTTTTCATGGAGGATTAAGTTATCTGTCACCAAATGTCTCAAAAGTAATGTCCTCTAATTGGATGATTATAAATATTTATGATAAAAATATACCATCCATCAAAAATATTTTCCACATAATGAAATACTCACAATGAAATTAGAATATCTGTTGCAATAGATAAAAAATTGTGATGGAAAATCAACACCATCAAAAGTAGTTTGTTGGAAGAGGGTAATAAAAAAATATTGTTGGTGTGATTTACAATACACTAACGCATCTGTCGCAAATATATTTCCAATTAGTGAGTAATGTATTTATGATTAGATAAATTTTTTATATATTTCATCGCAAATACTAATATTAATGATGATAAATTCTATCACTATTAGTATATCATAAAAAATCTAACCATAAAAGGACCACATGACTCCTTATTCCCAGCATTCATATTTTGATTTTCTGAAAATGTGGTCAATTGTTGCAATCCAAACTTCCATTTAATTGATTTAAAATTATAATTCAGTTCTTTGAGTTGAAAATTCAACTATCTTTTCATGATTATAACTATGATACAAATTTCAGTTTCAATGTTTTTTTAAATCCTTTCTTTAATAGCTGTCAATTTCATTAATTTATTTCTATTTTCTTATATAATGTATTAGCTAATTTAATTTATTATAATTTAATTAAATTTGTGTATCATGTTATTAAATTTTTTAAAATATTAGTGTTAACTATTAAATTAATATTTTGGTCAATGTATAATAAAAATATTAGTGATTAAAATTAAAAAAAAATTACATGATTATAATATACAATAATTTATAAAAATTTGTAATAATTTAAAACATTGTAATTTAGTAATAACATAAAATAAATTAAAATTGTAATTTTTTATTAGTTTTAGGAAAAACTTGTAAGATTATATGTAATTAAATAAAAAAAATGAACGATAAATTTTGATTGCAATTAGGAAAACTAATATAATTAAAATTAATTTTAAATAAAAAATTAAAAATAAATAGTTATGAATTATTAGAAATTATAAAAATTAATCTAAAATATGAAATTTTTGTTATAATTATGAAAAAGAACTAAAATATAAACTATTTAATATTAAAAATGAATAGTTATTAATTATAATTAGTAATTAGTAATAATTATAAATAATTAGTATTTGTTAGTATTATTAGTAATAATTAAAAAAGTAATTTTTTTATAATTAGTATTAATAGAATTATAAATTAGTAAAAAATAGTAATAATTATTAAAAGATTTTTTAAATTAGAAAGAAATTTTAAAAATTAGTAAAAAAATAGTAAAATGGTTATTATTGTTTGTATGAATGATTATTATGTATTTTAAGATGGTTTTTTTATATTTTTCAAATTTTTGTCATGAAATTTAAGCCTGTTGTAAATATGTATTTTTTATTGATTCTGAATCCCATCGTAAATATTTTTTCCGATGAAAATAATTTTTTTGGCATATAATTTATGAATTTTTTACAAAATCATTAGCTACAAATATAATTTTCCATCACATAAAATAAATAGTGACGAGACATCGTGAATAATACTTATTTCAATGCCATATTTTGTGGAGGGTCAATTGTGACAGAATCCTGTTGAAAAAATTCATTTGCGATAGGATTCCATCACAATTAACCCATCCCAAATGAAAAGAATTCTTTGTTTTGGGAAGGTGCACTATAAGTAGACAATTCACACAAACCTGAAAGGACTAATTAGGTGATTTTCTCACAATAATAAAATTGAACAAAAACCAAACATTCAAGATGAAATAAAGGCAAGAAATTAGTAAAATGAATCAAGTATTTAACATTCTTCAGTCCCATTAGGGCCTACATGCATGAAAATAAGACCACCCAGATACAAGGTTTTATTAATTCTCAAATAACAAGATTGTCATTATACAAGATAATTAAAAATTGAAACAAAAACAATAACTTTCAACATATAAAGCTAAGAATAAAAAGATCATAAAGTAAATAAATATACAACACCGGATGCAATGGTCCAACCATCCAGATCTCTTGATGTTGTTTTTGAGAAGCTGATGTAAAGATTTTAGCTTGATAAAGAAGAAGGCCTCATCTGGACGGTGTCAATTATTCTTGGATCAAAAGCCTCGCCACATTTCTTCACAAGGAAGGTTATCTTCAAAACTCTACTAGAATCAGCACAATAGCAGTGTACTCCGGTGGATAGTAGGCACTTTATGTTGATCGTTAAAAGAAACAAAATCACTGAAACTAGGGTTTCTAGAACCAAAGGGAGATCTGAACCTAGGTGAGGATAGTGAGTGACTCAGAATGATGAATATGGGTGTCAGGGTCACCAATTCCCCTGACACCACTTGCATCTCAAAACAATCCAACAAACCAAAATAAACCACACACACATCACCAAACCAAAATGAAACAGAACTCTCAAGCGATAGTGAATAGTTAGATTGATCAGATATAATGGGAAGTAATTCAATTGGAAGCCAAAGAAAAGGATACAACATATTTCCATGGTGGAAATATAAAGGAAACATAGAATAGGTAACCAGTGAAAAAACATGCCCAGGTAGGAATCCCACGCGGGGGACAACGACCCAACTCAATTTCCCAGCTAATAAATGAATAACCTAGAACAATCAACATATATTTGAAAATATAAAATAAAACCAGCATTTTTATGAATTTACTATAATATAAATTAATGGAAGAATAATAAAATACATGGTAATTCAGTATGAAAACAATATAAACACCTGATTTCATAAATATATACCATTTTCAATTGAACTTGGTGATTTTATTGCACCTAAGGTTATTGAATGGGAATCAAATTCATTTTTTCTGAACAATATTTGAATTTTTATAATACTAATACTTTAGTAAAACTATCATTTGGGTTATCATCAGTATGTATCGTATTAACATATACAGTTCCAAATTCAATTACATCTCTCATAAAATGTAATCTAATATATGTGTGTTTGGATTTACCATGGAATACTAAATTTTTAGATAAATATATATCATATTTACTATCACTATACATAGTAATAACATAATCATAATGTTTGATTTCATCTGAAAAACCCTTGA
The DNA here is from genome assembly GCA_963277665.1 of Viscum album. Classification (NCBI taxonomy): domain Eukaryota; kingdom Viridiplantae; phylum Streptophyta; class Magnoliopsida; order Santalales; family Viscaceae; genus Viscum; species Viscum album. The sequence goes on along the minus strand of OY728136.1, from coordinate 1,080,426,848 downwards.
TCCATAAGGCTTCCTTAACAGCCTTAGTAAAGGAAATGTATTCTGATTATATGGTTGAAAGAGAAACCACATACTACATATTTAATTTCTAAAAAATAAGGCCTCATAAGTAATGAAAACATACCTAGTTATTTATTTTATAGTTTCAATATCTCCTTAATAGTCAGTATCTATATATCCAACAATAATTTCAGTAGTATCAACATTTTTACCATAATAAAAAGATAACTCAGAAGCACATTACCAATACCCTGGCAGGCACTTCAAGGAATGCAAATTTGGATTCCATATACTACCCATGAATATACTAAGGGTGAAAATTGAAAAATACATATCAATACTGATGTAAATCATAGAATACATGACACTACCAACTATATTAGGATAGGTAATTTTAGACATAAACTTAATATCAATAACCTCAGTGGGTTCTTGGGTTAATAAAAGCTCAAAATTTTGTCTAAAATGTAAACTAACAGGTTTGAGATATTAAAATAGGTACCATTTAAATATTTTTGAAACATGTGCATGCTCTAAAAGATAAAAAAATTTATTTGATCAATCCCTAATAATTTCTATACCAAGAATATTCTCAACTTCCCCTATGTAATTCATTTTAATAACACCTTTTAATTGAGATTTAACAGCAGTAATAATCTTCATGTTATTTTATATAAAAAACATATCAACAACATATAATAGAAGGTAAAGAATAGTATTTTTATTAACTTGAAATAAACACAAGAATCATATTTTCTCCTAAAAAATGGTTAATAAGCATAAAGGAATCAAATTTTCTATACCATTTCCTTGAGGCTTGTTTTAAACTATACAATTATTAATTTAAAAGTAAAATTTGGTTAGATTTTAATTACTTAAAGTAATAATTAATAGGCTTCACATAAATTTTTTCATTAAGGTAACCATGAAGGAAGGTAGCTTTAACCTCAATTTGTTCAATGTGAAGGTGATTATAAGAAGAAAAATAAAGAAGAAACTTCATTGAAGAGTGATTAACAACTAGTAAAAAAATTAGAATAGCCTATTCATTTTCTTTAAAAGGATACCTTAGTGTCTATTACATCTTTAAATTTCATTTTATGTTCTGTAGTGTTATCCTCCTCTCATTTTTAAACCCACTTACAACCAATTACTTTATCATTGGGTGTTTTATCTATGATAGACCAAGTATGATTTTTATTTACAGAATTAATTTCCTTATCCATGGAAAAGATCCACTATTTTGAATCTTTATCATTAAGATCTTACTTACAAGTATGAGGATTATCATCAATAAGATCCTAGGAAACATAAAAGGAATAAGAATCCATATCATATTGGGTAAAATGAATAAGAGGTCTAGAGACCCTACTAACTCTATAACGAGTCATCTGGTAATCAGTATTATTGTCGGGAGGTTCAGTATCTAAATCTAAATTGGAACTGGAGCTTAATTAAGCTCGGTTCATAGGCTAAGGATTAGGTGGAGGTGGATGTTCAACAGCATCAAATTGGTTTGAACGTTCAGTTTTAGCATCCAAATCAATGGATGCTTCATCACTATCGGATGTTACAGATTTAGATTTAGGAAAACATGATTCATAAAACAAAACATCTTTATACATTATGCACTTTTCGTAACCAATTTTATCAACCCACAGTTTATAACCTTTAACACCCTTGGTATATCCCACAAAAATATACTTAAGATCTCTAGATTCAATCTTATCAGTATTGACACAGGTATATGCAATACATCAAAATAATATTAGGTAATTATTAGAGGTTGTTTTGTTATTCCAAAGGTCATATGAAGATTTAAATTGATCATAATTGAATAGGAATATATTTATTAGATACAAACCCATAGTGGAAGCCTCTACCTAGAAGGATTTAGGGAGACTCAAACAAGTTATCATTCTTCATACTCTCTCAAGAATAGTTTTATTCATTCCTTCAGTAAGTATATTCTGTTGGGGGGGTTTTCATAATAGTCCGATGTCTTGAAATACCTTTTTATTGAAAGAATTTTATAAATTAAATAGAGAGGTATTCCAAATCATTTTTAGTTTTCATTGTTATAGTTTTATTTCCAACCTAATTTTCTATAAGACTTTTCTAGTTTTTAAAAGTTTCAAAAACATAAATTTTGTTCTTTAAAATATAAACACAAACCTTTCTAGAGAATTCATCAATAAAGGTAAAACAAATAGGAGGCTCTAGGTAACAACCAATGTAATGTTAGAATAAATCATTCATTGGTTAGATATTATATATTTATATTCATTATAAAAATATTACGTAAATTTTCATTCAAAAGAAAAAAAGTTTTATTTCTATCCAAATTGGATTTTTAGGAATAATGTGGTTTCATTTAAAATATTTGTTTTAAAATAATATAATTATAATTTGAAAAAATTAATTTCAATTTTTTATTCATTATTTTAAAATTATCCTTGGGTAAATTTTTGATAATTTTCTGAACATATTGATTTTTTAATGAAGAGTGAAAAATGCTTATTTTTATTAAAAATTATATTTTTATTTTCAATTATTTACAAAGTAAATTTATATTTTTAATTAGTTTTAAAATTTAATTAGTTTATTTTTATTAAAAATGAAATTATAGTGTTTTGAATTTATTTAAATTTTTAATTTATTATAAAATCATTTTATACTTAAAAAAGTCATTTTTCTGAAGAAAAAAAATTTGTTGAGTTTTATAAGTTTAATATTAAAATAAATTTTACACCTTATGTGTTTTTAATCTTAAAAAATGTATTATATATTATTAATTAGTACATCTAAATTTTGTAAAAAGTTCTCTTTTTTTTTGTCAAAATGAAGAGTAATCACAATAATTTTGTTAACACGGTAAAGGGTAAATCAATTAATTAAAGTTAAAAATAAAATTACATGGACAATAAAATTACTATAGCACTTGCATAAATTTTATTGGATGGGTATATTTTTATCATATTCAACCAATTTTATAATATATGACATTTTCCATTTGTATGTGATTATAACCTTTATAATATTTTTTTAAAAAAAATTCTAAAATGTCACACTCTTGTTTTTAATAACTATAATATTTTTAACATAGAAATAAATAAAGGATATGTTTGGTAATCAATAGTTTTTTAAAATATAAATAATTTATGTTCATCATGGTAAGTTATTTTAAATATTTAGTGAATAAATAATTACCTTAAATTCCTACACAATGCTAATGCGGTAATTATTCAATTAATGAAAAAATAAAATAAATGATATTAAAAATATTAAAAGTAGTATAATTTGGTAAGAGCTCAGTTCTTACTTTAAGGTATGGGTTTCTTTTTCGTTCTGTTTTTGGTTGTTTTATAAGAAAATAGGTAACACTGGCTAAGTTTTGGACTAAACTGGGCAGTTCTGTAAAATTTCCAAGGTACACGCCATGTACTTTTAAGTACATGTCATGTATTGTAGCTGTGTGTGAAGGTCATACATGTAGTGTAGGCATGTTGTATGGGTAGAAAGATTTTATCAAGTACACATTGTGTACTATTTGTACATTCTGTGTAGACAGGTTGTGTATGGGGATATACATGTCGTATTGGGGATGTTGGTCAGGTAAAGAAGTACACATGTGTACCCCAGGTACACATCGTGTAGTTATGTCAGCAAGTCGGAAAAGTAGGCCAACCATCTTTGGAAATGTTAAATAACTCATATGGCGTGTATTCCTAAGTACACACTGTGTATTTATGTTTTTTTATAAAATGGAAAGTAGCCTCATTTTGAGGCAGAAACTCAAACCCTTAACGGGTTTGAGCGAGGAGAGCCAACCAGAGCTCATTTTTGGTCCTGATCGTCCATACAAACTTTGTTTCGATCACCGTCAGATGCGTTGGAACCCCAACGATAAGGCCTTGATTCATCTTGAGCAATTTTTGTTGATTACTACTCTCAACTAAGTTATCAGGGGTTGATCATTTTTGACTGTTTTATAGATCTACCGCATTTTAGGCCGACTTGGAGGCTGTTACTAGAGGAGGATAATTGTACGAGTACAAGGTAGGTGGTGCATAATTAATTTTGTGTTTTTTTGGACATTTGGGTGGTGCGACCTTCGGCACGTCTTCGGGTATTTTTGATCGAGACCCGTTTTATCTTCTATTGCATGTTGAATTAATTTTTAGACCCATGGGATGCCTTTGTGCATACCCTATTTCCTAAATTTCTTGAGAAAGGTTGGGTGAGAGGCCAACATTCATTGGGACATTTTGTCTTGGGGTGCCAAAATGGTTGTAATTGGTCTGCTTTGTTTTTAAACTGGTATGTTTAATTTGGTAAATCATGATTAGGCTTGTTAGAGACATTCAAGACCTCAGTGTTTTTTTGTGATAGTCATTAGGCTAGTGCAATTCAACTGTTTATATTTTTTTTCTTGTTTATGTGTTTTTTTAAATGTGTTAAATATGTAATTTTTGAATTGGATATGCTGTAACCCTTTGGGTTCTGTGGGGCATGACCCAGATATTTTTGGAGTGATGTTTTATCATAGGTGGGGCTTGGCCTATATTAATTTGGGTGGTTTTTACCATGGGATTAGGTTCCATGGATGTTGGTATTGAGGAAGTGTGACTATCAGGTTAGGCATGGCCTGGGTTACATGGATGGAAAGGCCATCAGATTCTGAGTGACATGGTCGTAGGGGCACAAGGTTCCAGAGATGTTATGTCTTGGGTACTATTTTGGTGATTATCGATCACTCGTGATTGGAGTAGTGTGAACACAGAGAGACTCTGTGATGAGGTGTTTTTGACCACTCGTGTGGGTAGAGGCCCCCGATAGTTGCGGTTTAGGTACTATTAGTTTGGGGGTGCTTGTCGTAGGAATCCACGTGGATGGCGAGAAGCCTTCAGGAGATAGCGATGGGGCTATTAGGTTAGGGGATAAGGATCACTGTGATTGAAGTCGTGGGCTGTGACACTTTATTTGAGGGAAGATATAGTTGTCCATCTAGTTAATTTATTTGATGGAATACATCGATGTACCTCCGGTTACATTATTTGAGGGAAGACATCGATGTCCTTCTGGTTACTTATTTGAGGACTGGAACCATTGTTCCTATGAGATGATTTTGGTTGGGTGTGCCTTCGGGACATCGGTACTTTGAGACATGAGGTGTCAGGAGGCACATGGTGTCGTGTTATGTGATTGAGGTGGAACCAAATTGTTCACCAGGGATTTGTAATGATAGGGGAACTTGATCCATGGGCCAAGTACTCTACTTAATTTAGATATTCTAGCATCGGGCGAAGCAGGTGAAACTCCATGGTGGATGCTTATCACCAGTGGATGTTGTGTTTAATTATTTTGTTGAACTGCTTACTTAGAGATGCATGCTTGCTTAAACACTTTTATGAGGTACTCACCATTGGGTGGTATCCTACTGAGATTTTTCCCACACCCTACATAGGCCCTTCGGGACGTGTGTAGACTTTATGAACTTGCATGTAGGAAAATTTTCGGCCTCAGGATCTAGACCATAGTGATGTTTAGCATGGAGACTGGTATGGACCTTGAGGTCATTCCTATCTGGAGTTTACTTTGATAGATTTCATTTCTATATCAGCATTATTACTTTGTTTTGAAGCTACAGTTGTTTAGCCATGGGTTCCATTGCTTATTGATGTGTATGACCTGTTTAGATACATGATTTTTAGTTTTAGTAGTTGTTACAATTGTTTTCTAGTATACTGTATTATTTACTTTCCACTACAGTTGTTTATCTTTATTGCTTCCACTGTTTATTTCTATTGATTGCGCTTCCATTATGTGGGTCTAGTGTGAGTCTGTAGAGTCTCTTATTTTATATTATACTTGGTCCAATACCTTTATTATCCTCTGAGAGGGTATAACCTCCCCACTATACTTCTCAGACCCTTTCTGCTAGTCGGAAGCCTTCATCATTTGGGGAGGTGCGCCTAAGGTAGTAACACCTGAACCGTTTAGCACTGTTTGGGTGGTTGTCCGAGTCTGGGATGTTACAAAGAGGTATCAGAGGTATTCTTGATAGGGATTTAGTATTATTTTTTTGCTGTCTACTAATGTGATTGAGACTTCTCTTTTTTATTTATGTTGGTTTTCTATTTGGGAAATGGTAGACTGGAGATAGTTTGTAATTGGAACTGGGTTTCTAGCTTGTTTTTGGGTGCTTTCATCCCTAGGTATGAGGGATGGACCAAGTTTCCTTAGGTTGGAATCGTTGTTATTATTTTTCACAAATTATAGTTTATATGATTTCCACCATGGTGGCTCCCTTGTTGTGTGATGTTATTGATTGTGATATGTGACCCTTGACCCGGTGAGGGAAGGTAAGAATTGAACCTTCGCTCGGTATGGAAATTTGTGATTTCTTGGCTTTTGATAGGCACTTTTTAGGGTATTTGGGCCTACATATTATAAGAGTAGGTAGGTACTTTGACTGAGGTTATGATTGATCACCAGGATTGGGCATCCTGGATGTCAGTTTGAGACAGTTGGACTGTCAGGATTGGGCGACTCAGTCGTTGTTTTGAGGAAACAAAGGTTATCGAGACAGGCATGGCCTGAGGTACTGTTGATACTTGACTCTGTTGAGGGTGGGTAAGGAGGAAATGAATTCGGGATACCATGGGAATGGTTTTCAATGGGGGATAGTAAGGGTAGTTGTTATGCACTACCTTTTACTACTTTTCCAATCTATGTTGAATATATTATCATATATATATGGGATGTATGGACATTTATGGTATTCAGTGGGTTCCTCTTATACGTATCAATGGAGCATTAGACGGGTTATGATATAGTGCCATAGGATAATGATCAGGTTCAGGCACCTGAGGGACAGGTAGAGCATGAGCCGCAGGTACAGGCTCAGGGACAGGACCAGGTTTAGGATCCAGTACAAGCAGAGCAGTCGGTTTTGGCTGTGTTCGGCCCGTGGAATGACGAGCATCTCTAGTATATTCTATTACATGTGTTTTATGGGATCGACAGAGGTGCACAAGGTATAGATCCCTTTATGGAATATCTGATGTTGGAGTTCCAATCGCATCACCCACCTCTTTTTCAGGGTGAGGGTGGTCCATAGGCGACTGAGAACTGGATAGAGAGCATTTTGATGATCTTTGAGTAGATGAAGATGCCTCCAGGGTGGAGGGTCAAGCTTTAAATGTACATTTAGAGAGTATGATTGAAGCGTTCGTGGGATGTACAGGTTCAGGCTTGCAGACATGAAGGACGAGCATGGAAGGACTTCAAGGACAGGTTTTTCGAGCACTTCTTCCTAGAGATGCTAAGGGCAGATATATCTATGGAGTTCTTGAGCCTTCAAAAGGGTGACATGTCCATAATAGAATATAAAACTACCTTCACTGAGTTGTATCTCTTTGCACTAGGTATGGTAAGTGATGACACCTCGAGGGTGAGGCATTTCGAGGATGGATTACGTCATGTCATACGGGTGCAGGTAAACATTTTTAGGTTGGCCTTGTTCTCTGAGGCAGTGAATCAGGCGCTCATAGCTGATGGAAACTTGATGGATATGTCTCATGTGGGCTGGTCGACGGATTTAGTTGACAGTTTAGATAGCATAAAACAAGGTCGGGATGAGTTTCAATAGGGAAGTCAGACTAAGGATTCAGCTAGACCACCATGTAGCAGTTCATCAGTGGTTTGATTTCAGTGTGGACATCTAGGGCATGTTAGGACTCAATGAAAAGATCTTCCAAAGGAGTTCTAGGCATGTGGAAATGTTGGTAATCTGGAGAGGTTCTGTAGGAAACCTTCTTAAATGGATGGTAATCAAGGACCATGACAGACTGTGGCATCTAGAGTTGGTTCAGAGTCAGGACCATGAGAGGGTAGCTTAGTTTTAGCTACACATGGAGTACATGATAGAGACAATGGAACCTAGTTGAGGGTTCAGTGGCCGGTGACTTTTGAAATACCATATAGAGGATAGGCTTCAGGCATCCATGTGTCAGGTCAAGTGCACGACATGGAGCTACCAGGGGCTGAGCAGGCTAGTGATCTGATGACGTTCATAGGTACACCACAGGCATGTCTGTAGTTCCTTTACTTGTTCTTTTTGGCATGGCCTATTGAGGAATGTATGTTTGATTGCACGAGGTGCACATGATATATGTGGACCGACCAGATGCTGGTCAGTGGGATTGGCACCATTTTGGGTGTGTGATATATTTATATATATGTATGAGATGCGTGGAATCAGGGGCATCGAGGATACAGGTTACTTGAGGTGTCATGGGAATCGAGGCATCGAGGATGTGGGTTACTTGAGGTGCTAGGAACCAGGTTCGTTTTGAGTATCCATGGGATGCAGGACCTTGTGGAGGCAGACACCAATGCAGTGTAGGATACGTTTGGGTTTCGGGAACGACACGAGAGTACCTGATGAGGTGTAGGGGTGATGATGCATCATGGGAGGACCATGGGTCTTGGAAATAGGTCATTGGACTTTTTTTTATTTGAGATATTAGTCTAGAGTCTTTGTATCGTTCTTCTCTACCCTATGAAGGGAAATTCAGGGACAAATTTCTTTAAGGGGGGAGTTTGTAAGAACTCGGTTCTTACTTTAAGGTACGGGGTTTCTTTTTTCATTCTATTTTGGGATATTTTGTGAGAAAATAGGTAACACTGGCTAAGTTCTAGACTAAACTGAGCAGTTCTGGAAATTTACAAGGTATACGCTGTGTACATCTAAGTACACATCGTGTACTGTAGTCCTGTGTTAAGGCCATAAATGGCATGTAGGCCTATTGGCCGGGTAGAAATATTTTATAAAGTACATTCTGTGTATTATTTATACACACCATGTAGAGGGGTCATGTATGAGGATATACATGGCATGTTGGGGATGTCATCCAGGTAAAGAAGTACACACCGTGTACCCCAAGGTACACACTGTGTAGTTATTTCGGCAAGTCGGAAAAGTAGTCCAGCCATCTTTGGAGCAGTTAAAAAACTCACATGGTGTGTAGTCCTAATTACACACTATGTATTTATTTTTTCTTTACTAAAATGGGAAGTAGACTCATTTTGAGGCAGAAACCCAAAACCTCAATGGGTTTGAGTGAGGAGAGTCGTCTGGAGCTTATTCTTTCTCTCGATCATCCATCCTAACTCTATTACGATCATTTTCGGATGCATTGGAACCCCAACAGTAAGGCCTTGATTTCTCTTGAGCCATTTTATTTTATTCCTTTTCTTGACCAAGTTATTAGGGTTTGATATTTTTTAACCATTTTGTAGATCTACCACATTTTAGGTCGAATCGGAGGTTGTTACCAGAGGAGGATCATCGTACAAGTATGAGGTAGTTAGTGCATACTTTGTTTTGTGTTTTCATGGACATTTGGGTGGTGTGGACTTTAGTGCATCTTTGGGTATTTTCGAGTGGGGCTCATTTTATCTGCTATTTTATATTGACTTAATTTTTATACCTGTAGGATGCCTTTGGGCATACCCTATTTCCTAAATTTCTTGAGCAAGGCTAGGCGAGAGATCAACACTCATTGGGAAATTTTGGCTCGAGGTGCCAAAAAGGTTATAATTGGTCTGATTTGTTTTTAAACTAGTATGTTTAATTTGGTAAAGTGTGATTAGGCTTGTTAAAGGCATTCAAGACCTTAGTGTTGTTGTGTTATAGTTTTTGGGCTAGTGAAATTCAACAGTTTAGATTGTTTTTCCTATTTATATGTTTTTTTAAATGTGTTAAATATGTAACTACTGAATTTCATGTTCTGTAACCATTTGTTTTGTATTCAGAATGGCTCGGATATTTCTTTAGTGATGTTGATCATAGGTGGGGATTACACTGGATTACTTTGGGTGGTTTTGACCATAGGATTGGGCATCATGGACATTGGGATTGAGGCAGTGTGACTTTTAGGTTAGGCATGGCCTAGGTTACTTGGATTAAAATTCCATCATATTCTGAGTGACATGGTCATAGGGGTATGAGGTCCCAGAGATGTTGTGGCTTGGGTAATATTTTGGTGATTACCGCTGACTTGCGATTTGAGTAGTGTGCACATAGAGAGACTCTTTGATGAGGTGTTTTTGACCAATCGTGTGGGTAGAGGCCCCTAATAGTTGCGGTTTAGGTACTATTGGTTTAGGTTTGTTTTCTAATGGAATCCATGTGGAAGGAGATGAGCCTTGAAGAGATAATGATGAGTCTATCAGGTTGGGGGATAAGGCTCTCTGTGATTGAGGTTATGGGCTGTGACACTTAATTTGAGGGCAGATATAGTTGTCTCTCCGGTTAATTTATTTTAGGGAAGACATCGATGTCCCTTTGGTTACTTTATTTGAGGGCAGACATCAATGTCCCTCTAGTTACTTATTTGAGGATAGGCATTGTTGTTCCTCCAAGATACTTTTGTTTGGTAATGCCTTTGGGACTTCAGTACTTTGATACACGAGGTTTCAGGAATCACATGGTGCCAGGTTATGTGAGTGAGTTTGAACCAAAGTGTTCACATGGGATTTGGGATGATAGGGGCACTTGGGCCATGGGCCAATCACTCTACTTACTTCAGATATTTTGGCATTGGCCGATGAAGGTGACAATCCATGGTGGCTACTGAGAACTGGTGGATGTTGTGTTTAATTATTGCATTACACTTCTTACTTTACTTATAGATTCATGCCTATTTAAACACTTATATAAGGTACGCACCATTGGGTGGTATCCTATTGAGTTTCGTCTCACACCATATACAGGCCCTTCGAGATGCATGTAGACTTTATAAACTTGCGTGCAAGAAAAGGGTCAGCTTCAAGATCTGGACCATAGCGATTTTTGGCATGGATACTGGTATAGACCTTGCGGCCATGCCTAGATGGAGTTTAATTTGTTAGCTTTTATTTTAGTATCAACATGCTTACATTATTTTGCATATACGGTTAGTTAGCCATGGGCTCCATTGCTTATTAATGTATATGACCTATTTGGATGCATGCATTGTAGTTTCAGAAGTTGTTACAAGTGGTTTTTGGCATGCTGTATTGTTTACTTTTCATTGTAGTGTTTATCTTTATTGCTTCTGCTGTTTAGTGCTATTGATTGTGCTTCTACAATGCGGGTCTGGTTCGAGTCTACAAAGTCCCTTATTTTATATTATACTTGGGATAGTAGCTTTATTATCCTCTGAGAGGGTATAACCTCCCCACTATACCTGTTTATACCCTCACTACTAGTAATCAGCCTTTAGCATTTGGGGAGGTGCGCCTAAGGTAGTAACATTGGGGCCGTTTAGCACTTTTCGGGTGGCTGTTCTGGTCTGGGATGTTACAAATTTGAAATAATTAAGGTGAACCAAGAATTTTATAGATAAAAATACAAATTTAGTGATTTAATAAATTATTTTATTCTAATTTCATTTTTTTCTCAGTGTTATAAAGAACAAAGTAAATGAATAGTTCTAAAATTGATATTATTTATATTTTAGGGAAATAAAATTTTATTAAATGATATAAAATTCAAAAAAATCCTATTTTCATAAAATTGATTGTTATATAGTTTAAAATATCAACCATGGTCCATTTGGGATCCATTTTTCCATTTATAGTAACTATCTTGATCCTCGAAGAATAAATGAACCTTGTTGTCATGGTAAGTGTGAAAAGGTTCAATGGGTGTTTAAAACCGAAAGATAAGTGTAAAAATGTGATCTAAATTTTCCAAAAATATTGGAATATAGGTTTTGACTCATAACCTTATTAGCTTCAAATATTATCAATTTGGATCCATTTTTACATTGAAATTAATTTATATTAAATTAATATTTTAAGAAATTTTAAGATTTCTTCTCTCCCCTCTTATAAAAAGGCACCACTTCTTCTCATTTATTGACAATTAAAAATCCATTTTTTTCATCCCAAATCTATAAAAATACATTCATTACATCCATCCCCAAATTATATAGGCCTTATTTTGGGTATAATACCAATCTTAGAGTTCCTAAGGTGTTAAGCAAATGAGATTTTCCAAAGAAGATATATAGTTTTAACCACATATTTTAATTTTATTTCTTTTTCCACCTCTCTAATATCCTCTTCAACAATGATAAAATAATAAAAACATTATACTACATATAATTATTTTATATTATGTTAATTTAATAACCTATATCCATCTCATATTCCATCAATTGAGAAACGAAACCATCATTCATGTGTATGATGTACCGTCGCCTCACAAACCGATATAATTTATTTTTTATCACCATCTCTCAAAGATAGATTATAATGATGGAATTAATGTTTATATATAGTATTAATGACATATTTATCATTATTAAAATATAATATATCATTTACCTCCTAACCTTTCCATTTACTAAAAAGTGATAACATCGTTTGTGAGTATGTGTGGACTACTACCTCCACGAAATGATGTGATTCATTTTTCATCACTAAATCACATGGATTACATATATAATTAAATTTATATAATTAAGATTATATTTATTATATTATTTTAGTTCTTTAAAGATAAAATAATACTTACCTTTTTTCCATAATGATCATTGAAAAATGGAAACATTTCTCATGCATACGTACAACCAATCGTCTTCATGATTGTAACATAGTTCATTTTTCATAACCATATTTAATAGTTGGATTAAAAGGTATAATTTATATATAAAAATGATAAATATTTTATTATTATTATTTTGGAGATTATGTAATAATTACTACTTTGACCATATTCAGCCTACCGAAGACATTTTGGACTTATAAACCGAATATCGTCAAAACATCTAATGTGAACTTAAATGATCAATTAGTTTTTATAGCATGGTAATAAGTGATATAAAAGGAATAATAAAATTTTAAAAGGTTATAATGTAAGTAAATAATGATCATAATTTTATCATTCAGGAATATAAGGAATACGTGTGTTGAGTCAAGCTTGAGGAAAGGGACTTTCTTTTAAAAATCCTCTTCTAAAGTTTCCCTTAAAATACCATTTTTCTTTAATGTCCATATTTTGATAATTATATTATGAATGTGTTTATATAAACATAAAAAAATTATAAAGGATATTTTATGTCTCTTTTGAGTTTCTTTTAAAGGTTTTCTAATGTAATATTTTTATAGAATGTTTTAATGTTCTTTTCAAAATGAAAAAAAAGTAATGTTCTATTTTAACATATACAACGACAATGAATTTTCCCACCACCATAGATATTATTTTATTTTTTAGCTTCTTATACAAGATATAATGTTTTCTCAAAATAAAACCATATTTCCCTATATTATTTTTGTTTTCAAAAAGGGTTATAAAATGGATCATATATTTCAATATCCAAAAAAATTTCTTATGGATGTAAAGAATATTTTTATGAATGAAATATTAGAAATTGAAAAAAATTATATGTTTTTATAATGTTATGATTCTTGGGAATTTTTATTATGATGGTTGGTTCTATTATAAACCAAATATAGTTGGTTACAATGATGTGTGGATTCATAATAAACTAATGACAGATGAGTCTGTGATATCCCTTCAATGCATTGGGTATGGAAGTCGACCGTATGCTTATTCTATTTGTAAGGGTGATTGTAAGAGTGATATGGAAATGATGTAACAAGTATCATATATGTTTTATATATTATTTATATGGTTTTTTACAAGAATATTATAATATCTCAATATAAGATAATGATCTTATGTTTAAATGAAAGTATATACTAATTTTTAAGGGTGAAAAGTATAAATTTTTGAAAAAGTTATTATGAATTTTTCATGATTTTTAAAAAAACTTTATGAGTTTTATTTTTCATTTTTTTTCATGTGAAATGTTTTAGGAAAATATTTGAGTAGATAATTTTATTTCTTGGGTAAGAAAATGTTTATTTTCTTCCCAAGGTTTATTTTTAAAGGGGTGAATTTTATAGGTATTGATGGACAAATGGTTTCTTTCTTTATTTTTTATATCCCTTAATAATATTTTTGTGCACATCCCACATTTTAAAACATTTTTTATCGGTTTCAAGGATGAGTTTAGGAAAAAAAGAAGTCAAGTTTGAATCCATGAATAATTATCATCAAAATAAAACATATTTTATTTTAAAAGTTTTATATTATGGAAAAATGGAAACTAATTATATGTTTCTACTTTGTATATATATGGGTTTTTTATATAAGAATTATGATCTAAATCTCTAAACCTCTAAACCTGAAAGATATTTTGGAATGTAAGAATGTGAATTCTAGTTTAATGTCACTAGAATATGTAATGTTTCATGTCATTTCCTTATATTTGGTAACATAGAAAGGTTTAGATAACTTTAGAAGCTAGGATAATCTTAATATAATACCCTTAAAATATTTTACATTATCGTTATATTGAAATGATATCGAATTTTAGGATTACCACACTAATTCATCTAAACTATGTATGTTCAGAATGGTTTTCCACAAATGAAATAGGGAAGGTAAAGTAGGAAGGCATTGAGTGGATGATATCCTCCAAAATTAGAAACCTATAATGGTTGGAACTAGATCATAGTATTTTGTTATAGAGATTGATTAGTTTATATAGGCTATAAATGGCGGTGGTATCCATTTGAGAGGGAATACAAATCTACCATAGAAGAATATGATGATAGTAGATAATTTTATAAGACAACATCCACCATCATTCAATCAATCTCTTGATCTTGTGATAGCTTAACGGTTAATTAAATATTTAGAGAATATTTTTGATGTCATGGGTTATTCAAAGCATCAAAAGTTAAGTCTTATTATTTACCATTTTTAAGTTGAAGCTGATCAATGGTGTATAATGGTTAAGAATATTAATAAAGTGAAAATATTGATAGCTTGTAATGGGATGAATTTAAGAATATTTCTTTGAGAAATATTTTCTTAAGGATTTTAAACATATAATGGAAAATAAATTATTATAATTGAGAAAAAAAGGAAGATTCAATGGTTTTTTATGAAGAAGACTTCACTCATTTGGAAAGGTACATACCAAATTTTTTTTGGGATCATGATAGTAAAATTAATCAGTTTTACTCTGGATTGAAGCCAAGATATCAAAAAGAATTGGATTCTCATGAGTTTAAAATTCATGAGAAACTTATTCTATGTGGTGAGAGGGTAGAAATAGAGTTTTATGATGATTATGTATTCCCTAATAACAAACTCAAGAAAAGTTCTAGATGGAAGTCAATGAAGATACATTCATTAAAGAAGTTTGGAGGTAAGAAAATCAAGTCCCCATCTTATGATAAGTGTGGTAAAAAGAACCTTGGGTAATGTCTTATGAAATCTAGTAAATGATTCTGATATGGAAAGTTTGGCATAAGAATCATGATTATAATGAAAATGATCTGAAAAATAATAAAAAGTTGATAGTTAAATGATTTAATTTCAATGAGTTGGGAAATTATGCTAACTTCTTCCTAAAGTTTGTAAATTAGGATAGAAATAATCAAGATCAAAAGAAAATGTGGGTGGTAAAATTACTACATTACGATTGATGTTGGTCCATTAAATTAAGTGGTGATAGGTATGTTATTGGTTTATTAAAATTATATCAATACCCAGTTTGAATTTGGATCTTCAAATTCTTTCATTTCTGATAAATTTTTAAGTGAATTAGAAATATTACCTCGTGATAATTTGATATAAAGTTTGGTGAAAATCCAGGTGGAAATATTAAAACAACCAGGATTTATGGGAATATTTCTATTATTATCAGTGGAATGGTCTTTCCTACAAATCTTATTGAACTGTCCATGGTAGAGTTTGATATTATTTTGGGTATGGATTGGCAATCAGTTTTCATGATAAAATAGATTTCATCACCAAGAAAGTATTGTTCAGTGATTTCATACCTTTGATAACAAATAATGAAGATAATAAGTTGATTGTAATTGGAATTGAATGTTACATAGAAAATGTTATTGAAAATAAAGAAATTGTTCAGATTAGTAATCTCCCAATAGTAAATGAATATATTGATTTTTTTAAGTGATTTATAAGGTTTTATTTCTAATCGAGAGGTTGGGTTTATTGTTTACTTACCACCTGATGTTAATCCCATTTCAAAAACCCCTTATAAAACGGATAAATTATAACTTTTATAATTAAAAGTGTAATTGTAAGAGTTTATAGATAAAGGTTTAATTCATCCTAACACTTCACCATGGGGTACTCCTATCTTATTTGTTAAAAAAATATGGTTCAATGAGAATTTTGATTAATTATAGGGCCTTGAATAATATCAATGTAATAAATAAGTACCATTTGCCTCATATTGATGATTTGTTTGATCAAATCTAGGGAGTGTAGTACTTTTCAAAGATTGATCTCAGGTTAGGGTACCATCAGTTGAAGGTGAAAGAGGAAGATATTTTTAAGACTATGTTTCAGACTAGATATGGGAACTATAAGTTTATAGTTATGCCATTTGGATTGTCTAATTGACTAGATGTATTTATGGATCAAATGAATATATTTTTCCATGAGTTCTTAGATAATTTTATAGTTTTTTTTATTGATGATAAATCGGTATATTCTAAAACTCATGAGGATCATGAAAGACACCTAAGTATTGTTTTGAAATCCTTAAAAGAAAAGAATCTATATGGATTTTTTTAAGTGTGAATTTTGGTAGTAAAATATTTCTTTCCTTGTTCATATTATTTCTAAATATGGAATAACTATTGACCTTCATAAAACTAAAGTTTTTGAAGAGTGTAAAAAAACAAAAAATGTCACAGATATTTTTATTTTTCTTAGATTAGTGGGTTACTACCGGTAGATTGTTGAAATTGTTTCTTGGTTGTCTATCTCATTGACTAAGTTAACTAGAAAATGAGTTAAATTCATCTAGACAAAATAATGTGATGATGTTTTTTAAAAACTAAAAAATAATATTAGTGAATACTTTGGCTTTGGATTTTACCTCCAGGAATGGTGAATTTATCATCTATAATGATACTTCTTTGAAGGGTCTTGGTTATTTTCTGATGTAGAATGATTAGGTAATTACTTATACTTCATAGAAACTGAAACCTCATGAGTTAAATTATCCTACACATTATCTAGAATTAATATCTTTGGTTTTTTCTTTCAAAATTTAAAGGCATCATGAATATGGAGTAAATTTTGAAATATATACTAATAGAAAAAGTTTGAACTATATATTAACTCAAAAAGATTTGAACATGAGGCATAGAATATGGATGTAACTAATAAAGGATTATTATTGCATGATTCACTACCATCCAGGAAAATAAAATAAAGTATTTGATGCTTTGATTCTAAAAAATAATTCTTCATTAGTAATTTTATGTTTAGAACATGACCCTTTGGTTAATGATTTGATGAATTTTTTACTAGAAGTTGTGGATTTTGGAACTTCCTCTATTTTTTTCTTCAGGTCTCAGTACAATCATCTTTGTTATAAGGAATTAATTAACCTCATAAGGAAGACAGTGAGTTACTAAAAAAGGTAGAATTGGTTAAGAAGGGTAAGTTTAATGAATTTAATGTTGATAAAGTATGAGTTATCAAGTTTGGAAAGATATTATGTGTGTCTTATGTTTCCTAGTTCAAGAGAAATTTTTTGAGTGATGCACATAGTCCCCCATTTCATGTTCATCCTCAAAGCACTAAGATATACAAATACCTTCAAGATTATTTCTGGTGGGATGGAATTAAAAGAGATATTTATAACATTACTATGAAATGTTTGACTTGTCAATAGGTTAAAATAGAATGACAATTACCGAAGGGGATGTTTCGGCCTTTTCTAGTGCCATGGTAGAAATTGGAAAATATATCCATGGATTCCATGGTGGCATTACCCAAGAATTATCAAGGTAATAATGTGATTTGGGTTATTATTTATCGATTTAAAAAATATATTTATTTCCTTCCCATTCAAGATATAATGTATTTAGATCATCTTTATTGATTATATCTCAAGGATATAGTTAGGTTACATGGAATTCCTCTATATATTATATCTGACCGTGATCTCAGGTTTACCTCAAATTTTTTGAAAGGACTTTAAAAGTTATTGGGAACTGAATTAAATTTTAGTACAACCTTTCATCTCCAGTTTGATGGGAAGTTCAAACAAATAATTAAGACCTTGGAAGATATGCTTCATGCTTGTTCAATGGATTACTAGGGGAGTTTGAATCAATATATTTCTTAGTTGAATTTTCTTATAATAAATGGTTTCATTCTAGTATAAATATGACAGTTTTTTAAGAATTATATGTAATGTTATTTTGAACTTTTATTTTTGGGATGAAGTAGATGAAAGGAAGTTGATGAGACCAGAATTGATAGATAAAATGTTTGAGAAGGTGAATGTAATTTAGTAACATATGAGGACATCTAATAGAAGGTAGAAAAGTTATGTTGATAACCGAGGGAAATATATTTCTTTCAAGGAAGGTGATCATGTTTTTCTTAAAGTATCTCTATGAGAAAGTGTTATGTATTTTGGTAAAAAGGGGAAGCTAAGTCCATGGTTCATTGAACTATATGAAATCCTGGATAAAGTTGTATCAATTCTTATCGATTAGCCTTGCCTCTGAGTTCATCCCAGGTACACATTTTTTTCATGTTTTGATGTTAAGAAAGTATTTTCTGGATTCATCTCATGTTTTGAGTCCTGAGGTAGTTTAGTTGGAAGATAATTTTTCTTATTGGGAATAACCTATTCAAATTCTTGACCATAGAGAGAAAGTATTGCGGAATATGGTAATTCACCAGGTGAAGGTTTTGTGGGAAACACATATGGTTGAATAATAAACTTGGGTGTCTAAAAATTATATGTGGGAAATATATCCACAATTTTTTAATAAGTGAATAAAATTACGAGGAAGAAATTTCCAAAAGGGGGAAATAATATAATAACCCAGGTAATTTTAGAATAAATCATTCATTGGTTAGATATTATAGAGTTATATTAATTATAAAAATATTAGGTAATTTTTCAATCAAAATGGAAAAAACTTTATTTCAAACCAAATTGGATTTTTAGGCATTATATGGTTTTATTTAAAATCTTCGTTTCCAAATAATAAAATTATAATTTGAAAAAATGAATTTCATTTTTTTGTTCGGTATTTCAAAATTATCATAGGATAATTTTCTATGAATTTTCTAAAAATATAAATTCTTCAATGAATAGTGAAAAAATATTTCATTACATTTGTAGTTCCAGTTTCTTAATAAAAAAATATTTATTATTATAGTCAAATGAATAGTAAAAAATACTTATTTTTATTGAAAATTGTATTTTAATTATTATTTATTTACAAAGTAAAATTCTATTTTTTATTAGTTTCAAACTTTCATTAGTTATTATTGAATAAAAAACCCAATTATAATCTTTGGAATGGATTTTAAAATTTAATTTAGTATAAAAAATATTTTTATGCTTAAGAAATACATTTTTATGAAAAACTGTTTTTCATCACATTTTGTCAGTATAATGTTAAATTAAATTATTCTAATTTTGTGTTTAAAATATTCAAAAATGGATTACATATTTAGAATTAGGAGGTCCATATTTGGTAAATAGGTACCTTTTATTATGGTCAATATGAATGGTATCCTTAATAATTTTTTATCATGGTAAAGGGTAAATTAAGTATTTAAAGTTAAAAATTAAATGATAAAGACTGTAAAATGACCCTAAAACTTGTATAAATTTTATTTAATGAGTATATTTCATTCATATTCATCCAAATTTAGAATATATGGCCATTTTTTCCATTTTTATGTGATTATAACCTTTATAATATTTTATTTAAAGAAAAGTAAAAAATCTCACTCTTGTTTTTAATAAATATAATATTTTTAACATAGAGATAACCACAGGATATGTTCAGTTATAAATAATTTTTTGAAATATAATTAACTTATTTTCATCATGGTAATTTATTTTTAATTTTTAGTGAAGAAATAATTATCTTAAATTTCCACAAAACGATGACACAATAATTATTCAATTAATGGAAAAATAAAATAAATGATATTAAAAATATTAAAAGTAGAATAATTTGGAATAATTAATGTGACTCATTAATTTTATAGATAAAAATAAATTTAGTTATATATTAAATGATTTTATTCAAATTTCATTTGTTGTCTTCATGTTATAAAAATAAAAGTAAATGAATAGTTCTAAAATTGACATTATTGATATTTTATGGAAATAAAATTTTATTAAATGATATAAAATTCATAAAGATCATATATTCGAACAAGTGATTATAATATGGTTTAAAATATCAATAATTTTCCATTTATGGTCTATTTTTTCATTTATAGTAACTATCTTGACCCTCAAAGAGTAAAAACGCCATGTTGTCACGGTAAGTGTGAAAAGAGATAATGAGGGCTTAAAACCAAAATATAAGGGGAAAAATATGAACTAAACTTGTAAAAAAATATTTCATGAGGGTATTAGGACTCATAATCATCTTATAATTTAATATTATCAATTTGGATCTATTTTGACATAAAAATTAATTTATATTAAAATAATATTTTAAGAAATTCTAAGAGTGCCCCTCCCCGCTCTTATAAAATGGTGACACATATTCTCATTTCTTTACACTTACCAAACCATTTTTTTCAGTCAAAATCTACCCATAACCCTTCCTTAAATCCCTACTCATTTTTTAAAGGACTTATTTTGGGAATAATACCAATCTTAGAGGCCTTAAGGTGTTAAGAAAAAGAGATTTTCTAAAGAAGGTGTATAGTTTTAACAATATATTTAACATCCTGGTATTTTAAAATAAAACAAAATGTGGTTAAATGAACTACTAAATACTATTTGACCTTTATAAACTAACCATTAAACATAATTTTATTGCTTCAATGTTTTGAATTTTGAAAAATGGTCATCTAAAATTGTGATCAATAAGTTATTTGGAGTCTAATAAGAAAAACTTATTTTTTATGAATAATAACATACCCTTATGAATATTAGCATACCTTTATGAATAGTAATGAATAATAATGAATAGAAAATCTACCAA
This sequence comes from Viscum album, assembly GCA_963277665.1. NCBI lineage: Eukaryota > Viridiplantae > Streptophyta > Magnoliopsida > Santalales > Viscaceae > Viscum > Viscum album. The sequence goes on along the minus strand of OY728136.1, from coordinate 1,080,405,752 downwards.
AAAATAGAAACTTCACCCATGAATGTACAAATACAATTTATACATCTTAAAAGTGAAAAATAATCATAGTATAAGAATTGGTATTTTTGTATGTCAAAAATATTTTATTTACAATTTTATGATTAATTTATTAATTAAAAATGTAAATTTATTTTCATAAAATGTAATCATAAATTTTTACTTTATTTTATTATGGTTATATGATAATTTTATGAGATTTTGATTACTTTCTCAAGGTGTTACAAAACGAGTTATAATTTTAAAGTTTTGTTTTTGAATAAATAATGATTTAATTTAAAAAATAAATTAAAAATATTTGGAAAATTATTTTCATAAAATGGAGTTCATTTTTTAATTCAGATCATATATATTAGGTTAGGTTGAATTTATTATATTTTAATAAAATGTTTTGTTTTTCAATGAATAGTAAAAATATAGTTTTGAGTTTTGGTGTGATTAATGACATAATTAATGATAAAATAATGATGTAATAATTCTGGTGGACTTGTGTAAATTAATATATGTTATGAGGTGTCTCAAGTGGAAAATACCATGTTCAAATACCATGGTAAATCTCATGGTTTTTCAAATACCACAAATGAGGTTTCCCTTGGAAATTAATAAAATATTCCCTCATTTTTTCTATAAATACCTACTCATTCATTAATTCCTTTCATTCCAAATTCTTCCTAAATTAATCTCTAGTATTTTACCTCCTAAGTATTCCTTCCAAGTTTTCCTCAAGCCCCAAATGCCCCAACCATCATGTTTTAGGAGAAGGTAAGGGAACCCTTCACTCTCCTCTTTTAGTCATGACTTCATTTATGTTATGTCTGCTAGTTTCTATTTTATTATATGGGGGTATGTTATTTTATATAGTTATTACTATCCATTTTATTTCCAATTGATGATATACCTTTTCCACTCTCATTAACTAATTTTATGAATTTTTAAGCGGTGTTGTTAGGCTACTGAATTTTCTTAAGGGATCTCTAAACTTTTCTTTTATTTTCAAGTTTATTTCATTTCTTTACTTTACTCACCTCATTTCATAAAAATGATGTGATGACTCTAGTAACTTAAATTTACTAGAATTTTTTCATGATAAAGGAATAATTCTTCATCTTATATCCTTTCCCTTTCTTTTATACTAAAAATTAAAACATCGTCTGAGATGTGCTAGTTTACCACATTCAAGGACGACGAGTTTTCAATTTTAGTAACCACCTTCAATTCTGGTCATGAAACCATTATTTTGGTTGAACCAAACTATAATATATTTATTATGTCTCATATATGGTTCTGGAATCCTTTTTTACACTTTTTTTATTTATAAAACAAAACATGTTCCTTATGGTCAAAAATCGCCAATTAACCCAAACAGTTATCATTAAATAATTTATATAATGATTTATCTTCACACTAAGTAACCAAATATAACTTTATATTATGTAACCACATAGATTTTCACTAATAACATATAACTCCAATTCTAGAAAACCATACCAATTTTACATGATTCTTCAAACATGAATATAAGTGAACCAATCATTAGAACCAAGGAAATAAACGGACCCGAACAATAAAATTGAACCTTGTAACCAATCAAAAGGTAATGAATGAACTCAAAAAGGATATACTAAATCATTTTCATTTATAAGAGGTTATTTAATTATTAATTAATGAACCTAATTTTATTATTCAGTTCATTAATATCACGTGGATAACACCATCGGACTTAAGGTAATGGATTTTACCCGAACCACTTTTATTCCTTTGGGTTGCTCCAACGTTGTTTTAACCAAATGAAGTTGTCCTTTATTTTTATGTGCAACTTATACATACTTCTTATATGCTCCAAAATCATATTTCAAGATCCATCCCTCATTCTCTTTCAGGGATATACATGTTTTTTTAAGTGATTCCCTCCTAAATTATTCTTGATAAGAAAACCTATTTTGAGGGAACATCCTGAATTATTACCCAATTTCAAGTGAACTCTATCCTCTAATTTAAGACACCATTGTCTTTATAAAATCAGTATTTTATTATGAAAACCTTCTTGTTTCACTTATGGTTTTATATAAAATATTATTCCATTTTCGGTTTTAAATGCTCTTTAGTATTTTCCTTAAAACTGCTCTAAAATGTTTTAATGATAAGAATCTCCTAATTACTTTCCTTACATGTTGTCACTTCCATTTTACATAACTCACTATGATAAATGCCTATTTTACCTTATTAATGTCCATTTATGTTTTAATTCCTTTCTCTCATGGACACTTTTATGATTCACCCATTAATTATGCTTTATGACATGAATGTGATACCAATTTCTCTCCATGGGTTCTCTTATGTTTAAGTATGATTGATTATGTATGATTATTTATGTGTAAATAATATTCATGAACATGTTAATATAGGTGATCCTAGATATTTCTCTAATGAATTAGTTAAATTTAAGTCACATGAGATGTCATGTGCGACAGTCTTGGTGGCTAGCCTTGGCTTGTGCTACTATGCGAAACAATTTTGGCGATTAGCCTTGACTCATTCTAAAGTCATTTTTTATGTTCCTTCAAAATTACTATAATTCCATGTTTATATGATCCCATGTTTATATGTTATTATTCCATATGTTCCATGATTTTTTTATTATTATTTCATTCCTTCTAACCCATGTGTTAAAGCCTTATTCTTACGTATACTCCCAAACTGAGCTATTTTGCTCATCCCATGTTTTAAAAATGATTTTCACAAGAATACTTAGAAGTTCAAAGGGCAGTTAAGGTGCTGATGAAGATGAATCTATTTATTTATATTAGCTATTAATTTTTTGTAAACTCATATTCAATATATGTATGTTTTTGTCTAATTTTTCAGAACCAAGACCGGAAAAGGTCCTCTGTTGTATTTAATGTTGTGTAATTATTCATGTTTCTTTAAATAAAAAAATACACAACATTTGTAAAGGGCTGAATTTGGAAGTGCGGGGTCAGGGTGTTATAATTGGTATGAGAGGAACGGTCTAGAAAACATTGGATATTAGATATTGGCATTTTTAAAAAAAGAATTGGTGATAGAATTTACTCTTGAACATATATTTAATTATGTAAAAATAATAAAATAGTTTTTCATAATTATTGATATGTATATTCATAATTATAAGTATAATAAACGAATTGTGAGGGAGCAATTCATTTAAGGGGGGATGTAACATCCCGAGATTTTAAAAAGAAACACTGCGTGCTTAAATGAACTACTAAATACTATATGACCTTTATAAACTAAACATTAAACATAATTTTGTTGCTTCTGTGTTTTGAATTTCGAAAAACGGTCATCTATAATTGTGATCAGTGAGTTATTTTTAGTATGATAAGAAAAACTTTTTTTTTGATGAATAGTAACATACCCTTATTAATAGTAGCACACCATTATGAATTGTAATGAATTTTAATGAATAGAAAATCTTCTAAAAAAATATAAACTTCACCCATGAATGTACAAATACAATTTAGATATCTTAAAAGTGAAAAAACGATCATAGTATAAGAATTGGTATTTTTATATGTCAAAAATATTTTATTTAAAATTTTATGATTAATTTAATAATTTAAAATAGAAATATATTTTCATAAAATTTAATCATAAATGGTTACATTATTTTCTTATGATTATACGATAATTTTATAGAACCTTGATTACTTTCTCAAGGTTTTACAAAACGATTTATAGTTTCAAATTTGTTTTTTTAGAATAAATAACGATTTTATTTAAAAATTAAATTAAACTTATTTAGGAAATTATTTTCATAAAATAGAATTAATTTTTTAATTTAGAGCATCAATATTAGGTTATTGTGAATTTATGAGATTTTAATAAAAAAATTAGTTTTTCGGTGAATAGTAAAAATACAATTTTTAGTGTTTGTGTGATTAGTGACATTGTTAATGATGAAATAATGATGTAAAAATTCTGGTGGAATTATGTACAGTAATAAATGTTATGAGGTGTTCCAAGTTGCCAATACCATTGGAATATACCATGGGAAAGCCCATGGTTTTTCAAAAACCACTAATGAGGTGTCCCTTGAAAATTAATAAAATATTCCCTCACTTTTGCTATAAATATCTACCCATTCCTTCATTCCATTCATTTAAAATTCATTATCAATGAAGATCTGGTATTTTTACCTCCCAAGGATTATTTTTAAGGTGTCCTCAATCCCCTAATGTCTAAACCATTATTTTTTAGGAGTTACTTCACAATGTAAGGGAACCCTTCACCCTCCTCTTTTAGTCATGACTTCCTTTATGTTATGTCTTCTAGTTTCCATTTTACTAAGTGGGGTTATATTATTGTATATCTATATTACTGTACATTTCATGTCCAATTGATGAGAGACCTTTTCCACTCTCATCAACTGATTTTATAAATTTTTAAGCGACGTCGTTAGGCTGCCGAAATTTCATAAGGGATCTCTCAAATTATCTTTTATTTTCAAGTTCCTTTCATTTCTTTTACTTTACTCACTCCTTTAATCCAAATTTTGTGTTGACTCTAGTACCTTAAATATACTGTAATTTATTCATGATAAAAGAATAATTCTTCATCATATATCTTTTCCCTTTCTTTTATACTAAAAATGAAAACATCATCCGAGATGTGCTAGTTTACCACATTCAAAGACAGTGGGTTTTCAATTTTTGTAATTGTCTTCAGTTCTGGTCATGAAACTATTATTATGGTTGAACCAAACTATAATATATGTATTATGTCTCATCTATGGTTTTGGAATCCATTTTTACACAAGTTTTTTATTTATAAAACAAAACATGTTCTGTGTGGTAAAAAACTGCCAATTAACCCAAACAGTCATAATTAAATAATTTATATAATGATTCATCTTCACACTAAGTAACCAAATGTAATTTACAATCATGTAACCTCATATATTTTCAATACTAACATATAACTTCAATTTTGTACAACCATCCCCATTTTACATGATTCTACAAACATGGATATAAGTGAACCAATCATTAGAACAAATGAAACAAATAGACCCGAACAATAAAAGTGAACCTCGTAACCAATCAAAAGGTAATGAATGAACTCAAAAAGGTTATACTAAATCATTTTAATTTATAATATGTTCTGAAATTATTAATTAATTAACCTAATTTTATTATTAAGGTCATTAATATCACATGGAGAACACCATCATACTTAAGGTAAGAGATTCTACTTGAACCACTTTTATTCCTTCGGGTTGCTCCAATGTTCTTTTTACCCAAATGAAATTTTCATTTATTTTTATGTAAAACTTCTACATACTGTTTATATTCTTCAAAATCATGTTTCAAGATCCATCCCTCATTCTCATTTGGTGATATACATGTTTTTTAAGTGATTTATACCTTAATTATTCCTGATAAGCAAACCCATTTTGAGTGAACATCCTGAATTCTTATCCAATTTCAAGTGCACTATGTCTTCTATTTTAATCCACCACTGTATTTATAAAATTATTATTTTTTATTATGAAAACATTCTTGTTTCAGTTCTGGTTTTATATAAAATATTATTCCCATTTCGATTTTAAATGCTCTTTAGTATTTTCTTTAAAACCGCTCTAAAATGTTTTAATGCTAAGAACTTCCTAAGTAATTTCCTTATATGTTGTCACTTTTATTTTACATCACTTACCATGATAAATGCCTATTTTACCTTATTAATATCTATGTATGTTTTAATTCCTTTCTCTCATGTACACTTTTATGATACTCCCATTAATTATGCTTTATGACATGAATGTGATACCCATTTCTCTCCATGGGTTCTCTTATGTTTAAGTATGATTGATTATGTATGATTATTTATGTGGAAATCATATTCATGGACATATTACGATGGGTTCACCTAGATAGTGCTCCAATGAATTGGGTAAAGTTAAGTCTCATGAGATGTTATGTGTGATAGTCTTGGCGGTTAGCCTTGGCTTGTGCTAATATGTGAAACAATCTTGGTGATTATCCTAAACTCATTATAAAGTCATGTTTTATATTGCTACCACATTACTATGATACCATGTTTATATGATCCCATGTTTATATGCTATTATTACATATGTTCCATGCTTTTGTTATCATTATTTCAATCCTTCTAACCCATGTACTAAGGACTTATTCCTACGTATACTCCCTTACTGAGCTATTTTCCTCATCCCATATTTTAAAAATGTTTTTCATAGGTATCCTTAGAAGTTAAAAGGGCGGTTAAGGTGCTAATGCAGATAAATCCAGTTATTTACATTAGCTATTAGTTTTTCTAAACTTTGATTCAATATATGTATGTTTTTGTCTAATTTTCTAGAACCTGGACCAGAAAAGGTCCTCTGTTGTATTTAATGTTTTTTAATTATTTATATTTCTTTAAATAAAAAAAATACACAACATTTGTAAAGGGTTGAATCAGGAAGTGTGGGTTCAGGGAGTTATAATTGGTATTAGAGGAACGGTCTAGAAAACTTTGGAGATTAGATATTGGTGTTTAAAAAAAGAAATTAGTGATAGAATTTACTTTTGAACATATAGTTAATTATGTAAACACAATAAAATAGTTTTTCATAATTATTTATATGTATATTCATAATTATAAGTACAATGAAAAAATTTTGAAGGCAAAATTCATTTAAGGGGGGGGATAATGTTACATCCTGATATTTTAAAAGAAACACTATGTGCTTAAATGAACTACTAAATACTATGTGACCTTTATAAACTAACCATTAAACATAGTTTTTCTACTTTTGTGTTTTGAATTTTGAAAAACGGTCATCTACAATTGTGATCAGTAAGTTATTTGGAGTCTGATAAGGCAAACATAATTTTTGATGAATAGTAACATACACTTATGAATATTAGTATACCTTTATGAATTGTAATGAATATTAATGAATAGAAAATATATCATAAAATAGAAACTTCACCCATGAATTTACAAATACAATTTACAAATCTTAAAAGTGAAAAACAAATCATAGTATAAAAATGGGTATTTTTGTATGTCAAAAATATTTTATTTACAATTTTAGGATTAATTTAATAATTTAAGATGGAAATTTATTTTCATAAAATGTTACAATAAATTGTTACTTTATTTTCTTATGGTTATACAATAATTTTATGGGACCTTGATTACTTTCTCAAGCTGTTAAAAAATGAGTAATAGTTTTAATGTTTTTTTGGAATAAATAATGATTTTATTTGAAAATTATATTTAAATTATTTAGAAAATTATTTCTATAAAATTTAGTTAATTTTTGAATTCAGAGTAACGATATTAGGTTAGGGTGAATTTATGATATTTTAATAAAATGTTATATTTTTCAGTAAATAGTAAAAATACAGTTTTGAGTTTCAATGTGATTAATGACATCATTAATGATGAAATAATGATGTAATAATTTTTGTGGAATTTTGTATAGTAATATATGTTATGAGGTGTCTTAAGTGGCCAATACCATGGGCAAGCCCATGGTTTTTCAAATACCACTAATGAGGTGTCCCTTGGATATTAATAAAATATTCCCTCACTTTTGCTATAAATACCAACCAATTCCTTCATTCCAAAGTCCTCCTCAACAAGGCTCTGGTATTTTTACCTCCAAAGGATTCCTTACAAGGTGTCCTCAATCCCCCAAGGTCCCAACCATCATGTTTTAGGAGTTACTTCACAAGGTAAGAGAACCCTTAACCCTCCTCTTTTAGTCGTGACTTTCTTTATGTTATGTTTTCTAGTTTCCATTTTATTATGTGGGAGAATGTTCTTATATATCCTTATTACTGTCAATTTAATGTCCAATTTATGAGAGACTATTTCCTCTCTCATCAACTAATTTTCTTAATTTTTAAGTGACGTCGTTAGGCTACCGAATTTTCATAAGGGATCTCTCAACTTTTCTTTTATTTTCAAGTTCATTTAATTTCTTTTACTTTACTCACCTCCTTTCATCCAAATGTTGTGATGACTATAGTACCTTACACGTAGTATAATTTTTTTATGATAAAGGAATATTTCTTCATCATCTATCATTTCCCTTTCTTTTATACTAAAAATGAAAACATCATCTGAGGTGTGCTAATTTACCACATTCAAGAACGGTGGGTTTTCAATTTCTGTAACTGTATTCAATTATGGTCATGAAACCATTATTATGGTTGAAACAAAATATAATATATGTATTATTTCTCATATATGGTTTTGGAATCCTTTTTTACACAAGGTTTTTATTTATAAAACAAAACATGTTCCTTGTGGTCAAAAACCGCAAATTAACCCAAAGAGTTATCATTAAATAATTTATATAATGATTCATCTTCACGCTAAGTAACCAAATGGAATTTAAAATAATGTAACCTCATATATTTTTACTACTAACATATAACTCCAATTATTTACAACCATCCCCATTTTACATGATTCTCCCAACATGAATGTAAGTGAACTAATCAATAGAACCAAGGAAACAAACAGACATGAACAATAAAATTGAACCTTGTAACCAATCAAAAGGTAATGAATGAACTCAAAAAGGTTATAATAAATAATTTTCATTTATAATAGGTTCTATAATTATTTATTAATCAACCTGATTTTATTATTCAGGTCACTAATATCACGTGGATAACACCATCAAACTTCAGGTAAGGGATTCTACCCGAACCACTTTTATTCCTTCGGGTTGCTCCGACATTATTTTTACCCAAATGAAGTTGTACTTTATTTTTATTTACAACTTCAAAATACTATTTATATGATAAAAACTCTTGTTTCAAGATTAGTACGTCATTCTCTTTTGGGGATATACATGTTTTTTAAGTGATTCCCTCCTTAATTCTTCCCAATAAGCAACCCTATTTTAAGGGAACATCCCGACTTCTTACACAATTTCAAGTGAACTATATACTCTGTTTTAAGCCACCATTGTCTTTATAAAATTAGTCTTTTTATTATGAAACCCTTCTTGTTTCACTTCTAGTTTTATATAAAATATTATTCCCTTTTCGATTTTAAATACTCTTTAATATTTTCCTTAAAACCGCTCTAAAATGTTTTAATGCTAAGAATTTCCTAAGTACTTTAATTACATGTTTTTATTTCTATTTTACATCACTTTCCATGCTAAATTCCTATTTTACCTTATTAATGTCCATGTATGCTTTAATTCTTTTATCTCATGGACACTTTTATGATATGCCCATTAATTATGCTTTAGGGCATGAATGTGATACCCATTTCTCTCCATGAGTTCTCTTATGTTTAAGTATGATTGATTATGTATCATTATTTATGTGGAAAGCATATTCATGAACATGTTAAGATGGGTGTTCCCAGATAGTTCTCCAATTAATTGGGTAAAGTTAAGTCTCATGAGATATTATGTGTGACAGTCTTGGTGGTTAGCCTAGGCTTGTGCTACTATGTGAAACGATCTTGGAGATTAGTCATGCCTCATTCTAAAGTCATGTTTTATGTTGCTTCCACATTACTATGATTACATGTTTATATGATCACATGTTTATATGTTATTATTCCATACGTTTCATGCTTTTGTTATCATTATGCCATGCCTTCTAACTCATGTTCTTAAACTAAAGCCTTATTCTTACGTATACTCCCTTACTGAGCTATTTTTTCCATCCCATGTTTTAAAAATGTTTTTCACAGGAATCCTTATAATTTCAAAGGGTATTCAAGGTTCTAATGTATATGAATCCAATTATTTATATTAGCTATTAATTTTTGTAAACTCTGATTCAATATAAGTAAATTTTTGTCTAAATTTCCAGAACCTGGACCGGAAAAGGTCATCTATTGTATTTAATGTTTTTTAGTTATTCATATTTCTTTAAATAAAAAAAATTACACAGCATTTGTAAAGGGATGAATCTGGAAGTGTGGGTTCAGGGGGTTATAATTGGTATCATAGGAACTGTCTAGAAAACTTTGGAGATTAGATGTAGGCATTTAAAAAAAGAAATTAGTGATAGAATATACTTTTGAACATATAGTTAATTATGTACACACCGTAAAATAGTTTTTCATAATTATTGATATGTATATTCATAATTATAAGTACAATGAATGAATTGTGAGGGCCCAATTCATTTAAGGGGGGGATAATGTAACATCCTAAAATTTTAAAAGGAAACACTATGTGATTAAATGAACTACTAAATACTATGTGAAATTTATAAACTAACCATTAAACTTAATTTTTTTGCTTTTGTGTTTTGAATTTTAAAAAATGGTCATCTATAATTCTGATCACTGTGTTATTTGGAGTCTGATAAAACAAACTTAATTTTTGAAAAATAGTAAAATACCCTTATGAATTGTAGAATACCTTTATGAATAATAATGAATAGTAATGAATAGAAAATCTTCCAAAAAATATAAACTTCAACCATGAATGTACAAATACAATTTAGACATCTTAAAAGTGAAAAAATGATAATAGTATAAGAATTGGTATTTTTGTATGTCAAAAATATGTTATTCAAAATTTTATGATTAATTTAATAATTTAAAATGAAAATTTATTTTCATTAAATGTGATCATAAATGGTTACTTTATTTTCTTATAGTTATAAAATAATTTTATGGGACCTCGATTACTTTCTCAAGGTGTTACAAAATGAGTTATAGTTTAAAGTTATTTTTTTGGGAATAAATAATGATTTTATTTAAAAATTATATTAAAAATATTTAGAAAATTATTTTCATAAAATAGAGTCCATTTTTGAATTAATAGGATCGATATTAGGTTAGGGTGAATTTATGAGATTTTAATAAATATTTTGTTTGTCAGTGAATAATAAAAATACAGTTTTGAGTTTCAGTGTGATTAATGACATCATTAATGATGAAATAATGATGTAATAATTCTGGTGGACTTTTTTATAGTAATATATGTTATGAGGTGTCTCAAGTTTCCAATACCATGTAAAAATACCATGGAAAATCCCATGGTTTTTCAAATACCACTAATGAGGTGTCCCTTAGAAATTAATAAAATATTCCCTCACTTTTTCTATAAATACCAACCCATTCCTTCATTCCATTCATTCAAAATTTATCCTCAACAAATATCTAGTATTTTTACCTCCCAAGTATTCCTTAAAAGGTATACTCAAGCCCCCAAGTTTTTAACCATAAATTTTTAGGAGTTACTCCACAAGGTAAGGGAACCCTTCACCCTCCTCTTTTAGTCATGACATCCTTTATGTTATGTCTTCTAGTTTCCATTTTATTATGTGGGGGTATGTTCTTATATATCCTTATTACTATCCATTTCATGTCCAATTTATGATATAACCTTTCCTTTCTAATCAACTGATTTTATGAATTTTTAAGCGATGTCGATAGGCTGTCGAATTTTCATAAAAGATCTCTCAGCTTTTCTTTTATTTTCATGTTCATTTCATTTATTTTACTTTACTCACCTCCTTTCATCCAAATGTTGTAATGACTCAAGTACCTTACATGTACTATAATTCTTTCATGATAAAGTAATAATTCTTCATCATCTATCATTTCCCTTTCTTTTATACTAGAAATGAAAGCATCATTTGAGGTGTGCTAGTTTACCACATTCAAGAATGGTGGGTTTTCAATTTTTGTAACTGTATTCAATTATATTCCTGAAACCAATATTATGGTTGAAAAAAAATATGATATATGTATTATTTATCATATATGGTTATATAATCTATTTTTACACAAGGTTTTAATTTATAAAACAAAACACGTTCCTTGTGGTAAAAAACCGCCAATTAACCCAAATAGTTTTCTTTAAATAATTTATATAATGATTCGTCTTCACACTAAGTAACCAAATGAAATTTACAATCATGTAACCTCATAGATTTTAACTACTAACATATAACTCTAATTCTTGACAACCATCCCCATTTTACATGATTCTATAAACATGAATATAAGTGAACCGATCATTAGAACCAACGAAAAAAACAGACCCGAACAATATAATTGAACCTCGTAACCAATCAAAAGGTAATGAATGAACTCAAAAAGGTTATACTAAATAATTTTAATTTATAAGAGGTTCTGTAATTATTAATTAATGAACCTAATTTGATTATTCAGGTCATTAATATCACATTGATAACACCATCAGACTTAAGGTAAAGGATTCTACCTGAACGACTTTTATTACTTCAGGTTGCTCCAACGTTCTTTTTACCCAAATGAAGTTGTACTTTATTTTTATTTACAACTTATACATACTATTTATATGCTCAAAACTCATGTTTCAAGATTCATCCCTCGTTCTCTTTCAGGGATATACATGCTTTTTTAAGTGATTCTGTCTTTAATTCTTCTCGATAAGCAAACCTATTTTGAGGGAACATCCCGAATTCTTACACAATTTCAAGTGCACTCTATCCTATATTTTAAACCACCATTCTCGTTATAAAATTAGCCTTTTTATTATGAAACCCTTCTTGTTCCACTTTTAGTTTTATATAAAATATTATTCCCTTTTTGATTTTAAATGCTCTTTAGTATTTTCCTAAAAACCACTCTAAAATGTTTTAATGCTAAGAATTTCCTAAGTACTTTCATTACATGTTTTCACTTCTATTTTACATCACTTACCATGATAAATGCCTATTTTTCCTTATTAACGTCCATGTATATTTTAGTTACTTCTTCTCATATACACTTTTATGATACACCCATTAATTATGCTTTATGACATGAATGTGATACCCATTTCTCTTTATGGGTTCTCTTAGTTTAAGTATGATTGATTATGTATGATTATTTATGTGAAAAGAATATTCATGAACATGTTATGATGGGTGATCCTAGATAGAGCTCCAATTCATTAGGTAAAGTTAAGTCTCATGAGATGTTATGTGCGACAGTCTTGGTAGTTAGTCTTGGCTTGTGCTACTATGTGAAATGATCATGGTGATTATCCCTGACTCATTCTAAAGTCATGTTTTATGTTTCTACCACATTACTATGATTCCATGTTTATATGATCTCATGTTTATATGTTATTATTCTATATGTTCCATGATTTTTTATCATTATGTTGTGCCTTCTAACCCATGTGCTAAAGCCTTATTCTTACGTATACTCCCTTACTGAGCTATTTTTCTCATCCCATGTTTTAAAAATGCTTTTCACAGGAATCCTTAGAAGTTCAAAGGGCAGTCAAGGTGCTAATGAAAATGAATCCAGTTATTTATATTAGCTATTAATTTTTGTAAACTCTGATTCAATATATGTAAGTTTTTATCTAATTTTATAGAATCTGGACCAAAAAAGGCCCTCTGTTGTATTTAATGTTGGGTAATTACTCATGTTTCATTAAATAAAAAAAATTACAAAGCATTTGTAAAGGGATGAATCCGAAAGTGTGGGTTCATGATGTTATATTATATTTTAGTTTCATTTATTCTTACAATTCCTTAAAATATTATTAAACAATGATAAAATAATAACACTAGTATACTACATATACTTAGATTTTATTATGTTAGTTTCATAACTTATATCCATATCCAATTATATCAAATGGGAAACGAAACCATCGTTCATGTGTACGGTGAACTACCACCTCACGAACTGATGTAATTCATTTTTCATCATATTCTCTCATAGATGGATTATAATGATGGAATTAATGTTTCTATATGATATTCATGACTTATTTATCATTATTATAATATAATATATCATTTACCTTGTTACCATTCAATTCACTGAAAAATGATATTGTTGTTTGCGCGTACGTGTGGACTACCGTCTACATGATTATAAATTAGTTCATTTTTCATATCCTTATTTAATGTTTGGATTAAAAAGTATAATTTATGTATAAAAATGATAATTATTTCATAATTATTATTTTGGATATGATGTAATAATGAACTCTTTAACCATAGTCAACCTACCAAAGTCATTTTGGACTTATGAACTGAATATCATCAAAACATCTGACATGAACTTAAATGATTAAGTAATTTTTATAGCATGGAAATAAGTGAGATAAAAGTAATAATAAAATTGTAAAAGGTTATCTATAAATTAAATAATTAACATAATCTTATTATCTAAGAAGATAAGGAACGTGTGTGATGATTCGGCCTCGAGGTAAGGGACTTTCTTCTAAAAATTATCTTTTAATGTTTCACTTAAAACTCTTTTTTTCTTCCATTTCCATATTTTAAAAATTATTTTATGGATGTATTTATACGGAAATAAAATAATTATAAAGGAAATATTATGAATCTTTTTACTTTATTTCAAATGTTTTCAAAAGGAATCTTTTTACAAAATGTTTTGATGTTATTTACAAAAATAAAAAGTAATGTTCTATTTTAACATATACAATGACAACAAATTTTCTTGTTTCCATAGCCATTATTTGATTTTTTTTATTTCCTTTACAATCTTTAACATTTTCATCAAAGAAAATCTTCTTTCCATATATTCTAGTTATTTTCAAAAAGGGATTTCAAAATGAATCTGATATTTTAATATCTGGAAATTTTTTCTTATGGATGTAAATAATATATTTATGAGTGAAATGTTAGAAATTGAAAGATTTTATGTGTTTTGATTATGTTATGGTTCTTGGGAATTATTAAGATGATGGTTGGTTCCTTTATAAACTATGGATGTATGGTTATTTTATTAACCAATGACTAGTGGTTTTGTGGTAAACCAAGGAATGTTGGGTCCATGATAGTCATCCAATGCATTGGGTATGGAAGTCAACCGTATGGTTATTCCATTTGTAAGAGTGGTTGTAAGAGTGATCTGGAAATGATTTCCCAATAAACCTACATGTTTTATCTATGATTTCTATGGGTTTTATGGGAATATTATGATTTATCAGGGTAATATAATGATATTATGTTTAAAGGAAAGTATATACTACCTTTTAAGAGTGAAAAGTATAAATTCAAGAAAAATTTATTATGAGTTTTCATGATTTCAAAGAAACCATTATGAGTTTTATTTTACCATTAAGATTTATTATGAAATGTTTAATGAAAATATTTGGGCATAGAATGTGATTTCTTGGGTAAGAAAATGTTTGTTTTTAGCCAAAATTTTATTTTGAGAAAAGAAAATTTTTATAAGTATTCATAGACTAACAGTTTATTTTTTTATTTATGTACCTTATTTATATTTATGTGTTCTTCCTATGTTTTAAACTATTTTTCAAAGGGTTTAAGGATGGGTAAGGGTAGATAAGAAGTAGAGTTGAAGTCATGAAGATTTTTCATGAAAATAAAATGTGTTTATTTTTAAAAGTTTTATATTATGGGAAAAATTGATACTGATTAGAAGTGTCCACTCTGTATATATATGGGTTTTTTATGTTAGATTTAGGACATAAATCTCTAAAAATATAAACCTAAAAGATCTTTGGAAATGTAAGAAAGTTAATTCTAGTTTAAAGTCACTAGAACATGTAATGTTTAAGGTTGGGTCCTTATACTCCACCATTGAAGGTAGTTCTAAATGGTCCCCATAAATCAGAATGTATATATTCTAAAGGGAAACTATATTTAAAATTAGACCTATTGAAACTGGATCTATTAGCTTTACCCATTACAGAATCTTCATAAAAGATAGGGTTTGTAGGTTTAATATCATTAAACATCCCTTGTGTATTAAGTTCCTCAAGACCCTTGGAGATTGCATGCCCCGATCTCCTATGCCATAATAGTGTGTTATCAGTATTTGTTGTATACACACTACACAACTATCTTGAATGGGTCTTTCCATTCAAAACATACATCCCATTAATAAGGGAACCCTTAATGATAGTTCAAGAGCCTTTGGAGATTTTTAGACATCCTGATTCAAACCTGAAAGTGAATCCCTTTTGGTCTTGAATTCCTAAGGATATTAGGTTTCTATGGAGGTCAGGAACCCACCTAACATATATCAAAGTAATGTTACAGTGGTTATCTAGTTATATTAAAATAAAACCTCTGCATTTCACTTAAAACCTCCTATTATTCTTTAAAATAAAATCTCATTCTACTATTTCTAAAAAATCAAGGAAAGACCCTTTAAAATGACACATATAGAATGAGCAACCTGAATCTAAGACCCACTCATGGTTGAGTACATGGCTAGACACATTAAACACTTTAGCATTGTCCTAACTAGAATCCACTAAAAGGACTGGTCAGTGTGTTGTTTAGTCTCAATGTTACACCCCGAGATTTTATAAGATATATTCTTTTTAATTTCATTCATATATTCTATTTTACGCTGAAACAAAGGAGTCTTGCACTACACGCAACTCTGACCTGGCTTGCATTACAAACAATCGCGACCTTCCTCAATAGTGTGTGTTGTACACAATATCAGGTTTCACTAAACAACGATATATGATTATAATATTATCACGAACTAGCAGTTATGAATATTATTAACTAAATTTTGAATTTTATAACATTATTATTCATCTTACTCATTTTCTAGAACATGGTATGAGAATAAAATAATTTTTTCGGGTAAAATAAGTATTTTTCAAAAAATGCAGTTTTGCCACCTTTTGATGGCTCACCCACATTAAATGTAGTTTTTGACATGTTTATAAGTTCAATTTTACAAAATAAAATTATTCTTTGGAATTAGGATATAAAATTTTACCTTGGATAAATTTTTCATATTATTCTGATAACTTTCATATTTTAATGAATAGTAAAAACACGCTATATTTTAATTAAAAACAATTTTTT
The DNA here is from genome assembly GCA_963277665.1 of Viscum album. Taxonomy (NCBI): domain Eukaryota; kingdom Viridiplantae; phylum Streptophyta; class Magnoliopsida; order Santalales; family Viscaceae; genus Viscum; species Viscum album. Next base: position 1,080,388,938 of record OY728136.1, on the reverse strand, counting down.
TCAATGTAAAAATTTATGTGGTTAAATTATAATATTTAATGGTTTTAAAGTATAAATAGAATATATTTTTACCATTTAATATAATGTATGTCATTAACATTGATTTCACACTGAATTCATAGGTTAAATCAATTCAATCTTTTGCAATATTTTAAACAAAAACCCGTTTTCTTTCGACAACAGGATTAATTTTAATTTAATTTCTGAAACTTATGTGTATTGAATTTGAAAAAATGGATTCCATATTTGAAATCAGTGGGTCCAAATTATATTAATAAAATACTTTTTATTTTTGGTCATTATTAATAGTAACTATGGTAAATTTTATTTACCATCGTTAAAGGTAAATCATGTAATTAAGGGTACATATAATATTATAAAATTGCCCTAACACTTTTCTTAATACAATTTGATGATTATATTTCGTACTAAGTCATATTTGGGTTGAAATGGAATCCATTAGAACCCACTTGGATGTGATTAAGACCTTTAGTTTATTTTATTTAAAGGAAAGTGAAATATGTCTCACTCAAACTTTAATAATTTATGTATTTTTAATATAAGGATATACAGAATATAAATTTGTTTATAAATAATCATTTGAAAGTTAAATTTTTTTTATTTATCATGGCAATTTATTTGTAATTTTTAAGAGTTATTTAATTACTTTATTAGCTTATACATTAATGATGCAGAAATTATTTATTTAGTAAAAAAATCAATAATATTGTTTTTATTGAAAACGTAATACATATTAAAGGGCCCAAAAACCTGATAAAAACTTATTGGTAATGTATATCTACACCATAATAATCCAATGACCGAATATATGACAGTTTTGAGTCTTATAAAAGTGATTATGACACTTATATTATTTTATTTTATATGATATCAAAGTTGTCACCTTCATAATTTAATAAATATAACATTTTAAAATTTGGGTGTTTTTGAAGATAAATCCAACTAAATGTATTATTATCAAATATGTAAGATTTATCTTCATCCTAGTATTTTATTTTTAATTTTTATGCAACAAATAAGTATAATTAATAATTATAAAAAATGTTGTAGTAATTATTTTATTAAGAGAAATATCAAATAAATGGTTTTACAAATAGTAAAATAAATATTATATGAACTATTTAATGTGATCCACTAATTTTCTATATTAATATGTCATGTTAGGAACCTATTAAATATTTTATTTCAAATATATCCTCTGTGTGGATTTTATTTAAATTCAAATAAATGAATAGTGTCAAAATTGACACTTGTTATTTTATAAAAATAACATATTATTAAATTGTTTAAAAATCACAAAAATATTTAAAATTTATAAATTTAAATTTATATAGTCTAACATTTCATGAATTACTTAATTATGGATAATTCATAGCACATAAGTAATTATTTATAACAATTTAAAATTTAGAATCTTATTACCACAAATAAAATTTAATAGATTAAATAAGGATAAATCAAGTTGATAATGTTTAAAATAAATTCCCTACATGTATAAATTTTATTGGATGATGAGATTACAACCCTATATCATCTAATATTAGAATATAAGTCATTTTTGGAGGTTTTTATGTGGGTTTAGATTTATTATAAATTAATATTTTTAAGATTTCTAAAGGTGCCCCTTTCCTCCCTTATAAAAAGGGAACCCCTTCCCACTTATCTTCACACCCTTTGAGCCTTAAAGCTCGGCCAACCCCTGCTCATTTCCCTTAACAACTTCCCTATAAACATACTAGAGGTCCTGGTCTTCTTCAAAGACTAATTTTAGTATCCTAAGAGGAGGTTTCAAAGAGGCGTGTCGAAGAAGAGGTAATATCCTTTACCGATTCTTTCAAATTCATTTATTCTTCTACTTCCTCTTCTTTTTTTGTTTCATAATAAAGTAATGAAATAAGTATCACTAATATACTGATATATTATTATAAATATGAAACAACCTCATTTCACCTTCTATCCATCCTACAGAAAACGAAATCACCGCGCGTGCGTACGTACAGAATACCGTCTCCACGCCGTGGTGTAATCTGTTTTTCCACCAACACCTTACTTGGATGGGTATAATGGTGTAAAGAATAAATATATGTGGTTATTATAACATCATAATGATTCTAATATATTATATCATCCACTCCAATTCCATTCAATAAATATCGGAATGCTATCATCGCTCGTGCGTACGTACGGATTACCGTCTCCACGACGCGATGAGATTCATTTTCCCTGTTAACAATTCAAGAATGATTATAAAGTATATATAATAAGTAATCATGAAATATATTACATAATAATGCTACTGGATTTATGTATATATATATGTCATCTACTTAATTCCATTCAATTCAATAAGGAAATGGAAACAGCGTTCATGCGTACGTACGACCTACCATCTCCATGAACGGTGTATTTCTTTCCATTTATCGATATATTATATATATGTATATTATGAACATATATTATATATAAATCATGTTTTATATTCTGGAATTAAGTAATCATGATCTAATTAATCATATTAATAATTACAAGTCAAAACACGGACGATAAATGAAACGATTTTACCCAAAACACTGCTTTAACAAGGAATTTACTAAAGAACAGGTAATATAAAGTCGTAAGTGAATCATATATGATATCATAAATATTATTATGGTTCTTTTACAAGTTAATAATATGTTTAAACCCACTATATATGAGTCTCGGACACATATGGAAGAAATTGGACATAAGGTAAGGGTTAATGTTGCAATCTCAATTGTTTTCTATCTGAGATTGCTTATATGTAAGTATTTACTGGGGTTATATTTATCATCCATATCCAAGTTTTATAAAAAAAAATTCATGTATGGTTAAAGTCCTTTTTACCCATTTTTTACTTTTACTACATGGTATGTAAGGAATCCTTTTTTTACCATACGAGGTACTTTTTGACTTTTCTGGAAAAAGTACGAGAAGAATGTTTTTTTAACTTATAAAGAATGAACGGATTTTTACGGTTTCATAACTCCTTATTTTCATGAATCTTACTCTACAAGATTTCATGAAAATTTTCAAAAAAATCCTTTTCTTTTAAAATTTAATGGAATTTTGTGAAAAGAAAATGATTTTGAAGAAGAAAGGATATTTTTCTCAAGAATTCATTTCAAGTGTTTTATCAAAACCATTTTCCATCTAAGATGACAATATTTCATATGTGTATGTTTCAAGTATAATGTCTCTATGATTTACATGGTTTCAATTTTCTTATGATGAAATATCCATTTGTTTTATATGGATTATGTGATGATGGGATGGTGTTTATGAAACCCATTTTATTCTTTGGGTTATGATGAATGTTTTAAGTTTATTTTGTGGAAAAAGTAAGAATGATTTCATTATGAGATGGGTGGGACCTATATATATCCCTCAAATACATTGGGTAAAGATTTATATCTCATGAGATAGACATGGATGAAACAGAAAGTAAATTTGATTCAGTAATACAGGGCTGGAACGGAAAGTAGACCCGGTTTAGTAAGGGACTTTGTCCACTAAGATGGTCTTGGTAGCAATGTCTTGGATACTAAAGAAATCATTACATGTGCTTAATGGATTCCACAATTACATGTTTTATTCCCATTATAGTTTATCATGATTAATGTTCCTTTATGATCTATGCCTTATGTACTTCCAAGATTTATGTCATTGCTCATGATTTTGATGTTTAGATTTTATTTTCAAGTTTTTGCATTCAAATATTTATGGATTGCTTTATGTTCTCTAAGTTTACCCTTACTGAGCATTTGAGCTCACCCTTTATATGTTTTCTTTTCCCCGGGATTTAAAGAAAGGTTATAGGAAAGAAAACAAAAGGGGAAGATCTTTATGGGATATGTTGAAGATCTTTCCCCATGATTAGAAGATTGTATTCCAAGTTTCCAAAGACACTAAACTATTATGGTCCTTGTGTGTCTGTTTTTGTTATGTATTAAGTATTCCACAAAAGTAATGTAATTTCCATGTACGTCATGCTTCGGGTCTCTATATTTGGTATCAGAGGAAAGGTTTAGTTAACCTTTGGAAACCAGGACGTGAATACTTTAGTGAGATCCCTAGAGATATTTCTAAGGTATGTCTAGGGATGTCCCTAAGGTTAAGTATAAGTATAGGTTATAGTCCTATAATTACGGTAATGATATTAGAATTAAACCTAAGATGTTAGATATCAAAGTTACTCCCCCTTTATTTTGTTGTTTTCCCTAGCATGATTATTGCCTCTCACACTATTCTTTTTGGGTTTTAGACGATGGATGGAACCTGAAGGAACCATGTTGATCAATGTAATGGACAGTGCAATGATTTCCCTCTTGAACAAACCAATGTTATGGGAGATGGAGTGAAAAATATTATTTCTATACTTACGCAAGCTATGAATCATTCTGGACTTCCGAATGAGAAGAGAAGGGAACAATATTCTATTGGGTCCTTCATGAGGCAACATCCACATTCTTTCAATGGGTCTTCTGATCCACTTGTTGCTGAACAATGGATCAATACCATTGAAAAGATATTTTCCATACTTCACTGTTCGGAACATGATAAAGTCATTCTATCTATTTACCATTTAGAAGGTGAAGCAGACCAGTGGTGGACTCTAATTAAGAATAGAAGGCCCCAAGATGAAATTGAATCCATGGAATGGGAAGTGTTCAAGAACTTGTTTTTAAGTAAGTACTTCCATCGTATTCTTTGAACAAAGATGGAAAAGGAGTTCCTTGATCTTAAGCAAAAGGATTATGAATCTGTTGGTATATACGAAGCGAATTTTACAAGGCTTGAAAGGTATGCATCTGGCTTTATCATCCAACTTGAAAGTAAAGTTGATCGATTCTTCAGTGGATTAAAACCAAGTCTTTGAAGGGAATTAGCTATAAGATACTTCAATAGCTATGAAGAAATTGTAAGTTGTGCTATCAAAGTAGAAATGGAAGTTGGTGTTACATATCCATCTCATGGTTTGGACAAGAAACGAAAGATTGAGTTCAAGGAGAAATCTCAGAACCAGGGTGAAAAGAAGATGAATGTTTCTTTATGTTCAAAGTGTGGAAAGAAGCATGATAGAGATTTCCTAAAAGGTACTAGAAAATGTTTTAAGTGTGGAAAAGAAGGTCATTGAGCAGCTGAGTGTCGAAGTAATGGAAAAAGGGTTGCTAATGATGTGAATAAAGAAAAGACTATAGAGAATGCACCACCAACACTTCAATGTTTCAAGTGCAATGAAATGGGGAATTATGCTAATCAATGCCCTAATCTAAGGGTTAATGATGATCGACATGAGAAACCACTTAAGGTAAAGGACAAAGGGAAGTCACATGTGATCACTATTGGCGATGTTAAATATGACAATGATGTGGTGGAATGATTAAGTGTTTATGTAATGGGATTCAAAAATAATGTTGTATATAGTATCTTGGAATATTGGAATATTTATGTATTGGTCTATTATGGTTTTCAATAATTTTATGGTACCAGTAACCATGGAAAGTGATTGAGATATTTTTGGAAAGAATATGATATGCACATAATGAATGGATAAGGAGAAAATGATATGTTTGACAGTATTCATGAGCTCGTGACTAATATAAGGACAAAGTTATATCATGGTTTGAGTATATAGAATTTTTAGATTTTGGTATGTGGAAAGAGTTAACTTTTGACAGCATTCATGTCTTCACTAAGGTCAATGGGTATTCATTTTTCAAGAGAATACATTATTAAGGAATTCACATGTTTGGAATTTTACCAACAAGATATATATATCTTGTGATATACGGGCGATAAATGATTGTATTCAATGCTTGGTAGATGAACTTTCTAGTAATCATTTTATTTATACTATGATATTGGAAAAAAGTATTTTGGATAAACCTAAAGATTGGAATCGATTAATTTAGACATCAGATAGTATTTTTTAAGGCTAGAACTTTCTATTATGTTTTAGAAAAAAGACAAGTCGTAGAACGGGTGACAACCTGTCGCGTCGGACAAGGTTGCGGGAATCGAACCCACAACTGAAGTGTGACAGGCCTTTATTTCTTACCATTGGCCTACAGGAAGTCCCTGATTAGTAGAAAATAGTTTTATTTTATTATGCAGTATGATAGATGAAGTATAAGTTCATTTTTGGAATCGTATACGATTAACCTCACCATAGATGGAATTATGTATATTTGATAACTTTTGATAACCTTTTGTTTGAAACAAATGGAATGACCCATCATTCTATCACATGATCTGCTAACACTTCACGAATAACAAATTCAACTTCATTTCTTTAAGAGATTAAGTGGAAATTGTTCAAAGCACGAACAACAGTGATATTGTACCAAAATCAAGTAAGTATTTCTTCTAATTCAAATTTTTCAACTTTAGGGAAATGATATTGAAAACCAAAAATGTTGTCCTAGTGCTCTTATATCTGATGAATCAGATGGTACCTTAGATCATCACAAATTTATGGCTTTGTGATTGATGGCTTTTTCATAGCCATGTTCTCTACCACTCTCCATCAGAACTTGATGGTTAGATTTTTCTTCCATATCCATATTTTCATCTATATTCTCCTATATGGAAACCCAGTGATGAGTTACTTTGGTTATTCGTTACGTTTCATACTTTAGTTTTTAAAATTAAGTTTTAGTATCCCTTTTTTCGATGTGGGTTTCTATGAATAGTAAACGATTTATAACCCTGACGAATTTTGAGGGAGAAATTCATTTTAAGGGGGGTAGAATGTAACACCCCGAGATTTTATAAGATATATTATTTTTAATGTCTTTCATATCTTTTATTGTACGCTGCAACAAAAGAGTCTTGCACTACAGGAAACCCTGACCTGGCTTGCATTACACGCAATCACGACCTTCCTCGATAGCGTGTGTTGTACGCAATACCGAGTTTTACTAAACAACGATATATTATTATAATATTATTATGAACTAGCCGTTATGAATAGTATTAACTAAATTTTGAATTTTATAACATTATTATTCATCTTAAATATATTCTATAACATGGTATGAGAATAAAATAAAATTTTTGGGTAAAATAAGTATTTTTCAAAAAATGCAGTTTTGCCGCCTTTTGATGGATCACCCACTTTAAATCTAGTTTTTGACATGTTTATAAGTTAAATTTGACAAAATAAAATTATTCCTTGGAATCAGGATATAAAAATTTAATTTGGATGAATTTTTCATATTATTCTGATAACTTTCATATTTTGATGAATAGTAAAAACACACTATATTTTAATTAAAAACAACTTTTTCATTGTAATAATTTATGTGGTTAAATTATAATATTTGATGGTTTTAAAGTATAAATATAATATATTTTTACCATTTAATATAATGTATGTCATTAGTATTGATTTCACATTGAATTCGTAGGTTAAATCAATTCAATCTTTTGCAATGTTTTAAACAAAAACTCGTTTTCTTTCGACAACGGGATTAAGTTTAATTTAATTTCTGAAACTTCTATGTATTGAATTTGGAAAAATGGATTCCATATTTGGAATTAGTGGGTCCAAATTATATTAATAGGCTACGTTTTATTTTTGGGCATTATGAATAGTAACTACGATAAATTTTATTTACCATCGTTAAAGGTAAATCATGTAATTACGGGTAAATATAATATTATAAAATTACCCTAACACTTGTCTTAATACAATTGGATGATTATATTTCGTCATAAGTCATATTTGAGTCGAAATGGAATCCATTAGAACCCACTTGGATGTGATTAAGACCTTTAGTTTATTTTATTTAAAGGAAAGTGAAATATGTCTCACTCAAACTTTAATAATAAAGTATTTTTAATATAAGGCTATACAGAATATAAATTCAGTTATAAATACTCATTTGAAATCTAAAATGTTTTTCTTTATCATGGTAATTTATTTGTAATTTTTAAGATTTATTTAATTACCTTATTAGCTTATACATTAATGATGCAGAAATTATTTATTTAGTAAAAAAATCAATAATATTGTTTTTATTGAAATAGTAATACATATTAAAAAGCCCAAAAACCTGATCAAAACTTATTGTTAATGTATATCTACACCATAATCATCCAATGACCGAATATATGACCGTTTGGAGTCTTATAAAAGTGATTATGACACTTATATTATTTTATTTTATATGATATCAAACTTTTCACCTTCATAATTTAATAAATATAACATTTTAAAATTTGGGTGTTTTTGAAGATAAATCCGACTAAATGTATTCTTATGAAATATATAAGATTTATATTTATCCTAGTATTTTATTTTTAATTTTTATACAACAAATAAGTATATTTAATAATTATACAAAAATGTTGTAGTAATTATTTTATTAAGAGAAATATCAAATAAATGGTTTTACAAATAGTAAAATAAATATTATATGAACTATTTCATGTGCTTCACTAATTTTTTAGATTAATATGTCATGTTAGGAACCTATTAAATATTTTATTTCAAATATATCCTCTGTGTGGATTTTATTTAAATTCAAATTAATAAATAGTGTCAAAATTGACACTATTATTATTTTATAAAAATAACATATTATTAAATTGTTTAAATATCACAAAAATATTTAAAATTTATAAATTGAAATTTATATAGTCTAAAATGTCATTAATTATCTAATTATGGATAATTAATATCACATAAGTAATTATTTATAACAATTTAAAATTTAGAATCTTATTACCACATATAAAATTTAATAGATTAAATAAGGATAAATCAAGTTGATAATGTTTAAAATAAATTCCCTACATGTCTAAATTTTATTGGATGATTATATTATAACCCTATCTCATCTAATATTCGAATATAAGTCATTTTTGGAGGTTTTTATGTGGGTTTAGATTTATTATAAATTAATATTGTTAATATTTTGAAAGGTGCCCCTCTCCTCCCTTATAAAAAGGGAACCCCTTCCCACTTCTCTTCACACCCTTTGAGCCTTCAAGATCAGCAAACCCCTGCCCATTTCCCTTTCCAAATTCTCTAGAAAAATACTAGAGGTCCTGATCTTCTTCAAAGACCAATTTTAGTATCCTAAGAGGAGGATTCAAAGAGGCGTGTCGAAGAAGAGGTAATATCCTTTACCGATTCTTTCAAATTCATTTATTCTTCTACTTCCTCTTATTTTGTTGTTTCATTATAAAGTAATAACATAAGTATCACTAATATACTGATAAGTTATTATAAATATTAAACAGCCTCATTTCACCTTCTATCCATCCTACGGAAAACGAAATCACCGCGCGTGCGTACGTACGGAATACCGTCTCCACGCCGTGGTGTAATCTGTTTTTCCACCACCACATTACTTGGATGGGTATAATGTTGTAAAGAATAAATATATATGGTTATTATAACATCATACTTATTCTAAGATATTATATCATCCACTCCAATTCCATTCAATAAATATGGGAATGATATCATCGCTCGTGCGTACGTACGGATTACCGTCTCCACGACGCGATGAGATTCATTTTCCCTGTTAACAATTCAAAAATGATTATAAAGTCTATATAATCATAAATCATGAAATATATGACATAAAAATGCTACTGGATTTATGTATATATATATATATATGTATGTCATCTACTTAATTCCATTCAATTCAATAAGGAAACGGAAACAACGTTCATGCGTACGTACGGCCTACCGTCTCCATGAACGGTGTATTTCTTTCCATTTATCGATATATTATATATTTGTATATTATGAATATATATTATATATAAATCATGTTTTATATTCTGGAATTAATTAATCATGATCTAAGTAATCATATTAATAATTACAAGTCAAAACACGGACGATAAATGAAACGATTTTACCCAAAACACTACTTTAACAAGGAATTTACTAAAGAATGGGTAATATAAAGTCGTAAGTGAATCATATATGATATCATAAATATTATTATGGTTCTGTTACAAGTTAATAATATGTTTAAACCTACTATACAGGAGTCTCGGACACATACGAAAGAAATTGGACATAAGGTAAGGGTTAATGTTGCAATCTCAATTGTTTTTTATCCAAGATTACTTATACGTAAGTATTTACTGGGGTTATATTTATCATCCATTTCCAAGTTTTATAAAAATGTTTTCATGTATGTTTAAAGTCCTTTTTACCCATTTTTGAATTTTACTACATGGTATGTAAGGAATCTTTTTTTTTACCATATGAGATACTTTTTGACTTTTCTGGCAAAAGTACGAGAAGAATGTTTTTTTAACTTGTATGGAATGAACGGATTTTAATGGTTTCATAACGCCTTATTTTCATGAAGCTTACTCTACAATATTTCATGAATATTTTCAAAAAAATATTATTCTTTTAAAATTGAATGGCATTTTGTGAAAAGAAAATGATTTTGAAGAAGAAAGGATATTTTCCTCAAGAATTCATTTCAAGTGTTTTATCAAAACCATTTTCCATCTAAGATGACATTATATCATATGTGTATGTTTAAAGTATAATGTCTCTATGATTTACATGGTTTCACTTTTCTTATGATGAAATATCCATTTGTTTTATATGGATTATGTGATGATGGGATGATATTTATGAAACTCATTTTATTCTTTGGGTTATGATGAATGTTTAAAGTTTATTTTGTGGCACAAGTAAGAATGAATTCATTATGAGATGGGTGAGACCTATATATATCCTTCCAATGCATTGGGTAATGATTTATATCTCATGAGATAGACATGGCTGAAACAGCAAGTAAATCTGGTTCAGTAATACAGGGCTTGAACGGAAAGTAAACCCAGTACAGTAAGGGACTTTGTCCACTAAGATGGTTTTGACAGCAATGTCTTGGCTACTATGGAAATCATTACATGTGCTTAATGGATGCCACAATTACATGTTTTATTCCCATTATAGTTTATCATGATTAATGTTCCTTTATGATCTATGCCTTATGTACTTCCAAGATTTATGTCATTGCTCATGATTTTGATGTTTAGATTTTATGTTCAAGTTTTTGCATTCAAATGTTTATGGATTGATTTATGTTCTCTAAGTTTACCCTTACTGAGCATTTGAGCTCACCCTTTATATGTTTTCTTTTCCCCAACATTTAAATAAAGGTTTTAGGAAAGAAAACAAAAGGGGAAGATCTTTATGGGAGATGTTGAAGATCTTTCCCCACGATTAAAAGATTATATTCCGAGTTTCCAAAGACACTAAACTATTACGGTCCTTGTGTGTCTGTTTTTGTTATGTATTAAGTATTCCGAAAAAGTAATGTAATTTCCATGTACGTCATGCTTCGGGTCTCTACACTCAAGGTCTTGTTTTAGCTTTCTACACATGGGTTTACTGTTTCTGGGATTACCATAGTGGAAGGAAACAATTTTCCTTTCCATAGACTTTGACTTAGGTTTGGGTTGTTTATTGTTCTTGCCTTTATCCTTCTTATACACTTTCTTTCTTTTTCCCCTAGATTGTGGCCTCCCTATTGTGAAAAGAATCTCTCCCTCACCATTAACTCTATGTTTTTAATGTAGTTCCTTAGACAAAAGGGCGAACTTAACCTCTTCTAAGGTTAAAGAGCCACGACCATACATCATTGCCTCTACTAATGTGTTGTTGGCATTATATAAAGAAATTAAAAGAATCATCGCTTGATCTTCATCACCAACAATCACATTTATGCAGGATAAATCTAACATGATTTTATTGAATTCATCTAAATGGATTTTAATTGAAATACCAGGTTTCATTTTGAATGTAAACATACGGTCTTTCTTATAAATCCTACCGTCAAGTGAAGTTTTCATATATAATTTCTCTCGTTTGAGCCATATACCAACAATAGTGGTTTCAAAAGCATCTTCCCCAAGCATTGTATCACCTAAAGAAAGAAGCAGAGAACTGTGTGCCTTAACAAGAACATCAAAGGACACATCTTAATAAACAACAGAGGACTGCTCAGTTTTAGAAATAGTAACAATGGTTTTATTAGACCTGAAGAGGGCATCAATTAACCCTACTGAACCAACAAGAATCTCATCTTAATTCGCCATAGATTGAAGTCATTATCACCATTGAGTTTTTCGATTTCATGCCTAGTTGTTGGCATGTTTACCCAAAAGACCGAATTCCAAGTTGTTGCGAACAATGAAAGCATACGCCCCCAAGAACCGGCCAAGATCAATAGGTATGCATGATTGTCCAATTAGGTATTAGATTTTCAATAATTATTGAGGTTACAATGACTTCAATTAAAGATAAAAATGGTAGAGGTGAACCAAGACGAGATTGAAAAGCGAAAATTAAAACAGGAACCAGATTGAAATAAGAAATAGATTCAGAAACAAAAGAAATCTCAATAAGGCTTTGATACCACTTTGTTGTGGGGAGGTGCACTGGCAGGAGACAGTTCGCACGAACCCGAAAGGACTGATTGGGTGATTTGCTCACAAGAATTGAATCAAACAAAAACTAAACATTCAAGATGCAAGAAAGGTAAGAAAGCAGTCAAAAGAACACAAGGATTTAACATGGTTCAGTTTTGTTGGGGCCTACATGCATGACAAGAACAACACTTGCACACACAGCTTTATTAATGCTCAAAGAATGAGATTTACAACATGCAGACTAATCGAAAATGGAAACAACCACATAAACTTTTGACATATAAAGCCAAGAATAAACAGATCAAAAAGTAAACAAACTTACAACACGAGATGCAATGGTTTGGCCATCTTGATCTCTTGATGATGTTGCCAAGAAGTCGATGTAAAACTTTCAGTTTGTTGAGAAGAAAGGTCGCACATGGATGGTGTTGGTTGTTCTTGGATCAAAAGCTTTGCCACACGTCTTCACAATGAAGGTTGTCTTCGGAACTCCACTAGAATAAGCACATTAGCAGTGTACTTCGGAGGACAAAAGGCACATATAGTTGATCACTGAAAGAAAAAAAATGCACTGAAACTAGGGTTTTCAGAATCAGAGGGAGATCTGAACTTAGGTGAGGAGAGTGAGTGATTTAGAATGCCAAAGGATGGGTGCAAGGATCATCAATTTTCCTGATACCGCATGCATCTTGAACTAGTCGACCAACCAAAATACGTCACTCGCATGCTGTCGAATTGAAATGATTGTTCTATTGTATTTATGCTTGCTTATGAGTTTGTTTTTTGGGTTTCTTTGAGCAAAGAAGTAGATTTCATAAGTGAATATGAGTTTATATAAGTTCAAAGTTCATTATTTAAAGGGATTTTTTTTATGGGTTTTCACACATTTCAATGGTGTAACAGAGTTTCTTTCTTTTTTATATCATTTACTAAGGTTTATATATTAGCTCCACGTTCTCAAATGATTTTATAGGGTTTAAGGATGAATAAGAATAATAAGAAGTCAAAATTCTAGTTTTGGATGAAGCAAGTGTATCATTTTAATAAATTGTCTTTAAGGAAAAAAAAATGTTTGCCAGGTGGAAGTGTGTTTTCTTTGTAATGTGAAGAGTTTCTCAATCCTCTAAAAATCTAAACCTAAAGGTATTGAGGTTGTAATTGATGAAATATTGTTGTAAAACATATAATTATCGGGATGTTTGAGGTGTTACTTGGGATGATAATGAGTTGGGTACTCGTGAAATTTGGGGTACCCGAACCGTAACTTGTTTTTTTTTAAACTTTAATCCTGACCCTAACCAGTTTATTTTCTAAATTTACTACCCTAACCCCACCTTATTATATTTTTAATTAACTCTTTTAATTACCCGATTATAAATTCAAAGAATTAAATTTTATTTATTAAACTAGAATAAACATATAAAAAATTTAAGTAAATACATTTTGTATATGTGCATTATTTAATAACACACAGTTAGTGAATTGAAATTTAAATTTTACTTATAAATATAATATGATGAGGACTCAAAATAAATAAATATATTTTTTAATTGTATTTTCATTTAAAAATTTATTAATGATTATTTAATAATAAATTTCTTAATCGGGTTTGTGTTTATGGTACCCTAAGATCACCCTAATCTTACTTGTTTATTAATTATGTTTCCAATTTGACATCGGAACCCTATAGATACTCATTTAAAAACAACCCTAACCCAATTTAATCCGGATGAGTGGTTAATGGGGGTACCCATTGTCATCCCCAGGTGTTACGGTTATAGTGAAAAAAAAAATTATGGAAAAGAAATGGGATAAATATTAAGAAATAAAAATAAAAATCATATGGTTTATAATAAAAATAAAATTAATTTAATAATATTAAAATAATTATAGGATCATAAAATTAATTTAATAATATTAATAAAAAACGGGTTTTGACATCTACTTCAACGATGCATCAACTTTTCCACAATCCTAGTCTATAAGCATTGTTATTTAATGTTAATAATATCGTTTTTTATATTATCATGCAACTAAAACCAGTTAAATAGTATTGTTATTTAAAATATTATTACTAAATGTTAATATAATATAGAATTCTGAACAGGTAAATCAAATGTGGTGGCTGGATGGGACCATCCGGGGGTGCATTTATTTGGCGGTGTTAAATTAAGGATGGCCGTCTTTCATATGACCTCTGCTTGGGGCACCCCTATCTTGACTTCCTCCATGGGCCCTTCTGTCTGTGTGTGGTATAGATCTAATCCACCCCACCCATAAAGTCCCCCCACCCCTCCCAATTTTACTCCCCTACCATCCCTTCTCAGCCATGGCGGCAGCAGCACCAGCACTCAATAAGTACTCTCTCTCCCTCTCCCTCTCCCTCTCCCTCTCCCTCTCTTTGTGTATATCCTTAACGGCGGCGATGGGTTGTATGAAGGTGTGCGGTGGTGACGGGGGGAAACAAGGGGATTGGGCTGGAGATTTGCAGGCAGCTCGTTGGTGAAGGGGTCATCGTTGTGCTTACCGCCAGAGACCAGGGGCGTGGCCTCCAAGCTGTTGAGAAACTGCAGCAGCAAGGCCACGGCCACCTGCTCTTTCACCACCTAGACGTTGCGGACCCAGCCACCATCGCCACCCTTGCGGACTTCATCAAAACTCAATTTGGGAGGCTCGATATCTTGGTAATAACCACTTCTCTTCTGTTTCTCTGTTGCGGTGAATGTTAAATTGAACCCCTTTTTGCAGGTAAATAATGCAGGGATCATAGGGGCCGAGGTGGATTTTGGTGCCTGGGAAACTAAATTGAAGGCAGCTGGCGGGGTAGGCAGTGTTATCTTACTAATATATAACACAGTGCTTTATCGCTGGCAGAAAGCCAGCAATCACTGATACAGGATCAGTTATCATAATGGCTGCCAAAGCTAAGGTTAGGGTTTTATGTAGGATCCAAAAAAGGTTGATTGGAGTAGTATGGTGAAACAGTCATATGAATTAGCAGAAGAGTGCATCAAAATTAACTACTATGGTGCCAAATCAATGACCCAGGCATTCACCCCACTCCTCGGATTGTCCAACTCACCAAGGATCGTTAACGTGTCATCCTCCGCAGGAACACTTGAGGTGCAATTAGAGTTGTTTTTCCTATCCTGTTTTTGATTTGATGTTCCACTCCTCCATCCCTTTTTCCCTCAGAAGTTGCAAAATGAGTGGGCGAAAGGAGTGTTGGGTGATGCAGAAAGGCTCACAGAAGAGAGGATCGAGAATGTGTTGAGTTCATTCCTCAAGGATTTCAAGGATGGCCTGCTGACGCCCAAAAACTGGCCCCCTGTCGTGTCGGCGTATAAAGTATCAAAGGCAGCAATGAACGCGTACACAAGGATGGTGGCCAAGAACCACCCCAACTGGCGCGTTAATTGTGTCTGCCCAGGCTTTGTTAAAACTGATATCAATGGCAATTCCGGGAATTTAACAGTGGAGGAAGGAGGTGAAAGTCCGGTGAGGCTGGCGCTGCTGCCTGATGATGGCCCGACCGGATGCTTCTTTGATCGGAAGGAGATTTCATCATTTTGAGTGTGCACAGGGTATATGAGTATGTGCCACAAAGCTTCTAAATATGAATAAGGGGTGGAGTTTGATCTGTGATTCCACTTTCATACGTGTCTTCATTGGGTTTGCTATCAAAACATTATAGATGCATGGTAATCATATAAAGACGTGTTTCACATCCAGACCTTGGTTAACTATGGTTTTATTTACTTTTGACTCACTCTTGTTCCCTCTCCTCCGTGTCTTTCTCGGGAATTTTGGATTGTTTTGGGTGGGGGAAACCTCGCAAATTGTATAGATAATCCAAGTAATTAAGGACCAAGTTTCTTTTGGGTCCCAATTCCAATTGGATCCCCATGCTTCATTTGCCCACACTAATCCGGATATAATACTAATAGTTAAAAAAATGCGACCTATAAGAATAAAACGATAACTCCAATAATACAATTTTTGGATAAATTGATACCTGTAATAGTTTCTAACGGAAAATTTAAGAATCCATGCTGCTCGTTTTGAGATTTTAGAAGAGGACGCATGGTTAGACATACAATTAGTACTAACCGTGCGACCTACCCGTCAAACCGTGCATCTTGAGTCAATGAGGTCATACACGGTTGGCGTAGAGTTTTTCAAACCGTGCAATTCTTCCAGTAGTCCAGAAGAGAGCACATGATTTGCCTTCTTTCAAACTAGAGGTGATTCTTAGGTGATTTTGGGGATCCCAACTCTTTCAGAGATTGATTTCAACGAGTCAAGTGGCGTTGAATCTAAATTTTTTCAAGGTATGACCTCGTTCTTCGTCGTTCTTCATTGTTTCTCTGTGATTACTTGCACTTTCATCTTTAGTTTTTGATGTCTCCAAATGTTTCCACTTATATCTTGTATCTATATCAAAGATTGATGTTTTCTTGAGTTTTTGATATAAGTGGAAAAATAGATTTTTTATAGTTTCACTAGTTCGATGGGAATGAGGTACATTGCAAAGAAAATCATACGACACATAAATGAAGAAAAGTACCCACGCTCGAACTCGAGACCACACCGAAACCCAAAGAGGTAGCTACCACTGAGCCACACCCTGAGATAAAAAAGAATATTTTTTATATGATTGGATATAAAAACTGTTTTAAAGGAACATGCTCTTCTTTTGGAAAATGAAATGTCTAGTTGACTTATGATAATGCCCTTGAAGTTGTTTGTGATGTTGATTTCTAAAATGATAGAAAGATGTGGTTTTCTAAACTTGGGTGCACTAGGCCATTATTAAACAAATGCTTTGAAAACTAGTATTTATTAAAGCACAATTATTTATAAATGTTTTTATAGATGACCTTTAATTTTT
This sequence comes from Viscum album, assembly GCA_963277665.1. Lineage (NCBI taxonomy): Eukaryota > Viridiplantae > Streptophyta > Magnoliopsida > Santalales > Viscaceae > Viscum > Viscum album. Next base: position 1,080,371,582 of record OY728136.1, on the reverse strand, counting down.
CCAATGACTCAGTAATCCAAGTGGAATGTGGAAAGACCCAATTTACACTGTTAAATGATTTATTGGAAAATGAAAACCCCATAGGACATGCCCCTTTATGTGTAATGGAGATGATGTGTAATGAACCGACCCTGAATACCATAAAAACTGGCACTCAAATCAATCATCCACTGGCTTAAAGGGCGTTTTAGATCCCTACGGGCTAACAACAAGCACCCAAGTATCAATAAATATAAAAGGAGAATGATTTTCCCAAAAAAAGATAAAAAAAGCCACACAAGGTATAAACTGAGATATCCAACAGTAAAAGAACAACGAAAGTACAACATACCAGCGAACAAGGCCAACAATTCATACAATTGACAACAAAGAGCGATACCAAACCACCAACATATCCATCTGTAACTGAGACAACGCCACACACCTCCACCAAAGCTCGAACCCAAAGATATAAGAATATTCATTTCACCGAGAAACCTGTCAAACCTGTAATATTTATAGGCGTGAGATAAAATCCTAGTAGGTCTCCACCCGTCGACTTAAAGCTTTACACTTTAAAAGAGAATCCATATCATGCAAGTTTGAAAATAAAGATACCAAATAGGGTTTTCTTGTTTTCTTTAAATAAAACAGTTATCAAACATTTTCCTTAAAAGCACCCATTTTCACAAAAATCATGCCTCTTTCTAAATAAAACTATAATTTATTTTATCATAACAAAACATTCATAAATTATAGTTTAAAATAGTTTTAAAGGAACATTTAAGGAAATGAGATATCATTTCATAATTTTCCAAATATTTATACCTTGGAAAATATACATAAAAAGTCATCATGAAATCCAAAGGTGCTAAAGGGAAACAGTCTAGAACAGTCAACATGGTCATCAATGAAGAAAGTCTGCATGCTGGAATATAATCATAACATAAATCGACCCTAGTCCAAACACCCAGTCTTACCCTATCCTGGCCTAACCAAGGGGAAAATACCTTAGGTTGGCCAAAGTGCCACCTATGACCACTAGCCAAAACATGATTCTAAACTAGTGAAAATGTGTACCTAGCAACTTTGACCTTCCCATGTCATTCAAATGGAGGAAAGCATGTAAAAGGCAATTTTGAAGCATATATCATATCATATCATATCATCACATTTGCAAACAAATCATAAGTCTTTGTCACACCTCTGAACACTCACATAGGAACATCCCCTTTATCAGGCATATCGGTTCAATTTAATTCAACTTTCTCAAAAGAGACATTTCATTTCAAGCAATTCAAACATCCATCACTTCCAATACACATAAAGGGGCATGTCCTATGACTTTTTTATTTTCCAATAAATCATTTAAAGTGAAAATCGAGCCTTTTCACATTCCACTCTGAATAGAGAGACTTTAAAAGAAATTCAAGGACATTAATAAAACCATTTATAAATCATACCACTTTAACAAATACTTGTTTTCAAAGAATCATTTCAAAATGTTCAATCATGACCAACCTTTAGAAAACTACACTTTTCTCTTTATTTTGGAAATCATCATCACAAACATACCAATAAAAATTATCATGATCCAACAAGGCATATCAATTTTCAAAACAAGGGTATATTCCTTTAAAAAAGTTTTCAAATCAAATCATATCAAAATCCCCCTTTCCACTTTTATCAAAAGCTCATGAAATCACCAATCATTGATATAGCTACTAGATATAATCGTAAACATTCTAAGACATTGAAAACTCAAGTTAAAAGCACAAGAAATCATATATTCAATTCTAAAGGGAGATGATTGGGTCACCTACCTCAGAATCTCAATCACCGGAAGGAAAAAAAACTGAAAAGAGGATCGGCTTGAAGAAGCAAGAAAGAGATCCCTAGAAACACAAATCTCAATTAAAAAACATGAAACCAATGAACTTCCATGGATGTTATATGTTAGAGTTGGTGGCCTAGAACCAAATACTTTGTACTTTATTCATTAATGAATACCTTATCACATATTGATTGTTCTTCTGCGTGACAATGCATGTGATAATGTCCTAAGGATATCTATTGAATTAAATGGTCATAGTGGATCCCTGCTATGATGAGAACCCAAAAGTGCCATAACACTGTTCTTGAATATATGTTCTATGGTCGGATGATATTATTTTAGGGAGACAAACAATACAGGGCATTAGGGGTGAGGACTCATAAAACTTTAGGGAACATTCTCATGGTGTGAGCCCTTGGTAATATTTAGGAGGATATTATGAAAACGAGACCCGCCAGCAAGAAATCCACATTTCATAGTGTCATTGTATGTTCCTATATGTGAATGTGTGTATTGGTTCTTAGACTTTAATATTATTATTAATGGTCATTAAAACTCACACACTTAGATGTATTGATGAAAACTATGACGACACACTGTTCACAGTAAGGTATGATATGTTGGGTGTGTCATGAGTAATACTGCATTAATAGATAATGCGAGAAATTTTTTTCCTTCTATTCCATAACAGAAGTAGATATCTCAGGCCCTTTGATGAAATTGAAATAGCCTCAATAAATCCATGTCCATAGTAAGTAATGAGCGAGTTTAATTATGGAAATTTAAAGAAAAAATAATCGAGCATATGGGTTGATGGCACTAGCTTGTAACCCGCTTGATTCGAGATATCGAGACAAAGAGACTACATTACACGGTAAGCGTTCGTAGAAGGTGACACGTCATTACAACATTAACTTCTTTCTCTATGAGTGCCTTGGTGTGTTGCTAGACGCTAACCTTGGACTTTAGGTAGGCTCCACCTAATGCCACTGAGAAAGAGGCCTAGAGGGTCACACACTAAGTGTGTCCAAGTATCTCAGTTAAATATTCATTTACCAAGTTGAATAGACTATTCCCGATTGTGGTTTAATAATTATTCAAGATGCATGATCGCATTTATTTTGACACTAGTTATTCAAGAGAATATATTATGGAAACAATAATATATTTATTAGCAAGTAATGTAGTGATATTTATTTTAGAAATAAATAGCCATTATTCAAGGTCTAATAAATGTGGTGGAAGAAATAAAGAAAATGGAAAAACAAAAGTACACGACGTGTAGTTTTTCTGGGGATTTGTGAGAAATAATATTATTTAATTAAATAATATTAGTTGTAATTCGCTGGGTTCATGTCAAGTAATAATAATAGTCAACTATTATTATTAAACATGGAGTCTTACTAAGAATTAAATGAAATGAATAAATGCTTTTGGGAAATTAATTCATTTTATTATTCTAAGAAATTAAAATCCTAATTATATAATTCTCATTAGCCTAGCCATTTTTTTTGCGCACAACAGATCTAAAAAGCTCTCAAGATAAGAGAGAATACTTTTTCCACCAAGAATGCTCTCCAGTTACGAGAGAGATCCTCCTCCACCAGTTCAAGGAGAGTGCTTTGGAAGCAGCTCACAGGGCGATCGAAGACAGATATCGTAAGCGAAGGATCTTCCATGATAGCACCTGGAGATCCCTTCGATGACATCTAGAGATACGTGAAGCACATTTTGATCACCTCTAGAGGAATCCTATACTTGGATTATGCGACAAAATGACAGATCACATCGGATTGTGATTGGAAACATCAACGGAGAGAGAATTCCATCAAGGTAATTCTTGTCTTTTAATTAAATTAATTATAACCAACATATTATGATCCTCTCTATGGTTTTGGGACTCCCCTCCTTTCATTCATTCTTCGTTCTATTCTAAATATCCGGCATTTTATTATCATGTCGAATCTCAGATTGATTGTTGTTAATGGAAAAATTAAAGTTGAGTATACCCACCAATGCACTTTAGCTGTGCTCGGAAGCTACACGTGGTATCAGAGCGGTCACATAATTCATTATAATTATTTAGTTTTTCATTGATGTTTTATGCATTTAATAATTTAGTTGATTCAATTCAAGTTAATCGTTCTATAAATCTGAATATTGAGATCTATTCGTCCTCTTTCATTTCTCGTTCGCCTTACAGAAATGATTTTTTAATTTAATTTTGATTAAAATAAAATAGAGGATCTCATCCGAAGGTGACAATGCTTCTTGGCCATACAACACCAGAACACATGACTTGTATTCAGTAGTACATGTTGTGTAGTATAGGTTCCATGCATCTGGACGGCCCGCCAAACCAGGCCGTGTCATTGGATTCTATCTAAGTCTTTACTCCATGTGTTGACCGGAAACAGGTGGCACACGATTTCCAGATTACACGCTGTGTGGCCCACTGAACATGGCATATAGTCCCTCCAGGTTAGGGTTGGACCATGTACCCCGTACATGGCTTTCCCAATTGGAAACCGTGTAACGCGGATACTACATGGCATGTGGCCCACTAAACAGACTGTGTACTCTGAAGATTTTCGAAGTACATCTACATGCCATGTCCCTGAGAGTGTACTTCAAATGGGTGGTGAACAAAAGTACATGCCGTGTAGTCGGAACTACATGTCGTGTACTCATCCAAATTGTGTAGATTTATTAAAATTTATTATTATATTATACAAACCCTTGAGGCGTGTACCATAGTGTGGGCGTAATGCTGAGGCACAACACGTGATAGGTTTTTTATATATATGTGTTTAATTTAACATCTGAATAATGTTAATTTTTACTAATTGGGTAGTTATGAATGGGAATTCATTGGGTTTCCTCCAAAGTACAAGTTACGTACAAAGATAATTTTAAATGGATTTATTTGTTTAAATTTATGATGGATGAGAATCTCAAGGAAATTCAGAAAATGGTTTAAGATAAAAGGATTGATTAATTAAAGATAATTAATTGATTTGAGCATGATTTATCTTAAACAAGAATGATTAAAGAATTGAATGCTAGTTTTATTTATGTTTAAATATCATTGCATGTATGGATGATCATGAGCTAGACCAAGACCTTTGTATGTGAATGGTTTCTTTTAAATTTTTTATTTAAATTAAATTTGTTGGCTTGCGATCCTTCTCCTCATTAATATGTAGGGCCTACGTACCCATGGTTTATTTTATGTAAAACCCAATTTTACCCCTCAACTGAAAGTGAGATAAAAGAATATATAATGGATGGAGCTCCCAAGCTACTGGAGGTAGCTCAAGTTAGGATCCAAGGTGAAACCAATCCAAGGAGATACAAGGGTGGAAATGTGTAAAGCTGTAAACAGAAACCCAAAAGGTTCAAGGTGTTTCTCTCCTAGGTCTTGGATTAGTTTATCAACCTCTAGATAAACTCACCAAAAGAAAAATCTCATGATCATACCATTTATTATATTTTTTTCAGTTGCATGGTTTATTTGTTGTGGGTGTGTTATCACGATCACACAATTAATGAATTAAACAAGCATGAAAGATGGAACTAAAATAAGACTGAATTATGTGTAAATATTATATTAGACATGGTTAATCACTTAAGTATATCCCAATTAATATTAACATTCATTTAATCATAGATAATAAAATGGAAATTTACTTATAAGGATATAATCCCTAAAAGAAATATTAAGTCAGTATAGCCTTCCATAATCATGGTTAGAATCGTACCAAAGTTCAAAGTGTTTGACCAACCCTAGTTGGGGTGATTTCAATTATTAGGGAATTCTAATTCAAGTTTTTGGGTTGAATTGACTTGGTTCACATCAAGGGTTGACTATCACAACAAGACTTGGTGTGACCAAGAGGTAAAGGTTGAGGAAATCCAAAATAAAAGGATTCAGGATTGGGGAGTCCACTAACCGGATCAAGGAGCTGCAAGTTAATGCAGTTGGAATTTGGAATGCCTACCTAAAACCCTTCAAGTTGGTTGACCAACCCTAGTTTGGGTAATGTGAAGGGAAATATATATCCTTTCCACTAGAATATTCAGGAAACCGAATATTCTGAAGTCAATGGTGAGAGATATTAGATTTTGATAAAATAGTGGGAGACTAATAGGTATTAATTTATTTATTTGTCTCAGTTTTATCCTGATAAAGTACTAAACCTTTTCTCATCTTAATTTGTAGAAAAAATAAGAAAAACGATTTCAAACATATCATCGTGAACCACACTCGTGAAGGAAAACCTTCCCACCTTCATCAATTTCAAGGAATGGCAGAGGTGTTTACACGTCATCCTTCATCATGAGAGGAAATTTTATGTGCTAGAAGAGTCTGTTCCAGTTGCACCTAGAAAAAAGGCCAATGATGAGGAACTATCTCTCTATATAAAACATGTGGATGATGCCAAAAATGTCCAATGTTTCATGCTATTAGCCATGACTAATGAGATCTTGAAGCAACATGAAAACATGGAAGCGTACAGCACGATGTATCACCTTAAAGATCTATATCAAGAGAATGTGAGACATGAGAGATATGAGATCTCCAATGCTTTGTTCACAACTAATCTTGGAGAGTCTGCGCCAACTGGGCCTCATGTAGTCAATCTTATTGTCTAAATTGAATTCATGTAAAACTTATGGATTAATTTACCGGATGATTTGCGTACAGATCTCATCCTATCATCACCACCCAAGACCTTATCTATCTTTATTGTCAAATACAACATGAGAAATAATGAGAAGATTCTATTGGAACTTCTGACCTTAATTCTCCAGGTTGATAACGACATAGGGCATGACAAACCTGTAGTACTTATGGTGAATAAGAAAAGGAAGTAAAAAGCAAAGGGGACAAGGATTCATAAAAGGTCTAAAGCCCCTGAGCACCATCCCTCTAAGAAGGGGAAGATCCAGAGGAAAAGAAAGGAATAAGAGGTGGTATGTTTTTCATGTAAAAACCTGGCCACTGGAAGAGAAACTGCACCCAGAAGCATGAGGACACTATAAGTGCATTCGTTATCGAGTGTAATATTTCCATTTCTACACATTGGGTATTAGATATATATTGTGGGACTCACATCTATATCCAAATGCAGGAACCAAGTAGATTTAGAAATATTACCCAAGGAGAGGTGGATCTTCAAGCTGCCAATGGCACGGAGCTGGATGCATTGTCCATTGGTGATTACCATATCTATTTTCCAACTGGGGTGATTTTGGTTTTTCATAACTATTATTATGTGCCTAGTGTTACCAAGAACATAATTAATGTATCATGTTTGGATATGGATGGATTTATTTTCAATTTTGGAAATAAGGGGTTTTTATTTTATAAGAATAACATATGTTATGGTATGACAAATTTAAATAATGGTTTGTATGTATTAAATTACGAAAACCAATTGTTGGAAATCGATAATGAAACAAACTCACATGACTCATACATCACCCAGTTGTGGCATCACCGTCTCAGTTATGTAAACAAGAAGCGCTTGAAAAAGATATACCAAGATGGTTATTTAGATTCTACTGAACTAAAAGCACTTGATAGATGTCACACTTGTTTATAAGGTAAAATGACCAAGTTGCCTTTCGGTGGACAGGGTGAAAGGGCCACAAAGCTTCTAGGACTGGTGCACACGGATGTGTGTGGACCATTTATAGTATAATCTAGAGGTGGATATTCTTACTTCATTACTTTTACTGGTTATTTGATTAGATATGGATATGTATACTTAATGAGGTATAAGTCAGAGTCCTTATAGAAATTTAAGGAATTAAAGAATGAGGTAGAGAATCATCTTGGTAAGAAGATAAAGAAACTTTGATCGGATCGAGGTGGAGAATATTTGATCCAAGAGTTCATCGATATTCTACGGGATTCTGGGATTCTATCTCACCTCACTCCTCTTTATACACCATAGTGTAATGGTGTTAGTGAAAGGAGGAACCGCACCTTGTTGGACATGGTGAGGTCGATGGTGAGTCATGCAGATCTTCCATTATCCTTTTGGGGATATGCATTACAAACTGTAATATACACATTAAACGAAGAACCAACTATGGTGGAAAATAGAATTCCCTCCGAGTTATGAAATGGAAAGAAACCCATTTTGTCGCACACATGTGTATGGGGATGCGGGGAATTTGTTAAGGACTTATCAAGAAATAAACTAGCACCCCAAGGCACGAGGTGTATCTTTATAGGATATCCCAAGGAAACGAAAGGATATTACCTATATAACCCTTCATATAAGAAAGTGAATGTTGTCAGACAAGCCGTCTTTATTGAGAAGGATCACATCCTCAAAAAGGATAGTGGGAGTAAGATTGACATTGGAAAATTTGATGATCAAGATACACAAGATTTGGTATAGAAACAAGTTCCACAGGTCCCCATGTAAGAGGTTCCAGAAACACAAGTACTGCGTAGGAGCTCAGGAGAGGTAAGGGAACCAAAGGGATTTTGTTTCCTAGTCACTGAGGATGGTGAATCATTATTGTTGGAAAATGATGAACCTCTCTCATACAAGGAAGTAGTAGAGATCTCATAAGATACAATATGGATAAAAGATATGAAATATGATATGGATTCCATGTATCAGAACCAGTTTTGGGTTCTAGTCGATGGGCTAGTTGATGTAAAGCCTGTTGGATACAAATGGGTATTCAAGAGAAAGTTTGACATGTAAGGTCAAGTTAGCACCTATAAAGCAATGCTAGTGGATAAAGGATTCAGACAATGTCAAGGAATTGACTATGATGAAACCTTATCTCCAGTTTCCATGTTTAAATCCATAATAATTATACTTGCCATAGTAGCTTTCCATGACTACGATATTTGGAAGATGGATGTCAAACCAACATTCCTTAACAAGAACCTTTAGGAAGATGTCGATATGACACAAGCAGAAGGGTTTGTGACACCAGGTGAAGCCAAATGGGTTTTCAAGTTGTAGAAATCCATTTATCGATTAAAGAAAGCATCCAGGTCATGGGACATTCAATTTGATGAAGCCATAATAGAATTTGGTTTTATTAAGAACGAATGTGAGCCATGTGTTTATAAGTGGTTTAATAGGAATGCGGTCATTTTCCTAGTAGTATATGTTGACAACATATTGATTATTGGAAATGATGTACCAGTCTTATAGTTAGTTAAGGACTAGATGAACAAGTGTTTCTCCATGAAGGAATTGGGTGAAGCAGCCTATATCCTAGGGATCAAGATCATTTTTGATAGATCCAAGAGGCTGCTTGGACTAAGTCAGGGTACATACATTGACCAGATACTAAAGATATTTAGTAAGGAACAATTTAAGAGGATATTGGTTCTAGTGTCACATGGAATACATCTTTATAAGAAAATGTGTCCTCAAACACAACAAGAGAAATATAGAATGAGTAAGATCCCATACGCTTCAGCTATAGGATCAATCATGTATGACATGTTATGTACTAGGCTTAATGTTTTATATGCACTGAGCATGGTAGACAGATATCAAGAAGATCCAGGAGAACAACATTGGACTGTTGTTAAGACTATCCTTAAGTATCTGAGAATAACTAAGGATATTTTCCTAGTGTATAAAGGAGAAGAGGAGCTTGTTATCAGAGGGTATGATGATTCTGGTATTCAAACAGACCAGAATGATCTAAAGTCACAATCTATATATCTTTTCTATCTCAACGGAGGAGTTGTGAGCTGGAAGAGGTCAAAGCAGCCAGTTATCACTGATTCTACAGCGCAGTCTGAATATAGTGAGACTTCTGATGTAGCCAAGGAAGCTATCTGGATTTGGAACTTATTCTAGGAGCTAGATGTGGTTCCTAGAAGTAAATATCATATCACATTGTATTGTGATAATACTACAGCGGTGGCTCTTGCAAAAGAACCAAGGTCACATAAACGGAAAAAGCACATTATTCGAAAGTATCACCTCTTGAGGGATTTCTATAAAAGGGGTGAAATTTTAATGAGAAGAGTGTCCACTGAAGAGAATACATTGAACCCCATGACTAAAGGCCTATCTCAGTAGAATTATGAATATCATGCGAGAGCTAGCGGGTTAATGGTTGTTAGTAGTTGGATCTAGTCCAAGTGAGAGTCTGTTGGAGTTGGTGGAATAGAACCAACTACTTTGTACTTTATTAATTAATAAATACCTTTTCACATCTTGATTGTTCTTCTTTCTGACAATGCATGCGATAATGTCTTAAGGATAACTATTGAATTAAAGGGTCATAATGGATCCCTATTATGATGAGAACCCAGAAGTGCCATAACACTGTTCTTGAATATATGTTCTATGGTTGTATGATATTATTTGAGGGACACAAATAATACAGTCCATTAGGGGAGAGGACTCATAAAACATTGAGGCACCTTCTCATGGTGTGCTCCCTTGGTAATATCCAGGATGATATTATGAGAACGAGACTCGCCAGCAGGAAATCCACATTTCATAGTGTCATTGGATGTTCCTATATGAAGATGTGTGTATCAGTCCTTAGAATTTAATATTATTATTAATGGGTATTAAAACTTGCGCACTAAGATTTATTGATGAAAATTGTGATGAAACACTATCCGCAGTGAGGTAGGATATGTAGGGTGCGTCATGAGTAAATCTGCATTAATAGATAATGCGAGAAAAGATTTGTCCCTTCTATTCCATAATGAAAGTAGATATCTCATGCCCTTTTATGGAATTGATATAGCCTAAATAAATCTATGGTCATGGTAAGGAATGGGTGAGTTCAATTCCAGAAAGTTAAAGAAAGAATAATCGAGCACATGGGTTGATGACACTAGTATGAAACCCGCTTGATTTTAGATATCGAGATAAAGTGATTACATTACATGGTAAGCGTTTTTAGAAGGTGATACATCATTGTGGTGTTAACTTGTTTCTCTATGGGTACCTTGGAGTGTTTCTAGATGCTAACCTTGGACTTTAGGCAGGCTCTACCTAATGCCACTGAGAAAGAGGCCTAGAGGGTCACACACTAAGTGTATCCAAGTATCTCAGTTAAATATTTATTTTACAAGTTGAATAAAGATCATTCTCGATTATGGTTTAATAATTTTTCAAGGATGCCTGATCGCATTTATTTCGCCACTAGTTATTCATGAGAATATATTGTGGGTGAAATAATATATTTATTAGAGAGTAATGTAGTGATATTTATTTAAGAAATAAATAGCCATTATTCTAGGTCTAATAAATGTGGTGGAGGAAATAAAGAAAATGGAAAAACAAAAGTACATGCCGTGTAGTTTTTCTTGGGATTTGTGAGAAATAATATTATTTAATTAAATAATATTAGGTGTAATTAGTTGGGCACATGTCAAGTAATAATAATAGTCAACTTTTATTATTAGAGATGAGGTATTACTAAGAATTAAATGAAATTAATAAATGCTTTCAGGTAATTAATTCATTTTATTATTCTACGTAATTAATATCCCAATTTTTTAATTCTCATTAGCTTAGCCATTTTTTTTGTGAACAATGGATATAAAAAGATATCAAGCCAAGAGAGAATACTTTTTCCACCAAGAATTCTCTCAAGTTACGAGAGAGATCCTCCTCCATCGAATCAAGGAGAGCGCTTTGAAAGCGTCTCTCAGGGTGATCAAAGGCGGACATCACAAGTGCAGAATCTTCCATGATATCACCCAGAGATACCTTCGGCAACGTCCAAAGATATGTGGAGCAGGTTTGGATCACCACTAGAGGAATCCTACACTTGGATTCTACGACGCAATGACAAATAACATCAGACCGTGACCAAAAACATCAAAAGAGAGATAATTCCATCAAGGTAATGCATGTCTTTTAATTTAATTAATTATAACCAACATATGATGATCCTCTCTATGGTTCTAAGACTCCCTTACTTTCTTTTGTTCTTTGTTCTATTCTAAAGATCCAACATTTTATTATCGTGATGGATCTCAGATTGATTGTTGTTAACAGAAAATTTAATGTTGGGTACACCCACCAACACACTTCTGGTACGATCGGAACTTACATTATATTCCAAGAGAATGAATAACATCGAGAAAAAGATAATCCATGACCAAGATAGAGAAAGGCTTACCAATCAGAAACCACCGCGATAAACATTACTTTGATCCACTAATAATTAAGGTAGATGAAGCAAAAATCATCTAAGGAGAGATCCAAAAATCATATGGGTCGAGGAAAGGTCGAGGGAGGAGATAAAAATAATAAAATGGGGGTTCTAGATAAAAAAGACATATATGACCCTACCAAAATCCACATCTCGTGATGCCACCGGCTACCCAGTAGCCTCCATCGGCTACAGAAAATTTGTTATAGCCATTTTCTAGCCCACCGGTTGGCCGATGGCTACAATATATTTTCTACACTATTACCCATCTAGTAACTGGCTAGTGGATCTCATCGGCTAGCCGGTGGACTTACTGTAGCTATTCTACCTACAGCCCAAGGTCCACACTACCTTCAGACTTTCGATCCGCCCTCCAAGACCTAGAACAACTTGAAAAAACACTTAATAAGCCATCAAAGGATGAGATAAAATTTTATGTGAAAATTCTCCCCACCATAAGGATTTTTACCCCTATAATGGTTTATGGAAAATGGATGATCAAGAAAAAAATAAAAAATTGATAGCTCAAGAGAAAAAACAACCCAAGCGACACTGTCAAATCTGAAACATAAAAGAGGCTCCCAAAGTTTAACTCCCTTAGATACAAACCATAAGGGATTTAAACAAAACCAATAAATAAATCGATATTAGTGGGCGGAATCTCCAAGAGCTCGCTCCGCAGAATGGGACTTCCAAAGAAAACTCACTAAGTGACCAACCTTCATAAACCTGAAAACAAACCCTCAATTATTAAAAAATAAGGAATAAAATCATTAACTCCAAAGCAACCTCAAAAGAACCACATTTGAAATCCTCAAACAAAGCAGCAAAAAGGGTTTTTTAATAGGAATACTATGAACAAAAAACAAAAATATGCCTCATTGAGAGCTACATATTTTAGTCTTAAGTCAAGTAAGGGTAACTTGGGGTTGCACTTACAAAACATTAGCTTTTCGCAATTCCAATGAAAATATCATATCATCATCAAAACTTCCTCCATGTTTCCCCAAAACTTGACCAATATTTCCTATTCTAAAAAGGGACTAGAACCACTAACCCAACATAGAGAGAACATCACAACGAGTGAAGAGAATAAAAACAACCACTGAGGCATAAACACTACCAAATCAACCACAATACCATATGGGATTGTCAAAAGGAATATACAAGAAAATGAGAACACATGTATCATCTACAAAGAACCCAAGCCAAACCAAAAGAGAACTCACACTGGGCCCACTCGAAGAGATAAACATACATCCTCCCACAAATACTTTTTTTACAAGAATACAAAAAAATGAAATCAGAGAAACCTAAAAAATCGAAAATATACCAAAAGACAAACCAAAATACCATTATAAGAACATGAAAGTCCATTATTAAGGAAAAACCAATAAAAATATTCAAACAAGAACATCCTTATATGATAAGAGCACAAGGAGGACAGTTGAAGATCAAGGAAACTACCTTTACCTATTGTTATTTCATTGAAAGATGAAAAAAGAAATCCCAAGGAAGTGAAAGAAAAACTGTTCAACATAGAAAATTAAATAATGGTGGTCCCCCTACCATATTAGAATTTATCTCAAATTCAAACTCTATTAAATCAACTTGTAGAAAACTATGAATTAAAACAAGTAGAGGAAAAGAGAAAAACTAAACAAAACCGATTCTTATATCACCAAGACAGAATCCAACAATGAGACTAGAAACCATAAAACATCACCACAAAAACTCCAAAACAGAAATAAAAACTCTCAACATCATGATATAAACAATAGGAAAAAAACTACATCAAGACAAACTCAGACAAACTTCACTCTGACATTGGGACCAACAAGCTGGACTAGCCTCAAATTCCATCGATATCTCCTATACCATGTGAAACTACTTCACTCTGAGGCCTATATATGGAACCTTATTGACTTGAATTTTCTACTACACTATAGAAACCTTAGGAGTAGATGATCTATGACTGTATCGAGGCACATAAAGAGTTTGAAAAAACCTCTGTAGATACCCCAGATGGCCACAAGAACTATAGGATTTTGGAGGCTACTAAAAATCATGATGTGTATAACCTGCTTTTCTATATTGGTAGTAGACCAAGTTCTTCTTTCTATAGGAATCTGATTACAAGAAACATGATGAACTTTTAATACCACCACTCATGGGAACTAATATGACACACTACTTTTTTCCTTTTCTAGAGCATCCTTCATCACACCTAGGAATATGAGAAACCTCCAATTCCTTTGTTGCTCCTACCAATCCTACTTTAACCCTAAAAACATGCATAAAAACTATTCCATAAGAGTTGAGGCTAAGAATAAACACATCCTATGACAAATATAGTTGAAGGAATTCTCAAAAACACTAAACCATTAGCGAATTATCCATGAATAGATGACAAAAATATGGTACCAACTTGATAAAATAGAGAGCGTACTCCAAAACCATTTTATCTCTTTATTGGAGACCATGAAATTCTATACATTTTGGTAAATTCACTTAATTAGGAAATAATTCCTGAATAAACTATTCCTTGAAATCATTACAAGCATAGTCTTTATGTGGCTTAATCTAGGTAACAAACTCTACCACTTCCAACCCAAACTCTCTAACATGAAGGTCACAAACTTAACCTTAAGATATTTTGGAAGTTCATGTTGGAAAAAGATATCCTCAATCCTTTTTAGTCACATCACTCCTTCTTGAGAATCTTGTTTCCCAAAGAAATGAGGAGGACATAGGGTTTGAAACCCTTGAATGAAATCTTCACACTAGGGTAAGATAGGTTGGACATAGAGCCCTTGTCTGGAATCAACAGATCAACTATCCCAAGAGAATCTTGATCAAACAAAGAGTCCATTAAATCTAAATGGGGGAAAACTCTAAAAAAATAACAAACCCATCAAAATAATCATTGGAATTAAAGTCTCATAAGAAAAAATACAAAACAACAAACAATATTAACACATTGTTTAAAAAAAATAAAAGTTCAACACTAAATAAAACAAAAACCGACAAACACAAGTATTAATTTCTTTATGAAAGAAAATCACTTCTTTGGACTAATTGGGTTTTATCAAAACTCATTTAAAAAATAATATCAATTCTTTAAACCAATGTTTACACTCACTTGAAAACTTTTAAATAAAGAGGCCTTATCATTGAAATATTTTAAAACCCAATTTTTAAACATTTCACACTTAACTCTTTAATATATTCCAATTAGACTTTATTAACACCACATGAAAATGTGGGAAATAATTGTACTTTAATCCTTCCCTAAAAGCGCCAAATTGATTTTCAAAAAACCTTTCACCAGTTTAAATTCAAAATATTTTAGAAACACCAGAAACCAAACACCATATTGAATTTTAGACATTTTAAGAGAGAATCCCACATTTATAAAAACAAAGTACATTTCTCAAAAGGAAGAATATAATTAGTAAATTTTTTAAAACTCTAATTAATTATGAACCCTTTTCAAACAACTCAAGGTTTTTATTTAAAAGATCAACTCAAATAAAACAAAACACTAATAAATTATTCATGAAGAAAAACCCAAAAACAATATGAATCAAATAGGAGAAAAGAAAAGAAACTCAACACTAGAGGGACGAAAAAATAAAACTTCCAAGAAATATCAGCTGCACATGGTTTGGCAGACCATGTTCCAATCGTACCAAGTACACTAAAAGTCAACCAGAGCTACCTAAATGGTCTACACATGGTTTTCCAAACCCTCCACAATATGCACGAACTCTCTAAATACTCTCCAAAACCCACTCCAAATATTAGATATTCTAAAAAAATATCATTAAATCTCATGGTCATAAGGAGACACTAAAAAATATCCAAAAAAGGCTCAAAAAAATATTTGAGGTGCGAGCTCCAACTCGAGACATAATCTTCCCGAATAACCCTAAAAAAAAAAAGAATTGCCTCAATATTTGGCATATTAAAATGAGATCCCTTCTTGTATAGTAAGGGATTGTTGATACTATAAGTGGATATATAAAAACCATAGTGACTGGGGATAATGATGGCAATATTGTGACTAACTATCAATATATCCCTTTGGACACCTTGCAAAAGGTTCATAGTTACCTTTTATTATCCTTAGGAGACAAGGTCTTTAGAGAAGTAACTCATGAATTATCTACTACTAGTATCTGGTTGAAAATTTAAAAACAATCCATGAATACTTATTTCTAGGTCACTTGTATAAAAACCATAGGCTCTTTACTTTTAATATGTGCCCATGTACCCCAATTCGAGCACATCTTGATAAATTCAACAAGATTATGTTTAAACTTTCAACTATTAATGTTGAGATTGAAAGTGTGGATCAAAATATAATTTTGTTGATCTCTATTGATAGTTATTATATCAAATTGGTTAAAAACATAATGTATGGCTAGGATTATTTAGAATTAGAATATTTTAAATTGGAATTTCTTTCTAAATAATTGAATACCAAACCTAAAGTCAAATCTAATACTAAAATACTTTTATCTAAAAGAAGACCTAAAAATAGAGGTAAAAAGAAAGATATGAATAAGGGTAATAGTAAGAACATTAAAAAACCTAGATGTAATAGGTCAAAATCGAAGTCTAGATATGTTACTTGTTACAATTACAGAAAGCTTGGGTATATTTCTCTAGAATGTCACAAACAAAAACAAAAATAGATTTCTAAATTTGAGGAATTAGTGAACTGATATTTTTTGATTGATGATGGTTATGATACTGCTAATATGATAATTTTTACTACTAATAAGATATCTAATGAATGGATGTTGTATTTAGGGTGATCCTTTCGTGTGTAACCTATTAAATAAGTTTTCCTTGATCTATTTGATAGAGTTGAGGGAGAATTTGTGCTTGAAAATATAAGAGGTGCAGGGTCTAGGTCAGTGGATCAATTATGTTAGAGCTTCATGATAATTTTTTAATGACCATATTTGATATATGGTGGTTCCTTAGCCTATATAGAAACCTCATTTAGGTGTATTGTACTAGAAAGGGTATACTTTGAAGTCTGATTCCGGATGAATAAGGATCTATAAAGGCTCTAGAACTATTATTAGATGATGTCATATAAATCAGTTGTATGTTTTAAATGGAAGGACACACCATAGACCGTTAGGTAGTACATATTTCATAAATGTAGATAGTAATATTATTTGATATAGAATATTAGGGCATGTAAACTCAAATGGTTGATAGGAGTTGAGTAATCAAGGGATATTGATTGGTGTTATACCAAGAAACCATCTATTTTATGACGATTGTGTTCTAGGAAATTCTAAGAAAGTCATCTTTAATAGGTATTACTTTAAAGTTAGTCACCCTTTATAATATATCCATTCTGACCTTCAAGACCGGCTAGGACCACATATCATGGTGGAGGTTCTTATTTTGTAACCTTTAGTGATGATTTCCCTAGAAGATTTTGGATTTATATTCTCAGAAATAAGTATTATGTTTTTGAAACCTTTTAATCCTAGAGAGAAATTATTGAAAACCAAAATGGTAGAAAGATTCAATATTTAAGAATAGATAATGGATTTGAGTATCTCTTATCCAAATTCATTCATTTTTGCGAGTCAGAGGGTGTTGTTAGATATCATACTATTAGGGAAACATCCCAACAAAATGGTTTGAAAAAGAGAATAAACAAAACCATACAAGAGAGAGACCAAATCATGTTAAATAACTTATGAAGTAAAATTATCTAAAAATGATTCCATGATCATGTACGTATCTTCTGATATAAGTGATTCTGGAGGTAGTTTTATATCTACCTTTAGATTCTATGATTGATAAAAAGATTCTATGAATGAAATTTTTCCAAACAAAAATAAACCCCCTATATAAGGGAGTTAGATAACATATGAAGTAAAACTTTCAAAAGTTATCCAAATAAGAAAACTCCCCCTCTCACAAGGAGTTAAAAGTATAAATAATTTATTTTAAAAGTAAAATATTTTGTAAAAGTAAAAAAACAATTCATAAGAATAAAAATATGATGCATAAAATTATAAATTTGGATATAACAAGTAAACATAAAAGTAATTGAATAATATGTTAAAATAAAAAGTTATGGTGTTCTGGATGTTTTAGTTTAGATTTTTTTACACATTTTCTTTTTTTATCGATAATTAAACTATCGACATCCATACCTCCTTTGGTCTTAATACATTCACAAAAAGAACCTTCAGTACCCACATTTTTTTAACTCTTCCATGTTCATTAGCTACATGATCCTGTAAATAAATGATCAATGTGTTTCAAATGATTGGAATTTTTATGGAATTCTTATTCTTCCAGTGTCCACCCTCTTTAAAAATTTGAAAAAAATGGTGCACTCTTTGGTACAAAGTAGTTACTTTTAAAAATAAATCTTTATATACATGTGTGTTTGGGTCTAGAAACTATCCTTTTTTGGTTCTAGCTATTGATAAATCTTTTCAATGTTATTGTTTATAGAAGTAATGTTAGCAAGTAATTTATTAAAACTTGTAACTTAACATTTTGACTTCAAAATATCATCCATATAATTCGAAGATGTCACAAAAGTAGACTTTTATTTCAGTTTATAAGTTAATTTTGAAATTTCCTTTTTAGACATAGTAACCTCATATTTATTTTCTGTAACCACTTATATATTCTTTGAATACATCCCAAAGAGTGTATAAATATCTTATTTAGCTTGATCATAGTCTTCTTTCATCATATTATTTCATTTATCTAGATTATTTATGAATTTACCCATCTCCTCAATTGATAAAGTGTCATCCTCTTCATCATCATGATTCAATGAAAGAGGACCAAAAAAATCTTTGGAAAAAGTCATAAGAGCTTATAGGGTCACCTTTCCTATGAAACACATTTCATTCCTTCATGCCTTAGTATAAAATCTGATAATAATCTATCTTTCATCCCTATCAAATCTACTACTATCATACAATGGTAGATCCTAGTTGATACTCTATATATATTTTTCATTTCTCTAAAAGCTTTCCTTCCTTTTCCATTTAATGATATTTTAGTTTCTTTTTCCTTATTTTCAAACAGTGGACCGTCTGGTCGAATATGGCCAGGTTTCTTTCACTTATAGTAGAACACATCATATAACACCTTCTTGTATTTCTCTTTTCTAACTTTATTATGAGCATGACATAAGTCCTTCTTTATCATGAATCATTTCATTTTCTTAAAAAACTGAGAAATATCACCCTCACTAATTTATAATAAACTATTATCATAACATCATTTTGAAATCGTATTTTAAGTAGCAGGATTTGAAATATTAACTCTATAAGTTATAAATATAGAAGTAGAATAAAAAAAAACTCCATTATTCTTCCTCACTTTCTCATAATATCTCTTCAATATATTCTTGTACTAAATGAGAGTACCAATTTGATTATTCAATATAGGATTTGTGATATTCTTACTTTCATTAATTACGATTCGTTTAGTATCCAACTATTTATAAAAAAATCGATAACTTTATCAATGGGTTGATCATTTGATAATTCTATTTCTTAAAAAGATAATAGACTGATAACATAATTCATGAATATTTGGTGCATCTAGAAAACTGATTCCCCTAATAGAAAACTGAACGATTGATAATCATCCCATAACACAACTCTCTTTGTTTCAAGATCCTTTGAAGTTATGAAGTGTGTAACCTTGATTTTTTTTCATATACCGTAACAGGTTTTATGAGATGAATATTGGATATATATATTCCTTTTAATTTTACACAATAGAGTATTTCTAACTATACAATTCTATTGAAACTCCAATTTCTCATCACAAATTCTATCTCTAAAATCTTGTAATTTTTAGTCAATATTAGAAAGTTCTCCACTTTGATATTAATCGTATATGTTTCTATGAAATCACATTAATACTAATAGTCTATTCCATCAAATATTGATGTCCTATTTGGATTTAAATTCTTAAGAGCTATGACTGGAAATGTTCCCAGCATAGTAAAAAATAGAAGATCTATTATCTTATAAATGTTAGAATAAGGAAATGGAAAAATAAGATTGAAAACCAAAATAGTAAAAGCTAAGTTCCAAAGGATTTATATAATTTCTATCATACACAAAATTTAAAGAGTAAATATATGATACCAAGTGTTGTCCTAGATAATGAGACTGTACGAAATCTTCAAGACAAGGGATAAATTGAAATTGAAACCAACTCATATTTTTTCACCCACTCAAAATGTTTAAGTTGTTTGAAATATATAATCTCCAAAAAATCAGGGTATTAAAGTATAAATTAAACAAAAATAGAAAAATTGAAAATTAATCAACTTAATAGATATTAAAACAATACAATATGAAAATGATACAATGTAAACAATAAAACACAGAGTACTGAATAAAAATACAAATACTCCTATAGAAGATATTTATTACTGAATAGTTCCTATCAAAGGAAGTCTTCGATTTTATCGAAATATGCATAAGTTTCAATAACCAGAACTAAGGTTATAATGATGTTTTCCTCAATCTTAATTATGTCCATGAGATCCTTTTTAATAATCACAATAAAAAACATGTAGAAGTACCCTAGATTTTTTTGAACTTCACTATTGGAAAGTAGAAGATTCCATACCCATAATCTCATCAATCTCATCAATCAGAACAAATGATTGAAAAAGTAAAACTAAGATATTTTGAAATGAATCCTCACACATGCAATATCTTAACAAATCAAACTAGAAAAGAAAATACAAATGAATATCTAAAGAGCATTGAGATGATACGCAAGAACTTGATTGAAGTTCATTCAGAATATTTTGTTCCTCGAAGCTAGGTTTACTTTATAGATGAAATTATAACAATCATACAATAGTAATATATAAAATATTTAAGTTCAATTGTAAAAACCTCAAAAGAAGCAACATATTTTGATAAATATAGTTCAACATCTATTCTTAAAGTTTAGGAAATATTTAAAAAGTTTTGAAAGTTAAACAGAATACTTTGGTTCATGAGAACTTAGATAACTAGAAGTTATGATCCACACACAAAAAACCTAAATAAAAAACATTGAGTAAAATAAAAATCAATATGAAGTGCATGTTTACAATTAAAGAAGAATGTTTAAGATATCGATGCTCTTTGAATAACATGTTATGTGATATGTCGATAATGAAATAGTTGAGGTTGTAGGTTACTTTTTTCATGAGGGATGTTATATAATGAAATGTGTGTTGTCATCATCAGTGTGTTTTTTCTTTTTTTAGGATATAGAAAAGAAAAAAATAGTTTTGTTCAAACTTTGGAAACTAACCCCACTCTTGGATCATGATTGACCAACTAGAACTATCAATCCATGGACAATCTAACTAGAACACCTACTAGGGATTTAAACCCATATTTCACTTCACCTTTTTATTGTTTTTAATTTATTTTTGGTAAGTTTCATTTGATATTTTTTTAATTCATTTTTCTTATAGGAATCAATAATGGAAACTAGATTTATGAATGTACGAAAACCAAAATCTGATGTTGTCTATTAAGAAAAAGAAACATCCACGTTTGTTTTTTTCTTTAGTATTTTTAGTTATAGCGATGTTTTCTTCATTTTTCCTTATTATAGAATAAAGTGGGAAGCCTTTAAGAACTAAAAAGAGACTTTGAAATACTATTGTCCACCTCTAAATATATTCATAAGGTTGCGATTATTGTATGTTTTTTAATGTTAGTAATTTTTTTTCTTTTTCCCTCATTATATGTAGATCAGAAAGAGCATTGATTAGAAACTATAATAAGATCAAAGTAGTTGTTGGATTGAATACAGATAGTCAATTGAATATAAAATTAGTCTATTGAGGAGTTTTCCATATTTTCAATGCATGAAAACTTGTAATTTTGAACTTGCGGTTGATTAAATATCGACATTGTCGATCGAGGAGTTTTCTATATTTTCATCGCACAAAAGCTTGAAATTTTGAACTTGCGGTCGATTTATCGACTTCTTGTTTCGCACGGTTGCTTTTGTCCCTCCACTATAATTCAATTTTTTTCTTAAAGTGAGTGATTTTTCAAATTAATTTCAAAAATAATAAAAACAATAAAAACAATTTAAAAATTATCCCACCACACATTAGATCAAATTCTCAAATTAATATTGGATTCCATTTAATTTAAAAAATATATAAAACAATTAAATTTAAAAATTGAATCTATATGAATATTTAATTCTATATTTAATTTTTAATATTAAAAATAAACCACAAAATTACAAATTTCTAAAAAATTGTGGATTTCAATTAATTCAAAATGAATAAAATAATAAAAAATATAGATTTGATCCATTAAATGATTTAATTTTAAAATTAACTTCAAAATTGAATAAAAAAAATTAAGTCTTAAAATAAAAAATTATTATATAGAATTATTAATTAAATAAAAAATATTAAAAATCCTCTAAAAATCACAATTAAAGCCAATTTTCAATAAATCCTAGGTTTCAAAAAATATATCAAAATCACAAATTCAACCGAGATTTGAATTAATTAAGAGGTACTTATCAATGAAATTTAATTGAATATTTTGAAATTTTGATCTCTCATCAGAATAAAGCATTAATAATTGAATATTTTTTTATGATTTTTAAATGATAAAATTATCATGATAATATTGATATTAAAAGTAAACAATCAAAGTTATTTTTAAGCATAATAATCAAGCTTACCGAAGAATATTTTATAAAATTGTAACTATCTACTAATCTATTGAACTAACTTTATTCTAGAATGACATAAAAAATATACATTGAAACTTTTCAAGATTATGGAACCATTGGAAAAGGATATTTGACCATTACTGTTATACAAAAGTTGTTTTGGAACTATGGACCATACAACCTTAAAACAACCGAAGTAAGAAAAATTAATCCAATAAATAAATAATATATGATAGTAAATGAATAAAAAGGAATAATGATAATTAAAAATGTTTTAAATCATGTAAATAATTAATATTACTTTATTTCAAGAAGTTAAAAGTTACAACCAATAGCTTAATATACTCTTGGGAGGTAAATTAGGGTGTTCAAATTTTCTTCTATTTTATCGGATATTGTCCTCATGCTAGAATAAACCGGTAAATTATTTTATTCTTCACAAACATACTCACATTTCAAATAGTGAATGTAAATGAATGTACTTAGATTTTTTACTTATTTTTCCATAATGATATAGTCCAAGAAGCATATGATGACAATGTATTGATGCACTGGGAGGTAATAATGTACATTGTAGGTATATTAAAAATGTTTTGGAAGGATGCACTACTAATACTTGGAACACTTCCTCTTCTTGGTCTCGCGTAAATTGCTTTGGGTCAAGGGTTGCAAAGAAAATATACATGACACATGTTACACCCCATATTTTAAAGATTAGAATATGAACACCAATCCAGCAAGGGTGTTATCATTCTTATTCTTTCTCATCCTTAAAATCCAGATATTCAAGTGTGTTCCTTTTCCATATATTCTCAATATAAATATATTCTCTTCACACAGATGGTTTTGATAACAACAATGATAATACTGTCTCCCCACATCTTCTTTTCTTTTTTAACCTCAAGAAATATCCTATAAATATTTCTTATATTTATGATATAGAAACTTCATGAAATATAGAACAATATTATTTTTAATTTATTTCTTATTTAGTTAAAGAAAATTTCCATATTTTGAATATTTTTTTTGCGAAGTTAGTACTGAGTAATCATTACTTTTAATGTTCTAAAATCATCACAATATTCTTCATAAAGCACAATATTCACTTTTCCACTAAATCTATGAGTTTCCTTCATCTTTTTTGACCAAACTATTAATTATAATATATGATTAATAATATTTCCATGAATACATACACATAGAGAAAATCATTGAGCCATGGAAATATTTTTTTCAAGAATTGAATCTGTACAATACCTCCATTTTAAATCATCAACAATATTGTAGAAAAATTATTATTTAATCATGATTCAATATTCTCAAACAGGACATGATAACTAGAATCATGATCAGTGAATATTCAAAAATTTAGTCTTAAAAATTCCATACAAAGTCTTACAAAGTTTAGGTAAGTCTTACGAAGTCTAGATAAATTATTATGGAATTCAATAAGTCCTATGAGATCCTAAAATTTTTACACAATCCAATCAAAGTTTACGAAATAAATAAGGTATTATGAATTGTAATCTTATGAAATTCATTAAGTATTAAGAAATCCACCAAATTTCTTATGAAATTTGAAAAGGAATAAAAAAAATAAATCTTATCAAAATATAGAAAGATTTATAAATGTTAACCAATAGTCATACGAAACGAATAAAAGTTTTATAAATCCTTCCTTTTTCTAAGAAAATCTTTATGAATTCCAAAATAAATTCTTACATTCATATCTTATGTCCTTTGAAAAAATTTGAGTCCACCTGAAGTCTTAAGAACTCAAGGAGACTTCTATAGTTATCCAATTTCCAGAAAACTATAATTCCTCCGAATGAAAACAAATACCAATTGATAACAAATCCAACAATATAAGCTTTGGTTCAAAATTAGAATAAGTATGGATAAATTCAAGACTTGAGATTAGTGTCTTTATTTTAAACCTTTACTTTAAAAGTTTTGAAGTTTTTATTTAACTCTCTATCTAATGTCTCCTAAAAAATTTCTTTGTCCTACTTTTAAAAGTTTTTGATATAATGGGGTTTCTTTTAATTATCCATCTCAAATAGTTTTTCCATGATTTTTTTTCATGAACAATTAAGTTATCTATCAAAAAATGTCTTGAAAACAATCCCTACTAAATGACATATTATAAATATTTATAATGAAAATATACTATCCATCATAAATATTTTCCACCAAATGAAATATTCATGATGAAATTGGAATATATATTACAATAGATAAATAGTTGTGATGCAAAGTCATGTACATCATAATTATTTTATTGTTATAGGGTAATAAAAAAATTTCATGGGTAGTATTTACGACGGACTGACACATCCATCACAAATATCTTTCTGATTAGTGAGTAAAGTTTTTATGATTGGAGTTATTTGCGATGTATTTAATCACAAATACTAATATCAATTACAGAAAATTCTACCACTATTAGTCCATTGAAAAAAATATAACTATAAAAGGTTTGCACAACTACTCATTCCCAACATTCATATTTTGATTTTCTGAATATGTGGTCAATTATTGCAATCCATACTTCCTTATAAAGGATTTCAGATTGCAATTCATTTCTTCTAGTTGAAACTTTAGTTTCTGTTTCAATATTTCAATTATGATACAAGCGTTACTTTCAATATATTTTTTAAACTTTTATTTAATAGTTTTTAAGTTCATTAATTTATTTATATTCTCCTGTATAATTTATTATTTAATTTAATTTATTAGAATTTAATTAAATCTGCATATCATGTTATTAGTTTTTTTAAAATATTATTATTAATTGTTAAATTAAAATTTTGTTAAATGAATAATAATAATAATATTGATTATAAATTGAAAAATTACATGATTATAATATAAAATAATATATAATAATTTTTAATAATTTACAGTACAATTTAGTAATAAAAATAATAAAAAAATAGTAAATATTGATTAGAGTTAGGAAAATTTTTTATGACTATACATAATTAAATAAAGAACACTGAATGATAAATTTTGATTATAATTAGGAAAAACTGATACAATTAAAAATAAATTTAAATAAAAAATAAAAAATAAATAGCTTTAATTTATTATAAATTATAAAAATCAATCTAAAATACTAAATTCTTACCGTAATTATGAAAAAAGTATAAAATATAAATTATTTAATATTAAAAATGAATAGTTATTAATTATAATTAGTAACTAGTAATAATTATAAATAATTATTATTAATTAGTATTATTAATAATAAGTAAAAATTACCAATAATTAATGTTTAGAATATTATTATTTAGTAAATATTATTAGTAATTTGTAAAATATAGTAAAATTAGAAAAAAATTTTAATTTTTTTTAAAAATTAGTATTAATTATTAAAATGGTTATTATTGTTTGTATGAAAGATTTTTTTTTAATATTTTTGTTTTTAATTTTTCCAACTTTTTGTGATGAAATTTAAGCCTGCTGAAAATATGTGTTTGCGACTGATTCTGAATCTTGTTGTAAATATTTTTTTTCAACAGACATAAATTTTGTTGCATATCATTTATGATTTTTACGAGATTATTATCTACAAATAAAATTGTACATCGAAAAAAATATTTTAGTGATGATCTATCACAAATAATACTTATTGCGATTCTATATTCCGAGATGGTTCAATTGCGATAAAATACCATTTCAAAAAGTCATTTGTGATAAGATGACTTCGTAATTGACCCATCCCAAATGATAAGAATTTTTTTCATGGGAAGGTGCACCGGTATTAGATGGTTCACACATACCTGAAAGGTCCAATTGAGTGATTTTATCATAAGAATCTAATCAAATGATTACTAAACATTCAAGATGTAGGAAAGGAAATAATGAAGTAAATGGAACATAAGGATTTAACTTGATTTGGTCCCGTTATGGCCTACGTGAATGAAAATAACACCACCCACACACAAAGTTTTATTAATGCTCAAAGAACAAGATTTATAGCATTAAAATCTAATCAAAAATGGAAATAGAAATAGAAAAATTCAACATATAAATATTAGAATAAACACATCAGAAAGTAAAATCATTCAATTCTAGACTCAATGGTCTAGTCATCCTGATATTTTGATGCTATTGCTGAGAAGATGATGTAAATATTTCAGCTTACTGAAGAGAAAGGCCTTACCTGTGCAGTGTTGGTTGTTCTTGGATCAAAAGCCTTGCCACACATATTCATAAGTAAGGTTTTTGTTGGAACTCCACTAGAAGAAACACACCGATAGTGTACTCGGAATAATGACAGACCCTTGAGGTTGATCACTGAACGAGAAAAATGCAAAAAAAAGGGTTTCAATAACAAGAGGGAGAGATGAACCTAGGAAAGGAGAGTGAGTGATTCATAATATTGAAGACATATACAAGGTTCATCAATTCACCTCACACTGCCTGTATCTCAAAAAAATCCAACCAAAAAAATATTCCACATACACACCACTAAATCAAAATGAAACAAAACACTCAAGTGAGAGTAAAAAAGTGGACGACTCAGATGAAATAGGTGGAAATGAAACTAACAGCTAAAGAAAAGGATACATAAGATTTCCATAGTGGAAATATAAAGGAAACAGGGGCCAGGTAACCAGCACGAGAATATGTCCAAGAAGGAAGCCCATGTGGGAAAAAATGACCCAATGTAATGGCCCAATCAGTAAATGAATAACCCATAAAATTCAACATATATTTTAGCATATAAAATAAAACCATCATTTTTCATGCATGCACCATAATAAAAATTAATGGAAGAATAATGAAATACCTAGAAATTCAATATGAAAATAACATGAACACCTAATTTCACAAATATCCACTATTTTCAATTGAAATTGGTGGTACTCTTTTAAATAAGGTTATTGAATGGGAATCAAATTCATTTTTTAATAATATTTGAATTTAGATACTACCATGAAATTAGTCGAACTATCATTTGGGTTATCATCAGTATATATCTTATTAACATATATAGTTCCAAATCTAATATCATCCCTAATAAAATGTAATCTAATATCTATGTGTTTGGATTTACTATGAGATACTATATTTTTGGATAAATGTAGAGCATGATTATCACTATACATAGTAATAACATAATCATAATTATTGAGTCCTCTAGACAAACCCTTGATCCATAAGGCTTCCTTAACACCCTCAGTTAAGGAAATATATTCTGATTCTGTGGTTGAAAGGAAAAAAAAAAATTTATATTACATTTCTAGGAAATAGGGCCTCCATAAGCAGTGAAAACATACCCAATTACTGATTTTATAGTGTCAATATTTCTAGCATAGCCAGCATCTACACATCCCACAATAATTTTACTATTATCAACATTTTTACCATAACAAAAAGATAAATCAGAAGTACATGAAAGATACCATGGAAGGCACTTCAAGGAATCTGAATGTGGCTTCTCTATATTGGATATAAATATTCTAAGAGTTCATCTTGAAAAAGATATATCAAGACTGGTACAAATCATGGAATACATGAAACTACCAACTATATTGTTTTAGTTAATTTTAAACATAAACTTAATATCAGCATCATCAGTGGGTTCTTGTGTTAACGAAAGCTTAAAATTCTATCTAAAAGGCACACTAATAGGTTTTATAGATTCAAAAAGGTAAATTTTAAATATTTTCATAACATATGCATGCACTGAAAGATATAACAATTTATTTTATCTATCCCTAATAATTTTTACACTAAGAAACTACTTAGCTACCCGTAAGTCCTTCATTTCAAAAAAAAACTTTTTAATTGAGATTTAGAAATAGTAATAAGCTTAATGTTATTGTATATAGTAAGCATATCATCAATATATAATAAAAAGTAAATCATAATATTTTTTATTGACTTGAAATAAAAACAACCATCATATTTTCTTCTAAAAAAACGGTTAGTAAGAATAAATGAATCAAATTTTTTATACCATTTCCTTGAGCCTTGTTTTAAACCATACACTGATTTATTTTAAATGAAAACTTGATTATATTTTAATTCCTTAAAATAAACATCAAGAGGATTCATTTAAATATTATCATTATGGTCACCATGAAGGAATGCAGTTTTCACATCAAGTTGTTCAATGTGAAGGTCATTATAAGCAGAAAAAGAAATAAACAACCTTATTGAAGAGAGCTTATCAATTGGTGTTTTTTTAGATTTGTCTATTCTTTTTTTTTGAAGGAATCACTTAGTGACTAGAATAGATTTAAATTTAATTTAAATTTTAGTAGTGTTATATTTATTTCATTTTTAAATCCACTTACAAAAAAATGACTTTAGCATTGAGAGGTTTATCTATGATAGACAAAGTGTAACTTTTTATTTAAGGAATTCATTTCTTCATCCATGGAAAATATCCACTATTTTGAATCTTTAACATTAAGGGAATTATTATAAGTATGAGGATCATCATCAATAAGATCCTAGGAAACATAAAATCCATAAGAGGATATATCATATTGGTTAAAATGAACAGGATGTCTAGGGACCCTCCTAACTCTATCATGAGTCAATTAGTAATTAGAATTATTGGTAGGAGGTTTAATATCTAAATCTGAATCAAAACTAGAGCTTAATTTAGCTCAGGTCATAAGATGAGGATCAAGTGTAGGAGGCTATTTATTAGCATTAAATTAGGTTGATGGTTTAGTTTTAGTAGCCTCATCAATGGCTTCTTCATCACTATTGGGTGTGACCGATTTAGATTTATGAGAATATGATTCACAAAACAACACATCTATTTTAATTATGCACTTTTGGTAACCAGTTTTATCAAACCAAAGTTTATAACCATTAACACCTCTATTATATCCCACAAAAATACACTTAGGAGCTCTAGGTTCAAGCTTATCAGTGTTTACATAGGTATATGCAGTGCAACCAAAGACTCTTAGGTTATTATAAGAGGGTTGTTTGTTATTTCAAAGTTCATTTGGGGCTTTAAATTGATTAGAAGAGGATGAGAATCTATTTATTAGATACAAAACTGTCATGGTATCCTCTTCCCATAGAGATTTATGGAGACTCGAGCATGTTATCATGCTCCTAATTCTCTCAAGAATAGTTATATCCATTCTTTCAGCAATCCCATTTTGTTTAGGGGTTTCCCTAATAGTGTGGTGTCTTGAAATGCCCTTATATTGATAGAATTGTATAAATTAAGAAGAGAGTCATTCTAAACAATTTTTATTTCTCATTTTTTAATTTTATTTCTAACCTGATTTTATACACGTCTTTTTAGAGTTTTAAATGTTTCAAAAATATTAGTTTTGTTCTTGAGAATGTAAACCCAAACCTTCCTAGAGAATTCATCAATAAATGTAGAAAAATATGAGCCTCTATGTAAAAACCCAGGTAATGTTAAAACAAATCATTCATTGGTAATATATTATAGATTTATATTCATTATAAAAGTATTAGGCAATTTTTTAGTCAAAAGGAGAAAGCTTTATTTCTAACCAAATTGGATTTTCAGACATTATATGGTTTTATTTAAAATCATGGATTCTAAATAATAAAATTATAATTTTAAAAAATTAATTTCATTTTTTTATTCAGTATTTCAAAATTATATTAGGATAAATCTTTTATAATTTTATGAATATTTTGATTTTTCAATGAATAGTGAAAATTACAGATTTTATTGAAAATTGTATTTTTCGTTTCGATCATTTACAAAGTAAAAAACTATTTTTAATTATTATGAAAATTTAATTAGTTTATTTTTATTAAGAAAACTAATTATACTCTTTGGAATGAATTTTAAAATTGAATTTAGTACAAAAAAATTTTTATACTTAAAAAAGGTATTTTTCTGAAAAACTATTTTTTGTCATGTTTTATCGGTTTAATTTTAAATTAAATTATATCAATTATATGTTTTTAAACTTCAAAAATAGATTTCATATTTTTAATAACTATTTAAAAATTTGTTAAATAGTTCTCTTTTATTTTTAGTCAATATGAATAGTTACCTTAGTAATTTTGTTACTATAGTAAAGGGTAAATTGGATAATTAAAGATAAAAATAAAATGATAAGGGATATAAAATGATCCTAACACTCAAATAAATTTTATTTGATGAGTATATTTCGTCTATAGTCATACAAAGTTCAAATATATGGCCTTATTTTTATATTTGGATGTGATTATAACCTTTATAATATTTTATTTAATGAAAAGTCAAGAATGTTGCCCTCTTGTTTTCAATAATTATAATATTTTTAACATTTAAATAAACAGATGATATATTGGGTTATAAATAGAAATTTTAAATATAAATAATATATATTCATCATGGTAATTTATTTTTAATTTTTAGTGAAAAAATAATTACCCTAAATTTCATCACAATGTTGATGTAGTAATTATTTAATTAATGAAATCAATAAAATAAAATGATATTAAATGTATTAGAAGTAGTATAATTTGAAATAATTAAGATTAACCAATAATTTTATAGAGAAAAATCCATTTTAGGGATTTATTGAATTATTTTATTCAAATTTAATTTGTTGACTTGGCGTTATAAAAGTTAAAGTAAATGAATAATTCTAAAATTGACATTATCGATATTTTATGGAAATAAAATTTTATTAAATGATAAAAAATTTATAAAAATTATATATTTAGAAAACTGATTAGGGTATCATTTAAAATATCAACCATGTTCTATTTATGAGCACTTTTTCCATTTTTAGTAAATATCTTGACCCTCAAAGAGTAAAAAAACCTTGTTGTCACGGTAAGTGTGAAAATGGTTAACAAGGGATTAAAAACAAAAGATAAGGGTAAAAATATGATCTGAACTTGTAAAACAATTAGTGTATGAGTTTTTTTGACTTATACCCATATTATATTTAAATATTATCTATTTGGATCCATTTTTACATCAAAAGTATTTTATATTTAGTTAATATTTTATGAAATTCCAAGAGCACCCCTCATACCTTTTATAAAAGGGAACCACTCATTCTCTATTATTCACAATTAAAAACCCATTTGTTTTTGGAAAAATCTAAAAAAATACCTTAATTAAATACCTAAACATGTTATAGAGGCATTATATTTTGGTATAATACCAATATTAGAGGTTTTAATGTGTTAAAAAAAGTATATTTTCCAAATAAGAGGTATATTTTTAACCATGTATTTTTGTTTTATTTATTCTTATACCTCTTTAAAATATTATTCAAACCTGAAAAAATAATAACACCAGTATCATACATGTAATTAGATTTTATAATTTTAATTTCATAAGATATATTCATCTCATATTCCATAAAACTATAAATTAAACAATCGTTCATGTGTACGGCGGACTACCAGCTCACGAACCGATGTAATTTATTTTCCATCACCATCTATCATAGATGGATTATAATGATGGAATTAATATTTACATATGTTATTAATAAAATATTAATCATTATGAAAAGATAATATATCATTTACCTTCTAACCTTTCTATTCAATGAAAAATGATAACGTCATTTGTGTGTATGTGTGGACTACCACCTCCATGAAGCGATATGATTCGTTTTTTAAAACTACATCACATAGATGATATATGTATGTATATTTAAAAAATATATATGATATTTATGATATTATTATCATTATATAAATATAAAATAATACTTATCTTCTTTCCATAATGATTGTTGAAAAAATGGAAATGTTACTCATGTGTGCGTACGACCTACCGTCTCTATGATTGTAATGTAGTTCATTTTTTATAACAATATTTAATGGTTGGATTTAAAATCATAATTTATTTATAAAAATGATAATTATTTAATGACTATTATTTTGGATATGATGTAATAATTAACACTTTGACCATATTAAACCTACTAAAGTCATTTTGGACTTATGGATTGGATATCATCAAAACATCTGATGTGAACATAAATGATTAAGTAATTGGTATAACATGATAATAAGTGAGATAAAAGTAATAATAAACTTAGAAAAGGTTATCAAGTAAATAAATAACTAACATAATTATATTACTCAGGAAGATAAGGGACAATCTTGGTGAGTTAGGCATGAGGTAAGAGACCTTTTTTTAAAATATTTATATAAAGTTTCCCTTAAAACTCTATTTTTCTTCTATGTCCATATTTTTAAAAATATTTTATGGATATATTTATATGTACAAAAAATAATTAAAAATTACATTCTATATCTATTTTTTTACTTCCTTTAAAATGTTTTCAAAAGGAATAGTTTTATAAAACATGTTGAAATTATTGACAAAAATAGAAAATTAATGTTCTATTTTGACGTATACGATGAAAACAAATTTCCTCACTACCATAAATTTTATTTGATTTGTATATTCCTTTACAATATTTTATGTTTTCTTCAACTAAAATATTATTTCCCTATATTTTGGTTATTTTTAAAAATGGGTTCTAAAATGTATCGAATATTTCAACATATGAAAATATTTTCTTATGGATGAAAAGAATATTTTTATGAGTGAAAAGTTGGGAATTGAAAGATTTTATGTATTATGATTATGTTATGGTTCATGGAAATTGTTATGATGATGTGTAGTTCTGTTATAAACCAAATATAGGTTTTTATGTTATTAAATAATTATGGGTGGTTCCGTGATAAACCAAGGATGAGTGGGTTCGTGATAGCCCACTAATGCATTGGTTATGGAAGTCGACCATATGGTTATTTAATTTGTAAGAGTGATTTTAAGAGTGACATGGAAATGATTTCCCAAGTAACCTACTTATTTTATCTATTATTTCTATGGGGTTTTATAAGAATATTATGATTTCTCAATGTAATATAATGATCTTATGTTTAAAGGAAAGTATATGATACTATTTAAGGGTGAGACATATAAATTTGTGAAAAAGTTATTATGAATCTTTCATGTTTTCAAAGAAAAAATTATGAGTTTTATTTTTTACTTTAATATTTCTTATAAAATGTTTTATAAAAAACTTTCAGATGAGAATTCCATTTCCTGGGTAATAAAATGTTTATTTTTATCCCATTGTTTATTTGGAAAAGTAAAATTTTTAGAAGTAATCATAGACTAATGATTTCTTGTTTTCTTTTTTATGTCCCTTACTAAGATTTTTTTGCATCCCCCATTTTAAAATGTTTTTCATGTGATTTAATGATGGGAAAGGAAAAATAAGAATACAAGTTTAAAGTTATGAATATTTATCATGAAAAGAAAACATGTTTCATTTTAAAAGTTTTATATTATGGGAAAATGTATAATGATTTGAAGTTTCCAATTTGTGTATATATGGGTTTTTATGTAACAATTATGACCTAAATCTCTAAAATTATAATCTTAAATAATATTTGTGAATTTAAGAATGTGAATTATAGTTTAAAGTCACTAGAATATATAATTTTTAAGATCAAATAATTATAGTTGGTATCATATAAAGGTTTATATAACTTTAAGGGTTAGGATAATGTTAATAAAATACCCTTAGAAGATTTTAATTTATGGTTAAGTTGAAATGACATTGCATTTTATGATTACCATGTTGCGTAATCTAAACAATGTATTTTTAGATTATTTTTCCAAAGAGGAAACAAGGAAGCTGAAGTAGGAAGGAACCAAGAGGATGATATCCTTCTGAATCAAGAACCTGGAATGGTTGTAATTATAAAAAAGCAATTTGTTATAGAAATGGATCAGTTGACATAGGCTATAAATGGTGGTGGTATCCTTGTGATAGAACAACCATATATACCACATAGGAACATGATGACATTAGATCATTTTATGAGAAAACATCATCCATTATTCAATGGATCTTATGATATTATTATAGCTAAAGGGGGGGATTAAATCCTGGGAGAAGAAATTTGATGTCATGGGTTTCAGAGAATCAAAAGGAAAGTATTGTTATTTACCATTTTGAAGGTGAATCCAATAAATGGTGTGTAATGTTTAATAATATTAAATAAAGTGAATAGATTTGTATCTTATAATGGGATAAGTTTGAGAGTATTTTCTTTGATAAATATTTTTCTAAATCTGTTTGACTTAGGATAGAAAAGCAGTTCCTAGAATTGAGACAAAAAGAGGAAGATTCAGTGGTTGTGTATAAAGAAAAATTTACCCATTTGGAATGGTACATACAATATTTTATCTGAGATCATGATATTATTATTAATCAGTTTTACTTAGGATTGAAGCCAAGATATCAAAAAAAATTGGATTCCTGTAAGTTTAAATGTTATAAGAAACATGTTTGATGTGTTGAGAGGGTAGAAATGAAGTTTTTCAATGATCATGTAATAATTCATAATAAGAATAATAAAAGGTATAAATGGAAGGAAATGGGGAATAATTTATTAAATAAGTATGGAGGTAATAAAATCAAGTTCTCGTCTTATGATAAGTGTGGTTAAATCACCCCGGGGAATGTCTTACATTTTTTTTGAAAATGCTTCCAGTGTGAAATGTTTGGACATATAGATCATAATTTTAAGGAATATGATCATAAAAATAATGAAAAGTCAATGGTGAGATGAATTAATTGAAATTAGTTTGGACATTATAGTAACGTGTCCTTATAGTTATTAATTTGGGTTAAAAATCATCAAGGTCGAAAAAAAAGTTGTGGTAAAACCTTTTTATACACTATGGTTGATGTTGGGACATTAAATCAATTGGTGAAAGGTATATTACTGGTATATTCAAATTATTTCAATACCTTTTTTGAATCTATATCTTTACGATATTTCATTTATGAGAAATTTTCACGTGAATTGGAAATATTACCTCATGAAAGTAAAATAGAACTTTTGGTGAAAACTTTGGTTGGAAATATTAATGAAACCAAGATTTATATGAATCTTCCTATTATTATAAGTGTAATAGTATTTTTTTTAAATCTTATTGAACTTAACACTATAGATTTTGATATTATTTTGGGTATGGATTGGATATCAATTTATCATGTTAAAATAGATTTTATATTTAAGAATGCTTTGTTTAGTAATTTCATACCATTGATAACATATCATCAATCAGAGAAATTGATTATAAATGAAATTGAAATTTACTTAGAACATGTTATTGAAAATAAAGAAATTGTTCATATTAATGATGTTATATTAGTGAATGGATATATATATGTTTTTCTAGAGGATTTTTAGGTGATATTCTTGATCGAGTGGTTGAGTTTACTGTTGACTTACTACTTAATGCTAAGACTATTTCAAACCCCTATTTTCAGATGGACCAAGTAAAACTTTAGAATTGAAAAATAAATTGTAGGAGTTTCTAGATAAAGGTTTCATCCATCCCAATACTTCACCATAGGGTGATATAGTCTTATTTGTAAAAAATTAAGAAGTTTCAATGAGACTTTTCATTGATTATAGATCATTTTATAACATCAATGTTAAGAACCAGTACCATTTACCTTATATCGATGATTTGTTTGATCAAATCCAGAGAGCGTAGTAATTTTTTAAGATTGATCTCAATTTGGGGTACCATCAGTTGAAGGTGAAGGAGGAAAATATTTTGAAGAATACATTTTAGACCAAATATGGGAATTATGATTTTGTAGTTATGTCCTTTGGGTTGTCTAATGCACCTGAAATATTATAGATCTAATGAATAGAGTTTTCCATGAGTTATTGAATAATTTTATGGTATTATTATTGAATATATATTAATATATTATAAAATTCACGAGGATCAATAAAGACACCTGATTATTGTTTTGTCACAACTAGAAAATGAGGCTACTACCATAGACCTATAGACATGGTTTTAAAACCATGGCTATATAAAAGTTATCGTGGCATATGGCCACAGTTTTCAGAACCATGAAAATAGGATGCGGCTATATGCCACATTTTTCAATGGCCTATTTCCACGGTTTTTTCAAAATTGTGGAAATAGGGTTCCCACGCTTTGGTGGGAAGACCTACCACCATGGTTTTGAGGATATTTCCATAGTTTATATTAATATATATATATATATCATAATATATATATATACCCATAATGTCACTCGGTGTAGTGGTAAGTATGCTGGTTCATAGAGAAAAGGTGCAGGGATCGAAAACTGCTGGTGACATTTTATATTTAGGCTATTGCCACAGTTTACCATGGATGTATCCACGGTTAAAACCGTGGAAATAGCTTCCTATAGCCACAGTTTCAACTGTGGCCATATGTCAACTTCCACAGTGGAAATTTTTAAGACCTATTTCCATGGTTTTCAAAACTGTTGCCATGGGCAGCTATTACCAAGGTTAAAACCATGGTAATAGTCTGGGACCTACTGCCATGGTGATAATGGCCACGGTTGTCAAAAACCGTGGTCGTAGCCTAAGGCCACGGTTTTGGGGCCTATTTCCATGGTTTTGAACCATGATAATAGGTATTTTTTCCAGTTTTGTGTGAAGCTTAAAATAAAAGAATCTATATGAAAAATTTATTAAGTCTGAATTTTGGTTGCAAAATATTTCTATACTTTGTCATATTATTTATAAATATGTAATAACTATTTACCATACTAAAAATTATGTTTTTTAGGAGTGTTAAAAAATTAAAAATGTCACCAAGATTCATTGTATTCTAGGATTAGTGTGTTACTACTAGGGGTTTTTGAAAATATTTCCCGATTATCTTGGACACTAACTAAGTTAACTCAAAAGGATTTAAATTCATCCGGAAAAAATAATGAGATGATTATTTTCATGAAATAAAAAGAAGATTGAAGAATTATTTAGTTTTGGTTTTTCCCTCTAGGAATGGTGAATTTTTCATATATAGTGATACTTCTTTGAAGGGTCTTGGTTGTGTCCTGATGCAGAATGATCAGGTAATTGAAGAGCTTTACGACAACTGAAACCCCATAAGTTAAATTATCCGACACATGATTTGGAATTAACAGTTGTGTTTTTTCTTTAAAAAATTAGATGAATCATTTATATGGAGTAAAGTGTATAATATATTTTGATCAAAAAAGTTTGAAGTATATATACACTCAAAAACAATTGAACATGAGACAAAGAAGATGGATTGAACTAATCGAGCATTATAATTTCACGATCCATTACTACCTTGGAAAATAATATAATGTAGTTTATGTTTTGATTCATATATATAATGCTTCACTAAAAATTTTATGTTTAGAACATGACCCTTTGGTTAGTGATTTAATGAATTTTAGGCTAGAAGTTTTGGATGCAAGAACTTACTCTATTTTGTTTCAGGTGTTATTAAAATATTCTTAGTCAGAAAGAATTTAGAAAGATCGGAAGAAAGACCACGAGTTACAGAAAAAGGTAAAATTGGTTAAGAAGTGTAATTTTTCTTGAATTTAATATTGATAAATAAATAGTTATCATATTTGGAAAGAGATTTTGTGTTCCCTATATTTCCCAATTGAAGATAGAATTATTGAGTGGATCTCATAGTTCCCCATTTTCAATTCATCTTGAAAGAATTAAGATGTACAAAGACCATTGGGATTATTACTGGAGGGATGGAATGAAAAGAGATATTGTTAACTATATCATGAAATGTTTGTCTTATCAATAAGTAAAATCATAATAAAAATTATTGAAGGGAATTCTTCAGTCTTTTCTAGTGCTAGAGTAGAAATTCAAAAATATATCCATGTATTCCATGGTGGGATTTCCAAATATTTCTCAAGGTAATAATGCGATTTGAGTTATTATTTATTGATTAACTAAATTTGTGTATTTAATTCCCATTCAAGATACAATGTATTTAAATAATATTTCTCAACTATATATCAAGGACATAATAATTTTACATATAATTCCTCTCTCTATTGTATATAAATTTGATCCTAGGTTTACTTTGATTTTTTGGAAAGAACTTTAGAAGTCATTGGGAACTGAATTAAATTTTAGTACTTCCTTTCATACTTAGTCTGATAGACAACTCAAACAAAAAATTCAGACCATGGAGGAAATGCATCATGCTTGTTCAATGGATTACCAGGGGAGTTGGGATCAACATATTTCTTTAGTGGAGTTTTCTTATAATAATGTTTTTCATTCCAGTATACAAATGACACCTTTTTAGGCAATATATGGAAAGTTATGTCAAACTACTTATTTTTGGGATGAATTAGGTAAAATAAAGTTAACGGGACTAGAAATGTCACGACCCGTCCTCGGGGCCCGTGCCGTGACTACCCCAAGCCCGCCTTCCATAGGCCAGGGGCTGGCGACTAGCACCAAGGCGTAAATCCCGGAAAAAAGGGAAGGCATTGCCTTTGAAAAGTAAACAAGCACCACAGAGTAAGCAAGAGGAAAAGTAAACACTAAGTAAAAACTGTAACAAGCTGTGCTGAAAGTAAAAGGGGTCGGAAATACAAGCCCAACTGTAAAGTACAACTGAAAGGGAAAAACAGCAACTGAAAAGAAAAGCCGCAGCGTTGAGTCATCCTCTAGATGTCCCACCTGAAGGGTGGGTACAGATAGCCTCCACTACTCCACGGGTCCACCTGACCGCTCCGAGTACGTCCCGCCCAGTGGTCCACCTCCAGGTACCGTCTTGCTCCGCACGCCTCCTCCACGATCAGCGCTGTCCGTCGTCTGCAACCAACACAATGAAGTGCGGGCAAAGCCCGTGCAGGGGTGAGTATAAGCTACTCAGTAGGGACCCCGAGACCCCCGAAGGTCTCCCGAAATCCACAAATGATAAACCACAGAGGAAAGGTGAAATCACAAAGTAACAACCGACCCTGCTTAGGTATATGCCCATACATATACCTAAGTCATCAATTCCCGTTCGGCTCCAACATCCGAGCCCAAGCACAACCCAGTCCACACAGGAAAGCAAAACGTATACCCACATAGGATAGCACAACATAATCCACAAAGGAGAGTAATCAGTAAATCCACACAGGATAGTTCAACACAATCCAAAAAGGAGAGTAACACAAGATTCAGCTCACACAGGTATACTTCTTGTATGACGATAAAGATGATCACTGATCCATCTAAGTCATCGGACCCACAAAGGATCGAAAGGTACTAACCCCCGCAAAGACCCACACAGGATCGGGCCCACACAGGACCTGTAGGTGCTGGCTCACACAGAACCGCTGAGCGCTGACCCACACATGATCAGATCCACACAGGATCTGTAGCACTGATCCACGTAGGATCGCTGAGTGCAGTAGTCGTCGCAGTCCACTGAGGATCTCTGCACAGTCGTCGCTGCAGTCCACTGAGGATCTCTGCACAGTCGTCGCTGTCGAAGTAGCAATCGCAGCCAACTCTAGGGTTCCCGCATAGAGAAAGCTCGTTCGGGAGGGTCCGCTCCACGAGCCGAGAGGCTGATACATCAACTGACACAAAGTCCGAAGTTGATGTATCCAAAAGTTCCGTATCTTCAACAGGAACTTAACGTCGCAGATGGCGCGTCAATCGGACGCCCGGTCTGAGAGTTATTGGCCTTTTCGTCCCAGGGGCCCGGTTGGTTTTTAAGGCAAAACCAACCCGACCGTACTCCACCTGTGTCCAAACCTCGGGAGGATTGAGCCAAAAGATCTGTCACACTTAGAGGAATTCAACAAAGTCGATGACACGTCAATCAGACGTCCAGAGCTCAAGATATGAGCGTTTCCGCTCCGAGGGCCCGGTTGGTTTCGTGTACGAACCAAACCGGACGAAACCAAAGTAATCCGAAACCTTGCGTGCAATATACCGAAACGACCGTCTCGATCCAAGTATCGTGTTGCCACTGACGGAGCGTCGTTTGGAGACACATAGCTCAAGTTATGAGTGAAAGACCGAGAACAGTCCGAAGATGGGGGTCCGGGTCCGGGCCGACCCGGCCCGACCCCCCCTGGGTCGGCCGAACCGGGTCGACCCGACCCGGTCCAACCCGGCCGGACCCGGTCCGGCCCGACCCAGTCCAACCCGGCTGGTCGGACCGGCCTGGCTCGGCTCGGCCGAGCGGCCGAGTGCTCGGGTGCCGCGGGGCATCGCCCCCGCGGGTTGGAAGAAGCCGCGGCCCTCGAAGGGCCGCACTGGAGTCAACGGACGCGGAATAGCCACGTCCCGTGCGTGAGGGCCGGACTCGTGCGGCTGCGGGTCCGCTGGCCGCCGCCGCCGCCTCCGGCCGCCGGCGACCCGCGCCGCCGGCAGCTTCCGCGGGCCACCAGAGTTGCTCCGGTGGTTCGTTTTCCTTCCCGTCTGCGCCGTTGTTCCTCCCGGGTTCCGTTCTTCACTGCGGGATCATCAAATCGCCCTTGCATCACGTTTTTCCATCGTCCGACAAATTTGCACAACCACGAAGAACGACGGAGGTTGTCGGGCCATGTTCGTTTGGCCCGCACCCTCCACGTTAGTTAATAACAACGGGAGAATTATTCAACACATGAAACAACAATTTTAATAAATGAAAATTGTTCATATGAACCCGGTTCTTTAATTTTAAAGAAATGTTCACGGGAATATAAAATATTCACAACAACCCCTACTTCGTCAAGTCATCGCACACACGTTCTTCGCGGAGTTGATCGTCGTGGAAGGAAATGATCGTCGCGTCGCGGAAGGGCGTCACGTCATCGCAGAAGGGCGTCGCGTCGTCGCGGAAGGGCTTCATGTCGACGAACTCCGAGGTTCAAGAACAACAGATTTAATTAATAATAATTAAATCCATGTTTTGTTAAAAACCAAAAAGGAGTTTTAAAAGAAATCCGAAATCTCTTACCTCCAGTAGTAGGTGATCGGAGATCAGGGCGGGGAAGAACGTCTCAGATGAAGCGTCGTCAATCTCCGAGGGTGACGGCGTTCTTCGCGTTCTTCGTGTTCTTCGCGTTCTTCGCATTCTTCGTGAAGGAGGGTGAAGGCACAAAACTTGTCAAAACCTCTCAACGAGCATTTTTCCAGATGTCGTGCGTTAGTCTTATTTTATTATTACGCCAACGGATTTCAAACAGGTTAAGAAACGAATGAAATTAATTCATAGAATTAAGTTCAATGAATAAACCACCCATTTAATTCAACGAAGAAAACTGCCAAATTAATTGGTGCGTTAAGAAATTAAGGAAACGCATCGGTTGACTTTCATAAAGATGGGTTTTTGCGGGTGCATTATTTAGCGGAAAAGAAACGGTGGGGCTCGTGCGGGCCCCACCTCACAAATATCCTACCAAGAGGGTAGGATATTTTTGGATAGCACTCTATCCGCAACAACTCATCTTAAGCCGCTTGAAGTGGATTCAAGTGGATTCCAAGTGGCTTAAGTGAAATAAAATAAAGTTGTCGTACAATTATTTTATTTCTTAACTTTAAGCTCGAAAATTAAAAACCACACTCGAGAAAATGCAACTCCGGAAGAGGCGTTTCTAAGCAAGTACCGGCGCTGCGATTCCATCAGTGCCCTCAGAATTTGATTCCGAGCACCGGTTCAAAAGTTAGAAAAACCTGCTCTTCCGTTCACTGAACGTACCCGAGCCAAACTTCAAAACATGATTCCGGGCACACCGGGCCTCAGAATCAGGTGCCGTCAGAAACTGCGCTCTTGTAAAATTCCAAAGAAAATTAAGAAAAAAAAATTTTCCTTGAAATTTCCGGGTCTCTACATTACTCCCACCACAGGGCTTTACGTCCCCGTAAAGCTTCAACACAAACTAGGGATACAAAGGCGGCACTGAGCACGTATCTGAGCTTCCCGCTCCCATGTGCTCTCCTAGAGGTTCCCCATGCTGCCATCTGATGCTCACAAGGGGAATCGATCATCCATGTAGGACCCGCTCCTGTCGATCCTCGATCTCCACTGGGACCTCCGCAAAAGGTCGCCTCATCATCAACGTCCAGCTCCCCATGGTCAATGATGTGTGTCGGTCGTGCACGTATCTCCTCAGCTGAGATACGTGGAAGGCGTCGTGCACCTGGTGAAATTGAGGTGGTAGAGCCAGGCGATAAGCCACCTCGCCAATCCTATCGAGGTGAGTCACGCAAGAAGGCGTGGTCGCCATCCTCGAACTCAAGTGGCTTCCACCTCCTGTCAGCAAAAGACTTCTGCCGGCTCTAAGCTATCCTCATCCGCTCCTGGATGACCTGGACCTTCTCTGTCGTGGCCTGGACCATCCCCAGTCCCACAAGAGCTGCTAAGATTTCTTCTTTGCCAATAAGATAAATCTGGTCTCATCCCCTGGATGAACCACTTTCTTTGCCTAATACCGTCAATCTCGACATGGATGATACTAATCCATACCAAGGATGACGTCGTAAGGCCTCGACGCTACTACCAAGAGATCCAACCGTTACTATCGCCTCCAAGGGTTGAGTCACACTGTCGGCATCAGTGTGTGGTAACTGGGTCTCCTCCAGTAGATGTCTCACAAGTGAGGGTCAAGTCAACAGTCAAAACTGGAACCTCTTAGTAACAACACAAAGAGGACAAGAATGAAAACATCACAAAGGTAAGCGTCTTTTATCATTGCAGATCATAATACAAAGACACTACACAACAATAACAAGGAACTAGAAGTACAAAGGACGTATCCACTAGTTACGCTCCTGTCTATCTACTCCCAGAGCTCCATGATCAAAGGCCTCAGCTGCCTGAAGCTGAGCTCTCATATGTCCACCAACTCCCTGCGGTCGGGGTGGACCTCCTGGTGGTGGTGGTTGTAACACCTCGAAGTGTCGCCCACCATCTGCTACTCGGCCAACTCCTCTGCCTCGTCCGCCTGCACCCTGCGGACCACCGTGGCCGAACCTCTGTCTGGGAGGTCCCTCTACCACCTGCTGCTCATCTGTAAGATGAGTCGGGTAGTCTCGAGCCATGTGACCTCGCCCGCTGCATGCGTAGAAATGCTTTCCCCTAGTGTAGCTGGCTCTCCTTCAGGTGCCCCGCACAACCAAATCTTCATTCTGAGACTGCCCATCTGATGGTCTGGCCCGTTTGGACCTCTGCGTCTCCTGTCTACTGCCAGCTGCAGAAGACCCTGCTACGGCCCGTCCTGCGGAGGGCCCTGTCACTGGAGCCTGCTCGGCGAGAAAACTCTCCACTAGAAGGGCTCTCTCCAACACCTCTGCCTGTGTCAGAATGTTGAGGGAGATCATCGAAGCCCTGATATCGTGCCTCAGTCCCTGCTCGAAGGTCCGGGCCCGGAAGAACGGGTCTCGTACCATATCTGTGGAGTAGTGCAAGAGATCAGTAAATCTCTCCGAGTACTGGGCCACTGTATTACTGCCCTGCCGTAGCTGTAGCAGCTCTTGGATGCGCACCGCATGGAGGGTGGCTGGGATGAACTCGGAGCTGAAGATTCTCTCAAAGTCCGTCCATAAGAGAGATGTCTCGTCGTGCACCTGCAGCATCAAGCTCCACCATCTGCCTGCTGCCGCGTGCAGGAGGCTCGCTGCGAGGATCACCATGAGGTCTGCTGGTGTTCTCACTAGCCTGAAAACTCATACGACCACCTCCAGCCAGTCCTCGGCTGCCTGGGGATCCGTCTCCCCACGAAACCTGGGTGGTCGCTGGTGCTGGAACTCATGCAGAGCTCCAAGGCGACGTGCATCGTCAGCGGTCGTGGCAGGAAGCATCGGTGGCTCGGCGGGTAAAGGTACCGCCGGTGCCTCTGCTAACAAGGAGCCCTACACCGAGGCCTCGTCGCTCGGTGGGCTTTCATCACGCTCCACTCTCGGAACCCTAGCTGGAAGCCGTCGTGGGGCCATCCTGAAAAGAAACAGGTGTGCCACAGTCAGAATAGTATACCTGGTGAGCTGACACAAGTAATCACAAAGAAAACTTGAACACACATGCAATCAATGTTTTCGTGCATTAAGTCGGAAATCAGAAGCCAGGGTCCTGGTGTACGGATACGTCGGCCGCCGCACCAACACTGGACTCCCTGGACTGATAACCACACCCAATACGCTAAACACTATTGCTTCACATAGAATAAAGACCAGAGTCTGCGGTAGAACCGAACTCCTTTGATACCAATTTGTCACGACCCGTCCTCGGGGCCCGTGCCGTGACTACCACAAGCCCGCCTTCCATAGGCCAGGG
This sequence comes from Viscum album, assembly GCA_963277665.1. NCBI lineage: Eukaryota > Viridiplantae > Streptophyta > Magnoliopsida > Santalales > Viscaceae > Viscum > Viscum album. The sequence continues at coordinate 1,080,326,778 of OY728136.1, read as the reverse complement.
GATGGCGACTAGCACCAAGGCGTAAATCCCGGAAAAAAGGGAAGGCATTGCCTTTGAAAAGTAAACAAGAACCACAGAGTAAGCAAGCGGAAAAGTAAACACTAAGTAAAAACTGTAACAAGCTGTGCTGAAAGTAAAAGGGGCCGGAAATACAAGCCCAACTGTAAAGTACAACTGAAAGGGAAAAATAGCAACTGAAAAGAAAAGCCGCAGCGTCGAGCCGTCCTCTGGAAGTCCCACCTGAAGGGTGGGTACAGATACCCTCCACTGCTCCTCGGGTCCACCTGACCGCTCCGAGTATGTCCCGCCCAGTGTTCCACCTCCAGGTACCGTCCTGCTCCGCACGCCTCCTCCACGATCAGCGCTGTCCGTCGTCTGCAACCAACACAATGAAGTGCGGGCAAATCCCGTGCAGGGGTGAGTATAAGCTACTCCGTAGAGACCCCGAGACCCCCGAAGGTCTCCCGAAATCCACAAAGGATAAACCACAGAGGAAAGGTGCAATCACAAAGTAACAACCGACCCTGCTTAGGTATATGTCCATACATATACCTAAGTCATCAATTCCCGTTCAGCTCCAACATCCGAGCCCAAGCACAACCCAGTACACACCGGAAAGAAAAACGTATACCCACACAGGATAGCACAACACAATCCAAAAAGGAGAGTAATCAGTAAATACACACAGGATAGTTCAACATAATCCACAAAGGAGAGTAACCCAAGATTCAGCTCACACATGTATACTTCTTGTATGACGATAAAGATGATCACTGATCCATCTAAGTCATCGGACCCACAAAGGATCGAAAGGTACTAACCCCCGCAAAGACCCACACAAGATCGATAGGTAACTAACCCCCGCAAAGACCCACACAGGATCAGGCCCACACAGGACCATTAGGCGCTGGCTCACACAGAACCGCTGAGCGCTGACCCACACAGGATCGGATCCACACAGGATCTATAGCACTGATCCACATAGGATCGCTGAGTGCATTAGTCGTCGTAGTCCACTGAGGATCTCTGCACAGTCGTCGTCACAGTCCACTGAGGATCTCTGCACAGTCGTCGCTGCAGTCCACTGAGGATCTCTGCACAGTCGTCACTGTCGAAGTAGCAGTCACAGCCAGCTCTAGGGTTCCTGCATAGAGCAAGCTCGTTCGGGAGAGTCCGATCCACGAGCCGAGAGACTGATACATCAACTGACACAAAGTCCGAAGTTGGTGTATCCAAAAGTTCGTATCGTCAACAGGAACTCAACGTCGCAGACGGCGCGTCAATCGGACGCCCGGTCTGAGTGTTATTGACTTTTTCGTCCCAGGGGCCCGGTTGGTTTTTAAGGAAAAACCAACCCGACCATACTCCACCTGCGTCCAAACCTCAGGCGGAGTGAGCCAAAAGATCCGTCTCACTTAGAGTAATTCAACAAAGTCGACGGCACGTCAATCGGACGTCCGGAGCTCAAGATATGAGCGTTTCCGCTCCGAGGGCCTGGTTGGTTTCGTGTACGAACCAACCCGGACGAACCCAAAGTAATCCGAAACCTTGAGTGAGATATACCGAAACGACCGTCTCGATCCAAGGATCGCGTTTCCACTGATGGCGCGTTGTTTGGAGGCCTGTAGCTCAATTTATGAGCGAAAGACCGAGAACAGTCCGAAGACGGGGGTCCGGGCCCGGGCCGACCCGGGCCGACCCCCCCTGGGTCGGCCGAACCGGGTCGACTTGACCTGATCCAACCTGGCTGGACCCGGTCCGGCCCGGCCGGTCGGACCGTCCTGGCTCGGCTCGGCCGAGTGGCCGAGCGCTCGGGTGCCGCGGGGCGCCACCCCCGCGGGTTGGAAGAAGCCGCGACCCTCGAAGGGCCGCGCTGGAGTCAACAGACGCGGCATAGCCACGTCCCGTGCGTGAGGGCCAGACCCGCGCGGCCGCGGGTCCGTTGGCCGCCGCCGCCGTCGCCGGCGACCCGTGCCGCCGGCAGCTTCCGCGGGCCACCAGAGTTGCTCCGGTTGTCCGTTTTCCTTCCCGTCTGCGCCGTTGTTCCTCCCGGGTTCCGTTCTTCACTGCGGGATCATCAAATCGCCCTTGCGTCACGTTTTACCATCGCCCGCAAAATCCGCACAACCACGAAGAACGACGTAGGGTTGTCGGGCCGTGTTCGTTTGGCCCGCACCCTCCGCGTTAGTTAATAACAACGGGAGAATTATTCAACACATGAAACAACAATTTTAATAAATTAAAATTGTTCATATGAACCCGATTCTTTAATTTTAAAGAAACGTTCACAGGAATATAAAATATTCACAACAACCCCTACTTCGTCAAGTCGTCGCACGCACGTTCTTCGCGGAGTTGATCGTCGCGGAAGGAAACGATCGCCGCGTCGCGGAAGGGCGTCGCGTCGTCGCAGAAGGGCGTCGCGTTGTCGCGGAAGGGCATCGCATCGATGAACTCTAAGGTTCAAGAACAACAGATTTAATTAATAATAATTAAATCCATGTTTTGTTAAAAACCGCAAAGGAGTTTTAAAAGAAATCCGAAATATCTTACCTCCAGTAGTAGGTGATCGGAGATCGGGGCGGGGAAGAACGTCTCGGATGAAGCATCATCAATCTCCGAGGGTGACGGCGTTCTTCGCGTTCTTCGCGTTCTTCATGTTCTTCACGAAGGAGGGTGAAGGCACAAAACTTGTCAAAACCTCTCAATGAGCATTTTTCCAGATGTCGTGCGTTGGTCTTATTTTATTATTACGCCAACGGATTTCAAACAGGTTAAGAAACGAATGAAATTAATTCATAGAGTTAATTTCAACGAATAAACCGCCCATTTAATTCAACGAAGAAAACCGCCCAATTAATTGGTGCGTTAAGAAATTAAGAAAATGCGTCGGTTGACTTTCATAAAGACAGGTTTTCGCGGGTGCGTTATTTAGCGGAAAAGAAACGGTGGGGCTCGTGCGGGCCCCACCTCACAAATATCATACCAAGAGGGTAGGATATTTTTGGATAACACCCTATCCGCAACAACTCAGCTTAAGCCGCTTTAAGTGGCTTCAAGTGGCTTCCAAGTGGCTTAAGTGAAATAAAATAAAGTTGTCATACAATTATTATATTTCTTAACTTTAAGCCCGAAAATTAAAAACCACACTCGAGCAAACGCAACTCCGGAAGAGGAGTTTCTAAGAAAGTATCGGCGCTGCGATTCCATCGGTGCCCTCAAAATTTGATTTTGAGCACCGGTTCAAAATTTAGAAAAACCCACTCGTCCGTTCACTGAACGTACCCGAGCCAAACTTCAAAACATGATTCCGGACACACCGGGCCTCGGAATCAGGTGCCGTCAGAAACTGCGCTCTTGTAAAATTCAAAGAAAATTAAGAAAAAAAAATTTTCCTTGAAATTTCCGGGTCTCTACAAGATATTATAGATAAAATGGTTGAGAAGGTGAATTTAATTTATCACCACCTAAGTTCAGTTCAGAACAAATAGAAAAGTTATACGGATAATTGGAGAAAAGATATTTCTTTCAAGATTGGTGATCATGTTTTTTTAAAGTATCTCTATGGAAAAGTGTTATATGTTATGTTAAAAATGAGAATCTAAGTACATGTTTCATTTGACCATATTAAATATTAAAGAAATTTAGATTAATTTCTTACCAGGTAGCCTTTTTTTTGAGTTTATCCTAGTTACACAATGTTTTTCATGTTTTGATGTAAAGAAAGTATCTGTCTTATTCATCTCATGATTGGTACCCTGGGGTAGTTAAGTTGGAAGATAATATTACTTATGAAGAACTTCCTACTCAGATTATTGACTATAGAGAGAAATTATTGTGTAATAAGATAATTAACTAGGTTAAGGTATTGTGAAAAAACCATATGATTGAAGAAGAAACATGGGAGTAAGAAATTTCTATGAGGGAAACATATCCCCACTTGTTTAATAAGTGAATAAAATGGTGAGGAAATAATTCTAAAAATGTTATAATAATACAAAAACCCAGATAATGTTAGAATACATCATTAATTGGTCAAATATTAGAGTTATATTCATTATAAAAAGATTCTGTAATTTTTCAGTCAAAAGAAAAAATCTTTATTTTTAACCAAATTGAATTTTCAGGCATTATATGGTTTTATTTAAAATTTTGGTTCACAAATAATTTAATTATAATATAAAAAAGCGATTTTAATTGATTTATTAAGTATTTCAAAATTACCATAAGATGTATTTTTGAGAATTTTATGAAAATATTATTTTTTCAACGAATAATAAAAAATACTGATTTTATTGAAAATTTTATTTTTATTTTTTATTATTTAAAAAGTAAAATTTTATTTTTTCATTTATTTACAATTTAATTAGTTCTATTTTATTAATAATATATAATTAAAATCTATGTAATGAATTTTAATATTGAATTTAGTATAAAAACATTTTTATACTTAAAAAATGCATTTTTCTGAAAAACTCTTTTTTGTCACATTTTATCGTTTTAAGATTAAATTAAATTATGCCAATTTTTTATTATTACATTTAAAAAATGCGTTAAATATATTTAATAAGGATTCTAAAATTTTTTAAACACGTATCTTTCATTTTTGGTCAATATGAATAGTAACCTTACTAATTTTGTTATCACGGAAAAGAGTAAATCTGATAATTAAAGTTAAAAATATGATGATAAAGATTATAAAATGACCCTAAAACTTGTATGAATTTTATTTAATGAGTATATTTCATTAATATTCATTCTAATTTATAATATATGGCCTTTTTTATTTTTTATTTGATTATAATCTTTATAATATTTTATTTAAAGAATATTAAAAAATATTAGACAATTATTTTTAATAAATATGATATTTTTAATATAGGGATAACCAGATGATATGTTCAGTTATAAATATTTATTTTAAAATATAAATAATTTATATTCTACATGGTAATTTATTTTTAATTTTTTAGAAGAGAAATAATTACCTTAAATGTATACACAACGTTGATGTAGTGACTATTGAATTAAAGGAAAAATAAAATAAATGATATTAAAAATATTAAAAGTAATATAACCTGAGAGAATTAAGGAAACCAATGAATTTAATAGATAAAAATAACATGTTAGGGATGTATTGAATTATTTTATTCAAATTTAATTTATCATCTTGGTGTTATAAAATTCAAAGTAAACGAATAGTTTTAAATTTGATATTATTGATATTTTATAAAAATAAAATTTTATTAAATGATATAAAATTAAAAAAATCCTATATTTATCCACGTGATCACTATATGGTTTAAAATATAAATCACGGTCCATTTATGGTCCATTTTTTCCATTTATAGCAACTGTATGTACCCTCAAAGAGTAAAAAAACATTGTTGTCATGGTAAGTGTGAAAAGGGTTAACATGGGGTTAAAACCAAAATATAAGGGTTTAAATGTGATCTAAACTTGTCCAAAAAAAATTGTATGAGATTATTTAGACTTATAATCATATTTTATTCTAAAATTATCAATTTTTTACCATTTGGACATCAAAATTAATTTATATTAAAATAAAATTTTAAGAAATTCAAAGAGTACCCCGCCCCTCTCTTATAAAAGTGCACCACTTATTATCATTTATTCACACTACAAAACCCATTTTTTAGTGAACCTCTAACAAAATACCTTACTTACATCACTATACACATTATAAAGGCCCTATTTTTTTAATAATACTAATTTTAGTGGCCTTAAGGTGTTAAGGAAATAAGATTTTCCAAAGAAGATGAATAGATTTAACTGCATATTTTAGTTTTATTTATTATTAAACCTCCTTAAAATCTTATTAAATCATGATAAAATAATAAAAATGATATAATACATATACTTAGATGTTATTAAGTTAATTTAATAACCTATATTTATCTATTATTATATCAAATGGGATACAAAACCATTGTTTGTGTGTTTGGCGAACTACCACCTCACGGACCGATGTAATTTGTTTCCCATATTCATATCTCATTAATGGATTATAATGATGGAATTAATTTTTATATATTATATTCATGAAATATTTATCATTATGAAAATATAATATATCATTTACCTCTTACCTTTCCATTCACTGAAAAATGATAATGGCGGTCGTGCGTATGTGTGGACTACCACTTCCACGAAAAGCGATGCAATTAATTTTTCATCACCACATCACTTGGATGATATATAAAAGTATATTTAAATAATTAATATTATATTTATTAAATTTTTATCATTCTATAAATATAAAATAATACTTCCATAATTATCTTTGAAAAATGGAAATGTTATTCATACGTGCAGATAACCTATCATCTCCATGATTATAACATAGTTCATTTCTAATAACCATATTTAATGGTTGGATTTAAAAGTAAAATTGATTAATAAAAATTATAATTATTTTATGATAATTATTTTTTAGATAATGTAACAATGACCTCTTTGACCATTGTCAACCTACCTAAGTGATTCTGGTCTTATGAATCAAATATCATCAAAACGTCCAACATGAACTTAAATGATTAAGTAATTGTTATAACATGATAATAACTAAGATAAAAGGAATAATAATCTTGTAAAAGGTTTTCAATAAAGTAAATAATTAACATAACTTTTTTATTTAATAAGATAATGACTGAGCATGATGAGTCAGGCTCAAGGTAAGAGTCTTCCTTTTAAAAATTATCTTTTAAAGTTTCCCTTAAAAATCTCTTTTTCTTACATATCCATTTTCTTAAAATTATTTTATAGATGTGTTTATATGAAAATAAAATAATTATAAATTTAATTTTATGTCTCTTTTTACTTTCATTCAATTAGTTTCTAAAGGAATCCTTTTATGGAATGTTTTTTATTTTCATTACAAAAAAAAACAAAAGTAATGTTCTATTTTAACATATAATAGGAAAATAAATTTTATCCCAACCATAGAAGTTATTTAATTTTTGGATTCCATATAATATTTAATGTTTTATTCAAATAAAACTCTCTTTCTATATGTTATTGTTATTTTCAAAAATTTGTTTTAAAGTGGATCAGATATTTAAATATTTGGAAATTTTTTCTTATGGATTAAAAGAATATTTGTATGAGTAAAATGTTGGAAATTGAAAGCTTTCATATATTTTGATTATGTTATGGTTATTGGGATATATTAAAATTATGGGTGGTTCTATTATAAACCAATTATGGGTGGTTATATTATTAATCAATGACGAGTTGTTCCATGGTAAACCAAATATGGGTGGGTCTCTGACAGCCCTCCAATGCATTGGGTTTGGAAGTCGACAGTATGGTTATTCGATTTTTAAGTGTGACTATAAGAGTGATATGGAAATGATTTACCAAGTAACCTTAATGTTTTATAGCTGATTTATATGCATTTTTATGGGAATCTTATGATTTCTCAAGGTAAGATAATGTTCTTATGTTCAAAGGAAAGTATATTCTACTTTTTAAGGGTGAAAATTATAAATTTGCGAAAAAGTTATTATGTGTTTTTCATGATTTCAAAGAAACCATTATGAGTTTTATTTTTCCTTTAATATTTTTTTATGAAACGTTTTATGGAAATACTTGGGCAGAGAAGATGATTTCTTGGGTAAGACAAGTTTTATTTTGATCCCAAATTTTATTTTCAAAAGGAAACTTTTTATAAGTATTCAAGGAATAATGATTTATTTCTTTATTTATGTACTGTAATAAGTTTTGTGTGCTCATAACATGTTTTAAAATGTTTTTCATAGGGTTTAAGGATGGTTAAGGGAAGAGAAGAAGCTAAGTTTAAAGTCAAGAATATTTTTGATGAAAATAAAACATGTTTCATTTTAAAAGTTTTATATTATGTGAGAAATAGATAATCATTAGAAGTTTCCACTTTAAATATATATATTGGGGTATTTATGATAGATTTATATCTTAAATCTCTAAAAATATAAACTTAAAATATCTTTGGGAATGTAATAAAGTGAATTATAGTTTAAAGTAACTTGAATATACAATGTTTAAGGCTGGGTCCTTATACTTCACCATGGGAGGTAGTTCTATATGGTCATCATAAACCAGAATGTATATTTTCTTAATGGAAACTAGATTTAAAAGTAAAACTATTTAAAATGAAACTATTAGCTTTACACATTACACAATATTCATAAAAGGGAAGGTTACTAGGTGTAATAACATTCAACATACCTTGTTTATTAAGTTCTTCTAGACCCTTGAAGCTTACATTCCCCAGTGTCTTATTCCATAACAGTGTGTTGTCAGTATTTTTTGTATATACACTACCCAATTATCTTGAATGGGTCTTTCCATTCAAAACATACAATCCATTAATAAGGGAACCCTTTAATGATAGTTCTAGAGACTTTTTAGTTTTTTAGACAACTTGATTCAGACCTAAAAGTGAATCCCTTTTGGACTATAACTCCTAAGGATATCTGGATTATATGGAGTTTAGGAACAAAACTAACATCTAACAATGTAATATCATTATGGTCATCTAGTTCTATTAAAATAAAACCTCTTCATTTCACATGAAACCACCTATAATTCTGTAAAATAACATCTCCTTATATTATTTCTACAAAATCAAGGAAAAACTCTTTAAAAGGACACATATGTATTGAGAATCCTGAATATAAGACCCACTCATGGTTTAGTGTATGGCTGGAAACATTAAACACTTCAATAGTTCCATAACCAGAATATACTAAAAGGGTATGGTCAGTGGATTGTTTAACCTCAAGGTTTTTTTTATTTTCTATACTCAATTTTAGTGTGCCTGAGTTTACCAAGTGGAAGCAAACAATTTTATTTTCCCTAAAATTAGACCTAGGTTTGGGTTCTTTATTGTTATTTCCTTTATCTTTATTATAATATTTATTTTTACCCCTATATTGTGGTCTCCCTCTTGTGAAAAGACTCTATCTCTCACCTTTAACTCTAGGTTTTGAATGTAGTTCATTAGATAGAATCACAGACGTAACCTCTTCTAAGGTTAAATAGTCATGGCCATAAATCATTGTCTCTACTAATGTGTTGTAGGATTTATCTAATTAAATTAAAAGATTCATTGTTTTATCTTCATCATCAACATTCACATTTATGTTGGATAAATCTAACATGATGTTATTGTCCGGATGGCCTGAAGGCCTTCATTTTTATTGATTTTTGATAAACCCCCTTTCAAGGGATGAGGGGGAACCCTTACAAGGCCCGTAGGCTCAAATATTACATGGCTCGTAGGCTTCAGAGATTACATGACCCAAAGGTCCTAAGGAATTCAAACAGAATATCTACAAGGAACTACCCCTCCCAAGAATATGCATCATGATAGTAGCTCTCCACCTTTGCATGGCCATCTGGCTAGGCTCCTTGTGCAAGCACAGGCTGGTCCCGATGGGCTAGCCATACCCTCTCATTCTGAAAAATCCATTCGGCTATGCTATGGTGAGTGTAACTACTCTGAATCCTCTTCTGGGGCTGCTTCTTTTTTTTAGAGTCTGTCTGGGGAAACTGCATGTGGCCCGAAGGCCTTTAAATACCAAGTTTCATTTTGAATGTAAACATACATTGTTTTCATATAAATACTACCAACAAGTGAAGCTATCATATATAATTTTTCTTATTTAATCCATATAACAACAATAGTAGTTTCAAAAGAAACTTCCCCGAGCACTATATTACCAAAAGAAAGAATTAAAGAATTGTGTTCCTTAATAATAACATCATAGGATAAATCTTGAAAAATAGTAGAGGTTTGTATAGTTTCAAAAATAGTAACAATAATTTTATTAGACCCAAAGAGGGAATCAATTAAACCTTGTTGAACTAGAAAATCTATCATCTTAATTCACCACAGATTGAATTCATTGTCACCATCATATTTTTTTATACCTAATTATTGACATGTTTACCTAAAATATCAGATATCGATTTGTTGCAAACAATGAAAGCGTACATCCCCAAGAATTGGCCAAGATCAATAGGTATAAATTATTTTACAATTAGGTATTAGAATTCAAATAATTATTTTAGTTACAATTACTTCAATTATAGATAAAAATGGAAGATGCAAACCAATACGAGATTGAAAAGTAGAAATTAAAATAGGAATATGATTAAAATAGGAACCAAATTAAAAAAAAGAAATCATAATAAGGCTCTGATGCCACTTTGTTAAGGGAAGGTGCATTGGAAGTAGACAGTTCACATGAACCTGAAAAGACTGATTGGGTGATTTTCTCATAAGAATCAAATAAAAATAACTGAACATTGAAGATGAAAAAATTTAAGAAAGCAGTAAAAGGAACACAAGGATTTAGTGTGCTTCAGTTTCGTTGGGGCCTACATGCATGATAAGAACAAAACCCACAAACATAGTTTTATTAATGCTCAAAGAACATGATTTATAGCATGCTGGATAATTAAAAATGGAAATATAAATACAAACATTCAACATATAAATATGAGAATAAATAGATCATAAAGTAAACAAACATATAACACTAGACACAGTGGTTCAACCATCTTGATCTATTGATGCTTCCACTGAGAAGATGATGTAAAAATTTATTCTTGCTGAAATGGAAGGCCTCACAAGGATAGTATTGGTTGTTATTGGATCAAAATCATCTCCACACGTCTTTGTAAGGAATATTTTAATTGGAAATACACTAGAAGAATCACAACAAAATTTTACTCTGGAGGATGACATGAACTTATGGTTGATTTTTGAAAGAAACAAATGCATTGAAACTAGGGTTTCCAAAACCATAGGGATATCCAAAACCAAGTGATGAGAGTGGGTGATTCAGAATGTCGAAGTATGGGTGTAGGGTTCATCAATTTCCCAAACACCACTTGCATCTCAAAACAAAACAACCAACCAAAATCTTCCACATGAATGCCGCTGAACCCAAATGATTTCTCTATTGTATTTATTTTTTCTTATGAGTTTCTTTTATGGGATTATTTGATCTACCAACTGGATGTGAAGTATTTATTTATGAATGGAATTATTGAAGAAAAGGTCTATGTTGACCACCCTGAAGTCTTTTTTATGCAAGTCGAGGAAGACAAGGTGCATCATTTGAGGAAAGATCTCTATGGGTTGGATCAAGATCCACGTGCTTGGAATTCACATATAGAAAACTATCTATTGGAGAACATTTTCACCCAATGTCCATATGAGCATGCATTTTCCATCAACAAGAATGATTTTGGTGATATACTTATTTCGTTCTTGTATGTTGATGATTTTCTGTTTACAGGGAACAACTGACTAATGTTCAACGAATTCAAGGGATCCATGTTCAAGGAGTTTGAGATGACCGACATAGGTCTCATGTACTCTTTTCTAGGAATATAAGTAAAGAAATAACATGGAGTAATCTATATAAATTAGAAGAGGTATGCTAATAATTTTCTAGAAAAATTAAATATGGACAACTGCAACACTATAAAAACTCCTATAGCAATAAGCTTAAAACTGAAAAAAGACGGAGAAGGAAGAAGCATTGACTTGACTTTGTTCAAGAGTCTGATTGGAAGCCTGAGATATCTCAAAATCACAAGGCCAAATATTTTCTATAGTGTTGGGTTTCTAAGAAGATACATGGAAGCACCAAAAGAGTCACACTAGCTAATAGGAAAATGAATCCTTAGGCATGTTAAAGGAACAATGGATTTTGGTCTATTTTATCCATACAATAAAGAAGAAAATATATATGATTACTCAAATAGTGATTGGGGAGGTGACCAAGATGAAAGTAAAATCACCACTGGGTATGTTTTTTTTGATCGACTACTTTCACATGGAATTTAAGAAAGTAGAGTGTGGTCTCCTTATCCACATGTGAAGTGGAGTACATGGTAACATTATCCATTGTTTGTGAAGGAATATGGTTGAGAAATCTGTTGAAGGAGATAAAAAATTTATAGGATGGATCCATAGTGATATATGTGGATAAAAATTCAGAAATTGAACTTTCCAAAAATCCGGTGCAACATAGAAGAAGAAAACATATTAATACCTGATTCCATTTTTCAAGATATCATGTGAAGAAGAAAATGATAAAATTGGAATATTTCCATACTACAGAATTTGTGGATGATATTCTCACAAAGGCATTATCTGAATATGCATTAAAAAACTTATAATGATGCTTGAGATGAAGACGATTTTTGGTTTAAAGGGGATTTTTGTAAATACAAACCATAAAGGCGTCCACAGTTTCTTCCCAAGCATCCTGTGTTTTCCATGCAGCATGTATTCTCTATATGTGTTTCCCCCCATGTTTTTTCTCCCCACATGTCCATTTAATGTGGATATTTTTTCTTTAATGTGTCAGTTAAATGTAGCTGTTTTATTCATTTATGTTCCCATTTAATTTGTTTGTTTCATTTCTTTGTAAATGCCTATAAATTTTAGGCAATTGTCGTTCGAAAAAATGAACAATACAAGATTGAAATCTCCTTTGTGTTATTGTGTGCCATTTTCTTCCTATCTTTTTACCACCTTGTATAACCAATAGATTTTAGGGGTCGAGGTGGATTTTTATTTCTTTGAAACTAAATTTAAGGATGCTGGTAGGGTATGTAGTGATTTATCCTTGAAAAGTGATATTAGTTTTGTGTTTCATGCATAAATTCTTGTATAAATACACTTAGAATTGGTATCAATCCAGAAAGATAGTACCACTTATCATAATGGGTGCCAATGATAAGGTGAGGGTTTTACACTAACTGTAGGATATGGAAAAATGGATCAGACTTGTGTGAAGTGAATTATCAGAAGAATTTATAAAAATTAACTAATATGGTTCCAAAATAATGACCAAGTCATTCATCCCACTTCTAGGATTGTCCAAGTCACCGAGGATTGTTAACATTTAATCCTCTATAGGAACACTTTAGGTGCCGTTGGAGTTATTTTTCTTATCTTCTTTTTTAGTTCCTCTAAATTAGAATATTTCTATCCTTCTTTCCTCAGAAGTTGCAAAATGAGTGGGAAAAAGGAGTGTCAGGTGATTTAGAAAGGTTCAAGGAAGAGAGGATCGAGAATCTGTTGAGTTTATTCTATGGAGGCCACTCCCAATCAAGGAATCAATTAGCATGAGTACTCTTTTGGCAGGCTATTCTTTTGTTTTTAGATGCTCCTGTGGAAGTCTTCTTGGTTTAGTGACTCTTCCTATAATGGTAACAACCTAAGAGGCAATCAACATTGAAGCAGCTAATGATGGGAGGTTTTTTCAAGGGTTGATGAACCACTAAATAACTAACCCCCTAACAAAATCTATATAACGAGATTAAATCCAATGTACTTGTGATCATAGAAAAATCTGTTATAACTATGTTGCATATCCTTCAAAGATTTTATATGAAGGGAAGAAATAGAAACAAGGATCCCCTTTCTCTTGTGGACATAGGTACACTACCGAACCATGTAAATATCTTTTATTCTTCCATTTTTCATCTCTGTTTGTATGTTTTTTGTCTCCACGAACATCCACTGCCCCAACAATGTTGTATCAACTTCATATGGAACTATCACTATGGAGATAATAAAAGAAAAAATTCTAAGTGAATATTCCTAAAGGAAGGATGAGGGAAACACACCTGATTCAGAGGTAATTTTTACTGAAAGACAAGGAAAGAATAAATGGAAGGGAAAAACAGAGGAAGAGAACCCTGTAACCAAAGTATGCAAAGAAGGAATCGATCGAAATGATGATTGAGATATGACATGAAGTTCCAGTATTGTGAAAATCCCAAAAACATCATCTGGGAGTGTATAAGGATGAAGTAAAAGTATATGAATCAGGATGGTAAGACCCAAAATAATGAAGCTTAAGTTGTCAATAAAGAAATTGTTATTGTTCAGGAAGACAATTCAGGTCAGTCTTTCAAGCTAATACTCGACATGGGTGATCGATTCTGGCACCTCCTACCATGTCACTTATAGATGATATTTCTTCTCATCTTACTATTCAGGTAGTTTCGAACATGTGAAGATGAGAAATGATGGTGTATCCAAAATTGTTGGTATCAATAATATTTTTCTAAAGACTATTATTGGATGTATATTTTTGTTGAAATATGTGAGACTTGTTCTTGATATTTGCCGCAATATGATATCTATTAGGATGCTTGATGATGATGGACATGTCAGTTCCTTCGGTGATGGAAAATGGAAGCTTACCAAAGGTAAATTGGTATTTTCAAAAGGAAAGAAAGATACTTCTCCTTATATCACAATTGTCAAACCATGTGGAGGAGAAATCAATACAACTAGGAAAGATGTTCCTACAAAATTTTTGTACAAGCATCTTGGTCTCATGAGTGAGAGAGGAATCAGAATAATCTCTAGGAATGATCTCTTACCAGGAGTAAGAGGTACACATCTGGATACTTTTGTTGATTTAATCATGGAAAAACAATTCAGAGTATTGTTTTGTGGTTATATACCATCCATAAAAGAAAATGTTTTATATTTATCCACATTTATGTTTGCATGATAAGCACTAAGACTATGAGAGTTGCTATTTATTTTCTTATCTTAATAAATGATCATTCTTGAAAAGTATGGTAATTTTATTTAAAAACTAAATATAAAGTGAAGAATATTTTCAATCAGTTTCATGTGAAGGTGGAAAGAGAAACAAGAAGATGGTTAAAGTGTGTGAGGGAAGAAAATGGAAGAGAGTACCATGGTCTGTTTGAGGGTTACTGTAGGAGTTTCAAAATTAGGCAGAAAAAATTATTACTGAAGATGCCTCGGCATAAAGGTCTTGCTAATAGGATGAACAAAACAATTTGAATTAAATTAAGATGTATGCTCTCAAATTCAAAGCTTCCAAACACCTTTTGTGGGGAGGTAATGATGACTATAGTTGAGATTATCAACATTTCTACATCAGTTCCACTAAACTATAATGTTACAAAAAGTGTCTAGATAGGTAAAAATGTTTCTTATAAAAACTTTATAGTATTTAGCTATATGGAATTTGTACACATCCCAAAAGATGAGTGGAAGAAGTTGGATGGAAAAGGAAAGAAGTGTATCTTTTTAGGATATGCTGATGAGGAGTTTAGATACCGAATTTGGGATCCTATTAGCACGAGGATCATCAGAAGTATATATGTGGTGTTTCTTGAGGATTAAATGATTAAATATTTTAAGAATACAAGAAATGAAGAGAAGTTATAGTCTGAAGAAATTCTAGTCAATCTAGAACTGGTATCACCACCATCAGTACGAGCTAGAATGAGAGAGATATGCGACACTCATGATACATCACTACCAGGTAATATGTCTCCATCTGCTTAAATGTATCCATTATATGATATTTTAGAATAGATTCCCCCAGAAGAACAGTTGAGGAGATCCATCAAAGAACAAAAACCAGTTTATAGATACTCACCACATGAGTATGTGATGCTCACTAATGGGGGAGAGCCAGAAATTTATGATGACGCGATTAGAAGTCAACAGAAGATGGAATGGAAGAAGTACATGTAAGAGGAAATGAGATCCTTGCACAAGAACTAGACATTTGATTTGGTAGAGTTACCAAATTGAAATAAGGCACTCAAGAACAAGTGGGTGTATAGAATTAAAGGAGAAAGTGGAAGCTCAAAGCGATGCTACAGAGTCAGAATGTATGTGAAGGGATTTGGTCAGAAGAAAGGTATTAACTTTGATGAATTTTTTTCTCCTGTAGTCAAAATGTCTTCTATCAGAGTTATTCTTGGATTGGTGGCTAGTTTAAACCTAGAGGTTCAACAACTGGATGTAAAGACATTGTTTTTACATGGAGATCTTGATAAAGATATTTACATAGACCATCCAGAGGGATTTCAGGTGAAAAGAAAAGAAAACCTGGTATTCATGCTTAAGAGAAGTTTATATGATCTAAAACAGGCACTGAGGCAATGATACATGAAATTTGAATCATTCATAGAGAAAAAAGAGTACAATAGGATGGATGTGGATCACGATGTTTTCATAAAATAGTTTTCTGATGGTTATTTTATTGTATTATTGCATTATATTGATGATATGCTAATTATTGGTGGAGATATCACCATGATTGATAGGTTGAATAAGGATTTGAACATGTCTTTTGAAATGAAGGATTTGGGAGATGATACTCAGATTCTTTGTATGATGATTACACATGATAAGAGGAATCAGAAGATTTGGATATCTTAGGAGAAGTACATTGAGAAGGTTATTGAATGGTTCAAAATGATAAAGTTGAAACCAGTTAGCAATCCATTTGTGAGTCATTTTAGGATCACGATAAGTTAGATTCCATTAACTGAGAAGGAGAGAATTGAAATGGAAAAAGTTCTTTATCAATCGGCAGTTGGAATTTTTATGTATGTTATTGTGTGAACAAGACCAGATATTGCTCACATTGTTGGAATTGTGATTAGATTCTTATCAAATCTAGGAAAGGAGCATTGTACATCGGTCAAATGGATATTGAGATATCTCTGAGGTATATCTACTCATTGCTTGTGTTTTGGAAATGGTAAACCGATTTGGAAGGATACACAAATGAAGATATGGCTAAAGATGTAGACATGAGGAAATCCATATCCAGGTACCTTATATCATTTGCAGGGGGGTAGTCTCATGGAAATCACGACTTCATAAGTGTGTTGCATTATCCACCACATAAGAATAGTATATCACGGTCACTGAAGGATATAAGGAGATGATAGGGATGAAGAAGTTTTTATAAGAACTAGGATAGAGTTAGGAGAATTATATTTTCTATTGAGATGGTAAGAGAACTATTCATCTTAGAAAGAACCTGAACTTTTTTTCTAGGTAGAAATAAATTAAAATGTGATATAACTAGATCTGAAATGCGATGGAAGAAATTTTTTTGAAAGTTGAGAAAATCCACAAAAATGATAATGGGGCAGACATGATGATAAAAGTTCTCCCAAAAGAGAAGATGGATGCCTAAAAGAAGATAGAAAGTCTAGATTCTACCCCAAATTGGTCATAAGGAAGAGATTTATGGGGTCCACTATTAATCAATGGAGGAATTAGTAGGATTCCACTTTTGGAAAACTTTTCTTTTATCGACAGATGATCCCGTGGAAGTCTTCTAGGTGTAGTAACTCTTCCCTAGACGATAACAACCCAAATGACAGTCAACATTGAAGCATCCAACGGCATGAGGTTTTTGCCAAGGTCGATAAACCACCAAAGAGCCAACCCATTGAAAACATATATATAATGGGATTAAATATCATGTACTTGTAATCAGAGAAAAATTTTATGTAACTCTATTGTGTATCCTCTGACGATTTTATCCAGAGAGAATCAATAGAAACAAGCCTCCTTTCTCCCGTGGACATAGTTACACTTCCAAAACACATAAATATTTTATGTTCTTCCATTTTTCATCTCTTTTGCTGTGTTTTTCATCTCCATGAACATCCACTACCCCAACACATTCCTCAAGGATTTCAAGGATGGGAAGCTGACACCAAAAAATTGGCCCCCTATGTGTCTGCATATAAAGTATCAAAGGAAGCAATGAACACATACATAAGGATTGTGGCAAGGATTCACCCCAACTGGCGCATTAATGTTTTCTACGTAGGATTAATTAAAACTAATATCAATTGAAATACTTGGAATTTAACGGTGGAGGAAGGAGGTGAAAGTCCGGTGAGGTTAGAGCTGATGCCTAATAACAGGCCAATCAGATGCTTCTTTGATTGGATAGATATTTCATAATTTTGTTTATACGTCAAATATGAGGTGATTGACATGTTTGTTACTACCTTGGGTGACAAATACTCTAACAATTTCATGTATTTTTATTTCTATCTGATTTTCATCATTTCATTTTTTGTGTGTTTGTATATTTATAAATAGTATGTGTTAGATCATCTGTGTTGGAGAAATAAAATCAATATATTTCCAATGTAATTTTATTGGGGACACCTACAATAATTTGTATCTATGTTTCTATAAAATCCACATTCACTGGTATGAGACCCAAGATAGATTGGAGGTGATTTTAGGCGTGTGATTCATGGAAACTGTGAAGTCAAATCAGTATGCGGAGGAGGAAGATAATGAATAGTGAGAATATTGATACAAATCCTGTGGGATAAGGAAGAGGATGAAGAGGATAAATAGTAAAAACTATTCATACAGATCTCTTACATGTTTTTATTACTATTTTGGTCATGCCTATCACATGTTCCCATCAATTCTATATGCATACTTTTACATTTTTTTCACTTCTCATGGAAATATAGCGATGAACAGAGGATGCAGGAAAGGACATAATTGAAGTGTGTATTCATCCCACAATCTTATTTTTCAATTTATTGTTCTGGACATACATCATTTATACTCTCAAACTAGTGCTAAAAATATATCTCTATGGATAGATAATTTGATAGATACTCTACTAAAACACTTTATTCCACCATTTTCAATACTATTTCTATATCTGAAATACAGATGGGTCAGTGTGAGTCATGTGCTTCAGGATAAAAAATAGAAATTAAAAAAATCATATTGCAGGTGATTTAGTTAATTTTTTAGATGTTTAATCCATGTAGAGTATTATTTTAATAAATTATCAAAGTGGTGGTTTTCCTTTTTCATACATGATTAAGATCCTTTCGTGCACAATCATGTATTTTATGTATGCTTATAATATTATAGAAACTATTATTGAGATTGAAAATATCACACTACCATAGTTCAACCCTTTAACAACATGTAAACAGAGCTTTAACAATCCTAAAAAATTGTTTTTGTCCTCATCACCATTAAAGGGGATCCCTTTATCATAACTGATAAATGGTGACCTTTATCGGCACTCAAAAAAGCACGGATAAAGGCTACCCTTTATCAGCACTCAATAAAATGCTGATAAAGGCTACCCTTTATCAGTGCTTTTATTAGTGCTGATAAAGATCCTATTGATGCAGTGTGCTGTTTGAATAATAGCACACTGTAGAAAATACACTTGTATGAAAATACATAATTTAATTAAAATATATATTACATCACAAATATTAAAAAACACTACTATATACATTTCAATTTTTTTTGTATAATTACAATTTCAATTACTATCCACAAAAATTTAAAAACACCAATGTTTCATGGTCTTCGGCACCTGTGACCCCCTCTCAAAAAAGCCCGACTATGGTATTAGTTTCCGAACAAATCACCCCAACTCGAGAAAAAGAATCCACCTGTATAATAAAACAAATCTTATGATATTAATACTATAAAAAACTATATTAAACATAAATATGAAAGAATATAATAATAAAATGTAAGTTTTAAAATAAAAGGACACACGTAGAGTCATATTAGCCACACCGTGCATCAAATTGAGGTGGGTATGGTCTGTACAAGTCAAAAATGACTTATGGATAATTTTCCTAAATTATCAAAATAATTGAAATATTTTTTCTTGATTTTGAGTATGGCACTTTTATTTTTTACTAAAATGTAATTTTAAACTGCAAACACGCACTTTGAGTCATATCAGTCACATTGTGTGTTGGTTTGGCATGAGGCTGATTTTTATATGACACAAATTACTTTTGTATCATTGTCATAAATTATTAAGATAATATGATTTCATATTTTGGTTTTCAATGAATACCACATGTTTTGAATTAAAATGTCAATTTTAGATTGATAACAGAAACTTTGAGTCATACAGGGCACACCGTGTACCAAGGTGTGGCTGATTCCTTCATGTCAAAAAATGACTTATGGATCATTTTCATAAAGTATCAAAACAATCCAAATGTGTTTTTGTTGGTTTTGAGTATTTCAATTGGGTTTTTTACTAAAATTACAATATTAAATAAAAAGGCACACTTGGTGTCATATCGTTCACCCCATACACTAGAATGAGGTGCGTTTGATTCCTACATGTCACAAATAACTTATGGATCATTGTCCTAATGTACCAAAACAATCCAAATGTGTTTTCTTAGTTTTTATTATGTCACTTTTTTTTTACTAAAATGTCATTTTAAAATGAAACCGCATACTTTGGGTTATACTAGTCACATCGTGTGCCGGTTTGAATAGAGATGGATTCCTACACTTCACAAATGACTTATGAATTGTTTTCCAATATTATCATGACAACTAGAGGATGATTGTAGATTGAATCTCAGGCTCCTGGTCACCTAGGGTTCCATGACCCGAAGGCATGGTCACCCTCGTTCCTCCCCCTCTTGAGATGGGGTGGGTCTGCTTGAGAGAAGATCTCTCTACCCCTTTATCTCCTCTCACTAACCCTTATATCCTTCCTCTATTCCCTACCATTAGGATCGACCCCAAGGTTCAATACTTTGATTAGGGTTTCCCCATGCTACAAATATCAACTCAGGAATTCATAGAAGCTTATGATCTTCACATACTCTCCCTAATGGATCTATTTGGTAGGAATCACCCCTAAGTTGAAACTTTCGACCATTTCATCACTGAATCATGGAATCTGAAACATCACACTATTATAGGGCTTCTAGACCCCCATTATATCATCATTATATTTTAGAATGAGGAAGACCTTATCTATTCCTGGAATAACGTCACACAATACTTCAATAGCGTCTGATTCTCTCTTTTCTGATGGACCTTTGAATTCCACTTACGACACGATCCGCTGACAGCTCCAATCTGGGTTAGTTTTCAAGGACTCCCACTTCCTTTAAAAAATTATTTTATACTTTTGATGCTTGGAAACTTGGTTGGTATATTACTATGTTTTTACAATAGATCACGATCCCTTTTTCATCCAAATTATCCTCGTATTTTTTTCAAAATTTATGTGTTGAAGACTTCTATGGATTTTATGTGGAATGAGATTAAGAATGAATATCATATGAAATAGATGTTGAGGTTTGAGTATTGGTTGGATTTTTTTTATCTTTCTATCATCTAGGTCATTATAAATGGGTTTGTAACTTTAGTTCAACCAACCAAGGCCTTGGTTTTTCTACCCTAGACCATAAGGTTCAAAATTCTGTGAGGTATACAATGGCCGCCTCACGTGACATTTTTTTCTCCAGTCACTGATAGAGGTGTCATAAAATCCTCATCTCTTATTGGGGTGCACCAGTCGTATGGGGAAGTAACCGCCCCAAGTCTCATTGCTGATCAAGTTTGTATAAATGTTACAAGGAAGCTTGATCAAAACTAAAAAGAGGCAGGATTAGAGTTTTTGAATATGAAGGTTGTGAATATTTTTCAGTAGGTTGAAAAGGTATTTTAATGTTCACAGTTTGGTAGTGAAGGACCAATTTGAACCAAAGAGGCTAAAAGGGATGTGTGCACTAGGATCGGTGATTCCCAAGACCAATGATTTGAAGGCTCAAAACTATGATAAGGCATCACATACAAGAAATAGATATGTTTATAATGTTGATTTTTAGGTTTCTATGGGGGGGGGGGGGGGGTACTTAGACCGGCATGACCCATGGAAATAAAGAGAGTTGGGTGAAGGTATCAAGCATGTTTATTCCTATATGTCCTTCCCCATATATTACCCTATCCAGCCACATTAGAGACCTGTAGGCTAAATGCCTGGTTCTGGAACAACCAGATGAATTGGGAATGCAGATGCCTTTACTAGAGGATGATGATGAGATTTTTAGTCAAATATCTATTGATAGTGTTTAGGGAACAAAATTTAAAGGAATTCACAATCCAAGGAAGAAGAAATGAGGAAAGGGGCAATGAGATGCGTGGGTTGTATTATGGTTAAAGGAAAGAAGGCTAAATGGAGGAATGATTACTCAAAGATTCCTAAGACGATGAAAAAAATATCAACTAGAAGGGATAAGGAGACAGAATGTGAACCAATAGTTTAAGACCAGGAATGATAGAAGGACTCAAACCCAAGCAGTGGAAAGCTAACGACTAAGTGTGGAGACGTTAAGAATAAAGGGCTGGGTGGTGAGGCAAGAAAGGATGATGGGGGTAAAGAGAAATACCTTAAGCTAATTACTCATTCTAAGAAAGAAGGGTTGGAAGGATATTTATAAATCATTGATCTAGAGAAGTATTTGAACAGAATATTAGAAAGTGAGACCCGAATTGATGTTAATAAGGACCAAAAGTCCTGGATCAACCAACAAGATCATATTTTGGCACAGAGATTCAATGAAAAGAAGCTAAATGCGAAGGAACACATCTAGACTTGGGAAAATTTGGCCAACCATTTTGAATATTTAATCAAGGAGGGTTCGAATATGAAGGTTAAAGCACTTCAATGGGGGCTATATCGGAAAAACTATTCCAACACTCAGCCTCGTTTTTAATGATTTTTTTGATTTCCTAATATGTTTATTGATTCTTGATGTTGAACTTGAGTAGTTTCCCACTATATTTTTAAAAATGATTTTGGAATAAAAATTTATTTTCCAGTCAGTCAAGACAATCAGAGTGTGTTTTCTTGGATTTCAGTGAGTGACACACATTTTTAACAAAAATGAAAATTTTAAACTGATAACAAACACTTTGAGTCATATTGGGAACACAATATATTAGATTGAGGTGAAATTGATTCCTACACATCAAAAATGACTTATGGATCATTTTCCTAAAATATAAAAATAATATGAATGCATTTTATTGGTCTTGAGTATGACACTTCTCTTTTTTACTAAAATTATTGTCAATTTTAAATAAAATGACATACTTGGAGTCATACTGGTCACACCATGTGTCTAATTGAGGTGCATTTGATTCCTATAAATAAAAAATGTCTCATGCATCATTTTCTTAAAGTATAAAAACCCTAAAAATGAATTTTATCAGTATTGAGTATGTCACTTGTTCTTTTTAGTAAAACTAATGTCAATTTTAAATAAAAAGACACACTTGGAGTCATATTGGTCACACTGTGCATCATATTGAGGTGAATATGATTCCTACACATCAAAAAAGACTTATGTATTGTATTACTAAAGTATCAAAACAATCAGAATACATTTTCTCAGTTTTGAGTATGTCATATGTGTTTTTTACTAAAATGTCATTTAAACTAGAAACACGCACTTTGAGTCACACCATTCACATCGTGTGTTGGATTGAGGTTCAGTTGATTCCCACACATCAAAAATGACTTATGAATAATTTTAATTAAGTATAAAATTATTACAAATGTGTTTACTCGGTTTTAAGTATGTACCATGTGTTTTTTTTACTAAAATGTCATTTTAAATTAAAACACGCACTTTGGATTATACCAGTCACATAATGTGTCGGTTTGATGTGATATTGATTCCTATTCATAAAAAATGAATTATGAATCATTTTACTAAATTATAAAGATAATCAGAGTGTGTTTTCTTTGGTTTTAGTTGGTGACACACTTTTTGAACTAAAATGTCAATTTTGAACTGATAATGAATAGTTTTAGTCATACTGGGAACATAGTGTGTTAGAGTGAGGTGTGGATAATTACTACACATCAAAAATGACTTATGGATAATTTTAATAAAGTATCAAAACGATATAAAGGAATTTTATTGGTCTTGAGTATGTCATTTGTCCTTTTTACTAACATTAATTTGAAATTTAAATAAAGACAGACTTGGAGTCATACCGGTCAAAACATGCGTCAGATTGAGATTCAGGTGATTCCTACACATCACATATAACTTACAGATTTCTTTCCCATAGTATAAAAACAATATGAATGTGTTTTATTGATTTTGATTATGTCACTTATCCTTTCTACTAAAATTAATGTCAATTTTAAATAAAAATACGCACTTGGAGTCATACTAGTCACACCGTTCATCAAATGATGCACGGTTGATTTTTACACATCAAAAATGAATTATGGATCATTTTTCTAAAGTATAAAAATAACCAGAATGTGTTTTCTCAATTTTTGAGTGTGTCACAAGTACTTTTTACTAAAATTAATGTCAATTTTAAATAAAAATTCACACTTTCAATCATACCGGTCACACCATGCATCAATTGAGGTGAAGGTGATTCCTACACATTAGAAATGAGTTATGGATATTTTTCTTAATGTATCAAAATAATAAGAATAAGTTTTATCAGATTTGAGTATGTCACTTGTCCTTTTTACTAAAATTAATATCAATTTTAAATAAAAAGACACACTTGGAGTTATATCAGTCACACCATGTGTCGGATTGAGGTACGGTTGATTCATACACATCTCAAATGGCTTATGAACATTTTTTATAATGTATCAAGACAATATGAATGAATTTTATCATTTTGGAATATATCACTTGTCCTTTTTACCAAAAATAATGTCAATTTTAAATAAAAAGACACACTTGGAGTCATACCAGTCACAACGTGTGTTAGATTGAGGTTAAACTAATTCATACATGTCAAAAATGACTTATGGATCATTTTCCTAAAGTATCAATACAATATGAATGTGTTTTCTTAGTATTGAGTATTTCACTAGTCCATTTTACTAAAATTAATGTCAATTTTAAGTAAATAACACACTTTGATTCATACCGGTCACACCATGCGTCATATTGAGGCGATGTTAATTCTTACACATCAAAAATGACTTATGGATCATTTTATTAAAGTATCAAAAAAATATGAATACCTTTTCTCAGTTTTGAGTATGTCACTTGTCATTTTTACTAAAATTGATGTCATTTTTAAATAAAAATACACACTTGGAGTCATATCGGTCACACCATGCGTTGGATTGAGGTTTGATTGATTCTACACATCAAAATAACTTATTGATCGTTTTACTAAAGTACCAAAACAATACAAATGCTTTTTCTTGGTTTTGAGTATGGAACTTGTTTTATTTTACTAAAATGTCATTTCAAACTAGAAACACATACTTTGAGTCATATCAGATACATAGTGTGTCATTTTGACATGATACTGATTCCTACATGTAAAAAATGAGTTATGAATCATTTTCCTAAATTATTAAGACAATCAAAGCTTATATTCTTAGTTTTTAGTGAGTAAAACTTTTTTTGAACTAAAATGTCAATGTTAAACTGATAATGGACACTTTGAATTATACCAGGAACACCTTGTATCAAATTAAGGTTTGGATTATTTTTACATGTAAAAAATAACTTATGGACCATTTTCCTAAAGCAGAAAAACAATATGAATGATTTTTCTCATTTTTGAGTATGTCACTTGAATTTTTTACTAAAACTAGTGTCAATTTTATATAAAAAGACACACATGGAATCATACCAGACACACCATGTATCATATTGAGGTTTGGATGATTCCTACATTCCAAAATTACTTATGAATAATTTTCCTAAAGTATCAAAACAATCCTAATGTTTTTTATCAATTTTGAGTATCTGAGTTGTCTTTTTTACTAAAATTAATGTCAATTTTTATTAAAAATATATACTTGGAGACATACTGGTCAAAACGTGTGTCATATTGAGGTGATGATGATTCCTACACATAAAAAAGCACTTACGAGTCATTTTACTAAAGTATTAAAACAGTCCAAATTTGTTTTTATTAGTTTTGAGTATGTCGCCTGTGTTTTTACTAAAATTAATGTCAATTTTAAATAAAAATACATACTTGGAGTCATATCGGTCACATCATGCGTTTGATTGAGGTTATACTGATTCATACACATCACAAATGAACTATGGATTCTTTTCCTAAATTATCAAATCAATATGAATGTTTTTTCTCAGTTTTGAGTATGCGATGTGTGTTTTGAACTAAAATGTAAATTATTTACTAGAAATATATAGCTCGAGTCATACTGTGAACACTATATATTAGATTGAGGTGTGGTGTTTTGAGTTTTTGATCTATATTTTTCTTTAAAATATCTTTACCAAACTAGAAAATAGAGAATTATTCAATTTGTATGGAAAAGAAAACCCTATATTGCCTGAAATGCCTCATCCAAAAGTAATATGTTTTCTCTTTTTGGGTTTGTTATAGACATTTGATGGAAAAATATTAATTCCAAAAAAAATACACCTATATAAGAAAAAAATCATTATCTTAGAAATACTATAAATAAATAAATTAAATATAAATACAAAACAATAAATTAATAATGTTCCAATTTTAAACTGAAACCACACAATTTGAGTCATACTCGGTACACCATGTATCAGATTGAGTTATGGTTGATTCCATCATGTCTTCTTATCCTACAGTGCATGATCATAGTATATGAGTGAATCATCGTTGTTGATGAAGTAATTTATTCATGGTATTTTTAAAAATTAATAAAATAAGTATCAGATAAAAACTGATGAGTAAATTAACTAAAAAGGTAGATAAAATGATGAGAAAATTAACTAAATAAGTAGTAGGAAGTCACATATTCATGATATATGTGTACATTTTGACACCATATATGCTTCCCAATATTTTCTAAACAAATATATTTCATCATGTGAATACGATGACTTTCAAAAATCATGGTAGTACTGAAAAAATACAAATACACAAAGAAATAATAAATATTTTTTAAAAAATAGTAATTATGTTTGAAAATAATTCTTTCAGGGATGGTAGTTTGTTGATGGTATATGATATCTATCATAAATTTAAAAACATATTAACCAAAATATTTTCTATTGGTTTTCACAAACACTGCAGAAACATTGATAAAAATATTTTTTTTTGATATGTGTTTTGATAATGAAATTTTATTATATATACTCTAATACATATCCACCTATAGAAGTCCACAAGCTCCTTGTACGCATGGACACTCCTCATGCCTTGATTTTCATGATATCTAAATACCACCCTATCATAATAGAGTTCTTATTAAAAAATAATATAAAATATATAACTTTAATTTTAGTTCTAAAATGTTGGATGTAGTGTATTAAAAATTGAAAAATATCACAATGTGTGGTCAGTTTGTTTGGTAGCCATGCAATGAATCTAGAAAATAAATATTTGGAGTATCAAAATTTATTATAATGAGTACCCAATGTTCACTAAAAAACAAAAAGGATTATGTAATGAAAGGAATTAAAATATATTTGATATAATTTAATTGTAGAGTTTTAAACCTGGACCATTAGTAATATAAAGATTCCATCATTTGTACGTTTTCTTTCAAACACCACGACCTATTTTGACAGTATTTCATCAATTTTAGATGATTCCATTTTGGTATGGTTCATAGAAGTGATGTGAGGAATAATGGGTCCATATTTATGTTAATAGGGATTTCCCTTTAAATAATATTGATATAGACACCAGAAAAAAATATGAATTGTATTTAGTCATAATTAATATAGTAGATCATATGTTGGAAAAAAATCATGAAAACACACCTCATGTATACATTTAAAACTGATACTTTTATCCATTCATACTTGAGGATTTGATTTATATTATAAAGATAAGTGAATTCTATAATGGTCTCTCCATACATTTTTCATTCAAAATAAATTATGTACTACCACTTTGTAACCATGTATCTGCACAAACCTTCAATGTTAGTAAATGTAGATATTAAATGGGAAAGGAAAAGATTATTTAGGAATATTTTTTCGATTTTTTGGTTGATACTTTAGATTAGTTTGATTCAAAAATTCATTTTACCCCTTAAATTTTTCCATCTATAATAACATTGATCAGTTTGTACCTTTTTTCATTAATTGTTAAAGGTTCTTCATGAAAAATAAATTAGAAATGAATACCTCCTTATTAACATGCTTTTCAATAAGATACGACAACCATTCTATGAATGTTCCAACAACTTTATTGACCATATGAATATCTAGATCATCAAGTGGAATAGGTTTATCAAAACATGGTTCACGAGATATGATAATCCCCACTCTCACATGACCTATTGGAAGTTGTCTATTGTGTGGAGTATCTTTTTGGATATTGATCACGATAAGCCTCATTTTATCAATGTTTGTATAATTAAAATTTTATAGAAACAATTATGAGAATATTGATTACCTCATATTAGATAGATCTTTGAGGGGAATGGATTGCCTTAAATCTTGTGGAGGTTGGGTGGTGAGATCATCACGTAGTGGTTGTTATTGAGTTTTTTCTTCTCTTTGTTTCTTACCCAAAACATTTTATAGAAACTCAGACTTTAAATGAAATTTTTCCTAAAGATAAATTAATCTTGAATTCATCTATTTCATTTTTTTATCATTACCCCTATTTTATTTCTTTTCTCAAAATATGTTCAGGGTGTCACACCAAAACCAGCACCTTTGATGCATCCATACTGTTCTGGCCGCTTTATGTCCACTAATAGTAGATTTCAATCCAGTAAAATTTATGATGATTCCTATGTCTAATTCAGATAAAAAATATAGGAAAATAAGTACTAATTATTATGTAATAATGATTTAAATATTTTTTTTATTATGTTATACTTATACATGATTCCCACACTTTTTGTGTGTTTTCATCTATTAGTATCTAAAATTTATTTAAACATTTATCCTTCCATAGCACATGATGTGGAATTGAAGTGGCTTTGGGTTTGGATTCATCAATATTAATATAAACTAAGAAACATAATTATTTTTTTGTTTCATGTCACATAAAAGTATTATAGTAGATTTAAAATATGTACCAATTTTTTTTCATGTGAAGCATACCCCATCCTTGCTTCATGGTAAGGGAACATTGGTTTTGCTGTCAGTTGCATATTTTCAACACTTAAATTAAAAATTCTTAATCAAATTGATTAAAATATGTATTATCAAACAATGTATTAGTAGCCACAATGTACCTGAAAAGATATCTCCTCACAATGACCAATAAACCCATCCCATGCTTATTGGCTTATTAGGTGTGCATATATATGCAGTAGGTGTGAGTTTATTTCTCCTTTAACATATTTGAGATAAAACATTGTTATAATTGTTTGAAAGCCTCTTTGATCCTTTCTAACAAGAATTAATGAAAATTTATTTTGAGGGTAATATACTATTAATGCACTCTTCAAGGGATAATGAAGAGTAAGTCAATGATTCATTTTTTTTTATTAAAATAAATAAAGGATATCATAATGTTACTCTAATATTTTCCCAAATCAGTGTATTAAGTGTGGGAACAACATGGTACCATGAATATACATCAATTGACACACGTTTCCAAGTCATGATCCAAATGAATATACTGAACATGGACTTGTTGGGGTCAATAGGCTAGATGTATGAATTCCATCCGACCTCAAATTTGATTAATTTTTTTCTATGATAAATAATTTTTGCTGACACCATCACACTAAGGTGATCCTAGTTTTTTAGGTACATCAGTTGTTTTCTATATACCATTTATTTATTTTCAACATCATCAATATATTGTTCATACGGATTGGTAGCATCTCCATGTGAAAAATCTTGTTGTTCCTCTGCATTGGGAGAACCAAAAGGCTATGAAACCTATTTTTTCCTTAGGATTTAGAGCATCAAAACATGTATAAGTCATTATCTGTATAAGTGGTTCAACATTTATTTTAGATTACATAAATGCAGTAGTGAACAGATAGTTACATGAGGTAACACAATGTATATTAGAAAATAATATTACCTGGTTATTGAACTCTATTTTTTAAAGGTTGAAGGTATTTGAACCCTATATCGAGTATCCATATACCTTCATTATGGTCTCCTATGGAATATAAAACCCTATTTACATTATGAATTTAATTAAATTTCTGGGATATCTCAATAAAAGGTCCATTCTTAGTTGAATTGTCATTTCACCCTTCAGTGGTTTTGGTGGATAAAAGAAAAATTGACCAATTTTGGTTTGTTAGGTCCGGAACATAAAATACTTTTACTACCTATGATTCCATTATAAATGGTTCATATTTTTACCCTTCTTTAATTAAACCCACTTTCAAAAATTCCAATTCATTTATTTTAACAAAACTCTTATTATCAACCCAATTTCATTGAGAAATAGACACTTGGAATATTGTATAATCCAACTCCCATATTTGTTTGATGATGCCAAAGTATTAAATATTATCATAAATTGGATTTCTGTACTTGGTACCAAATACATGAATCAATTTTTCCACAAGTGCAACTCCACTATTTTTCATGGTACTTCCTTCATCATCTTAATTTTTATATAACGTATAACTCTTAATTACATAACCTTTATAAGATAATACATGAAAAATTGGTCCCTTGTTTATCCATAATTGTTTTTGAAATTGAATCTAGATTTCTATCTGTATCCTTCAAAATATGGTCTCAAAACCATCATATAAACTATTGATTATGTGTATTTAATATACATCTTTTATCCCTTGATAGATTCAATTGCCTAAGAATTTCTTTGTGAGTTTCAATATATGGGGTAAACTCTAAAATATTATAGGAAATATAAAGTTAGTCATGCTCTTGATCTGTAATAGTGATTGTGACAACATCTATTCTGGAAATTCCATCACCCACAAGATGTCCAGTGTGATGATATTTCAGTAGACCAATGCTTTCCACATCAGACATGAATTAAGTACATAATTCTATAAATTCCTCAAAAATATATCTCTCCACAATAAAACCCTATAAATGGATTTAATATTTTACATACCCTTTTAAAATATTAATATACTATTCAATGGGGTACATCCATCTATAATGTACAGGACCACATAATTGAATCTCTATTACCAAGTGAACCAGCAAGTGAACTATCATATCAAAAAAATTCCAGCAGTATGAACATTTCGAATTCATATAATATGATGTAAATTTCCTTTTACATATTTGGTAATTTCACCCGGTCTATAAATTTTCTTCAAATATATTTGAAAAAGAAACATATCTTGGTTAATGTATGAAATACATTCTTGGGAAAAATTAAATGTAAACATACATGCATTAGATATTTTATAAAAACATTATAGTCATTTTATTTAATATCCTATAACTTTAAATTGGTCATTGACACGAGGATGAAAGTTGTTTCCTTAAATCGAAATGTTCCCAGGCTAGGGAGTTATCGAAGAACCATAAAATATATCTTAGTTTGTTGTCTAAAGTCTAAAAAACAGCAACAATAATTTGATCCCCACAAGGGGCTCCTTGATTAGTCTGACTATGAGAAGGCTCAAATAGATGGTCTTACATGAATGCATGATAAGAAAATCATTTAGGTTTCAACATTCAAAGAAAGTCTTAAATTACTCCATGAAAAGGAAAACGCTTTTAGAATAAATATTGTTTTTAAATAGCGCTTATCTTCCGGTGAGACCAAGGTTCTGGGAGTGGGGTCATGATGAATATCCTATGAGTTGGATGGATTTAGTGACATGCCCTTTACATGGAGATATTATTAATATATATTATATAGTATGTGATATTTTGTATATCAAGGAGGTCCTTAAAAGATAATATGATCATATAAATATAGACACCGCCCTATGTACTTACACTTGTTTACATTTATAAATATAGATTCTACTCATCCCATTGTATTTATAAATATAGATACTAAAGTATTTTTGTAATTAAAATTAAAAGTTAAAACTTTACCCATTAGAGATAAGATGTAGTTGTGGCGGACTCCCCTAATTTAAACCATGCAGGTGATGTTGGATGAAAAGTAGGTTTAGGATTTGTAATGGGGTTAAACATTAACTCACCATTTAATGGTGGTATATTCTTGTTGGTGAAGACTCAATGGTTATATTGGTTGAAGTTTTACATTTTAGTGTGTGGGAGGGAAATTTAACTATTACACCAATAAAGTTTAAAATGTAGTGGGGTTATTCTTGGTTAATTAAAATTGTATGATTTATATTGAATTGAATAAAGAGTTTATGTTATAAATATATCAGGGTGCTTAAATAATTATTATAGTGATATATTTAGGATTGTTTTTTAATAGGTCCATCATATCACTTTCCTATTAGTTTGAATTTTAAATTTTCTATATAGCTTAAATCTTGTATCTCGTTATCTATTTTTATAAATAAAGTTTCAACCTTATTAAAGAAGAGAATTTTTGGTTGACTCTTTCTATATGGTATCAAAGTCTAGATACCTTATAAGTCTCCCTCCTCCCCTCCCTCCATCATCATTGCTTTTAGATTCCCCTTCGTTGCTTCTATGCTTTTCATAATTATTTTACACAAAGTTATCATAGATAGTATTTAGAGATATTATATTTATTTCATATGATTTTTTTCATCCTTATCCAAATAATCTTGTACATACAACATTTTCCAGATGATATTTTCTATAAATAATTTTTAAGATAACCATTTTTGAACTTATTTGACATCTCTTTTCATGCATGGGAAGAATGTGACATCCATATAAATAAAATAAGAACATATATGGAATAGGTTTTTCATATATATTTTCTATTTAGTTTAAATTTTTTATTTAATATTTATCTTGAGTTTTGTATCTCAATATTCTTCTATATAAATAGATTTTCAACAATATTCAAGTGGAACAGTTTCTTAGATTAATATTTTAAAATATTCTTAGTGTTGGATGTGAGTGTTTGGTTTTAGATAGCTATAAAATGTTTATCGTATGTGGGTCATTCTTGAGGTAAGAGGAATCAATCAATAGGGCCTTAGAGTCTTGGTCATTGAAACCGTGTTTGTCATCGTTTCTACAGTTTGTAAATGCATAAGTGTTATAACATTATTCTAAAATAAAATAAAATTGTTTGCTACTAGTAAAATAATTTTATTCATGAAAATCAATTTTTTAAATTTTAAAAACATAAATAACTTTAGGATAGTTAAAAAATGACCGAGAAAATAGAAAAAAAATATTTTGTGTTTAAATTATAAAAAAGATGGTAGTTTCAATGGAAAAAATATTTTTAAAAAGATAATAATTTTTTAATGGAAAAAATATAATCAAAATAAAATTTTGAAAAGTACAAAATGTTTTTTTTCTAAAATTCATTATTTCAAAGAAAAAAGAAACAAAAATTTTAAACAAGTTATTTTTTGAATAAAAGAAATTTTTATTACTGAAAAATATCAAACTAAGAAGTTGTGAAAATCTTTACAAAAACTAAACTATGTTTTAAATGGTGAAACATGTTTCATTAACGAACACTCAATAATTTCTTTCATCTTAAAATAAAAAATATAGAAGTCAAGAAATATAAAAAAATTGTATACTTTGAATTATTTTCTTCATGAATTTAATTATACATGTTTAAAAAAAATATATAATTTTTTAAAAAACAATTATCATAAGTGATAAATGTTGTGTAACTGCATCAAGAATATCTTAAATATTCATTTAAAAATAAAAATAAAAATTATTTTTACCAAATTATGATTTCTAAATTGTTTACTGAGAAAGAATTATTTTCTACCACTTATTTATATTTTTAAAAAAATTAAATTCAAGTGTTTATAGAAACAAAATAATCATCAATTGTTTTTTAAAACCACTTCATCAAGAGTAATGAAAGTTATGAACTCTTTTAAGTTTTATCAAATGAAACCAAAACCATAAATGGACTTTTTAGTTGGCAGTGTTGCTTGGAATTGTTTGATATAACTTATTTTATACCACTTATATCTTATATAATTTTATCCATGCTGATTTTTTTAAAAAATTATTTCAATATCACTTAACAATACGGAAACACTCACACACAAACACTTAATAATTGATTGAAAGGTGATGTAAAATGAAACACCAGTGATGCTTCCATGTAATGAAGTCAAGAATTAAGGGATACAAATAGGTTATAGACTGGAATATTCTAATGCATCTAAAAAGGAACCAATCATCATAAGAAAATCTCTAATACTCAATCTATGACAGAGTTTTAACTCATACATGTAATTTAATAATTCTTATGACTCATATGAAATCAATAAATAGAGGTGAAAAATCCAGAAAAGTGAAAACAATTTAGCATAAAGAACTTAAAAAAATTTCATCTCACCTCCTATACCCTCATAAGAAATATTTGGTTTCAAAATCATGAATGATTATATAAAGAGATAAAAATTCCAAGCATCCCCTAAGTGGTCACAAGCCACAATAGGCGTATCAATCACAAGGGGATAAATTGAGGGTCTCACATTTTTAAATAAAAACTTCTTTAAAAGTTCTAATCGAGCTTTCAAAAGAAGCTTAGGATTCCAAGACATGTCACACCATTTGAAATCCTATTTCAAAACAACCCTTGAAATAAAATTATCAAATATCCCTTTTAAATTTATATGGAAACCATATATTTTCCAAAACTCACCTTAAAAATTTATACAAAGGGTAGAAATCCATAAAACCATTTCATGAGGTTCAATACACCCATTTAAAAGCAAAAATCCTCCCTTTAAAAACTTTTAGTGCCAAGCATATTTTTTAAAACTTTGAATTAAATTTAAAGATCCATTTGAACCTTTCATCAAAAACATTATATTCAATTAAAATAATTCAAAACAAAATAAGAGAAATCCATTTGGAAACTCTACCTTTCCAAGAATCAAAACCAATTTGATGAAAATTTACAACCCACTATGGGTATACCATATGAAAATGAATGTATAAGAAAAAATTTTAAACCACTAAGAATCACTAGATATTAATTACAATTGTGGTTTTATAGAAGTACCTACATCGTTTAAATGGAAACGCCTCATTGTTGATGGTGAAAACCTAACATGGGAAGGAAAGGACCTCATTAAAGGCTGGAGGGGGTAAATATATAGATTAAAGAAGTGATTAGAGATGAGAATAAATAATCCCATACCTTAGATTTTGAGAGGATTAATTCATTGATGAAGTGCAGCGAGGGTTCGGTTCCATAAGGGTTCGTTTTCCCAAGGGAGTGACAATGAATGTAGGGAGCGATGATGACGACATGGAGCGACTACGACGATAGAGAGCAACAAAAGGGAGAGTGGTGGTGGCAACAATGTAGTTTCACAAGACTTTGAATGGGCGAGCAGTGAAAACAATTTCTTAGGGTTCTTTTTATAAGATCATGAAAGGCTTTTATCA
This sequence comes from Viscum album, assembly GCA_963277665.1. Lineage (NCBI taxonomy): Eukaryota > Viridiplantae > Streptophyta > Magnoliopsida > Santalales > Viscaceae > Viscum > Viscum album. Next base: position 1,080,291,738 of record OY728136.1, on the reverse strand, counting down.
ACATTTTCAAAAAATCATTGATAAAGAGTAGTTTCACGAGTTCTCATAAAACTACTCTTATGGGTATTTTTGAACTACTGATAAAGACACCCCTTTATCAACACTAAGAAGCGTTAATAAAATGATTCTTTATCAGTACTAAAAATCTATCATGGGTAAATAGTGGTTTTATCAGCACATTTTTTACACTGATAAAGATAAATCATTATCAGGGCTAAAAAGTGCTCATAAAGATCTAACCATAATATATATATATAAATATATATATTAATAATTATAATTATAAATAAATACATTTAAAAATATTTCTATATATTTATAAATATCTATATATAATTATAAATATTTTTATATAATTATATATAATTATATTATAATATATATATATAATTAAAAATATAATAAATATATTTATTATAATTTTATAAATATTTTTATATATTTTTATATAATTTTATATATATTTATTAATATATACACAATTATAGGAAATATATTTATTTTAATTTTATAATTATTTAAATTCATATATATTTATTTATAATTAAAATAATAAATAAATATATTTACAAATATTTCTATATAATTATAAATATATTTATATAATTATATATATTTATATAATTATATCCCACGGTCCGCGCCACTTTGGTATATTTATATATACTTATATCCATATATAATTATATATAATTATATATATATATATATATATATAATTATAAATCTACTAAATATAATTATTATTTAAATATATTTATTATAATTTTATAATTATTTAAAGAAATATATTTATTTATAATTTCAAAATTTTATTTTTAATTTTCATTATATGTTTATAATTGTATAATTAAGTATTTAAATTATAGAATTATTAAAAAAACATTTAAATAGATTAATTATATAAATTTCAAACATATTTTAAATGTTGAAACTTATTAAAGATAAATGAAAAAAATATTCATAGAAATTAAAAATATATTGAAAACATTACATGTATAATAAATAAATATATGTATAAATAAATATTAAAAAATGACTAAATATATTTTTAACATTATTAATGAAATTATAATAATAAATGAATAAATTAAATTAAATAAATTATAAAAATATTAAAAACGTGAATTCATAACATTTATATGGATTATAAACATACATATGTGCACATACACATCTATATATAGACATATACATACACATATGTACATACACACATACACATACATACATGTTGTAATACATGTACATATATTTTAAATTTGTAGCTGGGGGGCTTACCGAAGTGGTAAAGGCTCCCTGTAATCCTTTATTTGACCTGGGTTCAAATCCAGGTTGGAGCGAATTTCTACTAGTAGATGGTGATGCAATCCTGACAAATGACACATGACGCATGACGTAGGCAGGTGGTGACACATGCATGATGCATGCCTGGTGACACATGTAATATGATGCAGGCATGACGTTGCATTGGGCCTTCAAGATAATTTGTGGGCCTTTGGGTTATGTAATGGTCTTCATGCCCACTAGGCCTTCGGGCCTTGTACTGAATAAATAAGGTTTGAGGGGTGAGTTATCCTTTGGGGGGGGGGGGCTATGGCCTGCCTTTCTAGCCTGTGTGTGTGTTTGTTAAATGTAATTTTACCCCAAAAAACCTAATATGTATTTTAAATTTTTTAATATCAATATAAATAAATATCTAAATAAATATATCTATTTATATATTATATAATTGTCGAAATAAAATATTAAAATAAAATATTTATTTTATTTATATACATATTTTGCAACTAATGTATATAAATAAACTATTAATTTTTATACTAATATAAATTTGGTAATTTGTTTATATAAAATTAGGAAAATAATATTTTTTTATTAAAAGTTATATTATTCATATTTATACATTACTTAAAAAAATATATAAACTTATTATAATATGAATATCATTTAAAAATAAATAAATAAATAAATAATTATATATTTATAATTATAATTATAAAAAATTATAATTATAAAAAATTATAATTATAAAAAATTATAATTATAAATAAATATAATTATAAATATTTTTATATAATTATAAATATTTTTAAATAATAATATATATTTACATAATTATATATATATATAACTATATATTCATATATATTTATCAATATATAATTATATATAACTATAAATGTAATAAATATATATTATTAAGTATATTTATTATAATTTTATAATTATTTAAATATATATATAGATATTTATAATTCTAATTATAAATAAATATATTTATATAAGTATATATAATTATATACATGTATATAATTAGATATATTTATATAAACAGTTGGGGGTTTACCCGAGTGGTAAAGGCTCCCTGTAATCCTGCATTAGACCCAAGTTCAAATTCGGGTGGGCGTGAATTTCCACTGGAAGGCGGTGACACAAGTAGGTGGTGACGTAGAATGGTGACATAGGCATGATGTTGCACTGGGCCTTTGGGCTAGTTTTTGGGCCTTCGGTCCATGTAACGGGCTTCATACCCACTGAGTTTTCAGGTCATGTACTGAATAAATAAGGTTTTATTGGTGGGTTATCCCTTGGAGGGGGGGGGGTATGGCTTACCTTTCCGACCTGTTTGTGTGGTATGTGTGTATTTAATGTAATTGTGCCCCCAAGAACATAATATATATTTATATAATTATATGTATTTATATAATAATATATATTTATATATCAATATATATATATTTATTAATATAATAAAAATATTTATTATTTAAAAATATTTATAATAATTTTATAATTATTTAAATATATATATATATAAATAAATTTATTTTAATTTTATAATTATTTAAATATATGATTATATTTTTATAATTTTATAAATACTTTTTAAAACATTATATATATATTTGAATAAAAATATATATTAATGTATCATTTCTATATTAATTATAAACATACATTTCTTAATTAATGTATATAAATAAACATTATATTTTGACTATAACTATGATACTTTAATATATTTTAATAATATTTTTTATTAAAAGGTTTTATCAGTACTAAGAATAGCTCTAATAAAGATCCACCTTTATGAGTGCTAAAAAAGAAATAATAAAGGATACACCTTAATCATAGTTTTTTTAGTGCCAAGAAATGTTACCTTAATTAGTGCTTTTAGCTAGTGTCCAGAAAGACAATCTTTTTATCAGTGCTTTCTGTTTTCTTCTAATAAAAACAGGAACTAATTTACCCATGATCTGTGGTAGTGTCATATGTATTGAGAATATATCTTTGACCATTTCAAATACAATATCTCCAACATCATCTGATAATCCTCATTACAATGTCATTTTAAGAAATTGAGCATTAGTTTCTTTTATTACATTGTTTAATATGAATCTTATACCTTATCAGAGATAATTATTAACTTTTGGTCCCTGATTTCTTAAAACATAGGATCCAGTTGGTCGGAAATCTAATTTATAACTTCAACTGATTCATCACACCATGTATAGTTTTTTTACATTTATTTGTTGGAGTTGATTTCCTAGAACCAACATATGTGTAATTTATAATAACATATAGTCATTTTTTTAAATACTAATCAAATCATTATCATATCATGATTGTTATTCTGCATGACATAACAAGTGATAATGTCCTAAGAGTAGCTATCACACTGAAAGGTCATAACAGTTCCCAACTATGATGAGAATCCAAAAGTACCATGATTTTATTATTAAATATATGTTTTATATCCACAGGGAATCATTTGGGAGACACAAATGATACAAGTTATTAGGGGTGGAGAATTATAGGAATTTGAGACACATTCTCATGGGGTACACCCTAGGTAATTTCCAGTGTAGAAGATTATGAAAACGAGACCTACTGATAGGAAATCCACATTTGTATGTGTCATTGGATGTCCTTATCCAATGTTGTGTGTATTGATCCTTTGAATTTATTATTATTATTAAAAATTGTTACGTGTGATAATTAGGACCCACAGACATCACATACATCCCTCCTTAACATGGTCATCAGGTCTTGGCTCACCAAGTGCCACTAGTTTCCCTGTAAACACATGATACCCTTTCTAGGGGCCACCCACATGCCTGAACATGTCATCAAACTAATGACTATCCCCACAAGACAACTCATGTTTTTTCCAGTGTGATTTTTCCTCACTCACACACAACGTGGGAAACTTTCTTGGGGGTCACCCATCCTGATCACCACTCCAGGAAAAGCATGCTAAACTATGAAGTACTAATTAGGTATACTTTGGAAAAGAAAGGTTCACTTTGTTTACATGGTTAGTGAAATTTAGTCTTTTAAACCTTTAACATTATTGGGTGTTGTATTCATCCCCCTTTAAAGAATAACTTCCTCATTGTGGACCCTACATCTGAATCCTGACAGTGCCACCACACATCCAGTTGAGTTCCTCATCTGATACCAATGTAACAATTGGGCCCCCTTACAACATAGGAACCATCCCTTTACATGGTCATTGAGTCTTGGATTGTGAAGCACCACCAGTTTTCCCAAAAACAAGTGGTCCCTACATGGGTCCCACCCACATGCTCGAATAAGTTACCATACTAATGGCTGCCTCCAAAGGCCAACACATGTTCTTTCCCGTGTTCTTTGTCCTCACTCACACACACTGTGGGAAACTTCCTAGGAGGTCACCCATCATGATCACTATTATAGGTGAAACATAATTAAATATGGAGTTCTAATATGGTTGGATCCCAAAAAGAAAGTTTATCCTTGGAGACATGGGTAGTAAAAGTTATAATTTTAACCCTTTAACATTTTGTGGTCTTACATTATGAGTCATGTACTTTGATGTATTGACAAAAACCATGAAGACATATGTTCATGGGGAAGTAGGATTCATTGGGTACGTCATGAATAATATTTCATCAATGAATAATGAAAGAAAGTATTTGTACATTCATTAATGAAAGTTGATATCTCAGAACCTTTGATGGAAATGATATTTCCTAAATAAATCCATGGCCATGGTGTTCTATAAACAAGTTCTAATTATGAAAATTCAAAGAAAGAGACACCAAACACATGGGTTGATGACACCATCACGCAACATTCTTGATTATAGATATCATGAAAAATAGATTATATTACATATTAAGCGTCCTTATATGGTTTTATGTCGTTGTGACATTAACCACTTTCTCTATGGGTACCTTGGTGTGTTGAAAAATGTTAACCTTGTAATTTTATCTACTTTGCCTATTTCCATTGGGAAAGGAGAATAGAGGGTCATACACTAGGTGTACCTAGAATTTCAGTTGAATAATAATATTATTTATTATTTAACATGTTGAATTAATATTATTCCCACATATGGTTTAATAATTATTCCAGTTTTTCTAATCACATATATTCAGTTACCATTTATTCAAGAGAATATTTTATTATTAGAATATTTAATAAATATATATCTTCTATTTAGTTAATATAATATTTATTTATTTATTGAAAAATAATGAAGTGATATTTATTTATTTAAAAAATTGTCATTATTCAAGGTCTAATAAATATTATAGAGGAATGGAATACCGAGTTAAATGATCCAATGAGAAATAATATATATTAAATATTATTTGAATAAATAATATTTAATTAATTAATGAGATTTTTGAATGTTAAGAAATAATAATAAAAATATTATTATTATAAAATTTAATTTTTGTGGGGATTAAAGTAATAATAAAGGCATATGTGCAATTATTATTTTCTAACCGTAGCAGTATATAAACTTAATTATATTATTTTATTAGAGTTTTTCATTTTCTTTGGTTGTGCACAATGAAATCTGGAGAGAATTCTCTTGAATCCCTAGAGTTATCCCTCTCTAAGAACACTCAAGAATGGAGAATGATCCTCCTCCACCACCACTCTCAAGTTTAGATAGATTAAAGAGAACCCTTCATTAAAGAGATTATTTAAGAGATAAAAGAAGAATGACACGAGCATTAGGATCTATTATGTTAACACCCATATATTACTACGGTGAAATTTAGAGGTTTTTGAAGTATGTGTAGATCACCACTAAAAGGAATCTACTCTATATTCCTACAACACAATGACAATACGACATAGAGATGTTTTCTAATCCATCAAAAAAATACTAATCTAAATACAATTATTTAATTCTTTAAATTAATTATAAATAATTTGTGATGATCCCACACATTGGTTTTGGTGTTCAATCTTTAATTAATCTTTTTTTAAATTTTTTTGATCATGATGTTTGTTGTTGATGTACATCTTGGATTAATCATCAATTATGAAAAAAAACTTAGTTGGGCATGCCCCATCCAATTCTTCCATTGTTCCCAGAACCTACAAGTTGTATCCGAGGGTCCATATAATTATTTATAATTATTTAAATATCATTGATTTATTTATACATTTAAAATTAGATTTTCAATTCTAGTTTAACTGTTATTTAATTTGAATCATTATATATGCTCTTCTTTCTCTTGATTCTCACAAATATAATCAAACAAATTAATTTTTTGAATGAATAACATTTGTAGAACTCATCCGAAGACACCAAGGATTCTGTAAGGTTAGCACAAGAGTACATGATGTGTATCCCATTGGTACATGACATGCACCTATGTTAATTGAACCAAGAATTAATTCATAATTAATTAAATATGTGTGCATTTAATACATGTGGTGTATATTTAAGGCACTGCATATTGACAAGGTAAGTATGAAACATGATAAGCTAGATTACATGATATGAAACATCCATACATGAAATGTAATCCTTTATTCAAAGACTGGATGTGTATTTTCTTACATGGACTACATGACTGATAACTGTGTAACTCAGATACCACATGCCATGTATACCATGTACACACCATGTTTCCATTACTTTCCATGGAATGGTTACATGCCTAGTCCCTAGCCATGTTCCATGAATAGACGATTATAAATATACATGTTTTGTAGCTGGGTAGTACACAAAGTGTATATTACCAAGTTACATATAATTAAAAATCAATTTATTATACTTATTAAAATATATCAACTTTTGTTCGTTGTGGTCATTAAGCTGATAATACACTTCATGTAATGATATATATATATATATATATATATTAATTTCATAATTAATTTCTCTGTAATGTTTTAAACTACATATCATGTATAAGACATAATATAGTAATTACTATAATTTCATTGAAACATAACATGATATGTAAATACCATGTGTTCCATGGGGTCAATAAGTTGATAGTACATGCTATAAAATTACATGATAATTCATGTATTTCACATGCTGCATGAGTAAACAATATGAAAATATAATACATATTGGGTAGTTTGGATGGGAACTCACCATGTTGGCTCCAACATACATTTTTGTATATAATTAATTTTAAATAAATTTATTTAATTTGTTTAAAATTATGATGGATGGGAATCCCATGAAAATTTATATGTCTATTAAGATAAAATAACTGATTAATTAAATAAGACAATTAATTGATTTGAGTGTGATTTATCTTAAAAAAGAATGATTATAATTGAAATCTATTTTATTAAATGAATAATTTTTTTTCATGTATTTGGATGATCATGAAAATAGACTAGATATTTTTTATGTTATTAGTTTAATTTTTAATTTATTATTAAATTAAATTTATGGCCTATACATCCTCCCTCCTCTCATTATATAAGGGCCTGTGAGCCCATGGTTTCTTTTATATAAAACTCTTAACTAATTCTTTGGTTCCCCTTACCTATGAGTGAGTAAAAGAATAGGTAATGGATAGACATCCCAGGCTAATGTAGGTGATTTAATTTTGGATTCAAGGTGAAACTAATCTAATAGATATACATCAGTGGACAGGTGGAAAGATGCAACATGAACTGTAAAATGGTTTAAAGTATTTTCACCTAGGTTGATAGTTAGTTTACCATCTTCTAGATAAAATTAATCATTATAAATTTCTCATGATCATAAAATTTTGTTATTTTCTTTCTTTCAAGTTTCATGGTTATTTCGTTATGGATGTTTTTCATGATCACATGAATTAATGAATTAAAAATCATGAAAAATAGAACTAAAATAAATTGGATTATGTGTAAATTTTATCTAAGACATGGTTAACGACTTAACTAAATCCACTTAATATTAAAAAGCCTATAATGAATATAAAAAATGAAAACATATGCATAAATATAAAAATCCCTCAATTATATATATTAAGTCAGTATAATCTTCCACTATGTATGTTAAAATTGAACCATAGTTCAAAGTACTTGACTGATCATTGTTGGTGTGCTTCCAATTATCGATGAATTCTAACATGATGTTTTGGGTTGAATTAACTTATCTTAAATCAAGGTTTGACTAAAAAATTAAGACTTGATGTAAATAAGTGGAAAAGGTTTAGGAAATACAACTTAAGGATTTTAGGATTGGAGAGCCCACTAAACAAATCAAGGAACTATGCGTTAATACAGTTGGCATTTAGAATGCCTACCTAAAACCCATCAAATTACTTGACCGACCAAATTTGGGGTGATGAGAAGGGAAATATGAATCCTTACCAATTGAATGTCCAAGTAATAGAATATTATGTATCCATTAGTGAGGGATATTGGGTTTTGATAAAATACTAGATGATTAATAAATATAATTTTTTATTTTCTTATCTAACTTATATTAGATAAAGTACTAAATTTTTTCTCATCATATTTGTAGAAATGAAAATAAACATGAATTAAAATAGATCACTATGATCCATACTTGAGAAGGATATCCTTATCACTAGATAAAGTTCCCAAGATTGGAAAAATCACTTACACATTATCCTATTCCTTGAAAGAAAATTATATGTGCTAGAAGAACCACTTCCTAAAGTGCTTGGTAGAGAGGCTAGTATGTAAGAGTTGTCTCTATATAAGAAAAATTTGAATGATTCCACATATGTTCAGTGTTTCATGCTATCATCCATGACTAATGAGATTATAAAGTAATATGAGAACATGGATTCATATAGCATGATGTATAAAATTTAGGATATATATCAAGAGAATGCAGGAAAAGAGATATACAAGATCCCTAATTCTATGTTTATAACCAATATTGGAGTGACAATGCTAGCTAGGCCTTATTTATTCAAGATTATTATCTATATTGAATGGTTATAATTCTTAAGGATTAAATTACCTGATTATAATCACACTTATCTCATACTTTCCTCACTACCCAAGTCATTCTCTAGTTTTATTATTAATTATAACATGAGAAATAATGAGAATATTCTTTCAAAAATTCTATTGAAACTTCTTACTCAAATTCTCCATGTGGAAAAGGATATTGGGGGGGGGGGGGGTGATAAAACCATATTACATATTATGATTAAGAAATTGAAGAATAAGGGAAAGGGAACCGAGACTCATAACAAGTCTAAATATTCTGATCAATATCCTTCCAAGAAGAGGAAGATCTAGTGGAAGGGAAAGGAAAATAAAGTAGTATGTTTTTCATAGGGCAGGCAAGACCACTCGAAGAGGAATTACACCCTGAAGTATCTAGAATCTAAAGGTGCATTCCTTATAAATAGTAATCTTTTAATAAATACACTTTGGGTATTAGATACAACTTGTGGTGCTCACATTTTTATTAAAATATATAAACCAAGTAGATTCCAAAAGATTTCTATAGGATAGTTCGATTTTAAAGATTCCAATAGTGTGAGGCTGGATGCTCTATCAATTGAAGACTACCACCTTTCACTTCTAATATGAACGATATTGGTTTTAAGATATTTTTATTATGTACCAAGTTTTACCGAGAATAAAATTTATTTATGCCGACTAGATACATATAGTTTAATTTTCAATTTTGAAAACAAAATTTGTTTCTTTCATAAAAAAATATTTTATGGTATGACACATTTAAATAATGATATTTATGTATTAGATTATAAAAAAATTATTGGATGTTGATAATTAATTATGCTTACCTGACTCATATAACACCCAACTACGACATCATTGAATTGGTCACGTAAACAATAAGTATTTGAAAAAGCTATATCAATATAGTTATTTAGACTCTTTTGAGATAAAACCACATGAAATAAGCCGTTCTTATTTACAAGTCAATATTACCAAACCAACATTTGATTGACATGGTTATAAGGACACAAATCTTCTAGGATCAGTACACATTGATGTGTGTGGACCATTTTCAGTAAAATCTAGAGGTGGGTATTCTTACTTCATAACTTTTACTGATGACTTGAGTAGATATGGATATGTTTACTTCATGAGATATAAGACTGATTCCATTGGGAAATTCAAAGAATTCAAGAATGAAGTAGAGAATAAACATCAAAATAAGATTAATAATCTTAGATCTGATCATGGTGGTGAATATTTTAACCAATAGTTTATCGATTTTCTATGGGAGTTTGGGATTCTATCTCAATTCACTTCACATTACAAACCATAGTGTAATGGTGTTGGAAAAAAAAGAAACCATATCTTACTAAACATAGTACAATCGATGATCAGTTATATAGATCTTCTATCATCCTTATGGGGATATTAATTACAAACTACGACATACACACTAAACCAAGTACCAACTAAAGGATAAAAATGAATTCCCTTGAAGTTATGGAATGGAAATAAAATTGTTTTGTCACATACATTTGTATGGGGTCCCATGACATTTATTAAGTAATTATTAGGAAATAAACTATAAACCGGAGGCACAAACTATATCTTTATAGGTTATCCTATGAATGCAAAGGGATACAACCTATAAGACCCATTAGAAAAGAAAATGTCTATATCAAGACAATCAATATTTTATGAAAGGGATCATATCCTTAAGAAATATAGTGGTATCAAGATTGAATTCAATGAAGTTGATGTTTAAGATACACAAGAGTTGGTACAAGAATAGATTCCACAGGTCCTCATGGAACAAGTTATCCCTAAAACACAACTACCATGTAAGAGAACCATATAGGTAAGATAAATAGAGAGATATGATTTTTAATTAATTGAACATTGTGACTCTTTATTGGTTGAAAATAATGAATCTCACTCCAATAAATAGGCAGTATAGAGCTCATAAACTACAAGATGGAAAGATTCCCTAAATTCTAAAATAGATTCTATGCATCAGAACCAATTTTGGGTTCTAGTTGAACCACCAATTGATTCAAATATCATTAGATGAAAATGGGTATTAAAGATAAAAATAGACATGGAAGGTAATGTAAGTACCTATAAAGAAATTATAGTGGATTAAGGGTTTAAACAACATAAAGTAATTAACTATTAACTTTTCACAAGTTTCTATGTTTAAATCCATCAGAATTAAACTTACTATAGATGCTTATCATGACTATGAAATTTGGAAAATGGATGTTAAAAAAGTTTTCCTAAATGGGAACCTTTGAGAAGATGTCTATATTACCCAAATGGAAGGGTTTGTGACTCCATGTGATTACAAAAGGATATTTAAGTTTTATATATCTATGTATAGATTGAAGAAAGAATCTAGGTCATAGAACTTTCAATTCAATGAAGCTATAAAATATTTTGGTTTCATTAATAATTAATGTGATCCATGTGTTTATTATAATTTTAGTGGGAATGTAGTCATTATTCTCATAGTATATGTTGATAACATATTACTTATTGGAAATGCCATACCAATATTATAGTCTATTAAGTATTGGTTAAACAAGAATTTCTTTATGAAGGAATTAGGCGAAAAGACCAATATTATATGTATAAATATCTTTCATGATAGATCCAAGAGGATTCTTAGGCTAAGTCAAGGTACATATATTGACCAGATACCAAAAATATTTTTTATGGAACAATCCAAGAGGGGATTGGTTCTAGTATCACATGGTACACATCTTTCTAAAAAAAAATGTTTCGTTAGACATAATAGGAGAAAGAGAGAATGAGTAAAATAAAATATTCTTTGGTGATAGGATTAATCATGTATTTCATGTTATATACTAGTATTGATGTTTCTTACACAATGATCATGATAGGAAAATATCAAAGTGATTTAGGTGAACAACATTAATTTACTATTAAGGCCATCCTTAAGTATCTGAGAAAAAATGTGAATATGTTCTTGGTGTAAGGAGGAGATGAGGAGCTAGTCATAAAGGGTTATATTGATGTTAGTTTTCAAATAGATTAGAATGATCTAAAGTCATAGTCAGGATATGTTTTCAGTCTCAACAGAGGAGCTGTGAGCTGGAAGAGTTCAAAGTAGCCATTTTTCACTGATTCTATAGAAGATTATGAGTATATAGAGAATTATGATTCAACCAAATAATCCATTTAGATATGAATTTTTTCTAGGATCTTGATGAGGTACCTATTAGTAAAGACCCTATCACATTGTATTGTGATAATACTACAGTGGTGGCTCTTGAAAAAGAGATAAGGACACACTAATGAACAAAGCACATACTATAGATGTATAATCTCTTGAGTTATTTTTCTTAGAGGGGGTTTTATAGTAAAAATAGTTTCCATGTAAGATAATGTGGTGGACCTCTTGACTAAAAGACCATCTCAGCAAAATCATGATTATCATGTGAGAGCCAACAGAATAAATGTTGTTAATTGTTAAATCTAGTGTAAGTGGGAGTCTATTAGAGTTGTTTCACTAGAACCAAATTTCATGTACTTTATGAAAACATTTTTTTAAATTAATAAACTCTTTATCGCATGATGATTGTTCTTATGTGTGACATAGTATGCGATAATTTCCTAAGAGTAGCTGTCACACTGAAGGGTCATATCAGTTCCCCGCTATGATGAGAACCCATAAATGTCCCAACAAAATTCTTAAATATATATTATAAAATCGGATGAAATATGTAACACACTGGAAGCCATTGATCGATACCTAGAGCCAATAGGTCACATGGAATCAAGCAGAACTCCCTAAATTCTAGAGGCTACCGACTAGAAGTGAGGGCCTAGGTTTTGTTAGTGGGTAGACTATGCCCTCATTTTAGAGTGTAACACAGTTAAACAACAATAAAAATAAATAGTGAAAGAAGATAAAAACCATACAAGAGATAAATATCCAAGAAAAGAGTATATAAATAATGATAAAATAAATGTCATATACAATTATGATCATGTCATATCTTTATAAAGCATCCAAAATAGTTATAAAGGAATCCAATACAATACATGTAGCAAAATAAAAAAATACATAAAATACTATACCATCTAGAATCGAGATCCCCAATTCGATCTTGTGTTACCCTACTCCTAAGAATAGAAAAAAATCAAGCATCTTACTATGGAAAATTCCCACGGTCCCTACCTGCATCCATATAGTCTATCTAGGTAACAAATGAGAAACCTAAAAGTGTATGTGATAACACTCAGTAGGCCATCACCAATGATGTCTATAATAGTTCCAAACTATGTAATACAAGCTAAGCAATGTGCAGAATGTAACAATATGACAATACCGAAAGTAACATGAGAAAGTCAAGTAGTACTGTCCATCCTACCAAGGCTCCCTATAAAAAATAGTCAAGATTTTATAACAAGGAATCTACAATAAAAATAAACAATTCACCCATCTTGTCTATTAACTAAAATCTGAAAACCATACCTAAGATATCTATAAAACATGACAAATGGTCCACCATGGATATGGCGTAAAATTAATAAAACATTTACCATGGACACACTGTATAGTTAGAAGTGTTAGATCCTACAGGGCTGGATCCAAGGTATATAAGACCAATGAATCCTCATCGTGTCCCATGAGAATCTTGATGGAAACTTGGTAAGACCTGGGTGGAGTATAAGGAGCATGTAAACAAAATATGTCTAATGCGAGTCCAATAAAGCTATATCCAAGGGGTAGCAAGGCTAATACATCAGCTGTAATCATGACCCATGGATCAATCTCATCCAAGGAACCCACTACTATAATCAAGATCCATGGAAGAAACATCCATGAAATCTAATGGAATCATGAACCTAAGTGTACCGACCAGACATCTAATACCATTATAATTCATCTCATTCATTCATAAATTCACATTTCCATAACATTTCATGAGTTCATCCAACTAATATAACAATTCACATTTAAACATTTAAACAATTCACATCATGTATAACATGGAAAGGGAGGTAAAAAATATTTTAGTCATCTCAAAAAATTTGATTCAATTCATTAATGGATCCCTATAACTAGGAAAGAATACATGAACCCCATGGGTAGTATAACAAAGGTAAAAATAAAAAGAACACCCCATAGGTGTCCTAGGTTGGGGAAATAACCTCCAACAAAATCTAAGGAACTAGTGATAATCCATAACAAGTTCCAATTCATTCAATTTAACAATTTAATTATTTAAATAGGATCTGTCGGAATATTTGGTGTGTGGAACAACAAAAAATATTCTTATAAAACATCAAAACATAAGGGAAAAGTATTGAACACCTAATACAGTTCCATAGTAGAGCACTCATCTAGTATCAAGCTCTGGTTTAGTTTAGATCATATGAAAAATGAATAATTAATGAAAATCTTGAAAATAGAGGATATTATATTTCTCTAAAATAAAAACTTAGATATATATAATAATGAAAAAATCACAATAATATTGTAGTACTTATTTATTGGAATCCAATGATATGATCAACACTCGAATCCGATTTTGGATGAAGAAACATGATCAAAATCTATGAAATTGGATGAAAGGAACTCCCCCAACATGAGGGAAATCCATTGGAGGAATAAATTAGAATAGTTCTAAACATATAAATATTTTAATGGACAAATTGTAATTTCACCCAAAAAAAACGGGCTTCATAGTTTGGCCACATAGTTGGCATAACCGTGTGCCCTTTGCTGCTTTAAGGGTCACCTCACATGGTTAGTGCACACAATTTTTACAACCGTGCACAAACCATGTCTCAATATCTGTCAAAAACCATTGAGGCCCTCACACAAGCATGCACCCCGGTCCATATGGTTTCTCAAACTATGCAGGCTCCTGAATCCCTCTTTTCAGCCCTCGAACAATTTTTCAAAATGTGCGGATTTCCTTTCACAAATACTATTAACCATGTGGCCTACCCTATTTTTCTAAGGAGTAAGGATCTGGGCTATGAATAGTCCCCCAAAACCCTATAAACACCCATGATTACATTGGGAACTCACATTAGACCATAAATAAGAAGTTAAACCAAAAAATGAAATATCATTACCTCATAGTAAAATCTGAGACCTTACAATCTTCCCCCCTTAATGAAAATCATCCTTGTATTTCCCTATCATGGGTGATCAAGAATTTATTGATTATAACTTTGACCACTGAGGACATATGTTATCCTCCCGCTTCTAATTTTTATCATGTAAAATTTCATGCTTCCATAACACCCATACTAGAGAAACTGGTCTTCCTCTAAGAAACATCATGATCCTGTCAAGGATATGAATAATATTCTCCCTAAACGAAACATCTACCTATAACTCCACATACCTATGCTATATAGTATGGGATGGGTCTGAGTGATAATGATATAGATGAGATACGAGGAATACATCGTGCTTGGTCTGATACCTATGAGTCAAATACAACCAATAGGCTACTGGACCGACTCTATCTAGAATCTCAAACATCCCAACATATCATGGTTAAATAATACTATGTATCCTAATCCATTAATGTCTTATCCTTAGAGAGATATGTAAAAATACTTGATCTTCGATCTTGAACTCAAGAGGTTGTCGATGATAATCAGTGTAAGATTTATATCGGGACTGTGCAATAGCCATACACTTTATGATCAACTGGACTCAATCAGAAGTCTACTATACAATACATAGTCCTAGTAAATATTCCTCACTTATCTCCAACTAGAAAATGGTAAATAAACATGGAATACCATACAAATCCTCATAAGGTTCAATCTATATAGTCACCAGATAACTATTGTTGTAGGATAAATCAATTAGATGTATATGAATCTCCCAAGAACCCTCAAAATCCAAGATGCATGCATGAAGCATGTCCTCAGGCACCTGAATCATGCACTTTGATTGACCAATAGTCTACGGGTGGTGTTTTGTGCTTAGCATAAACTATTTACCCAAATACCTCTATAAACTCTTCAAGAAATGAGACATAAACTGGGAATATCTATATGATACTACGTTCTAAGGAAACCTGTGAAGTTGTAATATCTCAAGGATATACAACCTCCCAAGATTATATAATTAGAAGGTCTCCTTGATCATCAAGAAATGATAAACCTTTATTATCCTATCCATAAAAACCCAAAATAAATCACTACCTCGAGGCAACCTCAAAAAAATGGTCATGAAATTCATCATGACATCTTCCCTTTTTCACTTGGGAATGGGTAGCTGATGTAAAAGTCCAGTTGGTCACTGATGTTCTGCCTTCACCTGATGACAGGTGGAACACCTCATAAAAAACTAGCTACCTCATGTTTCATCTTCAACGACCAATACTAGCAGCATAAATCATGATACATCTTGGTAATTCCAGGATTCACTGACCAAAATGAGGCATGAAACTCCCACATCAGCTCCTCACATATATCCACTAGAACCCAAACATGACCATGGATATACATGATCTCATCATCACCTATGGTATAAGAAGGAGGAAGGTCCTCACCTACCACACTCTCCCATATGAATAAGTCCTTAGAATGGGATAGCTTCCACATCCTCACTCTATCCATAAGGGTAGAGGTCATAGTTAAGGATGAAACAATAGTATACCCTTGATTATATTTCACCTCCAAGTGCATCTCAGAAAGAAAATACATAAGCTAACACTTTTTAATCACCTCATAAACTACTCGTATCTGATTCCTTCTACTCAGTGCCTTGGTCACTAAAATTAACTTTCAAAGAATATAAGCAAGATCAATTTCAAAAGACTGTAGGTACTCCACCCACCTTAACTACCTCAATTTTAGATCATGCTATGTAAATATTTACTTGTGTCTTTTGTGGTCCGTGTAAACCTCAAAATTCTCTCCTAGAATATAATGTATCCAGGATCACAAATCATGAACAACTGCACCTAACTCAAGATTGTACATTGGGTAGTTCCTCCTATGTGGCCTTAGTTGATGAGACTCATATTCCATGAATCTATCCCACTTCATAATAACTAATCCAAGCCTAATACCTGATGCATCACCATACACAGTGTTTCTCCTACCATAATATGAAAGAATTAGGATTGACACTGAATTCAGTCTCCCCTTCAGCTCCTGAAATCTTGTCTCGTAGGTATCTGACCATATAAAATTTACACCCTTTTTAGACAAGACATTCAATGACACTTATAATCATGAAAAGTCTTTTATCAAATTCTTATAATATCTATATATCCCTAATAAACTCCATATGTAAAAAAAATCTTTGAATGCTCCCAGGAAATTACAACTCTCACTTTATTTGGGTCAATAGATACTTCTGAATCTAAGATAATACCACCTAATAAGTGAATATTATCCATATAAATGTGGCACTTTGTGAGCTTAACATAAAATTGATGCTCTATTAGTGTATCCAAAATGATATCAATATGTTTGGAATGGTTGTGTCTATTTTGATAATATAAAAATATATTTTCTATAAATACCACCACAAACGACTCTAGATAAGGATGGGGAAATCAATCATCAGTGCCATGAAAACTGCTAGTGTGTTTATAATACCGAACAACATAATAAAATACTCATATAGAGTATAAATTCTATGAAAAACCAAAAGAAGTATGTCTGTAGGTCAAAAATGAACCTGGTGATATCCTGATCTTAGATCAATTTTTAAGAACACTCGAGCTCCATATATATAATAAAAAAATGTTGTCTATCTGTAGTAAGAGATTTAGGTTCTTATTTGTCAATTAGTTCAATTTCTTATAATTAACACATAGCTTGAGGGTACCATCCACCTTTTCTAAAAAAGGATAGATGAACCACATGAAGAAGTACTGATTTGAATAAATCCCTTTTCCTCTAAGTCTTTTAGCCACCTCTTGAGTTCCTACAACTCCATAGTATCCATCCTATAAGGAGTAATGGATAACAATGTACCTCCTAACACTATCTCGATAGAGAAATACACCTATCTCTCAGAATTTAAACAAGAAAATTAGTTTGGGAAAATGTACTTGAAACAATCAACTATTGTAGGGAAATATTTTTATGTGACCCCTGATCATCTAGATATAAACTAGAAATATGGGTTGTCATCTCACCCAAACCATAATTCTCTAGTCCATCTCGGCTCACCTAGACATCCCACTCAGACTTGTGAATAAAAAATCTACCCACTTTTGATGTGAAAGTCATCATATGATGATATAAATTGACATGGTATTGATAATAAAATATCCAGTCCATCTAAAGTATGATGTTAAACCCAATTATTTCAAGGAAAAAAGATCATAGATGAAGTTATACCATCCAATATCAAGGGGCACTCCATGAACTAGCATAAACTATCCTTTCTAATCCCCAAAGGAATGTGAATTCATAAATTCCTTAGAAAACTGAATCATGAGATCACGCCTCTCTAAAACAGGTACATATATAAAACTATGTGAAGCACCTATATCAAAAATATTAGATACAAGAGAAGAGACTAATAAGATTATACCACTCACCATATACAACCTGATGCTCTACTCTATAGGGGTTGCCTATAAAAGTTAAATATGGGTTGAACCACGAGACAATGACACAACCTCACTACTTGAAGAAATAACACTCTTTTATCTAGGTACAATTGGTGCATGGCTGCCTCACCCATGATGACCACCTTAGCCAAACCGACAAGTACTACTCTAGCTCCCAGCCTACCATGGATCTGTGAAACTCTCTCCTAAACCTGGTGTTAGAGATGACCCCAATCCACTAACTTTTAGAGGGAAGGTATTGCCAAAAATCTTTACATGGTCTATTCTTCTACAAGATCGACCCTATAAAGGTTATTGATCACACTAATTCATCACATTTCTTTTTCTTCTACACTTATTATAGAAATAGAGCTACTTGCACTAACAACCTGGATGGTTCTCCCCAATCAAGAAGCATAAAAACATTGCTTACTACCACTAGAAGTTGAACCACTAGGTTGAGAGGATACACTACCCTAATTTGCACCCCCATCTTCCCTTAGGTTCTGATTTGTAATTAGTGCCTGATTAAAGATCTCAATAATCATTATCATCCAGGACACATTGACCTGTGATCATACAACATGTTTGAGTCCTTGAAGGATCTCTCCCTTGATAGATCATATGTAAGGTATATTATTGAAAAATGTTGTATCTCTATAAATCATGATGAATATTCCATAATAGTCATAGCACTCTACTCTAGACTCATGAATTCACTATACCACTCTTATCATAGAGCCTTGTAGAAATAGTAGTCATAAAACTGAGTTTGTAAATCATCCCAAACCATATCTCACAGCCTATCAGCCTGGTTCAAAACATCCCACCAGTGTTTTTCTTCTCCCAAAAGAATATAAGTCATGAGCTTCACTATCCTATTAGGAGGTGTCTTCATATGATTAAATATCGAAAAGTTAGTCTCAAAAAACAACTTAGTAACATGTGGACCCCCATCCCACAAAAACTTGGGAGGATGCTACAATAGTAACACCCACATCAACTTAGCCATAGATGAGGCAGGATGCGGTTCTCCCTAAAAAGTCTATATACAATACATAAAATCCTCATGGAACTATGACTCAACAATAGTGTCTGGTAAAACCACTGGTGCCTCAACTTTCACTATAAGAGGATCTACTAGTATCCCATGGCCCACCACCTCTAGAGCATGTTCATCGCCACCCTCTGGGTGTATGGATAGTGGTCATCATGGTGAAATGTATCTACAATTCCAAAAAAATTCCTTTGAATATATACATAATAAAAAATTCCTAGAAAAAATTATAGGATAGGTTAAAACCTTCCTATAAACAAGTCTTACCACTCTGCATTCCCATAAATCCAAGACTGGGTAAAATAATAGTCACAACATCACTAGAGACATTGCCCACTGCACATTCAAAAGCCATATCTAGGTCAAGTTATATGTTTCCAAACATCCCAGTTCAATTAAATTTATATTAAAAATTCTATTTAAAAGTATGAACAAAATGGTTCACCACTTCTAATCTATAAGGGCCCATACACCTCATGAACCAAAATATAGAATCCACTTAATCCATACCATGACACGTTCTAGTCCATGTGACCAATATTACATGAATTAACATGCCATAGTTGACTACTTAGAGTGTCTACTATAGACTAATAATGAAAACACTATTTAGGTTTTGACATGAACTCTAAGTACCAACCATGTTTCTCAATCTCCTATACAAAACATTTATCAAATAGTAGGTATATTATGCATGGAACATATCACAAAGTCATGCATTCAAGAAATTTATACTACATGTCATGGAATAATTCTTGGAATGTGAATCCTATAAAATTTCCTACAAATGATGCCCAAAATTAATACCCTCATCTCATTGGAAACAAGGAAATACCTAAACAAAAGGAACATCAAACAATAAGTGTATCACCAAATGGTAGAATCAAATCAACTATAATAAAAATAATCCAGAAAACAAAAATTTCATTTTTAGAAATTTGGTTTTTCCTGTATGTTGGTTAAATACTCCCCATCTTAACTCATTACCAAGTTACAATTCTTCCTAATGCCTATATATTTGTTAAAAATAGTAATACAATAATAAAATAAAGGCTCTGATACCACTTTGCAACATCCCAAATTGGATGCCACTGATCGGTGCCCTGATCCGGTAGGGAACATGGCCTTATGTGAATATCCCTAAATGAAAGAGGATACCGAATAGTAGAAAGGGCCTAGGGTGTGTCTGTGGAGAAACGGTTCCCTCATTTAAAAGTGTAACCTAGCGAAACAACAATTATAGTCAATAGAAGAAGAAGATAACAACCAAAAAGAAGATAAATATCTAATAAAAGAGTATGTAAAAAATTCCAAAAGGAATATCATATACAATGATGATCATGTCATGTCTCTACAGAGCAAAAAAATAGGTATACAATAATACATTACAATAAATGTATCAAAAGACAAAAAAGACCAAAAATACTATCCCAGATAGCATCACGATCCTCAAATTGGTCCTATGCTCCCTTGCTCATAAGCATAACAAAATCAAGTATTGTATTATGGGTGCTTTCCCTATTCCCTAACTACATCCATATAATCTATCAGGGCACCCAACAGTGACCCAAATAGGGTGTGTGATAACACTCAATAGGTCACCACCAACATTATATATTACAAAAGGTTCTGAAATACAATCTAAGAAGTGTTTAGAATATAATAATATGATAGTAAAGTCAACTGGTACTGTCTATCTTACCAATTATCCTTACAAAAAATAGTCAAGATCCTATAACATGACAACTATAATAGAAATAAAAAAGTCACCCTGTCTAGCCTATCAAATAAAATCCTGCACTTGTACCTGAAATATTTTTAAAACATGCCAATAGATCCGTCACGACCACACCTTACAACCAAGAAAATATTTACCCTGACCACCTTATAATTAGAAGTTTCAGACTTGGCTGGACCATATCCAAGGTATAAAAGACCACAAAATCATCGTCGAGTCCCATGAAAATATTGATGGAAATTCATAAGACCTAGGTGGAGTCTAAGGAGCATGTCAAAAACACATGTCCAATGAGAATCCAAGAAAGCTGGATCCAAGGTGTATCAAAGACCAAGGTATCCTATAAAATCAAGACCCAAGGAGAAATTTTATCCAAGGAATCCACTATTGTAATCAATATCTATATAACTAACATCCATGAAATCTAATGGAATTGTGATCCTAGGTGTACCAACCAAAGAATCCACTACTATTATAATTCATCCCATTCATTCATCAATTCACATTTCTAGAACATTCCATGAGTTCATCCAACTCATATAAGAATTCACATTTAAAATTTTTAATAATTAACATCATGTATAACATAGAAAGGTAGGAAAACCATTTCATAGTCATCTCAAACAATTCAATTCAATTCATTAAGGGCTCCCTATAACTAAGAAAGCACACAACCACCCCATGGGTGGTATAAAAAAGGAAAAAAGCAAGGGAACACCCCATGTGTGGACTAGGTAGGAGAAAAAACCTCCATTAAATTCAAAGGAACTAGTGGGAATCCCTAACAGGTTCCAATTCATTCAATTTAACCATTTAATAACATAAATAGGTGCTTTCAAGATGTTAAACATGAGACACAATGGAAACTATGCTTATAAAACACTTAACACCAATGGAAAATTATAGACCACCAAATGTAGGTCTATAGTAAATCACTCATCTAGTATCGAGCTCTAATTTAGTCCAAATCAGAAGAAAACAAATAATGGATAAAAATACAAAAAGTAAGGAACATTATTGTGCACCTAAATAACTCCGTCGATATGAAGAATAAAAAAGAACAACACAATAGGATTTTAGTACTTACTGGCAGGAATCCAATGAGATGATCATTACTCAAATCCTAGTTTGGATGAAGAAACAAATCAAAATATATGAAATTGGATCAAATGAGTTCCTCCAACATAAGGGCTATCCACCATAAGAATAAATAGGAATAAGTTAAAATTTATATAGTTTTAAAGGAAAAATTATAATTCCAACAAAAAAAACCAGGCCACATCATTTTTCTACACGGTTAGCCAAATATTGTGCTAACTGTGCACCCTTAACTACTTTAAGGGTTACCTTGCATGGTTAGTCTACATGGTTTTCCCAATTATGAAAAAACTATATCTCAGGATCTATTAAAAACTATAGCGGCCCTCGCATGGGCATGAACTTTGGTCCATATGGTTTCTCAAACCATGCAGGCTCTTGAAGTCCACTATCCAAGCCTCACATAGTTAGTCAAACCGTGCGGCCTTCCCTACACAATTTCTACTAACCGTGTGACCTACCCTATTTTTTCCAAGGAGTGGGGTTCTGAGCTTCAAAAAATCCCTGGACACCCTCAAAACACTGATGATCACATTTGACACTCACATTAGTCCATAAACAATCTATTAAACTGAAAAATGAAAGATTCATACCTTAAAAAAAAATCCTAATATCTTACAAAATCATTGGAGGGATTCAAATGATATAGGTTATCAGGGGTGGAGACTCATAATACTTCGAGGAACCTTATCATGGTGTATTCCCTTGTTAATTTCTTGTGAAGGATATCATGACAATGATACCCACCAGTAAGAAATCTACATTTTTATGTTTCATTGGATGTTCATATATGCGTATGTTTTAGTTGATACTTATACATTAATATTATTAATAATACATGTTATCAGTAACGAACTTTGATATATTAACAAAAAACATGATGATATATGTTCATGAAGAAGTATGATATGTTGGGTGTGTCATGAGTAATATTTCATTAATGAATATTTCTAGAAAATATTTTTCCTTTTTTTGATGGAAGATGATATTTAAATCCCTTTTATGGAAATGATTTAGCCTAAATAAATCCACGCCTATAGTGTTTTCTAGGAAAATTCTATTTTTAAAAGTTCAAATAAAGTGACCTGAGAACATGGGTAGATGGAACCAATATACAACCTTCCTAATGAGAGATTTTACGATAAAGGTATTATATTAAATAGTAAGCACCCATATGAGGTTTTATGTCATTAAAAAATTAACGACTTTCTCTATGGGTCCCTTGGCGTGTTAAAAGAGGTCAACCTTTGAATTTTTGTTGATTTTCCTATTTCCAATGAGAAAGTGACATAGAGGTTCATATACTAAGTGTATCCATAACTTCTATTAAGTAATAATATTATTTTTTATTTAACATATTGAATAAATTTTATTCCTGCTTGTGGTTTAATAATTGTTCATGTTTTATTGATCATATATATTCCACCACCTTTTATCTAAGAGAATATTTTATGATAAGAATATTTAATAAATATATATTTTATGTTTATTGAATATAATATAATATATATTTATTTATGAAATAAATAGTCATTATTTATGGTTTGATAAATATTGTAGAGGAAGGGAGGACTGAGTTTAATAGTTCATTGAGAAATAATATATATTGAATATTATTTGAATAAATAATATTTAATTAATTCATGATCTTTGTACATGTTAAGAAATAATAATAATAATAATAATATTATTATTATAGACATGAGGTTTCGTAGGGATTAAAGAAATAATATGGGCGCATGAACAATTATTATTTTCTAAACCTGGTAGTATGTAAACCCAATTATATTTTTTTCTTAGTGGTTGAAATTTTCTTTGGTTGTGCACAATGACATCTAGATAGAATTCTCTTAAATCCATAGTGATCTCTCTCTCTAATAATGTTCTCAATAACATAGAGTGATCCTCCTCCACCACCTCTCTCATGTCCCAAGAGATCAAAGTGAACCCTTCATTGAAGAGATTCTCAAGGAAATCAAAGATGAATGATGGAAGCTTTAGGATCTACCATGCTAACACCCATATATTCCTATGACGATGTTCATAGGTTCATGGAGCACGTTTGGATCACCGCTGTAGGGAATCTACTATTAACTCATATAATTCAATGATGATATGACATATAGACGTTACATCCATCAACAAAGATATAATTCATCATAAGGTAATTATTTAATTATTTAAATTAATTATAAATAATATATGATGATTATATGATTTGGTTTTGATGTTCTATCATCAATTAATATTTGATTCAATTCTATTGATCATGGAATTTATAATCGATGTGAATATCAAATGAATCATTTTTTGGAGAAAAGATTATATGTGAATTCCCCATCTGGTGCTTCGGCTGCACCTAGAAACTAAAATATTTACTCATTTATATTTATTTAAATCATATTGAATATACTGATAAATTTAAACCTGGAACTTTTTTTCATGTTAAATTTTTTCTTGCATATTGCTCATATAATAACTTATGTCTAATCATAACATTACATTTATGGAAATATTCAAATCTAGGTGATCCATTATGTGAAAAATTATTGTATAAATTATGCATAATAAATAATCGTCTACTTTATTTTTCATGTTCATTAGATCTAGGTAAACTATATAAACTATTCTTAGTAATTGTTCATATATTTTATTCATGGTTTTTTTTTGTTTCATTTCAATACCTCAGTCATCTTCCCACCTTATCTACCTTACTTTGACGTCATTTGTTACTGCATATTTGAATCTCAAAATATTTCATAACAAAAATACCCTACTTGAGATTAGTATATGTTTTGAGGTATCTACTACCATCATGTAGTTATATATTCTTAAATAAAATAAACAGTCTTTAATAATTTATCTTTCCATTTTTTATTGATTTTAATTTTCTATAACATCTTATAAACAGTTTATAAGAACTGGCAATTGATACAAGCAGTTATGGTTAATTCATGTCAAACAGTTCCATTAATTTACAAAAAAACTATTCATCTAGAATTATTTCATAACTACTTATTGATATATTGGTTTTATTTCACTTAAATTAGTAGTTTTAATCTACATTTTAATTAAAAATATTTTAATATAAATATAATAGACACCATTGGTTTTCTATTTTTTTAAATGATTATAAAACTAAAAAACTAAAGTTTTAAGTATTAAAAATATAGACTCAAACTGTTGTTTTTAATGATGTTTTATAGGTTTGGTAGACCAAAATAGATTCCTCACATTCTTCTAATAATTTTTTATTATGAATAATTCTTTATGGTTTCATATAACTTCTTCCAAAAATATTCTTAAGATACTATTTCTAAACCTAGTGTTTAATTCATTAGTTATGTATAGGTAACTTCATTTCTGAAAATATATTTTAAAGTACTGATTATTTTTAGTTATCAGATAAATTTATGAATTTTTATTTTCAAACACTCAATGAATCATATGTGTAATTAAATGTATTCCATTAAAATTATTGGTTGTTGTTTTAGTTTTTTGATTTTGTGGTATGGATTAGATGATTGAAATATGACTTGGGTTGGAACTATGGACGTTGTATTTGGTTATATTATATTTCATGTTTAAATACTATTGATGTATAAGTTTTACTAGGAATATATTTATTTTTATTAAAAATTTTATAATTTTTTTTGACATTCTAGCACCATCCCAACATGGAAATTGAGAATTATTTGTGTTTTATATGAAAATAGATTCATTTGTTATTTAAAGAAATTAATCTTATATTGCTCCATTCTAATGTAGTTATAATATTGGTTCTCGGTAGAAATAATAATGGTATTTTGAGGGAATTCTATGGATTTATGGCTATAACCCATTTTGAACATATATAATAATCTCATGCATTGAGAATAACTTTTGAAACTATATAACTTATTGAAATTACAACTTTTATGCTTTATATTAATGTTTTGTACATTATGAAAATATTTTTCAAATGATGCATATTGAAATTTAGTGCCTAATGATTATTTTTAAAAGTTGCTATACAATTTATTTTCAATAGACCATGTAATTTCTTTAATCATAATATTATTTGAATTTTAACGACTTCATAAATTATAATATTAACCTTAATATTATTATTCACATTCGAAAAAGAAAATATGTTTTTTAATTTTAATACCTCATAGATCCTCACTTGGGAACTGATTTCACATTGCATATACTGATTTCATAATGCATACTATTTTCCATACAATATACAGAATCAAATCTATTTACTTTTAATCCTAATTTCATACTGTATATTGTTTTTTCATAATGTATACTATAAATCATACAATTTATTGAATAGTTTTAAACATTACCAGCTATTTTTTTTCAAACTATATATAGTTTTTGTAGGTTCTAGTGAATGACTTAAGGATGTTTTTGACTCTATCAAAGATTCTAAACATTCCATGTATCATTTAAAATATAGGACCAATTATTTTTGATTTTTTTATTATGTTTATTTTGGCCATTTTGTTCGAGGTTATGGTTCTCTATGTTTTATTATCATTGGTTTTTGTTGTTGTTTTATATTTTTATGGCTGTTATTTGTATAAGTTTCTATTGTTAGAGACATTCTATTTTCAAAGATTTGTCATTGATGTTTTCTGATCATGAAGGGCCACTAGAGGTGAACTATATTCAAAGAGTTTCTCTTCATAGTTATAGTGTTTAAAATTTTTGGAATACGTGTTTCATGATTCCTATTTTAGTGCATGAGGTAGATTCCTGAGGTAGATGCATGATTTGAGGCCATTGGTTTGATATTATTATTTTTATATCATGTTTTAAAAAAAACTATTTATTAAGGCTAATTTTTGGGTGATCAACACACTAATCATGATTGTGGATGTTTAAATTAGAGGGAGATCATGTGAGGTGTTTCTTCAAATATAGAACGATATTACACTACAATCAAAGGGATGGTGGTGATTTTGTGTATATTCAGATCCACTATAATATATGATATCTTGTGAGATGTTATGTGGATTCTAGATCTAGTTTCATTTATGGATGGTTCACATCAGGAAGAGAACAATTTTCCAAGTCAGGTCCACTATATTCTACTTCGTTACTCTTGGTACTCGGTGAGAATTTTGATATTATTTTTTGTGGATTGGCGCTAACTTAAGAGGTCATTAGGGTATATTTTGTATACTTACACAGTTTTACATCAAAATAATGTCTCATGTGAAGATACCTTCTTATGTTTTCTACCTTTTGATTTATGGGATCATGTTTATTTCTATTAGGGTAGGGGGTTCATGCTTCCATTGTTCACTCATTAAAGATTCAGCTTCAAGTAAGATAAGTTATACCCATTACCCATTTTACAACTTATTCATAGTGTTTCTCTATTAAACATTTTCCAAATCCAAAACAATCTTTATTTCAACTAATTTGGATAGGTATAGTGATTGTGATTTTTTTCTTGTAGGTGTAGCCTAGTGGACATGACATCAGAGAGAGACTGAATCCTAAATCCACAGGGGACTACATTTTTCTAAAACTCACCTAAAGTCATTGTCATATTTTTCGACATTACACATGTTGTATAGAGAACCAATTAATCACATGAAAAGGATCCTAGATCATGTGTATTAGAGATTATTCTAGACACATAAAAAAAAGAATCTCCCATGAGTATCACATTGAAAAAATATAGGTAGTTGTTTATTCCTCCCATGTATCATTTATCACAATGTTGTAAAAAATAATTTTTAAATGTACCTAAACTAGTAAACTAAATTAGACTAGTTAACACTGTTGTTGTGATCTTGTTAAGATTTCAACTATTTATAACTAACTCTATAATAATTTTATTGAAACTATTTGAAATTTCTATATAAATTCTTTGAATTGAACTTGTTTTGGGCTATTTGATGATTTATAATCTTATTTTTGATTCTAGTTCGAGATAAGATATGAAATAATTCCATCCAAAAGTGTAATAAAGGGGACTTGCTTACATGATTGGAGAACCACAATAGTGAAAATTGCATCACATACGACTTCTTTTATCCACAAGTACAAGTGAAGAAAAGGGGATTTTCAAAAAACATTACTAAAGGGACATTATTGGTGAAACAAAAAAATTTAAAACCATCTCATAGATGTTTATTTACACCCACAAGTAAAATTTAATGAAAACGGAATAGTAAGAAAGGGTACCTACTTACATGCATGAATCCCATATCCAGTGTGAACTAGGATAATGAAAACTGATGTATGAGATGAATATGTTTTTAAATTATTTATGAATATGTTTTTTCAAATAAAGTATCTGTTTTTTAGAGTTTCATATAAAATAATTTTTAGATTATTATATTATAATTATAATAAATATATTATATATATAGTCATATAAATAAATATAATTTAAAATTTCATCAAAAAATATTGTAATAACCACATATAATACCATCCTTAAAGAATAATTTACAAATAGATATTAATTACTGGTTTGACTTATAATATTTTTAATAATATTACTGATGGAAAGATAAATGTTTGTAATAATATTACCAAGAAATAAATATATCATATTTATTTGTAACTAAATATTTTAACTAACATATATATTATCTCTTGGTATTATTATAATTACAATAGAATAATTTTATCTGCCAAAATAACATTTAGCGATAAAGTTTTTACCACCAATTTAGA
The DNA here is from genome assembly GCA_963277665.1 of Viscum album. Lineage (NCBI taxonomy): Eukaryota > Viridiplantae > Streptophyta > Magnoliopsida > Santalales > Viscaceae > Viscum > Viscum album. Next base: position 1,080,262,388 of record OY728136.1, on the reverse strand, counting down.
AGCAGGATAATTTTTTCGGTAAAATGATTTACCAAACCCCCCCCCTTTACCAACATATATAACCCTATAAAGAAATTTAATTATTTTTGTAGTTCCAAAATTGATGAAGGATAATTATGATAACTGGTGCATCCAAATTCAAGTGATCCTTGGAACCCAAGATGTCATGGACATCATTGAGGATGGTTATATCAGGCCATAATCAAAAGTAGTAGAGGATTCTATTTCGGATGTTCAAAATGAAAATATTTGTGTGAAAAAGAATGCGATACTACAAGGAAAAACATATCATTTATCAACTATCAAGGCCTTGGTGAATCCAAATTTAAAATAATTGCTTCATAAAAATATCCAATGGAGATATAGAAAAATCTTCACAAAATATTTAAATGCACCAACAAAGTGAATCATATACGACTTCAATATCAACATGGTAAGTTTGAATCTTGATTTATGAAATATTATAAAACCATTTCTGAGTATCATACTCATATAATGGTTATGGTGAACCAACTATAGATAAATGGAGAAAATATTACCTATATGTGGGTATATGATTTTTTTTTCGATCCTTAGATCTAAAATTTTATTACATAGTTGCTTCCTTGGAAGAAATAAAATTCCTAAATATGATTTATATTGAAGAAATAATTGGATCTCTATAAACCCATTAACTAAAGGTGAATCTCTATAGTAATACAAATAGAGTGGTTCATGCCCTACAATCAAATTTTTATTTAAAAAACTCAAAATAGGAGAAAGGGGGATATTTCATAGAGGTTAAAGAAAAGGAATATGTGGAAAAGAATATAATCTAAAAATAGGAGGATGTGGTAGAAGAAATCCAAATCAAGGAGGTCATGGATTTCAAAATTACACATTATGAGAACAAGGAAAGGAAGAAGGGGAGGTTTTAATAATCAATATTCATCAAAAAAATAAATGTTTAATTCTATAATTGTCACAAATATGGATATTATAATAATGAATTTTGGAGTAAGAAACCCATGGATAATATCAAAAAGGAGGAAAATATCACTGAATCATGTGATATTTTTGGAGAGTCTCTTATGTTGATGGAACAAACATTAATACAAAATCAAGGCATGTGGTATCTTAATTATGGAGCAAGAGACCACATGAAAAGTCAAACAAAATTGTTTAAAAACCTAAATGAGAGGGTTCAAGGAGAGATTTCATTTAGAAATATCTAAATAATATCTTTCTAAGAAAGAAGAGATATTATAATCAAGAAAAAATACAAAAATCAAGCTTTCAACTCTGATTTTTACTATGTACCCAACCTGAAGACCAATATCTCGAGTCTTGGTAAATTGGTAGAAAAATAATTTCAAATAAGAATATAAAGTATGAAAATGGTGATTATAGATGAAAAAGGAAGGATGGTCACAAAAGTAATGATGATGAACCACATGTGTCATGAACCAACCCTAAATGGGGCTCAAGACGCAACTACCCCAAGCCCATCTCCATAGGTTAGGGGGTGGGGACCACCACTGAAAGAAATATCCTAACTGAGAGGCCTTTTACTAATGTAACTATATTCACACACCTGACCATCTAAATATATAAGTACAAAGTAAGAATAATAAAAAGATGAAACAAATATAAAGTAAATCAAGCATGAAAAACATCTAGGGTGTACAAGAGTATGACAATGCAAACTGAAAAGTAAAGGAAAAAAATACACACTGAACTACAAGATGTCCCAAACTAATGAAATTGAAAAGTAAAATGGTAAGAGTGACCAGATCTAGATTTCCAATCTATGAACACCACATGTGGTCCAAAACACCAGGTATCCCTAAGCTCCTACAAAGTCACTTCTGACCTATCCATCCTCTGTATAATGCACGACACATGTGGTAAAATACCATGTAGGGGTGAGTATATAAATACCCATTAAGACACACCAAAAGTTTAAGGGAGAGTAGTAAGAGATAAAATAGGAGTGTAAAGATAGTAGATAGTAAACAATGAAAAGGATGAAGCTTAACCCAAAGTAAGAAAAATAGAGGTAGTAACCTCATAAAAAAACAAGGGGCTTAACATAGTGTGTATATGGAATACATGTTTAGTATTTACACCCATAATAGGAGAGTTGTAGAATCCCAGGACACCCTAAGAGGGGAGGAGTGAATCAGGGTGTCAACTTCTTCTTTTAAGAAAAGGATCTTGTTGCCATGTTGGTAAGAACTTTTTTAACCATGTATGATGTATATATGTAGTAAACCGAACATTCACATGCAGAAGAAAAACACAACACTTTTACTTGGTTCACCACTAAGGGCTACGTCCAAGAAGCATACACTGACAGGTTGTCAGTCGTACCTAATTCCACTAATCTTCACTAGTTGTGGATTACAAAGGTTCTGGCCATAGTCACTCTGAGCCAGGCTCACTGACTTTACAATAATTCAGTGATTTCTCACTACACCCCTTAGATCATTTCTATTTACCCCCCTCGATCACTGCTCTAAGAGAAGTCCAGCTCATTTTATCGACTTGAAGGTCGCTCCATTGATTTGACATTAAAGACTTTGTCCCTATATATGCATGGGACTCTAATTTCACCATATAACCGATTTTATGCTCTTTAAAATCCCTATTCATTGAAAAATAATTTTAAAAAACTACTCTTCGTGAAACTTCTTTGAGAGACACACTCTTTCACGAAGCACCCCTGCCTTCGCGGAATAAATTGCCTTCGCGAAGCACTCCTGCCTTTTTGGAACAAACTATCTTCATGAAGCTTCCTTTAATTCATAAAATTACTCTAAAAAAATCACTATTTCAATGTGGAATACCAAATATTTGTGAAGTACCCCTTTTCAAAAATCATGGGCATCAGTTAATACTTATAGTCTCTTCACAATTCACTAGCTCGCACAGAATGCCCGGTTCGTGAAGCTCTCCGTGAACTCAATGTGTCTCCATATTTTCCATCAAAACATAGATGAAAATGAAGAGGGGAAGTCTCATATTTATAGGCTTGTCCCTTCACAAGTCCAAACCGCATCTTTGTGGATTTTCTGGAACATCAGGGAGCCTTCCTTTGCAGAGAACCATGGAAATTATCTGTTTGGAAAGCTCATCAAAATTGCAGAGACTTCTGCCAAAAACTCTTTGAGGTTCCCTTTATAATCAAAGATATATCCTTAAATGACTATAGAGGCCACCGTCACTAATCTCCAAGTTCTTCATGGCGCTCATCCGAATCGCAGATAATTCCGTTAATGACCACAGAGACCAAAACTCCTAAATCGCAATGCTCTCTGTCAATGATCTTTTAGTCTTTACGAAACACAACTCAAAAAGTACATCTTCAAAAAACTAAATCCTCTTCCATATTTGAATAAATAATTAAATAAAAAACACTTTTCACATTGAAATCCATCCTCTAAATTTTGGACACAAAAAATTTGACAAACACTAGAAAATAACGTCATCTTCAAAACTGTTTCCTTCTTGACCTGTACGATCCCTTTCCATGAAATATCCCTGATCATCCATCAGAGGATTAAAAATAGGATCAAACCATAATCCCTTTCTATCAAATAACGTCCATTTCAATCCATAGTCATCTTATTTCACCACGAACTCCTTCTACCATGATATATATCCTTTGGTCGATCGCCTTCATCATCATCAAATTTTTCCAATAAAACTTGAATATGATTGGCAGCACTTTATCGCCTATTTTACTTCATAAGGATTGTATCATAAGTTATACAAACAACTTATGATATTTGTGAGATAAAATTTATAAATTCATCATCTGGTTTAGGCTATTCTCATAATCCCAAGGATATCTTCAATTCTTCATCTTCACATAATCCATCATAAAATAATGCATGTCTCCTCAAGTAAGCTCTAGCATAACTCTAATGCCATAATGAAGTATTTCATGATCTCCTTAAAACCATAAATTAATTTTTGGATTATTAATTCCAAAGAAATTTAATCTTCTCTCTTCATCCAAAAGTGGATGGTTCTTCAAACACCTTCAATGATGTAGAAAATGTGTCACCATTGACACACATTCTTTGAATTAAAGACTAGGTCACAAATAGTCTTACATCATATAGTGTTTAGTTTCTCAAGCATGATATTTAATCATATGATTCCATAACCATTCTATTAAAATCCACTACTATGATTCCATAACCATTCTTCTAGAATCATCTGTTCAACCAACCTCCATTAACTTTGGATCTGCTTCTTCACATATTGAAAATTATTGAAAACATTTGAAAACCTTTGAAAACAAATAAAAATCATACATAAAGGTGGTCCCAACAATCTCCCCCTTTATATTTGTTATAAATACTCAACTTTCTCTCTGAAATGAAATTTTCAATGTCATTATGTGAATCTTCTTTATTTATTACTGTTCCTCTTTCATTTTATTTCACTTTATCTCCCCCTTATTGACAAGAAATAAAAAGTTCACAGGAAAAGGGTTTTAGTACATAATTAAAAAATGTTCCATCCATCATTTCACTCTAAGTCTACTTGATCTATGATCCTTGTAGAAAACAAGAGGATTTGATTTTGACAAAAAAGATGTCCATTAACAACTGATCATGATACCTCATGAGATGAGAACTCATACACTTTTCTTCAAGGGTTTTACACATTTATTTTAGGATATAGATATTGAATGTGATATGAGATCATTTTGAAAATTTTAAACCTGAAACTCTTGAAATCACTTCAAAAAACTGATCAAAAAAACATTCATGCGAAATTGGCAGGATAAGTGACCTTGGGGAATTTATGTTCCTCTTATGTCATTGATTAATTCAGTTACTACCCCTTTTTAAAATGATCTTCATTATGAGAATCCAAGGGTGTGAGATTTAAAAATTAAATACGTTTTCCAATGACATGATCTTCAAGAAATTTCCAGAGTAATTGAAATTAATACCAACTAAAGTTGATAATTACTGAAATAATAACTCTAGAAAATTATTCATTTTTATCCCCCTTAAGGGAAACACTCCTCATCATCTTCATCAAGGGTGATCCTTTACCATTTTAATCCTTTAATATCAATTAAATAATCTTTCAAGGAACAAAATTTCTACATATTTTCTATCGGTAATTGACAACCCTATCCTCTTTTCAGGTTCTCCCCATGAAATCCTACTTCACATTTAATTACCTGCATTATAAGTACAAATACAATACAAAAATGATTAAGGGAAATAGGTGGTTCCTCTTTGCTTCATCAATATGAGCTGTATGGTTGAGATACTTTTCTCAAACAAGTTCCTCTATTTACTCCAGTCTTCATGATTTCACATCTGAACATATTTTTTAATCCATGTTGATGTGGCATGGGTCTCTTCACATTCTCTTCTACTTTGTGTGGATAATTGTTATTCTTAACATCCATCATGAATGATACATTCTTATTCCTCTTAATGATTTCTTCTTACTTTTCTATTAAGGTTATACAACCTTTTTCAATGTGACCATATTTCATACATCTCTCATATAGAACTTATTTAAAACATGTGTTTATCTTGGTTTGAAATATCTCATGCACTTTATCTTCATAACGTGAACAATATTCTTTTCCTTTACCTCTAACCTTGGCCTGTTCATTTTCAAGTTTCCTCATTCTTACCAAATCTTCTGGCCAAATGACTAACATGTCATTTGGAACTATTGGAGTAGGTTCTTATATTACACACAGGTTCATCTGAGTGTCATCTCTATTAGTTTATCTTTTGGATGAATTTCCCTTTAGTTTCATAGATATAAAAATTAGGGTCTTCTCAAACTCCCCACTTGATATCTTCTTGGGAAAATTTTTATTCACAATATTCCTTTGATTCCTTCCCAAGGTTTATTTTTCATTCATAGTTAGATTCTGTGGTCTTATCTTCTTATTAGATTTTGATTCACTTTGATATGATCACATACAAACCTTGTTACCACTTCTATTGCATAAATCATAGATGTTTCCAAGAATTCCAAATCTATTTTTAGTATATAGATGCTTTTGAATATGTGGATGTGACATATTCCTCTCTAGCTTTCTCCCCATTGAGATGGACTTTCATTCTGATTTTTCATTGTGAGGATTGTACCAACAATCAAATACACAATTCCCAAACCTGTTGCAGAACAAACATTGGCCAACAAACCTTGACTTCTTGATTTCTTCTAGATAAGGTTGTTGGTCCTTCTTCTTGATTTGTTGTGCTCTCTGTGGGGAACTATCTTCCAACCTTTTGTTCATTCTATTCACCCAAGCCATTGTGGTACATATGTCATCACCTTTCCTTATCTATACTTGTTTAGACTTTTTCTTCCAACCTACACTTTTTGTAGAAACAAGTTTAGAAACATTAGTATAAGTTGGTATGGATGGTACCTTTACTTTCTCAGCTATTTGTGATAGATGATTAAATGAATTCATGATATTCTTATCATATGTTGGAGGTATTTTGACATTAGAATACTTTATTGAGAATTGAGTAGAAACCAACACTGTTTATTGAGATATATCATCAAGAGTTTCATAATTTTCTTGTCACATGTTGGAGGTATTTTAAATTTAGAATCCTCCAGTGAGCATTGAGTACCAACAACAACAGTTTCATTCTTTTGTGAAGTATCAATATTTTTCATCTCAATATTGATCAATTGAGGTTCCATTTATTGATATTTCCTATTGAGGATAACCTTCTGATTTTCAATCATAGTCATATTCTATTCACCATACTTCTTCATTCAAACAAATTCATCTTTATGAAGCATCATTTTATTCTGAATCATAGAGTTATGTTCCTTGATCTTCTTGGATAGACCTTCCCATTGTAGACCCTTGACATCAGTGTAATTTTTCAGTTTCCCTTCAAGAACGTGGATCTTTTCTTCAAGAGACTTTCTGACTCTCTTCCTCTTCAACTTCTTTGATCCATTTTTCTGTATTTATTTCGTGTTTACTATTTGTTTCTTCAAATGCTTTAATCTATCTGGGGAGAATTAAACATTCATGAAATTTTTCTTCCAATACCTTTTCCATATTGTTTGCTTCTCTTTCCAACTGGATGATCTCAGCCTGTATACATTGAAATATTCTACAAACAAAAGCAATTCTTTCTTCAAGAACATCACACAAATAATTTATTATTTTCCCAATTACCATATCATGTGAAGTAAAATATTGATCAACATCACCACCTGTGTTGGAAATATTAATTTTGGTGGAAACATGATCCAACTACTCCTTACGTTCCAAGCCTGGTATTTTTTTATTATTGGGAAGTCATGGAGAACCAAAAAATTAATCTTGTTTATAAATGAGGGACTTCTTTAACTGACTCTTCCCTTTCTTTTTCTTGTTTTTCATGGTCTTGCTGGATATAGTCTTCTGCTCAAGAATAACTGAATTTTCATCAACACTGCACTTCATTTTTGACTTATTAATGAAAAATCAAATCCTCTTCTAAATAGAATTACTATAGAGTATCCAAAAAACATTAACCTCCCTTTGATACCACTTGTAGAACCCAGAGACACCCTGAGATTGGAGGGGTGAATCAGGGTGTCATATTTTTCTTTTAAAACAGGGATCTTGTTCCCACATTGGTAGGAAATTTTTTAACCCTGTATGATGGATATATGAAGTGAATAAAACATTCACATATAGCACAACACTTTTACTTGGTTCACTACTAAGGACTACGTCCAAGGAGCATACACCAACATGTTTTCGGTCGTACTTAATTCAACTAATCTTCACTAGATATGGATTACAAAGGATTGGCCACAATCACTTTGTTCCAGGATCACTTCCTTTACAAGAATTCATGGATCTCTCACTACATCCCTCAGATTACTTCTTTTGACTCCCCCTAGCTCACTACTTTGAGAGAAGTCCAACTCAGTTTATCGACTTGAAGGTCGCTTCATTGATTTGACATTAATGACCCTTTCCCTATCTAGGAATGGGAATCTGCTTTCACCATAGACCAAATTTAATGCTCTTTGAAATCCCTATTCACTAAAAATTGATATTCAATAACTTATCTTCTCAAAAACGTTTTTTGAGACACAGTCCTTCGTGAAGCACCTCTGCCTTTGCTGAACAAACTACCTTCACAAAGAACTCCTAGCTTCATAGAACAAACTGTCTTCACAAATCTTCTTGGAACTTCATAGAACTACATTCATGAAACTCATCGAGTCAATGTGTAATAATTCATTTTTCTCAAAGTAAAATTTTTCAAAAAGCATGGGCATCAGTTAAGACTTATAGTCTCTTCATGATGAACCAGCTCACACAGAATGCCTGGTTCGTGAAGCTCTTTGTGAACTCAAAGTTTCTCTAGATTTTCATTTAAAATATCGACACAAGTGAAGAGGGGTAGCCTCATAGTTATAGACTTGGCCATTTTTAAAGCCTCACAACCTCTTTGCAGATTTTCCATAATGTCAAACATGTCTTCGCGGAAAGCCTCCCTTTGCAGAGAACCATGGAAATTATCCGATAAAAAATCTCATCAAAATCGCAGAGACATCCATCAAAAACTCTTTGTAGAACCCTTCATAATCGCACAAACTTCTTTCAATGATTATAGAGACCACCATCACCGATCTCCAAGTTCTTTGTGGCGCCCATCCGAATTGCAGAGAATTCTGTCAACGATCGCAAAGACCAAAAATCGTAAATCACAAAGCTCTATATTAGTGAAAATATAGTCTTTGTGAAACGCAAATCACAAATCCCATATTCACGAAACTCAAGCCTCTTAAATATTTGAATAAATCCTCCAAGAAAAACCCTTTTTACATTGAAATACATCCTCCAAATTTTGGACCTGAAAAATTTGGCAAACACTGGAAAATGAAATCATCTTCCAAATTATTGCCTGATTGACCTATAAGATCCCTTTCCATGAAATCTCCATGAAATCTCCATGATCATCCATTAAAGGATTGAAAATAATCTCAAACCATACTCCCTTTCTATCAAAGAAAATCCATGCCGATCCACAATCATCTTCTTTCATCACAAACTCCTTCTACCATGATAGATATCCTTTGATCGATCACCTTCAACATCATTATATTTTTCCAATCAAACTAGAATATGATTGGCAGCACCTTCTCACCTATTTTCCTTCATAAGGATTGTATCATAAGTTCTCCAAACAACTTATGATATTTGTAAGATACAATTCCGCAATGCATCGTTTGGTTTAGGCCATTCTCTTAATCCCAAGGATATCTTCAATTCTTCATCTTCATATAATTCCTCATGAAATAATGAATGTATCATCAAGTAAGCTAGAGAATAACTTTCATTCCGAAGTGAATTATTTCATGACCTTCTTCAAACAATCAATTACTTTTTGGATTATTAATTCCAAAGAACTTAAGTCTTCTATCTTAATCAAAAAGTGGATGGTTCTCCAAACACCTTAAATGATGTAGAAAATGTGTCACCATTGACACACATTCTTTGAACTAAAGACCAGGTCACAAATCATCTGAAATCCTATTAATTTGAGTTTCTCAAGCATGATATTTAATGATATGATTCCATAACCATGATTTTGTAATCCACTACTATGATTTCATAACCATTCTCCTGGAATCATCACTTCAACCAACTTCCATTAACTTTGAATCTTGTTCTTCACATATTGAACAATATTGAATTTTTTTGACAACCTTTGACAATAAATAAAACTCATACAAAAAGTTAGTACCAATAAGAGTAACCTCATATAACCATGATAATCTAAACACAGAAAGAAGGTTGACTAACCTGCGTGTCTTCTCAACCCATGGAAGGAGAGTAACTAAATCCAATAACATGGATATAGATATATATATGCTCAGTAAAATAACCCCAAACGAGAGATAAAGGGGACCTCCATCTCAAATCCCACCCTAGGAAAAGAGTCACTAACACCTCCAAAATTCCATCAAAGATTCCCATTATCTCACGCATCTTCCCATAAGAGACCGTGTGGAGGGCCACACCTTGCCACTATGGCACACAGATGTGGGGGAGCAATATACTAGTAGAGGACCCACACCCTAGTGAATCAGGGGGGTTTCACTTTGTAATTATCTATATAGGACATGCACCTTGATGCATTAGAGGGGTTATACTCTATAGGCTGAGGACTCACATTCAGATCTGTTAGGGGGTTTTACTCTAGTGTCATGAGGACCCGTGCCATATACTATAGGGGTGTTCCACTTGGTAGATAGTTGAACCATGCCCAAGATGATGGGGGGGGGGGGTCCACTATATAGGTTGAGGACCTATGCCCTGGTGTGATAGTATTATTCCAATATGGTCATCGAGGACTCATTCCCTATTGGATAGGGGGTTCCACTCAGTATGTAAGGGAACCACACCAAACTTGAAGGGGGGTTACACTATATAATTAGAGGAAACATGCCCAAACTGATGGTGGTTCCAATCTATAGGTTAAGGAACCATGCCGTAGTGTGACATAGGGTTCCACTATAAAGAATCGAGGACTCGCGCCCTATCTGATAGGGGTGTTCCACTCGATATATAGTGGAAATGCACCCAAGATGATGGGGGTTCCACTCTATAGGTCACTAGTGATCCTCTATATGATCACTGCTGTCATAAGGTGCCACCTAAATAATCAACACACCCACAAAATCTCACATTGTATCCCGAAAGACACAACAAAGGGAACCATCACGTTATAAGTGAAAAAACACTTGTAATTGGATACTCATGGTCCAAAATACATGTTCAAATTAAGGGGATACAGGAGATTGATGTTTAGTCAAAAGGGACCAAGGGGTACATGCTGTGTGGTCCCACTATTTGTCTGGGTCATGTCCCTAGTTAACACATAAATCCTTTTCTATGTAAAATTACATGCTATACTGGTGGACTACATGACATGTCAAAGTTACCCAATATTGGGTCGTGTCCTTCTAGATGTGTTTGTGTATTTTACCTCGTGTCCTTGTACTTTAGTACATGGTGTGTGGTTGGTCATGTCCATGTACTTCAGTACACAGTGTGTGCCTGACTGTGTCTTTCCACATGGGGTCCTTCCCATGTGATCCTCTACACGGCTCGTCTATCCGGGGAAGAGGTACATTGATTTTAGGGAGTCTACATGGAATTCCATCCTTATATATTTTCAAAACTCCATCCATAGCAACATAGGGGCTACATGTCGTGTGTTCATCATGATACACAATGTGTAGTCACATTTTTAATAGAAATACAAATCCACATTCCATGATCCAGATATAACTTTTCCACTATGATTATGGCTTCTCCTTTATCCGAAAATGATGGATCTTGTTCCTATTTGTCATTTCCAACCATCTGGTGTCTTGAAATTGGTTTTGTTAACCCACGAGGGGGGGGGGGGGGGGGTCATTGTACCCACCACATGCCTCGAGTTATTACACAATTTATGTTTTTAATGAATATAATCAAAATGATCACTCAAAACTCAAAATATAGCCACAAAAATCCATGATTTTTATATTCGTATCTCAAACATGAAGTTTTCACGAATCTGGAGGTCTGATCAGTCTCGGTTTCACCAATGATTGTGAAACTAACACCCCATAGTCCGATTGGTGAAGAACGCGAATAATTTACGAGATAGAGGCATAATCAACAAATGTTTAGAAATTATTGTCCATGTGTTCTTGGACAATGAACACATATGAGAGATATGGGTTATAAAACAAATGAAAAACCAATTAAACTGGTACTTATATTCATGCTAAGGTTCAATAATTCACATAGATCAAAAAAGGAACGATTCTGATCAATCACTTTAATAAAAAAAATGAAAAATACACAATTTTGAAGATCCATACCTATATATTTCATCATTAATAATCAAAAAACATGCTCACTAATGAATGGAGGAATTCTCTATGTTCTATGTGTCCTGATCTACTCTGATCCATAGATTCATCATCATTGGAAGTCAATTCTCCAATGGAAGGAGAATGATTGATTTGGAATACTCCTAGGGTTTATGTGACTAAACTTGGTGGATTATCCATAGTAGTATATTTATAGACATTTTAGTTAGGTTAAATTAATAAATTATTTAATTTAATTTAATTAATTAACCAACTGAATGCATCTCCAATGGGGAGAGATATCTGAACACCCCATGCTGACCTATTTTAGGTCGCACCTAGGGTAAAAATCATATTCCAGACTCAACCATGGTCTCATATTTCTGATAGAAGATTCCATTAGATATTTATCCCATTTTTTAAGAAACCACACACATGAAATATAAAATATATTTAATAGTTTTATAAAATTAATTCCGGGCACACCGAGCCTAGGAATCGTACGTCGTCTCAGCACATGGATCCGAATATATATATATATATATATATATATATATTTATTACAAGTAAAAAGGGGTCTCTACATAATTAACTCCTTCAATATTTTCATCCTTAAAAAGAAAAACTAAACAAACAACCTGGGATACAGAGCCCACATCTAGCTCTCCGCTCACAGGATCTCTCATACACATTCTCCTGCTACAACAACATGCGAACCAAGGGAATGGTCCATCCATGAAGGGTACTCTCCCATTAATACTTGTTCATAATTGGTTGCTCTAAAAATGTGGCCCCATAAAATATGGCTAGCTCTCCCTAGTCTATGATGTGCATTGGGTCATGCATGTATCTTCTTAGCTGTGACACGTGGAAGATGTCATGCACCCACTCCAATTGTGGGGTTATGGAAAGGCAGTAATCAATCTCATCAACCCTCTACATGATCTCAAATGACCTAATGAACCTTAGAGATAACTTACCACCCCGGACCTCCAAATTCCTCATTATGGGGAGACTATTAGGAAAACATGGTATCCCTGATCAAACTCCAATGGCCTACGAATGTGATTTTCATAAGATTTATTTCTTCTATAGGTTTTTCTCATATACTCATGGATGACTTGGACCTTCTCCATAATCACTTGCACCAAATCTCTACCCAAAAGAGATATCTCATCAATATCCATCTAGAAAAAGGGTTACATAAAAGGTATCCCATACAGGACCTCAAAAGTTTCCATGTTGATAATAGAGTGGTAGATTTCTTTTACATAAACTCTTCCAAGGGAAGGTGATCCTATTAGCTTCAACCAAAGTCCAAAATAAAATCCCTTAGAATATCCTCTAACACAAGGATAGTGCACTTAGTCTACCCATCCATATAGGGGTGAAGGGATGTACTCATACTCATCTAGGTCCTGAATGCCTCCTGCGTGCCTCCACACAACCATGACGTGAACCTTTGAATCACAATCAGGGAAAATATTTAATGGAACCCCATGGAGGTGATTGATCTCCCATACACACAACTACCCCAAACTCTCCATGAAAATCTACTCCCTGATAGAAAAGGAGTGTTACTTCTTTTTGAATTGGAAAACTATAACAAAGATGGATTTATGGTCCTTCACTTTCTATGGAAGTTAAATCATAAAGTCCATGGATATTTCATCCCATTTTCACTTTGGGATTTCAATGGGATACAACAAACCTGCCGGAACCTGGTGATCATCCTTCACTTACTGACATGGGTGGTATCGAGATACAAACTCATCCATACTTCATCTCATTCGAGACCACAAAAAATTTCATGGAAGATCTCTGTATATCTTCCCTACACCGAGATGTACAACTAGCAGAAAAGTGTGTAACTCTCACATCACCTCCTTAAACATTGTGAATGGAATCACCATCCATACCTAAAAAAGAAACGACATGATTACCTAATTAATAATATCTCTATGGTGAATCCCCCATGGATATTTGGTCGTAAAAGATCTGGAAGTCACTTTCTCCCAACTGGGACTATCTCACTTGATCGAGAAGTTGAGGGGTCAACACCATCGATAGAAGAAAATATGTACCCTCCTGTTTCACTAGGGTAATCTATAAGGAAGAAAAATACTCTAAATCCTCTTCCACTAAGATATATCGGGACTTCCTACTAAGAGAACCTGCTACTACATTTCCCTTCCATGGAGTATATACTCTCTCAATGTCCTAGTTCTATAAGACTCCAGCCAGTGCCAATGTCTCAGGTTCAAGTCTCTCTACATGAAGACATACCTGAGGATTTTATGGTCTAAGTAAACAACAAAGAACTCTCCTAGAAGGTAGTGAATCCAAATCCTCATGTTTAAGGATACCGATTCCATATCTATATCATGAGTCAAATAGTTCTGCTCGTGGGGTCTCAACTGCCTCATTCTACATGCGATAACTGCCTGTCATTGCATAAAAATGTATCCAAGAACAACTTCTAAGGCATCAAAATACACTATGTACTCCACACTCTCCTCGAGTAGTCTTAACATAAAATAAATCATCAGACTCAACCTCAAATACTCTAAGGCTCTCTAGACCTGCTCAGTCTAGGTAGAAAGACTTCCCTTTCCATGTTAGGGATGGAAAATGGGATGAATACTTGTTAATTCTTCCACAAACCTCATGCAGTACTCACCCAAGCCAAGAAACCCCCCACCACTGAAACTCTATTGGGTGGAACCCAAGAAATCACTACATCAATAGTCATTGTGTCCAACACAAATCCATTCTACAAAATAAAATGCCCCAAAAAGTGAACCTCGTGAATCTAGAACAAGAAATTCGAGAGTTTTCCACAAAGTTGGTTCTCTCAAATAAAATCTAGAACCATACTCAAGTGCTATTCATGATCCTCATTTTCCACATATAATATGAGTATGTCTTCAATGAAGAAAACCAAAAACTAGTCTAAGTAGAGTTAGAAGATCCAGTTCATCAAATCCATGAATACGGCTGGGAATTCAATACACCAAAGGGAATCACTGGGAGCTCATAGTGTCTATAGCGACATTAAAATTATAAATTCAGAATACAAGCCTCGTAAACTCTCAACTGGTGGTAGTCGGACCTGAGATCGATCTTCAAGAACCACATCGCACCTCAAAATTTGTAAAAGAGTCTGTCAATCCTTAGCAAGGGGTACCTTTTCTTTATTGTGGTCTAGTTTAGATGATAATAATATATGCAAATACACAATCTCCCATCCGCCTTTTTCATGAATACTAGAGCTTCCCTAGGGAATACATTGGGTCTTATGAAACACTACTTTTTTAATACCTCCAACCACACCACTGGATCTTGAAGCCCCATGGGGTCATCTAATGTGATAATGAAAACATTGGGCCTTCTATGGTGCAAGTCTATACAGAGGTCTATCTCACAGTGGAGAGGTAAAACTGGTACCTCATCACACATCACCATCATTGGAGGGATATAAGAGCTTGTAACATCTATTGTTCCAAGGGGAACACTATCCAATTGGTAAATATCCTGTAACCTCATGTGAATGATCTCATCCTACACTATCCAGGGATCACTCCTCCTTAGGGGGGGGGGGGGAACTCCTTCCCATAACCTGGAAGCACTACCAAAATCCATGGTAGTAGTCATATGAGCATGGATGGTCGATGACTAGTCCATACTAAGGAAAAAATTGTAGGGTCTCACTGCCACCATGAAAAGATTTGTTATGATTCCCTCTCCTCACAGAGTAAGGTCATATCATTAATATAAATATGGAACCATTGATCCTCTCTATAGAATCCTCCAAAACTAGGGTCAAGTAAAAAGGGAATCCACTGGTATATCAAGGTATCAAACATGGGCCATGCATAAGGAAATGTGGATTTTTACACT
Source organism: Viscum album (assembly GCA_963277665.1). Lineage (NCBI taxonomy): Eukaryota > Viridiplantae > Streptophyta > Magnoliopsida > Santalales > Viscaceae > Viscum > Viscum album. Next base: position 1,080,246,611 of record OY728136.1, on the reverse strand, counting down.
GTGCTAACAACTACAGTTGGAGAAGTAGTGAAACGGGTCGTTCCCCAAACCACACTTGAGACTCCCAACCAGAAGCCCCATCTATTGAGAGCTTTTCCATTCCCTTTCCTACTCATTCTACTCAACTAGGGCCTTCTCCATGAACCCATAACATCTACATATTCTATATACGCAAGTTAAATGTACTCATCCACCACACCTTGAAACTATCTGCTGTAGGCATAACTAACTCACCCTACAATTTTAGATTCTGTCACAAGAATGAAACTCAGTAGGGAAAGTGTTCCTCTTCATTGCATTTCTGGATCCATTTTAAACATCTCCATCACATGAATTTATCAACACCCAATGTCATCCTAGAGAAGACTCTCCATGAGGAAAACCATCAAAAGGGGTCCTATCTGAGTGGGATATCCAAGCCATGGGATCGATCCTAACCTCAACCACATGATAAGGGAGTCTAACTCAATATCATACCTGGGAGATATCTGTCTCTAAAACCTAAAATGTTAAATAAACATGGGTGAATCATCTACTAGTACCACAAGAACCAACTAGTGCTCTAAGATAGCACTAGTTGTGAGTGTAACTATCTGATTAGTCAGGATCCTCAGAAGTATGAAAACCCAAATCATCAACTCTAGCTGAATCTATATTATTTAGAGATTTATCTCATTATAAAACCTCAACATCATCTAGTGTTGGAACTCATAAGGTGTGCTAATAATACAAAAAACCTCATCCTGATACGCTAGTACCATCTTCTTCTTGATATGTGGGCGGGGGGAGTATCACCTACCCTCCTAGAGGAAAGACCTTATTGGATAGACCCTGAATTGAGGCCTCATTACTCATCAGATATTCATCATGAACTAGAACTGTTAAACCAGATGGTTGTTGTCTTAGAGGTATCTCAAAATTGGTCGATTTAGACCATGATCAAATGAACTTATATATATAAAATGGGGAGATGACTCAATAAGGAAAGTAAAAATATTCATTCCTATATAATGCATGTACCATTTGATCCATATAACCAATGTCTTAGTATGTCGAATTAGTAAGAAGGTAGTAAAGGTTCTGTTGAATGGATACATCAGCTTCCTATACCGTCACTGGGTTCTCTAGCCTGAGAGCCACACTCGAGACACTTTGGAATTGTTTCCATAATCCCAACCAAATCCTCAAAAGAGGAATACACCAAACACCATCCCAAGGAATGAAATGATCTTATACCAATATATCATGACCTGAACCTAATCGTGGATCTCCAAGCCTACCTACATAGGATAGGGGGTGGCATGTAATGACCCAAAATTTTATCAATAAAAATTTCTATTGATCTAATAAAATGCCTTATTTTGTAAAATGGCTATATGAAATTATTTGGTTTTATGTTTTTGGATTTCAAAATACAATTTAGAATTTTGACCATTACTAATATAGCTGTTGAACAATGATAACATGATTAGTATAAATATAGGGCTTTAAAAAACCAATTTACTTAGACAAAAGATGTGATAGACTCATCTAGTATAATTTATCTGTATGAATCCCATCTTTTGGAGCTCAGAAAGGAGTTGGCATAACTAGGATTTTCTCTTGACCAAGCTCAATATGAGCTTCAACACATTAAGCTGAAGCAGAACCGCCTACGGGAGAAGTGGAAGTAAATAGAGATTACCACACGAGCGATGTTATCTGAGCCACCCCAAGAGTATATCACCATCGTACACCTTACCCTTTGGTCTTATGAGGGTGTTATAAGGGGTTATGTAACAAGACCGTAACACTATGATTATGTGTATTATTTTTTTATAGAATAAAGAATATACATTCATTTTTTGATTATCACTTTGTAAATAGTTTATAAAGCACCAATATTATTTTTAGTTAATATTCAATTAATAAATCTATTTTAACAAATTAATGGATATTTGAGTTAAAAAATATTTTAATAAAATATTATTACTAAATTATATTTTATTAAATATAAATGATCGTATAATTTTTATGAATACAATTGTAATTTTTATTAAGGTTTGAAAGCTATTTATGTAAAAACCCATGAAATTATGATAAATGTTAGTTTTTATATTAAAAGTAAATATTCACATATTTAGAAAATTATTTATATAAAATGAATATTATTTTTTGAATCAGGATTTTGAAATTATCCAATGGTGAATTTTTCATATTTTTTTGAGCGTCAAATTTTTAGGTAAAAAAATTAAGTACCATTTAAATATAAAATGTGTTTTATGACATCATAATCACCCAATAGTGATGTAATAAAATACTATAAATGGGATTTTAGGACAACATATGTTTTAACATTAAAATAATGTGATTTTATGTTTATTGTATTTTTTTTAAAAATCATTAATGAACCCTCCAAGACTTATAAAACATTTTATCATTTTAAAATGATCTCCTTGAGAGTGTAACTCACCTCCACATAAGCAAGCCTAATATTTTAATAATTTTGGCCATTGGCAATATAAAATAATTTTTTCCACTCTTATTTTGAAAAAAACATGGGCAAAAACCATGGGATGGATTGTGGTTTTGATTAGTTTAATGTGTAGTGAACAATACCTAAATAATAAAGAATCCCCTCTCTTATCGTATATAAACCCACCAAAGATCACAATTCTCTTCACTAAATCAATTTTAAGCTCGACCTAACCCTCACCTCCCCTCCCTAGAATCCTCCCAAGTCACCCCAAGCTCCCAATAAGTCTCTATCAATCATCTCCCAAGCCTTTGGGCTCACACTTCCAAGTAAGGGATTTATTCCTTTCTCATCTTTGTCCAAATTTCATTATGCTGTTATACCATTGTTTTTCAATTAAAAATGTTTGGGTATGATTTATAAACTCCCCCCCTACTTCCCTAATTATGTTTTAATTATGATATAACTCTTTACCTCTCATTAATTCCTCCCATGTATACCCGTTACCATGATGAAATTCCGTACGAAATTTCTCTCTTCTCATTTACATTCAAGAAATTATTTTATATTATGAATCTAAATTCCATTTAATATATTGGGATATTATGTTACATGAAACCCTTATTCTCCATTTCATGTATAAATTATGATAGACCCCTTTCTCTCTCATCAACCCATTTTACGATTTCTAGTTGACGTCGTTATGCTGCCAAAGTTACACCAAAATTTCCCATGCCAAAATCATCATGTAAGTGAATACCATACACAGTTCTCTATCAAGGGTATTAACCTTTATAAAAGTTTACTTATTTATTATAGATTTTCATTTATGAATTACACATTCCTTTATCTTGGAATAAATGACTATGTTTAATGAATACATGTTATATGATCCATGTGGCACTCTTATGCATGAAATGAAGTGATTAAGAAGGGTGCACCCTGATAGCACTCCAATGCATTGTATAAATATTAGTATCATGATACATCAAGTAAAATGAGAGTTTAATCATTATAATTCATGTTTAATGATGTTTTACTCATGCTTCATGTGCAATGATCCTTGTATCATGCTAATATCATATTAAATGTTGTTTCCACATTTCCATGTTATGATAATCATGCTATATCATGCCTTTATGTTCACGCTTCTCTTGTGCTCCATTTATATGACTATTTAATAATATGTACTATATTATTCATTTTATTCCTTGTTTACTCTCTTACTGGTCTTTATATCTCACCCTTTTCTTATGAATGTCCTTAGGTTATCCCATGCAATGCTAAGTATAAAGGAATGTTGTGGTCATGTAAAAGAAGTTTTCAATAAAGATGATGTGTTTTATGTTCTAAATTATTATTTAGTGTTATTAATTTACCAGGACACTAGACCTCTCGATCCTCAGAGTTGTATTATGTGAAATTTTATGTAATAAATCTTGTTTAAGTGTATAATAATGAGAAGGGTTTTATAGTTGGTTTCAAAGGGTAGGTTTAGTTATTTTGGGATTAGGATTATAAAACCCTAGTGAAATATTTAGGGATAAGACTAAGTGTAATAAAAACATCCCTAAATTTTGGGGAGTATTGAGTAAGTGGTTTATCATGAAAATACATCCCTGTCTGGATACGAGCAGGTAGAGGTAGCTCTCGCACAGATGTATCTAGGGGTAAAACCCAAAACACCACTTTTAGATAGACTCGAACGAGAACTGGTACATGAAAATGGGACTTACTGCACTCTTGGTTATGGCCCTCATAAGGGATATTATTTGGTAAATTTATAAGCTTAGTATGAACCATTATTAATGGAATTAATAAAAAATTTCCTTAAAAATATATTTTGGGAAGTAGATCATGTATAACATAGATTGAAGCTTATAAATTCATAAGTTATAGAAATAAAAGTAATTTATAAGTCATATATTTTTATCTTTGGATTACACTTTATGTGTTACCCATAACTTTAATTTTATTCCCACCAATGGTCGATAATATGAGGACTCATGCTAACAACTAATACGAAGATCAATGCGATGAATGTTTTAATGGGATTCCTAATCTGATGGGAGTGGGAATCATGAAATATGTCATGATACTCTCTTAGTTAACTCAAATTTTGAATAGAAACATGGGTAAATAGGAACGTTCAACCCCACCTAAGAAAGAAAAAGTCACAATCGATAGCTTCATGAGACAAAAACCTCCTACTTTTAATGGATCATCTAATCCCTCAATCACCAAACAATGGATCAACTCCATTGAAAAAATCTTATCCATCCTTCAATGTTATGAACAAGAGAAGGTACTTCTGGATGCTTATAATATGAAGGGTGAATAGGATTAATGGAAAACATTGATAAAAAATATGAAGCATGAGGATCAGATCGATTCATTTGAATGGAAGGGTTTTCAAAAAATGTTTTTCGATAAATATTTTCTTCGCACCCTCCAACTTAAGATAGAAAGGGGATTCTTTTCATTCAAGAAAAAAGATGATGAATCCATCAGAGAATATGAGGAAAACATCATAAGTCTTTCACGATATGCCTCTGGATTTATTGTTACCCCTGAGTGGAAGCTTGAACGCTTCTTTTGTGGGCTAAAACATAGACTATGAAAATCCCTAGCAATCTGTGACTTGAAAAGCTATGAAGAAATTATCCAATGTTCCCTAAAAGCTTAAATGGAGATTGATAAATCTTAGGGGTATCATGGGTATAAGAATCATAAGGTGGAATTTAATTTTGGTGGTCCGATAGATAAATTCAATGATGCTAAGAAAATACAGCACCCCGCTTTCCAATGGTGTGGAAAGAAGCACCATGGAAATTGAATAAAGGGGACAAGGAAATTCTATAGGTGTGGAAGAGAAGGGAATTTATCCATTAACTACAGAAAAGAAAAACCCACGGTTGCAATAGAGTAGAGGTATTCTCTATTTGACCCTCAACACATTGTTCATTACTTCAACTACAAAGAACCATGGAACTTTGCAAACTAGTTCCCTAAGCTAAGAGTTTTCGAAAGTAACCAAAAACCTCCAAGGTAGAAAGGGAGAACTTTTTTCAATCATTACCACCGAAGTTAATCCCACCCACAAAGTGGTGAAAGGTATGCTAGTTATTTCTTCAAGAATAGTGAACGTACTTTTTTATTCTGGTTCTACGCATTCTTTTATATCCCGAAAGTTTAGTAGAACAATCCCAACACCACCAAAAATCATGGAAGAAAATATGTCGGTGATAATGGAAAATGGAAAAATCATTACCTCCCACGAATATAACTCCTCCCCTATCATAATTTGTGGACTGAACTTCCCAAAGAACCTCATCATACTACCTATGGTGGAATTTTATGAAATGTTTAGCATGGATCGACTTTCCTTATATAGATCCAACATAAATTTCCGTGAGAGGGAAATCACTCTCCATATAATGAATTGACCCCAGATTCTGTACAAGTTCAAGGTGGAGGATGAATCTTCTTTAGCACCATCATCTCAAGTGTGGATATTAATTCCCTATGAGCATGCATATCTTTCTCAGATGATTGATTATAAGGAAGAAACCATCCTTTAAGACATGCCTATTCTGAGGGAATTTGTGGAAGTATTTCCCAAGGAATTTCCTGGTCTTCCTCTTTGAAGATATGTTAATTCTCAATTTATCTTATACTTGGGACATTTCCAATATCCAAGAATTCATATAGAATGGATGTTGTGGTGATTTAAGATCCTAATAAACAACTACAGGACAATCTGGATAAAGGGTTTATACGCCCAAGTGCTTCACCATGGGGTGCACCAGTCCTCTTCATCAAGAAGAAGGATGGTTCAATGCACCTTTTTATTGATTATCATGAGCTCAATAAAATCACGAAAAAGAACAAGTATTCTCTACCATGAATTGATGAAATGTTTGATCAGCTATCTAGATTACAATACTTCTCTAAGGTGGATCCGCGGTCGGGATATTACCAAGTAAGGGTGAAGAAGAAGGATATCCCCAAGACTGCTTTTCTTACAAAATAAAGACACTATGAATTCATAGTAATTCCTTTCAGACTCACTAATAATCCAGAAATATTCCTGGACTTAATGAATATTGTCTTTAAATATTACCTCAAAATTGTTTTGGTAGTCTTTATAGACGATTTTCTAATATACTCTAAAATCAAGGAGGAGTATGAGGAGAATCTAAGAATTGTACTGGAGTCCTTGAAAAAGGATAAGCTCTATGAAAAGTACAACATGTGTGATTTATGTTTGAAGGATGTATCATTATTAGGTCATAACATCACAAGCAATGAGATATCTATGGATCCCTCCAAGACAACTACAATTGAGGGATGGATGAGGCCAACATCGGTAATGGATATCCGTATCTTCCTAGAGTTAGCTGGATATTATCTCCAATTTGTTAGAAATTTCTCACAATTGTTCAACCCTTATAACAAGATAACTTGTAAGGGAGTAATGTTTTCTTGGAGTGATGAATGCGATGAGAGCATCAAGGAGTTGAAAAGGAGGATTATCACTACACCTATGCACACACTACCCACAAGTGGAGAAATTTTTGTGGTATTTTGTGGTGATTTGAAGAAGGGACTAGGCTGTGTGTTGATGAAAAATGACAGTCATTGCCTATGATTCAAAGAAATTGAATTTTCATGGGAAAAACTATCAAAAACATGACCTAGAGTTGGCTATAGTAATCATCACTTTGAAAGTTTGGTAGCATTACCCTTTGGGTAGAAGTGTGAAATATACACAGACCAAAAAAGCCTCAAGTATATATTCACTTAGAAAGAGTTGGATGTTCACTAATGAAGATGGCTAGATATGATCAAATACTATGACTGCTCAATCCATTACCACCCTAGGAAAGGAACCAAGGTGGTGGATGCTCTACGTATAAAAGACCCAATGATTCTATCATTGATGAGAATTGAAAAGGATCCAATCTTCTTAGATTTGAGGAATATGGACATGGGAATCATAAAGATGGTAACATCATCAATCCTTTAAATAATGATTGCTCAACCGTTTCTTTTGGAAAGGTTAAAGGATGCTCCAAAAGATGATGTGGGAATTCAAAAGAAAGTGGAAACTATTAAAAAAGGGAAATCCTCAGAGTCAAATGTTAATGAATAAGGAATTATGATATTTGGGACAAGACTATGTGTTACATCAAATAAAGAGTCAAAGAATGAACTTTTGGATGATGCACATAGTTCTAATTTCTCCATTCACCCCGGAAACACAAAGATGTATCGAGATCTCTGAGATCATTATTGGTGGGATAACATAAATAAGGAGATCGATGAGTATACATCAAAGTGCCTGGTATGTCAGCAGGTGAAGGAAAATAGGAAGATTTCTAAGGGGATGATACAACCATTACCCATACCAGCATGAAAATGGGATAACATCACCATGGAATTTGTCATCGGACTTTCGAAGACATTTGAAGGAAACAACGCTATCTGGGTTATTGTGGATCATCTTACAAAGACTGCACAATTCATTACAATTCGAGAGGATTTCTCATTGGATAAACTGTCACAGATATATATCAGAGAAGTGGTAAGGATTAATGGAGAACCACTATATATTGTATCCAATTGAGACCCAATATATACCTCTAAGTTATATAAGAGTCTTCAAAATTCTTTGAATACTGTACTGAAATTTAGTATGGCTTATCATCCTCAAACTGATGGCCAATCTGAGCAGACTATCCAAACATTTGAGGACATGTTGAGAGCATGATCAATGGACTTGAAAGGAGGATGAGATCAACATATTCCTCTGGTTGAGTTCTTTTACAATAATAGTTTCCACTCGAGCATCCAAATGACTCCTTATAAAGCACTTTATGGGAATAGGTGTAGAACACCGAAACTTTTGGATGAAGTTGGGAAGTGAAAACTCCTAGCTCCAGAAATGGTTGAAGAAATAGTGGAGAAGGTTAAGACCATCCAACATCACATTAAAGATGCTCAAATTCGACAAAATAGCTATGCTGATAATCATTGACGAGACCTAGAGTTTGATTTTGGAGACATGGTATTCCTCTGCATATCACCATGGAAGAGAGTAATGAGATTTGGTAAGGAGGGAAAGATTAGTCTAAGGTACATTGGCCCTTTTGAGATCCTTGATTGCATTGGAGTGGTGGTGTATCTACTAGAACTCCCAACGAAAGTATTTCAAGTACATGATGTATTCCATGTATCACTCTTGAAGAAGTATAAATCTAACCCATTGCATGTACTCAATCTAGAGGTAGTACCATTGAAGAATGACCTCTACTATTAAGAGATTCTAGTGAGGATCTTAGATCATAGGGAAAAATTCCTATGGAATAAGACAATTCTTCTCATCAAGGTGTTGTGGTGAAACCACAAGTTTTAAGAAGAAACATGGGAATCATAGGTAGTGATAAAGAAGAGTTACCCTCAATTGTTTTTGTATGGGAAAAAGAAATTTTGAGGGTGAAATTTCTTAACGGGGGAAGATTGTAATGACCCAAAATTTTATCAATGAAAACTCCTTTTGATCTAATTAAATGTAATATTATGTAAAATGGTTATATTCACTTCCTTGGTTTTATGTTTTTGTATTTAAAAATACCATTAAGAATTGTGAACATTGCTAATATAGCTATTGAATAGTGATCACATGATTAGTATGAATATAGGGCTTTAACAAATCCAATTTATCGAGACAAAGGAAGTGATGACCTCATCCAGTAGAATTTCTTCGTACGAAGCCCATTTTTCATAGCTTGAAAAGGAGGTGGCATCACTAGGCTTCTATCTTGACCAAGCTTAAGCTGATCTTAAACATGTTAAGCTTGAGCAGAACCGCCTATGGGAGAAGTGGAAGTTAATGGAGATTACCACCCAAGCAATGTTATTAGAGCCACCCCAAGAGTCTATCACCATCGCACACCTTACCCTTAGGTATTATGCAGGTGTTATAAGAGGTTATGTGACAATACCCTAGCAATATGATTATGTGTATTATTTTTGTATAGAATAAATAATATACATTCATTTTATTATTGTCACATTGTAAATAGTTTTTAAAGCACAAATAGTATTTTTAGTTAATATTCAATTAAGAAATATATTTTGATGAATTAAATGATTTTTGAATTAAATAATATTTTAATAAAATAATATTAATAAATTATTTTTTATTAAATATAAATGATTGTATAATTTTATGAATACAATTGTAATATTTATTATAGTTTGAAAGTTGTTTTTGTTAAAACCCATGAATTTACGATAAATGTCAGTTTTTATTTTAAAATTAAAAAATCATGTATTTAGAAAATCATTTAGATAAAATGAATATTATTTTTGGAATCAGGTAGTTGAAATTATCAAATGGTGATTTTTTCATATATTTCTGAGACAGTCAAATTTTTGGGTAAACAATAAAGTACCATTTAAATATATAATGTGTTTTATGATATCATGATGAACCAATAGTGATGTAATAAAATACTATAAATGGTATGTATGGCCAATATATGTTTTACCATTAAAATATTGTGATTTTATGTTTATTGTATTTATTTTACAAAGCCTTAATGGACCCTCCAAGGCTTGTAAAGCATTTTATCATTTTAAAATGATTTCCTTGAGAGTGTGACTCACCTCCACATAAAAAAGCCTAATATTTTAATAAGTTAATCAATTTGACTTATAAAATAATGTTTTACAATCTCTTTTGGAAAAAACCATGGGCAAAAACCATGGGATGGTTTGTGGTTTTTATTAGTTTAATATGTAGTGTCCAAAACTTAAATAATAAATAATTCCCTATCATTTCCTATATAAACCCACCCAAGCTCCCACTTATATTCACTAAAACCATTTGGATCTAGACTAACCTAAAACCTACTATCTCTATAATCCTCTCAAGGTGGCCCAATCTCCCAAGAAGTCCATCTCAAGCCTCTCTCAAGCCTTTGGGATCACACTTCCATGTAAGGGATTTCTTCCTTTCTCATTTTTTCCAAATTTTATTATATTGTTATACAATTTTTTTTCAATTAAAAATATTGGGGTATGATTTATCACCTCCCACATACTTACCTAATTATTTTTGAATTATGAGAGACCTCTTTCTCTCTCATTAATGCCTCCCATGTACACTTGTTACCATGCCGAAATTCTGTAAGGAATTTCTCACTTCTCATTTACATTCTAGAAATTATTTTACATTATGAATCTAAATTCCACTTAATATGTTGAGATATTATGTTAAATGACCCCCTTATTGTCCATTTCATGTATAAATCATGAGATAATCTTTTCTCTCTCATCAACCCATTTTATGATTTCTATTTTACGTCGTTATGCTGCCGAAGTTACACCAAAATTTCCCTACAAAAATCATCGTGTAAGTGAATACCATAACCATTTATCTATCAAGGGTATTCAAATTTATGATAATTTACTTATTGATTATACAGTTTCATGTATTAATTACCCATTCCTTTATCGTGGTATAAATGATGATGTTTAATGAATCTATGTTATATGATCCATGTGGCACACTTATGCATGAAATGAAATGATTAAGAAGGGTTCACCCTGACAGCACTCCAATGAATTGGGTAAATATTAGTATCATGATACATCATGTGAAATGAGGGTTTACTCATGCTAATTCATGTGAAATTAGGGTTTACTCTTGATTCATGTGCAATGAGCCTTGAATCATGTTAATATCATGTTAAACGTTGTTGCCTCATTTCTATGTTATGATAATCATGCTATATCATAAATTTATGTTCATGTTTCTCTTGTACTCCATTGATATGACTATTTCCTAAAATTCACTATATTCTTCAGGTTATGCCTTGTTTACTCCCTTACCAGGCTTTATATATCACCCTTTTCTTATAAATGTCCTCAGGTTATCCCATGAAATGCTAAGTACGAAGGAATATACTAGTCATGTAAAAGAAGTTTTCAATAAAGATGTTGTGTTTTATATTATAATTTGTTATGTAATGTCCCTAATTTTCCAATACACTAGACCTATCGATCCTCATAGTTATCTTAAGTGCAAGTTTATGTAAAAAATCATGTCTAAGTTTGTAATAAAGAGCAGGGTTGTTATATGGCGACCATCATCAAAAGTAATATCCTAAATGGGAGGCCTTGGACTAATGTACATGTATGCACACACCCGACCATCTCAATGAAGAAGTGAATATGAAGATTAATAAAGAGATGAAATAGATAGAAAGTAAACCAATAATGAAAAACCTCTAGGTTGTACAAGAGTAAAATAATGAAAACTAAATATTAAAGGGTAAATATACATGCCCAAACAAAAGATTTTACAAAAAAATAAAACTAAAAAGTAAAATGCTTAGAGAGATTATATTTTGATATCCAAGCTAAAATTACCATACGTGGTTTAAAACAATAGGTATTCCTAAGCTCCTCTGATGTCAGTGATGACCTATCCATTGTCTATATAAGAAATGACACATTCAAGAAAATCCCATGAAAGGCTGAGTATAATCATACTTAGTAGGACGCCTCAAAAGCTGAAGGGGGAGAAATAGGAGATCTTATAGGAGTGTAAAGATAGTAGATATTAAATAGTGGATGAGATACAACTCAACCCATAGTAAGTGAAAGGGAGAGAGTAACCTCATCCAAACATAAAGGGCTCAACACGGTTTATAGATTGACTACATGTGGAGTCTTTTCCACCTGTAGTGGGAGAGTGACCCCATCCAACCATGTGCAGCTAAACACAGAAAGTAGGTGGACTACCCCATGTGTATTATCAACATATGGAAGGAGAGTAATTGAATCCAACAATATGAATACACCCACCCACCCAACCACACACTCTCAGTAAAAGGATCCCAAATGGGAGAGAAAGAGGATCTCTATCTCATATTCTAGCCTATGAAAATATTTTCCAACATTTCCAAAATCCCATCAACGATGACTAGAATCTCACACTTCTAGTAATAATTAACATTGTGGACCCCACACCTCACTAATATTCCGCACAACTGTGGGGTAAAATCACCATGTAAAGAACCCACATCGTAGTGCATCAGGGGAGTTCCACTCCATAACTATTCGTAGAGGACCGCGCCCTGATGCATTAGGGGGGTTCCACTCTGTAGGTCGAGGAACCATGACTTGATCTGTTAGGGGAGTTCTACTCTAGTGTCATGGGGACCCGAACCCTATAAAATAGTGGTTTCAATTGTTTGATATAGGATCTAACCACGAGATGGTGGGTGGTTCCACTCTATAGGTCATGGACCTGCACCCTGGTGTGATATTGGGTTCCACTCTGGTTATTGAAGACCTGCACCCTATCTGATAGGGTCTTTCTCTCAGTAAGTATAGGACCCACACCAAGTTGATTGGGGGGGGGGGGGTTCCACTCTATAATTATAGTACCCACACCCAAACTGGGGGGGGGGGGGGTCCACTCTATAAGTCACTTTTTATCCTATTCCAAATCATCACCATCATCATGTGTTTCCTAAATTAGCATCATGTTTGAAATATCCCAAATGATATCCCCAAATACACAAAAAAGGGAACCATCATGATCTACATGAAAAAACACCAAGGATAGGCTACCAGTGGGCTAGAAAATGAGTTCAAATGAAGGTCATATGAGATATTGAAATTTCCTCAAAAGGATCCAAGGGGTACATGGCATGTAGGGGACCCAGACAACGTGTAGTCCTACTCTTTCACTGGGTTGTGTCCCCAGACAGTACACGACTCGCATTTCCTGTAAAAGCACACATCGTGCAGGTGGATGACATGACATGTACAAGCTACCTAGGATCAGACAATGTCCTTCTATATGTGTCCATGTATTTTACCTCATTTTCATGTACTTTAGTACATTATGTGTGGTAGGATGTGTCTGTGTACTTCAATACACATCGTGCACCTGAACGTGTCTTTCCACATAGGTTCTTTCCCATGTGCTTCTCAACATGGATCATATATATAAATAAGAGGTACATGGAATATAGGGTGTCTACTTAGCATTCAATCCTTATACATTTCAAAAACCCTAGCCATTGTAGCATTGGGGATACACATCGTGTGTTCATAAATATACACGACATGTAGTCATGTTTTTAAAAGAAATAAAAATCCACATTCCATGATCTATATATGACTTTACTACTTCTAATACAACCTCATCTTAATCAATAAATAGTAGATATAGTCCAGATTCATAATTTTTAGCCATCCGGTGGCTGGGAATCAGTTTATTTGACCTGTGGGGGGGGGGGGTCACTATATGTACTACACACCTTAGGTTTTTCTTCCATTGAAGTTTTGAATTCCTATCATTAAAATGATCAACCACTATGTGAAATATAACTGAAATAATCCCTAATTTGTTGATCCATCTCTCTCATGTGAATGTTTTGTGAATATGGTGGTCCAATCAGGCTTGGTCCCTCCCATAAATATTGAACTGATACCCTATAGGATGATTGGTGAAGAACACAAAGTTTTTGGGAATAAGGAAAAATCAACAAAGGTTTATCAATCATTGGCCACATTTTCTTGGAAAACAAACACAATTGACATATAATTGTAATATAATTAATGAAAACCCTATTAAACCAGTACATATGTGCATGCAAAGGTTCAAAAATTGACAGAGATAAAAGAAGGAATGATTCTTACCAATCAATTTAATAAAAAAGGTTAAAATCCACAATTTGATAAGTCCTACATGGATATTGAATCATTCTCAGTTGAAGATCATTCTATCCAATTAATGGAAGAATTATTTATATTCTATGTGTCCTGATATGCTCCGATCTAGAGATTCATCATCCTCAAAAGTCAATTTTATAATAGAAGAAGAAATAACACTTTGGAATCCTCCCAGGGTTTTTGAGGTTAACCTTGGAGAATTATCTATAGTGGTGGATTTATAAAAAAAATTAAGCTAAATTAATAAATTAATTTAATTTAATTTAATTTAATTAATTAACCAACTGAACGCACCTCCAATGTGTGAGATTCCTAAATTATTTGAGACTACCTATTTTAGGTCATGCATAGGGTAAACATCATGTTATAGACTTAAAAAATGGTCTTCTATTTTTTTATATATGATTCCATTTAATATTTATCCCATTTTATTTATGAAACTACACATGGGAAATATAAAATATATTTAATATTATTATGAAATTATTTTCAGGCACACCAGGCCTTAGAATCACACATCATCACCGCATCTTTCTTCAAAAATATATGCATAAATATTTAATAGTCTTAAAAGGAAAAAACTGGGTCTCTATAACATGTTTCCTCTTATGATCCACCCTAATGTTGCATGATATTTGATTATAGTACTTTACATAAAAGACTAGATATGACATATCATGTTTAGATATTGAAACTTTAAAAGTTTAAGATTATTAGGAAGCAAGAAGATGGTGAATGAGTTTACTATCATTATACACCTGAACCAAATATGTAAAAGTTTTGTTCTATGTAAACAAGATAGAGACAACTTTTCAATGAAGGCCAATGGGAAAGCGGTTGCGCCACTCGAGTTAGTGTACAATGATTTATGTGGTCTATTAAATCCAAAATCAAATGGATAAAGGATGTACTTTCTAACATATAATGATTATTATAGTAGGAGAACATGGGTATACATTCTCAAGATAAATTTTAAAGTGTTCGAAATCTTGTAATAATTAAAGGTACTGATGAAAAATCAAAATAACAATAGAATACAAACTTTGAGATATAATCAAGGTGATGAGTACACCTATGGTATTTTTTAAGAGTAACTCAAGAAACATAGAATTTAACACCAAAAATGATATATTACACACCTCAATTCAATAGAGAAATCTAAAAGAAAAATTAAAACATTCTCATCATGATAATAAGCACATTGAAAGACAAAAGAGTTCCTGTTACTTTATTGGATTAAGTGTATTTTTGTGTGGTCTATCTACTCATTAGACGCTCAATAAGAAAACATGAAGAAAGTACACTACATGAAGCATGGAGTACTCACAATCCAACAATAATCCATCTTAGAGTATTTGGCCCCATTGCCTCTGTCAGGATCCATGTGAAAAAATGAATAAATATTGATGAAAAAAGAGTAATGTATGTACTTATGGGATATAAAGATTGTTTAATGGGATATTGAATGTATAATCCAATCACAAAGAAGATTATATTCAGAAGAGATGTTATCTTTGAATAAAAGGTGTCTTGGAAATGGAATCCAGATAATGATTCTAGAGAGGTGAAACTCATACTTCGGCATCAAAAGACATTGAACGATAACCGTTTCATATACATCCCTAAAATGTTGAAAGCCTTATAGATATATATGAGAGAACAAAACCAATAGGGAAGTATATCAATCTGTATTTTCACTTGGTGACTTCTAATCCAATTAGATTCTACGAATCTAAATCCAATGAAATATAGAGGGATGTTATAGATGAGGGAATCCATTATATTATGCCACTAAAGGATTTAAGTAAAAGGGAGACATTGACTATGGTGAAGTCTTTTCACCCATTGATCAAACACCAAGATACATGAATAAAGATGATGAAAATTATTATATATAAGGAATACAAGTTTAAGGGGGGAGGGGTGTTGAATAATAAACTAGTTTTTCTTTAAAAAAAACCAACCATTTATTGTAGTGATGGATGATTGGAGACTTCAAATATGGGCTTCTTAACATGTTTGATACTATGGTCTTGGGTGATATATACTCCACTATATTTTTAGACTTTTATTTATATATATTTTTCACCATTTTATTTTTTATGTGTTTATATCCCTATAAATAGGGTGTTTTGTATACTTTGTAATGTCATCTGTGTTGAATAAATAAAAATCAATCTATTTCCAAGTAAAGTTTATTGTGACCACCTCTAGAAATCTGTGACCATGTTTGTTTTTGTAAAATACATATTTAGATATATTAGTATGTTCTACAAAGCTTATAAATATGAATAAGGGATGGAGTTTGATATGTGATTCCACTTCCATATATGTATTAATTCAGTTTATTATTAAAATATGATGGAAGTTGTTTGTTGAGTTTCACCCGAATCCCCTCTACTAGACAACCATTCTAATCTCATGCATTGAATCCAACAATTATTGGATAAAGACTAAGAAATCTCTCCACATTAAATCAATATAGAAGGATCCATAATTTTCATGCATTATGTTTTCCCAACTCAGTTAATCTTTTTATGAGACCACAATACAATGATGTATCTAAGAATGGATATGTTCTCAGATCTTTTCAGGTTGATTTTTATAAAAAATGTATTCTATTTTTGATATTTTTTTTGAAAGTCATTATTTTCAAATTAAACTACTTCACTTATGGATTTTAACAACACTATAAATAGCCTTCACCAGTGATAAAAAATCACTAATGTTGCAAGTTCCTTTGAAATATAATGGCCTTTATTAGAGATAAAAATTGAACTAATAAAAGATACCTTCAACAACACTAAAAAAGAACTAATAAAGGGGGTCTTTTATCAGTGCTAGTTTAGCATAGATAAAGTTACCTTTTAGCAATGTTATTCATAGCACTGATAAAATCCACATTGTATCAGTGTGTTGCAAAAATTATGACACACCACAGTAGAAAATACAAAATTTAATTTCAATTAAATTTAAATCACAAATATAATAAAAAATTAATATAATACAAACATTTCAACATTGGTTCATACAATTACATTGGTACATACAATTTATCACAAACATCAACACATTTGAAAACATTAATGTTTCATTGTATTTTCCCCTAGACTCCCTCTCAATAGAGCTTGATCATGTTGCGATTTGTTGAAAAAACAAATCCACCTAAAGTAAAAGGGGGAAATAATATAAAAAAAAATTCTTATATTATGAATAACATTAATAAATAAATTAAACATAAATATGAAACAATACATTAATGAAAAGTCACTTTTAAAGTAAAAACATACACTTCAAGTCATACCAGACACATTGTGTATAAGATTAATATGTGGTTGATTCCTACATGTAGAAAATAATTTATGGATAATTTTACTAAAGTATCAAGACAACCCAAGAAAATTTTTAAGTTTTTAGTTTGCGATGTGTGTTTTGAACAAAAATGTAAATTTTAAATAAAAACAAACATTTTGAACCATACTAGTCACACCATGTGTTATATTGACATGTGATTAATACCTACATGTCAAAAATGACTTAAGGAATATTTTAAGAATATATAAAGAAACAAGAATGTTTTATCTAGGTTTTTAGTGAGTGACACATGTTTTTATCTAAAATTTTCTTTTTAAACTGAAAAAGAACTTTGAGTCATATTGGTCACACAATGTGTTATATTAATATCCAAATAATTCCTACATTCTAAAAATTGATTATGAAAAATTTTACTAAAGTATCAATATAACCGAATCACATTGTCTTATTTTTCAGTGAGTGGTACATGTTTTTATCTAAAATTTCATTTTTGAACTAAAAACACCCATTTTGAGCCATACTGGTCACACCATATATAATATTGAGATAAGGATAATTCATACATAACAAAAATGGATTATGTAACATTATATTAAAGTATCAAAACAATTTGAATGTGTTTTTCTTAGTTTTGAGTTTGTTACACGTCTTTTTAACTAAAATGTCATTTTGAAACTAAAACCACACATTTTGAGTCATATTGGTCATACTGTGTATTGGATTGAGGTAAAAATGATTTCTATACATCAAAAATGACTTATGGATCATTTTACTAAAGTATTAAAAAAACCTGAATGTGTTTACTCAATTATGAGTATGTCATGTTTCTTTTGAACTAAAATGTAAATTTTAAATAAAAACACTCACTTTGAGAGGTACCGGTCACACTATGTGTTAGATTAACATGCAGCTGATTCCTATACATAAAAAATGACTTGAGTATCGTTTCCCAAAACTATGAGGATAATTAATGTGTGTTTTATAAATTTTTAGTGATTGAAACATATTTTTAACTAAAATATTACTTATAAATTAAAAACACACACTTTGACTCATATCGGTCACACTGTGTTTTGGATTGATGTATGGATGATTTATACATGCCACATATAACATATAGGTAAATTTCCTTAAGTATCAAGATAATAAGATAATTGTTTCTTATTTATCAGTGTGTGACACATGTTTTAAACTAAAATGTATTTTTAAACTGGAAACACACATCTCAAGTCATACCGGTCACACTGTGTATTAGATAAAGGTGAGAATGATTCTTACATGTCAAAAATGAAATATGGATCATTTTTAAAAAATATCAAAATAATATAAATGTGTTTTCTTATTTTTGAGTATGTCACATTTTTTAAATATAATGTAATTTTTAAAATGAAACCACACATTTTTTTGTCATATCAGTCACACTATGTATTGAATTAAGGTACGACTAATTATTACCTATCAAAAATGACTTATGGATCATTTTAATAAAGTATCAAAACTAAATGAACGTTTTTAATCAATTTTGAGTATGTCACACTTCTTTTGAAATAAACTTTAAAATTTAAATAAAATAAATTTAAGCCATACCGATCACACAATGTGTATAATTAACATGTGGTTGATTTTTATACATAAAAAATGAATTAAGGGTCATTGTACTAAAGTATTAAGACAATACTAGTGTGTTTTCAAGATTTTCAGTGAGTAAAACATGTCATTAATGAAAATTTCATTTTTAAATTGGAAAAAAACATTAAGTCATACCTGTCACACCATGTGTCATATTGATGTGCGGATGATTACTAAAAGTAAAAAATGACTTATGGATCATTTTAATAAATTATCAAGACAATTTGATCATGTTTACTTATTTTTTAGTGAGTGACACATTGTTTTTAACTAAAATGTCATTTTTAAACTGAAAACACTAATTTTGTGTCATAATGGTCATATCGTCAATCTTATTGAGGTAAGAATTATCCCTACACGTAAAAAATGACTTATGGAACATTTTACTAAAGTATCAAAACAATTTGAATGTGTTTTATCAGTTTTAAGTATGTCACATGTATTTTTTTAACTAAAATTTCATTTTTAAACTGAAAATACACATTTTGAGTCATACAGAGTAAACCATATATCGAAGAGAGTTATGAATTATTCCTACACATAAAATATGATGTATGGAACATTTTCTTAAAGAATAAAAATAATTTAAATGACCTTTATTCGTTTTCAATGTGTGAAACATTTTTTTAACTATAATGTCATTTCTAAACTGGAAGTACAAATTTCGAGTGATACCAGTCACATTGTGTATTAGATTCATGTGAGGATGACAAACCCGGATAAAAAATGACTTATTGATCGTTTTCATGTTGTATTAAAACAATATAAATGCATTCAATCAATTTTGGATATGTCATGTGTCTTTTTAACTAAAATAACATTTTGAAATAAAAACACATACTTCAAGTCATATTGGTCACACCATGTGTCAAATTTAAGTGAGGTTGATTCATACACATCAAAAATGACTTATGGATTGTTGTTATAAAGTTCCAAAACAACATAAATTTGTTTGATCAATTTTGAGTATGTCACATGTCATATTAACTAAAATGTCATTTTAAACTGAAAGCACACACTTCTAGTCGTACCGGTCATACCATGTGTTGGATTTTTGTGAGGCTGAATCCTACACATATAAAATGAAATATGGATCAATTTTGTAAATTATAAATAAAATATGAGTGTGATTTATCATTTTTTAGTGAGCGCCACATGTTTTTAACTTAACTATCAATTTTAAACTAAAAAAACTCATTTTGAGTCATACTGATCACATCGTGTATCATATTGAGTTGATACTAATTCCTAAACATAAAAAATGACTTATGTATCATTTTCATATTGTATCAAAACAATATGAATGTGTTTTCTCTAGTTTGAATATGTTATATGTATCTTTTACTTAAATGTCACTTCAAACTGAAAAAATAAACTTTTATTAATTTTTAAATTTAAAACACAAAGTACTAAACATAAAAAAATCAAATAAAGAAAAAATATCTATGTAAAGAGAACACATAATACCTGAGCAGACCATCCTTGTCAAAGGATTGGTTAAGAATTGATTTTTTCTTAAAAAAATTGTGCTCTTTATAGAGAACAAAATTGCTGGAGAAGAATAAATTATCAAAAAAGTAAACACTTCATGATCTATATGAAAATTAAATAAATAAGTAGTGAATAAAAATAAAATGAAAATGAACTAAAAAACTGTAGATAAAACAATGAGAAAATTAAATACATAAGTATTATTATGCCACATCTTTATGATTTATATATAAATTCTGACACCAAGTATTCTGCCCATTCATTTCTAAAGAAAATTTACTTTTTCTTTTGAATATGTGGACTATTGACAGTATTGGAAGTATTAGAAAAATATAAATAAACAAAATAATAATAAATATTTTTTATTAAATTGTAATTACCATCCGAAATACCTCTTCAAGGATACTCATTTGTTGATGGAATACGATATATTTCATAAACTTTCATATATAATAACCATAATATCTACATTTAGTTTGTTTTAGATATTGAAGAAATTTTAAAAAAAATAAGTAATTTGATTTGATATATGTTTCTATAGTGAAATATTATTATATATACCCTAATACTTATCCACTTGTAAAATTAGGCAGGCTTCTTGTGCTCATGAACTATCCTCATGCCATGATTTTGATGATATTTAAACACAAGACTATCATATAAATATTTTCATTAAAACATAATATAAAATTTGTAACTTGAATTTTATTTGAAAAATGTTTCATGTATTTTATTAAAAATTGGTAAACATTATCGTGTTTGGTAGATTTATTGGGTATCCATGCATCAAATCCAAAAAATAAATGTTTGGTGTATCCAAATTGATTAAAATGACAAACCGATGATCCTTAAAAAAGTAATAAGTGATTAAAGGAATGAAAATATATTTGATATTATTATAATTGTTCATTTTTACCCTAAATCTTGGGTATTAAGAAGAGTTAGTCATTTTTATGTTTATTTTCAAACATTGCGGGAAGTATTTCCACTATTACTAAATATTCACCTTCCTTTAATGATACTTTTGAGTAGAAGTTATGTGAGGACCAATGAATCCATAATTTTTTTCATAGGGTTTTCCCTTAAAATAGTACTAATACATACAATTATAAAAAACTGAATAATATTTAACTGTAATTAACATAGTAAATCAACTATTGAAAAAAATACTATAAAAACAAACCTCTTGTATAAATTTACAATTAATACTCCTAGCCATCCATGATTGAGGATTTTATCTACATCCTCAAAACCAAGAAATTCTGTAATGACCTCACCATACATTTTTTCTTCAAAATAAATTATGTTCATATCACTATATTTTAACATTGTATCTACAAGAACTTGTAATAGTTGTAAATGTGAATGTTGATCTAGCACCTTAAAGGTACTTTTTGATGTGTTTTTAAGATTGATTTGTTGATCCTTTATATTTTTTTTATTTGACATTTTGTTTCTCCTTTATTTTTATATTTCTATAATAACATTCCTCAGTTCAATCCTTTTTCATTAATTGTTAATTGTTTTGTGTAAAAAAATGGGAAGGAATACCCCCTTGATGAAATGTATTTTTACAAGATCAAATGGGCATGTTATGAAAGTTTAAATATAATGTTTGTTTGTGTGAACATTAATATCATCAATACGATCATGTAGCTTAATGATCGTTTTGTGAGCTATGTGAATCACCACTCTCACATCACTTTTTAGAAGTTGTTTATTATATAGAATATATCCTTGGATATTGTACACTGTACTCCTCACAAGAAAGTGATGGGTGGGTGTTGATAGATAAAAATAACAATCATTTTTACCCTATATAATATTAGTATAGGAAAGGTATTAGTGTCTACCTTATTCACATTTCATAAAAATAGTTATAACCAAATCAGTTACCTTTGGTAAGGTAGAAATTTTTGAGGAATGGATCATGTCAAATCTATAGGGGGTGATGATATTCATGTTGTGGTTATTGTGTAATTTCTTCTCTTTGATTCTTTACCATAACATTATCTAACAAATAAAACTATTAATTAATTTTTTTTCTATAGTATTTATTCATTTCTTTATCTATTCCATTTTTATATATTTATACCATTGTGTATTTCTTTTCTCAAAATATGTTTAGGAACACTCTCCAAAACCCACACCTCCAACGTGAACATATTATTCTAGAAGCTTTAAGTACATTGAATGTAGTCGTTCATCGGGTACAACTGATGATGATTCTTATGTCAAAACCAGTTATAAAATATATAAAATAAGAAATCATTGTTATGTAATACCAATTTGAAATAGAAATTTTATGTCATACTTACATATTATTCCCTTACTATTTGTGTATTTTAATCTATTAGTATTCCATATTTATTTGTACAAGCCTCCTTCCATAGCACATGAAGTGTGAAAGAAGTGGATTTGGAGTTTTATTCATAAATCTACATATAAAAGAAGGAGGATAATTTTTTCTAATTAAATAGAAAAATATTACTACAGATTTAAAATACATACAATTTTTTTCAAGTGAAGCATATTGAATACTTGATTTATGGTAGGGGTATGTTGGTTTTGATGCATGCTACTTATTTTCTTTACTTGTTTGTTGTTTCATAAAAAATCTTTATCAAAGTGATTAATACATATGTTATTAATTATTTTATTACCAATCACAATGTACCTAAAAATATTCATCCTCACGAAGACCAATAAACACATTCCATGTTTCTTGGTTTATTATATGTATATACATCGGAGGTTGGTGGAGGTTTCATTTATCTTAAAAGTTCTTGAGATGAAGATTCATAATAATTTTATGAAATCTTATATAATACTTGTAAGTGAAAATTAATAAAAATTTGATTCAGTATGCATATGGTATAAATGCACTCTTCAAGGAATAATGAAGAGTAATTTTTTAGTAAAATAAAAATACTATATCGTAATGTTACCATAATATCATCCCAATTTAGTTCTTGAAACATGGGAAAACATTATTCTATATATATAAATTAATATATATATGGATTCGAGTGGTGACCCCAATATAACTAATAAAAATGGACTTATTGGGGTCAATAAAAAAGTCATGTTCAATCTATCTAACCTTGAACTTGATGCCTCTACATATTTACTAAATATTTTTATTAACACATCATGTAAGGGAATTTTTTTTTTCTAGGACATGGGATTTTCAACTTATACCATTTTCTCAACTTCATTATCATCAATATGTTTTTCATCAAAATTGGTACCATCGGTATGTGGAGAAACTTTTTGTTCCTCTATATAGGAAGTATCGACATACTTAGAAAATTTTTGTCCCTCAAGATTTAGAGTATTGGCATGTGTAGAAGACATTAACTAAAAAATTTATGGAACATTTAATTGAGATTATATAAATTAAGTAGTGAACATATAATAATATCATCTAACATATTTTATACTACAAAAAAATATAACCATATTTTTATAGCCTCTTTTTTTATTTAAAGGTTAAAGTGATTTGATGCCTATATCGAGTAAACAGATCAACCCATTATATATTTTTTAAAATATAAGACTATATCTACATTGTGACCACTATGAAATAATTGTGACATCCTAATGAAACGGTCATCCTCAATTGAACTGACATCTGACCCTTCATTAGTATGGGTTGATAATGGAACAACTGACCACTTTTTATTTAAAGGATTTAAGACATAAAATACTTGTACTGACTATGATTCCATTATGAATGATTCATCCTTGAACCCTACTTATTGAAATATACTTTCATGAATCCAAATTAATTTATTTTAACTACACTACTATTATAAACCAACTTGTATTGAAAAAACAATTCTTGGAATATTGTATAATCCAAATCCCATATTTTTTCGATGAATCCAAAGTATGGAATAATTTCATAAATTGGATTTTTGTCCTTGGTACTAGATACATTAATTGATTTATCCATAAGTGAAACTCAACTATTTTTTAAGGTACTGCATTAATCATTTTCCTTTGTATAGAATTTATAACTATTAATTACATGACCATTATAATATAATACATGCACACTTGGCCGCTAGATAGCCACCAAAGTAATTTTGAAATTGAACTCGGATTTTCAAATGACTGCTTAAAAATTTGGTCTCAAAACCTTCTTATAAACTATTTATTATATGTATTTGATATCCATATAACATCTCTTGATATATTAAAATACCTAATAATTACTTTGTGGGTTTCAACTTATGGATAAACCTTTAAAATATTATGTAAAATGTAAGGTAAATCTTACTCCCACTATGTAATTGTAATTGTGAAAAAATATATTCTAGAAATTACTTTACCCACAAGTTTCTCTATGTGACAAGATTTTTGTAGATTAATTTTTTCCACATTAAACATGTTGTCGGTATAGAATTCAATATCTTCCTCAAAAATATGTCGCTCTGCCATACAACCTTCTATCCAAATTCTATTTTGACATACCCTTTCAAAATATTCATATACCATTCAATGGGGGTATATCTACCAATAATTTAGAGTACCACATAGTTGGATCTATATAACCAAGTGAACCATTATATCAAAGAATGATAGTATGAAGAGCATCTCCAATTCACATAATATGACAACAATTTTCTTTTCCATAGTTGACAATTTCATTAGGTCTATAAGATTATTATAGATATATTTTAATAAGAAACAAATCTTGGTTAATTCATAACATACATTCTTAATAAAAATGAAATTTAAATCTATAAAAATTATATCTTTCATTAAAAAATTACATGCATGTTATTTTAGGCCGTCTAACTTTAAATAATCCATTAACATGAAATAAATTATATTTGATGAATACCCCTATGGAACCTTTACATCATTAAAGATGTTATAAAATTGATATCTCTCTTATTTGAAAAGAGTATAAGTAGAAGGAGGAAGAAAAGTATATATTTTACACTTCACTGGTTCCAAATCTTACAAATCCCCATATAAATAATGTCCAACTTAGACTTAAATTCATCCTTTTTTTCTAGGTGCATTTAGTAATGTGAAAATGACACATTCACATATATTTTTACCATATTAATGCATCTTGAATATATTTAATGTACACTAAATCTCATTATGGTAATTCAAAAAAAATTGATCAATTTTTCCAATAAAATTTCAATTGGTTTTTTGAATAAGGTTTTCCAAAAATGATGGTCATATCCTTCAATTTCTCAAAAAGTTGATCACTTTTTAGTAAAGATGATGCTATACATTCTTCTAAATTCCCATCAAATGGTGTCATATAAGGTCAATATTTATATCATTGGGGTAGAAATATTTGATGAACTAGAAACACAACCTTTGATGAATGTTTTAACCTAATTGAGTGTACACCTTGTTCAAAAATTGGAAACCCTTGAGTTCCTTTAATGCTATATCCTTAATATTTTTTATAAGTAGGAAAGTCATTTATCATCCCATACAATGTGGATATCAATGTGAAATCATCATTTCTATATGCATCATACAATGTATAACCTAAATCCAATATTAATTTCAAATATTCGATAAATGAATCCAAATAAAAATCAATATCATTGCCCAATTGTTTTGGTCCTAATATAAGTAGAGATAATATAATTTATTTTCAATTCATGTATAACCATAGTGACAAGTAATAATTTACCAACATATCCAAACATTCACTATGATTACTGATTTTTAAACAAAAAGGATACACTCCTTAAATAGATAGTGCAAGATGAATGTTTCTTGGATTGTTTCAAAATTCAAGATACTCGTGATAAATTTTATTCCATTGAGAAGATTACATTGGGTGGAATAGTTTCAAATATTTATTTCCTATATACTCATGCCACATTAATTTCCTTGTAGTATCCTCACTTCCCTACAAGAATTTAACCCTTTTAATGTTCTGAATTTACCATACAAATTTTGAAGGACTTGGTTCATCTTTAATATATTATGACACACAAAACTTTTTTATTTTTAAATGATTTATACTCCTTTCAAAAATTGTATACAGTTATTTGTACATGCACGTATTCTTCCAGAAGACATAACCTCTAAACATAGAATTCATTTAGATTCATATGTTCGGTAAGGAATCTCATTATCTTTTGGTAATATATTATTCAAGAGATCATGTAGTTCAGTAAAGCTGGCGTCACTCCATCCATTTACATATTTTACATTATATAGCATCATTATGGATGAAAATGTTGTATATTTAGTACAAACAATATACAATGGTGTATTTTCATAACTATTTAACTTTTGAATAAGTTTTGGACAATCATGAAGTTCATTTTCAACTATCATTGTCATTTTCCTCAATATAACCTTCATCATAGTTATCACCTATAATAATATCCTTGATATGGTATTCATTATTGTTTGGACTTGTAATAATATCAAATGATCCATAAAACATAGTGTTATACCAATCATTAGCTATATTTAGTTCTTCCCAATCTTTATGTCATGACCCGACCCATGCCGAGGATCAAGCAATAACTACCCCAAGACCACCTCCATAGGCCAAGGGGTGGAGACAAGCGCTAAAGGATCATCAAATTAGGGAGGACTTTGCCTAAGTATCTATACACACACTTATAACCAACTCGATGAAAATGTGCAAAAATAATGAAGTAAAAGATGAAACCTACTATAAATAAACCAAAATATGCATATACCACTAAAATAGTTTGACCATAATATTGTAAATAGAAAGAAAAAAAGAAAAAAATACCCCCCAAATAGTGACCCAACCGAAAAAAACTAAGAAAGTAAATTAAATGAGAAAGCCTTATTATGGGACCCCAAACTATGACCACCACATACAGTCCAAGCACTTGTAACCCTAAGCTCCCTAGAGTCATGATCAAACCTGTCTGTTGTTTGCATAAGGCATGACACATGCCATAAAAGACCATACAGGGGTGAGTATAAAAATACTCAGTAGAACTCCATAAATTGAAGGGGGAGTAGTAAGAGATATAATAGGAAAGGAAAGAAGTAGATAGAATAAAATATAGTAAAAGAGTGTAGCTCGACCCGACAAGAGAGAGAGATAAACTCACCTAGACACGAGGAGATAGAAATGGTGAGAAGATGAACTTCTCATCATGTCTTATATACATATAGTAGGAGAGAATACTCATATAACCATGATCATCTAGACATGGAAAGCACATGGAATACCCCACATTTCTTCACCTCTTCTTGAAGGAGAGTAACCAAAACCCAATGAGTGGGTACTGAGATAAGACATATATATATATATATATATATATATATATATATATATATATATATATTCTCAGTCAAAAAACCAAAATGAGAGAGTAAGGGGATCTCCATATCATAGATCATCCAAATAAAGGAGTCTCCAATATTTCCAAAAGTAACCACCATTGATGCCTATCATCCCTCACATTTTCCCTGAAGTAAAAGTAAAATGGGCTCAAACACCACACATCGATACTATCTGCTTTGGGCGGGTCTGTCTTGCCCGCAAAGTTTTAGCTCACATCACAAGGATTCATATTGATGGGGAAAGCACCCCTATTGTTTATGATTCTAACGTAATGTTAAGGTACATCTCTTCATTGATCCATGTAGTCTAGGGATCATCTCAAATCAAGGACCCATGCCCAGTCTGACTAGAGGGTGCCACTCGAAAAAGGTTGAGGACCCATTCCCAACTCGACAGCAGGGTTCCGATCTAGTGTCATCGAGGAACCATGCCCATCCTGGCTGGAGGGTGCCACTCAGAAAAGCTTTAGGAACCATGATCATCCTTGCTGGAGGGTTCCACTCTAGTGTCATCAAGGAACCATGCCCAACCTGGCTGGAGGGTGTCACTCAAAAGTCCCTAATGTCATCGCTTGATCATTGCTACTATCAAACACTATATGAAGATGCGTCATGATCATAAAACCTCACATCATAACTCAAAATTCTAATATGAGGTCACCATCATGTTTTATGTAGAAGAACATGTACGATAGGCTATTTACTTACCCAAAATGGATAACTGGTAAAAAGGGCACTCTTCATCGCAACACGTCTGAATGGGTCAAGGTGGGGACCACCTCATGACATCAAACTTTAAATGATGAAATTGACCTCAAAAGGTCCATCTTGAAGAGAGGGTCACATTTCCATAGACAGAACATCAAACATATGCCCAGTTTAGAAGATACAGGTGTTTGATGTTTTGGAATAGGGTCGTGGGGTTGGTGGACCGACTCACAATCGATCCACCCTGTGGTCGACCCGAGATCCGACCTGATCTACTAGGTCTAGCCCACTAGGTTTAGATCTAGCCCAATCTATTTTGGATGGGCCAGCCCATTGCATCCTAGACCACCAGCCGATAGCATCCCAACCCGCTATCAAGAGTGGCTCGACCCATGGTCGTTCGTCATGTCATGTCAACGCGACTGACCTTCCATACCTGATTCATGGTGTTATTCTCAACCTAGTTCACTCAATGAAACCCTACCCAGACGACCAATTAGGCCACATGGAACTGACATGTCATGGTAACACCACACCACAGTGCCTCCACCATTTTCCATTGTTGCCACTGTCAGTTCGGTGGTCCCTTCCATATACCATAGGAATCCAACTATTCTCCTAATCAAGAATCTTCCAGTAGATTGGGGACCCTTAAAATGAGGTATTCAAAACACATACCTCTATTCAATGATCCTCCATCGAATTTTCATTTCAAAAATTAGATCGCAGATATCAACAAAGAACAGACGAAGAATGGTTGAAATATGAGATTTTAAACATGAATCGATAGCCGTGTTCCGGTGGCCGTAGATGATTTATAAAAAAAATGATGAATTTAACACTAAAAGAAAGGATTTTTAAATTTAAAAGATTAATAAAAAACAAAATTAGAAGAAATCCTACATCAATTTGATCGCTCATCATTGAGGACACATCCGCTGCACTCCTGCTTCGATCTGCTGAGGTTCCATTGAAGAAATATCCTCAAGTAGACAAAAAATGAATGAGAGAGAGGGAGAGTGAGATATAGGATTAGTAGAGAGATAAGGGATTAAGGCTAATCCTAATCCCATATTCCCAAACTTCTATTTATAGGAGCCCCACTTGACGCAGAATCTGAATCTCCCACACCTCCTCATTTTATGTTGTGCTTAGGTAAAACACCCCATTTGGAAATCAAAAGTGGTCTTATATTTCCAATATGATTCCTAGTTCGAGATTTATTTGATATGAAGTTAGGGGTAAAATAATTAAGTTTAATTATTTTATTTATGATTTTTCCCCTGGATGAAGTTTTCCATAGAAGTCCAGTGCCGGAAAAAGTTATGTCCAACCTAGGATAAACGTCATGTTCCAGACTCAGCTGTGGCATCTGGTTTCCAATAAAAGATTCTATTTAAGTGTTATCCCATTCCCTTAACATGGATAGTATAAAATATAATTAATATTTTTATAAAAATTAATTTTGGGCACATCGGGACTTAGAATTGCACGCCGTCTCAACACCTAGATCTAGAAATATATATTAGAATATTTTAAAGTTTTAGAAGGAAAAAATGGATCTTTAAATCATTCCCTCATTCAATATTTTCCTCCCTGAAAAGAAAAATTAAGAAAAAAACTCAGGATACTGAACCCTCATATGGTTCTACCATTCCTAAGAAATATCTTATACATTTCTATGCTGCCATAGCACACGAACCAATGGGATGACCCATCCACATAAGGTTCACTACTGTCGGTCCTCAATTGCCACTGATTGCTCTTCAAAGGTGGATCCATCTTTATTTTATAGCTAGACCTAGTCGGTGACATGCATAAGATCATGCACATATCTCCTCAACTGTGACATGTGGAAGATGTTGTGCACCCAATCTAGTTGAGGGGGTAGGGAAAGAAAGTAGGAAACCTCACCAAATCCCACATGATCTCGAACGACCCAATAAACCTTAGGGTTAGATTACTTCCCCAGCAAAACCTTAATATTCCATGTCATGGGGAGACTATCAAGAATATGTGGTCTCACTACTTGAACTCCAAGGTCTTTAGATGGTTATCTAAGTATAAAATATGTCGGCTTTAGGCTATCTTGATATGTTCAAAGATAACCTGCACTTTCTCCGTCATCGCTTGAACCAACTATGGGCCCATGAGGGATTAATACCCAACCTCCATATACATAGAGGTGACCTACACGGTGTCATGTATAGGGCCTCAAAAGGCGACATACCAATGGTAGAGTGGTAGTTGTTTTTGTACACAATATATACGAAGGTTATGTGATCCTCTCAGCACTGGATGAAATCTAACATGAAGGCCCTCATCATATAATCAAACACCTGGATAGTGTGATCGGTTTACCCATCAGTCTGGGGGTTAAAGGTTGTAATCATCGGAATCTAGGTCCTAAATTCCTTCTATAGGACTATCTACAATCATGACGTAAACCGTGCATCATGATTGTAGATAATCATTAAGGTTACCTTGTGAAGTCAGAAGGTCTCTTGCATGCACGTCTTCCCAAAACCCTCCACTGAACACTATTCCGTGATAGCTATAAAGTGAGATGACTTCGTGAGTCGGTCCACTATCACCATATGGAGTCATGGACCTTCACTATGTGTGGAAGACCTATAATTAATTCTATAGATATGCCATCCCATTTCCACTTTGGGATGTCGAGAGGATGAAACAAACTCACCGGAACATGATGCTCAACATTCACTTGCTGACAGGTGAGGCTTCGTGAGACGAACTCAGATACGCTTCATCTCAAGTCAGACCACCAAAAATATAGCTGATGATCATGTTACATCTTCCCCACACTAGGATATAAATCTAAGTGAGAAGTATGAAACTACCACATTAACTCACCCCACATCACTACTGGAACTACTGTTCTCCCCTGGAATAAGATCTCTTGATTCTCTCCTTCAGAATACCCATAAGGTGCATCTATTATAGATACCTGATCATGCAGAACTTCACAACTGATATATCCCAGTTTGGACTCTCTCAAATGATCAAGGAATGAAGGAGTCAAAATCATCTATTGTACGAAAAATATACCCTCCTTCTCCACCAAGGTCTACTGTAGGGAAGATAACTTCTCTGAAGCTTCCCGCACTAGGAAAGGCTGAGACTTCTTGCTAAGAGAATCTACTACAAAATTTCTCTTCCCCGGAGTATATACTATATTGAAGTTGTATTCCTATAATAATTCCAACCAACGTCATTGCCTCTAATTTAGATATCTCTGGGAAAAGATTTACCTGAGGCACTGGTTTTCTGAGTAAACCACAAAGCGTTGTCCCATAAGATTGTGTCTCCAAATCCTCAGGAAACAGGCCACCACTGTGATATTTAATTCTTGAGTGGCATAGTTCCTATAATGGGATCTCAACTACCTTGATCGATATGCGATGATTTCCTGGTGTTGCATCAAAATGCAATGAAGCCCAACTCCTGAGGCGTCACAATACACTATGAACTCAACACACTCCCCTGGTAATCTCAGAACTGGATCACTCTTCAGCCTCTGCATCAACTCCTTGAAGGCCTTATAACACCATTCATACTAGTTAAACAAATATCCCTTCCATGTTATGGTGTCCAAAGAGGATGTGATCCTGGAGAAGATTGCCAAAAATCTCTTATAGTACCCAGCCATACTAAGATATCTTCACACCTCTAACACATTTTTGGGTGGGCCAAAAGAAATAACTACTTTGATATTCATAGGATCCATTGATAATATCTCTTCAGTGATGAAATGCCCCAAAAAGTGAACCTCATGTATCTAGAACTGGAACTTCAGGAGCTTTCTGTAAATCTGGTGCTCTTAAAGAAAATCAAGAACCATCCTCAAGTGATATGCATGATCCCCTTCCATCATAGTGTAAATGAGTATGTCATCAATAAATAAAACAACACAACTAGTCCAAAAATGTATGGAAGACATGGTTCATCAAATCTTTGAAAATAGTGGGGGCATTTTTCACCCCGAAGGGCATCATAAGGAACTCATAATGCCCATAGAAACAAAAAAAGAACAAATTTGGAATATAAAACTCACAAACCCATAGCTGGTGGTAGCTAGATCTGAGACCATTCTTGGATAACCATATTTCACCTCAAAAATAGTCTAAGAGGTTATCGATCCTCAATAAGGGGTACTTTTTCTTTATCATTTTCTGGTTCAGGTGACAATAATCTACACAAAGATGCAAGCTCCCATCTTCCTTCTTCACAAATAGGACCCATGCTTCCTAGGGGGACACACTGGGTCTGATAAAACCCTTCTCACGAAGGTCATCCAACTGTAAACATAGCTCCCAGAGCTTTGTGGGAGCCATATAGTATTTCAAAGAAGATATCAAGGAAGTCCCTGGTTGCAAATCCATGAAAAACTACAACTCCTGCCTTAGAGGTAGTCTTGAAACGTCTTCAAGAATGACATCCATGTAATCCTCTACAACTAAAGGAACCTAGGTGCCTGAAGAGTCCACTGTACACTGATGGGTTAAAGGCTATCGCCACTTGCTCACATCACTCACTTGCTCTGCTATGAGGTCTCATTCACCAAGTAAAGTGAACCTCATCCAATTAGTGTGTAGGCATCTGACTAGCCTGTGGTGATAGTCAATCTGGGATCGAACCATGGAAAGGAAATACATTACCAAGATGATGTTATAAGGCTCCATCATGATGACCAGTAGGTCCCATGTGATCCTTTCTCTTCCAAATGATAGCTCACACAACTAGAAAATAAAAGACATAGAAGAAGCGCTTTCCATAGTAACCTTGAGACAAAGCCACTGTGCTAGCACCTCTAATGGGAGCTTTAAATACCATACCAAAAGTAATGAAATAAAGCAGTGAGTGGTGTCTATTTCTACTAGTTCTTAAGTAAGAGTAGAAAAAACACAGTGTGTACCTTGGATCATTTCATGCACTGGAAGATCACAGACACCCATAGCCTACAGCTGTCGGTGACCCCAACCGCCAGCTCCGTGAGCCTGATGTAGGCAGCCTAGTGGTGGTGGTGGGAGAATCTCATAGTGTCATCCCCCACATTCAGCTCCTCCTACTACTCTACTAGCACTACCTCCATGGGGACCACCCTGTCCTTGCCTGGGAGATCCCTGGTCACATAACGACTTTACTATGGTGGTCTACCTGCTACCTGATGGGGATGCTCAACACAACTAGTTAGTATGTCTGGTGCCATGTGACCTCTTCTATCACACGTAAAGAACCTAAATTCTCTAGGATGGCCTGATGCTCTGAATTCCCCTATTGGTGCCTGACCACAAAGTCGAGTCTGGTCCTGGGAATGTCTCCTCCACTGCGGCCCTATCAACTGACGTCTGCCAACTTCCATATATGTCTCCATTCTGAAGTGATCACTACCAGTCTCATCCAATTGGAATCCTTATGATAGGAATCTATTCATCAAAAGCGCCCTCTACAGCACCCCGACATAGGTGGGGATGCACAGGGGAACTATGCTCGCATAGATCTCTCGGTGGAGTCCCTGCTTGAATTTCCATGCTCGAAAGTAATCATCACAGATCATGTCTATAGAGTACTGAGTCAGGTCTATAAACTTGGATGAGTAATCTTGCACTCCCATCCCTCCCTGTTGAAGCTCTACAAGCTCCTGAATCATAATAGAGTATAAGAACAGGGGAAGTAATCCTCGTGAAACAACAACTAGAACTCATCCCAAAAGAGTGCTAGCTCATCGTGCATTTGGGTAACTAAAATCAACAAGCTCTTAGATATCCCATGGAAAAGACTGGCTACCAAATCCACTATATGATATTCCAGTTTTTTAAAAATCATGAAGAGGCGGACCGATAACTCCAACCAATCTTCTACTGTCTGAGGGTATGGATCACCATGAAACCTCAATGGTCTCTGGCATTGGAACTCATGGAGCGTGCTCAGCCTGCACTCATCCTCGACCTACACTACCAGAACTATCTGCTGTTCCACATGTGGTGGTGCAACTACTATCCCAAATGGATGAATTGGATCACATGATGGGCCCTGAACTAAGGCCTCATCGCTTGTTAGGTCATCATCATGAACCAGAGTGGGTGTCCCCGATGGCTGCCATTATGGATTCATCCAAATAGTTATCAAGGAATACCGTGGTTAGGTGAGACTATATATATATATAAACAAAAAAGTGGAGCTGACTCAACAATGATCGTCAAAGAATCAATCCTATATATTGCATGCACCAAAGTTCCCTACAACAAATGTCTTATCACACTGATTCAACAAGCCGGTAATCAGGGTCCTGATGAATGGCTACGTTAGCCACTGCACCATCACTAGGCTTCTTAGACTAAGATCCATTCTCAAGACACTTTGATACTAATTTTCCAAAATACCACCATACCATTTTTTGGGAAACATCCAAACAATATCCCAAGGGTCTAACCACCTTTGATACCATTTTTCACGACCAGACCCATGTCTGGACTCGAGCCATAACTGTCCCAAGCCCACCTCCATAGGCCAGGGGATGGATAAAAGTTACAAAGTCTCAACACCTCGTGGAGGACTTTTCCTAAGTACTTGTACACACACACACATAGCCAAATATATGAAAAAGTTCCTAAGGAAAGAAGTAAAAGATACAACCTACTGTAAATAAACCAAAACACGCACGAACCACTAAAATAGTATGAGAATAGTAATGTAAACAAAAAAGAAACATGGAAAAATACATGCACCACCAAAAATAGTTTCCCAACCTGACAGAAAACTAGGAAAGTAAAGTAACTGAGAAAGCCTTGCTCTGGGAACCAAAACTATGACCACCGCATACGGTCCAAGCACTAATAACCCTAAGCTCTCTGAAGTCACAATGAAACTTGTCCTTCATCTATATAAAGCATGATATATGTGAGAAAATACCATGCAAGGGTGATTATAAACATAATTAGTAGGACGCCCTGAAAATAAGGTGTAGTTGTAAGAGATATAGTAGGAAAGGAAAGCAGTAGGTGGAACGAGGTACAATAAAAGAGTACAACTCAACCCGACAAGACAGAGAGATAAACTCACCCAGACATGAGGACCTAGAAATAGTGAGAAGATGAACTTATTATCAAGTCTTAGCTACTAATAGTAAGAGAGTAGACTCATCCAACCACGATGAGCTAGACACAGAAATAATTTGGAATAATCCACATGTCTTCACCTCTCCAAGAAGGAGAGTAACCAAAAACCTAAGAGTGGGTTTTGAAATAGGATATATATATATATATATATATATATATATTCAGTCAAAGAAACCAAAATGAGTGATTAAGTGGATCTCCATCTCACAGATCAGTCAAATAATGGAGTAACCAAAAGTTCTAGAAGTAACCACCATTGATATACATCATCCCTCATGTCTACCCTAAACTGCAAGTCAAAAGGGCTCAAAAACTACACCTTGTTACTATCCTCTTTGGGTGGGTCTGCCTTGCCTGCATGATTTTAGGTCATGTCACAAGGACACATCTTGGTGGGGAAAGCACCCCTATTACTCATGATTTCAATGTAACATTAAGGTATGCATCATCACTGATCCACGTAGTCTAGAGATCATCTCAAGTCAGGGGCCCATGCCCATCCCAACTGGAGGGTGCCACTCTAGTGTCATTGAGGACCCATGCCCAGCCTGACTGGAGGGTTCCACTCAAAAAAGGTTTAGGACCCATGCGCAGCCTGGATGGAGGGTTCCACTATAGTGTTTTTGAGGACCCATGCCCGTCCCAAATGGAGGGTGCCACTCAAAAGAGGTTGAGGACCCATGTCCATCCCAGTTGGAGTGTTCCACTCTACTGTCATCAAGGAACCATTCCCAACCTGACTGGAGGGTGCCACTCGGAAGTCATTGATGTCATTGCTTGATCAATACTACAATCGAACACCGCCTAAAGATGTGTGATGATCAGATTACCGATCATCATAACTAGAAAGTTGTAACTAAGGTCACCATCACATTATATGTGAAAAAATACACCTGATTGACTATTTACTTGCACAAAATGGATAAATGATAAAAATGATGCTCTTCACCACAACAAGCCCGAACGGGTCAAAGTGGTCCAACATCATGACCCCAGACATGAAATTATAAAATTTACCTAAAAAATAATATATTGAAGAGATGGTCACATTTTAGCAGATGACGCGTCAAATAGAAACATGGTTTATAAGATATGGGCGATTGAGATTTCAGAAGAGGTTAATGGGGTCGGTGGACCGACTCACAGTTACCCTCAGTTGACTTGGGATCCGACCCGGGTCTGACCCATACCGTTATAATGGCCCAAACTATTTTGGCGGGACTAGCCCATCGGAGCTCGACCCAACTGCCAACAGGGGTCCAACCCATTACCGACAATGTCCCAACCCGTGGTCAGTCCCTGCACCGCATCAATGCAGTCGTCCAACCGTGTGCGCTTTGTGACGGTGTTTTCCACCTAGATCACACCGCGTGAACCTATCCAGTCGACTAGCTAGACCATGTGGATTTGCCACATCGGGATTCCACCACCGGTGGTCCCTTCCGTGGACCAATGGACTCCACCTGTTCTCTCGATCATGAATCCGTCAGTAGATTAGGGACCCTTATGACAAGGGCTTCACATTGACGACCTCTGTTCAATGACCCATCATCGATTTATTGTTCCCAAAAGTAAATGGAAGATATATGTGAAGAATGAATGAATACTGGTTGAAATATAATATTTTAAACACAGATAAATGGTTGTGTTCATGCAATTGTTGATGATTTATAAAAAAATTATGAATATAACACTCAAGGAAAAGGATTTTCAAATTTGAAAGCTAAATCAGAAACAAAAGTAAAATAAGTCCTACATCAATTTGATCGCTCGTCATTGATGATATGCCTGCTGTGATCCCACATCTATCTGATGAGGTTTTATTAAAGATATATTCTCAATTCGATGAAAAATAGATGAGAGAGAGTGGATTAGTAGAGAGAGAATCTATTAGGGCTAACGATAATCCCAAATTCCCAAAATTCTATTTATAGGAGCTCTGCTTGGCGCAGAATATGAATTTACCACGCCTACTCATTTTATGTAGTGCTTAGGTAAAAACCACATTTCAAACTCAAAGGCGGTCTCATATTTACAATACGAGTCCTCATTCAAGAGTTATTTGATACGACATTAGTGGTAAAATAATTATGTTTAATTATTTTATTTATGATTTTTCCCCTGGGTGGATTTTTTCAAAAAATTCATGCGCCGAAAAAAGTTATGTCTCACATAGGGTAAAATCCACATTCCAGACTCAACTGTAGCCTTATATTTCTGATTTGACCTTCCATTTATAAGTTATCCCATTTTCTTTTTTTTATAGTATAAAATATACTTAATATTTTTATAAAAATTAATTCCGAGCACACTAAGCCTCAAAATTTCATGCCATCTCAGCGCCAAGATTTGGAAATATATATAGAAATATTCAAAAGTATTACAAGGAAAAAAATGGGTCTCTACAATTTAGTTCAAGATTTAAAACTTTTATCTATTCAATGACATATTAATTTTTCTTCCAACTATTCTAGACTAATTAGTATTTAATAACTATAATGTAAACATAGAAAAAGGATTTGAGAAGGGTCATATTCACAATATTTTTAAAATTGATGAACTCTTTCACCACATCATCATATTCTATTTTCATATGATTAGAATATATCCATTTTTTATTCATATCAATCTTATTTGACACAATAATATTCATATTTAACAAAATAAATAAATACCAGAATGGCTCAGAGCATGAGTGAAACTCATACCCCCCCAAAATTTTTTAAACAAAAATATAATGTCTAGGTGATTACATGAGGTACAATGAGTTTGTACCATCATGAGAATAATTGAAAAGGAAAGAGGGTGACAAGAAAACCTCTAAAAAATTCCTAGAAGGACATGGTAGATCCCAGCATGAAATGATCTCATTAATGCATCTTCCCCAATGCCGAGGTCTTCACATAAATCATCATGTAAATTACAATAGTCTGCAATCATCCCTGTGCTACATCATATAGGTAATCATTGTGCACTGCCCATGGATATAATATCCATCTCCAATGCCTCCAAGATTCTCCTATCATACTAAGCTATCCCAGCTCCTTGTTGCTCATATTCATAATTTTGTTAGACACTTTATTCTTTATGTAGTCAACAATATTCACCAACTCTCGTAAGAGGCCAACTTGACCAAGCTTTAAAGAAATGTAATGATATGAAATCATGTCTGGAAAGATCAGATCAGAAGCCTCTAATTACTAAGTCTTCACTGAAAACTTCTTGTGTAAGCTGATAATACTTGAGAACAGAAGCCCTCAAACTCAAATTCTTCCACCTCATCATCAACATACATCACCAAACTTCATGTTTCACTGATAAAGTTCACATGACAGATGGTATCATATGGATCATCGGATAATAAATTTTCCCAGTAGCACAAAGAATACATTCATAGAGAATAACTTGAACTCTCAATAAAAACATGATTTTCCATATCTACATTTCCCATGGATAAAATCACTCCATGAGGCCTCCAAACATTCATACACCGAGAAGACCACTCACACTGATGAAAACTCCT
Organism: Viscum album; assembly: GCA_963277665.1. Lineage (NCBI taxonomy): Eukaryota > Viridiplantae > Streptophyta > Magnoliopsida > Santalales > Viscaceae > Viscum > Viscum album. Next base: position 1,080,207,265 of record OY728136.1, on the reverse strand, counting down.
GAATCCAAGTTATGACAGCATCAAAGATGAGAAAAATAGACTCAAACGCTACACAAGAGAGTTATTCTCACTGAATGTGAAGATAATCAAAATCATGATTTCAATAGAGATCAAATTCCACTTTATCAAACAAACGTTTTCTGATACTAAAATACTCATCAATAGTTATCTCCTTGTTACAATATCTTCCAAAACACAACCTTTCTTGTTCCTCGGTCCAAGGATATAAGTCCTCCTTGTATAATTCCTTAATAACACAAGTACAAATTTTATGTTTAATGCTATCCTCTTCTTCATCTCCATCTGAGGAGGAGTCCTCCTCATCCAAGGATGTGGAGGAGCCCTCTTCATCTAAAGATATGGGTGCAGAGGGATTTTCATTAACTACCACCTGTTGAAGAATGTTGTCTTGCTCTAACCGAATCCCCAAGGATCTAGTGACAATTTTTCTCTCCAACTTAGAGTAATTAATGCATTTTTGAGTCTTCTTAAGATGGGGAATGATAAACCCATCAGAGTCAGTAATAGATTTCTTACCTTTTTTGGCACTCAAGTGTAGATATTCATCCTAAATTTGATGGATTCAGTCATGATCATCATTATTATAGCTAACAAAAACAAAATGAGTCTCTTGTGCCACCTAATGAGTGGTTAGAATAGCCTCAATGCACTCAAGATGATAATATTTTATTATCCAAAGTTATATCACGAATCATTTTTTCCGAATATATAAACACTAAGAATTATATGAATTTAAAGTACTATATGACTTATTTTATTATTACAAGAAGTCATGTATCATAAATAATTCCTTTTTTTTGAAATGGATTAATAAAGGGATATAATTCACAACTTGTCATTATCAATGTTCACAAAAACCTCTATGGATTTCTATAACTGGATAAGTATTTGGGCATATATAATAGGATTTCTCTATCAAAACATATATAAAAAAATTACTTATTTTCTCACAATTTTTCCTTAGTGTTTGAGAAAAGGTAATAACGTAGATTATGGTTATTACATCTATAAATTTATGAATGACATCATATTTTGAAAATAGTTAGGAAGGGATAAATCATGGTGTTATTTTCTTATAAAAAATTATTATGTGAGAACCATTTTCTTGGATCATTTTACCTTGTTAGATTGAATAATCACGTATATATAAATCAAATTAAAAGGTTTAATCATTAATATAACTAATAAAAGAGAATGATATAATTTTAATTTACTTTATTGAACTTTCAATGAGGATTGGGTAATATATAGAGCTTACATATGAAAATTAATTAGTATGACTACATCACTAGCACACTTATTATTATTATAATTTATTTTGATTAGTCCACTATCATGCCCTATGATTACAAACTTTAAAACCACCCTCTATTAAAATATTTTAATAAGATGTTACAAAATCTATATGATTTTGGGCCTTATATTGAAAATGATCCTTCAACTACTCTAAATAAGGGTGGTGTATTGTTTTAGCTACTGGTACCCATGATCTTTTTATTCATCTCAAATCATATATATGTTTTAATTTTAGTTTCATTTAATAGTAAAATATTATAAATATTTCATTATTTATAAATATTTACATTTTTAGATATTTATAGGGTAAATATTTGTTTCTGTCATACTCTTTTTCTGTCACAATTATTTTAGGGATATTTTAAGATTATATTTTATAAATTACTATTACTATGAAGTATCAATCATCCTTTCACTTTTTTATAACTTGATTTCCTAACAATATTCATTAAAATGTATACATCTATAATGAATATTTTTTTCTCCAATCAATTCATCAATATCAAAACATAATAAAATATATTATTTTCTATTAAAAAATTATTAGGAAAACTAAATTAGAAAATAAAATATCTACAAAAAATATAATAGAGTGAAAAATTGAACTAAAGAACAAAAATTGCCTATTTGTTGCCCAATTATTGTGATTTAAATATATGGGTAAACATGGTCAAAAAAATAGTTATTTACTTGATGAATTTAAAGAAAAGAATGCATGGAGACAAGAAAGGGAAGATAAATGAGTTCGGATGCTACATGAAGATGAGCAAGTGAATATCTCTATTTTAGTCTCACTTGATAAATAAAAATAATAATCTCTACTACTACATGTAGTCAATAAAGGAAATATAAACTCAAAAAAATCATGTAAAACACATGAAAGATTTACTGATATTCCTTAAATACAAGTTCAAAATTTCATATCTGTAGTTTTGAGGTTCAATTTGTTCAATGTAATCAAATTCAGCTACAGCTGAGATTCGGTTCCATGAGATCTTGAATGCATCATGAGGAAGAAGAGATTTGATAGGGTTCTTTTATAAAGAGGGTGAAGGGTTTTATCAGAACTTACTAAAAAGTGATGATAAATATGTGTTTTATGAGCGCTAAAAGCATAAGTGTTGAGAAATTACACTTTTGTCAACACTTTCTTAGCGCCGATAAATCATCACTTTTATTTGCACAAAAAAAGCATTGAAAAAAGTGGTATTTCTCAGTGCTGATAAAATTTAATTTTATCATATTTTAACCTAATAATGAAAAAAATTAACCAAAAATGAATAAAAATGAATAAATAAATAATATTAATTATATAAATAAAAAAGTTATTAAAAAATAACGGCAATAACTATTTAAATTAAAAAATATTAAAAATACTTTTAAATAAATTAATTATATAAATTACAAATATATAAAACATATTAAAAATTTTAAATTTTTTTTGAATGAATGAATATCAAAAATGAATAAATAAATTTTCAAAAGTTACAAAAAATATTAAAAAATTTGAATTTATTAAATTAATTACATAAATTACAAACACATAAAAAATAGACAAAAATAAATAAAATAAATAATATTAATTAAATCAATAAAAAATACCTAAAATGAATAAAATTAACTATTTAAATTACAAAAAATATTAAAAAATTTCATTTTAATAAATTGGTGATATAAAATTTTAACATACTAAAAATATTAATAATTATAAAAAATTAATAAATAACATTGAATGAGTGGATATTAAAATTTAATAAATAAATTTAAATAAATTAAAAAAATATTTTTAAAAAGTGAATTCATTACATTAATTACATAAATTACAAACACACAAAAAATGAATAAAAAGAAATAAATCTATAATATTAATTAAATAAGTACCAAAATTATATAAGTTATAAAATTACTAAAAATGAATAATATTTACTATTTAAATCTCAAAAGTATTTATAAATGCATTTTAAGAAATTGATTATATAAATTTCAAACATATTAAAAATATTAAAACTTAATAAAAAAATGAATAAATGGTATTCATATAAATTACAGAAATATTTAAAATATTAAAACATTGTAAATAGACATGTATAAATAAAAATATAAAAGTAATTAAATTAAAAAAAAAACTAATGAATATAAAAATGAATAAATAATATTGAATGAAATAATATTAAAATTAAATAATTAAAATTTAATAGACTATAAAACTATTTTAAAAAAAATTCTTAAGATTAATTTAATGAATTATAAAAACATACAAAAATGAAGAATAATGAATAAATAAATAATTTCAATTATATAAATAAAAAAATTATAAAAAATGAATTATATTAAATATTTTAAATTTTTTTTAAATAAATTAAGTATATAAATTTCAAACATTTAAAAAAAATTACAACTTATTAAAGAAAATTAAATAAATATTAATCATATAAATTACAAACACATTGAAAATATTAAATCTTAGTAAATAAATATGTATTAATATATATTAAAAAATGAATAAATTAAAAAAACATTAAAAATTAATAAATATTAAAAATGAATAAATAATATTAAATAGAATAATATTAAAAATGAATAAATAAAATTGAATAAATTACGAAAATATTTTAAAAATTGAATTCGTAACATTAATTACACAAAATGGAAACATATAAAAAATGAATAGAAATGAATAAATAAATAATATTAATTATATAAATAATACGATTATTAAAAATGAATTATATTGACTATACAAAAACATTAAAATTAAAATACATTTAAATAAATCAATTATTCAAATTTCAAACATATTAACATTATTAAAACTTAATAAATAAAAATGAATAAATATTAGTCATATAAATTAAAAACATATTGAAAATATTGTAGTAAATAAATATATGTAAATTTTACTAGGAAAGTTTAGGTACCGAGTGTACTCGACCCTAAAAATTTATTAAGGAAATAAAATGAAAATACAGGAAAATAACAAAAGTGAAGCACACAAAAGTCCTGCTAAACCAAGAACATGGTAAACAAATGCCACCAAAATTCATAATATTTAGATCCGAATATCCAAAAATTATGGCCCATAGAGCCACATTATGATAGTCCCAAAATCCCACATCAAAAAGGGCCAAAGTCCCATAAAGATTAGCACCAACCGAAGAAGCCATGATGCTAGCCGACATTGCGAACCGTGAAGACCTCGTACACCCGAATACAATGATGAGGCAGAACAATAAAGCTCCTCCCGAGGTCATCAACTTGGACAAAGCTCAATGATCACTCAATGATGTCATTATTCCCTTCTGCATTATCACTCACACAACTGTGATCACCCCTAATGTCTGTTACCAGAGGTGTCAGTCTGTACATTATTAGTGGGGTTTACTACCCGACGACATCCCATACCAGTAACAGCTTATGACACCTGAAGAATTTTCACCTAATGGTGTCCCATACCACCGCCGGTTATCTTGAAATCACTAGTATCAATCAAACCGTAAAAAAATCAGAAAAAAGGACAAAGGCCCAAAACCCTAGAAAGGCCCACCAAACCCGCATCCCATTCCTGGTCGTTGACCTCTCACAAATAAAATGACAGCACTCACCAGACTGTAAACAACTTCCCCTAGAAATGCATCCTGAGGTCGAAGCCAATAGCCACCCTCCAACCCAAGGTCCTCTCCTTGTGTCTCTAGGAATTCAAGTGTTCTTCGCCACACACATCGAGGTCCACAAAAGCTTGTCCCATGTGCCCCTCTGTGCACACCAAACCACCGATCATTGCATCGAGACCAAGTGTTTTCATCCACTGAAATGAGGTCTCCACCCCACATCACAAACCAATAACCTACAGAAGTGTACCATTGTCGGGGCACCCTTAAGGATCCCATATCCATGCCACAACACAGGAAACAACCATGGCCACCAAGAATGCCACCTCGACAAGCATCCCCATCCACCTCGACTAACCACCCAGACTATCGCCGTTGGGATCCCAAATTCCATGTTAGTCTTCTCCTCACATGTCGATGGTATCTCTCTTTTTATTCTCGATGTCAGGTGGTGCCTCCTGTAACTGAGCATCGTAACATCCATCCCTTGATCCTTCGTCACTAGATCTGTTCTCTGTCAGGGTCCCCTCTGAAGAAACCACATTAGTTCGAGAAATAATGATATGAGGTGGGGAACCCATCATTGACCCACCAGAGAATCCTTCATTTAGTAGTCCTTCAGCAGTAGGAATCTCGATAAGAGATTTCCCAAATAGTTTGGCGTAAAACACTGAACCAAAGGGATCAGGTTTTTTAGAGACCAAGATATCAGCAGAGTGTCTCTTACCACAACACAGTGAGGTGATTTCAACACCTTCATCATTTATTTCTCCACAAAAATGGTCTCAGGACGTCTCCTCCCACATGCAGCAAACATTTGGTAATGACCGACAATATCATCTTCTCTGCTTGGGAAGATTTGTGCCAGGCTATAGCCATGAGTTTGAAGAGTGAGAGGCTCTCGATTTTTGAGAGAGAAGCTCCCCATCTACCCCAGATTATTTGTTTACTATACATATGTACAATTTATAAAAAATGAATAAATTCCAAGAAATATTAAAAATTAATAATTATCAAAAATGAAAAAATTAAATGAAAGGATATTAAAATGAAATAAATTACAAAAGTATTTTAAAAAGATAATTTATAATATTAATTACATGAATTTAAAACATGTAATTTTTTTTAAAAAAATGACTAGGAAAATAATATTATTATCGCTAATTATTGATGTATGTATTTAATTGATTGTATATAATAATATAATTAATTAATTAACTTTATATTTTTTAATAATAATTAAAAATATTAATATTTAATTAAATGTATAACAATTTTAAAATGTATAAATAACTTTCAAAATTGAATATATTACGAAATAGTAATAAATGAATATATATTAAAAATAAATAAATTACAAAAAATATGAAAAATAGAGAAATTTTGAAAATGAATAAGCAATATTGAATGAATAAACAAACATACACATACACATATACATACGAATAGACATACATGTACACATACATACATATACAGATACAGATACACATACACATGCGCATGCGCGCACACACACTCACTCACACTCACACTCTCTCTCACACACACCTGCACACACACACACACACACAAACACACACACACACACATACACGTATGTATACACATACACATACACACAATTACATACACATGTATGCACATACATATGTATACATGCACATACTACATAAACATACATACACATGCACGTACACAAACCAATACACATACACACATACATACACACATACATACACATACATACAGACATTCACATACACATACACATACACATACAAATACACATACACATACACATACACATACACATACAGATACACATACACATACAGATACACATACAAATACAGATACACATACACATACACATACACATACAAATACAGATACAGATACACATACACATACACATACACATACACATACACATACACATACACATACACATACACATACACATACACATACACATACACATACACATACACATACACATACACATACACATACACATACACATACACATACACATACACATACACATACACATACACATACACATACACATACACATACACATACACATACACATACACATACACATACACATACACATACACATACACATACACATACACATACACATACACATACACATACACATACACATACACATACACATACACATACACATACACATACACATACACATACACATACACATACACATACACATACACATACACATACACATACATGCATATACCTACACATACATGTATGTATACACATACACATACATACAATTACATACACACGTATGCACATACACATACACATACACACATATACTCACATGTCATGTAAGTACACATACACATACAAACGTACACATACACATATATAAACATCCACATACATATCCATATGCAAAAACATACACATTCACAAACATACATACATGCACATATGCACAAACACACACACATACACATAAACACACACACAAAACACACACATATATACACATACAACACATACATAAACTAACATACAAACACAGACATACATCCACATATATACACATGCATACACATACATACAAATACATGTAAACATATTTTAAATTATTTAATATGAATATAAATATATATTTTCCAATAAAAATTTCATATTTAAATAAAAATATTCATTTATATATTTATATATTTATTTAAATAAATTATTAATATATCATATTTATATTTATATATACATTTTCTAATTAATGTATATATAAATATACCATTAAACATTTTTATTGATTAATATAAATTTGATAATTATATATATATAAAATTAGGAAAATAAGATTGATAATAAATTTTTATTATAAATAGTTATATAAATAATATTTATATATTATATTTACTTATATATATAATTATTGTTATATAAATATACTTTAAACATATATAAATATGCATATATAAATTTAATTATTTACTATGATCTTTATCAGTGATAAAAAAAGAAGTGATAAAGGGGCACATTTATCCGTGCTAAAAAAAGAGCTGACAGTAGGTACCATTTTATCAACACTTTTTTAGCACTAATAAAGACCACATTTATAAGTTATTTTAGCTAGAAATGATAAAAGTCCCCCCTTTATTAGTTTAGTTTATTTAGTGTTGATAAATTTTAGCATCAGATATCCCGTGATTTGTAGTAGTGTGATAATGATAACTAAACATGAAGAAAGTACTATTATTTTTAATGAACTCAAATATTTAAGTTGCAAAAGAAAGTAACACTAGGGTTTTCAAACTCGAGAGTCTACTTTGGCTCATTTGATGTTAACATAATTGACTCATATACTATACTTTTTGACTCATTAAAGTATATTTTTACCCATTCTATGGTTGGATGTGAAATTTATACTTTCCATTTTTTTGATTCTTTAGAGAAAAAATAAAAACTATATGAGTCTTCATGAGTCTACATGTTTATTATATGTTTAATAATGAGTCTATAAATATCCACTATGTCTATCCAAAAATGAATTTGGAATTGAGTGGACTTGGTTTTGTAAGTGAGCTCATAAACTCATTCGAGTTTACGAACTAACTCGTGAGTTTGAATACTATGAGTAGCACCATGTTTTAAATTTAAGGTTTATTATCAATGAAAAAAAACAAAATAATCTTCTCTCTATTTCTAAAACTCATATATTTTTTTCTCTAACATTGTATAATTTTTAAATGAACAAAGAGTTGGTAATGAATGAATAAAAAAATTGCACCAACTACTATAGAATAAGATTTTATTAGTGCTAGAAATTTCTATTATTGGTTATAAAAATTTCCATAAGCACCCCAAATCTACATTAAAAAAGTGATGATAAATGATTCCCTTTATCAATGTTCATTTTAGTGCTCATGATGGGAGAATTTTTAGTGGTATTTCTAATGATGATAAAAATACCTTTTACCAGCACTATAGTTAGAGCTAATAAAAGCACTAATTTCCATAGTTTAAAAAAACATTTACAACACATTAAAACACCATTTCAATTATTTTTTGAAAAATTTCAATGCATTTATAAAACACTTCAAAATTAAATTTTAAAATTACATTATATGAATTTCAATATGTTAAAATTTCATTGGTATGTACAATTTATTCCAAACATCAAATTTTCCAAAAAATTAAAAAATAGCACAGTGACCCTATATTTCGCTCTCTTTGGGACCCTCATTCAAAAGATCATAGTCATGCTACTAGTTTCTAAGCACACCACCCCAGTTTGAACAAAAGAAGAGTGTGTATATAATAAAAAACAATTCTTATATTAGTAATACTATGAATAAATAAATGGAACATAAATATGATACAATAATGGATTAAAAAAATATTTTTTAAACTAAACACACTCACATATATTTGATTGATGTGCGGTTAATTACTACACATCACATATGACTTATGTCTTGCTGTCCTAAAGCATCAAGATAATCGAAGTGTGTTTTGTTGATTTCAATGAATGATGCATCTTGTAAACTAAAATTTCACTTTAAAACTAAAAACAACCAATTTAAATAATTTTGGGCACACTGTGTGTTAAATTGAAATGAAATTAATTCCTATATGTCATAATTCTTTATGGATAATTTTCTTAATGTATCATGATAATATGAGTGCGTTTTTTGAGATTTTAGTGAGTGATGCACATTTGGAACTAAAATTTCATTTTTAAATAGAAAAAACAAACTTTTTGTTATAATGGAAACACAGCGTGTCACAAACCAGGTCACCCCTAAACCAAGCACCCATGCCAACCCACAACATACCTGCTGCACGTTCCCAATCACTCCAGGCTAAAAAATGGTGCTAGGATATCAATGTATAACCATTGGAAATAATTTCACCCTTATATACCAAATTAATATCAAAATGGTTTCAACCGAGAAATACAGTATGCCCTGTCCAGATGTTGGACGTCCACACACCCAGTAAAAATACATCAATAAATAGAGTAAAATACAAGATTATAAGTAAAACATCCAAATAGAGAATGTAATATATATAGAAAAGAAACTCCCACACTGAATAGGGAAGAAATAAAAAACAATATATATTGATCGTCAGTGAAAAGACACAAACCCAATGACAAAAGGTGATAAAAACTAGGGCACCTAAAAGGAAATATAAAAGCTATATACACCAAACACTGTATGCAGGGTGTGAGTAAAACTGTAACATCCTAATAGTTTAATATATATATATATATATATATTCCTTTAAATAATATCGAGTTTGATATATTTATTTACACGCACTAAAATAAAGGTTATGATACGTTATTAATTTAAATTAATCATATTTAAAATATATTTAGGATAACATATAATGATATAAAATATTATAATTCTCTAAATTAGTAAATTTTTATGAAATAATATTAGGAACTCTTAGTGTTTAAGATTTTCAATTTTAATTAAAATAATATTATATTTATATATTGTATTTTATATTAATGTTTAAATATTTAATTTCTATAAATATAATTAGATGAAATTAAATATATTTTTTTAATTTAAATATCAAAATTTTCTAAGTATTAATTTTTGATCATTTTTTAAAAATATTGTTTTTTAGTTGAAAATGTAGTTTTTTGTAAAAATCATAATTATCATGACTTTATCAATATATAAGAATGACATAGAAGTATATAAAACCATTTAAGTGATAAAATATAAAACTAAGAAATAAAATTATACATTTTAAAATATTATTTTAACTTATAAATCTCATGACCAATATTTTTAGAACTAAAGTAAATGGATACTTTAATAAAGAAAACTATTTAATGTATTTTATTTTAGTGTTTTTTTTGTAAAATTAGATTATAGATTGGTTTTAATGTTACATATACTTAATTTCATTTATAATAAATCAATTTATTCAATAAAAATTATTTAAATTAATAATTTTTACTGACATATAAATTTTATGGTTAAAAATATTATTATCATAAAAAATATTTTTATGTTTTAAGCACGTTTTTTTAAAATTTAAATTTTATAATCATATAGATTTTAAATGGTAAAATGAATTTCATATATATTATTAAAATTCATAAATTATGATTAATATCATGATTAATAAGTAATGTTTTAATTAATTTACTTGGGTGAAATTAAAAGTTACCTTGGGAAAAAAGTACACATGGCTAATGTGAAATGTGAATGTAAAAATTCTAAATCACTCAAATATGTCCCAAAAATGAGTGTATGGTAGGATTTTAATAAATATCAAGTTTCATAATCCTTAATTTTGATGTATGTGGGTTTTTTACATTGAATAGTGTAAATATACAATTTAATAAATTAAGGTAATTCCAAAACAACCTTCTCTTCACTTATAAAATGACACACTTACACCCTTTATTTACACACCCATATATTCCAATTATTTGGTGAAAATATACTAATTTTTTCATACTATAACAATATTCTATATAAATAATCCCTTTTTCCTTTATATTAATTCATTTATTTCTAAGAATAATTTCAAGGAAAATCAAAGATCACGATGTGAGTATTACGCTTTAATTTGTATTTATTTTTAATTTTCATCTACTTAATATTCTATATGTTTTTTAATTTAATGAATCCAGTATAAAATATATAATGAAATTTTATTTTATTAATGTAAAATTAATTATTTATTCATTTCATATCAACTGCCAAGAAAAATAAACACATCGATTGTGCGTATGTGCGGACTACCGCCTCCATGACCTGATTCAGTTCCCTTTTCAGCACCATATAATAAGGATGGTATAAAGGATGGGTTTTATGAATAATTATGTTTTTTATGTAAATTATAAAATTCTTAAATTATCACCTTTTACATTTACCTTCATTTAATCCATCTGTTATGGAATGAGATCATTAATCATACGTATGTGCGGAATACCACCTCCATGAATGACCTGTCTCATTTATCTTAACCAAATAACATGGATGGAACTAAAATTTTAATTATTAATCTAATATTATACTTATAACATTATTATAATTATTAAATTATAAATTTTTATATATCTTCACTCCGTATATTCATTGAGAAACAGGTTCATTAATTGTGCGCACATGAAGACTACGACCTCATGAATGATGGAATCGATTTATCATCACCACCCATAATTAATGGTTTTAAAAATTAATTTTATGGAGATATATGAAATAAATTAAATTTATAATATTCATTAATTTTTTTATTAAAATTATTTAATAGAATTTTCCAACTCATTCAATCACTACGATACACTTTTGTTTTGGTCGGTTTACCAAAAAATTGAGAGACGTTCTAATGTCTATATAATGAATGATTAATGAATTTTATATAATATTAATGACATGTAATAATAAGGTATTAAATATATTTTTATGGTTCTAGAGTTATATTATTAACATCTAAAGATTTTAACAATATATCAAAACTATTCATTAAAATCTTTTGAAACAATTTTGTCTCTAATATCATCTTCCAAAGTCATAATTAAAAATATAATGAGATAAAAGTGGAAAATTATAAATAATCATTAGATATATATTATGTAAAAATAGTTAATCTAGGAATAATTAACTTGGTTTCAATGAACAAGGATCAAAATTAACATTCAAAAGCATGTGTAATATAATTAAAAGTGTTAACACATGATGTTAAAAATAATGTATAATGAAACATTAAATTCAAAGTAAATAATTATAAATAAATTATATTAAATTTTTATATATATGAAAAATGTTATGAAATATATAATTAATATATTTAAGTTTTTTTTATAGGAATTTAGAGTATGATCAACAAAGTGGGGGGATAAGGTAAGGGATTTTTGTCTTAAAATCCCTTCATTGAGACACATTTTATTTTATACACCAATTAAATTTTATATATTGAATATTATAAAAACTTTTCATGTAATCATGAAATAAATTTTATTTATGTTATTTTAGGTTCATTTTAAATCTCATTATCTCTATAGGGTTTTAATTAAAATGTTACTCAAGTGAAAATTGTTTTCTCAAATCAAGTCCTTTTTCCTATGAGGTGTGGAATCTCTTATTGATTTTGAACTTCCATGTATCTTTTTACTACCACTAAATTTTAAAATGGAAGATTTAATTTTTATTTTGAGATATTTATTAGTTTAATTAATATACTTTACTTTTATGGAACCCTTCCTAAAATAAAAGCACAACGTTAATAAAAATAAATCCTATATTTTCCAATTGATATTTTTATTCCATGCCGATGTTTTACCTATCAAATTAGAAATATATAACCCAAATTAGTTTCATTTAATTTGAAATTAATGTTTCCATTCACCTATTTTAAAATCAAATATTTATTATACTATTTATGATTTCAGTTTCATAAAATATTTTTAGAATATTTTAAAATTTTTCTACATGGATAGTTTTAAAAAAAGTTTTTCTATTCAAGAAATTTTATAATTTTTTTAAAATCATAACATAATGATTGTTTTAAATTTATTTTAAACTAAATTTACTTTCTATAAAAATGTATTAAAATAAAATATTTTTATCGTTTGATACATGGTTTATTTTCAATAGAAGTAATCTCTATTATATGTTTTCATGTGAAGATATATTTTTTCCACCTTTGTCTTTTTCTGAGAGACTTATTCTATAAGATTCCATGTTTTCAAAAATAAATTTAATACTATCATGGTTTAATAAAATATTACTATTTAAATGTATCTAAAGGTCTAGTGAAATTGTTATTTTAAAATTAATTTTCCTAATTCTTATGAGAGTGTTCTTCATCTATATCATATGCTTGATCAAGGGTATTATAAAAATAATAGAATCAAACTTAGTTATCTAGATGGATTATGAAATTATATTTTACATCTTGGGTATGATCGATCACTACTTTTTTTCTTTCCTAATCATCCATTTTATAGGAATGATTTACTTCTAATGCCTTTCTTATGGGAACTCCCCATGTTCTGTTACTTGATTGAAAGGTGTTCACCTATATTACAATAAATCAATATATTGGTAAAATTATTTTAGAAACTATATATCCATTTCCTATAAAGTTAGAATATCATATTATTAATCATATTTATATTGGTATTTACTAAGAATGTTTCTTAAATTCATTGGATACACATTTATTTTATATGGGTTTATCATGTTATGTCTATTTATAGAATTATGAATATCTCCTTGGGGAACCACTTGAGAAGGATATAAAACCCATTTTATTTACTTGGTGTTTTATGTTACTTTGATTAAAATCACATGACACACATATGTATTATTTTTATTTATTATGGGTGAACCTATATAACACTATAATGTAATGGGTGATGTTTCTATATCAAGAGATATCATGTTGCATTGGTTATGAGCCTAGTCAATGTTGATAGTGGGTAGGTATCATAGAAAACTATATTATGTGAATAAGGTAGAGATAATTGACTTATGATTATGATTTCACATTTATTTTATTGCCATATTTCCTATAATTCCATGATATCATGTTATTGTCATTGTTCAATATATGTTGTTATAATATCATATATTTATTCTATGATCTCAGGATTATGATTATTCACTTTATAATATAATGTTATGCATTCTAACTTGTATCACTTGTCTGATGGTCTTACATTAATTTAATAATTCCGTTACTGAGAATCTAATCTCACCCCTTTAATCTTTCCATTTCCCCAGGTTATGATTTTTTTTAAGAATGCTAATCCTAGATGAGTATATTGTGTGGTGAATATATGGGTGATGTTGAAGAATCATTATAGATTTATTTTCTTCTTATATAATAGAAAAAGTGTTAATTTGAAGAGAATACTTGAGATTTATTAGTTGGTGATTTATACTGATTCTCTAAATATTTAAACTAAAAGGTCATTGAATTGTAAATGTGTGAAATATATTGAATTAATTAATATGTATAAAATATAGTGTCGTAAGTTATGTGTTCTTAGCCCAAGGTATGAGGGGTATTATAGTTGGAATTAGAGAAATGTTTAGATAAATTTATAGGTTAGTATGTTATTATTTTAGGATGATTTAATATTTAGGAATGAAATTAAGGGTTAACGTGTTAAGAATGATCTTAGTTTAAATGGTATATGTAAACCTTTAGGTTGGAAGTGTTGAATATGTTGTGTTGTTTAGGGATTAGCATAAGATAACTTCTTTAAAAACCCTCGGAATAAGTTTAATTTTATGAGAACCTATTTAATTTTTGGTAAATTATATATTTTTTTGGTATTCCTAGAAATAAGATCTTTGTCTGGATAATGGAAATTGGACGTGATTTTGGAATAAATTCACTTAGGGGTAATAATACTGAAAAGAATTATTCAGGAATATCTTAATCATAAATCTAGTGCATGGTGAATGGGCCCTAATTTCCGACCTATCCATAAATTCATGGGGGATACGTTTGGGATAATTTATATTCTGTTTACAAACAATTATGAAGGACTTGGACAAATGATTTTATGATATTTAACTCAATTAGAGAACCTAATATTTAAATAACCTTGGATAACCTAAATTAAAGATAAAGACTCATAAGTTATAGTATGAACATCATTTATCAATTATTTATTTTAATCTCATAGTTTTCCCTTTGTAAATTTACTAATTTATGTATTCTCATCCCTAAAATTTATTTTAAAGCAATGGATGAAGCAAGAAGGAACTGAGCTAACAATCGATGCAATGTAAAATGCAGTTATTTTCCAAACATGTAATCTATTGGGACAAGATATAGGGTTAAATATATGGTTTTTATTCGAAATAAAATATCACAAATCATGATTAAAAAATTCAACATAGTTGAATTCCATACCATAGAAAAGAAGATAAGGATAATGTCTCATAGAAATCTAGGCAAGGAAGATGATGAAGGAAAATAGATACAAATTCCTATATGTCAAAGATGTGGGAAGAAGAACAATAGGGAATTCCTTAAAGGAACTATAAAATGTTTTATGTATAGGAAAATAGTCTATAAAGCATCTAGTTATCATTTTAAAATGAATTATTTAGTTAACTCGATAGAGGAAGAAGATTCTTATTTTAGTTTTACATAAGATATTAATGTAGATATTTCATTGGAAAATTTCTCTTATGTCATGTGTATCTCTTTTGACATCCTTAATTAATATTTTTTTTTAAAAATAATGAGGATGAAATTTATTTAAAGATGGGAGAATATAGTATCTTGAGAGTATAATATATATATATATCCCTTTAAATAATAATGAGTTCGATATCTTGATTCACACACACTAAAATTAAGGTCCTGATACATTATTAAATTGAAATAATCATATTTAAAATATAATTATGATAACATAAAATTATATAAAATATTAAAATTAATTAAATTAGAAAATTAGTTTGAAATAATATTAGAAACACATAATGTTTAAGAAGGTCATTTTTAAATATAATAAGTTAATATTTATATTTTGTATTTTATATTAAAATATAAATATATATTTTTTAGAAATATAATTACAAAAAATATTTTTTTTTATTTAGAATATCAGAATTTACTTAGTATGAAATTTTGATAATTTTCTAAAAATATCATTTTTTTGTAATAAATGTAGTTATTAGAAAATTTATAATTTTTTCGACTTTATTAGTATATGAGAATAAAATAGATCATAAAACCCTTTAAGTGATCAAAATTGAAATTTAAGAATAAAATTATTCATTTTAAATCAATATCTTAACTTAGAAAACCAATGGCCAATATCTTTAGAACTAAAGTAAATGAATACTTTAATAAAGAAAATTATTTTATGTATTTTATATCTATTAATTAATTATCTGGAAAAATTTGATTATATATTTAATTTAATGTAGCCTAAAATTAAATTAATTTATAATAAATCAAATTAGTTTATAATATTTTTTTTAAAATTAATAATTTTTTGTTACATATAAATGTTATGCTTAAAAACATGATTATCTTAAAAATTGTTTTTATTTGTTAAGCGTCTTATTTTAAAATTAACTTTTATTAATCATAGTAATTTTAATTGATAAAATTAATATAAAATATAGTATTATAATAATGAAATAAAATTTTAAAATCAACATCATTAAAGAAAATTTTAGTTAATTAACACGGGTGAAAGTAAAAGTTACCTTGGGAAAAGGTATAAATGGGTAAAGTGAAAAGTGAAAGTAGATTCCCCTAAATCACTTAAATATGTCCTCAAGATGAGTGTACGAGAGAATTTTATACCATATTATGGCCCATAATCCATATTTTTTAAGTATGGGGGTCTTTTACATTAAACGATGTAAATAAATAATTTAATAAGTTAATGTTATTCTAAAACTACCATTCCCTTCACTTATAAAAGGTCACACTCAAACCCCTTCAATACACACCCATATATTATAATTATTTGGTGAATCTATACACATTTTTTAATCCTATAAAAATCTCCTAATAACCAAATACATTGTTATATCACATCAATACTTTACAATACATTCTTTTTAGAATAAATTTTATTTTGTTGAAAGCTTTCAATACACGCAACACCAGGTTTAAACAAAACACTATTTAGTCATGCTTTTCACACTTAATTTAAAATTAAAATTTACCAATTTTGGAAAATTTATTTTAAAAAAGAAACATTATAATTTAATGTGTAATACCAAAATTAGCTTCTTGTGAAATTTTGGAAATTTTATGAGAAGTTTTATTTTTTGACGAATAGTGAAAAATACTAAATTTTAATTGAGAACTGCATTTTAATTTAAATTATTTATAAAGATAAATTGTATTTTCAATTGATTTTAAAGTAAAATTAGTTATATTTTATATCCATTAATCCAATTTAGGTTATTTTAATAATTCTCATGTTGATTTGGGATATAAAAACAATGTAGACTTTTAATGATTTTCACTTTAAAAATATGCTTTTTTATTGCGTCAGTGAGATTAATTTTAAATAAAATTAGACCGCCTATGTGGTAAGAATTTGTAAAAAAGGATTAAATATTTATAATAAGAATAATTTATATTATCTAATAAGTAAAAGTTAATTTTTACCATAATTATTAGTAATGATAGTTAAAATTAACTACCACGATTAAGGTTAAAATACAATCATTCACATTACATGTGTTTGTATTAAAAATAATTTTAAAAACACATAGTATTTTTATTAGATATATTTTATTTAATATTAATAATAATTAAGTATAAAATAACTTATAAATATCATTTTAATTACATTATTAAAGGGTAAATTACCTAGGTAAATAAATAGATACAAGTTACCGTGTTAAAAAAACAAAAAGGATAAATTTGAGTAAACATGAATAATAAGGAATTATTTGATGAAAATGTATTTATTTTGTGTGGTGCAGGTATTAATAGACTAAATAAACTCTCACATACATTTTTATTGAATTTTTTATCCACATGAGGCAAGGAAGACCTCCCAATAGAAAATAATTTTGTGTATTTACAAGAATGCCACTCCTCCTTAACTATAAAAGGGAACTCACTCCCCTCAATTATTCACAATTTCAAACCAATTTGGATCAGACAATAAATTCCAAAATAACTTACCAAATTCTATAACCTAATACTATTATCCATATATTTTTCATAAATCCAACTTATGAAAGCTTTAGCACAAACCTAAGGGGATACCTGAAGAAGAGGTAATGTTCTTCAACATGCATCCTTATTTTATTTCCTTCTCCACCTCCTTCATTTACTATTATACCATGATTATATAATAACATAAGTATCTTACATATAATTATATTTTATTATGTTATGTTCAATACTTATAATCACACACACTTCCATTAAATGGGTGACAAAATCAACGTTCGTGTGCAAGGTGGACTATCACCTTGCGAACCGATGTTGTTCATTTTACCATTATCGTATCTAGATTTTGGGTATGATGATGGATATAGAGTATATATATATATTATATTTATAACATATTTATACCTATTTTTTCATTATATCATTTATATCATTTTTTAATTTCTATTACGTAGGTTATATAATAACGTCACTTGTGTGTGTGGCGGACTACCACCTTGCGAAGCGATGTGATTCATATTTATCTAAAACATTACATGGAAGGTGATGAGAATATTAATGATTATATGTGATATAAATGAACTAATTATGATATTAATTAATTATTAATCATTCTTGATAGATAATATATATCATTTTATTTTTACACTAAAAAGATGATAATATTGTTCGTGTACGAGTGGAATACCATCTTCTTGAAGCGATGTGAATATTTTTTCATAACTATATTTCATGATTGGTATTAAAGTTATTATTTATGTAAAAATATGATAATTATTTCATTATTATTACTCTTGTTATGATTAAACACTATAATATTTTCAAGAATCAAATATTTAATGACAAAACATGCATAAGAAAACAAGAAATTTTACACCCAGAAC
Source organism: Viscum album (assembly GCA_963277665.1). Lineage (NCBI taxonomy): Eukaryota > Viridiplantae > Streptophyta > Magnoliopsida > Santalales > Viscaceae > Viscum > Viscum album. The sequence continues at coordinate 1,080,187,803 of OY728136.1, read as the reverse complement.
AATGAAAACATGGAATAATTATTAATGAACATGTTCTAAGATGTAATAAAAGGATCATATATGATATTATGAAAAATAATATGGTTTTTTATAAGTTAATAACATGTTTATAACTACTATAAAGTATACTAAATAATATACAATCAAAAGAAAGTGTGGGGTAATGGTTTTTGTCTCAATTTAATTTAATTAAGACATATTATATTTTTATGCACCTAATTTATTTTATATGGTGTATATAATACTCATTTGACATGTAATATCATGAATAATTCATTTTTAATGGTATTTTAAGTATCGATTTAAATTATTTCAACCATGGGGATTTGACTTGAAAATTACCAAATGGTAAAATTTGTTGTGAAATATCACTTTCTTTTGTGATTGTTAACTTTATCTTGAAACAATCAATTTATTGTAATAATTTTTATTTGTAAATTAAATTATTTTTATATATCCATATTATCGTGTTATTAATATAATTATTTCATAAAATGTATACCATTTTTACATACAATGTTTAATTTTAATATTATTTTATTAACATGAAAATGTTGATATATCCATATCATATAATCAATATAGAAATTAGATGATAAAGAACATTGTTTATGAATTGAATCAATTATTATATATACACGGAATGATTTAGACATGAAATATATGGGTTGGGGACCGGTTAATGTTATCCCATTGATGTATCGACAATCTCATGAGACAAATTAGTTGTCTAAATCAGATGTGTATTTACCTAGTATGTTTTAAAATGTATTGAGGATATATCTTGAAAGTAAAGGTATAATGTTCCTAGGAAACATGAAATATGATAATTAATAATTTATTTCATTCAAAATTTAGTTATTACTATACAGGATATTATCACTATGACATTATCTTTGGATGCATTTCAGTATCAATTATTGATTAAACGGAATGTGTTTTCCATTATTTACCTTTCCATATTGATTATTATTTATCTATTCATGTATTAAAGTTATTAAAATGGAATGTGTGTTCATTTATTTACACTTACAGATTAATTATACTTATTTATTCATAATAGATTTCGTTATGCATAACCCTTACAGAGCATTTGAGCTCACTTTTATTTTGGTTACTTTCCCAAGGATATGAAGATTAATTCTTGGAATGAGTTTCAAGGATGATAAGATTTTAATTTTGTTATGATTTATTTAATTTTACCAATATTTAAATTGTATCATGTATGTAATATGGTTCTTAAAAACTGCTAAACTATTTAATTCTTTGGGATGTGATTCCTTATATTTATGCCAATGTAATAAAACAGACTCCATCTCAGGGTTACTAGGGTCAGGGTCGTTATAGTTGGTATCAAAAGAAGTTTAGAGTAATCCTTGGGAAATATATTTTCTAAAAACATATATTAGGGATCATAACCCTATGATAGAATCGAAGAATAATTATAGAAGAGCATCCTAAAGTTTTGGAAATGAAGACATTATGTGGGTATTCCAATAAATACATCCCTCTATGGATAATACAAGTGGAAGTGGTTCTAACAAAGTGGTACCTAGGGGTAATAACTCTAAAAAAGGCATGTCAAGATTGACCCAAAAATTACAAGGTAACAAAAAATGGACCTTACTATGCATATGGTTTGACACTCATAGGGGATATGTTTAGGATAATTCAAATTTTCTTTAAAAACTATTACGAATGATTTTAAAGTAAATTAATCCCCAAAGAAACCAGAGTTTATGATTTTAATATTAACAATGAATAAAATATTAATTCATATTAAGAATTGCACCATATTTAGAATTATACATTATGATTGAAAATTCATAATTTAATAAGAAAATATAATATATTCCCTTGTTAACAATGATGTCTGGATGGAAGAATAACATCAATACTCATGAAGAATGTAGAGATTTCCTTGTCGAGGGAACCAATGCAGTTGGTATTAGAAAAGAGAAAATTATAGATATATTAGGAAAAAGTTAATTAGGTCATAAAAATATCCTTTCCTAGATGGAGAAACCTATTCCACATGATGGATTTATTTATGTGATAGAATCCCCTATCATTTAGGGGACTACTAATCCGATTATAACTGAGTAATAGATTAAGTCTTTGGAGAATAAATTTATGGAATTGGGATAAAAAAATAGGAAAAGGTTACAATAGATGTGTATTTTCTAAAAGTTTAATTTGATGAATGGTTTTCATTAATCTAGAATATTAGGGAGGAAGAGGAAATAGAACTCATGGAATTGAAATATTTTAAGCAGACATTATTTGATAAGTATTTCCCTCATGAGAAATACGTTGAGATGAAGATAAAGCTCCTTAGCATAAATGAAAATTAATAATAAAGTTTCATGTATTATGAATCTACCTTTACAAGGTTATCTAGGTATTCTATGTGTTACATAAACAACATATAGTGCAAGATTGATTGCTTTTTTGAAGGGATCAAACTAAGTATTTGAAGGGCACTAGTCCCCCAATATTTTACATTATATGATGAAATAGTTTTATGTTCCATATAAATGGATAAGTAATTTTATATAATCAATATGTTTTATGGGAATACAGATAAAAAGAGGACATCTAAACACCAAGATAATGTGAATGTTTCGAAGAAGGGGATGAATAAATTTCCATCATTTGAAAACTCTAGAAATAATCACCCTGGGAAATGACTAAAACACATGGGAGTCTATTATAAATGTGGAAAAAGGGTTTATAATGTTAAATAATGTAAGGGTAAGAAGAAAAAATAACATTTAGTGTTTTACCTTTATGGAGATGGGGTAATATAAAAACAGATTCCCCATACATTAAGGGAATCTACCACTGAAGAGGCCAATGGGAGAATGCCAAGATTTTGTGATCACTACAGCTGAGGTGGATGTACCCCATTATGCGGTGGTTGGTATGTTAATCATATATTCAAATTTATCTAGTGATTTATTTGATTATATATCCTCACACTCCTTTATATTTACCGATTTTCAAGTAAAATTAGACATTTACCTTTTAATATAAGAATGGAGTTATCAGTCAAAACTCCTAAGAGAAGTCTCATCGCAATAATGATGTGTTAAGAAGTCCCCATTATAACACATAAACGTGATTTATTTGTTTTCCATATCATCATACCCATGGTTTAATTTTATATAATTCTTGGTGTGGAATATATTTAAAAATTTTATGTAAAAATTTATAACATGCAGTAGGAAATTACAATTTGTGAGGAAGATGTAGAATTGACTATATTCAGAGAAGAGAATTCATCATCTGAGTAAAATATATATCTACACATAGTAGATCCACTGAATTATATTCATATAGAAGATAGGGAAAAAAATCTAGGGATGAATAAGGCAATCTTCAATTTTAGGTTGTACCCATTGTATAGGAATACATTGATACATTTACTGAGGAATTCGATAGACATCCCCTAGAGTGTGAAGTTGAGTTTTCCATTGATTTAATCCTCTATTCAAGACCAATATTAAATACTCCCTATATAATGAACACTTTTTAATTAGTGTAATTGAAGAAACAACTAGAGGATTTGGGTGATGAGGCATTTATTCACCCTAGTGTTTCACCATGGGGAGCCCCTATACACTTTGTTAGGAATAAAGATCGATCCATGAGGACATGAATTAATTATAGGTAAAATAAACTCCATTATGATAAAGAACAGGTATCCTATGCGTCAAATTGGTGATTATTTGATCAACTTCACATAGCCAATTTTTTTTTTCAAATACTGATCTTCTTTCTATGTTTCACCAATTTTGAGTAAAGAATGAAGAAATTACAAAGACAACTTTTTGATTGAGGTATGGACAATATGAGTTTATAATATTTTTATTCGTATTGAATAATTCTCCATTTTTTATTGATCTAATTAACAAATTATTTAAGGAATATATTGATTTTTTTGTGGTATTCATTGATGATATCCTGGTGTATTCTAAAATCTACGAGGCAGATGAAAATCAATCTTGGTACATTTTTGAGAATCTTAGACGGAAATAATTATATGGTAAATTTAGTAAGTGTGATTTATAGCTTTAGTACATTTCTTTCCTTTTCTATATTGTCTCCAAATATATAATCATAGTTGACCACGCAAATATAAATGCAGTCAGAGAATGGACCATACCAATGAACATAACTTTGGTACATAGTTTAATTAGTTTGAAAAGTTACTATTATATTTTTTTTATAATTTTTCCTGATTGGATAACCCATTAACAAAGATTACACATAAAGGGGTTAAGTTTTTTTGGACAAATAAATGTGAAAAATGTTTTTACAAACTTAGGAAGAGATATTTCAATGCTTCAATTCTCACTCTACCATCTATAAGTGATGGGTTTGTGATATATAGTGATGTATCAAATATGGAAGTTAGTTTTTTTTCTAATGAAAAATGATAATGTTATTGCATATGCATCAAGGTAGTTGAAAAATCATGAACATAACTACCAAAACCATGATATTGAGTTATCCATTGTAATATTTTCATTGAAGATATGGAGAAATTACCTCTATAGTGAAATATGTGAGATTTACATGGATCATAAAGGCCTTAAATATATATTTTAATAGAAAGTGCTCAATATGAGAAAATTTCAATAGCTCGATCTACTCAAGGATTATGATTTCTCAATAAACTACCACATAAGGAAAGAAAATAATATAGTAGTTTTATTTAGTAGGAAAGATGAAGGAATTATGTCCCATATGAGGATTGAGAGGGATCCTATTTGTGGAGACTCAATTTTTTCTTTATAATTATTTGAGATATTTCTATATATATTTGTAGAGTTAGGCATTGATACAAAGAGTGATTTTGAGGCCTAGTGTTCCCAAAATTAATTTTATAAAAATATTAAAAATATTTTATACTGTGCACATATTAAACCTAAATGAAAATGGGATAACTCTCAAATGATAGACCAGATTTGAAATCCAAGACCATGGTTGAGTCCAGAATGTGGTTTTTACCCAAGGAACGATATAAAATGGGTCAGTGTGGGATGTTCAGACCCCTATCTCACTGGAAGTATGTTAAGTTGATTAATTCATTATTAATTTAATTAATTAATTCATTTTAGAGAGATGGATAGAATCTATAATAATATCACCAGGAATATTTCTCCAGGGTTGACAACACAAACCATGGTATAAATCTATTTCTCTTCCACCATCCTCCATTGGCTTATCAAATTGGACGATGATGGAACTGTAGATCGAAGTGGACTGGGACATAGTGAAAAAATAAACTCCTATTAAATAATTTTTGGATATATTCTTAATCATAGATCGATCCATAATCGATGTAAGATTCATCATTTTGTGTTTTTATGATCTTTGATTTAATGATTCAGTTAATCCACCCTTATTCTTGGATCTATGCCAGTTTTGGCCCTTGCATGTGCCCACATAACAGATTTAGTTTATTTATTCAATGTTTCATAACCTTGGTTTCATAATTACTGATCATTGGACTATAACTCTAGGCCAAAAATGTTTAATATTTGTGTTTTAGTGCTTTTATTCCTTGTGGATTCATGTTCTTCACCAATTGGACCCCTTGGTCCTAGTTTGATATTGCAGGGTGGTAACAAGCCTGACCTGACCCCCGTATCCATGAAGAATCAATGAATAAAGCACTGAATGATGAACTGAGCAAAGATATAGGATCACCGTGAGTTATAGATATTTTTTGGTGTTTTTAAATCAATAAATCAACATGGAAACCATGGTGGTGTATGGAAAAAACAAAAAACCTCGACAAATTAATAATATAAGCACCCAAATAGTATATTTGTATCACTACAAGGGGTATGGGTGAATTGGCGATACTCTTTTTATTTTATGTTTATTTTCAATTAAAAAAAACTTCACCTCATATTAAAGATTCCAATCCCCTATTAAAAACAAATCCAATGCACATCCATAAGAACACAAATACTTACAAGGTTCACAATTCAATAAGTGTAGTTTATCCCTTGGTATGGTTTTGAAATGATCCAATACCATAAAATCCACTAGAAATCAATAATTGGATTAAAATTATTAGGATATACCCTTACACTCATGTTTCACTTTGTAAACAATCCATAAATGAATGCTTACACTCTTAGCACAAATAGGGAAATTCAAATGTTTGTGTAACAACTCATGTTACCTGTGCTTCTTTTCAATTCAACAAATGTATTCAGTTGAAATAAAATTATTCAATTCCTTACCTAGAATAAAGGTATGAACTTCCTTGATTTTATTTTATAAAAACTCAGTCTGATTTTCTTGGGTCTGATTCCCATGATTATGATTCTTTCAAAACAATTCTTCGAGTCTGGTTTTCTGATAGAATACAATTGAAATGAATCAGCAGCACTTAAATTCATGATTACAATAAAACCCAGTATGATTCTTTTTTTTTCTAAGAAAACCAATACGGAAATCCCAAATCTGATTAATCCATCCTGATATGATGATCAACCGAATGAAATTTCACTTCTTAATAAAAAAACCTCTTCAACAAAAGATTGTTATGAAGAATTCTTCTTCTCGATAAAAACTCAAAGATTCTATCTCTACTGTGGTGAACAAGAATTCATCATTAAAAAAGTACAGTGTACTTTTCACCTTTTATAGGAGACCCTCGAGATGATTTGGTAAGAATCCTAGAATTATTTACAGCTCACACAAATTCACACAAATTTCAATTTCCCCTTAAATCTCAGGATGTATTTTTCCTTCATCAAATTTTCTCGATGCGTCTCGATTGTTTTACAATAATCATCTTCTTCTTCAGAATTTTCCTTTAAATTTTTAGTATAATTTTAATACATGATTCTGATTTTTCTCAACCTGATTTCTTCAATATAAAGATCAATACCAATTGTCAAATAAAGTTCATGGAGAAATGGATACAATTCTGATTTGTTGACTACATTTATTAGAAACGATTTTAATAAAAATATTCTCTTTGAATGTATATATCCCCTTTGACAATTCATTCAACAATATCCTTAACTTTATTTTTTATTTAAACCACTTGAGATTAAAAAATTCATCTTCCCCTCTTCTCTTGACCCAATTAGAAACCTACAAAGTAATTCAACCCTTTTGAAATGGTTGACTACATTTTTAATCTAATTCCATTATTCTCTTCTCTTTACCCAAATAAATTAACTTTCATTCACAATAATTTTCTTGTATCATGTCTTCCTTCATAAATTTAATTTCACTCGATAACAACTATAACATCGTTAGAATAGGATTGGAAAGTATCATTACTTTCTATTCATTCAAGATGCTTTATTTTTTTTAGAATCCAAGTATGATCTTTTTTGAATACAATTGGTCTAGATACAATCATCCTGGGTATGATCTGTCTAGACACAATCATCCTAGGTACAAAACTTTTATGGCCATTCTAATGGAAAACAAGATATTACAGTACATCGACCCCACCTCTTCAATTTTTAACAATTATTCAATATTTCTTTCTAGTCCTAATCAATCTGTAAAATAATTGACTGCATCTCTTTCACTACCACATTCTTTCATCAAGATTTCATCAAATGTTTTACCACTTACTTATGATTAATGAGAAATAAAAATTGGCAAAGAATCATCACAATTATTTCATCATAGTCACATAGACTTTGATTTTTCACCAAAAAAACCACATCTATCACATCAGATCTAGAGTAAAGCTGATGAATATTTACTTTTAAAAATATGTATTCACTTTCACTCCAGACCAGAGTCAAGTCTGATCAAACACATTCCTTCCAAGTAGTTTCTTCTCATTACGATGGACTTTCATAGTGAGTCTGATTTATTTGAAAACTACCCTTAATAATTTTTTTTCTATAAAAAAATGAAGTGATTTTCTTTATTCCTTTATTCAACAACTTTCTTGACAATAAAAGACAACACATAAAAGCCATCATCTTTATCATTAGCTTGGTCCTAACAATATCTACATTTTGATTTTGTTTTCAGCCAAGTTTTCCAAATCACGAAAATTTGTATCCTATAGAAATGGATTACATATCAATAATTCTAAGCCTAAATGAGCTAACTCATTATAGGAAACAATAATCATTGACAGAAAAACCATGCTATCCAAAAGTAGTGATTATGGAAACTACTTTATTTTTTTTCCTTCCCTAGCTCTTATTCATCCTTCCTAGAATACAAAACAATTGTTTCCTACAACTACTGCAAAAATTATCACTCACAAAACAATGATGAGTTCACAACATACCCACAACTCTCTATATTAACATGAAATACATTGATTTATGAAATAATTATCCCTATTGAAAAACAATAAAAAGGTAACATGAGTGTGGGGAAAGAAACACATAACACAACGTTGATGAGAAAATGTTTGGACACCTATGTTCAACCTCAATTTTGAAAATTATTTTTTAGTAAAGGTTTTGTGAAAATGTCATCCACTTTTTATGACGTTGGAACAAAATCCATCTTCAATACATTCTTCCACACATGCTATTTTATGAAATGATATTTTATATTAATATGTTTCAAATGAGAATGTTGAAATAGATTTACGGTTAGATTGATTGTGCTTTGATTATCACAACCCAAGAGCATGGGTAACTTCACTTCAACAAGTAGATATTATATTTTAGTTCTCATCCACAGGAGTTGAGTAGTGGCTTGAGTAGCAGCAACATACTCAACTTCATCCATACTATGAGTTACTAAATTCTATTTCTTTGAATTATAACTAACACAATTATTTTTTATAAAGAATACTCCAACATATGTGGATCTTATATCATAAATATTTCCAATCCGATCTGCATCTGAATATGCAAAAAAATCAATAAAATCTGAGATACAATACCTGATCCTGAATTTAGTTGTGCCTTTGATGTATCTAAGAATTCTTTTTCCAGCAATAAGATGCGATTATTTTGGAGAAATCTTAAATATTTTACATAAGGTAAGAACATAAACAATTTTAGGTGTCGAGGCAGTTAAATAAAATAGGATTCCAGTCATCTTTTGATACTCTTTCAGTTAAACTACTATTACTTATCTATCATTACCCAACTTAGTTCCCACTATTATAGGTATAAAAATAGGTTTTTAATTTTCCATGCAGAATCTCTTAAGATGTTCTTTAGCATACTTTTATTAAGAGAGAAAAATTTATTCTTTCTTTTTCAAGATTTGTAACCGATGAAAGTATTTCATTTCCCCCAGAATGGACATTTCACATACCTTCTTCATTTCTTCACAAATCCTTCACAAATTCTATTATAATACCCAGCAAAGATAATATCATCAACATAAACAATTACAATAAAGGAATACTCTTGACTTTCTTTGATATAAATATTTCTATCTACTCTTCCTTTATTGAAGTTAATTTTTCTTAAGAAAGACTATAATTTGGAATACCGTGCCCTGAGATCTTATTTTAGTCCATACAAGGATTTCTATAATATACACACATAACTTTAATCTCTTCGGACAAAAAAGCCACATCGTTGTTCAATATAAACCTACAATTCAAGATAAAAATTCAAGTATATAGATTTAAAATCCATTTTAAAGATAGTGTAGTTTCATTGTGAAGTAATAACAAGAATGATTCTATTTGTTTTTAATATGGCCACCAAAATAAAGGTTTCACTAAAATTAATTCCTTAAATATGTGAATACCCTTTTTAAACCAATATTTTTTTTTCATATAAGTTCACCTTATTTATTCATCTTGTTCTGGAAAACCCATTTTGTGCCAATGAAGATTTTGTTTTCAGGTTTTGGTATGAGTTCCCATGTATTATTATTCTCAATCTAATCCAATTATTCAATCATGTCTTGAACCCATTTTAGATGCTCATAAGATTATTTCACATCATTCGGTTCCACTTTTGAATATAAAGAAGTATGTGTAATGGTATTTTTTGTTCTTATTGTTTGGACCTTTGGATATTGATAACTAATTATATCTTGACCTTCCACTTATTTCCTTAGTCTATGATGCAACTTTAAATTGTCTTCCTCATCATTGGAAATAGCTGTGTCAGTTTCTTCTTCTTGGGAAGGATTACCATTTTTTGTATCCGTATGATAATTTTTTCCCCAACTTGATTAACTTCCTTATCTACCTAAGCATGTTTTTATTTCTCATATCTTTTAATAACTTTCAAATCAACTGAATCAAAAATTATATTTATTTAATTATTGAAGAATTTGAATACTCTTCCTTCTAGATCATATCTAATAAAGATTCAATCATCACCTTTATGCTCAAACTTTTCATAGTTTCCACCTTTCTTCTTTATAATGAATAGACTCCCGAAAACCCTCAAGTGTTTCAGTCCTAGAGTTTTCTATAAAAAAAGTCATATGTAGGAATACCAAATTAAGGTCTGTAGAAATAGCTATTCTGAATATACACAAATGTGCTCATGGGTTATCTCTAAAATTAATGAGAAAATCCAGGTTCAAGTAACATGGTTATTCCAATTTCTACCAATATTATATTCTTTCTTTTAGCAACCCCATTTTGTTTAGGAGTATATAGGGAACTATAATCATGATGAATTCCATGATTCTTAATATAGTCTTAAAACTCTTCACTTCGATATTCACCACCATTATCTTTTCGCAACTTCTTCACTGAATACTCACAGTCTTTCTCAGCTTTCCTTATGAAACTTTTCAAAATTTCAAGGCATCTGATTTGTGTTTCACATAAATAATACAAGTAATGTGAGTAAAATCATCAATGAATGTAATTACGTAATTATCTATATTTTTTTATTTTTGTCTCATTGGCCCAAAATATCAGAATGAATTAGATTTAGGGGTTATCTTGAACAAATATCAACTTTTTAGGCAGAAAATTTTTAATCATTCCTTTCTAGAAGATATTGAAACACCAATATCTTATTATTGGAATGTTAGTAATGTCTCAAAAACTATTTATTTTAGATAATTTTCTCATGTTTCTCTAACACATATTTCCAAGACTTTTATACCACAACCGATTCTCTTCAACCAAGATCATGTAAAAAGAGTTTTGTATTTCACCAACTCGAAACAAATTCCCTTTTGTATGTTGGCCTCTTGTAAAAATATTCCCATATTCTTCACTCTTAAAAACCCCCATATTCCCTAAACAGAAATGTTTTACCCTCAACACATAATTTTGAAACACTTAGTAAATTGTTTTTTTCCCATCAACATACAATGTCTTCTTGGATTTCATCTTTTATTTTCTAATGATAGATTAACCAACACATTTTATTTATAATGATTCACCATTGCAAAATGTCCTAGAAACTTATTTAAAATATTTCAAATTCTTCAACAATTTCAATTATTCTATCATGTGAGAAGAACACCCACTATCAAGTATCAAAGATCATTATCCCTTTGAAGATTTCAATGCAGTTTTATTAATAAGATATTTTCTACTTTATTTTATTTCCTTACTTTTGGATTTTGAGAATTAAGAATATTTTAATGAGCTGATAACAAAATAAGAAATCATTTTTCAAGATGTCTAGGTTGATAACATCTCTTTCAAATAGTTTCCAAGGGTTGGAACCTATTCTCAATCTTCACTTGAATATTTTTAGGTTTCTTCAAGGAAACCTTTTAAGTATTATTTATTTGATAAGATTGACTCCCCCCAAAAGTCTGCCTTTCATAACTTATTTGGTAGTAGAAATATTGTTGGTTGAAACAACACAAAATTGCTATGTGTCTGAATCCCCCACAGTACCACAAATATCCAAAGAAGGATCATTTTCCTCTGAGACGTTCATATTGATTAGAAATTTGAATAAGTATCTCATCCACCCTATTATCTTTCTTTTCTGAGCCAACAACCATTTAGTTGTTAATCATATTCTTCTTCTTCATTTCATCCTTAATATAATTATAAGTATTTAAAACTTTTACGGATCTAGATAATATTATTTTGGACTAAGGATGTTCTGTAAATTCTGAACTATTCACTTTGGCCACAAACATAACTTTTCCATATTTCTTTTTTTCAGAAACAATTCCATATTTATTCTCACCCTCTGAAGGTAACTTTTGATGAACCTTCTCATGTTTCTAATTATGATAACATTTACTAACTTCAATAGTAGATTTTTTCAAACATGTATTTCTCAATTAATATTTAGATAAATTTTCTTGGGTAAGTTACTAATCATCTTCTTTTTCTTTCACGTTCACTTCTAGATGCTCATTAAAATTCCTTTGTTCTTCAAGATATTTCATCAAATAATCAATCCCTTTATCTAGCATCACTTTCTCATCAGAAAAACAATATTTATTGCTCATTTAAGAACATCCATCTTCCAACTTGTTGTTTTTATTTTCAAGACTTCTAATCTTTCTCAAAAATTATTTCAATTATTATTTTAAATGTATTTCATGTTGAGTTTATTCTTATTTAAAACAACTAATTATGAATTATTCATCATTAACTGTTGTAATAAAATTATTTCAAATACCATACTCAACTGATTTTCAGATGCATCATTACTATCTTCTTCTTCTTCATCTTTAGAAAAGAAGCATCTTTGTTTGTAATTGAGTAATTTATTTTCTTTCCCTGTGCATTAAAAATTTACTTTATCTTCTTATTTCTACCACAATCTTCTTGGATTTATCTCTTCATCATCAATATCCTCTTCATTATTTCTTTGAGGAAAGTTTTCCACAAAGTTACCAACTCTTTCACATTTGAAATATTTCAAGGGTTGTTTCCCTTTGTATTTTCTTGTACCTATTTTCACATTTTTAGAAAAAAAGTACAAAATATCATTGAGATTTTTACATACCTAACTTTTAGAGTCATAATCACCAAATTCTTTATAACTAATAATCTTGTTTGATTTTTCTTTCATTACAGTCTTGAAAGACATTTCTCTATCAACTTTTGTTTCTCTCTTCATAACTTTCTCTCTTCTCATTTCATAAGTAATGAGGGTGATATGAAAATAATATAGAGATAATGTGTTAGGATATCTGTTACAAGAACCCGGATCTTCTTTTCGGGTATGTTTCTCTATTTTCTGGTGTTTTTGAGGAAAAGAGGTGTTTTTGGAAATTTTTGAAGTACACACCGTGTACTTAGTAGCCACACAGAGCTGTGTGCTGGCCGTGTAATAGCTGAGCACAGAGCTATGTGTGGTGACCTGGAGGATTCCTAAAGCGAGGCCCAATAAGGGTAAGTACACACCGTGTTCTTATAAAGTACACATTGTGTACTTTTTTTCATTAAAAAGACCAGGGATGCATCTAATTGGAAAAAGTATCTTATTCTTCACCTTCTTTGAATGAGAGCATCTATAAGACACCAATCCTTCCTTGAGCCCCCAATCGAGCATCGATTCTCCAATTCGATAGCTATCAATTGCATTGGGATCACCAAGTCAAGCTCTTCCTTCTTCTATATCTCCATCCCTTGATTTCTCCTCTTTCTCATGTTATCCTCGGTTGAACATTTTTGATTTTTTTGTATATCTAATGCATTCAAGGTTGATAAAAGGGCTGAAGTTGGGGTATATCGATCTCACAACACCGAGGTAGGTGGTTTGTGCCTTTCCGTAGATTTTCTTTGAGTTTTATGTGAAAAAGTTCCCAATACCCTTGATCGTGGTATTGTGTGTTTATGGTTTTAACCATATTATTGCCTGCTCAAATTTATATTATTGAGTAGAGGTTAATTGAATGTGAATAGGGTTAATTGCGATGCTATGGATTTCTTTCCCATTATTGTATGTTTATGACCGTTTGGTCTTGCTTATCTTGTTAGGATACTTTCTTTCCATTCCCAGTGTTGATAGGATGGAGTGATACTGTTATTTATCTGAATTGCTGTTATACTATAGACTGTTTAGCCAAGTAGTTCTTGAGGTATACTTTGGCCATTATATATCGCTATGCCCGATTGAATTACACATGGCCATGAGAACCTAGTGTAGTAGACTATAGGGAGAATGGACATTGAGGGATTCTCCCGAGTGTCTATTTACTATTACGATGCGATACCATTGGGGGAATGGATGTAAGTGATTCCTCAGAGTGTCTGTAGTTCTTTGATTTGGGCTAAAGGGTGAATTGGACATTGAGTACTTCCCCAGAGTGCCTTTCAGTTAACGATACAAGACTATAGGGATAATTAACAGTGAGTTCTTCCTCAGAGAGTCTGTGAAAAAGTGGAACTAGAGGGGTTAGACTGTGTGTACTTCCCAGAGGGTTGTTTGTGTTTGTTTTGGTTGGATCAGAGGGGTTAGGATATGAGTACTTCCCAGAGGGTTCCCTACTTATGATTATCTACTTACTTGATATTTGTTATTTTAATGCATTTGAAACTGTAGGATTGTTTACTTTTGAGTACTTCTTTATTTATTGCTTCTCTTTGCTTATTTCCTGCCATATATATTCACTAACTAATAGGCATAGATATTTGGGTGGTTTCCTACAGGGATTAGTCTCACACCCTATTTGAGTCATGCTTTTGGGTCCAAACAGATTATATTACTGCAGGTATAGACAAGGTCAAGCACCCTTTGACTTCAGGTACTTGATTGCTGAGTAGCTAGAGAGCATGAGACCAAGCTAAGGCTTGTAGTGCTGTTGGATTTTATATTTTTTCTTTTGTATTTTGGTTATTTCTATATTCCAGCATTGTGAATTTTTTGTCTTCTTTCCTAGATATCTGTATCATGCAACATTATATTTATGTGCTCTAGTTTTTTATTACCTTAGTTTTCCGCTGTTTACTGTTGTATGGTATTATACTGCATCCACTATTTCTATCTGTTTACTTACACTGTGTTACTCTGCCAATGAGGTCATAGTTTCCCCACCATCACACCCAAGGAACTCTCTACTAGTTATTAGCCTCTGGAGTTCGAGGAAATGCACTTGAGTCCATGTGACCAACCGAGTAGGGGTTCCTCTAGGCGGCTCCTAGAGCCGGGACGTTAAATCTGTCTTCTAATGAAGAAAATTTTGCATCAAAATTTTTAGGTAGGATTCTTAATATCTTTTTAACAACTATAGAGTCATACATATTTTCACCAAGACAGATGATAGTACTCATAGTGTCATTTACCCTAGTTAATAAGTCCTCAATAGATTCATGCTCACCCATCTTCAAGTATTCATATTTCAATATCCAGATTTATTACTTTTACTTCTCGACTTTTTTATTTCCTTCATATATGTTTTTAATTTTATTCCATATACCTTGGATGTGGAAACACCTTTCACCCTCAAGAATTCACTTTCTGAAAGTGATGATAATATATTATTTTTTCCCTTCAATCATTCTCAAGATACCTCTTATCAATAGGTGTAAGTGGAGATTTATCATCAATGGGTGGAAAACCAACTGTTTCATCTTCAAGAACATCATAAATAATAGACATAATATAAGGAATAATTCTATCCTTCCAGATATGATAATTATATTTATATAAAAGACTAGAATAACTTTACTATTAACACAGTTCAAATATTTCATCAGTAAAGAATAAGTGAAGGGAACCTCACTATGACACCACTTGTAAGTGCATAGACAGTATGTTTATATCACTGATAGAGAGAGGTGGTGAATCAGTGATACTCATTTTCTTTTAATCTTATTTTCAATTTAAAATTTTTTTAACTCCTATTAAATATTTAAATTCCCTACTAAAAACAAATCCAGGGCACATCCACAGGAAAACCAAGATTTACAAGGTTTACTACTCAATAAGAATAGCTATGTCCTTGGTATGGTTTGGAAATGATCCAATACCATATAATCAACTATAAATAAATCTTTGGATTACAATGAGTAGGATATACCCTGACACTCGTTTAACACTTTGTAAACTATCCAAAAGTGCATGTGCACCCTCTTAGCACAAATAAGGTAATTCAAATGTTTGTGTAACAAATTATGTTACCCGTGTTCTTTTAAATTCAAAAAATAAATTCAATTGAAATAAAATTCTACAATTCCTTACCATGAAGAAATTTAAGAACTTTCTAGACTTTGTTAAGAAAACTCATCCAATTTTCCTTGGTCTGAATCTCCCTATCCGATTCCCCTCAGTATGAATCTTTCAAAAAAATTATTATAGTACACTTTTATGATAGAATAAAATATAAATGAATTGAAACCACTTCAATTATTGAGTATTATAAAAGCCAATATTATTCTTCTTCAGTCCGAGAACCCCAATGAAAAAGTCCCAAAGTCAATTAATCCAGCCCGATATGATGATCATCTGAATACAATTTCGCTTCTTCATTAAAAAACATCTTCAAAAAAATATTGGTATGAAGACTTATTCTTCTCTCTAAAAAATCAGAGCTTCTATATCTAATGAGGTGAACAATACTTCATCATTAAAAAAGTACAATGTAATTTTCACCTTTTATAGGTGACGCAAGAGATGATTTGGTGGGAATCCCAAAATTCTTTCCCACTAATACAAATTCAACCAAATTTAAATTTCCCCTAATATATCAGGATGCATTTTGACTTCTTTAACTCTTCTTGAAGCTTCTATATTCTTCTACAATCATAATCTCCTTCTTTAAACTTTTTATTTGAATTATTAGTATGATTTTAATACATGAGTCCGATTTTTCTCAACCTGATTTATTCAATACAAAGCTCTGTATCAATTGTGAAATAAAGTGTATGAAGAAATAGATACCATTATGATTTTTTGACTACGATTATTAGAAATGATTTGAATAAAAATATTCCATTTTAATGTACATATTCCAATTGAAAATCCATTCATAAATCTACTTATTTTTTTTTCTTTGACCAAATTGAGATTCATAACATCATCTTCTCATCTTATCTTGACCCAGTTGGAAAACTACAATGTAATTCAACCCTTTTGAAAAGGTTGTATACATTGTTGATCTCATTATATTATTTTCTTATCTTGACCCACTTAAAAAAATTTATTCACAATCTTATGCTTGTATCATAACTTACTTCATGACATTATATTCATTTGAGAATAACTTTAGCATCGTCAAACTTGGATTGAAAAGTATCTTTAATTTCCATTAATTTTAATTTCTTTATTTTTTCTCATTCTGAGTAAGATCTTTTTAGAATACGATTTTTCTGTATACAATAATCCTATGTATGATTGGTATGGATACAATCATCATGGGTAAAAAAGGTTTAGGGCATGTATGATGGAAAACAATATGCTACTGTACATCAACACCACCTCTTCAATCAATACCACTTTTAAAACATTTATTTCTTGGCTCGATCAAAATGTAAAACAATTGACTGCATCTATTTCACTCCCCCATTATTTCATCAAGATTGCATTATAAGTTTAACCACTTATGATTTATGGGAGATATAAATTGGAAAAACATCATCAAAATTATTTCATCATAATGACAAAGACATTGTTTTTTCAAAAAAACAACTACATCCCCCACATCGGATCTAGAGTGATGTTGATGACCATTTACTTATAGCAAGATGTATTCACTTTCATTCCATACCCATGTAGAGTCCAATCAAAACCATTCCATCCAAGGAGTTTCTTCTCATTGCGATGGACTTTCACAGTGAGTCCGATTCTTTTAAAAACAATCCTCAATACAAATTTTTCCATAAACATAGTGTAGTTATTTCCATTCTTTATTTCTTCAAAAAACATTATTAATAATAAAAGACAACACATGAAAACTATCAACTTCATCATCAGCTTGGTCCTAATAAACAATGGCCATTTTCCAGTGAGCGGTGGCCCAAAATAATATTTTCTAGGTAAATCCACCATTTTCACCCATAGATAGTGCAAGATATGAAGAGTATTGGACAAGTTAAAGAATGAAGATCAGATATTGGATTTCAATAGAAAAATTGAATACATTACATGTAGTGGGATCAACACATGGTGTGTATCCCTTCAGCAATGAAAATTATGGTTTTGGAATCCTATAAGGATGTAATGATGTATACATATCCAACCTGACGTGTACCACTTTATTCATGTGAATGCGCCGTGTGAGGGACCACACGACTAAGTACATTCCTTGTGTCAAGTACACAGACATGGAAAGATCACAGGGGAGGCACCCCATGTGAATTGATACACAGTGTACTCATGTACATGGGTACGAGGTCTGGTACTTGGACATGGGTTCCAGGACATGGAAATGACCAAAAAAACATGACTCGATCCTTGGGTAGATTGGACACACTGTGTAGTATACCTGCACAACTTGTATTCCTACACAGTCGAGATCTATGTGTTGTCTAGGGACACAACCAAGTGGTGGAGTGGGACCACACGCTATGTGGGTCCCCTCACATGCCATATACTCCTTATTCTTTAATGATGAAACTTCAACACTCTATATCACCTTCATTTGAACTTGTATTTTGAACTATGAGTAGCCTATTAGGAGTGTTTTTTCATGTAATCTGTGATATGACCCTTGTTTGTAGATTTTAAGATGTGATGTGAAGTATAATAGGAATGACACTAAGGAGATTCTCGATGATGGTAATAATCGCGTTGGATAAAAAAAACCTTCTGAGTGTGCCCTCCAGAAGAGATGGGAAGTGGGTCCTCAAAATATTTTAAGTGGTACCCTCATATAGTGATGGGTAGTGGTTCCTTGAAATTTTTTTAGTGGTTCCCTCCAGTAGAGTTGGGCAGTGGATCCTCGATGCCTTCCGAGTGTTACCCTCCATTTGAGCTAGGAAGTGGGTCCTCGATGCCTTCAGAGTGGTACACCCTATTTTACTAGGACATAAGTCCTTTACTTTTCAGTGGAAACCACTAGCTGAGTTGGGTAGTGGGTCTTTGATGGCATCAATGGTTCCCCCTATTGTACCTAGGCTTGGATTCTTGACCACCAGAGTGGAACCCCTTGTGGGACTGGGTGTGGGTCCTCTATGAATACTTACATAGTGGAACTCCCCTGATGCACTAAGGCATGGGCCTTTACTTTGAGTTTGTACCCCACTTTACTGTGCAACACAATGATGAGGCATGGCTGGACTTGGCTGGTGATTTCTTAGTAGACATGCAAGAAGATGGGAATCATTGATGGAATTTTGGAACTATTTTACACTCTTCTTCATGGGATGAGTTGTTAGATGGATACCCCCTTACTCTCTCATTTGGGATTCTTTGACTGAGTATATATTTATTTCTTCTGTATCCACACATTGGATTTATCTCATCTCCTTCTAGGAGAGGTGAAGATTATTGGGGTATGACACTTTCTTTCCATGTTTAGCTTCTCCTGGTTAGATGAGTATAATCTCCTACTATAGGTGGTGGAGACTCAATTTTTGATTTATCTACTCACCATGTTTATCCCCTTGTGTTTGTATGGGATTACATTAACTCTTTGTTGGGTTTAACTGTAATCTTTCATTATACCTTGTGCTATATACTATATTTCTCTTCATATTGTATATATTTCTTATCCCACTTCATCTTTCAGGTTGTCCTACTCGGTATGTATATACTCACCCTTGCATGGAATTTTCCCGCACGTGTCATGTCTTATGAAGATGAAGTACTGGTCAACCATGACTACATATGAGCATAGGAATACTGGGAGCTTTGACCACGTGTGGTGGTTATAACTTGAGATTTAGGACCTAGGCTCTTTCATCTATTTAATTTTCAATTTTTCTATTAGTTTGGGACACATTTATGGTTGGGAATGTATTTTCCCCTTTACTTTTAAGTTTTCACTACCATAATTTTGTACTGTCTAGAGTTTCATGCATGTTTGGATTACTTTATAGCAGTGTTGCATCTTTTACTCTTTCCCTCAAAACCTTTTCATCAAGAGGGATGTGTGTGTGCATATAGGTACTCAAGATAAGTCCTCCTTGAATTAATTATTCCTTTGGTGCCTATTTCCACTCCTGGGCCTATGGAGGTGGGCTTGGGGTAGTTGTGGCATGAGACCTAACTTAGGTTGGGTCGTGACAGATTAGTATTAGAGAAATTTCATTCCTTGGGATGTTGTTTGAACTTATCCCATCAAGAGTATTGATTGAGTTTTGGGAAATAGTTTCAAAGTTTCTTGAATGTGTCTCTCAATCTAGGGAATCTAGTGTTGGTGCAATGGATGACATATCCATTCACCCGAACACTTAATACCTTCTCATCGACTCGAAATGATGAGAAAAGTATTGCATGGATAAATGATACATACATCATTTAGGATTAAGTATTTGACTATACTTATTGATTCATCTACCCATTATTGTTTATATATATATATATATATATATATTTTTTCATCTGACTGCAATAGTCCTTGATAACTTTTAGTATGCCTCTGCAGTGCTATCCATCAACGATACTAGATTTAGTTTGTGATGATGACCCGATGAGTAATTAGGCATCAGTTCAGGGTCAATACCATGACCCCGTCCCTCTAGGTGGTAGGTAGTAGCACCTCCACTTTTTGAGCAGTTGATCATTCCCGTAGAGTAGGATGAGGATGTGTGTAGGCTTAGCACGCTCCATGAGTTCCAAAATACGAGGCACTTAAGGATTTATGGACGGAAAAATCTTCAGGTATTAGATGATTGGATATTGTTGGTGGCCCATATAATCATTCTTTCTTGGATCCCAATGGATCAGGTGGTTGTGATGGCATCCATTCTCTTCCATGGAGAAATTGGGAAATGGTGGATTCTCATTACACATATACATGATGAGTCAACACTCCCATGTATGGACTTAAAAAAGTTGTTTTGTGAAGGGTATTACCCTTAATGGTTTCACTCAGTCCAGATACATGATATTATAGAGATATATAAGGGAAGCATGGAAGTGGAAGAGCATGAAACGATGTTTATAGGCCTTACACGTTACTCTCTTGACATGATCCAGGATTGATAATTCCAAGAATGTAAGTTTTGAGAAGGTATTCTATAGGGATATACATGCCAGCGTAGTGCCCTTGTGCATCCACACCTATACCAAGGTACTGGAGTGGGAACTGGTGATATATATATTTCTATTACAGGGATTCCAGATAGCTGGAGATGGCATTGGGTGCCAGATAGATGAGTCGTCTACAACAGCTTGTAGACACCAAGCCCTAGGATCACAACACATGATACCTTCCTGTGATTAGACTAAGGCACATGGTCAGAGGCAATATAGGCTACCATTAAAGATCATAGAGGGGAATTTCATTACATGTGATAGGTGAGGTCACATAGCATGAGACTGCTCAACCCACCATACTGATCAATACAGGTAGGAAGCTAGTGGACTTCCAAGGAAGAGGAAATGGAATGATCAAGGATCTCATAGGAAAGGATAGGGTGGTCTCTAGGGAGGAGGAGTTGGAAGTGGAGTAGGAGGAGCTGTTGTTGGTGGACCCCATTATGAGATCGTTCCACCACCACCACTAGGAGGCCCACGTTAGGCTTAGGGAGATGGTGGCTAGGGACTTGAATAACTACAGGATTTAGAGGTTTATGATCCTGTGACACATGAGATGATAAGAGGTGTAATATTTAATTGTTATACTCTTGATTTAATATTATTAGAAACAAGTTCTAGTCATTCCTTTTTCTCTATACTTCTGGTGTGATATTTGGGGCTCCCAGTTGAGGTTCTGTCCAAACTGCTTCATCTTGATGTTTCCATAGGGAACACATCTTCTGTATCTTTCATCTACCACCAACGAAATCTATAGCTTATTTCATAGAGGTTCACATGAGACCTTTTGGTCATCATGACTGAACCCTATGACATCATCTTGTTCATGGATTGGTTGTCCATGGTCTGATCCCGGATCAACTATCACTATAGACAAGTCATATGTTTCTATGCTGATGAAACAAGATTCCCCCTTTTTGGAAAGATAGATCTCATGGAAGGGAAATTGGGTTCTATGAGAAGGAGGCTTCTTACCATCAACCATCAGTTGGTGAGCTTATCCCTTGGTGTAGTAGGATCTTCAAACATCTATGTTCCTTCAGTTGTGGGGGATTACATGGACGTCTTCCCCAAGGATGTTCAGGACTATCTCTGAGGTGGGATATGTAGTTTTTCTTAGACTTGAATCCTGAAACCACTTTGATATCTTCTTCAGCATATCAGATATCCCCTACTGAGCTCTAGGAGATGCGGTTGCAGTTGGAGGACCTTAGAGAGAAGGGTTTCATCAAACCTAGTGCCCCCCTTGGAATCTCTAGTGTTGTTTGTGAAAAAGGCAGATGGGAGACTTTGTATTTTCATAGATTATCAAGATAGTTCTAGAAGATTGATCTCAGGTCCAACTACCATCAATTTAGGGTTTACGAGTCCAAAGTTAGCTTTATGATGTTACTACAGACACTATGAGTTTATAGTGACGAACTTTGGTGTGATGAATTCCCCCTCCATGTTTATGGATTTGATAAACCAATTCTTCCAGTTATACTTAGACTAGTTTTTTGTTTTCTTCATTTATGACACACTCAAATACTCTGTATCATTGGAGGATCATGCAATGCACTTAATAATGGTCCTAGACTTACATCGAGAGCACTAGGTTTAGTTATGATCTTGAAGTTCCAGTTATGGATTCATGAGGTCCACTTTATGTTGAATGTTATTTTTGATCATGGTTTAGCCATTGATCAAGAAAATATTGATGAAGTGATTTCTTGGGAGCCACCAAGAATGTGTCAGAGGTGCAGTGATTTTTTATCTTGGTGGGGTAATACAAGAGGTTTGTGGAAGAATTATCTATAATCACAACCCTTTTACCACCATGATGTGGAAGGGGAAATCATTTTCCGGGTTTGAGAAATGATAGAGGGCCTTTGAAGAGTTAAGGCCCAAACCAATGAGTTCTCCAATGTTGAGACTACCAGATGAGGGTTTGGAGTATGTAGTGTATTGTGATTCCCTAAGAGGTAGGATCAATTGTGTGTTAATGTAGTGGAAGGTAGTTATCACATATGGGTAGAGGAAGTTGAGTACCCATGGGAAAAACTATGAAACTCATGACCTAGATATGGAAGCGGTATTCTTCACCCTAAAAATATGGATACAATACCTTCTAGAACATCACTTTGTGGTTTACTCAGACTATAAGAGTCTTAGGTATGTATTCATGAAGAAAGAACTGAACCTGATATAGTGACACTGAATGGAATTCTTACAAGACAATGAATTAATGATAGTCTATAATCTATATAAGGGAAACATTGTAGCATATTACCTTATAAATAATTCCAAGAATTGATTAGTACAGGAATCCGGAGAGAAATTAGTTTCTATACAGCTGACCCCGATGGAGGAGGAGGGTATAACATTTCTGTAGTCAATGGTGTTTAATCCTTCACTTCTTGATCATGTGAGAGATTCCGAATTAGGATACATCTACTATAAGTTTTTACGTGACCAGATATCAAAAATTGACTCACTAGATGGATATTCTAAAAGATAAAATCATGCCATCATGTTCCATGGGCAAACCCGTCATGTTATAGGAGGAGGTGATGTGAGAGTTCCACACTTCTCCCCTAGATTTACTTCCCAGTGTACGAAAGATGTACATATATGTTTAGTGGTAGTTTTTGTGGGCCGACATGAGATGAAGCATATATGAGTTCATCTTTCAGTGTCTCACCTATCAATAGGTGAAAGATGAGAACCATATTCCGATAGGTTTGTCACAAACCCTTGACATCCCAGAGTGGAAAATGAGATAAAATATCCAAGGACCATGTCACAAGTATTTCAGACACAATAAATATCCATGATATTATATGGATGATAGTTTACCAACTCATGAATTCAGATCACTTACTTTCTATCAGGTATTAGAATTCAGTGGAGATTTTGGGGAATTTGTATGTATGGGATGTCATTCTCTTTCCTAGGGTTCCCTTGATAATTGTCTCTAATTGCGATTCATGGTTTATATCATGGTTATGGAAAGGCCTACAAGAGGCATTTGATACCTATATCTGGATGAGTACAATATTTCACCCCCAGACCAATGGGAAGATGAAGTACACAATCCAGGTGTTGAAGGATATGTTGAAGGTTTGCGTGTTAAAATTCAACTCGAGTTGGGAGGATTACCTACCCTTGGTAGAGTTTTCATATGAAAACATCTACCACTCTACCATAAGCATGGAAATTTTTGATCCCCTATACATGAGATCCTTCATGTCACCCTTATTCTTGGAATAGGTTAGTGAGTCATCTCTCATAATCCCAAAGATAGTCTAGGGGATGACGAAGAAGGTCTAGGTCATATGTGAGTAGATTGTTGGGTTGGAAACAGATTGGTTTCAAATATAAACTCAGTTGCGACAAAAAAAATTTGTAGGAATCACTAATGTAAACGAAGCTCCAAACCAAAAAACAGAATAAAAAATGTGGACACAAATTTTAACGTGAAAAAACCCTCCATTAGAAGGATTAAAAAACCACGAGGCTACTCTGAGAAAATTCACTATGAATCAGAGAGTACAAAAATCCAATTTAAACCCGAAACTTGAATCGCAAATACAACATAAAAACCTGTGTGAAAAACCACACCCTGATATGCCTCCGTCGCCTCTATGATAATAGTCTGTGACAATAAGTCACCCTTCGGAGATCAAAAATGAACTTGCGGCGTCGTTGCAGCACCTCATTGCACAACCTGATTTTCTGCTGCTCACTGCTGCCCACGCCCTAGTAAAAAGTTACCCAAGTATCTTCTCTCCTTGGGTTTTCACGCACCACCAAATTTTCACTCCTTCCTTGATTCATTTCTTCCCCTTTAATAGGCTCCCATATTCCACATATCTTGATTTAAAAGGAAATCTGAAAATATCTCAAAATGATATCATGAGATATTACCTGAATCTCATGCTGGAAGATACAAAGTGGAAGAATCTTGAATTTACAAAAAAATATATCTTCAAATCTAAAAGATACATCATATCTAAAATAATGGAAACACCCATATGTTGGATGAACCCCAAAAATCTCCCCCTTCAGCCCATCGAAGAAGGAGATCGCATCCAACAAACTTAGTTGGAAAGAAAACTGGTTGGTATCGCACCAACCGCCATCCTCTGCAGAAAATATGACATCCCTCTTTTGCATCTCTGACAGAAACCTGAAAGCTACCCCTGCAAAAGGAATCCAAATGCCGAAGTCTTTTTTATACTTATTTCTACACCGCTAATACCAGAATAAAAAATATCTATCTCCCCCATAACTGTGACCGCCACATAATCTGGAGCACCAGCAGGAATTACTTACTCCCTCTGCTCAACATCATTCGAGCAGTCAAAAACACTCAGCACATCACCTCGATCTGTGATTTCCATTATTTCTTGAATAGTGGCACTCTCTGAAGAAAAAGAATTAGGTGAAAGATTTGAAACACCTTCCATGATAAGCTTCGGCTTCCAAACCTTCTTCAACTTAGTCGACGATCTTCGACTCATGCACGATGATCTCCACTACCACAAATCTGACGAAGTCCTCTTCACAACTGGATTCGTCACATCACTGAACGCCTTTACATCTGTCCTGTAAAGCATGTCATCCATTTTTCCTCATGCATAAACCATCGATCCTCTAGACGAAGTTCATTTTCCACCGCTAAAAGAACTCCTGAATCCATCAGTATTAAGAGAACTACCAGATAACAAATTATGGAGAATACCAGGAACATGTCGCACATCCTTCAATGTCAGCGTACATCCTGCATTCGTAGTGATAAAAATATCGCCAATACTAATGACTTCAGCAGAATATCCATTTCCCATATTCAATCTATCAAATTCACCTTATTCATATGAAGAGAAAAGTCCCTTCTTTAGTGAAATGTGGTATGATGATGCTGAATCAACCACCCATTCGGTGTACAAATCTTACCTACAACAATCAATGTCAACTGAAATTAAATCACCCTCACCCTGAACAAGACTTATGCCGGTATCCTCAGAATCAGTGTCGTGCACCTTCTTTTCGTTCTTAAGATTTTTCATTTCGTAGCAGCGTCTCTGCACATGAACCTCCTTGTTTCAAAAGTAGCACTTGAACTTTATTCTTGTCTTTGACCGACCTCTCTAACTACCGCGTCCATCTGCTATAGCCAGAGTACCGCCATTACCTGAAGATTCACCATCATTGGTCTTTCATCAAGTCTCGTTCATCAAAAACGATGAAATCACATCATCCAACTTCAGTGTATCCTTCCCGAACAACAGTGTGGTGACGAGATTATCATATGAACCAGGAAACGAACCCAAAAAAAAAGCTTTGTCTTCTTCTTCCATTTCAACAGGTACCACGTTACCTTTATCATCAATCATGACCGCCATCAAGGATAGCTCCGTCAGAAGTTTGGTGAACTCGTCCAGATGGTTACCTAAATCTCCATTCTCTGGAATTCGCAAACGATACAATTGTTTCTTCAAATATATACGATTTGTGATGGATTTTGATTTATAACTGCTTTCAAGCATCACCCAGATCTCCTCCAGATCTGTCAGATTCATCACTTCCCGTAGTGTATTATCACCAAAATACATCTGAATCGTGCTTGTCGCCAACTCTCACATAACCTGCCAATCATCATCACTCATCGTCTCCGGTTTCTCTGATTTTTTCTTCAACGCCTTCACCGTCTTCTCACAGACCAATTTTTTTTAACTCTTTACTGCCAAAGTGTAAAATCATTTTTCCCATTGAAAAGTTCAATGTGAGCAGAAATCCCACGACATGAATCCCCCATATTAATCAGCAAGAAAACACAGATAACCTCCTATGATACTAGATTTTGGGTTGGAAATAGATTGGTTTCAAATATAAACTCATTTGCGACAACAAAAATTTGTGAGAATCACCAATGTAAACGACGCGCCAAACCAAGAAGCAGAATAACAAATGTGGACAAAAATTTTAACATGGAAAACCCTCATTTTGAAGGATTAAAAAACCATGGGGAAACTCTGAGAAAATTCACTATGAATCAGAGAGTAAAAAAATCTAAGTTAAACCCGAAACTTGAATCGCAAATACAGCATAAAAACCTATGTGAAAAACCACACCCTGATATGCCTCCGTTGCCTCTCTGATAATAGTCCGTGACAATACGTCACCCTTCGGAGATCAAAAATGAACTTGTGGCGTCGTTGTAGCACCTCATTGCACAACCTGATTTTTCTTTTCTCGCTGCTGACCACGCCCAAGTAAACAGTTACCCAAGTATCTGCTCTCCTTGGGTTTTCGCGCACCACCAAATTGTCACTCCTTCCATGATTCACTGCTTCCCCTTTAATAGGCTCCCATATGCCACATATCTTGATTGAAAAGGAAATCTAAAAATATCTCAAAAAGATATCATGAGATATTACCTGAATCTCATGCTGGCAGATACACAGTGGAAGAATCTTGAATTTCGAAAAAAAATATCTTCAAATCTAAAAGATACATCATATATAAAATAATGGAAACACCCATGTGTGGGCTGAACCCCAAAATAGATGAGGATGACCCAATGTAGAAAAAAATCTTACACAGATCACTATAATAGGCCCTTGGAGTTTGATTAAGGAGGCTACATTTTCTTGAGAGTCTCCCCATGACAAGGATTGAGGGGGTTTGACCAGGGGGAAATCCATCCCTGAGGTTCATTAGGCTGTTTGAGATTGTGTAAAAGGTTGGTGAGGTTTTTTACTACCTCAAACTACCCCAACAACGTGAGTGGGTTAATGACATCTTCCACATGTCATAGATAAATAGATATGTGCATGACCCCACACACGTCATCGACTGAGGCAAGAAAAACATTGAGGATGAAGCCACTTTTGCGGATCACCTGATGATGATCAAGGATTGTTAGGAGCAGATCATATATGGATGAACCATCCCCTTGTTTATGGTTTGTGATAGTACAAGGATAGGAAGGAGAGTCCTTAGGTGTGGGAGATCCAAGTGTAGGCCCAATATCCTAGGTTGTTTGTTTAGTTTTTTATTTTACGAGATAAAAATATTAAAATAGAGAATGATGTAAAGAGATTATTTTTTCCTTGTAAGACTTTTATCTATTTATATATATATTTCCAGAGGCAAGAGCTATGAAAAAAAAGTGATTACAAGGCCTGGTTTTCATGGAATTAATTTTATAAAAATACTAAATATATTTTATATTGTGTGTGCTTAATACCTCAAAAAATGATATAACTCTTACATGGTAGTTTGGACATGAAATATTAGATCATGGTTGAGTGTGGAACATGGTTCATACCCATGGAATGACATAAAATGTGTTGTCATGGTATGTTCAGACCCCTCACTCATTTAAGGTACATTAATTGGATTAACTAATTATTAATGCAACTAATTAAATCATTTCAGCGCAATGAAAAGAATATATAAGAATATTTCCTAAATTATTTCTTTAGGGTTATCCACAGAAACCCTATTTGAAATCTAAATCTATTCCTCACTCTATTGGTGGATCACATCAGATGATAATGAAACTTCTGATCAGAGAAGATCGAGATATAATGAATAGAACAACTCCATTGAAATCATTATTGGACACATTATTCATCATAGATTGGTTCATAATTGAGGTAGAACTCATTATTTGGTGTTTTTATTCCATTTGATTAAATTATTGAGAAAATTTATCCTTGTTCCTGGATCTTCTCTAGTTGTGGCCCTTGTATTTTCCCACATACTGGAGTTAATTGATTTATTCAATGTTTTCTAACCCCTATTTCACAATTATTGATCATTACCTAAGAACACTTGGACAATGTTGTTTAAACTTTTTTGGGTGTTTTTGATCCATTATTACTTCAGGTTATTAACTAATTACACCCCTTGGTCTAAGTTTGATATTTCTAGGTGGTATTGAGCCTGATCGGACCCCCAAATCCATGAAAAATCAACAAATGAAGTACAAAATGACAAGTCGAGCATATGTATGGGATCATTAGGAGTTGAAG
Source organism: Viscum album (assembly GCA_963277665.1). Classification (NCBI taxonomy): domain Eukaryota; kingdom Viridiplantae; phylum Streptophyta; class Magnoliopsida; order Santalales; family Viscaceae; genus Viscum; species Viscum album. Next base: position 1,080,158,765 of record OY728136.1, on the reverse strand, counting down.
ATTTTTTTTTTCTGTTTTTATATAAATAAATAAAAACTATAAACCATGGTTGAATTCATAATAAATGATGAACCACAATAGATGAATGATGATCATTTGCCGACGAGCGGTGGCCCATAACCACATTTTTCAGGTAGATACACAATGTTCATCCAATGGTTGCACCAAATATAATGTGGTTTCCATAGGTTCAATCATGAATATTGGATCTAGGATTTCTATAGAAAACCTGACTACATACCATGTAGTGGGATGAACACATGACATGTATCCATTCAACGATGGAGCATAGGGTTTTCAGATACTATAACGAACGAACAAAGTTTTCATCTCCAATATGTCATGTAGCACTTTCTCAATGTGAGTGAGCTGTGTGAGAGACCACACAGACAAGTATACACCACGGGTCAAGTACATGAATATAGAAAGATCACACTAGTGGAACCCCATGTGGATTGGCATGTCATGATCTTAAGTACACAGACACGAGGTTCAGTACATGGACATGGGGTCTGGTACACGGACATGACCAGGCCTATCCCTGGGTAACTTGGACACACCATGTTTTCCACCTACATAGAATTTACTCTTACATGGTCAGGAGCTATGTGCTGTATAGGGACATGACCAGAAAGTGGATTGGTACCACAATCCATGTGGGTACCCTCACAGACTTTGTACCCCTAGTTTATTTGTGAGGAAACTTTAAAGATTTGTATCTTTTTTTATCTTAACTGATATTTTTTCCTACGAGTATCATCTCTTGAGTGCTTTTCCATATATAAAATGATTATTCGATTAATTTTTGATTTTTATATGCAATTTGAAATATACCAGGCATAACACATAGGAGATGCTCGATGATAGAAGTGATAACACAATATCATTAGAGACCATCCAAGTGGTACCCTCTAATAGAGATAGGCAGTGGGTTCTCACCATCTTCTAAGTGGTACCCTACAGTAGAGTTAGGTAGTGGGTCTTCAACATCTTCCAAGTGGGACCATCTAGTAGTACTGGGTAGTGGTTTCTCAAAATCTTTTGGGTGGTACCCTCCAGTTGAGATGGGTAGTGGGTCCTCAACACATTCAGAGTGGTACCCTCTAGTTGACTTCGGTAGTGGGTCTTCAATTCCATCAGAGTGGTACCACCTATTGTACCGGGGAATGAGTCCTTAACCTCCATAGTGGAACCCCCCATAGTCATGGGAAATAGTACAATGCAGATATATACAGAGTGGAACCCCCCCTAACGTTCTAAGGTGTGGGTTCTCTACTTTGAGTTTTTACCCCTACTATGGGACACATTGATGAGGCATTTCTAGACCTAGATGATTATTTTTGGGTAAACACATGAGATGTCATGCATCATTGATGGAATTTTGGAACTGGTTAAGAATATTATTATTAGGATGATCTGTGAGATGGAGATCCCCTTACTATATCCTTTGGGCTTCTTTAACTGAGCACATATATATCTATTTCATCTGTATGCAAACCTTGGATTTGGAAACTCTCCTTCTAATAGAGGGGAAGACATGTGGAGTATGAAACATAATTTTTGTGATTAGCTACTTATGATTGGATGATTCTACTCTCGTACTATAGGTGGGGAATACTCGATGGGTTGTTTCCCTACTCACCATGTTTAGCCCCTTGGGTTTGGAAAATCTTACTTTCACTATTTTCTAAGTTGAGCTGTACTAATCCATTATAACTTACGCTATCTACTATATTTATCTTCCTATTGTGACTCTTGATACTATCCCATCATCTTTTGGGGTGTCCTAATAGGAACTTATATACTCACCCCTGCATGGAATTTTCCCACACATGTTGTATCTTATGCAGACGACATATAGGTTGTCCATGACTATAGAGGAACATAGGGATACTTGGTTCTCAGACTGTGTACAATGGTTATATCTTCTGATTTAGAAGATAAGATCTTTCATCTGTTAAATTTTCAAATTTTCTGTTAGGTTTGGAAACATTTCTAGTTTGGTGTGTATTTTTACCCTTTACTTTTTTGTTTACACTACCATACTTTTTTACTATTTAGAGGTCCATGCATGATTGGTTTACTTTATAGCATTGTTTCATATTTTACTCTTTTCCTCACTATTTCATTGATAGGGATATGTGTGTTCATATTAGTACTTAAGAAAAGGACTCTCCAAGTTGTTTATTCCTTTGGTGCTTGTTACCACCCCTGGCCTATAGAGGTGGGCTTGAGCTAGATGTGGCTCATTCCCCAACATGGGTCAGTTCATGAAACTTTGTTCATGGATTTAGTAAATACGGATATGGGAATTACTTAAGAAGGGGAGAGAACAATCATTTTTTGAATAATTTCAAAACCATATTTATTAGAGAAGACAAAAAGTTCTCAATCCAATGATGATAACTTTAAAGAATAAAATTAAAGCTCTGAATGATGGGTAGTTAGAAAACTTCATTTGTGAAGATAGAATTATAACATTTGGAAAGAGATTATATGTTCTATGTATACCATAGATAAAATGGGAATTGTTGGATAATGATCATAGCTCAAATTTCTCTATACACCATGGTTGCCTAAATATGTTTTGGGATTTGAAGGAACATTTTTCGTGGGATAAAATGAAGTGGGAAATTGCTAATTATGTGTCTAGATGTTTGGGTTTTCAATAAGTTAAAGTTGTGAGGCAACACCCTAGAGGATTCATGCAACATATTCTGAATCCTATATGGAAATTGGATGACATTACTTTGGAATTTGTCATAGGGACTCAAAAAACTCCTAGACATAATTATGAAAAATAGGTTTTTCATTTATCACCTAGCCAAATCCACACATTTCATCACTATATGATAAGATTTAACTCTTGAGAACCTCAAAATGATCTATATTAATAATGTTGTAAGAATTTATGGTGCTCCACTTTAAATTATATCTAATTGAGATTTCCATTTTACATAGAAATTATAGAAGAGTCTTCATAAGTCACTTGATACTAAGATTTATTTGAGAATCTCCTACCATACCCAAACATATGGATAGTATAAAAGGACTATTCAAACAATGGAAGAAATTTTTAGGCCATTATAAATTGATTTCATGTTATGTGGGAATAATATTTATCATTTTTTTAGTTTTCCTATAATAATAATTTCCATTCAAGTATTCAGATAGAATCATATAAAGAATTATATGGAAAGATATGTCATACTCCAACTTTTTGGGATAAAGTTGATGAAAGGAAAATCATAGGCTTATAACTTTTTAAAGAAACAACAAAAAAGTTAAAGACTATTCAGGATCACATTAAAGTATCTCAAAGTAGGCAAAAGAGTTATTCTGATAATTGGAGTAATGATTTAGAATTATAAGTGTGAGATCATGTTTTGTGGAAAGTATCTTCATGGAAGGGTGTTATAAGGTTTTGTAAGAAACGAAAACTAAGACCTAAATACATCATAAAATTTTAAATCCTAGAAATAATTAGATTTTGTTTCTTATCGATGGGAAATGCCTCCAAGTATCTCAAAAGTACATAGTGTGTTTCATATATATTTATTAAGGAAGTACATAATAGACCCAACACATGTGATCAAATATGATGAAATAGAGATAGAAATTGATCTATCATACTATGAATAACACATACCAATTCTTGATACTAGAGAGTAAGAATTTATGAATTAGATGACTCATCTGGTGAAGGTACTTTGGAGAAATCGTAAAATGGAGGAAGCAATGTGAGAATATGAGGATATTATAAAGAATAACTACCCACATCAGTTTATAAGGTAATATAAAAAAACTTTTGATGTCAAATTTTTTGTAAGATTAAATAATATAACACTCCAAGAAATTATAATATATTTATTTTATCTTAAATTTAATTTTTTTGATATCTTGTAATGCACGCAACGCCAGGTTTATACAAAACAATGTTTAGTCATGCTTTCCAAACTTAATTTAATATTAATTTTTTCCAATTTTAGTTTTCTTTGAAAAATTAAAAATCATTTTTGAATTCATAAAACCACAATTAACTTAGGGTGAATTTTTGTGATTTTTATGAGAAGTTTAATTTTTGATGAATAATAAAAAATACTAAATTTTAATTGAAAAATTCCTTTTAGTTTAAATTATTTATAAGGTTAAATTATATTTCTAATTGGTTTTAGATTAAAATAAGTTAATTTTAATATCAAATAATCTAATTTATGTTATTTTAATAAATTTAAAGTTGAATTTTGATATAAAAACATTGAATACTTTTTGAAAATTTTCACATTAAAACAATGATTTCTTATCAAGTCCATGAGATTACTTTTAATTTAAATTATACTAATTTATTGAGTTGAATTTGATGAAAATGATTCAATATTTGGAATCATTATAATTTATATTATCTAATTGGATTAAATTATTTTTTACCACAATTATTAGGGAAACCATTTAAAAATAATTATCGTGATTAAGGTAAAACACAGGTTTTCACATAACAAGAATTTGTATTAAAAATAATTTTACACACACGTAATATTTTTTTAAATAAATTTTATTTAATATTCAGAATAAGTAGGTATAAATTATCTGATAAATATTATTTCATTTTTAGTCTTAAAGGATAAATTACCTAGGTAAATAAAAATACATAAGTTACTATGGTAAACAAATGAAAAAGGTAAAATTGAGTAAACATAAATACTAAAAAAAATATGAGAAAAATGTATTTAATTTGTGTGGTGGAGGTATGTATAGAACACATAAACCATCCGCTCCATTATTATTTAATTTTAGTTCCACATGAGGTAAGGGAGACCTCCCAATAGTGAATGCTTCTCACTTATTAACACTTTAAAACCAATTTGGTTTAAAAAATACCCTATAAAATAAATTCCAAAATTATATAACATCATCCTAGAAGCCTTATATTGGGTATAAATAAAATCTATAAAATATTTATTACAAACATAAGAAGGATACATTAAGAAGAGGTAATATTCTTCAATAAGCGTCCTTATTTTATTTCTTTATCCACCTCCTTAAATTCCTATTATACCATGATTATATAATATATTCAATATCTAAAATATAATGATATGTTGTTATGTTAAGGGTATAACCTAAAACCACACAAACTTCCATAAAATGTGTTGCAAAATCATCATTTGTGTGTGCGACGGACTACCGCCTCGCGAACCGATGTTGTTCTTTTTTTCCATTACTTCCTCAAAAGGTTGGGTTTTATGATGAATATAAAGTATATATATGATATTTATAATATATTTAATCCTATGGATTAATTATTACACACACACACACACACACACATATATATATATATATATTAATTTCTATTCCTTTGGTGATACGATGACATCACTTGTGTGTAAGATAGACTACCGCCTCGCGAAGCGACGTGATTCATCTTTCACTAACGCTTTACATGGAAGGTGATAAGTATATTTTTAATAATTATATGTGATATAAATAAATTAATTATTATATAAATTACATATTAATCATTCTTAAAAGATAATATATATCATTTTATTTTTTCACTAAAAATATGATAACATCTTTCGTGTACAAGTGGACTACCACCATCACAAAGCGATGCAACTCTCTTTTCATTACCATATTAAATGATTGGTCTTAAAATTATAATTTATATACAAATATTATAATTAATTAAATATTATTATTCTTTAGATCATGAAACTCTATAATATGTGCATAAACCAGATATTTAATGAAAAAACATGCATAAGAAAACAAGGTAATTAACACCCAAAACATTGAAAATAATGAATGATTATTAATGAACGAGTACTAGGATATTATAAAAGGATAATATATGATATTATAAATATTAATATGGTTATTGTATAAGTTAAAAACATGTTTAAAACCACTATACAAGATTTTAAATAATGTATAATCAAAAGGAAGCGTGATTTAAGGGTTTTCATCTCACTTTCATTTCATTTAGGCATATTGTATTTTTATGAACCTAATTTCTTTTATATTGTGTATATATTACCCCTTTTACATGTAATACCATGAATAATTCATTATTATTGGTATTTTAAGTTTCAATTTTAATTATTTCATCCTAGGAGATTTGACTTTAAAATTACCAAATGGTAAAAGTTATTGTGGAATCTCACTTTCTTTTGCGACTGTTAACATTCTATTGAAATAATAATTTTATTGTTATCATTTTTCATTATACATTACATTATTATTATATATACATATTATTGTGTTATGAATATTATTACTTCCAAAACCGTATATCATTTTTACATACGATGTTCACTTTGAAATTTATTTGATTAACAATAGAAATATTGATAAATTTGTATCCTATACTCAATACAGATATTTGATGATAAAGAATACTGTTTATGAATTAAATCTATTATTAGTTATATGAGAAATGATTAGTACATGAAATTAATGGGTTGAGAACCAATTAATGTAATCCCCTTGATGCATCGGTTGTCCCTTGAGATGAACCAGTTACCCAAATCATATGGTTATTTACCAAGTATGTTTCAAACTATCTTGAGGATATATATTGTAGGTAAATGTATCATGTTACCCGTAACCATGACATACAATAATTAAGAATTTCTTTTATTTGTTATTCAATTATTACTATCCTGGAGACTTTCACGATGACATTATATCTGTATTCATTTTATTACCTATTATTGATTAAATGGAAAGTGTTTTCATCTTTTTACCTCTACATATTGATTATACCTTATCTATTCATGAATTAAAGTCATATAAATGGAATGTGTGTTTAGTTATTTACCTTTCCATATGTATTATGATTATTGATTCATGATTTCTTCCAATGTACTTAACCCTTATTTTTTTCCTTTCCCTAGGATATAAAGATTAATTCTTGGAATGGGTTTCAAGGATGCATACCTTGTAATTTTATTATGATTTATTTTTTTTATCAATGTAAAATGGGTATCGTGTATATAATATGGTTATCCAAAACATCTAAACTGTTCGGTACTTCAGGATGTGATTCCTTATATATATTCTAATGTAATGAAATTGACACCAACTCAGGGTTACTGGGGTCCAGGTCATTAAAATTTTATTTCTTTAGTTATCTTAATCCCTTTATATTCAATGTTAATTCTATGGAAATCAAAGTTCCCAACATGAGTATTTCTCTCCTATTAGTCTTTATTTTTAATCTTTCTCTTACCAATATTTAATAAATTTATTAATATAATTAATTTATTATGATATATATATATATGTCATTATATGAATGTAACATCAATTAATGATTCATTCCATAACATTCTTTTAAAAAATAAAACACGTCGATCATGAATCTGTGTGGAATACCACTACCACGATATGATTCCGTTAGTTTTTCATAATTGTCTCTTAGGGATGGTATAAAGAATTATTTTATGAATAATTATGTTTTTATATCAGTTATAAAAATATGAAATTATCACCTTTTACATTTAACTTAATTTCAACCATATGTAAAGGAATAATTTAATTAACCATGTGCATTTTAAAACTATTTCCTCTATGAATGACCTTCATAATTTATCATATACACATAACATGGATAGAACAAAAAGTAAAATTTATAAACCAATATTATTTTTATAAAATTATTATAATTATTAAATTATAAATATTTATATACAATCACTCAATTAATTCATTGATAAATGATTTTTTTAATCATGCATACGTACAGACTACCATCTCTATTAATGAAGAATTCTATTTTCATCACCACCCTTCATTAATGGTTCTAAGAATGAGTTTTATAGAGATATATGATATATATTATGTGTCTAAGATTATATAAATGTTATTTTATCACAATATAATATTAATTTATTACCCTCTTGATCACTACAACATACTTACGGTGTTAATTTTTTTAAAGGTTATGGAGTTATAATATTAATATCTAGACATGTTAATAAAATATCATCTCCATTCATTAAAAACTACCGAAACAAGATTGCATCCGACATCACCTTCAAGATTTGTAATTAAAAACCTCCTGTAATGAATGTGGAAAATTATAAATAATATTGATATATACATTACTAAACCATTTCTAATCTACGAATAATTAACTTGGTATCAAATATCAAGGATCAATATTAACATTACAAAGCATGTGCAAGAAAATTAAAAAGTGTTAACACACGATGTTAAAAACAAGACAGAACAAAACACTATATTCATATTAAATAATTATAATGGAATTAAAAAGGGTCATAGATATAAATAATTTTCCTAAAAATATTATTAAGATAGTTATGGTTGTTTTAGAAGAATCTGGAGTGCGATAAACTAAAGGAGGAAATAAGGTAAGGGATTTTTGTCTCAAACTCCTTTTATTAAGGTATGTTTTACTTTATACACCAATTTAATTTTATATGGTGTATATGATAAAAATTGATATTTTATCATGAAATATATTTTATTCATGGTATTTTATGTACATTTTAAATATCGCTATCCTATAATTATATTATTAGAATGTTACTCAAGAAGTAATTGTTTCTTGACTCAAGTCCTTTTTTATAGTGAGTTGTGCAATATATTCTTGATTTTTGATCTTCCAAGTTTCTTTTTTCATACCATTATATTTTTAAAAATAGTAAATTTACTTTTTATATTGGGATATTACTTATCTTCATTATTATCCTACACATTTTGATGAAACACTCTTCAAATAAAAGCACAATGTTGATAAGAACAACTCGTATACATTCAAATGGATATTTTTATTCCATGTTCTACATTTCCTATTGAAAGTGAAATATATAACCCAAATATGTTTAATCTAAAATTAATTTCAAGTTTCCCTTAATACCTTTTCAAATTAAATCTTTCTCATCCTTTTTATGATGTGGGCTTCATAAAAGTTTTTTAAATTATTTTTAATGTTTTCCACATGGAAAGTTTTTAAAAAAGGTTTCCCTTTCATGTAATGTAATAAATATTTTTAAAAGTCTTCCATACATATTATTTTAAATTTATTTCCATCTAAATTGAATTTATGTAAAAATTCATTAAAATAAAATATTTTTAACATTTTCCACATAGGTAATTTTCAATGGAAGTAATTTAATTTACATGTTTATGTGTGAACGTATATTTCCACCTCCTTTGTCATTTTATGAGATAATTCCTCTATACACTTTCAATTTTTCAAAATGGAATTTCTTATCCTTATTGTTTAAAAAAATATTTCTATTTAAATGTGTTCAAATTTCAAAGTCAATTATACTTTTAAAATAAATATTCCTAAAATTTTTGAGAGTGTTCTTTATCTATTTTATATGCTTGGTGAAGAGTTTTATTCAAGTTAGACAATCGACCTTTTTTATATAGATAGATTATGAAATTCTATTTTACATCTATGGTATGATCCATCACTACTTTTATCATTCCTAATCATCAATTTTTATATGCATGATTTACTTATAATTCCTTCCATATGTGAATTACCTATATCAATATACCTGATTGATGGGTGTTCAACTAGATTCCCAATACATCAATTTATTTGGAAAATTATTTTCTAAACCACATATCCATTTTATACATGCTTCAAATACCATATTCCAAGTCATATTTATTGAGTGGTATTTTCATAGAATTATTATTAAATTCATTGGAAACCCATTCAACTTCCATGGGTTTATTATGACATGTCTATTTACAAAATTAAGAATTATTCCTTTGGGAACCACTTGTAAAGGATATAAAACCCATTTTTTTCGTTGGGTTTATATGATATGTTGATTTAAATCTTGTGGAACACATATGTATGATTTTGGATTATGATGGGAGTACCCATATAGCACTTCAATGCATTGAGTAATGTTTCTATCTCATAATATATCATAGTGGATGGGAAGTGATCCTAGCCAACTATGGGAGTGGGTAGTTAGGCTAGTGAACTATGTTATGTCAATAAGGAAAGGAGCATTGAATTATTATTATTATTTCATGATTATATTGTTTTCATGATTACTATGATTCCATGATATCATGTTATTATCATTGTTCAATACATGTTATTATGAAACCATCTATTTATTCTATGCTCTTATTCTTAAGACCATTATCTTTATGATATCATGTTATACCTCCTAAATTTTATCAGTAGTCCCACATTTATTATTTACATTGATTATTCTTATAATGGGCATTTGAGATCACCCCTTTTATGTTTCCATTTCCTTAGGTTATGAAAGAAATTATTAGTCATGCCAAGACTAGATGGATATATTGTTTAGAGAATTTATGTGTGATGATGAAGACTAATTATTGATTTATTAGTTTCTTATATAATGGAAAAAATGTATCATTGATGAGATAAATTGATATTTATTAGTTTGTTATTTTTTTAATCCTATAAAAAACTAATCTAAATTTAAATTGGTTTGTAAATATGTGAAATATATTTTATTCATATATGTGTATCAAATCTAGTGTTTTATGTTATGTGTTTTTGCTACTAGGTCTAGGAGCATGTGTTCAAGGGGTGTTTCAGAAACTGATCCCAATTGGATATGACCAATGAGTTTATATTATTTTGTTGAAATAAAATTTCATCCCATATTTTTTGAAATAAAGAAAGAAAATTGGGGTTTAAAACATAAGAACATAAAATCCAAATATAAAATCGATTACAACTTCATAAAAATTAATTTTTATATTCTTTAAATGAAAAAAATCACTCATAAAAGATGTTATTTTTTCTGAATCCTAATTTTTTAAAAAAAAATTCTATATCCTTTTAGAAAATAAATTTATTAATATAATTTTTAAATATCCATAGAATAATTTTAACAAGACAAGTTAAATGAAATAATAAAAATAAAAACCACTAAGACAATATATCACTAATCAAATAGAATAAGTAAGCAAAATACATGATGCCACAAATATCAATCGAGCTAGGGAACATAAATTAAAGTCCCATAGAGAGTCATCTAGTATTATGAGAATCATATTAGGAATTAAAAAAACAAAAGATATCATTAGAGTTCACCTTCAGTAATTAAGGATAGGTTCCTAGAGATTCTATAACACAATATATGAAGGTTTCCTAAACTAGTGAAATGGATGTAGAAATACATCACTGGAACTTGGAGGAATCTATAAAACCATAGAGTATGAGAAAACATTCAATGTTCTAAAAATTCCTATCCAATATCCTGTGTAACATCTCAAGTTTATATATAACTTTTATTTTAAATAAATAAAATTTTTAAATGTGATCTCGTTTTAAATTCTTAGAACAATACACATTTTATTTATATAATGACCTAATACATCATTTCTAAATAAGAGATATCCTATAAAACCCACTATTATTGACATTAATACAACTAGATCTCAATCAAGAATCACAGGAAGGATTATTGAAGAGCCCACATCTCATGAATTTTCCATAATTAAAAAAGTAATAGAATGTAAAATAGAAAAAATACTGAAAAAATATGAAAATATAACAAAATATTGAGAGAAATGAACGAAATTTTATGAGTTTTATGTGTAGTTTGAATTCCGTTAGACTTAAGTATTTATAAATTTTTTTTATTTTTGACTGTAAAAAATATAACCATTAGAATTTTTATTTTAAAGGTTAAAATGAAATATGAGAGCCACTGGTAAAGAATAAACGAATAGAAAATTTACATTAAATAATCCTTATAAATTGTTTGATATTATTTTATTTCAAGGAATATTATATTATTAAACTCTATTTTCGAATAAAAATAGTATTCTGAGAGGGAAACACACATTTTGGAAAAATGATAATCCATAAAACTTATTATTAGTAGTTGAAAAGGAGATACACTAACAAATAAATGAATACCAAGGTGGGGATTATTCATAATTAGAAAAAAAATGATGAGAAAATAGCTGGAATATAGAGATAAAAAGAGAAGTAAAGAATCATCATGCTAGGATGAGAAATAACTTTTTTGGAACTGGTATTTATAAAGTTTTATTTTTTGACTATTATAAAATGGCCATTATTTTTTTTAAATAATTAATGATAAATTTAAATAATAGGTTTAAAATATTTTTCAATTGATAGTTTAAATTAATGAATAAAACATTGTTTTATGAAAAAAAATAACGTCTAATGTTATTTTTTTTAAAAAGTGAAATTTTCTTACAACAAATGGAATTTTTTTAATATTTAAAAATAATAAAGAAGTTTATAATATTTGTGTTTTTTGAAATTTATAAAATATTAATTTTTTATTTGTTTTTCAATTGGTTTTAAAAAATGGTCCGACCTGTAAGCTTAGGGACAAAATCAACCATATGGGGGACCCGCTAGGGGTCAACCCCATCATAGGAGGAATCAACCTAAGAAAGGTGGAAAATAAATAGGTGCCTCTTGGCATTCATGGGGTAGGAAAATCACCTGTGTGGTTAGGGGTCGGTGATTCACCCTCAAGGATTCCATGTATAAGGCTCCCAATGTATGTTCTTGTGATATGAAATCAAGAAAGCTGCATCTCACATTATAAAGAATCTCTAAAATTGAGCATGTTTTGATGTGGCATATTTTGGACACATCCTCAACCATCCTATCATGATCATATTTTTCTATGATTCTTGTTTCCACTTGCGTTTCACTATTCTTTCACTTGTCACCTGATTCTAAATCAATGAATAAGGTCTAGTTTGATGGATGAAAATAATCTAAACCATCCATCCCTTTTCCATCATCTTTAACATTGAATCATCCAACCCAGATTAATTAATGTATAATTCCTCCTCCTTTTATGTCGTTTCTTTCCATGTTGATCCATTATCCTTAAAAATAAATTCTTAATGAAAATAAAATCCATATCTTCAGCCGATATACTAAGAAAAGAAGTGATTCGTACTCAATCAATCTATAAATATCTGCTATCACACATAAATGAGATTATCAAAACCCAAAATCCATAAATTAAAAACATACTTCCGTGGAATCGAAACCCAAAAAGATAATAATATCATCATAAAATATGTATATATATCTTCATCAAGCTAGATTTTTCAACGCCGAACAATCTATTGGATTCATTGGGATTCCTATTTACATGATGCAGTGTATAAAAAAATGTTTTTATTTCTATCATTATAAAACAGAAAGATATCCTCAATGTTGCTTGAATAATAAAACTAGTTAATAAGACAAAGAATGAAAATTTAAAACCCCAAAAATTGATCACCGTCTTTTATCAAACCAATAAATAATTTCAGTAATAGAATGATATTATTTTACCTATAAAAGGGAGACCATTCCGTTCCTAAAATTTCAATCATGAAACCCTACACCATCCTCTCATGCCTAGAGAATCAGAAAACCATTTTTTCTTTTTCATTTTTATCAGATAAGGGATTTGATAATTTTTATTTTCTAAATATTTCCATTCTTTGAAATTTAAATTTCAAATGGAAATTTTTATTGGAATTTATTTTTTCTATTTTACCTTCTAATATACAGATTTCAAATCCATATATTTTTTAATTATTTTAAAATATACCCTTATTGGGGGTTTTAGTATTTGAAATGATAATATTAAAATATTATCGAATGAAATTATTTTTAATTTATCAAAATAATTTATAAATTTGATTAATAATTTTGTAAGTGTTTCATTTTTGTTAAGAAATAAATTTTAAACAACTATATATCTATTAAAAATTTCTATTTTTCATATAAATTATACACAAAATATTTATAGTTTTAACTTGAATGTTAATTTATTAAAATCTTTTTTATTTTATTTATGCACCTATAATATATGAATGTTGTTATTTTATGTTTATTTTCTATAGAAAAAAATATTTTAACTAACAAAGGTTATCATTTTATGTGTGAAAAGTCTTTATACATTCATTAATGTTATAATTGGTATAATATATGGCCATTATATATAATTTTTGATATTATATGTATGCATTGTTTAATTGAGTCTTGTTTTATGCTTATGTTCTTTGTATGTAATTGATAATTTAAAAGAATAGATTATTTTTTTTAAAGTTGAATGTATTTTAAGATTTATTTAAGTAACTTTTCAAAGAATTTATTTATGTTAATAACTTTATAAAACATGGATTTCTCCAAAAAAAATTCAAAAAAATATATTTACCAAATTTAAAAGATATTAAATTATCTTCTTTTATGAAAATATTTTCTGTAAATTTTAAAATGTTTTAATGTATTGAGATTGAGAAAGAAGGATCATTAAAATGTTTTCTTAAAATTTGATCTAGAACTTGTGTATCAAGTGGTAGAATGAGGATCAATATTTGTGTAACTGTAAAAGGGGGACACCTTCATGAAACATATATGTGTCAACTTATAAGTTTTTATTGTCAAGGAAGAATATATGATGATTTTGAAACTTTCAAAGATGATTCAATGAGACTGTTTTATACTAATCAAGTCTAGAACAACCTATGATATTTTTTTACTGAATATGATTGTGTAAGAACCATATTCAGATCTATAAATCCCTACAACCCAACTTGAACAAGTAACATAAAGGAAAGAGAAGTAAAATAATTTGAAGATTCTATAAACATCACTGTCCTTGTAAGACATCCTTTTCCTCATGTTGGTCGCCAACTTTAATGACCTTGGGGATATGGTTACTGAGGTATACCTTGGGGATGTACAAAACCAAAAAAGAACCAAGACTAAATTTTGAAAAGCATAAGCACAAATAAATTTCAAAGTTTCAATTCAGTTAAGTGGGGAGAGTGTAACATCCAGGGTCTGTATTTATCTTATATTTAAAATAAATACAAAAGTTAAATGAGATTTTTTTGAATGATAGGAATGATAAACATTTTATTTATTAAATAACCCATATAAATCATTTCTAAACAAGATCTATCCCATAAAACCCACTACTATTGATAGTAACCCAACTAGATATCCCCCAATAATCAAAATAAGTCTAATTGAATAGCCCACATCTTTTTAATCTTCAATAATTAGAAAATTAAAAGAAATTAAAATTGCAATAATAATGATAACAAGAGAAAAATATAACACTATATTCATAGAAAGAAATGAAATTTGATGAGTTTTTACAAGTATTTTGAATTCCCTTATACATAAGTATTGATAAGGTTTTTTATTTTTGACCATTATAAAATATTACCACTGGAATTTTTATTTTAAAGGTTATAATGATATGTGAGAGTTGTTGGTAAAGAATAAACAACAAATAAAATTTATATTTAAGAATCCTTCTAAAATTTTTGATATTATTTTACTTTAAGAAAAATTATATTAGTAAACTCTATTTTGAAATAAAAATTGTATTCTGAGAAAGAAACTTACATTTTCGAAAACTGCTAATCCATGAAATGTAATTCTAGTTGTTTAAGAGTAGATACACTGAAAATAGTATAATACCAAGGTGAGGATTATTCATAAATATAAAAGCAATGATCATAAAAATAGTTAGGATATAGAGAGAAAAAAATGAAAGTAAAGAATTATCATGATAGGATGAGAAATAATTTCATTGGAATTGGTATTTATAATTTTTTCTTTTCCAACCATGAAACAATATCCATTATTTTTTTTAAGTAATTAAAGATAAATTTAAATAACAGGTTTTGAATATTTTTCATTTGATAGTTATAATTTAATGATTAAAACATTATTTTAATAGAAAAAGTGATTAATTTATAATGTTTATTTTTTAAAAAAAAATTAAATGTTTTAAATAATATATGTTTATTAATATTTCGATATAATAAAAAAGTTTATAATATTTGTGTTTTAGGAATGTTATAACATACAATATATTTTTATTAGTTTTTTCCTGTGGTTTTAAAAAATGGGTCCACCTGTAAGCTTGGGGACAACCTCAATTGTATGGGGGACCCACTAGGGGTAAACGCCAACACAAGAGGCATGAAACCAAGCTAGGAAGCAAAGTAATAGGTTTAACTTGGCACACATGGGGTAGAAAGATCACTTGTGTGGTCAGGGTCGGGTGAGTCGCCCACAGAGAGCCCATGTATATGGTTCCTGATGTGTGTGCTTGTGATTTCAAGTCAAGTTAGCCACATCAAGCATTATAAGGAATCTCCAAAATCAGGTGTGTTTCGATGTGAGATATTCTGGGAAAATCCTCAACCATCTGATCATGATCAGATTTATCCACGATATCCACCTGCACCTGCATTGTTCTATCATTTCAATGGTCTTTCGATTCAAAATAAATGGATGGGATCTAGTTCGATCGAGGTAACTGATCTCAACCAACCATACATTTTCTATCATATTCAACCTTGAATTGGAAAACCCAAAATCATTGATGTAGGCTTTCTCCTAATTTGATGTCAATTTTTCCACATCGATTGATGAAACATCAAAATAAATTCATAATGAAAATAAAATCTTGATCTTCAACTGATATACTAAAAAAATAAGTGAACCATACTGAATACATCTTTAAATATAAGCTATCACACATTGATGAGATGATCCAAAACTTATCTCTATAAATTAGCTATGGGATTCCACGATATTTACAACCAAAATGATAATAAAATAGATTTTTAAATTTGATTAATAAATTTTTAAGGATGTAATTTTTGTTAATAAATGAATTTTAAGCAGCTATATTTATTTGTTTTGTGAAATTGATCGAACGCTGATTGAAACCGCGAAGTATTTCAAAACCAGAAATGTAAGATTGATCATAGGTGAAGCACATCTTTGAGAAATCAAATGTCGAATTTTCATATTATGATGATAATAACAAATGGAAATAAAAATAAAAAATAAATACAAGAAGTAAGGAAAACAATGTACAACCAAAAGTCTATCTCATTTCATTAACATATCACCATATTTATAGCATACATTATATCTGATCCAGTGGTTGAGATTAATCCTTAAAATATTAAATCCAGTGAGAAGAATACCAATTGTTTTAGAATACGTAAGGTTGTTTATTAATAAGGAAATTAATTGGGAATTTTGTAGTTATCATTATTTTAATAATTATGACATCCACTAACAATGTTTCATAACACTCCCCCTTGGATGTCATAATTTCATGGAACCTTATTTAATATTCACTTAAAAAACCATATAGGGAAAAATAAGTGAAGAGAAAATAAAATAATTCCATGTCATGATACCTCATTAAAAACCTTATTAGGAAAACCTAGTGTAAAAAACCTAATGATGGAAAAAAGATCACAACATTCCCAACTCCCCATAATTATATAATTTAGTTGTGTCTTTAGGACATAAATTAATATAATTATTTAATAATGTCTTCAGGACATGGGAGGAAGAACATATGTAATAATGAATGGTCTCATTTGAAAAATTACAACTCATGGGGAAGGCCAACAATTTCCATTAATTATAGATATCCATAATAATTTATAACATTCCCTTGGATACCTTTTATGATGTATGATTGCCTCAAATTAAAACCACATCAAGTAAAAACCCTTCTGGGGAAAACACTTGATTAGGGAAAAAGAGTACAGTAATATCAAGTCCCCAGAGTGTTTCTTCATTAAAAACCATATCAAGAAAACCGAGTGGGAAAAACTTGTCTAAGAGAAAAAGAGTACAATAGTGACATCTCCCATTCATAGTGGTTATCACTACATTTAACTCATATAATGTCCATGATCAATTCAAAACCAAAACATTAAGTTTTGAATTTTTTAATAATAATAACTGATACCCTTTAGATTTCAATGAATAGGGAAGAACATTACCTTGCATCATAATATGATTTATTGTTATTTTCAAGGTACATATGCACATGTACAAGTATATCCTTCATGGATTAATAAAATGTGCATTTATATTTAATCATTTCGGGATAAGTTTTTTCTTTATCAACCCCTTATGTATTGAATATATCACTCTTTGAATGAAGATATTTAATTATTCATGAAGGGTAAAACCATTCAAAAATTTAATATTTCATCTTCAGGATGATTAATTCAAAATACAAGGATATTCCATGTAATTTCATGATCAAATAATTTATTTATTTCATAAAACTCTTCAAGAGTTTAGATTTTTTTCAAAACATATTAATAACACGATGACTAAAATGATCCATACAAAGCATGGGATGATAAATTAAACTTAAATTCTTCCTTAACTTAATATGGATACATGAAATACAACTTATTAAATTCACCCCATAATTTATTAGATTGGGTGAAACTTTTATAATTTTAAATATTCTTCAGGAATTTTGAACCCTTCTGGGATTCATATAAATATTCAAATATACAAGTAATAATATCTCTTATAATAAGATCATCAATATAAAATAGTCTCGGTAGTTTAGATAATCAATCTAGGACTGTATATGTTGAACATTTCATAAGTTCCTTTAATAATTTTAGACAATTATTATGATTTTTAAATCTATAAAACTCCATCATCTTCAATGAGTTTTAAAAGCATTCATGGAAAATATATCATCAACAACATTTTATTGAGATCTCATAATTTTTCTAGTACCTGTGTCACTTAATGGAAAATATCTAAAAAGACACAATGTTGTTGATATATTCATTTTTGTCTTCAAGGAAAAATATATTTATTTCTTTCTACTCATGATGGAAAATGATTTTATATAGTCAGTTCAACCACACATAAGGTGTGTATAATCAGAATATTGATTTCTAACACTTTACATTCATGTAAGTGTTGTGACCATCTTATCAATGGTTCTACAGGACCATATAATATATGATACTCAATATTTATTTTAACTAACATGCATATCATGCAATGTATACTCAACAGTAGAAAATAACACATGTTATCTTTTAGTGGATGCATCTTTCATATAGATGGATCACATGGTGAGAGAACCCCATATATACTTCTTTATAGGTATATGAGAAATTTATTTCCACAATAGCTTCTAATGATATTAATAATTTACCTAAAAAATAGGTACATTGGGGTAAATTATTATTTAGGGGGAATTCACAATAACTTTATGAGAATGAGTTCATTGATAACTTAGTAGACATGCATCCATTAAATAAATTCATCATTCTCCCCTTGATGGATGTCTTCTATGTTATCAATAAATTGACGAGTGTGTATACTTGAATCAATATCTATCATTATAATTGATCATGGATAGACTAAACCACCATGTCATATATTTAAAGTGTAAGGATCGGTAAACTTTTGGTTTACCATTATTGAATCGATTATACATTTTTTTATAATCACTTTTATGAATGCTTGTTACATATTGAGTTACCTCTTTTATCCAGTGTCTCTATATGATATTCATTTTTAAGAATACCATTTGAATATCTCATAGAGACTTCAGATATAAAAAAGCATTAAGAATTTGTACTACCAGGTAGGAATATATTCACTATTTTGGAGTCATTAATTAATTTTATCTACTAGTAAATGTACATATATGAGTATATACTAATGAATATATGAGTTCTTTTGAAGCATTTAATTAAAATAATATTTGCAAATATTTTTCTTCAAGATCGACACATATAAGATCTATAGGATCTTTTATTGGGAAAACTCATATTTTTCATTATAATTTCCACTTATGGTGGTTGATGAATTCATAATATAATCATAATGGGTTAGGACCACCACTAAGAATATTATTTCACAATTTTGAACTTATGGACAAAATATTTTGGAACTTCATTCCTAAATATTATTTTATAATACATTTACCTAGGATAGGATCCCCCCACATATTTTGAAGCTCGTGAATGTGGTAGTGATAACTAATGTGGATGAATCTTCTGGATTCACAATAAGTACCTTATCACCATCAAAAATAATAATTCATAAACAACATTCACTTTACCAAATAAAGGATAAATCGTTTGATCAAACCTCATCAACTCTCAAATATTCATGATCATATCAAAATTTTCATGAATAATATTATTCTCTTCAAAAAATGAGATATAGTAATTAATACTATATTCACATCAGGGAATTCATTCATTCATTTTATTTTATGATCCATGCATGATAATTTATCATTTATCAATAATGATCGTATTTCATAAAATATAAATTTTATTTATTATGATGACCATTTCTTTTACCACTTCAGGTTGTAAAATCATTTTCATAATATATATAGGATTATAAAAACTATGTAATTCAATCAATTCATTTATGAACTATAGGAATAACTATATCCACTATAGGGGATAAATGAATTATATTATATGGTATTGATAATTCATAAGAACATGATAAATAATATTTTTTACCATGATATTGTTGATGTAGGAATCCATAAATGATAAATGAAATTATTATTCAATATAATGTCAAAGGACATTATTTTCATATAATCCTTCACGGATGTGTTAGTTTTTTAAATATTCATAAAATTCATTATCTCTTTAAATACTTATTACCATCAAAACACTTATGGTGGTTTTATTATTATTATTATTTATTATAAAAAATAAAATACAATGATGATTCTTAAAAATTCTAACTTGATTTAAAATAAATTAATTTATATCTTCATTCACTTTGGGTAATGGAATAAATCATTTTTAATAAATATTATCATTCACTCTAGATAATAAAATATTATTATTTGTAAGAGTTTTATAGTTTCATCAAGATAATTGCATGAATATTCCAATCAATTTCATTAACTTTATCCACTTCAGGGGATGGATATATATAAAATATATTTGCGCTTTTTTATCATGAACATTTAATTTTTCTAAAATACTTTATAAGAAATAAAATGAAAGGAAAGAGAAATAAAACAATATGATATTAAAAAATTCAAAGTAAATATCATCTCGTTCATGAACATTGATACATCAAAATAAAACTTGACACCTTCAGGGTAAAAAAAGTAATAATAGATGAAATTTCATGGTTCAGGGCATAATCAATGAAACTTTACTTGACGTACGGCAGGTGTGTGACGTTACACACTGATTAGAAAATTTCCACTCGAAGTACGACATGTACGTGATGTTCATAGCTGATTAAAAAATTTCAACTCAATATACGGTAGGTACGTGCTATGCATCATTCAACCACTTATGGTGGTATTATTTTTTCATTTTATGAATGATGTTTGTCATGAAAAGGACCACATCAGTTATTAATCTAACACATTATTTTCAGGGAATGGAGTGAAATTTTTCATTTGAGATTCATTACAGCTCTTTAAGAGTTCATTATTTTTCCCATAATGAAATATTAAGAAAATATTATAACATTTTCATATTTATCAAGAAGGAAAAAATAAATGTAATAATAACTTACATGTAAAATAAGACTCACCTTTTTGATGTCGCACTTCGAATGAGTGGAGTAGATGTGCATGTGAAAGAGTATGTCAAAATAATAATGTTTAAAAATACATGTGACATACCTTTTTCCCGAAAAAAAATTATTATACCGATGATGGGAATAAAGGTAGCGTTATCACAATGTGCAATGCAGATGGGACAATCATGCTGATAACATGTTGTGAAATTGGTCGAAATCCAATTGAAACCGCGAAGCATTTTCAAACTGGAAATGTAAGATCAATCGTAGGCGATGCACATCATTGATAAAGAGAATGTGGAGTTTTCATATGACAATGATAGTAACAAATGGAAATAAAAATACAAAAGAAATACAAGAAGTAGAGAACAAAATGTACAACCAAAATTCCATCACATTTCATTAACATATCACCATATTTATAGAGTACATGATATTTGATCCAACGATTGAGATTAATCCCTAAAATATTTAATACAACGGATAGAATACCAATGGTTTGATAATATGTAAGGATGGGCATTAATATGGAAATTAATTGGGAATTGAGGAGTCATCATTATTTTCATAATTATGAAATCCATTAATAATGTTTTATAATAACTTTAGAATAATTATACATTTGTATATATGTTATAAAAAAATCTCTATAGTATTAACTTTAAGGATAATTTATTAAAATCTATTTAATTTTATTTATGCACCCAGAATATAAGAACATTTCTATTTTTTTATGTATTTTCTATATACAATAGGGTTTTAATTAAGAAAGGTTATCATTTTATGTGTGAAAAGTATTTACACATTCATGAATTCCATAATTTGTATAAGATCTGAACATTATCTATAATTTATGAAATTTAATACATGCATTTGTTAATTGATCCTTTTTTTATGCTTATTTTATTTGTATATAATCAATAATTTAGAAGAATATATTATTTTGTATAAAGGTTAATGTATTTTTAGAATTATTTAATTAATTTTCCAAAGTATTTATCCATGTTAATCATATTCTAAAACATGGATTTCTTCTATAAATTTTTTGAAAAATGATTTATCAAAGTTAGAAGATATAAAATTATTTTCTTTGTTGAAAATAATTTATGTATGTTTTCAAATAATTTAGTGGATTGAGATTGAGAAATGTGGATCTTTAAAAGTTTTTCTTAAAATTTGATTGGACACTTGAGTATCAGGTGGTAGAATATGGAATGGGGAGTGAACCCATAACCTCACAAGTTGTTGTTCCTACCATTGATATTATTTGTGGCCTTATAGGTTTTTATAGTATCTTCCATGTATCAATGTCATGAACCAGCCCGAATACCCTTGTAACCCGATAACTGAGCCGGCCCTAACATAGCCCGAAGGGAATTCCCGATCCGCATAGGTTGGCGACAAGCACCTAGCATCATACAATATACAAGTGGGAATTATTTATGCCACAAGAATGTGGAAGCAAAAGAAACAAGACAGTATTCATAACAAAAATAAACTCCACTGGGAGTAATGTACCAGAAAAAAAAGAGGCATAAAAGCCCTAAGTAATACAACCCAAGTATTAAAAAGGGAAAAACAGTCCCAAAGTCCCTAAGGACATAATTCACCAAGATAAGATCAATAGCTGGATCCTCCTCCAAGTGATTCCTTCCCTTTGCATGATCCTGGAAGAAGGAAATATACAAACACACAAAGGAAAAAGTAGGGTATGAGCCTAATCCTAGTAGGATATCATCAAATATTCCATAACAAATGCCAAATATAGATTATCCAAATAAAATCTTTTAATTTTCAAATAAACAGGTTTGGAAACTCAATAGAATATTTTAACAAAACATGCCATACATTTTCAAATGATGGAAAAATTACTTTAAGCAAAGGATTTACAATGATGGAATAATTCTAAAACAATGGCTTAACCAAAACATTTATATAAAATAGTTTATATAAATTCAGCAGGCATGTGAAGCAGTTCAGAATCATTGGCATACATTTATATATCAAATATAAATAAGCAAGCGACCAACATGGTCATCTGCCAAAAGGTATGATAGTATTAACCAGACATAGGATTCCTCACTCTCTATGTGAACTCAGAAAAATATGTATACACACGTCCCTATGACACTGGCTAAAGGAGACTCATCACCAACCCTTCGGGGATGTGACCTGATTCAAGTATGTTTTAGAACATTGTCATAGCGTAGAGTGTATCCAAATAACTCACTAACTACCTAAGGCCTGCATGCGCTCTTACATGATGGGAAAACTATTTTAAGAATTCTTAAAATGTGATCAATCCCATTCCTCCATTTCAAAAGTGCCAATTTCATTCCATTTAAAACCAAAACAAGTTATATTCAAAACATCCCTTTTTCACAAGATAAAACCAATGGGTTTCTATCAAATAATTTTAATCCATTTTCACCAGTTTGAAATCCATTCAAAACCAATTCCATCATCAACCAATTTATTTCCACAATTAAATTAAAACATTTAACTGAAATCATTTCCATCAAATCCACAATTTATGTTAAATAATTTAAATCCACAAATTTCCATAAACACACCCAATTCAATGGAATTAGGGTTTTCTAAATTTCCATGCCAAAACCATTTCAAATATCTCAATTCCATGGAATCAAGTTATTATCAATTTAATTGAAATAAAACTTGAGAAATTGAATTTAAATCAATAATTGAAATTAATCAAGCAAATACAATGATAATCAACTTGGTAACTTTGGACGAAACCACCTAACTCTAAGGTTTTGACCAAAACCACAACGGTCAAGAACGCTCAAGAAAACCAGGTTGCTTCTTCAAGAACACACCTTAGATCTCTTCTCCTAGAAAGATCAAGACCAAATCTCATCATATTTGGCATCCACACACTTAGATATACCCATAATAGGCATAGATCTAAGAAACTGAGAGAATAGGAGAAGTAGATCTAAGTAGATCTAAGAAACCGATAAAAAACGATGAATAACGATCACATACCTCAAGAATCCGGGTTTGATTCACCAAGAGGAGCTTTTGAATCGCCTCCGGAACGAGGAGAAAACCATCTATGTCCTTAAGAGAAGACAAATATCAAGTTAGGGCCACTTAGGATGAAAAACGAGGCACTTAGAGGCAAAGATGAGTGAGATCCACAATTTGAGGATCTCATTAAGTGGCTGCACGATTAGTTCACACGGTTTGACAAACCGTGCGCTAGCCGTGCGTTAGATACTGCCTCAACTACCCTTCTCGCACAGTTTGGCCGCACAGTTAGACAAACTGTGCGCTCCCCATGTAGAAGATACTATCTCCAAGACCAACTACGCATGGTTTGGCCGCACGGTTTAGACAACCCGTGCGCCGCCCATGCGACTTCCCCTTTGCCTCAAAACATCATTTAATGTTCTCCCGAATCTCCCAAGACACTTATCCAAAACAGAGATACTTAGAAACATCAAAAGTTCCTGAAAACATAACGTGATATTATAACCTCCCCACCATAAGATCTTTCTGTCCCCAGAATTCCTATGAAGAAACCTCCACGTCAAAAAGATGAGGCCACTGCTCTCTCATTAGTTCCTCCATTTCCCACGTCTGATGAGAATCAGAACCATGTTCCCATAGTACATAGATCAGGGGTATCATTTTTCGACAAAGTACCTTGGTCTATGAATCAACAACCCTGACTAGTCATTCAGTCACAGATAAATCTTGTTTAATCTCAATATCACTCCAGCTCAAAAACTGAGATGGATCAGAGAGATACTTTTACAGCTACGATACATGGAACTCGTTATGTATCGACGTCAGCTATGGGGGTAGAGATAGATGTTAAGAAACATCCCCTACATGACCAAAAACTTAAAAAGGTCCCACAAAATGAGGAGCAAGCTTCTCTTGCCTCCCAAGACGTCAATGACTTAATTGGGGTGGAACTTTCAAGAACACCCGGTCACAAACTAAGAACTCTAAAGGTCTATGACGATGATCTGCATAAGACTTGTACAAACTCTGTGTTGTCAACATTATCTGACGAATCAACTAGATATTAGCTATCGTCTCTTGGACTAAACTCGGTCCTACCAAGGAACTTTCACCAATCTCCGACCAACACATCCTTCCTTGCCGATAACGGTATAATGTAACTATTTCGATAAAACAAAATACCCTCTTTGGAGAACGACCACTGAATGTCGGTATCCCCACCATAAAGAGATTCCCTAATGATATGGAATTCATCATCCAGTTGTAGTTCCTGAAGAATTAACTCAAGAAGAGCAGATATCAACTGGACACTGGCTAAAGAAACTTCCTTACCCTTTCACTGAATTCCAATACGCAACTGAGCAAAAAGAGCCATCAAACTCCACTCTTCTAAAGATTCTTTCACAACCTATGATGGAAGTTTCCTACTTAATGCATCTGCAACTACATTCCCTTTCCCTGATGTATAGGCAATGTCAAAGTTGAAAGATTGCAGGTACTCCACCCAACAACTTTGGAAGATATTCACATCTTTTGGAAAGAAGATATAACTCAATCTATTGTGGTATGAATACACAGTAAACCTTTATCCATAAAGATAATTTCTCCAACACTTAAGTGCGTGCATTAAAGATACAATTTCAAGGTCATGGGTAGGATAGTTTTTATCATGAGGCTTAAGATAACGAGGCCCATAGGCAACAACATGATTACCCTGCATGAGGACACATCCCAAACCTAAAACCGATACATCACAAATGACCACATAACCTATCCCATCCTCAGGAAGATTTATCACCAGTGAAATAGTCAAAAGATGCTTTAGCTCAACAAAAAAACTCTGACATTTATCATTCCAGAAAAACATCACTCTCTTTCGAGTCAGAGCAGTCATTGGAGAAGCTAACTTTGAGAAGCATTTAACAAATCTCCGATAATATCCTGCTAAGCCCAAGAAGCTCTGAATCTCAAAAACATTTTGTGGTTGTTCCCAAGTCATAACAGCCTTTACCTTCTCAAGATCAACTAACATTCCTTGTTCTGACAAGACATGCCCCAATAATTTCACTTCCCAAATCCAGAAATCGCACTTTGAAAGTTTGGCATAAAGTCGGTGATTTACTAGAAGACTCAGAACTGTTCTCAGATGATGCACATGATCCTCCTCAGACTTGGAGTAGACAAGAATTTCATCCACAAAGACTACCAAAAAAGTATCTAGATACTCACGAAAGACCTTTTTCATCAAATCCATGAAAACTGCAGGAGAATTTGTCAGGCTGAAGGGCATAACAAGGTACTCATAATGGCCATATCTACTCTGAAAAGCGGTCTTATGAATGTCAGATTATTTTATCCTCAACTGATGGTAACCCGATCAAAGATAAATTTTTGAAAACCACTTATCCCCTTTCAATCGATCAAACAAATCATCAATTTGTGGTAACAGATATTTGTTCTCTATTGTAAATCGATTGATATTTCGATAATCAACACATAAGTGAAGAGAACCATCAGCCTTCTGGGCGAAGAGAACTGGTGCTACCCAAGGTGACACACTTGGGTTTATAAAACCTTTCTCAAGAAGATCATCTAAATGAAAATTCAGTTATTTTAGTTCAGCTGGAGCCATTCGGTAAGAGGGAATAGAAACCAGTTGAGTACCAATCATTAAGTCAATAGAAAAATCAACCACTCTTACTGGTGGAAAACCAGAGAAGTCAGAAGGAAACACGTTGGAAAAATCTGCAAGGACTGAAGGAAGACCACCACACATTTAATCTATCTCTAGATCAAAAGTAAACCCAAATATAACTTTCCCCAACTCTGGATAAGAGGGTCCGGCTTTACTTGACCTTGGGTCCCATTCTCCTTGAAAAACAAGAGGCACACCACTGGGTGTATTATGGTAGAACAATCAAAGATAACAATCAATCCGGGATTTATTGGAAATAATCCAATCCATCTTGAATGCGACGCCATGAGGATCCATGTCGAGTAAGAGAAAACTCCAAGAAAACTCAACATCTGATAGAGAGAATACACAAGAAGGACTACAGAGACCATTCTCTCTCTTTGCACCAATGGGTGTAGTAATATCCATTACACAAGATAAAATATCTATAGTATGATTAAGAATATTAAGGATACAGGTTGAAATAAATGAGTGAGATGCACCAGTATCAAAAAGAGCAACCACTAAAGATGAAGCTATAGCAATGGTACATCTCACAGTCGCAGGACCTGTATCAGCCACCTCTCGCGACTCTTCTATTGAGTGAAGAAGCTTCGTTTCAGATTCCTGTGGCTGGAACCCTTTTGTACGTGAATAATTTGATTTCCTCGCATTTTCTGGAGGTGCTGATGATCCTGTTCCACTACGTGGAGTAGAGAAGTGATGGCATAATCTATATAAGTGCCCTTAACGTCTACATGAGCTATAGTTCATGGGTAAATTAGTAAAAACACTCTTAAAATGTCTTGTTTTTCCACACTAATAGCAAGTCAAAGAATCCCCTCCTGTTTCTACTGGAGGTTTGGAATGAATCTTTTTTCGAGAACTACCATGAGAAAAATCACATTTCCGTTTTCCTTTAAAGGAACCAACACTGCCACTAGGAGGGAAAAGACCCTCATTCAACCCTGAAATTCCTTCCAGGTCCATCTCAACCATCATGGCCCTATCTAGCACATCAACATAAGTGGGTAGCTTCAGTAAGAAAACCTAATAATGGACATCTGATCGAAGTACCAACTCGAATCGTGGATCCTTCATCCTCTCATTATATAAATTATCAGGAGAAAACTGTAACAACTCAGAAAAGAGATTTGAGTACTCAGTCATAGATTTTTTGGCCTGCTCAAGCTTGAAAAACTCCATAGCCTTGGGCATCACCATCGATTCGGGATAGAACTGGTTAGTGGAAACAACCCTAAAGTCTTTCCACTCCAAACCCTCATGTTTCCTAGCCGTCACCATCATGTCCCACCATCTCCTAATTGTTCCCTCTATCACGAAGGTGTCACACTTCACCTTGATCACATCAGGTGTCTCCAAGAACCCAAACAGAAGTTCAATCATACTCAACCATTCCTCAACATGTTGAGGGTCAGTAGAGCCTTTGAAAACTGGTGGCTTCTGCGGTAGGAACTCTTGATAATGACTTCGGAGAATATCACTATGAGGATCTATAGTTGGAGTCTAAACAGGAACTGGAGGTGGCGCTTGTCCTAGAGCATGGACAGTGCGAACAATCACCTCAACCAGACTCGGATCCACAATAGGACTCGCTTGCTGAGATTCGACATCAGCCTTTTTTTGGATCCTATTCTCACGTCTTCTCGGAGGCATGTTGCTACACAACATAAAAAGACAAATATTAACACTCAAACCAAGTAACAAGGAAAACTATTCTTAATATAAGGGATAATAAGATTTGGATTCCACTCTATCCAAATCAAAATAGGGATAATTCAAGAACTAATCTACAAGTCGTATTTCCCTAACCAACCCTGGTGACTTAAGGTTCATTGGGGTGAGACCTAGCAAGACACTCAATCACAACTACCTCCTAAGTCCCGACAAGAAAACTCAAATGCATACTGTCATCAAGGCAAGATGCTTAACCTTCCCTCTAATACCACTTTGTCACGAACCAGCCCGGATACCCTGGTAACTCGATAACCGAGTCGGCCCTGGCATAGCCCGAAGGGAATTCATGATCCCCACGGGTCGGAAACTAGCACTTGACATCATACAACATACAAGTGGGAACAATTTTTCCCACAAGAATGTAGAAGCAAAAGAAATAAGACAATATGCATAACAAAAAAGAAACTCCATTGGGAGTAATGTACCAGAATACAAAGATGCATAAAAGCCCAAAGTAATACAACCCAAGTACTAAAAAGGAAAAAATAGTCCCAAAGTCTATAAGGACACAATTCACCAAGAGAAGATCAACAACTAGATCCTCCTCCAAGAGATTCCTTCCCTTTGCATGAGCCTAGAAGAAGGAAATATACAGACACTAGAAGCAAAAAGCAGGGTGTGAGCCTAAAACTAGTAGGATACCACCAAATATTCCATAATAGATGCCAAATATAGATTATCCAAAAAAAGTGTTCCATTTTCAAATAAACAGGTTTGGAAACTCAAAATAATATTTTAACAAAACATGCCATACATTTTCAAATGATGGAAAAATTACTTTAAGAAAAGGCTTTACAATGATATAATATTTCTAAAACAATGGCTTAAGAAAAAAATTTATATAAAAAAGTTTATATAAATTCAGTAGGCATGTGAATTAGTTCAAAATCATTGGCATAGATTTATATCTCAAATATAAATAAGCAAGCGAGCAACATGGTCATCTACCAAAAGGTATGATAGTATTAACCAGTCATAGGATTCCACACTCTCTATGCGAACTCACAAAATGTGTATACACACGTCCCTATGACACTGGCCAAAAGATACTCATCACCAACCTGTTGAGGATGTGACCCACCGGAAGTATGTTTTAGAACTTTGTCGTATTGTAGAGTGTATCCAAATAAGTCACTACCTACCTTAGGCTTTCATGTGCTCTTACATGATGGTAAAACTATTTTAAGAATGATTAAAATTTGATCAATCCCATTATTCCAATTCAAAAGTTCCAATTTCATTCCATTTAAAACCAAAACAGGTTTCATTCAAAACATCCCTTTTTCACAAGATAAAACCAATGGGTTTCTATGAAATCATTTTAATCCATTTTCTCCAGTTTGAAATCAATTCAAAACCAATTCAATCATCACACAATTTATTTCTACAATTAAATTCAAAAATTTAATTGAAATCATTTCCATCAAATCCACAATTTAAATTAAACAATTTAAATCAGAGAATTTCCATAAACACTCCCAATTCAATGGACTTGGGGTTTCCAAATTTCAATGCCAAAACCATTTCAAATATCTCAATTAACTAGAATCAAGTTTTTTATCAATTTAATTAAAATACAATTTGAGCAATTGAATTTTAAATAAACAATTGAAATAAATCAATAAAATACAATGATAATCAGCTTGGAAAGTCGAGACAGAACCACCTACCCCGAAGGTTTTGACCAAAACCACAACGGTCGAGAACGCTCAAGAAAACTGGGTTTCTTCTTTAAGAACCCACATTAGATCTCTAATCCTAGAAAGATAAAGACCAAATCTAATCATATTTGGCATCCACACACTTTGATCTACCCATAACGGGCGTAGATCTAAGAAACCGGGAGAAGAAGAGAAGTAGATCTAAGAAACCGATCAATAATGATGAGGAACTATCACATACCTCAAGAATCTGGCTTCAATTCAGTAAGAGGAGATTTTCGATTTCCTTTGGAACAATGGGAGAACCATCTCTAGCCTTAGGAGAATACATATCTCGAGTTAGGGTGGATTAGGAGAAAAAACGAGGCACTTAGAGGCAAAAACGAGTGAGATCCACAATTTAAGGATCTCATTTCAGTGGCCGCATGGTTAGTTCGCACGGTTTGACAAACTGGGATATATTCATGCCTTAGCTACTGCCTCGTCCACCTTTATCACACTATTTGGATGCATGGTTAGACAAACCGTGCGCTGCCCATGCAAAATCTACTGTATCCAAGACCAACTACGCACGGTTTGGACGCACGGTTTCGACCTCCCGTGTGCCGCCCGTATTCCCCTTTGCCTCAAAACACCATTTAAAGTTCTCCCAACTCTCCCAAGACACTTCTCCAAAACATAGGTACTTAGAAACATCAAAAGTACCTGAAAACATAACGTGATGTTACAACCTCCCCACCATAAGATCTTTCTGTCCTAAGAATGCCTATGACGAAACCTCTACGTCAAAAAAGATGTGGCCACTGCTCTCTCATTAGTGCCTCCCTTTACCATGTCTCATGAGAATCAAAACATGATGCCATAGTACACGAACAAGGGGTATCATTTTCCCATGAAGTACCTTAGTATCATAATCAACAACCCTGACTGTTCGTTCAGTCATAGATAAATCAGGTTAAATCTCTAGATCACTCTAGCTCAAACCATGAGATGTATCAGAGAGATACTTTCATAGCTATGATACATGGAACACATAATGTATCAACGTCAGTTGTGGTGGTAGAGCTAGACAGTAAGCAACTTCCCCCACATGACCAATAACCTCAAAATTTCCCACAAAACTATGAGAAAACTTCCCTTTCCTCCCAAGCCGTCGATGACCTAATCGGGGGGAAAATTTCAAGACCACCCGGTCACCAACTGAGAACTCTAAAGGTCTACGGAGATGATCAACATAATACATGTATCGACTCTGTGCTATCAAAATTATCCAATGAATCAACTAGATATTAGATATCATCTCTTGGACAAAACTCGGTCATACCAAGGAACTTTCACCAATCTCCAACCAACACATCCTTCTTTTCCAATAATGGCACAACGTAACGGTTTCGATAACACATAACACCCTATTTGGAGAATGACCACTGACTCTCGGTCTCCCAAACATAAAGAGAGTCCCTAATGATATGGAATTCATCATCCAGTTGTTGTTCCTGAAGAATTAACTCAAGAAGAGCAGATATCAACCAGACACTGGCTTAAGAAACTTCCTTCCCCTTTCACTGAATTCCAATATTCAACTGAGAAAAAAGAGCTATCAAACTCCAATCTTCTAAAGATTATTTCACAGCCTGTGATGGAAGTTTCCTTCTTAACGCATCCGCAACTACATTCCCTTTCCCCGGGGTATATGCAATGTCAAAGTCAAAATATTTCAGGTACTCCACGCAGCGCCTTTGGAAAAGATTCAAATCTTTTTCAGAGAAGATATAACTCAAGCTCTTGTGGTATGAATACACAGTAAACCTTTCTCTATAAAGGTAATGTCTCCAAAACTTAAGTGTGTTCATTACAGCTGAAAGCTCAAGGTCATGGGTAGGATATTTATTCTCATGAGGCTTAAGCTGACGAGACCCATAGGCAACAACATGATTACCCTGCATGAGGACATATCCCAAACCTGAACCCGATGTATCACAGAAGAACACATAACCTATACGTGCCTCAAGAAGAGTAAACACTGGCGCAATAGTCAGGATATGCTTTAGCTCAACAAAAGGACTCTGACATTTATCATTCAAGGAAAAAGTCACTACCTTTCGAGTCAGAGCAGTCATTGGAGAAGATAACTTTTAGAAGTCTTTAACAAATCGTTTATAATATCCTGATAAGCCCAAGAATCTCCAAATCTTGAAAACATTTTGTGGTTGTTCCCAAGTCATAATAGACTTTACCTTCTCAGGATCAACTGATATTCCTTGTTCTGACATGACATGTCCCAAGAATTTCACTTCCCGAATCCAGAAATCGCACATTGAAAGCTTGACATAAAGTCAGTGATTCCTTAGAAGACTCATAACTATTCTCAGATGACGCACATGATCCTCCTCAGACTTGGATTAGACAAGAATGTCATCAATAAAGACTACCACAAAAGTATATAGATACTCACGGAAGACCTTGTTCATCAAATCCATGAAAACTGCAGGAGCATTTGTTAGGCCTAAGGGCATAACAAGGTACTCACAATGGCCATACCTACTCCGAAAAGCTGTCTTATGAATGTGGGATTCTTTTATCCTCAACTGATGGTAACCTGATCGAAGATAAACTTTTGAAAACCACTTCACCCCTTTCAATCGATCAAAAAAATCATCAATTCTTGGTAACAGATATTTGTTCTTTATCGTTACTCGATTGTGATTTCGATAATCAACACATAAGCGAAGAGAAACATTAGCCTTCTTGGTGAATAGAACTGGTGTTTCCCAAGGTGACACACTCGGGCATATAAAACATTTCTCAAGAAGATCGTCTAACTAAAACTTCAGTTCTTTTATTTCAGCT
Organism: Viscum album; assembly: GCA_963277665.1. Classification (NCBI taxonomy): domain Eukaryota; kingdom Viridiplantae; phylum Streptophyta; class Magnoliopsida; order Santalales; family Viscaceae; genus Viscum; species Viscum album. The sequence continues at coordinate 1,080,125,458 of OY728136.1, read as the reverse complement.
GGAACCATTCGGTAAGAGGGAATAGAAACTGGTTGAGTACCAGACATTAAGTCAATAAGAAAAATCAACCTCGCTTACTGGTAGAAAACTAGAGAAGTCAGAAAGAAACACGTCGGAAAAATCAGCGACGACTGAAGGAAGATCACCACACATTGAATCTCTCTCTAGATAAAAAGCAAACATAGATATAACTTTCCCCAACTCTGGATAAGAGGGTCCAACTCTACTTGACCTTGGGTCCCATTCTCCTTGAAAAAAAATGAGGCACACCACTGGGTGTATTATGGTAGAACCGTCGAAGATAACAATAAATCCATGCTTTATTGGAAATAATACAATCCATCTTGAATGTGATGCCATGAGGTTCCATGTCGAGTATAAGAAAACTACAAGAAAACTCGACATCTGATAGAGAGAATGCACAAGCAAGACTATATAGACCATGATCTCTCTTCGCACCAAGGGGTGTAGTAATATCCATTGCACAAGATAAATGATGCATAAGATGATTAAGAAGATTAAGGATACAAGTTGAAATAAATGAGTAAGATGAACCAGTATCAAAATGAGATGCCACTAATGATGAAGCTATAGTAATGGTACATTTAACAGTTGCAGGACCTGTATCAGCTACCTCTGGAGACTCTTCCATTGCGTGAAGAAGCTTTGTTCCAAATGCCTGTGGCTGGAACCCTTTTGTACGTGAAGAATTTGATTTCCCCACAGTTTTTGGAGGTGCTGATGATCCTGTTCCACTATGTGGAGTAGAGAAGTGATGGCATAATCTCTGTAAGTTCCAAAAACATCCGCATGATCTATATTTATTGGGTGCCTTAGTGAAAACCCTCTTAGAATTTCCTGGCTTCCCACACTGATAGAAAGTCAAAGAAGCCCCTCCCGTTGCCACTGGAGGTCTGGAATGACTCAGTTGTCAAGAACTGCGATGAGAAACGTCACGCTTATTCTTTCCTTTAAAGGAACTACACTACCACTAGGAGGGAAAAGAACCTCCTTTAACCCTGACTTTCCTGCCAGGTCCATCTCAACCATCATGGACCTATCCAACACATCAACATAAGTGGATATCTTCAGTAAAAAAACCTGAGAATGAATATCTGATCGAAGTCCCAACTCGAATCGTCGAGCCTTCATCCTCTCATTAGATACAATCTCAGGAGAAAACTGTACCAACTCAGAAAAGCGATTTGAGTACTCAGTCATGGTTTTGTTGGCCTGTTCAAGCTTGAAAAACTCTATAGCCTTGGCCAACACCATTGACATTGGATAGAACTGGTTAGTGAAAATAACCCTAAAGTCTTTCAACTCCAATCCCTCATGTTTCCCAGCCGTCACCATCATGTCCCACCATCTCCTACTTGTTACCTCCATCACGAAGGAGGCACACTTCACCTTGATCACATCAGGTGTCTCCAAGAACCCAAACAAACTTTCAATGTTACTCAACCATTCCTCAACAGGTTGAAAGTCAGTGGAGCCTTTGAAAACTAGTGTCTTATGGTGTAGGAACTCTTGAGAATGACTTTGAAGAATATCACTATGAGGATCTACAGCTGGAGTTTGAACATGAACTGGAGGTGGCGCCTGTCCTAGAGTTTGGACAGTGTGAACAATCACCTCAACTAGACTCATATCCATAATAGGACTCACTTGCTGAGATTCGGTAGTAGCCTCTTTTTGGATCCTATTCTCACATCTTCTTGGAGGCATGTTGCTACACTACATAAAAAGACAAAGATTAACACTCAAACCAAGTAACAAGGAAAACTATTCTTAATAGAAGGGATAAAAAGATTTGGATTCCACTCTATCCAAATCAAAATAGGGAAAATTCAAGAACTAATCCACAAGTCGTATTTCCCTAACCAACCCTGGTGACTTAAGGTTCATTGGGGTGAGACCTAGCAAGACACTAAATCACAACTACCTCCTAAGTCTCGACAAGAAAACTCAAATGCATACTATCATCAAGGCAAGATGCTTAACCTGACCTCTGATACCACTTTGTCACGAACCAGCCCGGATACCCTGGTAACTCGATAACCGAGCCGGCCCTGGCATAGCCCGAAGGGCATTCGTGATCCCCACGGGTCGACGACTAGCACCTGGCATCATACAAGATACAAGTGGGAAAATGTTTTTCCACAAGAATGCGGAAGAAAAATAAAAAAGACAGTATGCATAACAAAAAGTGACTCTACTGGGAGTAATTTACCAGGAAACAAAGAGGCATAAAAGCCCAAAGTACTACAACCCAAGTACTAAAATGGTAAAAATAGTCCCAAAGTCCCTAAGGACACAATTCACCAAGAGAAGATCAACATCTGGATCCTACTCCAAGAGATTCTTTCCCTTTGCAAGAACATAGAAGAAGGAAATCTATAAACACCCGAAGGAAAAACTAGGGTGTGAGCCTAAGCCCAGAAGGATACCACCAAATATTCCATAATAGATTCCAAATATAGATTATCCAAAGAAAAGATTTCAATTTTCAAATAAATAGGTTTGGCAACTCAAAATCATATTTTAACAAAACATGCCATACATTTTCAAATGATGGAAAAATCACTTTACGAAAAGGTTTTACAATGATGAAATATTTCTAAAATAGTGGATTAAGAAAAAAATTTATATAAAAAAATTTATATAAATTCATAAGGAAAGTGAAGCAGATCAAAATCATTGGCATACATTTATATCTCAAATATAAATAAGCAAGTGAGCAACATGGTCATCTGCCAAAAGGTACGATAGTATTAACCAGTAATAGGATTCCACACTTTCTATGTGAACATAGAAAAATGTGTATACACACGTTCCTATAAAACTGGCCAAAGGAGACTCATCACCAACCCGTCGGGGATGTGACCCGCCACAAGTATGTTTTAGAACGTTGTTGTAGCGTAGAGTGTATCCTAATAACTCACTAACTACCTAGGACTTGAATGTTCTCTTACATGATGGGGGAACTATTTTAAGAATGATTAATATATGATCAATCCCATTCCATTTCAAAAGTTCCAATTTCATTCCATTTAAAACCAAAATAGGTTTTATTCAAAACATGCCTTTTTCACAAGATAAAACCAATGAGTTTCTATCAAATCATTTTAATCCCTTTTCACCAGTTTGAAATCCATTCAAACCCAATTCCATCATCAAAAAATTTATTTCCACAATTAAATTAAAAAATTTAATTGAAATCATTTCCATCAAATCCACAATTTAAATTAAACAATTTGAATCAGTAAATTTCCGTAAACACACCCAATTCAATGGAATTGGGGTTTTCCAAATTTACATGCCAAAACCATTTCAAATATCTCGATTCACTGGAATCGAGTTTTTATCAATTTAATTGAAATAAGATTTTAGAAATTGAATTTAAATCAACAATTGAAATAAATCAAGAAAATAAAATGATAATCAACTTAGTAAGTCGGGACGGAACCACCTACCTCGAAGGTTTTGACCAAAACCACAACGGTCGATAAAGCTCAAGAAAACAGGGTTGATTCTTCAAGAACCCACCTTAGATATCTTCTCTTAGCAAGATCAAGACCAAATCTCATCATATTTTGCATCCACACACTTAGATATACCCATAAAGGGTGTAGATCTATGATACTGAGAGAAGAGGAGAAGTATATCTAAGTAGATCTAAGAAACCGATCAAGAATGATGAAGAACGATCACATACCTCAAGAATCCGGCTTCGATTCACCAATATGAGCTTTTGGATTGATATGAAAAGATGAGAGAACCATATCTGACCTTAGGAAAAGACAAATCCTGAGTTAGGGCCACTTAGGAGGAAAAATGATGCACTTTGAGGCAAAAAATGAGTGAGATCCACAATTTAAGGATCTCATTTAAGTGGCTGCATGGTTAGTTTGCATAGTTTGACAAACCGTGCGCTAGCCGTGCGTTAGCTACTGCCTCGGCCACCCTTCTCGCATGGTTTGGACACATGGTTAGACAAACTGTGTGCTGACCGTGCAGAAGCTACTATATTCAAGACCAACTACGCACGGTTTGGCCGCACGGTTTAGACAACCCGTGCGCCGCCCATGAGACTTCCCCTTTGTCTCAAAACATCATTTAAAGTTCTCCCGACTCTCCCAAGCCACTTCTCCAAAACAGAGGTACTTAAGAACATTAAAAGTACTTGAAAACATAACGTGATGTTATAGTCAAAATAATCAATTAAAAAGTATTATTTTCTAAATTACTTGAAAGGAAAAATCTATGTGTTTTAAAAAAATATTTATGAAATGAATTTTTAAAATAAGTATTTTTGAAGAGGTTTTAATCTATAAAATATTTATATTTGATGTAATGTATTTTAAGATATATTTAGAGGGTATTTTCTAAAACAAATTCCACTAGATTCTAAAACTATATCTGGGAAATTGTATACTTAGCCCTCATTTTAAAATGTTTTTTACAGGTATCTTAAAAGTTATAATATGATCATCATCACGTAAAAAGTTAGCACACATAATGATTTTTATTTTATTTTATTAAACTCTAATAATTTGTAAGGTGTTGTCAAATTATCTAGAACCTAGACTAGAAAAGGAACTCTATTATTAAAAGAACTGTGCATTTTTTGTTTTCTTTTAATAAAAAAATTAAACATAGCATCTTTAAGCACTAGATCCTAAAGCGTGGGTTCGGTGTGTTACATCCTACCTTGATATACTAAGAGACATTGTTTTACATGGAATCTATTTCCAAAAAAAATTCTTAATTATTTTTTCAAAGAACTTTTAAAAAATTTAAAACACGCACACATTCTATTTAAAAGCATTTAAAATCCAATAAACCACCTTCTGTACTATTTTTTTTTTCATAAAACGATGACTTCACCCACTTATAGAACCCAAACGTTTTAAATCCATTTTTAAGACACAAATTTCATTTTAAAAAAATGCATTGAAATCTTTTTACAAACACCAAAAACTCAAAATAAAACTTAAAAATTAAAAACCTTTGAACATGCATTATGCTAAGTGAATAAAAAACTAAAACCACTATAAAATACATTTTCAGTCTCACATAATCATATTTTAACAGGATTTTTTTAAAAAACATACAGAAATACATAACATGAAAAATGGTGGAAATGTATAAAATCACCTACCTCGATTTATTGAAAATCAAGACAGAAGGCATCACCTTTGATGGTAAATGCTCTAACAACCAATGAGAGACCTTCCATGAGCCCTACAAATAAAAAACCCATATAATAAGCCACCGAAAACCCTATATGCAACCCTATAATCCCCTAGGTTTTTTGGGAAGGAAATCAAGTAAAGGAGGTATGTAAGAAGGAAATGAAAAATAAATGGAAAGAAGTAGGGTAACTTGATAAATAGCTCAAAATATGGGAGGAAGGATTCAATAATAAAATAGTAGGGAGAGGAGTTCTTTCCATGAACCCTAAGGGGTTTATCCATGTGGAATGGAATAGTAATATGAGATAAACCCATTAAAATATAGAGGCGGGGGTTAAAAGTGTAATTTCATTTAAAAAAATATATAGTTAGGATCCATTGCATACCTCATAGGTTTATGGAATGAATCTGCCTTATTAGGCCCTCCTATAATGTTTCCTTAGTTATATTCCATAGAGCACCTCCATTGAAAAAAACCAGGGGTCCCAAATTCCTTTGGAATTATGGTGCAACTACTCTACCTTTACAAAAAAGTGCCCCTCGAGAACAATGACATGCCAAGGACTATGAAAGAGCTCCCTTCCCCTCATTACTTCATAAAAAACATCGAAGATCCTATAATACTCTACAACATATCCTTTCATTCTACAACATGGAGTCCCTCTCCAAACATCCTCGGTGGTGCAACCAACCCATCTATACTTTGACCCATTCTCCATACCATTATGTAACTCCCTACCATTATGCATTAACCATATGAAAAATCCTTACTAACATAATAAAACAACCCTACAACATCACCTATTGATTCCATTGTATAGTACCCTATTCAGACAGACCCAAGGGATCATGGGACACTAACTATGACATGGCCTCTATGAAATTTGGTGTAGCCTGTGGGGATAACCCTACACAGGCGACACCTGTGTATGGGTAACACCGATATTATTTATGTAGGGATTCTTTACAACATAAACATAACTGTTATCATATGTCCTACTTCTGTAGTTCACTGCAGTCTCCTAAAAACCCTAGAACACAACCAAAACACCCGAAAAACATAAAATAACCCAAAATTAAATAAAATAAAATAAAAATTAAGAAACAGTGAAACTGGTGTATGATAATTATATATATTATGTCACTTTATACCCCTACAATTCCTTCAGTATAATTATAAACAATAAAAAGGTAAACCACTACAATATATTTTATCAACAGGTGTGTGGGAATGAAAAAAATAGAGAAAACATTTGAAAGGAATCCACCAATAAAAAAAACTCCTTGAATATTATAAAACAATTCCATTAAGTTATCAAATTTATCCAAACAAAAAATGTAACTATAATCACTAGACATGATATCTAAAAAAGATGGAGACCTAGCATATGTATCCCCACCATTTAGAATTTATCTAAAATCAAAGAATAAGAGACAAATAACATAAATAAAAACATCATCAATAAACATAACTTCCATAAAAAACCCACAAAACCACAAGTCCTCCCCAAACTCAGTACCCATATTCTAAACTGATTCCAAACCCAAAAGAAACACCACTCAATAAGATATCTATCATCCTCATGTAAAAAATCAAAAGATGGGATAAACCAAATACCACAAAACTCAATATGAAACAAAATGGAATCTGGAACTTGGTTCACTACATCAAACATGTATACTGTGATCTTTAACTAAGAACATCATCCCTTGATGAACTAAACAAATAGAAACTCACAATAACAAGTGACTAACTACCTTAAGCATATAGTGGTCTTAGTTACCAGAGAACAAAGCCAAATGTTTATCATGTTAAAACCACTAATGGACCATCCTCAAACAACTGATAAATAACCAAAAAACTCAATGAAAAAATAACCAAGGAAAAAATCTTATAAAAACTAAAATTCATTATTATCCATAAGAAAAAAATGAATAAATCCTTAATAATGGAATATTTGAATTTCCAAATACATTATAGATCAATTATTATAGAAACTATATATACAAAACACCCAATTACACATAATAATTCCCTTACGAGAGACTCAACTTATAAAACATCTAAAGATGGACTATGGGCTACCTGGATGACAATCCCTTAGGTATTTTGGAAAAAATAACTTAGAATGCCCATGTTTTCTACACTGGTGCACAAAATATGCCTCTTATTATTATTATTCTTCGACTTTGTAATGAATCTAATTTTTACATGTATTGTTTTGGAATATTATATGGATTATTTACATAGCTAGGGACTAAGACAAAAAGAGATTCTGAAGAGCAGTGTACCCAGAATTAATTTTTGAAATATACTAAATATATTAATTAATACACATGTTTAGTTTTCCTGAAACAATAATGGTACCCCATATTTGAAATATTAGGTCTCTGTTGAGTTCAGAGTATGAGTTTTACTATAGGAATGATATAACCTTGGAGCACGTTACATGCTCATATTGGGTGTGATCATGGGTAGCTATTTAAATAAAATAATTGAATAAGTTTATTTACTTAATTAATTTATGTGACCTATTTTTTTCTATAAATAATATCATATTGTCAATTTTTATGTTCAGCTAAATAACCCTACAAATTGAAAGGATTAGTTGTAGAGCATTGTAGGAGCTTCCATTGGTGAGCAACGACTGTATCATTGACCATCAATCAGTGTGTGATGGAACTCAAGGATATTTCTCAACAAAAACAAAACATATGAATTATTATCTAGAAATTGATCTAAATCAATGTATGTTGTTTTTATTTTGTGGATTTATCCCTATTTTTTTATTCATATGATGAAGAAAAATCAATCAACTAACAAATTGATTTTCGGATAGTGCATATTGCGTGTATGGGATAGATATTATTCACTTATGGGGATTTATTAGTTTATTATTCTATATCTCTTCATTCATCATTCTAATGGAAAAAAATCATGGCCAAAATGAACATTGGCTGAGGTCTATTCCTCATATATGTGTGTTGTTCTTTTCCTTCCCCATTCTTCATTCATCTTGGGAAATTTCTTGGAATAAAGTTAAAAAATTACCAAATAATAAAAAATTTCACACCTATATTTTAGTGTAATGTAAATATATCATAGTTCTAGGTTTAGATTGATGAAAAGATCAAGCATCAATGATATATTGAGTCTGAATGAGATTTTTTATGCATGGTTCACTGTGCGGCTACCAGGAGATGTGGATGTAGGATTTCCTATGCATTTCAGTGCTCATATTATAATGAGATGTGATGAAAAATCTCAACTATACTAGATCCATATTCTCCACTATGATTCATGGCTGGATCAGAGGCTAGAAGAGTAGATGATGAATTGGTTGGAAGAACTGAAGGTTCTATGAAATTTCGTAGAACATGGAGTGCGATCCCGAATTACACATCTTGTGCGGACCAAGTTTTGGTTCTAGGGTTTTTTTATAGAAAGATAAATATCACACAGAATGTGATAGATGTCACATGACATGTGACCCTTACATGGAGTCTTGGAATGTACGTCAGAGAGTACAAAGACATGGCTATGAGTAAACAGGCTTGAACACATTGTGTACTCAAGCACATACATGGACAGAGGGACACAAACACAATCAAAAGTACACTAGCTTGGAAATGGCGTGTATTCAGACATAGATAAGGGCATGGGCCGTTATACATAGGCATGAACTGGTTCCTAAGGTAAATTCCATGAATTACAAGAACATACTATTTACCCCTTTAAACCCGAATTAGTGCCCTTGTCCTCTTCAGATTGGATAAGTTTTATTAGGGTGTGTTCCTTTGATCTATTCCCTTAGGTTTTAGTATGGAATCATGTCTTATATACTATTTTGTGATCCCTTTATAGGGACTTTAGTCTTTGATAGAGTTATTTGAATCCTTCCATGAGTCTCGGATTGAGATCCTATATCATTATCTAACCCTAGATGGATTTCATGGTATCTTTAAATGAACACAACATGGGCATCAATACTATACTAAGATATTTATTCTAGATTGAGTTATTAGTATACCACATGGACTTGGGTGTGATCACCATCTATGTATCATTATCTTCAGACTTCTAGTGTGTACTTATTATGGTGAGACCTGATGATCATGACATCTCAGATAGACACTATTAGTGCTATTTGACTCATGGAGTGTGTTCTTATGGATGAGTTCTATGTGAAACCTTCATGATATAATCCTAGGATGAAATTATAGTTGTGAATTTTCCTTGGGACTATGGATATATTATTATTATATATGGATATTCATTCTATATGTGTTATAGACATATACCTGTAATGAGTTGACTTTTAGTCTTGATGTTATATGCTTAGTAATTTGATGATGTCCTTCTGGGTATTGTTATAATCACCCTTTTATGGGATTTTACCACACATTTTATGTCTTATATAGTCGATCAAACTTTTTATGGTGTCCTAGAAGGACTCGGACAAGGTAAAGCTTAGTGAGATGATAGATCGATGTGTGTTCCTATAGTTATCTTGATAGTAGTCTGTTTCTAAAATTTCAGGTTAGACTTGTTTTCAGTTCCTTTATGGTGGGATTGTATTTTCCTCTTTTATTTCTAGTAATTGTTTTCATGCACTGATGGTGGTATTTTAGATGCACACGTACACGTTTTATCAATTTTTTTTACATTTTATAATTGTATGGGTTTTGATATTTGTGTGTGTGTACATATAATTTAGGATATGGCCTCCCATGTGAGTGATATGCCTACTCAGTGTTGGTCGCCATCCCCTAGACTATTAGAGGCAGACTTTGGGTAGTCATGGTTCAGGCCTTGTTAGGTTAGGCCATGATTGAGTAGTTTCAGAGAATTTGGTTCTACCTCAGGACCAGAGTATGTGAGATTCATTTGGGTAAAAAGTGTTAAGTTTTTGATGTCCATATTTCAGGCCAGAGACACCAGTGTTAGTGTGGCGGCTGACATATCCATACAACAGGACCATGAAAACTTTCTTATTTATTTGGTACATATATACACTAGTTGTCGGGAAAACAAAGGTATATGCAACATATAATAATGTATTTTGGTTTCTATATTCTTCTTGAGTCAGATCTTCATATATAATCATTGACTGTGGTACATCTTGTCTATTTCCATAGGCCACAAAAACGTTTTCTAGCTAGGATTCAACATCAAGATCATGAGAATGATTCCATTAGTGTAGAAGATTTCATACAAGGACCTGTTCAGGAGGCATTACCTCTAGGTGGGTCACCAGTTATACCACCAGCAGTTGAGAAGTAGATATTCTCCAAAATATAAGCATATAAGGTACACATAATGACCACACTTTAGGAGTTTTAGGGATAATGACTCCTTAGGTTCCATGGAAATCCCAACCCACAGGCAGCTGATGACTGGCTTGAGGTGGTGACAAGATTTTTCCATCTTGTCCAAAAACCATCAAATTAGATGGTTTTCCTGGAAGTAAGGATTCTCCATGGATCTATAGGATGATGGTGGGGTTTAATGACCCATTCATATGATCAGGTGACTTTTTCATGGTTTGAGTTTGAGTGTCATTTTAGATAGGAGTTATCCCCTGCTACATTGGGGGATGTGCACATCTAAGAGCTTCTATAACTTCACAAGGGCAGTATGACTATGGATGAAAATTCATTGAGGTCCACTAACCTCTCTAAGTACACGATGGGTATGGTTTGAGATCAGTTCTTTTGGGGAAAGACCTTAAATAAAGAACTAAAAAAAGACCTATCAGAAAAAATTATACCTATGTTCATTCCAACCTAAATGGGGTTCTAGAGCGTGCCTTGGTGGTCGAGAGTATCCTGGATGAGTAGATACAGATGGTTGGCTCTAGATGTGAGAACATTGGAGTGGATACTTCAGTGGAAGGTATCTGATGATAAACACAGGGACTTGGACATGTGAGACATTTTAGGAGGTGATCCTAGGATATAGGGTCTATAGTTCAGTTCTCACATGATGGATCTAGTCATCTTAGGGAGAGGCAGTTCCACTATTGCGATGATAGGGAATATCTCATGAGGGATTGTTCGACCCACCGTAAAAATGACATAGAGATAGTGGATGAGATACCTAGGATGAGGAAACAACAATAGAATGAAGGTCTTAAGGGTGTAAGATGTGTTAAAGGATCTAGGGGAGAAACTAAAGGTGGAATACATTACTATTTGTTTCCACCACAACCCCTAGATGGTTAACACTAGGCTCTTAGAGATGAAAGATATGAGAAAAGGTAGCTATGGATGATTGAATATTATGAACTAGAGGATATAGGGATGATACGAGGAATGTTATATTATTTTATACCTTATACGCAGTAATAATTGACGCAATTTTGAGTCATTCCTTTATTTCTACTTATCTAGTTTGAGACTTATTGATTCAATTTGATCCTTTGGCCCAAACCTTGAGGTTGGAGACTACTAAAAGACGTGACTCAATGGTCACACACTTCTACTGATAATGTGACTTGACTCTTGGAGGTGATAGTTTTGTTTCAGATATCTTTATAGTATTAATGAGGCCTTACTTTGTTATATTTGGTATGTAATGGTTATCTGCAATACATGACCATATAGACTATTTCGTGTAGATGATGAGGTGTGTCTATAGTTATGGGGCATTGTTTTACTTTTTGGGTGAAAAGGAAAACCATGCAGTGTAGGATGGACTCATTCATAGGAGGGTGTAGCCGATGGCTCATTAGGTGGCTAGAATGACCATTTGTCCATGATTAACTCACCACTGAGAGATATAATTATTTATCGATCTATACACTGGGAAAACCCTGATATCTATTCCAGCATATCAGATGGCTCCAATAGAGCTTTGTGGGATGAGGTTGTAGTTAGAGGACTTATAGAGAAAAGGATTTATTAGACCCAATGTTTCACCCTAGGAAACCATAACATTTTTCACCAAGAAGGAAGATGGGAGATTGAGGTAGTATGTGACTTTAAAGGAAAAGTATCCACTATCAAGGATAAATGAACTATTTGATTAGTTAATTGGGGCATGATGGTTCTTGAAGATTGACCTCAGATCAGGAAATCACCAGCTACGAGTAAGGGATGAGGATATACCAAAGACAACATTATGATGTCACTATAGTCACTATCAGTACTTGGTGATGCCCATTGTTGTGATGAACTCTTCATAAGAGGTCATGGTACTCATGAACCATATCTTTTATCCTTTCGTAGAACAGTTTTTGGTAGTATTGATCAATGATATGCTACTGTATGTGGTCTTGGAGGAGGATCACATGAGAGACTTGAGGATGGTTTTGGAAATACTCTAATATAACTAGATTTATGGGAAGCTCCTGATGTTACATTTTTGGATTCTATAGCTCCAATTTATGGGAAACGTTATCTCACTAGATGGAGTAGTAGTGGACCTAGCGAAGGTTGAGGTATTGTTAGCTTGGTATCCACCCAAGAGCGTAATATTGGTGTGGATATTCCTTGGGTTGGAATGATATTATCAGATATTCACACCTAATCTATATGGGATATCAGTTCCCTTGAAATATTTGACCCAGAAAGGGGAATCCTTATTTTTGGATAGAGAGGTTTTAGTAGGCCTTCTAGGAGTTGAGACAAAGATTGAAGAGAGATCTCAACTTGAGATTTCTAGAGGGGGTGTTGAGTATGTAGTGTTCTGTGATGCATCTGAGACTAGGATTTGTTATATTCTAATGCAGAGTAAGGAAGTGATTATATATGGTTACCATTAGTTGAGATGACATGATAAGAACTACATAACCCATGATTTTAAGTTAGATGTGGTACTATTCACACTAAATATGTGGAGACACTACCTAATGGATGAGTGGTTTATCGTCTATTTTGACCCAATTAGTGTAAATTATATCTTATATAAGAAGGATCTTAACTTGATACAGAGGTGATGGCTAGAGTTTCTTCAAGATTATGAATTTGAGATTATCTATACTCTCATGAAGGGGAGTGTGGATAAAGATTCTCTCAACAATAAATATTGTTAATATTTTCTGAGAAAGTCTTCAGAGCATTTGGCCTCATTACAGTTATCCTTTTTGTATGGAGAGGGATATTCTACCTATAGTTGAAGGTCATTAGCCCTCTGATTTTACAGAGATTCAGGAAGGAACATATTGGGGATACTGACTATGATACCTTACACACTTAGATATCCACTAGACATGATCATGGTGGATTTTATGTAGGTGGGTAACATGTAATTATTTTTAGAGGATGGACGATGACACCAATGGAATTATAGGAGGAGGTTCTAAGAGAGTTTTATAAATATCTTTTTGTGGTACGTACAGGTGTCGAAAAGTTGTTCTAAGACCTCCAATTTCATTTTTTGGTGGACATGGATGAATAAGGGAGTTACAAAGTTTTTCTCTCAATGCCTTACTTGTAAGAAAGTAAAGATTTAACAGTAGGTTCCAGCGGGTTTAACTCAACCCCTAATGGTTAAAAAGTGTAAGTGGGATGGTATATCCTTGAAATTCATGATGGTGTTACCACATATGTCTGAGGAAACGATGCAATCTAGGTAATCAAAGAGTAACTCACCAAGGTGGAACACTTCCTGGTTATCTATGAATAAGGTTCAGTAGACATATTGGGATGCTTCAATGTACAAGAGATAGTCTGAATCCATAGATTTCACTAGGTGATCATTTCTAAATGTGATGATTTATTCACATCTCGGTTTTGTAAGGGATAAAATGAGTATTTTAGTACTCAATTTTATTTGATCATAGTGTTTAACCCATAGAATGATGATAAGACTAAGCATAAAATTCAGGTCATGGAGTAAATATTGTGGGATTTCATTTTAAACTTTGGACATATTTGGGAGGATCAAATACTATTGGTGGAGTTTGCGTACAGAATCACATACCATTCCATCATCGGTATGGAACCATTGATGGATTTTTATGGTAGACCTTACAGGTCACCACTATTCTGGACCGACATAGGAGAGTCATCACTTATAGGCCCAGAGTTGGTGTGAGCCATGAAAAAGAGGATACAGATCATCTAAGAAAGGATTAGGACGACACATATCTATCAGAATTCCTATGATGACTGATGAAAAAATCCTTTAGAGTTTGAGGAGGGAGACCATGTGTTCCTGAGGATATCAGATAAACATGGATTACATGGATTTGGAAAGGGTTTAAAGCTATCTAAAAATTAATTGGACATTTCCTGATATTGATTAGAGTTGGAAAGATGGTGTAATAATTATCTCTACCACCAGAGTTAGATTGGGTACATGAATTCTTCAATGTGTCACAACTAAGGAGGTACGTGCACAATTCATCGCATGTTATCGACTGGGGAAAGCTAGACATTGTGGATTAAAGTACTTTTTTAAGTACCTAGTGGAGATCTAGGATCTATAGGAGTAGATAGTTCATGGGATATTGATTCCCCTAGTGCATGTTCGGTGGTTGCACTAGAATATCTAGGAGAGCACCTGACATCGAGAGACCCAGATGCATGCTCTATACCTATATCCCTTTGTGCATATTTTTTTTGGATTTATGAGAAGAAAATCACTAATGTTGGGAGAATGTAATGACTTAAATTTTCCCATGCATTTTTTTATATTTCATGGATTATTTATGGATTTAGGAACTAAGACGACATGAGATTCCGAGGCCTGGTATGCCCAAAATTAATATTTTAAATATATTAAATATCATGCTTGTGTAGTTTTATTAAAAAATTAGAATAAATCTTAATTGTAGGATTATATTAGAAATATAAGGCTTCCATTTAGTCTAGATCATGGGTTTTACTCTAGGAATAATACAACCTTAGAGAATGTTAGACGTTTGGGTTGGGTACAGTTGTGGGATGACATTTAAATGAATTAATTGAATAAATTAATTAATTTAATTAATTTCTATGACCTTGTGGTTTGTCTATAAACATGATCTTTAATGAAAATTTATAGGGTTATCCATATAAATCTAAAAATTAAGAGGAGTTGTTGGAGAGCATTGGGGGATATTCCTTTGGAGATTGATGATCGAATCATGGGCCATTGATCGATGGGTGACGAAACTCGATGATATAAATAATGAAAATGAAATAGAATCATTATTTTCCATAAATTGACACAAATTGAGTTAGGATGTTTTTTACTTTTTGGATTTATCCTCGTTGTTTTATTCCTATGATGAATGTGAATCAATCAACTGACGAATTGATTCACAGATCATGCGTATTGTGGGTATGGGTTAAATATTATCTAGGTTTGGGTATTTTTTGGTTGATTAGGATATATCTATTTATTATTCATTATAATAGAAAAAAATCAAGTCCAGTAAAAACATTGGTCCAGTTATGATCCTCATGTATTTTTATTGATCTTTTTCTTCCCCATTTGTCATTCATCAGAGGAAATTCCTTAGCCCGTAGTTAGACAAATACCGAATAAGCTTAAATTTCACACCTGTTTCTTGGGGAAATTGATTTTTTATTATAGTACAGGGTTAAAATAAATGAAAATAATGAGATATGATGATGGATTAAAACTATATTGGACTTCTTCATGTGGGGTTTGACGTGTGTTTATCGGGAGATGTGACAGAGGGATTTATAGTTCATTTTGGTAGATGGGTTCCGCTGAGCAGTGATGGAATGGTTCGACCAGAATAGATACCTACTCTACGATGTGATTCATGTCTATATTAGAGGCCATAGGAGTGGACGATAATGTGGGAAGAAGAACCGCAGGTTCTGTGAAATCCCATAGAACACGACATGTAGTATTGGATTACATAACAAATAGGGCTTCAACTGTTGATCTAGGGTTTATGTGAGAAATAAAAATATCACATGGTGTTTTATAGATATCATAGGATGTTTGAATCTCACCTAGAGGCTTATAATGTACCTCATTGAGTACATTGAAATGAAAAAGATTATGCAGGCTTGGACAACCTGTGTACTCAGGCACGTACACGGACAGAGGGACACAAACACATTTATGATTACATTGTTATAGACATGACATGTACTTAGAAATAGACATTATAAAGGTCCAAAGTATATGGTAAAGATATAGTTTTAAATGGAAATGCCAAATATTTCCAGTACATGATATGTATCCCTTAAAACACAGCTTAGATCCCTTTTCCTCTTTGGCTTTGAAAAGTTTCTTTAGGGCTCATTCCCTTAATCCATTCCTTGAGGGTCTAATATATAATTTCATAATCTATATAAGATGGTGATCCATTCATAGGGGATTCAGTCCTTGATAGAGTTGTTATAATCCTTCCATGAGGCTTATATTGAGATCCTCTATCATAATATTTTCCTAGGTGGAGTTATTGGTATCATCATGACCAACACTATGCATACATCTATCCTATACTTAGTTGGTTATTCTAGATTGATTTGTTGGTAATCCCCATGGAATTGGGTGTGACCCTAATCCATGTATCATTCTATTTAGACTTATAGTATGAATTTATTATGGCTAGGCCCAATGAGTATTCCATCTTGGATGTATTCCATTAGTTCTATTTGACTCATAGAGTGTGTTCTTCTAGATGAGTGCAATGCGGAACCTTCAAGAAAAAATCTTGGGATAATGTTATGGTTATGTTGTTACATTGATATTATTTGACTATGATGAGTATATGTGTATATTCTTTCTATATTTTCTATAAATATACTTTTTATGAACTGAGTATTCTTATTGATGTTATATGCTTAGTTATTTTGGGGTGTCGTACTGGGAATTGTTATACTCACCCCTACATCATCTTTGCCCACACATGTCATGTCTTATGCAAATGATTGACCTTTTGATGGATTACAAGAGGGACATGAACCAGGAAGAGCTTATTGAGCTAGCATAACTAGGTGTGTTCCTATGGTTATCCTGATAGTAGTCACCTTCTATACATTTATGTTGGACTTGTTTTTAGTTCCTATGTGGTGTGATTTTATTTTCCCATGTGATTTCCAGTACATATTATCATACTATGATGGTGTGATTTTATATGTATGCATGCATGGTTTATCAATTTTTTTTACATTTTATCCTTGTATGGGCTTGGATATGTGTATGTGGGTATATGTACTTTAGTATATGGCTTGACATGTGATTGAAATGCCTACTTAGTGTTGGTTGCCTACCCCTGGCCTATTGGAGGTGGGCGTGGGGTAGTCATGGTTTGGTCCCCATTTAGCCAAGTCATGACATACTTCTTCTAAAGATACAGACTCTACAAAATACGATCTTCCATATTTTTCTTAACTAACTCCCATTGTTTATCTAAGGGAGTATCCCTACTTTCTTAAACCAAAACACCCAGACTAACCTACACAGATAGGGATAAATAAACTACCTCATCATAAGATGATATAAAATATTAAACATCAAAAAATATAAGATCATATGAAGACCAATATGATTTGAGAGGTCCTTAATAGAGTCAAAGGACTAGAACAAATTTGGCCCCACCACTTAGCCATGGGTTTGGGTAGAGTTGATAAGTGAAGAAACCACTCCTAAACATTTAGATGAGCCATCCTAAAGGTTGATCTAACAAAAACAATTCTCACTTTTCTTTAAAGGATCTCAACGTTAAATACTAAATTTAACATAAAACTTGAATTCCATCAGCCCATGTATACCAAATAAAATCATACAATCCCATCATAAACTAAATCAACTCCAAAAGCACAAATCACCCTTGGAAATACCTATAACATTTTCCTCCAAAATGATACTTATAACAAGAAAATTTAAAAAAAATCTTATTTTTCCAAAAATACACATTTATTAAAATAAGCCAATTTTTCAAATATTTCATATCATCTCAAATTTTTAAAAATACCATGTTTTCAATTAAAATGAACCTTATTAATTTTCATCATAAGAGAAAAAAATTTCAAAAAGTTCACATATATACTAAAAAACATTATAATTATATCTCAAAACTATAGACCCTTAAAACATTCTATAGGCTGAATCCCATTAAAAAATACTTTAAAATAATTTTTTTTAATGTATTGAATTTTAAAATATTTTAAAAATACAATATTAAGCATCTTATTAGGGTTAAAATCTTTTAAAAAATAATGTATAATGTGCTCCATTTCATAAAAAAACCAGTTTTCCAAAACAATAACCTAGTTTCCAAAATAAAACTAATTATCAATCCATAAAAATTATTCCAAAATAAAAAAAATATGAAATATACTTCATAATATCCCTTATTTAACATCAAACCAATGGTAAACACAATTAGTACCATTAGATAAATAAAGGGAGTCAAAACAAAAATTTCATAGGAGAAACAACATTGTGTATGGTTTGAACATACATGCTAGTAAAATTCACACTAACTATGAAATAAGATACATGATGGGTTTAGGACTATCAATACAAGCTCTTCATGGTTTGACAGACTATGTGATATAATCATGAAACTATGGTTCTTTCTTTACATTCAACTTCGATAATCAAGGTGACCCTTGAATTCACTAATATAATTATAGGGAATCAAAATACCATAATCATATATCAAAATAAATAAAAAATACTAAAAATAAAAATAAAAATGAAGACTCAAATACCATCCACTCTTGGAAACTCGGGGCTTGGTGAAAATAAGAGTTGGAAAAACACTTTTCCAGACCCTTCACCCGAGTCTCGAAAACCATCCAAATATCTATACTACCCATACACAACCCAAATAGAAAAATGGTCCTATGAAACCATTTATTTATGAAATAAACTCTTTTCCCCTGAACTAGGCACCCAATCCAGCCCATGACATACCCAAGGTGAATATCAAATTGCCCCAGTCTAGAAACTGGTGTTTAGGTCTAAAAGCATAACAATAGGGAATTATTTGACCCTAAAGAAACAAGTAATTATCATAATGATTTACAACCATTAATATTTAATGAACTATAATGTTTTTGGATGTACACTACATCAACAAACAAACATAAATTAATAGAGTGAAATGAAATATTAGAAGTAAATAAACCAAATAGAGGACACCGAAAATAAATAAATAAATAAATCCCCATACTGAAAAGGAAGGAAAATAAGAATATCACATATCTAAAATCACCCAAAAGGAATTAAACAAACAACATAAGGATATAAAAACTAAATAACCTATAAGGAAACATCAAAGCTTCATACACTAAATGGTATATGTTGTGTGTGAGTTAAACATATCCCAACAATATTTCACCAAGGGGTTTGTGATATTCCTTTAAAATTAAATTTCATCCATGATAATTGGAAATAAAAATATAAAACAGTTTATTTATACTTAATAACACAAAATAAAAATATAACATCTATAATCACTTCACAAACATTAATTTTTTATCCTCCTCAAATTAAAACAATCACTTTGATAACATGTTACTCATTCAAATACTAATTTTTTAAAACACCCATTTTAAATTTCAAAGACCACATTATAAATACACATTTTAAATAACAGTAGAATTTTTTTAATAATAAATGTTAAATAAATGAATAAAAATAAAAACACTAAGGAAACACATCACTAACAGAATAGCATAGATAAGATGAAAACATAATTCTACAAATTTTTATAGTGATAGAAAACAAAAATGATAGTCCCCTATGGTGTCATCTAGTATCATGGGAAAAAAACTATGAATTCCCAAGAAAACTAGATATCATGGGAGTGCATCCTATAATCTTTAAGGAAAGGTTTCTAGAGATTCTATATCAATAATTTGTGTAGTTTCTTCAATTATTGGAATGTATATAGAACTAAATCACTATACAATATAGGGAACCATATATACTACTTCAATATTTTAACAAGTGGTGGGGGACCTTGCCCCATCTAGGTCAACCTACCCATGTTCCCAGGGTTCCCCGTGAAAAAATAAATAAGAGGAGAGAAAAAAATCATGTCACATGATCTGTGTAAAAGAAGAATATATCTCACCTCACCTTTAACACCCTTGTAAGAAACAACCCATTTTCACATAAATCATTTTAAAAAAATAATTAAATCCCACTTGGGGTTAAATTATATACCAAGAATAATAAATCTAGGGGATCAAGAGGTAAAAACACACCCATATAGTTTGATAAAACATTTAAAGTTTAAAACAGGCATAACCACAATCCTAGATCAGTATACCAAACCACTTTATTTTACTTAAATAATATTTCAAAATCATCCCTTAAAAAAAATTCCAAGCCACATTTAATATATGTAAAACACACACCCTTTACATTTTATACAATTTGAAATATATCACACCACCTTCCATACTATCTTTTTATAAAACCAATCCTCCACCTACTTCTGGACCCAAATATGGTCAAAATCCTTTTTTAAGACATCAAATTATTTTTAATAAATACATTGGAACCTTTTTAAAAATACTTGGCACTCAAAATAAATTTTATAAATAATAAACATTTGAAAACACTTTATTCTATGTGAATGACCAAACCAAACCAATATGAAATCCATTTTTATTATCAAATATATGAATAATTAAACAAAAAAACATTTTAGAAACATCAAGAACAAAATAATATTCCAAATTGATTAAATAAAGAAAAGAACAAACCTAAATTAGACGTCAATTTGGCTAGGAGTCATCTCATTTCCTTGTGAAATCTCTAAAAAACAATGTGAGACTATTTACAATTCCATTAAGAAAAAACCCCCAATAATAAGCCACCGAACCATAAATATGATCCTAAAAAATACTAAGCTTTGTAAGAAGGAATAAAATAAATTAAAAGAGTCAATGGTAGAATGTTATGGAGGAAAAATGGGAAAGGATATGATTACATTGATAAATTTCTTATAATTTTGGAGGAAGGAGTCAAGAATCAAAGACAATGGAGAGAAAGGCTCCCCATGTGCATCAAGGTGTTAAACCAAATAGAATTGAAGAGGAGAAGAGAAAACCATAAAAATATGTGTGTGTGGGGTGGGGGGGGGGGGTAATGAAACATTTATTTCATAAAAAAATTAGGTAGAGAAGCACCACAACATAACTCTTATGCTTATGGTGTATAGCTGTCCTGAGAGGCCCTCCTACAACTTAACCAAACTATTGCACTATAGAGAATCTCGAATAAGAATAACTGGGGTCCCAGATTCCCTTGAAATTATGGAATAAATAATAACCTTTATGGAGTAAATTTCCATCTAAGAACTCTAAAATACTTATGATAATAATGTTGAATATTTCCCCTTTAGATTTTATAAAAGAGAACTGAATACCCCCCCAAACCCATGTTATAGCCCTCTATGCTATGATGTAGAGTCCCCTTACAAACACCCTCCATAACAAAAACAATACTTATATGTCATAAGATATCCTCATACCTTTATGAAACAACCCAACTTCACGAACTTCCCATACATGACACACTTACCACCTTACACTACCCCATGACATAGACTAAGGATTGCATCGTGGTGCACCCTGGTCAAGTAGACCTAACGGAATTAGGGACGAACACTATGATGTGGTCTCCCTAAGTTAAGAAATATACTATGATGTTTCCCCTATAAAATATACACATACTTAAGGGTGAAACTAGTCACCCTTATTCAGGGGTACCCTATGGCATAGCCATAAGTATTATACCATGGCTGGCTACTGTAGTTCTCTATAGTCTCCCAAAACACCCAAAAAATAACCAAAACACTAATAATACTTAAAATAACCCAAATTTAAATAATATTATAAAAAATTCAAACTACATTGACACTAGGGTGTGAAACTTACCTCATAGGAGGTTTCCCAAGATGTGTGTGAGTGGGGAAAAAGAACATTGAAAACACATGTGTTAGTCTTCGGGGGTAGTCATTAGTTTTATAAGTGAACCTAGTGGGTAATAGGATATGGTGTGATTGAAATGAAAACCAAGGTATTAATAGAGTCCCATGGGGTCAGATAACCAGGTTCATGGCTAGGGATGGTCTGCTCATGAAAAATGGTAAAAATCCAATACCCAACCAGAAATGCAGTGAAACTTCCCAAGTATGAGGTGTGGGGTCCACAATGAGCATGTTGTGATTTAGGGGGGGGGGGTGTAAAACCATAGGAAAATAAATAATATGAAATTTTTATATTTATCCATATTTGTGAAAAAAATGTTAATGTTAATTTAAAGGGAACGCTATGCTCGATGGCGTACCCAATACACAATAATGAGTATCTTTGAAATCATACGTTTCACTCTAATAATAAAATAATATAAGTTTAAATGGTAGTTAACAACTAGCCATTGTAATAGAGGGAATGAACAGAACTAACTAAAAAATTATTATATATGTTTGCCAAATATTTTTACTTTTTTCCAATAAATGTTAGAGGCTTAAAATGCGAATGAATCCAATTTTAAGCATAAATCTTCTAATATTCATTAAAAGGTCGATTAACCACCTTTTGATGGAGGACCCTTTTTAAATATACTTTTGAAGATTTTATATGTTATATTTGACATAATAAAATCCTTCTTTAGAATCTGGACATCAAAATTTACTTTAAGGAATTTTTTTTATTTTTCCGATAAAGATCAGTTTTAGTGAAAATGTTGTATTCTAATTCAAAACCTCTTTTTAATATAATTTATTTATATGATTAGATCATACTTTGAAATGGTTTTAAAGTGTAATTAGAATATATTTTTACCATTTAATACAATTGTGGTCATTATAATTAATTTCACTTTGAAATTGGACTTAAACTAGTGTCAATCTTTTAATAGATATTGTTTCTTAAAAACACGCTATTTGTTTTGACAGCGGGAATTAATTATTAAATAAATTAATGAAACTTTTCTGTTTTGAATTTTTTAAAATAGATATAATTTTTGAATTCGGAATATCAAATATAGCTTAGGGTGAATTTTGGGTATTTTTCTGAAAAACTTCAATTTTTGATGAATAGTGAAACCACTAAGTGGTAGTTAAAAAACTAATTTTTCGTTTGAATGAAACTTTACCACTTATGTGATTTGAATTTAAAAAATCCGACATACTTGGTTGTCATTAGGATGTAAAATTTGGTTCAATGGGATTAAAATAATTTTTTGGTGAATAGAAACTTTTAAGTTTTATTAATTGCGATTAAAGATAATTAGTGTAATTTAAGGTGAAGATAATGTTATAATAATATGAAATGAACTTTAAACATGTATTAATATTATTTTATGAGTCATTGACGACCAATACAATCCATGGGTAAACTTGGGGACCCCATGGAGCCACTTTGGTAGGAAAATGACATTAATAACTTTTTATTTAAAGTTAAAATAAAAATGTCCCAAACATGTATTGTTTTATTAAAACAATTTTTACATGGGGTTATACAAGTCATATTTTTGACTATAAATATTCATCATAAATCTAAGAAGATTTAAAAAATCATGGTATATTTTTTATAATTTTTAGACATTAAATAAATAAATTTATTAATGACACCATGATGATGTAGTGATTACCTCATTAATGAACGATTTAAATAAAATCAGAAGATAAGGTAAAATATAAGCCTTAAACTTATCAAAAACCTATTGGATGGGTGGATTTAGAACCCTTATCACCTTATCCTTGAAATATATAATTGTGGGACCTTTAATATCTGAAAAACATTTTTATAATAAAGTAACTTTTCAAGACATTCCATGAGTGCCCCTCCTCCCTCTTATAAAAGGCCCCCACCTCTACCCCCTTACCCACACATCTCAAGACTTTTTCATGACCAAAATATACTCATTTTATCTCTCCACATCCCTATCTTAATCCTATAAGACTTACCTTAGGCATAAAACTATTAAAGAAACCCTTTTGGTTCAAACCAAAAGGAGTTACCCGATTTAAAGGTAATATCATCTCTTATGTTCTTTTGTTTTATTTTGCTTCTCCAACCCCCTAAAATATTTTTATTACTTTATTTTGTAAACAACCAGTATCTTCAATATACTTTTATTTTTTTATGAGAATTATTCGAGCTAAAATTACACACACCTCCGTCTAATGGTTAAAGGACATACTGTTTCTATGGATGACGAATTACTGCCTCACAAAATGATGATTGTTCTGTCTTCTCATAACACCTCTCATGGTGGCCATTATGATGGAAATATATTTATTTATAATATATATTATATTTATTTCCTATCTACTCTTCTGTATTTTACATTTAAAACATTCCTTTATTCTTTGCATGTTGTGAAAATGCGATAATTTCATTTGAGGAAGTGTGGACTACCGCCCCCTCAAGTGATATGACTCCTTCATGCAATACATGGAATGTATAAAGAATGAAATTAATGAACTTATGTGACATATATAACATATATATCATACTGTAATTATAATATATATATATATATATATATATATATCTCATTTAGTTTTAATTTCATTAAATACGAAATAGAAATGAAAGTAGCGTTCATGCGTACGTACGACTTACTGTCTCCATGAATGGTGCATTTCATTTATTACCTCTAAATGTTATGTAATGTTATAAATTAAAGTATTTGATAGATATATATGATATATATGATATCTACATAATTAATATAATTCTGGATATAGTGGATATTTTACCACATTAACAACTTGTAATTATAAGAAGTTTATTTTTGACTCAAGTACCAATGATCGAAAAAACGACCGTTATTAAATTAAATAATTAAATAAGGTTCATAAAATGGTAATAAATGATATAAAAGGAATAATTAAATTAAAAAAGGTTCTTAAGAAATTATAAATTAACTCTAGTTTATTATTCAAGAGATTAAAGAAGGATCGAGTCAAGTCGGACACGAGGTAAGGGATCCTACCTCTCTCTTTCTTTTTAAGTACTCTCTTTTATGTCACCTTTTTTAAGTTTCTATTTCTTATATTGGGGGATGTTCTTCTATAGTCCTCTTAATTTATTTTTTATATTATTAGAGACCCTATTTTATCTCATAAATCCATTTTTATAAGTTTTAAGTGGCGCTGTTAGGCTGCCGTGTTTTCATAAGGGATTTTTAATCTCACTTTTATTACCGTGAGATTTATGATACATTTGCCACCATTTCATTTGAGTGGTGTATGTACTGCCCATTATTATACTCTTTGTATAATATAATTTCTTTTATGGTTATTTACATCATTTTTGTATAGTCCTTTCATGGGGTGTACTTTTTGAAAGTTACCCAAGTCGGTAAGGGAACCTTTCACCCTCCTATTTTTAAAAGACTTATTTTTGTTTTGTCTTTCAAATTACATCTTATTGTGTTGGGATATGTTCTTATATATCCTTATTGCTGTAAATTTTATGTCCAAGTGATGATATACCCTTTATCTCTCTCATCAACTCTTTTTCTAAAATTTGACGTGACGCCGTTAGGCTATCAAATTTTTACAAGGGAACTATTTAACCTAATTCCAATTATTTGGGTTAAACCTATACTTCTTGATCATGTCGTGCTATGAATATGTGTGGATGACATCTGATGGTTTTACACTGAGTATCCACTTATATTTAGTGTATTTATATTTTTCTCACATAATTATGTCATTTCTTTATCCTTGCTCTAATGGCATGATCCTTAATTAGGATTATATCTCAATTTCTTCTCATTGAGACATTTCTTAATGATATGCACTTTTATTCTTATATAATGTGTATATAAATCCCCTTTGACTTTCCATATCCATATTATGTCTTCACTTAAGTCATTTAAAAGTTTTGAAAATCGTCTACATTTATTTGGATTATAATTTAAATGTTCAAAATGGAAAAGGACTCTTTTATTAAAACATTATTTTAATTGGTTTAAAAGATTTATTGTTTTAAACTTGTGTCATCCATGTCCATGTTTTAAAAATGGTTTTAAGGATTTATATGGACATAAATGTTTTAAAACACTTTCCAAAGTTTCAAAGTGGTATAAGACACTTTGATTCTAAAATCTCTTTTAATTGTCTTCTTTTAATATTTTCAATGTACAAAGGGATATTTCTCTCATAGAGTTTTAATGATTTTATTAGATGTTTTTATTTATGATAATATCATGATGTGATCTCTTGTGATTGAAATTTGGAGATTTTAAGTTTATTTTATTCATGTTATAAGTGTTACGATTATGTTATGGTTCTTGGGAAATGTTTATGAAATCGAGTGGTTCCGTGATAAACTAAGGGTGGGTGAGCCTAATATAGCTCACCAATGCATTGGGTAACATGAAGGAGTTAAATCCTAAGGTTTCTCCAAAGAGATTTAGGGAATATAATGTGATGGGTATTCCAAACGTAACCATGAGGGTTACTCCCTACGTAAGAATGTTATGAATGTCTTAAGTTACCTTTACATCTTATGATTTCTATGAGTTATTCCTAAATATTATGATTTAATGAGGTATGTTAAAGTGATTATGTTTTATGAGTAAAGTATGATTTCATTGATTCTTATCTATACATAGACTAATGTTTTCTTTCCGTATTGTTATAAACCATACTAAGATTTTTATGCTCATCCCACGTTTTTGAAATGTTTTCCACAGGACTTAAAGTGGAATACAGTAAAGGATGGGATCATGGAAATGTCATGATGTCTAAAACATGGAAATAGAAATGAATATTTTGTTCAAGAGTTTATATTTTGTGAAAAAAATAGAAACTGATTAGATGTGTCTACCTTGTAATCTTTGATATGTAATAGTTATGTCCTAATTCTATGAAACTCTAAACCTGAAAAGATCCTCAATGTGAACTATTCATTTAATTCAAGAATATGTGTTGTACTAAGTCCGGGTCCTTATAGTTGGTATCAATGGTCGGTTTAGATAACTTTAGATGTTAGAGTGTTGTTTAAGCATAAGTGAAAAGTTGTGTATAACCACAATGGTTATTATATTAGATAGAGTCATGGTTATTTATGAAAGTTGGAATGAGTTTGAGATAACTTTGATAATTATATCTTAGTGTTTATCTTCCTCTTTAGTAAATGATGGTTTTGTTGATATACTCACACTGGCCTTTTTGGTTTTAGTAAATGGATGGATCTAGCAGGAACCAAAGTGACAATGGGTTTGAAGAAAACTGTGGTGGTTCCCTGATTAAGACACTGGATGAAATGGGGGATTCAATGAGAAATCTTGTGGTTATTCTAAACCAACTATTAAGAGTCATGATCAACCACTTGAACCTTGGTGATTTCTCTAATGCATCATGTATGAGAGAACCCACTCGATGTGTAATTTCAGGTAATAATTATAAAGGTAACCATTAGGGTTTATATGATCTTTACTTTTGAGGTAATTATGGGTTACTATATGTTATGATGGAATATGAATGACATGAGATAAAATTGAGGTTAAATTATGTTATGGTTATTTTTGAATATTTTATCGCTTTTTGGGGAATGTTATAAGAATTATGTAGTTTTGGAAAAAGGAAAACACGTAGATCGTGTGACAACTTTTCATGTCGGACGAAGCCGCAGGAATCGAACCCACAACCAATGTGTGACTGGTATTTATCTCCTACCACTGGACTACGTGAAGTCCCTGGTTAGTTTTACTAATTATTTTTAGTTATATGATCTTATGAATCTATAATAAGTTTATTTTTAGTTATCTATGGAAATTATTAACCTATCATGGAGGATATGTGACTAGGTTAATTACTTTTCAGTATGAGACTTTAAGAGTAACTGATGATTAGAGATAAATGTTAAGGTTTATCTTGGAAGACTATGTGATTAAATCCTTTATAGATTTGGGTTTTCAACTTAGTTTTGATTAATTTGAATAATTTTATGGATAGATGTTTATTGAATGGTCTTTGTTGAACTTTGGGTATTGTTTGAAAAATTTTGGAGATTAAGAATAGATTTTTTTATATAAAGGATTAATCTTTTGGGTATTATCTAATCTTGTACTAACCTTTTTTGTTTTTGTTTTGGTTAAGGTATAAATACATGGGAAATATATAGTTATCTTTTTTGGATTAGGTGATTCCCAAGAAGTTGATTATAGTACTCTTAATGTGAACAAGTCTTCATAAATACTCATCTTTTGGAGAAAATATGAGTTTGTGTAAGAAATCTAGTAAAAGTTGAAAGTCAACATGACATGTAAGTATGTTTACTTATGATTTAGTAAAGCTCATAAATAAATTCCTCAATTAAAAGTAACTTAAAACTAAAATATTTTATGTTAACTTTTATTACTGGGGAATCAAATACCGTTTAACCCATCATAAGTTTGTGATTTTCTAGTGGTTAACTTTCTCCTAAACATGTTTTCTTTCACTCTGCATCAGAACATGACCCATTGTTTTTTATTCCATATACATGTTTTTATGGAATCCTAGTATGGATTAACTCTTGTGACCTTTGTACTTCGCTTTCTTTATTTTAAAGTGATAGTTTTACCGACTCTTGTTCCGATGTGGGACTTTCAATGATGTTTTCGAGCCAAATTTTAAAATTGTGAGGATGAAATTACCAAAAGGGGGGAAGGATATAACACCCTAGGTAAATAAAGAATATGAAATTTTTATATTTATCCATATTTGTGAATAAAATTTTAATGTTAATTTAAAGGGAACACTATGCTCCATGGCGTACCCAATACGCAACAATGAGTTTCTTTGAAATCTTACGTTGCACTCTAATAATAAAATAATATTATTTTAAATGGTAGTTAACTCCTAGAAGTTGTAATAGTGGGAATGAAAAAAACTAACTACAAACTGATTATATATGTTTGTCAAATATTTTTACTTTTTTCCAATAAATAATAGAGGCTTAAACTGCGAATGAATCCAATTTTAAGCATAAATCTTCAAATATTCTTTAAAAGGTCGATTAACCACCTTTTGACGGAGGACCATTTTTAAATATACTTTTGAAGATTTTATATTTTATATTTGAAAAAATAAAATCCTTCTTTAGAATCTGGACATCAAAATTTACTTTGTGTAAATTTATGTTATTTTTCCGATAAAGATCAGTTTTAGTGAAAATGTTGTATTTTAATTCAAAACTTCTTTTTAATCTAATTTATTTATATGATTAGATCATCATTTGAATTGGTTTTAAAGTTAAATTAGAATATATTTTTACCATTTAATCCAATGGTGATAATTGGAATTAATTTCACTTTGAAATTGGACTTAAACTAGCGTCAATTTTTTAAAAGATATTGTTTCTTAAAAACACGCTATTGCTTTTGACAGCTGGAATTAATTATTAAATAAATTAATCCAACATTTATGTTTTTAAGTTTTTAAAATAGATATCATTTTTTAATTCATAATATCAAATATAGATTAGGGTGAATTTTTGGTATTTTTTTGAAAAACTTCAATTTTTGATGAATAGTGAAACCACTAAGTGGTAGTTAAAAAACTGATTTTTAATTTAAATGAAAATTTACCACTTCTGTGATTTTAATTTCAAAAATGAGACATAAATGGTTGTAATTAAGATGTAAAATTGGGTTTAATGGGATTAAAATAATTTTATGGTGAATAAAAACTTTTAAGTTTTATTAATCACGATTAAAGTTAATTAGTGTACATTAAGGTAAATATAATGTTATAATAATATGAAATGACCTTGACACTTGTCCTACCCTTATTGGATGAGTCATGTCCGACCAATAAAATCCATGGGTCAACTTTGATACCCCATGGAGCCACTTTTGTAGGAAAATGACATTAATAACGTTTTATTTAAAGTTAAAATAAAAATGTCACA
Organism: Viscum album; assembly: GCA_963277665.1. Lineage (NCBI taxonomy): Eukaryota > Viridiplantae > Streptophyta > Magnoliopsida > Santalales > Viscaceae > Viscum > Viscum album. The sequence continues at coordinate 1,080,095,462 of OY728136.1, read as the reverse complement.
AACATGTATTGTTTTATTAAAACAAATTTTAAATGGGGTTATACAAGTCATATTTTTGACTATAAATATTAATTATAAAGATAAGAAGATTTCAAACATCATTATATTTTTTTTATAATTTTTAAACATTAAATAAATAAATTTATTTATGACACCATGATGATGCATTGATTGCCTCATTAATGAACGATTTAAATAAAATGAGAATATAAGGTAAAATCTAAGACTTAAACTTATAAAAAACATATTGGATGGGTGGATTAAGAACCCGTATCATCTTATACTCGAAATATATAATTGTGGGACCTTTAATATCTGAAAATAATTTTTATAATAAAGTAACTTTTCAAGACATTCCAAGAGTGCCCCTCCTCCCTCTTATAAAAGGCCCCCACCTCTACCCCTTACCCACACCTCTCAAGCCTTTGGAACGACCAAACTCTACTGATTTATCTCTCCACATACCTATATTAATCCTAGAAGCCTTACCTTATGCATAAATCTCTTAAATAAACCCTTTTGGTTCAATCCAAAGGGAGTTACCCGATTTAAAGGTAATGTCTTCTCTTATGTTCTTTTGTTTTATTTTGCTTCTACAACCCCCTAAACTCTTTTTATTCCATTATTTTGTAACAAAAACAGTATATTAAATATACTAGGATGTATTTATTATATTTATTCAAGACACACTTACACACACCTCGGTCTAATGGTTAAATAACATACTGTTTCTGTGGATGGTGAATTACTGCCTCACGAAACGATGATTGTTCTATCTTCTCCTACCACCTCTCATGGTGGCCATTATGATGGAACTATATTTATTTATGATATATATTATATTTACTTCCTCTCTAAACTTATATATTTTACATTTAAAACATACCTTAATTGTTTTCATGTTGTGCAAATGCGATAATTTCATTTGAGGAAGTGTGGACTACCGCCCCCTCAAGTGATGTGACTCGTTCATGCAATACATGGAATGTATAAAGAATAAAATTAATGAAATTATGTGACCTATATAACATATATATTATAATGTAATTATAATATATTTATATATATATCTCATTTAGTTTCAATTTCATTAAATACGAAATAGAAATGAAAGTAGCATTCATGCGAACGTACGACTTACCATTTCCATGAATGGTGGATTTCATTTATTACTTCTAAATGTTATGTTATATTATAAATGCTGGTATTTACTAGATATATATGATATATATTATATCTACATCATGAATATAATTCTGGATATAATGGATATTTTAACACATGAACAAATTGTAATTATAAGAAGTTTATTTTTGACTCAAGTACCAATGATCAACAAAATGACCGTTATTAACTTTAATAATTACATAAGGTTCATAAAATGATATTAAATGATATAAAAGAAATAATGAAATTAAAAAAGGTTCATAATAAATTATAAATTAACTCTAGTTTATTATTCATGAGATTAAAGAATGATCGAGTCAAGTCAGACACGAGGTAAGGGATCCTATCTCTCTCTTTCTTTTTAAGTACTCTCTTTTATGTCACCTTTTTTAAGTTCCTATTTCTTATGTTGGGGGATGTTCTCCTATATTACTATTAATTTATTTTTTTATATTATTATAGACACTATTTTATCTCATAAATCCTTTTTTTGATGTTTTAAGTGGCGCTGTTAGGCTGCCGAGTTTTCGTAAGGGATTTTTCATATCACTTTTATTCCCGTGAGATTTATGCTACATTTGCCACCATTTCATTTGAGTGGTGTATGTACTACCCATTATTCTAATATTTGTGTAATATACTTTTTTATGGGTATTTACATCAATTTTTTATAATTCTTCTTTCATGGGGTGTACGTTTTGAAAGTTACCTAAGTCGGTAAGGGAACCTTTCACCCTCTTATTTTTAAAAGACTTCTTTTTGTTTTGTCTTTTAAATTACATCTTATTATGTTGGGATATGTTCTTATATATCCTTATTACTGTAAATTTTATGTAAAAGTGAAGAGATACCCTTTATCTCTCTCATCAACTTATTTTCTAAAATTTGATGTGACGCCGTTAGGCTATCAAATTTTTGCAAGGGAACTTCTAAACCCAATTCCAATTCTTTGGGTTAAACCTATACTTCTTGATCATTTCGTGATACGAATATGTGTGGATGACATTTGATTGTTTTACACTGACTATCCATTTATATTTAGTGTATTTATATTTTTCACACATAATTATGTCATTTATTTATCCTTTCTTTAGTGGCATGATCCTTAATTGGGATTACATCTCAATTTCTTCTCATTGAGACATTTCTTAATGATATGCACTTTTATTCTTCTATAAAGTGTATATACAACCCCTTTGATTTTCCATATCCATATTATGTCTATACTCAAGTCATTTAAAAGTTTTGAAAATGGTCTAAATTCATGTGGATTATAATTTAAATGTTCAAAATGGAAAAGAACTCTTTTATTAAAACATTATTTTAACTGGTTTAAAAGATTTATTCTTTTAAACATGTATCATACATGTCCATGTTTTAAAAATGGTTTTAAGGATTTATAGGGACATAAATGTTTTAAAACCCTTTCAAAAGTTTCAAAGTGGCATGGGACACTTTGATTCTAAAATCTCTATTAATTGTCTTCTTTTAATATTTTCAAAGTACAAAGGGATATTTATCTCATAGAGTTTTAATGATTTTATTAGATGTTTTTATTTATGATAATATCATGATGTGATATATTGTGATTTAAATGTTGAAATTTTATGTTTATTTTATGCATGTTTTAAGTGTTATGATTATGGTATGGTTCTTGGGAAATGTTTTTGAAATCGGGTGGTTCCGTGATAAACTAAGGGCGGGTGAGCCCGATATAAATCTCCAATGCATTGGGTAACGTGAAGGAGTTAAATGCTAAGGTTTCTTCGAAGAGATTTAGGGAATATAATATGATGGGTATTCCAAACATAACCATGAGGGTTACTCCCTACGTAAGAATGTTATGAATGCCTCAAGTTACCTTTACATATTATGATTTCCATGAGTTATTCCTAAATCTTATGATTTAATGAGATATGTTAAAGTACTTATGTTTTATGATTAAAGTATGATTTCATTGATTCTTATGTATACATGGACTAATGTTTTCTTTACGTATTGTTATAACCCTTACTGAGCTTTTTATTCTCATCCCAAGTCTTTGAAATGTTTTCCACAGGACTTAAAGTGGAATACGGTCAAGGATGGGATCAAGGAAATGCAATGATGTCTAAAACATGGAACTAGACAAGAATAATTTGTTAAAGAGTTTATATTTTGTGAAAAAAAATGGAAACTGATTAGATGTGTCTACCTTGTAATCTATGAGATGTAATAGTTATGTCATAATTCCCTAAAACTCTAAACCTGAAAAGATCCTCAGTGTGAATTATTCATTTAATTCAATAATTTGTGTTGTACTAAGGCCATGTACTTATAGGGGGGGTGTAACAACCCTAAAAGAACGAGACATAAAATAGTAAATGTTTCTACACATATAAAAGAGGTGCACCTATCACTTTGGGAGTCTACATGATTAGATTTCCACAATTAAGTGAGCTTGGCCTGGAGTAGTGCCAGGTTTACTAACTTTCTATAATGTGTCCTAGGGAATGTGTGAGAAAGGAAAGAACATACTAAAACAACATGTATTTGTTTATTGCTACATTGATTAGTATAATATATGACCCTAATGGGTAATAGCCTATGGTGTGCTAGTGAGGTAACTAAGGTATTATTGGATACCCATGGTGTCAGATGACCTGGTTGATGGCTAAGGGAGGTTGGGTCATGAAACTATTCATTAGATTAATGTGTGGTTGATTTATATAAATCAAAAATTATTTATGAATAATTTTATTAAAGTATCAAGATAATACAAGTATGTTTTCATAGTTTTGGGTATATGATGCATGTTTTGAACTAAAATTCCCATTTAAAATACAATCATGAAATTTAAATCATACAAGATACATCATATGATGAATTTATGTAAAATTAATTCATACACACAAAAACTGTCTTATTTTTCATTATATTAATATATTAAGATAATCTATGTGCATTTGATCATTTTTTAGTGAGTGATTCACCCATTGAACTAAAACACCATTTTTTTGAAATGAAAGCACTTAAGTTGAGTCATATTTAGTACACAAAGTTTCATATTAATATGAGGTTGAATATTATACATAAAAAGTAATTATAAACCATTTAAATAATGTATAAAGATAATATAATCATGTTTTATTTATTTTTCATATGTGATGCATGTTTTGAACTAAAATATACTTTTTAAATAAAAACACATGCTTTCAATCATATCGAACACGCCGTGTGTTATATTGATGTGTGTATGATTCATATATGGAAAAAATAACTTGTGGATAATTCTTATAATGTATAAATATAATTCAAGTTCATTTTACTGATTTTTAGTGAGTGATTCATGTTTTTCACCAAAATAAAAATTTAAAATTAAAACATGTACTTTGAGTCATACTGGGAACACTGTGTGTCATATTAACATGTGTTTACTTATTACATGTTGAAAACGAGTTATAGATCATTTTTTTAAACTAGTAATAAAAAATGTGTGTGTTTTCTTTATTTTCAATATGTGACATGTGTTTTGAACTAAAATTCCATTTTTAAATAAAAACACACACTTTCAGTCATATTGATCAAACCATGTGTTGGATTGATGTGTGGTTAATTCTTACATGAAAGAAATGAGTTATTAATATTTTTAATAATGTTTCAATGAAATATTTGGACAATTTATTAGTTTCTAGTGATCAAAACATATTTTGAAATAAAATGACACTTTTAATAAAAAATACACACATTGAGTTATACGAGACACACCATGTGTTAGATTGATGCATGATTAATTATTATATATAAAAAATGAATCACGGAAAATTTTAATAAATTATTAAGACTATATAAGTTAATTTTATTTGTTTTTAGTGAGTGGAGCATATTTTAATCTAAAATGTCACTTTTGAACAAAAAACATGAACTTTGATTCATACCAGGCACACTGTGTGTCTGATTCACATGAGGTTAATTACTAAAAATTAAAAATCACTTATGTATTATTATAATAATGTATCAATACAATAATGTGTGTTTTATTATTTATTAGTGATCAGAAAAGGATTTGAACTAGAATGTCACTTTTTAACTAAATACATGTACTTTCAGTCATACTGGGTACATCATGTGTCAGATTAATGTCCGGTTAATTATTACATGTCAAAAAACATTTATGGATAATTTTTAAAAAATCTAAAGACAATATAGTCATTATTATTAGTTTTGAGTATGTGATATTTGTTTTGAACTAAAATTTATATTTTAAATCAACACACTCTTTATTAATCATATCGGTCACACCATGTGTTCAATTGGTGCGAGATTAAAAACTGTACATAAAAAAAATAAATTAAGCATCATTTTAATAATGTATCAAGACAATATAATTGTGTTATATAAGTGTTTAATGAGTGAAACAAGATTTGAACTAATTTTTAAAACAGAAAACATGCACTGTGAGCCATGTTGTCTACACCATGTGTCAGATTGTTGTGCTCATGATTCATAAATATCATAACTTAATCAAGGATCATTTTTTTGATGTATGAATATAATCTAAGCATGTTTTCTTAGTTTTGAGTATGTGATGTATGCTTCGAACTAAAATTTCCATTTTAAATAAAAATACACACTTTAGGTGATACCTTCCACAATGTGTATCATATTAATGTGCCGATGATCACTACATTTCAAAAATGACTTTTGTATAATTTTAATAAAATATCATGGAAATAACAGTGAGTTTACTTGATTTCCATTGAGTGACACATCTTTCAAACTAATATATAACTTTTATACTAAAAACAAATAATTTGAGTCATACCATCCCCTCTATGTTTCATATTAACATGTTTTTGATTCCTATATGTCAAAAATGACTTATAGACATTTTTCATGAATTCAAAATGTAATCCAAGAACTTTTTCTTAGTTTTGAGTATGTGAAGGGTGTTTGGATCTAAAATTTACATTTTAAATAAGAACACACACATTCATTAATACCAGCCGCACCAAATATTATATTGATGTGAATATAATTCCTACATGTCAAAAATGACTCATATATCAATTTACTAAAGTATCAAAAAAAATCTAAGTACATTTGATTAGTTTTCAGTGATTTAAGCACATTTTGAGCTAAGAAGTCACTATCAAAATTAAAATTCTTACTTTGAGTCATACCATAAATCTGATGTGTAAGAATTATTTTTAATTGATTAGTATACATAAAATATTTATTATGGTTTTTTTCATTAAGCATAGACAAAATTTGAGAGTGTTGTCTTCATTTTAAGTATATGATGTGTAAATTGAACTAAAATTTCACTTTTAATTAAAAACAATCACTTTTTATCATTCTAGGCACACCGAGTGTTAGATTAATGTGTGATTGATTAGTATAAATAACAAATGAATTATGGATCATTTTACTAATGTATCAAGACAATACATGTTTTTTCCTCTAAATTTCTAATGAGTGATGCATGTTTTTAACTAAAATGTCACATTTAAACTAAAAACACACACTTTGAGTTACAATGGGAACATTGTGTGTCATAATATTATTATTTTACTTCTTAAACATAAAAATGACTTATGAATAATTGTAATAAATTATTATGAAAATTTGAGTGTGTTTTATTGATTTTCAAAATGTGATGCATTTTTTAAACTAAAATGTCATTTTTAAATTTAAATTATATAATTTGAGTCATGTCAAGTGAAAAGTGTGTCAAATTGATTTTAGGTTAATTTATACACATAAAAAATGACTTAGGGATCATTTACCAAAATTATAAAAAAATAAGAGTATTTTTTCTTGTTTTTTTGTGAGTGACTCATGTTTTAAAACAAAATATCACCTTTAAATTTAAAACATGAAATTTGAGTCATATTGGGGACACAATGTGTCAAAATTATGTACCGTTGATTTTTAAACATCAAAAATTAGTTATGGATCATTTTAAAAATGTATAAAGTATGTTAATGATTGTTTTATTAGTTTTGAGTATGTCACACTAGTTTAGAATAAATGTCAATTTTATATAAAAACACCCACTTTCAGTTATATTGGCCTCACTGTGTGTCGGGTTCATGTACATTTCATTCCTACACATAATAAATGAGTAATATTTTTTTGAAAGTATATTATTAAAATGGATTTAATCAAAAAGATAATTAATTTCATAACTATTGAATATAAACAAGTCAAATAAAGAACAAACAACTCTATGAAGAGAAAAATCAGTACCTAATTGCATCATAATTGTTGAATAATTCAAAAAAAAATGATTTTTATCCCTGAATATTATATCTATGAATAGATTAAAGGAATCCATATATATTTTAGGTTACTTATTGAATACTAAAATCATATCTGCTTTAGAATATCACTTATTTTTAACTTGATTAGTTTGGAATTCCCTAATGTTATTCACTCCTAACGAGTTCCAAACTAATAGAGGTCATATTATGTGGGGGTTATAAAAGGGAGAATATTTTAGCCTTCATTAAGGAACCTAAACTCTATATGTAGGCATTTTATTCTCTTTATAGGTAAAATAAGTTCAGATAAGGACCTTGAACTATTTATGGTGTCCGTTCTTAAATTTCAAAAATCAATCAATGGTTGTAATCCTAAATATAAAGTAGATAAAAAAACTCTTCAATATCTCTAAAAAATAAAAACAAAAACATGTTATTAAATAACCTCTTCATTATGTATTTAAACACATTGACACCTTTTATTCTTCATACTCATTTATTAACAAAACTACTTTCTATTTTGAATACGTAGACTGAAAAAGTCCTGGTAGAACTATAAAAATAAAAGTAAACATAGGTTTACTAAATATTTTAAATGAAACTGTAATTATTATTATAAATACCACTTAGGGGATGTTATTTTGTTGGTAGATTATGATATATTTAAAAACATTACAAACATAATAACCATAATCGTGATCACTACATTATTTTAGACACTTTAGATTCAGTTGTAAAAATATGTAATTTTTTTTATATATGTTTTAATGGTGAAAGTTTGTTATATACACCATAATACTTATCCATTTTAAGAAATACATATACTCATTATGCTCATATTCCATCCACATACCGTTATTTTTATGATATTTAAACACCTCTATATTAGAAATAAATTTCCATTAAAATATTATATAAAATATATAATTGAAGTTTATTTGTAAAATATTGAATGAATTGTATTAAAAATTGATAATAGAAACAACGTGTGGTGGGTTTTGGGATATCCTTCATTTGGATGTAAAAAATAAATATTTGGATCATCTAAATTGTCTGTAATGAGAATCCTATGCTTGATAAAAAATCAAAAATGGAATAATTAATCAATGAAATGAAAATATATTTTATATGATTATATAGTATATTTTTACCCCTATATTGTTAGTATTAATATGATTTTATCTTTTGTAAGTTTCTTGTCAAATGATGTGGATACTGGTTCAACTATTATTGAAACTTCATCTTCATCCAATGAATATTTTTCTATAGAATTGATGCGTGGTCTAATGAGTCCAAAATTTTGTTTGTTGGTTTTTCCCATTCACATATTACTAATGTATAAGCCTATAAAAACTAAATAAAATTTATCAGTAGTCAATATAATAGATAAATTATTGGAAAAATGGATTATGAAAATGTATGTGATGTATACAATCAAAACTAAGGCTCCTTTCCATTGATGCTTGAGAGTTTTATTTACACTCTCAAGAACTATCTTTTATGGAATGGAATCACCATACATTTATTCATTGAATTCAATATAGGTTGAAAAATTACCTTTGAAAGTTATATCTGCATGAAATTTTAATTTTAGTAAATGAAATAGTTGAATTATAGGGCTGAAGTTACTATTATAAAGTATTTTTCATGTATTGGTTGATAATTTTGATTGTTTTGATTCAAACATCCATTTTACCTTATTTTTTTATCTATAATAAAATTCATTGGTTTAAATAGTTATTTATTAATTGTTAAATTATTTTAATAAAAAATAAATTATAAAGGAAACACCTCATTATAATCATGTATTTTTACAAGATTAAATATCCATAATACAAAAGTTCTAATAGAATGTTCAATTGTGTGAATATCCAATCATCATGGTGAAATAGTAGAAAAGTTCTTGAATCATGAGCTACATGAATATTTAATATCACATGATCTTTTAAAATTTTTTGTTGAGTAAAATATCTACTTATAAATTTTATATTTCACCCCTATAATAAGGAGATGAGTGGCTGTAGATTTATATAAATCAAAAAAAAACATTACCCTGTTGAATTTTAGTACATGAAATAAAATAGTAACTATTTGATTAAAATTTCATATACATTATTATTAAAAAATTGGTTACCTTTAGTAAGTAATGTTTTTAGGGGAATAACTAGCCTCAAAGATGGGGGGGGGAATCTATCCATAGTGTGGTTTCTGCAACGTTTTTATTCTATTTGATCACTTCCAATGACTTTTCTAATAACTCAGACTACAAATTAACATTTTCTTATAGATAGTATCCCATTACCTTCATTTAATCCACATTTTATCTCTATCCCCCATTTATTTGATTTCTCTAAATATACTTTAGTCAAAACACTAAAATATACACCTCTAAAATTACCATATTATTAATTACACTTCAACGCCACTAAAATTATTCATTTATTTGGTACAAAAAATTAGGATTATTATGTAAAAAATAAATAAAAATATAGGAAATAAGAATTTGTTATTATATAATACGAAATTAAAGAATTTTTTTATTATTTCATACTTACATATGATTCTTATACTCTTTGTGTGTTTTCATAGACTTGATTTCCTTCTCTATTTTCATGGACCTCCTTTTATGGCACATGATGTTGGATGTAAGTGGATTTGGATTATAATCCAAAAATCTGTATATAAAAAAGGAACATAATTATGTTGTTTTTTCATGCCACACAAAGTATTACGATATATTTAAAATAAATATAAAATTTTCTATTGAAACATGTCCCTTACTATTTTCATAATAGGGGTATGTTGGTTTTTATGTATTCTTCTTATTTTCAGTAAAAAATTATTATTTCATAAATTAGATTTTTTTTATAAAAATTATTAATATACATAATATCAAGTGAAATATTACCAATTAAAATTAACTTGAAATGATGCATTCTCATGATTACTAATAAACACATTACAAGTTACATGGTTTATCATGTGTGTATATATATGTGGTGGGTGTAGCTTTACATTAGCATTAACAATCCTAAGATGATATTTCATAAAAATTATTTGAAAGGATATATGAACCTTTACAATGACTATTAGTGAATATTTCATTCCATACTCATATAATATTAATGCACTTTATAGGGGAATGTGAATAGAAAATCAATATTTAATTATTCTCTAGAAGGATATAGAAAGTATTTGATAATGTACCCTTAATCTCTTCCTATAATTGTGCCTTAATCACTAAAAAAGAACATTTCTTGTAATATATGTCAATTTAAACATGAATTTAAGTTTTGAACTTAATGTAACTAATGAAAATGGACTTAATGTGGTCAAAAGGTTATCCATATGCATTCCATCCAACTTAAAATTGTATGTCTTTTCTTCCCACCATAATAATTTTTGCTAAGTATATCACTCTATGATGCTTTTATTTTTTAAAATACATATGTTTTTCACTGTGTACCATTTCCTTAGTTTCAACATTATTAAAGTTTTGTTCCTCTGGATGGGAAGAATCAGCATATAAAGAATCCTTTATCAATAGAAGTAGTTGAAGATTTAATTTAGATTATGTAAATGTAGTGGTGAACACAAAATATTATAAGGTAACTATATCACCCAAAAAATTATAATATATGGCAAGAATTAAATAATTCAATATGTTCAATAGATTTCCTTGCACGCAACACAAAATTAAAGGGAATCAAGATATATATTTAGATAAAATATAAATGTTTAAGTACGACCGTTAAAACCTTGCCCTTAAATTAGCTAGAGTGAATATAAGTAAACACATTATGAATTATATATATTGAAAATAAAGGCTATTTTAAATATGAATGATATTCAAGTAGTTTACATAATATAAAAAATAAGATCATTTATTATTTAGTAAATTATTTTTCTTAAAAACTATCATTTATGTGATACACAATGATATTTAAATAAACATATGATAAATGATAAATTATGTGTGATATTAATAATGTTTTAATGATAATTTAGTTTTTAAATGATATGAAATAATAATAATAACAATAAATATTTAAAAATTTTATTTTTCAATTAAAACAGTTTTATAATTATATTTTATGATTAGAAAAAATAATTTATATAAAATTAAATTTTAAATTAATAAAAATGAAATTTATTTTTTAATTCCTATTATCAAATTTGACTTAGTATAAAATCTTGATTTTTTTTTGAAAAGGTCGGTTTTTGTTGAAATATACGGGTTGTTATAAAACTTGTAATTTGTACGACTTTACCATTATATAAGAATGAACAAAAAATTTTAAAATCCTTTTAATAAATAAAATATAAATTTTAGGAATAGAATTATTTATTCTAAAATATTCTTTAAACTAATAAAATATATGTAAATCATTTTATAACTAATTAAAATTATTTTTTAATATGAAAATATTTTTCTATATTTTCATAGAATCAATTATTTTTCAAGGGACATTCGATTTTGGATTTCCAGAGAAGCCTCACATAATTAATTTTTTTATAAAAAATTAATTTATTAAAATCTATATTGAATATAATTTTATCTTATATATATATTTTAGTATTAAAAACATTATTTCTCTAAAAACCAATTTTACTCGATTAAGTGTATTTAGTTTAAAATTAAATTTCACACATTTATTAATATTATTTGATAAAATATTTCTCAAAATATAAATTAGAAGTATAAAATTATGTAAAATGGTTAATCTTAATCTCTTTCATTAAAAATAATTACCAAGGTTAAAAATAAATTACCATGGTAAAAGTAAGTTCGGGTAAAAAGAAAATATTGACAACAAAAATCCATAAATCAGTGAAAGTATTTTGAAGGAGTGGTTAAGGTGAGTATATACCCACAAAACTTTTATTCCCCTATTTGTTCAATTGTTTTTGCCTTTGAAACCTGAATAGTGACCTTATATTATTGAATATGTAGGGGTTACTCCCAAACCACCCTTTCCTTCACATATAAAAGGATAACATCTTCACTACTTCAAGACTCACCTCATTTTTAAATTTTTACATAAAAATAAGCCATTTTACTCTTAATAGAACCATATTTTACAAAAATAATACCTTTTTCACTCATAGTTACCCCAATCCCTTCAAATATATGGGGAAATCCATGGAAAATCCAAGTCTCCGACATGAGTATTACTAACTACTTAGTTTTCTTCGTGATTATATTCTTCCAAATTTATCCTAAAAAAATAATATAAATATGTTAGTATCATTTATATTCCTTAATTTTACTATATTAATGGTTTTATAATTATTTATATGTATACCCCATCCATTAAGAAAAACAAAACTATTTGTACGTTGTATGAATTACCGCCTCCACGATGTAACATGTTTTGTTTTCCATCACCACTTTACAAGGTTGGATTTAATGATTGTATTAAAGTATAAATATGATTTTATGATATAATTAATGTTTTGGTATGATAAATTATAGAACCTAGTAATTATATGATCTACAAATAATCATGGTTTGGTTAATCATTTAAAATTAGTGTGTTAAGAAGATAATATTTTATTCAAATCATGTATGGATTTAATATCCAATAATTATTCCTGTAAATAATCATATATATAATGTATAAAACTAATTAACACTGAATAAAATAATTATTATATTGTTATAATTATATTATAATAAAACTACCTCATAATCATTCATTAAATTACAATATGTTCATGTTTGGGTTGGTTTAACCACTTTATTGAAAACTACAGTGAATTTATATTACAAATGAATATGGAGACTTAATAAATGGAATAATATGATATAAATTTGTAAATAATAATAATATTTTTGTTTTCTATATGTTTTATCAATATTTGATGCATTAATTAAGAAAAAACACTTTGATCATCATGAATCACTGAAGCTTGCATCTTATCGATTTCATCTTCAAGGATAACTAATAAAACCCTCGTGAAAATATTTTGGAACATATTAAATGATTATAAAACACCACTAGTGGTAAAAGTATTGAAATATTAATGATTTAATCTATAATAATAAGGAATATATATTCCAATATTATTAAACTAGTTCAAATGATCAAAACTATAAACGCCCGATGTGGTAAATCATAAGATATCATATAGAAAATGACCAGTTATGAAAATTATAAATGAAAATGGATATGAGTAAGGATATTAATTAAGTAATTATATAGGTATTTTTTTGAAATAATAGGTTAAAGTACATTTTTGGAGGTTTGGAATAAGATCTAAGAGTTTTCATTTCAATTTCACTTCATTAAGACAAGTATTGTATTTAGGCACCTAACTTTACTTCTATGTAGTATATAATTAATATTTGAGACATCATGTCATGAATTATATTTTAATCATTTAATTTTAAGGTTAATTTAATTCCCTATATTTAAAGGGTTTTGATTGATTTTTTTAAATCTATAAGGGTTTCCTTGGTCTTAATTCACATTCTTTGTGACATAATACATATTGTGCACAATGATTCCTTGGCATAGTGTAATTTTTGAAAATGAATTTACTTTTATCTTACTCTGTAAAATTAGTTGGAATTAATATCCAATTAATATCCCCTTATTCAATTATATATTTATTTAGTTGATTCCATAATAATGAGTATTTTTTGTAACTCAATTTTTTTGTCGAGTTATGATCATTCTTTGAACTTATTTTATATAAGTTGAGTACATTATACCATTTGATTATATTCTATGGTATTATATAACTTTAATCTATGAATATTCATTCCTACCACATAAACCCTTTTAAAAGTATTTATTAATTATGAGTATATGTTATTTTGAAACCATCTACTTTATTTCTCTAGAGAGATTATGATCATGTTATTCTAGTATTGACTTGGCTGTATTCTCATTGTTCTATACAGTGTGAACATTACATTTTTCATTTCCCATATTGGATAATTTTAACATACAATGTATGATATTGTATTTAAATGAGATAAAATACTAGCATTCCATATATTATTATTCCAATATAGATGATTATTAACAAGTTGACTAGGCATTGTTTAACTATCCACGTACTTTATTTGAATGAGATATGATAAGGTTATCCATTCTATTGAAATGTGGATTAATTTATTTCATATGTTTTTATTTTAATATGGTATATTTTTTTAAATTGACTATTTATTATTTAATCATCCAACTTATTCATCTGGATGAGTTATAATAAGATTTTCCAATTTATTAACATGGGAAATATATTTGTATTTTAAATGTGTATATTAAAATACAGATAATTATTGAAAATGTTTATTATATACTTTTCTTTATTTTATCTTATGGTAAATGCATTGAACTTAAAAGAGTGATGGGTGGGGCCTGAAATTATATATCTGCTCAATGCATCGATATGTCTCATGAGACAAAATGTTCTAGACTTTGGTGTATTCATATTCCCATAATATTATAGTGTCTTGGCATAAGGACATAAATGTAATATTTCTTGACCACAGACATGAAGACAAGTAAATTGTATTGGAATAAGTCGTTGATAATAGTTTTTATGTATGAAATTATGAATTCCATTATTATGAGTTCAATTTTACTGATATCCATGTTTTCATTTATTAGCTGAGATATAACATTCACGCAGTTTCAAGTTGATTATGACTTCATATTGTTTACCTATTCCTACCATAATATTTATTCAAATTTTGTTCTATTATCTACTTTGTCATATATTTCCCTTACTGAGCATTAAGATCATCCCTTATTTTTTTATATTTCCAAAGGTTATTTAAAAAAGTATCAAACATGAAATGTTAATAAGGATAACACATGTGAAATGAATTGTGGGAGACATTAAATACTTATTATAAATTAATTAGTTTCAGATATATTGGGAACATTACCTATTTTATACAAAGGACATGTGATTTATTAGCTTATTAATTTTCATATATAGCTAATGATCTAAACCTAAGAAGGTCCTACAGATGCAAGAGAGTCCAATATCATTTTTGATTTTTTATTTATGGATAATTATACTTATGATTTTATAGATCGTATCAAAGTAAGTATGTATAGTATGTGACATTGAGAATTAGATCTAAGAGTGTGGATCTAGGTCATCACAATTGGTATGAAATGAATGGTTTAGATAAATTTTTTTATTATGATATTTATTGAGGATAATTTAAGGTTTGGTAAGTAAGGGTTGATAATAAATTCAAAGGTATAAGTAATTCTTTAGGATAAATATATGATTTACTATTCAGGTAATGATGAAAATTTTATCAAGGGATTTGGATAAAAAAACTTTATTTAATACTCTTTGAATAAGTATAATAATTAGATACCATCATGATGTTTTGGTAAAGTAGACATTATGTGGTTTTTCTAAAACATATATCCCTGTCTAGATATTGGAAAGTGGATGTGGATATGACACAAATGCCTCTAAGTGTAATCACCACAAAAGGGTTATTTGAACAATTAATCAATTATCATTATTATGTATGATGTGTTGGCTAAATACTGTACACATAACGAGACACTATCAAGGGATATACTTTGTTTAATCACATTCTCTTTGTAAACTATTATGAAATATTTTATAATGATGATAACTAATTATATTTGAGAACCTAATAAACAAATTACCATGGGTAACCAAGGATTGATCAAAGAAGAGTCATAGGTTTATTAGAAAGATTCATATGTTAAAAAGCACATTAAATGGTAATAACTATTCAGATTAATGATTTCTTGTACATATTTTTTATATTATTATAACCATTTTTGTTTTAATATTTTGTTGAAACATGATCACAATGATGAAGATAAGAGTGGTATATATCTAGAAACCAATATCTCTTATAACTGAATATGGGAGCATATGTAAATGGTTATGAATTTTAG
The DNA here is from genome assembly GCA_963277665.1 of Viscum album. Lineage (NCBI taxonomy): Eukaryota > Viridiplantae > Streptophyta > Magnoliopsida > Santalales > Viscaceae > Viscum > Viscum album. Next base: position 1,080,079,138 of record OY728136.1, on the reverse strand, counting down.
TATATTCCTATTATGATGTAAAATATGAGTTTCCTAGTCATACCAATGGCAGTAAGGTTAATATCATAATAAAAAATAATTCTCGAGACTCTTATCTATTTTAATTAGTGAGTTATATTTATCTATTACATTTTTGGTTTATTCAAAATGTTAATGAGGATTATGTGAAACATGTAAGGATTATTCTTAAGTATTTTTACGCTAAATTTATGGAACTATATACTAAATTATATTATTATCCTTGAATAATTATTTGATTATAAATTTATATTTTTGGACATAACCATTGGAGAACATAGGATTGAGGTATGGATAAATCTTAAATTAAAAATACACTAGATATTGAGATAATAAAGGGTGGTTTGATATTGATGGTGTATGTTAGATAGTAATTTATAACATGGTGATTGATAATTGATTCATGATATTTATGAAGAAGTTCAACTCATTTTTTGGATTACAACATATAGGGACTAGTGTGTGCCATTATAAACTAGTGGTTATACCGTATCCATATTAAAGATAGAGTTAATTTTTGAAGGAATATATAATATCATTGTGGCTAAATGTTTTGGAGGTTCAAATAGGTTTTGGGAAAGGTATGTTATTGAGATTATATGGTTAGGGTATATACTTACTTAGGTATATGATCATAGGAATGACTAATGTTGTTTGAGAAAGGTTAATTATGATTTAAAGATGATATATTTCAATGATTTTTGGGTTGAAATATTTTAGAAATGTTCATGGTAATTCATGATCAATATTTTATGTATTTGGTTAATAAGTATGGGAGAACCCAACTAAAAGTAACATAGTTTTAACTGAGAATATATATTTTAAACTGAAAGTGATATTGGTCGAATCGAGTTTGATACATGTTGATTTATATTAACTATAACCTAACATGAAAAAATATATAAGGTGAAATATCATGAGGTTAAATTTTTTATGGCTATTTAGTATTAATCCCTTATAATGATTTTAACTCATGTTAACTCATTTTTGTTTTATTAATGGATGTAATTATAAGGAAACATGGGTGTGAGTGATTATATAGATATTACATCGATTAAAAACCCATTATAATTGTATCAAATGTGGGAAACCTTATGATTATACGAGGAAAACTATCCGGAAATATGATTAACAATGTGAAAATAATACAAGTCCCAAATACACCAAAGCAAAAAAATATGGAGTCTCATGGGAGATCAAGTGGAAAAGATCATCAAAATCACTAGTGTAAGGGAAAGTGAGGCACCACAAAAATCCATTTCTTCAATTTTATGAGAGTTAAAAATTATGAAGCTCAATGTCTCAATACAAAGGATAATAAGGGATATATTCAACAAAAACCATGAAAATAATGAAAAGATTATGAAAATACTACTAATGAATGATATAGTGAGTTTTCACTCTATATTTTCTAGTTTCCCATGTCATGTAAGTTTTCACCAACTACTTTATAATGAGTTATAAATAAAAATCCCATGTAGTATGATTATAATATTAATAAATATTTATGGTTTTTAGGAATCTATTTATTATGGATATAGATATTAATCCCATAGTATAATTATACATAAAAATAGGAATCGATTATAGGTCTTTATAAAGATATTATAATAAATTTTCAAATAGATAAAACTCATTCCACATCCTAAATAAATAGATGATTATATTTCAGTGTATGGTTAACTACAAGTTATATATCAAAATTACTTGGATGTTTTAAGTAAAATTTCAAGGAAAAAATTTATTTAGGGGAGATGTAACAAATATAATTTTTATTATATTATTACTTTTAAATAAGTCAATGTGTTCAATATCTTTCTCAAAATGCAACATGAACTTAAACATAACCTTAATATATTTAAATAAAATATAAATGTTTAACTATTGATGTTAAAAACTAAACATTAAATTACAAAGAATGAATATGATTATCCACATTAAGAATTATATGTATATATAAAATAAATGATACTTTTAATATGAATGAAATTCCATTAGTTTACCGAAAATTACTAATAATATCATTTATTATATTAAAAAAGTATTTTCTATTAAAAATAGTCTTTTATTTGATACACATTTCTATTTAAAGAATCATATTGTAACAACCTAGGTAAATTTAATAGGAAATTAATTTCATTCCTTATTAATATTCATGAATTATATATTATAGAATTATATTCATGATAATAATATTATGAAAAGTTTCAATCAAAAAAGAAAAAAAATTTATACTAAATTTTTTTATATGTATTTAATGGTTTTATTAAAAATATTTATTTAAAAATTTTAGAATTTAAATTTTAAAAAACAAAATTCATTTATATATGATCAATTAAAAATTATATTATAGTGATTTTATGGGAATATTCTAAAAAAGTAAATTTATGTGTGAATTGTAGAAAATACTTATTTTTATTGGGAAATATATTTTCTTTTCAAGAAATTTAAATTTACAATTTAAGAAAAATATATTTAATAGTAAAATTAATTCATTAATATTATGTATAATCTGATAAATTTCATTATAATTAATTTTATGTGTGATTTCGGAAAAAAATAATTTATAGTTAAGAAGACATTTTTTGGAAATACCACTTTTTGTCTCATTTTGTGGGTTTAAATTTAAACTATATTATCTAAATTATTTAAATTTAATTCAATAAAATAGATTATATATTTTTATTTATAATAATTAATATCAATTAAAATGTAAAAATTATTATATTTTTCATAAATAATAGTAAATAAATAAAAAATATGTTTCCACACTTAAGGATAAAATTTGTTTAATAGGGGTTAAACTAAAGAGATAAGGATAAAAATGATATAAAAACATGTATTAAAACTATTGGATGGACATAATTAGACACTATATCCCATAAAATTTATAAATGGTCCATTTTACATCCATATTTATTAAGTAATACATTAATATATATTAAAATTTCCAAAAATACCATGTGTGACCTCTCCCCCAAATATAAAAGAACACCCCTATGCTCTCATATTCACACATTAAGAGCCATTTTATTTGTAAAATACCTAAAAAATAAATTCATAACATCCCTAACCATGTAATATAGCTCTTAGTTTGGGCATAATACCAACATTATAGGGATTAAGGTATAAAGAAGAGGAGGTTGTCTGCAGAATTTGTATTGCTTTTAATCGAATGTTTTAGTTTAATTTCTTCTTATTCATTTAAAAAAAATATTCTAACCATTTTGATATAACAACATCAGTATGTGACATATTATTATATTTTATTATTTTGTTTTCATATCCTTTACATATCTACTCTTCCATCAAATGGGAAATGAAATCATCATTTGTATATACAACATACCACCTCCTCGTGAATTGATACAATTAAGTTTCCATCATCACCTCTAAAAGATCATTATATTGATGAATTTAAAGTATATATATATATATATTATATTCATTAAATAGTTATTATTATTTAAATATTATATATTTTATAATTTATTAACTTTCTATCCATTGAAAAATGATAATGTTTGTTACGTGTATGTGTGGATTTCCACATCCATGAAGTGATGTGATTCATTTTTCATCACCAAATCACATGGTTAGTATATATAAGAATATTTAAATAAATAATATTTTATTTATTATATAATTGTAATTAATTTAATATAAAATAATTATTTCACTTATTACCTCATGTTATTTGAAAAATGGAAACCTTACTCATGCATATATATGACATACCATCACAAAGACCGTAACATAATTTAATTTTCACAATAATTTATCATAGTTTATTTTATGATTATAATTAATATATAAAAATGATAATTATTTCATGATAATTATTCTATAGATGATGTAATAAGGAACACTTTGACCACATCGAACCTACCGTAGTCATTTTGAAAATATAACCAAATATCATCAAAACATACGATGTGAACTTAATTGATTAAATAATTGAATATAACATGGTAATAAGTAAAATAAATGGAATAATAAACTTGGAAAAAGTTATTGATTAAGTATATAATTAACATAATTTTATTATTTAGAAAGATAAATAAAGTGTACGATGATTCAGACTCAAGATAATGGTCACTTTAACTTAAAACCTTATTTTAAAATGTTTTAATATGTATTTTATAAATATTTTTATTTGATATCAATATTATTAAAATTATTTTATTGATGTATTTATATAAAAATAAATTAATTATAAAAGATATTTTATTTTTATTTTTACAATATTTCAAATATTTTTAAAAGGAATCTTTCTATGTATTTTATAAGGAACATTTTAACTTTTTTTACAAAAGGAAAGAATAATGTTCTATTTTAATGTATACAGTAGTAAAAACATTTACCTCCACCATAACAATTATTTTATGATTGGATTAATTTATAATAATCCATGTAATCTTCAATGAAAAAACCAATTTTCCATTATTATGGGTAATTTAGTTTTGAAAATGTGGCTTTAAAAGGAAAGGGTATTTTGAAATCTAAAAGTGTTTCTCATATGCATTCAAAAGAGTTTCTTAAGGGTTTTATAATTAAAAGGTGGAAGAATATTTTTTTATTCATGATATGCTACTTGATCATTATAGATAATGTTAGTTGAGTTTGATATAGGTTAAATCATGGGAGATCTTAATATAAATTATATGATGGGTGAGCCTGATATGGCTCTCCATTGCATTGGGTAATGTTACTTGTCTTAAAAGGAAAGAATTAGGGTGTTAACTGGGAAGGTTTATCCTATGGAATAAATTGGAATCATGTTATTTATTATGTTATTTTACACAAGTTATGAATATTATTCTCCATGTTTCCTACGAAGATTTATATTTTCTTTATATGGGGTTTAATGGTTTTATTTTAGAAAAAATAAATTTTCCCCTTGTGGGAATGATTAATTTTATATGATCAACAAGTAACGTGAAAAAGGAAAAATATTTATGGGGTTTTCAGGTTTTTAATTTGACTAACAAATTTATTAATTTTATGACACTTACTAAGATTTTTGTACTCATCCCATATCGCAAAATGTTTCTCATAGGGTTTAAAGATGAAATAAGAGCATGAAAGATTTCAAATTGAAAGTCATGATGATTTTTCATAAAAATAAAAATTATCTCATTCTACAAGATTGATATTGTGTAAAAATGTATACTAAGTGGAAGTGTTCACTTTGTAATGTATTGATTTTTTATATAAGAGTGACATAATTATATAAAACTATAAACCTAATAGGTTTTTAAGAAATTAAAGTAAGTTAATTCTATTATAAAGACAATATAATATATAATGTTTTAAGACTATGTGATTATAATTGGTTTTAAAGAAAATGTATTGATAAGTTTAGAGTTTCATATAATGTTAATATAATACCCTTAAGAGATTCTAAATAGTGGTCGAGTTGAAATGATATAGAATTTTAATATTACCATGTTTCTTTGTCTAATATATGTTTTCTTAGAAATGTTTTTCTTTAGAGGAAATATGTAGATGAAATCAATAGGAAAATTTTCTTCCAAACCATAAAATTGGAATGGTTGGAATCATATCTTATTATTTTTATAGTGATATATCTTTTTTAGAGGATATAAATTGTGGTGGTATCTATGATATAGAGAAACCATATTTTTCATAGAGGAATATGTTGATAGTTAATCATTTTATGAATTAGAACCCTTTAAATTTCATTTTTACCTAGATCGAGAAATTCCCAGAGGATGGATAAATACTCTAGAAAAAATATTTGAAGTCATGGGATATTCAAAACATCAAAATAGAATTCTTGATACATACTATTTTGAAGGTGAATCTGATCAATGGTGGTCATTGGTTAAGAATATAATAGAGAGAGAACAGATTTATTCAATGAAATGTGATATATTTAAGAATTTTTTCTTGGAGAAATATTTCCCTATGTTTTTTTGACTCGTAATAGGGAAACTATTCTTGGAATCAATGAAAATAGAAAAGGATTTAATAGTTTCACATGAAGAAAGTTTTAAAATATTTTCTTTTACTGAATTGAATTTTATTCGGGTCCTTTGTAGTAAAATTAATAGATTTTACTGAAGATTGAAATGAAGTTTATGAAGATAATTGGCCTCATGAAAATTTAAAATTCATAATAATGTTGTGAGTTGTGTTGAGAATGTTTATATTGAGTTTTATGAATCTTATGTTTCTTGATAAGACAAGTGTAATAAGTGGTCAAGGTGGAAATAAAATAATAATAAATAAACTAATAAATATAGATGAAATCACCCAAAACGTTCCATGTGTGGAAAAAAATATTTTAGGGAAATTCTTATAGGATTTTAAAATTATTTTTGGTGTGGTAAGTTTTGACATTGGGCTTGTGAATGTAAATAAAATAGTCTTAATCAATCTAGGAATGGGTTAATAGATAGTCATCCAATGGTGATATGTTTTAATTTCAATGAGTTTAGAAATTATGCTAACATGTGTCCAAAGTTAGTTACTATAGGAAGAAGTCATCACAAACTAAATCAAAAAGGTTTCTCAAAATCATTTGATACTACTATTGTAGATGCTTGGTCTTCTAATGAAGTGGAAACATGTACATTTCTTATTATTTGAATTGTACTGATGCCCTGTGTGACTCAAGATATTCACATTCCTTCATTTATGAGAAATTTTCATGTAAAATTGGAATATAACATCTTGAAAATAAGTAAATGTTTTTTATAAAAACTCATAGTGTAAATATTAAACAAATCAAGATTTATGTGAATCTTAATATTTTTATCAATAATATTGGTTTTCCTAAATTGTTTATTTAATTTACCATATAAGTTTTGTGGTATTATTATGGGAATGAACAGATTTTTATTTTATCATGATATGAGAGATTGGAAATATAATAAAGTTATATTCAATGATTTCATATCCTTAATAACATATAAATTTTTTTAGAAGTTGATTAATGATGGTAGTGAAATTGAACTAGCTGATTTTGTTGAAAATAAAGAAACTACTCATATTAGAGATGTCCCAATATTGAATGAATATATGGATGTATTTCATAATTATTTTCAATGATATATTTGATTATGAGGTTGAGTTTATTATTGACTTAGTTCCTGATGATAAGAAAATTTCAAAACCCACTTATTGAATGGATCACATATAACTTTTGGAATTTAAAAATAAATTACTAGTGTTTCATGATAAAAGATTCATTAATATTAGAACTTCTTCATGGGGTGATATATAAATTATGGTGTTTTAGAATAGATATAGAAATTATGAGTTTTTTGTATTGCTCTTTGGGTTTTCTATTTCACCAACTATATTCATGTATCTTAAGAATACAGTTTTCCACGACTATTTGGATAAGTTTGTGGTTATGTTTACTGATGATATTATGGTTATTCTAAAAGTCATAAGGATCATAAAAAACAACTAATTATTATTTTTCAATCATTTAAAGAAAAAATATAATATAAAAACTTTATTTAATGTGATTTTTCAATGTAATAAATATATTTTCTCCATCATATTTTTTCTAATGATAAAATGAATATTGACCATGATAAAACTAAAGTTATTAATGAATGGAAATGTATAAAAAAAATTCACATAGATTCTATTTTTCTTAGATGGGTTGGTTACTACTGACGGTTTGTTAAAAACACTTCTTGTTTATCCAGAACACTGACTAGGTTAACTCAAAAAAATAAGATAAATTCATCTAGATGAAGGTGTATGATTATTTTTTCCATGAATTGAAAAAAAGATTAGTAAATTCTCTAGTTTTGGGCCTTACCTCTAGAAATGGGGAATTTTTCATGTTCAACGATGGTTCTTTGAAGGGACATGGTTTTTTATGATACAGAATGATCAGATAATTATTTATACATTACATCAACTAAAACCTCATGAGTTAAATTATCAAAAACAAGATATGGAATTAACTACTGTGGGTTTTTATTTTAAAATTTTTTGGCATCATTTATATAGAGTTAAGTCTGGCATATATACTAGTCATAAAATTTTAAAGTATATATTCACTGAGAAATAGCTAAACATGAGGCGTAAAATATAGATGGAGTTCAGAGAGGATTATGATTTCTTGATTCTTTACCATCCAGAAAAAGAAAAAATAGTAGATGATTATTTGACCAAGAAAGTTAATGCATTTTTAACCATGATAAATTTGGAACATAAGCCTTTGATAAATGATTTAATAAATAATGGACTAGAAATTGTTCATGAAGAAACTTCCACTTTTTTGGGTTTTAATGCAGTATTATTTATAAAAAGAATCAAGAAAGATCAAAAGTAATACTATGTATTACAATAAAAGGTGGAACTGGTATGTAAAGGGAAGTTACAAAAATATAAATTTGACAAAGAAGGTTTTTTGATATTTGAAAAACGTTTTTGTGTCAGATATCTCGCATTTGAAAAATGAACTATTTATTGAAGCTCAAAACTCTCTATTTTCTATTCATTTAGGTTATACTAAGAAGTATAGATAAATTTAAGGGTATTACTGGTGGGTTATAATGAATAAATGTATTGATTATTTTATCATGAAATGTTTGATTTGTCAATAGGTTAAATACTAATAAAAAATACTTAATGTGATTCTTCATCCTTTTCCAGTGTTGAAGTAGAAATGGGAAAATATATCCATGGATATCATGGTGGGATTTACAAATAAATCTCAAGGTGATGATGTAATTTGGGTTATTTTGGATTCATTGACTAAATCTGGATATTTACTTCCTATCCAAGAAACCATGTATTTAGATCAGAATTCTCGACTTTATCGCAAGGATATAGTTAGGTTACATATAGTTCATATTTCCATTGTATATAATCATGATTACATATTTATCTCTAATTTATAGGAATTATTTCATAAGTCATTGAGTAATGAATTAAAATTGATTTAAACGTTTCATCCTAAATAGAATGGATAATAAGAGTAAAAAATTAAACCTTTGTGGATATAATTTGATATTTTCAATAGATTACTAGGGAATTTGGGATCAACATCTTTCATTAGTTGAATTTTCTTATAATAATAGTTTTCATTCTAATACATAGATGACACCTTTTGACAAATTATATAAAAAATAAGTGTTAGACTCCAACTTGTCAGGATGAATTAGTTAAAAGAATGTTATTGAGACCAGAGTTAGTAAAAGAAATGGTTGAGAAGGTGGAAATGATTAAACAATATATGAGGTTGACATAGATTATGAATATGATTTATATGGATAAGCAGAGGAAAGATCATTATTTGGAGGTAGGTGATCATGTTTTTCTTAAATTATATATATGGAAAAGTGTTATATGTTTTGAAAAAAAAAGGAATATATGTCCATGGTTCATTGTACCATATGAAATATTGGGGGAATTTGGATCAGTTTCCTACTAAGTGACATTTCCTCTGAGTTTGTCTTAGGTACATTATGTATTTCTTATTTTGTTATAAATAATATATGCACCAGATGAATATCATGTTTTAATCCCTCAAGAAGTCTTAATTGGTAAAAACCTTTATTATGAAGAAAAAAAATTATATATTATTGACCATAGAGAGAAAGTGATGCAAATTATGGTTATTTATAAAGTTAATGTTTTTTTCTAGAAAAGCCATATGGTTTAAGAAGAACCATGGGAATCAAAAAAATCTATGAAGGAGAAATATCCCCACTTTTTTAAGTAATAAATAAAATTGCAAGGAATTAATTTCAAAAAGGCTAGAAGAATATAAAAAACTAGGTAAATTTAATAGGAAATCAGTATCATTCATTTTCAATATTCCTGAATTAGATATTATATAATTAGATTCGTGATAAGAATATAAAGTAATTTTCCAATCAAAAAGGAAATGGTTCTTTTCATTCTAAATTTTCTTATATATATTATGGGGTTTTATTTAAAAGATTAATTTCAAAATGATATAATTTTAATTTTAAAAAATTAACATCATCATTGATATCGTAAATTCAAAATTATCCTAAAATTAATTTTTGGGAATTTTTTTTAAAATGTTATTTTTTGGGTGAATAATAGTAAAAACTAATTTTTATTGAAAAATGTAAATTCATTTCAAGAAATTAAAAAGTAAAATTTTATTTTAAAATTTCATCAATGAAAAATTATTTCATCTATAATATTAATAATCCACATAAGGTCTTTATAATGTATTTATACTTTATTTTGGTATAATTTTTATTACTGAAGATAAATTTATTCTCAAAAAAAGATTTTCATTGAATTTTGTGGATTTAATTTTAAATTTAAATCTTAAAATTATGTGAACTGAATATTATAAAATTGATTCCATTTTTTATATAAAAATATTAATAATTAATATTATGCAATAATTTAAAATTAATTATTTCATAATAAATAATAAAAATAGTAAAAATATGTTACAACGGCTAAAGAAAAAACATGTTTACTATGGGTTTAAAATATAGTGATAAGGGTTAAAACGACCTAAAAAAATTTATAAATCATATTTTATAGAAACCTTTCAAGCTTATATCATCTCATATTCATAAACCAAGTGTGTCCTCTCACCCACTTATAAAAGGACAGACCCTATCATCTCCTCTTCTCACTTCAAGATCCATTTAGTTTAAAAAATACCCACCCAAATCCCTTCCTAACATATATTCCCATGTACTAGAGGTATTATTTTTGGTATAATATAACCCTTATTTGTATTAAAGTATAAATTAAAGGTTGTTTTTTGAATAATATGTATAGATTTTAATTGAATGTTTTAGTTTTGTTTATTCATATACCTTCATCAAGAATATTATAAGTATTGTGATATATTAGAATTAATATGTATTATATTATCAGATGTTATTATGTTGATATAATAAATTTTATCCACCTCCTCTTCTTTAAAATGGGTAATGAAACCATCATTCGTGTGTATGATGAGCTACCAACTTACTAACTGATGTAATTAATTTTCCAATACTGCCTATCATAGTTGATTATAATAATGAATTTAAAGTATATATATATACGATATTCATGACATGATTATAATTTTTAAATATAATATAACTTTTACTTTCTTATATTCTCATATATTTATAAAAGATAACGTCATTTCGTGTATACGTGTAGATTACCAACTCCATGAAGCGATGCAATTCGTTTTTCATCACTGCATCACATGGATGGTATATATATATTTTTATTTAAATAAATAATTTGATATTTATTATAAAATAAAATTTATTTAAATATAAAATAATTATTACGCTTTTTCTCTCATGTTTAAAAAAAAAATTAAAATGTTAATCATACATATGTACGACATACTGTATCCATGATTGCAACATAATTCATTTTTCATAAAACATTTTAAAGTTGGTTTTATGAGTATGATTCATATATAAAATTTATAATTATGTCATGATTAATATTATATAGTTGATGGATTAATGATCCTTTTTACCATATTCAACCTATCGAAGTCATTTTGGACACATGAGCCAAATATCGTCAAAACATCCAACGTGAACTTAATTGATTCGATAAATGAATATAACATGGTAATAAATAAAATAAAAGTAATAATAAAACATAAAAATGTTATGATGAAAGTAAATAATTAACATAATTTTATCCTTCTGGAAGATAAATAATTTACATGGCAATTCAAACTCAAGGTAAGAGACACTTTAAATAAAACATCATTTTAAAATGTTTACAAGTTTTATTTTCTAAATATTTATTATTACATGACCATATTTTTAAAATTATTTTATAGATGTATTTATATGAACATATGTTAATTATAAAACAAATTTTAGTTCCCTTTTTTTACTTTCATTCAACAAATTTCAAAAGGAATATTTATATGTATTTTATACGGAATATTTTGACATTTTTTATAAAAGGGAAAAGGAATGTTCTATTTTAACATATCTAGCATCAAAAAATAATCCAAAAATGATAAAAAATATTTTATGATTTTATTAATTTATAATATTCATTTAATATCAAAGAAAAACCCTATTTTCATTTTTTCTAGGTAAATTGGTTATGAAAAAAAGAGGTTTTAAAAGGAAAGGGTATGTCGATATCCAATAGTGTTTTGTATACATGTTAAAAAGAGTTTTTCAAGGGTTTTCTGTTAAAAAGGTAAAATAAAAATTTGTTTTATTCATGTTCTGGTAGTTTATTCTTATATATGATGGTAGTTGAGTCTAATGAGCCTTATACAATAAGATATCCAATGTCAACTTATATGATATGTTAAACTGATACATCTCTCTAATACATGGGGTAATGTTCCTTCTCTGCAAAGGAAATAAGGAGGGAGTTAAATGAGGAGATTTCAATTATGGATTTAACATAGATCCAGTTATTTTTGAAATTATTTTACATTAGTTGTGAATATAATTCTCTATGTTTTCTATAAAAGTTTATATTTATTTTCTATGGGTTTAAAGATTTTCTTTGAGAAAAAGGTGTGTTTTCACCATGTGGAAATGATTTATTTTATATTCTAAAATAGTAATGTGGAAAATGTAAATTTTTTATAGGTTTTTCATTTTTTACGATGGACTAACAAATTTTTTACTTTTATGTCCCATACTGATCTTTTTGTGCTCATCTCGCATTTTTAAATATTTTTCATAGGGTTTAAGGATGAGTAAGATGAAAGAATAAATTCAGTTGAAAGTCATGATTATTTATCCTGAAAAGAAAACATGCCTCATTTTAAAAGTTTTATATTTTAGGAAAAATAGATACTTAGTGGAATTTTCCACTTTGTAATGTGTTAGTTTTTCATGTAATAGTTTTGACCTAATTCTCTAAAAAACTAAACCTAAAAGGTATTTGGGATTAAAAGAATGTGAATTATAATACAAAGACACTATATTTTGTAAATTTTCAAGGCTGAGTTCTTATAAATATGATTAATGATAAATTATTCTTTGTATTATTTTTTTAAAAACCAATTTATTTGTTAAATGATATATAATAAGTATAATAACCATTAACATTTGAAAATGCCATTTTATATTTAAAATAGTTTTTCAATTATATTTTATAATTTCATTCCAAATATGAATTTATAAAATTTTCAATTTGGAATTAATAAAAATGAACCCCATATTTTAATTTATTAGATAAAATTCTACTTATTATGGAATTTTGACCTTTTTCTAAAAGGCCAATTTTAGTAAAAAAATATAGTTTTTACGAAACTTGTAATTTGTAAGAATTTAAAATTATATAAGAGTGAGATAAAAATTTATAAAACCTTTATATTAATCCAATTTTAATTTTACTAATAACATTATTTATATTAAAATATTATTTGAACTTAAAAAACCAATGATGATTTTTTTATAACTAATTAAAATGTTACTTTAATATAATATCTCTTTTTAGTCTTTTCTTAGAATCAATTATTTTTTAGTGAAGATTCGATTTTGGATTACCTTAGAAGCCTGTTAGCCATTATTTTTATTTTAAATCAATTTATTTCAATAAAATTAGTATGAAATGAAATTTAATCATATATATATATATATATATAAGGATTAAAAAATCATTTCTCTAAAAATTATTTTTATAGGATTAAGCGTGTTTAGTTTAAAATTAACTATTCACACATTTAAAAAAATTATTTAAAAAATGTTTTTAAAATTTTAAATTATAAGTACCAAATTATTTAAAATGGTTAATGTTAATTTTTTCACTAAAAATAATTACTAAGGTCTAAAATTTATCAGTAAGGTAAAATTATGTTAGGGTAAATGGACAGAAGGTAAAATAAAAAGCCATAAAGCACTAAAAGTTGTATCAATAAGCAGTGTTTGAGGTGATTTTAGACCTATAATCCTTTTAATCTACTCTTTTTCAATTTTTCACTTTCACACACTAATAATAACATTACATTATTGAAAATGTAAAGGGTACTCATAGAACATCCAATTCCTTTACTTATAAAAGGGTAACACCTTCACCACTTCAGGACTCACCTACCATTTTAATTTATCCTTAAAAATATTAAATTTTACACTCCCTAGATCCCTATATCATTAGAATAATCCCCATTTCACTCATATTTACCACAATCCTTTAAAAATTAGGGAGAATTTCTAGGAAAATCCAACTCCCTGAAGTGAGTAATATCAACTATTTAGTTTTCTTCTTGATTATATTAATCCGTTTTTTTTCTTATAAATACTAATGTAACATCCCATGTAAATGATGAATAAAATATTTTCATATTTATTAATATTTTTGAATTAAATATTAATTATAATTTAAAGGGGTTTCTATGTTCGATAGCGTACCAGATACGTAACAACGAGTTTCTTTGAAATCTTTTGTTGCACAGTAATAATATAATATTATTATTTTAAATGGTAGTTAAATCCTATCCGTTATATTTGAATGAATGAACAAAACAAACTAAAATATGATTATACATGATTATTAAATGTATTTACATTTATCCAATAAAAATATAGATGCTTAAAATGAGAATGAATCTAATTTTAAGCATAATTTACATTAAAAGGCCGGTTGACCGATTTTAATGGAAAAACCTCTTTAAATATAGTTTTGGTCACTTTAATACATTAAAATTGACCAAAAAAATTATTATTTAGAATGGGGACATCAAAATTTACTTTGTGTAAATTTTGGAATTTTTTTCAATAAAGTTCATTTTTAATGAAGAGTGAAAATATTATATTTTAATTCAAAACTGCATTTTAATCTAATTTATTTATATAGTTATATTATCTTTTTAATTGGTTTTAAAGTGTAATTAAAATTTATTTATACCATTTAATACAATGTTGGTCATTGTAATTAATTTCACTTTGAAATTGTACATAAACAAGTATGAATCTTTTAATAATTATTGTTTCTTAAAAACACGCTATTTGTTTAAACGATAAGAATTAATTTTAAATTATTTAATTCCAATTCTATTTTTAGAATTTGGTAAAATAGACATCATTTTTGAATTCGGAATATCAAATATAGCTTAGGCTGAATTGTTTATATTTTTATGAAAAACTTCAATTTTTGATGAATAGTGAAATCACTTAGTAGTAGTTAAAAAGAGCGACTTTTTCATTTAAATGAAAATTTACCACTTCTGTGAATTGAATTTAGAAAATCCGACAAACATGGTTATTATCATGAAGTAAAATGTGGTTCAATAAGATGAAAATAATTTTTGGTGAATAGTAACTTTTTACTTTTATTTACATCAGTTAAAGGTAAATAGGGTAATTCAAGGTAAAATGAATATTATAATAATTCACAATTACATTAACACTTTTCCAAAACTTATTTTATGAGTAATGTATGACCATGGGAATCCTTGGGTAGATTTAGGGACCCCATGGAGGAACTTATGAATGATAACGACACTTTAGATTAATTAATTTAAACTAAAGCCAAAAATGACATAAACAAAAGTCTTTTAGTAAATTAATTTTTATATGGTGTTATATAAGTCATTTTTTTGACTATAAATATTTTTTAGAAATATTAAAATATTTAATACATGTTAGTAGTTTTTGTATATTTTTTAGACATCGAATAAATTATATTATTTATGACACAATAATGATGCAATATTTACCTCATTAATAAATGATTTAAATAAATAAGATTATAATGATTAAAATATTATCCAAAACGTATCGAATTCTTATTGGATGATTTTATTTCTACCATGAATCATCTTATATTTTACTATAATGATTTTTGGACCTTTAGAAACCAAATATCATTATATAATAAAATAATATTTTCACATTTTTCTAAAGACCCCTTATAAAAGGAGACCACTTCTAACCAATTCCTCACACCTCTAAAGTCATTTAGATCATCCAACCTCTACCCAATTAATCTTTTTAAATCCCTATCATACCCCTATAAGCCTTACCTTAGGCATAATGCACTTCAAGAAGTCATTTTGGTTCAAACCAAAGGATGTTACCCAAATTAAAGGTAACAATTTCTCTTAAATTGTTTTCTTTTATTTCACTTCTCCAACCCCTAAACACTTTTTATTCATATCTTTTGTAACAACAACAGTATCCTCAATATACTAGGATGTTTTTATAATAAGGATTATAACTACACTTACACACACCTCCATCTAATGGGTGAAGAACATAATGTTTCTATTGATGGAAAACTAACGCCTCACGAAATGATTATTGTCCGATTATCTCCTACCGACTCTCATGGTGGCCATTTTGATGGAATTGTATTTATATATGATATATATTATTTGTATGTTTTCTTTATGCTTCTGTAATTTCCATTTATAGAATTCCTTTATGGTTTCCATTATGGGTAAACGTGATAATCTCATTAGAGGAAGTGCGGAATACCGCCCCCTCAAAGTGATATGACTCGTTAATGCCATATGTGGGAAGTATAAAAGATGAAGTTAATGATATTATATATGATATTATATATGAAATTATACTGGAATTATAATATACCTATGTATCATTATGTTTTAATTCCATTAAAATAATAAATATAAATGAAAGTAGCATTCATGTGTACGTACGACTTACCGTCTCCATGAATGGTGCATTTCATTTCTTACCTCAAAATGATATGTACTGTTATAAGTATATATATATATACTGGATATATATGATATATATGATATCTAAATAATGAATGTAATTCTGGATATAATGGACTATTGATCACATGGAAAACTTGTAAATATAAGGTGTTTATTTTTTACTCAAGTACCAAATATCGACAAAAAGAACAATATTAACTTAAATGATTACATAATGTTTATAACATGGTAATAAGTGATATAAAAGGAATTATAAACTTGAAAAATGTACTTATGCAAGTAGAAATTAACTTTATTTTATTATTTAGGAGATTAAAGAACGATCGAGTCAAGTTGGACACGAGGTAAGGGACTTCGTCTCAATCTCTTGTCATTGAGGCATATTTAGTTTTATACCCGACATTATTTTATACAGTGTATAAAACCCTATTACTTTTAATTTCATTCAAAGGGAATCTATTTATATAATTAGTTTTACTAAACGACAAAGAGGGATGTTTTTTTATACAAGCGATGACAATGACCTATCCACCGCCACAAGTATTATTTGTGCTTTGGCTTCCTTAACAAGCCGTAATGTTTTTTAAAAGAAAAATAAATAGAATATACTCTGTTTACATATTTTGGTGTTGAAAATGATTTTTGAGAATGGATTTATTATTTCAATATCTTGAAATTATATTTTGTTATTGCAATGTGGAAATGTTATCTTTCATTTATGCTTATGTTATGTGTTATGATCATGTTATGGTTCTTGGGCATTATTTATGTATACGGGTGGTTCCATGATAAACCTAGGGCGTGTGAGCCTGAGATATCTCTCTAATGCATTGGGTAATGTGACATAAGTAAACGTGATTGTTTCTCTTAATAGATTTAGGGAATATACTGTGATGGGTATTCCAAATTAACTCCCTTTGTAGGTGTGATAGCTAAAATGTAAGTATGATATGGATTCCACAAGTTACCTTTATGATTTATGATTTCTATGTGTTATTTATAAAATGTTATGATTTCTTGAGTAATGTAATAGAGTTCATGTTTTGTATGTTTTAATGAACAAATGTTTTCTTTGTTTGTTTTATAACCCTTACTAAGCTTTTTATGCTCATCCCAAGTTTTGAAATGTTTTCACAGGACGTAATGATGGATAGGGTCAAGGATGGGATCAAGAGAAAGTCATAATGCCTAAAACATGGAACTATAAATGAACCTTTTTTTCAAGAGTTTTTATTTTATGAAAAAATGGAAACTTTGTAGAAGTGTCTACTTTGTAATCTTTTGAGATGTAATTGTTATGTCCTAATTCTCTAAAACTCTAAACCTGAAAAGATCCTCAATGTGAATTATTCATTTAATTCAATATTATGTAATGTTTAAGGCCGGGTCCTTATAACTAATATATGATATTATTTTCATTTATATACTATAATGTTACTATATTAAGATTTTTACAATTATTTACTCATATACTCCATTCATTAAGAAAAAAAACCCGTTATTCATGCATTTTGAAAACTACAAACTCCAAGACATAACATGTTTCGTTTTCCTTAACAACCTTAAAATGTTGGATATAAGGAGGGTATTAAAGGATAAATATTATTTTTAATATATCACCAAGGTTCTAGTATGAAATTATTTATAATTTTTTATTAATATGATCAATAAACAATCATTATTAGTTCAATCGTTTAAAATAAGTGGGTTAAGATGATAATATTATATTTAAATCATATAAGACCTTCATATCCATTAATTATTCCACTAAATAATTGAAATTTTGATAAATGACAATAATAAAAACTAAATAATATCATTATTATCTTGGTACAATGATAATAAAACCAAACCACCTCAAAATCATTTATTAAATCTGAGTATGTTCATGCTTCGGTCAGTTTAACCAACTAGTTGAACAATACAATGAATTTATAACATTAATTACTATTAGAACATGATCATTTGTAAAATATGATAAAAATTTTTAAATAATATTTTTTTGGTTTTTAGATGTTATATCGAAATTTAATTCATTAATTAAGAAAACAAACTTCGATCGTCAAGAATCACCAAATCATGCTCATTATCGATTTTACCTTCAAGTATAAAGAGTAAAAAATTAATTAAAGGATTTTGGAACATCATAAATGATTATAAAACATCCCTAGTAGTAAATTTAATTACATATTTATGATTATATTTGGAATAAGAATGATTATTTATGCCACAATTATAAAAGTAGTACAAACAATAAAAACTACAACACCCACTGCAGAAAATCATAATAATTCATAGGGAGTGACTACTTATGGAAATTATGAATGAAAGTAGATATTAAAATAACCCTAAATTTAGTTATTAAGATATATATGTTTATTATATAATATTTTAATGTACGTCCATAAAACTCAGGAATAAGAGGTAAGGATTTTAATCTCAATTCCCTTCATTGAGACATGTATTGTATTATAAACCTAATTTTATTTATGTAGTGCATATATTGTATATTTGTGATATAATATCATGAATTCGATTTTATCATTGTATTATAATTTAAATTGAAATAACTATCTTTTATGGGGTTTGGATTTGAAATTTTTTAATGTCATCCGGATTTCTTTGGACTCAATTCTCATTCTTCATGAAATTATAGTCTTTGTGCACCATAATTTCTTTTTATAGTGTATTTACATACCATGAATGTACCTTTATCATAATACTTGTATATATGGTATTTAATATACAAATAATTTCCTCTTATTAATGTTTTTATTGATTTAGTTGATTTTATTAATAATGAGGTTTTTTGGTAACTTATTTTTTCATTCATTGAGTTATGATCATTATTTTAACTTATTTTATATATTTTGGCTATATGATTCCCTTTTATTGTATTTTGTGGTATTCTATCACTATTTTCTTGGGAATACATTCCTACCATATAACCCCTTTGAAAAATATTTCTTATTTCACAGGATATTTTTTTTAAAACCATTCATTTTCTTTCTCTAGATGAATTATTACCATGTTATTTAAATATTGAATTAGCTGTATAATCATTGTTATATATGGTGTGAACATCAAGTTTTATAAAAATCAGATCATACTACATTCACCTAGAAAAATGATATTCTATTAATATAATAAAATTTGAAGACTCCGACATAGTAGCTCAAAGTTAGTGGTTACTCTATTACGTTGGAATAAGATATAAGGAATCACATGCCGAAGGAATGAATAGAATAGTGGTCTTGGTAACTAGATACATACTTTATTCTAATTTTTCAAAAGAAAATATAAAGTATAATTTTTTTCTTCAAGTTCATTATTATTTTCTATAGAATACCCTACTTATATTTTATAATACCCATCTTTTCCACATATGGAAATAAATTTAAGAAAATGGTGACCTCAAATGCTCAGTAAGTGTATGTATACAACAAAATATATAAATAAATAAATCACAATAAATATTTAAAACTAAATAATAGAAAAACATTCCATTTAATCAATATATTGAGAATAATATGGCAGAAATAAATAATAAAACAAATAATTCAATATATATAATCACATGAGCCTGAAACCTTTCCATGTATATTCTATGTAATTTAATAATCACATGGAAATAATTTACTAATATCACAATGAGGGAATTAATAATTCTATGCATTATATCCATAAAATCAAGGAATCAGGCCAAGAATTCGTACATAAATGGGTAAGGCCTCTGATAAAAAACCCAAGCTAGTTTGTATCACGAGACCCATCGATTCATTGCGGGGATATAGCAGGACCCTCACATCCCTTACTAATTCATATGAATTAATCATATGAAAGGTATGAAACATAATCAACATAAACATTCATATTATAAAACAAGAATATGAAATGTTAGTACTTTCCCAAATCAATAAACATAATTATAAACCATTTATAGTAATATAAAGATTGATATCGAAATAGTAATTCCCGGCCAGAATGAACATAAGCCATCAAAATAAATAATAACATTAGTATTATTACAATATATTCCAAATGTATAATGAGGTAAAAATGAGGGTTGTTTTTGTGCATGAATATAAATACCATAAAAATACCATTTAAAACATCCTTGAAAAGAATATACTTTTCACTTTGAAAATCACATTTTAAAACTAATTGGTAAAAATTGATTCTAAAATAATTTTATTTACAATTACATTTGAAAATTATAAATTATTATTTAAAAAATTTCGTGTTCATGATAGCAAAAAATTATGTTCTTACAGTCTTTCTTAAAATAAAATACCTTTAACAATTTTGAGAAAATCTAAAGATGCCTTGTTGGGAAAAAATCATGAAAATTCATTTCAAAATCCTATGTGAAAATTGAAACATGGGTAAAAATTTATCTAATAATTAATTTGGATAATTTTAAAACAATTTTTGAAAACAATTTTAGAAAACCAGGATTCAGATGATAAATAATTTTCGATTGAAGAGAGAAGTAAAGTTATACTTTCTTAAAAACATTTTCTCAATAATTTTAAGTAAAAAAGATATTAAAAATATTTTTATAACATGGAAACGTTCATTAATAAAACCAGGATATGAAAATTGATTGATTTTAAGATATAGTTATCAAATAAGTCCCCTAAGGGAGACTTAATGATAAATAATCATGAATAATGAGGAGATAGTTAAATACACACTTACCACCTTGGTAACGTTTAAATCATAAGACCCATGAGATAAATAAACTTAAATGAAACATTAAATACTATTAATATAAATATATTCATGATATAAAAGATCAAAATGAGTAGTATATACACCACATGAAAATAATAAGGGGTGGATATGGGATACCTCTCATAGATGTAAAAATGAGAGAGAAACCCTTACTAAATTTTTGACATCCTTTGTACATTTATGGACTTAATGTATAATAAATATAAGTTTATTATACATATATTAAATAAACATACTAATATATCTATTTAAATATATGTTTTACTTATAGTACTTTATCACCAGTTTATTAACAATTATTTGTTAAAATCACTCTTTCAATTGATAATTCTTTCATTTTTCATGTATGTTTTGGATTTTTAATTTAGGTAATTTTACCTTGATCATTGTTAAATTATATCCAAAATATAAAAAATGATATAAATATAATATAAATTCAGTATATAATCATTTAGAGTAATCTATAAAGTTATAATGAAAAAATAGATTACACGATTCATGGAGACAGTAAGCCATATATATGCATGAACACTATTTCCATTTTTCTCGATGGATGGATTGAAAGAAAAATAAATGTTAAATAAAATTTAAAAAATAATTATTATGTTATATAGAATATTTATATAAAAAAAATCCATCTTTATTACCATCCATGTAAAAATAAAATTACAAATATTTCACATCACTACTTAGAGGCGGTAGTCGAAAAGTATGCCCGAGTAACATTATTTTCCAACAGATTGGAAGGTAGGAAGTTATATGTTCTATTATACTACAAGAATTATGTATAGGTTATATATATCATATATATTCATAAGCAGTATCTGTAATACCTTTCATGTAAAGAGTAAGTGATAGAAAAATCACATCACTTCGCGATGCGACAGTCCACCATAAAGACGAACAACGTTATCATATACCCCTACAGAATGGTATGAAAGAAGGTATATATGATATACTAATTACATAAGTATAAAAATTACATAAATATTATATAAATATGATAAATTCACCATTTTATATATTCTTTAAAGGTGGTGATGAAAATGAATTTCATCGGTTCCCGAGGGGGTAGTCCACCGTAAACACGATCAGTAGTTAGGTTTCCCATTTGATGGATGTAGATATAGATATAGATTATTAAATTTAAAAAATATAATATAATCATAGAGGTTATACATGTTTTATTGTAATATAATAGTTTAATTTGATTTTAATGAGGTTTAACAAGAGACTAAACAAATACATATGTTTATGAATTTTACCTCTTCTTGAAGAGCCTCTTTAAGTTTATACCTAAAGAATTTTGAGGAAGGATTTATAATAAAAATAATTCCTCTTGAATTTTTGGAGGTATTTAATGAATTTATTTGGGAAGGTATTTTGCAAAACAAATGGTTTTGGTAGTGTGGGTAGGAGAGGATAATGTGTGGCCATTTATAAGAAGGGGAGAGGACACAAATGGAATATTTGGAAGTATAATGTGATAATGATGTTATTATCATTAAAAAATACTAAAATATGATTTATTATCGACCCTTATAAGTGATAATGTATATAAATTTCCATTAAATTGGTTTTGTACATTTTTAGGTCTTTTAAACCCTTATCATGATTTTGAATTTATTTAAAAATAAATATATCATATTGTCTCGGGGTGTTAAGTTCTATTAAAATATTGGTGTTTTGATTCATATATGATATCAAACCCAATTATATTCTTTTGAAATATTTGGGTTTTACATTCTTCCCCCTTAAATAATTTACGTCATCAATTTTTAATCTTGATCTCAAAAAATAAAGGGTTTAACATTTGAAAATACCTTTGTTATAAAACCACTTCATAAAAAGTTATAATAAAACATAATTTTGATAAGGGATAAATGGAAAATGAAGGAAAACCAGAATAACCTATAACTAGGTTTTAATGTAGGAAAAAATAGGTGGGATTTGAATATATGATAATTAAATAAAATCATAATTCCAAAATAATGATAGTGGCTGATAGGGGTCATTGATCACAAGAAAGTGAAAAATCATCAGAAAGTTAATAACCACAAAACCATAAATCTATGATGACTAAAAATTCTATTTTATTCATCAGATATGAAGGTAATATGATATTTTTTAAATATCATTTTCCTTGAGTTGAGGCATTATTTTTCTGTCATGACATATAACCCTAAAAAATATTATTACTATTTCATCATTTGGTTGTTCTTAGATCAGTTTACACTTCATTACTTACTCTAAGAAATGAATAATCAAGATGAATTTTTTTATTCTTTAAAGACTAAAATTATTTTTTAACAGTTAATATGTTCTATAAAAAAGTGGAAAGTCTTTATTCATGTCTCTAAATATTATCAAAACCAAAATGGTTATCACGAGTCATCCAATATAATAAATTAATCTCTAAAACTCCACAACAACACCCAAATTTCATCTTAATCAATTTTATAAGTATTTGTTCCTAAATCTATTTATGTAAAAACAATTTCATATTAGCTATAAAATCACATAGGCTATTAATAGGAACTAAACCCATATCACCATTTAGTTATGGGTTCAAGCCCTCTAGCCTTGATGAATATGATAGGTTGTCACCTGACATTCATGTTATTCTTTTTCTAAAACTGTATTAACATAATTCCCATAATGATCCCAAAGTTTAATAACCTATAATTACCTCAATGTAAAAGATAATATAAAACCAAAAGGCTACCCATACTATTAGACTTATTTCCAAAATATATAAAGGCATTCTTCCTTAAATTAAATTTTCACTAAAACATATACTAACCAATGGGTTGAATTGCCTTAAAGTTTTCCCAAAATATCATTAATCATGGAGAATTACCATAATATAAAACCTAAAAATGTGTTTTTAAGAATTTAAACGGATGATTAACCATAAAATAATTTACCCATGATTTTATCTGTAACTATTAAGTTAATTAAGATATATATTATTCTATAATAGAACACAATCATTCTATGTTTCATGATTCTTATAACCAAAATACCATTGATAGACTTGATTATACATTTTAATTATTGAATCCCAGTACATAAATACTTTATCCCTTTAACTTCAACATAATTATTTCCTTGGTCTACTATTTAACCTTTAAAAGAGGAAATTGACTCAGATAATTCATATATTCCCCAAATTAATGAAGATGAACTATAAATGGGTTCCAAAGGTGAAATTTATTTCATTCCATTGTACTGTTCATTTTCCATAGTAATTAATTTATTTATGACATTATTTTCCAAAGATAAAACATTTTATCATTCCTCTGAGAAAGTTTCCTGGGTGTCTCTTTCCATATTAATAACATGAAGGAAATAAAGTTTTATTTCCTCCATAGTATCCATCACTCAAGTTCATAGAGGACGCTATATTTATCAAATTTAGAGAGTTCAAGAGTTGGTTAAGGTATAGTTTATTAATCATGATATGAGATAACTAATTAGGAATAATCATGATATCTTTTACACTAGTCACCATACCTTTTGGTTTCTCATAGTCACAACATTTTCCTTCACATTCAATGTTAGAATGATTCTTTCAGAATCCATCTATTGACTAAAACCAAAAAAAACATCATGAACCACAACAATCATAGTGGAAAAAAATATAATCATTTGTAGGATATCTAAATCATGAAACCTAATTTTAAAACTAATACACCATAGTTTTAAAAAATGTCATTCATTTCCATCATCAATTGAAATAATTCATAATGGGTTTAAAGAAGATGTAAATTATCCTATGCATATCACTCAAGTGTTTTAAACGAGGTGCATATTAAGGCCCATTTTCATGTACCAGGTAATGATAGAGTTAATCCTAATGTTCCTTTTTTATAGTTATTTCCCCTAGGTACATTTGTGATAGAACCATGGATACTTGTAGTATCCATATAAGTGTGTATTTCTAGGAAAAACCACATAATATGAACCTTCCCAAATCATTAGGTTTTTATTCTATAATTATCCACAATTTCTATCATAGGGTTATGTTCCCTAATCTATGTTTTCCTAAACCTAGTTTCCATGGTTTCTACAAAACATTCTCTAATACCAGTTGTAAAGACCACAACCCTAGTTGACTAATGTCAGTGGCTATTTTATTACATTGGTATAAGATAAAATGAGTCACTGCCCAAAGTACTGAATAATTTAGTATTCTTGGTAACTAGATACATACTTGAATATCATTTTTCAAATGAAAACATAAAGTATAATAATGTTTTTTTTCTAAAAGTGCATCATTATTTCTTATGACATACCATGCATATCAATCCTAATACCTATCTTGGAATCATGATAAAAGAAACATAGGAAAGGGGTGAGATGAAATTCTCAGTAAGGGTTCGACTATAATGAAAGATATCAAAAAATAATGAATATTAAATATAGAAAGGTAAATAATAGAAACACATGACATTTAATTAACAACATAAGCATAATATAATATGAATTAATAATGACCAAATAATTCCATTTACATAATAACATGAGTTGGAAAATTTTATATAGATATTTTAACTAATATAATAATCACATGTAAATTCATAACTAATATCATAATAAGGGAGTTCTTAGTTTTGGAAATCACCACTATACCTTCAAGAACTCATTCCAAGACATCGTATATAAATGGGTAAGGCCTTTTCCAAAAACCCATGCTAGTTTGTCTCATTAGACCTACCGATGCATCGATGGGCGATAGTGATCCCCAACCATCAATTACTAAGTCCAATTCATTCCTAATATTAAATACATTAAAAGTAATCAATATAAAAATTCATTTTGAAAAACTAGCATATGAAATTTAATACTATCCCCAATCAAAAAACTTAATTATAACCCATTCAGAGTGATATAGTGAATGACATCAAAATAGTACATAACAGTCAAACTATCATAAAAAATATAAAGAAATAATAACGATGATATTATTATAACATTTTCCCAATGGACCATAAGGTAAAAAGTAGGGTTTATTTCATTTTTTAAAAGAAATACCATTAAAAATATTCTTGATGAAAATTTATTTTTCACTTTGAAAATCACCATTGAAAACTAAAAGTTATCAAAAATTTTTTTAAAAAATATATTTTA
The DNA here is from genome assembly GCA_963277665.1 of Viscum album. Lineage (NCBI taxonomy): Eukaryota > Viridiplantae > Streptophyta > Magnoliopsida > Santalales > Viscaceae > Viscum > Viscum album. Next base: position 1,080,052,635 of record OY728136.1, on the reverse strand, counting down.
AAATGAACATTTAAAATTATATATTAATTTTTAAAATATTGAGTGGTCAAGATGGTGGGAAATTTTGTTCATGCCGTACACAGTAAAATAAAGATACCTTTCCCATTTATGGTAAAATACAAATAAAATTTTTTTGGAAAAGAAAAAGAAGTTTCCACTCAAATAATTTTGTAAGAAGCTAAACATGGGTTCAAGTGTCTTTAATAAATCATTTGGATAATATTAAAATAATTTTCAGATAACATGTATTTGGATGAAATAGATTTCTGATAGAAGAGAGAAATGAAGTATGACATTATTAAAATATTATTCTTAATGATTTTAAGTACCAAAGAGAGAAGAAATCCTAATATTAATTAAAAAACATCATGAATAACTAGATTAGAAAAAAATATATATATTTATTTTATCATATAATTACTGAATAATTCCCCAAAGTGAGACTTAAATATAAACAAACCCGAATGATAATGAGATTGTGAAATAGACAATTACCACTTTGGTTACGTTTGAATCACAAGCCTCATGAATGAAATAAAATAAAATGAAACTTTAAATAGAATGAATATAAATATATTCATGATATAAAATATAAAAAGTTTCATTATATTCACTACATAAAAGAACTACGTGATGAATATGGAATACGTCTCACAGAAGTAAAAGTGACACCAGATACCCTTATCACCTTTTCAACTTCCTTCATATACGTACGAACCTCATGTAAAATAAATATATATTAATTATAAACATATTTAATAAAAATAAACATATATATCAAACCATATATGATTTAATCATAATATTTTATCACCAATTTATTAATAATTCATTATTAAAATCACTCACTTAAGAGTTTATTGCTTCATTTTATATTTATGTTTTGGTTTGATAATTTTGATCATTTTAGTTTCATCATGGTTACATAATATACATAATTTAAATCATGATATAAATATAATAATAATTTATTATATAAATATTTATATTATTCTATAAAATTTTTAAATAGAAAATGGATTACATTATTCATGGAGACAGTAAGCTATACGTACACATGAACACTATTTCATTATTTCTCAACAGATAGAATGAAAGGAAAATAAATGTTAATTAAACTATATAGAATCATTATTATGTTATATATAAGATTTATATTAATAAAATACATAGTTACTAACATCCATATAAAAGTAAAATTAAAAAAATTCACAATGCTATGTGGAGACGGTAGTCCACACATACGTACGAGCGATGTTATTATTTTCCAACAGATTGGAATGTAAGAAGTTAGATATGATATTATAATTATAGAAGTGTATTTGGGTCAAAAATATTACATATATTCATTAAATGTTTCTTTAATACCTTCCATGTAAAGAATAACAGAAAAACAAATCACATTACTTCACAAGGCGGTAGTCTGCTGTACACATGAGCGACATTATTGTATCGCTCTATAGAATAGTAAGTAGGAAGGTTTGTGTGATATCATAATTCATGAAATATTATAATGTCATAAATATCCAATAAATATATTATAACCATAATTATACTCATCATTGAAAGTTGGTATTGGAAAATGATTTACATCAGTTCGTGAGACATAGACCTCCGTAAACATGATCGATGGTTTCGTTTCACATTTGATGGAAGTGGAGACATATATAGGTTATTATATCAACATAATAAAATATAATTAAACAATAGATACTTGTTTTGTTATATTATCATATTTTATGATTATTTTAATGTTGTGGAAGAATAAATAAAATAAATACACAATTTAAGAATTTTACCTCTTCGTCAGAGAGCTTATTTTGGTTTATTCTTAAAGCTATCTTTAGAGGGTTTGACAACAAAAATAATCCCTAACAAATGTGGGTAGGGTAGTAAAAATGGGATTTGGGTATGAATTTTATGAACCAAATGGTTTTGAAAGTTTGAATATGTGATGACAGGGTATGGAATTTTATAATTAGGGGAGAGGACGCACATGGAATTTTGGAAAAGATAAAGTGGTACCCATGTTTTTATCATTCCAAAAGCCTCCAAAATAGGTTATTATCAATTCTTATAGGTGATATGGTCGAAATATGTACAAAACATGGGTTTTTTTATAAGTTTTAGGTTATTTTTAACCCTTATCCTCTTAGTTTAACCCTCGGTAAACCCATTTTTTCCTAAGTCATGGTAATTAATTTTTATTATTTTTACTATTCATTATGGTAAAAATTTAAGTTGAACATATTAAATATTTTTTTTATTATAATTCCAAATATGGAATCTATTTTTTCTAAATGGAATTCAAATTATTCTAAGAATTAAATTTATAATTAATCAAACATGCGTGATGTAAAATTAATATTCAAGAACTGTATTTTTATGGGAAATAATGATTTTATATCAACTGTATGATTGGAAAAAATAATTTTATGAATTTAAAATTAAAAAGGAATATGTATAATCTGTATATTTTATTTAAATAAGTCATAATTTTTGTAAATTTTTATTAATTAAAATGGGGAAACATTATACATTTTAAAATGTTTTTTCAGAAAAACGTTTTTTAATCAAAAAATTAACTTATACTAAAATCTAGTACAATGGTGATTTAAAAATAGTAACTGGATTAAAAATAACTAAATAATACATATATTAATATAAATAAAATTCAAATCATAATTTCATTTTAAATTACTTAATTTATTATAATGAAATGGCACTTTTATAAAAATTGGTATTTTCACTATTCACTAAAAAATAAATATTTTATAAAAATTAAAAAAAAATCATCTTAAATAAATTTTGATATTATAATTTCAAAAATAAATTTCTTTTTTTAAATATATTTTATGAAATGGAAAAATTAATTTTAAACTATGTTCACAAAGTGAGACTGAACAACCTTTAAGAAAAATACATAATCAGAACCACTTGTTTTTATTTAAAATGGTTATTATTTTATTTTCAATCAATATATAACTATGGAATTTATTTTATATATGTGAAACCATATAATTTTCATAATTTTTTTATTCCTAGTCATACCCACAAAATTAATAGCTAGGTTTTAAATGTTATTTTTAAAGGACAATATTTTAATAGAGTATCACGTTTAATTTAAACCCGATGTTTCATTCATCACAAGAAATCATGAGGTTGAATTTATTTAAAATTAAATATATTTTAAAGTATTTTGGTGTTACATTCTCTTTTTATCTTAGTGTTGCTCATCATATATTCTCTTGACCCAAATCTTATTCTTTCAAAATCAAAGGGTGTTACAGAAAAATTATTGGCATTCTATTGTTGATATTTCAATATGGGTGGTTATTTTAAATTTTACATTTTAGTGTTTATCTGTCCACATCATTACTATAAATGGGTTACGATTAGGTTATCCCTTCTATTGACATAGGTAAAAGTGTTGTAATTTCATATGTTTTTATTCTAATATAAATGATTATTGTCAAATAGACTAAGAATTTTTTAACTATGCACTTTATACCTCCAGATGTGTTATGACAAGTTTATCAATTTTACTAACATGGGGAAAATTATTAGTATTATGCATGTTATTATTTTTATATGGATGAATTTTTACAAGGTTGATTATGTATTTTTTATTCATTTTCTCTTATGGTGAATGCATTATACATAAATAAGTGATGGGTGGGGCCCGAAATTATACTGACCCTCGATGCATCGATAGGTATCATGTGATAAAAAATTTTGGGTTTTAGTAAATTCAAATTCCTATAATAGGAAATTTTTATGGTGCAAGGAATTGATAGTATGGTGTCTTGACAAAAGTCTTAATGAAAAGTAATCTGTCTTGGCAGAAAGCATTGATATTAGGTTTTTTTGATATTATGCATTCCATTAGTATGAGTTTAATATTATTGATGTCCATTTTTTCATTTATTATAATGGATATAACATGCTCTATGTTTCAAGTTGATTATGGATTCACGTTTTTTACATATTACTACCATAATATTTATTCTATGATTACTTTTTTTATATGTTCCCTTATTGAGAATTTGAGCTCACCCCTTCTTATGTTTCCATTTCCCTAGGTTAAAAAGAACAATAGTACTCATTATATAGTTATAAGGCCAAACAATGTGAAAATATTTGATGGATACATTGAACAAATTTCATAATTTAGTAGTTTTTTATATAATCTGAACATTTTCCTTATAATACAAACAACATGGTATTTACCTTTTTATTTTTTTTCCTATTTCTCAAAAGCAAAAAATAGTAATGGATAATTCATATGTAATATATTCAATAATAATATTTATTATATAATTATGCATTTTTATATCATATATTTTACTACTAGTTTTAAATCATGATGTAATGTTTGTGTCTTTGAGAACTCAATCCAGGAATGTGGGTCTAGGGAATCAAAACAACACAATGTAAATTAATTATTAAACCTAGTTATTAAAATCCATTTTTTCATTTATGGTTGAGGGGATTTCGAACCTCTATCAATTATTAAAATTCCATATTTATGGACCCTATAACATACATGTTATTGTCTATATTTGGACCACTATGAAATAATTACGACGTCCCAATAAAAGGTTCATCCTCCGTGGAATTTTTATTCAACCTTGTAGTAGTTTTATTAAAAAAATAATTAACCAATTTATATTTATATAATTTGAGACATAACATACCAATAATTCCAATGATGTAATTATGAAAAAATCTTACATATACCCTTCCTTATTTAAAATCAATTTTTTGAATCCCAAATCATTGATTTTAACTTTACTCATGTTATCAAAAAAAAAATTATTGAAAAATTAGCATGTGGGTTGTTTTATTAATCAAATCCCATATTTTTTTATAATGAAAAGTATGAAATATTCAAGTAAATATGATCCTTATATTTGGTAATAGATACATGAATTACTTTGTCCATAAGAGTAAATCCACTATTTTCCATCATACTGAGTTCATTATTTTCTATTATATTGAATATATAACCATTAATTACATATCCATTATTAGGTAATACATGTACTCTTATTCCTATATCTATCCATACAGGTTATTATAAAATTAAAATTGGATATATAGATAAATCCTTTAAAAATGGCATTGATGGTATCCTATAAATTATATATTATGAGTATATTATATCTAGTTTCAACCCTCGATCTATTAAAATGACTAAGAATTACCTTATGTGTTTTAGTATATAAAGAGACCAATAAACTATTATATAAAATTTAATGGTGAGTCTACATATTCTTTATAATGGTAATTACGACAACATATCATTTTGAAAATTCTTTCACCCATAAGGTTCCCACTACGAACAAATTTTAGGAGACCAACACTATCAACATTGGATAGGTAGTCAATACAGAATTCAAAAACATCCTCAATAATATATCTCTTTATAATAATAACTTCTATATGACTTTAATTTTTGCCATATTTTTCCAAAATATTAATATACTATTAAATATGAAACATCTATGTATAATGTATACTACCATATAGGCGTATGTCTATAACCAAGTGAACCATCAAGTGAACTATTATATTAAAGAGTGGCGGTGCGATGAACATTTCTAATTCACTTAATATAATACCAATTTTCTTTTAGATTGATGGAATCTTTATCGAGTCTATAAATTTTCTATATATAGCTTTAATAAAGAATAAAATCTTTCTCAATGTGTGTCAGAATTTTTTAGGAAGAATGTAACATAAAGATACATATATTAAATATTGTATTAGAACATGAAAATCATGTGATTTTAGGACCATTAACTTCAAATTGGTTATTTATATGATATTATTGATATTCGATGAATACCCATCTGAAACCTTTACATCATTAAGGATGATTTAAAAATGATATCTCTATTGAATGTAAAGAATGTAAGCTTTTAAATGAAGAAAAGTCTTCCTTTAACCAATCATTGGCACCAAATCTTCCCTTATCCCCAAGTGAGTCATGTCCAGATTATCTTTAATGCCATATTTTGTTTTACCTGGTGGATTGAGTAAAAAAAATGAAACTATCACATTTTTTTCTATGTTTATGACATCAATAAAATATTTCATATAATAATAATTCTAGTATACCAATTCAAAAAATTGATCTCTTTTCCAACCACTCTTTATATGTTTTTTCAAAAAAGGTTTCTAAAAAATTATGTCTATATGATTTACTTTCTAAAACATTGTTCACTTATTAGTGGAGATGGTGATGTAACTTCTTATGAATTCCTATCAAATAATGTTATCTAGGATTGGTATTAATTTTATTGGGGTAAAAATCATCAATATCTAAGAAACACAGTCTTTGAGGAGTATTTCAACTTAATTGAGTGTACTCTTTCTTCAAAAATGGGACACCCTATCTTTCCTTTTTTTGTTATATCCAAAAAAAATTACCATAACTAGGAAATACATTTATAATCTTGTAAAACATGTCTTTAAACATGAAATATTAATTTCTATTATAATTATAAAATGTTACACTTGTATCCTATATTAATTTTAGATCATTGATCAATAGAGGAAAATAAGCATTAATATCATTAATGGATTGTTTTGGTCCTGATATAATAAGAGAAAACATAATTTCGTTTTTCTTAATATATAACCATGGTGGAAAGTTATATTTTACCAACATAATTTACCATGTAATACGGGTTCTAATTTGTACACCAAAAGGATTCATTCAATTTGTAGATATGTCTAGATAGAGGTTTCTAGGATCATTTCCAAATTTTGAATACTCAAGATTAGTTTTATTCTATTAAAGAGAGTCTGAAGTATGATAACATTTACTATATTGATTTATTGTATTTGAATTCCACATAAATTGACTTGTAGTCTCCTGACTTCCATATAGGCTGAGATAAACCATGGAATGATCGAAAAGTACCATAAAAATTTGAAATGAATTTATTCATCTTTCATGTATTGATAAACACCACACTTAAGTAATTTTATAAGTAATTCCTAGTCCATGGGAAACAATAACAGTTATTTGGACATGTATGTATTCATTCAGAGATCTTACCCATTGATAACATTATTTATTTAACATCATATGTTTATAAATGAATCTCATTATATTCTAGAATCATATAATTCAAAAGATCATGTAGTTTAGTAAAGCCGGTTTCAATCCATCTATTTATATATTTTAAAATATATAGCTAAATATGGATGAAAATGAAAAACATTTAGTATAGCCTGTATTTAATATTATCTTTTAAAAAATATATATCTTCTCAAATAACTATATAAATCATGAAGTTTATCTTCAAATATCATTATGATTTTTTGAATATGATCTTCATCATTATTTACAATTACAATCACATCTTTGATATGTTCTTCATCGTCATTCACACTTATAATCATATCAGATAATACATAAACCACAATTTTATCCTAGTGAATAACTATATTCATTTATTCTACATGTTTAGTAAAAAATTTAGAACTTTTATATATTTAATGATATATTAAGTGTTCTTGTAACTCTTTGGAATAATTTATCTTGAATAAAAATAACTTATACACAGAAGAAGGATTTGAGAAGTGTCAAATGAAAAATATTTTACAAATGTGATGAACTATTTAATTACATCCTCATCCAATTTTTTTATATGATTTACATCCATCCATGTTCAATTAATATTCATTTTATTTGATTCAATATTATTCATATTTACCAAAGAAATAAATACATAGAAGGTATGATCATTGAATCAAAACAGTCTATTCTTTATGTGTCATATAAAAAGTCACTATATATGAAATAATTTTTTATTGAATAAATAAAATATTGGATCATATAATGATATATCATTATATGAATATAATATATAATAACTTTTTTTACAATAAGTCACATATCATAATTCATTCTATTTTTTGAAATGGATTCAACAAGGAAGATAATTTACACCCTATCACTATCAATGTGCACAAGAAACCTATAGATTGTCTTACCTCACTAGATTAAGTGGTTTTAATGATAAAAAACACCCAATGGAGTTTATAAGCATTCCATTTCATGAACTTTAGCACTTAAATTTTATAAATTTTACTATAGACTTACCATACCAATTAGTGGGATTAAAAGATGCATATATGAAATATTTAAAGTCCTCCACTTACATGTTCTAGAAGCTACCTGATAGATCACACCAGATGATTGAAAATACCTTGGTAGAACACAAGTATTTTCCAGGTGCCATCGACTAGATGGTTGGTCACACCAACTATTAGGTGTGATTTGGGAAGCACATGGTTCTTTCTATGTGCCACTGATTATCTATTGGAGTTATAGAAGACAAAATAAGTCTTTTATACTGGACCCTGATGCCTTAATTTGACCACCAACAGATCTATTTGATCCCCAACACCTCTATAATGACTCAAAATACGTTGGAGGATATATATAGACACCCAAGGGTTCTTGATTTAATTTTTTATCCTTGAAGATCATTTTTATCTCATTTTAATTCGTTTTCATCATTCTCAACATATCTTATACTCTTGTATCTATAACTCGTTCATGTTTTATTCTTGTTGGAGGGTGAAGAGTGTGATTTATAGTCATTGAATAAAGAAATTATATTCTATTTACTTTTCTTGGTTCTCACTACCATTTATTGCAAGGGGTTTTGGTGATCACAACCATAAATGAGGGATATTGGGTTATCACTTCCACTAAGTGTAAGGAGGGTAATGCACACTACCATTAAAAGTCTGTGATATTGTGTTTCCATCCCCCATCACTAAAATAATAGCATGTTTATTTATAAAACCACTAAAAACAAAGGGAGAAGGGGTTTCATGGTACAACCACTAAACACCAAGTGTTTTACATTTGTAAATGAGTTTCTTTCTATAACTTCAAAAAAGAAATGGATATTGGATTTCTCTCTACTACCATTGAAAAGAATGGGTTTAAACCAAAACCTAACTAGGATAAAGGGGGAGTATACATAGGTTACCTTTTGTAGATTATTACAGAACTACTTTATCCAAATACTATGCCTTATATTTAAATTTTATATTTCTATTTTTCTTAAATCTCTCAATTTTAGTTTATCGATTTAATTATTTTAATTCCTATATTCTAAGTTTTAATTTCTATTTTTAAAAGGTAATTCACCCCTCATTCCATAATTACTCAGACTTATAATTGTTATCAAAGACAATGTTGATTTCAAAACCATAACCAGCTTCAAGGAATAATCGTTTAAAGGTGGTCACTACCCTACATTATCAACGTGTATCAAAAGGATACTCAATTGGTATAGCTCTAGTATTTTCTGGATTAGACTATGGTTATAGGAAAACTAGTATTTCTATATTTCTTAAAAGTAATAGTAACACCATTTGGAAGATATTCAGGGATGATTACACCTTTTTTAACAATTCAGATGAAAAAAAGACCTCGATTGATATAACAAATACTAATATTGATAGAAAATCCACGATTTCTATAAATTATTATCTATATATGAATGAAATAAATAGAGTTCCCATGTGTAAAAATGGTCATGAAATTTAAAAATTTCTAGAATTTACACATGAGTGACCCATTAAACTAGAATGAAGCATTCCAAAAGTAATGAAGAATATAGAAAATGATAAGGGTTTTAAAGTGTCAACATATAGGGAAAGGGTTGATTCACTCACCTCAACTGAATCAAGTTATGAAAGCCCCAAATTTCTCTTGACCCATGTCGAGGTAAATAATGAGGTAAATTCCCCCACTTCATCATCATCTTCTTCTTCTTCTTATTCTTATAGATACATAAATTATACTGGTCTTATATATTATAAATATCCATTATAAGAATGTTTTTGTGATATCGCCTCAAAATAATATTTTCATAAAAATAAATTCAACATTTTTGTTCATGTTAAAGATCTTATTTTTATAGAAAATTAGAAATTAAAGAAAGAAAATGAAAATAAAAAATATTTACTTTAAAAAACAATTAATATCAATAAAGGAGATTCTATTTTTTTTAATGAAAAATAGTTAAATAAATCTAAAAATAAAAGGGAATAACCCAATGTGAAAAAATTTGAAAATTCAATTAAAATTTGTAAAGAGTCTCTTAAAAAATTCACCCATGGTGAGAAACATTTGAATTTAATTTTGGGTTTTTAATATTATGGGAAATATAATAATAGGGTTGGTTAGTCTAATTAAGAAAAAACCTCAAGATATATTAAAAAAATACTCTTGATAAAATTAGCACCAAATATAATTTATGTAATTATTCTTTAAGGACAAGGAAATTTATTTATGAGTGAAATTTCAAAAATTATCACTATGGTAGGTCCAAATGTATTCACCTCTCTTAAAACTATTTGCATTGGAAACATCAAATTTATTATTGAAATTAATTTCATAACAAAATTTAGGTTTCTAAGTATTTATTAACTAAAATTTTTAGACCCATATTTTAGTAGAAATATATATTGCTTCTTAATTTTATTAGGAAAAATGTCTCAAGATAAATTCTTTATAAAAAAATTATATAAGGATAGTGTGTGATTGATACAATTCTATGGTAACATTTCAAATGTATTTAATTATTCAAAGTCCTTTTAAATTTAAATCTTACTAATTTTTAAATATTTTAAATTAAAAACTACTTAAAAAATTTAAGAATAATTTTTAATATTATTTAATGGAGCTGTGTATAACTACCTCTTAAAATTTTCATTAGATAAGATTTTTTTATCAATTACTTGTCCTTGAAAACTCTATTGAAGTTTATTGAATTGTGAGAACTATTATTTTTGAATTGTTTCATTCTATTATTTTAAAAGGTACATTCATCATTAAAATTGTTCTCTTAATGTTTTATGCATTTTATATTTCAAAATATTTCAAAACTCAAGTTGATATTTTATTCATAAAATTAGATTTAATCCAAATATTTTGAGATTCCATGATGATTAATTTAATTGATATTTTAATATAAAATTATTGAATATTATTGATCTATTTCTGGGTACTTTATTTGTTTTAAAATTATTATTCTTATTAGAGCTACCCATGATGCCACTATATATCTTGTTCTTCCACATTGGGTCATAAGTGGTGATTTATAGAACAATGTTTCTATTATTTACCCACTAACTAGCCAATTTTGATGACTGACTCACTAGTAGGATATTTCCAGGCCCTCCTAGTCTCTAAAAATATAAATGTGCATCATCTATTTTACACCATTCTATCATTCCTCCACCCTCTTCTCTAAACCTCAATATTTCCATAGCATGAGAACTAAATTTTCAAATTCATATTAATGTAAATAAAATTAATAAAGGTTTGTTACTTAAAAGTATATTTTAAATTTCTCTCATTTAAGGGGATTCTTGTTTCCAATGATTGTATGTGTTTTTAATCTATTATAAATATTTAATTTTCTTTTTATAATTTTGGTACTGGAATTGATTTCAAAATTTAAAAATCTTGAAATCCTAAAAATTAATCTTATATATGACTATGAAATCTCGAAATCTAATATAATTTCTAGTATTATTTTTTTAAAATTAGTTTTCAAATTTTCTTGGAATTCTTATTTAGAAATAAAGTTTATTTTATCTTATTTAAGGTTTTTATTTTCTAAAATCTATTTATTTAGAGAATCTAACATGAATATGTATGCCTCTTATGTTTTATTCTTTATTGATTGTTTATATCACATTGCTATGAGATTTTTCATGCTTCTAATAGTAACAAAATGGGAAGAATGGAATGAAATGAATCATTGTTCTCTATAAAGGTTTTCTTTATCTTATATTTTATATACATATTATTTAATCTTAATTTTTTTATAATCTATTAGAATTTAAATATGACATATTGAATTTACTTTTCAATCTCAATTCAGTATAATTTTAAAAATTGAAAATCATTGTTTCCTAGATCTATGTATTTCTAGTGATCTATTTTTAGGGGAACTAACCCTTTTTTCTTAACTACAAAACTCTCTAGAGGAAAAACAATTTTAATCAATCTTTTGAAGTAATTGAAATTTCTTAAATTTATCCCTTTAATTGTATTGATTTATTCATTTTAATATGCTAAATGTTTTATGTATTTAAATAATTATTTATAAATCTTGAAATGAATTTTTTATTTTCTAAAACAGTTTCAAAATCCTTTTGACATTTAATAATATATAATTAAACATTTTAATATTATTTTTAAATTTTAATGATTTTTTTGAAAATAGAATCCTTTAAGTGTTTTACTTTTTTTTGAAAATCTATTACCTTTTGATTTCATGAATTATATGCTTTAATTTAGTTATTTAATTATATTGATATAATTTTATTTTGAAAAAATTGACCTAGTTATCTTCTATACTTAGAAATTTATATCATTTATATGAATTAATATCTTGAAGTAATTTATTTCATTGTTAAATTTATTTTATTTAAATATTTATATCATTGATTAATTTATATATGTTTCTTGAATTAATTTAATGATTTGTTTCACCATCATAGGGGAGTTTTTTCCATTATATTTTATTCGTTTAACTCTTACATAATAAGTCAGCCTGATCCTCAAAGTATGAATCAATTGGGGGAAGAAAAACCATTTTTAATATGAAATGTTTCTCAAGAGAAAATCAAAATCTTTTAGTGAAATATTGTATGATAAAATATGTTTTATAGTCTAGTATTGTTCAATAATTTCATAGAACATGGGTGCATAGTTTTTGGTTCTTAAAATATGATTTGAAATTTATAATCCTTTTAGTATTTTTAATTTTATTTCCAATATTCTTTTCTGGGAATCTTAGATCAATTTATTTAAAAATAATTTTGCCTCTCATTAACTTAATGTTACATAATTTATAAACTATTATGGTTTTAATTCTTTAATTTAGGGGTAGTTAAATGTATTTTTATAACTAAATCAATTCATAGAGAGATAATCGTTTTAGAACAATTTTTAAGCATGTTAATATTTTAAGGTTATGTTTATTAAAATATTATCATGTGTTGATTATTTCTCAAATTTAAGGTTTTTTGAATGTTTGAACACATGGATAGTTGAACATTTTCAAGACATAAAATTAATTTTCAGTTTTGAACTCTATTGATGGAAGATTATGGGTTATGGAATATTTATTTCTATTTTTAATATCATATGTTTGTACCTCATCAAGTTATGCTTTAATTTTATTTATATAACCCCTTTTATGAGATTTATGATAATTAGAATGGGGGATAATGTGATTAAAACAAAGGTATAATTTTTTTAATAAATTATTTAGACATATCTTATGTGGATAAGATTCTAAAATCTATGGTGTAGTTATATTATATTTTCTTAAGATATTTGTTTAAAAGGATTAAAATATTTTTTAAACCTCTTTAATTTTTTGAATATTCATTGTTATGGTTTTATATTTTTAAATGGGGAGATAGTGTTGACCTAAAATAATCATTTGGGTTGGTTTTATAGGAAAAAAGATAATAGTTTCAAAGGTATCTTGAATTGTTTCAGTTATTTTAAAAATTGAATGAATTTGAAATTGAATTATTGTTTAATTGTGAATTTATATTTATTTTTAATTTTTGATAATCACAAAGTTAGAGGTTATTGGAAATTGAAATCATGATGAAATTGTATTCAAAAATACATTCCCAAATCTATTTTTAAGTACTAAGAAATCACTGATTGAATTTCATAATGAAATATTGAATGTTATTTTTGATACAATCGTGAGTAATATATAATGAATATATTTAAAATTATTAATTTATTAATGTGTTTATGGTCATAAATTAGTAAAAAATATTGTACCTCACTATGTTAAGTGATTTTAATGATAAAAAACAACCAATTTTGTTTCTAATTATTTAATTTCATGAAATTTATTTTTTATATATTAGACATTTAAATTTGGAGTTTCAAGAATAAAAAAATGGATCAAAAGAACTATTGAATAATTTTTTTGAGTCCTCTAAATATAAGTGCTAGTGGCTACCTGATAAATCACATTAGATGGCTGGTGTTACCTGGATAGAACACAATTTCTGGGATTATCAAAAGGGAGAGAATGTAGTACATCACTATCTTAGGTGGTTTTAATGATAAAAAAACCTCATTGTGTTTATAAACATTTCATTACATGAATTTCAGTAATTATATTTTAGATATTTTACTATGAGTCCTCAAGAATAATTAGATGTATAGAATGGAGTGTGGATTTAATTTTCATATTCCTCCACCTGTAGATGCTAGTGGAAACCATGTGGATCACACCAGATAACTCATCATTCCTTAAAAGAACACCAATTATTTACTGGTGCTACCTATTGAATAGTGGTTCAAAATGGAGAGATAGTGTGATCTGGATAGAACTTGGTTCCATATAGGTTCAACCAGTTGGCCGGTGACAACTTCTAGTGATCTAGTGGCATTATAGAAGATAACAAATTAGTAATTTTTGGTGGATCCCAATGCCTTAATCATACTACCAATGGCTATATTTTTCACTTAACACCTCAAAAATGACCTGAAAGTAATTTATGGCTATAAATACACCACCAAGTTTTATTTGATGCATGTGGTTATGAGAAGATATTTCTTATTCACATTATGTTTCATTTTCATCATTCTCAGTTTCCCTTGTACTCTTTTCTTTCTTTTTACCACTCTTTCTTATTGTATTATTATTAGAGGATTGAGAGTTTGATTTATATGGATTTTATAAAGTAATCATTATATTTTTTTACTTTTCTTAGTGCTCACTACCATTGAGGGAGAATTGGTTTGGTGCTCACAACCTCAAGTGAGGGATATTGGGTGCTCACTACCATTGAGTGTGAGGGGGTTAGTGCACACTATAGTTAAATTCATGGGAGATCAGGTTTCTAGACATAACCACCAAAAGGATAACATGTTTCTTGAAAACACAACAAAAAAACATGGGATATTGGGTTTCAAGGCGAAAAAAAATACCAATTGTTCTGAATTTATAAATATGGTTCTTGTTATAACTGCTAAATAACAAGTGAGATTGGGTTTCTTGATAAAATCATTGAAAAGAAAGAGTTTAAATCAAAACCTTTCAATGATCCCAAGGGGAAAAGATTCATATAACCCTTCATAGATTATTACAAAACTCCTTTACCAAACTCTTATGCCTTTCCATTTAATTTTATATTTCCTCTACACTTAACTCTCTTAATTGTAGTTTATATTTTTAATTATTTTAATTCATCTATTCTAATTATTAATTTCTAAAAATACATTAAAAGGAAATTGACCACCTCTTCCCATATTTACTTGGACTTACATGGAATTAAATATTTGGATAAATATTAGTGTATACATAACAATATTTCACTATAAAAACACATATCAAAACAAATTACCTATCTTCCCAATGTTTTTCAGTGTTCAAAGAAAGGTAATTATATCGATTATGGTTATTACATTTGTAAATACATAAAGACCCAAAAAGACAATGTGTAAAAAAAATATTTTTTAAAGAATGAAATTTAACTATCTAAAAAATGGATACACAACAAAAACGAGGGATGGTAGAATGAAATCTCTATAAAAAAATCCAAAAACTACAAACAACCCAACATTCTAGACTAATATGGGGAGTTTTCATGGTATATTGGGAAAAAAGAGAAGTGGGGGACACAATTTTTAGAAAAAAATAAGAAAAATATCTGCCATGAAATGTAAAATAGAGCACAAGAAAGTCGAGAAGGATCCACCACCTACACTTTACCATCACTGACCCATACCACCAAAAATAGTATCACATAAAACCAGATATAGGTTATAGTGCAATGTTTTTGATAGAAAGAGAAGAGGAATTGGTTAAATCATGGAACTTGAGACCAAGAGGAAACCCCACAATGCAATTATTAGACACAAAGGATAGTAAATCCTAAATTAGGAGTGGGATTTTATAATAAGGGAAAACAAACAAAAAATGATAAAAAAAATCATGCAAGAATGATTAAAAATATGTAATGATTGAAAAATAACCTTGCTTCCAAGGACGATTCACCCAAAAAATTAGAATTAGGAGGAAACAAAGTTAGTCTCTTTCTAGAGCTTGAAAAACAAAAGGAGCATTGATCTGTTATAATATTTATAGATGAATTGAAATTGTATTTTTAGTGATTTTAAAAAAGTAATGTTAAAACATACATTTATCAACACTAAAATGAAAATCACTATTTATCTATGCTTATTTATTTTTTTAGCCATGCTAAACATACAACTGATAAATTATTTATTTGTGGTGCTAAATTTATAAGTGATAAATACCAGTTTATAAAAACTAAAAATTAAATTTAAAAATTATTGTGAAAAACTAATCATATAAACATGAATAATCAACCCTTTAAAATTACATTATAATAAAAAATAAAAATTATTAAGTATTAATAAATTATAAAAATATAAAAAAAGAATAAGTAATATTGAATTAATATATAATATTGATTATATAATTAACAAATTATTAAAAATGAATAAATAAAATTAGTTTTATAAATTATTTTTCGAAAATGAACAAATAAAGTTAATTTTGTAAATTAAAAAATATAAAAAATAAATAAATAATATAAGTTATATAATAAAAAAAATAATATAAATGAATAAATATGAAAAAAATTTAAAAAATAAAAAAATTAAAAAAAAATTGTAAAAAATTCATTTAGTAAAAAAATATTTGTATTAAATTACTAATTAAAAATTAATAAATAAACTTTTTATAAATATTGGAGTAAAAATTAAAATTAAAATAAATATATTCTTATTATGTAAATCAGAAACAAATTAAAAATATTAATTTTTAATTAATAAAAATGTAAAAATAAATATTAAAAATGAACAAATTACAAAAAATATTGGATGAATAAATATTGAAAATAGATAAATTTAAAAACTATTAAAATTGAATCAGTATTAAAAATGAATATATAATAATAAATGAATAAAAAATAAAAATTGAAAAATTTTAATAATTAAAAATGAATAAATTGAAACAATATTAAAAAAAATTAGTTAATAATTGTAATTATACCAATTAATGAAATATTAAAAATAAATAAATGTTAAAACAAAAATAAAAAATATTAAGATGTTCATTTAAAAATAATAGATTTAAATTAAATTACACATTAATAATGAGTAAATAATAATTATTGAAAGATTTAAATATGAATATATTAAAATAAAAATAAATAAATATTAATTATATAAAATACATAAATATTATAAGTATGAAATATTAATATTTAAAATGATTAAATAATTATAAAAAATGAAAACATTAGAAAAATGTTAAATGAATAAATATTAAAAATGAGTAAAAATAAAAAAAATATAAAAAATTGATAAATATTAAAAATAAATAAATAATATTAAATTAATAAATGTTAAAAATAAATAAATAATATTATTTTAATAAATATTAAATATTAAAAATAATAATTAAAATTCATTAAATTTTAATAAATATTTAGAAATGAATAAATAATTTTAATTATATTAGTTAAAAAATATTAAAATTAATAAATATTAAAGTAAAAAGCATTAAATATTAAAAAAAAATACAAATTATTTGAAATAAATTAATAATTAAAATGAATAAATAATAATTCTATAATGATTTAAATACAAATTTTTTAAAACAAAAGTGAATAAATATTAATTATTGAAATTAAAAACATATTAATAATATTATATATTCATAATTAATAATGTATAAATAAATAATAAAAATGAATAAATTACAAAAAATAAATGAATGAATATATACATAAATATTTATATAAATGTGTGTTAATTGCAATTGAAAAAAAAACATTTTTTGTGATTGTGTGTACGTATATGTCTGTGTGTGTGTGTGTGTGTACTACAATGAGATATTTCAAAGTTTTCCTATTATATAATGATATATTTCTATACAAATACATAGACATACACATTACATGTGTACACATATATACAAATCCATACAAATATATGCACATAAATACATATACATGCATACACCGACAAACTCATAAATACATAGATATAATTACACACACGTACATATTTATTCATACACATGCATACACATACTACATAAACATACACATACATACATGCACATATATACATACATATACTTGCACATACGTACACATACACATACACATAGACACACACACACACACATACATACAGGTACATAGACATACATACACATATATACACATACATATATTCTTACACATACACAAAAAATACATCTATATATATACACAATAACATACACATGAACATGAAAAAAAACACATGCAAATTGAGTATGAAAGGATCCCCCTTTTCTGATTCTTGTAGAATAATTGGTCATTCAATTGATGTCTGTAGAGCTTACATTGTTTGTTCCAATTATTACAACAAATGGAATGATCTATCTCATTTCCATAGAAGAAAATATTTGGGAGATGTTCTTACTTTAGGGTAATTTCCAATAACTAGTTGTCTGCTGCTCCCCCATTGGCTGTAACACAAGTTATTGCTAAAGATCCAATGCACATAGAAAAAAATATTGATTCATAGGGTCTAAGGGAATTTTTTAATATTGCTAGACTCTCAAACTCTGATAATGATTCCCTCCCTCAGAATTATTGTAAATTTAAGGATCTATCGGTGAACAAAAATACTTGGGCAGAATGTTTTGATATAGATCACTATCCTATCTCCTTTGTCTCTTTCAAAGATTCCTTATATAATGTATTAGTCAATGATCATGGTGACGAGGTTTCTGAAGACCTTCTGGTTGAATTTTTTTTTGTTTAATATGATTTGGATTTTAACATATGGAAGGAGGGTAAAATTATTGATGCCAAATATTGAAAGGGAAAATCTAATGCTGCTACCAACCTAGTAAAATCTATACCCATAAAACCTTCTTCTTTACTTGTATAAGATCTAGCTAGGAAATTCTTATATGCATAGACTTTATCCCATGCCTCTAAGTCCCCAAAGGGGTATTCCTTCAATTAATACTCAAAGGTTTCTTATAATAATGCACAAGATGTTGATAATGGTACTAATAAGAAAAAGGGAACCTTCTCATGTACTATTCCTAGGGCTTTTTAATCCCCTACGAGATGTGAAATGTCATCTAATGTAGCTCAAAGTAGGGTGTTGTGCCATGTCAATTCCTAGAAGGGAGATGATACCTCATCAAACTAACTCTCATACTATTCCCATGAATGTCCTCATGTAACTAGTCTACTGGCCTCTAAAAGACCTTACCTGGATGATTCTTCAAATATCAGAAAAACATCCTTGGAGTTAAGGACGGACATAGATGCTGGAGAAAAACACCTAGATGTCACTAATTTCCCTTAAGTTCTATAGGATGGGGGTGGTCCCTCTAAAATAAAGGACATGGAATCTTTTTCTAATCCCCCCATTTGCTTCTGAAGCTAATAGGGATGACTGTGATATAGTGAAACATTTTTTAGGATTTTAAATTAATAAATAAATCCAAAATATTTTTAAAACATTTTGGTTTTTTAATAAATATTTAAAATTAAGATCCAATTCCATGATATTTAAAAATTTATATGATGGGTTTAAATGAAGGTTTTCTAGATGTTTTATGGAAACTTAAAAGCTATAAATAAAAGAGATTATACAAATATCATGGATATTTTGTGCCATAATATTCAGAATATCCTTGGTCATTCAAATGAATTTATTTTTTCATGAATTTTAGATATTTAATTCATAATATTTATGCATTAATGGGTGATGGATTAAATGGAGAAGTTATCAGAAGATGAGTTATTTGAGTCATAAAAATTATGTAAACCACATTAAATCAAAAGGAATTCCTATAAAAAGATTAAGGAGTTTAATTCATAGAAATATATTTGAATTTTAACAATGGGTTTATCATAGGGAAAAATGTTGGAAGAGTAGGAGGAATATGGTTTCATTTACAACATGGGTTTCTATGAATGGATACAATTGTGCATGTATATACAAAGAATAAATAATTTTAGTGAGAGTGTAGATATAAAATATTGACTAATATATATGAATTTGTTAGAAGAATAAAATAATAAGAAAAAAATACTGAATATTTGGTTTGAGAGAGAGAAAAATACCTGAAGAATATCATTATTGTATCTAGTTATTCTAAAAGAAGAGGCTCTAAAGTAGAAGAGGGAACATAGGTGATGAATCTTGTAATTGAATGATAAAGAATAAAAATATAATTACATGTAGTAATTATATTAATATGAAGAATAAGAGTACTTATAATATGATTATTTTGGGAAGACACATAGTTATTATCACAAAAAGAGGATTATATCATCTGGTGGGTTGTGTAGAAGGCATGAGACTTACTTATATGAAAAGTATTGGTCTCATATGAACTGAAAGAAAAGTATAGTAACAAACAAGGAACTTAAAAATCATCTACATAGATATATATAAATAGGAAGAGTCTCATATTGGATGGAAACAAAAACATATTCCAATAAACTATTGAATTATGCCCTCAAGTCTATAAATTGACCATCCCTAACTTATGTAGTGTATAATAGTATAAAATATGAATCATGCTTAGGATTGGTAGTGATCCCTTTTTCAATCTCTTGTTATGTAAATATTAAAAATTATTATATCACCAACACACTAACACATTGTTCGTGTGTGATCCTTTAATTAGACCTTGGTGGAAAACCAATTAAAATATCTATGTGTTCATTATTTATATAGTAAATAAACTTTAAAATTTTAGGTGATATATCAATGATACCGTGAGATTTAACATGTTCATGCTAAAACAAGATTGATATCCCTAAGGTTTAATAGACCAACATCTAAAAATATGAAAATTTTCAAATTTCTATACACCCTTTTCACCCCTTATTAGGGTTATTTTGTTCAATCTAGATCCAATAAGTGGTATTAGATCCTAAAGGTTTTGAATCAGTAGTTTATTATCTATTTATTTTTTAATTTTTTTCACACATGGAATATATGTTGAGACATCTAATTTTTAGATGAAATATTTATGTTTTTTCAAAGAAATAAATTAGTATATTTCCATACAATTTTGGAAATTATGTGATGTAATTTATTCAATGAGATGTAAATTTGATAAATCCTAGTGAAATATTTGGTGATGCTAAGAAAAAAAATCATGATTAGTTCTTTTTTTAAAGAAGTTTACAAGAAAAACCCATTAATTATAATACTTAATTTGAAATATGGAAGATCTTGTAGATAATTTTGGGATATTTAGTGGGTGAAGAGTCCATGGAAGAAGTATAAATTACATCAAGACATCAATATGAAGGATATTTATAAAGAAATATGGTTAGGATCAAATCCTTGTGTGAAAAGGTTGATTAATAAGAAACCATTCATTAAGTTGAACTTTTATTTGTTGAATATTATAAAATGAAAAAAAAATTTATCATGAGTAGAATTGGCTTTGAAGTTTCTCATTATAAGAATGTGTGAATAATAATTACTAAAGTGATCAACATGAAAAACATTAAAAAAAGATAAGAAATAAAATGGTCATGGAGAAGAAGCTAAAAAATAATTCTCCCTCTCAATACACTTATTAAAGATAATATAATATTTAAAATTAATCGATATTTATATTGAGTGAGGTGACTATCTTGTATAAGGATAATGATGTGAAAATAAAGACACTTTAGAAGAAGTTTAAATCCTTGATTGAAGAGAAGAATATTCCCTCCATTAAAGCTTCAAAAAGAGGAAGGAAAATAACTTCAAATATGTAATCTATAAGTAAACAGAGGTATGGATCCAAATAATATATCAATGATTCTCAAGGGAAGATATATTTGTATTTATAATAATGTGGAATAATATAGAACAAAATGAAAGTGTTTTTATAATCCCAAGTTTGAAATCATTTAAGAAGAGATGGTGTATCAACATATTAACCGAGATACAATATAAATAGTTATTATTTTTATGGGATTCACATTATATTTACTAAATAGATACATTTATCAACACATTTTAGGTGGATAAGAAAAAAATAATTCTATATGAACTCTTATGTTCCCATAACATTCAAGAAAAGGGTATCCCCAATAATAAATACGTTAAGTTAGAAAAACCATTCACAGTTTTAGGGGAGGACAACGGAGTTCAATGGAAGGATTCAAATACAACAATCATGCCACACCCAAAAAACACCTATGATAGAAATGAAGAAAATATGGAAGTAAAATTATAAAGAGGTGTTACTTATAATTATGAATGAAATGAGTATTCAGTTGAAGGACTCATTTGGGAAGAATAAATTTATGAAGGCTATAAACAAAAAGAATATTTAGAATGTGCCTAATGAATGATTAGTAATATGTCTATATATTTTTGGTATTATCTATGAAGATATATAAATTAATAAAAAATGAAATGTATTTACTTTATAACATGAAGCAACCCAAGCCAAGGAAGTTGAAGAACCACAACGATAACACCCAAAAAGAAGTTTGTAAAAGTGGTTCCATAAAAAGGAGAATCAAATTGAAGTCTTGGAACCCGTTTAGAAGTAAATATTCATTCCAAAATGACTAAAAATATTCCTCAATGTGAGGATATTGTAGGTATCCCTCTACCTATGTATAATAATATCTATATCTAAATATTAGTGTGATGCAAGATTATAGGGGAGATACAATTAGTGCACACATTTTTTGGGGTGTGGAAAAATAAAATCAATTTTCCTAGGTTAAATATACAAGTAGTGATAAACCTAGGGATATCTCCAATAGTGTAGATCATAAAAATATAATTTCACTTTTGTTAGAGGAATGTGGGTTTTTTTAATTTGTTTGACTAAGAAATATAAGAAATACAAGGAAGAAAAGTGGTTTGAAAAAATTTAGGAAGTATATTATTTGTTCAGAGTTTTATTTCCATATGTAATGCTATCATAGACTTTAAACATAGTTTTATTAATCTTAAAATTAATTGATAAATGAACACACACCAATTTATTAATCAATAATCATTGGTTTATGGTTATTGTGTATACTTACCAAATAGGTTTTACTTCTTTTGCAACCTTCCTTCTTATGTATGTTAAAAAATATAAGACTAATTTTAAACTACCAAAAAATACCTAATTTGGTATTGATGATCAAGATAAATTTATAAGTAACCCACTATTTACTCACATGTTCTATCGATTTATAGACACTCACCACCTAATATAACTTGTTACTTCAATACAAGATATACATAATGGTTGTAGATAAATAATTTCCAACCAAATAAAAGAAATAGTAATCAATTCTAAGAACATATATATTAATATTTTAAAATTACTAAGAATATATGGAAGAATAAAATTGTTCAACATAAGGGATATTTTATCTAAAAAAAGAAAAAACTCACAAATTTCAAAGGATCTCCATCCCTTCCCTGATCACTCATAAAACTCCCCTTCATTAAAAAAGTAATAGTGAATAAGGGGGAATGAGAAGTAATTAAAAAACAAAATAAAAAATAAAAAAAGTAAAAGTAACAAATTTAACCAATTATTAATTCAATTATTCGCAACATGAACCTCCTATTCCTTCATCGTCACCCTCTATTTCAAATACACATGGATTCCTCCTCAACCTTTGGTCAAAATTATAACATCTAATAATTATATATTTAGAAAGTTACTTTCTTTTTTGTGGATTGAAATCTTCATGAATTGATTATCTAGAAATCCCATAGAATTATACAATTGGTTATTGATACATATATTATTATCATTATTATAAATGTGGAATCTTCTTAAATGTTACATGAAACATGATATGGTAGCCAAAGGCCAATTCTCAATGTCCATATGAATCCTCTAAAGTCCACTTATTTTTATCCCAAGGGGAAAAAGTTTAGAACTAAATCATCATTAGTGGAGGCACAATAAGATAGATTATCTTTCAGAAGGTAATTTTTTTGTATAGATGAAATATATTATAACTGGTAAAATTACTTTTCCAATATTTTAAACACAATAAATTCTTCTAAGTGGGATCAATAATTATCTTAGGGAAGATCACATAGATAGATTTTATTATGGATGTAATTGAAATATATTTTCTATTTTTTAGCATATTCAAATAACATATGGACCATTTTAAATTCCACAATGTAGGATAATTCTTCTAATCATAGAGAATCTTCATATTCAAGTTGGATAATTTTCATGAATTAGGTAAAATAACTTTTACATTTCTATAACATCACCATAGTTCGTACAAAATGAATTAGATCTTCTTGAAATTAAATCTAGACCATCAAAATCACCAATGAACCTATTATAAAAAAACACCTATACATAAGTGTAGGATTCATTCCAATAATTCCAAAATATAAAATAATCAATTAAAAATAAAGTTTTAATCCATTTAAAAATTAAATTATATAATATTACTAAAACAAATAAATTTAATGTTTATATAAGAATTACTCAAAATAGTGGGATTAAAATCATTAAAACTCATGAAAATATTCATGAAAATATTATCTTTTTAATTATAATACACTTAATTCTTAGACTCTCATAAAAGTTAAATTCAAAAATATTGCTAAATAAAAATTAAAATAATAACCAATGTTTGTTTTCCATTTCAACATCATGGTCCCCAAGTTATCAAGCCTCCTAAATTATCTTGATTCTATTTTCCTCATTGGGTATATTCAATTAATTTACTCTTCTTTTGATATATTAACCACATTTATACCCACCTTTATATAAATATTTCACTGAACACTCTAGTGTAAATTTTAATAAAAGAACATCTGAAACAACATTCATTCAAGTTTCACCATATTTTTGATTAATTTATTAATATACACTAAATGAGTGAAGTATTTTTTCATATAAAAAGTACTTTCATGGTTTTTATGGCTTAAGGTTTGGTGATTCCCAAAGAGAATATTTTGAGGTTGATTAGAAGTTTTGGATATATGTTGAAACAAATTTCTTAATTTTTAATTTTATTTACCAAGGTAATCATACTTCATTTCATATTCCATTGATTAATATACACTCCTTTTGATATTTATTCTAAAACAAAAACCCTTTCACAGTTCATCCGTAGTAAATACTTTCACTATATGTTTCCTTTAGTAGGTTTTTATTGATTTTTCCCTTTTTATGATTTTTTAGGTAGAGAGGTACATTGAAATATTCTATTCGGTGAATGGTATATAACATTCCCCAGATCAAGATGTTTTTTCATTCATTATGATATAATTCAGGGCCTCCCTTTCATATTTAATCCCTTATTTTCAACCAGATTCCACAATAGATTTCAAAACATATTTTATATTTTCCACCACCTTAGTTATCCCCAAATATCCTCTCTATCTTTTTGGGTACTCTACTTCACTATCATAAAAATTTTCTTCCATATTTCCCAATTTTATGGTAGCATTTCTTTTATTTTCTTAGATCTTCATTTTTTGTGTAGATTCTATTCTTGAAAAAAATATGAAAACGTTTCTCTTCAAAAACATGGTAAATTATATTTCACATCTTTCAATGATGAT
This sequence comes from Viscum album, assembly GCA_963277665.1. Taxonomy (NCBI): domain Eukaryota; kingdom Viridiplantae; phylum Streptophyta; class Magnoliopsida; order Santalales; family Viscaceae; genus Viscum; species Viscum album. Next base: position 1,080,026,987 of record OY728136.1, on the reverse strand, counting down.
TAGTTCATATATTTATCATATCTAGTATGAATTTCCACACCAAAAAACACTGAAAAAGTTTGGAAACTTCTATTCTTAAGCTTAAACAGATTCTAAAATTCATTTTCTGTAGTCACCTTATCCCAAATTTGAATTCAACCCAGATCACAAATAATATTATAATGCATGGTATATAGAGATATTTATCATTTAATTTATCCAATTAAAAAAATTATTTCATAGATACCAAGGTCTAAAATAATTATATTTCATGGTGGGATTAAACATATAGATCATTTTAAAATGAGGCTTAAATATAAAATAATTTCTTAATAATTTATCACATAATTCCAAAAACAATTATAGGGATTTGACTATATTACTCAGAAATTTATTTTTATTAGAACATTTTATGGATCTCTCAAGAAATAGTATAAGTACCCAACCTTAAATGTTACATAATATTGAGTTAAGTCAAGTATTCAAATTGATTATATTTTTAGGTTTAGAGTTTTATATAATTTGGCTATAATTATTACATAACATTTCAAATATTAAAAAGTAGAAAAGTATACATTCCATCCATCTTTTTCATAATTTTAAAAGTTTTAAAATAAATAATAAGTTATTTTCCTTGATAAAAATATTCATAACATTCATCTTGACTACTTCATTTCACTTACCCATCCTTATACCCTATGGAAAAAATTTCAGAAACTTGGGATGAGCAAAAAAATCTCTTTATGGGGTATAAAATGAGGAATTATACCGTTAGTCCATGAATAATTATAAACCAATGAATTTTGTTTTCACAAAATCATACTTTTCACCAATAAAAAATAAGTTATTTAATATACCTCATGAAATCATAAGACTCCTAAAAAAATTCTTGGTAATCATAAATAATAAAGGTAATTTGTGGAATCTATATCATACTTACATTTTAGATTTCGTATCTATATACTGTGTAACCTTTATGGTTACATTTGGAATACCCATCACAATATATTCCTTGAATCTCTTTGGTGAAAACATATTTTTTAACTCGGTATCATTACCCAGTGTATTCAAGAGCTATCAAAGGATCAATAAAACTCAATTTATCATGGATCCACATGTATACATAATCAATTACCAAGAAAAAAAAACATAACCATAACACATAAAACAAGCTTAAATGATAAATAAAATATCCACTTTGAAATCTCATTTAATCTTTAAAAAGTCATAAACTCAAAAATAAAAACAATTTATTTGAAAATAAAAGTTTAAAATTTTAAATTAAACATAAAAACATTAAATCGACATAAAAGTTATAAATTTGGTTCACTATGTATATGTTAAAAATATATATTCAAAGCTATTTAAATAATCAATCCATTTTAAAAACACATTTAAATCATCTAAAAAGATTATTTTTTAATAAAAATGTCCCATACCACATTAATGTTTTTTAAAGAAATTATGATTTTAAAAAATTCATTTCCATAAAAATAAATCATAAAAATCTAGTTTAAAAACATGGACATTAATGAGAAATATTTAGATGAATAAATCCTTAAAACATTTAAAATGATGCTTTAGTTAAAGAGTCCCTTACAATGATCATTTTATGAATCAAATAGATTTATTATGTGTTTTCCCTATAAATCAAATAAAATAAAACATAAATACAATATATGATATCCAAAATTTAATTCACACATAATCATAGCATAACATAATCAAGAAATAGAATTTTAACCCAAAGACAAAAAATTGGGTAAAGAAATTCCCTTACCACTTGTAATCTATCTATTTATATAACCAATAAAAGTAATAATCATCAAATGAAATATTTAATAACATGAAGATAAATATATTAATGACATTTAATATCAAATTTCATTATATATACACCACACAAAAGTAATTCCTGTTTAATAATTTATATATCTTACAGAGGTAAAAAGCCAGACACATAAATCCTTAAAAAGTTTGTATCATTGAGGTGAAAATTAATCAATTGGGGAGATTATGTGCATAAAAATTATATCCTCAAAATGAACTTGGCATGATGTCAATTGTCAATGTGGTCATATGTCCATAATACCCATAATTTAAAACATGATATAAATATATTATATATTAATTATATAATTATTTATAAAAATATTTTAAAGACAAACTAAAAACGCCGTTCATGGAGATGGTAGGCCATACCTACACATGAACGTTATTTTTGTTTTTTTCCAGTTGTATTGAAGGAAAAAAATTAAATGAAATGTATGTAAATATGTATAAATATATAATATAATTAAATTAGAATTAATATCTGATTAATATTATATTTTTTTACTAAAAAAATTCTTAATACATTCCATGTGATGCGTGAACGAATCACATAATTTTGAGGAGGAGATAGTCCACACATCCCCAAATAAAGTTATCATTTAACAAAAATATGAAAGACATGAAGGTATGTTTAATATAAACTCTAAAAATATTAAATAGGAAATAATATACATATTTAAATATTATTAATCCTGAAAATAGCTTTAAGACTATCCATGATGTCAGTAATGAAAAAAACAAAACAATATTCACTGAGGAAAATAACCGACATAACTTGGATAATAATTTCATTTCTTTGAATAAGAGGAGGTGATAAATGAAATTGGTATAATATATTTAATTATAAAAATAATAATACAGTATATACATGATTATATAGTTATAATTCATTGATGGATGAAATAGGTGAGAATAAAGTAGGAAAATAATAGAAATTACGAGAGGAACTTTGAGAAAATTACCTCTTGAATATCACCTCCATGAATAACCCTTATGGACCTCAGATGTGGTATTTTAGTGAGTCCATAATTACATAGTAATGAGGAGAGTGAGGAGGATAAATTTTGGTAGATATTTTAGGGGATAAAATTATTTTTGGTTTTAAAATGAGAGGTGTAGTGGTGGTATTTATACTTGGCAGGAGGCATGTTCAAGTGATTAGTTTATTAATTATCTTATATTAAAAGCCAACTATGTAGAGGTGGAATTAAATTAAAAAAATTCCTTGTAATTAATATTTTATAGGATGGTTAGGGTTGATAAAAAACTTAAACACTTTTTAAATTTGGTACTTTTTAGGTAGGTTATGCTATTAAATTTTAATTATAACCCTTGCCCAAATTTTACTTTTATTATGGTAAATATTTTTTTACCATTGTAAATTTTTAAAAAATAAAAATGAAATTGAACTTGAAACCTAATTTAAACCTTATTATTCCAAATATGGAATCGATTTTACCAAATTAAATTCAGTAAATTGGTAAAATTATATTTAAATGTAATTCTGTAGACCAGACTGAAAAGCGGGTTTTAAAAGTGAACCGTTCAAAAATTGGAAATGTTTTTATTTGTATTTCCCACATTAAATTGATTCCAATTACCTAAATTGAAATAAAAAAATAAAATATTAATATATTTATAATTTAAAACAAATTAAAATTACTATATAAAAATATAACTTAATTAGATGAAAAAGTAGTTTTGAGTTAAAATGTAGTATTTTTCACTATTCATTAAAAAATGAATTTGATCATAAAAATACCAAAAATTTATATAAATTAAAATTTTATGACCCCCTTTTAATGAATAAGTTTATTTTTTCAAATATAACTTATTAAAGTGTAAAAAAATAGATTCAAAATTGGTTCTTTAGCAAAAGGTGGAAAAACATTATTTTTTTGAGAAATACTTTTTTATCCAAGAAATTGAATTTTTTCTTATTTCATGTCCAGAAAACATATAAGATGAATATTAAATATTAAATTTAATATATTAAATATATATTTCATTAATAAAACCAAAATAGAGTGATTATATTACTTTATAAACTCACATATTTTAATTAATTAGTTTTTAGAAAAAGATTTCCTTTTAGATAAAAAAGGGTTTACATTCGTTTATAATTTATTTCCTACAAAATAATTAATTACAATCATATTTAAACAATTTTTTATAATTTATTTAATAATATTCATTACTGCCTTTCTAACAACTATTTTATAAGGGTAACATTTAAATAATAATATTTAGTTGTTCGTTTAATCTTAATGTAATGTATCATGTACTATATCGAACACAGTGTTTCTTTAAAAAAGACTATGATTTTAAAAATAAGGTACTATAAATAAGATTTGAAATTTGTTTATAAATCTTATTAGGTAAGTGATTAACATCTAGGATAATCATTCATGGAATGAGATTTAAAAATCAGTGTTCTTAGCGTGAATTTATCTTACTTATTATTAGAAAACAAGTGCATATTAGCATTTATTAACGGCGAGTAAATGAGTCAAACTAGTTTCTCAACATTAGAACAAATTAATAGTTTTTCAAGGCAATTCAATTAAATCCCCACATGTTTCAAATAAAAAAAAAAGAATATAATTTTTTTTAAAAGTTAAAAAAATTGAAAAACAAAGATTAAAAATACCAAGATACAAAGGTTACCTACCCAACACATAAATGATACATTTACTCAATGAATTTAAATAGATTTATAAAGTAAGTTTATTTTAAATATAATCACAACATGAAAGTAATCATTAAGTATAATTACAACCAAGTTATATTCATTGATTGACTTCTTAGAGGAGTGAAACCTCCTCCACTTTTTCTTTAGGTAGATTCCCATTATATTACTTCTTTCTATGCCCATTAACTGTGAATGAGATATTTTTTCATGTTTAATAATTTTCAAAAAATAAAGGCTACACATTACTAACTATAAAAGGGATTTATCATCTTGAAATAAGTTTATATGGCATTAGTTTGAGTCTCTAATTATACAACAGCACTTGGTCTACTAGATGAAAGTATTTATATTAAATTAGTCTATCATGGGGAGATGTAACTCTATCATTATAGTTTTTTTGAGATCTTAAAATTTATCTTATAATTTACTTGAATTTTTGAAATTTTAGTTTTCATTTTTCACACCTCTATCAATGTATAGATTTATCTCTCTTATAAACCAATATTTTTGTATTCCAGCACCACAAGTAGGTGATATCTATCTCTATAGAATAGCTGGTAAGTAATTATATCTTTGGAGGGGTTTTAGGTAATCCTATAATCCCATAAAGTTTCTTTCATACTTTTTCTCTAGTCTTCCATGTTTGTTTTAATAGTTTTATCTGAAATTACATTAACCCCTATTTGTTACCTTATCTCACCTATTTTCCTATGGATGATAAGATGTGGATTTCATATGACCTAATCCATAAAAACTAAACAAATATACCATGATATGGTTGAAAAAGTGTGTCCCATTATCATTAATGATAGATCTAGGAATTCTAAAAATACCAAAGTTGTTAGTCCTAAAAAAACTTATAAAACCTTAACATCATTGATTTCCATCGATTTGGGTTCCACCCACTTTGAGACATAACCCACTATAACAAATATATAAGAATTTAAAAATGAAAAGGGAAAAGGGAATATAAAATATATTTGATTTAATCTAAAAATTTAATATGATATAATTTGATTTAATGGAATTTTTCTCTTTCTGAAATATTTACTGAAAATCGAAATTTCTAAAATGTTTTAAAAAATTTATGGTCATACTAAAAAGTTGGACCAATAAATTTAGGATTATATATTTTTTTGTTAGTAAACTGAGGTCTAAAGAGTCATCCAAAATCTAGTGTATGAAAAAAAATTATATTTCACTCTTAGATAACAATATTCTTATCAGTTGGTCACTGAAAAGTTTCCAATGATATAGAACCTCCAAAATGTAAAACATTGAATTATATTTAACTTGGATAATTTTTTAATGATTCAAATGATATGGTATATTAGATGTTAAAAAATAGTTTACCATATCAACATATTAAGGAAGTTATCTTTATTACTAGTAAAGTTTCTCTCTTAGAAAGTGATCATTCAATGGTTGTTGATCGAGAATTTCAATTTATACCATATTGCGTAATATACTTATGTGATCAACCCCTTAGTTATAAACTATTTTTTCCATAATCTATATGTTGATCTCTTTCAGCAGAAAAATTCATCTGAATATCCTTGATTTGGCTTCTGTTTTCTCCATCAAATATCTATATAATGCATAATAGGAAAATACAGTTACTTTAATTCCAAAAAAATAGGATTTGAATTTATCGAAGTAAAAAATTATCACAAGAAAATCCTTTTTAGGGGTTTTATTTTTTATTTGGGAATCATCTAATGTTCTTGAGGCATAATAAATGACTTTAGGTATTCCCTTGATTCTTTAGGAAATAAAAAATCCCAAATCATAGTTAGAATCATTATAAAGTTACTCAAAGGGGTTCTCCTAGTGGGTGGCCACATCACTGGTAGGGTGATTACTCTTCTCTTAAATTCAACAAAATATTACTTCTACTAATAATTAAAATAAAAATTTATATTTTTAAAAACTAATCTAGAGAGTTGAAGAGAAACATTTCCTTGGTCCTTGATAAATATTATGTAAAATATTTCATGTCGAAGGAATTATCTAACATGATTCACATAAGTTGGGTAAGGAATAGAATGTTTCACTTCAATATATTATTTTCCCACATAAATGATTATTTTTGAAATGACATAAAATAATAATAATCATTTTTTCATCATGAAATGAAACATATACAATTTAAAAATAAATTCCTTTCATTGAATGTATTCAAATACATTTTCCAATTTTTGGATAATTATCAAATAAATTCTAAAAAATATTTAAATCATTTAAAAATAACTACAGTTAGTCTTCAATATGATATGAAATATTCTTACCACTTACCTCTAAAATGTAACTAGGGAATTTTATAGTTTTAAAGGCATACTCTTGTAATAAAATATTATAAAAATACATATTAAAGTAGCCTTTTATTGATCTTTTGAAGAAAAATGTACTTCAAAATAACCTGAAAATCCATCTAAAAAATAACAACTCTTTCCTTCCATATTATATAATATTATTTCAATTAAAGGAGAAGAGAAATTATCATTACCAATGAATTGATTTATATTCATATAATCTATACAAACTCATCAGATGGTTTGAATTCTAATAGGTATCAAATATTTTTTGTCTGTCTTTACAATGCTTTGTTTATTTTTACTAGGAACTACATGGATGGGGATAACAAATTATGATTCATATATTTGGTAAATATTTTCCACTTCTAATAAATTGTCTACATATTTTTTTCACTACCTCTATTATGGGGGGATTTATCCCCATTTAGGGATTTCAAACTAATCTATAATCATCCTCAAGTAAATTTTATTTGTGAGAAGATTTAGGGATTATTTCTTGAGATATCACCTAAAATATGACCCCTTTAAAATTATTTTTATTTAAAAATATTTATATATTTGTATTCTTGGTTAGGGGTTAGGTTGTTGAGAATTATCACAAGTAATTTTTCTCTATCCATTAAGTACACATGCTTCAAAATATATGGAAAATGGTTTTAATTGTAGATTTGATGATTTTTTTAAAGATATACTCAAATATGGGTTTATCACTTCAAATACTTGAAAAAATATGACACATAATATGACCAATAATTAAATAAAAAAATATATTCATCAAAGAACCCAAAAGGTACCTCTTACTTCACACTGAAAATAGATTTTTTATTATTATAGAAAACATAAAATTATTTGTGATTTTAAATAAAAAATGTTTTCCTAAGGTTGAAAATATATGTGACATAGATGGATATTCATTTTGATCAAAATATTTAATGTGGGATAGTGTAAGGAGTGAATTATCTGTTGGACCCTTCATGATAATGTATTTTTCATAATCACAAATAATGTCTATATACAGATTCATATCTTCTATGAAAATTTCTAATAAGTCATGAATCAATATTTTTACAAGTGTATTTTTACATCTAAAAACGAAGTATGACAAACAGAAGTACGATATACCAATGTTATAAGACCAAAGTATGAAACACCGAAGTTCTACAGACCGATGTCGACACACCAAAACTGAATATGACACAACAAAACCGAAGTACAACACACCAATGTTCGATATACTGAAATCGACACAACTAAGATGACACACCCAAGATGACAGATCGATTTTATCAAACCAAAGACAAAAGACTAAAGATTACTCACTGATTGATATAAATAACTGTTTTCATTTTATTATTTCAAATTTATTTCTAACGGTCATATGTAGACAAATTAATTTTTCAAACATTATTTAATGTTGTCTGTAGGAAAATCCATAGTCAAGTACGAGGTACATGATCGCCCGAAGATCCTTATGCGTAGAGAATGGTGAAGTATAAAAGGATATCAACTTTTACGTTAAATAAAAAGACGATGATATTAGCAGTTATGCTGATACATAGGCTGTGCTAATACGAAAAGAGAAGAACTAAGTGCTTGAGATTACAAGAAGACTGTGACAAGCTATATTCACCACAAAGGCTCAATGTACATCGAGACATCAACGAGCTTAACCTTTACACTCCCTGAAGATAGAGTATAGAAACTGTGATACTCTATTTTGAAGAAAAATTCGAGAAGAAGACTCAAATACCATATTCTCAAAATTAATTGAGTCTAGAGCTTTAGTTCACAACACACATAGAATTCTTAACTATATTCTCATCTTTAACTCTCTTGTGTTTTATATATTCTATTTGACTAGTGTGAATATTTATTTATATAACACACACTATCTCCTGAGCATAACCGAAGGATATAAAACTATCCTCATACTCAATCTCTTATTTCTTTTGTTTCCCACGAATAACTGTGGTAGAGGTCAAGTGTGACCTGGACAGCCTGGTGTGCTGTTGTCAACCCCGATCTAGGGTGTCGATAAAATGTTTATTTATATAGAATGATTAGTGGAAGTTGATCACAAAGTGGAGAGGATTAAGTCTCTACTTGAGACTGAACCTCTTATTTACATTGTTGTGCAAGTATTCAATTTTTCTATTTTTTTATCCACTACTTATATTTGCTAAAACATAAAATTGTTTTTGCTTACACTTTGATAGTTAGTTTTGGTTAGTGTGTCTATTTGTTTAATTCATTAAACTTGTTTCAAAAGTTTAATTAATGTTCTACATTGATTTATCTGAGGAATAATACCCTTTGAAAAACCTATTGACCAATTGAACATTTACATTTATACTGCCTAAATTAATTGGGCCGTTTTTAAAATTGGGGGTTTTCTTACCATAAAGTTTTTAAATAGATATTTTATTTGGAACTCAATTCACCCCCCTCTTGAGTATCCACTCCGAACAATATTTGGTATCAGTGGTGTATTTATTTTCAAGTTTTTCAAATTATTTTCAACTATGATTTTAGTTGTATCTTAAAGATCTAAAAATTTCTGTCATATCTAAATTTTCAGTTCTTTAAATTCTATGTAACTATGGAAACTAGAGTTGAGGGTGATGCTACTAACATGCCACCTTTCATTAATTTTAATAACTATTCTCAGTGGAAATTAAAAATGAAAATGTATCTAGAGAGTATGGGACCTAAAATCTGGGACACAATTGAAGAGAAACATTTACTACCTGCTACTGCTAGGGATACATGGTCTCAGTTGATTAAAGCTACATATAATAATAACTGTAAATAAATGAATGACTTGTACTGCTATCTAGGTGATGATGAATTCAATAGAACATCTGCTTTTAAAACTGCATATGAAATTTGGGATACTTTATCTGTTTCTCATGAGGTAACAACTAATGTTAAATAAATGAGACTAAATACATACAATATTAAATATGATAATTTTAAAATGAAGCATGATGATCCTATCTCTGAAATGTATCTCAGGTTCAACTAAATAGTGAACATTATGAGTCTGCTTTGAAAACGAGTGGATAGCAAGGACCAGATCATGAGACTGCTTCGATTCCTACCTGATAGATGGAGGGAAACTTCTATTTCCATCCAAGAATCTTGTGACATAGGAAATCTACCAGTAAAATAACTAATTGGAAAACTTATGATGTACGAGGAAGAACATAAGGTGAATCAAGATGTATATGATTAACCAAAGAAGAAGTTAGTAGTATTCAAGACCACTACCTCAAAGAAAAAAAAAAGTTCAAGCTCTTGTAGACAACTCCATTAGTGAAGAGTCGTATTCAGACAGTGACGAGGAGATGGCTCATCTTTCTAGAAGGTTCAAAAAGTTTTACTGAAAAAAGAAATTATTTAGAAAGTTAAACTACAAGGTAAAATATGATAGTAAAGGAAAATGGATGAAAGACATAAAATGGAATGACAAATCAAATGAGATAATCTGCTATGAGTGAAAATGAAAAGGTCATTTGAAGGTAGACTGTCCCAATCTGAAATTCAAGAAGAAATATAAAGAAAAGGGAGAAGGAATAAAAAGGCTATGAAATATACCTGGAGTGCTTCTAAAGACAACTCCAGTGGATTCGATGCTTTTGATAGTGAACAAAACAATCATGCCAACTTATGTTTCTTGACAGAGAAATCTGAGGTAACACTTAACTATCCTAAACATAATTCTTATTATTCTGAGAATAAGAGTGATTTACATAATGATGAATATATGAATAAAGATGAACTATTTAAATATTTTGAAGTGATTGAGGATACCATTAATGAGCTCAAGGACAAGTATAAATCATTAAAGAGACAACATGATTTAAATGCAAATTATAATTCAATCTTGGATGTTGAGAAAGAAAAATGTACTCAACTGTTAAAAGAAAATACCAAACTCAAATAATCAAATGAACAATTAAATAAGGATCTTGAATAGTTTACTACAGGTAGAGATACATTGACTCAGTTTCTAGGACAATAGATTTCTCCAAAGTATACAAATAGTCTAGTATATCAGTCTAGACAAAGAAGGATCATTAAAACTAAATTTATTTCAAATTCTGGACAATTCACTGCTAGTTCAAGTACTGGACCATTTCTGGAAAAACAATTCTCAAGAGGACCAAAAAAGGTTTTTATATCTCAAAATATATCTACTTATTATAAGAAATATGTGTGACAAGTATGGGTTCCCAAAATATTACTTGATAACCTCTTAGGGCCCAATAAAATCTGGGTACCAAAGTTACCCCATGTTTAATCTGTTTTATAGGGATGTTGCCTAAAGAGTTCCTGTAAGAATCTTTTGTATTTTGATAGTGGATGTTCAAGACATATGACAGGAGACTACTCATGCTTCAAGAGCCTAATCAAGGTTGATGGTGATCACATAACTTTTGGTGATAATACAAATGAAAAAATCATTGACTTAGGCCAGATTGGTAACCCTAATACCATTTTAATTTCCAAATTACCTTTTTTTGATGGATTAAAGTACAATTTTCTTAGCATATATTATTTTTGTGATGATGGTTTCAATTTCAAATTTGAAAATGAATCATGTAATGTCTTTAATTCCAAAAATGATATAATATTTACTACTATCAGAAATGAGAATGTGTATGTTGTTGACTTAAATTCTTTAGCTAAGAAAAATATTTCTTGCTTAAATGATTTTCATTAGGAATCCTTGCTATGGAATAGAAGATTAGGACACATAAATGTGCACTCTCTTAGGAAACTGACTAGGAATGGTTTAGTTAGAGGCTTACCTAAACTGGAATTCCCACATAAAAAGTGTGAAATCCATGTCAAAAGGGAATGTAATACAAAGTTTCTTTCAAACCAATGAAAGAAGTTTCTACTTCTCAACCGCTTGAGTTGGTTCACATGGATTTGTTTGAACCATCAAGAGTTTCAAGTTTAAATGGGAATCACTATGTTTATGTTCTTGTAGATGATTTTTCTAGGTACACATGGGTATACTTTCTAGCTCACAAAAGTGAATCTTGTTCTTATTTCATCAAATACTATAAGTCTGTAGAAAATCTTAGTGGACTTAGAATTAATACCTTGAGAAGTGATCATAGTCGTGAGTTTGAAAATCAAGAGTGTGAATCCTATTTCTCATACAATGGATATAGTCACAATTTCTCTACTCCTAGAACACCTCAACAAAATGGAGTCGTGGAAAGAATAAATAGGACTCTTCAAAAAATATATAGGACTATGCTTAGTGAATATAATTTACCTATTTATTTTTGGGCTAAAGCCATGAATTCAACTTGTTATACCATTAATAGAGTCTTGATTAGACCTGTTCTTAAGAAGACCCCTTATGAACTTTGTAACAATAGGAAGCCTAAGGTAAACTACATTGGAGTTTTTGGTTGCAAAGTCTTTATCCTTAAAACTAAATATAATCTTGAAAAATTTCCCTCTAAGAGTGATGAAGTAATTTTCCTAGGTTACTCTACAACCAGTAAATCCTATAGAGTATTAAATAAGAAGACCAAATGTGTGGAAGAGTCTGTTCATGTCAAATTTGATGAGAATTATCCACATGAACCCAAAACCTCCATTGAATATCATGAGGAAGATATGTCAATTCTGAACCTTAATGATAATGATAGTGAATCCCTTGTAAAAGTAACCAATTCTAGGAATCTTCCAGAATCTTCATCTATTGATTCTAGACCAATATCAAATCACAATTAGTCTAGTTCAACTCTTTTTAGAGGTATTCAAACTCTCAAGAATCATCCTTTAGATGGTGTAGTAGGTTATTTAAACCGAGGGACACAAACTAGATCTTCTCTAAGAAACCAAGATGAACATCAATCTTTTATTTCACAGCTTGAACCCAAAAATATTAATGATGCTATAAATGATGAATTTTGGGTGATGGCTATTAAAGAAGAATTAAATCAATTTGAAAGAAACAAATTCTGGGAACTAGTTGAAAGACCTAAAGACACCTTGGCCATAGGCAATAAATGGATTTTTAGAAACAAAGTTGATGAGTTTGGAAATATAGTTAGAAACAAATCCAAGTTTGTTGAAAAAGGATATAGTCAAGATGAAGGAATATACTATGAAGAGACCTTTGCACCTATATCTAGGTTAGAGGCCATTAGTATACAACATGCTTATGCAGATCATCTGAATTTCAAATTTTATCAAATGGATTTCAAAAGTGCTATTCTAAATGGGTATATAGTTGAGGATGTATTTGTTGAACAACCCCTATCTTTTCAAATCCCCATTTTTCAAATCATGTTTTAATCATTCTAATGCTTTATATGGTCTAAAGAAATCTCCAAGTGCTTGGTATGATATACTCAGATCCTTTATTATTTCAAAAGGGTTTACAAAAAGAATAGTAGATCCTACTTTTTTTATTAAAAGTATTTCCAAAGATGTTTTAAGAGTGAAAATTTATGTAGATGATATAATTTTTGGATCTTTTAAAAATTCTTTATGTACTGATTTTTCAAAAATAATGCAAAATGAAATTGAAATGAGTTTAGTGGGAGAACTTAAATTTTTCTTTGGATTTCAAATATTTCCAAATTAATATCGTATTATTTTAAATCAAAGCAAATATTCTAAAGACCTTTTAAATTTTTTTGGTTTGGATGGTAATAAAGGTAGTGATGTACCTATGAGTACCACATGTAAGTTGGATGCTGATGAAGCCGGAGAATCAGTGGATCAAACCAACTATAGAGGCATGATAGGGAGTCTGCTCTACCTTAGTTCTAGCATACCTGATATTATGTTCAGTGTATGCATGTGTACTCGCTTTCAATATAATACCAAAAAATATCATTTAAATGTTTTTAAATGGATTTTCAAACATATCAAATATACTCCGAACTTAGGACTATTTTATCGAAGAGAAAAACCGTTTGATTTAATAAGCTATTCAGATGTTGACTTTTCTAGTTGTAATCTAGATAGAAAAAGAACCTCTGGGACATTTCACATGTTAGGCAAGTCACTAGTATCATAGTGTAGTAAAAAACAGAATTCTATTGAATTATCTACTACCGAGGTAGAATACATTGTTGTTGGTAGTTGTTGTGCACAAATTTTGTGGATGAAAAACACTTAACTATATTATGGATATCAATTCAAACATATCTCCATTAACAGAGACAACACAAGTGCTATTAACAATTCTAAAAATCCAATATCTCATCCTAGAACAAAGCATATTGATGTAAGACATCACTTTTTGAGAGATCATTATCAAAATGGTGATATAACTCTTGAGTTTATTGGAATCGAATATCAGCTTACTGAAGTATTCACTAAACCCTTAAATTCTAAGAGAATGAATTACATTAAACATGAACTAGGAATGTTTAATTTGTAAAACCAATTTTTGAAAAACCAATCCTTGTAAAACCAAACTTTATAAAACCGATCTTTGTTAAACCGTTATTTTTAAAACTGATCTTTGTAAAATTGATCTTTGTAAAACTAATCTTTGTAAAACCAGTCTTTGTAAAACTGATCTTTGTAAAACCAATCTTTCTAAAACTGATTTTTATGAAACCGATTTTTATGAAACCGGTATTTATGAAACAGATTTTAATGTAACCGATTTTTATGAAACTGATTTTTATGAAATCGATTTTTATGAAATGGATTATTAAAAAACCAATTTTTATGAAACCAATTTTTATGAAACCGAACTTTATGAAACTTATTTTTATGAAACCATTTTTTGTGAAACTGATTGTTGCAAAACTGATCTTCTTGGAACCAATTCCGTGACACCGATACATTTAAGGGCTATTTTGTAAATACAATCTTCTTTATGTGAAACAATGCCCATTCATTTCTTTTGACTTACCATGTTTAAATTTTATGTTTTCTGATTTACAATCCCAAAATGATATATTAAGGGCAATCCATCCCGACCTTTCACCCCCTCCATAGCCGTAAAGCCTCATACATTTAGTCATTATCTCTCTCAACTCTTGACCTCTCGACATTGTTAGAATCCACAACATCGACATGGAAAGGACTAAGTGCGTAATGGAAGAGCCTCGAAAATATCCCCCTACTAAGCGATAGAAGGGTGAAACCAGTAGGACCGGGAAACCATGCTTAGAAATTCAGGTTGTTACTGTAACGACCCAATGTTTCATTAATAGAAATCACACTTGATATAATTAAATGTCTTTTTATGTAAAATTTTTATATAAAATGTCAACTTCTTTGGTTTTATGTTAATAATTTTGACCATTTCTAATATAGTCGTTGAACAGTGATCACACTATTAGTATAAATATAGTGCTTTAACAAATCCAATTTACTCAGACAAAAGAAGCAATGGCCTCATCCAGTAGAATTGCTCTATACGAAGCCCATTTGTCAGAGGTAGGAAAAGAGGTGGTGTCCATGGGTTTTTCTCTTGACTAAGCCCAATCTGAGCTTCATCATGTCAAGCTCGAATGGGACTGTCTATGGGAAAAGTCTAAGTTGATAGAGATTTCCACTCGAGTGATGTTATCCAAGCCACCCCAAGAGTCTGTCACCATCGCATACCTTACCCTTAGGTCTTATGCGGCTGTTTTAAGGGGTTATGTAACAAATCTCTAGTACTATGTTCATGTATATTATTATTTTTATATAATAATGAATATACCTTCTTGTCATTATTGACACTTTTTAAATAGTTTTTTAAAGCACAAATAGTAATTTTTTTAATATTCAGATAAGAAATATATTTTGATGAATTAATGGATTTTTGAATTAAATAATATTTTAATAAAATATTATTATTATTATTAAATTAATTTTTATTAAATATAAATGATCTTATAATTTATGAATGCAATTGTAATTTTTATTTTGGTTTGAAAGCCATTTTTGTCAAAACCGGTGAATTTTCAATAAATGTCGGTTTTTATTTTAAAAGTGAAAATTAACATCTTTAGAAAATTATTTAGATAAAATAAATGTTATTTCTAGAATCATGATGTCAAAGTTATCCAACGGTGAATTTTTCATAATTTTCTGAGACAGTCAAATTTTTGGGTAAAAATTAAATACCGTTTAAATATATAATGTGTTTTTTGACATTATAATGACCCAATAGTGATGTAATAAAATACTATAAGCTTCATGTTCGGCCAATATATGTTTTAACATTAAAATAATGTGATTTTGGGTTTATTTTACATATTTTAAAAAGCATTAATGGACCTTTCAAGACTTACTAAACATCTTGTCTTTTTAAATTAGTTTCCATGGGAGTGTGACTCACCTCTAAATGAGTAACCCCATTATTTTAAGAAGTTTGGACTTTGGCCTTATAAAATATTTTTTTCCTCTTCCCTTTTCCAAAAACCATGGGCAAAAACCATGAGCATATTTGTGGTTTGGAATAGTTTAATGTAAGGGGTCCCAAACCTAAATAATAAAGAATTCACTCACCCTTCCTATATAAACCCACCCAAGTTCCCACTTCCTCCTCACTCAAAGCCTTTGGAGTTTGTCCAACCTCTGCCCTAATCTCTTTAGAATCCTCCCAAGGTTCCCCATGCTCCCAATAATCCTCTCTCAAGCCTCTCTCAAGACTTTGGAAGCACAGTTCCAAGTAATGGTTTTTCTTCCTTTCACTTTTTTGTCCAATTTTCAAAATATTGTTATTCCATTTTAATTTCAATTATAAATCCTGGGGTATGGTTTCAATCCTCCCCCATACTTCCCTATTATTGTTTTAATGATGGTAGAACCCTTTCTCTCTCATTAAATGCCTCCCATGCACACCTGTTACTATGCCGAAATTTCGAATGGAGCTTCTCTATCCTCATTTACATTCAAGTAATACTTTTGTATCATGAATCTAAATTCCATTACAATTTGTGGGACATGTATCTATATGAACCCCTTACTTTCCATTTCATGTAGATATGATGATACACCCATTTATCTCTCATCATCCTTTTTTATGAATTCTTATATCACGTCGTTACGTTGCCGAAATTGCACCGATTTTCTAAGCCAATTCCATTGTGTAGTGAATACCATGCCCATTTCTACATAAAGGGTATTCACTTTCATGAACATTTACTTATTAATTATAAATTTTCATTCCACATTCCTTTTTTGTATAATAAATGATTATGTTTTATGAATCCATGTTTTATGATCCATGTGGCACACTTATGCATGAAATGAATTGTTTAAGAAGGGCACACCCTTATAGCGCTCCAATGCATTGGGTAAAGTATAGTATCATGATATGTCATGTGTAATGAGTGTTTATTCATTCCAATTAAAGTTCAATGAGGGTTTACTCGTGATTCATGTGCAATGAGGATTTACTCATGCTTCATGTGCAATGGGCCTTAGCTCGTGCAAATTCCCTATTAAGTGTTGTTGCCACATTTCCATGTTATGATTGTCATGCTTTATCATGAATTTATGTCCATGTTTATTCCCTTACAGGGATTTATAGCTCACCCTTTTCTTATTCATGTCTTCAGGTTATCCCATGCAATGTTAAGTACGAGGGATCGTAGTGGTCATGTAAAGGAAGTTTTCTATAAGGATGTTGTATTTCATGTTTTAAGTTGTTATGTAATGATCCTAAGCCCCAAAGACACTAGACCACTAAATATTATAGGTTGTATCAAGTTAATAGTTTATGTAATAAATCATGTTTAAATTTGTAATAAAAGAAGGGTTGTCATAGTTGGTATCATATGATAGGTTTAGTTATTTTTGGGATTAGGATTAGAAAACCCTAGTAAAGCCTTAGATACAAGACTAAGTACAATAAAAATGTCCCTAAGTTTTGGTGATTATTGAGTAAGTGGGTTATCAAGAAAATGCATCCATGTCTGGATACACGCAGGTAGATGCAGCTCTAGCACAGATGTATCCTAGGGGTAAAACCCAAAAACACCAGTTTGAGCTAGACTCGAACAAGAACTGGTGCACGACAATAGGATTTGCTGCACTCTTGGTTACGAAACTCCCGAGATATATGCTTTGGTAAATTCACATGATTAGTATGAACCCTTATTAAGGGAATAAAAAAACCCCCTAAGAATATATGGTAGAGATTAGATCATGAAAATCCTAGATTAAAGCCTATAGACTCATGAGTTAAGGAAATAAAAGTTTATTTATAAGTCTCAACTTTTGTCTTTGGATTACCCTTTATGTGTTACCCCTGACTTTCCTTTTATTCCAGCCAATGGCCGGTAATAGGAGTACTCGGGCTAACAACCGATGTGAAGATCAATGTGATGTCTGTACTAATGAGATGCCCAATCCAATGGGAGCGAGAAACACAATCTTTGTAACACTTCTCTCTCATCTGACTCATGCGTTGAATAGGAACATGGGTCAAGAGAAACGTTCAACCCCCCCCCCCCCCCCAAGAAAGAACAAGTCACTATCGAGAGCTTCATGAGACAAATTCCTCCTACTTTTAGTGGACCATCCGATCCCACGATCGCTGAACAATGGATCAAATCCATTGAAAAGATCTTATCCATCATTCAATGTTCTAAAAAAGATAAGGTTCTCCTGGAGGCTTATCATATGGAGGGTGAAGCTGATAAATGGTGGACGTTGATAAAAAATATGAAACCTGAGGAGGAGATCGAGGCATTAGAATGGAATAATTTATGGAAGATTTTTTTCGATAAATATTATATGTGCACCCTCTGTCTTAAGATAGAATGATACTTCCTTTCCCTCAAGAAAAAAGACGAAGAATCTGTTGGAGTGTACAAGGAAAACTTCACAAGGCTTGAATGATACGCTTCCGGCTTTGTCGTTACCCCTGAATGCAATGTTGACCACTTCTTTGGTGGGCTGAAGCCTAGCCTACGGAAAGCATTAATGATCCAGGACTTCGACAACTATGAGGAAATTGTCCGATGTGCCCTCAAGGTTGAAATGGAGACCGGGGAATCATAGGGGTATAATGGGGGTAATAAGCGTAAGGTGGACATCAATGCTGGTGGTCCGATGGATAAATCTAACAGTGCTAAGAAGATCCAGCACCCCACTTTCTAGAAGTGAGGAATGAATCACCCTGAAAATTTCCTCAAGGGGATGGGGAAATTATTTAGGTGTGGAAGAGAAGGGCACCTAGCTGTTAACTATCGGCAAGAATGACCCGTAGCTGAAACATAGGTGAAGAACGCTCTGTTCGAACCTCAACGCATTGTTCATTGCTATAACTGCAAAGAACCAGGGCATTTTTCAAATCAGTTCACTAATCCAAGGGTTTTCGGAGGCAACCAACAACCCCCAAGGTAGCAAGGAAGATATTTTTCCATCACTTTTACCAAAGTGATCCCTGAAAATGAAGTGGTGATAGGTACGCTGGTTATTCATTCAAGAATAGAGAATGTAATTTTTGATTCAGGTTCTACACATTCTTTTATATCTCGAAATTTTAGTAGAACAATCCCAACACCACCACAAATCATGGAAGTGAAGATGTCGGTGAGTACGGAAAATGGGGAAATCATTGCATCCCATGAATATAAGTCCTCCCCTATTATAATATGTGGATTGAATTTCCCGATGAACTTCGTCATACTTCATCTGGTAGAATTTGATGAAGTTCTTGGCATGGATTGGCTTACCTTATATAGAGCCAACGTAAATTTTTGGGAAAGGGAAATCACACTCCATATGGAGAATCGACCCCCGATTCTTTACAAGTGTAAGGAGGAAGATGAATCTCCTTTATCTCCATCATCTCAAGCGTGGATATTACTTCCCCATGAGCATGAATATCTGGCTCAGATGATTGAGTCAAAGGAAGAAAACATCCTTGAAGAATTTCCTATTGTGAGGGAATTCACTAAAGTGTTTCCCGAGGAACTGCCTGTTCTTCCTCCTATAAGAGACGTTGAATTCTCAATTGAACTTATACCTGGGGTACTACCAATATCCAATAATCCATATAGAATGGCTGTCATTGAGCTTGAAGAGCTAAAGAAATAACTACATGAGAATCTGGATAAAGGGTTTATACGCCCAAGTGCTTCACCATGGGGTGCAGCAGTCCTCTTCGTCGAGAAGAAGTATTGGTCAATGCAGCTTTGCATTGATTATCGTGAACATAACAAAATCACGATAAATAACAAGTATCCTCTTCCACAGATTGATGACTTGTTCGATCAGTTATGTGGAGAACAGTACTTCTCCAAGGTAGATTTGCGTTCGGGTTATTATCAAGTAAGGGTGAAGAAGGAAGATGTCCCCAAGACTACTTTTCGTACAAGATACAGGCACTATGAATTCATAGTAATGCCTTTGGGACTCACTAATGCTCCAGAAATCATCATGGACTTGATGAATAGAGTCTTTAGAGATTACCTTGAAAAATTTGTGGTAGTCTTTATAGATGATATTCTAATATACTCTAAAACCAAGGAGGATCATGAGGAGCATTTAAGAACTATACTAGAGACCTTGTGCATGGAGAAGCTCTATGAAAAGTACAACAAGTGTGAGTTATGGTTGAAGGAGGTCTCATTCTTGGGCCATATCATCACAAGAAATGGGATATCTGTGGATCCCTCCAAAACAGATGCAATTGAGGGACGGCCGAGGCCAACATCTGTAACAGATATCCATAGCTTCTTGGGGTTAGCTGGATATTATCGAAGATTTGTGAGAAATTTCTCATGATTTTCCAACCCTCTTACTAAACTAACTCGAAAGGGATTAATGTTTTCTTGGAGTGAAGAATGAAAAGAAAGATTCAAGGAGTTGAGAAAGATGCTTATCAATGCACATGTGCTCACATTAACCACAAGTGGGGAAATTTTTGTGGTATTCAGTGATGCTTCGAAGAAGGGCTTAGGCTGTGTGCTGATGCAGAATGATAAAGTGATATCCTATGCCTCAAGGCAGTTGAAAATCCATGATCTAAACTATCCAACGCATGATCTGGAGTTGGCGGCAATGATCTTTGCCTTGAAAATCTGGCGGCATTATCTCTATGGGGAGAAATATGAGATATATACTAACCATAAGAGACTTAAATATATATTCACAGAGAAGGAGCATAATATATGCCAGAGAAGATGGATAGATCTCATCAAAGATTATGACTATTCAATACACTACCACCCTGGGAAAGCAAACAAGGTGGCAGATTCCATAAGTAGAAAGGACCCAGCGATTCTATCAATGATGAGAATTGAGAAGGATACAATCTTCTTAGAATTGATGAATATGGACATGGGAATCACAATAAAGGGAACATCATAAATCCTTTCACAAATTATTTCTCAACCGTATCTTTTGGAAAGGTTAAAGGATGCTCAAAAGGATAATGTGGGAATTCAGGAAAAACTAGAAGCTATCGAAAAATGGAAATCCTTAGAGTTTAATGTTAATGAAGAAGGAATTGTGTGATTTGGGAAAAGACTATGTGTTCCATCAAGTCCGGAGATGAAGAAGGAACTTTTGGATGATGCACATAGTTCAAATTTCTCTATTCACCCAGGGAGCACAAAGATATATCGAGATATCCGAGAAAACTTTTGGTGGGATAATATGAATAAGGAGATCGTTGTATATAAATCAAAGTGCCTGGTGTGCCAACAAGTGAAGGCAAAGAGGCAGAAGTCTAAGTGGATGATGCAACCATTTCCCATACCAGGATGGAAATGGGAGAACATCACCATGGACTTTGTCAATGGACTTCCGAGGACATCCAAAGGCAACAATGAAATCTGGGTTGTGGTGGATCATCTTACAAAGACTGCACACTTCATTGCTATTTGGGAGGATTTCTCATTGGATCAACTGGCACAAATATATATCGGAAAAGTGTTAAGGCTGCATGGAGTGCCACTATATATTATGTCCGACCAATATCCAAGATTCACCTCTAAGTTTTGGAAGAGTCTTCAAAATTCTATGGATAATAAACTAAACTTCAGTACAGCCTATCATCCTCAAACTGATGGACAATCTGAGTGGACTATCCAAACACTTGAGGACATGTTGATAGCATGATCAATAGACTTTAAATGAGAATGGGATCAATATCTTACGTTGGTTGAGTTATCTTGTAATAACAGTTTCCACTCGAGCATCCAAATGGCACCTTATGATTCCCTTTATGGGAAATGGTGCATAACACTGGAATTTTGGGATGAGGTCGGTGAACGTAAGCTGCTTGAACCAGAAATGGTCGAATAAATGGTGGAGAAGGTGAAAAACATTCAACAGCATATCAAGGCAGCCGAAAGTCGGCAGAAGAGTTATGCAGATAACCATCGACGATACCTTGAGTTTAAAGTTGGAGACATGGTTTTTCTACGCATATCTCTGTGGAAGAAGGTCAATAGGTTTGGAAATAAAGTAAAGTTATGTCCAAGGTACATCGACCCCTTAGATATTCTTGATCATGTCGGGGAAATGGCCTATCGACTAGCACTTCCACCTACCATGGACAAAGTACGTGATGTCTTTCATGTATCCCTTTTAAGGAAGTACATACTGGACCCTTCACATGTACTCTCTTCTGAGGTGGTACAGAGAGAGGATGATCTTTCTTATGAAGAGAAACCATTGAAGATCTTAGATCGTAGAGAAAATGTTCTACAAAATAAGTCAATTCCCCTCATCAAGGTGTTGTGGAGAAACCACAAGTTTGAATAACTGACTTGGGAATCAGAGGAAATGATGAAGCTGAGTTACCCACATCTAGTTTAGTGTGGGAAAAGGAAATTTCTAGGGAAACATTTCTTAAGGGGGGAATATTGTAAGGACCCAAAGATTCATTAATGGAAAATCCCACTTGATCTAATTAAATGTCTCTTTATGAAAAATGTTTATATAAAATGTCAACTTCCTTGGTTTTATGTTAAGAATTTCTATTGTTGCTAATATATCCATTGAACAGTGATAACATGATTAGTATAAATATAGGGCTTTAAAAAATCCAATTTACTCAGAAAAAAGAAGTGATGGCCTCATCCAGTAGAATTGCTCCATACGAAGCCCATTTGTTGGAGCTTGGAAAAGATGTGGCTTCCTTGGGATTCTCTCTTGACCATGACCAAGCTGAGCTTTATCATGTCAAGCTCGAACAGGACCGTATACGGGAAAATTGGAAGTTGATAGAGATTACCACTCGAGCGATGTTATCCGAGCCACCCCAAGAGTCTGTCACCATCGCACACCTTACCATTAGGTCTTATGCAGCGGTTTTAAGGGGTTATGTAAAAAATAGCTAGTACTATGTTCATGTATATTATTTTTTGTATATAATAATGAATATACCTTCTTGTCATTATTTACACATTGTAAATAGTATTTTTAAGCACATATAGTATTTTTTAGTTAATATTTAGAGAAAAAATCTATTTTGATGAATTAATGGATTTTTTAATTAAATAATATTTTAATAAAATAATAATAATAATATTAAATTAATTTTTATTAAATATAAGTGATATTATAATTTTATGAATGCAATAGTAATTTTTATTAAGGTTTGAAAGCCATTTTTGTCAATACCCATGAATTTTCAATAAATGTCGGTTTTTATTTTAAAAGTTAAAATTAACATTTTTAGAAATTTTTTTAGATAAAATAAATGTTATTTCTGGAATCATGACGTCAAAATTATCAAACGGTGAATTTTTCATAATTTTCTGAGACAGTCAAATTTTTGGGTAAAAATTAAATACCATTTAAATATATAATGTGGTTTATGACATCATAATGACCCAATAGTGATGGAATAAAATACTATAAGCTTTATGTTCGGCCAATATATGTTTTACCATTAAAATAATGTGATTTTGGGTTTTTTTGACGTATTTTACAAAGCATTAAGGGACCCCTCAAGACTTATTAAACATCTTGTCTTTTTAAATTATTTTCCCTAGGAGTGTGACTCACCTCCACATAAGAAACCCCATTATTTTAAGAAGTTCGGACTTTGGACATATAAAATATTGTTTTCCTCTTCCCTTTTCCAAAAACCATGGGCAAAAACCATGAGTTGATTTGTGGTTTGGATTATTTTAATGTAAGGGGTCCCAGACCTAAATAATAAAGAATTCACTCACCTTTCCTATATAAACCCACCCAAGCTCCCACTTCATTTTCACTAAAAGCCTTTAGATTTCGTCCAATATCTTCCCTAATCTCTTTAGAATCCTCCCAAGGTGCCCCATGCTCCCAAGAAGCCTCTCTCAAGCCTTTGGAATCACACTTCCAAGTAAGGGTTTTTCTTCCTTCCACTTTTTTGTCCAATTTTCTTAATATTTTTATTCCCTTTTAATTTCAATTATAAATGTTGGGTTATGTTTTCTCACCTCCCCCATACTTCCCTATTATTATCTAAATGATGGGATACCCCTTTCTCTCTCATTAAATGCCTCCCATGTATACCCGTTACCATGCCGAAATTCCGAAAGGAACTTCTCTCTCGTCATTTACATTAAAGCAATACCTTTGTATCATGAATCTAAATTCCATTACAATTGTTGGGAAATTTATCTATATGACCCCCTTACTGTCAATTTCATGTAGATATGATGAGACACCCCTTTCTCTCTCATCAACCTTTTTTATGAATTCTTATATCACGCCGTTACACTGCCGAAATTGCCCCAATTTTCTACGCCAATGCCATTGTGTAGTGAATACCCTGCCCATTTCTCCATAAAGGGTATTCTCTTTCATGTAAATTTACTTATTAATTATAAAGATTCATTCCACATTCCTTTTTAGTGGAATAAATGATTAATTTTTATGAATCCATGTTTTATGATCCATGTGGCACACTTATGCATGAAATAAAATGTTTAAGAAGGGTGCACCCTTATAGCACTTCAATTCATTGGGTAAAGTATAGTATCATTATACTTCATGTGCAATGAGTGTTGACTCATGCTAATTCAAGTGCAATTATGGTTTACTCGTGCTTCATTTGCACTAAGGATTTACTCTTGCTTCATGTGAAATGGGCCTTGGCTCATGCTAATTCCATGTTATTGTTGCTGCCACATTTTCCATGTTATGATTATCATGCTTTATCATGACTTTATGTCCATGTTTATTCAATTACTGGGATTTATATCTCACCCTTTGCTTATGCATGTCCTCAGGTTATCCCATACATTTCTAAGTATGAGGGAATGTAGTGGTCATGTAAAGGAAGTTTTCAATAATGATGTAGTATTTAATGTTTTAAGTTGTTATATAATGATCCTAAGCCCCAAAGACACTGTAACTCTAGAGCTTACATGTTTTATCAAGTGAATAGTTTATGTAATAAATCATTTTTAAGTTTGTAATAAAAACAGGGTTGTCATAGTTACAGCAGAAAATGAAGTGTGTGCTGAGTGGCTTCTATCAAGAAAATATTTTCTACTAATGGTACTAGAATCTTAAGGGTGGATCAATTGGTTTATCAACAATGAAAGACCCTATTAACCCCAGATCGTGCATAAATTTTCTCTACATTTAAGTATATCACTGGATGAAGTTGAGGCTGCAAAGATAAAGTCTATAGTTAAAGGAAAGGAAGTGATTTTCTCTTCGATGTAATGGACCGAATGCCTAGAGGTACCTCATGAAGCTGTCTATGCTGACTATCGTGGCAATATTCCACCTTCATAAAATTTGTTTTCATATGAAGATTCTCTGAAAGAGCTTACTGGAAATGAGTTATCCCAGATAACTATTGCAAATGAATTTGAAGGAGAAGAAAGATTGCTTTTTAAGTTCATTCAACATCAAATTTGCCCTAGGAAAAGAGATTTCTCTACGATGAAATATCAGGATGTGTTCATGATATTTTTGTTGAAAAATGGAATAAAGGTGAATCTATGAAGGTATATTATGGTACAAATTTATGATTTGACTAAGCCATCTAAGAAGGCAACCTACTTATACTACCCAGGAATGATTTCTGCCATGTTGAAGAAATTAGACTGTGTAGAAGATAGAGATGAAATGATAACTGCCTGTAGTGGTTTTTGTCTTAACAAATACATTTATAAAAGGATGAAGATCTTATGGAACCCATGTAAGAGATTTTAGGTAGGAGATTAAGAAAGAATGTATGAGGAATTCAATCCGGTTGACCATCCGTCTAGACCAAAGGACCAAGTTGATCCTGGTCTCAAACCTGGAGAGGTTCCTGTCTATTCTGATGAGGAAGCTGAGGCTGAAGTGCACAGGGAAGAAGGATCTCCTTTTGATGATACGAGTGATCTTGATATCACTAAATTCCCTAGAATATGACTTACAGACCTACTAGTCCACCTATGGAATTACCTTAAAGAGAAACTATTCTAGGTGACGAAGAAGAGGACGAAACCAAAGTTACTAGAGTTGATGGTTATGTTAGAAAATCATATGGGGAATCTAATGATGATAATGATGATGATGATGATGATGGTGATAATAGTGATGATGGATGAAGTTTTGAGCATGTGAGTGACTCTTTATAAGTTTGAACCAAGTGGTTGACAGATCCAGTGAGGAATCTGTTCATGGAGCTGGTGATGGAATAGAGCATGTTGATCAACAGGATGATGATCATAGAGATGATGAACATAAGGGCCGATCACTCCATCCCATTTCTGAAAATAAAGAGATCATTTAGGAATTGAATGATATTATGGCTGCTATGACAACCTTGCTTTTATTACAAACTTAAACATGATTTATTACATAAACTATTCACTTGATACAACCTGGAAGATAGAATGGTCTAGTGTCTTTGGGGCTTAGGATCATTACATAACAACTTAAAACATGAAATACAACATCTTTATTAAAAAAATTCCTTTACATGACCACTACATTCCCTCGTACTTAGCATTGCATGGGATAACATGAGGACATGCATAAGAAAAGGGTGAGCTATAAATCCCAGTATGGGAATAAACATGGAATACATGAGGAGTACAATACATGTTATACAATGGGAATATCAATAGAGAACAAGAGAAACATGGACATAAAGGCATGATAAAGCATGATAATCATAACATGGAAATGTCGCAACAACACTTAACATGGAATTAGCATGAGCCAAGTCCCATTGCACATGAAGCATGGGTAAATCCTTATTGCACATGAAGTATGAGTAAAACCTTGTTGCACTTGAATTATCATGATTCAACACTCATTTCACATGACATATCATGATACTATACTTTACCCAATGCATTGGAGCGCTATACGGGCGCATCCTTCTTAAACATTTCATTTCATGAATAAGTGTGCCACATGGATCATAAAACATTTATTCATAAACATAATCATTTATTCCAAGACAAAGAAATGTGGAATGAAACTTTACAATAAATAAGTAAATGTGCATGAAGGTGAATACCCTTGATGGCGAAATGGGCATGGTATTCACTACACAATGGCATTGGCTTAGAAAATTGGTGTAATTTTGGCAGCGTAACGACGTGATATAAGAATTCATAAAAAAAGGTTGATGAGATATAAAGGGGTGACTCATCATATCTACATGAAATGGACAATAAGGGGGTAATATAGATACATGTACCAACAATTGAGATGGAATTTAGATTCATGATATAAAAGTATTGCATGAATGTAAATGAGGAGAGAGAAGTTCCTATCAGAATTTCGGCATAGTAACAGGTGTACATGGGAGGCATTTAATGAGAGATAAAAGGGTCTCCCATCATTAAAACAATAATAGGGTAGTATGGGGGGAGGTGCGAAACCATACCCCATCATTTATAATTGAGGTTAAAAGGGCATAACGATATTATGAAAATTGGACAAAAAAGTGAAAGGAAGAAAAACCCTTACTTGGAAGTGTGCTTCTAAGGGCTTGATAGAGGCTTGAGAGAGGATTTTTGGGAGCTTGAGGCACCTTGGGAGGATTCTAGAGAGAGTATGGTAGAGGTTGGACGAACTCTAATGGCTTTGAGGGAGGAGAAAGTGGGAGATTGGGTGGGTTTATATAGGAAAGGTGAGTGAATTCTTTATTATTTAGGTTTGGGACCCCTTACATAAAACTAATCGAAACCACAAATCATCTCATAGTTTTTTCCCATGGTTTTTGTAAAAGGGGAGAGGAAAACAATATTTTATAAGGCTAATGTCCAAACTTCTTAAAATAATGGGTTTTCTTATGTGGAGGTGAGTCACACTTCCATGGAAAATAATTTAAAAAGACAAGATGTTTAATAAGTCTTGAGGGGTCCATTAATGCTTTGTAAAATAAGTCAAACAAACCCAAAATCACATAATTTTAATGGTAAAACATATATTGGCCGAACATAAATCTTCTAGTATTTTATTATATCACAATTGGGTCATTATGATGTCATAAAACAAATTATATATTTAAACGGTATTTAATTTTTACCCAAAATGTGACTGTCTTAGAAAATTATGAAAAATTTACTGTTGGATAATTTCAACATACTAATTCCATAAATAACATTTATTTTATCTAAATAATTTTCTAAATATGTTAATTTTCACGTTTAAAATAAAAACCGACATTTATCAAAAATTCACGGGTTTTGACAAAAATGGCTTTCAAACCTTAATAAAAATTACAATTGAATTCATAAAATTATAAGATCATTTCTATTAAATAAAAATTAATTTAATAATAATAAAAATATTATATTAAAATATTATTTAATTCAAAAATACCTTAATTTAATAAAATATAATTCTTAATTAAATAATAACTAAAAACACTATTTGTAATTTAAAAACTATTTACAATGTATCAATAATGACAAGAAAGTATATTCATTATTATATACAAAAATAATGTACATGAACATAGTACTAGAGATTTGTTACATAACCCCTTAAAACCTCCGCATAAGACCTAAGGGTAAGGTGTGAGATGGTGATAGACTCTTGGGGTGGCTCAGATAACATCGCTCGAGTGGAAATCTCTATCAACTTACACTTTTCACATAGATGGTCCAGTTAGAGCTTGACATGATGAAGCTCAGCTTGGACTTAGTCAAGAGCAAAGCCCAAAGACGCCACCTCTTTTCCGAGCTCTGAAAAATGGGCTTCGTATGGAGAAATTCTACTGGATGAGGCCATCGCTTCCTTTGTCTGAGTAAATTGGGTTTGTTAAAGCCCTATATTTATACTAATCTTGTGATCACTGTTCAAAGACTATAAAAGAAATAGTCACAATTCTTAACATAAAACCAAAGAAGATGAAATTTTATATTATAATTTTACATAAAGAGACATTTAATGAGATCAAGATGGAATTCCATTAATGAAACTTTGGGTCTTTACAATATTCCCCCCTTAAGAAATTTCACCCTTGAAATTTCCATTCCCCATAATAAAAAAGATGTGGGTACCTCAACTTCACCATTTACTCCGATTCCCAAGTCTCTTCTTCAGACTTGTGGTTTCTCCACAACACCTTGACGAAGGGAATTTTCTTATTTCGTAGAACTTTTTCTCTACGATCTAAGATCTTCACTGGTTGCTCCTCATAAGAAAGATCACCCTCCAACTGTACCACCTCAGAAGAGAGTACAATTGAAGGGTCTAGTATGTACTTCCTTAAGAGGGATACATGAAAAAAACCATGTACTTTGTCCATGGTAGGTGGAAGTGATAGTCGATAGGACACATCCCCGACACGATCAAGAATTTTGAAGGGGCTGATGTACCTTGGACTTAACTTCCCTTTCTTTACAAAACCACATGACCTTATTCCACGGAGATATGCGTAGAAAAAACATATCTCCAACTTTAAACTCAAGGTCTCATCGACGGTTATCTATATAACTCTTCTGTCAACTCTAGGCTTCCTTGATATGTTGTTGAGTGGTTTTCACCTTCTCCACCATTTCTTCGACCATTTATGGTCAAAGCAGCTTACGTTCACCGACCTCATCCCAACATGCCAGTGTTCGGTACCTTTTCCCATATAGGGCTTCATATGGTGCCACTTGGATGCTCGAGTGGAAACTGTTATTATAAGAGAACTCAACCAGAGGAAGATATTGATGCCATCCTCCTTTAAAGTCCATTGAGCATGCTCTCAACATGTACTAAAGTGTTTGGATAGTCCGCTCGGATTGGCTATCAGTTTGAGGATGATAGGATTTACTAAAGTTCAGTTTAGAATTCATAGCATGTTGAAGTATCTTCCAAAACTTGGAGGTGAATCTTGGATCTTGGTCAGACACAATAGATAGTGGTACTCCATGCAGCCTTACCACTTCCCTGATATATATCCGTGCCAGTTGATCCATTGAAAATACTCCTAATTAGTAATGAAGTGTGCAGTCTTTGTAAGACAATCCACAACAACCCAAATTTCATTTTTACCTTTGGATGTCCTCGGATGTCCGATGAAAAATTCAATGGTGATGTTCTCCCATTTCCATTCTGGTATGGTCAATGGTTGCATCATCCCCTTATACTTCTGCCTCTCTACCTTCACTTGCTGACACACCAGGAACTTTGATGTATATAGATCGATCTCCTTATTCATATTATCCCACCAAAAGTTTTCTCGGAGATCTCGATACATCTTTGTGCTCCCTGGGTGAATAGAGAAATTTGAACTATGTGAATCATCCAAAAGTTCCTTCTTCATCTCTGGACTTGATGGAACACATAGTCTTTTCCCAAATCGCACAATCCCTTCTTCATTAACATTAAACTCCGAGGATTTCCCTTTTATCGATAGCATCTAATTTTTCCTGAATTCCCACAACATTCTTTTGAGCATCCTTTAACCTTTCCAAAAGAGACAGTTGAGCAATCATTTGTGAAAGGATTTATGATGTTCTCTTCATTATGATTCCCATGTCTATCTTCATAAAGTCTAAGAAGATTGGATCCTTCTCAATTCTCATCATTGATAGAATCACCAGGTCCTATCTACTTAGGGAATCTTCCACCTTGTTCGCTTTCCCAGGGTGGTAATGTATTGAACAGTCATAATCCTTGATGAGCCCTATCCATCTTCTCTGGCGCATATTAATCTCTATCTGTGTGAATATATATTTAAGACTCTTGTGGTCAGTATATATCTCACATTTCTCCACATAGAGATAATGCCACTATATTTTCATGGCAAAGGTCAGCGCCGCCAACTCCATATCATGCGTTGGATAGTTTTGATCATGGATTTTCAACTTCCTTGAGGCATAGGATATCACTTCATCATTCTACATCATCACACAGCCTAAGCCCTTCTTCAAATCATCATTGAATACCACAAAAATTTCCTCAATTGTGGGTAAAGTGAGCACGAGCGCATTGATAAGCCTCCTTTTCAACTCCTTGAAGCTTTCTTCGCATTCATCACTCCAAGATAACTTTACTCCATTTCGAGTTAGCTTGGTAAGAGGGTTAGAAAATCGTGAGAAATTTCTCACAAATTGTCGATAACATCCATCTAACCCCAAGAAGCTACGGATATCCGTTACCGATGTTGGCCTCATCTATCCCTCAATTGCATATTTTTTGGAGGGATCCGCAAATATCTCATTTATTGTTATGATATGGCCCAAGAATGAGACCTCCTTCTACCATAACTAACACTTTCTGTACTTTTCATAGAGATTCTCCTTGCGCAAGGTCTCTAGTACAGTTCTTAAATGCTCATCATGATCCTCCTTGGTTTTGGAGTATATTAGAATATCATCTATAAAGACTACCACAAATTTTTCAAGGTAATCTTTAAAGACTCTATTCATCATGTCCATGAAGATTTCTAGAGCATTAGTGAGTCTGAAAGGCATTACTATGAATTCATAGTGCCCATATCTTGTACGAAAAGCAGTCTTGGGGATATCTTCCTTCTTCACCCTTACTTGATAATATCTCGACCACAAATCTACCTTGGGGAATTTTTGGCTCCACGCAGCTGATCGAACAAGTCATCGATCCATGGAAGAGGATACTTATTATTTATCTTGATTTTTTTAAGTTCATGATAATCTATGCAAAGCTGCATTGACCAATCCTTCTTCTTGACGAAGAGGAATGGTGCACCCCATGGTGAAGCACTTGGGCGTATAAACCCTTTATCTAGATTCTCCTTTAGTTATTTCTTCATCTCTTCAAGCTCAACGATAGCCATTATATATAGAGTCTGGGATATTGGTAGTTCCCTAGGTATAAGTTCAATTGAGAATTCAACGTCTCTTCTAGGAGGAAGACCAGGAAGTTCCTCGGGAAACCCTTCAGTGAATTCTCTCACAATAGGCATTTCTTCAAGGATGGTTTCTTCCTTGGACTCAATCATCTAAGCCAGATACACATGCTCATAGGGAAATAATATCCATGATTGAGATGACAGAGCTAAAGTAGATTCATCTTCCTCCTTACACTTGTAAAGAATTGGGGGTCGATTCTCCATATGTAGTGTGATTTCCCTCTCCTAAAAATTTATGTTGGCTCTATATAAGGAAAGCCGATCCATGCCAAGAATTTCATCAAATTTCACTAGAGAGAGTATGACGAGGTTCGCCGGGAAATTCAATCCACATATTATAATAGGGGAGGACTTATATTCATGTGACGCAATGATTGCCCCATTTTCTGTACTCAATGACATCTTCACTTCTATGATTTGTGGTGGTGCTGGGATTGTTCTACTAAACTTTCGAGATATAAAATAATGTGTATAACCTTAATGAAAAATTACGTTCACTATTATTGAATGAATAACTAGCGTATCTGTCACCACTTCGTTGTCGGGGTTCACTTTGGCAGAAGTGATGGAAAAAGATCTTCCTTGCTGCCTTAGAGGTTGTTGGTTGCCTCCGAAAACCCTTGGATTAGGGAACTGATTTGCAAAATTCCCCGGTTCATTGCAGTTGTAGAAATGAACAATGCGTTGAGGTTCGACTGGAGCATTCCTCTCCTCTATCGCAGCCACAGGTCTTTCTTGCCGACCGTTAACAACTAGGTTCCCTTCTCTTCCACACCTAAAGTATTTCCTAGTCCCCTTGAGGCAATTTCCAGGGTGCTTCTTTCCGCACTTTTGGAAAGTGGGGTGATGGATCTTCTAATAATCGTTGGATTTATCCATCAGAACTCCAGCATTGAAGTCCACATTACGTTTCTTGTCCCCATGATACCCCTATGATTCCCCGATCTCTATTTTGAACATGAGGGAATATAATACAATTTCCTCATAGCTTTCGATGTCACGGATCACTAATGCTTTCCGTAGGCTAGGATTCAGCCCACCAAAGAAGCGGTCAACTTTGAATTCGGGGGTAACGACAAAGCCAGAAGCATATCGTGCAAGCCTTGTGAATTTTTTCTTGTACGCTCCAATAGATTCTTTTTATTTTTGGTTGAGGGAAATGAAGTCCCTTTCCATCTTAATCCGGAGGTTGCACGGAAAATATTTATCGAAAAACATCTTCCGGAAATCCTTCCATTCCAACACCTCGATCTCCTCCTCAGCCTTCATATTTTTGATCAACATCCACCATTGATCAGCTTCACCCTCCATACGATAAGCTGCAAGGATAACCTTCTCTTGTTCAGAACATTGAAGGATGGAGAAGATCTTTTCAATGGAGTTGATCCATTGTTCAACGATCGTGGGATCAAATTATCCACTAAAAGTAGGAGGCCTTTGTCTCATGAATCTCTCGATAGTGACTTGTTTCTTCTTAGGGGGGTTTGGACGTTCCTCTTGACCCGTGTTTCTAATAAAAGATTGAGTTAGCTGAGAGAGAAGCATGACAAATTTCGCGATTCCCACTCCCATTAGATTGGGCATCTAATTAGTACAGTCATCACACTGATCTTCACATCAGTTGTTAGCCCAAGTCCTCCTATTACCGGCCATTGGATGGAATAAAAGGAAGGTTGGGGGGTAACAAATAAAGGGTAATCCAAAGAAAAAATTTGATGACTTATAAATAATCTTTTATTTCTTTAACTCATGAGTCTATAGGCTTCAATCTAGGATTTTCATGATCTACTCTCTAACATATATTCTTAGGGGAATTTTTTTTAATTCCATTAATAAGGCTTCATACTAAGCTTGTGAATTTATGAAAACATATCCCCCAGGAGTGCGTAACCAAGAGTACAGAAAGGCCCATTTTCATGCACCATTTCCTGTTCGAGTCTAGCTCAAAGTGGTGTTTTCGGGTTTTACCCCTAGGATACATCTATTCCAGAGCCGCCTCTACCTGCTCGTATCCAGACAGGGATGTATTTGTTTGATAAAACAATTAATAAGTACTTAAAAAAACTTAGTGATGTTTTTATTATACTTAGTCTTGTCTCTTTGGCTTTATTATGGTTTTCTAATCCTAATCCCAAAAATAACTAAACCTATCCTCTGATACCAATTATGACAACCCTGCTTTTATTACAAACTTAAACATGATTTATTACATAAACTATTCACTTGATACAACATGGAAGGTAGAGAGGTCTAGTGTCTTTGGGGCTTAGGATCATTACATAAAAACTTAAAACATGAAATAAAACATCTTTATTGAAAACTTCATTTACATGACCACTACATTCCCTCGTACTTATCATTGCATGGGATAACCTGAGGACATGCATAGGAAAAGGGTGAGCTATAAAGCCCAGTAAGGGAATAAACATGGAATACATGAGGAGTACAATACATGTTAGACAATAAGCATTTCAATATAGAACAAGAGAAACATGGACATAAAGTCATGATAAAGCAAGATAATCATAACATGGAAATGTGGCAACAACACTTAACATGGAATTCGCATGAGCCAAGGCCCATTGCACATGAAGCATGAGTAAATCCTCATTCCACATGAAGAAAGTGTAAACCCCTGTTGCACATGAATTAGCATGAGTCATCACTCCTTGCACATGACGT
The DNA here is from genome assembly GCA_963277665.1 of Viscum album. Lineage (NCBI taxonomy): Eukaryota > Viridiplantae > Streptophyta > Magnoliopsida > Santalales > Viscaceae > Viscum > Viscum album. The sequence goes on along the minus strand of OY728136.1, from coordinate 1,079,992,252 downwards.
ATCATGATACTGTACTTTACCCAATGCATTGGAGCTCTATAAGGGCGAACCCTTCTTAAACATTTCATTTCATGAATAAGTGTGCCACATGGATCATAAAACATGGATTCATAAACATAATCATTTATTCCATGACAAAGGAATATGGAATGAAACTTTATAATCAATAAGTAAATGTGCATGAAGGTGAAAACCCTTGATGGAGAAATGGGCATGGTATTCACTACACAATGGCATTAGCTTAGAAAATTAGTGTAATTTTGGCAGCGTAAAGGCGTGATATAAGAATTCATAAAAAAAAGGTCGATGAGAGATAAAGGGGTACCTCATCATATCTACATGAAATGGACAGTAAGGGGGTCATATAGATACATGTACCAAAAATTTTAATGGAATTTAGATTCATGATACAAAAGTATTGCTTGAATGTAAATGAGGAGATAGAAGTTCCTTTCGGAATTTCGGCATAGTAACGGGTGTACATGGGAGGCATTTCATGAGAGAGAAATGGGTCTCCGAGCATTCAAACAATAAGAGGGAAGTATGGGGGAGGTAAAAAACCATACCTCAGAATCTATAATTGAAATTATAAGGTCATAACAATATTAAGAAAATTGGAAAAAAAAGTGAAAGGAAGAAAAACCCTTACTTGGAAGTGTGATTCCAAGGGCTTGAGAGAGGCTTGAGGGAGACTTATTGGGATATTGGGGCACCTTGGGAGGATTCTAGAGAGAGTAGGGAAGAGGTTGGACGAACTCTAAAGGCTTTGAGTGAGGAGGAAGTGGGAGATTGGATGGGTTTATATAGGAAAGGTGAGTGAATTCGTTATTATTTAGGTTTGGGACCCCTTACATTAAACTAATCCAAACCAAAAATCATCTCCTGGTTTTTGCCCATGGTTTTTGGAAAATGGTTGAGGAAAACAATATTTTGTAAGGCCAAAGTCCGAACTTATTAAAATAATGGGGTTTCTTATGTGGAGGTTTGGCACACTTCCATGGAAAATAATTTAAAAAGACAAGATGTTTAATAAGTCTTGAGGGGTCCATTAATGCTTTGTAAAATAAGTCAAACAAACCCAAAATCACATTATTTTAATTTGAAAAAATATATTGGCCGAAGATAAATCTTATAGTATTTTATTACATCACTATTGGGTCATTATGATGTCATAAAACACATTATATATTTAAATGGTATTTAATTTTTACCCAAAAATTTGACTGTCTCAGAAAATTATGAAAAATTCACTGTTGGATAATTTCAAAATCCTGATTCCAGAAATAACATTTATTTTATCTAAATAATTTTCTAAATATGTTAATTTTCACTTTTAAAATAAAAACCGACATTTATCGAAAATTCACGGGTTTTGAAAAAAATGGCTTTCAAACCTTAATAAAAATTACAATTGCATTCATAAAATTATAAGATCATTTATATTTAATAAAAATTAGTTTAATAATAATAATAATATTTTATTAAAATATTATTTAATTAAAAAATTCTTTAATTTAATAAAATATAATTGTTTATTCAATAATAACTAAAAACACTATTTGTACTTTAAAAACTATTTACAATGTATAAATAATGACAAGAAAGTATATTCATTATTATATATAAAAATAATGTACATGAACATAGTACTAGAGATTTGTTACATAACCCCTTAAAACAGCCGCATATGACCTAAGGGTAAGGTGTGTGATGGTGACAGACTATTGGGGTGGCTCAGATAACATCGCTCGGGTGGTAATCTCTATCAACTTCCACTTTTCCCATAAACGGTACCGTTTGAGCTTGACATGATGAAGCTCAGCTTGGGCTTGGTCAAGAAAAAATCCCAAGGATGCCACCTCTTTTTCGAGCTCTGAAAAATGGGATTCGTATAGAGCAATTCTAATGGATGAGGCCATCACTTCCTTTGTCTAAGTAAATTGGGTTTGTTAAAGTCTTATATTTATACTAATCATGTGATCACTGTTCAATGGATATAAAAGAAACGGTCACAATTATTAACATAAAACCAAAGAAGTTGAAATTTTATATAAACATTTTACATAAAGAGACATTTAATTAGATCAATAGGGACTTCCATTAATGAAAATTTGGGTCGTTATAGCTGCTGGCCAGGATGAAGAAGATGTAGTTCCACTGCCTCAAATTGAAGAAGTACCTGGTGAAGCTGAAGAAGCTAGAGCTCAGGAACAACTTGAAGTTCGGTTGTTTCCTGTCCCTAGACAAGGTGTTATGGTCTGAGATCAGGTTGAAGAAATTGGTGATATTGATGTTATTCCTGTGCCTCAGGAAAGAAGGGTAAAAATTGATACCATTGAGCCAAGAGATTGGACCTGTTCTAGAGAGTGGAATAGTAATCCATGATATAATATTTTCAGTTTAGAATATTACTCGGATGAGTAAATGGTACCTCCTTCTCCAATTTCTCAAGTCCATGATGACCTAGAGCCTGAAGCTCCTATTCCAATAGTTTCATGTCCCGCAGTAGACCCAGTTTCCCAGTTAGTGCCTAGTGACTATGTCACTAGGCTGATTTGGAAAACATTATGAATGAGATATGCGAGTCTGTGCTAGCTTCAGTGGGATCTAGAAATGAAGCCTCCACCATAATAAGTATCTCAGATGATGATGCAGTAAAAATTGCAAGAATTGTGATTTAGGAGATTCAACATAATCTTATTACTACAGAAGAAACTATTATTAGACACAACACTTTGCTGAGAGAAGAAGTGAGAATGATGAGAAATGAGCTGCATTCCTTAACCTATGACTTCAAGACCTCCATTAGTGGTGTTCTAGAAGTTCTTAGTAACTTGGTAACTCATCTACTTAGTGTTTATTTTAACAATATTATAGAAGAACATGGAAAAATGTTGTCTGGACCATCTAGTTCCAGGAGTGGAACTAGTTCTACTGGTGATTTAGAGTCTCTCAAGACTATGATGAGAGAGGAGATTCAGAAACTATAGATTATTTCAGATAAAGAATACCCTTGAAAAGTTACATAGAAATAAAAATATTGTTTAAAATATTGTCAGACATGCACAAATGAAGCCTCTGTATCTCAGAAGGAATTTCGGGAAAAAGTGGATAAGTATTTCACTAAGATATATATGAAGCATGACCTCATCAACAGTTTCATGTTTCTGGCAGAAAATATTCAAATTCCCCCATTCACATAATCTTTCAAAAAAGAAATTTCTCCATTTGAAAGAGTTTACACATTTACTGAGTATGCTTATGGAGAATAAGGATGACTTTGAGAAGGCAATGCAATATAGAGGAGAAGTTATCAATGAATTCATCAAACTGCTCCAACCCTATCTGCATGTTTAGGATGAGTCTATTGTGGTCCCTCCAGCTGCTTCAATTGGTACTACCTCTCAGCCTCCATCTCCACTGACTGTCTCTCAAGATCTTACTCAGATTCGACCTATCATTACCGACCAGTCTCCAAGTCATGTGCTGTCCGAGAGAAGGTCGGCCCTACAGCTACTGTTCCTACAGGTGTTGCACTGCCTGGTGTTGTAATCAGATCATCTCCATCCTCTACCTCTACCAAACCTTCTCTGTCTCCATTGGATCATTCAGACAAAGGGAAAGATCCTCTGCATCCAAACCCTTAGTAGTGATGGATTGTTTCTTCTTGATAGGGATTTTCTCTTTTGGTTTGTCTTGTACTCTTTTGATTTTGAATGAAAATTCATGTGATATATTTCTTTTATCTTATTTTACCTTTCTTCTTTTCTCTTTTTGTTAATCCCAAAAGAGGGAGAAAGTCAAGATGTCATATATGAAAGGGGGATAAAGTAAGGATAATGAGAACACAAGGGTGGAATACCCTCTCTTTAATTCATCTACCTCTCCTTAATCCATATAGTGAGGGGGATATTTGTTTTAAATATTGGACAAGTATATTCAGCCATTTTTATTCTATATATTTTCATAAAGGACATAATTTGTGATTATCAAAAAGGGGTAGATTGTTGGACCATTAATGATAATTTATTTTTCATAATCACAAATAATGTCAATATATAGATTCATATCTTTCATGACAATTGCTTATAAGTCATGAATCAATACGTTTACAAGTGTATGTTTACATATACTTTGATTAACAATTCATATTTTAATGGTATATGCAAGATAGACTCTTCAAAATCTTTCTTGGATACCTTGAAACTGAAGACGACACACCAAAACAGAAGATGACACACCGAAACCAAAGATGACACACCGAAACCGAAGATGACACACCGAAACCGAAGATGACACACCGAAACCGAAGTACGAAAATCCGAAGTATGATAGACCAATGTTATCAGACCGAAGTATGACACACCAAAGTTCGAAAGACTTATGTCAACACACCGAAACTGAAGATGACACATCGAAACTAAAGTATGACCCACCAAAGTTCGATAGACCGAAGTCGACACACCTAAGATGACACACTGAATATGACAGACCGATGTTATCAAACCGAAGAAAAAATCCCGACGATTACTCACCGATTGATATAAATAACTATTTTCATTTTATTAATTCAAATTTATTTCTAACATTCATATGTATACAAATTAATGTTTCTGATATTATTTAATGTTTTATGTAGGAAAATCCATAGACGAGTACGAGGTACATGCACGTGCGATGATCCTTATGCATAAAGAATCATGGAGTATAAAAGGACCTCATCTTTTACGTTAATGAGAAGACGATGATAGTAGCAGTACACATTGATACATAGGCTATGCCAATACAAAAATAGAATAACTAAATTCTTGAGATTACAAGAAGGTTGTGACATGCTATCTTCACCACAAAGGCTCAATATACATCAAGACATCAATGAGATGAACCTTTTCACTCCCTGAAGCTGGAGTACAGAAACTTCGATACTTTGTTTTGAAGACAACTTCGAGCATAAGACTCAAATACCATATTCTCAACATTCATTGAGTCTAGATAATTAGTTCACAACACACATATAATTATTAACTCTATTCTCATCTTCAACTCTGTTGTGTTTTATATTTTCTATTTGAGAAGTGTGAATATTTATTTTTATAACACACACTGTCTCTTGAGCATAACCGGAGGATATCAAACTATCCTCATACTTAATCTATTATTTCTTTTGTTTCCCATGAATAAATGTGGTAGTGGTCAAGTGTGACCTGGAAATCTTGGTGTGCTGTTGTAAACCCCGATCCAAGGTGTGGATCAAATGTTTATTTATATATACAGCTTGGTTTCAGGTGATCACCAAGTGGAGAGGATTAAGTCTCTGCTTGAGACTGAACCTCTTGTTTACATTGTTGTGCAAGTATTCAATTAATCTATTTTGTTTTATCTACTGCTTATATTTGATAAACCATAAAACTATTTTATCTTACACTATGATAGTTAGTTTTAGTTAGTGTGTGTATTTTTTTAACTCATTAAAATAGTTTCAAAAGTTGAATTTGTGTTCTACACTAATTTATCTAAGGACTAATCACCATTTGAGAAACCTGTTGACTAATTGATAATTTATATTTCTACTGCCTATATTAACTGGGCCGTTTCTAAAATTGGTCATTTTCTTATCATAAAGTTTTTAAACATAAATTTTAATTGGAACTCAATTCACCCCCCTCTTGAGTATCCACTCCGACCAACATTATCAATTGAAGGTTGCCTTGTAGAGTTAATGATATTGGAATGTATGACTCTATCCCTAAACTACATAATGAGTTTTCCATCATGTACATTGATGATTTTCTGAGGTTTCATTAAGAAGGGTCTCGGAAAAATGATTTTTGAGTGTTTTTTACATAATTATTCTTCCATGTTGAGCACATAAATTCAATTCAAAATATCATAACTGGAATAATCACACTACATGAAAGGTGTAGTAGCAGTAGTTTTTTTTGATATAGTAGCATTTTAAACTACCACCTAACAGTGTAGAAAAAATTATTAAAACCACCAAATATTTCACGATCGTTAGTAATTTACTCATGGTTTTTATTTAATTTGTCGCCCATTTTTCTATGTGTCATTTTTAGAGCATTTAGTGGTTGTTACTGTTTTATTTAGCTGTAGTTATTTTGTAAAAAAATTAGAGGAAAATCTAAATAATATAAAAGGAACCATCATGGAAAACATATTACTGATGGTCTCTTTTAGTGGTGGTTAAGTGTTACCATCACTAAACATATTATATTTAATGTATTTAGTGGCTGTTACATAAAACCGACACTAAATCAGCTTTATTTTTTTAGAAAGAAAATTTAATAAAAAAATATAAATATTAAAAATTGACATGAAATAAAGTAAAACATAATTATATGATAAGCCCATCATACATATATCTTAAATACACTGTCATATACAAACATCCAGTTATCATAATCTCAATCTTAGTCAACCCATGCATTGGTCAATATACAAATAATTTTTTTTCCAGAAATAACCCATTCCCAAAATACATCTATGATATAACCTCCACCACATCTGTCTTCCTCCACATCATCTCATCAACTGAAACTGATCACGTCATCTCACCAACTCTAAAAAAACAAATAATTAAAACTACACATAATAAATTAGAATTAGAGTAGAATAATTGATACAATTTGAACATACCATGGAAACTAAGAACAATCATGACTGCATTTTGAAGAATGTAGTGGATCAGAATGATCCAACTCCTAGATACTTTTGGAATATGTATCCTATAATGAAAACCCTAAAATTTAAGAAAATAAATGTGAAAGGGAAAAGGCATAGAATATATTCATAATGATTCACATAAAATTTTTATTTTTCTAATTGAATAGAAGAAAATTTAATTTAAAAAATAATATATAATTAAAAACACTTTTAAAACATAAATATACATATTTATGTAAATATTAAATTGTTGAAACTAAAAAGGGATAAGTAAATATTCTAATTTATTTTTAATGTGACATGCATTGTTCATAAAATTTACTTAGTAAATTTTTTTTAAATATTTTTATATCACAACATGTCATATATTAAAAAAAACTCATTGGGGGGTTTTCCCATTATTTCACACCAATATGGGGTTGTTTTCTAGGGTTTTGACCATTTCACATATCTTTTAGTTTTTTAAAACACTAAAAACATGTTTATGTCCATGAAAAGAAAAATGTAATTCAGAATAACATGCCATCAATTCCAAAATTTCACAATTAAATATGCAGCTGTTTTCCCAAGATTTTAAGGATATCCGACATCATTTTCCAGGTTTTTAACCTTTGAACCCTGTTTTTAAAGGTGTTTGTACCTTTCAGAAGTGTATACTAAGTAATTCAGACCACACTGCACACTAGATTGTTTTTTTTTCTATGTATACACATCAAAAAAACTCAAAAGTTATTTTCCCCTTGGTTTCACATCAATATGAGATTGTTTTCTATGGATTAGACCGTTTTACACATGTTTCAGTGTTTTAAAACACTAAAAAACATTTATGGACATATTGGGAAAATAATAAATCAAAATGGAATTCCATCCATTACAACATTTCAAAATTAAATATACAGTCATTGAATCCTGATTTTAGGGAAATCCAACATCATTTTATTGGTTTTAAACCCATGAAACTTGTTTTTAAAGGATTTTGTACCTTTTAGAAGTGTATACTGAGTTATTATGAACATACCACATGTCAGATTAATGTGTTTTCTATATATGAATTTCAAAAAATAAATTAATGGTGGTTTCACTACTGTAAATATTCCCTTTACTAGTGCTACAAAAGGGAATTAACAATACTAGAAAATCAATGTTAATCGAGGTGAACCTGAGACCTCCCCCCTTGCGTGCCTGCACCTTTACCACTAAACCATTTAGTTTTTTTCTCCATTTAATGATATATCTATTTATTAATATATATAGTTATATTTATTTGTATATTAGTATATATTCATATTAATATAAATATATTATGTTATATTAATACATAAATATTTATTCATATATTAATATCGATATATATATTTTATATTAATATATATATATATAGTTATAATTTTTTATCCATATATTTATTTGTATATTAATATGTATGTATAATATTAGTTTTAAATACATTTATAAAATATCTATTTTTATGTTTGTTTATAAAAAAATAAATAAATAAGTACATACATATATACAACACACACACACACACACACACATATATATATTTACGAATAAATACATATTTATGTGTATATGAAAATCCATAGAATGTTTAAACAACCATAACTTCTAATCCAGAAGTCCGTTTCAACTCTAAAACTCGTAAAATCGATAAAAATGAAACAATATTTGATATGATATGTGGTAATGGCCTTGCGGACATCTGGACTATATGTTATACCCATTTGAATGATAAAAATCAGGGTGTCCCAACTAAAAACTCATATTTTGAGGCCTTCTAGGCCTTTTTGGGCATTAAAAAATGTCACACAAGGTTCCCTTTGATCACTAGCACATAGATCTCATCACAATATTTGATTTGATATGATGTAGAGCTCAAACGAACACCCATATAAAAAGTTATGGACATTTGAAGTTTGAGTTAAATATTAAACTTATTTTACATCATTTTTTTTTTGATTTTTTGTGTCTTCAAATTGTTATTAAATGATTATTAATTGATGAAAATTATAAAATTATTTATTAATAAATTTTTTTAAAATATTTTAAATCCATTTTCACTAAATTTAAAATATATTAAATGTAATAGTATATTTATACTTATTTAAAACATATTTAAAAAACATATATTATATTTATATAAAAATAAATATACTTATATAACAATATATTATTTTTCTTGTTTTTTTTTGAAATTTATCAATTCTAGGAAAAAGCACTGATAAATCCCTCCTTCATCAATGCTTTTAAAAAATAACAGATTAAGGGGACCCATTTTACAGCCCCAAAAAGCACTGATAGTGGGGGATTTATCCACACTAAAAAAAGCGCTAATAAAGGGTCCCTTTTAACAGCGTTTTTTCTAGCACTATTTAAAGTCCCCTTTATCTGCGATTTTTTCAGCACTAATAAAGGCCCCCATTTATCAGCGTTTTTAGCACTGTTAATGGGTGGAACTGTAGAAACCAAATTTTGTTGTAGTGTTTTCCCATGATTTCACATCAATCTGAGGTCGTTTTACATGGTTTAGACTATTCGATGCAAGTTTTAGTGTATTAAAATACAAATAATGGGTTTACAACCATAATAGGGAAACCATAATTCATAAGGACATGTTATCAGTTCTTATATCTCAAAATTAAATATACGGTCATTATCCCATGATTTCATGGAAAACTGATGTTTTTTCTGGGCTTTGTCCCTATGACACTTGTTTTTAAAGGTTTTTGCATCTTTCAGAAGTGTATACTAAGTAATTTCGACCACACCACATGTTGGATTGAAATTTTTGTTGCGCATACACATTAAGAACAACTCATCGGTGGGTTTTTCCATGCTCTCACACAAATCAGAGGTCATTTTTTATGGTTGTGATTGTTCCATGCATGTTTATATGTTTTAAAACACGAAAAACACATTTATAGCCATAACAAGAAAACCATAATTCAAAATGACATGTCATTCACTACTAGAAAATGAGGCCACTTCCACTGATCTGTTGCCACAATTTTGTGGCCTATAACTACAATTTTAAAACCATGGCTATAAGTTGGTTTTTTGTGGCCTATTTCCATGGTTTTGAAAACTGTGGAAACATGTTGTGGCTATAGCCACCGTTCTTTGTCCTACAACCACAGTTTTAGAACCATGTCTATAAGACAATTTTTTATGGGCTATAGCCACGGTTTTTCAAAACCGTGGAAATAGAGTTCATGCACTTCTGTTGGAAAACAATTCCCCCCAAAAAATTTGGCGGGAAGATCTACCGCCATGATTTTGAGGCAATTCCAACAGTTTATATTAATATATATCATTATATATATATACCTGAGTTATCATGCAGTGTAGTGGTGTGTATCCTGGTTCGTAAAGGGGTGGTAAAGGGATCCAAAGTCACTAGTGGCAGCCACAATGGCCATTTTTGAGGCCTATTTCCACGGTTAATACCATGGTAGTAGGAAGGGACCTACTTTGATGGAGATAGCGGCCACGGTTGACCAAAAACGTGGCCGTAGGCTATGGCCACATCATTTGGGCCTATTGTCATAGTTTTGAACCGTGGAAATAGCCTTTTTTCTAGTTGTGATTGGTTCCTAAATTTCACAATTATATATATGGTTATTGTACAATGATTTCATATAAATATGACTTATTGTTTCTAGTTTTGATCCACTGACACTTGTTTTCAAAAGATTTTATACCTTTAAAAGTGTATACAGAGTAATTTAAACCACACCGCATGTCAGATTTATGTGTTGTCCATGAGTACACATTAAAAAAAATTAGTGGGGGTTTTACCATGATTTTACATCAATCCAAGGTCGTTTTATATGATTTTGACCGTTCTAGGCACATTTTAGTGTTAAAAATACTAAAAACATGTTTACAGACATAGTAGGAAAACCATAATTCAAAATTACATTCATTTGGTTCTTACATTTCAAAATTAAATCTATTATCCTTGTCATTAGATTTCGGGGAAATATGAAATCATTTTATTTGTTTTGAAACCCCAATACTTGTTTTTAAAGGCTTTTATACCTTTTAGAAGTGTATACTGAGTAATTTCGACCAAGCCACATGTCATATTGACATATTTTCCACACATAAAAATAAAAAAAGTCATTGCGGGTTGTACCATAATTTCACATATATATGAGGCCATTTTCTATGGTTTTGACCATTAAATGAATTTTTTTTTGTGTTTTAGAACACTAAAATCATATTTATGACGTTAATAGAAAACTTGTAATTCAAAATGCTATGTCGTCGGTTCTTACATTTCAAAATTAAATATATAGTCATTTTACTATTATTTCAGGGAAATTCAATTAACAATTTTTGATCAATAACACTTGTTTTTAAATGCTTTCATACCTTTTAGAAGTGTATAGCATGTAATTTCAACTATATTACGTGTCATATTGACATTGTTTCTACGTGTATATGTAAAAAACCACTCAGTGGTGTGTTTATCTTGATTTCACATCAATATGAGTTCTTTTTCTATAGTTTTGACCATTCCACTCACATTTAAGTGTTTTAAAACACTAAAAATATGTTTATGTACATAATGAGAATACTGTATTTTAGAATGACATGATGTTAGTTTCTATATTTGAAAATGAAATATACATTCATGGTCCAATGATTTTAGGGAAACCCGACATCATTTTCTAGGTTTTGAACCCATGAAACTTATTTTTAAAGGCTTTTGTTCCTTTTATAAGTGTATATAGAGTAATTCTAACCCTACCACACGTTATATTGATGTTTTTTTTGCGTGTAAAAGTCAAAAAGTATAGGTGGTTTCCCCATTATTTAACATCAATCCACGGTATTTTCTATTATTTTTACCATCCCATACATGTTCTACTATTTTCATACACTAAAAAATGTTTATGACCATAACAGGAAAACATAATTTGAAATAAAAATCCATCAATTCCTAAATTTTAAAATTAAATACATGGTTTCTCTTATGATTTCATCGCATTTCGACATCGTTTTCCTAGTTTTGACCCCCAAAACTTGTTTTTTAGGGCATTTGTACCCTTCAGAAGTGTATACCGAGTAATTCCTATAACACCACACATTAGATTGATTTGTTGTCTGCACATACATGTAAAATATAACTCATCGGTGGTTGTACCATGACTATACATCAATTTGCGGTTGTTTTCTATGATTTTAATTGTTCCATGCATGTTTTAGTATTTTAAAACACAAAAGAAGAGTATATGAACATAACAGAAAAATTATAATATTTAATCATGTTCTGTTAGTTCCTAAATTTCACAATTAAATATAAGGTTTCTGTCAAATGATTTTAGGGAATTCTAAATTTGTTTCCCACTTTTGAACCCCAAACACTTGTTTTTAAAGGATTTTTTACTTTTCATTAGTGTATACTGAGTAATTCCAAGCACACCGCAGATCATTTTGATGCGTTTACTATAAATACACATAAAAAGCTTATTAGTTGTTTTCCCATAATTTCACAAAAATATGAGGTCATTTCTATAGTTTTTACCATTCAACACATATTTTAGTGTTTTTAAACACTAAAAATGCGTTTACGGGTATAATGGGAAAACAAAAATTTGGAATGCCATTTTGTAAGTTCTTACATTTTATGATTAAATCTATAGTTATTGTATAGTGATTTCAATGCAATCAAACATTTTTTTTACCCCCAATGCTTTTTAAAGGCTTTTATACCTTTTATAAGTGTATACCTAGTAATTCTGAACACACCACACATTAGATTGATCTTTTTTATGTGAATACACATAGAAATAATGAATTAGTAGTGATTTTCCCATGATTTCACATCAATATTAGGTCATTTTGTACGAGTTTGACTATTCCATGCATGTTTTAGTGATTTAAAATAGCGAAGACACGTTTACTACAATAATGAACAAATCATAATTCAAAATTATTTTCTCTAGGTTCTTAAATTTCACAATTAAATATATGATATTTTTCCCATTATTTTAGTTGATTCTGGAATCATTTGAATGGATTTGACCACCATCAACTTGTTTTAAAGGCTTTTTAACTTTAAAAACTGTATAACAAGTAATTCCAACCACACTGCACATTGGATTGACATGCTGCCTATGCGTACACACCAAAAATAACTAATTGGTGGTTTTTAAATGATTTTAAATCAATATTATGTCATTTTACATGATTTTTACTATTCCATACACATTTTAGTGTTCTAAAACATCAAAAATGCATTTATAACTATAACAAGAAAATTTTAATTTGGAATGTTGTGCGGTCAATTACTAAATTATAAAATTAAATATATAGTAATTGTCTCATTATTTTAGGGAAATAAAACATTTTTTACTAGTCCCCCCTAACAGTTGTTTTAAAGGATTTTGTACCTTTTATAAGTGTTTACTGAGTCAGAATTGAACAATCAAGATCGAATTGTTTTCAAACATATGAGTAATAGTCTAATTTTTTTTACTAATAGTAAGAAACCACAGATAAATCTGCAATAATATGTTGTTGGTAGACTCAAAATGTTTTTTTCTATATAAAAGTGTTATTTTAGTTTTATTTATGGATGTTTCATGTGTTCTTTTCAAATGCATGATTGATCTATGTAATTTAAAATTTAACTCAGTGAGATGATCTATAAGGATGTAAATTTCCTCAGGGATCATGATGGTCATCTCCTAAAATATAGAAATTAAATAATTTTTTATTTTGACTGCAGCTGATATTGTGTTTTCCTTTTATAGACTTATTATTTCCCCTTTTCTTTCAATATTGCAATTTCTCTTTGTTATTCATAATCAACAACACTACTCAAACACCCATCGGGTGTAACAGAAATGGATAACACTGCCCTATCAAATATAGTTGAGGGTGTAGGCCCAAAACCTATCCCCCACACATGTCTGAGATTCTCCTTCCCTAAAACTATTCCAACAACATCATTCTGGGAAACCGATGATGATTATGAATGGTTCACATCCATGATTTCTTGAATTTTAACTTAATAATAAATAATTATTAACAATTATTTTTTAAAATATATGAACATCATAATATTATCAAATTAATAAAATTTCTATTAGTATTTATTGTTATTTCAAAACTATAAAAATGTATTAATGAAAATAATATTATAACAACAAACAATCCTTAAAACCAATTAATTGGGGCCAACTAGATATATCAAATGATGCCAAATTGGCATTGTTTGATCCATGTAGGTGGAACCATTTAATTGGGGTTAAGGCTTTTTAGTTGTTGTAATATATTTTTCATTATTTGGTTTCTGTGGTAATGAAATAATATCAAATGGTATGGAAAAGTAATTACTCCAACATCTATGGTAGGGTCATTTCCAAAACTACCATCAGGTTTCCCATGCACTTTAAACAACATATATATTCAGAAAACATAGTGACCTAATTAATTATCCTTTATAAAAATTTTAAACAAGTTAGAAAAAAATATTTATTTATAATAAAATGGTATAAATATTAATGAATAACATAAAAAACATGATTTTAAATTTTGTCAAAAAACTTTGAGACCCTATGATGCGAGGAATGACTTTCTTCTCATGATTCACATGTTTTGTTTTAGATAATTCCTAAACAAACATTAACATTAACAAAAAAATATTATTTTATTGTGTTTGTGTTATTAATATACTACAACATATACAATTACCTCATGAGATGAATCTCTATTGATATCGACAATGACCACCCATTTATCAAAAGAACTACTTTAGACACTTTCTCATACATTTTTCAGAGCTTAGAGAAGTGTCATTTAACACATTCCATAATCTCCATTTAAAATCTCTCAGTTTGTGGAAAGAATTTTTCAAAGTCCGCGGGTGTTAAATGAATTCCGGGACATCAAAATGAAAAAACATTTAGAAATAAAACATAACATTTTTTCACTATATTACAAAATTTTAGTCATTTAGTTTAAATTATTTTGTGAGGAATGTTAAATTAATATTACATTTACTTTATTATCAAATACCTAAATTTTCCAAGATAGAATACTTCACCAAATATTTATAATTAATGTGAAATGTCACAATATCTAAAGAGAGATACATAAGAATCTACCCATAGAGTCTGGTAGCTTCACTGGTAGGAACCCCCAACTCATTAAATACAATAATAATCATGAATTCCTTCAGGTTCCATACATATTCCATGTTCATATTTACATCCCTTCTATGGTTTTATTTATCTGTTTGACAAATTCATTAAACAATTAATAAAATAAAATGATTTTTTAAAAATAACCTACATACTAGTAATAGTAACTTGACAATATCCCCTTGATGGAGGGTGATGAACTAGTACATTGCTAGAGGTGAATAATGTGGTGGGATACCAATGAAATGTAGGGAAACTGATGGCCTGATATAATTATTAGTTACAAAATAATAACTAGGATCCCCAGATTATGATGGTAGAGGTGGCGTACTCCAAGATGATGATCACCTAGGATCCTGAATTTTTATTATTATCGGAATTCCACCATTTCAAATGGTTAAGGTATATTAAATGTATAAAAATGAAAAACTAAAATATATTTATAAAAACAAAAACATAGACTAGAACAATGTATATATGTACAAAACACTTATCATTGAGAAATTTTAATATATTTTCATTAATAGTTTTTAAATTCAATTATATTCATTTTTATCAACATATATTGCGACGAGTCCGTCATTTTAACCTTCTCTTGCAAGTTATACTATTTTTATAATGTCAGAGAAAAACTATTAAATGTTTTTTGGTTGATAATATTTATAGTCACAAAGCACCAATTTATCTTCATCACCCATATCATATAAGTCTCTATCTGTTAAGTGTACAAAAACACTCCAATCTTCTTGTATCTCATTATCCACATAATACACCATATTCTCTTGTGAATCCAATATATATGGATCTTTCTCTTCATACTCAATGGTATCCATCAAGAAAGAGAAGATAATCGAAGTAAAATTTAATGAATCTTTCATTATACCCCTATCAATGATGAACCACCTTCATTTGAATAAGACAATTGAAAACAAGCCATGGTAGTTTAATTCAATTATATAATTCATCTTACCATAGTTTCCCACCATTGAAAATGGAAATACACCACTATTATTGGTTTTGGAGTCTTCTCAATGATAATTTATATGAAACCTGAAGCCATGAATATTATAGGAATATGATCTATTAGCCTTCCTTAGAGGACATTAATCCAAAAAAATAAAATCATTCAATATTTATGCTTGATTATGAATAATAATTATCTAGAAAAAAATATATATAAGCTGTTACTTTAAACATATAAAAAATAACTACATGTAAATAATATAAAAATGAGTATATACTTACATGATGGGAGAACCATTCCAGAAGTTCTTTGTTAATAGTTTTTGTTAATTCCATCTTATTTTTAGATCAACCCCTTAGTTTTCTCTTTGTTTTAATTCATAATTCTTCAATAAATGGATCTAAAATAACACTATTGATTACCACATATCTATATTCTGGTAGTAACTTCAATTTAGTTAGTGTAAAATTTGACCCCATTCCAACTGTTCAACCAATAGTTGGAAATACCGATAAATGATTTTTATAATGAGAATTAGTAGAGACTTCATCAGCAAAACCAACATGATTGACTCTTGTCTTAATTCCTTCTAAATACCAAGAACAGAAGGTCAAGAACTCTTTGACTATGTATCCTTCAGTAATAGAGACTTTTCCTTGAGATTTATTCTTCACATATGATTTCAAACTACCTAAGTACCAGATGGAAAAAATAATAAACATATTAAAAAAAAGTAATTATTTGAAAAATTGAACTCACCAATGAAAATAAAAAATACCAACATATATCTTAATTGGATATATCCATCGACAGTGTACCAATCCACCAAGTTTAGATTCTTCAACCAAATGAGTAGTAAAATAAATCATTACTAGAAATAGTGAAATGGTAAATAACATCTCTAAATAACTTAGTGTAAAAAAATTCTTTCACGATGTTTTTGATGATAGGTTAGATTTATACTTTTTCTATAAATCTCTATGAAAAAGGTACAAACATAAATTAAAACTACAATTACTTTTTCATGTAAAGTATTATGAAACACCAATGACAATAAATGCTATATCAAAATGAGTGAGTCATGTCTTTCCAATCTATATAAATTTCCATTTTTAATTCAAATCACCTTGATACGTTACTTTAATATCTATCTAGAACATTTACATTCATTAAAATTCAAAGGAATACGTATTTATTATAGTTTGTCATTATAAAACAGTTGAATGATACCTATCATTTTCAATTTTCCACAATCCAGAATTTATATTCATTGACTCCAAATCAATAAGAGCATTAAGGCTATATTTTATTTACCCTACTCATTTAGCACTATAAATATTACATTATCATAAACATTATTCTCAATATGCATTACATCAAGATTAGGATTTATCAAATTAAACTCCAAATAAGAATGTTTAAAAGATAGTTTTTTATTCCAATGTTGTGTTATAACTTCCTTGGATATATTACCTCATACCCTTTCCCCCTTCATTAAACTAATGACATTTTACAAATTCTTCAGTGACATTCATTGACTATGCCAAGAGTTCTGAACTAGATAACACCTTTTATGACTTTCTAATTTCAATATATCCATTGAATTGTGTCTTAATAGAATTAAATTTATGATAAGTATCAAGAAATCGACGATGACACATAAAAAACCCTTTTCTACTATGAGGTAATCGTTATGGATCAAAATCAAAATCACAAACTAGGAAATCCAAAACAGTATGAGTGTTTAAACTAGATAAATTTTTTAGTTCAAGATATTCACTAATTTTCCACATTAAAGCATCATTTATTTTGAATAGTTGTCTCATTGAAGCATCAAATTTTTCCACACCATAATTCACTAATTCACTGAATTATTTGATTAGAGGTTAAGGTATGCATCAATGTAATTTATAGGCATTTATTTCTAGGAATAATCATAGAAATAATGAAATAATTATTCTTCATGCACAACCATTGAGGTGGATTAAAACAGATAATAAAGAAAAAATTCTATAATTTGTACTTAAGGTGCCAGAAGTTTTAAAACCATTAGAAACTAATCCAAAACATACATTCCTAGGATCCAAATAAAAATTTGGATATAAAAAATAAAACATATTCCAAGATGTTGATTATTTTGGTTGTCTTATCTAGCCATCATTACTATCCTGATTATGCCACTTCATGTCATATGTAGTCTTAGATGGCATGAATAATCATGGAAATCATGGTTTCATAGTAAATTCATGCAATACCTTTGCAAGAGTTTTCTTGTTTTGTTTCATCCTAGTTTTTTATTGATTTATACTATCATTTATGTTAATTAACTTATATATACATGTATGAAATATTTTTCATTCTTATTTATCATACTCATCTCCCTAGTAAAGCATGCAATCATTATGGAATGCATTTATGTTTGTATAATCAAATCCATGTTTCTTGATGACTTTCTTCATCTCATCGAATGATGTATGAATATTAGCCTCTCTAAATGCATCATGAAGAAACTCAAAAATCATGGACATATATTTTTTATTAATACAACTGGGACACTTGATATGATACAAATTAAGTAGAATAGAAAAGTTTTAATACTTATCTCACCCTTCATACAGTTCTCACTATCCATCTTAAACTAATTCATAAAAATCATTCTTTTGTTCACTGGTGATCTGAGAATAATTAACCTGCTCCAGATCAACTAATGGTTCTGTTGAACTATTAAAATCTTATACATTATATTCTGGAAAACCAAATATGTCATTTAAAAAATTTCAAATTGATTTCTCTTCTACCGGATCACATTTTATTTTTTTGATAATATTGTTATTATTTTAAATTTCTATACAATTTGATTCACCATGAAAAATCGAACATACAAATTCAGAAGAAAACTATTCCAATTTTAAATTACCATATACTTCATTTTTATTTGACCATGACTTGAATTTTAAATCTAGAAATAGACATTTTATTCTACCATCTATTGATCGGTTTGTAATTGTAGAATCTAAAAACTCTTCCAAACCCTTGGAGTTTCAAGGTGTGGTTTAAGGTAAATTAATCCAAATTCTATCCATATTTATTTGATTTTATTCACCCTAAAGATTTAGATATATGGATATAAATTTTTTATCATACAAGTATAATAAAAATTAAATATCACCCAAATTTTATTTTATATTTTATAAAAACTATAAAGGAAAATGGAAAAAATCAAATAATTATATTTTTATTGCTAAAATTATTACATAAAAACATGAATAAAATAAATATTTATTTCTCACCAACATAGATTAATAAAGACATAAATTAGATGACCACCACATTTTAGCACAAAGTAAACCCATGAATGTTACAAAATATATCAAATATATCTTCCTAAATTGAAAGTTGGAAGATGAAGTTTCTTTATCAGAATGGATAGAATAATTTTTTAAGATTTAATAATGATTTATATAGGTTAGGATAAGACTCAAGATAATTGTATTTTAAGTTATATATATTCATGAAACAATTGATTTTTAATAATGGAACTATGGAAAATATCCTCTAAAATAAAGACGATAATTATGTATCAATTTCTGATATTTTATACGTAGATTAAAATTTTTTTATGGGAGAAAAGGTAAATGGTTTATTCTACCCTAGTTGTGTAACTAATGGGGGTTCATTCCATTGAAAAATTTGCTACATTGAGCAATGTCCTAACCATTTACCATGATCTAAATTAGACTAAATCCACCCCTTTAAAAATATGAATGAAAAGTATACTTCATTTGGTTATCATGATATGTAATGCATACACAAAATATTCAACTCTATATGTATATATTCTTTTGAACTAGTTTCATGTGACTTCATGTATTTCTATGAATTATATGAATATACTATATTCACATAACATCAAATAAGATGATCCTTCAATTTAATATAAATATATAAAACATGATGTTAACATATATTTTAATAATGTGTATTGTGATTTTAAAATAAAATTAAAAAAATTAATCGTTTGACTCAAATGAAAAAAACTATACACTCTAATAAGTTCTCATAAAAATCATGTAAATTAAAATAAAATTAATGAAACTATGTTTGTAGTTCTAGTTACCATAACTAATAATTGGTTATCATGTCTGTAAAACATACCCCTAATTACTCCATCATTATTCGATATTTTTTATTCAAGTAAATGATTCCTCAAAAATTCATAAAACATGAACAGTTATGATAGACTTGAAAATGCTCTAATATCTCATTTTAAGGCCTTTAACCTTAATGACCTTCCCAGGGATAGTAAAGAAACCATGTGTGACCCAAAACACTATCACCAACTTGTCATGAGTTGTAAAATAGTCTCAATTATGTATATGTCAAAAATTGGAGGCATTCACATATATAGAAAAACGAGGATCACATTAATATCAAATAAAAACCATGAAATTATGAATGATGTAGATTCCATAACCAAAATATATCATACAAAAATATATTTTAATTTAATACAACATAACCAAAATTAATTATTATAAATCCAAAAAATAACTACAAAATGCAAAGAATACATTATAATCTTAAATTACAAATATAAATTACTGTTGAATGAATTAAAACCAAATTTTGTAGTGTTTTTATCACCCATGATTGTCCATATAATGCTACTTAATAATTTATTTAGGTTGAGGATGATGAAAACTTTTGGGTGGGGGGAGGGGCATGCATCGACAATGAGGAGGGGAACCACGAGTTAGGGAGAGGGATATTAGAGGGGGGGGGGGGGGGGGGTGCAGGTTTGAGGATGGAGGTAGTGTCACGGGGGTCATGGTATCAACCTATAAGGGTAGAGGTAGGTCAGAGGGGTGGGGTGAACATGGTTCTTGGGGTTAGGGTCCCTAATAGGGAAGGTATAAGAGGAGGTTGGCGGAGGTCGGGGTGGAAAGGTGTTGTGTTCGTGTAGAGGATGCATGGTGGAGGGGGGATATTGATTTTTTAAAACATTTAGTGGCTTTTAATTAAAATCACCTCTAATTAATAAAATAAAAAATATAGTAGTGGTTTGATCAAACTGCCTATATAATATATTTTTTAAACTGGATTTAATTCACGGTGGTTACTAGAATTGCTACTAATTATCCTTAACTAAGAAGCATTTTTTGTAGTTTCATTAGGAAATCTTTTAAAAACCATGCTGAAAAAACTGATGATTTTTTTTTAATTTTCATAACCACTCTTCTGGGATTCAAATATTCCATCTTCAAAGATATATATATTGATTATGGTTATTATGAAAGAACCTAAATCACATTAATCAAGTAAAAAATTTATATAACCACTAGTGAAATGGATATAAAATGTCCTTGTTTATGGATATTTTGTTTGGATTTATGGTGTGATATGGCCAAATAAACTTCTTCTTAAATTAATTATTTTATTATGTTTAATCCTCATTTTCAGTATGGAAATTTATTTAACAAATTTAACATTTTATTTAATTCACTTGTGAGCTTCAAGAAGGGGTATATTGATATCTACATTAAGAAGAGTTTCTAGGTTTTCTATTTAGAGTTATTCTTCCTTAATTTTATTGAATTGAATCATCCTTGAGGGGAATGGAAGAGGCAGATACTTATTCTTCTTTTTTTTGTAATTTTAATGGTGTCACTGGTATTTTATTCTATCAAGGTTCATTATACTCTTATTCCATTATTTCTTCCCTCTAGGGATCTTTATACTGCATTCTAGGTTCATTAATAATTAGGTCTTCTAGTTCTGTTTAACTTCTTCCATAACATCCTCTTCTATATCATGATGTGCTTGTTCCAGTTCAAGTTTTTAATCTTCCTCTTCTTCATTTCTAGGTTAATATTTTTCATTCCTAAGAGTTGATGTTGGATTAATCTCCATGACACTTCTAGTGGTTATCATGTTCCAATTCTCTGTAGGGATATGTTTTTTTTGAGCTGGTAGCTTGACTTGGTTTTGGGATAAAATATTCACCAGACTGTTGATCTGGTTTCTTAACTCTCCCAATTCATACTTAATAATCTTAAATTTTGGTTATGCACTAGTAAAAAATGGATTTCCAAATCATTTTTTTTGTGTTTTTAACATTGCTTACCTATTAATTATTTTGTAAGTTATGTTGTAATTACTTTTATCAGGCATATTATTAGTAACCGATATGAAATTTTTTATTTTACTTCAACTATTTAATAAATGATCATATAAAGCAGTAATAAAATTATAATTTAAAGGTGTTTTCATGTTAGTTAGTGTATAACTAAGGTGACAAAATCTTTACCATGATGGTTATTTAAAATAAACAATGTTATAAACAATATTTCACATCGATTATACAATATAATATGTGAAACATAATTTTTCTTAAAATTAAATTCCAATAAAATAACCCAATAGTATAATAGTACAAACACAACAAAAGAAGAAACACAAACAGAAGTAGAAAACAATCTTACAAATTCAAATCATTTAAAATCTATAATTTTAAATTTAATCTTTAAAATAAATAAAAATTAATCTAAAACCTTAAAAAGATATTAAATAATATCACCATGATTTTTTAGTGATTTAACTCATTTTCAAGGTAAGGGAAAAATCCATTCAAAAAAAAATAAAATTAAAGCATTTATCATGAATTTTCAATTAAATTATAAGATAAATGAAAGGAAAGGTTAAGATAAAATTTAATCTTGTTTAATTTTTCAACGTTTCTATATGAAATTATATTGAACCTAAATATTAGAATATAATATACACATTCCTTTACACCTCATTTATGATGATTGTTATTATTAAATAAAAGTATTTAATTCAAAATTATATTTGAAAAATGTCATCCAAAATATAGTAATTATAAATTATAAGTTACCTTCACACACACATATTTGATATTTATTATAATCTTTCTAGTTGTATCTCTAAAGAATTCCCATTCCCTATTTTAAAATGATATTTAAGAAATAAAATTAAGAGTAATTATAATTAAAAATTACTCAAATAATCAAACATACTTGTCTAATATGTTGTGAAAATCTTCTTTCATATCACCAAGTATAGAGAATAACAAGTAAGATATCTTCTATTTTAGACAAAAAACACACAACATCCAATGACCACTGATATACAAAAAATTTAATGTGAGTGGCTATTCAGTTTAAATAAATAACAATTTAGGAAATATGTTCTATACCCTTCAAGATAAGGAATCATCCATTTTTTAATTGCATTATTTTTAATTTTTCAAAATTATATAATGTTATTTATATATCTTTAATTGTCATTATTATTGGTGAAATAAATTATGGGTCAAAATATCCATATACTTGTTTTTATCATACTGATTGAAAAGTTTATAAATATACCTAATAAAAAATAATCATAAGTATTATGATTTATTAAATAAAAAATAATGGAAAGAAATATGATAATTGAATTACATGGAATAGTCTTGCATAACGTTGATACCTAAGAAATGAATAGTTATATTCTCCATGATATCTCTCTGTATAATCATCAAAACCATTTTACTCCCATAAATGTTATAATCTCTTGGATACTCATAAATTCCCAAAGAAAATGATGATTTTTTTGAAAATATATAAATTTACAAATAAGTTGTATCCAAAGATATAATAGCCTATAAATGTTATTGTCTAACTATCATGTATTTACCATTAGAGCATTCAAAGAAAAAAATATAGTCAAATATGTAAACATTAAAATTTTCAAACATATTTAACACAATTATGAAATGAAATATATAATCTATACATATCTCAGTGGAAATTTATTAGACAAGTCTATATGTCAAACTAAAAAAGGCCAACACATTGTCTAAATATAATTACCACATATGTAATAAATTCTACTCTTACTGATCTATCTTTAATATCCTACACTTTTACCCTTATTTTATCCATCTAAATATATTGATTATGAATAATATACACAATATAATATATAATCTTCGATGGGAAAATATGATTCCTGGGATCCTCAGTATATACCTCACAATATATGGGAAATTTTGGAGGAGGAGGTGTAAGAGTTGGATATGTAAGAGGAGGTGTAGGAGTGGTATCTATAACTTGAAACAGTCATAGGGTCTCTTTTGTTGTAAAGGAGAGCTATATTATTATTAATCATGATGGTTATAAGGTTGTTGTAAGGGTGGTGGACATGGGTATTATGGGTTTCCAAATAAAAATTGGACTTGGGGATTAATCCTCCATCCTTGATTTTTTTTTTCGATGCAATTTACCTGCATCAAAGACTACTACACTAGTTTACATTCCCATCACTTTATCACAATAGTATTCAAAATGTATAGAAGATGTGTATAAACCATATAACATTGTTGGTGCATATTATTCAATTTATTGTTTAAATGAAATATGTATCATGAGTCTTGTTAGCTATTCTAGTTAAGATTTCAAAATAGGTTATAAATCATAAATCCCTATATCATTTATCCTTCTGATTCTTATACATATGTTTCCAAACAATTGGGAGTCTATAAAATTTTTCTCAATCAATCCCTTGTATTCGTCTGGGATTTTTCTATTGGGGATTCCCATGATGATGCATACTATAAATTTATATAATTTTTCTTTAGGACTTGATAATAGAATACTAAAAAGTTATTATCCTCTATTAATTTGTACGTGTAACTAACACATAAGTTTTTGAAGTATTTTCAGTACACATAGAGTGTTTATCCAGATGCTTATATGATGGAATAAAATTTATTTCCAAATGTAAAATATACAAGAGGTATGGAAAAATATTTGAAGAAAAAATCTATATAGGTTATTCTAGTCCTGAAATTCATCTGGTTATGACATGTACAACCATTCCTTTCTGTCTCATTAAAGTGAAAATGTGAATTCCCTTCACTTGAATTTTTGATCAACTACACCACTTGAATTAAAAGTTAAGAACACTAGAGTGAACTGTTAAATGTGTTTTCAGGTCCTCGACTACCAATACATATAATTAATGAAGAAATTTAATTAATCTAATTTTCAACTCAGAGTATGTTTTTTATGATAGAATAATAATTTGATGATTTTGATTTATGAACTGTGGTGTAATGAGGTCTCTCAATATTTAATAGGTATTTTTTTCCATAGTGATAAGATCAAGATGGACACTAGATGTTTTAATTGAGGATTAAAGGTAATTTAACTTAATTTATTATTGTAAATTTATGTTTCTCAATTCATCCAGTAATATTATTTATATTTCTATATCAAAATAAAACAATTGATTACATGGGGTTCTATTAAAGAAATGTTAATGTTTTTTTATTTGGAACCACCTACCTGGAAATAATAATACGTTTTCCCACACCAATCATGGGGTTTTGAAAGGGAAGTATCATAAAAAATTATTGAAAATTTAGTTTGAGAAGATATGGGAAGTTTTTATTTTTTTGACTAAGAAATGTTTTTAAGATGATAAATAAAATTGGTTTGAAAATGATTGATAAAGGAAGAAATGTTTTTAGTGTTTTATTTCAAAATTTAATACTATGATAGTTATTAAAATAGTTTTCATTCCCCCTCCCAACAAAGGTACCCATCCTAGGATGGAAATTAAGGAAGTTATACAATAACCCCCACCCCTAATCCATACCTCTAGTAATCCCTTAGTTGGATACCATCATCAAGTATATAAAGAAATTCATACATATGAGAGGAATATCCATCAACAAAAAACATAAAGTAAGGGGATAATTTATGAAACCCAAAATAAAATTTATTAAATAAAGAAATGAAAAAATCCACAATATCCCATAAAACATATAAATACAAATGAATTTTTTCAAGTAAAGTACTAAAGACAATCCTATGATAGAAACTCAACCACAACTCCAATTCCCAAGTTTTCACTTCCCATATTTATTTCCAACGTCCTACTAGAACCTAAAAAAATAGTTTATATATACATAGGGTAATAATAAAATGTATACTAAGTAGGATCGTACCCAAATAATATCATGAAAATTTTAGAAGAATATACTTTTGTCTGTGTGAATAAATAATAGAATCAATAAGAACCTATCATATCACATAGTTTCTGGCCTCAATAATTCTCACTCACCAAATAACACATCCAATTATAGTAATATAAGAAGAATTATATCAATAATAAAGATACCTCATATATCTTCCCTATTGATTTTTCACTCTCACTATCTAATTTTTTATGTCTGGGATCACTTATACCTTCCGTATCCATCCACCTCATAAGGGTGTAAGGATGTGTGTTTTGAAATAATGGTGGTTATTCATGTACATAAAAATTTAAATTAAGAATAACTATACCATTTTCCATTCCATAATTCATTTATTTATATACACAAACCATTTTTCCTAAACCAAGTTCATTTAATTTATAACTTACCACTTTTCAAGAATTCCATAACTATTGGTAAACTACTATGACAAGGCATGATACTGTGAAAAATTATCATTTAAACACTATTATTCCATAACACACATCCTCACTATAACCCACATTTTCACATAACCACATCACACGTCACCACCTCAACCCCAAAAGTCAAACTTAGAGAGAAAACACACTAATAATTCTATACATTATGCATACCATCACTTGAATAAACTTTAAAATAAAATAGTAAATATATCAATTACTTATTTTCACACATCAAATTTAATTACCATCATTAAAGGGTTTTACCATTTTCATGTGTGGGGATTCCAAAACATTATTTGAATAAAAAACATGATCATAAGAAAAAACATTTCATATCCAGCAACATTCAACATAAAACTACAGGAATGAAATATAATAAAAAAAATTAAGGAACATATGATATATCCCCTTACCCTAATGTATAATTAATTTTCATCATTTGTTAAACTCTTACCATCCACACAAAATGAAACAAATGAATTATAATATAAATAATTTAAGGAAAATAATAATAGAACTTAAATACCTGACCATTTTCATAGAAATTCAAGAACATAAAACCAATAACATGAGAGAGATAGAGGTGATGTGTATAGTCTTAAAAGCATGATAATCCTCAAATGAGCTACAAAAGACTCAATTTTTTTTAAAAAATAGGGGTTTTAATAACCAAAATCAAACATAATACAAGGTGAATGAATCAGAGGGATTAATATATTTTATTATAAAAAATATAGAATTCATAGAGGATTCCTATGCGGTTCACTAAAAACTCTAATTCATTTGATAGTTAAAGTTTTTGTTTTAAAAATTAATTACACACATAACCCATTGAAGTCACCTAGGATTATAGGAAGTCAAAATATATCATTCAATACTTCTAATTGATAAAAAACCAAATTACCACATTAAATCCCATTAATTACATTTAAAACAAGTTACATGCCCAGATATAAGTGAAAAAGTTGTGTCGGTACACAAAAGCCACCCTTATGCAAGAAGGATGCACCATGTAAGGGTAATACTATTTTCACCCTTAAAAAGATGATTAACTTTACAAAACTTTTGGTAAACATGAATAAAATTTATGAATATTCATAAAGACCCTTACATGAGCATAAAGAACTCATAAATACCCTTAAAAAACATAGGAATACTCAGACATTTCCATACACAAGCTTTAGAAAACCATAACTACCTTTACACAATAAAATAGATATAGCTTTCATGATTAGGGGTAGAGTTGCATATCTTTATATAGGAAATGAACTAACTTTAAGAAATCCTTAGAAACTCACCAATTCATTTTTTTAGTGCTTAAACTATCCATCCGTGAGACCACCCATATATGTGATAAGGTATCTATCTATGGGTAACTGGACCTACCCATACATGAGGGATAGATTTAATATATGGGTAAACTATCATTTAGAAAAACATACTTTTCATTAAATTGACATATAAAATAAAAATTAAAAAGGTTTTAGGATACCATCTAACAATTTTAAGCCTTGGAAACACAAATGAAGGGATTTAGAAATTTTAGAACTTCTATAAGATACCACTAAAATAATTATCACACTTGAGAATTTAAAACAAAATCTGGAAAAAATAAAGGGGTATCAATAACCACCTCATGAGATACCTGTTAATAAAATCTCTATAATAGGAATGAATTTACTAATTATAAGGGAAAAGTGATAAACTACAAAAACTCATCAAATAATAGAATCAAACTCATCAATAAATATATGATCATTTATAATATCCTAACGGAGAAGAAAAAAATATGTCTTCAAAATATGGAAAATCAAGAATAAAAAACTAAAGATATTGAGTGTGAATATATAAACCCTACTCCCAAGTGGTCTCCTCTAAACCACCATACCACCAAAAGAAAAAAACCAAATGAATATAATTCCCAAAAAACACTTTCTCCTGACAGTTCTGAATCTCAATAGGTCATCCCACAAATTTCACACAATATTTAATATAAACTCACCCTAATAAAAAAACTCATAATATTCATGAATATACCGAGGAATCTATGATATATATAAGGATTCATGAATCTATTTCATATTTTGGGGTAGTGATAATTGATGTGACATGTTTCAAAATGATAAAACACACCAAAAGTCCCAATGAACTTCATAGAAAACTCATTATCACAACTGAACCATCACTGCCCATGATGGGGAGTCACTTTTAAGAACATTTAATATTTGAATTAAAAATCTAGATTCCTCCTCCTAAAATATTCATAGTAATTTATAAAATCCAATTCCACCTAAATTCACTAATGGATCACCTGTACATTTTCACTTGTACCTTAAACCAATTTTGGTCCAAGAACAACAAACTCTATAACCTCAGTCTAGCACAATAGAGACTGAAAATTCTAGGTATACAAAAATATTAAATTTAACTTAAAATATTTAGAGTGGTAAATATTTATATAGTTGAACTCAACCATGGTAAAGTACTTCATCTTGGATCTTCTGAAATCCAAGATGCACAACTAAAACATATCCTCTAGAAAATGAATAATCCACTATGTTTTCCTATCTATTTATGGATGGAAAGAAGTGACATGGATTAACAGAGTTCCATAAGTGTGATTTAATACTCTTTAGAATTTGGAGTGAAACTAAAAAATCTAGTCTATGATAATGGAAATTGGAACTCTATGTAACCATAGAACCTCATCCACATGCCTCCTTTCTAAAAAATTCATGGGTTTCAACTCCCTCATTGCTAAGAAGTGAGTTGAGTTCCTAAGTCAATCCATGATTACCCAAATAATATCAAAACTGACCTAAACATGGGGTAATATTATGATGAAATCCATAAAAATTCCTTTCCACATCCTATCAAGGACATCCAAAGGCTACACCATACCACCAAGAACACCATGTAATTTCATTATCTGATGGAAAAACAGACCCTACACCATGAAATATTCCACTATCCATTTCATACTGGGCCACTATAACTATATCCTAAAACCATGAAACATTTTTAAAATTCTTGGTTTCATTGATAAAAGAGGTTTTTAAAAGTAATTATGGACTCCCTCATGAATATCAATTGGGATGAACATCCACATTTGAAACATCAACCAATTTTTGTTTTTCTCTGACCACCTTTTAGGGGCATAACCCCAAACAACCTGACCCAACATCAATTTCACCTCTAAGACTCTCCAATGAGACTCCTCCACCTTTTTCATAAAATGGGTATAAAATGTCATCTAAAATAATAAACATACACCATCAACCATCTTAATATAAAGGTGAATGGATGAAGAATCCCCCACTTCCCTCTAAGAAACCCTACACTCCCAAATACCATCATTTTGGGACTTTATGATCCATTCATCATCCATGAAATTCCCTTTACATGAGGTATAAGATATCTAAAATTCATAGTCATAGTGAAACTCCATCTACATCCTTTTTCACAGATTTATGTCACATTGAGTGAAAGAATACCTCAAACTCTTGGGATCAGTGAACAATGCAAAATACTCTCTAATGAGGTAGTGTCACCATAACTTAATTTCAAACACCACTTCTTATCCATTCATATAATTAATGTTGTATTTATTTTCATGAGGGTGAAAATTACTAAACCCTTAGATGATCACCACTCAATTACACATTAATATACTACCCATACCCAAAAGGGAAGCATCACAAAACACCTTGAACATCACCCCCAACATAGAAACCAAAGAGCAGGGGAACTAAACAACTACTATTTAAAGAATTCTAAAGCTATATGAAACTGATTGGTCATTGGGAAATCATAATCCTTCTTAGTCAGATAAATTAATAGATTCATAATATAAGAATCTAGACACAAGAAAATGATAATATCCCATGAGATGATGAAGGATATGATCCTCCACTATATTCTTGGGTGCCACTCAAGAAAAAACTTCCTCAACATTCAAGGCATCCGTTGATACTCCCTTTTGATTAATGAAATGTCCAAGGAACTTTACCTCCCACATCAAGAACATACACTTGTATGAATTCTCATAGAGGTGGTGGTGTTATAGATTCTATAAAACAATCCTGAAATTCATGTTGTTATCCTACAATGACCTCAAGTATATATTAATTTTATTGATGAACATGACTACAAACTTGTGTAGGATCTCATGAAAGACTTATTTCATGGGTCCCATTAACACTTTGAGTGTGTTTGTGACACTGTACGACATAACTAAATATTAAAAATGTTAGTATTTTTATCAGAAAGTTCCCTTTGCTATATCTACCTCTATTATCCCCAATAAATGATACCCATTTTATATAATGTTATTATAAATCAAACAGGATACTATCAATTGGTCAAAAATATCATCAATCCATGAAATAGGGTAATGATTCTTAATCATCACCTAATACAACCTTTGATAGTCTATAAAAATTCACAAACCACAATAATCCTTATTATTGAATGACACTACATCATACCATGCTGACATAATGGGATGAATAAAAACCTTCTATATTAGATCATCAATCTTGATTCTCAATTCCCATCACTTAGAAAGAACTATCTGATAATAATAAATTTATATAATAGAGAAACTATGTTATAACTTTATGCCAAACTCAATACTACATCTGGGGGGGTAGTGTTATAACCTACTTGGAAAAAATATAAAATATAATTAACACTCTCGAAGCATCCACCCTATCAATGCCTACTGACTTTATTAACAATTATTCCCAAAATTAAATAAGGGGATTCACATGCCTACTTCCCATATGATAACATCATTCACCAATGAAAACTTCATGTGGGACAAATATATTAGAGAACATAACTATCCTCTAAAAACAATAAATAATCTCACATATGTAATATAACCATTCCACTTTAAGGATGAAATCATATGGGCGTATTTGTAGTAAGAGGATATCCAAACATGACTGATGTTTCCCCATTATCATCCTACATCCTTAATATACATCAACTAAGAAGGTCTAGACTCCAAATGGAATAGTTAGTGCTAGGTAAATGAGAAGCATCTCTACATCCTACCATAGAGCTTGGACTAAGGTAGGTGGAACAAAGGAGTGTGAGGATCCTGAATCAAACAAAGTAGACATGAGGTTTGATGATAAGATAATTGTAACTATGATAATAATTTTCTATCTGGTTTTGGTATCTTCATGGAATAGATATTTACACACCTAGATCCTATGATCCACTATTTTCAACCACATCCTCATCCAGGCTCAGGTTGGGGTCCCTGAAGATAGCGAACATTTTGAGGTCATATTCTACCAACCCCATCTCTTCTAAATAGAAAATAAGCCAGTTGTCCCTACCTCTAGTATGATCTCTCTAGAATTTTTTATTGAGGATGAATTTGGGCTTAATCTCCACTACCACACTAATCCTTATGGACCACCAAGAACTAATACTAGTGATATCCATGAACCCCAAAAATAAAGCATAATGGTACAACGTCCTTCCAACGATCACAAGAACCACTGACCCCAAAAAAATGAAAAGGAAATTTTGGGGGCTAGCTCCATGATTTTTAAAACCATGAAGGACCTAACGCCCAAGATCAGAAACCAACATTATTTCTCCTTGAGGGACCTCAGTAGACCCCATCTCACAACATCCTTCCTTGATAGTGAATTCATTCAATTACCTTCACTTTATTTTGTAACTCCAAATACATCAACAATGTAAACAAAGTAACCACATACTAGATCGATGGAAAAATATATTTTATAAGACACTATGCATGAGAAACATTATCAGGAAATTGATGAGGGGTGAAATGAAAAAGCTTCTATAAACCTAATCCCAATATCCCTCACTATTGTGATCCCCTACTTAAGGGAAAGAAACTATTTCCTATTTGAAACCTTAATCATCAATGAAATTAATTTTTCCCAAAACTCATTCTAGAAATCTACTTATGAAACATTTACATCCACATGCTCCTTGATATATAATGTCCACCATTGAGGTGCTTGACCCCTCACCTAACTGGCAGCTACTAGAACCCAATACTCCTCCCAAGACTAAATCAAACTGAAAGCTATACTGAGATCCTCCAAAAAATGCTCAATATCTAGAACAGTGAAATTGCCCACATAATTTCATAGATCTTAGAACTGAAAGGAACACAAATTCCTCTACCACTACTCATCCACCTCTGCCGAATTGATCCTTAGAAATACTACTATTTTATCTTTCTGAAGATCTCAAGCTTGAACGACATACATAAGACATCCATAATCTCGGAATTAAATAGAAAAAAGGATTTACTAATCCCAGTTGTATGTAATATTATGTTGATTAAATTTATATTCACTTGAATTCCAAAAATTCCACCCATTCAGTATCAATCGCAGAGAGAATGAAGCATGAACCTCACCTAGGTATCTAACTTTTAAGTGACACCACTTTAATTATTCAATAATTGAGCTCATATTCCTTGATTGAGATCATGGTGGTACCTAAAATCCATTTATTTAGATGGTATATATAGTCTATATAATAAAAAAATATCTGATGATAATATTTCCTTAATAACCCCTATATATATCACAAGTGCCTTACCCTATGATATATCTTAACTATCAAACTAACCCATTGATATTAATATATCAAGAACCCCTATCTCTAAAGGCACCCCTCCATGGATAAAAATGAAGGAAGCGTGACCCTCAATTCAAACATCATGTAGGTCTCTAGTTGGTGACCAACAATGAGGTTATAAAAAATGATACACATATGGGAGGCATTAGAATCACCAAAAAATTAGGATCAAGAGATATAATATCAATCACTAAATAAAAAGATAACATTAGGAAAAGAAATCACCCATAATATTACAAATCTCATTTAATTTCAAATTACTATAATTGAAACTCACCAACTAAAGTACCAAAGTCAATATCATGACAACAACTAAACAAAAAATCCAACACCCAAGATAGTGGTGTCTGTCTTGGTTCCTGATGTTCTAGAAATCTGAAAAAATGTTTATATATTCACAAATTGTATACTTAGTAGGATCATAACCAAGAAATCTCATGAAAATTTGAGATGAGAATACTAATTACCCAATGAACAAATAACAGAACCAATAAGAACATATCTAGTATACCAGTTCTGGACCTCACCTAGTATCACTCACTAAATAGAACATCCAAGTATAAAAATATAATAACATGAATATCGATAAAAGGGGGACCCCAAAACACTTCAAATCAAATTTTATGATCTAACGCCCCTAAAATCATTTGTCCTGACACTACCATCCCTTCTATATCCATCAACCTCATACAATCACATGACTCATTACAATGAGAAATCCCCAAATCTCAACCCATACCAATCACCACATAATATCCACATTATTCCTTAATTATTTCCTTAAAAAATATATTATGGTATCATGAATTTAAAATACATCAAACTAGTGACCTCCTCACACCATGCATGACCCCACAACAAGCCACATCATGCTCTAATCAATCATCACAAAAGGTTTACTATATCTAAAATCCATCACAGGCAATGCATATTAACATCATCTGGAATAATGATTGGGGAAGAGGGGGTATCCAACCATCCTTCCTCACCAACCTAAATGTATGGGAAAAACACCCAGAAACCAAAAACTTTGGGAATCAGTTTAAGTACATGACTTGGGTTGGATGTGTATACAA
This sequence comes from Viscum album, assembly GCA_963277665.1. NCBI lineage: Eukaryota > Viridiplantae > Streptophyta > Magnoliopsida > Santalales > Viscaceae > Viscum > Viscum album. The sequence continues at coordinate 1,079,958,257 of OY728136.1, read as the reverse complement.
ATCACATAGAAAATAATATATATAATAGTCACACACCATACCAATGTATAGTTCCACTTAGCCAAGCCACCTAACTACTATAACATCCATATCACAACAATCACATTCAAATTTTTATTTTATAACAATATCAACCCATCAATCCCACTTACCACACACCATCACACACCAATTTCATAGTTCCCATTTACATGGATTAATTTATAATCACTGAAATATTATCTTATCATCCTTCTATATTTAATGAAAACCATTCAATAGAAAATGAATATATGTATTCCCATCCATTTACATTCAAATTAAGCCTCACTATCTCATTTAACATTCAATCATTAATTTATTTCCTTACATAAAATAGTTATTTAAAAAAAGGTTCATTTAATTTAGAACATACCACTTTTAAAGAATTCATTATCTACTGGGAAAATGCCAAGAAAAGGTAAAATACCATTAACCATTCCCATATCAACTCTATACTTCCGTACCACACATTCTCACTAGATTCAAAACTACCACATGAAACATCATCACAAAAAAACAAAAAGTAAAATTCTATAAGCAACCACAACCATAATTATATCCATTACATATATTATCTCTTAAATAAACTTCACAAGAAAAGAGGTGACATAAATATTTCTTATTCAAATAGAGACCGTTTAATTACCATATTTAAATCCTTTACCATTTTCATTTAAGGTGATTTACATAATTTTATTTAAAAAAACATATTCACAACAAAAAAACATGTTTCATATCCAATAACATTTAACAAAAAAATTTGGAACAAAAAATCATGAAAAAAAGTAATGAAAATACAACAACTTCCCTTCCCATTTTAATTAATTATGTATAATTAATTATCTTTATTAGGAAAACTCATACAACACACCCAAAAGGAAACAAAATATTGATAACATTATATATGCATGGAACGTAAATAGATAAATATAATAACCTACGTTTCATAAGGATATTGAAGAACACAACAATATGAATATGAGATAGAGATATAGAGGTAATTCCTGTGGGTTTGGATGTTGGATAATCCTTAGATGATTTGAAGAAGACTGAATAAATTAAATAATTGGGTTTTGGGTCACTATATTTTGAGATAAGTAAAAGAGAATGAATTGAAGGGATAAATATGGTTTTTAGAACTAATAGAGAAATATTGGAGGAATCCTAAGAGGATCTCTGAAAACTATCATTTAAATAATATTTATTTTTTATTTTTTATTATTAATTCTCTATATAACCCATTAAAAACTCCTAGAATTATTATCTATTAAAATATTACATTCAAAACTATTAATATATGAAAACCCACTAACTTATCTCATTAAATACCATTAATTACATTGAAAATGCTTTTCAGGTTGAGAGAGAAGGAAAAAAGGAATGATATATACACAAACAACCACCATAATGCATGAATATTGCACTATGTGAGGGTAATATTGTTTTTACTCTTATATGAATGATTACCATTATGAAGGGTTTGGATGACTCTTCTAACCATTATATATCTTCTAGAAGGCCCTTATGTGAGCAAAAATATGTCATAAATACCCCCACACAAAATAAGAAAACTCATAATAACCCATATATGAAATTTAGAAAAATAGACCCATCTTTACATGATGAAAGAGATAAACCTTACATAAATAGGGAAAATGGTACTTAACTTTTCATAGGTAAAAACCCACCTTTAAAAAATCCTTAAAAAATCAACCATTATCTTACACAATGATCAAACTACCCATCTGTGATACCACCCATATGTGGGAAATGTTATCATCATAGGGGTTACAAAATTTACCCACATTTCAGGAAGGGGGTTTAGATAAAGGTAATAAAAAGTTTGGTAAAAATTATTTTTCATTAAATTAACGTATAAATTAAAAATGAAAAAGGTCATGAGAACCCCCTTTACAATTATATGCCTTGGAAACACAAAGAGATGAATTTAGATATCTAAGACCATATAATTGTTTTATATCTATTCATATTAATAGATAAATAAACGAATCCTCAATTTATTCATAATTCACCATTGGTTGATGGTTATTGCAAAAAAGTACCTAAAATAATTACTTCTTGGCCATCTTACAATCCTATATGCATGAAAAACTATTAAAGTACACCTAAAATACCAAGGAAATAACCGATCATATGTTTATGTTCTTGGTACATTTAGAAGTAACCCACTGCCTCCACACACATATTTGTGATTTCTAGAAATTCACCACCCTATATTAATGTAACATCTTGATATGGGTTCTACACATCGACGCACTGATTCGATCAGTCACATGACCTCAAGTATGACTCCCCATATTCTAGAGGCTACCGACTAACAATGATGGTCAAATACCAATCATGGAAATACATTAACCTCTTTATTAGAGTAACACACTAGCAATAATAAATATATCATGAAAAATGTATAACCATAAGAAGAATGATACTGGTATCACATGATAACCAGAACATGAAATATAAAATCAAAACCAAATAGTAGACATGCCATTCTAATGCACATGTCATGTGTTAATATGAAAAATAAAAAATAAGTAAAGATACTGAAAATTAATAAGTTGGTCCCAAACCATTTATAGTTCCCTTATCCATGATCCTTCCCAAATCAGCCATCTGACATAGGGAAACTTCCCTTATCCTGTCATGAAAACATGATGTGTATTCAGGTACTGATTAGGCAGCCTGAGTAGGGTGTGAGTACAACCCTGTAGGCCACCACAAACAATTTCTTAAACAATATCTAGTCAATTAAAAGTGTATAAACTTGTATAAATAATACATAAAATAAATAAAGTTAACAACTTTCAATCATTCAATTATTTTTTTAACCACATAACATCTGGGCTCCCAAGGACACTCGAACTCTCAATACCTTCTTCAGACTGTGCTGGAGTCTAAACTATCCCCATGTGATATCATCTATATAAATTCCATTGTTACCATTAATCATTTTCATTCACATGTTTATTCCATTATTAGAAGTCATCATTTCAATTCTCATTTGAATTCCATTGTTATCATTCAACATTTCAATTCACAAATGAATGTCATTTTTACCTTTCATTATTTCAATTCACAAATTAATTTCATTATTAATATTCTTCATTTAAATTTATATTATTAATAATTGGAACCATAGTCCAATTCCAACATTTTAGGTATATATTGTCATATCTAGAACCCCTTGAGTATTTGAATTGTCAGTCCCAGTCTCACACCTCATGGGTATTTGGAGCATCAGTTCTTGTCTAATACAATTAGCATCCATGTCATGAGTATTTGAAGTATCATTCCCTATATACAATCTCATGGGTATTTTTAGCACGAGAACCTATTCTATACAATTAACCTACATGTTGTGATTATTTGGAGCATCAGTCCATGTCTCACACCTTGTGGGTATTTAGAGCATTAGTCCATATCCCATACAAATTTTCATGCAATATTTGGCTCTTAGAATGTAATGGCTAGGACCTCATGGGTATTTTGAGCATCAGTCTGTGTCGTACAATCATTTCTACCATATATAAAAATTTCACAGGATCACATATATCGCAAAAACCCATTAATTAATTCACCAATTAATTAATCCAATTTAATAGTTGGTTATTGAACATCATTCTATTAATTAAATACATAATTAAATAATTAAATAATTAATCACATATTTCTTATTAATTAGTTTAATAATTAATTAATGACATTTATCTCATTAATTAATTCAACAATTAATTAATCACATATATCTCACTAATTATCTCAATAATTAATTAACCAACGCAATTTGATTACTAATTTAACAAATAGTTTATCTGAATAATACCATTTATTAATTCAATAATCAATTTAACAATTCAATTCCATTAGTTAATTCAAAAATTAACTAATCACATCAATAACATTAATCAATTAAACAATTAATTAATCAAATTTATTCCATTAATTAATTAAACAATTAATTAATCACATCAGTAACATTTATTAATTCAAAAATTAACTAATCACATTAATTCCATTAGTTTTTTCAAAAATTAATTAATCAAATCAATAATATTACTCAATTCAAATATTAACTATCACAGGAATTGCATTAATTAATTCAAAAATTAAGTAACCATATCAATAAAATTAATTAATTCAATAATCAATTAATCACATCAATCCTATTAATGAATTCAACCATTAATTAATCCAAATTCATTCCCATTAATTAAATAAATAAATAAATAGTCCAACTGAATCAAATTCATAGTCACAACAATACCCATTAATTAACTCACAAATTAATTAATCCAAATCATTCAATTTCATCATCAAAATAATCCCCATTAATTATATCACCATTTAATTAATCCAATTCATTCAATTTAATCTTTATAACAACTCCTATTAATTAATTTACAGATTAATTAACCCAATTCATTTAATTTCATCATCGCAATAGTACCCATTAATTAATTCACTAATTAATTCATCCAATTAATTCAATTTCATAATAACAAAAATCTTTATTAATTAATTCACTAATTAATTAATCTAATTAAATCAATTTCATCATCACAACATTCAATTAGTTAATTCATCAATTAATTAATCCATTTCAATCAATTTAATAATTAAAAAACTCCCAATAATTAATTCACCAATTAATTATCACTATTCCATAATCATTATATAATAATGATTAATTCAGAAATTAATAAATTCCACTTTCACAGTCTTATATTCCATTAGTTAATTCAATAATTTATTAATCCAAATAAATTCCATTAATCAATTCCGAAATTAATTTTATCACATCAATTCCACTAATTAACTCAATAATTTATTAATAACATAAATTCCATTAATTAATTCGACAACCAAATGATCAGATCAATTTTATTAATTAATTCTAATATTAATTAAACCATTTATGAATATCAATGATATAGTAATTAATTCGAAAATTAATTATTCCAAAATACCACAATTTTAATATCATAAAAATTATTTCATTAATTAATTATTCCCAATTAGGGAAGTTATATATTCCAATAATTAACTTTATAATTGATTATTCCAATTTCATATTCCCTTAATTAATTAATTCATCAAATTAATTAATTCAATTTAGGAAAAATAAATTGCTATATGAACCCTATAAATTACGCAATTAAATACAATTAATTAAAATCAATATTATAGGATTTGAATAGTAGACTACCAACCATAATTCATTGACAATGATCACTCAATAGAATTCCAAATTTGAATGGGATCAATCAAGAGAACAATGTAGAACATGATCTTGATTTCAAACCTAGATTCAAAAATAAAGGGATGTAGATCTAAGAATCCTATATCTATATCTAGATCCTATAGTGGATAAACCTACATATTTTATCTGTAATAAAGAGTGGGGGAGAGAGAGAGAGGTTTCTAAATGGGATGAAAGCACATACATGGGGAGGTACAAATCTTCCTCACACCCTTTAATTCACCAAGAATGGAGGTATATAGAGAATAAAATCTATCCGAGATACTCCAAAGTCAATAGAAAATGTTAGGGTTCAGGTGGGGGTCAAATTTGGGTAAATATTAGGATACATGTATTTTAAAAACTAATTTTTGGATTAATTAAAACCATACAAACAGTTTTTGAAAAATTGCACCATAACCATGAGCCTATTCTTCGGTGGGGGGTGGGTGGTTCATGATATTTCCTAGAACAGATCATGTTTTGAAAAACTATGTGCCATCCTGGAATACCCTCTTTATTCAGGGTCTCACGGTTTACTGGGCTAGGATGAAAAATTTGGGAAAATGGTGTGCCCGCCGTGCACATACCATCCTCTTCCCAAAATTATTAATTTTCACCCAAATGAGCTGCAAGGTAAAACCCAAATGAAAAGTAATCAACAAAAGGAAAAAGAGTACCATCAAATTATCTTAATATATTTCCAAAAAATGTTGGGATATTACAATATTTCCACCTTATAATAACTCATCCATGAGCTGTACTCCTAAGCATCTCTAAGATTCTAAGTAAAAAAGATAGTGCAACTGAGCTCGTATATCTTATTCTCTCTCCCATATTTCCTTCTACACACATCCATATTTCCACAACAAATAAAACACCAGCATAGTATTTCCTTGCAATACTTTCTCACTGTAATCCCATACGTGAATCAGATGCTCCCCAAAGGACACATCAGTCTCAAGATCATCTTCCAGAATATACAAGACACATTTCCCAACTCATCATGCCCAATAACCATAAGAAAAACATCCAATATTTCCACTCCACCCTTCACAAAACTGCCTGGAGAGGATGTACATCATTACCTCCAATGACCAAATGGAATTTCCTCAAGTAATTTAAACACACACCTTAAAGCTTACTCATTATCATCCTGATTCCACCACTTCTAACCGATGGTCATGCTCCACACACATACTACTAACACATTTATCCACACCTTTAGAGCTTCATTAAGACTGATTTTTTAAGAAAATAAACCACTATGGATCATTTTTAAATCATAATTTAAACCCTAAAATAGGTATGTGGCCTTCTAAAATTTCACAGGATAATAAAACATTATTATTCGCACCAGTTACCAACATACGTGTGTGGACCCCACTTTATCCATCAACCACCAGTCTATCTTTAGAACCTATTAGGTACACTACCAATGGAATACCATCCACTATAATGCTCTACATATACCATTTTTTAAGTGAATCCTTTAAGAGTCCCCATTTATAACCAAATTATATTCAGGTAGCTAGGTGCAAAGATAGGGTGTTCTCAGCATATCCGAGATTATGTCAAGGTGGTGGAAATGATAAAAACTAATGAAAAGTATAATAATAAATAATCGATGAACACCCCCATAAATACTTCATCACCAATTTTTGCTCCTATTATTGTAACAACTTGACTTGTAGAATGTATCAGCCATCCCTACTCACCATCATATCACCACACTAATCCAAAAACAAATGGTCCCTCGCACAACCTATGACCGAGTTCTCATACTAATGTACTATCACTAACCAAACCACCCACATCAAGGGAAAAATAAACAACACAATGAATACTCATTTACCATTACTAATGGTTCTATCATCTATGTAAAATGATCTTGGTTCCCATAGAACTATCCTTCCCATATAATATTCAGAACCAATGGTAGATCTTATTTGACAACTGGAGGATCATTTCTATTCATGTCCTCTAGTCTTCATTCTAATAATTATAATTTTTAGAGGCACGAATATACAATTCCAAACACAAATATAAGGAAAAATTTCAAAATATTCACATAGTTAACAAGAGGGGTTCACATTAATCCCTAATAGGTTATTCCCCTTTTCCCACCGTAGAGTCAAAATTGAGGCACTATCACTACCCTTAACTATCCTATATCTAGTTCATGGATAACAAGGGTAAAAACATTATAATATTAAAGTATTTCATTAGAAACCCATTTATTCTCATTATGAATCATTTTTTATTTTCAATTTCATATTAGGAACCATTTTCAAGGTCAATTTCAGAAGAATGAAAAAATAGTTCAAGTTTAACAACTTACCCAAAACCCATTTTCCCACACGTGCCTAAAATTATACTTGTTACAAAATAATACCGTGTTATATAATGATTCATTCATACTATTCTCTCATGAAATACAAATATATCATTGAAACCATATAAAATTCTAGAAAAAATAATCACATCACGCACCAAGTGCATCACCAAAGGGGGAATAACATCCAACTATAATAACACACATCAATAACAACAATCCCACCCTTGTTACTTGGGTTTTCCATTGTACATGGGTTTGAAACTCCCATTCATGAGATAATTTCTGAGGATCGACATTTCCAAGTCTCATTCCCACCATTGAATTCCATTATTACCATTCATCATTTCAATTCATATATGAATTCAATTATTACCATTCATCATTTCAATTCACACATGAGTTCGATTTTTGTCAATAATCATTTCAATATAATTGGAACCATAGTATAATGACAAAATTTTGGGTGTATTTCAACATATCTTGCACCTTGTGAGTATTTAGAGCATCAGTCCCTATCCCACACCTCATGGGTATTCAGAGAATTTGTCCACATCTCATACAATTATCATGCATTCCCTGAGTATCTGGAGCACCGATCCCTCTCTCACACCTCATGGGTATTTGGAGCATCTATCCCTGTCCCATATAATTAGCATGCTTGCCATGAGTATTTGGATCTTTAGTCTCTCTATCACACCTCATGGGTATTTGGAGCATAAGTCCCTATCCCATAAAATTTTACATGCAAGATTTGGGTCCTAGAACGTCATGGCTAGGACCCCATGGGTATTTGGAGTGTCAATCCATATCCCGCACTTGTTTCACACATATACCAAAATATCATAATATCATATATATCACAGAAACTCTTTAATTAATTAACCAAGTAATTAATCCAATATAATAATTGGTTATTAAACACTATTTCATTAATTAATTCAATAATTAATTAATCATATCATGTAAATTAATTAATTAAACAGTTAATTAATAACATATATATCATTAATTAATTTAGAAATTAATGTATCACATCTATCTCAAAAAATAATTAAAAAATTAATTAACCACATCAATTTCATTACTAATTGAACAAGTAGTTTATCACATCAATCCCATTAATTAATTAAATAATCAATTAATCAAAGAAATCCCATCAGTTAATTCAATAATTAACTAATCAAATAAATAACATTAATCAATGAAAAAATGAATTAATCCAATAAATTCTATTAATTAATCAAATAATTAATTAACCACATCAGTAACATTAATTAATTCAATAATTTATTAATCACCTAAATTTTATTAGTTCATTCAACAATCAATTAATCGCATCAATAAAATTAATAAATTGAAAAATTAATTAATCACATTAATAACATTAATTAATTCAAATAATAATTAATCAGATCAATAACATTAATGAATTAAAACATTAATTTATCACAAAAATACCATTAATTAATTAAACAATTAATTAAACTAACTAATTCAATTACATGTTCATAACAATTCCCACTAATTAATTCACTAACTAATTAATCCAATTAATTAAATTCCATTCTTGCTGTAATCCCCATTAATTAACTCACCAATTAAATGATCTAATTCCTAAAATTTCATCATCACAATAATCTATATTAATTAATTCACAATCACAATAACTCCCAATAATTAATTCCAAAAATAATTTATTCTAATTTCACAATCCTAGATTACATTAATCTATTCATCTTTTAATTAATATACTTCAATTCCATTAATTAATTCCAAAATTAATGTAATCAAATCAATTCCATTAATAAACTCAAAAATTAATTAATCAGATCAATTCCATTAAATAATTATTCAATTAATTAATCACATTATTTCTATTAATTAATTCCAAAATTAATTAATCCAATCACAATCTCAATACTACAATAATTATTCAACAATTAATTATTCTCAAATATTACAATTTCAATACTCTAATAATTAATTCATCAATTAATTAATCCAAATTTTAGAAGTTCAATATTCCAATAACGAACTATATAATTAAAAATTCCAATTTCATATTCCCTTAATTAATTAATTCTCCAAATTAATTAATTCAAATCGGGATGGATCAATTTCTAGATGAGCCCTAGATATTACAAAATTACCTACACATTATTGAAATCATGAATATGGGATTTTAATAATAGGCCACTTACCTCAATTCATTAAGAACAATCGCTCAGAGAAATCTCTAATTTTAAATAGTTTAATCAAAAGTACGGCGAAGAATGCCATCTAGGTCTGAAACCTAGATTTACAATTAAACAGATCAAGATCTAACAAACCCTGATATATATCTAGATCCTAAAGTTGATAAAATTACCTCTTTTATCCAGAAAAATTATTGGTATAGAAAGATATCCAAACGGGATGAAATCACATACCCGAGGAGGTGTAGATCTTCAATCTGCCCTTTGATTACCCATGAACAAAGGTTGGGAGGGATTGAAATTCGTTTGAGAGACACCAAAATCAATAGAAAACATTATGGGTCGAGTTGGGGTCTATTTTAAGTTAATAAAGGGGTTTAAGTATTTTAAAAATTTTTTTCTAGATTTATGAAAACTGCATGAACATTTTGTTGGGCATGGGTGAACAATCTTCAAAGCATTACGCCCCTTCTAGGGGGTAATTTCTCCTAGGAGGGAATAAATATTGAAAAACCATGTTTTATCCATGAAAAACTTTTCTATCTATGGTTTCATGATTTTTTGCGCCATGAAAGACAGTTTTGGAAAACAGTGCGCCAACCGTGAAAGGGAATAAAGAATAATGGGGAAGAAGAATTCGTTATAAAGATAAAAATAATAGAAAAAATAAAAGTAGGGTTAAAAATATATTCCCTGTAAAATCAAACACACCACTGACTCCCCATTACTTTTACCTCATACACCTATTTTAAAGATGCATTGTTTCCTCCTCCTTGTCCTTTGGTGAAACATTTGAGATATTGTAATTTTGAATTTATAAATTTTTCTTATTTATCGTGGATTCAAATCTTCAAGATATAATTCAAGAAAATATATAGTATTCTTCCTTTTTTTATTTTTTTAAAACATTCTTCATATTATTTTCCACCTGGAATCCTTTGAATGGTTTCATACAGGCTGATATGGTAGCTCAAGGCCTTGTCTCCAAGTTGAGATGAATCATCCAAATTCACATTATTTTAATCCTATGAAAAAATTTTATCTAAGTAAATAATCATATATAGTAGTTCCATATAATAAATTATCTTACACGGGGATAATTAATTTATGCATAGATGAATTATCTTATGAATCGTAAATTTCCTTCATAAATATTATGAACTCCAAAAATTATCTTACATGGGATAAATAATTATTTTACAAGAACCAAAAATAGATAAATTATCATGAATGAAATTCCATTTTCAATTTTTGGCATATTAAAATATCACACAACCTCTTATAATTCCACCAAAATGGATATTTATCCTACACATGGTGAATTTTCTTGCATACGTAGGATAATAATCATGCATGAGTTAATTTTCCTTTTCCATTTATTAAACTTTAGAATAGTTCTCTTAGAATGAATTAGAACATATTGAAATAAAATAAAGACCGTCAAATTTCCCTATGAAACTCCATTAATAACATAAATTCACCCATAATTATGTTTAGGATTTATTACAATAATTCCAAAGATGAAATAATCAATAAAAATTAAAGTTTTAATACATTTAATAATTAAACTCCATATTATTTTTATATTAAAAAAATGAATGTTTACATAGTAATTACTCAAAATGGTAGAATCAAAATCTCTGAATATCAAGAATATATATATATAAATATTAGATAGTTAACAATCGATGGGGTATGTGCATTACTAAAATGAACACATAATGAAAATCTATTTTCATTTTCATAATGTAAAGGCGCTATATGTGAATTTATAGAGGAGGTCTATTCACCATGTGTGAATTGGAAGGATATTATTAGTGAATCTAGAAATGTTACATGTTAAAAGAAGGGATTCATGTTGTGTTAAAGAAAAATATGTCAACTTTGAAGAGATGATGATGAAATATATTTATGCTTATAAATAGGAGGTGATAAATGTAGATGCAAGGATAATAAATCCAAAAATGGTGAATTTTTTTACCTCTAAGACACTAAGATAAATATGTTCATATATGATGGAATTAGTGAGATCATAATGCAATAACGAAGTAAGAAGAATATCAAGTATGATTTAAATTGATCTATGTGTCATATCAATGATCCAAAATTCCTAATAATGACAAGACATGTTTATAAGCATCTCAAGTGAATTTAGTCATGTTTTAAGGATAAAATCCACTAATGCGGATGATAGAAAGCATTTAGATGAAGTAGATATAATTGTCTGATCTTTTTATAAACTAACATTGATTATTTTATAGATATCCAGAAGATACTAGAAGAAATGAACATCTTTAAATTTCATTCCCATTATATGATTTTATGAGGTCTATAGGTAAAAAAATTAGTGGGAGTTGAGGGAAATATTACAAAGAAATTCAATCCTCATTTTGAAGAAGGGAAATTCTATGATAAAAAATGAAATACTAGGAGTTAAATGTGACACCACTTGTTTAATATTATTAAATGGAATCAGTTGGATTATAAGTGGTATGTTCCTAACCAATATACCATAAAGTTTATGTACAAAAAATTTGGTTAGAAGTTATTTTATCTCACATAAGTAATTGGGTTCTTATACTAACTAATGTGTATTAATGTTTAGTCAGTGATATGGTGATCATTTACATTGTTAACATTGACTCTTGTTTCCCACACTATGCTCTAGATCAATTGGCTTAGAGGTTTTTTTGAATAGTTATTTATAATAGTCAATCTCACTAATTAGAATTTAAAATTATAAATTCATCTTTTATATGAAGTAATATTCGAGTTTTAATGTTTAATTTAGGATAGATAAGGTAATTAAAATATTTTTTTAATGACATATATTTACATGGAATATGAAAGGGGGTATTTAGTGGGAGTATTATATCCTTTAATTTTGTAATTTCTATAGGTGATTAATACACTTGAACACATTGTGTAAAAAGTATGATGAGACAAGGTACCTTTATATTTTTTAGAAAATGGGGAGAAAAATGAGATGGGGTTTATGGAATATTTTCCACCAAATCCAATGGGGGGATGTTATAATCGTTTTTTATATGTAGATTTTTTTTTTAAAAATTAATAAATAGGGATTTAAAGTATATTCAATGTGATGATGAAATATATTGCAGGAAACAAAGTTAGATGAAATTAATATGTTGCAAGATTGAGGACTATTTTTATCTCTAATTTCATATAATACAAGAAATGATGATATTATTGAATAAATACAAAAAATAAGATCTTAATGATATGTTTTTATGGGAGAATATTCTTTCATGGAGTTGGAGAAACCATAAATTAAGTATCGAGTAATAATGTTATTGTATCGTGGTTTAAAGACTTCTTGGATGAAGATTTGTGATAATTTTTGATTATTGAGAAAACCCATGAACTATTTAAAAGGGTTTCTATGAATTATGAGTTAATTATGGACCTGTATAAAGGTAACTCAAATATAAAATAAGGATAATATAGTAACGTATAATGGTTTTTGATGGAAATATATGTAAGGGTCATTGGGACCCTACATAATGGTATATGAAGTATGGCGTGAAGATTTTAAAAGGGTAGTAAATTTTTTTGGAGGTTATGTAAAGGTAATAAAAAATGCACATAAGGGTGAACTAATGTGTATAAGGTTTGTGTAGTTCCCTTAAAGAACACATGTAATGGTTAATAAAGATCCAATTTCTCTACATAATGGTAACTCTAACTGATGAATGTAGATAAGGGTAAACAAGGCATGCACTTAAAGGTCTTCAAATCAAGAAAGTATAATACTGTGATGCACATAAGGGTATGTTCTACTTTACATAATTTTATTTTTATGATGTGTAACATTAGGTCATGTTCTTGTGTGTGTAAATTTATTTAAAAATGAATTCACATAATGATAAATAGGTTTGAAACTTATTTGAGCACTGTAAGGGTACATTTAGCTGTGTAAGAGTAAAACATGGATTTACGAGTTATGAAAGGGTAAATTAGGGACTCATGTAATGGAATACCATGAATAATTACTACAACTCTTATTATTTAATTTTAAAAAGGTGTTTATATGAGCATGCTGCTTTGGAGACTTACTTTTGAGAAATAAAAAGGTATTATATGGTCATTTATAAGGATGTAGTGTAACTAATATGGATGAAACTTGTTTCTTCTGAGTATTATAATCCACTATGATTTTATGGTGTGAATATTCTTAAATAAATTCAATCTGTTTGATATTTTACATTACACAAACGAACTATGATATACAATTAAATAGTAATTTGACCATTAGAATAGTAATATGACCTTGTGGAATAGTAATAAGAAAAATAGAACAGTAACCTTACCAATGAAAGTATAATTAAATTTAGGTATCTTATAAATGAAAATATTATATATTTATATTATGTAATGGGTAAATAAATTTTTTGAAAATGATAAATTATGTATTGTTACTTTTATAAAATGAAAATGTTTATTTACAATTTTATAACTAATATAACGATTTAAAAAAATTATTTTCATAAAAAATGATTCCTAAATTAATATTTTGTTGTTTAATAATTATAATAAAATTTTAAGATACCTTATTTAATTTTTCAATGTGTCATAAAATTAGTTATAATTTTAAAATTGGTATTTTTTTGAATAAATGTTGATTTTAATTAAAAATTAAATTTATAATATTTTGAAAATTATTTTCAAAAAATATATTCTAATTTGTAATTCAACATTTCAAAAAATTGTTAGGGTAAATTTTTGGTATTTTTTCTTAAGTAGTTGAATTTTTAGTGAATGGTGAAATTTGGTAATTTTTGGTATTAGGTGAATACATGAATTATTGACTCATTGATGATGTATGGATGATGTAAGAACCATTAGTTCCAAATGAAAAGCACTATTTACTCTATTTAGTCACAAGATTCATTTGTATTGACAATATTGAGCCAAAATAATAAACTAATGAATAAAAAAATCAAAACAAACACCCCTCTCCTCCATTATAAATACTACCCTCACCTCCCCTTCTCTTAAAAAATTATCCAACTCATGATCTTGAGTTTTCAGCCGTAATATTTGATCTAAAGATACGAATAAAGTTTTTCTATAGTGAGATATGTGAGAAATATGTGGATCAAAAGTTTTTTAAATACATATTTAAATATAAATAACTCAACATGTGGAAAAGACGACAGATCAAGTTTCTTAAAGATTATGAATTCTCAATACTCTACCACCCGGGAAAAAAACAAGGTAGCCGATTCATTAAATAGGAGATATCATGGACTTAAAACCCAAATGAGGATTGACAGAGATCATATGTTCATGGATCTAGTAAATATGGATATGGTAATTTTTTATAAAGAGAAAACATAACTCCTTTTTCAAAGGAATGTTAAACCATTTTTACTAGAGAAGATAAAAGCATCTCAATATGATGATGAAAATTTTCATAAGAAAATTAAATCTATGAAGGATGGAAGATTAAAAGACTTCATGTATGAGGATGGAATTATAAAATTTGGAAAGAGGGTTTGTGTTCCATCAGTAATTGAGCTACAAAGGGAACTACTAGATTATGCTACTAGCTCAAAATTCAATATACAATTTGTAAGTACAAATATGTACAAAGATTTGAAGGAACATTTTGGGTGGGATTGTATGATGCCAGAAATTAATGACTATGTGTAAATATGCCTTATTTTCCAACAAGTGAAGGCTGAGATAAAACATCCTAGAAGAGTTATGAAACCTCTAGCTATTCCTATATGGAAGTGGGATAAAATTACTATGTAAAGTTTCCCTAGATTACCAAAGACTCTAAGAAAGAATGGTGCAATATTGGTAACTTTTTGTTGACATACAATATCATTAAATTTTCTAACTATAATAGTGGATTTTATACTGGGGAACCTAGAAAGAATCTATATTAATGACGTTATATAAATTTATAGTGCACCTCTATTAATTGTGTCTGATCGTGATCCCCGTTTCATGTAAAAATTCGTGAAGATTATTTTAGAATTCTTTGGTTACTAAACTTAATACGAGCAATTATAATCACCCTTAAATTGATGTATAATGTGAAAGGTATAGTCAATCATTGGAATACATGTTGAGATCATCCTAACTTTACTTTTAAGGTATTTGGGATTAGTATTTTCCTTTAGTGGAATTATCCTACAATAATAGTTTTCATTCTAGTATTCAAGTGGCACCATATGAAGCATTATATGAAAATAGATGTTATACTACAACTTGTTGGGATGATGTTGGTGAGTGGAAATATATAGGCCTAGAACTTATTGAATAGACATTAAAAAATTAAAGAATATTCAATATCATATTAATGAATCTAAAATTTCCTTAAAATGTTATGTTGAAAACTACTGAAATGTTTTTGAATTTGAAGTGGGTTATCATGTCTTTGTAAAATTATCTCCCTAGAAGGGATTCTTAAGGTTCATTAAGAAAGGGAATATAATAACTAGGTATATCATACCATTTAAAATTCTATAAATAATTGGAGACATATATTACCAATTAGAAATGGTTTCAAGTATTTCTGAAGTTTATGATGTATTCCACATATAATCGTTAAATAAGTACATGCAAGACCCAACACATCTAATCACCTATGATAAAATAGAATGAGAACCCTAGTTTTATTAATAAAAAGTTCATATCTACATTATTTACAAAATAGAGAAAGTACTGAGAAATCATATGACTCGATTAAGAAAATTTCTTTAAAAAAAACCACAAAACGGAAGAAACAATGTGAGAACCAGAGGAAGTTATGAAGGAAAACCACAATCATCTATTTAGAAGCCAATATTCATGAAACTATTCAAGGAAAACATTTAAAAAGGATGGAATAATATAACACCCCATGATTTTACGTTATGTATCTTCTTAAATAGATTCAATTTATTTCATAGTTTACATTTCACAAACAAACTGTGATATATAATTAAATAGTAACTTGACCATTGGAATAATAATGTGACCATTTGGAATAGTAATAGTAACAAAAAAATAGTAACCTTACCTATGAAATTATAAAAAAATTAGTTATTTTATGATTATAAATATGATATATTTATATCATGGAATAAATAAATAAATATGTTGAAAGTGATAAATTATGTATTTATATTTTTGGGAAATGAAAATGTATATTTAAAATTTTATAATTAATACAATTAATTAAAATTAAATTTATTTTCAAAAAATAGATTCATAAATTAGTATTTTTTGTCTTATGATTATATGATAATTTAACGAGACCTTAATTAATTTTTTCAAAGTGTCGTAAAATCGGTTATAATTCAAAAATTGGTATTTTATGAATACAATATTATTTTAATTAAAAATTAAATTTCAAATATTTAGAAAATTATTTTCAAAAATTAATTACATTTTTTAATTATAATTTTTGTAAAAAAAATTGGAAGAAATATGGGAATTTTTTAATATAGTTTATTTTTTTGTGAATAGTGAAATGTGGTAATTTAAAGTATTGGATAAATAAATGAATTATTGATTCATTGCTAATGTATGGCTGATTCAATAACAATTAGTTTTAAATAAAGTGCACTAGTTACTATATTTAGTAACAATATTCATCACTATTGTTATTCTCGATCCAAAATAATAAACTAATGAATAAAATATTCTAAAAACACCCCTCACCACCACTATGAATACCACCCTTAATAAGACCTACTTCTCACAAATTATAAGCCCTAAATTTTTCCCAATATATTCCAAAACATCTTCCTAAGTGTCTCCCCCATTTACATGATACTTTTTCTCACCAAAAGACAAATCCCAATCCCGTTAATGAGGTTTTGAAGGAGAAGAATTCAATAGATAAAATCATATTTGTTTTCCCTTATTACTCTTTTAATTTAATTTCTATTCTTATACTTTACTTATATAATCTATCCAGAAATTCCTAATAAGTCCATTATTATTTATATACAATAATTATATTAAATTATTATCCATAACCAAACCACTTCTCCTCTCCCTTTTTTATAAAAATGAAAACATCATCTGACAGGTGTTGATTTAATGCCTTCATGGATGGCGATTTTTTTATAATACCTCTATAAATTATAGTCATAAAACCGTTATAATGGTTAATAATGAATTTATAATTTATATTAAAATTTATTTAGGGTTTTTTAACTAGTATATATACATAATATTAATTAATTAAACAAAACTAGTTCACAATGATTGAAAAACACAAAAATAATCTAAATGATTATCATTAACATTTTATCGAATATATCATCCTAATACCTAGAAAAACATGACTTATAAGACCATTTAATATTATATAGGTTCATTAATAACATAAAATTTCAATTCTGGGTAACTATTTTCATTTTATATGATCTTTCAAACATGTATATAAGTGAACTAATCATCAAAAGCAAGGGAAAACACAACCAAATGAAGAAATTGAATCTTATAACTCATCAAAAATACCATAAATGAACATAATAAAATTACACTAAATAAAATAAATTTTTATTAGGTTCTGAATAAAATTAATAATTAATGTAATTTTATTATCAAGGACATTAATTACAAGTGCATAACACTTTCATACATAAGGTAAGGGATTCTCCAAAAATCTATATTTTTTTCTGGATACGCTTTATCTTTATTTATCCCAATGTAATTATTATTTATTTTAATCGATAATTATTCTAAATTCTATGTATATGTTCAAAAATAATGTATCCAGATCACTTCATATTCCTTTTATGGTGATATTCATCTTTTATAAGGTTCTCTTCTCAGTTCCTCCCGATAAGCAAGCCCAATTTAATAGAACATCCCAATTTTTTTATCCATTTTAAAGTAAAATACATAATATATTTTAAACCACCATTATTTTTCAATGAAAAAAATTTTACTATTAAAAACTATCCATTTTAATTTTTGTTTTTATGCAAATAATTATTTCTTTTCACTTTTAAAAGACGTTTAGATATTTTTCATTAAACCACACTAAAAAGTATATTTTATAAAGTTTATTAAACACTATTTTAAAATGTTTTTATATGAGTTAAAAATAATTTACTATTATATATTACTTATTAACCACTTATTCCTTTTTGGTGTATATACACTTACCTTTTACTTATGATCATCATTTATTAAATATTTTATTAAATATCCATATTTATTTTATCATGGATAGGATTATTGTCTTAGATATATTCCATTTTTTACTTATAGTGTTTTTATTTTATGTTTATTAATTGGATATATGTGTGAATAATTCTTTTTAATTTCATTTATGGGTGGGGACCATTTATAGATATCCCCTTGATACATTGATAGGTCTCATGATACAAAACAATTAGCGATAAAACTTTCATGTTTCTCTCCAAACAGAATCAAATGTGTGTTTACCAAAAAACATAACCCATCAGGACAATATAAGAATTCATGTTTTAGGTACATGAAGTCTAATAAATAATAATTTTCTTTATCTAGTGTTTATTTATTAATTTCCATGAGTTTTTTACTATGAAAAAAAATCTATGGATACATTTTTATTCTCAGTGTATTGATAGAATGTGTTTTTTAGATTATTTACTTTTCCATAATGTCTATGAATTCCTGAATTTTAATCACTAATTATTGTATTTTATAACCCTTATTGCGTATTTAAGCTCACACTTTTATTTTTTTCCCGCCCCCAATTTATTAAGATGAAATCTATGAATAAGTGAAAAGAATTAGCTTATTTTATTTTTCTATATTTTATGTTTAAAAACCAATGAAATAATGGAATCATGTATATATCTAGTTATTCAATAATAATGAACTATTCGATACTCAATGATGTAATCTATTGTATCTATTCTATTGTAATAAAATTACCATCGACTATGGGCTACTGGGGTCGAGGTTTTTAGAGTTTGTATTAGAGAAAGTTTAGTATAAGACTTTGGAAGTAGATGTAAAATAAACATGATAATTATAATAATTCCTTATAGTAAAATTTTGGCTCAATACACATCATGATTATGAGATAACTTATTATATTACATTATTTAGTTATGGAACATAATGGAAGGAAAGGAAGCCATACACAAAGAAAATGTAGGAATTTCACCACTGATAAAGTCAACATAGTTAATGTTGGAGATGAGAAGATCATGTCCATATAAGGATATCATACTCATGTTATGATGAATAACTATAATACACCTATTCTGGATCATTTAATGTGGAATAATCACTCATCATTTAGTGGTACCACTAATCTAGTGGTAGCAGAGTAGTGGATAATGTCCCTTAAAATGATGTTTCTAGAATTGGGATGCAATGAAAAAGAAAAGGTAGTACTTGAAGTATATTACCTCAAGGGAGATTATGATCAATGGTGGTATTTGATCTTGAATACTAATAATGAAGATTAAATAGAATATATGTAATGTATACCTTTTAAAGATATTTTCTTTGAAAAATACTTCCCTCATGATCGACATATTTAAATTAAAAGAAAATTACTTAGCTTAAAGAAAAGGGTAAAAGTGAGTGTTGCAAAGTACGAGGCTCCATTCAAAATAATAGTTATGTATGTGATAGATTAAAAATTTCATTTAGAAGACAATATTGATCATTTCATTAAAGGTCATAAACCATGTCTCCAAAGGAAACCAGATCCTAAAACATCATTACCATGTGATGAAATAATATGAAGTTCCATCAAAATAGAGAATGAATTTTCTAGATATTATTTTTAAGGGAAATAAAGAGAAGAAGAGGTATTATAATAACCATGGAAAAGGTTATGTTTCAATGAATAATAGGGGAACAAATAAATTTTCATTATGTGAAAATTGTGGAATGAATCATCATAAAAAATGTTTGAAATGAATGAGAGTATGTTATAAGTGAAGAGAAATAGGTCATTGAGAAAATGAATGGAAGTGGAATAAACAAATAAATTATGTTAAATGCTTAAATTATAATTAAATGGGGCATTATTCAAATCAATATCTCAATCGTCAGTAGAATATACCATTTAATAGGCCAAGTGGAGATGGCCAAGATTATGAGATCATCATATCTGAAGTAGAAGGACCTAATGATGTGGAAGAAAGTACAATAATATTATCTTCCAATTTATTGGATGACTTATTTGATTTTGGATCATGAAACTATATTATATCTACCAAATTTTCCCTGAAAATTCGATATTTTCATTTTTATTTACAAGGTATTTGTTAGTCAAAACCTCTAAGGGAAGTCTCATTGCAATAAAAATGTTTCTTTTAGTTCCAATTATGGAATATAAACATGATTTATTTGATAAAATTATCATCAAAACTATGGTTGAATTTGATATAATCCTAGTTATAGACTATATTTCAAAAAGTCATGTCCAAATTTATTTCAATGAGAATAAAATTATGATATGCGAGGGAGATGTATAATCCATTATTTTCAGAGTAGAAACATCATAATCTGATTCTTATCTAGAGGCACCAAAAGTATATATACTAAATGAAATTCTCAAGGAAGAAGAGCACAAATAATCTAATGATGAGTAAATTAATCTTAAAATTTAGTATGTACCAATTGTAAAGGAATACATTGATGTATTTCATGAGGAATTATCGATACACCCCTAGTGGGTGAAGTTTAGTTTACCATTGATTTAATCCATGATGTAAGAACAATATCAAAGATTCCTTATAGAACAACCATTATGGAATTAGTGGAGATGAAGAAAATACTATAGGAGTTGAATAATAATGGATTTATTCACCTTATTGTTTCCCCATGGGGTGCCCATGTTCTATCTGTTAAGAAGAATGATGTATCCTTGAGGTTGTGTATTGACTATAGAGAAATCAATGCCATTACAAAAAAGAATAAGCATATATGACTCACATTGGGGATTTATTTGATCAAATTCATGAAGCAGAATATTTATCAAGGATTTGATCTTTTGTAAAGGTATCATTAGTTGTGAGTAAATAAGAAAGATATTCATAAGGCATCTTTTTGGATGAGGTATGCACATTACCATTTAATAGTAATTCCATTTGTATTGACTAATGAAACCTCTATTTTCATTGATATAATGAACATAATATTCAAGAAGTATCATGATAATTTTTTATATTATTCATTGATGATATTTTGGTGTATTAAAAAAACTATAAAGATCATGAGAATCACTTGTGGATTATTCTTGAGACTCTTAGAATGAAAGTGTTATATGGTAATTTTAGCAAGTGTGAATTACGGCTTAAAGGAAATTATTTTCTGGACCATATTATCTCTAAGTATGGAATCTTAATTGATACTATGTAGGAAAATGTGATCTAATAATGACCTATTCCAATGAAAAAAATTCAGGTACATAGTTTTATTTGTTTAACAGGTTACTATCGATGCTTCATTTAGAATTTTCCTAATTGGAAAACCCATTAACCAAGCTCACATGTAAATGGGTTATGTTTTTATAGAAAAAAATGTGAAAAATGTTTCGAAAAATTGAAGAGAATATTATTAAATTCTTAAAGTATGCCTTTACCATTAGGAAATGAAGGTTTTGTGATATACATTGATGCATCGAAGAAAGGATTTGGCTGTGTCCTTATAAAAATGAAAAAGTTATTGTATATGAATCAAGGAAGTTGATGACTCCAGAAAAAAATTATCCAGCTCATGATCATGAGTTTGTAGTAATAATATTTTCTGTGAAGATATAGAGACATTATCTCAATGGTGAAATATGTGAGATATAAATGAATCAGAAGTGTTTTAAATACATCTTTAAATAGAAATAACTCAACACGAGGAAAAGAAAATGACCCTATTCACTCAAATATTATGGTTTCTCAATACACCACCACCCATGAAAAATCAAATAAGGTAGTATATTCATTAAGTTGGAATGATAATGGACTTCAAACCCAAATGAGGATTGAGAAAGATTATATATTTAGGGATCTAGAAAATATAGATATGGGAATTTTTAATAAAGGGGAAACATCACTCCTTTTTCAAATGATTGTTAATACATAATTACTAGAGAAGATAAAAGGCTCTCAATATGATGATGAAAATTTTAAAAAGAAATTTAAAGCTGTTATGGATGTAAAATTGGCAGACTTCACGTATGAGGCTGGAATTATGAATTTTGGAAAGTAGCAATGTGTTCCATCAATACCTGAGCTAAAAATGGAGCTATTATATAATGATAATAGCTCAAAAATCTATATACATCATTTTAGTACCAATATTTATAAAGATAAGAAGGAAAAAATTTTGATGGATAATTTTATGCTGGATATATATTTTATATGTGTCAATATTCCTAGTTTATCAACAACTAAATTTGATTGGATAATTTTAAGTAGGAATTTTTTTACTATGTGTCAAGATGACTAGTTTTTCAATAAGTGAAGACTATGAGACAAAATGCAAGAGAATTCATACAACCTCTATCCATTCCTATGTGGAAGTGGGATGACATTACTATGGAATTTCTCATCGTATTACTAATAAATCCAAGAAAGAATAATGCAATATGGGTAATTGTTGGTGGACTTAACATATCATTATATTTCCTCACTACAAGAGAATTTTTTTCACTTGATCACCTAGAAAGACAACATATTAATGATGTTTTTTGAATTAATAACACACCTCTATCAATTTTTGTATGATAAACATCCTCGTTTCATATTAGAAATTTAGAAGAGACTTTAGAAGGATTTGGATAATGAGCCTTATATGATCACTCTTTATCACCCTCAAATTGGTGGATAGTATGAAGGGATTATTAAATCATTGGAAGGGATGTTGAGATCATTCTCCCCCCATATTCAAGGTATATGGGATCAGAATTTACATTTTGTGGAATTTTCCTACAGTAATAGTTTCCATTCTAGTACTCAAATTAATCCTTATGAAGCATTATATGAAAAGAGATGTCATACTCTAACTTATTAGGATGAATTTGTTGAGAGGAAACCTATAGTCCTAGATCTTATTGAAGACACAACAAAAAAGTTAAATAATATTCAATATCATATTAAAGTAACTAAAATTAATCAAAAGAGTTATGCTGACAACTCGTGTAATTATTTGTAATTTAAATTGGGATATATTGTCCCTATGAAAGTTTCTCTATATGAGGAAGTCTCATGGTTGGGTAAGATAGGGAAACTGAGACCTAGTTATATCATACAATTTAAAGTTATAGAAATAATTCATGTTATAGCTTACCAATTAGAAATGCTTCCACCTCTTTCCAAAGTTCATGATGTGTTCCACATATTGTCGTTAAATAAGTAAAAACCAAACCCAACCCATGTACTCACCTCTAATGAAATAGAAATAGAACTTGAATTGTCTAACTATGAAGTTCCTATAGATATTCTTCATATAAGAGAGAAAGTATTGAGAAATAGAATGATTATATTGAAAAAAGTTCTTTGAAGAAACCATAAAATGGAAGAAACAACATGTGAACTAAAGAATGTAATAAAGAAGAACCACCCTCATCTGTTTAGATGGAAATAATCATGAAAAAATTTTGAGGAAAAAATTTATAAAGTACGGAAGAATATATCACCACAATATTTTTGGGTATGTAAAATCTTAAATATATACAATTCATTTGATAGTTTACATTTTACAAACAAACTATGATATAAAACTAAATAGAAACTTGACCATTTTTTTAGTAATGTCACCATTCCGAATCATAATCCAATCGATAGAATACTATAATTAACTAAGAAAGTATAAATAAAATTTATGTATCTTATAAATAAAAATATAATATATTTATATCATGGAATAAGTAAATAAATGTTTAAAAAAAGATAAGATAAGTATTGCTATTTTTGTTAAATGAATATGTTAATTTAAAATTTTATAAATAATATAATGATTTAAAATAGTTTTTTTATAAAATAGATTCATAAATTATTATTTTTGTCTTATTATTATAAGATAATGTTATGAAACCTTCATTAAATTTTCACTGTGTCATAAAATCAGTTATAATTTTAAAATTGATATTTTTCGAATAAATTATTTTTTTTAATTTAAAAATAAATTTATAAGATTTTGAAAGTTATTTTCATAAAATAGATTTTATTTTTTAATTCTACATATAAAAACATTTTGGTAAAAATTTGGGTTTTATCTAAAATTGTGGATTTTTTTGTGAATAGTGAAATACAATAATTTATGGTATTTGCTAAATATATGAATTATTGAGTCATTTCTGATGTATGGATGATGTACGAACCACTATCTAGAAATAAAATGTACTATATTCTATATTTATTCACAATATTCATCCCTATTTATAGTCTTTATCCAATATAATAAACTAATGAACAAAATAATCAAAAAACACCCCTCTCCTCCACTATAAATACCACCATCACCACCGCTTCTCCCCACACATTATAAGCCCTACATCTTGTAAAATTTCATCCCATTAATCTTCCCAATTATATCCCCCTTGTAAATTATCCTTTTTTCTCACTAAAAGACAAATCCCAACCCCCATTAAGAGGTTCTCAAGGAGAAGAATTCAATAGTTAAAACCCTCTTTTATTTTCCTTTTATTTTTATTTTTATTTGCCCTATTTTCTTATCCCATCCTTATATACTCTATAAAAACATACATGATAACTCCAATATTTTATATATACTATAATATTTTTATTTTAATCTAATATCTATCATCAAACCACTTCTCCTCTACCTTTTATTTGAAAAAGGAAAACATCATCTGAGAGGTGTGGATTCAACAACTTCATGGATGATTATTTTCCATTTTATAAAAAGACCATAAATTTTAGTCATAGAACCTTTATAATGTATAAAAAATAAAATAAATTTTTTATTAAAAATATTTAGTGTTTTTTAGTAAATATACACAATATTAATTAATAAAACAAAACAAGTGCACGATGATGGAAAAACACCAAAATAATCTAAACAGTTATCAATAAAATTTTATAGAATAAACCATCAAAATATATGAAAACAATGATATATAAGACCATTTAATATTATATAAGTTCATTAATAACATATAATTTCAATTTTTAATAAATATTCCCATTTTACATGTTCTTCCATACTTGTATACAAGTGAAAAAATCATCAAAACCAAGGAGAGGAACACTCCCAAATGATGAAATTGAATCTTATAACTTCGAAAAAGTACAAAAAATAAAATTAATAAAACTATAAAAAATTAAATAAATTATTAATAGGTTTATAATTAAATTATTAATTAATCTAATTTTATTATCTAGGACAGTAATTTCATGTGCAGAACTCTTTCTGGCATAAGGTAAGGGATTCTCCCAAAATCACCTTTTTTCATTCGGGTTACAATTTATATCTCTTTACCCCAATGTAATTATTATTTATTTTTATATATAATTATTCTAAATTATATTTATATATTACAAAATAATTTATCCATATCACTTAATCTTATTTTTATGGTGAAATACATGTTCTAAAAGGCAATCTTTTCAATTCATCCTGAAAAGAAAGCCCGATTTAATGGAACTTCCCAATTTCCTACTCATTTTGAAGTTCAATCCATAATATATTATATACCACCATTATTTTCCAAAGATCCATAATTTTAAAATTAAATAATATACATTTTATTTTCTAGTTTTGTACAAACAATTATGCATTTTCCCTTTTAAAAAAATCTTAGACCATTTTCCTTAAACTGCACAAAAGATGCCATTTTCTGAAGATTATTAAACACTATTTTTACATGTTTTTATTTCTTTTGAACATAATTTATCATTATAAATTCCTTATTATCCAATTATTCATTGTGTGTGGTGTTAGTATAGTTCCCTTTTATTTATGATAATCAGTCATTGAAGATTTCATGAAATATTTATGTTTCTTTTATCATGGATATGATTATTACCTTAGCTGTATACCATTTTTTTACATATAGTGTTTTCATTGAATTTTTTTAACTGAATTTGTTTATTAATAATGCCTTTTAATTATTGTTATGGGTGGGGACCATTTATAGATAGCTCCACGATGCATCGACAGGTCTCACGAGATAAACCAATTGGCGAAAAACCCTTCATATTTCCTTCCATACAAAATCCAACGAGGTTTTAGAAAATATCTTAACCAATATTAAACATATAATTGTTTATGTTCAAGATAAATGACATCCAAAAATAAGAATTTTCTCTATTCAGTATTTAGTTATGATATTTATTAAGGTTTTCACTATGAAAAAATCTATAGATGCATTTTCATTCTCTATGTATTGATGATTGTGTTTTTTCTGATTATTTACATTTCCATAATGTTTATGACTTAATAAATTTTATACACTTATTATTGTTTCATATAACCCTTACTTAGTATTTGAGCTCAACCATTTATTATTCCATCCCCAGGTTTTGAAGATGAAATAATTTAATAAGTGGAAAGAATCCATTTATTTCATTTTTTATATTATAAATTTAATTACTAATGTAACAAGGGAGACATGTATGTATCTAGTTACTAAAGACTACTAAAATAGTTGATCCTTGATATTTTTTATCTATTCCATTGTAATAAAATGACCATCTAATCTGGGATACTGGGGTTGGGGTAGTTATAGTTTGTATCAAAGAAAGTTTAGTAAAAACTTTTGGAACATGATGTTATATGAACATGAAAATTATAATAACTCCTTGTAGTGAATTTTTTTCCCAATACTCATGAATACTATATGATAAATTATTGTGTTCCATTATATATTAATGGTACCAAATAGAAGGAAATTAATCAATACATGAGAATAATGTAGAGATTTTATCACTCAGAAATTCAACACAGTTAGTGTTGGAGATGAGAAAATCAGGTCAATATTAGGATATATTTATTAAGATATGATGAATAACCATACAAAATCTTTTCCAAATCATTTATTGTGGAATAATCACTCATATTTTATTAGTAACACTAATCTAGTGGTAATTGAGTCGTTCATCTAGTCCCTTGAAAAGATATTTCTAGCATTGGGATGACATGAAAATGAAAAGGTAGTACTGGCAGTATATTAGATCAAGGGAGATTCTAATAAATGGTTGTATTTGATCCCAAATAATACTAAGGAAGATGAAATAAAAGACATGTAAATAATAACTTTTAGATAAGCTTTATTTGACAAATAATTCCCTCGTGAAAGATAAACTAAAATGAAAAGAAAAATTACTTAACTTCTAGAAAATGGAAGAAGAGGGTATTGTGAAGTATGAGGATACCTTCAAAAAACTTTCCATGCATTCCATATATTATGTAAGTGATTCATAACCCCATATATATATAATTAATTTAAAGGTCTTAAATCAAGTCTTTGAAGGGAACAGTCTTCTCCAAAATTTTCATCATGTGATGAAACAGTATTAAATACCATCAAAATATAAAAGGAATTTTCTAGATCAAATATTTTAAAGGGAAATAAAGAGAAGAATATGTATTTTAATAAAATTGGAAAAGGTATAGTTTCAAATAATAAGAGGGGAATAAATCAATTTCTATTATGTAAAAATTGTTGAAAGAATCATCCTAAGAAATTTTTAAATGGCATGAGAGTTTGTTATAAGTGTAGAAAAAAAGGTCATCAAGAAAATTAATGAAATGAGAATAAATAAATCAATTATGTGAAATTATTCAATTTTAGGACCCTATGACCCCATTAGATGGGATGGGTGAGTCAAGGTGTTAAAATTTTCTTTTCAATTGATGGATCTTGTTCCCATGATGAACAGAACACATTAAACTTGTAATATGAATATGATCAGCAATCAAACATTCACATACAAAGAGATTTCCCAAAACTTTTACTTGGTTCACCAATAAGGGATTTGTCGAAGGAGTATACACCGATAGTGTGTCAGACGTACCAAAATATACTAATCATTACTAGATGTGGAATACAAAAGTTTGTCCACATTCAAACTATTCCAGGAACACTTTCATTACAAGATTTCAGAGATAGCTCACTGGTTCCCTCAGAACACTTTCGTTGAACCCCCCTTGATCACTATTGTGGGTAATGTCTTACTCAGTTTATCGACATGAAGGTATATTCAATAGTGTCGTGACCCATACCACATGGCCCGGATGTGACTACCTGAAGCCTGCCTTATATAGGCTAGGGGTTGGTGACTAGAACCTGAAGGCTTTTCCCAAACAAGGAAGGCGTTTCCTTAGAAATATATAACGACTAAAAAAGGTAAACTATAGTAAACAACCAACAAAAGTAATGTATAACCATGAGAGTAATGTACAACCAAAAGTACAACTGAAAACTAAAAATAGTGGGCCAAAATACAAGCCCTAGAAACTGAAAAGAAAGTAAACAGTTGTTTCATTTTCCCTGAAGATCTACCTAGATGGTAGTACCTGTAAGTATGAAGTTAAAGAAGAGGATATCGAATTCTTCCGTCGCACCAACCTACACTAAGTCCCGAACCACCAAAGTCTACCTCGGAGCATCAACAGTCTACACAAGACACACAAGTGTGGGCAGATCCCTTGCAAGGGTGAGTATAAAAACTCAGTAGGGGACCCTGACACCCCTGAAGGTCTCTCAGTAATCCACAAAGGAAAACATCCCAGGAAAATACCATAAAGGTAGTATAAGAACCATGCTATAAATCATGAGGCACAAAGAAAAAGATGTAGCTCACTCTAATGGTATAACTTCAAGGTTAATGGGATAGGGATGACTAGTCATAAATCCGGATCATCCTAACCATTGTAACTCTACTGCTGACCGGTATAGGTCAATGTATGCTAACCTGTATTGGTCTCTAGATACTGACCCATATTGGTCCCTAGTGATGACCCGTATTGGTCTCTTATGCTGACCCGTATTGGTCACTGGTGTTGACCTGTATTATTTGTTGGTGATGA
Organism: Viscum album; assembly: GCA_963277665.1. NCBI lineage: Eukaryota > Viridiplantae > Streptophyta > Magnoliopsida > Santalales > Viscaceae > Viscum > Viscum album. Next base: position 1,079,928,469 of record OY728136.1, on the reverse strand, counting down.
GCTATATTGGTCTCTAGTACATAGGTACGGAATATTAGTCATACATCTAGATCATCCCACTCTAGAGATTCAATTGCAGACCCTTGTTGGTTGCTCTTCTTCTTTATGTAACTACCATCCCCTGGATTCCCACACGTAGTATGCCTGATCTCCAAAAGATTCTGCTCCTCAAGAAATTTTTCATACTTAAACCAGTACGAAGTCCCACAAAAATTATACCAAAGGGACTTACCCATCATATGGGTCCCAACGTGGCAGACATCACGTCGATCAAACAACCGATCTATCAGATATGGGCACTTTTGTAAAAAGGGACTAGTTGGATTCAGGTCTGATCCAACCTCAGTTGCACGCCAAACTCTATCAAAACTATCTTACAGTATCTCTAATGGAAAACCTTGTCACAAGGGTCCTTATTCCATAGACTTCCCGTCGATCGGATGCCTGGTATGTAAGTTACACTAATTTCCGTGAAACGTGGGTGATAACACCTTGGTCTTGCCTAGCTTGGTTGAGCCCACCGGAATATGCCAAAGGGACCACTTCCCAAAATGGGTCACAATGCCACTGATAGTGTGTTAAATGGACACCTGGTTCATCAGTTACATTCGTTTCTTTATTTTGGGGTCGGTTCTGTATGGGCCCATTATGACTTTGTTCGGCCGGCCCGACGCAACGGGTCCAAGGGTCTACCTGACCTTGTACAGGTTTGACCCATCAAGGGTCGGCTAGATTCACTGGGTCTAGCCCGTTGGGGTTGGCCCGACTGTTTCGAAAGCCCGGGCCGTGGTTCCCCGGCCCGCCAGGTGGGGCTCAGACCCCCTACGTTGGCTTGCTCGACCTCGGGTACAGCCCGCTGGACTGTGGGTTTGGGCCATTGGGAAGGTCTGACCCGTTCAGCCAGCCCACATCTGGCCCCTTCGGTCGGACCGCGTCTAGCCTAGTTCACCTGATGGTGGACCACTATCTCTAGCTGGCCCCATGGACGCGGGGTCTTTTCATCTAGCCGGTGGGGTGCTACCCCACTGTGTGTAACGGTCATCCCGGGGGCCGACTGGTCTCCAACCGTCATGGTGCAGTGTGGGGATGTCCCTCCCCTATTTCCACGACTGTTTCCACCAGCGATGCCTGCGAGCACCGCCCTTCTACCACATGGTCGGCTTGGGCTGATTTCCTCTGGCTGCCAACTGCCACGACCTGCATGGTACGCCAGCGGTTCATTCTGCGGGCGACTGGACATGCTCCAATGGTCCTTTCTTGGTTTTGTCTGCACCTACGAGTCTCCCGGACTTCCTCCATCACTGTGTGACCCTCTTTCCCGTGTTTCCTTTAAAATTGAGTAAATCCATCCTCGAAGAATGCAACATGAATGAAGCAGCGGAGGGTCTAGGCCTTTTTATTTCGGCCCTCACCCTCTGAGTTAACATGATAATAAGAGGGAGAATATTTATATAACATTAAAGATTAAATAAACTCATTTCAATAATGTTAAACCAAAAACCAAACATAAACCCCCTACCTCGAGATCCATTTGAAGTGTCATGGTTGCGATAAGAGGAGCGTCCATGTTGGATAATGTCGTCAGCGTTTGTCGATCCCAGATCATTGTCACCCGAGCTTTCATCCTCCTTCGGTGGATATTTCCACAGAACTCTGTGAGAGTTTCCTTTTTTGAAGAAGTCTTGCCAAAACCCCACCCTGATCACTATTTAAATAGGAGGGGGAAATTTGGGTAACACGTTGAGTAATTAATAAGGTTTATTAAATGAATTAATGAAGCTCTTTTAATTTATAATGGTGGAGTTACACAGTTGATGAGTCAAGCCATTAAATGGATTGAGAAGTCACCAGTCCTACCACTGTTTCCCATCTAATGGAGAAAAAGAGAATAAAATAACAATAAAATGTTATTTTATTATTCTTTAAAAAGTCAAAAAATAATATTTTTCTCTCGACCAACTGTGGTCAAAGTGAAGCTTCTCTTAAGTGAATCTCGGCATTGTGGATTCAACTATGCTCTCAGATTTCAATTCCAAGCACCAGTTCAATAGATATAAAATGCAATCGGCACGTTTATTAGAACATACCTATAAAAAGTTCAGAAATTTATATCGAGAACACTAGGCCTCAGAATCACATGCCATCAATTTTCGTAGATATGTAATAATTCCAAATAAGTAAAAAAATACATGGATTTTTTTGGGTCTTTACATTCTCCTAACCTTATGGATTTACTTCTCCAATATCCAAACATGGATACATCAGCAAAGAGGGGTATTAGGCACACATATGAGCCTCTCACTGCTATGTGCTCTCCTAGAGATTCTCGTGTTGGCACAAAACTCACACTCGAGGTATCGACCACCCATGAATGATCTTCTCCTGTTGATCCTCTGTCTCCACCAGGTACTCTGCAAAAGTCACCTCATCGTCAATCTCTTGCTCTCCATGGTCGATGACGTGAGATGGGTCATGCATGTATATCCTTATCCAGGATACGCGAAAGACGGCGTGCACTCTCTCCAACTATAGTGGCAGTGCCAAGTGGTACACCACCTCGCTAATCCCCCAAAGTATCAAGAATGGTCCGATAAACCTTAGTGAGAGTTTTCTGCCTCGGCCAAATCTCTGTAGTCCCCATCGAGGGGAGACTCTCATGAAAACATGGTCCCCCTCCTGGAACTACATTGGTCTCCATTACCTATAATCATATGACTTCTATTAGCTCTGTGTAGCCTTCATCCTCTCTCAGATGACCTACACCTTCCCAGTGGTAGCCTGTACCATCTTTGGGCCTATGAGTGTTGGCTCTCATGGATCTGTCCAGCATAAGAGCGATCTGTATGATCATCTGTACAATTCCACAAATGGACCACGCCAATGGTGGAGTGATATATGTTTTTGTACGTGAACTCCACCAAGGGTAGGTGGTCCTCCCAACTGCGACCAAAATCTTGGATGCATGCACGAAGCATTTCCTCCATAGTCTGGATGGTCCACTCAGTATGACCATCTGTCTACGGGTGAAAAGTTGTGATCAAGCGAATATGAGTCCAAAAAGCCTCCTACAATCCTTTTCAAAACCGAGATGTGAAGCATGAGTCATGGTCTGAGACTATCATCGACGACACCCAGTGAAGTTTCATGATCTACTGAATGAAGAGACGTACCAATCCCTATACCGAACCCTTCTCTTGAATAGAAAGGAAGTGTGATGACTTTGTGAGTCAGTCAATGGTCACCCAGATGGTTTCATGCCCTCTAGACACACATGGTAACCCCATCACAAAGTCAATTGATATACAATCCCACTTCCACTCTAGTATCTCAAGGGTTTGGGTCAAGCTGGCTAGTACCTGGTGCTCGACCTTCACTTGTTGTCTAGTGAGGCATCTAGAAACAAACTCTACAACAAATTTCTTCATTCCTAGCCACCAGTACTGACGCCAGAGGTCCTGATACATCTTTATCATGCTTGGATGTACTTCTGTGGGGGATGTATGTAACTCCCTCAACACCTCCTCTCGTAGTGCCACTCGTATAACTGTACATCTTCTGAAAAATGATAGCATGCTCCATGCCTTTAGAATATCCTTCAGGTGCCTATCCTAAAGATATCTGAGCACAGTCCCGTAGCTCCTATCTCTATGTTGCGCCTCCCTAACTCACTGAAGGAGTAGAGGAGAAACTACCATCGACTGGATATTGATTGTATCATCTCTATCCATGTAGGATATCTGAAGCGAGGCTAACTGCTCCAAATCCTCGTTTAGTAGCTGCGAAATCGATCTCCGACTAAGTGCATATGCCACTACATTCCACTTCCTAGGTGTATAGACTATCTCAAATTAATATTCCTGGAGGAACTCTAGCCAACATTGTTGTCTCATATTTAGATCTTTATGTGGGAAGATATATATGAGACTCTTGTTGTCTAAGTAAACAATGAACCGCTTTCCCATCAAGTAGTGTCGCCACATTTTCAGTGTGAAGACTAATGTAGCCAACTCCAAGTCACGAGTCACATAAATCTGCTCATGATTCCTCAGCTGTCATGAGCCATACGCAATCACTGCATCACCCTGCATCAGGATGCAACCGAGTCTGGTCCTTGATGCATCAAAGTAAACCACATAGTCAGTTCCCTCCTTTGGAAAGCTCAAGACATGAGCGTTGGTCAAGATCTTCCTCAGTAGTTGGAAGATCTTATAGAATGTCTCTGATCATAGGAAGGGTTTCTCTTTCTTTTTCAAGGTATTCATAGGTGTTGCTAATCTAGAGAAATTGGCTATGAACCTTCGATAGTAGTATGAAAATCGAAGAAAGCTATGTACCTCAGTAACACCCATAGGGGGCTCTTAAGCAAGTACTACCTTGATCTTCGCTGGTTCCACTTAAACTCCAGCCTCTTAGATCAAGTGTCCCTATATGTGAACAATCCTTATCCAGAACTAAGACTTCCAGAGCTTCCCATATAATTGGTGCTCCCAGAGTGTGTGAAGAACTATCCTCAAGTCTACAACATGCTCTTCCTAGGACACTGAGTACACCAATATGTCATCGATAAAGACCACCACAAATCGTTCGAGTTATGGATGAATGATTCTGTTCATGAGCCCCATAAACACTTCTGGAGCATTGGTCACGTCGAAGTGCATCACCAATATCTCGAAATGAACATACCAACATCTAAAGGATGTCTTCATTACATCCTCATCTTGTACCCTAAGCCAGTGATATCCTGATCTGAAGTCTTTATTTGAAAACCAATGAGCTCCATTCTTCTGGTCGAAGAGATCATCGATCCTCGACAGAGGATACTTGTTCTTCAAGGTAAAAATTTTTAGGCACCAGAAGTCCATGCATAGCCTCAAAATTCTGTCTACCTTCTTGTAAAACAATACTAGGGATGCCCATGGAGAAACACTAGGCCTTACAAATCCCTTCCTCTGTTAGTCCTCCATCTGTACCCTCATCTCCTGGAGATCCGCAGGGGCCATCTGATATGATGGTGTAGATATCGGTGTTGTTCCTGGGTACATGTCAATAAAAAAGTCTACCTCCTTATGAAGAGGTAGTCCTAGGACATCTTCTGGAAATATGTACTCATACTCATCCACCACCACTTGAAACTATGGACTCTCCTCATCCACCATGTTAAAGTTCATGCACGCCAAATGATATGTAATCAACTGGATCATCTTGTGCGCAAGTCTATCTCATTCTACCCTATTTTTATTCTCACTAACAAAGGAATACTAGCCTCTATCTCTGCGCATACATCATGCTGTATGTATCAGGAAGTCAATATGTGCATGAACTACTGATAGCCAGTCCATGTCTATAATGACGTCGTAGAGATTCAATGCCACTACTACAAGATCCCATATGAAACACTCCCCTATGAGTGTTATATGAAATTGTAGGCACTAGTGTGTGACCACTGAATATCCTCCGATAAGAGTATCTAAATGCAAAGGTCAAGATAAAAGCTGAGCCAAAATCTCAGAGTCCCAAACTAAGTCCGTGGAAAGGAAAGAATGGCTAGAACCTGTGTCGATAAGCACTACTTCTAAAGTAGAGAAGATATAGACCGATCCTCATATCATCTCAGGTACGTCATGATCTTGAGCCTCTACTGCCTATAGCTAGGCCTGTCCCCATCCACCCGCTCCTTGATCTCGTGGTGGAGCTCCTGGGGGTGGTGGTGGTAGTGCTTGGTGACCCCGACCACATCCCACTGTGCATACTGCTCCCCTCCCTTATCTTCTACATGGCTGATGCTCATACTCCAACAGCTGTCACTCCCATGGTGGTCCCTCCACTATATACCAATCATCCGCATGGGGAGTCAGACTGTCACAAGATCTATGACCCTATCCCCCACATGAAAAACAGATCATGCCTTGTTGGTGTCTCCCTTGGCCTCTAGAGCCTCACACCGCTGTCATTGCGTCCCTGGGTCTCCCTCCGGAAGGTCTGGCCCTCTTGGGATTCTACGTCGTCTACCTACTTCCAACTATATATTACTATGCTACCTATCATCTAGTAGGGCCTCTCACTGTCGGTGCCTGCTCGACAAGAATCTCTCCATCTGTAAAGCTGGATCTAGCACGCCCCCTTGCGTCGGGATGCTGAGAGAATATGTCGCATCTCTGATCTCTCTTCAGAGCCCCTGCTCAAAGGTTGTGGCCCTAAAGTAAGGGTCTTGTACCATGTTAATGGATTATTGGGAGAGGTCAGTAAATCTCACTAAGTATTGAGACACAGTCTGGCTTCCCTAATGCATATGCAACACCTCTTGAATATGAACAGAGCGTAGTGTCGCTGGCACAAAATCCACCCAAAAAAGGCTCTCAATGACTGAGAAGGTGAATGTCGTGTCCTCATACACCAAGATCATTATGATCCACCATCGTCCTATGGAGACTTGAAGAATTCTAGCATCCAAGATTTCCATCTGCTCGGTGGGTGTCTTTACAAAGTGAAATACCCACAAAACCACCTCAATCCAGTCCTCTACTACCTGGGGGTCCGTCTATCCTTGAAACCTTGGAGGCCTCTATCGCTGGAACTCATGCAACATGCTCAGCCATCATTTTTGATCCACTGTTAGTATATAATTCTTAATGGGTGGTGGTACTATTGATACTCCACCTGAAGGTTCCATCACCGTGAGTGGTCCCTATACCGATGCCTCGTTGCTTAGTGGGACACTTTCACGATCTCTAACTAGAATCCTAGATAGCTGTCTTCATGGAGGAATCCTGTACAAAATAGATGTTCCATGGTCAATAAGTTATAACCGGTGAGCTGACTCAATAAATATTAAGAAAAATTTTCGAAACACTAGAAACAAGTGTTTTCATGTACCGATCTAGAAAACAAAATTTAGGGTCCTGGTGTATGGATACATCGGCCACCACACTAACCCAAGACTCCCTATATTGAATACCAATCTCAAAAAACTTTATAAAATTGCCTCATTAAAATTAGACTCTTACTTCTTCTAGTAGAACCGACAGCCCTTTGTTACCACTTTGTCACGACCCGTCCCACAGGGCCCGTACGTGACTACCCCAAGTCCGCCTTCCATAGGCCAGAGATGGGTGACTAGAACCTGAAGGATTTTATCGAATATGAAAGGCATTTATTTAGAGATCTTTACACTCTCAAATAAGGAAACAAAAGTAAACAACCAAAAAGTGTAAGGTATTACCACAAGAGTAAAGTACAACCACAAGTACAAATGTAAACTGAAAATTGTGGGCCAGAATACAAGCCCTAGAAAATAAAAAGAAAGTAAAAATCTATCGCATCTTCCCTTGAGCTCTACATAAAGGGTAGTAGCAATATGTATGAAGTTGACGAAGATGATATTGACTTCTCTTACCGCACCAAGCTCCACCAAGTCCCAAACCTCCAAATTTTTCCTCAGAGCATCAGTAGTTGGCACCAGACACACATGTGTAGGTGGAACCCTTGTAGGGGTGAGTATAACAACTCAGTAGGGGACCCCGAGACCCCCAAAGGTCTCTTAGTAATTCACAAAGGAAAATATCATAAGAAAATACCAGAAAGTTAATATCACAAGCATGATCTAAATCCTGAAGCACAAAGAAAAAAAGATAGATCACTCTAATGGTATAACTTCAAGGTTATTGGGATAGGGATGACTAGTCGTAAAGCCTGATCATCCTATCCATAGTAACTCTACTGCTAACCCGTATAGGTCTATGTATCCTGACCTATATTGGTCCCTAGATACTAAACCATGTTGGTCGCTGGTGCTGACCCGTATTGGTCGCTGGTGCTGACCTGTATTGGTCGCAGGTGCTAACCCGTATTAGTCGCTGGATCTAACCCATATTGGTTGATGGTACAGTGGCAGGGATGATTAGTCATACAACTTGATCATCCCAGTCTGGATTTTCTGATGCTGAACCATATTGGTCACTCTTTTTCTTAATGTCACAGCCAGTCATGGTATTCCCACACGTTGCACGCCTGATCTCTAGAAGATTATTATCCTCAAGACATCAATAATATTTCAACTGGTATGAAGTTCAGAAATAAACATACCCAAGGGACCGTCCCATCATAGGGGTCCCAACATGATAGACATCGCATCGATCAGAAGCCTAGTCTGTGAGATATGGGCTCCTTTGTAAAAAGGGTATGATTGGATTCAAGTATTATCCAACCCAGGTTTCATGTAAATTTTTTTCATAACTCACTTATATTATCTTCAAAAGACCTCTTTTTCACAAGGGTCGTTATTCTATAGACATCACATCGATCAGACACCCAGTTTGTTAGTTACACCCATTTCCATGAAACGTGGGTGATCACACCTCAGTCCGGTCCCGCTCGGTCATGCCCGCCGAAATATTCCAAAGAAAACGCTTTCCAAAAGATGCCCTAACACCACTGACGGGGTGTCAAATATATACCTGGTTTTTTCAGTTACAGTCTTTTCTTTATTCGGGGGCCAGTTGGTTCTAGGCTTGGTCCGACTCGGTTATGCCAGCTCGACATAGCATGTCTCAGGGTCTACTTGACCTCAACTGGGTCTGAATAGTTAATAGTCAGTCCAGTTTGCTGGGCCTATCTTGTTGGGGTCAGCCCAGCTGGTACGCGGGCCCAGGCCGCGGTTGTCCCAGCCCACTGGGTGGTGCTCGACACACCCACGCTGGCCCACTGGGCCTCGGGTCCGGCCCGGTCCTCCTGAAGGCGTACCGCAGTCTCCAGCTAGCCCCACGGATGTGGGGCCGTTTCGTCTGACTATTGGGGTGTTGCACCACCGTGTGTAACAGTCGGCCGGGGTGCCGACCGGTCTCCAACCGATGCAGCGCTGTGCGGGGCTGCATCGCCCCCTCTTGTCACGGCCTGCTGGCCATGGTTGCTGTCGCCGGTGGTGGCTGTAGGCACCTCCCTTCTCTAGCGTGATCGGCTCAGGCCAGCCACCTCTGGCCACGGTTGCTGTCGCCAGTGGTGGCTGTAGGCACCTCCCTTATCTAGCGTGATCGGCTCAGGCCATCCACCTCTGGCCACTGCGGCACTCGTTGGAGCAATGTATTTTCACCGCCCAGGGCTAGTTGCTGCAAGCCTCCTCCAACCACCACCAGCCGCAGCTGACACGGCGCGCCGATGGTTCTTTCTGCATGCCACCAGACGTTCTTCAGTGGTCGATTCTTGTTTTCTTCTGCACCTACGAGTCTCCCGGACTACTTCTATCACACCGTGTCCCTCTACCTCATGTTTCTTTAAAAACTGAGGAAATCCATCCCTGAAGAATGCAACATGAACAAAGCGACAGAGGTTCTAAGCCTTGTTCGTTTGGCCCACACCCTCCGTGTTAACATCAAAACAAGTGGGAGAATATTTATCTTACATTAAATATTAGATAAAATAATTTGAATATTGTTAAACCAAAACCAAACATAAACCCCCTACCTCGATATCCATTGGAGGTGTCATAGTTTCAGCGAGAGGAGCGTCCACATTCGATGGATTCTTCAGCATTCTTTGATCCTGGATCGTTGCCGCCTGAGATTTCATCCTCCTTCGATGGATGTTTCCACAGAACTCCACCAGAGTTTCCTCGCTTGAAGAAGCCATGCCAAAACCCCACAATGAGCTCCATTTAAATAGGAGGGGGAAATGCGAGTAACGCGTTGAGGAATTAATGAGGTTCATTAAATTAATTAATGAACCTATTTTAATTCACAATGGTGGAGTTTCACAGTTGATGAGTCAAGACATTAAATGGCTTGATAAGCCACCATTCCTGCCCTCGCTGCTCATCCGTTGGAGAAAAATAAAATAAAATATAACATTACATGTTATTTTATTATTCTTTAAAAAGTAAAAAAACTATCTTTTTCTTCCGACCAACTGTAGTCAAAGTGACACTTCTATTAAGAGAATCCTGGCACTGTGGATTCAACGGTGCTCTCGAATTTCATTTCCAACCAGTAGTTCAAAAGATAGAAAACGTTGCAGGCTCATTTACTGAACGCACCTAAAAAATTAAGAAATTCATTTCGGGCACACCGGTCTTCAAAATCACGTACCATCAATTTTCACAGACTCATAATGATCCAAAATAATTAAAAAAAATTACATAGAATTTTATGGGTCATTACAAATAGATTGGAATTGAAGTCTTTGCCTCAGTCCAACATGAGACACTGCATGCATCAAAGACTAGAGTCGATTTACACTGAAATCCTAGCCCACTTAAACCTGATAATACATATTTTTTTCTCTAAGGTCCTTCAATAATCATAGTAATTTGTGAAGCCCCACTGCATTCGCAGAAAAAATTAACTTTGTGAAGCTCACATGCCTTCATGGAACAAACTATCTTCACAAAGCATACTTTCTTTCACAAAAAAATTTATTTTTGAACCTCACTAAGTCAACACAGAATACCCCATCATCGTGATGTAACATTTAATGAAATCATTGAACATCAGTCGAGACTTATAGTCTTTTCTTGATGCTCAAGCTCACAGAGAAAGCCTGATTTGTGACATGAAATCACGGATCATTCATGTCTTCACTAAATCAAATATATTATCCTTTTCTCTAAAATTTTTCATCCCAAATCAAGAGGGACAACCTCATATATATAGGCTCATATATTCATGAATCTCCAACCCCACTTTTAGGATTTTCTGTATCTTTCAAAAAAACATCTTCATGGTCCTCCTCACTTAATGAAGCACCATAGAAATTTTCTGATCGCGATGCTAGTCAAAATCATGGATCTTTCCAAAAAAAACATTAATTATCCTCATATTAATCACAAAAATTTTTTCAATGACCACGAATCTCCAATTCTCATAATTGCAGAGAACACCTTCATTGTTCATGATACCCATCGTAATCACAATGTACACTGGCATAATTCTACTGGCCTTTGCGAAACATAGCTCGCCTAGCACACCTTCACGATAGCCAAGACTTTTCCATATTTTCAAGAATCCTTCATGAAAACCCAATTTTCATGTTGGAATCCATCCACCAAAATTTGGACCCCAAAAACTTGGCCAACATTGGGAAACTATGTCACCTTCAATATTTTTTTCTTCCTAAAATATAATATCCCTTTCCTTTATATCTCCATTATCATCCATGTGAGGATTGACAATAAACATAAACTGCACACCATTTCCTGCAACAAACATCCCTGGTTCAATCATCAACTATCTTGAAATTGGGAATTATTCAAATCAATATCCCAAGCATCATGGGAATATACCATAGAAGAGGATAAAGGGAGATGGCCAAGATCATGTGATAACCAACACTAAAGCATATGTACCTAATAATGTGGCATCAAGTACAATAATCCTTTCTTCAAATTTATCCAATGATTTATTTGATTCTATATCATCACATTATTTTATATCAACCAAATTTTCCAAGAATATTAGATATTTACCTTTTGATTTAATAATGGAGTTGTGAGTCAAAACCCCTCAGGGAAGACTCATTACAACAAAAATGTATCAGATAGTTCCAATTATTGAATATAAATTTGCTTTATTTATGGAACTTATCTTCAAAAAAATAATTGAATTTGATATAATCCTCGATGTGGAATAGATTTCAAAATATGATGTGAAAATTTATTATAAGAATATAGAAATTTTGATTTATGAGGAAGAGGTATAATCTTATATCTTCATCGTAGAAAAATCATCATTTGATTAATATATAGATCCACCCATAATAGATATAATAAATGAAATTCTTGGGGATTAAGAGAAAACATCATCTAGGGATGAAGAATGTAATCTTCAAATTGAAGATGTACCAATTGTAGAGGAATACATTTATATATTTCCTGAGGAATTACTTGGACTCCCATAGAGCGTGATGTTGAGTTTACCATTGATTTAATTCTTGATGAATTACCAATATCAAATACTACATATATAATGGTCAATATGGAATTAATAGATCTAATTAAACAAATATAGAAGTTTAATAACAAGGGATTTATTCACCGTAGTGTTTCCCCATTGGGAGAGCATGTTCTATTTGTTAAGAAAAATGATGGATCCTTGAGGTTGTGCATTTACTATATAGAAATGAATTCTATTATAACAGATAACAAGTATCCTCTAACATGAATTAATAATTTATTTGATCCACTTCAAGGAGCTCAATATTTATCGAGGATTAGAATTTGTTCTGGGTATCATAAATTATGGGTAAGAAAGAAAGACATTCCAAAGAATTCTTTTTAGATGAGTTATTGAAATTATGAGTTCATAATAATTATATTTGGTTTGACTAATGTAACCTCTATTTTACTAGATATAATGAACAAAATATTCAACTAATTTCTTGATAAGTTTATTGTAGTAATCATTGATGATATCCTTGTGTATTCTAAAAACAATAAAGACCAAGAGAATCAATTGTAGATTATTCTTAAGACTCTCAAAGGAACAAATATATGGTAAAATTTTCATGTGTGAATTATGGATATATGAAATCTATTTACTTTACCATATTGTATCTAAGCATGGAATCTTAGTTGATTCTGTAAAGATGATGGTGATCCAAGAATAGCCCTTTATAATGAACATAACCTAGGTATATAGTTTTATTGGTTTAGCAGGTTACAATTAGTGAATCATTTCGAAATTTTCCTAATTCACTACCCCATTAACCATACTCACATGTAAAGGGGTTACGTTCCTATGCAAAAAAGATTATGAACAATGTTTTGAATAATTGAATAGAATATTTGTCAATGCTTCTATTTTTACTTTACTATTAGAAAATGATGGGTTTGTGATATACAGTGATGTATCATAGAATGGAATGGGCTCTTTCATTATGAAAAATGATAAATTTATAGTATATAGATCATTATAATGGAAGAATCATGAACAAAATTATCCAACTCATGATATTGAGTTAGTAGCTATAATGTTTTCTTAGAGATATAGAGACACTATCTCTATGGTGAAAGATTTGAGATATATAAAAATCAAAAGAGTTTTATACATATTTAAATAGAAATAACTCAACATGAGGAAAATAGTATGGATCTTGTTACAGAAAGATTATTATTTCTCAATACACTTCCACATAGAAAAAGAAAATAATGTAACAAATGAATTAAGAAAGAATGATCTTGGACTTTAAACCAAAACCTAGATTGAGAAAGATCATATGTTCATGGATCTATTAAAGATGGATATGGGAATTGTTTATAAAGAGTAAATGTCACTCCTTTTTCAAATGATTTCTAATCCATCATTAATGGTGAAGATAAAAGGCTCTAAATATGAGGATGAAAATTTTCAAAATAATATTTAAGATGTTAAGGATGAAATATTGGAATAATTCATGAATGAGGATGAAATTAAGAAATTTGGAAAGAGCTTATGTGTTCCACCTACACATGAGCTAAACATGGAAATATTAAATGATTCTATGAGTTCAAACTTCTCTATTCACCATAGTAGTACCGAGATGTATAGAGATCTAAAGAAACATTTTTAGTGGGATAATATGAAGCAAGAAATTTGTGACTATGTGTCAAGATGCCATGTTTTTCAATAAGTGAAGGATAAGAGAAAAAAATATTATAGGATCCATGAAACCTCTTGTTATTCATATTTTTAAGTGGGATGACAATACTATGGAATTTTTCACTAGATTACCAAATAATACTAGAAATAATGATGTAATATGGGTAATTATTGGCCTACTTACCATATATTCACATTTACATACAATAAGAGAGAATTTTACACTGGAGAACCTAGTAAGAATCTATATTATTGAATCTATATGACTTCATGGTGAAACACTATCTATTGTTTCTGATCAATATCCCCATTTCACATCAAAATTATGGAAGATTATTCAAATGGATTTGGATATAAAGACTCATACGAGCACTACTTGTCAACCTCAAACTGAAAGATAGTCTAAAAGGTCTATTCAATCATTGGAATACATGTTGAGATCATAATCACTCGACTTTCAAGGTATGTGGGAATAATATTTACCTTTTGTGGGACTTTCCTACAATAATAGTTTCCATTCAAGTATTCAAATGGATCCTTATGACACATTATATGGAAAGAGATTTCATACTCCAACTTGTTTGGATGAAGTTAGGAAGGGGAAACTTATATTACCATATATTATTGAAGAGAAAAAAACAAAGGTAATGATTATTCAAGATCATATTAAGTAATCTTAAAATAGGAAAAAGAGTTATGCTACCAACCAAAAAAAGAAATTTGAATTTCAAGTGGGATATCATATCTTTCTAAAAATATCTCCATGAAAGGGAGTATTATGGTTCTGTAAGAAAGTGAAACTAATCCCCATGTAAATTATAACATTTAAAATTATATAAATAATTTGATATACAACTTACCAATTAGTAATACAACTATGTATTTCAATACTTCACGATGTGTTCCACATGTCGTTGTTAAAAAAGCACAAGCCAGACCCAACACATGTACTCACCTATGAAGAAATATAGTTGGAACCTGACTTGTCTTACTAAAAAGAGCCTATCAAGATTCATGACACAAGAGTTAAAGTGTTCAAAAATAGGATGACTCTACTGGTAAAAGTTATTTATAGAAACCATAAAATAGAAGAAACAATGTAGGAACAAGAGGATGATATGGAGAAGAACCACCCTCATCTATTTAGAAGGCAATATTCATGAAACATTTCAAGGAAAAAAATTTCAAAGGAGGGAAGAATATAACACCCCAAGATTTTATGGTATGTATCTTTCTAAATAAATTCAATTCATTAGATATTTTATATTGCACAAACAAAATGTGATATACAATTAAATAAAAAATTGACCATTGGAATAATAATATGACGATTAGAAATAGTAATCTGAACATTAGAATATTAACCTTACTGATGAAATTATAAATAAAATTTTGGAATCTTATGAATGAAAATATGATATATTTATATTATTGAAGAAGTAAATAAATGTTTTGAAAATGATAAATTAAGTATTGGTAGTTTTGCAAAATGAAATTGTTTATTTACAATTTTATAAATAAAATAAAGATTTAAAAGAAAATTTATTTTCATTAAATAGAATCAGAAATTAATATTTTTTATCTTATGATTATTTGGTAATTTTATGAGTCATTAATTAATTTTTCAAAGTCTCATAAAATTATTTATAATTTTAAAATTGTTTTGTCAATAAATGTTGATTTTAAATAAAAAACATTTCATATTTAGAAAAATATATTGAAAAAATGGATTCCATTTTTTAATTCTAAAAGTATTAATTTTTTTTTGGTAATTTTGTTGTTTTTTTCTAAAATATTTGATTTTTTTGTGAATATTAAAATATATTAATTTACATTATTATCTAAATACCTAAATTATTGAATAATTTATGATGTATGAATAACTTAAGAATAATTATTTTGAACTAACATGCATTAGTAACCGTTTTAGTCCTAAAAGTAATCACTTTTGATAGTCTTGATTATAAATTATACACAAATGAATAAAATAATAAAAAACACCCCTCTCTTCCACTATATATATCACCCCTCACCACCCCTTATCCTCACACATTATAAGACTTAAATATTACCTAATTTATTCACAATACTCTTCCCAAATCTCACTCCCATGTTCGATATCCATTTTCCTCACCAAAATATTAATCCAAATCCCCTTAAAGAAGTTTTCAAGGAGAAGAATTAATGATGTAAAATCCTCATTCAATTTCCTTCATTTTTATTTCAGATTATTTTCAATTATTATCCTCTCATTATCTACTCTATACAAACTTTAATTATAAATACATTATATTATATATAATGAAATTTTATTATGTTAATGGAATACCCATCGTCAAACCCATTCTCCTTTTAGTTTTATTATAAAAATGAAAACATCACCTGAGAGGTGTTGATTCAACTCCATCATAGATGTTGATTTTATATTTTCTAAAACCACCATCATGGTTAGTCATAAAACCATTATAATGGTTATTTTTTAAAAAAATTATATGAAAACTTATTTAGTGTTCTGGAAATAGTATATATACATAATATTTATTAAAAAAAATAAAACTAGTGTACGATGATGGGAAATGAAAAAAATAATCTAAACGGTTATCATTTATGTTTTATCTAATTAATCATCCTCATATCTAGAAATAAAATTTATATTAGACCATTTCATATTATTTATGTTCATTAATAACATATAATTTCAATTATGGAAAACTATTCCCATTTTACATTATCTTTCATACATATATAAAAGAAAAAAATCATCAAATCTAAGGAAATGAACACTCCCGAATTATGAAATTTAAACTTATAAATCATGAAAAGTTCATAAATGAACATAATAAAATTATAATAAATAAAATATATTTTTAATATGTTATAAAATAAATAATTAATCAATATAATTTCATTATCTAGGATATTAAGTGCATGTGTAAAAAACATTCAAACATAAGGTAAGGGGTTCTCCATGAATCTCTATTTTTCATTCGGGTTACACTTTCTATCTATTTAACCCAATGAAATTATTATTTATTTTTATATATAATAGTTTTAAATTATATTTATACATTCCAAACTCATGTATATGGATCAGTTCATCTTCCTTTTATGGAGAAAACATGTTTTATAAGGCTCTCTTTTCAATTTCCCCCAATAAGAAAGAAATTTTAAGTGAACTTCCAAATTTCCTACCCATTTCCATCTACACTCCAAAATATTTTTGAAAACCAACATTATCTTTATATAATACATCATTTTACCATCAAAAAATATCCTTTTCATTTATAGTTTTATAGAACAATTATGCCTTTCCCCTTTTAAAAGTCTCTTAAATCTTTTTCATTAATGCAAACCAAAGAGGCTATTTTGTAAAGTTTCTTACACACTTTTTTTTACTTTTTTAAGATGGAAATACTTTATCTTGATCTATTCATTATTAAAAACATATTACTTATCTGTAGTGTATATATACATTTCTTTTATTTATAATCATTATTCACTGAAGACTTCATTTAACATGTTTCTATTATTTGTATTTTGGATATGAAAATTGTCTTAGACATAAACCATTTTCACATATGGTGTTTTATTTTAATATTGTTAAATTGAATATATATATGAATAATGATATGGATTTGAAGTGAAAATTGGCGCCCAGTTATATATATCCCCTCGATCTATCAACATGTCTCAGGAGATAAAATTGTTGGAGACAAACCCTTCGTGTTTGTTTCTTAGTAGAATCATATCGGTTTTTACACATAGACATAAATAGTATTGAAGGTATAATAATTCATGATCCAGATACTTGAATTCCAATAAATTATAACTTTCTTCATTAAGTATTTAGTATTTAATTTCTATTAGGTTTTCAATTTGAAAATAATTATGGTCATATTTTCATTCTTAGTGTATTGATGGCATGCATTTTTTAGATTATTTACCTATTCCTAATTTATATGGCTTGTTTTATTTTCTTGACTTATTATTGATTCATTTAACACTTATTGAGCATTTAAATTCATACTTTTATCTATTTTACCTCTCCCGACTGTGAAGATGAAATTTTTGAATAAGTTAAAAGAAATAGTTAATTTTGATTTTCTATGTCCTATGTTTAATTACCAATGTAATAAGGGAACCATGTATGTATATTTCTAATCAAGAATACTAAAATTTCTGATCCTCGATGGTGTGATATATTTTACTTATTTCATTTTAATTAAATGACCATCAACTCTTGGCTATTAGGCTCAAGGTTGTTCCAAGTATGATCAAAATGACCAGAAAAATTAAACTATATCATGTAGATGGACGAAAAAAATTTATTTGAGATTTAAATGAAGAATTAATTCCACAATATTAAGAACATTTTTTGATTAAGTGAAAAAAATTTAAAATGAATATTCTATTCCATGATATTTAGTAATTTTAATTGATGATTTAAATGATGGTTTCATAGTGATTTTATAAAAAATTAAAATATATAAAGAAGATATATTTCATATATATCATGAAAATTTGTTATATAGTGTTCATATTTTTTTAGGTTATTCAAATGATGTAATTTTGGAATGATTTTTAATATTTAAAAGAAAATATTTGTGTTGATAGGGTCGAAGTATTAAATGGGGAAGTTATCATTCGAATATTCTTCTGAGTAATATTGTTTTATTTAAACTCATGAAATAAAGGGGAATACCCAGTTGATGATGAAAGAGTATAAGTTTAGAAGATTTATTATTTTTTTAACAACAAGTATATTATAGGGACATGTGGTAGAAGAATAAGAGGAACATAAAATGATTAACACTATGAGGTTCTATACATGGAGAAAATAATAAATTTATAAAAATGATTTGAATAATTTCATGGAGAGTGTAAATATAAAATATTCAAGGATATATATTAATTCATGAGAAGATGAAAAAAATAAAAAAGGAAAAGATATATTGAATATCTAGTTTTAGAGAAATAATATATAAACTAAAGAATATTATTGTTGTATCTACTTCGTTTTGTAGAAGAGGCTCAAGAGTAGAATAGGGAACATAAGTTCTATATATAATTATTTAAGGATAGATACCAATACATTAATTTTTTCTTGATAATATCTTCAGCTAGAGAAGAAGAGTACTCCCATTGTGTTCATTTTAGGAATAAATAGAATTATTCTTATAAATTGTGGATTGTATCATATGGTGTTTGAAGAATAAGGAACAAGAATAAACATTATTGAAATTAGTTGGAATCATTTGGACATGATAAATGGATATCAACAAACTGGAGTCTTAAAAGAGAATCAACCAAGATATATAGATATAATAAAAGTATCATGATAAAATGAGAAAGAACCATGCATCATTAAACTATTAATGGAGACCCTCAAGAATATAAACTATCCATCCCTCACATAAATAATATGAAATAGTAAATAAGTGTAATTTCACTTAATATCAGCAATGAACCATTCTTGAATCCCTTTTAGTAACCCAAATAAAGATTAATATATCTGTGGCACACCAATACATTATTGGTGTGTTCTCCTTGTACGCTCTCTTAGCGGCGAACCAAGAAAAATCCTTATGTATTTAAAATCAATGTTTTTAATCACTTTTATATTTTTGGAAAGATTAATAAGATATAAATAGATTTAATGTTTTATTGATAACATGGGGGAAAGATCTGTAAAGAATAAATTACTAACAAATGAAAATGTGAAATATTTGAAATTGTTGTGAACCCTAATTTAGCCCCCTTAGGGTGATTCAGATTAATCTGGTTCTAATAGTAATAGTGACCCAAAAATCCGTTCTAAAATGATGTGTCCTTTCTCAATGATTTTAAAAATCACTATGAAAGACCCTATTTTTATATGAAAAATTTTCACCAAGAAAGGAATAAATTCACAACACTCAGTATCTTGAAAAAATGGGACATTTCTCTTTAATTTCACTTATAGAATTAATAAAGCCATCAATACCTACCAATGTTCATTTTTTCCTCATCATCACAACTAAGTGGGTTTATAAGCTATAGAATAGATATAAGCTGTCATCGATTCTCATTTTTCTTATACAAGTAATTTTAAAAACTTTGGTATAATGAAAAGAATTCAATATACGTAGTTTTGATATTATTTTTTAATGTAAATTATGATTCTTATTTTTAAATATACGCATATATATGATAAGGTTATGTGTGTGTGTATTCTAAAATACATAAAATATATATAAATTTATATACTAATTATTATATAAACACACACACCTCGTATATATATAAATGTGTAAGTGTGGATATATAAAAATATTTATATATAAGAACTTTTATATATATACACATTAATGTAAATATATAATTTTATATGTATATATGTTTTATATTTATATTTTATATATACACCGACACATTTATGTATTGTTTATATATATATATATATATTAATTTTATATATAATATTATATATATTTGTTTGTGTGTTAATGAATGAATATAAACATATATAAATATATTAACACACACTCATGTTTATTTAAATATATTATTTTAAATATGTGTGTTTTATATATATTATATATTGGTATTCTTATGCATATTATATATATTTATATATCAAATGCGTGTGTGTGTGTGAGAGTATTTTATACCCTTTATATACATGTAAATGTTTTTATTTACAAACATACACACAAATTCTATTACTCTTAATGCATATATTTTTTATAAAATAGTTTTTCTATATGATATATATATCTATATATATGTTTTATATAATTTAGATACACTTTTATACCATATATATATATATATATTGTTATCTAGATAAATGTGTACTAGTTATATAAATCATTATACTTGATTAATTAAATAGTATTGATATTAATTGAAAATGGACGAATAATAATCACATGACCAGAAAGTATGAAGATGGTGTCAAAGAGTTCAATAAGTTTTCAATGGAACATACAAATAAATATTCTCATGTTATGTGTCTATGTATTTGTTTTTTATTACTGGTTTTTTATTATATCTTAATAATAAGAACCCTTGATCTCTTATGTAATTGATTATAATTATAAATATTGGAAGAAAACTAGAGAAAAATAAATTATTTATATTAATTTGAAAAAGATTAATTTTACGGAATCAATTGATATTGGAATATGTGTATTAGATGATGTAGAAATTATCAAGGAAATAACAATGGTGGTTGAAGATGAACTTTTATATTGTGTTGTCCAAATTCACTAAAGTGACACTTAATAGTTTTTGGGATGTTCTGCTTGTTTAAAAAGTATATTGAAAAAGTTACAATATTGTGAATACCTTGCAATAATATTGAAGGAGTATTCTTGGAAGCAGTTGTAAGAATTTAGAAATTTACATGAAAAAATATTAAAATGAAGGATTTTGACAAAGCACTTAGGCGATCACATAGGAGTAATGTGGAAACTAATTCATGAAATAAGTTATGAGACAAATAGTTCTCATAAAAAGTTCATAAACATGAACTAAGAACAGAATATAGGTCATTTGAGACATTTTGGTTAAAGAAGTATATAAACTATATAGGTGGACACTATGTGATTCAATGAATGAATTTTCTGAAAGACAATTTATAAATGTAGGAACACAATATTGATGTTTTATGAAGTCAAAAATATGTTATATAAAGGATTTTTTTTCATGAAAGCAAGAAAGGAATCACTGCAAAAATTGTGTCATTTTTGGGTGAGCGACAATTATGGTATGTGGTATTTGTATGTTGAGATTGTACACATAGGTTCACTACATAAAGGGTAATTCCACAAAGGGATACAAATCAATTTTTTATTTCTGTATTGTTTTGTAATTATTGTCCTATAGAAGTCCCCTTAATCTTTTTTTCAGTAGGGAGTAAAAATTTGAAGTTGAAGTACTAAAATCAAGCTAAATTAGATCTAAGGGAACACCACAAAATATATTTTGTGGAAGTAGTTCATGAAGGATGGCAATCTATGAAAGGATTTTGTGATGTAGGGGACTTTTTAATGTACGGTAGTCCATAAATAATTCCTTTGGAAGTGATTTTTTAGGAAGATTGTGAAGGGAAATAGTTTATGGAGGAAAATACATAGAGGTAGTCCACATAAGACTTAGGCATAAGGTAGTCAGTGATGTACTTACACACAAGATAGTTTACTCTTGATAGTTTATGAAGGATAGTTCACGTGTAGAGAAGATCACAAAGGATAACATGTGTAGGGGATTATTCATGAAGGAATTATCCATAAATAAAATTTTACGTGGTATAAATGATTTCATCCCATTGACAAAAAAATCTTTATTTAACACCTATATCAGTGTAAAATTATTTATAATTAACATAAATCAACAGAAGATTATTCTTGAGGAGTAGTGAACTCTTTTTAGTCGAGATATTGGTGATTTATCAAAATAATTAATAGTTATAAAATAGGAGGATAATGAGTATGATACGAACATTATAATAGTAATTTTATTTTGTGATTCTAGTATAATGTCACTTTTAATTTTCACACTCTATGTATTATCCTAATTAGGGTGAACTCAATAAAATTTATATATTCCTTACAATATATAAATTTTATTAAATATTACTATAAGATATATATAGATAAATTTTTTTCCTAATGAAATAAGTTAACAGGGGAGATTATTTTAATCCTTCATATCTGGATTTATCCCCTCTCACGTTATTTAACCAAGTGGGTCTAAAAATTGGTATAATACCGAAATGTTTTAGGTAGTGAATCTATCTTATTAGAATCCATGGTTATAATAAATAATAATGGGATTCCAATATTTAATAAAAATATCTTTCATATTTGGAAGAATCAAATGAAACACTACTGATTTTTAGGCTTGAATATTTCTATGTATATTATTTCTGATATTTTGGTCAGTATAGAAAATAGATATTTATTAGAAGAATACCACAAATAACTAGTTACTGATGATATAGGTATCAATGATTTAATATCTTATCCAATATAATCTACATGATGGTAATATTGTATAAATTATCACATATGATATGGAAAAAGTCTATAAATATGAATTAAGGGAATTTAATATTCGTAGAAACTAATTTACATTCTCCAGAACATGTAAAATGACTTGAGGATGCACCTGAATTAATTTTTAACACATTCATTGACTTTTTAAATGTTATTATAGAAGATATACATGTTATTATAAAGACCTTAATTAGATGAATATCAGATTATTCATCCTGATATTATTTCTGACTATGTTTAATCCAAAGTACATATTACTGAGGATAATGATATGAAATAGATAAAATTGGATAGTTTTTATAGTACTTATATTTCATATGAAATTAGAAATGATGATAATGAGGTTATAGAAAAGGGGAATCTTAAGGAGGTGGAATTCTTGGCTATGAATAATCTCACCATAGGGGATGATTAGAAAAGATAAAAGGATGAGATCATATCATTTGTTTCCTCAAATATGAATAGGGTAAAATGAAAGTTCTAATGGAAACATCCACTTTTGTGTTCTTAATATAAGAAAGTTTTGCATCTTATAGAAAATTGACTAAATAAGCTTCAGAATAAAAAATAATATGATGATGTTTGAATTAAAAAATCTTTTCCCAATGTAAAATGTATGAGAAATACTAATCAAAACCTATTAAATAAGAATAAATAACTTTTCCAATATAATAATAACTCAGAATAAATAAAGGCATAAGAGATGATTTAACTAAAATACCTAAAATAAGTTGTTCTCATAGCTATGCTACACATGTCACAAATTGAGGATGATAGTAATGATTATGATATAGAACCTTATGGGATATTTGATCTCTAATAATAGTTATAATTTTATCTTGAAGAGATAAATATTTGGAGACCAAACAAATAAAATAAATCTAATGGAGTGGTTAATGATTCAAAACACTCTATGTGGTAATTGAAAGTATAGAAGTATGATTTAATAGTATAAATTTAAATGATCAAATCTAAAATATTTGAGATCCCAAATAATGTATTTGAATAAATGATCATGGGTGATTTTTATATCCAGGTCATATTTGTTTGAAATACATCGTAAAATATTGATTCAAGAATATCAGAGTAATTAAGGTAGAATTCATCTGTCTATGATAAAAAATATGAGATTAATAGAGACTCATTAATGCCACTATTACATCAAGATATTATATTAAATAATATATATAAAAAGTGTAATATAATCTTATAGATGTAGTAAAATAGTTACTGGTTTTTCAAAAATATAAGAAGACCCATTATAATGAAAAATCTACTACGGAACTTGATCAGATGAAGAAGGAAGTGTAGGTTGATGTAAATTAATAATCAATCACTCCAAAATTAATTTTTTATTTGGGAATTAAATTGAATTATACTATTTAAAAAACCTAAAAAATGACTAATTCTATAGAAATAACACAAAATAGTAGACCAAAAATCAAGAGTTATTATTAAGTAAAGATTTGAAACTCTCAAAGTGTGTGTTACATATCTTAGAGGTATTGGAATGAATAATATCAACAGTGAAAGATTAGTATATTTCACTATTTCAAGTATTCTTTTTATGGTCATTTTTTTGGTATAGTTCTTATATACACATGTATATGTACTTCTTCTTAATGATTAAGAGGAATGTGCTATTGAATCCCTAAAGTAGTCATATACAGTAACTCAAATAATTTTCAAGTGGGTTTAAAATGAAAATAAATTTGTAGGTTTACAAATTTAATTTATTCCATTATATTCAAACGAGTATCATTAAACCAATCAACACAAAATTTCATTTTGAATACTTAAATAAAAATAAAAAGAGTAGAAAAGGAATCAGTTATAGAGATTTACATTAAAGTATCTGATCATGTTGCTTTATGGATTCTTGATATTGGATGTAATTCCTATATGATAGGAAATATGTATCTTGTCACATGAATCAATAATAACAAGTAAGGTGTTTCCAAATTAATAATTGGTGATTCTTAACGATCATTGTCTAAGATAAATCCAAATTTAGTGGAAAAGACGCGAGAGGCACAAATGTTATAGTTATTGAATGTCTTAGTGAAAAAAATGTAAGTGTAATTAAAAATGTGTAACTAGATGTAAGAAATAAAAATTACTATGAATACGTGAATCATTTATGAAAATAATGTTGAAATTATAATTTATTTGAATTAAATGAAGGTGAATCTCAACCTTTTCACTAGATAAGAAGAAATATGACTTCTATATAGTGAAGAGAAATTATATTTTTACCCAAACAACTTAGTCATTTGATATTAAAATATGTAAAATATTTGGTGAAAATTGTTCGTGTTAGAGACCTCCATACAATTTCATGTGATAATACACCCATTTGCAACATTAGACAAAAACTTAAGATTTTTAAGATGTTTTATGAATCAAAATACCATAAATCATCATGTCTGATTTATTTAGTTTATATGGATATGTGTATATAGATATCACTAAGGTAATTTAATGGGTAGAGATATTATATGCTATTTGTTAGTGAAAATAGTAGGACGGTATAGGTGTTGTTTATCACACAAAATTATGAGGTGTTTAGTTTCATTACATCAAATTAATGAAACATTGGAAATATGTTTTTGGTAGAAAATTAGGAAATTAAAAATATATAATGGAATAAACATTACCAATATCTAGGTAGAGGGTTATTTTTAAAAGTATTGGAAAACTCACTATGAATTAGCAGTGAGAAAAAACCAATAAAGTAGTGTAGTTGAGAAGATAAACCAAATAATAATCAACATGGTGGAAATAATACAAATTTAGAAAGTCATACCATAGATGTTTTAGGAGTAATGACTTATGAAATCAATATATATTTCTAAAAAATCATTTTTATGTTGGGGGGAATAAAATAATCCATATGATATGTTTATAGAAAGAAGAGAATGTTAAATTTTTTTCAAATTTCCAGAAGTAAGTTATTTAACCTAAATTGGGAGAAACCCATAATGATTGATTATCATAGAGATGAATGGATTTTTCTTAGATATTAGTTTAAGAGATAGAAATATGACTGTTTTAAAAATGTATTGGAAAGATTATTAAAATCCAGGATATCAATTTAGATGAGAGTGAATAGAATCCTAATAAAATGGTGAATATTTGAAAGGATAATGACGAATTGTTGAGAATATCAGAGGGAGAATAAGGGATGAATATTGATTTATAATAATATAGTGATGATTATAAAAATTAATTTAGATTTCCATATACAAAGAAGGTAAAAATAAGTGCTGAAATTGATGAGTATAATATCATTAGTGAAAAGATATCACCAACACATACAATGATAATAAGAATCTATTAAAAATAATTCTCTTATCATTGGTAGATCTAAAGTATTTTGAAGAAGCTTATAGAGATGATACTTCTGTTCAAGTGATGAATGAAGACCTTAACAAAATATAAAGGAATAAGAAATTAGAGATTGTTTTGAGGATAAAAAATAAGAATGTCATCAAGACCAAATGGTTTTTCTCATAAAAACTAAATACAAATGATAAGGTATTTTAGAAAAATTCATGTCTAGAGATAATGGGATACTTATATTTTTGATGAACCAATGTAGATGGAACAACTTCACCCATGGAAAGGCTAGAGAAAAATCAATTTTTATCCACTACAGTGTCATGGAAACTCATGGTATTTAATATGGACGTCAAATATGTATTTCTAAATGGATTAATTAAATTAAAACTATAAATCAAGTATTTTAATGGAATTATTTTTCATACGGATGAGAGGAAATTTTTCTATGGGGAGAAGGAGTTGTATGGGCTTAGTTAAAGAACCAAGATAATGGTATTCAAGACTACATCAATACTTTAAAAATCTTAGTTATAGTATGAAAATATTGATTATAATATCAATATCAATAATTAGAGTGATACAATGATTATTGTACATATATATGTTGATTAAATAATATTTGGTGGATCAAAAAAAATCACAATATTATATGATTATAGAATTCATGAGGTGTGATTACAAGATTTTGATTATTAGTGAGTTGACATATTCCCTTGTCCTAAAGGTGATACAAAACATTCTTCTCTCAATCCAAATATTCCAAATAATTTATAATACGATTTAGAATGGAGGATTATAAGGTGATGAAAAAATTTGTTTCTACCTAGATGAAGTTGTCACGGGATGAAGTTGAAATAGTGGTTAATGTCACATAATACAAACATATCAATGTAAGCCTATTTTAATCAATACTGGGAGGACCAAAATTGTGTTTCTCTTTTGACAATATTTATGATATTAGAGTAATCCAAAAAATATCCACTTTTTATTTGTGAAAATAACACTAGAATATATCAATGGTATGAGGTATTTTTGTTTTCATTATAATAAAAAATCAGAATAAGAGTTTTTGGGATATACAAATGTTGATTGGTCAGGTTCAACATATGATAGAAAGTCAAATTTAGTGGGTCAATTTTATTTTTTAGGATTTTTAATTTTATCACATAAAGAAATAAAAATTCATTTTTCTAGGAACTATAGAATTTTAATTTACTTTATCTACTCAAAATTTCATGATATTATTATAGATTAATCATTAGATTGAAGACATGGTAGTTGAAGTGATGTCTCTGATTAGAATATACTATGATAGGTTTTATTTTATTAATATTGGAATAAATTCATCACATCACTCAAGGAAAAAGTACATTGAAATAAAGTATAAATTTATCAAGGAGATAGATGAACATGATTTGGTGAAATTAGAGTATGATCCTTCCAAACATCATATCACAAATATTATAATAAAGGACTTACCAAAGGAGGAGTTTGAGAGGGAAAAACTATCTATTAGATTCCAATCAACCCCCCACAATTTGATAAATTTGGATGTAGAACCATTGGTCCTTGAGGATTGACATGGATTTATTTATTCACCAAGAAATATTTATTTACCTGTTATTGTTCAAAAATAAGTGACCTTTGGGTTTATTGATAAAGGGAGATAGATATTGTTCCTAAAATGGGAATAGATTACTCAATCCATTGAAAGGGTGAGTAAATTTCACAAAGGTAGAGATATTTTCAATGTTAAATCAAGAGGAAAAAATGTAGGGGGAATTGTAAAAATGAACATTATGAAGATACTATTGTATGGTCCAAATATCATAATTAAAAATCGTGATACAAGATAGTTGAGAATGAGGATTCAGTGGAGTCTGAGGGAAAATTTAGAATAAATAAACTAATTGAATATATTTGTGAATTAACCTTTTTTATAATTCAAATAATATACTCATGTGATATGAGAGAACATAATGATTATGTTTTTAATCAATATCTATTGTTCTAGATGTATCATGGCATTTAAATCATAAAGTGTACATGTTTCTTCAACTTATTAGTTAACAAGGTTGACGTGTTGTAAAATTACCCAGAGGAGGGGAGATGTTTGGGAAATATTACTCAAGTGATACATTATAGTATTTAGATTATGATTTTTTTGTTGAAAAATCATTTTGATGAAGTTTTAGGTCTATTAAAACTTTTCAATATTCATTATAGGGATGTTTAGGAAGAAGTTGAAGGAGTTTGGTAAGTTCCCTGAGAAAAATTAGCAAAGGATTTATGTATAGTACTTATTTGACTTTATAGGTGGTATGAAATATTCATTTCATGTGAGAATGTACACAGTATCTAGTTCATCTATAAGTTTCATGACTATGAACAAATAATGCACTGCGTTTCATTTGCAAAGGTGAGAGGAAAGAAATTTTTGAACTATGAAGTTGGGAAGTACATGAATCCATGAATGAGTTTCGTATAAAATTTTAAAAAGTTAGGAATTGCACAAATGAATTTCATGAAGTCATAAAGGTATTATTCAGATAAATTTTTTCATGAAAGTAACAAAGGAATCACCATGAACCCGTTTTCATTTTGGGAAGAGTGACTGCGATGGAATGTTTTCCACATATGATGAGATTATACAAAAAGGGGTGATACACAAAGGTATGGGACAAAATGGGTTAAATATTAATATTGTTATCTGTGTGTTTTTTTGAACTATTTTCTTATATAAACCCCATTATGTTTTTTTCTTTGTATTGGATAAGAATTTGAAAATGAAGGTAAGATTAATTCACTTATATGAAATTATTTGAATAAATTATGTGGAAGGAAGTTCACAAAGTATGATGATTTATAAAGGGAGCTCACTAAGTAGGGGAGTTAATTAAATATGGTAGTCATGGATGAAATTACATGGAGGGGATTTATGATGGAAGTTAGTTCAGGAAGGGATGCAGTTCATGGTTGAATTTATGAAGAATTAATCTGTATAGGATGTATGTGTAAGGTATTTTGTGAGAGAATTATTCATAGGGAAGTGTGCATTAGATATTTTTGTGAAAGATAGATCATGTAAAGGGAATGTCATGATGTAATATATTCCCAAGCAAAAATTAATGAAGTTATTATCCATGAAGAAGATTTTATTCAGTAAATAGGATTTCATCCAAATAATGAAAAAGAGTTTCAGGTCACAACTATGTCATTGTGAACTAAATCATAAATGATATAGATTATTAAAGTATTCTTTTGGAGGAGTGGTGAGATCCTATCTATTAAGAGAGATGTGAGTTATCAGAATAATGAATGGATATACACTTGGGGACAATGAGTTCACTATGAATATTTTATTCAGATTTTTCATTATGGATTATATTACATTGTAACATTTCCTTTTTATACTTTTTATTTTATACAATATTGTTTGAACTATGTAAAATTATTGCATATTCTACATGATTTCCATTTTATAATATATTTTTGTGAGATAAAGATATGGTTGTGTTTTGTTTAATGATGAAACAAGATCACAAAAGAGATTATTTTAATCTTTGATAACCTAATTCTCCCACCTTCTTATGGAATTTAACCAATTGGTGCTAAAAAATAGCATGAAAAATGTTTAAGAGATTGATGAAATTTGTAGAGATGTCATTATATGATGTTTTTATGAATATTAAATATTATCAAAAGTATTAAAACTATATAACATGAAAGAGGGTGATATATGGAGTGACTCTAGTTTAAAATAACTTATTTCTTTATTGAATGATATGATAATTAATTACAATTAATTCAATTGTTAAATATATGATTCTAAATAAATGTTACTTTCAATGGGTATGAACTATGAAAAAATAAAATATCTCTATAATGACTACATATTATTTAGAAAAGAGTATAAATATTTATAGAAATTCCCCAAGTATTATCCACTTTTATATAAGAAAAATAATATGTCCATTAAATATTTTTTGTAACTTTATAATAATTCCTTGATTTAAAATATTGTATAAATGTTTAAAGTCTGATATTTAGTGGACATGATGTATAGATAAAATATATTTTTATGGTAAAATTTGACACCAAAGTAATGCACCTCAATGGAATAAAATTGAAATTTAATATCCTATATTTTGAAAAGAGTCATGAAATATTCATCTTACATTATTATTGTAAAAAATAAATCCCCATGGTGCATAATAACAAACTCACAACACATGGTATACTATATTGGTAAATTATAATTTTTCACTGTGGTTATATATGAATCACAACAATATTATTTCATCATTTATTACATCAATAGAAATATATATTAGTAATGATATTATCATTTATTTATCTCTACTTATTTAATATTTGAAATTACAATGAGACACAAGTGTTATAGTGTATGGTGATGTAATAATGAATAGTTATTTTTATGTGACATGTTGTTTGACATAATAAATGAATTTGTAGCTTATATTAAATTATTAGGGTATAAAATTAAATTAAGATTAAGGTATACTAATTTGAATAACATATATGTTCATTAAGGTTGAAATATAGTATGATGACCATGTTCCTTGAATATCAAAAGTTTATTACCTTAATGAAATTTAAATCAATTGTGGATGAAAAATTCAATGAGAACTCAACATCAGGCTTATAACCATTTCCATTACCTTGATAACATTGATATTGATTATGGATAGAAACATTCAATGGGAAATTATAAGAAGGTTTTTTAGCTTCTCCATTAACAGGCGTAGAACTTATAAGGTAAAGGATGTGTCTAGTGTTTTCTTTGAGTTTCCTTACTGGAATAGTTTGTATTTTATACATTTTCTAGAATTTAAGAATATTGATAAAAATGTATGTCCAATTATAAAATATTCATTGAAAAATATATAATAGAAGACTAAAAATGTTGTCATGAAAAATTTAGACACAATTGACATAGAAATTAAAGATTTGTTGCAAGTGAAGCCGAGGAGGTGAACTTTTCTTCATACAATAACTCATAACCTTCCCTAGAAAGAAATATTTTTATTTTAGACCTTTTTAAATGGTGTATACGAAATATATGGGTATTTATAAATATCATTAATTCTATAATTATAAATTTCCATGAATTAAAATTATTAAAATCACATGACTATAGTTTTTTGAATTAAGAATTTTTAACCGTTTCAATACATTGTATATTGGAATTTTATTAACACAAAATAACTAAGATATATTTATTTTTCAATCCAATGCAATCAAATGTTAAAAAATATTTGAAGTTTATAATAATAGAAATTTTTTTGTTTCTTTTAGTTTATGTGAATTTTAAATATTTTTCAAACCATTATTCATTAATATTATGGTTCAATTAATGGTTTATTTGAGGAGACGAATATGAGATTTTGTTCTAAAAACTTTTATATGGATTTAAAAAATTGAATGATATATGAAAATAATAAAAGGGTATGTTAAAAAATGAAATTTTCCAGCATGTTTTACTATAGAGTTTTATATAATTTATGAAGATAATTAATTCAATACTAAAGAAATATCTAATTTTGATTCTATTGGTCTTCTAAAATATCATTACAATAACTAGATGGAAGGTGATTAAATTTCAGGAAGATATGTTTTTAAAATACATATTACATATTAGGAACAAAATAACCTATATATTTTCCACAGTTGTGCATAATATTTGATATACGTTAAAAATCATAAGAATATTCTTTGGAATTTAAATCTTACAATGGTTAGTGTTCTTTATTTAAAAAAAACATAACCAACAATTATCTAGTTTGTTTCAAGATCACATATAAAAATATATATATAAATAAAAAATCCATCTATATAAAATTACAATTATTATCGAAAGGAATACATGTATATGTATTATATTATAGTGGGTATTTAAATAATTGTTATAGATTCTTTACAATGTAACAAGATAAAAATATTACAATATAAAATATTGGATTCAATATAATGGATTAATAGATACATGTATGTTCTAGGAAGAATAAAAATAATATTTAAATGAATACTTTATATATTCATATCATAAAAAATAATTTTGAATGAAAAATATTTCATGTTCTAATTTTATTATATATATTGGTTAATAATAATATTCTAGACAAATTTGACAAATTGAGATTTTTAGAAGATAATTTCAGTAAGGGAAAAATATTATTTATTTTTAATGAAATCACATGTTTTTTTGTTTTATTATACACATTATTTAACAAATTGAAATTTATATATTTTTAATTTGGGAATGAAAATAAATGTATAATTAATTGTTAATTCCTTGGAGGACGGTCCTTTCCTTGGGACCTCACAAACATTTCATGATGAACCCCAATAGAGATAATTTATTATATGTTAGAGGTGGATATAGAAGGTGAATTTTTATAATCAGTAGAGGGGAAACACAATTAATCTATTAAAGAATAAAAATTTATGAAATATAGGTTTTTTAACTTGATCTTTATATGTAATTTTTGTTTAAAAAATTATGTCCTATGTTTAATAAAAAGTTTACTAATTTTAGAATAATTGTATAATGTGACCTATAGATAGTTTCTTCACCAAATAATACTACAAATAACATTGATGAGAAACATTTTAGTTACTATAATGGTGAGTGATTTTTTGTTCTAAAATAGTAAAAATAAAATCATGATCAAATAATAGTTTTATCAAAAGTTGTTAAATAAAGAAGTAGAGGTAAAAAATATCAGGTTTGTTGGAATAATTATAGTCTAAATTATTTTCCATTTAATTCAAGTCCTAAAATATTTATTATTATTTTAGAGTGAATTTATATAGAAATACTTAACAATGCATTTTATTTTAAAATTTTCTATAAAGAAGAAGATACTTTTCAAACAACATTGTCTAAAAAATAAATGTTTGATTCTAATGGGAATATTAATACTCACCCACAAGTGATGTAATCAATGTTTATATACAATGAAATATTGAAATCATTCATTTCATAATTTGATGATGTTAACTTTAAGGGAAATTGTAAGTAAATTTATTTTATTTTGTAGGTAATGTATAAAGAATTCAATTTCATATATGTTACTTTATAAAAATAGATAAACGAGTTTATAGAATTATAAATATGAATTAATACCACTAATCTTATACCATAAATCAGGAATATGGTGTGCTTATTTTCATAAATAAAAGGTATATTTAATTTATAATAATTTTTTATTTCATAACACAAAAAATGATTCACAGAATTGTATTGAGTTTTAAATAAACTAATCAGATCCTACCACCACATAAATACCACATAACATAGTATGAAAGGTGTCTAATGTTAATAATAAGGTCTAAATTATTGATTAAAACATAAAAAAATTATGGGAGGAATGCGTAAGTTTAAAATTATACAAATTTATTATTATTTTATATTTTAATACATAATTACACTTGATTAGTTTTCCTTTATCTTGTTTAGACACAAGATGATTCATCTCTCATTGCTGAAAAAACCACTTATAATACCTTTTAATCCTAAAAGATATATAGAAATGTTAGATTTGTGATATTTAGAGTCTCACTGAGAGACTACATAATTAAAGGATGAGGAAGAATACATTCTCTGTAAGAATATTAAAATATTAAAATAAGTTATAGACCCTATTGGGCAAATATTGAATATAAAATGAAGTAATGTTTTTAAAAAAATTAAATACTCCTGAAAAATAATTATTTGATAATGAAATAATATATAAGGAATATATATTTATAGGTAGATATTCATATACAAACTTTCGTGTTTATTTTTCGTGAAAATTCCCAACATACCAGGGCTAATCATTTTTTTGCATAAAATTTTATAATATCCTCAAAGAAATCATGCATTGATTATTATTATTTGTTTGAAAATAAATAATGGAAAAATTGATTGTGGATAATAACAACAAGATCCCACATTACACATTGTTTTAATAGGTATAGTGTATAATATTCAAAGTGACACCCTTTATTATACACCATTTGATGGAGATCATGTGGGAGTTTGGATTTAGGTACCTATTGCACAAAGAAAAAAACAAAATTTTCCAATTGAATGTATTGATAATAGAATTGTTCAACAATATATTCAAAAATTTATTGATGGGATGATCACTTTTTTAACGTAATAGTAAATTTTAGTAAATATAGCTGAAAAAATAAATTGCTAAAAAATATCAATTATTTTCTTAATACTTATTTTCCATGGATATCCATCGTAAATAGTACATTGTATAAAATCACATTTAAATTGAGAAATTTTCTGACATACACTCACAAATATCATCAACCAAATAGTTATTTTTATATTCCATAAAAAACCAAAAAAAATCCCTCAAAAACAACAATATTTGATTACTTATCACTAAAATGTATGTAATATTATTTTTGATGGAATTTTTTATGAAAAATAATTAAAAATTCATCCTTATAATGAATATTCATGTAATAGAGAAAATATTTCCTTGAAAGGAAAATCTTACAAAATTATCCGTGATAGAAATATTTTTAAATAATCCATTGGAAAATAATTAAAAAATTAAAATGGTAATAAAATAATATTAAAAGACAACTATAAATATAAGTAAAAATAATAATTATAAAATCATTTTATAAAATAATTTATACAATAATCACAACTTATTGGAAGGTGGTGGTGGGGGGTAGTTGAAACCTCATCAAATGATAGTGGTTGACGAATCTCTATTCTTATCTCCTGTACGACTCAGCACATGTAACGACCCGAGTCCGGAGCCCCTCCACTGGTGCCCCGTACCCGGTTCGCCACATGACCTCAAGCGCGTTTCCCCGAACGCTAGAGGCTTCCGACTTGCAGCGAGGGCCTTGGTGGGTCGGTGGGGAAACTATGCCATGATCCAGTAAGGTATACAAGGTAAGAAAACAACAATAAATAGTGGAAGCAGTAAACAAAATGCCTAACAACAGAAACCAAACAGCGGACACAATGTAGATATATAACTATGATGAGAATGATGCAGCAGATACAAGTATCTAAGGAAAAAAGCAAACACAACAACGTGCTAAATACACCTGAAACCAAGTGCAAAAGAAAACAAAGTAAGCTCCTCAGCATCGCAATCCACGGCTCGGTCCCATGCTCCCCAACTCCTGGTGTAGTCAATATCTTGAAGTAGAAGGGTGCTTGTAAAGACCCGTAAAATTCAAGGGAAATTTTTTCTTAATTTTATTTGGGATTTTATAAGAACGCAGTTTTAGACGGCACTTGATTCCGAGGCCTGGTGTGCCCGGAATTTCTATCCGAATTTTAGCTCGGGTACGTTCAGTGAACGAACGAGTGGGAATTCCTATCTTTTGAACCGGTGCTCGGAATCGAATTCCGAGGGCACCGATGGAACCGCAGTGCCAGTAATTAATTAGGAACGCATTTTCTGGAGTTGTGTTTTCTCATTATGAGTTGTTTAAAATTTCTGGATTAAGTGTTAGTGAAATAAAATTTTCGTTATGAATTTTATTTCACTTCTCCATGAGTTAGAACCTAAGTGTAGGAGTTAGGGTGGGACCCACTGTTTGTTAGGTTCTCATGAGTGGATTAAAGGTGAGGTGGGGCCCACATGAGCCGCCACCTTTTCAATTCCCTTAACTCCTTAAATCCTCTTAACCCCCCACTTAAGTTGTGTAACCCTTTTGACTTTACCTCTGCTCTCATTAAGTATGCTAATACCCAATTCAATTAATTAATTTATGTTTTGAATTTTTGAATTGTGGCTTGAGTTAATAAAATAAGGGTGAGCCTTATTTTATTTTGGTTGGATGTTGTGTGTGGACAATTGAGGAGAGAGATCTTCATCTTCATCAAGAAGAACACCAAGACTTCGACGAAGAACACCAAGACTTCAACGAAGAACGCCGTCACCGTAAGAAGAGAGCGGTGTGTCGTCTCTTCTCCTCTTCGCAGCCGGTGTGTTTACGAAGATCGACGACGCACCCTCTTTCGATCTTATTTTCTTGTCAACGAAATGGAGACACCACTTCTTCCTCGGGCATTCTCCGTCAACTTACGAAGCTTCACCTCGCGACGTCTTTTTCCGCGGCGAACCCCCATTCTAGCTACGCTCAAGGTAGGGGTTTAAATTAATTATTTAGTTTTGTTCGTGAATCCTACCTTGTCGTTCTTCGTGAAATACGACCTTTTGCTATCGACTAACGAGAGGGGGTCGGACCGCACAAACACGGCCGACCCTCCTCCTTTATTGATGATGTTTTTTTATTGCGGATTGGAAAGAAATGGCGTGGTGCCGTCGCACCACGCGGAATCGTGCGACAAGTAATGCGCGGCGCCGTCGCGCCGCGCCGTGAAGTAGAACCAAGTCGCGGCGCCATCGCACCGTGTCGGAGAAAAACAGAAGACACCGCGGCCGTAGCGGGCCACGGCGGAGGGGCGCGGCGCCGTCCCTCCATGCCGGACGAACCAAAACCGCGGCCGGTTCCGGGCCGCGGCAGAGCAAAGATACCGGTGGCCGGTTCCGGGCCGCCGGCGTCGGAGTAGGGGGAGGGGGGGAGCAGCCGTCGCCGGTCCCGTGGAGGCAGAAACCGGCCGGCCTGGGGGGGGGGGGGGCAGACAGGTGAGCAGCCGGGGGTTCAAACCCCCGGTCGGCCTACAAAACGGGCCCCATTAAAGGGGGGCCGCGGTTACACCAGGGGGCAGGCACCCTCCCCTTTGCCAAACGGCTCGGCCGTTGGCCGAGCGCCTGGCCAACGCACTGGGCGCGCTGTGCCCAGGCCGGGCCGGGCCGCGCCCTAGCGGACCGGACCCGGACCCGGTTCGGGTCGACCCCGGGGGTATCGGGCCGGGTCGGACCGGGCCTGAACCCCTTAATACCGAACCTTTTTCAGTCGGACGCCCATAACTTGTGCCACGTGTCTCCGATCGACGCACCGTCAGTTGCGATGCGATCCTTGGATCAAGATGGTCGTTTTGGTATATCGCACTCAAGGTTTCAGATTACTTTGTGTTTGGCCGGGTTGGTTCGTACACGAAACCAACCGGGCCCTCGGAGCGGAAACGCTCATATCTTAAGCTCTAGACGTCCGAATGACGTGTCGTCGACTTTGTTGGATTCCTCTTAGTGAGATAGATCTTTTGGCTTACTCCGCCCGAGGTTTGGACGTAGGTAGAGTACGGTCGGGTTGGTTTTTCCTTAAAAACCAATCGGGCCCCTGGGACGAAAACGCCAATAACTCACAGACCGGGCGTCCGATTGACGTGTCGTCTGCGATGTTGAGTTCCTGTTGACGATACGGAACTTTTGGATACATCAACTCTGGACTATGTTTCAGTTGATGTATCAGCCTCTCGGCTCGTGGAGCAGACCCTCCCGAACGAGCTTTCGGTGTGCGGGAACCCTATAGCTGGCTACGAGTACTACTACTACAACGACTGTACAGAGATCCTCAGTGGATTCGACGACGATGACTACAGAACTCAGCGATCCTATGTGGATCAGTGCTGCCGATCCTGTGTGGTTCCGATCCTGTGTGGGTCAGCGCTCAGCGGTTCTGTGTGAGCCAGCACCTGCAGATCTTGTGTGGGTCCGATCCTATGTGGGTCTTTGCGGGGGTTAGTTACCCAACGATCCTTTGTGGGTCAGATCCTATGTGGGTCATTGGGGGGTTAGTTACCTAACGATCCTCTGTGGGTCAAGTCCTATGTGGGTCATTGCGGGGGGTTAGTACCTATCGATCCTTTGTGGGTCCGACGACTTACATGATTCAGTGGAAATATCTAATCATCTCTACCGTCATACGAAGAAGTATACCTGTGTGAGCTGAATCTTGTTTTACTTTCCTATGTGGATTGTGTTGTGTTATCCTGTGTGGATTTATGTTTTACTTTCCTGTGTGGACTGGGTTGTACTTGGGCTCGATTGTTGGAGCTGAACGAGAATTGATGACTTAGGTATATGTATGGGAATATACCTAAGCCGTGTCGGATGTCACTTCGTGATTGTATCTTTCTTTTGTGGATAATCCTTGTGGATTCTGGGAGACCTTCGGGGGTCTTGGGGTCCCTACTGAGTAGCTTATACTCACCCCTGCACGGGCTATGCCCGCACTACTTTGTGTTGGTTTCAGACGACAGATAGCGCTGATCGTGGTTGAGGCTTGTGGAGTAGGACAATACCTGGAGGTGGACCACTGGACGGGACGTACTCGGAGCGGTCGGCTGGACCCAAGGAGCAGAGGAGGCTATCTGTACCCACCCTTCAGGTGGGATTTTCCAGTGGATAGCTTGGCTTTGCGGATTTACTTTTCAGTTTCTGTTTTCCCTTCCAATTGTACTTTACTTTCAGTTTGGGTTTGTATACTGGCCCACTTACTTTTCCGCACTTACTCTTGTACCAGCTTTTACATAGTGTTTACTTCTACTTCTTGTTTACTCTGTGGTGTTTGTTTACTTTAGAAAGGCAATGCCTTCCCTTTTTACTGGGATTTACTCCTTGGTGCTAGTCGCCAGCCCCTGGCCTTTGGAAGGCAGGCTTGGGGTAGTCACGGCACGGGCCCCGAGGACGGGTCGTGACAAATTTGTATCAGAGGAGTTCAGTTCTACCGCAGAACATGGACTCTGATATTTTTCTATGTGAAGCAATAATGTTAAGCATATTGAGTGTGGTTATCAGTCCAGGGAGTCCAGTGTTGGTGCGGCGGCCGACGTATCCGTACACCAGGACCCTGACTTCTGATTTCGGACTTAATGCATGAAAACATTGATTGCATGTGTGTTTCAAGTTTTCTTTGTGATTACTTTGTATTAGCTCACCAGGTATACTGTTATGACCGTGGCACACCTGTTTCCTTTTCAGGATGGCCCCACGATGACAGCCAGATAGGGTTCCGAGAGTTGAGCGTGACGATAGCCCACCGAGCGACGAGGCCTCGGTGCAGGGCCCTTTGTCTGCAGTGGCACCGGTGATACCTCTACTCGCCGAGCCACCGATGCTTCCAGCACCAGCCGCTGACGATGCACGTCGCCTCAGTGCACCGCATGAGTTCCAGCGCCAGCGACTGCCCATGTTCTGCGGAGATATGGACCCCTAGGCAGCCGAGGACTGGCTGGAGGCAATGGTGAGAGTTTTCGGGTTAGTGAGGACACCATCAGACCTCATGGTGATCCTCGCAGCAAGCCTACTGCACGCGGCAGTGAGCCGATGGTGGAGCTTGATGCTCCAGGTGAACGATGAGGCATCTCTTCTCTGGAAGGATTTTGAGAGCCTCTTCCGCTCAGAGTTCGTCCCAGCCACCCTCCGTGCGGTGCGTATCCAGGAACTTCTTCAGCTGTGGCAGGGCAGCATGACAGTTGCCCAGTACTCGGCGAGATTTACCAATCTCTCGCGCTACTCTATAGACATTGTACGAGACCCATTCTTCCGGGCCCAGACCTTTGAGCAGGGATTGAGACATGAGATCAGGGCATCGCTGATCTCCCTTAGCATTCCGACTCAGACAGGAGTACTGGAGTGGGCCCTTTTGATCGAGAGCTTTCTTGCTGAGTCTACACCAGCGCCGAGACCCACCGCAGGGCGGCACGTAGCAGAGTCTTCTGCAGCAGGCAGTTGACGAATAAATCATGGGTCTAGGAAGACCAGACCCTCAGGAAGACGACCTCCGGACACTGGCTCAGTAGTGCGGGGCACACAGCGTGGAGCCAGTCTTTTGAGAGGTAGACAGTTCTACTCATGCGGCGGGCTGGGCCACATTGCTCGTGATTGCCCGACCCGCCGTGCTGAGGAGTAGCAGACGGTTGAGGGACCACCGAGGCAGAGGCAGAGGGTCGACCGTGGCGGTCCTCAAGGAGAAGGCGGACGAGGAAGAGGATCTGGCCGAGCAGCATGTGGTGGGCGATGCTTTGAGGCTTTACCACCACCACCACCACCAGGAGGTCCACCCCGACCACAGGGAGTTGGCGGGCAGAGACAGACACAGCTCCAGGCAGCAGAGGCCTACGACCACGGCGCGCCCGAGATGATTCGAGGTACTATCTGTGTCTATTCCACCCTTGCTGCAGTACTTATAGACATAGGAGCGAGTCACACTTTCATAGCTGCTTCCCTTGTTCGGAGCTCGGAGATTCCGACAGAGCTGTTGGCTCGATCCTTACGGCTAGAGACTCCTACAGGAGCAGACTCGATGATTACGCATTGGTGCCGGCAGTGTGAGCTTACTCTAGGAGGCGACAGCTTCAGCTAGGATCTTCTTGTAGCGGCGTCGAGGCCTTACGACGTCATCTTGGGCATGGATTGGTTATATATAGTCCATGGACAGATTGACGGTATTAGGCGCAAGGTGCGATGTGTACGCACCAACGGGAGCAGGATCACCTTCACTAGCGAGAAGGGATCCTTTGGAGCATAGGATGGACTTTCGCGGAGGAGAGGACAACCCATCACTCACCAATTGGCTAGTCTCATCCTAGGAGCAGTTGACGTGCAGAGTCCTGGTTTTCCTACAGTGGTGGATTAGTATGCAGATATCTTTCCCGACGACGTTCTAGGGCTACCTCCTCACAGAGAGGTAGACTTTTATATTGAACTATACCCTGGGACAACCCCGATATCGACTCCTGCATATCGGATGGCCCCCACCGAGCTTCGAGAGCTGCGGGTACAGTTGGAGGACTTGCAGAGAAAGGGGTTCATCCGACTCAGTGTTTCACCCTGGGCCTCCCTGATTTTGTTTGCCAAGAAGGCGTACGGGAGCTTGCGACTTTTTGTAGACTATTGTCGCCTGAACCAGGTGACAGTGAGGAACAAGTATCCGCTACCGAGGATTGATGACCTCTTCGATCAGCTCAAGGGAGCACGTTGGTTCTAAAAGATAGACCTCAGGTCAGGCTATCATCACCTCAGAGTTCGGGATGAGGATGTGCAGAAGATGGCCTTCAGGTGTCGTTATGGACACTATGAGTTCTTGGTTATGCCTTTTGGCGTAACCAATGCTCCAGCAGTGTTCATGGCCCTCATGAATAGGATCTTTCATCCATACCTCGATCGATTTGTCGTGGTCTTCATCGACGACATTTGGATCTACTCGACGACTGAGGAGGAGCACGCCTACCACTTACGGGTTGTACTGGACACACTCCGAGAGAACCAACTTTATGGTAAGCTATCGAAGTGTCAGTTCTGGATACGTGAGGTCCACTTCTTGGGACATGTCATATCTGAGGCGGGAGTTGCGGTGGACCCTGCGAAGATCGAGGCAGTGCTAGCTTGGGAGCCACCCAGGAGCGTGACGGAGGTGCAGAGTTTCTTAGGACTAGCTGGATACTATCGTAGATTTGTGCCAGACTTCTCTAGAGTTGCGGCACCACTCTCAACTTTGACGAAGAAGGGGAAACCCTTTGTGTGGTCAGACAGATGTCAGCAGAGCTTCCAGGAGCTGAGACAGAGATTGACCAACGCACCTATCTTGAGGTTTCCTGAGGAGGGAGTAGGGTACGTAGTCTACTGCGATGCATCAGGGACCGGACTCGGATGTGTCCTGATGCAGGAGCGGGCAGTGATCACCTATGGATCACGTCATTTGAGGCCGCATGAGCAGAACTACGCTACCCATGACCTGGAGTTAGAAGCAGTGGTCTTCATTCTGAAGACATGGCGACACTGTCTGATGGCCGGGCGTTTTATAGTCTTTTCTGACCATCAGAGTCTTAGATACATCTTCTCTCAGAAGGATCTGAATTTGAGACAGCGGAGATGGCTCAGGTTCCTTCAGGACTATGACTTTGAGATAGTCTATACTCTTGGGAAGGGGAACGTAGTAGCCGATGCTCTCAGTAGGAGGACGGGCATTCATCTACTTGAGGAGGCGACAGAGCATCTACCCTCTTTACAAATATCCTTCTTGGATAGAGATGGAGAAGCCTTCCTTCAGTATCTCATAGTCACCCCCCCCACTACTGCAGCAGGTCAGAGAGGCACAGTGTGGGGACGCTGACTGTGAGACACAGCGTGCACAAATATCCTCAGGATAGGCACCTGATGGTTTCTCCTTTGGAGCAGATCACGACATTCTTTTCAGAGGACGTACCTTGGTACCAGTCGCTTTACAGGAGGAGGTGCTGAGAGAGTTTCACACCTCTCCTTGGCGGTACATCCCGGAGTGTCGAAGATGTACCAGGATCTCAGACGACAGCACTGGTGGCCGGGCATGAAGAAGGCTGTGGAAGAGTTCATTTCTCGATGCCTCACCTGCTAGCAGGTGAAGGCAGAGCACCAGGTACCAGCAGGCTTAGTACATCCCTTAGAGGTCCCGAAGTGGATGTGGGACGGGATATCTATGGACTTCGTAACTAGACTTCCACGCACTTCCAGAGGTCACGACACCATTTGGGTGATTGTCGACCGACTCACCAAGTAGGCTCACTTCTTACCCATCAGAGAGCAGGGCTCAGTGGAGAGATTGGGACGACTTTAGATTCAGGAGATTGTGTGTCTTCATGGTGTTCCATCATCTATCATCTCCGATCGAGATGCTCGCGTTACTTCCCGGCTTTTGAAGGGGTTGCAGGAGGCGTTCGGGACACAGCTACATCTGAGCACAGCCTTTCACCCATAGACGAATGGTCAGACAGAGAGGACCATTCAGACTCTCGAGGACATGATCCGCGCATGTGTCCTTGACTTTGGTCGCAGTTGGGAGGACCACCTACCCTTGGTGGAGTTCGCGTACAACAACAGCTACCACTCCAGCATCGGGATGGCACCAAATGAGGCGTTGTACGGCCGACCTTGTAGATCTCCATTGTGCTGGACAGACCCTGGGGAGTCAGCACTTGTGGGACTGGAGATGGTCCAGGCCATGACAAAGAAGGTCCAGGTCATCCAGGAGCGGATGAGGACAGCTTAGATCCAGCAGAAGTCATATGCTGACAGGAGGCGGAGGCCACTAGAGTTTGAGGATAGCAAGCAGTCTTTTTGCGTGTCTCACCACGATGTGGAATACGGAGATTTGGATGAGGCGACAAGTAGTCTCCACGCTTCCTCGGACCCTTCCAAGTCCTCAGTAGGATTGGTGAGGTGGCTTATCTCCTGGCTCTACCACCTCAGTTGCACCGGGTGCACGACGTCTTCCACGTATCTCAGCTGAGGAGATACGTGCACGACCCGACACATATCATTGACCATGGGGAGCTCGACATTGATGATGGGGTGACTTTTGCGGAGGTCCCAGTGGAGATCGAGGATTGACAGGAGCGGGTCCTACGTGGACGTTTGATTCCTCTAGTGCACATCAGATGGCAGCACGAGAACCTCCAGGAGAGCACTTGGGAGCGGGAGGCTCAGATGCGTGCTCAGTACCCACATTTGTTTCCCTAGTTTTCGATGTTTCTTTATGGGGACGTAAATCCCTGCAGTGGGAGTAATGTAAAGACCCGTAAAATTCAAGGGAAGATTTTTCTTAATTTTATTTGGGATTTTACAAGAACGAAATTTCAGACGGCACTTGATTCCGAGGCCTGGTGTGCCCGTAATTTCTATCCGAAGTTTAGCTCAGGTACGTTCAGTGAACGAACGAGTGGGAATTCCTATCTTTTGAACCAGTGCTCAGAATCGAATTCTGAGGGCACCGATGGAACAACAGCGCCGGTAATTGCTTCGGAACGCCTTTTCTAGAGTTGCGTTTGCACATTATGAGTTGTTTAATTTTTTTGGATTAAGTGTTAGTGAAATAAAATTTTCGTTAAAAATTTTATTTCACTTCTCCATGAGTTAGAACCTAAGTGTAGGAGTTAGGGTGGGACCCACTGTTGGTTAAGTTCTCTTGAGTGGATTAAAGGTGAGGTGGGGCCCACATGAGCCCCCACCTTTTCAATTCCCTTAACTCCCTAACTCCTCTTAACCCCCCACTT
The DNA here is from genome assembly GCA_963277665.1 of Viscum album. NCBI lineage: Eukaryota > Viridiplantae > Streptophyta > Magnoliopsida > Santalales > Viscaceae > Viscum > Viscum album. The sequence continues at coordinate 1,079,884,592 of OY728136.1, read as the reverse complement.
AATTTGTGTAACCCTTTTTACTTTACCTCTCCTCCCATTAAGTATTCCAACACCCAATTCAATTAATTAATTTATGTTTTGAATTTTTGAATTGTGGCCTAAGTTAATAAAATAAGGGTGACCCTTATTATATTTTGGTTGGATGTTGCATGTGGACAATTGAGGAGATAGCTCTTCATCTTCATCATGAAGAACACCATGACTTCGACGAAGAACACCAAGACTTCAATGAAGAACTCTGTCACCATAAGAAGAGAGTGGCATGCCGTCTCTTCTCCTCTTCGCAGCCGGTGTGTTTCCGAATATCGACGACGCACCCTCTTTCGATCTTCTTCCTGTATCAATGAAAAGGAGACACCACTTCCTCCTCGGGCGTTCTCCGTCAACTTATGAAGCTTCACCTCACAACGTCTTTTTCCGCGGCGAACCCCCATTCTAGCTACGCTCAAGGTAGGGGTTTAAATTAATTATTTATTTTTGTTCGTGAATCCTACCTTGTCGTTCTTTGTGAAATACGACCTTTTGTTATCGACTAACGAGAGGGGGCCGGACCGGAAAAACATGGCCGACCCTCCTCCTTTATTGATGATGTTTTTTTTATTGCGGATTGGAATGAAATGGCGTGGTGTCATTGCACCACACAGAATCGTGTGACAAGTAATGCGCGGCGCCGTCGCACCGCACCGTGAAGTAGAACCAAGTTGCGGCCTCGTCACGCCGCGTCGAAGAAAAACCGAAGACACTGCGGATGTAGTGGGCCACAGCGGAGGGGCGCGGCGCCGTCGCACCATGCCGGACGAACCAAAACCGTGGCCAGTTCTGGGCCGCGACGGAACAAGGAGACCAGCGGCCGGTTCTGGGCCGCCGGCGTCGGAGCAGGGGGGGGGGGGGGACCGGCCGTCGCTGGTCCTGTGGAGGCAGAAACCAGCCGACCGGGGGGGGGGGGACAGGTGAGAAGCCGCGGGTTCAAACCCCCGGTCTGCCTACAAAACGGCCCCCATTAAAGGGGGGCCTCTGTTACAGCAGGGGGGCAGGCGCCCTCCCTGTTGCCAAACGGCTCGGCCGTTGGCCGAGCACCTGGCCAGCGCGCTGGGCATGCTGTGCTCAGGCCGTGCCGGCCACCTAACCAGTCCGCCAGGCCTGGCCGCTCTGGGCCGCACCCTTTTGGGTCGGACCCGGACCCGGTTCGGGTTGACCCCGGGGGTATCGGGCCAGGTCGGACCGGGCCCGAACCCCTTAATACCGAACCTTTTCCTGTCGGACGCCCATAACTTGTGGTACGGGTCTCCGATCGATGCACCGTCAGTTGTGATGCGATCATTGGATCAAGACGCTCGTTTCCATATATTGCAATCAAGGTTTCGGATTACTTTGGGTTTGATCGGGTTGATTCGTACACGAAACCAACTGGGCCCTCAGAGCGGAAATGCTCATATCTTAAGATCCAGACGTCCGAATGACATGTCGTCGACTTTGTTGGATTCCTCTTAGTGAGACAGATCTTTTGGATTACTCAGCCCAAGGTTTAGACGCAGGTGGAGTACGGTCGGGTTGGTTTTTCCTTAAAAACAAACCGGGCCCCTAGGACGAAAAAGCCAATAACTCACAGACCGGGCGTCCGATTGACGTGCCATCTGCGAAGTTGAGTTCCTGTTGACGATACGGAACTTTTGGATACATCAACTCTGGACTATGTGTCAGTTGATGTATCAGCCTCTCGGCTCGTGGAGCGGACCCTCCCGAACGAGCTTGCTGTGTGCGGGAACCCTAGAGCTAGCTGCGAGTACTACTACAACGACGACTGTACAGAGATCCTCAGTGGATTCGACGATGATGACTACATCACTCAGAGATCCTATGTTGATCAGTGCTACCGATCCTGTGTGGGTATGATCATGTGTGGGTCAGCGCTCATCGGTTCTGTGTGATCCAGCGCCTACAGATCCTGTGTGGGTCCGATCCTATGTGGTTCTTTGCGGGGGTTAGTTACCTAACGATCCTTGGGGGTAAAATCCTATGTGGGTCATTGCGGGGGTTAGTTACCTAATGATCCTTTGTGGGTTAGATCCTATGTGGGCATTGCGAGGGTTAGTACCTATCGATCCTTTGTGGTTCCGATGACTTACATGATTCAGTGGAAATATCTCATCATCTCTATCGTCATACGAAGAAGTAAACATGTGTGAGATGAATCCTATTTTACTTTCATATGTGGATTGTGTTGTGCTATCCTATGTGGATTTACGTTTTACTTTCCTATGTGGATTGGGTTGTACTTGGGCTCAGATGTTGGAGCTGAATGAGAATTGATGACTTAGGTATATGTATGGGAATATACCTAAGCCGTGTCAGATGTTACTTCGTGATTGTATCTTTCCTTTGTGGATAATCCTTGTGGATTCTGGGAGAACTTTGGGGGTCTCGGGGACCCTACTAAGTAGCTTATACTCACCCCTGCACGGGCTATGCCCGCACTACTTTGTGTTGGTTGCAGACGACAGACAACGCTGATCGTGGTTGAGGCCTGTGGAGCAGGACGGTACCTGGAGGTGGACCACTGGACGGGACATACTCGGAGCGGTCGGCTGGACCCGAGGAGCAGAGGAGGCTATCTGTACCTACACTTCAGGTGGGATTTTCCAGTGGACATCTCGGCATTGCGGCTTTACTTTTCAGTTGCTGTTTTCCCTTCCAGTTGTACTTTACTTTCAGTTTGGGTTGGTATACTATCCCACTTACTTTTCTGCACTTACTCTTGTACAAGCTTTTACTTAGTGTTTACTTCTACTGCTTGTTTACTCTGTGGTGTTTGTTTACTTTACCAAGGAAATGCCTTCCCTGTTTACCGGGATTTACGCCTTGGTGCTAGTCGCCATCCCTTAGCTTATAGAAGGCGGGCTTGGGGTAGTCATGGCACGGGCCCCGAGGACGGGTCGTGACAGTGCTTGCCCTTATCTATACCTGCAACAACATAGTCTGCTTGGGCCCAAAAGCATGGCCCAAACAGGGTGTGATATAAAATCCCAGTAGGCAATCACCCAAAGATTTGTGCCTTACAGTCAATGAATACATGGCACTAAATAAACAATAAGTAGTAAACAGGAAAGTACAAGTAGCTACAATCCACAGTTCTAACAAGTAAAGTACACAAGTAAGCAGCCAACAACAAGAAGAAAATAGGTAACCCTCTGGGTAGCTCTTACAACCTAACCCGTATGGTTCAACCTATAGTACTAGTAACCCTCTGGGAGGCACACACAATCTCACCCCTCTGGTTCAGCTACACAATTAAGCAGACTCTCTGGGAAAGCACTCACCGTCAATTCCCCCTAGAGTCTCGTATCGTGCTAAAGGCTCTCTGGGGAAGCACTCAACGTCAATTCCCCCTGTGGCCCACGTCGAGGGTCTACAGACTCTCTGGGGAATCACTCAACGTCAATTCCCCCTGTGGTCTTGCATCTTAATTAAAAGACACTCTGGATAAGCCCTTCCATCAATTCTTTCTTTGGTCTACGACTCTAGGTTCTCACCGTCCTGAGTATAACTAAACATGCTCAGTGCGTGTGTATTGCCCAAGTAAACCTCAAGAACTACTTTTCTATCATCTAGGGCTCAACAGTATAACAAGGTAGCAGTTCCACTGTCCTACAACTAAGCATGGAAACTGGAAAAACGCCAAACAGGAAGAACAAGCATAACAAACATCCAAAGTACAATAAAGCTACCATAATCACAGGAAAAACATATACTCTAGCAATCAAGAAAAGCAGGCAATACAACAAGGAAAAAACATGAACCCGCAATACCCCATTCAAGGGTATTGGTGGAAATTGCACACAATATTCATCAACTCTCTACGGAAGGCACAAACCACCTACCTCGATCCTAGGAGATCGATATACGTGAACCTCGACGACAGATTCCTCCTAAAATGATAAAGATCTGAGAAAATGCACAAAACGTTCATCCCACGATATCTTGAAAACAAGGAGGAATCATGAAACAAGGCTCAAGAAGAAGGAAGAACTCCCCGCTGCGATTCCAACACAATCGACCGTGCTCGAATCAGAGAATGGACGAAGAGGTGGGAGCCCGTCGAAGATCCGAACGTACAGTCGCTCTTGGATGGATGAAAACTTAAGAAGAAGATGAAACTGGGGGTTAGGCGCGACCCTGGTCTGTTGAATGGAAAAAAAGAAAGTACACGGCATGTACTTAAATTTTTCCGTATTCCGAATTAATCAGCCTCCACATGAGCCTTACACACCATGTGTGTGGCCTGGGCACAGCCAGCACACTGCTTTGAACCGGGGAAGAGTACACGGCGTGTAATCAGAAAGTACATGGCGTGTACTTCTGAAATTTCCAGAAAATTTATTTTCCTTCAAAACTCCATAAAAAAGGAAAACATACCTGAATGAAGATCCGGGTTCTTACAATCTTCCCCCCTTAAGGAAATTTGTCCCCGAATTTCCCTAACGAGGTGGAGAAGAAGAAACCTCGAATAGCTCCAGACACTGCGATCATACATCGGCCTCCCTCTCCCAGGTCTTGTCTTGTACTCGCCCGTGATACCATAGCACTCATACCAGAGGAAAAGACCGCCCACAGAGAACCTCCGTGCTACAATCGACAATCCCAATAGGATGCTCCTCGAACGACGCATCTGCTTCAAGCTCAACTTCCTCGGGCTGAAAGACATGAGAAGGGTTTGAAAAGTAACGTCGGAGCTGATAGACGTGGAAGACGTCGTCCATGGCCCGATACCTCTAAGGTAGCTGAAACCGATAAGCGACTAGCCCAACTCTCTCCAAGACCTCAAACGGTCCGACGTACTGTGGTGAAAGATTACCCTGTCTCCGAATCCTCTTGTGTCCCAACCTCGGTGCGGCATGTAGGAAAACCTGATCTCCGACCTCTAACTCCAGAGGTCGTCTCCGCTGATCAGCATAAGACTTCTACCGAGACTGCGCTATAGCCATCCTCTTTCGAATCAGCTCTATTTTCTCTAATGTCTCCTGAACAAGATGAGGTCCCAGCAAAGCTGCCTCTCCTGCCTCCATCCAGCATAAGGGTGATCAGAATGGCCTACCGTACAAAGCCTAGTATGGAACCATCTGAACGGTCTCTTGAAAACTGTTGTTGTATGCGAACTCCACCAGAGGGGTATACTTCTCCCAAGAACCGCCAAAGTCTAGGATGCAATCTCAGAGCATATCCTCAAGCACCTGGATCGTGCGCTCGGACTGGCCATCAGTCTGGGGATGGTATGCTGTACTCAAATGTACCTGTGTACCCAAGGCCTTTTGAAGTCCCTACCAGAACCGAGAGGTAATTGCGCATCTCTGTCCGAAACAATAGAGCACGGAACTCCAGGCAGACGAACAATCTCTCTGATGTAAATTCATCCCAGATCATCGACACTGAAGGTCTCCTTGATCAGAAAGAAGTGGGAAACCTTCATAAGTCTGTTGACGACAACCCAAACAGCATCGTTCCCTCGCAGCGACTTCGACAACCCAGTCACGAAGTCCATCGCAACATCGTTCCACTTCCACTCCGGAATGGGTAACTGTTGTAAGAGCCCCGCTGGTCGCTGATGCTCTGCTTTCACCTGCTGACAAGTAGAACATCGCATGATGAAACCAGCAACATCCTTCTTCATACCTGGACACCAGTACTGGAGATGAAGATCCCGATACATCTTGGTGACGCCAGTATGAACTACCCAAACAGATGAATAGAAATCCCACATCATCTCCTCGCGTATGTCTGCCGACACCCATACGCGTCCCTGGAAACGCAAGATCTCATCCTCGCCCACTGTCCATCTAGGAAGAGGGTCCTCTCCTGACACACTCTCCCAAAGGACTAAGCCTTCCGAGTCTGATAGCTGCATCATCCGTACCCGATCATGTAGTGTGGAGGTAACAGCTACAGAAGATAGAAAAGTCTGTCCCCGTCTGTCACGCACTTCCATATGCATCTCATAGAACAAATCCATGAGCTTCCACTCACTACTGGCCTCTTAAACTATCTGAATCTGAGTTCTCATGCTCAACGCGTCTGCCACGACATTTCCCTTTCCCGGCGTATAGGCAAGCTCGAAATCAGAAGACAGAAGATACTCGACCCACCTGCACTACCTCAGATTCAGATCATGCTGAGTGAAGATATACTTGAGACTCTTGTGGTCAGTGAAGACCACACAATGCTCTCCCAGAAGATAGTGCCTCCAACATATCAAGGCATGAACAACACCTGCCAACTCCAGATCGTGCGTAGGGTAGTTCCTCTCATGTGGACTCAACTACCGAGACCCATACAAAATGACTCTATATCCCGGCATAAGCACTGCTCCCAGCCCGATACCCGAAGAATCATAGTAAACAGTGTAGCTCTTGCCCAGCTCTAAAAAGACTAGTATCGGTGCTGACGTAAACCTCCCTTTCAGCTCCTGAAGGGCTGAATCACAAGAATCTGACCATAATAACTTCACCCCCTTCATTGTCAGACCTGTCAAAGGTGCTGCTAGATAAGAAAAGTCCTGAATGAAGCGTCTGTAGTATCCATCCAGCCCTAGGAATCTCTGTACATCAAAAACGTTCTTCGGCTGCTCCCAGGAAACTACAACTCTCACTTTCTCTGGGCCCACAGATACTCCTTCCTCTGAGATGACCTGACCCAAGAAGTGAATCTGATCCATCCATAAATGGAACATTGAGATTTTAGCATAAAGTCGATGCTCTCCCAGTGTACTCAGAACGATCTCAAGATGTGTGGCATGGTCGTGTCGAGTGTGAGAGTTAGCCAAGATATCGTCCATGAAGACCACAAAGAAGGAGTCCAAGTAAGGATGGAACACTCGGTTCATCAGTGCCATGAAAACTGCAGGTGCGTTCGTGAGACCGAACAACATGACTGTATAATTGTATAGACCATACCTGCTCCTGAAGGCTGTCAGAGGTATATCTGGTGGACTAACGCGCAACTGAGGATAACCGGACCTCAAGTCGATCTTTGAGAACACCCGGGCTCCTCGAAGCTTATAGAAAAGGTCATAAATCCTCGAAAAAGGATATTGGTTCTTGACCGTCAACTGGTTCATCTTCCGATAATCCACACAAAGACGAAGGGTATTGTCTGCCTTCTTCAAAAATAGAACAGGCGAACCCCAATGAGAAGTACTGGGTCAGATGAAACCCTTAGCATGTAGCTCCTCCAGCTGCTTCTTGAGCTCCTGCAACTCAGGTGTGGCCATCCTATATGGAGGAATGGACACCGGTGCTGCTCCTAGAACGAGCTCAATAGAGAAGTCTACCTCATGCTCCGGAGGCAAACTCGAAAAGTCCTCTGGAAAGACATCCCTGAAGTGATCCACCACTAGAGGAAAGTCCAACTGTGGAGTCCCCTAATCATCCAGGTAAAGGATAGTAATCTGGGATGTTACCCCTCCAAGACCAAGATGCTCGAGTCCCGCCCGACTCGCCCGAACGTCTCATTCGCCTATATGAAGAAAAGATTCACCTTTTGGTGAAATGAAATTGACTCTGCGGCGATAACAGTCAATGACTTCCTGGAAGGGAATCAACCAGTCCATGCCGAGAATGACATCATAGCCTATCATCTCTAGGACATAGATATCCTATAAGAATCAATACCCTGCAACCTCGAGAGGGAACTCTCTACACTGGCGTACAGTAGATATCCTCGTTCCCAAAGGTGTGTCTCATGTCAACGAGTCGGCAAAATAAAAGATGTAGAGTCCAAGGATCTCCACAATTGCAACAGTGATAAAGCTATGCATAGAACCAGTATCAAAAAGGGAAGAAGATAAAACTGAGGCTGCTAAAGTCGTACCTCGAACAGTAGAAGGGCTGAGATCCTACTCATGATAAGTCTGCTCCATGGTGAAAGACTGGCACGTGCCGCAGCCTTGCGCCCCTGGCTGACCAGTCTGGGCTGAACCTCCCTACTAGTGCTGAGGAACTGGTGGGTGACTGCCATGACCTCGACCTCCACCTCGGCCCGAATGGCCGGAAGAACTCCAGTTCCCTGACTGGTGAGAGACTGGTGGGGCTGCTCCTGAACAAGGAGTCATAGAAGAACCCCGGTCACTAGCTGCTGCTGAGAAAACCTGGAAGAAACACTGAAGGTGACCCATCTTGCTACAAGATCGGCACTCCACGGGGTCCCTCTGGCACTGCGGCCTCGTGTGCCATGTCTGGCCACCCTGATAGCATGTCACCAGGATTCCTGATGATGCCTCTCGCTTCCTCGAATCACCGTGTGTGGGATCCCTATGGTGCTTCTTGCTGTCATATGAAGGAAAGCTAACTCTGGAAGCAAAACCGCCATGACTCGTAGCTCTAGAGTCTCTCAGATTGCGCTCCGTAATCAGTGCCTGGTTGACGATGGAAGTAATGGAAGTCAGCTGGAAGATGTTCATCTGCGAGAGGGTCTCCCGCCTGAGTCCATCCTCAAACTTCCTCGCCAAGAACAACCCACTCCCATCCCGAAGGGGTGTAAAATGCTGCAGCTCAGTGAAACAAGAGGAATACTCTAGGACATATCGAGTACCCTACTCTACGCTCATGAACTCCTGGGCTCGATCGGCCCTCAGGGTATCCGGGTAGAAGTAGTCGTAGCACACGCGCTGGAACTCCTCCCAATCCATAGCCTGCTGCTGACCCGCCTGTGAGATCACGTCCCACCACCTCTTGGTGGAGTCTCGGAGCATGTAGGTGGAGAGATTGACCCGCCTCTCTGGAGGCGTCTCCAGATGCTTGAATATAGTTAGCATGGCTTCCAGCCATGACTCTACTGCCTGAGGTCCTCCCTCCCCCAAGAACGTGATAGGATGCTGCTGCTGAAAGACCCACGTCAAGTATGCCATAGACGAGGCAGGAGGCGGTGCTCCCTGGAAGGCCTGCATCAACCTCATGAAACCTTCCCTGAACTGCATATCAGTGCCCGTGACTGGTACAACAACCGGTGCCAAGGCTGGCTCGGCTAGGGGATCAACAGGAAGTCCCTAATCAGCCCTGTCTGGCTTCTAATCACTGCCTGACGATAGGCGTACGACCGAAGGACGTCTCAGAGGAATAGCTCTGAAAGATCAAAATCACACCTTAGATCAAGAAAACAAGGACAGAGAACACAAGAGTACAAAATGGGAACAGGGGAAGAAAAACACACAAGATTGCAAAACACGACTACACGGCGTGTATAAAAACTACACGGCGTGTCTACTTAAGACACTGACATGGGCGTGAACCCCTACCCTACAAGTCGTGTACACTTCAAACTACACAGAGTGTTTACCCCCACACATGGCATGTACTTGAAAACTATTCCCCTGCCCGAGTCTCCTTACACAGCTAACCCACACGGTCCGACTCGACCCGAGGCTACATGGTGTGTTCGGAACAAACACGGCATGTACTAGACAGGGATTCGACGACCCGTGTTGTTAAGCACACGACTATCTACACGACTGAACCTTACACGACATGCTATGAACAAACACAGCGTGTATAGGCAAAGGTGACATCATCCTGTGTTGTTCGTGACACGGCCTGGTGCCTGTGCAAGACTACACGGCATGTTCCGAACAAACACGGAATGCGGAAAATAAGGTCACGCCGGCCCGCGTTGTTCGTGCCACGTCCGGGTACGTGCACAGGACTACATGGCGTGTTCCCTACGGACATGGTGTGTTCTACCCGAGCTTCCCCGACCCATGTTGTTAGTGACACGGCCGAGTACATGGCTCTGAACTCACATGGTGTGTACCAATGGTACACGGCGTGTTCCCGATGTTACTCCCACGACACCGTGTTCTGCTCACACGGTCAGTGAAACGGCCTGAAAACTATACGACGTGTATCTAAAAAGTACACACTGTGTATTCTGGGTTTTTCTGGGCAGTAGCTCAGAAACTACGCAGAATTCCAGAAACACAATAAACAAGGGAAAAGATTCCAAATTCTGATCCGTGAGGGCCCATAACACCTCAAGTACCAAAATTTGGCATTCAATTTGAGCAAGGAACAAAACAACAATTTTCTAACACAACCGCAGAGAATCTATCAAGCATCTATCACAACAGCATGCATAATCTACACAGAGCCTATAACAACAGCATGAAATCTCTAATGCACCCTAGACGGCATGGCAAGAATGCATGGCATGTGATTTATACAAGTTCCTATATGATGCATGAGATGAAATACCCTCATCTCATCGGGTTGTGATAAATATAGAACCGAAATATCAAAACACTAACCGCACAAGTCATACGAATTACTCTAGGTGAAAACATACCAACCATAAAATCTCAAAACCAGAAAACTGCAATTAATGAGGTAGTATGGATTTTCCCTGTACATGAGTTAGCTACTCCCGGGCACAGCTTAATACCAACTATCTAATTCATCCTATCCCTGGCTAAGGTATCCAAACAGTAATGAAAGAGAACAGAACTCCTCTGACACCACTTTGTAACGACCCAAGTCCAGAGCCACTCCACTGGTGCCCCATACCTGGTTCACCACATGACCACAAGCGCATTTCCCTGAATGCCAGAGGCTGCCGACAAGCAGCGAGGGCCTTTCTGGGTTGGTGGGGAAAATATTCCCTCATTCGGTAAGGTATACAATGTATGAAAACAACAATAAACAAAGGAAGCAGTAAACAACATGAATAACAACATAAACCAAACAGCGGAAGAAATGTAGATATATAACTATGATGACAATGATGCAGCAGGTACAAGTATTTAAGGAAAATAGAAAACACAACAATGTGCTGAATACAACTGAAACCAAGTGCAAAAGAAAACAAAGCGACTCAGCATCGCGAGCCACGGCTCGGCCCCATGCTCCCCAACTCCTGGTGTAGTCAAGATCATGAAGTAGAAGGGCGCTTTCCCTTATCTATACCTACAACAAAATAGTCTTCTTGGGCCCAAAAGCATGGCCCAAACAGGGTGTGAGATACAATCCCAGTTGGTAATCACCCAAAGATTTGTGCCTTATAGTCAATGAATAAATGGAAGTAAATAACCAAGAAGCAGTAAACATGAAAGCACAAGCAGCTACAATCCACAGTTCTAACAAGTAAATTACACAAGTAAGCATCTAGCCATAAGAAGAAAATAGGTAACCCTCTGGGTAGCTCTCATAGCCTAACCCCTATGGTTCAACCTATAGTACTAGCAACCCTATGGGAGGCACACACAGTCTCAGCCCTCTGGTTCAACTACGTAATTAAGAAGACTCTCTGGGGAAGCACTCACCGTCAATTCCCCCTATAGTCTCGTATAGTGCTAAAGGATCTCTGGGGATGCACTCAAAGTCAATTCCCCCTGTTTCCCGCGTCAAGGATATACAGACTCTCTGGGGAAGCACTCAACGTCAATTCCCCATGTGGTCTCGCATCGTAATTAAAAGACCCTCTGGAGAAGCCCTTCCATCAATTCTCCCTTTGGTCTACTACTCTAGGTTCTCATAGTCTGGAGTATAACTAAACATGATTAGCGCGCGTGTACCGTCCAAGTAAACCTCAAGAACAACTTGGCTATCATCTAAGGCTCAATAATATAACAAGGTAGTAGTTTCACTGTCCTACGACTAAGCGTGGCAACTGGAAAAACGCCAAACAGGCAGAACAAGCATAGAAAACATCCAAAGTACAGTAAAGCTAACATTATCACAGGAAAAACATACTCTAGAAATCAAGCGTAGCAGGCAATACAACAAAGGAAAAATAGGAACTCTCAATATCCCATTCAAGGGTATTGGTGGAGATTGCACAAAATATTCATCAACTTTCTACGGAAGGCACAAACCACCTACCTCGATCCTAGGAGATCGATATACGTGAACCTCGACGACAGATTCCTCCTAGATCGATGAAGATCTATGAAAACACACAAAACGTTCATCCCATGATATCTTGAAAACGAGGAGGAATCATGAAACAAGGCTCAAGCAGACGGAAGAACTCACTGCTGTGATTCCAACGCAATCGATCGTGCTCGAATCGGAGAACGGACGACAAAGCAAGAGTCCGTCAAAGATCCGGACGTACGGTCTTTCTCAGACGGACGAAAAATGAAGAAGAAGACCAAACTAGGGGTTAGGCGCGACCCCGGTCCGTTTAATGAAGAAAAGAAAGTACACGGTCTGTACTTCTTGAGTACACAACATGTACTTAAATTTTTTCGTACTCCGAATTAATCGGCCTCCACCTCAGCCTTACACACCGTGTGTGTGGCCAGGGCACGACCAGAACACGACTTCGAGCCGGGGAAGAGTACATGGAGTGTACTCAGAAAGTACACAGCGTGTGCTTCTGAAATTTCCAGAAAATTTATTTTCCTTAAAAACTCCAAAAAAAGGAAAACATACCTGAACGAAGATCCGGGTTCATACAAACTTCCCCCCTTAAAGAAATTTGTCCCTGAATTTCCCTAATGAGGTGGAGAAGAAGAAACCCCAAACAGCTCCAGCCACTACGATCATACATCATCCTCCCTCTCCCAGGTCTCATCCTATACTCGCCCGTGCTGCCATAGCACTCGTACCAGAGGAATAGACCGCCCGCGGGGAACCTTCGTACTACGATCGGCAATTCGGATAGGATGCTCCTCGAACGATGCATCCACTTCAAGCTTGACTTCCTTGGGCTGAAAGACGTGATAAGGGTCTGAAAAGTAATGTTGGAGCTGAGAGATGTGGAAGACGTCGTGCATGGCCCGATACCTCTGAGGTAGCTGCAACCGATAGGAGATCGGCCCAACTCTCTCCAAGACCTCAAACGGTCTGACGTACAGTAGTGAAAGCTTACCCTGTCTATGAATCCTCTTCTATCCCAACCTCGGTGTGACACGCCGGAAAACCTGATCTCTGACCTCGATCTCCAGAGGTCATCTCCGCTGATCAGCATAAGACTTCTTCAGAGACTGCGATGTAGCCATCCTCTTTCTAATCAGCTCTATCTACTCTGAAGTCTTTTGAACAAGATGAGGTCCCAGCAAAGCTGCGTCTCCTACCTCCAGCCAGCATAAGGGTGATCGACATGGCGTACCGTAAAAATCCTCGTATGGTGCCATCTGAATGGTCTCCTGAAAACTGTTGTTGTAGGCGAACTCCACAAGAGGGATATTCTTCTCCCAAGAACCGCCAATGTCTAGGATCCAAGCTTTGAGCATATCCTCAAGCACCTGGATCGTGTGCTCGGACTGGCCATCAGTCTGGGGATGGTATGCTGTACTCAAAATTACTTATGTACCCAAGGCCTTCTGAAGTCCCTGCCAGAACCAAGAGGTAAAGCGCACATCTCTGTCTGAATCAATAGAGCGCAGAACTCCATGCAGACGAACGATATCTCTGATGTAAAGTCGTCCCAGATCATCGACACTAAAGGTCTCCTTGATCGGCAAGAAGTGGGTAACCTTCGTAAGCCTATCGACGACAACCCAAATAGCATCGTTCCCTTGTGGCGACCTCGGAAACCCAGTCATGAAGTCCATCGCAACATCGTTCCACTTACACTCCGGAATGGGTAACAGGTGTAAGATCTCCGCTGGTCGCTGATGCTCTGCTTTCACCTGCTGACAAGTAGAACATTGCATGACGAAACCAGCAACATCCTTCTTCATACCTGGCCACCAGTACTGGCGATAAAGATCCTGATAAATCTTGGTGATGCCAGGATGAACTTCCCAAACAGAGGAATGGAAATCCTGCATTAGCTCCTCACGTATTCCTGCCGGTACCCATATGCATCCTTGTAAATGCAAGATCTCATCCTTGCCCACTATCCATCGAGGAAGAGGGTCCTCCCCTGACACATTCTCCCGCAGTACTAAGCCTTCTGAGTCTGATAGTTGCCTCATCTGTACCCGATCAAATAGTGTGGAGGTAATAGCTACAGAAGATTGAAAAGTATGTCCCCGTCTATCGCACACTTCTAGATGCATGTCAGAGAACATAGCCATCAGCTACCACTCACTACTGGCCTCCTGAACTGCCTGAATCTGAGTTCTCCTACTCAACGCATCTGCCACGACGTTTCCCTTTCCTGGCGTATAGGAAAGCTCGAAATAAAAATACTGAAGATACTCGACCCACCTGCGCTGCCTTAGATTCAGATCACGCTGAGTGAAGATATACTTGAGACTCTTGTGGTCAGTGAAGACCACAAAGTTCTCTCCCAGATGATATTGTCTCCAACTACGCAAGGCATGGACAACAGCTGCCAACTCCAGATCATGCGTAGGGTAGTTCCTCTCATGTGGTCTCAACAGCCAAGACTCGTATGCAACGACTCCATCTCCCTACATAAGCACTGGTCCCAGCCCAATACCTGAAGCATCACAGTAAACAGTGTATCTCTCGCCTGGAACTGGAAAGACTAGTATTAGTGCTGATGTCATCCTCCCTTTAAGCTCCTGAAAGGCTAACTCACAAAAATCTGTCCATAAGAACTTCTCCCCCTTCTCGGTCAGACCTGTCAAAGGTACAGCTAGACAAGAAAAGTCCTGAATGAAGCGTCTGTAGTATCCAGCCAGCCCTAGGAAGCTTCATACCTCAAAACTGTTCTTCGGCTGCTCCCAGGAAACTATAGCTCTCACTTTCTCTGGGTCCATATATACTCCTGCCTCTGAGATGACGTGACCTAAGAAGTGAATCTGATCCATCCAGAAATTCCACTTCGAGAGTTTAGCAAAAAGTCGATGCTCTCTCAGTGTACTCAGAACAACCTCAAGATGTGTGGCATGGTCATGTAGAGTGTGAGATTACACCAAGATATCATCGAAGAAGACCATGATTAAGTAGTCCATGTAAGGATGGAACACTCGGTTCATCAGTGCCATGAAAACTGCAGGTGCGTTCGTGAGGCCGAACGGCATGACTGTATACTCGTATAGACCATACCTACTCCTGAAGGCTGTCAGAGGTATATCTAATGGTCTAACACGCAAATGATGATAACCGGACCTGAAGTCGATCTTCGAGAACACCCGGGATCCTCAAAGATGATCGAAAAGGTCATCAATCCTCGACAAAGGATATCGGTTCTTGATCGTCAACTGGTTCAGCTTCCGATAATCCACACAAAGCTGAAGGGTACCGTCTGCCTTCTTCGCAAAAAGAATAGGCGAACCCCAAGGAGAAGTACTGGGTCAGATGAAACCCTTATCCTGTACCTCCTCCAACTACTTCTTGAGCTCATGCAACTCAGGTGTGGCCATCCTATATGTAGGAATGGACACTGGTGCTGCTCCTGGCACGAGCTCAATAGAGAATTCTACCTCACACTCTGGAGGCAAACCCAAAAAGTGTTAATTCAAAAGTCCTCTTTTGACTTATATCTTGTTTTGGAAATCACAAATGTCCTTTATCATGTTTATCGTATCATACTGAGCATGCTAATCGTATTGACCATGCTGATCATACTGACCATGCTGATCGTACTGACCATGATGATCGTACTAAACTTACTGACCGTACTGACCATGTTGATCGTACTGAACATGCAGATCGTACTGACCATTCTGATCGTACTGAACATGCTGATCATACTGACCATGTCAATCATACAATGATGATCGTACTGATCATACCAATCGTACAATGCTGATCGTACTGAATATGGAAATTGTATTGACTCTTCTACTCATAACATTCATTACATACATGTTTTGGTACTTAGTCAAAAAAACATGTTTCATATAAATAGTAGTCATGATTATCTTTTTCATATATCCTATGATTTAGAAAAAATGATGTTGTTGAGTTAGTTACAAACTAATCAAAATGATGTCGTGCTTTTTGTTTCAATATGACCATTATAATGACAGGTGTCCAAGTCCCTCCGAGTTTTTTGGAGAAATATGACCGTTGGAGGAAACATGACCGTTGGAACCCGAGGCCTATAAATATGAGGTCATTTGAAGCTGAAAGGAGAAAAACGAGAGACTTTTGGAAAAACTGTGATACTTTGCTTCAATCAAGATTCTAGAGAGAGATGCTGTGACTTCTCTGATGCTGTGTGATTTGTGCGTCCGATCATCGTATCGAGGGATTTCAAGTGATTGAAATACAGAGGTGCCGATTACCTACAAAATCGAGGGCTTCTGGGGATAGGCAGACAGACGTTCCGATCATCATATCGAGGGCTGCCGGGGATAGGCATACAGACATTCCGATCATCGTATCGAGGGCTGCCGGGGAAAGGCAGACACACGTTCCGATCATCATATCGAGGGCTTACCAAGGTGTTGGTGAGACAGACCTTTTATCCTAGGTTAAAGGATAACCCTTCTCTTTTGGTTAAAATAATTGTAATTCTTTTACATTTCTGCTGCTAATTGTATTAGAAAGTAAATTCTTTTTGTTTCCTTTTCTATCCTTTATACATTTGTAATTGTTTCAATTACATCCATTCTATTACATATTGTATTGATTGATTCTATACACTTTAAGGTAGAATCATACATCATTTGTTTTACTCTTATTATTGTATTCATCTTGAATACAATTACTTTTCTTTTCTAATAGCATTACATTACTCACTACAATTGTGGGTGTTTGTATTTGTATTAGTTTGAGATATTTTACACTAATCTCTTAAGTGTTTAAAAACAATGTTTTTAAACATACAATTCACCCCCCCTCTTTTATTGTTCCATCTAATATACATATACATCTAAATATTCGATCCATCAATTGGTATCAGAGTAGGTTTCCACTGATTTGTATTACTAGATTTATTTCTTTCAATTTTTTTTAAAAATTACTTACTACATTAACGTGTGGAGTGGAAAAGTTTTTTATTTTATTAGATGGAAGGAATGAATATTGGGTCAATAGACAATCTAAATCCTTCTAGACCACCTATCTTTGATGGGAATGATTATGAGTACTGGAGAGATCGTATGAAGACTTTTGTGATCAATACTGGCGTAGACAATTTTATTATGCTTAATGTAGGTTACAAAATTCCTGACAAAGAAGTCAGTACTTTCACTAACCAAGAGAAGCAAGAATATAAACTTAATTACAAGGTACACAATACTTTATTATGCTCTATGACCAGGAATATATACAGTCAGATATCTTCATGTGAAGCAGCCAACTGTATTTGGAAGAAATTGGTAGTCACTCACTTTGGAACAACCAAGGTTATAGAAACAAGAAGAGCAATGCTTCGAGCAGAGTATCATGGATTTTTTTTTCCTTATGGAGAGCCAGTATGTAAAGTGAAAAAAATGTTTATGAAAATTTTCAACAGCTTACAATCTATGGGTGAAAAAGGTCTTGATGATGAAGCTCTAGTAGATAAGATTATAGATATAATTCCAAATGAATGGGAGTCAAAAAGGGCATCTATTGATGAAAATAGAAAAGTTTCCCAGATTTCTCTAGAGGAACTCTTTGGAACTCTTCTACAGCACGAGTCAAGAATGAAGAGAGATGCTGATTTCAACAAGAAGAAGAACGGAAATTGAAGTGTAGCCTTTACATCTAAAGCTAAAACACTTGAAAGGCTAACAAGATCCAAAGCCAAGAAAGTTATATATAATTCAAGTGATTGTGATCTTTCAGATAATGAGTTATCCAATCTTGCTCGAAGGATGAAGAAGATTGTGGGAAAGAAAGACTTCCAATATAGATTCAAAAATAAAGATAGGAAGGATAAGAAAGATTCAGAGGTAACTTGTTATGAATTTAAGAAAGCATGACATATAAGGCCTGATTTTCCTTTACTGAAGAGGAAAGATAGAAAGGAGAAACACTCTCAAAGAAACCAGAAAGGGTTTTATAAGACAAAGAAAGTCTTGAAGGCAAATGATACGTGGAGTGCAAGTGGTAGTGATTCTTCAGACAATTCTTCAGAATATGAGTCCTCAGGCCAGAGAAATATTGGACTTATAGCCAGACTACCAATTGAAGATCACTGTCTCATGGCTAAGGTACATAATGCTGAAGCTATTACAAATGTCTCTTTAAATTCAAATTATACTGATAATGGATATTATGAATCTTCAAATGATGAATCTTCATCATCAGAAGATGATACATTACCTTCTTTTGAAGAAGTGCCTAGATTTTATAAATTACTCGAAAATGAAAATTCCAAACTCAAGAAGAAGCTTTAGAAATAAAATTCTAGACATTAAATTTTGACTAAAGAAGTGTCATATATTTCTAAGGATCTTGATGTGAAAACTTTTGATTTTGAAAGTATTTTAAAAACCCTTGAGAAAGTCAAATCTAATAAGGATAAAAATTCTAAGGATCTTGAAAATGTTATTTCAAAGAAAAATGTTTTAGAATCTAACTCTAGCTCAAATTCAAACGTCTCGGAGAATTTAGTTTTAAAATTAAATTCAGAAATTTTTTCCTTGAAAAAATGTTTGTCAAACGTTACTCATGGAAAAGAAAAGTTTGAAAAAATGTACTCCCAAATCTGACCCTTGAGAAATCGTTCTGGGCTTGGTTATACTTATTCCAAACCGGTTTTTAGCAATAACTATTTTATTCCTCAAAAAACCTCTTTTTGTTTTAAGTGCCAATGTGGAGGACACCGGAGAAGAGATTGTTCTCTTAAAATAATTCAATTTTTAGGATTTCATAAAGCTCATTTTGCAAAAAAATGTGGATTGCTAAAATTATTTTATCTAACCCTTCTGGATCAAAACAAGTTTGGATTCTGAAAAACAAATTTTTTCTTTTTCGGAAAAATGAGAAGTGTACCAATAAGAATATTTGGTACATGTATAGTGGTTGTTCTCGACACATGACTAGAAACAAAGATCTATTTGAAAAGGTTATCAAAACAAAAGTTGGAAAAGTTACCTTCGGAGATAATTCTCAAGGAAAAATTATTGGTATAGGTAATATCATTTTTCTTGGAAAAGTTCTTTTTTTAAACGTTTTGTTAGTTAAAGGTCTTAGGCACAACCTCATCAGAATATGTCAATTATGTGATGAAGGTTACCTTGTGAATTTTAGAAATGATAAGTGTCTAGTTCACAATTCCATGGATGAGTTCATTATATCTGCTCATAGGGAAGATAATGTTTACACTATTAACTTAAAATACCTTAGGATCCAAAATTTACCCTGCTTAGGTGCGATATAAGACCATTCATGGCTATGGCATAGAAGACTAGGACACTTTAATATGAGAAACCATAGTAAACTCTGAAAGAAAAGACTTGTGAGGGGACTACCGGATCATAGATATGATTCTTCAAAAGTCTGTGATCCTTGTCAATTTGGCAAGCAACATAAAACTAGATTTAAATCAATTAATGAAGTTTCAACTTCTAATTCATTACAGCTAGTGCATATGGATCTTTTTGGTCCCACACAAACTGGAAGCATTGGAGGAAAATACTACGTATTTGTTTTAGTTGATGACTTTATTAGATTTACACGGGTCTATTTTCTAGCAAAGAAATATGAAGCCTTCTCCTATTTCAAAAATTTTAGAGCCAAAGTTAAAAATGAGAAAAATATACCATTGATAACTATCCATAGTGATCATGGTGGTGAATTTCAAAACTCATATTTTGAATCTTTTTGTAGTAAGAAAGGTATTACTCACAATTTGTCAGCTCCAAGAACTCCTCAGTAAAATGGTGTTGTTGAAAGAAGAAATCGTATTCTTCAAGAAATGACTAGAACCATGTTGAGTGAATACTCAATTGCTAAGCACTTTTGGGCTGAAGCTGTAAGTACTTCTTTCTATACTATAAATCATGTTTTAACTAGACCATTTCTTAATAAAACACCTTATGAGTTATGGACTGCCCGAAAACCTAAAGTTTCGTACTTCAAAGTTTTTGAGTGCAAAGTATTCATTCTGAATACAAAAGATAATTCTCACAAATTCTCACCAAAAACTGATTAAGGAATCTTTCTAGGATATTCTACAAATTATAAGGCCTATAGAGTTTTCAATAAAAACACTTGTACTGTTGAGGAAATAATACATGTAAAATTCGATGAAATTGATCCTTTTGTTTTCAACAAACCCAATCCTACATCCTCGGATGTGTTTTCTAAAAATGTTTATCAACCGTTTTTAGAATATCATTCTGATGAGGAAAATGTTCAAGAAATAATTCCTGATACATTTACCATAGAATAATTTCAACCATATGTTGATAAACAGGTTTTACAAAACCCAAATCAATTGTTTCTTAGGAATCATCCCGGTGATAACATCATTGGTGACATAAATCAACCTGTAAGGACTAGAAATTACTTAAGAAATGAAATAGAACATCTTTCTTTTCTTTCCCAATTTGAACCTAAAATTCCATGTGAGGCCTTAGGTGATTTTGATTGGATCCAAGCAATGCAAGATAAACTTAATTAATTTGAGAGGAATCAAGTCTGGACTTTAGTTGATAGACCTAAAGAAACAACTGTAATTGGTGTAAAATGGGTTTTCAGAAACAAATGTGATGAAAATTGAATAATTGTACGAAATAAAGCAAGACTTGTTGCTAAGGGCTATAATCAACAATAGGGAATAGACTATGAAGAAACATATGCTCCTGTAGCTAGACTTGAATCTATTCGTATTCTATTAGCCTTTGCAGCATACTTTAATTTCAAACTATTTCAAATGGATGTAAAATGTAATTTTCTAAATGGTTTTGTTCAAGAAAAAGTTTTTTTTGAACAACCTCCTGGTTTTCTAGACCCAAAACATCCTGATCATGTTTTTAAACTTACCAAGGCTCTATATGGTCTTAAACAAGCCCCTAGAGCATGGTATGATAGAATTACAGGATTTATTTTACAAAACAATTATACAAAAGGTACAACAGATCCAAATTTTTTTATAAAAATGGAAAATAATGATGTCTTGATTATTCAAATCTATGTTGATGACATCATATTCAGATCAAATCAGAAATGTTTAACTGATTCTTTTGCTATTTTAATGAAATGAGAGTTTTAAATGAGTATGATGGGTGAGTTAACATTCTTTTTAGGTTTTCAAATTTCTCAAAAACCAGAAGGAACATATATATCACAACATAAGTATATAAAATATTTACTCAAAAAGTTTGGATATGACAAAACTAAAAGTATTAGCACTCCAATTGGTACCTCAAATACACTTGATCTTGATGAAAATGGGAAATCAGTAGATCAAACAATATTTAGAGGTATGCTAGGAAGTTTTCTATACTTGACAACTAGTCAACCAGAGTTAAATTTTTTTGTATGCTTATGTATGAGATATCAATCTAATCCACAAGAGTCTCACTTAAAATCTGTAAAGAGAATCTTTCGGTATTTAAAAGGCACTATGGATATAGGTCTTTTTTACTCTTCTGGGAATGATTTTGTTTAAAAAGTTTTTCAGATGCTGACTTTGGTGGTTGTAGAATGGATAGAAAAAGTACTTCTAGAACATGTCATTTCTTAGGGGATTCTCTGTTTTTTTGGTCCTGCAAGAAACAACACTCAGTAGCACTATCCACTACTAAAGCTGAATATGTAGCAGCTGGAAGTTGTTGTGCTCAAGTATTGTAGATGCAACACACACTCACTGACTATGGATTTAGTTTCTCCAAAACTCAAATTCTTTGTGATAATACTAGTTCCATAGCTCTCAGTGAGATCCCAGCACACCACTCTCGTGAAAAACACATAAATGTTAGGCATCACTTTCTTAGGGATCACACACAAAAAGGAGATGTTATTCTATAATTTATCGGAACGCAAGAACAACTTGCTGACATATTTACAAAACCTTTATCTTCTGATAGGTTTGAGTTTATAAAATAGAATCTAGGAATGATTACATTAAAATAATCATTCATATATATGTCATGTTTTTCAATTCTCCTAACATTAAATAATTCCATTTGAAAGTGGGAGGACATTTCTTACTATGTTTTTTTCTCTTACTATGTTTCTTTTTATCTTATGATCTTTAATTATTTACTCTCCTGGTATGTGTTTTTGTTTTTCTGTTTATCGTATTGACAGTTTTATCATAATATATACCTATTTTTTTTTTTATCATATTGATAGTTTTATTGTATTATTTACTTCATCGTATCGAATGATCATGGTAATGAATTTCTTTTCCATCGTACTGACCGATGATGGTAATGATTTTATTTTTCATCGTACTGACCGATGATGGTAATGATTTTCTTTTCCATCATACTGACCAATGATGGTAATGATTTTATTTTCCATCATACTAACCGATGATGGTAATGATTTTCTTTTCCATCGTACTGACCGATGATGGTAATGCTTTTCTTTTCCATCGTACTGACCGATGATGGTAATGATTTTCTTTTCCATCGTACTGATCGATGATGGTAATGATTTTATTTTCCATCGGCTTGTCAGTTCATGGTAATGATATTGTTTTCTATCGGCTTGTCAGTTCATGGTAACGAGATTTTTTTCCATCGGCTTGTCAGTTCACGGTAACGAGATTGTTTTCCATGGGTTTGTCAGTTCATGGTAACGAGATTGTTTTCCATCAGTTTATTAGTTCATGGTAACGAGATTGTTTTCCATCATCTTGTCATTTCATGGTAACAAGATTGTTTTCCATCATCTTGTCAGTTAATGGTAACGAGATTGTTTTCCATCGGCTTGTCAGTTCATGGTAACGAGATTGTTTTCCATCGGCTTGTCAGTTCATGGTAATGAGATTGTTTTCCATCAGCTTTTCAGTTCATGGTAACAAGATTGTTTTCCATCGGCTTGTCAGTTCATGGTAACGAGATTGTTTTCCATCGGCTTGTTAGTTAATGGTAACGAATTTGTTTTCCATCGGTATGAAGTTTTTTTCCATCGTACAGTTGTGTTTTATTTTTAGCTATACTAAATCCAACAATTACCTTACGTTCTCCGGCAGGTACTTTCCATTTTTTTTTAAATTTTTTCTTTCATTTTTATCCTAACCATTGATCTTTTTTCCTCTAATCTTGACCGTAGAAGATCAACGGTCACCCCTATATCTCCTATAAATAGCCCCCTCTTCCCAAACCCACATTGGTTTTCCATGTTTTGAGGTGAAGCTCTGCTCTACTATTTTTAAGTCATCGTACGATCTTTCATCGGCAGCATCCCAATGTCTCAGTCTTCTACCAACACTCTTGCCGATATGTCTTCAAAGGCTTTCTAGGAAAAAGACCTTTTAAGGGAAAGGTTAGTCTCCCATGAATTCTATGCTTTATATGATTCTACTATCAACAGGTTTATCTTGTTTCAAGGATGGGAGCATTTGTGTGTTGAAAAGCCTGTTTCTCACGATCCGGTTCTCTTTGATGAAGTCTGTCAGTTTTATAAAACCGTATATTTTGACAAGAATATGACTATCAATTTTGGTGTGTACGATAGAAAGTTATCTATGTCTATAAAACAAGTGTCTCATTTTCTGAATGTCCCAATAGAAGGGGATTATTTCTGTCCATCTCATAAACTACCAGAGGAAGTCGGTATGTTTAATAGAGAAAGTGCTGAGAAGTATTTGTTTGTTATAAATGAAGAAAAGAGGAAAGTGGCTCATCTTTCTCCGGACAATAGGTTTGTGTCTTTATGGATGCAAGGTTTTATTATCCCAAGAAAATGGGATAGAGAAACTCTGAAAGTTTCTGATATCTTCATGTTGGACTATCTTTTCAACATGAGAAAAGTGAATCTCATGGGGTATGTTTTCGAAACAATTAAGAATGTAAAGTCAGGGGCAATCATATCTCATTTGATTATGTATCCATCCATTCTTACAAATTTTATTCTCGAGAGTATGAAGTTTTTCAACATTCCATTGAAAGGAAACCTGATAGATCTGAAGCCATCTTGGATTAGTAAGAGTAAGATGAAAAAGATGAATGTTTGTTTTGATCCAAATTGAAAACTTTTTATAAGAGATGCAGAAGCTGAATTGGCTCAAAATCAATCGGCACATATGTCAGCCAAAGACATTACTTCTTTTGTTGTTCCTCAAAAGTCTGATCCTCAAACCAGCTCAAAGGCTAGAAGAAACCCTTAAGGATGAAAAGAAAAAGAAAACTGTTTTGAAAAGAAAGGATCAAGACTTTGATATCTCTAATGTCTTGAAAATGGTTAAGGATGCTAGTGCTCAACTGACAGAAGAAGTGCATTAAGAACCCATCGTATAGAGTCTTCTGGAAAAAGAAATATGAAAAAAATGTTATAAGAGATACAGGAATTTCAAAAAGAGGAAGGATATTTTCTTTTGGAATTTCTTCAATGTTCGAAGAAGATTAGAGAGGAATCAGTTTAAAAGAAAAGTGAAGGTATTCAACAAGTTCATCATGCCGATCAAGCACTTTTTCAATATTCTGAAACTCTGGATAGAATTTCGTCTCAAATAAAGCAAGGTGCACAATCCTCTCACACTGATAAAGTTTTTGTAATCAGTGATAAAGTGAAAGAAGAAAGAAATAAGAAAGAAAAAGAAAAAGTAAAACAACCAGTTGTAGACTCAAGCCGATCAAATGAACTGTCTTCGTACGATGAAGATACTGATTCAGAACATACAATCTCTCTCAAGAAGAGTGATTATATTGTTCATGTTTTGAGAATGGTTGAAAAGGCTATTCCTTAATTTCCCAGGCTGGAAGGGAAAATTGATTTCATTACTAACAATCAGAAAAAGAAGTTTGGTTCGGTAAGAGAGTTGAGAAAGAAAGTTTTGTTAGTTGAAGCCGATTTAAAAGTTCTTTCTGAAACCTCTTCTACTCATAAGAAAGCCTGCAACAGGATGACCAAGTGGTCATATAAAATAGAGATCTTAGTAAATGACCATGAGATAGCAATTGAAGATATATGTAGGTCGTCAAATGATCTTTCTATTGCCTTTAATAAGCTTGACAAAGAAACTGTTGAAATGTTGAATCAGATAACTCATGGAGCCGATATGCCTTCAGTAAAAGAATTGCAAGAGAGAATGAATGATTTTCAATCTGAATTCTCGAAGGTTTCATCTTTCAAGGATGAAATGGTTTTGTTGAAGAAACAAAATTCTATGTTATCCAAAGATAATAAGAATCTGTAAGACTGAATTGATACCCTTGAGGAAGTAATCAGAGTCCAGGAGGAGACTATCAAGAATCAAGATCAGATTTTTGCGGACCAACAAGATCTTCTCAGAACTCAGGGTGAATCAATTTCTAAAGACAAGAAAGAAATCAAGAATATGAAAGTTGTTCTTCATGAGCTCATAAATAAGAAAAGGAAAGAGAAAACAAATGACTGTTGTATTTGTTTTCCTTTGGAACCTGTCTTTGTTTTGTAATAACTTTTATGGTTCTTTTTCTTTTGTCCTGCATTTTCTTTTCTCTAACCCTTTCAGGAAGCTCAAAGTAACCCCATTCTTTTTGTAAACCACAAAGGGGGAGAATGTTTTATAAAGGGGGATAATTTTTTATAAAGGGGGAGAATGTTTTATAAAGGGGGAGAATGTTTTACAAAGGGAGATTGGTTTAATCAAATACTTCAAAACCAAGGAAAATCTATGAATACAATCCTTAAGAAAGTATACACCTAAGGGGGAGTTAGTTGTATTCAAATTAATATTCAGAAGAGTTTCCAATAACTTAGGGGGAGATAAGTATTTCTTGTTATATTTACTTGGTGTGTTGTGATTTCCAAAAAGGGGGAGATTGGTAAGTCAAATGTCCTCTTTTGACTTATATCTTTTTTTGGAAATCACAAATGTCCTTTATCATGTTTATCGTATCGTACTGAGCATGCTGATCATATTAACCATGCTGATCGTGCTGACCATGTTCATCGTATTGAACATGCTGATCATATTGAACATGCTGATCGTACTGACCATTCTGATCGTACTGAACATGCTGATCGTACTGACCATGCTGATCATACTGAACATGCTGATCGTACTGATCATGCTGATCGTACTGACCATGTCAATCGTACAATGCTGATCGTACTGATCATACCAATTGTACAATGCTGATTGTACTGAATATGGAAATTGTATTGACTCTGCTACTCATAACTTTCATTACATACATGTTTTGTTACTTAGTCAAAAACACATGTTTCATATAAATCATACTCATGATTATCTTGTTCATATATCCTATGATTTAACAAAAACGATGTCGTTGAGTTAGTTACAAACTAATCAAAACGATGTTGTGCTTTCTGTTTCAATATGACCGTTATAATGACAGGTGTCCAATTCTCTCCGAGTTTTTTAGAGAAATATGACCGTTGGAGGCAACATGACCGTTGGAACCCGAGGCCTATAAATAGGAGGTCATTTGAAGCTAAAAGGAGAAAAACGAGAGACTTTTGGAACAACTGTGATACTTTTCTTCAATCAAGATTCTAGAGAGAGATGGTGTGACTTATCTCATGTTGTGTTCTTTGTGCGTCTGATCATCGTATCAAGGGATTTTAAGTGATTGAAAGACAGAGGTGTCGATTACCTACAAAATCGAGGGCTGCCGGGGATAGGAAGACAGACGTTCCGATCATCGTATCAATGGCTTACCAAGGTTTTGGTGAGACAGAGCTTTTATCCTAGGTGAAAGGATAACCCTTATCTTTGGGTTAAAATAATTGTAATTCTTTTACATTTCTGCTTCTAAGTGTATTAGAAAGGAAATTGTTTTTTTCCTTTTCTATCTCTTATACATTTGTAATTGTTTCAATTACATCCATTCTATTACATATTGTATTGATTTATTCTATACGCTTTAAGGTATAATCATTCATTATTTGTTTTACACTGATTATTGTTTTCATCTTGAATACAATTACTTTTATTTTCTAATAGTATTACAATACTCACTATAGTTGTGGGTGTTTGTACTTGTATTAGTTTAATATCTTTTAAACTAATCTCTTAAGTGTTTAAATTTTTTTTAAACATACAATTCACCCCCCTCTTGTATTGTTCCATCTAATATACATATACATCTACATATTCGATCCAACAAAAATTCCTCTAGAAAGACATCCCTGAAGCGATCCACCACTAGAGGAAAGTCCAATTGTGGAGTCCCCTGATCATCTAGGTAAAGTCTAGCAATCTGGGCTATCACCCCTCCTAGCCCAAGATGCTCGAGTCCCGCCCGACTTGCCCGAACGTCCCATTCGCCTCTATAAAGGAAATATTCACCTTCTGGTGAAATGAAACTGACTCTGCGGCGATAACAGTCAATGACTTCCTGGAAGGGAATCAACCAGTCCATGCCGAGAATGACATCATAGCCTGTAATCTCTAGGACATAGAGATCCCATAAGAAGCGATACCCTGCAACCTCGAGAGGGCACTCTCTACACTGGCGTACACTTGATGTCCTTGTTCCCAAAGGTGTGTCTAGTGTCAACGAGTCGGCAGAAGAAAAGATGCAGAGTCCAAGGCTCTCCACAAAGGCAATAGAGATAAAGCTATGCGTAGCACCAGTATCGAAAAGGGATGAAGATAAAACTGAGGCTACTAAAATTGTACCTCGAACTGTAGAAGGGCCGAGATCCTGCTCACGATAAGTCTACACCATGGAGAAAGATTGGCCCATGCTGCGGCCCTATGCCCCTGGCTGGCCACTCTGGGCTGAACCTCCCTGCTTGTGCTGAGGAACTGGTGGCTGACTACCAAGGCCTCGACCTCCACCTCGGCCCGAACGGTCGGAAGAACTCGAGTTCCCTAACTGGTGAGAGACTGGTGGGGCTGCTCCTGAACGAGGAGTCATGAAAGAACCCCGGTCACCAGCTGCTGGTGAGAAAACCTGGTAGAAATGCTGAAGGTGACCCATATTGCCGCAAGATCGGCACTCCACGGGGTCCCTCTGGCACTGCATCCTTGTGTGCCCTGTCCATCCACACTGATAGCATGTTACCAGGCTGCATGATGATGCGTCTCGCTTCCTCGAATAACCGCGTGTGGGCTCCCTACGACACTTCTTGTTGTCATCTGGAAGAAAGCTAACTCTGGAAGCAGAACTGTCCAGACTCGCAGCTCCAGAGTCTCTCAGATTGTGCTCCGCAATCAGTGCCTGGTTGACGATGGAAGTAATGGAAGTCAGCTGGAAGATGTTCATCTGCGAGAGGATCTCCCACCTGAGTCCATCCTCAAACTTCCTCACCAAGAACACCCCACTCCCATCCCGAAGTGGTGTAAAATACTGCAGATTAGTGAAACGAGATGAATAGTCCATGACAGATAGAGTACCCTACTCTAAGCTCATGAACTCCTGGGCTCGATCGGCCCCCAGGTTCTCCGGGTATAAGTAGTCGTAGAAAACGCGCTGGACCTCCTCCGAAGCCACAGCCTGCTGCTGACTCGCCTTTGAGATCACATCCGACCACCTCTTGGCGGAGTCTCACAGCATGTTGGTGACGAGCTTGACCCGCCTCTCTGGAGGCGTCTCCCGATGCTCGAATATAGTCAGCATGGCTTCCAGCCATGACTCTACTGCCTGAGGTCCTCCCTCCCCCAAGAACGTGAGAGGATTCTGCTGCTGAAAGATCCGCGTCAAGTATGCCATAGACAAGGTAGGAGGCGGTGCTCCTTGGAAGGCCTACATTATCCTCATGAAACCTTCCCTGAACTGCGCATCAGCGCCCGTGACTAGTACAACAACCGGTGCCAAGGCTAGCTCGACTGGGGGATCAACATGAAGTCCCTGATCATCCCTTTCTGGCATCTGATCACTGCCTGACGACAGAGGTACGACTGGAGGACGTCTAAGAGGCATAGCTCTAAAAGATCAAAAGCACACCTTAGATTAAGAAAACAAGGACAGAGAACACAAGAGTACAAAACGGGAATAGGGGAAGAAAACACACAAGATTGCAAAACACGACTACACGGAGTCTATAAAAACTACATGGCGTGTCTACTTAAGCCACTGACATGGGCGTGTACCCCTTCCCTACAAGTTGTGTACACTTCAAACTACACGGCGTGTTGACCCCCACACACGACGTATAGTTGAAAACTATTCCCCTGCCTGAGGCTCCTTACACGGATAACCCACACGGTCTAACTCGACCCGAGGCAACACGGCATGTTCGGAACAAACACAGCATGCACTATACAAGGCTTCGGTGGCCTGTGTTGTTAAGAACACGACCGTCTACACGGCTGAACCTTACACGGCATGCTCCGAACAAACACGACGTGTATAGGTGAAGGTGACACCATCCCATGTTGTTCGTGACACAGCAGGGTGCCTGTGCTAGACTACACGACATGTTCTGAACAAACACGGCGTGCGGAAAAGAAGGTCACGCCGGCCCATGTTGTTCGTGACACGGCCGGGTACCTATACATTACTACACGGCGTGTTCCCTACGGACACGGTGTGTTCTACCCAAGCTTCCCCGACCCGTGTTGTTAGTGACACGACTGGGTACACGGCTCCGAACTCACACAGCGTGTACCAATGGTACACGGTGTGTTCCTGAAGTTACTCCCACGACACCGTGTTCTGCTCACACAGACAGTGACATGGCCTGAAAACTACACGACGTGTATCTAAAAAGTACACACCGTGTATTCTGGGTTTTTCTGGGCAGTTGCTCATAAACTGCGCAGAAATCCAGAACAATAAAAACAAGGGAAAAGATGCCAAATTCCGATCCGTGAGGGCCCATAACACCTCAAGTACCAAAATTTGGCATTCATTTTGAGAAAGGAACAAAACCACAGTTTTCTAACACAACAGCAGAGAATCTATCAAGAATCTATCACAACAACATGCATAATCTACACAGAGCCTATCACAACAGCA
This sequence comes from Viscum album, assembly GCA_963277665.1. Lineage (NCBI taxonomy): Eukaryota > Viridiplantae > Streptophyta > Magnoliopsida > Santalales > Viscaceae > Viscum > Viscum album. The sequence goes on along the minus strand of OY728136.1, from coordinate 1,079,854,783 downwards.
TGCAATCGCTAATGCACCCTAGATGGAATTGCAATAATTCATGGCATGTGATTTCTACAAGTGCCTATATGATGCATGAGATGGCATACCCTCATCTCATCGGGTTGCGATAGAAATAGATCCAAAATATCAAAACACTAACTGCACAAGTCATACGAATCACTCTAGGTGAAAACATACCAACCATAAAATCTCAAAACCAGAAAACTGCAATTAATGAGGTAGTACAGATTTTCCCTATACACGAGTTAGCTAATCCTGAGCACAGCTTAATACCAACTATCGAATCTGTCCTATTCCTGGCTAAGGTGTCCAAATAGTAACAAAAGAGAAGAGAACTCATCTGATACCACTTTGTAATGACCTGAGTCCGGTGCCCCTCCACTGGTGCCCCGTACCCGGTTCACCACATGACCTCAAGCGCGTTTCCCTGAACGCCAGAGGCTACCGACTAGAAGTGAGAGCCTTGGTGGATCAGTGGGGAAACTATGCCTTCATTCAGTAAGGTATACAAGGTAAGAAAACAACAATAAACAGTGGAAACAGGAAACATCATGCATAACAACAGAAACCAAACAGCAGAAGCAATGTAGATATATAATTATGATGACACTGATACAGCAAGTACAAGTACCTAAGGAAAATAGCAAACACAACAACGTGATGAATACAACTGAAGCCAAGTGCAAAAGAAAACAAAGTAAGCTACTCAGCATCGCGAGCCACGGCTCAGTCCCATTCTCCCCAGCTCCTGGTGCAGTCAAGATCTTGAAGTAGAAGGGCGCTTGCCCTTATCTATACCTGCAGCAACATAGTCTTCTTGGGCCCAAAATAATGTCCCAAACAGAGTGTGAGATACAATCCCAGTAGGCAATCACCCAAAGATTTGTGCCTTACAGTCAATGAATACATGGCAGTAAATAAACAAGAAGCAGTAAACAGGAAAGCCCAAGCAGCTACAATCCACAATTCTAACAAGTAAATTACACAAGTAAGCATCCAACAAGAAGAAGAAAACAGGTAACCCTCTGGGTAGCTCTCATAGCCTAACCCCTATGGTTCAACCTATAGTAATAGAAACTCTCTGAGAGGCACACATAGTCTCACCCCTCTGGTTCACCTACGTAATTAAGCAGACTCTCTGGGAAATCACTCACCGTCAATTGCCCCTATAGTCTTGTATCGTGCTAAAGGCTCTCTGGGAAAGCACTCAACGTCAATTCCCCCTGTGGCCCACATCAAGGATCTACAGACTCTCTAGGGAATCACTCAACGTCAATTCCCCCTGTGGTCTCACATCGTAATTAAAAGACACTCTGGAGAAGCCCTTCTGTCAATTCTCCCTTTGGTCTACTACTATAGGTTCTCACAGTCTGGAGTATAACTAAACCTGGTCAACGCGCGTGTATCATCCAAGTAAACCTCAGGAACTAATTGGCTATTATCTAAGGCTCAACAGTATAACAAGGTAGCAGTTCCACTGTCCTACGACTAAGCATGGCAACTGGAAAAATGCCAAACAGGTAGAACAAGCATAGAAAACATCCAAAGTATAGTAAAGCAACCATAATCACAGGAAAAACATATACTATAGCAATAAATCAAATCAGGCAATACAACAAGGGAAAAACATGAACCCGCAATACCCCATTCAAGGTTATTGGTGGAAATTGCAAACAATATTCATCAACTTTCTACGGAAGGCACAAACCACCTACCTCGATCCTAGGAGATCGATATACGTGAACCTCGACGATAGATTCCTCCTAGAAAGACGATGATCTAAGAAAACGCACAAAACGGTCATCCCACGATATCTTGAAAACAAGGAGGAATCAAGAAACAAGGCTCAAGAAGAAGGAATAACTCACCGCTGCGATTCCAATGCAATCGACCATGCTCGAATTGGAGAACGGACGGCGAAGCAGGAGCCCGTCGAAGATCTGGCCATATGGTCGCTCTCGGACAGACAAAAACTGAAGAAGAAGATAAAACTGGGGGTTAGGTGTGACCCCGGTCCGTTCAATGAAAAAAAAAGTACACGGTGTGTACTTATTGAGTACACAACATGTACTTAAATTTTTCCATACTTCGAATTAATCTGCGTCCACCTCAGCCTTACACACCGTGTCTGTGGCCTGGGCATGACCAGCACACAACTTCAAGCTGGGGAATAGTACACGTCATGTACTCAGAAAGTACACGGCATGTACTTCTGAAATTTCCAAAAAATTTATTTTCCTTAAAAACTCAAAAAAAAGGAAAACATACCTGAACGAAGATCCGGGTTTTTAAAAACTTCCCCCCTTAAAGAAATTCGTCCCCGAATTTCACTAATGAGGTGGAGAAGAAGAAACCCCAAACAGCTCCGGCCACTGTGATCGTACATTTGCCTCCCTCTCCCAGGTCTCATCCTGTACTCGCTCGTGCTGCCATAGTACTCATACCAAAGGAACAGACCGCCTGCAGAGAACATTCATACTACGATCAAAAATCCGTATAGGATGCTCTTCGAATGACACATCCACTTCAAGCTCGACTTCCTCAGGCTGAAATATGTGATAAAGGTCTGAAAAGTAATGTCGGAGCTAAGAGACATGGAATACTTCGTGCATGGCCCGATACCTCTGAAGTAGCTACAACCGATAGGCGACAGACCCAACTCTCTCCAAGACCTCAAACGGTATGACGTACTATGGTGAATGCTTACCCTATCTCCGAATCCTCTTGTGTCCCAACCTTGGTGCGACACACAGGAAAACATGATCTCCGACTTCGATCTCCAGAGGTTGTCTCCACTGATCAGCATAATACTTCTGCCAAGACTGTGATGTAGCCATCCTCTTTCGAATCAGCTCTATCAGCTCTGAAGTCTCCTGAAGAAGACGAGGTCCTAGAAAAGCTGCCTCTCCTGCCTCTCGCAAGCATAAGGGTGATTGGCATGGCCTATCGTACAAAGCCTCGTATGAAGCCATCTGAATGGTCACCCAAAAACTGTTGTTATAGGCGAACTCTACAAGAGGGATATGCTTTTCCCAAGAACCACCAATGTATAGGATGCAAGCTCAAACATATCCTCAAGCACCTGGATCGTGCGCTCGGACTGGCCTTCAGTCTGGGGATGGTATGCTGTAATCAAAAGTACTTATGTACCCAAGGCCTTCTGAAGTCCCTACCAGAACCGAGAGGTAAAGCGCGCATATCTGTCTGAGAAAAAAGAGTGCGGAACTCCATGCTGACGAATGATCTCTCTGATGTAAAGTTGTCCCAGATCATCGATACTGAAGGTCTCCTTGATCGGCAAGAAGTGGGAAACCTTCATAATCCTGTCTACGACAACCCAAACAGCATCTTTCCCTCGTAGCGACCTCGGAAACCTAGTCATGAAGTCCATCGCAACATCGTTACACTTCCACTCCGGAATGGGTAACTGCTCTAAGAGACCCGCTGGTCGCTGATGCTATGGTTTTACCTGCAGACAAGTAGAACATCCCATGATGAAACCAGCAACATCCTTCTTCATACCTGGCCACCAGTACTGGCGATAAAGATCCCGATACATCTTGGTGACTCCAGGATGAACTGCCCAAACAGAGGAATGGAAATCCCGCATCAGCTCCTCGCGTATGTCTACAGGCACCCATACGCGTCCCTGGAAATGTATGATCTCATCCTCTCCCACTATCCATCCAGGAAGAGGGTCCTCTCCTGACACACTCTCTTGCAGGACTAATCCTTCCGAGTCTGATAGCTGCCTCATCTGTACCCGATCAAGTAGTGTGGAGGTAACAACTACAGAAGATAGAAAATTCTGTCCCCGTCTGTCACACACTTCCGGATGCATCTCAGAGAACAGAGCCATCAGCTATCACTCACTGCTGGCCTCCTAAACTGCCTGGATCTGAGTTCTCCTACTGAACACGTCTTCCATGGCGTTGCCCTTTCCTGGCGTATAGGCAAGATCAATATCAAAAGATTGAAGATACTCGACCCACCTGTGCTGACTCAGATTCAGATCACGCTGGGTGAAGATATACTTGAGACTCTTGTGGTTAGTGAAGACCAAAAATTTCTCTCCCAGAAGATAGTGTCACCAACAACTCAAGGCATGAACAATAGCTTCCAACTTCAGATCGTGCGTAGGGTAGTTCCTCTCATGTGGTCTCAACTTCTGAGACCCGTACGCAACGACTCCATATCCCTGCATAAGCACTGCTCCCAGCCCGATACCTGAATCATCATAGTAAACAGTGTTTCTCTTGCCTGGCTCTGGAAAGACTAGTATTAGTGCTAATGTCAACCTCCCTTTCAGCTCCTAAAAGGCTAACACACAAGAATCTGAACATAATAACTTTTCCCCCTTCATGGTCAGGCCTGTCAAAGGTGCTTCTAGACGAGAAAAGTCGTGAATGAAGCGTCTGTAGTATCCATCCAGCCCTAGGAAGCTCCATACCTCAAAAACGTTCTTCAGATGCTCCCAGGAAACTACAAATCTCACTTTCTATGGGTCCATAGATACTTCTTCCTCTGAGATGACGTGACCCAAGAAGCGAATCTGATCCATCAAGAAACGGCACTTCGAGACTTTAGCAAAAAGACGATGCTCTCTCAGTGTACTCAGAACGATCTCAAGATGTGTGGCATGGTCATGTCGAGTGTGAGATTACACCAAGATATCGTCCAAGAAGACCACGACGAAGTAGTCCAAGTAAGGATGGAACACTCGGTTCATAAGTTCCATGAAAACTGCAGGTGTGTTCGTGAGGTCGAACGACATGACTGTATACTCGTATAGACCATACCTGCTTCTGAAGGCTTTCAGAGTTATATCTGATGGTCTAACATGCAACTGATGATAACCGGACCTCAATCGGATCTTCGAGAACTCCCGGGCTCCTCGAAGCTGATCGAAAAGGTCATCAATCCTCGACAAAGGATATCGGTTCTTGACCATCAACTCGTTCAACTTACAATAATCCACACAAAGCTGAAGGGTACCATCTGCCTTCTTCGCAAACAGAATAGGTGAACCCCAAGGAGAAGTACTAGGTTGGATGAAACCATTATCATGTAGCTCCTCCAACTGCTTCTTGATCTCCTGCAACTCGAGTGTGGCCATCCTATATGCAGGAATGGACACCAGTGCTGCTCCTGGAATGAGCTCAAGAGAGAAGTCTACCTCACGCTTCGGTGGAAAATCCGAAAAGTCCTCTGGAAAGACATCCCTGAAGAGATCCACCACTGGTGGAAAGTCCAACTGTGGAGTCCCCTGGTCATCTAGGTAAAGGTTAGCAATCTGGGCTGTCACCCCTCCTACCCCAAGATGCTCGAGTCCCACCCGACTCGCCCGAATGTCCCATTCACCTCTATGAAGGAAAGATTCACCTTCTAGTGAAATGAAACTGACTCTGCGGTGATAACAGTCAACGACTTCCTGGAAGGGAATCAACCAGTCCATGCCGAGAATGAAATCATAGCCTATCATCTCTAGTACATAGAGATCACATAAGAAGCGATACCCTGCAACCTCGAGAGGGTACTCTCTACACTGGCATGCACTAGATGTCCTCGTTCCCAAAGGCGTGTCTAGTGTCAACGAGTCGGCAGAAGAAAAGATGCAGAGTCCAAGGCACTCCACAATGGAAACAAAGATAAAGCTATGCGTAGCACCAGTATTGAAAAGGGATGAAGATAAAACTGAGGCTACTAAAAGCGTACCTCGAACAGTAGAAGGGCTGGGATCCTGCTCATGATAAGTCTACTCCACGGCGAAAGACTGGCCCGTGCCGCGACCCTGGCTGACCACTATGGGTTGAACCTCCCTTTTGGTGTTAAGGAACTGGTGGCTGACTGCCATGACCTCGACCTCCACCTCGGCTTGAACGGCCGGAAGGACTCCAGTTCCCTGACTGGTGAGAGACTGGTGGGGCTGCTCTTGAACGAGGAGTCATGGAAGAACCCCAGTCACCAGTGCTGGTGAGAAAACCTGGAAGAAACACTGAAGGTGACCCATCTTGCCGCACAATCGGCACTCCACGGGGTCCCTCTGGTACTACGGCCTCGTGTGCCCTGTCCGGCCACACTGATAGCATGTCACCTGGCTGCCTGATGATGCGTCTCGCTTCCTCGAATCACCTCGTGTGGGCTCCCTACGGTGCTTCTTGCCATAATCTGGAAGAAAGCTAAATCTAGAAGCAGAACCGCCCTGACTCGCAGCTCCAGAGTCTCTCAGATTGCACTTCGCAATCAGGGCCTGGTTGACGATGGAAATAATGGAAGTCAGCAGGAAGATGTTCACCTGTGAGCGGATCTCCCACCTAAGTCCATCCTCAAACTTCCTCGCCAAGAACACCCCACTCCCATCCTGAAGGGGTGTAAAATGCTGCAGCTCAGTGAAACGAGAGGAATACTCCATGACAGATAGAGTACCCTACTCTAAGCTCATGAACTCCTGGGCTCGATTGACCGTCAGGGTCTCCGGGTAGAAGTAGTCGTAGAACACGTGCTGGAACTCTTCCCAACCCATAACCTGCTGCTGACCCGCCTGTGAGATCACATCCCACCACCTCTTGGTGGATTCTCGGAGCATGTATGTGGCGATATTGACCCAGCTCTCTGGAGGCGTCTCTAGATGCTCGAATATAGTCAGCATGGCTTCTATCCATGACTCTACAGCCTGAGGTCCTCCCTCCCCCGAGAACGTGGGAGGATACTGCTGCTGAAAGACCCGCTTCAAGTCTTCCATAGACGAGGAAGAAGATAGTGCTCCCTGGAAGGCCTGCATCATCCTCATGATACATTCCCTGGACTACACATCAACGCCCACGATTGGTAGAACAACCGGTGACAAGGCTAGCTTGGCTGGGGGATCGACAGGAAGTCCTTGATCAGCCCTGTCTGGTGTCTGATCCCTGCCTGATGACAGACGTACGACCAGAGGACGTCTCAGAGGCATAGCTCTGAAATATTAAAAGCACACCTTAGATCAAGAAAACAAGGACAGAGAACACAAGAGTACAAAATGGGAACAGGGGAAGTAAAACACAGAAGATTGCAAAACACGCCTACACGGTGTGTATAAAAACTACACGGCGTGTCTACTTAAGCCACTAAAATGGGCGTGTACCCCTGCCCTACAAGTCGTGTACACTTCAAACTACATGGCGTGTTGACCCCCACATAAGACGTGTACTTGAAAACAATTCCCCTGCCCGAGGCTCCTTACACGGCTAACCCACACGGTCCGACTCGACCCGAGGCTACACGACGTGCTTGGAAAAAACACAACATGTACTAGACAAGGCTTCGGCGGCCCGTGTTGTTAAGCACATGGCCATCTACACGGCTGAACCTTACACGGAATGCTCTGAACAAACATGGCGTGTATAGGAAAAGGTGACACCGTCCCGTGTTGTTCGTGACACGGCCGGGTGCCTGTGCAAGACTACACGGCATGTTCCGAACAAAAACGGCGTGCAGAAAAGAAGGTCACACCGGTCCGTGTTGTTCGTGACACGGTCGGGTACCTGGACAGGACTACACAGCGTGTTCCCTACGGACACGGTGTGTTCTACCCGAGCTTCCCCGGCCAGTGTTGTTAGCGACACGACCAGGTACACGGCTCCGAACTCACACGGCGTGTACCAATGGTACATGGCGTGTTCCCGAAGTTACTCCCACGACACCATTTTCTGCTCACACGGTCAGTGACATGGCCCGAAAACTACACGGTGTGTATCTAAAAAGTACACGCCGAGTATTCTTGGGTTTTCTGGGCAGTAGCTCAGAAACTGCGCAGAATTCAGAAACACTAAAAACAAGGGAAAAGATGCCAAATTCCGATCCGTGAGGGCCCATAACACCTCAAGTACCAAAATTTGGCATTCATTTTGAGAAAGGAACAAAACAACAGTTTTCTAACACAACAGCAGAGAATCTATCAAGCATCTATTACAACAGCATGCATAATCTACACAGAGCCTATCACAACAGCATGCAATCACTAATGCACCCTAGATGGCATGGCAAGAATGCATGGCATGTGATTTCTATAAGTGCCTATATGATGCATGAGATAGAATACCCTCATCTCATCGGGTTGCGATTGAAATAGAACCGAAATATCAAAACACTAACCGCACAAGTCATACGAATCAATCTAGGTTAAAACATACCAACCATAAAATCTCAAAACCAGAAAACTACAATTAACGAGGTAGTATGGCTTTTCCCTGTACACGAGTTAGCTACTCCCAGGAATAGCTTAATACCAAGTACCGAATCCGTCTTATCCCTGGATAAGGTCTCCAAACATTAAGGAAAGATAAAAGAACTCCTCTGATACCACTTTGTAACAACCCGAGTCCAGAACCCCTCCACTTGTTCCCCGTACCCGGTTCATCACATGACCTCAAGCATGTTTCCCCAAACGCCAGAGGCTGCCGACTAGCAGCGAGGGCCTTGGTGGGTCGGTGGGGATACTATGCCCTCATTCGGTAAGGTATACAAGGTAAGAAAAGAATAATAAATAGTGGAATCAGTAAACAACTTGCATAGCAACATAAAACAAACAGCGGAAGCAATGTATATATATAACTATGATGGAAATGATACATCAGGTACAAGTATCTAAGGAAAATAGCAAACCCAACAACGTTCTGAATACAACTGAAACCAAGTGCAAAAAAACAAAGTAAGCTCCTCAGCATCACGAGCCACAACTCGGTCCCATGCTCCCCAGCTCCTAGTGCAGTTAAGATCCTGAAGTAGAAGGGAACTTTCCCTTACCTATACCTACAACAAAATTGTCTTCTTGGGCCCAAAAGAATGGCCCAAACAGGGTGTGAGATATAATCCCAACATGAAATCACCCAAATATTTGTGCGATACAGTCAACGAATACATGGAATTAAATAAACAAGAAGCAGTAAACAGGAAATGACGAGAAGCTAAAATCCACAGTTCTGACAAGTAAAGTACACAAGTAAGCAGCCAACAACAAGAAGAAAATAGGTAACCCTCTGGTTAGCTCTCAAAGCCTAACCCCTATGGTTCAACCTATAGTACTAGCAACCCTCTAAGAGGCACACACAGTCTCACCCCTCTGGTTCTGCTATGTAATTAAGCAGACTCTCTGGGAAGCACTCACCATCAATTCCCCCTATATTCTCATATCGTGCTAAAGGCTCTCTGGGGAAGTACTCAACATCAATTCCCCCTATGGCCAGCTTCAAGGATCTAAAGACTCTCTGGGGAAGCACTCAAGGTCAATTCCCCCTTACGGCCTCGCATCGTAATTAAAAGACACTCTGGAGAAGCCCTTCCCTCTATTCTCCCTTTGGTCTACTACTCTAGGTTCTCACAGTCCTGAGTATAACTAAACATGCTCAGCGCGCGTGTATTGTCCAAGTAAACCTCAAGAACTACTTGGATATCATCTAAGGCTCAACAGTATAACAAGGTAGTAGTTCCACTATCCTACGACTAAGCATGGAAACTGAAAAAACTCCATACAGGTAGAACAAGCATAGAAAACATCTAAAGTACTATAAAGATACCATAATCATAGGAAAAACATCTACTCTAGAAATCAAGCAAAGCAGGAAATACAAAAAGGGAAAAATAGGAACCCATAATACCCCATTCAAGGGTATTGGTGGAAATTGCACACAATATTCATAAACATTCTATAGAATGCAAATACCACCTACCTCGATCTTAGGAGATCGATATACTTGAACCTCGACGACAGATTCCTCCTATAATGACAAAGATCTGAGAAAACGCACAAAAAATTCATCCCACGATATCTTGAAAACAAGGAGGAATCAAGAAACAAGGCTCAAGAAGAAAGAACAACTCACCGCTGCGATTCCAACACAATCGACTGTGCTAGAATCGGAGAACGGACGGCGAGGTGGGATCCCATCGAATAATCGGTCGTACGGTCGCTCTCGGACGGACGAAAACTAAAGAAGAAGATGAAACTGGGGGCTAGGTGCGACCCCGGTCTGTTTAATGGAAAAAAAGAAAGTACACGGTGTGTACTTCTTGAGTACACGGCGTGTACTTAAATTTTTCTGTACTCCAAATTAATCATACTCCACCTCAGACTTTTACACCGTGTGTGTGGCCCGGGCACAACCAACACACGACTTCGAGCCGGGGAAGAGTACACGGCGTGTACTCAGAAAGTACACGGCGTGTACTTCTGAAATTTCCAGAAACTTTATTTTCCTTAAAAGCCCCCCCAAAAAGGATAACATACCTGAACAAAGATCTGGGTTCTTACACCACATATAATTAATCATTTCTTACTCTGCCACTATTGATACAGGTGATTCTAATCCTACTTTATGGAAAACATCTGAATGATATCATCCTATGATCATACCCTTTCCTCATACTATGAAACTTTGGGATATTCCTTCTATTGAATTAATTTTATGGTGGTTGATGATGACATCACATAAGTAGTATAACAACTAGCCCGTATTAAAAAAGTACTAATATTGATCACCCAAACTTTACCAATAACTATCACATGAAGCCTTGAAAAATTCTAAAAGTAATTATGAGCTCATATTTATCTGTTATACCCCCTTCCACGTGTCTCATATTTTCTCTCCATTATACGATTCTTCTGACCGTATGTTTTATATGACATATTAATATAAAACAACAAAAATAATAATAAATAAATAATTATATAAATAAATAGAAATCTTATTTCATTAATTTAAAAAATGAAAAATAGTATACAAACAACAATATTTTCCATCATATCTCCAAAAACATAACCTTTTTAATATTATATGTACATCATCTTATTCACATCACATTACTTATCATAAGGATCAAAAAAATATTGCATACATCATACTATTACCTTAAGTATTGAAAATATTTTAAAAAACAGTGAAAAATTAATTGACAATACTACTCACAAATGTCTAATGATGTATACCAATTCTATGAATCTTATCTTTGCGAGTCACATCCTATCTCACTTGACTATTTTGACATGAAAATGATATCTTATTAAATGTTTCACCTATTGGGTAGGTGCACAACCACTCCCATGTCCATGAAAGTATATATTTAGGTTAATGCGCTAAATAAGACTCATAAAAAACAATAATGAAATATATTTTAATATAAATCATACTATTATTTTAAACGCCTAAAAAAATAGTCTTACATACATGCCTCCCACGACACCCTAACAGAGAGTCTCATAGAGTCCTCGAGAAGATACTATAGTAACTTTATATAATAAAAAAATTACATTAAAATTAAATATATTTACTTTAAAAATAAAAATAAAAATAAAAATATATTTATCTACCATTCAGTGTTTAAACATACATTAAGGCATATTGATAGGAACCTATTCCCATAACAACCATGGAGTTAAAAATTAGGTCTTAGGTATCAAAATTTCATAAATAATGGCTTGTTGTGAGAAGATAAGAATATAATTTTAAAAACAATATCCAAAAAACTGTTTATAAAATAGATAATTGATAATTTTATAAAATATAAGTTTAAATTAATTCATCAAACAATGATCAAAATCAATATAATTTAATCACTTAAGAATATTTTCTAAAAAATTAATCTAGTATGGCCATGAGCCCCCATATAATTGAGTAGTAGTATCCCTTATGTGTGGATCAATTGAAGAATTAGGGAGGTCATAATTGAGTAATTTATCCTCCGTAATGATACAAATAAGATCATTGAATTTGTCTCTAGACAATTGAAAAACCATGTATGAATAATATTAATTATTATTTTCTAACAAAAATATATCATTTTTAAAAAAAATATATGAACCACTATATAAAATAATTAATATACTTATCATATTTTTATTTTCAAATATTTAAACTTATTCTTCATCATCATAAACATTTTCTTCATCACTATCACCATATTCATCTTCTTCATGATCATTATTAATTTTCCTATCATCTTTATTTTCAAAAATTTAATTTGTTTCAAATTCATTAAAAAAATCCAGCAATAATTTCATCCATATATCCACAAAATTGAAAAGACTGATATATAATTTTTTTTCTTTATGAGAGAAATATATATTCAAAAATGTATTTTTGAAAATTTAAATATTTTAGACAATTTAATAAATTATTTAGTATTCAATAAAAGAACTATCAAGAGATTTTATTTTTATTACAATTCAACAATCAATTAAGTAACTCATATAAGCACATAAATTTATATTTTAAACTTAACTGACAATATATTATAGAATTAATGGTTTTTTTATGAAATATAATCTTTATGTTTTATGTTAATGAGTCTATGTAAATGATGAACATGAAAACCATGATCTGAATTAAACCATTAACACTTAAAAATTATATAACAAACTATCCCAAGATGACCTGAAGAATCACTTAATATATTCCTCCATAAGGCCCGAGCTATGTTCTATATCGACCTAGGATGTAATCATACACCGAGGAATCAAGGTGATTGTGTATACAATATTTCACCTTTATTAAAACCAGTATAAAAATGGTTCCAACCAGGAACCACTCATAGGGTGTCCATGCAATGGAAAACCATGATATAATAAATAATCTATTCTAAACAAGAATATAAAAATAAGGCATGAAAATAAATGAACAATAAAAATTATTTCTTCTTAAAAAATCCAAATAAAGAAAGAATTTTTATACAAAGATGAAATAAATATAAAAGGTCAAGAGGATGACACACCACAAGAACCAAAACAATCCAATAAACTCAGAAGAAAAACATTTATTTCACTGTATGAATCGCAAGTCACCAAATTGAGTATGTAGGGTATGATAAAAAGGCTAGTAGGATAGGACCATGATTCCATTGATTTTTTTAATAAAAACCCAAGGCCACCAGTTTGAAAGTAATAAAAATCGGTTTTAATTTTCATTATATAATACAAAATTAAACATACAAAACCTTATATAATTTCTTTAAATTCACCATGTTCTAAAACATGACTCAATGTGGAATTACCAAGGAAATTTTATTTTAAAAATCAATCATTCACCTTTTAAAATAACATTCATTTAAAAAGGAAACAAGTTAAACCATCTCTTATTATATTAAAAATCCCTTTTGAAAAAAATAATATAATGGTTTAGATTATTTCAAAAAACCAATTCACAAGGATTTCATTTAATGAATCCACTACTTTTCCCATTCTAAACATAACACACGAATACAAACACTCAACATGGGTATAATTAGTTTAAAAACATAAAAAATTAAAAGCTATGAAAAATCCTAAATAAATGATTACGATAACCCAAGGAAATATATAAACCACTAATTCCCAAACATAAATAACCAATACATCACATTAGGAAAAAAAGAGATAAAAAATACATTCTAATAAAAAATATGTAGTTATAACAAAGGGTACATAGCATGAGGTAACACAATGGGGACTAATGAGAGAATTACTAGATGTGTAAATGTGGACCAATATCTAGAAATCTAATGTTCACACATCACATCACCTGAATCACTCTTAAATAGTATTATCAATGAAACTCTCTAATTTAGATCATTGTAACACCCCAAAATTCTAAAGTTAGAACCTTGTATTTGATTGTGTGTATGACACATGACACCAAGCGTGTAAGAGAGTATAATATATGGATACGTTATAATATTTTTAATATTTAACATAGATTATATATATTCCTACAATACCAAGTCATATTGTGTTACACGCAGGAGTGACCTTCCACAGTAGCTTGCGTTACATGCAAGTGCGACCATCCTCAATAGCTTTCATTACATGCAAGACCGAGTTTCACCAAATAACAATGTATTGTTAAAATATTATAATTTAATATAATAAGATATAAAATATATGAATTGAATAGTATTAAATATATTATTAAAACCTATTGTTTATATAAATGTAATATCAATTCATGGGTTACCAATTAATGAAAAACAAAAATAAGAACCAATTGGATATGAAAGGAAATATTGTTATTTTTATGCTTCCAACGGGGTTTTATCTTAATAAAAATACATAATTAAAATTAGTTAATGATTTGAATGAAATATTAATATATACATATATATATATTCAATAATTTATTTTTTATATTCATTCATTAGATTTGATATGCATAAGATAAGAACAAACCCAATATTACACATAAAATACTATATTTTTATTGATGATTTTTTACCGAATTTTAATGGAGAACATAATTTTATTATTAATTTTGAAACATTTATAAATAGAAATTTATAAAATAAAATCCATTTTTAATTCAATAAATAAAATTTATATTAGGTTGAATTTTTTGGATTTTTCTGAGAATCATCAATTTTTTAAGAAAAATGAAAATAAAGATTTTCTGTTAAAAAAAGTCTTTTCATTTATAAATAATCATTAGTGTTATCATATATATTAAATTTATTTTAAGGTAAAATTAGATCAATTATACATATATTAATACAATTTAGTTAATTATAAATAATTTCACTTTGAAATTAAATATAAAAACATAACAAACTTCTGAACATTATTCTACTAAAAATTAGTTAATTCGTCCATCAGTGAGATTAGAATAAATCCGAATTTTCCCACATATATGACATGAATTAAGAAAATATGACACAAACCATTTTAATAATTATAATATTTAAATTTTAATAAGACAAACATAATTTTTGACCAGAAATATTAGTAAAATTGGTTCAAATTAATCACAATGATTAAGGTAAAATTATTCTTAATAAAGGACTACACCATAATATTAGAAGTCTAAATGAACAATATACATGTCCAAAACAAATTTTGTTGAATTATAGTCACGATAAAACCTTTATTATTTATTTTGGATGGTTTGGTATGACTTTTGATTATGTAATAACATGTGTATACTAAAATGGTTTTCAAATATTATAAAGGAGTCCCTTTACTTACATATAAAAGGTCACCATCTATCCAACTTCTTCACACCTATAAAACCTCTTAGGATTGGAAAATACCTCCCAAATAGTCTTCCAACATCAATACCCTCTATATAGTGGCATCTTATAAGGCCCCAAACTTAAAAATTATATAATCTTGAATTAAGGTTACAATTCACATTGAGGATATTTTCAGGTTTAGAGATTTAGAGAATTAGGTCCTAACTTATACATAACAACCTGAATATTACCTGTATACACTTCAACTCAGTATCCATTTTTTCATAAAATAAAAAATCTTAAAAGAAAATAAACATGATTAATTCCCTGATTTAAAAAGAATGAATTTTCTTTGATAGCATCCTCGACACTATTCCACTTTAAGTCCCATGAAAAACATTTCAAAAACTTGTGATGAGCATAAAAAGCCCAGTAAAGGATACATAAAGAAGTTAAACTGTTAATTTTTATAACAACATGTAAACCATGCATACTTAATAATAATGTAATACTTTTCACCTTAAAGATGTAGAAAAAACACTTCACTAATTATAAGCTAATTAGTTACCCTTTTGTAACAAAAACATTACAATAAATCCTATATAAAACAACGTATAACATATAAATGTATTTTGGGACATAAAAATACTCAAATGGATAACCATACCATCGACTACCACACATATCACTAAATTGAATAGTCATACGAGCAACCTCCATAACTAATGCATTGGTTGATATAACCTAACCACCCATCCTTGGTTTATCACGGAACCACCCATCAATTAGCTGATCACATAACTGCCCATAAAATGTTCAAGTACCATTATATTATCACAACACATAAAATATTACAAATATCAGAATTTACCTTATAAAATTTCATTCCTAATCACAAGAAATCATCACAAAATATTGAAATAAAAAATTCATTTCAAAAACCATTTTCAATATGAGAACACCTAAAAAGGGAATAAGGGATTTCTGTTTCTTTTAAAAACATTAAGGCTTATAGAGGAATCCAAATAATGATTATGGCAGCAGAGAGTTCATTATCATTGCATACGTTAAAAATAAATATTTTTTCATCTAGTAAAATTATTCATAGAAAAAATATTCACTTTGATTGAAATTAAAATTAAAAGGGGTTTATACACCATATAAAACCAAGTCTTGTATAAATCAAAATATGCCTCAAAGAAAGGATATTGAGACAAAGTATCTTACCTCATGTTCAACTTGACATGTTCATTATTTAATTTCCTAAATAATAAACTTAAGTTAATATCTAATTTATTTAAACCCTTTTTTTATTTATTACCTTTTTTATATCACTTATTACCTTGCTATAATAATTAGTTAATTATTTGAGTTTATATCAGACATTTTTTCAATGTTTGGAACATGAGTAAAAAATAAAATTTTTATAGTAATAAATTATCCATGTGGTCAAAATTACATTACCTACAGAATGATATTAATGATTTATATATCATATATATCATTTATATATATTATATATATATTTAGAGTTTTCAGTAGCATTTTGATATAAGAAATGAAATGCACTGTTCATGGAGATAGTAAGCCGTACGTACACATGAATGATACTTTTATTTCTTTTCAATATTTAATAGAATGAAAAATAAATTATACATAGGTATATTATATTTCAATTATAAAAAAAATTTATATATGTTACATAAGTTCATTAAATCCTTCCTTTTTACATTTCATGTATGGCATGAACGAGTCTTATCACTTTGAGGGGGCGGTAGTCCGCACTTACTCAAATGAAATTATCATATTTATACCACATGAAAAACATAAAGGTATGTTATAAATGATAATTAAATAAGCATATAGATATAATAAATATCATTAATAACATATATAATTATAGTTCCATCATAATGGCCACCATAAGATATGGTAGGAGAATATTGAAAAATCATCATTTCATGAGTTAATAGTTCGCCAACCACAGAAATAGAATGTTTTAACCCAGTAGATGGAGGTGTGTGTATGTGTAGTTAGTATACTTATCATTAAAAAAACCTAGTATATTGAGGATACCGGCGTATTTATGTAAACAATGAATAAGAAGAGCATAGTGAGTGGAGAAGGAAAAATAATGGAAAGAAACATGAGAGAAGACATTAGCTCAAATCAGGTAACTTGTTTTGATTTGAGCCAGAGGGTTCTCTTGAATTGAATTATGAATATAATAATACTTCTATGAAGAATATATAGATGTTGGGAGTTTATTTGGTCAATGTTTGGATGAGCCAAGGGGCTTGAGAGGTGTGAGTAATGGGTTAAAGGTGATGACCTTTTATAAGGGGGAGGAGGAGATTTTATGAATTTTTAAAATAATTATTTTATTATAAAATGGTATTTGGTTTCAAAAGGTTCAAATATCATTACATGACAAGATAAGATGACTATTTTTCAAAATAAAATCATCTGATAATAATTAGACCAGTTTTGGATATTTTTTCATCCTTATCTTTTTTATTTAATTCTTTTTTACTCCTATCATTTTATCAAGAATTTAACACTTTAAGAATCGAAATAGTTACTAGAACATGAAAAATATCCAATTAACGGGTAAATAATAAAATCTTAGATTTATGATAACAATTTGGAATAATATTATATTTTTTTTGAATTTTATAATATTTAATAAAACATTTTATATTTTAAAATATGAATAATGTAAATTTTGACACAATTCATATCATGAATTTTTTAAAAATACATAAAAACATGATTGATTAGAAAAAACATCATTAATACAAATATACAAAGTATCTATAATCTATAAAATTCTTGGATGGCATAAAATAAACCAAATTAAATTTATTTTGAAATTTATATTATCATTTATTTGAAAGATTTATTAATGCAGTAATCACAACATCGTCATTGTGTGATAATTAAACTTATTTATTTAAAGTCTAAAAATTATAAATAAAATACTATGGTGTTATAAATATTTTTATCTTTATTATAATAATTTATAGTAGAAAATATAACTTTTATAACCCCATATAAATTTGTTTTACTAAAAGATATATGTTTATGTTATATTTTCCTTAACCCTAATTAATTTTTATAAAATTTAATCTCACTTACAAGTGGCTCCATGGGGTCCCAAAATTGACCCAAGGATGCCCATGGTAAGAAATGTATCATCCAAAAGTGTTAGGACACATGTTAGGGTAATTTAATATTGTTATTATATTATTTTTTACCCTTATTAACTAGATTTAACATTTAACCATGATAAATAAAATATTTACTTAAGTTACTATTCATAATGTCTAAAAATAAAAGATACCTATTTAAACAATTTATACCTCTTGATTTCATATATGGATTGAAGTTTTCTAAATTAAAAACAAAGTATTGGCAGAAATTAATTTAAAATTAATATCTTTTTGTCAAAAACAAAAAGCGTGTTTTTAAAAAATAATAAATATCAAAAGATTGACATTTGTTTATGTTTAATTAAAAAGTGAAATTAATTAAAATGACCAAAATTTGATTAAATGGGAAAAAATAATCTAATTACACTTTAAAAACAATTAAAATATAACTTATCCATATTAAAAAAGCAGACAAAAATACAGTTTTGACTTAAAATGCAGTATTTTTCACTATTCATTAAAAAATGAATTTTACCAGAAAAATAAAAACAATTTACCCAAAGTAAACATTGATGTCCTGATATTAAATAATAATTTTATTTTTTTAAAATGGAACATATTAATGTGACAAAAACTAGATTTAAAAATTGTTCTCCATCAAAAGGTGGTAAATCGACATTTTAAAGAGTATTAGAGTACTTCATGTTTAAAATCAGATTCATTCTTATTTAAAGCCCCTAAAATTTATTGGATAAAATTAAAAAAAAATAACAAAAATGTTTAATAATATTTTATTTAGTTCTGTTCATTCCCACCAATACAATGACTAGGCATTAACTACCATTTTAAAAAAATAATATTATATTATTTTTTTGTATAACATTGAGTTGTGTGAAACAAAAGATTTAAAAGAAACCCACTGTTGCATGTCGAGTATGCTATCAGACAGAACATCACCTTTTAAAGTAAAATTAATATTTAATTAAAAAAATATTAATAAATATGAAAATGAAATATTCTTTATTTACTTGGGATGTTACATCCTTTCCCATTTTGGGAATTTCATCCTCACAATTTTAAAATTGGGCTCAGAAACATCATTAAAAGTCCCACATTGGCAAAGGAGTCAATAAAACTATAACTTTAAATGAAATAAAGAGAAGTAAAAAGGTCACCTGAGGTAACCCATACTAGAATTAAATGTAGGATAACATGAATATGGAAGAGAAACTAACTATCAAGTTATGATGGAGTGGGATAGAAAACATGATCTGGAGAAAGCTAACTCCCAAAAAATGATAAACTTGTGATATGTTAAATAGTCTTTGATTACCAAGTAGGAAATGTAAATGAATAATGTTTTTTTTGTTTTAAGTTCCTTTTCATAAATTTAAGAAATTATTTTACTACTTAGAATAAGAATATAAGGAAGTATACTTACTTTTCCAGTATAGTTTTATCGTTTAATAAATTTCTACCAAAAACTACACGTTTCTCCAAACAACGAGTACTCAAGATGACTTGGTCATACCTAAAAGGCTAAAATCAACATCTAGAGAATCGAATAATCCAAAAAATATTTACTATATATTTACCTTGTCTTTTGACATTAACCAAAACCAAAATGGTTTGCATAAGATCAAATGATTCCCCAAAAGAATAATCCTTTATAAAAATAAATACTACTATTAATATAAAAAATTACTCAAATAATAGCCAATGTTAAACAAAGAGTATTCAATAAACAATTTCCCTTAAAATTATTCAAAATAATCCAAACTAAGCTTGAAACCCAAAGTTCAGAAGGATTTGATCACATAGTCTTCCAAGATAAATCTTAACATTTATCTCAAAATAACATCGACTACTTTTAAAGTTACATACTTAAAATTAATTAACCTAATCAAATATTCTCTATGATATGTTAATAATTTCCCTAGATAAACCAAATTTCTATATGTTCACAATAAAAATGTAGATTCTTTCAAAATAGAATTCTACCATTACTCCTCAAATGAAATCCCATAGTATTCTATTTTCATTAGGCAAATAGTGTTCCCCAAAGATCAAACGTCTTCCAAAATAACATTTATCACTTAATAGCCAAATCATTTTCTTATACTGAGGATATCCATTTGATAAATCATAAGTTCCCACAATCAACATTTTCTTGATCCATAAAATCGCTTAACTAAAAGGAATTAGTCATACTAACTAGGGACTCTATGTAGGTTAGTGTTAAGAGATAAATCCTAGTCACCCTTTGGTTGTGGGTTTGATTCTAGAAGCTTTGTCTAACATGATGGGTTGTCACACGGTATGAATGTTGTCCTTTTAAAAAAACTATATAATTTTATAAGATTCTCAAAAAATGAGATAAATTCTTCCAAAATAACTATAACATATTTCAATATCAAATGTGATCTCATAACTTGAATTTTAATCCCAAAAATTAATAACATTTAATTGCCTCAAATTCAAGGATCATATAATCCCAACTGGTTATTTATAACTATATCCACAATAGAAAATATAATTATTCATAAAATAAAATTTACACATAATAAACAATGAGGTTACACATACAAGAGAAAATTCTTCCAAATTTATCGCATCAACAAAGAGCATTAATACTTTAAAACATTTCATCATCCATTGATCCAACATAATTATTCAATTCATAAAATGTATAAATCTTAATCATTAAAAATTATTCATGATACTTTATCCATGTTTTTTCCATCTTATTTTTTTATAATTATTTCCTATAAAAAAATCATGCATAATGCCCTAAGATTTCAGTAATGTCAAAACATGGGCTAAGAAATAAGTCATACCATTTATAGGTCATTTTAATTTTCCTCATCTTTAATTGTAAGGAAATTAGGAATAAGTAAATATATATTACTATGATCCTAATCATCCTATTCATGAACCTTCTGAGTAGGAAATCTTTTTGTATAATGACCATGTACACCACATTTAAAACATTCAATTGATCCTTTTGAATGAACTACTTTCCCTTTCTTGGAGTCAACTGGATGTATCCTTTTTTCCATATAAGGTTATTGCTTTATGACCTTCATTAACAAATATGAAACATCTTCCCTCCCCTTTGAATAATCTTCCTAGGTGTTTCATTCCCCATCCTTGACACATAGCTTTTTGATTATACTTAACTTTATGGTCATTAACAGTACTCCCATTGGGATTCATTTACGATGCCTTATAAAAATCACCACAGTTTAGGTTGTCAATCACGACTCGAGATAGTTGGTTGAGAATAACCAAAGGATTTATCATTGTAGCACCCATTTCATTCAGTTTCTTATTCGGAAACTGTCACAGTTTTTTTCAAATCCATTGTAACATTAGTGCCTGCTATACCAAACCATTTACTAAAACCAAAAAGGTCAATGTGAGTATATCAGTAAAATCATCCCATAAAATCTTATGAGGAGGGTAAGAAATATGACATACTTATTCATGATATCTTAAAACCATTAAATTTATCTAAAATACTTATCACTCTTTCTAATCTTCTAACCATTATAGTTATGTTACTTATACTTAAATAACACCCTAACCTATAAAGTTATCTAAACCAACCTCTGATACCAATTATAAGGCCCCAGTGTTAAACATTACATAACCTTGAATTACAATCATAATTCACATTGAGGATATTTATAGGTTTAGAGATTTATATAATTAGGTCATAACATATACATAACAACTTTTATATTACACGTAAACACTTCTACTCAATATCAACTGTTTTCATAAAATAAAAATTCTTAAAATAAAAGACAATTTTTTAGTTCCATGTTTTAAACAACATGACATTTCCTTGATCCTATCCTTGACTCTATTCCAATTTATGTCATGTGAAAAATATTTTAAAAACTTCGGATGAGCAAGAAAAGCTCAGTAAAGGATATATAAAGAAGGAAAACTGTTAGTTTTCAAAACAACATGTAAACCATCCATACTTAATCATAAAGTAATAATTTTCACCTTAAATAAGTAGTAAGAAACACTTAACTAAATATAAGATCATTTATTACCCTTTTTGTAACCAAAATATTACCATAAATCCCATAGAAAACAATGTATAGCATATAAAGGTAACTCGTGACATAAACATACTGAAATAGAATAACCATACAGTAGACTTACACACGTATCACTAAATAGAATAACAATACGCCTGACTTATATACCCAATGCATTGGAGGTTATAACGTAACCACTCATCCTTGGTTTATCACAGAACCACCCTTTATTTGTTTTATCACATAACCACCTATCAAATGTCTAAGTACCATTATATAATCACAACACATATAATATTGAAAATATCAACATTTCACTAATAAAATTTTATTCACAATCACAAGAAATAATTTTAAGACATTGAAATAAATAATCCATTTCAAAAACCATTTTCAATATGAAGACACCCAAAAAAATGGAATAAGGTATTTCTTTTCCTTTTAAAAACATTAAGTCTTATAGAAGAAGCCAAATAACGATTACGACGATGGAGAGGTCATTGTTTCCTTATAAGTTAAAAACAATATTTATGTCATTTATTAAAAATATTCATAGAATAAATATTATATTTTAATGAAATTAAAAGTCAATGTGTTTTATACTTTTTATAATACCAAGTCATGTATAAATCAAAATATGCCTCAAAGAAATGGGATTGAGACAAAGTCCCTTACCTCATGTCTGACTTGACTCGTTCGTTATTTAATATCCAGAATAATAAACCTAATTTAAATTATAATTGATTAATAACATTTTTAGGTTTATTATTTCTTTTATACCACTTATTACATTTCTATAAAAATTAGTTAATTATTTGAGTTTATATCGGATGTTTTGTCGATGTGCAGAACATGAGTAAAAAATGAACCTGTTATTATTATATATTGTCCATGTGGTCAAAATTATATTATATACATAATGATATTAATGGTTTAGATATCATATATATTATATATATCCAGTATATATTTATTTATAATAGTCCATAGCATTTGGATATAAGAAATTAAATGCACTATTGATGGAGAAAGTAAGTCGTATGTACGCATGAACACTACTTTTATTTATTTTTCTTATTTAAAGGAATGAAAACTAAATGATAAAAAGGTATATAATAATTCTAGTATAATAAAAATAATTATATATGTTACATATGTTCATTAAATCAATACTTTATATGTTCTATGTATGGCATGAACGATCATATCACTTTGAGGAGGCGATAGTCCGCACTTCCTCAAATGAAATTATCATATTTATAAAACATAAAAAGTATAATAGTATGTTATAAATGAGAATTAAATAAGAATAGAGATAAAATAAATATCATAAATATCATATATAATTACATTTACATCATAATGGACACCATAAGAGGTGGTAGGAGAAGATTGAGCAATTATCATTTCATGAGGTAGTAGTTCGCCGTCCACAGAAATAGTATGTTCTATACCCATTAGAAGAATTTGTGTTTAAGTTTAGTTCACCTCCTTATCATAAAAAAAACCTAGAATATTGATTATACTGGTTTTTTATGTAAACAAAGTATAAGAATATCATAGGGACTGGAGAGGGAAAAATAATGGAAAGAATCTTGAGAGAAGACGTTACCTCAAATCAGGTAAATTCTTTTGATTTGAGACAAAAGGATCACTTGAATTGCCTTCATCATATAGAAAGGATTTTATATGGAATATAGGGTTTCTGGGAGATTATTTGGGAAGATTTTGGATGATAAAAGGTTCTTGAGAGGTGTGATTAATGGGTTATAGGTGATGGTCTTTTATAAGGGGGGATGTGTACTTTAGGTAAGTGTGAAAGTATTATTTTATTATAAAATGATTTTCAGTTTCAAAATGCCCAAAACACATTAAATTATAAGATAAGATGACTCTGGTTCGAAATAAAACCATCCAATAAGAATTGGACCAGTTTGGGATATTTTTTCATCCTTATATGTTTTATTTAACTCCTTTTTACTATTATTATTTTATCAATCATTTAACCTTTTAGGAAAACAAATAGTTACCAAAACACAAAAAATATCTAATTAAAGAGTTAATAATAAACTTTTATAATTATTATAACTATTTAGGAAAATAATATATTTTTAGGAATTTTATTGTATTTAATAAAATATTTTATATTTTAAAATGTGAATTCAGTCAATTTTGACACTATTCGTATCTTGAATTTTTTTAAAAATCCATAAAAACTTGATTGAATCGAAAAAACTTCATTAATAAAAAGATAAAATGTAAATTTCATCCAAAAAATTCATGTATGACATCAAAATAACCAAAATAAATTTATTTTAACATTTATAATATCATTTATTTTAAACCTTTATCAATGAAGTAACCACTGGATCATCATTGTGTCATTATTAAAATTATTTATTTAATGTCTAAAAATTATAAATGAAATACCATGATATAGGAAATATTTTTATATTTCTAATGAATATTTATAGTTGAAAATACAACTTATACGACACCATATAATTATTTTACTAAAAGATATATATTTATGTTACATTTTCTGTAACTTTAAATTAATTTTTATAAAATTTCATTTTCACTTTCAAGTGGCTCCCTAGGGTCCCAAAATCGACCCAAGTATGAACATGGTTAGAATTGTATCATAAAATATGGTTAGGACATGTGTTAGGGTAATTTAATATTATTATAACATTATTGATTACCCTTATTTACAAGATTTACTCTTTAACCATGGTAAATAAAATATTTACTGAAGTTACTATTCATAATGTATAAAAATAAAAGTTACCTATTTACAAAATTTGGACCTCCTAATTAAATATATGGAATCAATTTTTCCAAATTAAAAACAAATAAGTTGCAGAAATTAATTTAAAATTAATTCCTATTGTCAAAAAGAAAAAGCATTTTTTTTAAAAATAATAACTATCAAAAGATTAACATGTGTTTATGTCTAATTAAAAAGTGAAATTACATCTAATGAGCAAAATTGGATTAAATGGTAAAACTATAATCTAATTAGACTTTAGAAAAAGATAATATAACGATATAAATAAATCTTTTGAAAATACATTTTTGACTTAAAACACAGTATTTTTCACTATTCATTTAAAATGAACTTTACGAGAAAAATACAAAAAATTTACCCAATTTAAATTTTGATGTAACGCTTCTAAAAAAGAAGTTTATTTTGTCAAATGGGACATATTTAAGTGACAAAAACTATATTTAAAAAGGGTTCTCCACCAAATGGTGTTAAATTGACCTTTTAAAGATTATTAGAGTATGCCATGATTAAAATCAGATTCATTCTTATTTTAAGCCACTAAAATATATTGTATAAAAGTAAAAACATTTAAAAAAACATGTAAAATCATATTATTGTTAGTTCTATTAATTCCCTCAAATATAATGGCAAGGATTTAATTACCATTTAATGTAATAATAATAATATATTATTTTTGGTATAACTCAAAGATATGTGCAACGTGAGATTTCAAAAAAACTCGTTATTGCTTATCAAGTACGCTATTGGACATATCATCCCCTTTGAAAGTAAAATTATTATTTAATTAAAAATATTAATAAATATTAAAATTTAATATTATTTATTATCCTGGGATTTTACACATCCCTTTGAGCACATAGTTTTCCAAGTAAGCCTTTTGGTATAAACCAAAATAAGTTACATGATTAAGAGGTAACCATCTCTCTCTAGTTTCTTATTATATTTACATTATACAGAGCCTCAAGTCTTATAATTTTATTATTAAAAAAACATTTCTTTAATTCACTAGGATGTTTTTATGTTAATATTTCTACCTAAGCTTACACACACATCCATCTAATGGGTGACAAACAGAATATTTCTATGTATGGAACCACTACCTCACGAAATGAAGATTGTTCAATTTTATTTTAACACCTCTCATATATGACATTATGATGAAAAATATACCTATATATAATATATATTATATTGGTAATTCCATTATTCTTTATTAATTTTTTTAGAACATACGTTTATGATATCCAAGTAGTGTAAATACAATAATTTAATTTGAGGAAGTGTGGACTACCTCCCCCAAAAAGTGATATGAAACATTCATTCCATACATGGAACATTTGAAGGATGGTGTTAATAAACATATGCAACATATATAATATACTTATGATACTAGAATTTTAATATTCAGATTTATAATTTAGTATTCATTCCATTGATACAACAATGATATGAAAGCAACATTCATGTATATGTACAACCAACCATCTCCATGAACGTTGAACTTCATTTATAATTTCCAAATATTATTGAATATTCTAAATAAATAGTTAATGAATATATAAGATAATTTAGTCATGATTTAAATTGTTGATATGTTTAAAACATGATCTAATAAATATGAACAATAAGTAATGAGTAAAAACATGCTTAATAAAACTAGGCAATAAACACCTGAAATAGTTAAAATAATTAAAGAGTGTTAACAAAAGGGTAATATGAAATTGTAAGAAATTAATATATACTATTATAAACATGATTATATTTCTAGTATAATTTAGTAACATATGTTAAACCACTATACAAGAGTATAAATACCACACAATAAATGAAAGGATAAGGTAAGTAATTTCTATCTCACTTTTTACATCCATGAGATAAATGTCATATTCACCACTTACTTATTTTGTGTAGTTTACCTAGTTACCCTTTTGATATATTATCAAGAATTATTTTATCTTCATTTTATTTAAATTATTCAATTTATAGTTATTGATTTTTAGTTTTTTGATTCATATGTAAGGGGATTTCATCTCAAATTACATTACATTGAGACTTAATTGTTCTTATGTGTGAATTCACTTTTATTTTGTGTATTTATTTAATTTTTCATGTTATATCCTGAATCTAATTTTTCTCATGATAATATAAGATTAATTTATTTTCATACCCTTATAGAGATCATGATTTAAATTTTTTAATGTGGTATGGGACACATTGGAATGTTTATGATTATCATCTTCAAGAATGTTGTTAATGATTATCTTTACAATCTCACATCATTTTGTGATTGTAAAATTTATTTTGAAACAATAAATTTATTTTAATCATTATTAATTTTAAATTTACTTTAATATCCATATTATCATAAAATGGATATTAGTAATTCATAATGCATATACCATTTCTCTTATGGTGTTTACATTGACAATTATTTGAATTATTGTGGAATTATTGATAAAATTCGTATTTCTCATTCAATAGAATTATTTTATAAGGAATATTATTTATTTTGATTATTCCACTTGATTAATGTTTTAGATTAGAAATGATGGGTGGAGCCCAGAATTTATATATCTCCTTGATACATCAACATATTTTAATGAGACAAATCATTGGGCTGAATTAAATGGGTTACTTTTCATAGTTTTAAACCATTTTGTGAAAGGTCTTTATGGTAATAGGTTTTAGTGTGACTCACACATGACGTCAATCAATTAATAATTTCCCTCATTTATTTTCATTTATTTTTCATCCATTAGATTGTTTGTTTACATAACTATGGACACATTTCATTTAATTTCATTGATTAAATGACATGTGTTTATGTTTCTTACATTTCCATAATGATTTTTCTTTATCTAGTTATTTTAATGGAATGTGAAATCATTTATTTAACTTTCAATGTTAATTTATTCTCATTGATTAATTACTGCTTCCATATTACATAACCTAACTGAGTATTTGAGCTCACCCTTATTATGTTTCATTTCTCTGAGTAATGAAGAATAAATATTTCAATAAGCTTTCAAGGATGCATTTTATTTCATTTATTTATGCATCATATCTGTCATTTCAATTTATCAATGTATTATTGGTATTGTGTATGTAATATGGCATTCTAAGATGGATAAATTGATCGTTCCTTCAGGATTTTTTCTTGTAAACATGCCAATGTAATAAAGTAATTCTTTGCCTCCAGGCTTCTGGGGTTGGGGTAATATAGTTGGTATTGGAGGAAGTTTAGCTACAACCTTGGAAACTAGATTTATAAAAAATAGATTCTAAAACATAACCCTAAGATAGATTTTGTGGATGATTATATAACAAAACCATAATGTTTTGGTTAAGATTGATACTATGTGGTTATTCCTAGCCACACATCCTTGTATGGATACTCCAAGAGAACATTGTTATGAGAAAGATGTACCTATGAGTAATAACTTAGATGAGGCGTTCCATGCATGACTAAGGGAAACCTGATACATGACAATGGTCCTTACTGAGAACCTAGTTTGTCACTTCTATGGGATATTCATAAGATAATTCAGATTTTATTTATCTACCATTATGTAGGATTTAAAAGTAAAGATGCCCCATTAGTATCCAAATTTTATGATTTAGGGATTTACAATGCATCAATTTTTGTTACGTGCTATACCATGTTATGTGTTATAGAATATTCATAACTTTATGAGCTAATCTAGTATATGATATTTTCTAGAAATGGAACCTGGAAGGAAGAAGTGTGTCAAAACTCATAGAAAATGTAGATACTGTCCTAATAAAGAAGTTAATGTCTCTCGTACTAGAACTGAGCAGGTTATGAATATATTAGGTAATCTTTGTCCAGTTATGATGAATAACCATTCTTGAATAGAGAAACATATTCCAAAGATAGAATATCCAATGCTAAATTTCTTTATGCAATATAAGCCCCCATCATTTAGTGGAAAAAACTAATAAAATTGTAGCCGAGTAATGGATTATGTATCTGAAAAAGATATTGATAGCCTTGGAATGCACTTAAATGAAAAGTTTACACTTGTGGTCTTATCATATCCAGGTTTCAATTTTTTTTGTTTCCATCTTGAGTCAGGATTTGGGTGAGCCCATGTTTTAAATTCTTGAGTTTTGTTGTGAAAAACATGCATTTTGGGTTTAGCAATACCAGGTGCATGGGTAAGGCATAGTTTAGAGACCGTGCAGCCTGCACAGTTTTTAAATAAATTAAAAATTTACCAGATTACAGAAATGAAGTTAAAATTAGTGTTAAAAATAAAATAAAGTAATTGAGTGTTTTAAGAATAATAAAAATATTATTATTATATTTGCAGATAATATGGGTATTATTGTTAAATATATTTTTATTAATCTTTATTACTATTATTAAGAATTTTACTAAAATTATTACTATTAAAATAGAAATGATGAATATTATTATTATTTTTAACAATTCCATTAATATTATTATAATTATTAAAAATGTTATTAATATTATTATTATGAAGATTAAAATATTTTTTTTCATCATTACAATTAAAATTCTTGTGGGAAGCATTGGGTAACAACACAGTTGTCTGAAACATCAATATCAATAAATAATATGAAATGAAGTGTGGTCATCACATTAAAATAATATGAAGAAAATGTTTTAACTACACTAATAATAATATTATTATTTCGACTAAAAATATTTTAATTAATCCTATTCTTGTTTTTTGGTATTATATGTAAAATAATTATTAACACTATTATTAAAGAATTTGTTGATATTAATATTCTAATAATTGAATTGAATATTAATTTTTTTGTATCATTTTTATTATTTTTATGATTTTTTAAGTATATTAATAACGGGGTTTATTCTTATTATGTTTGTTATTATATTATTATTATGATTATTATTATTCTCTTATTATTATTATTATCTTATTATTATTTTTATTGTTATATTATTATTATTATTCTTATTATTCTTATTATTATGTGTTAATTATGGTTAAAAAATGATATCAATCACCCCTTTCCTCCCTACCACAAGGCGGGACCCCCTCTTCCCCCTAAACCCTACCCGTCACACACTGACCCCTCCAATCCTCATATACATGCTGCTCTTGGTTGGACCCCCCTTGTCGGTGCGGCCTCCCTCCAGCACACCTCCTCGACTTGTGTAAGACCCTCCTTCTCCGTTCGGCAAACCTTTGTCAGTATACCCATTTTTTCAATGAAGGACCAACATGAAGCCACTGATGGATATTCCACTCTGGCGTCCATCTCACATCGATGTGACCTCCCCTCCCTATGCGCATGTCTCTGGTGTCCCGCCATCCTTACGGAGTAGTTCCCCTTCAGCGTGCACCCCCTACTGGTGTGATTTCTAGTGCCCCCTTCTTTTTGGAGACCACCCATTGGTTCCCCATTCTCCTTCTATGCACACATACCCTAAATAGACTATTATTACTCTTATATATGGTTTTAATTCTTTTTTTGGGGTTTTCAGTTTTTCTAGATTTTTAGATGTAAATTGGGGTGTAAATCTTGTTTTTTGGGTATATTTTTCTTTCATAGGGTTTCTTGTAGAGCGGTCATGGTGTGATTTTGATTTTACCCCATCTTCTGAGAGCATCTTGTTTCGAAGAAGGTGGTTCCATTCCCTAGTATCATTAGATTAATTTTATATGTTTGTTTAAATTTTTTAATGTATTCTTTTTTTGATTATGTGATGCATTTGGTGTTTTTGAAGTGGTTTGTGTGTTTAATGGTTGAGATTGGATTTTTAATATATGGATTGGTTGTGATTTGGAGTGTACTTTGATGTAATGTTTCTAGAATGTGTTCTAAGGGTTGTTTGGATAGCGCGAAATGAATTTTCAAGGTCTTTGAGGTGTGTGTATATTTAAATGGAGATTTAAAAAAAGATCTCTTTGGGTGTGTTTTCGTTATTGTGCATTTTATGTATAATATGTGAAATATTTGAAAAGTTGAAAGGAATCTTTTAAAAATAGTTTAAGGTGTGAGTGGTTTTATGAAGGGTATTGGATATTGTTTTTTTGGTCTTAGTAGCGTGTTTTCTTGTGTTATAAAAAGGGGGAATTGGTAAATATTTATTAGTGATGAAAAAAGTTTTTAAAGTGTCTTTTCAATGGTGTGCAAGAATGGAAATGATCTTTTTTGAAAGGAATGATGTTTTATTTTAAATTTTTGGTCTTTGATATGAAAGATGTAATGTTTGTGCATTTAAAATTTAATTCAATCACATTAGGAAATCTAGGGTATTTGTGAGGGCGAACTAGGATTAGTACGCTAGATGATATATAAGTGGTTCGTCCTGGTTTCATCAAGTAGGGTTGGCACTACAACACTAACTAAATATTTGAGCTGATTGAACACTACTAGGTTATGGGTGAATTCCATATAAGTGGTTTGTGCATGAGAACAATGATCATTATGGTTCCTATGCCACCTTTACACTGAGATACGATTTCTCTAGGGCCTCACTTGAGGTAGATGATCCTTAGGGGATTTACCCTCGATACTATACTATTCATGACATAGTGTTTTCTGTCAGCATATGGAGGACCACTTGAGTGTGTGTTTTCATTATTAATTTTCTCTTCCACTTTAAAGTTGTGTTTTTGAAATTTTTTATTCCTTCAAGTGTTTTTTTATCTTTTATCTTGTAAATTTTTTCCTTAAAAGTGTTTTAAAAGCATGAATTTAAATAAGAATGTTAAATTATTGATTTGAAATTATGAAATGGAACCTTTATATTGGGTGGCATCATACGTGGATCTTGGATCACACCCTACATACACCTTTGGCTGTTTTTAGACCATGTTTTTTGTGTATCCCAGGTTGAGGCATCTTGCTTAGAGGTGGTGGTTCAGGTTGTTGATGGTATCCCCATATAGGTTGGTGTTGCTATCTTAAGAATATGGCTTCTCATGTTTCTTAGAGTTTTCTATTGGGGTTTTAGTTTTTCTTTGTTTTAGTTTATTTTGGGATTTGAGTTGAGTAGTGAACTTTAAATCTGATCATAGTTTAGGGGCCCGTTTGGTTGCCTATTTTTTTTAGTTTTATTTTTCAAAATTTTTAGTTGTTTTGGGTTTAATATTTTATATCAATCATTCCCAAATATTATTTTTGATAACTGGGAACTTTTTCCAGCTCATGGGAATTGGGAACGCCCCTTATGCCTTTCCTGAGACTAGGTCAGGCGTGGATTGGATGAAAACCAAGCTTTGTTCATGACAAAATGGAATGAGAGCAGGTCGACTATTTTGGTTCATGTTCCTTTAGGAATAGTCAGGGTGGAATAGAGATAGGATTTTCAGAACTTGATCTTTTGGATAGGAATAAGGATACTCTCCAGCACATTGCATAGTGGATCTCGAGTTACCAGGGGAAGTTGTGGTTTTTGAAAGACATTAGTTATGGTGGTTAATATTGTTTGAGGGAAATGTAAAGGGAGTAGGGTTAATGGTCTCATCAAGCTTGAAAGGGCCTGGAAAGCCATATGGAGCTGAGAAAATTACCCTAGTATTATCTCCATTATGGTGGAGTGATTTTCCTATGGTTTCCAACCATATTTCGAAGTCACCCTTTGGCACTAATTTTATCTTTCTTTATTATGATTCCCTTTGAGTTTTGTAAATCATTTTGAAAAACTATTTTTTAAAATTTATGAAATTCAGATTTATAAGTGTAAATGAATTGATTTTTAAAGTGGTGGAACATGTGTTTTTATAACTATATCGAATTAGGTGATTCAAATGTGAATTTTCATGAAATTTTTTTTTTGAAAAATGAGATTGGATTTTTATAATTGAAACATGAGGATTTACAAACCTAATGGTTTGGGAAACGTGGGTGATTTTCTGTTGGGTTTTGAAATTATATTTTAAATGTAATTTTTTAAACTGATGAAAGGTATTTTTAATAGGATGAAATGTTTGAAAATTTATGTTCAAGGTTTGAAATTTAATTATTTTTTGTATGATTAATTTTTTTCTAAAATGTTTATGAGATTCAAAATGGGTTCAATTTTGTGACTAGTGGTTTTAAAAATAGGAGGAGTGGGTCAATTTTTGTTTTTAAAAATGGAATGAATTTTGTTCTAACCTTGGGTACTTTCATGGATGACTTTATGAATGGCTATATGTGTATGGTGATTTAGTGCCAGGTTGGCATGAGAGCATTCATGTGTAAGGCCCATGAGGTACCAGTGGTGATTGCACATTCTACCCTCCCAGTTTTTTTCAAAAGTTATTACATGGTATTGATGGAGTATTTGATGATCCTTGGTTGTGTGGTATGTAGTTTTGTGTTTTGGTAATATTATAGTGGGGTGTTTTGAGTTAGAAGCCTCTTTTATTTGATCGATGTTCTATGTTGTGTTTCATTTGGGAGTTGGTTTGGAGTGCTTGTTAGTGGTCTCTTTTAAGGGTGTTAAAGAAACATTTGTGATGGTTTCCCCTCACGTGATCGATGTTGGTTTGCAGCCTATGTTGTAAAATAGACTGGTTTGATTGGGTCATTGGTCTTCCTTCTTGGTTAGTGTATGCCCACATAAAGAGTTAATGTGCAATTGATGTGAAACCACGAATTGTTCACCACTGGCCAGTCCTTGAGTCGATCAAAGTTATAAATTTCATTCTTGATTGTTAGTATTGTGTTTACCCCTTTTTCGTTCATTTTTATGAACATACTGTAATAGACGGAGAGAGGATGCAAGAGGGGTTGAGTGGAAATTGTTTTATTTGGGTCATATGATGGTCAAAACTGAAGGTTGACATCATTATGTCTATAGGTCCTATCATAAAGCACTGAAGGGAATACCAATGGGAAAAGAATAATGAAGTTTGGGTGGTTGGTATTGTCTGCTATATTAAAAATGGATCTGAACCATTCATTAGTTTTTTCTAAGTGTCTATGCTTAGCCACCGGTGTGATAAATCTGGCCATGAGAGGATGTTATGGCCGCTTACAGTAATCTCACGCTGTTAGGGATTTGGTTAAATGTCTTTATTTGTATAATGTATCTTTTATTTTGAAGGGTCATGTTTGGGGACATACTGTAGTGTGGGTTCCCTTTGAAATTATAGGGTGAATTTATTAGTACTTTCTTGATATTTTATTTTAATTAAAGCATGTTCCTTTTGGTGGAATTCAGAATCCCAATGTTTTAGAAGGGGTTTCTTCTGACAGTTCCCCCTACCGATGTTTTCCCAATCAAAGTAAAAAGTGGTAGTGCATGTGTATTTTTCAAGACCCCATTTTAGTATTGTGTAGTATTATAGTAAGTGGCCTAGATTTGGTTGCATTCTAGTGAGTCTATCTGGGATGTTGTGTAGTTTCTAATGGTACCTGAAAAGAAGTTCTATTCGGGGTTTTCTAAAGCTCGACTAGGAGGTATGAGATGCTTCAATCTACAAATATCCAGCCATAGGTCTCTAAGTAAATTTTTCCCATAGTTAGGTACCCTACCATAGGGTGTAATGGATCTTAGTCTAATGTCTGTCTTCTATTGGGTTTGGAGTTTTTCTAATCAGGTCCCGTGTAGTGGGGGATTTGGTGTAAGAGAGGCCCCCAAGCTTTCCATGTTAGTATGCGCTAATAAGTTAAGTTGGTTAGTTCTTTTAGAGGGGAGACCCATAGTGGGTCTCGCAGAGCTACCAATGAAATAATTTAGTGTTATCCCAATCACAATAGTGGGGATCTAGTTCAGGCCTCCCTATGTAAGTATTATAGTTTCACTCTGGGAATCTATTTGGTGGTGGGTAGTCTCATGTAGAACCACCTAATTTTTATGTTCTCACTTGAGTAAATGTAGAGATGTGAGTTTTTCATTTTTTTTGGGTGGTATGTTTTCTT
Organism: Viscum album; assembly: GCA_963277665.1. Taxonomy (NCBI): domain Eukaryota; kingdom Viridiplantae; phylum Streptophyta; class Magnoliopsida; order Santalales; family Viscaceae; genus Viscum; species Viscum album. Next base: position 1,079,819,960 of record OY728136.1, on the reverse strand, counting down.
CATGGTGTTGTTTAGGATGTTCGGGGTTTAAGGCTTGTTTGGGCGTTGTGAAAGTTATGTGTCTCTTAGACAGATCAACTGGAGGTGTTTACACTTTTTAGGGTGGGTGAAACTTAGGGGGAAGTCCATTTTGGGTCTCTCTAGTTTAATTTGTATGTATCTTTCTTTATTGACAATGTTTCTACCTATTTTCTTTTGTCGTTACATTGGAGGTCTCCCTGAACTATAAATGGGAATTTTTTTCTCTTTGTGGTTCAACCATAGTTGCGTATTTTCGGGGAAATAAAGCTTTATGGTGTGGAGAATTGTCACACCATGGTTTCATTTTTTCTTTGGATATGGATCGGGGCCAAATTTGGTTGAGCCCATGTTTAAAATTAAAGAGTTTTGTTGCAAAAAACATGCATTTTGCGTTTAGTGGAACCAAGCGCATAGGTAGGGCATGGATTGAAGACCATGCAACCTTCTTGGTTTTTAAAATAATTTAAAATTTTAATATAATAATTAAACGATGTTAAAATGTGTATTAAAAATAAAATAAATAAATCAAGTCTTTTAACCATAAAAATAAAATATTATTCTTGCGGATAATATTAGTATTATTATTAAATTTGTTCTATTATTAATATTTATTACTATTATTAAAATTTTTATTAAAATTATTACTATTAAAAATGAAATGATGGATATAATTATTATTATTAAAAGTGGAATTAATATTATTATAATTATAAATTTTTTTATTAAAATTATTATTATGAAGAGTGAAATAAATTTTATCATCCTTACTATTATAATTTTTATACGCCATGTGGGGTAACCGCCCGGTTGTCTGGGACTTTAAAATAAATAAATAAAATGAAAATAAGTGTGGACAACATATTAAAAAAATAAAATTAATCATTTTAATTTCAATAATAATAATATTATTGTTTCAACTAATTGTATTTTTATTAATCTTGTAATTTTTGGTATTACAAAAATATCATTATTATCACTATTATTAAAATTATTGTTGATATTAATATCTCTAATAAATGAAATGAATAATAATTTTTTTTATCATTTTGTGTATTATTATTATTATAATTATCATGTTTATTAATAAAGGGTTTCTTATTATTAAGTACATTATTATTATATTATTATTATCATTATATTATTATTATGATTATTATTATCTTATTTTTATTATTATTATATTATTATTATTATTATTATGTTATAATTAGTGTTGAATAAAAATAAATCAATCATCCCTTTCTTCCCTACAACTAGGCACATCCACCTCTTCCCCAAAAACCCTTCCCATCACACACATACCCCTCCAATCCACCTGCCAATGCCTCCCTTGGATGAACACCTTGATGGTGTGGCCTTTCTCTGGCACACAACCCCTTCTATCGTGAGACCCTCCTTCTCCATCTGCAGAACCTTCACTAGCCTACCTGCTCCTTCCGGTGAGGCCCCGACATGATGCCTCTGCTGGCCAGTCCACTCCGGCAACTGTCTCGTACAACCATGACCTTCCCTCCCCGTACACATGTCTCTATCATCCTACCACCCTTCCAGTGCAGTTCCCCTTTGGTGTGTATCCCCCTTCCGATTTCACTTACAATGCCCCCCTTCTTTTGGGTGACCACCCGCTGGTTCCCCGCTCTCCTTTCGTGCAGGCCTCCCCTCAGTAGACCCTCATTTCTCTTCACTAGGGTTTTGATTCTTCTTCTATTGGTCCATTTATATTTTATATCTATTAGAGTGTAACTTTTGGTGTTAATCTTGGGCTTTTTGGGTATATTTTTTCTTCCAGAGGTTTCTTGTGGAGTGGTCAAGGTTCGATAGAGATTTCACACCATCATCCAGGTGCTTATTTGTTCGAGGTAGGTGGTTCCATGCTCTATAATCATTATTTTAACTTAATATTTTTTTTTAAGTTTTTAATGACTTCTTTGGTTTGATTATGTGTCATTTTTGGTTTTTTATATGGTTTTTGTGTTTAAAGGATGGGATTGGATTTTTAATATAGGAATTTGATGTGTTTCGATGTGTCATTTAATGTATTGCTTCTAGAATGTATTCTAAGGGTTGTTTAAAAGGAACAAAATGTGTTTTCAAGGACTTTGAGGGGTGTGTATATTTAAATTGATATTTTCAAACAAAATAAATCACTTAGGGTGTGTTTTCCTTGTTCTTCATTTTATGTATGATTTTTGAAATGTTTGAAATGGGGAAAACTTGTTTTAAAAATAGTTTAAAGAATGAGTGGTTTGATAATGGGATGTGGACATTATTTTGGTTAGTCTGAAATGGGTGTTTTCTTATGTTATAAAAAGGGTGAATTGTGAATTATTTATATGTGATGAAAAAAGTATTAAAATTCGCTTTTCAATGGTGTGCGTAAATGGAAATGAGTATTTTAAAGGAATGATGTTTTATTTTAAATGGATGGTATTTGATATGAAAGATGTGGTGTGTGTTTATGGGAACATTAACTTGATCACAAGGGGAAACCCTGGGTATCTAGGTGGGCGGACTAGGACTAGTATGCTGGATTATACATAAGTGGTTTGTCATAGTTTCTTCTTGCAGGATTAACGCTACGACACTAACTAAACATCTGTGATGATTGGAGACCACTAGATTATGGGTACATTCCCTAAACATGGCTTCTACAAAAGAACATAGATATTTGTGGTTCCTATTCCATGTTTACACTAAGATATTATGTCTCTGGGGTCCCACTGAAGCTAGATAAACTATAAGGGATTTACTGACAATGCTATACAATTCATGATGTGGTTCCTTCCATTGGAATATAGAGGACCACTTGAGTGTGTGTGTGTTATTTATAAATTTTCTATTCTACATTAAATTAGTGTTTGTGAAATGGTTTTGGCTTCATGTGTTCCCTTATAACTTTTTTTCTTTTAAATATTTTCTATAAAAGTGCTTTAAAAGAATGAGTTCAAATAATCATGTTAAATTACCGCTTTGACATTATTAAATTGAACCCATCTATTGGGTGTAATGCTTCTTGGATATTGGGGCACACTATACATACACCTTCAGGTGTATTTAGACATTTTTATTTATGTATCTTAGGTTGAGGCATATTGCATAGCGATGGTGGTCTGGGTTGTTGATGGTCTCATCATATAGGATGGAATTGGTAGATTTCGAATGTGTCTTATCATGTTTCTTGGAGGGTTGTGTTGGAATTTTTGTTTTTCTTGTTTTATTTTCTTTTGGGATTTGATTCAAGTTGTGAACTTTAAATATGATCATAGTTTAAGGGCCTGTTTGGTTGTCTATTTTTTTTAGTTTTAATTTTTTATCTTGTTAGTTGTTTTATATTTATTATTTTAGATAAATCATTCCCATGTATTATTTTTGATACCCAGGTACTTGTAGCAGCCCGTGGGGATTATGAATGCCTCTCAGGTCTTGTCATAGACGAGTTCTGGCATCAATTGGATGATGACCCAAATTGGTTTATGATAGGTCAATTATCTATAAGGTGATGCTGCTCAATAGTGGTCTTTGATCCATAATATTTGGTAGGAACAAGAAATTGAACTCATGGAATGGAGAAAATTTAAGGTTACATTATTTGATAAATACTTCCCTCGTGAACATCAAATTTAGATAAAGACAATGTTTCTTAGCATAATGAAAAATGAAGAAGGGAGTGTTGTGGATTATGAAATTACCATTACAATTTCATCTAGGTATTATATAGAAGATATATGCAATATAGAGTGAAATATCAACCACCTCTTTTATGTCCTTAATCAAAATATTAAAGGGGAACTCGTTTCTTATAAATTTTCATCATATTAAGATAGATTTTTATGTGCCATAAAAATCTAATAGAAATTCTATAGATCCTATGTATTCTAGTGAAATCAAGAGAAAAATAGTATTATTAATTCAATTAAAAAGGGGATGATTGAATGAAAATGAAGGGAATGAAAGATTTTCAAACTTGTGATAAATTTAAATATAGTCACTTAGGTAAATTATTGAAAGGATTTGGAGTTGAATACGTGAGGGAAAAAGGGTCACCAGGAAAAATAATTCAATGGGAAGAAGTAGATCAATGATTTCTAGTGATAAAACTACAAGTATATGGTGAATTATTCAAATGAATGTCCAATGTGTCAAGTTAATATGCCTCTAAATAAGCTAAGGGATCAAGGTCATCCATATATTATTGACACCACTGAAGTAGAATGATTAATGTATTATCTTGAATCTATAAAATATGTTATTAAATTATTTTATTTATGGTGTTCTAATCTTATGATTTATAAAATAATTTAGGATTGTACTTCCATAAATTTTCATTAAGGATTTGGGATCATATGTTGAATGGAACCAAGAAAAATTATAGTGTATTAAGTACAACTTTTCTGAAAACACATGATTGAGGGAAGGAAAACCCTCAATATGTTCATGATGTAGAGATAATGATGAATAAATGATTAATTTGGATAAGTATTGACTACCTTGGGATTGATTAATACTTGTTAGTAAATGGTATATTCCATCTTTGATAGAGTTTAGAACACTTTTTAAATTAAGGAATATATCACATAACATGTGTCTTACTTAAGGAATAAAGAAGAATTCAAGTATCTAATAAGGTTTTATGGTGATTGAATTTATTACCATATTTCAAGTGATTACATGATTCACATGTTAGAGATGTTAGAATTTTTATTTTATTCATGTTGACTCAATGCTAATGATAAGTTTATTTTGGAAATTCAGTGCCCTTTATTCTAAATAATTGGACCATAAACTTTTGTAAAAGTTAACCATTTATAAAATGTATTAAGATGATCAATGGATATGATTATAAAGATCAATGTATTACTTCACCATATGATGCTTCATGTGAGAAGAGATGAAATATAAATAGTTCAAGGTGCAATAAAAGGAATATATTTTGTTTATATAAACATATATTTACTTATATTCTTATGATGTGAAGGAATTCTATAACTATAAAAAATTCTTGTGAAAAAAATGTTTTCCCATTATCATCATTCTTGAGGATATAAATGGCCTTTATTCATACCTATGGATTATGGTTTTATGGTCTATAAATATCCTCTGTACATGTTTTCTAGTAATCTCCATCATAATTTCATTGTTATATTTTTTTCTTTTGTATCCATGTTTCTATTTCCACTTATGTTCTTCTACTAGGTAACCTTGTTATGTGACCATTGTACTTTACACTCTATCTTATTAAGAATATGTGTTATTAAACATATTTATTATATAGGTTTTTCATAAATAGTTTATTTTCAATCCCTATATTACTAATATCAAGTTTAAATTACGAGGAAATAAATTAATTAATGTAGGGAGAATGTAATACACCAAAATTCTAAATTAATAACCTTATACTTGATAGTGTATATGACATGTGACACCAAACACGCAAGGGAATATAATATCCGAATAATTTTTAATAGATTTGATATTTAAAATAGATTATATATATTCTTGAAGCAATGATTCATCCACTACTATAATGGGAGGTTTTCCCCACACTTATGGATACCCTTTACCAACAGTTCTAGTGAACCGTTGGTAAAGGGTACCGTTGGACCATTGGCAAAGGGGTGTTCAACCCACCCTTTCCCAACAGATCACTAGAACCATTGGGAACAGGTACCTTGGACACCCCTTTACCAATGGTTTTTAAAAACCATTGGTAAAGTTTTACCCCAAATACACACGGCTGCCCCTCTCCCCCATTCGCGAGACAGAACCCTAAATCTGCAGCGCTCCTCTCGCGACTTCCCCTATCTGAACCGTTGAAACTCCATCTGAATCATCTCAAATCAGGTATTTTCTTCTTTATACACATAAAATAATTAAGTGAGACCTTGTTTTTATTATTATTCATCTAATATTTTAGTTTTAAGTATTTATTTTGATGTGTATATCATTTTTTGTGTGTTTTGATTTAATATAGACTTTCTCTATTCCAATCTATTTAATTAATTAAATCATTAACCCTCCATCGAAGAAGAAACATCTCAAATTCATTGCGGTTGGATTCCAGATTTTCTAAGTATGTGTTTTTATGCTTTTTTTCATCTAGTAATTAATTGTTACATGGAAATTTATTTATATGTGTTTATTAATTTATAGAAAAGTTTCTATGAATGTTTTCCTTAAAATTCCTTGTGAAATATTTTTTAACCCTATTCTCATTGAATTGAACAAGTCATGAATTTGATGACTATAATTTTGACATCTTTCAAGTATTTATGAATTATTAAATTCCATGAATGTTTAGATTTATTTTCAACGAATATTTAAAGAATGAATTGGTGAAATTGAGTCTTTGTCTCGAGTTTTTATTTAAATAATGAAATAAATTGATTTTCATGAAATGAGTTGACCTATTTAATGTTATCTATGTAGTTTCAAGTGATTTAATTTGTGAAATGACAATGAACCCTCTTGGAATGATTTTTTTTGAAATGATATTTCTTTGGTAATTTTAAATTAGATATTTATCCATGTGGAAATAGGTTGTAATCCCATGTTTTGAATTAATATTGAGAATTTGTAATTGTAAAACATCTTTCAATGACTTTGGGATGTTTTGAAATAAAGGATTTCTTGAAGTCCTATTTAGAATTTCATATTAGTTTTTGGAAGGAAGTTGGTATAGATAACCAGTCTAAATATTGAATTAAATAAGGGGTTTTGAATTAAATTGAATATTTTTTACCACTCAGTTGGAACTTTATGAAGATCCTCAATTGTAATAATTCATTAATGTTACTTTCTCAATTATTGTAATTACAATTAATGGATGTTGAAAATGGGATTATTCAAATTGATGGAGATTGGGGTTATATTGAGATATTATTTGAGGTCTGAATAATAGGATTGATATTGATAAGGATCTTCGTTGTGATCCTCATAACATCATTATATTACTCACCTCTTTTGACTAGTCATGGTGACTTAGATAGTTATATGGGAAAATCTAGATTTATGATTCACTAGTGGACTCATACCTCATATAGTAGAATCCACTACTGGAAATATGGGTTTTCCCAACACTCCTATACCAACGGTTCATCAAGGAGGCCTTTACCAATGGTTTCATAAAACCGTTGGTAATGACAGACATATGTGATTTAAAATGGATATTGAAAGATATTTCAGAAATGATTTAATCTTGAGGAAAGTGTTTTATTAAAATGGTAATTTTTTAAATAAGGCTTTTGTAATGTAATTTGTTATAGTACACTTGTTATGTGACTATGTTTGGTATTTGGTAACACATGAGATAACTGGTGTGTGATAATGTGTTGTGAAAGAGATTCCGTGGTTGGTTCAAGATTATATTTACTTTTTACCCTATTAATGAGTTGTTTTAAAGATATTTTGAGATATTTATCTTATGTTTATTGGTGAAAATTGGGAGCTGTAGAGGTGGTTCATGATTAAGACATATAATTACTGCTAAACATGTTGATAAACCATGCATAGTAGTGAATTCTTGAAATGTTTTATTTTTTAGTCCTTTTTTATTTAGAGTTTCTTTTGATACTGATGTTTCTTATTGATACCTATGATGTGAATTTATTTTAGTTTCTAAATCGGCTGAGACTCCCCCACCATGCACAGTGTATGCAACCTTTACCCTTATTTAATCATTCTGTTTACACAGCCTATGTAACCTCTACCCTCATTTAATCAGTGAACTCAAGTCATTAATTAAAGCCTTCATTCTCACTAGCATGTAAGAAATTGAATGATGTAAACCCATCCTCACATGATTTCTTACCTTAGATAGTGTCCAACATATGAAATACGAGCTTTTGAATTCATCAGTTAACCAGGATCATATATTCCATTTCCCCCAGGATGAAAATACTAATATAGCTTTAGGGTCAATTAAATATGTTTCTCATTGTACGTTTTATATTATGTGTCCTTCTTGGATAATAATCACTTTTATGAGGGTGGGGGTGATTTTTACTAGCCATGCTGACATGTGTAGACATCCATAAAAATGTAAGATAAGTCACACGTTTAATTCAGTAATGTTGTTATCGTTGACATACTTTATTATTAATCTCAAATTTAAAAATAAATTCTTTTGTCTATACTTTATGAAATTAAATCTTTTTACAAGCCATGAACAATCTATTAGTGTAGAATCCTAAAATTTATTGACCCTTTTGGTGCACTTGACATGGGGAAGTATTTTGGGTAATGAAAGGTATGGCCATAAAGGTGCCAATAATGAGTTATTGAACATGAGTGAATGATTTGAGATGCCTATAACACATAATGGGACCTAATTCATGTTCCTCTTATAGAACTAATGAAAAATAATATAAATAAATTTTAATTTAATTTATGAGTACTTGTTCTTGACATTATTTTAATAGTTCACTACATCAACTAGAAACTTTTTCCTTTATCGTTTACTTAAATTTATCTTCTATTAAAGTTCAATCCTATTGAATTGTTTATGAGAAAATGACTTATATAAATTGTTTTTACAGAATGGACAGAAGTTGGATGTATGATACCGATCGGATCTCAAGTGATTTTCAAAACAATTTGGAGAACTTTATAGATTTCTCATTTCCCAATGCTTCAGATAGTGGTCACATACACTGCCCATATTCCAATTGTGTTGGTAGACCTTGGTTGAGCTGTGAAGAGGTCAGCTACCACATAACCAAATATGGTTTTCAAGAAAACTACTTTGTGTGGTATCACAATGGGGAGAAAATGAAATATCAAATTGGTGATGATTGAAATGAAAGGACTGGAATGGAGAATTTGTTAGATGATCGGTTTCTATTTATTCGTCATCATGAAAAAGAAAGGATTTCGACTCAAGAAGACTTTGATATGAGGACAGATAATGCATCCAGTAAAAATGATGATATTGATAGGTTAAAAAAATTGAATGTTGCTTCCACGACTCCAGTATATTGACAATGCGATAAAATTAAAGAGATGTAATTTTTATTCCGATTGTTTCATGGGAAAACTATGTATGGTATTTCTAATACAGTAATCAATAACATTCTTACCCTCTTGATGGATTTACTTACAGATGATGCAGATATTCCCTCAAATCACTATATGGCATGGAAGTTAGTTGAGGAACTTGGATTTTTATGAAATAAAATTCTTGCTTGCCCGAAAGATTGCAGTTTATTCTGGGAGGAATCCACTGAACGAAATGATTGTATAAAATGTGGAACATCCCTATGGAATTCCAAATCTGATGGAACAACATCCCACATTCCAATGAAAGTAATGTGTCACTTTCTATGGATCCCCAGACTCTAGAATATTTTTATGTTTGATGACATATCAATAAAAATGAGATGGAATGATACAGAGAGAAAGAAGACTAATGACGAGTTGGGTCATCCTGAAGATGGATTTTCATGGCAGAGATTTGATGCTCGACATTTTGATTTTGCAGCTGACGTGCTTAATGTGAGGTTGGGTCTTTCATGCGACGGTTTTATTCTGTTTGGCAGATTCCGACTTCGCACAACACATGTCAATTTTTTATAAACATTTATAATCTTCCCCCATGGTTGTGTTTGAAAAAACCTTTCACATTCATGAGTATAATCATATCTGGTCCTTCTGATCCCGACATTGAGATTGATGTATACATGAAACCTTTAATAAAAGAGTTGAAACTTTTTTGGGATGTGGGTGTGCACAGACAAGATGCATGTTCGCAAGACATATTTTAGATGCGTGTTGCGCTTATGTGGACAATCAATGATTTTCGGGATTATGCAATGATGTCTGGATAGAGCACAAAGGGAAAACTGTCATGTCCAGTTTCTATGAAGAATACACGATCCAGAAGCCAGAAACATAGATGTAGTTTGTTTTTTATGGGTCCTCGACTATTCTTTCCAATGGAACATCCATATAGAATGAATCATCAAAGATTTGATAATACCATAGAGACCTATGATCCTCTCTAGCGTATGTCTGGAACTGAGGTTCTTAATGAATTGAAATATTTCATTTTTTCATTTGGGAAGGGTCAAATGAAATCTTGAAAGAGAAAGAATGTTTCCACTGAAACCTGTTACAGTTGGAGGAAGAGGAGTATCTTTTTTGATTTTCCTTATTGGTCAACCAATTTGTTACGTCATTTCTTAGAATTAATGTATATTAAAAAGAATATATGTGAAATGTTTCTCTCGGTTCTTCTAAATGTCAAGGGGAAGACAAAAGATGATTTATGATCTCGGCATTACTTGGTGGATTGGAGCATCAGACCGGAATTGCATCATGTGCGTATCAGTGAAAATAAATGGCAACATCTATGTGCTTCTTATGTGATGAAACCTACGAAAAAAACAATTTCTGGAAGTATTAGAGACTATTATAGTTCCTGATGGATATTCAAGTAACATATCTAAATGTGTCAACATAAGAGAGTTGAAGCTAAAATCTTTAAAGGCTCATGATTATCACGTTTTACTACATGAGTTGCCTTCAATAGCAATCCGTCATCTTTTGTCCAATAATGTAAGGGTGACTGTTATTTGGTTGTTCCATTTGTTTAGAGATATTTTTGCTAAGAAGTTGTCCAAGTTTTTCTTGCAAAAAATTTTGACAGATTCCCCATTAATTTTGTGTGAGTTGGAGAAAATATTTTCTACATCATTTTTCACATGCTTGCTGCATTTGACAATCCATATTCCCACTAAAATAATTCTCGGAGGACCAGTTTCTTCTCGTAGGATGTATCCAATTGCATGAAATATGTACACATTAAAGTCATATGTTTTAAATAGGAATCATCTCGAAGGATCTATCGTGAACGTTTACTTGGATCAAGAATGTATGGATTTCTGCTTAATGTATTTGTCTAATCTTTCTACCAGAATAAACAGACCAATGAGAAATGAAGAAGAAAAGAATGAGAAAATTGAACCCAGTTTTCCACCACTTCCTCAAACATGAGGAATTCATGGATCATATAAATTGAAGACATTCAGCCATGAAGAGAGGGAGATGACACATTGCACAGTTTTGTTCAACTGTGATTTGTTCGATGACTATATCAGGTAAATAAATTGAATATGAATATCTTACACATATATATGTTAAACTATTCATCTTTTTTATCTATAGGGAACATAAAACAATGATAAATAGAAATCATCATTCGTTATCTTTGAGAAGGAGAGAGACTTTTCATAGCAAAGAGTTTTCTGCCTGGTTAAAATTGAAGGTAAAAATATTACTATTTAAAATAATTATATCAATATTTAATTAAGTTTAATTGTCCTTAATATTGTAGGTATTGATTTTGTCTGCTGACTCTGTCTCTGAGGAAATAAGAGCTTTGGCTTTTTGTCCTAATACCGTGGTTCATGACGGTAAATCAATTGTTATCAATGGGTACAAATTTATTGTCATTGAACGAGGAAAGAACATGAGAACAAAACATGATGGTGTTATGGTTACTGCCACAACAAATTGTTATGCTAGTGCATTAGATAGTAGACCGTGATTTGAAAATGTGGGTTATTATGGAGTCATAGAGAAAATAATAATATTGGATTATTACTCTCATGGATGAGTCACAATGATGAAATGCCATTGGTTTGATTTGATGACGAGACATGGAACATTTATTGATGATTGTGGATTTCGAGTAATTAGTATGACTCGCACTCTTGCTACCAAAGAACTATATGTGTTGGCATCAATGGCTAAACATGTTTTTTATGTCAAAGACCAACTTCGACCTGAATTTGGTGTCATAGTTGAATTAATTCCAAGACATATTTTTTATGATGGTGATGATGGAATTGACACTGTCCCTAGTGACATTGGAACCAATACATTTATTTGTTTTGATGACTCCAATAGCTCAATTGTCAGAGTTGATTGTGAACCTGAAGATGGGGTTGAAAATATATAGAATCATTCATCCATGTTCTCAATTATTTTGGTTTATCTCGAGTTGGGTTGTTAAGTTTGGTAATATTCAAATTGATTTAGCATTGATCACAAATATGTTATAGCTGACATGATCGTTATGTGAATTTTCAATGTTTATTCATTGCAGTTTTATTTAAATTGAATTTTCTAATTTGGAATTGAACTGTATTCAAACCTAGTAAAAAAATATTTCTAACTTGTTGAACATTACAACTTGTATGATTTATTAAATCCATTGAAGCTCTTCTAAATCAATTGATAGATAAATTACCAATGAATCCCCCGATTCCCTCATATATTTAGTTTTTTGGGCTACACATTAGTATCCTTTTTCAAATTAATTACATATTTGTTTTCAAAATCAAGAAATGATGCCAATTGAAGAGAGATGAAGGAAAAAAATGATGGAGAACAGTCGTCGAATGGTGGAGATGGTCTTTCCAACATTAGTTCCTATAGTGAGTACATTATTTCAAATATATATATTTAAAGAATATATAATGTCATGTGATCAATTTTTTTGTAAACATTTTTGTAGTATCCACCTATACGTCGACAGTTATTAGACGCGGAGCCTAGTACTGGCCCTAGTACTTAGGCCGATGGTACGAGGAGGGTTCGTACCAGTGGTGGAAGAGTAGCTCCACGTAACCAACTAGACCCTGCCCCTCCAACTAACACGACATGCTTCCCACATTCTGATACTGGTGTGTTGTTAGGGACACACGTGATATTTAGGCCTCCCATGTTTTCACCACCTTTTGCATCTTCTGGCCCATCTTTTTCACATCCCATGATGATTCCCACTCCCCAGCCAAAATCCGGTCATACAGCTGTCCCATATTCTTTTCCTTCTACTTCTGTCTCTTCGAGATTCTATATTCCATCGTCTTGGACTCCTGTTCCACCACAGGGTGGTCCATCAGTTTCTATGGTTCCAGCGGCGCTCAGTGATCAGATTGGTGCAGGAATATTTATAGAACCCTAACAAATTTTTATACCAATATTTATTTTCATTATAACATATTTTTTATAAAATATTTGTTTTTCTTTCATGACAGATACATCTGCTGATAGGAGGTGGGCGCGGGGGCATACACGCATGCGTGTGGTGTGGAACTGCCACACACAATTAATGGTGGATTACAATGAAGACAACAAAATTGTTGAGAAAACAGGGTAGCAATGTCGGAGTTTTTTGGCGATGCTTTCAAAATACTCTGACATCATTCTCATTAGCACTCTATCATGGAGACAGTTGCCACATGAGGTCAAGGATAGAGCTTGGTCAGAGATGTGGGTAAAAAAATCTGTTGTATTTAATTCCATATAATATTTTTGTATTTATATGAATTAATATTTTGGTTTCAGCTTCGATTCAATTTTCTCGATGGTGAGGGTGAACGACTGGCATGTTTGAAGGATTTAGGTGAGCTTTGGAGAGACTAAAAGCATGAGTTGTATATTGGCTGGCATGGTAGAGTTGACACTGAGTTAGAGGTAGTACCAGTCTTGCATGATTGTCCTATAGAGTAGTATCGGCAGATGATTACCCATTGGACTTCTACTCAGTTTAAGGAATTAATTACATTCGAGGTATTTAAATAATAACATTCATGTTTTGCATTAATATTATTTTTTTAATTATATAATTTTATTTAGGAATGATCTGGAAAAAATAAAAAAAATATTGATGCAAAAAAATACCTCCACACACTGGGACGTACTACAATGCTAGATCATGAGAGGAAGCTGGTATGACAATTGTTTATAAGTTTTCTTTACGAATTATAGTTTCTTTTGTTTCCTCAATTATTTAATCGTTTTCTAATGTTTTCATATAATTATAGTTTTCAATGTCATTGTAGAGGCAACAACAGAATATTGAAGGACGTGTGCCTCGAGCAAAACTGTTTTGCTCGAGTAGACAGAAAAATGATGGAAGTATCGCCAACAAACCGACTCAGCAGTAGATTGTAAGTTTGAATCAGTTGATTTTATATTTTAATATCTATTTTTTAACTTAATAATATATTCTTATTTGTAACAGGCTACTTTAGAGGACCTCGATGCCCAAGAACCAGACAATTTTGGGCCAACTGATCACTTACATCAGGTGTTGGGAGAAGAGCATTCTGGTATAGTACACTGCCGACCTAGGATATACCCTACAAAGTATTGGTCCTCCTCAGGTACGATTTGTAGTTCCACCGAGCTACAAAAAGTTAAGGAACATGAAGAACAGGCTGAAAAAATGTCCATAGATATGGAAGAACAGTCTGCTAGGGAAAACAGTGCATTTATGAAATTTATTGAAGTTCTACGTCCAACACTTCCACCAGAGGCCATACCAGCTTTTGATGAATATATGTCATCGATACGTTCTATATATGGTGCACTAGGTGGCAGTTCTAGTGGTGGTCAAGACAATGTCTAGCCTGACGATGATGATGGCAAGGAGTTTGATGCGGACGAGGAGGGAGAGGAGGAGGGCGATGCGGAGGAGGAGGGCGAGGAGGAGGGCATTGAGGAGGGTGAGGATGATGATGGGGATGAGGAAGAGGGTGATGATGATGGTGGTGATGGTGATGGTGATGTGGTACAAATTGAGCTGTTACATATTTGACTAATATTACTGAGATTTGATGTTTAATCTATTCCAGTTTTTGGTTTTATCTAGACCCGTAGTATAGTATTAGAGTTGAGTTATTTTTTTATATTGTCTATTTTCATATATGTTGATGTCTTTTAGTGGTTGTGGTGTATCTTGAAAAAGTTAATAGAGTTATTTATGTTTGGGAACTCCCTGGACAGACCCCCTCCTTCCTGGACCCTGGACAACCCCCCACCATCCTCCTTGGACCCCAGACAACCCCCCAGACAGCCCCCCGGATAGCCCCCGGACACCCCCCGGATAGCCCCCACCCTTATCCTTAGTCCCCAGACATCCCCCCCAGAGACCCCCTGGACAGCCACCCAGACAGCCCCCCGGACAACCCTCCCCACCCTCCTCCCTGGACCCCGGACAGTCCCCAGGACAGCCCCCCAGATAGCCCCCACCCTCCTCCTTTGACCATGGACAGCCCCCCGAACACCCACCAGACATCCCCTCACACAGCCCCCACCCTCCTCCATGGTCCCCGGACAGCCCCCCGGACACCCCCCGAACAGCCCCTCAGACAGCCCCCCACCCTCCTCCCTGGACCCCGGACAGCCTCCTAGACAGCCCCCCCCCCCAGACAGCCCCCGCACCCTCCTCCCTGGACCCCCAGACAACCCCCACCCACCTTGATTTCACATGCCCTTTTTTATTTCTCTGATAATTCAATGTTATTTAGGATTATTCCATTTTTGTATGTCTTGAATTATAAGAATGTCTTGGTAAGATTATTAGCTCATGCACATCAAATGCATGTGATGATATGCTTTAATTTGAATACAAAGCCTTATTGTACATTCTCCATGTTATGTGAATTATTCCTTGTTTGATTTGGTTTACTTGTCCATTATTAGGATAATAAATGGGTTACATGTTAAGGACTCATGGACGGACTTTTCATGCTCAGGGTATTTAGAATTGAAATGCCAAGATGTATACTTTGGTTTCTAGGTGAGGGCTACCAGGATGGTTTCTATTACTCATGAGTGATATTGGTTCCTTGATGATAAACTGAGGACATGTCTATTTTTCATGATGGTAATACCGTGCCTCAGGTGTGGCCAGCACCACTCAAAATGTCTCATGTTTATTTGAAATAGACAACATTTTTAGTGAAAATAACAACTGGCATACGAAAAACTGACCAAATGCATTCGGATTATGTTGATACTTTAAGAAAATTATCCATGGGTAATTTGTGGTGTTAGAAGTCAACCCCATCTAAATCCGAGGCATTGTGTGGCCGGTAGCACTCTAACTGTGTCTCTTTTGTTTAAAATGGATGGGATTTTAGGTGAAAAGAACAACTGACATACGGAAATCTAACCAAATGCATTCAGATTCTATGGATACTTTATCACAACGATCTATGGGTTATATGTGATGTGTACGAGTCAACTGTGGCTCAATACAAGTTGCGGTGTGGCTGACACCATTCGAAGTGTCTCACTTTTGTTTTAAATGGAAAACATTTTATGTGAAAAGTACAACTGACGTTCTGAAAACTAACCAAACGCCTTTTGATTGTGTTGATGCATTAGGATAATGATCCTTGGGTCATTTTTGATGTGTACGAGTCAACCCCTCCTCAATCTGAGGCCCGATGTGGTCGACACCACTCAAATTGTCTCTTATGTTTAAAATGGATAACATTTTAAGTACATATGGAATACCAACCAAATAGATTATGATTGTGTTGATACTTTAGAACAATGATCCATGGGTCATATGTGATGTGTAAGAGTCAAAACCACCTTAATCTGAGGTGTGGTGTGGCCAGCACCACTCAAAGTGTATCTCTTTTGTTTAAAATGGACAGGATTTTAAGTGAAAACAAAAACTGACATACGTAAAACCGACCAAACGAATTTAGTTTCTGTTGAAACTTTAGGAAAATGATCCATGAGTCATATGTTCCATTTATGAGTCAACCGCATCTGAATCCAAGGTGCGGTGTGGCCGGTAGCACTCTAACTGTGTCTCTTTTGTTTAAAATGGATGGGATTTTAAGTGAAAAGGTCAACTAACATACAGAAAACTGACCAAATGCATTCGTATTCTATTTATAATTTATCACAATGACCCATGGGTCATATGTGACATGTAATATTCAACTCCGGATCAATCCAAGGCACGGTGTGGCCGACACCATTCTAAGTGTCTCACTTTTGTTTGAAATGAATAACATTTTAAGTGAAAAGTAAAAGTGACATACAGAAAACCGACCAAACGCATTAGTATTGTGTTGATACTTTAGGAAAATGATCCTTTGGTCATTTGTGACGTGTAGAAGTCAACCCTGCCTCAATCTGAGGCCCGTTGTGGCAGACACCACTCAAAGTTTCTCTTATGTTTAAAATGGACAACGTTTTAAGTACATATGGTATACCGATCAAACGGATTCTGATTGTGTTGATACATTAGAACAAAGATACATGGGTCATATGTGACGTGTACGAGTCAACCCCACCTCAATCCGAGGCGCGGTGTGTCCGAGACCACTCAAAGTGTCTCTCTTTTGTTTAAAATGGACAATATTTTAAGTGAAAACAACAACTGGCATAAGTAAAACTGAAAAAACGAATTCGGTTTCTATTGAAACTTTTGGAAAATGATCCATGGGTCAAATGTGATGTTTAAGAGTCAACCTCATCTAAATCTGAGGCGTGGTGTGGCCGGTATCACTCTAACTATGTCTCTTTTATTTAAAATGGATGGGATTTTAAGTGAAATGAAAAACTGACATACGGAAAACTGACCAAACACATTCGGATTCTATTGATACTTTATCACAATGATCCATGGGTCATATGTGACATGCACGAGTCAACACTGGCTCAATTAGAGGCATGGTGTGGCCAGCACCATTCAAAGTTTCTCACTTTTGTTTGAAATGGATAACATTTTAAGTGAGAAGTACAACTAACATACGAAAAACCGACCAAACGCATTAAAATTGTGTTGATACTTTAGGAAAATGATATTTGGGTCATTTTTTACATGAAAGAGTCAACCTCACCTCAATCAGAGGCCCGGTGTGGCTGGCACCACTCAAAGTGTCTCTAATGTTTAAAAAGGACAATATTTTAAGTACATACGGAATACCGACCAAACCGATTTTGATTGTGTTGATACTTTAGAAAAACGACCCATGGGTCATATGTGATGTGTACGAGTCAACCCCTCCTCAATCCGTGGTGTGGTGTGGCCGACACCACTCAAAGTGTCTCTCTTTTGTTTAAAATGGAATTAATTTTAAGTGAAAACAATATTTGACATATGAAAAACTGACCAAACACATTCAGAATGTGTTGTTTCTTTTGAAAAACGATACATGAGTTATATGTGATGTGTATGAGTCAACCCCACTTCAATATGAGACTTGGTGTGGCCGGAACCACTAAAAGAGTCTCTCTTTTATTTCAAAAGGACATCATTTTAAGTGAAAACAACAACTAACATATGAAAAACTGACCAAACGCATTCATATTTCACTGAAACTTTAGTGAAACGATCCAAGAGTCATATGTGATGTGTACGAGTCAACCCAACCTCAGTCCGAGGCATGGTGTGGCTGGTAGCACTCTAACAGTGTCTCTTTTGTTTAAAATGGATGGGATTTTAAGTGAAAAAAACAACTGACATACGAAAAACCAACCAAACGCATTCCGATTCTGTTGATACTTTATCAAAATTATCCATGGGTCATATGTGACATGTAATCATCACACCCTGATCAATCTGAGGCATGGTGTGTCCAGCACCATTCGAAGTGTCTCACTTTTGTTTGAAATGGATAACATTTTAAGTGAAAAGTAAAAATGACATACGAAAAACCGACCAAACACATTCAGATTTAGTTAAAACTTTAGTACAACGTTCCATGAGTCATTTTTGACATGTACGTGTCAACCCCTTTTCAATCTGAGGCCCGGGGTGGCCGGATCCACTCAATGTTTCTCAGTTTTATTTGAAATGGACAACATTTTAAGTAAAAATAACAACTAGCATACGGAAAACCGACGAAACACATTCAGATTGTATGGATACATTATCACAACTATCCATGAGTCTTATGTGACGTGTACAAGTCAACCTCGCCTCAATCCGAGGAATGGTGTTACCGGCACCACTCAATGTATCTTTCTTTTGTTTAAAATGAACATCATTTTAAGTGAAAACAACAACTGACATAAGGAAAACTGACCAAAAGCATTAGGAATGTGTTTATGCTTTAGGATAACATTCCATGAGTCATTTTTGACGTGTAAGATTTAACCCCGTCTCAATCCAAGACGCATTGTGGCCGGCACCACTCAAAGTGTCTCTTTTTAGTTTAAAATGGACATCATGTTAAGTGAAAACAACAACTGAAATACGAAAAAATGACCAAATACATTCATATTCTATTGAAAAATTTAGGAAAACATTCCATGAGTCATTTGTGATGTGTAAGAGTCAACCCTGGCTCAATCCGAGGCCCAGTGTGGCTGGAACCACTCAAAGTGTCTCAGGTTTATTTGAAATGGACAACATTTTATGAAAAAAATAGCATACGAAAAACTGACCAAACACATTTTGATTGTATTGATATTTTAGCCCAAGGATCCATGAGTCATATGTGACGTGTACGAGTCAACCCCACCTAAATCCGAGGCACGGTGTTTCTGGCACCACTCAAAGTGTCTTTCTTTGGTTTAAAATGGACATAATTATAAGTGAAAACAACAACTAACATACGAAAAACCAGAAAAATTCATTTGGAATGAGTTTATGCTTATGTAAAATGATGCATGAATAATATGGGACATCTACGAGTCAAGCCCATCTCAATCCAAGATGCGGTGTGGCCGACACCACTTAAAGTGTCTCTCTTTGGTTTAAAATGGACTTCATGTTAAGTGAAAACAACAACTGACATATGGAAAACCGAAAAAATGCATTCGGATTCTGTTGAAACTTTAGGACAATGATTCATGGGTCATATGTGACGTGTGAAAGTCAACCACGCCTCAATCTGAGTCGCAGTGTGGCCAAAACCACCCAAAGTGTCTCTTATGTTTAAAATGGGAAACATTTTAAGTACATACGAAAAACCTACCAAACAGATTCTGATTGTGTTGGTACTTTAGAAAAAACATAAATGTGTCATATGTGATGTGTAAAAGTAAACCCCTCCTCAATCTGAGGCGTAGTGTGGCCAGAACCACTCAAAGTTTCTCTCTTTTGTATAAAATGGACTTAATTTTAAGTGAAAACAATAACTAACATACAGAAAACTGACCAAACGCATTCGGGATGTGTTGTTTCTTTAGGAAAATGATGCATGAGTCATATTTGACATGTACGACTCAACCCCGATTCAATCCGTGACCCGGTGTGGCTGACACCACTGAAGGTGTCTCTCTTTTGTTTCAGAAGGACATCATTTTAAGTGAAAACAACAACTGACATACAGAAAACTGACCAAACGCATTCGGATTCCATTGAAACATTAGGTAAACTATCCATGAGTCATATGTGATGTTTATGAGTCATCCTAGCCTCAATACAAGGTGCGGTGTAGCCGAAACCACTTGAAATATCTCTCTATAGTTTAAAATGGACAAAATTTGAATTGAAAACAACAACTAACATACAAAAAATCGACCAAACACATTCAGATTCTTTTGAATATTTTGGAAAATGTTACATGAGTCATTTGTGATGTGTATGAGTCAACCCTGCCTCAATCCGATGCCCGGTGTGGTCAGCACCACTGAAAGTGTCTCCGGTTTATTTGAAATGGACAACATTTTAAGTGAAAACTACAACTGACATACAGAAATCTGACCAAACGCATTCAAATTATATTTAAACATTAGTAAAATGATCCATGGGTCATATTCAATGTTTACGTGTCAACCTAGCGTCAATCTGAGGAGTAGAGTGGCTGGAACCACTCGAAGTGACTCTCTATAGTTTAAAATGGACTTCATTTTAATTGAAAACAACAACTGACATACGATAATCCTACCAAACACATTCAGATTCTATTGAAACTTTAAGAAAACGATCCATGGGTTATATGTGACGTTTAAGAGTCAGCCTTACCTCAATCCGAGTTGCAGTGTCGCTGGGATCACTCTAATTGTCTCTCTTTTGTTTAAAATGGACAATATTTTAAGTACATACGGAAAACTGACCAAACAGATTCTAATTATGTTGATACTTTAGCACAACGATCCATGTATCATATATGACGTGCATGAGTCAACCTCGCCTCAATCCGAGGCACAGTGTGGCTAGTATCACTCAAAATGTATGTATTCTCTTTAAAATCAACATCATTTCTAGAAAAACACATTTAAATGTGTATGTTTAAATGAATTATATATGTCTATAATTAAGTTATGAATTCTGATTTAATTCTAGATGTGTATAGTTACAGATGCATTATATATTAAATGTGTAAGAATTTTTCCTATATATGTATGTGTTAGTTGTTTATTGTAGGTACATTAATCAGAGAGGAGTTCGGAGAATTACCTGAATGGATGGACACTCTGTCACTGCTGTGAAAAATGGATGGACACCCTTCTAGTGCTATGAAAATTGTAGGCTGCTATGCAAATTTTCATAGCATAGCCTATTCCAACGGTTTCAAACCATTGGCACAGGGTTCATTGAAAAGTTTTTACCCAGGGTTCAAAGGGAACCGTTAGTAAAAATACATTCCCAACAGTTTTTAAAACCATTGGGAAAAAATGGGAAAATGTTGGTGTTGCCAACGGTTCAGGGGAAACCGTTGGGGGAAATTTTTCCCAAAGGTTCCCAAAACCATTGGGATAGGGTAATTTTTCTAACCAAACCCAATGGTTCTATGTAAAACATTTGTAAAATCTATCCCAACGGCTTACCTACCAATGGTTTATAGAACCGTTGGTATAAGGTATACCAACGGTTCTGTGGCCTTTCCCAATGGTTCAGAACTGTTGGTAAATCATCATTTTGTAGTAGTGATCCTATATTACACACAATAGATACCTTCCTCTGTAGATTTTTTTATACCCAATAGTTACCTTCCTCGATAGCTTCTGTTAGATGCAAGACTGAGTTTCCCTAAATAACAATATATTATTAAAATAATACTATTTAATTTAATAAGATATAGAATATATGTTATGAATATTATTAACAATGTTATGGAAACTTATGTTTTATATAAATATAAAATTAATTCAAGGTTTACCAATTAATGAAAAATGAAAATAAGAACAAATTGTATATGAAAAGAAATATTATTATTTTTATGCTTCAAAAGGGGTTTTATATAAATAAAAATAATTAATTACAATAATTTAATTATTTTAATGAAATATATATATATATATATATATATATTCAATAAAATATTTTTGATATTAATCAAATATATTTGATAGGCACAAGATAAAACCAAATCCAATATTACATATAAAATACTATATTTTTATTGAGGAAGTTTTACCACATTTTAATGGAGAACCTATTTTAAATATGAATTTGGACACATTTATAAATGGAATATATTAAATTAAAATACATTTTTGAATTAAAAATATTAAAAATATGTTAGGGTGAATTTTTGGTATTTTTTTGAGAAACATCATTTTTTAAAGAATAATGAAAATAACGAGTTTTAGTTAAAAACTATCTTTTTTGTTTAAATAATTATTAATGTAAAAATATATATTAAATTTATTTTAAGGGTAAATTAGATAAACTATAATCATATTAATACAATTTAGTTCATAATAATAATTTTCACTTTGAAATTTAGTATAAAAACATAACAACCCTTTGAACATTTTTCTACCAAAACTAGTTAATCCGTCTATCTCCGAGATTAGAATTAATATTAATTTTTCTAATTATGTGATTTGAAATATTAAAATCAGCCATTGACCATTATAATAATTATAATATTTTTAGTCTAATATGAAAAAGTTATTTTTTGACCAAAAAAATTAGTGAAAGTGATTAAAATTAATCACAACGATTAAGGTCAATATTGCCCTAATACGGGACTTAACCTTAATCATAGTGGACTAAATGACATTGAAACTTGTCAAAAACCCATTTCTTATACAAATTTAAACCATAAAACATTAATTATTGATTTTTTATTGTTCTTATGACTTTATCTTAGGTAAGAACATGTGTATACCTAACTTGTTTCAAAAAACTCTAAGTGAGTCCTTTTCCTTCCATATTGAAGGCCACCACCTCTCCCAATTATTTAAATCTATCAAGACTATTATTTTAGGAAAAGACCTGAAAAAATAGTCTCCCAAAATACCTCCCATATACCTATAATCATACCTTGTTTCATAAATCCTTCCATGGAATCCTTTCGGTATAAACTAAAAGAAGTTACCAGATTAAGAGAAAACGTCCTCTCTCTAGTTAGATTAATTTCCATTACATTACCCCTAAAATATATATATTGTATGATAAAATTTAAAAATTTGTTTCCTTAATATAATTGGATTTTTTTTTATTTTAATACCTCTACCTACACTTACACACACATCCATCTAATTGGTAAAAACATACCATTTCTATGTACATCGAACTACTGCCTCATGAAATGATGATTGTTAAATTTTCATTTACCACCTCCCATAGTAGAAATTATGATTGAAACTATGTTTATATATGATATATATTATATTTATAATTAATTTATTCTTCAGCAATTTTTTTATAATGTACCTTTATGCTTTCCAAGTGGTTTAAATACGATAATTTATTTTGAGGAAGTGTGGAATATTTCCCGTCAAAGAAATATGAATTTTTCATTCCATAAAAGGAACATATAAAGGATTTTATCAATAAAACATTGGAAAATATATAACGTAGATATGATACTGTTATTATTATATAAATATTTATCATCTAGATTTCATTCTTTTAATACAATAATTATTTGAAGGTAGCATTCATGCGTACGTACGGTCTACCGTCTCCATGAACGGTGCACTTCATTTGTAATCTAAAAATATTAAGGACTATTCTAAATAAATATTTACTAGATATATAAGATAATTTAGTCATTTTTTTTAATTATATAGACAATGAAATCATGGTATAAGAAATAGTAACAACATGTAACAAGTCAAAACATACTTAAGAAAACTAGGCAATTAACACTTGAAATAGTTAAAATAATGAAACAATGTTAACAAAAGGTTAATAAAATATTAAAATAAGTTACCATATGATATAATAAACATAAATATAGTTATGGTATAATTTATAAACATATTTTAAACCACTATAATAGATAATAAATACCACACAACCAAGGGAATTATAAGGTAAGTTATTTCTATATCACTTTTTACATCCGTGAGATAAATTTCATATTCAGAACATTGTTATTTTGTGTAGTGTAACTAATGCACCTTTTGATATATTATCATGAATTATTTTATATTAATGGTATTTAGATGATTCATTTTTTTATTACTTTTGTGTATTTAGATTCAAATGCATGGAGATTTTGTCTAAATTTACGTTATATTGAGATTTAATTGTTATTATGCAACAATTAATTTTTATTTGGTGTATGTAATTCTTTTCTCAGGTTATATAAAGAATAAAATTATTATAATTATATTATATGTTTAATTTATTAACATAAAATTATAGGGATTTCAATTTAAATGTTTCAATTTTGCATGAGACACTTTGAAATGGTTGAAGATTATTCTCCTCTAGAATGTTCTTAATGATTATTTTTACAATCTCAATTTATTTTGTAATTATTAGAAATATTTTTAATCCATAACTATATTTTAATCATTATTAATTATAAATTTACTTGAATATATATATTATTATACAATATATATTAGTATTTCCTAAACATTATACCATTTTTCATATGGTTTTTACATTAACAATTGTTTGATTAATTAGAGAATGATTGATAAAATCCATATTTCTAATTTAATATAGTTATCTGATAAGAAATTTTAGTTATTTTTGTTATTAAATATGTTGAATTTTTTGACTAGAAATGAAATGTGGAACCCTAACTTTATATTTCAACTTGATAGATTGAGAGGTTCTCATGAGACAAATTAGTTGGAAAAATTAAATAGTTTTCTATCCAATGTTTTAATCCAACTTGTGAAATGTCTTGATGATAATAAGTTTTTATATTCATCATACATGATATAAAATAATTAAGAATTTCCCTCACTTAGTTTCAGTTATTATTCATCCATGATATTTTTCATCGACATATCTATGGATACATTTCATTTATGTTTACTTATTAAATGGAATGTGTTTCAGTTTATTACCTTGATATATTGATTTTAGTTATCTAGTTATTTAAATTGAATGTGTTATTAGTTATTTACCATTCTATGTAAAATTATTCGCATTTATTAATTATTTATTCTTATTTACTTACCCTGACAGTTCATTTGAGCTCACCCGTATTATTTTTCATTTCTCAATGTAATGAAGATGATATCTTTGAACAAGATTTCAATGATGTAATTTATTTCATTTATTTATGTGTCACGTTTTGTAATTTATATTTCACAATGTATTATGGGTACCATGTATGTAATCTGGCTTTACAAGACTTTTAATGGGTTAGTCCTTTTGGATTTGTTTTCTTGTAAACATGACAATGTAATAATGTAATACCCCATCTCCAGGCATCTCGGTTAGGGGATTTACAATCACAACACTAAACTATGGGATACTAGATAGTTCATAATATCAACTAGAATATCCATTACCCATGAAACCCCTAGTTAGAAACATGGTGTTCCTCATTTCATAGCTAATAGAGGTTGCACTACTGGAAAAGGATGATTTACCAACGGTTCTGAACCGTTGGGAACGGCCACAGAACCGTTGGTATACCTTATACCTAAAGTTCTGTGAACCATTTTTAAGTAAGGCATTGGGATAGATTTTCCC
Organism: Viscum album; assembly: GCA_963277665.1. Lineage (NCBI taxonomy): Eukaryota > Viridiplantae > Streptophyta > Magnoliopsida > Santalales > Viscaceae > Viscum > Viscum album. The sequence goes on along the minus strand of OY728136.1, from coordinate 1,079,794,336 downwards.
AATGGTTTATATAGATCCATTGTGATAGGTTAAAAAAATTAGCCTATCCCAACGGTTTTGGGAACCGTTGGGAAATGTTTTCCCAACGGTTTCCACTAAACTGTTGGCAAAACCCACATTTTCCCATTTTTTCCCAACAGTTTTAAAAACCATTGGGAATGTATTTTTACCAACGTTTACCTTTAAACCATTGGTAAAAAAAATTTCAAAGAACCTTATGCCAATGGTTTGAAACCATTGGAATAGGATATGCTGTGAAAATTGCATAGCAGCCTGCAATTTTCACAGCACTGGCAGGGTGTCCATCTATTTTACACAACACTGATAGGGTGTCCATCCATTCAGGTAATTCTCGGAATTCCTCTCCGATTAATGTACCTGCAATAACCAACTGACACATACATATACAGAACAAATTCATACACATTTAACATATAATTCATCTGGAACTATTAACATCCAGAATTAAATCATAATTCACAACTTAATTATTAACATACATAATTCATTTAAACATACACATTTAAAAGTGTTTTTTCTAGAAATGATGTCCATTTTAAACAGAATACATACATTTGGAGTGATATCGGCCACACCATGCCTCATATTGAGGTGAGGTTGACTCGTTCATGTCATATATGACACATGGATCATTGTGCTAAAGTATCAACACAATCAGAATTCGTTTGGTCACTTTTCCGTATGCACTTAAAATGTTTTCCATTTTGAACCAAAGAGAGACACTTAGAGTGATCCCGACCACATTGTGACTCGGATTGAGGTGTGGTTGACTCATACACGTCACATATGACCCATGGATCGTTGTCCTAAAGTTTTAATAGAATTAGAATTTTTTTGGTCGGTTTACCGTATGTCAGTTATTGTTTTCAATTAAAATGAAGTCCATTTTAAACTATAAGGAGACACATCGAGTGGTCCTGGCCACTCTGCGCCTCAGATTGAGGCTAGGTTGACACATACATCACATATGACCCATGTATTGTCTTCCAAAAGTTTCAATAGAATCTGAATGTGTTTGGTCGGTTTTCTGTATGTTAGTTATTGTTTTCACTTAAAATGCTGTCCATTTAAAATAATCTTGAGACACTTTGAGGGGTGATGGCCACACCGGGCCTCGTATTGAGGTGGGTTTGACTTATACACGTCAAAAATGACTCATGTAACTTTTTATTAAAGTATCAATAGAATCTGAATGTGTTTGGTTGGTTTTCCATATGTTAGTTGTTGTTTTCACTTAAAATGTTGTCCTTTTTAAACTATAGAGAGACAGTTCAAGTGGTACCGGCCACACTGCACCTCGGATTTAGTTTTGGTCGAATCGTACAGATCACATATGACTCATGGATTTTTCCCTAAAGTTTCATTGTAATCCGAATGTGTTTGGTCAGTTTTCCGTATGCGAGTTGTTGTTTTCATGTAAAATGATGTCCTTTTGAAACAAAAGAGAGACACTTTTAGTGGTGTTGGCCACACCTGGTCTTAGATTGAAGAGGGGTTTACTCGTACACATCACATATGACTCATGGATCATTTTACTAAAGAAAAAACACATTCTGAATGCGTTTGGTTGGGTTTTTGTACGTCAGTTGTTGTTTTCTCTTAAAATTAAGTCCATTTCAAACTAAATAGAGACACTTTGAGTGGTTCCAGCTACACCGTGCCTCGGATTGAGGCTTGGTTGAAACTTACACATCACATATAACCCATGGATCATCGTTCTAAAGTATCAACACAATCAGAATCCGTTTGGTTGGTTTTCTGTAAGTACTTAAAATGTTGTCCATTTTAAACATAAGAGACACTTTGGGTGGTGCCGGCCACACTGAGACTTGTATTGAGGCGCTATTGACACATACAAGTCACATATGACCCATGTATCGTGTTCCTAAAGTTTAAACATAATCTGAATGCGTTTGGTTAGTCTTCCGTATGTCAGTTGCTGTTTTCACTTAACATGAAGTCCATTTTTGACTAAAGAGAGACACTTTGAGTGGTGCCAGCCACACTGCATCTTGGATTGGCACTAGGTTGACTTGTAAATGTCACATATGACTCAGGCATAATTTTCCTAAATAATCAACACATTCCAAATGCGTTTGTTCAGTTTTCCGTATATCAGTTTTTGTTTTCACTTAAAATTATGTCAATTTTAAACAAAAGAAAGACACTTTGAGTGGTGTCGGCAACACCGTGCCTCGGATTGAGGCGGGGTAGAATCGTACACATCACATAAGACCAATGGATCGTTTTTCTAAAGTATCCACACCATCTGAATTCTTTTGTTCAGTTTTCTATATGCTAGTTGTTATTTTTACTTAAAATGTTGTCCATTTCAAATAAACCTGATACACTTTAAGTGGTTTCGGCCACAACGGGCCTCAGATTGAGGCGAGATTGACTCGTACATGTCACAAATGACTAATGAAACGTTTTCCTAAAGTTTCAACAGAATCCGAATGCTTTTGGTCAGTTTTCCATATGCCAGTTGTTGTTTTCCCTTAACAAGAAGTCAATTTTAAACTAAAAAGAGACACTTTGAGTGGTGCTGGCCATAACGCATCTTGGATTGAGACAAGGTTGACTATCACATGTCAAAAATAACTCATGGAACTTTGTCCTAAATCATCAACACATTCTGAATGCGTTTGGTTGGTTTTCCACATGTCAGTTGTTGTTTTCTGTTAAAATGATGTTCTTTTTAAACAAAAGAACGACACTTTGAGTGGTTTCGGAAACACCATGCCTCAGATTGAGGTAGGGTTGACTCGTACATATCACATATGAGACATGGATCATTGTGCTAATGTATCAACACAATATGAATGCATTTGGTTGGTTTTCCATATGCTAGTTGTTATTTTTACTTAAAATGTTGTCCATTTCAAATAAACCCGAGACACTTTGAGTGGTTCCGAACACACCTGGCGTCGAATTGAGGCAGGGTTGACTCTTACACGTCAAAAATGACTCATATAACGTTTTCCTAAAGTTTCAATAGAATCCAAATGTGTTTGGTCAGTTTTCGGTATGTCAGTTGTACTTTTCACATAAAATGTTATCCATTTCAAACAAAAGTGAGACACTTCGAATGGTTCTAGCCACACCGCGCCTCATATTGACCCAGGGGTGACTCATACATATCACATATGACCCATGGATCATTTTGATAAAGTATAAATAGAATCTGAATGAGTTTGGTTGGTTTTCCGTATGTCAATTTTTCTTTTCACTTAAAATCCCATCCATTTTAAACAAAAGAGACACACTTAGAGTGCTACCAGCCACCGTGCCTTGGATTGAGGCTGGGTTGACTCGTACACATCACATATGACTCATGGATTGTTTCCAAAAAGTTTCAATGGAATCTTAATGCATTTGGTCGGTTTTTCGTATGTTAGTTGTTGTTTTCACTTAAAATGATGTCCTTTTGAAACAAAAGAGAGACACTTTTAGTGGTGCTGGCCACACCGGGTCTCAGATTGAGGCGGAGTTGACTCATACATGTCACATATAACTCATGGATAATTTTCCTAAATAAACTACACATTCCTAATTAGCTTGGTCTTTTTTCCGTATGTCAGTTTTTGTTTTCACTTAAAATTATGTCCATTTTAAACAAAAGAGAGACACTTTGAGTGGTGCCGGTCACACCACGCCTTGGATTGAGGAGATGTTGACTCGTACAAGTAACATATGACCCAAGAATTATTTTTCTAAAGTATCAACACAATCAGAATCCATTTGGTCGGTATTCGGTATGTACTTAAAATGTTGTCCATTTTAAACATAAGAGACACTTTGAGTGGTGTCGGGGACATCAGGCCTTGGATTGAGGTGGGGTTGAGTTGTACACATCATAAATGAACCAAGGATCATTTTAATAAGGTATAAACATAAATCTAATGTGTTTGTTCAGTTTTCATTCTGTCAGTTGTACTTTTCACATAAAATGTTATCAATTTCAAACAAAATGGAGACACTTCGAATGGTGTTGGCCACACCGTGCCTCAGATTGAGCCAAATTTGACTTGTACACGTCACATATTACTGATGGATCTTTGTGATACAGTATCAATAGAATCCGAATGAGTTTGGTCTGTTTTCCTTATGTAAGTTATTCTTCTTAGTTAAAATACCATCCATTTTAAACAAAAGAGACACAGTTTGAGTGCTATCGGCTACACCGTGCCTCAGATTTAGACGGGGTTGACTTCTACACCGTAAATATGACCCATGGATCATTTTCCTAAAGTTTCAATAGAAACTGAATTTGTTTGGTTAGTTTTTCGTATGTCAGTTACTGTTTTCACTTAAAATCATGTCCACTTTAAACAAAAGAGAGACACTTTGAGTGGTTCCGGCCACACCACACCTCTGATTAAGGTAGGGTTGACTTTTACACATCACATATGACCCGAGGATCGTTTTTCTAAAGTATCAACGCAATAAAAATCCGTTTAGTCAGTATTTCGTATGTACATAAAATGTTGTCCATTTTAAACATAAGAGACACTTTGAGTGGTGCCGGCCACACTGGGCCTCTTATTTAGGCGAGGTTGACTCGTACACGTCACAAATGACCCAAGGATCATTTTCCTAAAGTATCAACACAATCCTAATGCGTTGGGTCAGTTTTCTGTATGTCAGTTATACTTTTCACTTAAAATGTTTTCCATTTCAATCAAAAGTGAGACACTTCAAATGGTTCCAGCCACACCGCGCCTCGGATTGAGCCAGAGTTGACTCATACAAGTCACATATGACCCATGTATCATTGTGATAGAGTATCAACAGAATCCAAATGTGTTTGGTCAGTTTTCCGTATTTCATTTGTTCTTTTAACATAAAATCCCATCCATTTTAAACAAAAGAGACACAGTTAGGGTGCAAATGGCCACACCATGCCTCAGATTTAGAAGGGGTTGAATCTTACACATCACATATGAATCATGGATCACTTTCCTAATGTTTAAACAGAAACCGAATTCGTTTGTTCGTTTTTCCGTATGTCAGTTGTTGTTTTCACTTAAAATTCTGTCCATTTTAAACAAAAGAGAGGCACATTGAGTGGTTCCGACCACACCACGCCTTGGATTGAGACGGGGTTGAATCATACAAATCACATATGACCCATGGATCATTATTCTAAAGTATAAACAAAATCAGAATCCTTTTGGTCAGTATTATGTATATACTTAAAATGTTGTCCATTTTATACATAAGAGACACTTTGAGTGGTGCCAGCCACATTGGTCCTCGGATTGAGGCCAGGTTGACTTGTACACATCAAAAATTACCCAAGGATCATTTTCCTAAAGTATCAACACAATCCGAATGCGTTTGGTCGGTATTCCGTATGTCATTTGTACTTTTCACTTAAAATGCTATCCATTTCAAACATAAGTGAGACACTTCGAATGGTGCCAGCCACACCGCACCTCATATTGAGCCAAAGTTGACTCATACACGTCACATATGACCCATGGATCGTTGTGATAAAGTATCAACAGAATCTGAATGCGTTTGGTCAGTTTTCTGTATGTTAGTTGTTCTTTTCACTTAAAATCCCATCCATTTTAAACAATAGAGACACAGTTAGAGTACTACCGGCCACACCGCACCACATATTTAGACGAGGTTGACTCTTACACGTCAAAAATGACCCATGGAACATTTTCCTAATGTATCAACATAATCCGAATGCGTTTGGTCAGTTTTCCGTATGCCAGTTGTTATTTTCACTTAAAATGTTGTCTATTTCAAATAAACCTGAGACATTTTGAGTGGTGATGGCCACACCTAAGGCATGGTATTACAATCTTGAAAAAAAGACATGTCCTCGGTTTATCTTCAAGGAACTAATATCACTCATGAGTAATAGAAACCATCCTGGTATCCCTCACCAAGAAACCAAAGCATACATCCTGGAATTTCAAGTCTAAATTCCCTGAGCATGACGAGTCCATCCATGAGACCTTAACATTTAACCCATGTCTTATCGTAGCAATTGACATGTAAACCAAATAAAACACGGCATAATTCACATAACATGGAAAATGTACAACAAGGCTTTGTATTCAAATTAAATCATATCATCAGCTGCATTTGATGAGCATGAGAAAATAAGCTTACCAATATATTCATATAATTCAAGACATACAAAAATGGAATAGTCCTAAATAACATTGCATGATTACAGAAATAAAAAAATGCATGTGAAATCAAGGAGGGTGGAGGGGCTGTCTGGGGGTCCGAGGGGCTGTCTGGGGGGCTGTTCGGGGGGTGTCCGGGGGGCTGTTCGGGGGGCTGTTTGGGGGGTGTTCGGAGGGATGCCCAGGGTCCAAGGAGGAGGGTGGGGGGGGGGGGTCCAGGGGCTGTCCGGGGTCCATGGAAGAGGGTGGGGGCTGTCTGGGTGGCTGTTTGGGGGGCTGTCCGAGGGGTGTCTGGGGGGCTATCCGAGGACCAAGGAGGAGGGTGGGGGGGTGTCTGAGGGGCTATCCGGGGTCCAAGGTAAATTGTGGGGGGTTGTCCAGGGTCCAGGAAAGAGGGTGTTGTCCGTGGAGTTCCCAAACACACAAAACTTTATAAACATGCTCAAGATACACCAGAACAACTAAAAGAAATCAACATCCATGAAAATAGAAAATATATAAAAATAACTCAACTCCAATACTATACTACATGTCTAGATAAAAAAACAACTAGAATAGATTAAACATCAAATATCGGTAATATTAGTCAAAATGTAATGGATCAATTTTTCCCACATCACCATCACCATCATCATCACCCTCGTCCTCATCCCCATCATCATCCTCGCCCTCCTCAACACCCTCCTCCTTGCCCTCTCCCTCCGCATCGCCCTCCTCCCTCACCTCGCCCTCCTCCTCTCCCTCCTCTTCCACATAAAACTCCTTGCCATCATCATCCTCTGGCTGGACATCATCTTTACCACCACTATAACTTCCACTTGGTGAACCATATATAGAACGTATCGATGACATATATTCATCAAATGTTGGGCTGGCCTCTGGTGGAAGTGTTGGACATAGAACTTCAATAAATTTCATAAATGCACTGTTTTCCCTAGAAGACTGTTATGCCATCTCTATGGCCCTTTTGTCTGCCTGTTCGGCCTGTGCCTTAACTTGCTACAGCTCGGTGGCACTAAAACTCGTACTTGAGGAGGGTCAATACTTCGTCACGGCTATCCTAGGTCGGCAGTGTACTCTGCCAAAATGCTCCTCTCCCAACACCTGATGTAAGTGATCTGATGGACCAAAATTGTCTGGTTCTTGGGCATTGAGGGCCTCTAAAGTAGCCTGTTACAAATATAAATATATTATTAAGTTACAAAATAGGTATTAAAATATAAAATCAACAGATTAAAACTTACAATCTGCTACTGAGTCGGTTCATTGACAAAACTTCCATCCTTTTTCCATATACTCGAGCAAAATAGTTTTTTTCGAGGCACACGTCCTTCAATATTCTATTGTTGCCTCTACAATGACATTAAAAACTAAAGTTATATCAAAACATTAGCAGAATTTAAAATAATTTTGGAAACAAAATAAAATATATGTCGTAAAGAAAAATTATAAACAATTGTCATACCAGCTTCCTCTCATGATTTGGCATTGTAGTACGTCCCAGTGTGTGGAGGTATTTTTTTACATCAATGTTTTTTTATTTTTTCCAGATTATTCCTAAATAAATTTCAATAATTCAAATGATAATGTTAATGAAAAACATGAAAGTTATTATTTAAATACCCCAAATGTAATTAATACCTTAAAATGAGTAGTCGTCCAATGGGTAATCATCTGCCGATACTTCTCTATAGGACAATCATCCATGACTGGTACCGCCTCTAACTCAGTGCCAAATCTAGAACACCATCCAATATACAACTCGTGCTTTTAGGAACTCTAAGGATCACCTTAAACCTTTAGATGTGCCGGTCGTGCACCCTCACCATCGGGAAAATTAAATCGAAGCTGACACAAAATATTAATTCATATAAATACAAAAATATTTCACGGCATTAAATACAACAGATTTTTTTACCCATATCCCTGCCCAAGCTCTATCCTCAACCTCATGTGGAAAATGTCTCTACGATAGCGTGCTGACAGGAATGATGTCAGAGTATTTGGTAAGCGTCGGTAAAAAACTCCAACATTGCTGCCCTGTTTTCTCAACCATTTGGTTGTCTTCATTATAATCCACCATTACCTGTGTGCGGCAGTTTCACACCGCATGTATGCTTGTACACCCCTGCACCCACCTCCTTTCAGTAGATGTATATGTCATGAAAGAAAACCTTATATTTTATCAAAACATGTTATAATGAAAATAAATATTGTTTTAAAAATTTGTTAGGGTTCTTTAAATATACCTGCGCCAGTCTGATCGCTGAGCACCGCTGGATCCATAGAAACTGATGGAACACCCTGTAGTGGAACAGGAGTTGAAGACGATGGAATATAGAAGCTCAGAGAGACATAATTAGAAGGAAAATAAGATGGGACAACTATATGAATGGATTTTTGCTAGGGAGTAGGAATCATCATGGGATGTGAAAAAGATGGGCCAGAAGATTCAAAAGGTGGTGAAAACATGGGAGGCCCAAATATCCCGTGTGTCCCTAACAACACACCATGATCAGAATGTGGGAAGTATGACATGTCCGTGGGAGGGTCATGGTCTAGTCGGGTACGCGAAACTGCTCGTCCACCTCTGGTACGAACCCTCCTCATACGACTGGCCTGAGTTCTAGGACCAGTACTAGGCTCCTCGTGAAATAATTGTCGACGTATAGGTGGATCCTACAAAATTGTTTACAAAAAAATTAATCACATGGCATTATATATTCCTCAAATATATATTTGAAATAAAGTACTCACTACAAGCACTAATGGTGGAAATCCCATCTCCACCATTCGACGATTGTTCTCCATCATTTTTTTCCTTCATCTCTCTTCAATTGGCAGCATTTCATACTTTTGAAAACATATATGTTATTAATTAGAAAAAAGAAACTAATGTGTAACCGAAAAAACTAAATATATGAGGGAATAGGGGGATTCATTGGTAATTTAGTTATCAATTGTTTTAGAATGTCTTGAATGGATTTAATAAATCATACATGTTGTAATGTTCACCAAGATAGAAATTTTTTTGACTAGGTTTGAATAAAATTCAATTCCAAATTAGAAAATGAAATTCAAATAAAACCGCAACCAATAAACATTGAGAATTCACATAACAGTCAATTCAGCTAAAACATATGTTTGATCAATACTAAATCAACATGAATATTACCAACCTTAACAATCCAACTCAAGGTAAACAAAAATAATTGAGAACATGGATGAATGATTCTATATATTTTCAACCACAACTTCAGGTTCACAATCAACTCTGAGAATTGAGCTATTGGAGTCATCAAAAAAAATAAATGGACTATTTCCAATGGCACTAGGGACAGTGTCAATTCCATCATCACCATCATTAGAAATATGTCATGAAATTACATCAACGGTGACCCCAAATTCAGGTCTAAGTTTGTCTTTGACACAAAAACATGTTTAGCAATTGATGCCAACACATATGGTTCTTCGGTAGCAAGAGTGTGAGTCATATTAATTACTCGAAATCCCCAATCATCTGTAAATGTTCCCTATCTTGTCATCGAATCAAATCAATGTAATTTCATCATTATGACTCGTCAATGAGAGTAATAATCCAATATTATTATTTTCTCAACAAATCCATAATAACCCACATTTTCAAATCACGTTCTACTATCTGATGCACTGGTATAACAATATATTGTGGTAGTAACCATAACACCATCATGTTGTGTTCTCATGTTATTTTCTCATTCGGTGACAATAAATTTTTACCCATTGATAACAATTGATTTATAGTCAAGAACCACGATATTAGGACCAAAAGACAAAGCTCTTATTTCCTCAGAGACAGAGTTAGCAGACAAACTCAATACCTGCAATATAAATGACTATTAAACTTAATTAAATATTGATATAATTATTTTAAATAGTAATATTTTTAGCTTCAATTTTAACCAAGCCGAAAACTCTTCGCTGTGCAATGTCTCTCTCCTTCTCAAAGATAAAGAACGATGCTTTCTATTTATCATTGTTTTATGTTCTCTTTAGATAAAAAATATTAATTGTTTAATAGATATATATGTAAGATATACATATTCAATTTAGTTACCTGATATAGTCAGCAAACAAATCACAGTTGACCAAAACTGTGTGATGTGCCCTCTCCCACTCTTCATGGCTGAATGTCTTCAATGTATATTATCTTGGAATTACACTTAATTGAGGAAGTGATGGAAAACTGGGTTTAATTTTATCATACTATTCTTCTTCATTTCTCATTGGTTTGTTCATTATAGTAGTAAGATCAGACAAATACATTAAGCACAAATCCATACATTCTTGAGCCATGTAACCGTTCACGATAGAACCATCGAGATGATTCCTATTTCGGACATCAGAATTTAATGTGTACATATTTCATTCAGTTGGATACATCCAACGAAAATAAACAGGTCTTACAAAAAGTATTTCAGTGGGAATATGGACAGTCAGATGCAACATGCATGTGAAAAATGATGGAGTAAATATTTTATCCAACTCACACCAAATTAATGGGGCATATGTCAACATTTTTTGCAAGAAATACTTGGACAACTTCTTAGCACAAAGATCTCTAAAAAAATGACACAACCAAATAAAAGTCACCGTTACATTATTGGACAAAAGATGAAGGATTTCTAATGGAATCAACTCGTGTAGTAGAATGTGATAATCATGAGCCTTTAAATATTTTAGCTTCAACTCTCTTCTATTGACCCGTTTAGATATGTTGCTTGAATAATCATCAAGAACTATAATATTCTCTAATACTTCCAGAAATTTTTTTTATAGGTGTCATCACATAAGAAGCACATGGAAGTTCCATTTATTTTCACTGATACGCATAAGATACAATTCTGGTCTGATGCCCCAATCCACCAAGTCACACCGAGATTGTATATCAGAAATCTAGATTTTCCCATCTAACTATCTATGTCACCATGACAAGTCAAAAGAGGTGAGTAATATAATGAAGTTATGAGGATCAAAATGAGGATACTTATCAATATCAATCATATTATTCAGACCTAAAATCATATCTAAATCTCACCCCAATCTCCATTGATGTGAATAATCCCATTTTCAACATCCATCAATTGTAATTAAAAGAATTGATCATGTTACATTAATGAATTATTAAAATCGAGGATCTTCATAAAGATCCAACTGAGTGATAAAAAATATTCAATTCAATTCAAAACCCCTTATTTAATTCAATATTTAGAAAGGTTATCTATACCAACTTCCTTCCAAAAACTAACATGTAATGCTAAACATGCCTTTAAAAAATACTTTATTTCAAAACATCCCAAAGGAATTAAAGGATGTTTTACAATTAAAAATTCTCAATATTAATTCAAAACATGGGATTACAACTTATTTCCACATGAATAAATATCCAAATTAAAATTACCAAATAAATCTCATTAAAAAAAATCATTCCAAGAGGGTTTATTGTCATTTCAAAAATTAAATCATTTGAAAATACTTAGAAAACATTAAATAGGTCAACTCATTTCATGAAAATCAATTTATTTCATTCTTTTAATAAAAACTTGAGACAAAGACTCAATTTCACTAATTCAATCTTTAAATATTCTTGGAAAGTAAATCAAAACAGTCATGGAATTAAATAATTCATAAATAATTAAAATATGTCAAAATTATAGCCATCAAATTCATGACTTGTTCAATTCAATGAGAATAGGGTTAACTAATATTTCACATATAATTTTAATGAAAAAATTCGTAGAAACTTCTATAAAAATTAATAAACACATATAAATAAATTTCCAAGTAACAATTAATTACAAGATGAAGAAAAGTCATAAAAACACATACTTAGAAAATCTGGAATCCAACTGCAATGAATTTGTGATGTTTCTTCTTCGATGGAGGGTTAAAGATTTAATTAATTAAATTGATTGGAATGGAGAATGTCTAGATTAAATCAAAACACAAAAAATGATATACACATCAATATAAAAACTTAAAACTAAAATATTAGATGAATAACAATAAAAAAAAGGTAGAACTTAAATATTTTATGTGTATAAAGAAGAAAATACCTTATTTGGGATGATTCGGATGTAGTTTTAGCGGTTCGGATGGGGGAAGTCGCAAGAGGAGCACTAACGATTTAGGGTTCTGTCTCGTGAATGGGGGAGAGGAGTAGCCAAGTCTATTTGGGGTAAAACATTACCAATGATTTTTAAAAACCATTGTGAAAGGGTGGGTTGAACACCCCTTTTCCAACGGTCCAAGGGTACCCTTTACCAACGGTTCACAAGAACCGTTGGTAAAGGGTATCCATAAGCATGGGGAAAAACTCCCATTCTAAAAGTGTTGACCACTATCATGTAAATTACATCACATGACAATCATAAAGCATAAAGTTAGTAAAAAACTATACTGAAATTTTTACAACCTCTAATACTCCCCACTCAAAAATTATCCCCAAACTAAACCACTTAACCATGAATTAAAATTCATAAAACTATTAACACATTCACACATGCATAAATAAAGGATTGCAAAGGGGGTCAATATGGGTGTAAAAATGAATAAATAAATCACTGTCTCTCAATGCTCTAAATAGTAATTAGCTTTTAAAAATAGGAGTAACATCTTTGAAAACCTCTTTAAAAACAATTTTTGAAATAAATATGGATCCCAAGGGAAATCACCGCTCTCATTACATAATTTTTCATAAAATAGTACAAGAAAAAAAATTGAATAATCCCATCATTAAAAAAAAATTTATAAAATAAGGTTAATTATTTAAAACAAGGAAACAATTTTATAAAGGCAAAGAAAATTATTTATAAAAAAGGAAGGTACTTTTTAAAATAAGGGAATAACTATTAAAATATGGAAACTAGTTTTAACAAAAAAAACTATTCAATTTATAAATCCAAATTGTCCAAAATCACTATGAATGAATCGTCCTTATTATAGAAAACCAACAATGAAATTTTATTGAACTTTAAGAATTAAAGAATCACGATTTTAAAATAATAGTTCGTTGAAATAAATGATAAACATATTTGTTCCAAATGAAAAATAATCAATTTATGGAGAACATTTTATAACAGAAAACAAGGTATCATATAAAACATTTATTTGGTTAAAAATCATTTTTAAAGAATCAAATTACCAAATAACGCTTTAATAAAAAGAAATGTGATGAAAAAACCTAGCTCAAGATACAAAACCATGTTGAATTTGATAGAAAACACTACAAAAGGTCTTATAAGTTGGATCAAAACCCATAAAATCCAATATCCCCAATTATAAAACAATCCTAACCATGAATATTACCAAAAAATGGCCATTAGGTTTAGAGGAGAAGATAAAAATATAAAAAAGTAAACAATCAAATAGGTTCTCTTACCTTATGATTCAGATGAAGAGTCACTAAAAAAACAAAAAAATCCCTCATAGAGGGGCTTTGTAAGAAGACAAAGGTCATTGGGAGGTGCCCAAGATGGCGGAGTTTTAATGGGATGGCTTAGGGGAGAAGACCCAAATAAAAAAAAGAGGAAAATACCAAAATTACCTAACTTGAGCTAGCCACAACGTTATCTCGCATAGTTTACCAAACCATGTATAGAACTTGTGATATACACTATATATAGACATCCTAGGTCACATGGCTTCCACTTCATGGTTTTCTAAACCATTAGCATAACCGTGCATCCCTGAAAAACATAAAAAATTAAAAAAATTGAACTTGGGACACCCTGAACCTAGGGGATAAATTAATCTCCTAAACCCAAGTAATAAAGTGATATTTTTATGTGTCACAATTACCCCACAAAGACAGTATATTTACCTAAAATTTCCATTCCCAGAGAATCATCGACTAATTTAGTTAATAAAAAAGGTCGTGATAAAATCCTGGAAAGAAATTATCAAATTAAAATCCCTCTTTTGAAACTAAAACCAATGACATAAGATCAAAATCACATACTCCTCATGAAAAAGTATATCAAATATCTATTAATTAATAATTGAAATTATATATACCCTAAAATAAGATTTCTCACATAAAAAATAATGTGATAAATACTCATATGGTCCAATTTAAATTTTAAAACTTTAAAAAACTCACAAATAAACTTATAAGAACATTATGATTCCCAAGTCTAATAAAATAAAAAAATAGAAAAAAAAATATTTCAAACAATGGATTTCACAATCATAATAAGAAATGACATGTCTAAACCAAAATATTCTGAAATAAAAATACCATGAATAAGGTAAAACACATGGATACCTACATTAGGACTCTCCACCATTTAGAATTAATCTAGAATGGTGAAAAACCATATATCCAAACCCAACATATTGATCATAACCAAAATAACACACCTGTGCCACTCTTTAGAGTAAGAATAAGATATCATCAATGACATACAACCATCTTAAGACACCATAAGAGAGAAAAACATCAAGAAGTAACCAAATATCAGCAAGATATAACACTTGAGAAATAATATAAATAACTCAAACATGAATATTAATCAACATGGAATGAAATGGATCTAATTTTATGTCTTGAAACTCACAAAGGGAAACATAGGTCTAAACCCATAGACACCCAATTTTGGTGATATTGAAAGAAAAACCCAGATTAGTATCTCTAAAAGTCTACAAAAATACCAAAATATTATTCCCAATAACCTCACCCACACCCAAGGTATCTCCATGTATTCTATGAAACATAACTCAAACAATATTCTTCACCATGTACCAATGTTAATAAGTGTCAAAATCAATGAGGCATGGACATAAATAAGAAATGAACATCATAAATAAATAAAAAAATGAGAAAAAATATCTATCATTCCTTAAAAAATGATATTGGGTATATAAAAGGGATGAAACAAGGTCCAATAAAAGAGAACACTCCCAAGACCAAAAAATAGCTTCTAGCTCTCATTTGGGAGAAACACTATGAAATAATGCTTGGATCAATGTGGATTCCATGAATTATTTTTATTCTGGTTTCTATTTATCTTAAAAAACCTTCTTATGTGATTGTTATGACAAAAATGATAATAATACTATGGGGTAGTCGGATAAGGGGATATAGCATGCCCAAATTTTCCACAGTGGAAGCATAAAACTAGCTTTTCCTTCCCCCTAACTGGATCACTTTTACTGACACTCGATAGGGTCAAAACACCACATGCCAAAGGTTTTATTTATAAAAAATCATTACTGATAATAACATGATATTTAACCTTCGAGAAGGTAGTTACGCTAAACCATGACACCACTAAGCTATGTTCTAGAAGAATACCACTAGAAAACAACCAAGACTTCTTCTAATCATTACTACTCTACTCAAAAGAGAAAGATATTAGTCTAGTGAAATGCTTAATAGAGTAATTCACTAACTTATTTCCCAATTATACAATAAATAATTCCATCACCTTATAAATTATAACATCCTTGGGGTATAAATTCTGGATAACACATGCCTTGAAAAATATTAAAGAAATTGCCTCAAATTGTTTATAATGGATAGTTTTCTTCTGAAAATCCATTATTAACCCATAGAAAGTGGGAGTGCACCTCTCCCTCAAGGATGTTATAGTTACAAGAAATTAAAAGGTCTCTTCTTCCTTATATAACCAATTTTAACCATTGGGATCCTTGATCACCACAAAACACTGGAAAATGATACTTTATAAACTCTCTAATGTGATCTGCAAGTTGAACAGAACATAATAATTCCACTCTATTGGGATTTTGGGCAGTGTTAGAGACCAGGAAGAATTGATATTGATCAATAGATAGACTACCTTTGATATCCCCTTCTTGATGTTTATATTCATTTTAATGCATTACATTATAAAACATCACCAAAAGGAGACATTTAGTCAAACCATCTCATGTTCAAAATTAGTGATATAAAAGTTTAATTCAATGAGAACCACATCATAATGAACCCTTTGTAAAACCATTTTAAAATACCTAACATGGCCTTCTTTCCATTTCGAAATACCAAAAAGGATTTATAAAAAATTCCCCTTCAAGTTCTACTTCAAATTTCTTAAAACATTTCAATAATAACTATTAAAAAAAACCAAATCCCCAAAAATCATTTCCCCCCCTAAACCACACATAACAAAAACGTTCACTTTTTCATAAAGTGACTTATCCTTTAAAAATTAACACTAATCAAAAAACCATTCAAATAATTATAGTATAATTAAAACAAATGAAATTATTTCTATGAAAACTATCAAAACCCAAAAGTCATTTCATCTAGTTAAATCACTTCTGATAGAGTTGAAAAATATTTTATGGAAGCAACTTAGGCACCTAAAAAATGGTTTTCAAAACTGAATAAAATCCCATTAAAAAATTTCCTTAAAATTTTATCAACCAATATTGACAACCATAAAATATTCACTTGATTACCCAAAAAGTTATTCTCAATCATAAGAGGGAAAATGGTATCAAATGAGGGAAAATAAAGAATATTCCCACATTTCTCCACCATGCATAGTCTGGAAGAACAAATATTAATATTTTAACCACACATGATATTATGACTACAATTTCTCTAAAATGGTCTTCAAGGACTACAAATGGTTTGATAGATCATGCACCTTTCACGTGTTCCCGTTGTTTTCCACAATTATTACTAAAAAACTGGAAATTTCAAAAAATGACTTTTGGGTTTTCAGAAAACATAGATTAGGAATAAACCATATCAAAATATATCATTAATAAACAACCATAAATCCAATATTTAAAATAAAACACTCGAACTTCCATGTAAAATCACGGTCTAGTATGAAGAAGCATTGTCTAAGAACTCATATATAACCACCACTCAAGCTCCAATGATTCAATATCATGTATACCACTAAACTCCAAATAACAAGAGGGATTTGAAACCATTTTTTGTAATGAATTTTCCTTGTATGAATAGAAATTTTACTCAATATATCTTCCATAAGTGCAAGGCCATGTTCCTGATCACAGCGAGATGGTGAAAAGTTATAGGGTATTAGAAGTGAACATGTGGGAATTATTTCACCCTCATTAAAACAAAGATAAAAAGCTGTTCTAATTAGGAACCTGACATAAGGTATCCTTGTATTATACAAGCATTCCATATTAAATAAACAGTTCTAAACAAGAACACCCAAAAAATGGTTGAATATAATTTAATAATAACAAATCCTTTTTTAAAATAAATTTATATATTAAAGAATCATTTTTTATTAAAATATTTTACAATATAATACAAGGAAAAAAATCTAAAACAAAATCTGGAGGCTAAAGAGGCTGATAAACCACAAGAACCAAATCATTCTAACAAAAGAGAGAGAAAAAACCCAATATCACCATGTGAATCTTAGGTAAAAACTATCAACCCAACAACACCCACATCCCAAATAAGAGTGGTATCAAACTAATCTTCAAGAAAAAAGGTTGGAACATATTGAAAATAAGAAGACTATATACCAACCAATGTGATTATGTAGGGTGTGATGAAACTTACATTAGGATACAACATGAATTCATGAAGAAACCATGACCATTATTATTTATTTAATATAAAAAATGTTTATATTTCCATTATAAAAATAGAAATAAATATACAATACCTTTTATAATTTCTTTAAATACACATTTTATAAAACATGACTCAAGGAGAACTTACTAAGGCATTTTCATTTAAAAAAACCATTAACTTTTTAAAACAACATACATTTAAAAATAAAACAAGATAAACCTTATCTTATTATTTTTGAAATCATATTTGAAAAAAAATCATCACCTTGTTTAAAACAATTTGAAAAAAAATCACAAGGCTTGAATTTAAATCAACCACCTTTTCCCTTTTTAACCATAACACACATACACACTTCAGATGAGTATAAGTAGAGGAAAACATAATAAAATTCCAAGAAAACAAGAATCATAAATAAATGATATTGATAACCAGAAAAAATCCATAAATTATTAATTATAAAACATAAATAACTAATATATAAAAGATAGATCAAAATAAGAGATAATAAATTCTCATGAACATATACAATAAATAGGAAAATATAGTATATATAGCATGATATAAGACCACATGGACAATTAGGTAATTCATTATAAATGTATATATGGTCCAACTACCAGATGGTTAATGAACACACATCTTTTCTCCTGAATCACTCCCAACTAGTCTCATTAGTGACACTCACCTAGCCAGGTCCTAAAATCAACTAGGAGATATGAGGCATTGTGTAATCTCAACTAGCATAAGAATCCTCCCTTCACACCCCACTTAGTATCCTAGATCTCCTCATTTAATATATATTAGGGGTGGTCTATTATTAATTATTTGTCAATTTCATGACAATCACATACCCCAAAGGAAATGAAACACAATAATAAAATAATTTCCCCCTCAAACACAATCATTTCACTAATGATTCCCCAAATCAAATGATAAAATCGTGAATACAAATTACTTTAACTTTAAAATGTGAAAATAATAATAAAAAAGGGATAAAAAGGGTATCAACCAGGTTATATACATCAGTAAACAAATAACCTTCTCTAAAGGTTCGAAATGGTCCATAACTTTTAAAATAAATAGTTATATACTTGGAAACCCCTTTCAAAACCATTTTTAAACACATGAAGAATTCCGATGGAAATAACCACTACCACTAAAGAATTATGTAAAAATATGTACAAGAAAATTATTAATGAATCTCAACATTCAATGAAATCATTTTTAAAACAAGACCACTAATCTAACACCGGAGAAACCATTCATAAAAGTAATGAAAACTGTATATAAAAAAGGAAGATTATTTTTAATACAAGGGATCACATCATTGAATAAGGAAACCCATTTAAAAAAAATTAAAATTTCACATTATAAACCGAAATTGATCCAAATCATAATGAAATAATCATTTTTATCATTCAGAACTACCAGTGGAATTTTATCAAACACTAAAATCCAAAAAAAAACCATGTGAAAAAATGTATCATTGGTATAAATGATTGTCCAATTTTTTATGAATTAAATCCCAGCATAACATATAGAAAATTTGGTAACACAAATATATGTATCATATATATAATCACTTTTGTTCAAAAAAACTTTCAAATCATCAATAAACTAATGATGTCTTTAAAAGAAGGATATGGAATGTAAACAAAAACATCACGAGATGAAACCGTGTCAACATCAATGGAAACTAAAAAAAGATCTCCTAATAAATATAATTTTTTTTGAAACGATAATACTAAATTTAAAAAAATCATATTAATGAAAATCTTCTAACCAAGTCCATTAGGTTTAGAGGAGAAGAAAAAATGGAATGACACCAAGGAAGAATAAAAGAGGAGATCTTACATGGTGATATGGGTGATGAATCTCTAATAAATCACCAATAATAGACTATAAAGGGGATTGGGAAGGGAAGAATGGCCCATATGTGGAACCTTGGTTGGGGAGTTTGAATGGGGTGTCTTGGGGAAGAATTTTGAAATAAAAACAGGGGGAAAAACCAAAATTCATAATTTAAGGATGTTTCATTATTTTCTCACTTGGTTTACCAAACTTTCCAATGATGACATGTTCTCCAATTTTTAAAATCTTCCTAGGTTACATAGATTCCAGTACATGGTTTCCCAAACAATACACCTAACCAGGAAATCCTATAAAGCATCAAAATTTCAGAATTTTAACCCAGGGATACACTAAACCTAAGGTAGGAATTAAATATATAATCACAATTTAGAAAGTTACATTTTTCGGTGTCATAATTATATCCACCATTCTATTTTATACTCACATAATTTCTACTTCTATAAATTCATCAATAAATTATGATACAGAAAAATGTTAGGACCAACTCACAGAATGAAATGACCGAATTAAAAAGACCAATTCAAAACCTAAAACACACAACATGAGATATGAGAAAATCAATCATTGAGAAAAACTAGATGAACTAGTGTATAACAAACCCTATAAACATAATAAATCCTAAAAACATATTTATCACACAATTTTACATTGAGATAGAAACTCTTATGGTTTATTTTATTTTTGGGAACTCCAAAAAGTATAGAAAAATAAAAATAAAATTCACTTTATATGTCTTCAGTCGAACCAATGATGAAATTAAAAACAACACATATGGAATAGATTAGGAAAAAAGTACTATTATTAATGGAAAATTTGAACCAAAACCATATTGAAGAAAAATCCCATAGATACAAGAAAGTGAATCGTTTCATGAACTAGACTGTATATCCTGTAACTCTGATACTTGATCCAAAACTGACATAGCATTATGGGAATTCTTGATCCCAATGATATTGTGACAACACATGGATTCATACAAGATAAAATAAGAAAATAATTTCCAAAAAAATGGAAGATAAAGAAGCAATTCAGTATGCTCAACAATCCAAAAAAAGAAAGTTAGAGAAACCACACAAGATAAGCTCAACATAGCAAAGGAAAAATCCCTCAAATTCATAAGGATCAATACTATACACTATATAAAATTGGTTGTTTACCTTTTTATGGACTAGAAAAAGGAAATCTATACACACTCAAAGGAAAATGAAGGGTGTGATCTATAAATACTAGTAGGGTCACACCATGTGTTCAATGATATTTTCCATTATAATAAACCAAAATCACTGTTTCAATTTAAATAAAATAGGGTATAAAAATACATTAACATATTAAAATCAAAACATTACCTCACTTCAAAATGATGGAAACAATTTCAAACATGGCTTAAATAAAAATATATATATAAAATGATTTTTATAATCATTAGGATAGAGTATAAAAATTTAAAAAAATTGGAATATATATCAACATGCACCATGATCATGTTCCTTGTGGTATGATAGATTCTTGTTATAGGATCATCAAACTAATCATATCACCAATGATTCTAACATTTTTATATAGATCCCTAAATTTTAGGGTAAATAAGACTCATAAATATCCCATCGGGGATTAGATCTACTGAACTAGGTTGTGTTAGAGTTTCCATCATCAATAAATTTCTAGGTAATAATCATCCTTGAATGATTTTCCCAAATAACCCACTAATTATATATGATCCCATGTACTGAATCTATCAATAGAAAAAGGGAAAGTCATATGAATTAAAATGAATCATCATTCACATTTCAATTTCACAAATTTCAGTTCCAATATTCCAATTTAGTTTCATATCACAAATAATGAAATTTCATAAATTCATGAATTTTCAATACAAAACTACTAATGGGTTTTAATTAATTCAATTTAATTCATTTTTTTAAAATCAATTCTCGTGTTATCTCATCAATTCCATCAATTTCAAAATATACCCCAAATTCCAATTCTGTTGGAATTTGAGACTTTCCAAAAAAGTCCATGAAAATTCAAATAAAAGTTACAAAACATATCAATTTGGGTTTAAATATTAATTTAAATATATTTAAAACAATCCAGAAAATAATGGTGTTGGTTATATAGAAAAGCTTATAAATAACCACCTAACTTTAATCATGGAATCAAAAACAATGCATGAAATGGGGAATTATAACGAAGTGTCAAAGTGTAAAAGATCAAAAAACCTAACCTAGAATAAATATTCAATTAAATGGAGTTTAGATTCATATAAAAAATAATGATCTAACACTCTCTAAGTTGGAGATAAAATGAAAGTGGGAGAAGACACCCGAGAGGAGATTCACTTACCCAGAAGTGATTGAATGAGATCTTCTATGCTTCAAATTACTATATAACGGGGTTGGAGGAGATGAAATTGTTTCTTTGGAGCCTCCACATCCTATGAAATTGAGTGAGGTCAAATTAGGGTCAATTTGGGGCTTCAATAGGGGTTCATTAAATTTTTAATAATTTTTTGGAATAAAATTATCCTACATGTATGGTTAGCTAGGTAGGGATGTATGGTTAGACAAGCCATAGAACCTAATCCTACAACCATGTTCTAGGTTTCATAGTTGATATAAGATGGGTACATGGTTTTTCAAACCATGAACTAACCATGTAACCCACAGTTTCCAGTGTTTCATGGATTTCACTAGGGTGTCACACAGTTTGGGAAAACCATCCACCAACTGTGCACAACCAAAAAAGCCTCTAATAATATATATGTTTTTTTTGAATCACCGATAATAAATAATAAACCATGTAATGAACAAAATCAGTTTCAAGGAATACCTAATAAAATGCATCATGATGTTACAAACTCCCCACCTTAATAACATTGTATCACTAAAAATCATGCTAAGAAGATTCCATCTCAAAAGGATGTGGACACTAATCTCTCATCAATGCCTCTATCTAATATGTATCTAGAAAATACGAACCATTATTATATAACACATGAACCAATTGAATCATAGTCCCATGAAGTATCCTTTTCTTAGAATCATCAATCTTGACTGGACTCTTAGTGACCGATAAATCAGGCTCAACATCAAGATCATCCCATTTCAAGACATGAGATGGGTCTTAAAGATACTATATTATTTTAGATACATGGAACATGTTATGTATCAACATAATATTTTGGGGAACAACTAAGGCATAACCCACTTTCCCATCCTTTTCAACAACCACAAAAGGTTCTCATGAGATGAGGTTAAATCATCCCTTTCCTCCCAAGCCATTGATGCCCTATATGAGGTGAAACATTCAAGAACACATGGTCACCGACTAAAATCACAAATGGTATTTGATACTGATCAACATAATATTTATAATGGATCTATGCTTTCAACATTCTCTAATAAATCAACTGAAAATTTATTACTATCTCTGGAACCAAGATTAATACAACCATAGAGCTTTCACCGATCTTTGACAAACACATCAATGAATTAAAAAGCCTTAAAGGGGTAGTTCTTTAAGATACATAAATTCTTGATTGTATTATTCAATTTTATTTCGGTTTTAATATCTTATTATCAGTTAATGAAATGTTTTTTGTCAGTTAGTTGTGCGTCAGGGGTGTTGTGAGGGTTTAGGATACGGGGATCGAAAAATGGGCCAAACTGTGCAAGGAAAATGATTAAGTAAACTATGTGGTTTTCCTAAGAAAACCACATAGTCTTGTATAGTGGAATATTTCAATATTTTAGAATAGTTTTTAAATACTGCATATCTTCCTAGGTAACCTTACGACCTTACCTTCTTTGGACTGTGTCTTTCACATAGTTTGAAAAATCGTGTGGGTAAACCGTGGAGCTGAGTAAAAGTTGTAAAAATTACAGTATTTCTATTACATGCTTTTAGGATCCCATAAAATTCATCTCCCATTTCTTCCTCTTCTATCACTAGAGACATCCCATTTCAACTCAAGCTCATAAGGGGTCAATCTCCTTCATTTCTAAGATGTTTGGCCCATTGTCGGTTGCATATCGAAGCCTTGTGTAAGTTTATCCCATCCCTTTCTTTAATTTTTCAGATTATGGATTGTAGTTTCTCCCATATTTTTACAAATCTAAAAGAAAGTAGTTTTTATATAGGGATCTAGGATTGGGATTTAAAGGGTGTTTGAATAAATATCTAAGGCAATGATTAAGAATGAGTTTATCATCGAATTTGAGGTAGGTGGTCTACAAGTTATATCCCATAGTTTTGTTATAGATATGTGAATAAGTGTTAAGATATTTATTCCCTCTTTTTGTGAATTTATTACCTTGAGTAGTATTTTCTAAAATGGTTGGGTAATTAATGATTTAGATCCCTCATAATATTCATGGGATTTATTGAGGATGATTGTAATGATTCATGGCCATCCATGAGGTGTATCGACATTCTCGAACATAGAGATTGGTAATGTTAAGTGTAGAGCTGACTTGAGACAATATAAATCCCATATTTAACATGTTGAATATGTATAGTGGAGTTTAAATGGAGTATTTATAGTAAGGATTATGTTTTGATAGTGGCTTATGGGTTTTTTTGGAAGGATATTAAAATGGATTAATTGGGTTAATTCAGATTGTGTCAAATGAGTTATGAATTATGTTGAAATTACTAAAGGGTTAGTATATGTGAAATTATGAAAATGTTAAATTGAAAATTTTATATTAATTGAAGAAATTTTAAATGGTTTTGGATAAGGTAATTGTTGAATATGATTAATGGGTAAATACATCGGAATTATGAGGTATACATAATGGGATGAATATAAAAAAGTGGGTGGGCTATGTGATATATGAATATAACATAAAATATATAAGTGGGAAAAATTCTTGTGAAATGATAAATGGGATAATGTATGGTAATTGATGAACATTGGATAATTTATGGGATTTATTTAATATACCTAATGGTTTAAGGCATGAGGATAGGAATTAGGCTAAATTACAATGTAATGTAATGAAAAAAATGTGTTAATGGGTAAGGGAATAGTATTAATTCTCATGTTGATGGTTATGGAATATGCTTGTAATTTTTATTGGATGTGTTTGGTTGTGATACAACATGTATGTGGTGTATAAATAAATAACCATGTGCATATATCTTGGTAGTGTGGGGTATTGACTTGTGGTTCTATGACCACAGGCCGAGTTAGACTGAGGCTCTAAAATACACCCCTAAATGAATGGTTTTGGGAACACAATGGATTATTGATTCTTTTAACAGTTTCATTCCACTCAAACTGAGGCTTCATGGTGAGGAGAAAGTGTTGATTTTCTTTATTTATCCCTATTGAGATAGGGATTTGACTTATTCTATTATGTGTAGTGTTTTATTGCCTTTGACCCATGTGTAGATGAAGTATATTCTGAACCAATAGAACACCTGATGAAAATAGATTAAGTAAATATGATGGCATAAAAGACCGAAATGAAAATAAATATAGAAAGGGTTAATGTAATGATTGCTAACTAAAGGTACCTGAGTTTTCCATATTTACCTATAATTTATTTAAAACATTCATAAACTATCTATTTAGACTGGATATTTTTTAGAAAATATTGGTGGTGGCATACTGAGTTGTACTCACATCCTGATCCGGACAACATTGGGTACCCAAGAAGTTCTCATGGTTGCATGTTCTGATAAGGACTATGTCCCTATGCTAGGGAGTTGAGTTGGGATTTGGATATGCATGATTGAGGATAGAAACTTGAAATAAAGACCAAATTGTGAGTTTTGTTGTTGTCATTACCTTGAATTTTGTTCACCTAGGCACTAATTCGGATGACATGAAAAATTTTATTGTTGGATAAGGTTTGTACCCTATTTGGGAAATGATTTGTTATGAATGATCATTGGATATTGTATATTGTTTCTTCTATTTTGTTATTATATTATATGGATTACTCTAGTTATTAGTTTATTGTCTCCTCATGTGGGTTTTTAGACCGTCAATGCTAATCAGAAATCTCTGGAATATGGGGAGGTGCACTTGAGGCCTTATGATGATCTGACTTCGGCATCAGTTTAATGGATCCCAGGTTGGGGATGTTACAAAGTGTTATTAGAGAAGATCTTTTCTATGAATTACTATTTGAGGATGGTAAACAAGAGATTATTAAGGTGTTGAGCCTTTTTAATGATCTTCTTATTAAGAGTAGTTAAACCATATATGGGGGGAAAACCAAGTTACCTAGGGTGGGAATTATTGTTCAGGATGTGTGTTGTTATTGTTGAATGATATTTCACCATTGGGTGATACAAATTTTGTGTGATGTGAATGATTTACGATATTTTTCTCATTGACCAAATTATATGAGGTTGTCCATTTATGCATCACTTTAGGCACCAAATGATATAGGTTTCATGCATCATGATGGGAACACATGGCATGAGTGTGCAGGGAAAAGAGAGTAGAATGCATTTTACTCACTTGAAATTTTTTTGAAGGAAATTGGTGTGTAATAATGGTAATGAAAGTGGCTAAATGAAAATAAGGTAAATTAATAGTTAATTTATAGTGTTTATAATGTAACATTATGTCCATGTTAAAATTTTTGGGTTGTGATAAATTGTAAAAGCTGATTGGATTCTAAAAGATAAATATTGTATTATGACAGTGAAATGGCTAATGTATTATTCCTAATGAAACCTGTAAATGATTTGAAATGAATATTGAGATAACATGTGAAATGGGGAATGTGTCTAAGAGAATTTTTTTTGTGAACGATAAAATGGTTTAAAAGGGTTTTTGATGAAATACTTATGATAAAGTAAATTAGGGTACCCATGTTGACCATGACCCATGGTAGGTATGATATAGAGTAGTTTTTCTAAGCGTGATGATAACATATGGGATAGTCTATCTGAAGTGGGTTATTTGAGTTTGATAGTGTAAGATATTTTCCATCTATGGGTTAATCTTATCAATCAATATTCGAAGTGTTTGTTTTGAAAATTGTATTTTTTATGTTCATGAATAAGGTAGGGAATTTTGAATGTTGGGTGAGTTAAGAGTTTAAATTGTGAATGGTTGAGTTAAAAAAATGGTTATATTAATTATAAAAGGATGTGGAATGATAGAACTATGGGAGAACATGGTAGTGGGTATTCCTTGGGTTGTCAACTTGACCCCCTTATGGGTGGTTTTAGGCAGTGAGAGTGCCCTAATTTGAGACATTAGATTTGTATAATAAGAAATTGATGGTTATGAAATGGAATATGTGATGGGTTTTGATCACCCTCGGTAGGGTTGTGGCCACTAATTCAAGTGGTGTGGTTTGATAATTTGATTGTGGAATCTATCATGGGCCAGGATCATACGGAGTGTATGCTGGACATTAAGGATGGTGATTGGGATTTGGTTCCCTTAAGGGTAGGAACCACAAGAAGTTTTATTTTGGATCCCAAAGATGGATTTTGGCCCACAATGTTGATTTATGTGTATGATTACCTTGGGTGTAGAACCTAGTGTGAATGGTCACATAGTGAACTAGTCACAAGGTGTATCAGAATGGGGGTGATAGTGTCGTTCACCAACTTTACTTGTTTGAAACCTAATGTGTTTATTTTGAGAAGAGGACCAATGGACTTTTATAGTTATGACTTTAGTTTAGGGAAATGGTATCATTAAACCTTTATGATGACCTATGAGGGATGTTATATGGGTTTCATAGTGATTTTGGGTGTCTGTCTCATAGTTGGTTTCCTTGGGCCTCGTTATTGGAACATGGATAGTGTTGCCTGGTTCGGGTTGGCTTAGTGGGATAAGTGGATGATTAATGGTTGATGATGTGTCTCAGTTTGTGGTTACATATTGATAGTTTTGTGGGAATCAAGTGAGGCCTTATGGGAAGCTAGCCCCATGATTCAGAACCCATGGGATAGGAAGCATGAAAGATTCATGAGTGGTAGAAACGACCCATAATGAGTACTATTAGGTTTCTGTAAGTTGTATGGTTGCGCCCTAGTGTTGTTATAAGGGATCCTGAATGCCTATGGTAAGGTGTAAGTTTGTTTCAAAGGTTTCTGTCATATGGATTCCTTATATTTATATTTTAATGACTATTAATAGTGGTCTAAATGTTGTTTTCAATTGGAATATAGAGGGGTGGCTGAAGTATATTTATATTATTTTTTGGAAGGTAACACCCGATGTGAAGAGGACCATGTGGGTGAGCTTATTTCTATGAATTCTTAGGTATATAAGCGGGTTCTGAGAAGTGGTGGTTATGTTTTGGTGAGATGTGTGTGGATGGGGGGTCTAAGATCCTTTGTAGTCCATGGTTTCCCATCGTGTGAGGTGACATTAACAATGGATAAGTTAGTGGTGATTTTCTTGACAACATCTTATCCTACTTCCACTAGTGAATATAATTCCCAATACATTGACATAGTCCCAGGTGCATTGAGAATCTATAGATTTTTAAAAAGTGACTTTATGGTGTTTTGGTTGGATAATATACATCATGGAGTTTATACTCATAGGGGTGGTATATGAGGAGCTAGATGATGGGATGTTCACCATTGACGATTCCAGGTGAGATCCTTGGGATGGACCCATTGTCGATACATTCCATAGGTTACATTCATGGAATCCAAGAAAAGGTGATGGGTGATGTTTGTTTTATTATTCTGAAAAAAATATAGATAGCCATGACTAATTTCTGGGGTTTGATTTTGATCAAGTGTAATCAATGTGGTGGGAAACTCTCATGGAGAACAATGGTATTTTCACTCCTAAGGTGGGGAGTGATAAATAATACTTGGATATAGAGAGGAGAAAGTTGAGTTGATTTAGTGACACCATGATTTCAATGAAAAACCTATAAGGTGCATGTTTGGTCTCTTTGAGAGGCAAGGTGGGCCATGATTATGGTGGTTTATTGAGCCAAGAAGTGTCCTTGGTCTCAGGGTAGTTCCAAAAGATTTTTAAATGTTTGTGTTTAGCCGTCAAAGGGGGAGGAACGACGAGAAAATGATTTTTGGAAATAGGATTTGGGTTCTATAACTCTAATGAAGATTGATATTAGAATTACGTATGTGTCTTTGGGTGGTTTTACAATGTCTTGAAGTTATAGGGATCCTTGGCCACATGATACAGTGTCATGCCAATGATGATGCTAAGAGTTCTAGGATAAGTCAGTTAAGGATAACTCGACTTGGCTAGGAGTGGATGAAATATGTTTAATGTGTAAATATCCTTTGGTGGATGTTTTATGATGAGAATTATGTTTCAATTTCGGTTTGGGTTTTGGTGATAGCCGATCCTTATTTAGTTAATCTATGAATTGTAGGAGTTCTTGTGTTCGGAATTTTGATGGGGGATGTAGAGATGATAATGGTTTGTATGGGAGTGATACCATGATGGAGGAATTATAAGAGGGGTCATAGATAAACTAAGTTGGATCATTGGATGATAGTGATAAGATTCAAGTTATTAGGCACCTTGGTAAGGGGACAAGGGGGTAGCATGATAGCTGTGGAAGATAGATGCGGTGAGAGTGACCCACCTCTAGTTTGATGTTGTAGTGGAAATTACTACTTGTAAATAGAGTCATGATTGAGTGAGGTCAGGTTGATTTTAGTCCTTGAATGGATTGTGTGGGAATTTAATCTTGTAAGGTTTCAATGACAAGGATAATTTCCATTATAGGGACATTTCTAAATAGATATTCGGGAATGATGAGTAGGGAACACTCGAGGTATGTTATGAGAGGTGAGTTGATATTCTAGTGTTCTTTCATTGATAGTGAGGGTTCCAAAAAAAAAATTGGTGGGAAGAACCATACCAGGAATGTGGTTGGTTGATGACATGATTTTAGTTTCAGGTTGGTTAAACCTTCCTTTGGGTGATATTCATTTTCATTCATCATTAGTGTTTTGGAGACAGAGTAAAATGAAAAAAAGGAATTTTGTTTTGGAGTTACAAAGAAGATTATACGGATGGAGTGACTATTGGTTCCTCCCTGATGGAATGATGATCTATGAAAAGTTATTGTGTGCTATGAATTAGGAACTATTGCCTAATATTTATTTATAAATTCATAGGGGTTTATGTATGAGAAAATTTGATGTGTTCATTGAGGAGTATCGGGTTTGTGTTGTGAGTTGTATTGAGAAAGGATTGGGGAGATGTTTTGTTCCTTTGGTTTAGGTTTTATGGATGCACGATAATAACGAGGAGGAAACATGGGAAATGGGGGATAATAAGAGGTCCTAGTGGATTGATATCCTAGTTATAAAACCCAGTAATTCTTTGGAATGTTGTTTGAGGATGAACCATTATAAGGTGGATAGGTTGTAAGATATCAGATTTCATGAAGGTATGACTTCATTAAATTTTGGTTTTAATATTTGATTTTTGGATAATGAAAATTTTCCAGGGAGTATAGGGATCCTCAAGGGTGTTTCTTGTTTTTGAGACATGGAAGGAATGAAAATTTGGAAAATCTATGCATGGTGCACAATTAAATAAACTGTGTGTCCTTCCCAAGAAAACCATGCAGTCTTAGGCAGTGTCATATCTCATGGTTGAAGCATAGTTTTTAAACCATGTTGAGATTCCAAGCTAACCATGCAACCAAACCTTCCTTGGACAATGTCTTGTGCACGTTATGCACTTGGGTTGGTAAACCGTGTAGGTAAACTGTACGGCCCAGTAAAATTTGGAAAAAATTACAGGTTTTTCATTAAAGGATTTTAAGGTCCCCATCCAATTTCTCACTTATTTATTTCTCCTACATATTTAGAGATTACCCATTAAACCCAAGCTTCTAATAGGTAGATCTACATTATTTCTAATCCCTTTGAAGCCTTGTTGGATTAATATTGAATCTCTGGGTAAGTATATCACATCCATTTCATCCCTTTTCCGGAATAGGGTTTTTAGTTTATCCCATATTATTAAAAAATTTAAAAAGTCATTTTTTCCAATGGAATCTAGGTTTGGGCTTCAAATGGTGTTTGAATTTGGATGTAGGGACACAATTAATAGTGTGTTCTTTGTAACACCCTGACCCTAGTTACCTAGAGTCGGTGCATTACTACATAACATTGGCATGATACAAGGAATCATGTCCCAAAAGACCAATCAGTTTAGTAGCCTTATAATTACTAGATATATTAATAAGTTTTACATTACATAATTAAATAAAAACATCAATAACATTTTCCCCCTTTTTAAAAATCTTATATTCTTAGTTTAACTCTACAGGTCAAACATAAAGAATTTATTCACATCCTGGTAAAAATAATACATAGAAAGGGGTTAGATCAGATGCTCAATAAGGATAACAATATATCAGAAACATTCATAAATAAGAATAATCATTTAAGGTAATGTATCAGACTAAAAAAATAAATTTATACGTAAAATTCAGTATAATATTTCAAAGGTAAAATAAAATAATTCCATTTACTTATTCACATAGATATTCTACTAGTCGAATAATCACATTCAATATCAATAGCCACTTTAATAATGATGGAATGCATAATTCCTAACTTCAGAACTACATAGTCAAGGCCTTGTTCCAAGACTACAAATATGATTTTGTGAAGGCCTTGTTCCAAGACACTAGTTTGTATCATGATACCTACCGATGCATCGAGGATCTATAGAGGGCTCCACCCGTCACTTACTATGTCTAATGCACCCCTCATATGAAAAGGTTAAAAAAAATATAAACTTTCGTATTAAAACTAGAATTAGAAATGTCATCACATTATCTATAAACCATGAATGGTATAAGAATAACACATCCACATTCAAACATATCCCGAAACCTTCAATACAATATGGAATATTTGTATCATAATAAATCAACTTCAAACAAGATTAAAATCTATCAAAAGAATGTTGACATAGATGAAATCAAAACTTTTTTTAAAGAAATAAATATTTCTATTTTTGAATTCATTAATAAGTCATATAATTTTAAAAGAATACATTTATTTTGAAAATATTCTTATAATCTTATAAGGTAATATTTGATGAAGTTATAATGGAAGAAAATATCCGCAAATTCTATATAAGTTAAAAAAACATTCTTACCTTAATTTTGTCGAAAAGGTCATAAAGTACCTTCTTTGGAAAATGACAGAAAGATTCCTTTAAAAAAATATTCGCTCAAATAAGGATTTAAATTAATTTAAAACATTGTTTAGAAAATAGTATATATTTTTTGAAATAATGTTTTAAGAAAACACGGATGTGTATGATAAAGAGGTCCTAGTAGATACTTACATAAAAACAACCTCAGATAATAAAGTGATTGTGGAATTAACCCTTACCTTGTAACTTTACTTGGTCAAGGGTACATTAAACTCTTGTATAATAGTTAAATCATTGTTATTAAATTATACAAGAACTATATAGATAAATAATATATCATATATGATCCTCTAATATTGCTTTGTTAATAATATTTTAGTTAAATCATCGTTTTGGGTGTTAACTGATCTGTTTTCCTTTATATGCTCGGTTATGTAAGCCTTGTTTAATATAGATAGGATTTATTTTATTCATATAAGAAATTATATCAAGTTCGTAGACATTATTTTTAATAATAAAATGAATATTATTCTTGAATGATTATGATGGGGAATGAATCTCATCACGTTCATGGAGAAGGTAATCCATACGTACGTACGAGCAACAATGTCATTAAATTAATGGATAAATCTTATGTACTTGGATGTAATATCATATATTATAAATCATTAACATGTTATATTTATTATTTACCTCAGTTATACTCATTATTATACCCATCCATATAATTAAGTTTTTGAATAACAAACTACACCACAACGTAGAGACGGTATGCCGAACGTACGCACACATGGTGACTTTGTCATTCATATGATGGATAGAATAATGAATATGGTAGTAACATTTTAATAAAATATCATTATATAGAAGATACTGGAGTTATTATTTAATAATGTAAACAACAAATAAAGAGGATGTGGAAGAAGAAAAGAACTTGAAAGAGGTGATGAAATATTTACATCTTTTTCGGGTTATTCCTTTTGATTTGATCAAAAGAACTCCTTAAGTAAAATTTCTGATAAAATTCTGGCCTCCATGTTGAAGGGAGGATAGTTAATAGGATATTTGTGCAGGGGTTGGACGTTCCAAATGGCTTGGAGGTGTGAAATTAAGAGAAGGGGAAGTTCCCTTTTATAAGGGAGGTGAGGGTCACTTTAGGGAAAGCTTGAAATATTATTTTATAATAAAATAATTTTCGGTTTAAAATTTCTCCAAATGAATTATTTAAAATATAAGGTCGGTATGGCTCTAAAAAATATCAAATAATAGGTTTTAGATAGGATTAGGTCATCATATTAACCTTATCTTTTAGATTTAACTCTTATTTAAATAGTTTGACATTTACCATGTCTCTTTGTATTGTTATATTATATGGTTAGTAAACTTACTATAACAATACAAGAGAACCCCATAGCGTTAATTATTAATATATATAACCTTATTTAAGTCCTTTGTATGATCCTTAGATTTTTAGGAATATTATAACAATTAATAATATAGTATTTGTTTTTAAAACTCAATTATGTCAATTTTGACACTATTCAGCATTTGATTTTTTTGAAATCCATAAAAACTTTATCAATTAGAATAAAATTTATTTAACCAATATTAACATGTCATATTAACATAAAAAATTAGTTTAATTCTTCATAAGTCTCAATTTACATTTATTTGGATATTTATGATATCAATTATTTTAATATTTCATTAATTAGGTAATTACTACATCATAATTGTGTCATAAATAAATTAAATTATATAATGTATAAAAATTATAAATAAAATACGATTATGAAGGAAATTTTTTCAGATTTCTAAAGAATATTTATAGTGGAATTTATATAATCTGTAACCCTATATTAAAAATGGTTTAGTTATTAAACATTCAATTTAACTCTTTTAACTCTTCTTTAAATAAAATAATAATAAATGTCCAAATAGAATCCTAGGGGACCAAAAAGGATCGTATTTTATTCCTAAGGTTTTTTTGGTCTAATTATACATATACAATAGAATTAAGACATGTTTTAGGGTAATTATGATATCATTTTTACCATTAATTACCCTATTTACTTTTAATCGAGGTAATTAAAAGTCAAAAGTTACGATTCACCAAAAATTATTTTCATCTTATTAAACCAAATTTTACTTACTGATATTAACCGGGTCTCTTGGATTTTTTAAATTCAACTCACAGAATTGGTAAAATTATGTTTTATGCCAATTTTCAAAAGCTCCTAGGAGGTGGGTAAAGGACGATAAAAACTTCAATAAAATTTTTATATATCTAAACTTATTATAAAATTACTTTAATGAATTACATTTAACTTATATAGGAATTATGTATCTATTTTGACTTAAAATAAATTTAAATAAAATATATAATTATTTAAATAAAAATTCGGGTTTAACCAATAACGCAGTGGTTTTCACTATTCATCAAAAATTGAATGTTTTCAGAAAAAAACCAAAAATTCACCCGATGATAATTTAGATATTCCAAATTCGAAAATGAAGTCCATTGTGAAAAATAAAATTTGTAAAATTTCAAAAAGTGGTTATTACTATTCATAATGGCTTGTTTGATTGGTCGCGGTGTGTTTGAATCTAAAAGTTGCATATAGTGCAAGATATTGCATTATTCCAAGGGAAACATACCGTGGAAGCTTGGGGTGTTACATTCTTCCCCCTTCAAATAATATTGTCCTTGAAATTTGTATAATTCTACAACAAAAAAAGATTTGGGTGGTTATTCATCATATGTTCCTCTGGTTCCTATGTTGAATCTTCCATCTTATGGTTTCTCCATAGAACTTTTACCAGACGAGTCTTCCAGTTCCTCAACACTTGTTCCCTTGAATCATGAATTTTGACAGGATCTCCCAAATAAGACAGACCAGGTTCCAGTTCAATTTCTTCATAGGTGATTACCTGTGTTGGGTTAGGCATGTATTTTCTCTACAGTGATATGTGGAACACATCATGAGATTTGGAGAGATTTGGAGGCATTGGCAAACGATATGCTACAACTCCAATTCATTCTTGAATTTCGAAAGGTCCGATGTACCTGGGACATAATTTACCCTTCTTACCAAATCGTATAACTCCCTTCCATGGAGATCCCGTCAAGAAAGCATGATCTCCTACCTGAAATTCCAAATCCTACATTCAGTTATCGACATAGCTCTTCTTCCTACATTGAGATGCTTTGATATGGGTTTGGATAATCTTCACTTTTTCCACTATTTCCTTTACATGTTCTAGGCCTATGAGTTTTCTTTCACCAACATCATCCCAATGTGTTGGTGTGAGACATCACCTTCCGTATAACCCTTCATATGGTTCCATCTGAATATTAGAATGGAAGCTATTGTTATAGGAAAATTCTACCATAGGTAAATATTGATCACACATTCCTTGAAAGCCAAGTGATAAATATCTCAACATGTCTTGTAAGGTTTGAATACTCTGTTCTGATTGTCCATCAGTTTGAGGGTTGTAGGCAGTTCTCAAATGATGTTCAGTATCTAGGGATTTCGGAATAATTTTCTAGAATCCTGATCTAAAACAAGGATTATGATCAGAAACAATCGATAGGGGTACTCCATGTAGTCTTACAACATCATTAATATACAGTCTTGTTAAACGTTCAAGTGGTAAATCTTCTTTTATAGCACGAAAACGTGATTACTTGGTAAGATGATCAACAATGACCCATATTACATAATTTCTTCTAGGAATCTTTGGTAGCCCTATGAAAAAGTCCATCGTAATATTATCCCATTTCCAATTAGGTATGGGAAGAGGTTTCATGAATCCTCCTGGCTGTTGACTTCTAGTTTTCACTTTTTGACAAACCATACATCTTAACACAAAATAAAAAATATCCCTCTTAATTTTGTACCACAAAAAATGTTCTTCAAATATCTATACATCTTGGTTCTCCCCGGGTGTATAGAGAAATTAGAGCTATGAGCATCATCCCAGAATTCCATTTCTAGATCAGGTATGTTAGGAACACAAATTTTCTTCCCAAATTTTAAAATTCTATCTTTATATATGAAGTCACTCAATCTCCCATCATTCGTAGTATTAATCTTCTTTTGAAATTTCTTATCATTAGTATGAGAAATTTTTAACCTTTCTAGTAAATACTGTTTTGAAACCATTTGAAAAATCATTGATGTTCCACCTTTCATGGTTATTCCCATATCCATATTTAATAGATCAATATATATATGATCCTTTTTAACTGTCATTTGTTCAAAACTCCATGATCCTTTCTTCTCAAATCATTTTCCACCTTATTTTCCTTCTCTGGGTGGTAGTGTATAGTGCATTCATAATCATTGAGTAGTTCAAGCCATTTATTTTGCATCATGTTGAGTTCTTTTTGTGAGAAAATTTGCTTCAAACTCTTGTGATCAGTATAAACCTCACATTTTTCACTATAGATATAGTTTCTCCATAACATCAATGAAAATATTACAG
This sequence comes from Viscum album, assembly GCA_963277665.1. Taxonomy (NCBI): domain Eukaryota; kingdom Viridiplantae; phylum Streptophyta; class Magnoliopsida; order Santalales; family Viscaceae; genus Viscum; species Viscum album. The sequence goes on along the minus strand of OY728136.1, from coordinate 1,079,758,134 downwards.
CTACTAACTCAAGATCAGGAGTGGGATAGTTTTTATCATGAATTTTTAGCTGTCGTGATGCATAGGCAATAACTCTATCATTCTACATAAGGAAAAACCAAGTCCTTTCTTTGAAGAATCACTATAAATAACAATCCCATCATTCCATGATGGTACAGTCAAGATAGGATAATTGACTAATCTTCTCTTCAGTTATTTAAAACATTTTTCACAATCTTTTTTCCAATCAAACTTAACCCCTTTACACGTGAGCATAGTTAATGGGTCAGCCAACCAGGGAAAATTCTTGACGAAATGTCGATAATAACCTATTAAACCAATTAAAATGCATACATCTGTTAAACTTATCAGTTCTGGCCATTCGTGGATTGTATTGGTCTTTTAAGGATCAATATATATTCCATCCTTAGAGGCTATATGGCCAAGAAAATAAATATCCTGAATCCATAATTCACATTTTCTAAACATCCCATATAATTCATTTCTTCCAAGAGTCTTTAAAATAATGTACAAGTGATTTTCATGATCTTCGTATAATTTGAAGTATTCCAAGATATCATTAATAAATACCACTACAAATTCATAAATATATTCCTTGAAAACACTATTCACTAGATCCCTGAAGACAAAGGGTGCATTAGTCAATCAAAAAGTCAAAACTGTAAACTTTTAATTCCCGTACCTAGTTCGAAATGCTGTTTTCAGAATGTATTCCTTATTCACACACAACTAATGATATCTAGATTGTAGTTAAATCTTTGAAAAGTATTGATCTCCATGCAGTTGGATGAATAAATCATCAATGCGAGGTAGGGGATACTTGTTCTTTATTATTATAGCATTTATCTCTCTATAGTCAATGAAAAACCTCATAGATCCATGATTATTCTTAACAAAAAGAATAGGGTCTCCACTCGGAGAAACACTAGGGTGAATAAATCCCTTATTACTAATTTCCTCTAGTTGTTTATTTAGTTCCACTAATTCCACTATGGCCATTCTATAAGGGGTTTCTGATATAGGCAATGAACCATAAATTAAATGAATGGAAAACTCAATTTCTCGTTTCGTAAGATGTCTAGGTAAATCCTCTGGAAATACATCAACATATTCTTACACAATAGGTACTTACTCTATTCAAACATTATTTTCCTCACCCATAGTTATTTCATTCTCGTCCTCCCAAATAATTGAATTACTAAAGCTACTGGGGGTTGATCTAGATAAGAATCAGATGGTGACGTTTCTTCTCTAAAGATAATTTACTCTTTATCATCATCGAGAATTGTAACCTTTTTCTTCTTGAAATAAATTTTCACATCATGGTATGAAAGCCAATCCATACCAAGGATTATATCAAATTCAATAATGGATATGATAATGAGATCAACAGATAAAGAACATTTATATGCCCTAATGCGAACTAATTCAAAAAACATTGTTGCAATGATACTTCCCTTAAGAGTTTTGACTTAAAACTCCATTGTTAAATCAAATTTGAAATATATAATTTTTATAGAAAATAGAGAAGATATAAAATAAGGCAATGATCCAGAATCAAATAAAGCATTGGATAATCTTGAGGAAACAAATAAATTACCAGCCACCACATCTTTAAGATATTCAACCTCAGAAGTAGTGATCACATAAGATCGTCCTTTCTCCCTTGGACTTTTCTAAGGTATGTTACCTTGGCACTTAAGACATTCATTTACATAATTCCCCTTTTCTCTATAATTGTATCATTCATCATTAACAGTCTCTTTATTTCCCTTACAATCATGACCTTGGTGGCCTTTTTTACCACACTTGTATGGATATTCCACTTTTCCATTCTTCCCCTTATTTCCATTTCCAGAGTGTTCAATAGATATCTTCTTTGCCTTCTTTACTTTAAAGTCGAAAGACTTTAAAAATTCTTTTTATGTCTTGATAGCACATGCGACAATATCATCATATGATAAGAAGGATTGTGAGATTAATGATCGCTAGAAAAATGGTTTAAACCCATCAAAGAATTGATCAATCATACTCCTTGGGTTACGTATATAATCTATAGCATGCCTTGATAACTTTGTAAAGTTAGCCTCATACTTTGCGACATTCTCATACTACTTTTGCCTCAGACACAGAAATTTTCTTTCTTTATCTGCTTGATGGTCACAAAGAAAGTATTTTTCTATCAATATATCTTTAAACTCCCTCCATTCCATGTTTGATACTTCTTCATCTTCCTTAGTGTTTTGAATCAATGAACACCATTGATCTGCATCTCCAGTGAGGTGATGAACTTTCATGACAACATTTTCCCTTTCTCTACTCCCCAAAGAATGAAATATTTTCTCTAATGAACTTATCCATTACTCAGATACTAACAAGTTTTACTCTCATTGAATGTTGGTGATTTGTTCCTCATGAATTGTTCTAACATTGATCCTCAATGTTGTAGATTAGGGAGCTCCATACGGTTAAGGTTATTATTCATAACCTGAGTGAGTTTTCATAGTATGGTGATAAGCTGATCAGCACTAGTTGCATCACCAGCTTCAGTATAATTATCTTGAGTAGGAGGGAAATACCTACATGGATTACATGCATTGATACAATTTCCATTCCATATACTAGGAAACATTTATAAACAATGGCATACAATAGATTAGTTAATGAATCGAAATACATAATTCCGAACTTTTAAAACACTTAACATAAATTGAACAGTTTATAGATATAATCCATAATCATAATAATATTTTCTTTGGGTAGGTATATACTCATAAACACTTCATAATGGTTTATAAATAAAATTATAATTATCCTAAGAATATCCCATTGGAGTGTCGTAACTAAGAGTGCAGCAAGGCCCGTTGTCGTGAACCAGTTCCCATTCAAATCTATCTCAAATTAGTGTTTTTGGGTCAGATAACCAGGCATAATTCTTGATGAAACGTCGATAATAACCTGTTAAACCAATAAAAATTCATACCTTAGTTATTCTCTTCAGTTCATTCCATTCGTGGGTTGCCTTGGTCTTTTAAGGATCAATATAGATTCTATCCTTAGAGGCTATATGGCCAAGAAAATAAATCTATTGAATCCATAATTCCCACTTTCTAAACATCCCATGTAATTCATTTCTTCTTAGAGTCTTTAGAATAATGAAGAATTTATTTTCATGATCTTCGAATAATTTGAAGTATTCCAAGATATCATCAATAAACACCACTACAACGTCATAAAGATATTCGTTGAAAACACTATTCATTAGATCCATAAAGACAGAGGGTGAATTAGTCAATCAAAAAGGCATTACTGTAAACTTGTAATTCCCGTACCTAGTTTGAAATTCTGTTTTTGGAATGTATTCCTTATTCACACACAACTGGTGATATCCAGATTATAGGTCAATCTTTGAAAAATATTAATCTCCATGTAGTTGGATGAATAAATCATCAATGTGAGGTAGGGGATACTTGTTCTTAATTACTATAGGATTTATCTCCATGTAGTCAATGAAAAACCTCATGTATCCATCATTCATCTTAACAAAAATAATAGGGGCTCCACTCAGAGAAACACTAGGGAGAATAAATCCCTTATTACTCATTTCCTCTAGTTGTTTCTTTAGTTCTCTGATTCCACTGTGGAAATTCTATAAGGGGTCTTTGATATTGGCCTTGAACCATAAATTAAATCAAGGGAAAACTCAATTTCTAATTTTGTAGGATGTCTGGGTAAATCCTATGGAAACACATCAACATATTATTGCACAATAGGTATGTCCTTATTTCGAAAATTATTTACCTCATCCATAGTAATTTCATTCTCATCCTCCCCAATAATTGAATTACTAAAGCTACAGGGGGTGGATCTTGATAAGAATCATATGGTTACATTTCTTCTCTAATGATAAGGTACTCCTTATCATCATCGAGAATTGTAACCTCTTTATTCTTACAATAAATTCTCACATAATGGTATGAATTCCAATCCATACCAAGGATTACAAAAAATTCAATCATGGATATGATAATGAGATCAGCAGATAAAGAACATTTATATTCCCAAATGCGATCTAATTCAAAAAACATTGTTGTAATGATACTTCCCTTAGGAGTTTTGACTGAAAAATCCATTGTTAAATAAAATTTGAAATATCTATTTTTCATAGAAAACTGGGAATATATGAAATAATGTGATGATCCAGAATCAAATAAAGCATTGGATAACTTGAGGAAACCCATAAATTACCTGCCACCAAATCTTTCGGAGCTTCAACCTCAGCAGTAGTGATCACAGAAGCTCGACCTTGCTCCCTTGGCCTTTTCTATGGTATGATCCCTTGTCACTTAATAATTACATTTACATGATTCCCCTTTACTCTACAATTGTATCATTCAACATTAACACCCTCTTTCTTTCCCTTACAATCATGAGTTTGGTGGCCTTTTTCACCACACTTGCAACAGACTCCCATTCCCTACTGGAAAGTACCAGGGTGTTTCTTCCCACATTTACTATTGCATGGATATTCTACTTTTCCCTTCTTCCCCTTATTTCCATTTCTAGAGTTTTCAATAGTTCTCTTCTTCGCCTTATTTTCTTTAAAGTCAAAAGACTTTGAAAATTATTTTTATTCCTTGATAGCACATGAGACAATATCATCGTATGATAAGAAGGATTGTTAGATTAATGATCACCAGAGAAATGGTTTAAACCCATAAAATAATTGATCAATCATACTCCTTGGGTTACGTATATAATCTATAGCATGCCTTTCTAACCTTGTAAAGTTATCCTCATACTTTGCGACATTTTCATCCTCCTTTTTCCTCAGACATAGAAATTGTCTTTCCTTATCTGCTCGATGGTCACAAGGAAAGTATTTTTCGGTAAATATATCTTTAAACTCCATCCATTCCATGTTTGATAATTCTTCATCTTCCTTAGTGTTTTGAATCAATGAAAACCATTGATCTGTATCTCCCGTGAGGTTATAAACTACCATGATAACATTTTCCCTTTCTCTACTCCCTAAAGCATGAAATATTTTCTCTAATGAACTTATACATTACTCAGATACTAACATGTTTTACTCTCATTTAATGTTGGTGGTTTTTTTCTCATGAAGCGTTCTAACATTGATCCTCCATGTTGTAGATTAGGGAGCTCCATACAGTTAAGGTTATTGTTCATAACCTAAGTGAGTTTTCCTAGTATGGTGATAAGCTGATCAACACTAGTTGCATCACCATCTCCACTATAATTATCTTGAGTATGAGGGAAATCCCTACATGGATTACATGCATTGATATAGTTTCCATTCCTTCTACTAGGAACCATTTATAAACAACGGAATACAGTAGATTAGTTAATGAATCGAAATATATAATTCTGAACTTGTAAATACTTAACATAAATTGAATAGTTTACGGATATAATCCATAATCATAAAAATATTTTCATTGAGTTGGTATATACTCATAAACCATTCATAATGGTTTGTAAATAAAATGAGAATTATCCTAAGAATATCCCATGGGAGTTTCGCTACTAAGAGTGCAGCAAGGCCCACTATCATGCACTAATTCCCATTCAAGTCTATCTCAATGTGTTGTTTTTGGGTTTTACCCCTAGGTACATCTGTGCCAGAGCTGTCTCTACCTGGTCGTATCCAAACAGTGATGTATTTCTTCAAAATATCACAAAATATCTACAGTACCAAAATTATAGTAAGTTATTCTATACAAAGCCTCAAAGTCTATCTTAGGGTAGTGTTCTCTAATCAGAGTTTTTCTAAATATAGTTTCTAAGGATAGTACTAAACATCCTCTGATACCAACTATATCACCCTGACCCCAGTTACCCATAGTTGGTGCATAATTACATAACATTGGCATGATACAAGGAATGATGTCCCACAAGGCCGATGAGTTTAGTAGCCTTGGAAGTACTAGATACATTCATAAGTTTTACATTACATCATGAAATACAAACATCAACAACATTTTTTCCCCTTTTGAACACACTTATATCCTTATCCTATCGCTATAGGTCAACCATAAAATACTTCTTCCCATTATGGGAAAAATAAAAAATTGAAAGGGGTGATCTCAAATGCACAGTAAGGATAACAATATAGTGTAAACCTTTAAAAATAAGCATAAAAATTTATGGAAATGTATTAGACTAAAACAAAATCCTTTTAAACATAAACTTCAGCATAATATGGAAATTATAAAATCAAATAATGTCATTTACTTATTTACAAGGATATTCTACTAGTTGGATAATCACATGCAGTATTAATATCCACTTTCATAATGATGGAATGCATAATTCCAGACTTTATAAAAACATAGTTAAGGCCTTGTCCCAAGACTACAAATAAAACTTTGTCAAGGCCTTGTGCCAATACACTATTTTATCTCATGATACCTACCAATTCATTGGGGAGCTATAGTGGGCTCCACCCGCCACTTAATAAGTCCAATGCATCCTTCATATGAAAAGGTTTAAACATAATATAAGCATTCTTATTAAAAATAGCACACGAAATTTAAATACTTTATCCATAAACCATGAATGGTATAAGAATAAAATATCAACAGTCCACCATATCATAAAAACTTCAATACAATAGGGAATATTTGTATCATAATAAACCAACTTCAAACAAGCTTAAAATCTATCAAAATGATGTTGACATAGATGAAATAAATACTTTTTTTAGAGAAATATATCATTCTATTTTGATATCATTTAAAAGTCATATAATTAAAAATTAAAACATTTATTTTTAAAATAATCTTATAATCTTGTATGGGAATCTTTGACGATGTTATAACGATATAAAATAGCTGCACTCGCTGTATAAGTAAAAAAACATTCTTACCTTAATTTTTTTCGAAAAGGTCATAAAGTACCTTGTTTGGAAAATGATAGAAAGATTCCTTTCATAACATATAAGGTCAAATAAGGGTATAAATGACTTTGAACTATTTTCTAGTAAATAGAAAAAATGGTTTGAAATAAATTTTTAAGAAAACACGGATGTGGATAATAAAGAGGTCACATTAGATACTTACATAAAAACAACATTGGATAATAAAGAGAAAGAGGAATTAACCATTACCATGTACTTTTACTTGGTTGAGGGTATGTTAATATCTGGTATAATTGTTATTAAATTATTCAAGAACTGTATACATAAATATGATATCATATATGATCCTCTAATATTTATTTTTTAATAATATTTTAGTAGTATCATCAATTCGGGTGTTAACTAATATGTTTTCCTTTATATGATCAGTTAAGTAAGACATGTTTTTTACAGATAGGATGTATTTTATTCATATCTAGAATGATATTAAGTTTTCAGAAATTATTTTTAATCATAAAATGAATTTTTTTTGAATTATTACGATGGGAATGAATCACATCACATTTGTGGAGACGGTAATCCGTATGTACGCACGAGCGAAAATATCATTATATTGATGGTGAAATATTATGTAATTGGATAGTATATAATATATAAATAATCATTAAAATGTTATAATTATTATTTACATCAATTATACTCATTATTATTCCCATCAAAATAATTAAGTTTTTGAATAACAAACTACACCACGACATGGAGACAGTAAGCCGTACATACGCACGTATGGTGACCTTGTCATTAATATGATGGATAGAAAAATGAATATGGTTGTACCATTTTGATAAAATCACTATATATAGAAGATACCATAGCTATTTTTTTAGAATGGAAATAACAAAGAAAGAGGAAGTGGAAGAGGAAAAGAACTTGAAAGAGGTGATGGAATATTTATCTCTTCTTCGGGTTCTTCCTTTTGATTTGATCAAAAGGGCTCCTTAGGCTGGCCTTATGATCAATGTAAGGCCTCTAGGTTGAAGGGATGATAGTTGAGAGGATATTCGGGTAGGTGTTTAATGAGCCAAATTTCTTTGGTGGTGTGAAATTAAGAGAAGGGGAAGTTCCCTTTTATAAGGGAGGTGTGGGTCACTTTAGGAAAAGCTTGAAATATTATTTTATAATAAAATACTTTTCAGTTTATAATGGCTAAAAAATTCATTATTTCGAGGCTAAGGTGGATATGTGTCTAAAAAATCTCAACCAATATGTTTTTGATAGGTTTAGGTCATCATATTAATCTTATATTTTATATTTAACTCTTAGTTAAATAGTTTGACATTTACCATGTCTCTTGGTATTTTTATATTATATGGTTAATAAACTTACTATAACAGGACAATTGAACCCCATGTGGTTAATTATTAATATATATAACCTTATCTATGTTTTTTGGCTGAACCTTATATTTTTAAGAATATTATATCAATTAATAATGTAGTATTTGTTTTGTAAACACAATTATGTCAATTTATTCACTATTTAGCATTTGATTTTTATTGAAAGCCATAAAAACATTATCAATTCTAATAAAATTTATTTAACCAATAATAAATTTTCATATTAACCTATTAAATTACTGTATTTAATCATAAGTCTCAACTTACATTTATTTGAATATTTATAATATCAATTATTTTAATATTTCATTAACAATGTAATTACTACATCATCATTATGTCATAAATAAATTAAATTATTTAATGTCTAAAAATTATAAATAAAATACCATTATGTATGAAATATTGTTATCCTTCTAATAAAAATCTATAGTTGAATTTATATTGTGTCTAACCCTATATTAAAAATGGTTTAGTTATTAAACTTCAATTTAACTCTTTTAAATCTTCATTAAATAAAATAATAATAAATGTCCTAATCTAAACCAAGTGGACCAAAGAGGATCATATTTTATTCCTAAGGTTGTTTCTGGTCAAATTACACTTATCCAATAGAATTAGGATATGTGTTAGGGTAATTATGATATCATTTTTACCCTTAATTAACCTATTTACTTTTAACCGAGGTAAATAAAAGTCAAAAGTTATTATTAACCAACATTTATATTCATCTTATTGAACCAAATTTTACTTACAGATATTAACCATGTCTCTTAGATTTTTGAAATTCAACTCACATAATTGGTAAAATTAAGTTTTATTCAAATTTGCAAATACTCTTAGGAGGTGGGTAGAAGACGGTAAAAAGATCAATTTTTTTATATATCGAGAATTATTATAAAATGACTTTAATGAATTAAATTGATCTTATATAGGTATTATGTAATTATTTTAACATAAAATAAATTTAAATAAAATAACTGACTTTTTAGATAAAAAGACGGTTTTAACCAATAACGTAGTGTTTTTCACTATTCATAAAAATTTAACAGTTTTTAAAAAAATACCAAAAAACTCACCCCAAGCTAATTTTGATATTCCGAATTCAAAAATGAAGTCCATTTTGAAAAATAAAATTTATAAAATTTTAAAATTTGGAATTATTATTAATAACGACTAGTTTGATTGGTCGTGGTGTGTTAGAATATCGAAGTTGCATACAATGCAATATATTTCATTATTCAAAGGGAAACATACCGTAGAAGCTTGGGGTGTTACATTCATCCTCAGATTCAAGGTATGTGGTCTATAATTTATATCCCAATGTTTTGTTATAGATTTGTGAATGTATGGTAAGATCTTTCTTCCCTCTTGTTGTGAACTCATTAACTTAAGTAATATTTCTTAAAATTATTGGATATTAAATTATTTATACCCCACATAATTTTTGTGGGATATGTTGAGGATGATTATAATGATTTAGGGTCACCCATGGGGTGTGCCGACATTTTTGATACTAGATATTGGTAAATTTTAGTGTAGAGTTGACTTGTGAGAACATAAATCCCATATTGAACACATTGAATATTTTTATTGGACATAAAATGGTATATATATAGTAGTTATTAGGTTTTGATAGTGGTATACGGAATTGTTGGGGTAGACTTGAATATGGGTTAATTGAGATTGTTTCTAATGGTAATGAATTATGTTGGAAGACATAAAGGGTTAGTATTTGTGAACTGATGAACTTGTTAAATTGGAAATGACCTATGAATTGAATAAAAAGTAAATGGGGTTTCAAAAATAAATTATTGAATATCATGAATGGGTAAATACATTGGAATTATAAGGCATACCTAATGGGTTTAATGTAATAATGTTTTTGGGCTATGTGATATTTGAATTTAACTTAAAATGAAAAAGTTTGAAAAACACTTGTGAAATGATAAATGGGATAATGTGTGGTAATTGATGAACATTGGATAATATATGGGAATTTTGGAATATACTCACCGGGTTTAGGCATGAGGATGGGAACTGGGATAAACTACTATGTAATATAATGACAAACGTGTTAAGTGGTAATGGTATAGTATTAATTCTCTTGTTGATGGTTGTGGAATATAATTGTTAATTGTAATGGCTGTGTTTTGTTGGGATATGACATCTATGTAGTGAATGAATATATAAGCATGTTCACATGTATTGGTAGTGTGGGGTATTGATTTCAGGTTCTATGACCACGGGTAGAGTTAGACCAAGACTCTAAAATCCACCCCAAAATGCTTGGGTTAGGGATGGTGACAGAGGATCTATTCCCCTAAGTATTTCATTCCACCCAGAATAAGGATTGGAGGTGAGTGTTTTTTTTATGTGATGTATTTATCCCTAGTGAGATCAAGAAATGACTTATTCCCCTATTCATAGTGTTTAATTTCCTTATACCAATGTGTAGATGATAAAAATGTCAAAACTATGAAACGTGTGATGAAAATAGATTAATTAAAGAATATGGAATAAAATATAGAAATTGTAATAATGATAGAAAGGGTTAAAGTAAACAACCTTAACTAACGGTACCCGAGTTTTCCTTATTTACATGTCATTTATTTATTACTTTCATGCACTATCTGTTTAGACAAGATATTTTTTAGACACTATTGGTGTTGTCCTACTGAGTTATACTCACACCTTTCTTGGGCTACCATTGGGTACTCAAGAAGTTATCATGGTTGAAGGTCAGGACAAGGGATAAGGTCCTATGCTTGGGAGTTGAGTTGGGCTTCATACATGCATGATTGAGGATCCAAGAATGGATTTAGGTCATATTTGGGAGTTCCATTGTTGTCTTTACCATAGGTTTTTTTGACCTAGAAACTGTTTAACATGACATGATAAATTTTATTCTCCGCTATGGTTTGAACCCTATTTAAGAAATAATTTGTTATGGATGTTCATTGTATATTATAAATTTTTTCCACTATTTCATTGTTTCCTGGTTTGTATTACTATGGTAAAGAGGGTATAGTATCCATACATGGTTTCCTAAACCCTCACCACTATTCAAAAACCTTTGGCACATGGGAAGGCACACTTGAGGACATGTGATGTCCCAGATCGGGGCACTAGTTTAGTGGATCCTGGGTTAGGGACGTTACACATTCTGATTGTGGACTTGTAACTATTTTTGTAAGAAAACTCAATTGGTCCCCAATTTTCATCCTAAGCTCCACTAAAGTCATTAATGCATGAATGAATATTTTCCTCAAGAATTTTTATAACACTCTTTGTTTGGAAATCCATCTGAGGATGGTATGTCATACTTAAATGAACCTATGATCCTAGTGCCTCATAGAGGCATCTGCAAAAGAGATATGCAAAATGGGGATCTCTATTAGTGATTATAGAAGATGGAAATCAATAAAAATGAACAATATATTTATCATAGGGATTTACCAACTCCTAAACTTTGGTTATATCATGAATGGTTTTAATGTGGGCTGATTTGGTCAGATGAAAAATCAAGACCCATATCTTATTAGTTTTGAGGGAGAACATGGAATCCCAACCAAAAAGAGAAAATAAATATCATCCCACATACATGTTGGAAATAAAATTGGATGATTCAAACCCAAAGGTCTATATTTATCATCCTTGAATTGTTGAAAGGTATAATAATAGGTGACAACATTAGAAATGTATTATATCATACTTAGAAACCAGAATCTACACCGCATGTCTTAAAACATATTTGTGGTTCATGGGTGCCCTTCCTACTAAGAATTATAGAAACCCCCAATCACATATGTCCCCAAATAAAAAAAATAGAAAATTGATTCTAAAAAATTATAATATCTTCTATGTATAAAAACCAATTAGAAATTTTCTCCCCACCATATAGAGAGCCTTTAATGCTATTGAACTTATCATCAAGCTTGTGTTCTTAAATAATCAACTCAAGAATAGAGGAGGTAAACTAAAAACAGGCCAAGAAAACCTTATCACATATTTCCAAAACTCTTAATTGTAACTAAGAAAAGATATCCATCAATTTCAACTCTTTCGATGACTCTTTCATAACTTGAGTTGGAAGATTCATTCCTAAGGAATTAGCAATGATATTCAATTACCAAAGGTATCTGAAATATCAAAGTAAAAATACAATAGATACTCCACTAAATGACTTTGGAAGAGGTTCAAATATTTTTGATAGATGATATACATGAATCTCTTATGGTAAAAATATACAGTAATTGTTTTTTGAAAAGGTACTTCCTCTAACTCTTGAGTGGATGAATCATAGCTATAAGTTCAAGGTCATTGGTTAGATAATTCTTCTCATGTGGACTAATCTGTTGAGAGACATAGGATACCACAGGATCACCCTATATAACAACACATCCCAAACCCAAACATAACAATTCACATAAGACAATATATACCTACTTATCCTCCAGAAGAATCAACAATGGAGAAAAATTAAAAAGATGTTTTATTTAAATAAAACAAAATCTGAAATCTCTCATATGAATAAAACATTACCCTATTATGAGTGATAGAGGTCATCGGAGAAGTAAACATCAAGAATAATTTATAAAATGGTGATAATTCCCCACTAAGCTAAAAAATCACCAAATATCAAACACATTATGTGGTCGATCTCGGATCATAATAGGTTTCATCTTCTTAGGATCAACCAATGTGTACAAATAACTATAATTCCAAAATAGAGTTTTCATATTTCAATATCTTGGAATAATGTCAGTGATTTCTCAAAAATTCTATAACTTCTCTTAGATGAAGTACATGATCCTCCTTAAACATATAGTAAACCACGTTATTATCCAAAAGGATCACAAAAAATGTATCATGAAACTCAAGGAAGATCATTTTCATAAAATATATAAATACTATAAGAGAATTGGTTAGACCAAATGGAATGAAAAAAATACTCATAATATATACACCAACTCTGGAAGGTAGATTTATGAATGTCAAATTCTCTTATTCTCAACTAATGATAACCGGATCGATGATCAATCTTTAAGAACCAATTCATAATTTTAAAATTTTTAAAAAATCATCAATCGAAGGAAACATATAGTTGTTATTTACCTTAAATCACCTGAGTTTCCAGTAATCAACACACAGGGGAAGTGTTCCATCAGTTTTCTTTGAAAATAGACCAGGCACGCCCAAGGTGACATACTTGTGTGTATACATCCTTTCTCTAACAAATAATCCATCCTTTAACTACTTCATTTCAACTAGTTATATATGGTAACAAGTTATAGACATTATCCAAATGTTAGGTACCAATTCTATAGTAAACTCGACCTCTCTCACTAATAGAAAACTAGAGAAGTTAGAATAAAAAATGTTAGGAAACATGATACAATTGGAGGGAGATAACCAATCAAAGACTCCCATTCCAGATCATATGTGAACAATAATATTACTTTCCCCAAATCTGGATAAAAATTTACGAATCTACTAAACCTCTGGTCCCATTATCCTAGGAAGATAAAATAAACCCCATTTGGTGTATTAAAGGAGACTAAATGAATATATCAATCAATTCTGGCCCTATTTGCAATAAGACAATCCAAACTGATATTGAAATCAAGAGGTTTCATGTTGAGAACCAAAAAATTCAAGGTATGCTCGATATCTCATAAGGATAAAACAAAATCAAGAAAATAGAGATTCCTATTATCTATTTATCCTGAGGTGTATAGTAATATCCATCTTATAACATAAAATCACTATAAGAAGATTCAGTAGGATCACAATACAGGTTGATATGAATGAATGAAATTCACTAGAATCTGGTAAAAAAATCATTAAAGATGAAGCTATATTGATGGTACCTATCACATTTTCTGGACCAAAATATAAAAATCCTATAAAGACTATACCATTGTGTGAAGAAGATTTTTTTCTAGATGCCTATGGTTAAAACCACATACATCATGATGCATCTGATTGAATCAGATTACATTTATGTGCTGATGATCCTATAATACTACATAGAGAATAAGAGATATAAAAAAGTTATGAAAGTTTCTTAATTTTCTACATGAGCTGAAGATTTTGGGTGCCTTAGTTAAAAACAATTTTGAATGTCCATACATTAAATACTAGAAGAATGTCAAAGGGCCTCTACCTGGAAGTGTGGGAGGTATGGAAGAACTCTAATGTGGTGATCCACCATAAGACTCATCAAGATTTATATTTCCTTTAAAATAACTTATAAAACTTCCATTGAGAGAAAATAAAACTCCTATCAACCATAACCTACCATCAAAATCATGTTCAACTATCAAATATCAATCCATCATGTGAGTATAAAAAGGGAGATTAAGTAAGAAATCTTGAAAATGGATATCTAATAAAAGAACCATCATGAACTAACGAGTCTTTATCTTCTAATTTGATACACTCTGGGGTGAAAACTACACATTATTGGAAAAGTATCATGCATACTTCATCATATCCTTGTTAGATTTCTCAAGTTTGAAAAACTCCACAGTCGTACCCAATTCAATAGACTAGGGATAGAACTAGTTAGCGAAAATAAATTTAGATTCCTTCCACGATAAAACATATTGTTTCATTTTCATCACCATCATGTCCAACTATCTCCTGATAGGTCTTTCCATCTCGAAGGTGACACATTTCAGCTTGATCGAATCAGGTGTTTCCAAGAACATAAAAAAGAATCTCCATCATTATCAGCCAATCAAAATCCTCTTGAGGATCATTAGATCCATGGAATGTCAGTGGTTTATGGGGAAGTAACTCTTAAGAATGGTTTGAGGACTCAA
The DNA here is from genome assembly GCA_963277665.1 of Viscum album. NCBI lineage: Eukaryota > Viridiplantae > Streptophyta > Magnoliopsida > Santalales > Viscaceae > Viscum > Viscum album. The sequence continues at coordinate 1,079,743,024 of OY728136.1, read as the reverse complement.
CTCTATGATGTTCTATAACTAGGGATTGAGATGTTATGGGTGTAGGTGCCTATCCCAGATCTTGAAAAAAACTGAATAGTCTCAATGAGATTCCATTCCATGAGAGGATTTTCTCGATGTTTCTTATGATAATATTCCTCATTTATCCTATTCACACGTATTCTTGGATACCTCATTCTAATCAACATTACCAAACAACATTGAATAAATTAGATGATTACATAGATCAACAAATAAAACAAGAGCAATGGTGAAATTATTCCCATCAGATAAGATATCTCGATTTCTATTTTAACATATGAAAATAAAAATTAGGGAAAATAGTCATATTAGATCAAATTATTAATCAATATGCCTTTTCCTAAATTACCCATGGTAACATAAGGATCATATTGATGAGATATGTCTAGGAACTCACTCATAACCACCTCCTATGTCTTAAAAGGATACTCTAAACGGCATACTGACAGAAAGAAAAGATGCTTAACATGTTCATTTGATACTACATTATCATGAAACAACCTAGATACACTAGTACTCTAATACCTGATCCACCATTGAAATAGAAAAATATAATTCCCAATCCCCATGGGTTTGTGAGTAGGAACTATAATAATAAAAGATTAAATAGGTAATGGATTTTTCACAAAACATTAGAAGATAAATAATCAAGTCAGTATTCTTAAACCCAAAAAAATTACCAGAAACCAAAAAGAATAAACTCAATATCCTAAAAGAAACATCACTAAAATCTAAAAGGATCAAGAAAACAAACCACCTCCAAGTGGTACATTCCTTTTCCTCAGACCAGGTATAAAAATATCTATAAAATTTTAAAGGAAAATGTAGGGTGGGAGCGACAAAATCCAAGCAGGGTCTCACTAACTGTTCTCTAGAAAATGTAAAAATAATATTCCCAAACCATGATTAAATTTAAAGAAAAGGGAATGAAAATAAATTTTCATATTTAAAACAAAACCTGCTTTCATTTCAAAAATGATGGAATAAATTTCAAACATGGCATAATTTTTTTTATATAAAAGAATGTATATAAATAAAAAGGAATGAGTAAAGAAATTCCCCGAAAATAGACTATATATAAAAATAATCACTACATGAACCATGGTCATATGCCCTATGGTATGATAGATTCCGGTTATTGGAACCTCACACATCTAATATCAGTGATCAAGCCTCATATGTATACACACGTCCCCCAGGATCATGTCGAGTAGGAATCATCAACATCCCGTTAGGGATAAGATCTCCCAAACATGTTTTTTTAGGGTTTTCAATGTCAATAAATTTCATGGGAATAAATATCATGGTATGCATGTCTTAATAACCCACTAACTACCTAGGATCACATGTTCTCAATCAATTAATTGAATAATGGCAAATTATTTCATTTCAAATCAATCATCATTCAAAATTCAATTGCCCAATTTTTAGTTGTAGTATGCTAATTTAGTTTCCAAACCAAAATATGGGTATTTCAAAAATTCATGCCTTTTTAATACTTAACCAATTATATTATTTCATAAATTCAATTTAATCCATTTTATAATATTATTTCCAAGATTTTCCAATCATTTCTATCATTTTCGAAATACACCCCAAATTCAAAATCTATTGGAATTGGCGGTTTTTACCGAATGTTCTATGCCAATAAAAAGCACAATATGAAACCATATCAATTTTGGTTGTCATAAATTAATTTATATATATTTAAAAAAATCATGAAAATAAATTTATTATTTATATGGAAAATCTAAAAAAGAACCACCTACCTTTAATCATAGAATCACAACACACAATGCCGATAATGTGGAATGTCAATAAAGAACGAAGGAAACATGGATCAAGAAACCAAACCAAGAATAAAGGTTCATTTAAATGGATTTTAGATCCAAAAAAACTAGATTCTATAAAAATATCTAAGATGGAGAGAAAAATATAACAGGAGAATCCACAAAAGAATAGATTCACTTACCCGTGAAATATCTAATGTGATTCACTATGATGGGAAGGGCTTCACAGATTGTCAAAATTTGCACCCTAACCATCCACCCCATACAAGGGTTCATGGATTCTACTAGGTGGGCATGCGGTTTTTTAAATCAAGCCCCAATCCTGTAAAACCCCACTATCCATTGCTCCAAAATAATTACTGGGGTGGCACATGATTTGTAAAAAACTATCACCAAAGCGTGTATAACCAAAATAGACTCTACCAATTTCAAATTTTCCCCAAACCACCCATAAATAATCCCCAAAAAACGTTTCATCAAAATAAGGGTCAAGGGATACTTAAGAATAAATAAAAAGATGTTACACATGGACACTAGACATAGGTATCCCCACCAATTATAATTATTTGAGAGTGGTGAAATATGAGATATCGACACCCAAAATAATGTGAATGACCAAGCACACACACTTCCACCTCTCTCTAGATAAATAAAAACATATTTTCAACCATGGAAAAAATATAAAAACATCATTAGAGAGAACAAACATAATAAGAAACCAAATATCACCATGATAAAACTCTCTATAAAATAGGTCAAACACCCAAACAATGAATATGACTCATCAATGAATATTTTTTCACTGATTTCGAGTCACAAAAATAAATGAAGGGTAAATTACGAAAAAACTCATGGAACACCCACTATCATTGACCCCAAAAGAAAAAATCAACTTAGTAGATCAAATGATCTACTAGGTAAAGAAAATCTTATTCCTGACACCCTATCCCACACCCTAAGAATTCCCATGTTATCCATAAAAACATTAAACTATGGTCCCCATGATGCCTCAATGATAATGTAATCAAAATAAATGATTTAAGAACAACAAGAATCCACCAATATCTCTGAGGAAGAGAAACATGATCCACAAAGATATACCATTCACTATAAAAAAAGATATGTTGTGTATACAAGATATGAAACAAGGTCCAATAAAAAAGCATATTGCAAAATAGAACACTCCCAAGACCATATAATAGCTTCTGAATCTCCCACGGAAGAAATTCCACAAACCAATTCTTCGGTAAAATATGATTTTTAGACTTATTATTATTATAATGTATAATAATATTACAAAACATATATATGTAATATAGATTAACATTTAAATAAAATGTCATTTGGGATGTACGAGAAGAGTTTCTAATGTGAATTTATTTCCAATACTAATATTACCTAACTAAATTCTACTAACCACTAGCTCAATCATGTTTACATACATCTAATGGGGTCAAAGTACCACATGTCACATGTTTATTTACTGACAAGGTAGTAGTGATGAAGAACATACACATCACCTTCATATAAGAGTTAGGTTAGACTAATAAACCACAAGGATGAAAGCTGGATGAAGGCCTATAGAAATGAACAAATCCATCATTGATTCATCAGTAGAAAACATAGAAGTGATAGGGGTCAGTCTAGTAAAACACTCAACACATTATTTCACCAAATAGTCACCCTTATAAGCACTAAAGTATTCCATGTCCTTATAAATTCTACCCTCCTCGTGATAAAACTATCAAATGACTTTGACCAAGAAATATTCCCATGATAATACCTCAAATGGATGTGCAAGAAAAATGTGATTTCACCAATCCATGATCAATCCTTCAAGGAAATTTGTGTTTCACTTCACTCTCAAGGATTCTAGAGTTCCTAGATAACTGATTGTCTATTCGACCTTAACTATCAACTCTATTACCTCCTAGGGTCCATGATCACCACAAAACACTAAGGGATTTTGATTCAAAGACTTTCACGTGATCTAAAATCCATGAAGAACCTGGACCTACCATTAAATCAATATTTTCGGTAGATTATAAGTCTAGGAGTACCACATTAGAATCAGTTTAGTGACTACACATGATATTCAATTTATGGCTTGTTGATTAATTTCATGCGGTCACATTCTAAAACATCATCAAAAAACCAAAATTAATAAAACCATACCATGTTCTAAAATGGATACCAAATAATGAATTAAACTAATCCACATTATAAATAAATTTATGTAAGACCATTTCAAAATGCCTAACTATGATATAATATCATTTCAAATAAATTCTAGGGGTTCATATAAAATTCACTTTGGCATTCCACTTCAAAAAACTTTAAAATTTTCCTAAAAAAATTAAAATAATCCCATTTTGTGAATAACATATTTACCCTTGATTTTCACAGACCAAAGTAATTCAATTTTTCATAAATAAACTCATCCTTTAGAAATTAAAAATATTCAAAACTATTCCATGAATTCCACCACACATAAAACTAATGAAATTATATCATTTAAAACCATTGATACCCAAAATTCATTTAATCCACTTAAATAACTTGTTCTATATATAAAAATATTTTTATTGAAGAAAATCAGACTCCTAAACAAAGGTTTTAAAATAAAACATAAATACCAAGGCACAAAATGTTGCCCTATTATTTTTTCAAATAAGCTTGAAAACCCTAACATATTCACTTGATCACTCCCAAAATGAATCATCAAACATAATAGGGTTTAAAAACATAAATGGGGGGAAAATAACAAAAAAGTACCATCTTTCTATATTATTAAAATTTTGTAACCTTGGGTATTATGACCATGTGAAACTAGGTGATATACCGTAGAAGTTGTCCAGAATTCTCAACATGGCCAATATGTTATTTGAAAGACTATGTGACTTACTTGTGCACCATTGGTTTTCCTCCAGTTTCACTCTATAATGAGGAATTTTCCAATATGTCTCTCGGGGCCATCATATAAATGAGAATAGTAGTAAACTAAATTTAAACATCTCATAGAAAAAACAACCATAATTCCACTTTTAAAAATAAAATTCCCAACCACCCCTGGGATCATGAGTTATAGAGAAAATAAAATCTATCCAAGAACTCCTCCACACCCAAAAACCAAGCTTCCAAAATCCATGATCTCGTATACTGCTGACCAAAAATTAACAAGATAGTTATGATACAATTTTTTTAATGAACCAGACCTACCTAACCTGACACATCACCCAATCCCTTCTATCACAAGATCTGAGTTTGATTCTCGATCACCTCATGCTGAAGATATGTGTATGGTATCACATGAGAAAGACATGTTAATGATTTTACTTTTATTGAAACTTGTATAAAAAATACTTCCAATTAGGTACCCGACACGAGGTTTCCATGCATTAGAAAACCATGCCATAATAAATAAAAACTTATAATAAATAACATTCAAACAAATAATAATAGTAAATAAACAATAATTTTTTTTTGAAAATATTTTTCCATATAAAAGAATCTATTTTAACACAAATGTTTTACAATACTGAATAAGGGAAAAAACGAAAACCAAATAACACAGTCGAAGAGGTCGATACACTACACAACCCAAACCAGTTTAATGAACTCATAAGACAAACCCTAACATCACCATTTGACTCTCTATTCACTACTATAAATCCAAAAAAACAGTATCCCTAATGGAGAGTTATAGTAAGCCAACCTACATAACATAACCTAGAAACCTATAGAAAAAAATGAAGACTACATAACCACCAACATGAGTATGTAGGTCATGATCCAAAGGCCAATATGATTCCAACTTGAGTATATCATATTTATTTTTATGAAGAAACCAATTCTACTAGATTGAAGATAATAACAAATAGTATTTCAATTCAATTATAAAAATTGATAAAATTCAAAATATTATATCATATCATTAAATATACTTTTTATAAATCATTCCTCAAGGAATAACAATCAAGGTAATATCAATTTAAAAACCATCCATTACATATTTATAGAAACATTAATTTAAAAATAATACAAGATAACACATATCTTATTATTTTAAACAAACTCATTAAAATCCAATCATCAAATTGTTTAAAATGTTTTAAAAATAATAATTACTAAAGGATTTTATTTAAATAAGACACATATTATAACTTTTTAAACATAACACACACACACACAATAAATATGATTATAATCAAGGGAAAACCTAATGAAATAAATTTTTGGAAGATTTATAAAAAATTTCATTTATAACAAAAATAAAGACATATAATGAGAATTGTTAAACATAATTAACTGATACATCAAAGTGGGATAAAAATTATAGATAATAAACTCAAATTCAAATAAACAATAAATGTGAATAATTGAGGATACGTATCATGAGGTAACACCACATAGGATAATAGAAAAAGTACTACAACTTAATAGGTGGACCCACTTATGAGAAGTTAACAGTTAGACATTCTATCACAAAAAATCTCTCATAACTAGTCTCAGTGATGAACCCCACTATCCAAGACATAAAATGAAACTAAGTGCCACTATCCAATTAAAAATCTCAACTAGCATAGCCATCATGCATTGACCCCTAACTTAGTATCATAGGGTTCTTAATTACATATCTAATAGAGATGCACCATTATCAAGTCAATCTCCATCACATAGAAATCACAAATTCGAAACGTAATAAAAAACAAAACACTTTCCACCACCAACACACACCATTCAATAAAAATCCCAAAACCAAAACCATATTACCATGAATCACAATTAATACAACTATTAACACATGTACACAATCATAAAGAAGTGATAATCAAGAGGAATAACTAGGGTGTAATAATTAATATATAAATCACATTATTTCAAGGATTCGAATAGGCCTCAACTTTTAAAATCAAGTGTAATATATATGGAAATACCTTTCAAAAATATTTTTTTTTAAAAAAGTTATATTCCATGGGGAATCCCCACTATTACCATAAAATAATTCCTAAATTAATACAATAACATCACTAAATAATTAAATAACTCTACCTAACCCATTTTAAAAATGGAGACTTACCTAATATAATGGAACCAATTTATAAAATCGCAGAAATACCTTTATATGTGAGGTAGGTTATTTTCAAAACAAGGGAAGACCTATTGAAATAATAAAACCCATATAAATAAAAAACAAATCTTTTTATAAATTCTAATTAGACAAAAAAACTGTGAACCAAGAATTTTGAAAATATAAAACCATCAATGGAATTTTATCAAACTCTAAGAATGAATAAACCACTATTTTCAAACAAATCTCAAATGGACTAACCGATTCCCCAATTTTGTATAAAGGAAATCAAAAAATATATAGTGGATATTTGATAAAAAAATTGGTATCATATACTTTATTTATTTGGTTCAAAAGAACATCCAAATATTCAATAAACCATGTAACTATTTATTAAAATGCAATGGAATGGAAACACCTACCTCAAGAGATGAAACCATTTTTCATTTGATGGAAGCCATAGGGAAAGATCTCCTAAGATTTATCATAACCATTATAAACCAAAATACATAATTCTAAAACAATAATGACCTTGAAAATAATCCAAACATGGACAATAGAGTTAAGGGAGAAGAGAAAAATGAAAATAAAACAAGTAAGAAGAGAAGATGAGATCTTACCATGATATTGGGATGAAGAAACCCTATGAAGCAAACCAAAATCTATCATGGAGGGGAACAAGAAGAGGAGAAAGGCCCTTGTGAGGATACCAAGATACGGGAGTTTGAATGGGGTGTCCAAGGGGAGACTCCCCAAATAAAAATTTGAGAAAAATACAAGAATTCCTAAATTTGAGTCGGTAAAATTATTGTCACACACAGTTTACCAAACCATTAACAGACTGTGTGATAACTACTATCTTGAAATTTCCCATGTTCTATTTTTTACACTATATGATTTTCCAAACCATGCCCCTAAAAATACATCAATAGTAAATAATATTTCCTCCCAATTTCAATCCCATGAAACCCCAAACCTAAGTAAAAAATTATTCACATAAACAAAGACAAAAATTGATATTTTATAATGTCATATGGTAAAATATAGATTTTTACTAGATATGATAACAAGATTATTTTATCCAAAATTATATTGAAGTAAATGTAAGTTTCTTTGTAATAACCTCATTTTGAACAAGAACCGCTATTTATTGATTCCATTGACTCACCATATGGTCATGTTTCAAATCAAAATACACTATCCACATATCTATTATAATTTTCTTCTGAAATTTAGATTGTTGTGTTCTCAATATACATAATTTACCTCCAATTACATTTATATCTTATAGAACCTAAAAAATGTGATAATTATCATAATAATAATAAATTTTACATATATCTTCTAATTTTATGTTATTTACACTTTAAAATAATTCTATAAAAATGGAATGATATAGATAAAATTATCCCACCATGTACATAAAAAATTATAATCCATTGTTATCTGAATCTAAAATATAAAATTATAATTTCTATGTTATTATAGAGCACATGGGTTGGTTTTTATAATTTTATATATAATAATTTAAAAATATATAAAAATAATATTTTTTCATTAAAAAAAATTGGGAAAAAAATTAACAAATAGTTTACCATATGGTAAAAATCACCCCATTTATTCATACTTTAGTGAAACAGATGTATGTTATATTTGATTTTTCGTGTTTGAAGTCTACAGTTCATGGTTCCCATTGAAAAATAGTCTCATATGATTAAATAATTATAAACAATTTCATGTATTTCTATATGTGTTTTTACCATTGCAACCCATTGTGTTTGTTAGGATCACTCTACAATGTGGTCAACATTGAAGAGGGTTCAAGGGTGAAGTAATGATGATAATTTTATTTTTAAATGAATTATTCTTATATTACTTATTTGGAAATAATCTCTCTATCTCAACATTGTGTAGTAAATAACATATGGTACAATAATTTTTTTAATGAGTGTCATCTATAATATGGATGAATAAGTCCCCAAAGTTTTCTATTATTATCCTCTATGTAAAACTACTCTTTCATTATCAAGACATATCTATTGAAAATGGTCGATTATTAACCATAATAAAAACACTATAACCAACCAATTCAAAATAAGAACCATCATGACACTTAAATAAATAACAGAAACTTTCTTGAAGAATGTTGAAAAAGGTATGTGTGATGCACCAAAATACTTCTTGATCCCGATATTCTAGCTCCTCTCACTGTAAAAAAAATATTTATTGGAAATTAAATTTTCATATTTTTTTCCAAAGTTGTTTCATTACTATTGAACAATTTCTTCCCCTTTATTTTGATTCCTATATTCTCATCATATCTATTCGTTTCTATTTTCATACATTGAATATGAAATGCCTTCAATATTAGAAACTAAATTATTCATTATTCTCATAATTAAAAACTCGTTTAAATATATCACATATAATATACCTTCAGTATTATATATTAAAATATAATTTTTTGGATCTTTATCTTTCATTAAGAACAACATTATTCTATCCAAATGTGTATGGAATAAATGAAATAACACCTTTACACTATGATGGATATTCATGAGTTGTGGGATTATTCTTCTTATTCGAATTTAATCACCAAATGGATTGACTCGTGATTATAATTTTAATATTTTTTTGTAGATAAATAAATAAATACTCATCATAAAAACTTTTCAAACTATATATTTTTCATATTTAAAAAACATTTGTGTATCAAATTCACTAGGGGATTCAATCTTACTTGTCAACTAAAAAATTATGCCAACCCTTACATAAATTTTTTTTACCTTATGTTTGAGTTTTTATCCCTTATCCATGTACTAGATAATTCTTGTAACTCTTACATATTCCCTTACGTACAAGTTTTCCCCTTACATTTCATAATTAAACATTATAATTTTCAAAATTCCCAAGATGTTACTTAGAAAAATCCTTATATCAAAGTAAATAAATCTTTTATATCCTTGAGTATTTCAGAGTAACTATTATATATACAGTAAAAATTAAAAAATAACATTACATATAGAGTCAATATTTTCAATTCTTCAAAAACAAAGAACTCTATAAACCTTCATATTTCATCTCCATATATATCAACACTTATCAAAACACTCTCCGAACGATGAATTACCATACACATGTATCATAAAAAAGGCAAAATCATCCAGAATTGATTCAACAATATCCTATTTTGTATTTTTGTCAATAAATTACATTTCATTTATCCTTATTAGATATTCTTACTCTCCAAGAAATCTTCTCTACCCCCCCCCCCCTCAATATGAAAAGTGATACCCTTGTTTTTATCTTCCATTTTGAAAATAAATCAAAAAAAGTATATGTGAAAGGGATAAGATCAACCTCTTCAAAATAGTGATCCACGAGCCAATAGAATCTACATCTACATGATCTATATTAGTATATAAAATTTGAGTGATTAATTATGACATTGAAGATGTCCATGGACTATTCAACAAGTGATTCGAAATTATAATATTTTATAATGAATTTATGAATAGATTTGAAATCAAATTCCCAGACTCACTAAATAAAGAAATTAACAAATTCTAAATCAATTAAATTTTTCCATATATTAATTAATTCTCCCACTTATAATTGAAATATGGGATAAAACTCAAAAATATCATCTTAGTTTTATCGGGGAATGGGTTAGACACCCAATTTCATTCTCAAATTCTCAAAATCCTCAATTGAATGTGTTTTTATTATAATGTTATCAATTTATTCCATTGATGGTATAAATTATATATTTAAGTTACTTTCATCCAATTTTTCGTTGGAAAAATTATATTTAATTTCAATGTCTTGTGACCAAGAATGTTTCACCATATTCATGGAAAAATTTATAGCACTTTGCTTCACATAATTTATAACTATAGGATATTCATATATACCATCCATATCCTTAGGATGAGACTTCCAAAAAATAATCTATATAGATGCGTAGGCTACATATATATACTCATCTTCTATTAAAATTAATGTGATAGATGATTTATTCTTAGAAAACCTTGATAAACATCTTCCACTTAGACACAGTGTTCTTCCTAATGCAAACTTTCTATCATCAATATTATAAGTCCAATCAACATCAGATAAGCCTTGTATTTATAACCCTTTTTTCCTACTCATATAATGAATCAAAATCAGATGTTCCTATAATGTATCTCCAAATTGTCATTATTTCTTAGATATGCGATTTCTTAGGATATGATTAATACATGGAAGAAAGAGTAACAACATAGAAAATATCTAGATTTGATGTAACATCCCCACCCAACCCATTATAATGATCTAGGATAAAGTTACTAAATAACATTGGTGACATATCTAGGATACTAAATTATTGAAACAAGTAAAATGGAAATTCTAGATCATTGGGGGTTATTTTTTCCCTAAAATGTGAACAACCTTCCAAATAAAAAACAAAAGAAAATAAAGTTACATGGTATTAGTAAAGAAGTTCAATTCAACTGAAACCAAAAATTAACATGATTGTAATAGATGAAATTAAATGGTTTAACACTAACTCAATAAAGAAAACATTACTGAATGATATAAATGTGGCATTAACCAATGTATTACCCAATATAAGCTGCATGATTCGACTCAATGTCCCAAGCCCACTGCATTATGATCCTTCACTAGAGAGCTATAACCACTTTCCTTTAAGAGTAACTTGATATAGAACATCTTAAAATTCAATAAAGTTCCCAAGTAGTGGGTGGATATTAAACTTACTAGGTAATCTCAAAATACCTCCCTAACATGCCCCTATAAATGTAACACCTCGATATTTTGTGAAATATTTTTTTCAAATTAATTTAATATTTTTGATATTCGTGATTTCACATAATAATGAATGAAATTTTTTTATATTAATTCATTATGTTTCTTTTTCATATAATACATGAAAGACTTATACGAAATTATTCTACTTTCAACACTAACTTTGTTTCTGTTTTACGGAACACCATGTTTTTAAGAAACGTCATTTTATTATTATAATTATATAAATGAGATAGTTATAACTGAGCTATTAAACATAAACATATGAATATAAATTACTAATTTTTAATTATTATTTATAAGGGTTTAATATAAATAAAACAAATTGATAATAAAATATGTATTATTGGTAAAGTGTTTATATGTTCGAGAATAATATTTTATCAAATGAAATAATTTTTATGTCCTTATGTGAATGATAATAAAATTAATTTTAAAAGCCATTAGAGATTTAATTTGATAAAATAAAAACAATTTTTTAATTTATACTGTCAAAATTGACTTAGAGTGAATATTTTGGATTTTTTATGGAACTTTATTTTTGAATGAATAGTGTAAAATCCCAAATTTTAATTCAAAACTACAATTTAATCTAATTTTTTTATATAGATAAATTATATTTAAAAGTGTTTTAAAGTAAAAATAGATAAATTATACATATATTAATCCAATTTAGGTAATTGGAATCATTATTATATTTAATATAGATATAAAATCTTAATGAACTTTTTCAGCATTCTCACTTTCAAAACCCTATTTCTCGTCGCGACTATAGGAATAACGTTAAACATAAATTTTCTACTTAATTGAATTTAATTTTAAAAAATGGACCTATATAGTTTTAATCAGTATAATATTTATTTTTGAACAATATAAACATAATATTTTACCAAAAGATTAGTGAATGTGGTTAGAATTAATTAAAATGATTAAGGTAAAATAAAGCTTAATAAGGTAAAAACCTTAATCATAATGATCCAAATGACCTAGAAACTTGTCCAAAACCCATTTTAGGGAAATATTTCTTATATAAAACAACCATTGTTTAGTTTTTTTTGGGTTTTTTATGAGTTATTTATGTAAAATTGTTGGTATACCTAACTTGTTTTAAAAAATTCCACGTGTGTCCCCTCCCTCCCCTATAAAGGCCACAACCTATCCTCCTTCTTTATACATCTAAAAGAACTTAGTTTAAACAAATATACACTAAATTAACTTCCCAAAATCCATCCCTTCCTCATTTAATCCACACCTTTTTCAAAAATAAAACCAAGGAATCCCTTTGGTACAAACCAAAAATATTTACCCAAAGAATAGGTAACATATTTCCTCTAGCTTTTTTGCTTTATTTTTTTCACCAACACCTTAAATATAATTATTAAATGATAATATAATAACAAAAGTATCCTCAATATATAGATTTTTTGTCATTATGAGGGGTTTTCCTACACTTTCATACATTTCTATCTAATTTGTAATGAATTTCCCATTTTTGGTTATGGTGAACTACCGTCTCACAAAACGATGTTAATCATTGTTTCCTTTACCAACTCTCATGGTTGGGAATTATGATAGAAAATATTTATTTATAATATATATATATATATATTATTATATTCGTGAATTATTTTCTAAATCTATAGTTATTATAAGAATTATACTTTTTTTCTTTCCATTTTTTATAAATACAAAAACTTCATTTGCAGACGTGTGGGCTACCACCTCTTGAAAGAAATGTGACTCATTCACACATGGAATGAAATGTATTAATGTTGAATTTAGTAAAATTATATTATATATATGATATTTAAAATTATTTTTATTATTATAGAATTATTATTTAAAACATACCTTCATAATTCCCATTTTTTTTAAATACGATAACTTCGTTTGTGGACTTGTGGACTACCACGTTTTTCAAAGTGTAGCGATTCATTCACACTTTACATGGAATATATTAAATATAGGATTAGTAGAGGTATATTCTATATATGAAAAAATAATTCTAATTTAATTAATATATATATATATATATATTTCTTTCTTTCTTTAAATTCGACAATAAAATAGGAGTAGATTTCATGCTTACGTACAACCTACCATCTCCATAAATAGTGTATTTCGTTTAATATTTCTATGTTTTACACATTATTATATATATATTTATATATTTATCGATTGAATATATATGATATTTAAATCATGTTTTAAATTCTATAAATAATTAACTCATGAGCTATATAATAGGATCAAGAATAACAAGTCCAAACACGTATGGTAAACAATGCGATTATTACCCAAAACATTACATTAACATTGAAATATTAATAAAAGGGTAATATACATTTTTAATTGAATAATATATGGTATTATATATAATTATATGGTTCTATCATATATTTATAATAAAATTATATTCAATATATAATAATTTTTACATATATGAAGAAATTCAAGATTTATGGTATGGGAATCTCATCTAAATTTTTATTTCCATGAGATACATGCCTTATTCCTCACTCATTTAATTTAAATGGTATGTATAATAATAATAGATTTATTATATTATTCTTATAATTAAATTTATGGGTATTTACATATCTGTTTTATGATATTTCTTTCATGGGTTTTATGGTTTAAAAGTTATCAAATCAGTAAAGTAATTTTGTCTCAATTTGACTTCTTTGAGACGCATGCTAGGTTATGCAACTATATTTTTATATGATTTATATATAAAACAACTTTAAATTTAATAACACGATTCTAATTATTTTCTTGATATTTTCAGCTTCATGTAATGTTATTATTTCTATAGTATTATGATTTAAAGCTACCACTTTGGTAGTAGTTTATTTGTTACAATCTCATTGTTTATTGAGACTATTTATGATTACACTTCCATTGGTGAAATATTATAATAAAACACTCAATAATACTCATGAAATTTATTATCCTATATTTATTCATGGTATATTCATATATTAATACCATTTTACCACTCTTGGTTATATAAGATAATTAATAAAAAGTTTTTATAAAAATATAACATTATTTTTCATTTAGGTAAGAAAACATGTTCTACTGAAAATATGTTTTATAAAAATATTTTACTACTAACCTATGATCTTCAAAGAAAATATTTACTCATGTTTTACCTCTTCAAAAAAAATTTGTTAAAGGAATAATATTTTCATCTTCCGATCAAGGTACATTTCTAATCATGTTATGGTGAAAGAAGAATTTTTGGAATGTATGGACTTACCCACTAGAATGAACATCATTTCCCTAAAGCTTCCTTATTAAAATTAAAAGTTTACATTGAAGGATTTTTTCCTAATATTAAATAAATTTTTTCATTTTAATTTTAGTTTCATAGAAAAATTGATTAAAAAATGTTTTGTGTTTAAAAATTGTTTTAAATTACTTTTCAAATCTCCCTTTATATGTTTTCAAGAGTGTTATTTTCAAAGAAAAATATTTCAATTATTTGAATTATTGTTTATAATTTTTAAAAACCATTTTCTAGAAAAGGATTTCCTAAACTATTTTAATCCTTCTTTTTTATGTATTCAAGGTCTTTTAAAAAAAATTCAAAATGTTTTATGTTTTAAAAATAATTTTTTTAATGAGGAAAAGATATTTTCATCAAAAAATATTTTAAGTGAAATTATAAATACTTATTTATAAGAAACAGTTTTTGAAATCATTTAATAAAAATGATTTTCAAATAAATTATATGTTCCTTAAGAAATGGCCCATTTAATATTTCAAAGTACTTCTCCATCAAAGTTGTCATACTATGTTATAGTTAATGAATTCCATTCATATTATTTCTTGAATGGTTTATGTTTGGATGGAATGACCTTTATGGTACCTACTTCTCTTTAATGGGTTATATTCCTTTGAAAACCACTTCTTTTCACAGATTATGATTTGATGAAATGATTATGAAACCTATCCCTTTTTCATAGGTTATGATGTGATGAAACATTAATGATACCCATTTAATTTCATTGGTTATGATTTGATGAATGTTTTTTATCTTATGGAATATGAATTTTTGATATCATTATATGATTGGTTTAAAAAATATATCTCTATAATGAATTGGGTAAAAATAAAGGGTGTGTGAGCCTAAGAGGGTACACCAGAGGGTATCTGAAGCCCGAAACAAGAGGGTACATGGGAGGGCTTTCCAATCCATAAACAAGAGGGTACACAGGAGGGAATTTGACGCCTAAAACAAGAGGGAAATTCAAGACTAAAATAATAGGGGTACATGAGAGGGAATCCCATGCCTGAAACAAGAGATAATTTCAATCCCAAAAAAAGAGGGTATATGGGAGGGCATTTGGATCCTTAAACAAGAGGGTATCATAAGCCTGAAACAAGATATTACAAGAGAGGGCATCCCAAGACTAAAATAAGAGGGTACAATAGTGGGCATCCCAAGCCCAAAATAAGAGTGTACATGGAAGGGAATGCCAATACCTATATATTTACACATAGTTATTAACTCATTACTAATATGTTATGATGGTCCTGGTAGGTATCCATGACATAATATTATCAATAGTTAGGTGTATTCCATAATTCTCATGTCTTATTCCAATGTTATTCTTTCACGGATTATGCTCTTAATTCCCTTATGATTCAGGTCTTATGAACTTCCAATCATTATGCCATTTATAATTATTATGACAGTTGATAAGCAGGGTATGATTTGAAAATGATCTGCTCATGTTCTAATACCCTTATATTCATGTTATTCTTATGTGTTTCCTTTCTTTATCCTTATCAAGTATTCAATCTCACTCCTTTCTTATATTTCCTTTCCCTAGGTTATAAAGAAAGGTTTTAAGTAGAAGTACTAAATGGGAAGATATTTGTGGTAAACAGTTAAGATCTTTCACTAAGATAGACTATTTTGTTCCACGATTCAAAAGAAACAAAACTATTATGTTTTTCAGGCATGTAATTTTGTAATATGCTAATTATTCATGTAAAATTATGTGATATTGATGTATGTTTGGTCTGAGTTGTTATAGTTGGTATCAAAGGAAAGGTGTATCACAACAAGAATTTAAAAATAAATTTACTATTGAAAGTATGAAACATCGAGTCTCTATGAAATACCACTTCTTTATAACTTATCCAAAAAATAATTTTTGTTCTTTTATGATTTAAATTTCCAAAAAAAGACATACACGATTACGATCAGTAAAATATTTTGGGTTTGATTGGATAAACATAAATTTATTGTAAATATTAACTTGACTTTATGAGGATTAACTTAACCTTATGAATATTATTGTACCATTATGAATACTAGCCTCACCCATGTAGGTGAAAATAAAATTTATGCACCATATAAATCAGAGTGAATATTTTAAAAATAAATAACTAAGTGTTAGTATTTTTGTGAGTAATAAATATTTAATTTATATTTAATATTAAGAATTAATAAAATTATTTTTCATCAAATTTATTCCTAAATATATATTATTTCTCTGTGATTTTAGGATAATTTTATGAGACCTCGGTTAATTTTTGATATTATTGTCAAATATTTTTTCAATTTACAATATGTATTTTTCAAGTAAATAATGTTTTTTATTTTAAAATTAAATATATATTATTTTTAAAATTATTTTGATAAAATGGTGTTAATTATTTAATTCTACACATTGAAAAATGGGTTGGGATATTTTTTTATGGATTTTTCTGAAATACATGAATTTTTGGTGAATAGGGAAATTCGATAATATACGAAAGATGCTAAATATTTGAATTTTTGCATCATGATTGAGTCATGGTTGTGGTAAATAGATATTGGTTCGAAATAATATGAAATTATTAATATTTTTAGTCATAATAATCAATACTATTCATATTTTTTTATAGAAATAATAAATTAATGATTAAAATAATGAAAAAAATCCTCATATCCTCCACTATAAAAACCACCTCTCACTCCCTTTTCTCTTCACTTATCTAAGGCTTGAAGCTTCTCAAAATTTTACCCAAATACTCTTCCCTAGTCTCTACCAACGTCCAGAAGATCTTGGTATTTCCAAAAGACCAAAACTATATCCCTTTAGAAGGTTCTAAAATAGGATTTTTGAAGAGGTAAACCCTCTCCCTTTTTCTTTTAATTTCATTTTCAATTTTTTATATATTATTATCCTCTCCTCACATAATCTATCCAAATTTTCATGATAACTCTAATATGACCTATAAACTAGAATTATATCATGTTAATGGAAGATTCATCTTCAATCTGTTTACGCTCTCTCCCTATTATTTTAAAAATGAAATCATCATCTAGGAGGTAACGATTTACAACCTTCATGGATAGTGAACCTTCATTCTTCCATTTATTATTAAATTCTGGTCATGAAACCATTTTTATGGTTGGAAAAAACTATAATATATGTATTATGACCAATTTAATATTATTTAACTATTACATATACATAATATTAATTCATATGATAAAACGTTTTCGTATTAATTGAAATACCACCAAAATAATATAAATAATTGTTTGTAATGTTTCATCTATTAACTCATCCTCAAACCATATAAATAAATGAATTATATGACCATTTAATCACATTTATGTTAATTAGTATCATATTCTAGGGAATTATATCTATTACACATGAACTTCATTATTTATAAACAAGTGAAATGATCATTAAATTCAAGTAAACGAACACTTGGGAACGACAGAATCCAACTTTATTACCTATCAAAAAAGGAATAAATGAACTTAATAAAACTAAAATGAATATAATACATGTATAAAAGGTTATAAATTATTTAATTAATGTATTTAATCTGATTATATATGAAATTAAGGTCAAGTGTATAACTCATTCAGACATAAGGTACGGTTTTTCTCATCTCCATTCTATTTTTGTCAGATATGTTTTATTCAACACTATTTTTATGTATGTTTTTTGTATACTAACAATTTATTTATCATACTGTGAATATTATTATTTTAATTTCATTCAATATATCATTTTATGATTATTAGTTATGGGGAATATGATTTGAATGATTACAAAGTGTTAAGGGATTCTACCCGAACCTTCATTTTTTCCTTCAGGTCACTCTTTATCTACATTAAATAAAATGGAATGCTGCTTTATTTTTTTATATTTCTTAAAAATTATCTATATATGATTCAAAATCCTACATCCAAGTCATATCATCCTTCTCATATGGGGATATACATGTTTAAAAATGGTTCCCTTCTAAATGGTTCCCGATAATCAAGCCTAATTCAAGGGAACCTCTTGAATTCAAACCTATTTCCAAGTGAAAAATATAATACATTTGATGCCATAATTATTTTTATAAAATCACTAATTTTATCATTAAAAATGTATTTGTTCACTTCTAGTTTTATGAAATCAAATATTCATTTCCTCTTTAAAAGTTCTTTAATATTTACCTTAAACCACACTAAAATGTTTTATTTTAAAAGTTTCTTAAAGACTATTTTTACTTGATTTCACTTAATTGGGAAATAATTTATTCCTAAAATATAATTTAATTTTCCTTCCATTTTCTTTTTTGGATATAGATGTTTAAAATATGATATCATGACAAATAAAAATTCTTTTCCAAAATAACTCTTCTTTTTTAAGTAAAAAAAGGAATTTTCTCATCTCTATTTAACTTTTATGAGATATATTCCATTTTCACCAATTATTCCTTTCATGTGGTGTATGTACTTCACTTTGGTATATCATATCAAGAGTCTACTTATTCTCATGATATTCTCAGGTATTATAATTTGAATGTTTTAGGATGGTATGAGACACTTTTGAATTTTTTAGGATCAATCCCTTATTATTTTTTCAATGTTCTCCTTTAAAAGTATCATAATTTATGGGAAAAAATCCTTCAAGGTAAAATTGGAACATTTTTATGTTGATTGTGTTTGTTGACAAAGCAGGTCTCGATGTTCATTTTATTAACAAAGGTCGTTTTTGTTGAATATTGTTGAGTTTAATAGATGTTGTTGAAAAATAACGTTAATAAAGAACCATGAAAATGTAATGGATGAATAGGAGGTAGTACAGAAATAATTGATTTAAGGTGATGTTGTTTTCCAGTGTTTGGATAATTTTTGAGCCTCAAAATTGACAAATTGAGAAACGTGTTTTTGGAAAATGGACTTGCATGACAGTTTCTTGGTGACTTGGAAAGTTGTGCACCATATGTTTTTCTATAACAGAACATCAAATATGAAAAAGGAAAGAGGGGTTCCCATGTTTAGGATTGGGCACACAAGGTGACTACAAAGATAGAGGCTCAAGCGGCTAGATTTTTGCACCGAGAAGAAACTTGTGTGCTGCTTTTAGGGTTCCCAAAATGCATATTAATAGTGGGATACCCCTCCTAATTTTGACAAAGCTCAACACTTAGATAGAATTTGAGATCTAGTAATTCAAGTAGGTTTGGGTGTGTAAATATAATGTTATTCATAATTTGCACGCTAGTTGATAGTTGTGTTCCAGTAATGGTTTGCGTGTAAAACGTTGTGAGGTTCCCAAGTTTTGATTTAAAGAAGGGAGTGTCGCACAAGTGTTTTGTGACACTTTCATTCCTGGATTGGAGATGTTCACCCATCATTATAGGGTTACACGAATGATGTAATATTTCCCAATACATATGTGGTAAAGTGGTATTCACCAGTGGATGAAAATTAGAAATCAACATAGCATCTACATAAAGTGGAGGATTCATTAATTTTTGATAATGAAGAGAACTATAAGTCTTTAAACTAAACTTTTATCATCTGAAGAAGGAGTGATCACACTTCAGTTGAGAGAGCGCTGGGATTTTATATTGTGAGTGGTTGTAAACGAGGTGGGACAGTGAGTCTGCTCTGATCTTTTTAAACAAAAGTGCACTTTTAGTGGATTATCGTACATCGGCACATTGCATATGTATGATAATTGGATGTAGCCCAGTGAGGGTGAACCATGTAAAATTGTTGTGTCCTATTCTTTCCTTATGATTTGTTCTTAATCTAAAATGGGAAAGATAAAAAAGATAGTTTTGTCAAACAATGAAACTATATCAATAGGGTCAGTTGTTTTAATATGTCATACCCTGATTCACCCCCTCTTAGGGTATCTAACCTTGTGAAAAAAACAATTGGTATCAAAGAAAAGGGTTGATATCAGTGTTTATCTCTCAATGGAGGCCATCAATCATAAAACGATTTCAATCCTCGATGGGAGAAACTTTCAGTTGTTGAAGAATCAGATTCAACACTACTTTTGATCTTTGGGAATGGTTGTGTTTATAGCAGCAATGCCTGATATCTCAACCAACATCCATAGTGGTGCATTATCAGAGGCTAAAATAAGGGAACTCGATGCTGATACTAAGGGAATCAATGATTTAGGGGGATCCCTATCCAATTCTATCTATACGAAGGTGATTTCATTCACAACATTGCAAGATATGTGGGAAAAGCTGTAGAATATATTCGAAGGAGACACAAAGTTGATAGAGCAAAAACTGCAAGTTCTATGGAAAAAGTATGAAGATATGAGAATGAACCCAAATGTGTTTGTTGATTCATTCTTTTATAGGGTAAATATTTTCTTGGAAGACAACCAGGTTCTTGGAGAAGTTATTGAGGACATAAAAATTGTGATGCACATATTGAATAAGCTTCCACCTTGGTTCAATTTTAAAGATTCAGTTTTGGATGATAATAACCCAAAAGAGTGTAAATTGGATAACCTACACAACACCGTTATTGCATATGAAATGAGAAATTATGACAATGATATTGTGGAAAAGGGTAAATTTAATAGCTGGTATTCAAGGCCACAAGGAAGGCCACCATTTAATATTCCCAGGAAGATGAAGAGAAAAATGAGGCGATTCCATTCCTTTCCTCAATCCTACAAAGTGGAAATGTAAAGCTCAAAGGGAAACATAAACTAGCATGTTCTCGATGTGGAAATGTTAGACGTCATGCAATAGGTTTCCCCCAAGAAGATTAAAGTTGATGACAAGGATGAAGTCAAGATTCCCATGAAGAAGTCTTCAGCCCATATGAAAGGCATGAAATAGTTAAAGATATATTTGTTTAAGAAGAATAATCTTATCTCACAAGCATGCGAGAGTTCAGATGAGTCTTAGGTTGAGGAGGTTGAAGAGATAGAGAACTGTAGGGATCATAGAGAAAATTATTTGGTGTCAGTTGTAAGTATTTCTTAGAAAATGGAATAAACCAACACCGATTAAGAAGAATAAGTGGAAGGAAGAGTTGAAATGGAAGATGAATTTGAGGAAACTCTTGAGGAGATAAATGTTTGGAGAGAAAAAAAATAAGAAATCCAACAAATTGGCAATCATTCCAAACTCTATGTGCAATAGAAGGAAGATGAAAAGTCTGAACTGGTAAAATAAATTGAAAAACTTATGTCCTCCAGGTGAGAGAGCTCTGAAAAGGTTGATGAACATAAACTCACGGATGAAGAATAGAAAAAAGAGATTTACGTATTGAATAAACCAATGAAATATCAAATCAAGCATATCGAAGAACTTAAAGAAGAAGTTTTCGGTCTTCTAAAAAAAGGTAAATGGTCAAGAAAATCTATTGACTCCTAGTACGATATAGAAAAATAAAATAATTTAGATGACTGAATAGTTAAAAGTGGAGTATAGTAGCCAAGAAGAAAAGAAGAAACAATTGTGTTAAGATGTTAATGCTGATGTGGGGCTTGACCAAATATAGAAAATTGTAAAATTTGAAGTCATACAGCAAGCATCCGCTCCAAAAATTTCAGATTGATTTTGGTACAATGAAAAATCAGAGGATTTAAAGAACCCAAGGGGAAATTATAAGTGTAGAAGTGACACACATGAATGCACCATATATCATGTGTTATAGGTGTGGAAATACGGGACATTCATATAATATATTCTCTATATACAAGAGATAATGAAAGGAACAAGGGAAATGATGGAATCCAAACAGAGAAAAATATTATTGAACATCTTTTGAGGGACATTGTTTTGTGTGTGGAGGATTTGGGCACATGCCAAGATACTGTACATCAATCATGAAGTGGAATGTGACCAAATAGAACTTGAGCTATAATTTAACGAAATTTCTATATTTTTTTAATTATATAGAATTATTTCAAGACTGTAGAATCTGACGGCATGTGATTCCAAGGCCCAGAGTGCCCAAAATGATCCGTCGAAGTTTTGTTAAGCTTTATTTACTGCACGTAAGAAGTTTTCCAAAAAAAGAGGAATAAACCTTAAACAGTTGGCCAGATCAAAAATCGTAGGGCACCGTTGAGTTCAGGACGACGAGTTTACCCTAGGTGTGACTTAATTATAGTCAGCGCAGGCCTCTGGTGAGAAAAACTGAAAATGGAATAATTGTAAATAAAATAATTAAATAAAGTTATTTTACCTTTCAAATTCTTATAACTCATAAATGACGACTCATATTAAAAAACATGACACCACTGCTGAGCTCATGTGGGTATTATTTCTTTTGGAATATACTAACATTGGCCAGCGCGGGCCAACTATGGAAGTTAGTTTTTGACTGTAAATAAAATAATTAAGTAACAATTATTTTATTTTTTTAAATCCATAACATCTAAACGGTAACTGGGATTAAAAATTTGAGAGTACCATTGAGTTTTTGGGATGTGTTTCCCTTAGTTAGAGCTAACCATGACCGGCTTAGGTTGAGGGTGTATGTTAATAATTTAGTGAACTATTTTTAAGGTGCGCTCAGTAAATGCATGGGAGGAATTTTCTAACTTTTGAACCAGTGCTCGGATTAAAAATACAAGGGAACCGTTGAATCCACAATGCTAGGATTATATTAAGGGAGGATTCACTTTGACCATAGTAGGTTTGGTGAAAAAGATATATTTTGTACATTTTTAAAGAATAATAAAATAACCTTGGTATTTTATTTTATTCTTTGTTTTCTTCCAACGGACAAGCAGGGGTGGTGGGACCAATGATGTGTAAATCCATTTAATAGGTTGACTCCTTAAATACTTTTTTATAGTGTCATTGGAATTAGGAAGGTTTCTATTAAATGTACCCCCATTAATTCCATGGAAATAACTCAGCCTCCCCCTCTTTTACATATAAAGAGCTTGGGGAGTGGTATTGTCACGACTTCACCAAGTGAAGAACTTCTGATAAAATTTCATGACTCAAAAAATTGGAGGGAAGAACCGGTTCAACCGGTCGGTGACGAGTGACACCAAATCAAGAATAGAAGGAAAAAAAATTAGTGGAAATGTTGGCGGCTCGTTGCAGGGACAACAAATGCAGAATCATCCTCAATCGTGGGCGTTCTCCATCGAACATGAAGTAGAGTTTTATTTTTTTATAATTTCAAGTGATTGTTGAATCCATTTACCCTCACTCATGTTTTCAAGAAAACGTGGAGGGAACATGCCAAATGAACATGGACCAGACCCTCTGCTACCTTGTTTACTTTTTTTTTTCTCTCTCTCCCTGTGAAAGACTGTCCGCGCGGTGGAACTACCCGACCACGATGGAGGGGGTGCACCATCACACACCACAGGAGGAGGTTGTGAAACTACACTGTGGTAGTTTGCAGAGTGGTCGGCACCAGATGGCCACAGAGGAGGTACGGTGCACGGTCTCTTGCTTCTGGCGGGCAAAGGCTTCAGCCGAAGCCGCGACAGGTGAAGAAGGCGTCCGGCCCGAGCCAGTCGTGGGATGCGGAGGCGGGGCAGCCCCCCATCACGTGCCACTGGAGGAGGCCGTGATATGTGGTGAGAAGCGTGACCCTATGCTGTGCAGGGTTTTGGTCCCCCAATCGGTCAAAACAATCGACCGTTACATGGTGGGGCAGCGCCCCACTGGCTGGCCGAAATGACCCCACACACACGGGGCCAGCTGGGAAGACCGGTCTGCATACTGGTGGACCAGGCCAGACACAGGCCAGACCCGCCTAGTAGATCAGTTCTGACCAGTGGACTAGACCCTCCTAGAGGGATGGGATGGGAATGCAGCCCAGTAGGTCGGACCCTCCAGCGAACTTGGCTGAGCTCATGGCCCAGTGGGCCAACGCGGGTGGGCCGAGCCCCACCCGGCGGGTTGGGCCGACCACAACCCAGGTCCGCGAACTGAACCGGGCCAACCCTGATGTGTTTGGCCCAGTGAACTGGGTTGATCCTTAATGGTCTAGACCTGAGTGAGGTCAGGTAGACCTTGAGACCCGTTGAGTCAGGCCGGTTTTTTTGAGTCGGACCGGGCCCAGACCCAGCCGGTCCATGAATAAATAAACACTCATAATTGAAAAATAGGGTGTCTGACTAACACACTATCAGTGGCATTGGGACCGATTTTGGGAAGTGATCCCTTTGTCATATTTCAGAGGGCCGACCGAGCTGGTCTGGACTGAGGCGTGATCACCCCCGTTCTACAGAAAGGGGTGTAACTAACAGATCGGGCGTCTAATTGAAGTTCCATATATTGAATAAGGAACATAGTGATAAGGAGTTATTTTTGAGATAATATATGAGAGATTTGGAGAAATATGGAATACAGACAGGTTGGATCAACTCTGAATCCAACAGGTCCCTCAGCTCTGAAATGCCAATAACCTACAGACCGGGCGTCCGATTGACGCACCATCTGTTGAATTGGAACCCTTATGATGTGATGGATCGTCGAATTATTTATTTGTGAGACTTAATTCCAATTGAAATATGAACAAAGGCTTGAGGACTGGTTCTCCCAAAATCAAGCTTTTTATGATTGGGAATCTAATGCATGGCAGTGAGGTGGAGGTTTGAGACAGATCATACAGACGTTAGTACATAGCGTTATTTTGTGGGTCAGAACTGATTCTATGTGTGTTAGATCCTATGTGGGTCAGAGATCCACGATCCTATGTGGTTTAGTTCATACCGATCATGTGTGGGTCAGATCCTGTGTCGGTCAGCACTCATTAATCTTGTGTGGGTCAGTACATATCGATTCTGTGTGGGTTAGATTTTGTGTGGGTCATTACAAGGGTTAGTACCTATCGACTCCGAGTGGGTCAGATCCTATGTGGATCATTTTGGGGGATAGTACCTATGGATGTTATGTGGGTTAGAAATTCTATAATCAACAGCAGTTCCTCTTGACAGAATAAGATGATCTAGCTTCGCGACTAATCATCTTTACTTCTATACTTCACCAATACCTTGTGTGAGTTGAGTCTTTTATCTTCGTAGTGTTACCTATGTGGTACCCTCACCTTTGTGGGGTAATCATTGTTGTTTTACCTATGTGGTACCTTCACCTTCGTGGTGTTATCTTCATGGTGATACCTATGTGGTACATTTACCTTCGTGGTGATATCTTCGTGCTGTTACTTGTTTGGCACTTTTACCTTTGTGGTGTTACCATCATGGTGTTACCCTTTATGAAATTATCCCCTTAGGTATGAGACGTTTATATCTTGATAACTTAGGTATATGCATGGGTATATACCTAAGTATAATAGTTTTCTTCTTCGTGCTTTGTGGTTGAGGTCTGGAATTTTGGTTTTTCCTTTATGAAACTCTAGGAGTCCTTCAAGTGTCTCTGGGTCCCTACTAATTGTTTTTATACTCACCCCTACAAGGGCATCACCCACATCTTGTTTTGTCTTGTACAGATGATAGAAAACATGGATCGAGGATGAAGGAGCCCAGACTGGATGGTGCTCAGAGGTGGACCATATGACGTGGCATGACGTTGGACTAATGATCGTGAGCTATACCTACCCTTCAGGTAGGATCCTCGGTGGACGATCCAGGGGCTATTTTTATTTTTACAGTTGTACTTGTACTTTCCACTTGGGCTTGTATTCCAGCCCCTTTAGTTTCAACTCACATTTTAGTACAACAGTTTACATCGTGGTTTCTTCTTATCATCTTCTTGGATTGTGTGTTTGTACAGGTTTTATGTAAATACCATTCTGTTATAGAGATACACCTTTCCGGTGCTAGTCGCCAACCCCAGGCCCATAGAAGGTGGGCTTGGGGTAGTCACGACACGGTCCCCGAGGGACGGGTCATGACAAAGTGGTATCAGAGGAGTCATTTGTACTAAAGAAGTTGGACTTTTATATCTTCAATGGAGCAATAATGTTAAGTTTTTTGAGTGTGGTTTTCATTTTGGGGAGTCCAATGTTGGTGCGGCAGCCGACATATTCATACACCCAGACCCTGAATTTTGATTTCCAACTTGGTGCACGAAAACACTAATTGCTTATGTTTTGGAAATGTTTTTCCTTGTTTTTTTTGGAGTCAGATCACCAGGTATAACATAATGACCATGTAATACTTGTTCCTTATCAGTATTCCACTATGTAGATAGCCATCTAGGATTCCTAAGAGAGTACACAATGATTCCCAAATAAGCGAAGAGTCTCCTATGCGGGGCCCTCTTATTATATTAGTACCTTTTGGTGGTGTACCAGTAGCACCACCACCCGTTGGGCAACATTTACAACCAGGCACACTAGCGGACATTGCACAACAACTGAGCACATTGTACGAGTTTCAACGGCAGAGGCCCCTGAGGTTTCGAGGTGAGAAAGATTCCCAGGATGCTGAGGACTGGGTGGAGGCTATGGATAGAGTTTTCTTCTTAGTTGAGACACTAGTAGCGCAGATTTTGATCATAGATGTAAGTCTATTTTAGTGCGTGACCATGAGGATGGTCTACAGGGTGAAGAATCTTTGGTACGTGGACCATTGTCCGAAATGGTACATTCAGGTAGTGTGCCAGCTATATCACTTCCTATTTGTCAGCTGTTACATCCGGTAGTACCAGTAGAGGACACATGTTGTCTTGGTTCCTTAAACTTGTTTCATCATCAGATACCCCTCATGTTCTAAGGACATCCCAACTCATAGGCAGTTAAGGAATGGCTTGAGGAGGAGGACATGTATCCATACAGCCAGGGCACCATTTGATCAAATGACGGTCCTAGCTGGGAGACTTATATGTGGCTCAAAAAGATGATGAAAACGATTAGATTGCCCTGATTTTGTGAAGAGGTGGATTTTCTGTAAACAATATTGAGAACCTTCCTTAGTGAACGAGGTATCTTGCCATAAAAAATCTAATGGGTGAGTGTTCTTTAGAACTTCTACATCTCCGGTAGGATGAATTTTTAGTAACTGAGTATTCGTGAAGGTATACAAACCATTCCAGGTAAACAATGAATATAGTATGACCGGTGCTTTAGGGCTCAGACTGCTATGTGAGAAATGTTCAGGATATCCAAGCTAGCATTATTCCTCTGTGCATTCTTACTTATGTTAGGGTGTTAGTGAGAACCTTTGTGGTAGAGTGTTCTTTGGCTGGGCAGATACAACCAGTGAATGTTAGTAGTGGGATAACAAGAAACAAACACCAATCTGAGAGACTTGGGAACATAAAATGTTTTGAGAAGAGTAAGTGATAGGGATAGATGAATCTATAGAGAAGTATATGTGGAAGTGGAGCTAGGAGAGCAGCACGAGGTGGTATACATTTCGACATGTTACAACCATCACTCAAATTTGGTCCCCACCTGTCTCAGGGAGATGGTGGATAGGGGAAGGGATTAGCTACATGTGTTCAAGGAGTGTGAACCAATGTATCATGGAATGGTTTGAGGTATGGTCTATGTCTACTTCTAGCTGTCATATTAATAGATATAGTTACCAATCATTCCTTCTTACCATGAATCTTGTTCAAGACCTCAAGTTTCCGGTTAAACCAAAGACATGACCCTTACGTCTGGAGATACCATTAGGAGGAGAGTTGATAATCACACTTATGCTGATGGTGTGATCTGACCCTTGAGGTGAGAGTTTCAGTTGGAACCTATTGGTGTCAGTGTCTAGGCCTTACAACGATAGTTTGGGTATGTACTGGACATCCACAGTTCATACTCAAATTTAATTTTTTAGGAAAAAATGATGTAGTATATCTACAGTGTTCTAATGGGGTTTTTCTTTCTCATAAAAAAGGAAACCCAGGTAGCACAACATAAACACATTCACAAGAGCGTGCAAACGATCTCTCTTTAGTCGGCCAACCTTAACCTCCTGGCAGTAAGAGTTTTGAGTTTTGAGTTTCCAAAAGTAGTGACAGAGTGTGGGGAGATCTTTTCAAAATATGTTTCCCGGATTACCTCCTCGAAAGCAGAGAGACATCTACTCTGGCTGGGTACTACTAGAGATTTGTACCTAACATCTCCACAGTAGCGTCATGCTTATCAACATTGAAAAAAGAAGGGGGAGCCTTCCCTGTGGACAAAGAAGTGTTAGCATGGATTTCAGGAGATGAGACAGACTGAAGAGTGACCCCATCTTGAGACTACCATAAGAGGGTGTTGGGTATGTATTCTACTATGACACATCAGAGAACCAGACTAGGTTGCTTCCTGATGCAGGAGTGGGAAGTGAGTTCCTTCGGCTCATGGAAGTTGTGATAGCATGAGAAGAACTACGCTACCCATGACCAGGATTTAGTAGTAGTGGTCTTTGTACTGAAGATGTGGTAGCACTACTTGAAGGGTGAATGGTTCTATGATTACTCTGATCACAAGAGTCTCAAGTGTATTTTATCGTAAAAGGAACTCAACCTGATATAATGATGATGGATAGAGTTCATCCAGGACGATGACCCTGCGATATTCTATAATACTGGGAAGGGGAACGTGGTAACAGACACACTCAACATGTGGTCTAGTCTACAGCTATCGAGTGATGTATAAGAGTAGATAGTCGTGCTTCAGATATCCTTCATGGATAAAGATGGAGCAGCTGACATCCAGTCTAGGATTGTCACTCCACCAATTCTTCGGCAAATTTGGGGGGAATAGCTTGGGAAATTGACTTCTTGGATCGATGTGCTCATATATCCTTAGGATAGTCTCTTGAAGGATTTTATGAAGGTGGGGGGACGTCATCCTCTTCAAAGAATGCACACCATGGTACCTGTGATGATTCAGGAGGATTTGTTGAGTGAGATACATACATTCCCTTTAGCAGTACATCCTCGAGTGATGAAGGTGTACTAGGACTTCCAGCATCAATAATGGTGGTCAGGGATGAAGAAAGTGTGGAAATAGTGGGTTCCCTAGACCCAACTATTATGTTATTTTGATTACCATATCATGTATAGAGTTAGCTATGCATTATTTCATCTTACCACTATAGTGTAGACTTTTCTGCGTCCACTATTGAAATGGAAATGTCCAAAGATTAATTGTCGTATTGAAAGGTTATAGTAGATCCCAGGCTATAATGAGAACCTCTAGATACTATGACATTAATCTTAAATATATGTTCTATGGTCTAAATACATCTTACTAATTGGAAATAGTAGATGTTTGACCATCAGGTGTTGGGGGATCATAAGCATTGAGACTTCTTCTCATGAAGTTCGTACTTGGTGATCTCTAGTAGTGAGATCACGAGGACTGACCCGCCAATAGAACCTCCATATGTTTTGGGTGTCACTGGACGTTCCTATCTAGGATCATGTGTAATGGTCTACTGACATGAGATCATTACCAATGTATGTCATTTTATTGCGTACTTTGATACAAGACTAAAACCATGGTGATGAATTTGTGGCGAGCTAGTTTGTGTCGGGTGCGTCGTTGGTGGAATGACATTGGTTGAATGGTAAAGAAAGGATTTATCGCTTCCGGGTTAGGGAAGTAATATATCTCTGGCCATGTTGATATGGATGGAAGTACCTTTATAAGACCATGTCCATGGAAGTCGAGGGTAAATCCCTCCTATTACATCAACAAACAAAAAAGAAAGAAAAGGGCGATGACACGAGAGTGCGTCCTGCTTTATGAGATATTATAGACAAAGAGATTATATTACCCAGTGTGTGTTTGTAGGTTGGTTTTCACTGCTGTGACAATCCTTATTTCTTCAGGGGCCATGATGGGTTTCTAGATCCCACTCTTGGTCTGTGAATACTATTCATGGCTATCGAAATTAGGGCCTAGAGGTTCACCCACAATAGCTTATTCCAGAATATGCCCTATTCAGTTGAATAGGAGAATTGGACATAGTGGGCCCCACCCCAAGGGTCCGGGAATTGTGCAAAGTTAAACGATCACCAATGCAATAAATAAATTCATATTATTCGAGTTTAGAATAATGAGTATTGAATTTATTTAATAAATGTATTTACGAGTTTTAAGTAAATACATGAAATAATATTAATTGACGAATATTAAATTATTCAAGGTTCAATTAATACTTATGGGAGAGACGAGTCAGGTTAATGACTTGATTATTATCATGTAATATATTTTAATATATTACAAGTAAATGATAATAATATTTATGGCTCAGTTTAGTAGTCATAAAATTTCATTGATAGTGTGATAAGTATTCGGGGCCGGCAAGGCGATACCAGGTATTTTAATTAAGCACTATAAATATAAGAGGAGGGGACTTTTTCAATGACTATTCATAGATCTTATCTCTCCTCTCCTCTCTCCCACATTCTAGAGAGAGACGCTCTAGATCCAAGGAGCTCGAATGGAGCTTTCTCTCGGGCATCACTGGCGATGTGATGCGGTGGTCGTTGGAGCATTGAAGGCATCGTCGCAAATCCGCGCTAGCACCCAGATTATGACGAACAATGCTCTAGTGGATTTCTTAAAGCGCGTGTGGACGATCTAGAGGAATTCGGCTTTGGATTCTTCGAGCAACGATCACCAACGATGAGCAGACGTCGTGTGCGGATTTGGATCTGAACCAGGTATTTTACGGTTTATTTTTGTGCTTAAAATCCTCCACGCATGGTCCTCAGCAATGATCGGACTGATCTTCTCCAACGTCGACAAGTTTACCTCAACCATTGGTGGAATTTTTTTAAAAACCCACCTTTTTGGGGTTTCTGCTGCACACCCGGTTCCAACAGAAAGTAATGGCAGAAGTCTTATACTGACATGAGATGGAGATCCTTGTAGTTCAATGAGGGAGACCATGTTTTCATATGGGTCTCACCCAGACAAGGATTGGGAAGGTTTGGTTAGGGTGGAAAACTATATCCAAGGTTCTTCAAATCATTCTAGATTCTCAAAAGAGTGGGAAAGGTGGAATACCATCTATCTCTTCCCCCACAAATGCACTGGTGCATAATGTTTCTATATGAGTTGCAGTAGAGGAGATTTGTGCATGATCCATCACATGTTATCGACTAGGGAGAGTTGGACTTTGACGATGGGGGGACTTTTACAGAGTTCCCAGTAGATATAGAGGATTGACAGGACCGAGTTCTTTATAGACAGTAGATCCCCCTAGTGCATGTTTGATGGCAGCATGGGAACCTCTAGGAGAGAACATGAGATAGGGAGGATTAGATTCATGCTCAGTACCCTAATTTTTTTGATTTCACTTTGTTTTTGATTTTGGGGAAGAAAAGTGCTATGTTGGGGAGAATTTAATGTCCCTTAATTTCCGTATAACATTTTTTAATTATATGGAATTATTTTGAGACCAAGAAATCTAACGGCGTGTGATTCTGAGGCCCGGAGATCCCAAAATGATCCATCGATGTTTTGTTAGGGTTTAATTAGCATGTGTAGGCAGTTTTCCTAAAAAAGTTCAATAACTCTTAAACGGTTTCTCAGATTAGAAATATGAGGGCACCGTTTCATTCAGTATGGGAGTTTTACCCGAGGCGCGACTTAATTTTAGTCAGCGCAGGCCTCCGGTGAGAAAACCCGAATATGGAATAATCGTAAATAAAATAAGAAAATAATGTTATTTTATCTTTCAAATGATTATAAATCATGAATGTTAACTCGTATTAAAAATCCAAGACCACTGTTGAGCTAGTGAGAGTATGTTTTCATTAGGTAAATACTAACATTGGCCAGTGTGGGCCATCTATGGAAGTTAGTTTTTGGCCATAAATAAAATAATTAAGTAACAATTATTTTATTGTTAAAATCCATAACTTCTAAATTGTAACCTGTATTATAAATACGAGAGTACTATTGAGTTTTTTGGGACATGTTTCTTATAGGCAGAGCATAACCTTGACCGACAAGGGTCGAGGGTGTACGTTAATAATTTATCGAACTTTTTTAAGGTACGTTCAATAAATGCGTGGGTGGAATTTTCTATCTATTGAACCAATTCTTGGATTAAAAATATAAGGGCACCGTTGAATCTGCAGTGCCAAGATTCTCTTAAGAGAGGCTTCACTTTGATCGTAGTAGGTCTGGAGAAAAAATTATATTTTTGACTTCTTAAAAGAATAATCAAATAACCTTGTTATTTTATTTCATTATTTTCTTCTTCCAATGGACAAGCAATGGTGGTGGGACTAAAGATGTGTCAAGACATAAAATTAATTGACTCATTAAATCCTTTGTAAAAGCGCCATTGGAATTAGGAAGGTTCTGATTAAATGAACCCCCATTAATTCCACGAGTGTTACTCACCCTTCCACTCTTCTATTTATATGGAGTTTGGGGAGAGGTATTAACACGACATCACCAAGTGAGGATGTTCTAATAAAGTTCCATGATGCCAAACACTTGGAGGGTGGAGCTGGTTTCAGCGGGCGGTGACGAGCGACACCAAATCATGAACCGAAGGATGATTGTTTCGGTGCGGATGTGCGTCAGGTTACGCTGTTCCGCCAGGACGCGTTCGCGCGTGCACCCGTCAACCCGAGGGGATGGGCGCGCGGCTTGTGGTCCCGCAATCCCGCTTTCCAAAGGCAGGCGACATCCGTCCCTTATTCAGGGGCGTCTGCTTCTTGATCGAAACCGGGATGATGGGATGTCGGCTCCTCCTTCCTTGGACGTCTCCTCGGAACTCGTCGCCTAATCCGGGTCTCCCTCATAGATTTAAGACATGCTCGTGAATCTCGTTCCCGACGCCATATCTTCATGGACACCGGTTAATTACGCTGCTTCCTCCCGGACGCTCCAAGGAGTCTGGTCGGGGCAGCAACCTGCGGTGAGGAGGCCGGGTGGCTCTGGGTGCTGGGGGCGTGTCGTAACACTGCGGCTCTGCACGTCTGTCTTCCGTCCCTAATAGGGCTTCTCGAAGGCATGATGGCCTGAGGCATCCCGCACTGGGTGCGGGGAACTGTGTCACCTGAGGTTTTCCTCAGCTTCCCATGTTTAACACGGGGTACGCCGCGATTTTAACGTCCAGCGGGGACGGCATCAGACTGATCAACACGAAGAGTGGATCAGATGATAGAACCCCTTGCGGGGAACCTCCGACGCTGGGGCCAACACATGGGCGGCTTCCCAAGTGATATGGAGTGGAGTGAAGTGGCATGACCCCACCTGGATGTGGCAGCCCGGGTAAGGATCAGGATGGATGATGGAGTGAAGAGCTTGGACCCCGTAGGGGCTTCCTACGTACCGCGCGTTAGCACGGATCAAAGTCAACGTAGTTCGGGTATACAGTTTAACGTCATGCTGGACGTCGGCAAGCCGACTCACGAAGGGGTCGAGGCCGCCGGGCGGAGGATTGAACCGAACCACCTCGCACAGGGGGAGATGGAACGGACGAGTGGATCACAGTTTCACGTCATGCTGGACGATAAAAGGAGAAATGGAAAAAGGGGCTGTGGGGAGGCACAGTGGAGATACACACGGGCAGTCTCCCACAGGGGCGGATTCATAGGTGAATCGACGCAAGCGTGAACCCTGGAGGGGTCCACTGATGGATAAACCGACGTGAATACGACCGGGACGACCAGGTGGTGGGCTTGAACCTCAGGGAGGTTTCCTACGTACCTTGTTTAGAAGACAGGGATCAAAGTCCACGTAGTTCATTCTGTCAGGACTTACGCACTTGAGGCAGCCCGGATGCGGCAAAACTCAGTTGGAAGGGACTTGGACCGAAAGTAGGAGACACCTCGATCCCAGTCACACCCTCTACTGGCTTTGGCAGTGGGGAGGCGCAATGGAGATACACATGCGCGGCCCCCCACAAGAAACTAGGGGTTTGTAATACCCTACCCCCGTAGGGAAAAGCCGCTCCCATTAAATCGTCCCTAAAGAGGGACAATCCCGACATCCCTGCAGAGACGAGCGGGTGGGGGCCACATCCAAACCGGAGGGGGGACCCTGCGTGCGAGGCACGGGATCGGGTGATGCGGACGGTTTAACGTCTTGCCGGACGAAGTACAGTTTAATGTCGTGTGCTGAGGATGAAGCGGACGGTTTAACGTCTTGCCGGACGAAGTACAGTCTAACGTCGTGTGCTGAGGACGAAGCGGACGGTTTAACGTCTTGCCGGACGAAGTACAGTTTAACGTCGTGTGCTGAGGACGAAGCGGACGGTTTAACGCCTTGCCGGACGAAGTACAGTTTAACGTCGTGTGTTGAGGACGAAGCGGACGGTTTAACGTCTTGCCGGACGAAGTACAGTTTAACGTCATGTGCTGAGGACGAAGGTGCTTGGCAGTTTAACGTCTTGCAGCACGGACGATAGGGGCTAGGCAGTTTAGCGTCGTGAAGCTTGGACGTAGTACAGTTTAACGTCATGTTGGACGGATGCAGTTTAGCATCATGCGGGACGAATGTGCAGTTTAACGTCATGCTGGACAAATGTGCAGTTTAACGTCATGCTGGACGTTGGTTGCCGCCGATGGGTCCGTGTCACTTCGCGCAAGCCTGGAGGGCCGCACGGGAAGACAACGCACGGTGCGGGCACCCAGGATGAAGATCATCGGGCGCCACGCAGGCGGGTACCCTCAGGGGGTCAAGGGGGGCGACCCTAGCGGATTGCGCGCAAAAGAGGAGCTTTGCGCGCAAAACAGCAGGTCGGCGCGCAAAATGGCGGGCTGGCGCGCAATCGGGCCAGCCCTTTGCGCGCGGATGATTGAGATTGCGCGCACCGGGCTTCGGGTAGCACGCGGGGGCAACGGCTCATTCTCTAATGAATGGCCACTTTGAAAATGGGGGGTGCGCGCAATCGGGCTGGATTGCGCGCACCCGGGGGCAATTGCGCGCAAGAGGCTTCTTTTGCGCGCAAAGGCCTTCGGGTTAAGGATTATTCAAAGGAAAGGAGCCAAGGGGATTGCGCGCGAAGGCGAACCCCAAGGCTCTATTGCGCGAAAGAAAGGAGGTTACCTGAAGATCGGCATTGCGCGCGGAAGGGGTTGGATTGCGCGAACGAGCGACGCTTCGGATTCTGGCAACCTTCAAAACGTCGGGGGTCGCCTTATATTTATAGGCAACCCCGGGCGCGGAATCCGGTCTCGGGCGCGGAATTCCCTTCGCGGGCGCGGAATCAGGACCCGGCGCGCAAGGGAGCCGCGCAGGCCATGGGCGCGCAAAATAGCGCGCCGGCCCAGCGCATTGCGCGCATCCCGGGAGGATTGCGCGCCGCGACTCAACTTTGCGCGCGGGCCTCTGAAATTTCGCGCAAGTCCTCCGGGCCCTCCGGAATGTGCCTCTGACTCCAAATATCACTTCGCTTTCCGCATCCGGAGCTTCGTTTGGGAACAACGGACTTTTCCGGTGTCTACAAAAGCCCCCCCTCGGAATCTGATCGGCGAGAGGCCGCAACGATCGGGTTCCGAGGGAGACGCCGGAATGCCGAAGTCCTGGGCTGCGCGGGACTTAGGCGCGCAAAAAGGGGCGCCGGGCGCACAATTCGCAGCCGCGGTCACGCAATCGAGCGTTCCGCGTGGCGCGGAATCCCGGCCTCGTCTATAAATAGGGGTCCGGGGTTCCGCGTTCCGTACACAGGCCTTCCGCGCGATAAGCTTCAACGCTCTCGTGCGTGAAATTGCCTTTTTCGGTCGCGAAATTCGCCCGATCGGCGCGCAAAACCATCCGGAATTCGCCTGTCTTTGCGCGAAAACCCAGAACTTTGCGCGACATTCTTCCCAATTGCACGCCGTCCACTTGGATTGCGCGCCAAACTTCAAACTTCTCTACCAGCCTCGTCCGATCCCGCACGCTTCATCCCTTAACCCGCACGACTCCCGAAACTTCTGAGATGGCCGCGCATCAAGGAAATGAGGGGGATGCCGCCATTCGCAGAGCAGAGATGGCGGAGAACGAGGAGGTTTACGGAGCCAAGGAGATTGTTTCCAACAATCAATCCCTGTTCGACTTGCTGACGCCGGCCCAGAAGACATATCCACTGTCGGACAACCTGCCGCTCTGGAACTTCGGCATCCTAGATGAGGTTCCGGTGCCAGGGTTCGAGGATGATGCGCCACGGACCTGGGTGACTCGGGAGGACGAGCTTCCCCGCTATAACATCACCAACAATGGGCATCCTGCCAGGGAGACCAGGCACTTGGACGTCTATGTCCTGAACCCGAGGACGCGAACCATTGACGGGGGTGAGCCTACTGCGGAGAATTCTCCAGCCCTCTACTCGAGCACATATCGCCAGAGTGTCACTGACGACACCAAGGGATGGCTGAAGGACTGGGACTTGCGGTCTGGGGGCAATTTCACCAGTGAGTGGGCCTGGGCGTTCTGGGTACGCCACAATTGCGATCACTTCGCAGAGGAGCTGCGGTACATCGGCCTATTTGAGGCGGTGTGGACGTCGCAGTTCCACTTCTACCAGCAGTCCGAGCTCGGGCCGGAGCTGTTCACCCGCTGGTCTCCGGATACCAACACCTTCCATCTTCACCATGGGGAGGTCGGCATCGGTCTCTGGGACATCCACTGCATCGGAGGTATCCCGCTGGAGGGCTACCAATACGATGAGTTCCTGCCCCCGAAGAACATCTGGGAGGACAGGTCACGGACTTCCATTCTGACATGGTATCTACTTGACCTGGCTACGCAGCGGCTTGGGATCAAGGACTTCCAGAAGGACATAGCCTACAAGGAGTGGTTCGGCCAGTTCTTGGAGCATGACCCAGCGGTCAAGATGCCAGGCAGGGGGAAGCGGTGCCCGACCGCAGCTCAAAGGAGCCGGAACGGGTCGTACTGGCGGGTCCTGGAGACGGGTGACTACCGCTCATGGGGGTACCGCGTCATCGAGGCCCGGGACCCAAATGTCCGGTATGCGGCGTTCCTGGCCGCCTTTCTGAGTGGGTGGCTCCTGCCAGTGCGGGACGCGAGAATGGGCGTTCGCCCGGCGACACTGGCGATGGCGGGCGCTATGGCCGCCAACAAAAGATACAACCTCGGGGTCCCAGTGCTGGCGAGGCTGTATGCCATCCTGGGACGCATCTCACGAGGGGGGTCGCCACGAAGGATCTATGGGCCCTTTCAGTTCTTCCACGGCTGGGTGGCTGCTCACCTCGGTGGGTACACGTTTCCGAACGCCATCATTCCTCCGGGAAACGGCCTGCGATCCTCCCTGCTGAACATCGCGGGGGTCACTCCGATGACCCTAAGTGAGGAGGGCGTGAGGATTCGGATTGGCAATCATGCCAATTTCAACTTCAGTTCGTTCCCCACTCCCGTCGGCCAGATGATCGACAATGGGCAGGGTCCGCTGGAGCAGCATGAATACTTCCTGAACAAGCGGGGCGGGGTGCTCGTGGCTCGGATCGACGGGAAGGTGATCCGCGAGCCTTACGTGCCAACCTGGTTCGCCAGGCAGTTCGGGTGCCTTCAACGGATGCCGAAGAGGGTATTCACTGCTGTCCGGGAGGAGACGAACCCTTGCGTTCTTCGCCAGATGTGGCTGATGTTTGCCGCTTTCGGCTCTGGCGACGTCATCACTCTCCCTCCTACCGGGGTTGACGCAGGCTTGGCAACCGAGTATGCCGAACACTGGGCCATCGCGTACCCCGAGGGGCTTCTACGGAAGCCAGTTCGGCGGCTCGAGGTTACCTGTGCGGAGACCGGGCGTCAAGGAAGGAGGCGAGGCGCCGCCACACGGGGGAGAACGGAGGCGCGCCAAGCAGCGGAGCCGGCGCGGGCAGGGACTTCGGCGGCGGGCACATCGCGAGCTGCCGCTACGACCTCGGCGCCCAGAGAGGGGGCACGCGCGGTGGTCGAAGAGCGGCCCGGGAAGCAGGTGAGACGTCTGCTCGAACCCTCCCACGATGCAGTCTTCCCGGAGCTGTGGTCGGCCTGGATGACCCTGCGGCAGTCACTGGGGACCGACGCCATCTGGCGAAAGATTCTCAGAGAAGGAATCCATCTGCCAGAGGTCGGGCGCCTCCATATTGCCGACAGGGTGGACTTCAACCGGTAGTATGCGTATCTGACGGCCATGGATGATTACGCGCGCCAACGTGGTCAGCGTGCGGAGCCATCCCTTCTAGTGAAGGTGATGCTCGGTCTAGAGCCCGCTCCAGAACAGATGCCGCCGGAAGAAGACGACAGTAGCAACGACTCCGAGGAAGAGGAGGAGATGGGGGAGGATGAAGGCTCCGAGGGAAGATCCCATCAGGGGAGTCCGCGAGAGAGCGGCGAGGTGTCTGGCTCTGACAATGTTGATGTCACTGAGCTCCTCGAGGTCCGCTTCTATCCCTACTCAGTCTGCTTCATCCATTCTCTTATGCAGCTTCTAACCCATTTCTCCATCTTTCTCAGGAGCGCACGGATGTTGGTCAGGCGTCCTCAGCGGGAGTAGGAGGGGCGCCAGCAGGACAAGGCGGGGGCCAGGCACCCATTATCGAATTGACAAGCGCGGAAGGGCCCCCTGCTGCAACTGTTCCTGCGGCGGCCGGGATAGCGGAAGATGACGTTCTGAACTCCCGTAAGTCTCCTTGCTTCTCCTTGCTTTACTGCTGGTGCTTTCCATTGACGATCCGTGACTAACCATGGCATGCCCCGCGCAGTGATCTCAACACTGGAGGCTCGTCGGGTTGCCGAACCCGGGCCATCCACGAGTGGACCGGTGGCAGACATGACGCCTGCTCCGGAACAGACTTCCCACACCGAGCCGGCCCCACCAACTGTTGATCAGGGGGCTGCGGACGCCGGTGGTGCTGACATCGGAGAGAGGTCGGGGGCTGACGAGGGTGTCAGCGCCGCTGGGGAGAGAGAAGAAGTTCGCCCGGATGTTGGGGAACCCATCCCTCATGAGGACCTCCCAGGGGCGGACCCTGCAGCAGACCTGCTGGCTGCCTTCCCTGCCTACCGGCCTGCCGACCCCGAGGAGATGGACGACTCAGACGCGGAGGCGGTCGAGGAGAGCCGGATAACGCGCCGCAGGGGGTGGAAGTGCATCCAGCGCTTCCTCAAGCGAGACCCATCGGAGTGGCTGGGGCGCATGGGATCACTTCAAACCTGGCTGCGCTTCCTGTGTGCCGGGGGAGCTGATGCTCAACGCCTCCATCTGACGGTTCGTGATTTCATGGCCGAAAAGATGCGCGAGAGCTGCCGGCGTGCCGACGTCACACAAAGTCGGGACATGTCGGAGAGCACGCGGGCGCTCCTCGCGGTGGAGCAGGAAGTCCGGCGCCTCGAAGGGCAGGCGGTAGAGAAGGAGGCCTTCGTCGCAACGTGTACCAAGCTTGTGGAGAAACTAGCAGCCCAGCTGGTTGACGCCCAGGTACAGCTGACGGAGGCGGGCCAATAGATGGTCACAATTCACGTCGAGCGGGAGCGTGCACAGGCCAGAATCGACGAACTGCGTGCTGCGACCGCCGACGAAGAGAGGGCACGCAGAGAGCGAGAAGCAGCTCTGGAGGCCACCAGCCAAAGGGTAGCGGCATTAGAAAGACTCATTCAGCACGCTAATCCCTAAGGGCTTTGTTTTTCCGTTCCCAAAACATTTTGCTTCTGCTACCTTGATCCATTTGTATGAACCAATATATTTATCTGCATCTTTTGGCTTAACATGCTCAACCACAATTCACTATCTTGCGGGAGCGTTAACCAAGCATCAGGCATCCATAGTCGGGCCTGGATTGCTGGAGAAAAGAGGGAGGTCATTCCTAGGAAAGGAGACCTCAAGCCTAATCAATGTATCATCCCCCCAACTTGTTCCAACACACGAGCGGGACAATGCTAGGGGCGTTGAGATTTTATCCGAACATAGGGAAATGAGAAAGGGTGAATCGCGTGTCCCGAATCCAGACATCCACAACGGTCGGCCTTCCAGGAAATGCCCAAGACGGTAGGCGGACAGTGGATCGACCATCACAACTGCAATAGACGGACCGAAGGTCATCATTCATATTGCAGGAGGCGGACCACATGTCATCATGAATACCGCTTTGGGGGTTCCTTCAGACACAAGGGTGGAAATCCAGATCAACAGGGCATGCGAAGCGTGGGGCGAAGTGACGATTGTTCGGACAGAATCCAACGCTCTCAGAATTGCGCCACCGTGGGGAAAGCGTATTAGGCGGATGCACTAATCTGGCCGTGAATCACCCCAATTCTCAGACAGCACCTCTTTGACGAGGAAACCGTCACTTCCCATCATTGCAATGGGGCATCCCGAGCTGAATCGGGGAGAATATCACAACTGCACCACTCTACCAGAAGCCAGGCCAGATGGCCGGCGACGAGGAGGGGCGGGACTTAACGATCCCTGAGGCTGGACCCGAGTCGAGATGCCCGGGCGTTCCTACGTACTCCATCAGGCTGGAGATCAAGACACACGTAGTTCTGAGAGTGCAGTTTAATGTCATGCAGGACGTAGAATCCCGTTTGGGGAGATCTTAGTTTAAGGTCTTAGAGCTCGGACCATAAGGGGAGATCTTAGTTTAAGGTCTTAGAGCTCGGACCATAAGGGGAGATCTTAGTTTAAGGTCTTAGAGCTCGGACCATAAGGGGAGATCTTAGTTTAAGGTCTTAGAGCTCGGACCATAAGGGGAGATCTTAGTTTAAGGTCTTAGAGCTCGGACCATAAGGGGAGATCTTAGTTTAAGGTCTTAGAGCTCGGACCATAAGAAGAGATCTTAGTTTAAGGTCTTAGAGCTCGGACCATAAGGACCTCAAAGTATGCCACATCGTGGTCCTATCCCCTGGATATGCGAAGATGCACTGAGGGATAGTGTCAAGAGTGTCGAGGTTTCGCCTGGTCAGAATGGGAGGTGGAAAATGTGAATCATGCGGCCATTCACTCAAGGACTGGGGGCACCGGGGTAACGATATGGGAGCACTGCCGACCGTGGCGGAAAAGCAGCATCAATATCGCACTAACCGTTGGTGGAATGAGGCAGCAAACGAGCATCGACCGCTCAATCGCAGGATTCATATCGATTTGCTGCCCGAGGCCATTGGGGGTACCTGCCCGATTCGGTGGGAGAGCACTAAGGCATTGTGTCCGAACCGTTCACGGGGGCTCCACCCAGGGCGTAGACGATGGGTCCGAATGAAAGGGAGCACGAAGCCTGAAAAGTGGAGGAAACCTGACCAAGCGGATCCTGACCCTCCTGGCAATAAACCAGAGTACTCTTGACACCGGTGGACCACTGCAAGGGGTCGGGGAACACGCCTTGAGGGTGACCTGAAGGCGGCGGATTCCCCAGAGAAGGGGGAATCTCTAAGAGGTGGGGGCTGGACCCGAAGTTTCAAACATCCGGGCGTTCCTACGTATCCCATAAGGATGAGAATCAAGCCACACGTAGTTCTTGAAGCGCGGCGCAACACAATCGGGCACCAGCGCGGGGAAGAGTGCGGGTCTGACCCTCGCACACAGAAGGAGCGGCATTTGATGTTTCTTGTTTGTCCTTAAAGATGAATGGTTTTTCTTTGTGCGGCGACATGCCTGTGATTGAGAAATCTCTGGCGTCGCCACAATAATCAAGCCACAGAAGGAATTGATGAATGGCGTGGTTATTAACCAGCGCCCAACATGAGTGTCCCCTGAGGAGAACATCACGATGCAGTGCCGTTTCTCGTCGGGCGGCCAAGACGATCACAGTTTACGGTCGTGTGGTAGGACCAGACAACACAGTTTAAGGTCGTGTGGTTCGGACCATGGAGGAATCCGCTTATCGCGGTACGGCAGACACGGCGGAGGTGGGAACATACCCAGCCCTGCGGTCACGCACGATTCCAGGAGAAGAGTCTTGGGATAGGGGTCTGCGTATGTCCATCACC
Source organism: Viscum album (assembly GCA_963277665.1). Taxonomy (NCBI): domain Eukaryota; kingdom Viridiplantae; phylum Streptophyta; class Magnoliopsida; order Santalales; family Viscaceae; genus Viscum; species Viscum album. Next base: position 1,079,700,303 of record OY728136.1, on the reverse strand, counting down.
CGAGGGGCAGAGATGCTAGCCTCCAGATATACTGGGCCCAGAACGCGATTTTTCGGGCGACTCCTTCCTCCTTATGGGGACGAGGGTCCAGCTACGCATGGCCCTTAGGGAGGATATCCGTATATATCCTTGGTGCTCAGATCATGGGAGCCTCGAACGACATCATTACCCTGGTTGGTCTGCCTAACGTGTAGAGGTGTACTGAAGGTCAGTATAAAGAGAGTGTCGAGATTCCACTACAACGCACAAAGGCGGAGTGTGATGAGGACTGCGCAACCAATGTCCAGAGCCTGAAAGAGCCGACATGGTGATCAAGGACGTTGCTGACCATATTCGCAACACAACATCCGATCACGTCAGCCTAAGACGGGGCAAGCAAACGAGCATCGACCGCTCAATCGCAGGATTCATATCGATTTGCGGCCCAAGACCCGCCGGTAAATCGACCCGGAGCGGTAGGAGAGCACTGAGGCATCGTACCCAAACCGCTAACGAGGATCCCTTTGAGTGAAGGCTCGAACAAGAGGAAGCGCGAGGCCTGAAAAGCAACACAGGGCTTGTCGGGATTGAATCTGACACTACGAGTCATAGACCGAAGTACCCAAAACATGTTAACAGATCACCGAAAAGGGTCGGAGGACTCACCCTGAGAGCAACCAAAAGAGGGCAGATCCCCGTGATCAACCAAGAGACGGGGCTGGACCTGAAACACAAGCGTCCAGGCGGTCCTACGTATCCCATAAGGATGGGAATCAAGCCATACGTAGTTCTTGAGAGGCAGTTTAACGTCATGCAGGATGATGAGAGGTGTGAGGTGGTCCCACACACGGGGGGAGGCGTACGGCGCGTCCAGTAGACCAACGCGAATGAGGACATAATCCCCCGGTCACGCAATACGCCTCGCACAAAAAGGAGGGGAACTTGGGCCAGAGGCCCGACGCGGGATAGAGATTCCCGGGAAATGGGGCTGGGCCTGAAACATGTATGTCCAGGCGGTCCTACGTATCCCCTAAGGATGGGAATCAAGCCGCACGTAGTTCTTGAAGTGCATTTTAACGTCAAGCAGGACGAGAAAGGAAGGGGGGAGCAGAAGGCATCCCCAAACGTGGGGGGCGTATAGCGTGGCGAGCAAACCGACGTGAATGAGGGCATAGCCCCGCGTTCACACCATACGCCGCACACCCGGAGGCAACTGGGCCAAGGGCCCGAGATGGGATGAAAACTCCCAAAGGATGGGGCTGGGCCTGAAACATGAATGTTCAGGCGGTCCTACGTATCCCATGAAGATGGGAATCAAGCCGCACGTAGTTCTCGAGGGGCAGTTTAACATCATGCAGGACGATACGCTGGGCAGTTTAACGTCATGCAGCTTGGACGTGGTGCAGTTTAGCGTCATGCAGGACGAGGCGCTTGGCAGTTTAACGTCTTGCAGCGCGGACGAATGCTGAACAGTTTAACGTCTTGTAGCCTGGACGAATACAGTTTAACGTCGTGCAGGACGTAACACTTGGCAGTTTAACGTCTTGCAGCGCGGACAATATGCTAGGCAGTTTAACGTCGTGCAGCTTGGACGTATGCAGTTTAACGTCGTGCAGGACGTAACACTTGGCAGTTTAATGTCTTGCAGCGCGGACGATATGCTAGGCAGTTTAACGTCGTGCAGCTTGGACGTATGCAGTTTAACGTCGTGCAGGACGTAACACTTGGCAGTTTAACGTCTTGCAGCGCGGACGATATGCTAGGCAGTTTAACGTCGTGCAGCTTGGACGTATGCAGTTTAATGTCGTGCAGGACGTAACACTTGGCAGTTTAACGTCTTGCAGCGCGGACGATATGCTAGGCAGTTTAACGTCGTGCAGCTTGGACGTATGCAGTTTAACGTCGTGCAGGACATGGGCACACTCAGACAAAGTACTGCTTGAGGAACCTAGCGTTGGTGGGAGGAGTGACACGCTCACCATCCATAGTCGCCAGGGAGTACGTGCCATTGGGATAGACCTTGTGGATGACAAAAGGTCCCTCCCACTTGGTCTCCAACTTGGGCGGCTTCCTGCCGGGGATCATCGGTGCTCTTAGGGCTAGCACTAGATCACCCTCCAGGAAGGAGCGGAGGTGAACCTTCTTATTGAAAGCTCGAGCCATTCTGCTTTGATGCCTCTCCAAGTTGTGCCAAGCGCGAAGTCTATTCTCATCCAGTGCTTCCAACTCGACTAGACGGGCTTCAGCAACTCTGTTCGGCGCTTGCTGGTCGTAGACCGCAATGCGCAAGGACGGCAACTGGATCTCAATGGGCAGGACGGCCTCAGCTCCATACACCAGGGAATAAGGGGTCATCTGGGTGGAATTGCGAGTCGTCGTCCGATAAGCCCAGAGGGCGTTGGGGAGCTTGTCCGGCCAACTCTTCTTGTTCTGACCAACCATCTTTTGCAGAATGTTAGAGAGGGTTTTGTTAAATGCCTCGATCTGTCCATTCGCCTGCGCATGATAGCGAGATGTATGGTTCGAGCGAATGTTATACTTGGCGTACAACTTCTTCAACTCGGCTGCTCGGAAATTGGTTCCGTTATCCGTGAGGATAGCGTGAGGCACTCCAAATCGATAGATGATGTTGGAGGTCACGAAGTCAGCGATCGAACAGGATTTGACCTCTCTGAGCGGAATCGCCTCTGCCCATTTGGAGAAGAAGTCTGTGGCGGTCAGAATGAACCGGCACTGGCGAGCTGTCGCCGGTGGGTAAGGTCCCACAACGTCCAGACCCCAGACTGCAAAGGGCCAGGAATACCTAGTGGTATGGAGAGGCTCCGGCGGCCGATGCACAAAGTTCGCATGAACCTGGCACGCATGGCACCTCCTGGCATACTCGATGCAGTCATGGATCATGGAGGGCCAGAAGTATCCCAACCTCCGAATCTGGTGGGACAGCTTCGGCCCAGTCTGGTGGGCACCGCATGAACCGGCATGAACCTCTTGCATGACTCGTGGGATCTCAACTCCCTGAAGGCAACGGAGGAGAACACCATCAAATCCGCGTTTGTAGAGGATCTGCTCCAGGCCGGGGCTGCTCTGGAGGAGAAACTGCGATGCGCGGCGTCGAACTCGCTCGCGCTCGGCCCGATCCGATGGAAGAATGCCATGTTGGAGGTACTCAACCAAAGGCGTCCTCCAATCAGGGGCTGATCCGACTGTCATATCTGGGGTACTCGGGGCTCCGGGCCTAGGGGCAACCGTGGTGAGATTACTTACCAACGAGCCGCGATCTTCTTCCGGGATAACGGGAGCGATGAGCCTGCGGTGCGTCACGCGGACGATCAGGTTGTCCTGTTCAGGCTCCGCAAGTGACACAACAAGGCTGGCCAAAACATCTGCTCGACCGTTCTGCGACCGGGGAATATGGACAATTTCCGGCCGAGAAGGGAACCGGGCCATCAGAAGGAGGGTGCACTCCAACAATGGCACAAGTTCCGGCTTCCTGAAAACATAGTCGCCATTGATCTGCTTAACGACCAGCTTGGAGTCCCCTTTCACGCACAGACGGGGCACGTCGATCTCGAGAGCCAACTCGAGGCCGGTGATGAGGTCATGGTATTCCGCCTCATTGTTGGTACAACCCTCTGACAACTGGAAAGAGTATGGCAGCACGGCTCGCTCCGGGGTAATGAAGACGATGCCCAAGCCCACTCTGTTGAGCTTAGGATTATCGAGTCTTCTACCGTTGGGGCTCCGGGAGGCACCGTCAAAGTGCATCTGCCAGCATGGATCGGCTCGATCAACCGAGAGAATGGTCTCATCAGGAAAGCCTAGATCCAGCGGCTGATCCGCGGAGGTCGGGTGAGCTGCCAGAAAGTCTGCCAATGCTTGCCCTTTGATGGCCTTCTGAGACACATACCTGATGTCGAACTGCTGGAGAATCACAGCCCACCGTGCTAGACGGCCAGTCAATATAGGCCGGCTCAGGATATATTTCAACGGGTCTACCCGAGAAACCAACTGTACCTCATGGTGCTGCAAGTAGTGCCGTAGTTTCTGTACGGTAAATACGAGCGCCAGGCAGCTATTCTCGATGGGGGAATACCTAACTTCCGCATCGAGGAGCATGCGACTGAGGTAATAGAGGCTATTCTCCGTTTCCTCGTTGTTCTTATGGGCGAGAAGGGCACCCAGGGACCGTTCCAGGGCGGTCACATAGAGGACCAACGGCTTCCCGGATACAGGCGGCATCAGAACCGGAGGTTGAAGCAGGTACTGCTTGATTTCCTCGAAAGCGGTCTGACACTCTTTATCCCATACATAGGTGGCACCTTTCTTCATGAGCCGAGAAAAGGGCTTACACTTGCCGGCCAGATTCGCGATGAATCGGCGTATATAGGCTAAGTGGCCTTGGAACCCTTGCAGTTCCCGGATGGTACCTGGGGGAGGCATTTGGCTAATCGCCCTGATTTTCTCTGGGTCGATCTCAATACCCCGGTATCTTACCACAAATCCAAGGAACTTTCCGGAGGTGACCCCAAAGGCACACTTCAACGGGTTCATCTTCAGGCAGCGAGACCGGAGGAAGCCGAACACTTTCTCAAGATCTTTGAGATGGTCCTGACGCTGGCGCGATTTGACAACCAAGTCATTGACGTAGCATTCCACCAGCGTGCCGAGGATTGGCTTGAATATGCGGTGCATCGCCCATTGATAGGTGGCACCTGCATTCTTCAGGCCGAAGGGCATGACCCGGTAGCAAAAGATACCTTGGGGGGCCCTGAAGGCAGTGAACTCCTCATCCTCAGGGGCCATCCGAATTTCGTTGTATCCGGAGTATCCATCCATGAAGGAGAGGGCTTGGAACCCTGTCGTGGCATCAATCAACAGCTCTGTCACTGGAAAAGGAAAATCATCCTTCGGACAGTGGCGGTTGAGATCGCGGAAGTCGATGCAGACTCTAATCTGCCCGTTCTTCTTCCTGACCGGCACAATGTTGGCCAGCCATTTGGGGTACTGAACTTCCCTCACGAAGTTGGCTTTGATAAGCTTGTCAACTTCGGCCTCAACCATGGCACCGTGGGACGGGTGCATCTTCCTGGGAGGCTGCTTGAACCCGCGATGGTTCACCGGGAGACCAAGGCGGTGGACGGCTACCTGAGGATCTAGCCTCGGCATCTCGTCATAGCCCCAAGCGAACACATCACGGTGCTGCCTGAGAAAGTCCACGTACTGCTGCCGCTCCTCAGAGGGCATGGCGGCACTGACCAATGTGGGTCTTGGATCGGCCTCGGTTCCAAGGTTCACCTGTATTAACTCATCGACCATGGCGGGGACGCCCTCCTCAAAGGCTGGGGGTGCATCTTCCACGTCCTCTCCACTCGGGGAGGGATCGTCCACGGGAGAGACTGCGTTGGCAACTGCATTGGGGCTACCAGATCCTACTGGGCCGCTGGTACTGGCACGAGCGGTCGCGGTCATCTCATCAGGAGACTCACAGGCCGTCGAGACCATGGCTACGTCCAACCGTTGAATCGGGAGGACGTAAGCGTCATCCAAGCTTGCCCAGGGATCACTTGCAACAGCGACAGGCTCAACCTCACCTGCCAGGATCTGCTTATCCTTGCTCTTGTAATAGTCCGCGTCCAGATAGCGGGATTCACATGAGGCAAAAGGAGAGGCATCTCCTTGAAGCATGCCTACTCGACCATTAAGGGAGTATTTGAGGCATTGGTGGTATGACGAGGGAACCGCCGCGTGAAGGTGGAGCCATGGCCTGCCCATCAATGCGTTATACGCAGTGTCCTGAGAGACTACCATGAATTCGGTGTTGGCAACCAAGTCACCGAACTGGGTCTTCAAACGTATCTTGCCGACCGGGGTTTGCTCGGTGCAGTCGTACCCCTGGATCCTGAGGTCAGAGGGAATCAAGTCATCCTCAGACAACCCCAATCTCCGGAGCGTCCGAGTTGGAATCAGGTTAATCCCGGACCCCGTGTCGACAAGACAACGCCGGACTTCAAGGCCATTGAACTGGCCAGTGACATACAGCGGACGAATATGTCCCTGTATAGGAGGGTCTTCATCCTTACCAGAGAACGAGATAACTGCCTAACATTCGGCATCCTCGATCGTTTCGGCGTGAAAGGCCTCTGCAGCCGCAACCTCTGTCTCAAACTGGAGGGGGCTCTTCAGGGCTTCAGCGAGTGCCTCACGCATCTCAGATGACATGCGCAGAGCCTCAAGGATGGAGAGCCTTGCTGGGATGTCGGCCAAGTGCTTCAGGACATCATTCTTTTTGGCCAAGCGCGAGCCCCTGGTTGCAGGAGGTTGCTCTGCGGTTGGCGGCATGACGGGCCTTGCCGGTTGGATCGGGGGCCGACTGGTACTTGGCGCATCTCGATGTTCACTGGTTTCAGTCCGGGAAATGGTCACCGTACTGGGTTCAGGAGGCCGGGATGGACCCGTGGCAGGGCGGAGCTGGTCGTGACGCGGCTGAGGCGGTTCTGCCTGGTCCCACACCACAAACAGCGGCGGAGGCGAATCCGTCATCCCCGAACGGGGGGGCGGCGCACGTTGTGCTCAGTTTTGAGCCTGCTGCCTAGTCTCAGTGGCGTGCACGGCCTGGCTGGAGGTACCAACGGCTGTGCCCCGGCGACTCCCGCTGCTGCGGTTCTTCCGACGGTGGCGACGACCGGGGACACTAGGGAGGTCTACCTGGTGTTCTTCAACGTCGGGAACCGAAAAGGGATTTACCAGCTCGACGGTGTTAACCGAAGCGTACCCAATACCGTCATCGGACGAATCATCCATCACCGGGCGGATCCGAGGAGGGACCCCCATCTCCGGGGGCACGAAATCGCCGAGAGTGCGAGATAGTGGCGGAACAGGCGGGGCGCACTCTTCCTTCTTGCGCTGCCGCCGTTTGCTCCTCTTGGAAGAGGCAGGCTGGGACGACGATGCCGAAGCAGCACCCGCAGATTCTAGGGGCTCAGGCTGATTCAAGCGCGCACGGATGATTCCATGGGAGCGAATGGTCGTCTTGCGGGCCATCCAGTTATTATACTTCTGGGATTCGCGGTCGGAGACCAGCTGCCATTCGTCCTCGTTGCCACTATCGTCATCTGATCCCACGAACACGCCCGCCACTTGTGCCGGAGCTGGGCCCAACCTGATTACATTGTTGTTAATCTGGTCTTGGAGCCAATCCTTAAACACATAGCACCGCTGGATGGTGTGCCCCAGGGCCCGATGGTAGGGGCAGTAGCGGGGGTTATTCGTAAGATGTGCCTCCTCTGGCCTCCAACACTCAGGCAGTCGCACAATCCTCTGCTCCAGGGCGCTCCGGAAATAACCGGGGACCTGATCCTCATGGAATGAGTAAGTCAGGTGTCGTGGGCCCCTGGGAGCGTGGTCTTGACGAGGGGCTGGAGGGGCCGGCCGAGGAGGTGGACCCTGATTATCTCACCTGGGTTGCGGCGGTACATTACGTGGAGGGGCCGGCCGGTTCTGAGGCTGCCGCTGCTGGGCCGGGAACTGAGCCCGTGGAGGCGGATTCTTGTGAGGCTGTGGAGCTGGCCTCGCCGGCAGCAGCTCCAATGGCCTGGGGGCCTCTATCTGGGCGACAGCAGCGGGCTCAGCCCTGCTGACTCTCCTTGCAGGAATCATTGGAGGCAGCGGGTGTGCCTGGCTGGCCTGTTGCAGGGCTTCCTCAAGACGTTGAGCTTTGTCTGAGAAGTCCCTGAACCCTCCGGGGTAATTTTGAGTGATCAGGGAAGGGACCAGCTCGGTCTTGACGTTCCCGACACACATTGTCAGCAACTGCTCCTGAGTCAATGGCATGTCAAGGGAATACGTGAGACCCTTCCATCGGGCGACGAAGTCCGCGACTCGCTCATCAGGCCTCTGCTTGCACTTGAAGAGGTCTGCGATACTTGTCTTCCGGGTCGTGGAACTGAACTGGTAGAGGAACTGTCTACGGAGGTCCTCCCAGCTGGTTGCCGACCCGACGGGGAGCTGGCTGTACCAGACAAATGCTGGCCCTTCCAGCGTCTGAACAAAGCAGCGAAGCTTAGCGGCCTCTTGCTGCGCCGGAGTCCCCAACATAGGCCCGCACCTCGAGTTGAAGTGGGCTAAATGCTGTGGCGGATCTCCAGTCCCATTGAAGGGAGCGAAAGTGGGATTCCCGAATCCCGGAGGCGCCGACATGTCATCCACCCATGCTGGGTAGGGCTTGCCGTCCGGTGGGATCGCCACCTGCCGAGTCTCCAAGGCCTCCAAGCGGGCAATGAGTGCCGCCATCGGATCGTCCGGACATGGGTTCCAGTCCTGGCGAGGATCTCTAACCACGAGCGCATTTCATGGCACTTCAATCGGGTCGTCGACCGGGTCGTCGAACTCGGCAGCTCGTGGGATGGCGGGCGGAGCGGCCCTTGGGGCAGCGGGAGGAATCCGAGCGGGGTCTCTCAGGTAGTCACGCCGCTCGGGAGGGTGTGGCGAAACATACCGCGCCCTCTTTCCGTAGGCAATGGCCTCACTCCTGTCGGCGAACACGGCGTAATCACGGTTGCCCGGGAGAGTCTCGTCGAGGAGCGGTTGTTCCGGTCCCTGCTGTCCTGGCCTAGGATCACCGTAGTCAGGCCGCCGTTCTGCAGCGTGCTCGGCGAGGAGCTGATCAACCAGCTTCTTCTGTTCGGCGAGCTGCTGACGTAGTGTAGCCTTCTCGGGATCCTCCTCTGCCCTCTGCATGGAGGCAAATGGGTCGGCGGGCTTTAAAGCCTCGCTGTGCTCTTTTCCTTTGCTGACGTTTCGGCTCAACGTCAGTGCTTCAGTGGGTGCGGGGAGCCCTAGGAGGTTCCTCTGATGACGAGTGACTCTCACCGATGGCTCTGACGACGGCTTGTCTTCGGGGGGGAAGCCCCCGTCGAGAAGTTCCAAGTCGTTCCCCTCTCCCGACAGGTCAGCCATATTGACCGTTTCTGTCCCTGGGGATATACCCTCAAGGCCACCCAGCAAATCGGGCTGTCGGCGAATCACACTGAAGCGTAGGTCAGCGTACTGCCCCCATCCACAGATATACACGTGGGGAGTGGCTTCCTCGATAACTTTGCGGAGTACTTGAAAACACTCAACGCATCGTTGTTGGAGGGCCTCATGGTGCTCAAATGACCCGGGGTGCCGAGCCGCGGGGAGCATGGCCAGGTCAATTTGACGGCACTGCTCACCAATATCCTCCAGGTGCACTTGACTCCCAGGGTATGGCATTTGTAGGCGGTGAAGACAGGAGCGAGTCTCCCGGAGAGTTCGGCGGAAGCATTCGAACTCATCCGGGGTGAGCGATTTGGGTGCATCAAAGCCCGGTCCTGCGACTGGCCAAAACTTCTCAGGGAAGTGGCCCTCTGCAAGGACGATCCAGAAGCTCCACGACTCAAACTCGGGACCCAGATCTCCTTGGTCCTCTTCAATGGCTGGGAACGGACGGGGAACCGGCAGTGGTGCCGAGGCGGGCCGCCGGGCTGACGGGCTGGCTGGCGGTGAATACGGCGAACAGGCCGATTGGCCTCCATATCCCGTGCCGCCCTCTGAGGGTGGCGGTGCCCTGGCTACCACATCACGATAGGACGGGCCGGCGACCGAACATCCTGCCATAGCATCGGTGCTCTCCGAGGGTGCACTAGATCGTGGTTCGACCGTTGGTCCCCAGAAAAAATCTCCGGCTTCCCCGATCGAGGCGGAAGGCGCTTCCGGAGGGGCCGGTACCAACCGCAAGCTTGATCCTTGGGGGTCTGCCAGGCCCTCGCTACTCCGGATATACCTTCGGAGAGAAGCGGGGATCATATCGACCTCACTCTCGGGGAGCACGAGGCTGACGTGCCGCATTCCTACCCCTGCCCTTGACTGGCGGGATTGGGGAAAGGGCTCTGTCGCCGAATCGTACTCCGCCTCTGAATCAGAGAAGCGAACCGGTCGGATCTCTGTCCGGAATTCCGTAACATTCTTCCCTCGGCGTCGACGCCTTGCCTTCCTTCCCCTGGGTGGTTCTTCGGGGCAGGGCTGATCTCTGTCCTGGCGTCCTCCGGCCGCACTGGTGCTGGGGCCAAGAGGACTGGAAACCAAGGTGCGAGGGGCACCGGGACAGATATCAAAGGGGACGCGGGGAGAGATGATTCAGGGCAGGCCTCCGGGCCGGGATCGGAAGGTGGGATGACCCATGCCTCCTGGATCGGCCACACAGAGTAGATCCCGCTGGTGAATAGCGCTACCGCGAGGTGGTCCGCGGTGGCTACTGCCTGCACCAGCAACCGGGAGAGTCGACCCAACCTGCCTTTGGGGCGGTCGAGGCCTCGATCCAGGTCGGGCATAGAAGTTCCCCTGCTCAGGATGCGCAGGGGCCTGACGACTGGAGCCAACCGTGGCTTGGGCCAATGCGGCCGCTGTTGCTAGGGCCCCAAGGTGGGCATCCTCTTCCGCTCGTGCCCGACGTTGGCGTCGGGACAGACGAGTCGGGATGAGCGGCGCGGGAAGGTGGAGAGCCCGCTCTTCGACTTGAGAGGCCTGGCGGCGGTGTCGCCGTGGCCTGGAGGGAGTCCTTACCGTAGATCCCTGGAGCGAATCCCAGATAGGATGATCCCGGGCATCTTCCACCTCATCCGCATAGGGAAGGGAACTGTCAGAGCGCTCCGGGGATAAGCTCCCGAAGCGGTTGGACGTTGAGGTAGGCAGCGGTGCCTCCCTGCGCGGCCCTCGGGGGCGGCGGTGGTGGCGAGGTGCAGCCTCCTCAAGGTCTAGGCGAGCCATGTCCCTAGTGGGGATGACTCCCTCTTCCTCATATCTCCGTACCAGGGTGTTGATCACCCTTCTCTGGATGACCTCCGAGGGGGAGAGAGGGCGTGGTTGTCCCGCAATTGCGGCTGCTGGGACGGCTGTGGAACGGGCGGGACCGCGCGGAGTAGCCGCGTCGGTGTTTCCCCTACCCCTGCGCCAGTGGGCGGGTGGCGATCGGGCACTGGATCGGGCGACCTGATTTCTGAAAGCAGGGAGAAGGACCCATTAACACTGACAGGAAAAAGGAATCGACAACCAACCATTAGCGCCACGACGCCTTCCGTGGGGGGAACCCAGGCCCTCGACGTTGCGAGACGGAGTGCCCGATGTCCCTTCCCCAGCCCCTGGCGGGTAAGACTGAATGCTTGGCCGGGCAACATGCCGGTCTTCCAACACCTCTGAAAGCCATCGGTCCTCGTATCGAGGAGAAGAGATTCACGTCGGGTTCACCATTTTTCTGTTTCGGTGCGGATGTGCGTCAGGTTACGCTATTCCGCCAGGACGCGTTCGCGCGTGCACCCGTCAACCCGAGGGGATGGGCGCGCGGCTTGTGGTCCCGCAGTCCCGCTTTCCAAAGGCGGGCGGCATCCGTCCCTTATTCAGGGGCGTCTGCTCCTTGATCGAAACCGGGATGATGGGATGTCGGCTCCTCCTTCCTTGGACGTCTCCTCGGAACTCGTCGCCTAATCCGGGTCTCCCTCATAGATTTAAGACATGCTCGTGAATCTCGTTCCCAGCGCCATATCTTCATGGACACCGGTTAATTACGCTGCTTCCGCCCGGACGCTCCAAGGAGTCTGGTCGGGGCAGCAACCTGCGGTGAGGAGGCCGGGTGGCTCTGGGTTCTAGGGGCGTGTCGTAACACTGCGGCTCTGCACGTCTGTCTTCCGTCCCTAATAGGGCTTCTCGAAGGCATGATGGCCTGAGGCATCCCACACTGGGTGCGGGGAACTGTGTCACCTGAGGTTTTCCTCAGCTTCCCATGTTTAACACGGGTTATGCCGCGAGTTTAACGTCCAGCGGGGACGGCATCGGACTGATCAACACGAAGAGTGGATCAGATGACAGAACCCCTTGCGGGGAACCTCCGACGCTGGGGCCAACACATGGGCGGCTTCCCAAGTGATATGGAGTGGAGTGAAGTGGCATGACCCCACCAGGATGTGGCGGCCCGGGTAAGGATCAGGATGGATGATGGAGTGAAGAGCTTGGACCCCGTAGGGGCTTCCTACGTACCGCGCGTTAGCACAGATCAACGTCAACGTAGTTCGGGTATACAGTTTAACGTCATGCTGGACGTCGGCAAGCCGACTCACGAAGGGGTCGAGGCCGCCGGGCGGAGGATTGAACCGAACCACCTCGCACAGGGGGAGATGGAATGGCCGGGTGGATCACAGTTTCACGTCATGCTGGACGATAAAAGGAGAAATGGAAAAAGGGGATGTGGGGAGGCACATTGGAGATACACACGGGCAGTCTCCCACAGGGGCGGATTCATAGGTGAATCGACTCAAGCGTGAACCCTGGAGGGGTCCACTGATGGACGAACCGACGTGAATACGACCGGGACGACCAGGTGGTGGGCTTGAACCTCAGGGAGGTTTCTTACGTACCCTGTTTAGAAGACAGGGATCAAAGTCCACGTAGTTCATTCTGTCAGGACTTACGCACTTGAGGCAGCCCGGATGCGGCAAAACTCAGTTGGAAGGGACTTGGACCGAAAGTAGGAGACACCTCGATCCCAGTCACACCCTCTACTGGCTTCGGTAGTGGGGAGGCGCAATGGAGATACACATGCGCGACCCCCCACATAAAACTAGGGGTTTGTAATACCCTACCCCCGTAGGGAAAAGCCGCTCCCATTAAATCATCCCTAAAGAGGGACAATCCCGACATCCCTGCAGAGACGAGCGGGTGGGGGCCACATCCAAACCGGAGGGGGGACCCTGCGTGAGAGGCACGGGATCGGGTGATGCGGACGGTTTAACGTCTTGCCGGACGAAGTACAGTTTAAAGTCGTGTGCTGAGGACGAAGCGGACGGTTTAACGTCTTGCCGGACGAAGTACAGTTTAACGTCGTGTGCTGAGGACGAAGCGGACGGTTTAACGTCTTGCCGGACGAAGTACAGTTTAACGTCGTGTGCTGAGGACGAAGCGGACGGTTTAACGTCTTGCCGGACTAAGTACAGTTTAACGTTGTGTGCTGAGGACGAAGCGGACGGTTTAACGTCTTGCCGGACGAAGTACAGTTTAACGTCGTGTGCTGAGGACGAAGGTGCTTGGCAGTTTAACGTCTTGCAGCACGGACGATAGGGGCTAGGCAGTTTAGCGTCGTGCAGCTTGGACGTAGTACAGTTTAACGTCATGTTGGATGGATGCAGTTTAGCGTCATGCGGGACGAATGTGCAGTTTAACGTCATGCTGGACAAATGTGCAGTTTAACGTCATGCTGGACGTTGGTTGCCGCCGATGGGTCCGTGTCACTTCGCGCAAGCCTGGAGGGCCGCACGAGAAGACAACGCACGGTGCGGGCACCCAGGATGAAGATCATCGGGCGCCACGCAGGCGGGTACCCTCAGGGGGTCAAGGGGGGCGACCCTGGCGGATTGCGCGCAAAAGAGGAGCTTTGCGCGCAAAACAGCAGGTCGGCGCGCAAAATGGCGGGCTGGCGCGCAATCGGGCCAGCCCTTTGCGCGCGGATGATTGAGATTGCGCGCACCGGGCTTCGGGTAGCACGCGGGGGCAACGGCTCATTCTCTAACGAATGGCCACTTTGAAAATGGGGGGTGCGCGCAATCGGGCTGGATTGCGCGCACCCGGGGGCAATTGCGCGCAAGAGGCTTCTTTTGCGCGCAAAGGCCTTCGGGTTAAGGATTATTCAAAGGAAAGGAGACAAGGGGATTGCGCGCGAAGGCGAACCCCAAGGCTCTATTGCGCGAAAGAAAGGAGGTTACCTGAAGATTGGCATTGCGCGCGGAAGGGGTTGGATTGCGCGAACGAGAGACGCTTCGGATTCTGGCAACCTTCAAAACGTCGGGGGTCGCCTTATATTTATAGGCAACCCCGGGCGCGGAATCCGGTCTCGGGCGCGGAATTCCCTTCGCGGGCGCGGAATCAGGACCCGGCGCGCAAGGGAGCCGCGCACGCCACGGGCGCGCAAAATAGCGCGCCGGCCCAGCGCATTGCGCGCATCCCGGGAGGATTGCGCGCCGCGACTCAACTTTGCGCGCGGGCCTCTGAAATTTCGCGCAAGTCCTCCGGGCCCTCAGGAACGTGCCTCTGACTCCAAATATCACTTCGCTTTCCGCATCCGGAGCTTCGTTTGGGAACAACGGACTTTTCCGGCGTCTACAATGATGTTCGAGCAGCAACGTTGGCGGCTTGTTGTGGGGACGACTAATGCCGACTCTTCATCAATCGCAGGAATTATCCATCCAAAATTGAAGTATGGTGTTATTATATATTAATTTCAAGTGATTGATGAATCATTTTTCCCTACCTCTTGTTATCATGATAACGCGGATGGCGTGGGCCAAATGAACATGGCCCAGACCCTCTGATACCTTGTTTTCCCTTGGTCTCTCTCTCTATCTCTTCATGAAAGACTGTTGGCGTGGAGACACCGACCGACCACGACGGAGGTAGAGCACTATCGCACGCCGCAGGAGGAGGATACAACGATTACCAGAGTGGCTGACATTGGAGGAGGTTTGGCGTGCCATCGCGCGCCGCTGGTGGGAAAGGGCTACCGCCGAAGCCACGGTAGGGGAAAAAGAATTCGACACGAGCTGGCCGTGGGACGTGGAGGCGGAGCAGCGTGCCATTGTGCGCCACTGGAGTAGGCCAATGTTGGTGGAGAGCGGTGGCTCCCTATGTCGCGCTGGGTTGGCCGACCCCCGGTCAGCCATAACGACTGACAGTTACGCGGTGGGGCAGCACACCACCGGCTGGCCGAAATGGCCCCGCACATGTATGTCTAGCTGGGAAGACTGGTCTGCCTTCTAGTGAACTAGGCTAGACACCGGAAGACCAAGTGCGTATGACCCGTGGTCCAGCGGGGCGGACCCACCAGCGAACCGAGCTAAACCCGCTACCTAGTGGGCCAACGCGAGTGGACCGAGTCCCACCCAGTGGTCGGGCCAACTGTGGCCCGGTCCTGTGAACCAAACTGGGCTGACCACAATGGGCCAAACCTAGTAAACCATGATGACACTTAATAGGCCAGACTTGAGTAGGGTCAGGTAGACCCCATGTCCCATTACGTTGGGCCAATCAGACCGAGTCGGACCAGGCCCAGACCCAACCGGTCCTTGAATAAATAAACCCATGTAACTGACAAATCTGGTTTCTGATTGACACGCCATCAGTGGCCTTAGGACCCATTTTAGGAAGTGGTATCTTGGGCATATTCCGGCGGGCCCAACTGAGCCTGGCCGGACTGAGGTGCGATCACCCATGTTCCATAGAAAGTGGTGTAACTAACAGAATGGTCATCCGATTGACGCATTGTCTATAGAGTAAGTACCCTAGTGACAAGGAGGTTCTTTTGAGATACTTCATGAGAGTTTTGGATAAATATGGATTATGCCCGAGTTGGATCGACTTTGAATCCAACCGGGCCCTCGACACTAAAATGCCAATAAATTACAGAGCAGACGTCCGATTGACGCACCATCTGTTGCGTTGGAACCCTTATAACATGAACGATAATAATGTTACTTATTCATGGGACTTCGTACCAGTTGAAATATTACCAAAGGCCTAAGATGTGGTTCTCCCAAAATTGAGCGTGTTAGGAGCGGGAGTCCAGAGACTAGCAGTGAGGTGGAGGTTGGATAAAGATCATACGAAGGTTAATACCGAGTGATCTTGTGTGGGTCAGCACCGATCCTGTGTGGGTTAGCGCTCATCAATTCTATGTGGGTCAGCGCATACCAATCCTATGTGGGTCAGATCCTATGTGGGTCAACGCTCAACGATCCTGTGTGGGTCAGTGCATACCAATCCTGTGAGGGTCAGATATTGTGTAAGTCATTGTGGGGGTTAGTACATATCGACTCTGGGAGGGGAATATCCTCTGTGGATTATTTCGGGGGTTAGTACCTATCGATCTAGTTAGTTTCATATTTTTATAATCATGTGCAGTTCTCCTTTTAAAAATAAGATGATCTAGCTTCGTGAATAATCATCTTTACTTTTATACTTCACTAATACCTTGTGTGATATTAGTATTTTATCTTCATGGTGTTATCTGTTTGGTACCTTCACCTTCGTCGTGTAATATTTATGTTGTTATCTGTGTGGTACATTCACCTTCATAGTGTTATCTATGTTGTGATACATGTGTGGTACTTTTACCTTTTTTGTGATATCTTTGTGATGTTACATGTGTGGTACACTTACCTTCATGGTGTTACCTTCATGGTTTTACCCTTTGTGACATTATTCCATCATG
Source organism: Viscum album (assembly GCA_963277665.1). Lineage (NCBI taxonomy): Eukaryota > Viridiplantae > Streptophyta > Magnoliopsida > Santalales > Viscaceae > Viscum > Viscum album. The sequence goes on along the minus strand of OY728136.1, from coordinate 1,079,684,057 downwards.
TATGAGATGTTTATATCTTGATAAATTGGTATATGTATGGGCATATACCTAAGTAGAGTTGTTGACTACTTTGTGCTTTGTAGTTGAGGCCTTTCTTTGTGGAACTATGGGAGACCTTCGAGGGTCTCGAGGTCCCTAATGAGTATTATTATATGCACCCCTACACTGGTTTCACCTATACCTTGTTGAGTCTTGTGTGGATGATGAACTATATTGATCGAGGCTAAGGGAGTCAGGACTGGATGGTGCTCAGAGGTCGACCATTTAATGTGGTGTGATGGAGGACTACTAATCGTGAGTTGTACCTATCCTTCAGGTAGGATCCTCATTGGATGACCCGGAAGCTATTTTTCTCTTTTTAGTTGTATTTTCAATTTCCAGTTCATCTTGTATTCTGGTCCCATTACTTTCATCAAACTTTTTACTACATCAATTTAGTCCGTTGTTACTTATTTTCATGTTCTTGGATTGTGGGTTTGTACAGGTTTAAAGGCAATGACTTCCAATTATAAGGATACGCCTTTCTGGTTCTAGTTTCTAGCACCTAGCTTATGGAAGGTGGGATTGGCGTAGTCAAGGAATGGGCCCCGGGGGACGGGTCGTGACATGAGCATTCGCAACCAGCAAATCATAGAATCAACAATTGAGTGAAAACACAAAATCGATTAATATCCCTATAATATGAATTTGGTCTATCATAGTCTAATGAAGATCATGATTTCCAATCCATTTCGAGTATTAGGTAAAAAACATGGATCAAGAATACGAGAGGTGATAATACAATGGTAGTAGAAATTGCACTTAAAGCGTGAGATTGTTATAGTGTATAGATGCTTGACAGAGGTTGCACATATAAAATGATAGTTAATAAATAACTTATTAAAAGAATGAAATGTAATAATGTTATAATTTTCATGTTGGGAAATGATGAATTCCTAACGATTATTAGCTCAGGAAAGGCCAGGTTTGGGGGGAAAAGAAATATGATGTGCTGATATCTTAGAAGTAGAAGGTCTCAGTAAAAATTTGCTAAGTGCTAGTAAACTATTTGAATTGGGACATTCTATAATGTATACTAAGAAGACATGTATAGTAAAAGGAAGAGATGGTGCAGTGACTCTGAAGGGAAAATGGAAAAAGGGAAATATTTACCTTGTAACTGGTGATGAAGATGTGTGTTTTTTTCTAGAGAGGAGGAGAAAAAGATTTGGAATAAACAAGTTGGTCATCTATGACAACCATCCCTAGAATATCTGGTAAAGTGTGATGTAGCTAGAGATCTCCCCAAGCTATCACATGATCATATAAATAAATGTGATTCTTTTCAAAAGGGGAAGATCATTAGAAAGGCATACAAAGAGAAGGAAAAAAAGTCAATAAGAGTTATTAAATTGGTGCATGATGATGTTTGTGGACGTATCTCACCAAGATCCATGACAAAAAGAGATATTATGTACTATTCATTGATGATTATAGAATAATGGCATGGGTATTCATCATTTCCCATAAGTCCGATGAGTTCAGTTGCCTAAAAAAGTATCCGAGGGAATATAAATGCATGCGTGGGAATACAATTATGAAGTTTCATACTAAAAATGGTTCGAAATTCACAAACAGTCAGGTGGAAGACTATATTGAGAAACATGGGACAAGACATCAAGTTTCTTTAGTATGAACTCCCCAACAAAATGGAGTGGTTGAAAGGATAAATCAGATCATCAACAAAATGGATATAGAGATTATTATAGAAAAAAACTACCAGATAAACTTTGTGAGGAAGCATGATTGACCTCGGCCTATATTTATAACAGGGCTATATTGTATCCATGGGAAGGAAAGGCTCCGTATGAGATGTGGTATGGAATGAATACAACAGTTTAATATTTTTGAATATTTGGAAGTAATTGTTTTTTCCTCAACAAGGAGAAACAAAGGAAATTTGAGTTGCGTGGAGATGATGTAATATTATTTGGCTACAAAGTAAAAAAGAAAAGCATACAAATACTTTAACAAGAGGCTGGAAAAGGTAGTTGAGAGGAATGATGTCATAGTAGTGGAAAATGAAGAGAATATTCAAGAATGCAGTGAACATTTTTTTGATGAAAGTGATAATGCAGAAGACAACATAGGGGGGAGAAGAAATGGAAGATGCTGATTTAGAAGAAGATAATGATGACAAGAAAGAGGAAGAAAAATATATATTTGTGAAGAAGCCAAAGAGTGGAGTTGAGGTTAATAAGAAAAATATCATTGGTGATCAGAGAGCTCCGATTCAGTCAAAAAGGATAAATTCACTACAACATAAATATATTCTATCTTAGGTAGAGCCTAAATTATTTTCTGATGTAGTTGAAGATGAAAATTGGGTTCAGGCATTGAATGACAAGCTAGACCAGATTGAAATGATTCATACCTAGGAGATTGTTTTGAGTCCAACAAATAAGCATGTTGTTGGGACAAAATGGGGATTTCACAACAAAATAAATGAATATGGTGTTGTGATATGAAACAAAGAACAAATGGTATGAAAAGGGTAATCCCATATAGAGGGAATTGATGTTGATGAGAAATTTTCAGCAATTGCAAGGTTGGAGTCAATCAGATTATTTATATCCATTGTAGTGAACTGAAAGTTCAAAGTGTTCCAGATGGATGTCCAATATACATTTTTGAATGGGGTTCTAGAAGAAGAAGATTATACTGAGTAACCAAATGGTTTTCTCATTCATTAATATAAGAATAAGTTTTTCCAGTTGAAGAAAGCCCTATATGGGATGAAACAAGAAACAAGAGAACGATACCCGAGGATTGATCAGTATTTGAGTAATCTTGGCTTTCAGCATGATGAAGTTGATTATAATCTCTATTTCAAAAATTACAATAATAAAATTATGATTATGATGTTTTATGTGAATGAAATAATATTTGGTGGATCAGATGAAGCACAATACAGACAATTTTCTGACTTCATGCAAATTGAGTTTGAAATATTAATGATCGGTGAGCTGAAATTTTTCCTTGGTTAACAGGTCACAATAGGAAAGAATGGCACTAAAATTTTCAATCCTATTATTCTAAGGAAGTTGTGAGGATATTTGGAATGAAAAATTCTAAGGAGATAAATACTTTGGTTGCTACCTGGATGAAATATCCAAAGATGATGATGGTAAGGCAGTTAACATCACATAATATAGGAAAATAATTCGACGTTTTCTGTACTTGATAGTGACAAGGCCTGACATTGTATTCTCCACATGATAAGTATTGAGATATAAATCTATACCAAGGAAATACATGTGATTGCCGTGAAAAGAATAATTCATTATACCAAGGGAAAAATTGATTTCAGATTGATATATAATTGAAAATACCAGTCAGAGTTATTGGGATATACTGATGTAGATTGGGATAGATCAGTGGATGACAGAAAGTTAATATCCGGAGGTGCCTTTTTTCTTAGAGGTTTGGGTATTTCTTGGCTCATCCGAGAGAATATTTCATTTCATTGATCAACACAGAAGCTAACATATTTCCACCACTTAATCATGTACACAGTTATTGTGGATGAAGGAGAAGCTAGATGATATGGGCGTTGAAGTGATGTCTCATATCTGAATCTAGTGCGATAATTCGAGCGCTACCAATCTTAGAAAAAATATATTTCGTTACTCAAGGAAAAATCACATTGAGATAAAATATCATTTTATCAAAGAGAAGGTGGAAAAAGTTCTAGTCAAGTTGGGGTTTGTCCCTATAGAGTAACAAGATGCTGACATCCTGATAAAGGCCTTACCCAATGAAGATTTTTAGAGGCATCAATTGGATCTAGGAGTCCAGTCGACTCCCTGCATTTGAGAAAGTGTGGATGTGGTCCCCCTATCCCCGTGGTATGTTGTGTTTTCCCTAATATACTGATCAATGTTATTTACCTTTTTGTTAACCACAAATGATTGACATTTGGGTTCGTTGAAAAAGGGGGAGAAAGTGTAAAAGTGTACTATTCAAGGGGGAGGCAATGTCTTTTTTAATGACACCGAGAGAAACTAATAGGTGGAGCAACGAGATATGGGGATTTAATCAAGACAGGTGAAGACATGTGAAGAAGCTGATAGGGGGATAAAGATGATGATAATTATTCAGTGTTCAATGTGATTATCCAGAGCATAAATTGGATAACACTAGAACCCAAGATGTTGAGAATGAATATGTGTTTTATCTTTAAAAATGTTTGCAGTGACTAATCAAAGGAGATATATCATGACAGCTAAGGTTTATGGTGAATGTAGATAATTGGTATCAATTTTGTGTTAATAATTAGTGTCTGAAATGAAGCGATTCCTTGATGAAATTTTCTTTTACTATTGTTTTTCATGGGGATTATTTCTCATGAGGGCTTAGAGCCTATGGTGAGTGAATATTTTTTCTCTATATAAATCGTAAGAGGAAAATGGTGGTAGATGATGTAAGGAGATTTAGTGAGGTATCAATGTGTAGAGAATAGTTATGAGAAGAGTTATCAACAAACCTAAAGGGGTTTATTTTTAGGAAAAATCCCTCAAGACAATATTGCACCATTTTTAGGTTGATTGTGTTTGTTGACAAAGTAGGTCTCGATGTTCATTTTATTGAAAAAGGGGGTTTTCATCGAATTTTTTTGAGTTTAAGAGATATTGTTGAATACCTTTGTTAAAAAAGAACCATGAAGAAGGAATGAAAAAACTAGACATATTACAAAAATAACATATTCAATGTGGCACTCTTTTCCAGTGTTTTCCAAATTTTTGGGCTTCAAAATCGACAATTTAAGAAAAATGTTTTTGGTAAAGGGACCTGCATGCTAGTTTATTGGAGACATGGAATGTTGCGTGCCATATTTTTTTTTTCAAGAATAGAACATACAAATATGGAAAAGTAAATAAGGGTTCTAAAGTTTAGGTTTGGGCATGCAAGGTGACTAGGGCGAAAGAGGCTCAGGCGGCTAGACTTACGGGTCGAGAGGAAACTTCCGCGCGGTGCTCAGGGTGCCCAAAATGCCTATAAATAGTGGGATAACCCTCCTCATTTTTGACTAATCTCAAAACATAGATATAATTAGAGATCCGGATGTGAAAGTAGGTTTGGGAAAGAAAGTGGGGGTTTGGGCGCACATGTATAATGTTATTCATAAGTTGCGCGCAAGTTGATAATTGCAAGCCAATATTGGGTTGGGATTAAAAGGGTGTGAGGTGCCCATGTTTTGAGTTGAAGAAGGAAGTTTCATGCATGTGGTTTGGTGACAATTGCGCACTAGTCTTGTAGAAGTGTTCCAATCATTATAGGGTTGTGCGAAAGTTGGATGATTTCCCACTACACATGTTGTAAATTGGTATTCATCAGTGGATGAAAATTGGACTTCAACAGAAAACCTACTTACAGTGGAGGATGCATTCATTTGTGATAATAAAGGTACCTAAAAGTACAAAAATGACAGTGGATGTTCTGAAGAAGCAATGAGAACACATTAGTTGGAAGAGCAGTGAGCTTTCATATTGTGAGTATTTCTAAACCAGATGATACAGTGAGTCCGCTCCAAACTTTTTAAACAACAGTGCGCTTTTAGTGGATTTTGGTCCATCAACACATCACTGGTGTATGCTCCTTGGACATTTCCCAGTGAGGGTGAACCGTGTAATTTTTTTTTGTTCTATTCTTTCTTTATAATTCGTTCATACTCTACAATGGGAATGAGAGAGAAGAGAGATTTTTCTAACAACGAAGCAAGATCAATAAGGGTAGTTGTTCTAATCTTTCATACCCAGATTCACGCCCTTTAAGGGTATCTGATCTGGTGAACCTAAAATTAACCTATTTCAACATCCTTCGTTGGATATTATACTTCCTTTATGTTAATATTTTATGATATCATCTATAATATATTGTTTAAGGGTTTTTGATTAGTTTGAATGTGGATGTGTTATCTTGATACCATTCACCATATTACTCTAAATGTTTAGTGTTTATGTATAATGATTGGGAAAATTTATTAACATTTCACATGTAAGTTTCAATATTAAGGTATATTTTTATTATGTTTACCCATTTCATATCAGGAATTCGTTGGATTTAGCATGTGACGGGTGGGGCCCGCAATAGCCCCTCGAAGCATCGGTAGGTCTCATGAGAGAAACTGGTTTGGGTTTTTACCCGTATATGTATAGACTTGGAATAAGGGCTTAGAAGAGTTGTTATGATGTCCCACATTATGAATTCCTTCATTATGAAACTTGTAATTAATAGTCCATATGGTTATTTGACTAGTAAAATACTCATGGTTATGTTTTGTTATGGTATTATTTATTTAGCTCTAATTCCTACAATGTTATACTCATGTTTATTTTTTTAAAAGGAATGTGTTTTTAGTTATTCAATTTTCTTAATGTTTTTGTTTATGTTATATTCCATTGTATTTCTTACCCTTACTAAGCATCTTATCTCACCCATTTCTTATATTTTATTTTTCCCCAAGATGAGATTAAGTATATCGCGAATGAATTGTCGGGATAACCTTAGAGTTCTGAATTTTTCTAGTGGAAATTATATATTTCATTTCATTCCAAGTTATAATATTGAAGGTATGTATTTATCTTTTCTTCTAAAGCTACTAAAATATTTCATTCTTTAAGATTTAATTCCTTGTAATCCTTCCAATGTAATAAAATAATGCGCCGACTCTAGGATTCTAGGGTCAGAGCGTTACAGTTGGTATCAAAGGGATTTTAGTAGAAACCTTGGAAACTAGATTTAGAGAATGTATATTTGGGAACAAAACCAAAAGATATAATTTGTGGATAATAAAAGAAAAATACCCAATAATTCTAGTAAAGAATATATTATGTGAGTCTTACTAGAAAATACATCCCTACCTAGATACTACAGGTGAATTTGGTTTGACACAGATGTACCTAGTTGTGAAAACATTGAAAAGGTGTTCCAAGCACGACTTAGGGTAACTTGGTACACAAAAATGGGCATTAAAAAGAACATAGTTTGACACTCTTGGGGTATATTCTTAGGAAAATACACTTTTAATTTACCTACCATTATGAAGTATTTATGCCTCTAATGTAACCAAAATATATGCTCTTGGATTTATAATGCATAAATTTAAGTTATGTACTATGCCAAGATTAGAGTTTTAGAATGTTTATAACTTTATGAGCTAATATAGTATATGTAATTTATTAGAAATGGAACCTACCAAAAGTAATGATAAATTCACCAATTCACCAGATGCAAAGAGTTAAAAGGATCATATCTCTCATGGTATTAATCCATCACTTCGAAAGAAGATAGTCTCTCATGTAACATCATCATATGATGAAATAATATCATATGTTAGAAATATGTTTAAATAATTTTCTAGGTCCTATGTATTTTAAAGGAAGCAAGAGAAGAAGAGGATATAAATGAAAAACAAGGATAAATTGTAGAAGGGAAAGAAGGGTTTTCCCACATGTCATAACTGTGGAAAGAATCACCCTGGAAAATGCTTGAAGGGAATAAGAGTTTGTTATAAGTGTGGAAAAATGATACCATGGATGTTATTTAAAAGTTATGAAAAAGGTTTACAATGTAAAATAATTCAATGATAAGGGGATGAGACACTATGTGAATCAATGTCTCATGATTCAAAGAAATACACCCAAAATTATGTTACTGGATAACGATCATGTTATGATGCTGGTATAGATGAACTGGAAAGATTAATATTCATTGTCTAAAATATTTTCATTTGAATATTTTATCAACAATTTATTGGTTATAATAATTATGAAATATATTAGTATTGTACTACAATACATTTTTATTGGGTATTTGAGGCCATAAGTTGAATGGTACCAAAAAAATATATTTTTTGGAATGGTAGTTTTTTTGAAAACACATGATTGCTGGAAAGACAACTCTAAATATAATCCTGATGTTGAGATAATGATGATGAAATGACTGATTTGGAAAAGTTTTGACTACATTGGATCTAATTAACGACTAGTCTACAAGTGGTCTATGCCATCATTGATGGAGTTTACAACAATTTTGGATATAAGAATATATGCAATAACATGTGTAATGATTAATGCAAGTTTATAATAACATTTTATGGTAATTTAAGTTATTAAAATATTTCAAGAGTACAAATGATGAATTTATTCACATGTTTTTAATTTAAAACTTTAGAGCTACTTCATGTTGATTAAAGGTAAATAAGGTAGAGGATGTAATGAGAAGGATGTATATTGGAGTTCGCAAAAAAAGGGATTTTCCAAGGACCCCATGCACATGGATCTATAAAGGATTTATATGAGAATAATAAAAGAAGAGTGTTATATGATTTAGGAAGAACGGGAAACTGAGCCCCATTTATATTGTTTCGTTAGAAATTCTGAAGAGAATTAGTGCTTTGGATAGTCTTTTCAAAATTATGCCTAGCTATTCTAAGGTACATAATGTGTTCCATGTCTTTCTGTTAAAGAAGTAAATTCTAGATCGAACACATGTACTCACTACTAAAGGAATATAATTGGAACCCGACTTATATTACTATGAACAACCAATCCAGATTCTTGACACTAAAGAACAAGTGTTGAGGAATCAGATGACTTGGATGGTAATGCTACACTGGAAAAATCATAAAATTGAAGAGTCAACATGGGAGCCTAAAGAACTTATGTTGAAGAAATACAAAAATATTTTTGTAAGGTATCATTCTAGTAATTTCAAGGGTAGATTTTTTGTAAGTGGGGAATAATGTAGAACCCAAATAATTTACAAATAAATTCAAATTTGAATTAATGAAACAAAGAGTATCTATGAAAAAATAGTTCGTTAAAATATAGCCAATGAACATAATTTTCCCACATCTATGATTTTAATTTCGATAAAATGACATACACAGTTGTGATCAGAAAGATATTTAGAGTCTTATAGGATCAACATACATTTTGGTTGATTAGTAACTTAATATTATGATTAGTAACTTACCTTATGAATATTAATTTACACCTATGAATAGTAAAATCACCCATGTCATTATAAATAAAATTTAGGCACCATATAAATGAGAGTGAATATTTTAAAAAATTAAAATTAATTGTTGGTATTTTTGTGAGTAATAAATATTTAATTATAATTTTAAATTAAGAAAATAATAAAATTAATTTTCATAAAATGAATTCCTAAATAAATATTTTTTTGTCCTATGATTTTAGGAAAATTTTACATGGCCTCTCATAATTGTTGAAAGTATTATAAAAGAAGTTTTACATTTAAAATACTTATTTTTCAAGAAAATAATGATTTTATTTTAAATTTAAATTTATCTTATTTAGAAAATTATTTTTATCAAATGGAGTTTCTTGTTGAATTATACACATAGAAAAATGGGTTGGGTGATTTTTTTGGAATTTTCCTGAAATACAAGATTTTTTTGATGAATAGTGAAATTCAATAATTTATTAAATATGCTAAATAGATGAATTTCTACATCATGTTTGAGTCATGGATGAGGTAATTGGCCACTGGTTAGAACTCACAGGCACTCATTACTATATTTAGTAACATGAATCCGAATTGTTCATAGTATTTATCCAAAATAATAAACTAATGATTAATATAGAAGAAAATCCCTCCTCTACTCCACTATAAAAACCACCCCCAATCCCTCTTCCCTACACTCCAATAAGCCATTAATCTTCCCAAAATTATTCCAAAATACTCTTCCCTAGTATCTACCCATGTAATGGAGCTATTTTTTTTTCAAAATACCAAACCCCCTTCCCATAAGGAGGTTCTCAAGAAGGATATTTCAAGAGGAAATACCTCTCCCTCTTAATTTTAATTTTATTTTCAAATTGTTTTATATTCTTATCTTCACCTCACCTTCATTGTCCAAATTATCCTGAAAAACATTATATCAAATATATACTATAATTAAATCATTTTAATGGAATAATCATCATCAATATTTTTAACTTATCTCTTTTATTTTTTAAAATGAAAGCCTCATCTGGGAGGTGCCTATTTACAACCTTCATGAATGACAAACCATTATTATTCATTTTCATATTCAAGAATGGTCAAAAAACCATTTTTATGGTTGAAACAGAATATAATATATGTATTATAACCTATTTAATATTATGTAACTAGTATATATAGATAATATTAATTCGTATGAGTAAACTAGTTCCTAAAAATCAAAATACCACCAAAATAATCTGAATGGTTATTCATAATGTTTCATCTAATAACTCCACCTCATACCATAAAAAAATGAATTATATGACCATTTAATATTTTCTATGTACATTAGTATCATATAAAATCAAATTCTATATAATTTTAATCCATTCCAAATGAACTCTATTATTTATAAACTAGCGAATTGATCATGAAAATAAAGTAAACAGACATTCCTAAAAGCTAGAATCGATCATTATAACTTATAAATTAGGGAATAAATGAACATAATAAAACCATAATGAATCTAAAAAATGTGTAAAATATTATTAATTATTTAATTAATTAATTTAATCTGATTATCTAGGACATTAAGGTCAATTGCAGAACTCATTCAGACATAAGTTAAGGGATTTCTCATCTCACTTCCATTTTTATGATATATTCCTAATTTACACTATTTATTATATATGGGGTATTTATAATACCCATTTATTTATCATATCATGAATCTATTTATTTTAATGGTATTAAATTTATCATTTTTTGATTATTATTTATGGTGTATATGATTCAACTGATTTAAAAAGTGTTAAGGGATTCCACCTGATCCCATGTTTTTCCTTTAGGTTACTCTTTCTCTACCATGAATAAAAATTAATGGTTATTTATTTTTTTATAATTATTCAATATTATATGTATATATTCGAAATCTTATATCCATGTCATATAATACTTATTTTATGGGGATATACATGTTTTAAAATGATTTTATTCTCAATTCTTCCTGATAAACGGGCATAATTCAAGGAAACCTCTTGAATTCATACCAACTATTATGTGAAATATATAATATGTTTTACGCCATAATTTGTTTTCTAAAATATATCATTTAATCATGAATAACTATATTTTTTAATTTTTTGTTTTATGAAATCAAAGATGTCTTTTCACTTTAAAATCTCTTTAATATGTTCCTTAAACCACATTAAAATGTTTTATTTCTAAATTTTGTTAAAAACTATTTTTACATGATTTTATATTATTGTTAAATCATTTATGTCAAAAATATAATTTAAATTTCCTTCCATTTTTTTTCTAGGATACAAAATATTTATATTCTGATTTCATGACAAATAAAAAATATTTTCCAAGTAAAATCTTCTTTCCAAAGTAAAAAATGATTTTTCTCGTATGACTTTAAATTTTATAGTATATATGCCTTGTTCACCACTTATTACTTGAATTTTTTGTATTTAATTATCTTTGTTATATCATATATATAGTCTCTTTATTCAAATTATATTGTAAAGGATTATGATTTTAATGTTTCCCGGTGGTGTGGGACACATTGTAATGTTATAGGATTATTCCCTTATGATTTTTTCAATGGTCTCATTTATAATTATATTCATATATGTCAACATAAATTATTGAATATTGTAATTAATTTAGGTTTATCTCTTATGATATAATCTATAATATGTTGTTGAAGTGTGTCTAATTAGTAGGACTGTGGCCGTGTTATTAGGATATTTTTCACCATATTACATCTAATGGTTAGTGTTTATGTTTAATGACATGGAAATGTTATTTAAATTTCATATGTTAGTTTTAATATGAATATATATGTTGATTATGTTCACTTATTTCATATTAGGAATGAATTGAACTTAGTATGTGATGGGTGGGGCCCACAATAGCCCCTCGATGCATCGATAGGTTTAATGAGACAAACTAGTATGGGTATTTACACATTTATGTATGGAATTAAAATAATTCCTTGGAAGAATGGTTACCATATCCCACATTATGCATTACCTTATTATGAAACTAGTAATTGCTAGTCCACATGGTCATTCAACTAGTATAATACTCATGATTATGTTTTATTATGGAATTATTTATTCAACTCTTATTCCTGCCATGTTATAATAAATTTTATTTTTTTTAAACACATGCCTTTTTAGTTATACACGTTGCCTAATGTTTATGTTTATGATACATTCCGCTGTATTTCTTATCCTTACGCAGCATCAGAGCTCACTCGTATATTATGTTTTCTTTTTACCCAGGATGTGAGGAAGTATATCCTAAATGAATTTTATGGATAATCTTGGAGTTGTAGATGTTCATAGTAGAAATTATATAATCTAGTTAATTTCATGTTATAATGTTGAACTTAAGTATATATATTGTTTTCTAAAACTACTAAAATATTATGTCCTTTAGGATTTGATTCCTTATAATCTTGAAAATTTAATAAAATAATGCACCAACTCCGAGCATCTGGGTTCCAGGTATTAAAAAAGGATTAGGAAACCTTTAGAAATAAGGATGTGAAAACTTTAGCGATATCCCTCTGTATATTTCTAAGGATATGTCTTGGGATTTATCTAAGTATAATTATAAGGATAAGTTAGCATTTAGTAAAATGAATGGGAATTTTGGTAAACGATAGAGTGCGTGGTTTCCTAGAAATATATCCATGTCTGGATACAACAAATGGACATTGTTTTTGTAAAAATATACCTAGTAGTAACAATGCTGATAAGGTGTTTTGAGCCTAACTCAGAGTAACCTGGTACATGAAAATGGGCCTTACTACGCTCCTGGCTTGACACTCTTAGGGGATATGATTTGGAAATTAAAAAACATTTAATGGACCATTATTAAGGATCTAAATGAATTGTTTACATGAATAATCTTGGATAAACATAAGATGTCATATATTAAAGATGGTTTCCTGATTTAAAAATCCTATAATTTATTGTTTTTATGGATTATATGGTTTTACATTATGATAAATTTTTCCCACACTATGATTTTTTGTTTTAAGTCAATGGTGGGAAATATAAAGGACATGGTTAACATTAAATGTTTGAGATGTAGAAATTATTGAAATTATAAAAATAAATTTCCTAATTGGAAACCTCGTGAAGTGAATCATGAAAGTGGTATGAGTATTGGATAAACTTTGGAAGATAAGGATACTGAAAATGAAATGTGAAATGTATGGAATATTCTTCGAATATATTTTACATTTAATGTAAAAATAATGGTTAAATTGAGGTTTAGAAACCTTAAGACATGATTCATATTTAATATTATAGGAAATAGGTATTAATGAATAAGATGATGAATCATGAGTAATGGTTTGAAAATAATGTTAATTTAATGGAGTATTTATGTTTTTAAATTCAAAGATTATGTCATATAAATCAAAAAATATATAATTATTTTTAGTGTAAGTCTTCATTAAGGATATGTTTAATGGTGATGAAGACATAAAAAAATTATTTAATGGAAGGGTGATATTTTGATTAAGGGAAGGTAAACTATAATGTTCTCAAGATACAGAGAAAATTATATTTAGATTGGATAATGAGATGTCAATTTTTGATAAAGTAAATTGGATAGTATCAATGACCATAGAAAAATTTATTTTTTTGTTTACATGGTGGTATATGTCATCATGGATGATGTTTAAAACTTATTGGATTTATGAAATATATCCACTAATCCTTGAAATAAAAAATAATGCATGTTTTCCAAATGGATTTACGGTAATTCAGGTTAGTATAATGTTTCAAGAGAATATACGATGAGGGTTTTCACTTGTTTGGAATGTGATAGTTAGGATCTACATTGTTATATATGGGGGATTAATGTTAGGATAATTTATTGGCCTTATTTCTAATGTTCTTTATTTTCATTATTCAGAAGGGATTTAATGCTAGTCATTTATAGAAATTATAAGTTAAACTTCAGATGAAGTGTGTGAGATTAAAGTATTATCTCAACCCATGATGATTTATGTATATTTTATGACTTATTCTAACCACTTTACATTGATTTTAGATGAAGAAAAATGGGACAATTTATCATGGATATCATGATCTGGTAATTCTTCAGGATTGATAAATTCAGCTTTATTTATATTAATGAGAGATGAATTGGATGTTTATCAAGGCCTAATAATGGGTATTGTGGTACTAAAATCGTATATTTTCCTAAAAATTATTCAAAATATCATAAAAGGATCTTGAATTTTGTCTTATCCTAGTAATTGTTTTTCGATGAATAAAATATCCCCTTAGATTATCTCTAATTTATGGATTTTTGATTATTAAATTTCTCTTAAACATGTTCCCCATCACCCTCTATCAGAACGTGATAGTTATATTTCTATTCAATATCAATGTTTTCACTTCCAACCTATGTTTTAATATGTAGAAACCTAGTTGTATATTACTTTGGATAACTTTTATTTGTTCAAAACCCCCTTTTTAAAAGACGTTTGAGTATTTATTTATAAGATGCGGGTTTCTATGAATGGAAAATTCAAGCATTCTATTATAACATCCCAACCCAAACCACTGGGTCAGAGTCAAAATTCCATATAACCTCATACAAATTGTAATATCTTTATTTTTTTCATTGATAATAAAACCCCTATTGTGATAAATTATTAATATCTTATGTGATAAAATAATGAATTATCCGAAACATAACTTATTAAATGTGTTAATGTACTTCAAACCAAATTAACACCTTGTAATATTTAATTGAATATTTTTGGATTTAGATACTATATTAGTGCAAGATTCTGAGATTGGTAAAGTCTCATGGATGATAAAATGAAATAATTAAATATTACATATAATGAATGTATAATTTATTAAAAATAACTAAATAAATCCAAAATGATGTGTCGTATGAGAAATATGAGACCACTATTAGGTCCGAGATATGATTTTTTTCCCTAAATGGAGTAGAACATATTTATTAATTGGGAGTTGGTATGACTCACTCACAAAAATTACCATTTTTATTTTAATTATTTATTTAATCCATTGATTGAAAATTAAATTATTAATATATCTCAAATAGTGCACTGTATGAGAAAGCTGAGACCATCGATGGGTCCAGACTTGGGGTTTACCTTGGTTAGGGTATTGTTTTATGCACAACATGCATTTGGATGTTTCGTACAATTAAATTAAGTTAATTTATAATTATACGAATTTCTTAACTAATTTAATTAATTAAATAAAAAAAATTCAATCGCACTATCCATTCTCCTTCAACCTATAGAAGGCCATCACTAACGCACCAAGTAAGTTTTTTAAACATTCATTTTTCACAAATTTTGACCATAAATTGTTGGAAATAAAAACCTGGAATGAATCTAAACACTCTGCATTATTTTTATTGATTATTAATGAATTAGATAAGTGTTTAATTTTTGTGTACTAATCAAACCCTAAACAAATTTTATTGGGTTATAAATACTGGTCCCACCTCTTCGGAATCACACGAATGAGATGGAGGATGTCCTTTATGTGAACTTTAAACCAATTCTAGTGGAATTCTCGATTCTTCTTCTTCATCCCTTAAGTGAACCATTGAAATGCATTGATAATCAAAGTTCCACTAGTCAAGGCTTCAACATGTCTACTTTTATGATAATAAATCTTCTAAGAGGTCAATCCAACTTTTGAGGTTGGAAGTTCTTTACCTTCTAGGGATTGCATTTATACTTGTTTCCATAATGATTTTATTCACTAGAATCTGGTTGACCGTTCTTGATTGTGACCAAATGTGTGTTTTTTTATATATCACATTAAAACAATTGTGATTACATGAGTTATACTAGTGTATATTTTATTCATTACTTATTATGATCAGTTGTTGTGGTATATGCTATTATATTCTCATGTTGATATACAATGCCTACTTTTGTTCCAACCCTGTCTATGTATTACTACGTCTTCTTGGTTAGTAGTGGTATTTGAGATATGTGGACCATCATGAAAAATTTATTCCCCACTGGGAGAAAATCCTTGACTGGAAACATAGTGATGAGGGACCAGAGCATAGTGTGGAGGTGTGAGGATTCCATGGAATTGTGTTGAGGGTGGGCTCAAGGATGCCTTAATTCCACATTCAATTATCCAAGAGATAACATGGTCGATTTGATAACTAGTTATTCTCATGTAAAGGATTCAGGTTACATGGTCCACTTGAGGGATAGATGATGCTAGGTATCACCTTCATGACACTATGAGGACACTGTAAAAGTGCTACTTTGTTTCTCCAAAATCACTAAGATATCTTTTGGGATAGATCCATAGAAGGTATGGATGGGGGTTGTGGAAGCTATGTTGGTGCATTATCTCCTAATATTGGATTGTATGTGCATCCCCAATTTATTATTTTTTTGGCATAAACTTGTATACAAGATCACATTAGGTTAAGGACACATTGGTGGTGTCATACTGAGTCTTGTAATTTCACAGTACTCAGGCATTTTTAAGTGCATGTATATTTCTTGAAAGAATAGTTGAAGGGAAAGGGGACTATGATGGATGGTTGAGAAAGTAGAGAATGGAGCTGGGGTGGACCAGGACAGAAACTGAGGACCCGGTAGTTCTTTTATTTATCAATTGTTTTACTAATTCTGGCCAGACTTTACACTAACGAGGGATTATTTTTTTTATTACATGTATTCCATCTTACATATTTTCATGGTTACTATGATTATTTATTATATTTATTAATATTGATTATTGATCATATGAAATGATATTGAGGGTATAGTCTCCTCAATGACTAACTTAGACCGTCACTACTAGTCGACAACCTCTTGTATATGGGGATATGCACATGAGGCTATGTGGCATTCTGGATCAAACCTGGTGGTTCAAGTTAGTATGTTACAAAAACCATGGATAACCGAGAAAAATTTTTAGGGAAAATTTTATTTAAAAGTGGTTAAATATATCACCCATAGATTTTGTGAAATATATTTTTTAAATTAATTTAATCTTTTTGATATTTTACCTTTTTTATAACAATGAATATAATAATTTTTATTTTAAATCAATATGTTTTGTTTTCATATAATACACATGAGAGTTAGATTAGATTGCAATATAGGTAACACCAACTTGGTTTTCTTTACAGGAAATACCATGTTTCTATGAAACATCATTTAATTGATATAATAATTTAAAATAGATAGTTATATAATAGAAGTTAAACATAAAAATATGAATATAAATAATAAATTTTTAAATTTTATTTATAATGGTTTTGTAAAAATAAATCATAGTAAAAAAACATGTAATATTGATAAAATATCTTTACATTTGAAAATATAATTTTTATTAGATGAAATGCTTTTTATGTCCTTCTATGAATGATAATAAAATAAGTTTTAGTCACACTTACAGATTTAATTTTATTACATAAACAAAATTTTTGAATTCAGAATATCCAAATTAGATTAGTAGATTTTTTTGGGATTTTTCTGTGAAACATCATTTTAGGAAGAATAATAAGAAATACTGAATTTTATTTCAAAATTGATTTTTTTCTATTTTAAATATATAGGTAAACTATATTAAATATTGGTTTTAAAATAGAAATAGTTACAATATACATATATTAATTTAATATAGTAAATTTTAATAATTTTTATATTTAATTTAGATATTAAATCTTAATAAACTTTTGAACATTCTCACTTTAAAACCCCACATTATTTCCATAACTACAGGATTAATATTAAACATAATTTGTATGATTATGTGAATGGAATTTCAAAAAATTTAAATAGAAAGTATTTATTTTTATAATATTTATATTATAATAATGTCAACTTAATTTTTTTAACCAAAAAGATTAATGAAATTGATTAAAATTAATTACAGTGATTAAGGTAAAATTAAGATTAATAAGGGACATAAAATTAAACATAGTGGATCAACTGACCTATAAACTTGTCCAAAAACCATGGTTTGGACATATTTCGGTCATAATACTTCCATTATTGTGTTTTGTTGTTTTTATGACATTTTTAGGTAAAAACGTCTGTGCAACCAACTTGTTTTAAAAAATTCCATGTGTGTCCTCTCCCCTCTCCTATAAAAGGACACCGCCTCTCCCCCTTCATAACACATCTTGAACCAATTAGTTTTGGTGAGGATATACTCAATTAACTTCCCAAAATAACTACCATTATCCTTGAATCATCCCTTTTTGTATAAATCAAATTAATGAATCCCTTCAGTGTAAACAAAATTATTTACCCAAATAAGATGTAACATCCTTCCTCAAGATCGATTACTATATTTTTCATTATCTACCACAAAAATCATTCTTATTACATGATCATATTATAATAACATTATAATAAAAAACCATATATTTTTTTATTATAAGTTTTCAACATTCACTTTCACGTGATTCCATTTAATCGTTAATGAACATACCATTCTTGTGTACGGTGAACTGCCGCCTCACAAAACGATGTTGTTTGCTTTACCATTAACACTTATAATGGTTGAAAATATATTTTTATATCATATATATTGTATTTATAATTTATTTATACTTACTTATTTTTTATATAAATCATATCTTCATTATTCCCATTTTTTATAAATAAGATAACTTCTTTTGTGGACATGTGATCTATCACCTCCTCAAAGCAATGTGAATCATTCAAACATTTAATGGATTGTATAATTAGCCAAATTAGTACAATTATGTGATATATATGATATTTATAATTCCTATATGATTCCGGAATTATTATATTAAACATACCACCTCCTCAAAGTGATGTGATTCGTTCACACTTTACATGGAATGTATTGAGGTTGGATTTAGTATAATTATATAGTATATATGCAATAATAATTATGATGGAATGATATTATATATATACATATATGTCATTTACATTCTATCTTTCAATATGATAATAAAATAGAAGCAACGGTCATGCATACCTATGACCAAATGTCTCCATGAAATACATATTTCATTTAATATTTATATGTTTTATATATTACTATAGATTTTTATATTCTGAACATATATTATAGATAAATAATTTTATATATTCTTTAAATATTTAAAAAAATATCTATGTAAGATGATCAAGAGTATCATGTCAAAACACGTACAATAAACAAAGGAGTTATTACCCAAAACATTACTTTAACATGGAATTATTTATAAATGGGTAATATAAAGTAACATGTAAATAATATATGGAATTATATATAATAATATGTCTATATAAAATATTTATAATAAAATTATATTTATTATATACGAATTTTGAATGTATACAAAGAATATGTATACTTAAGGTAAATGCATTCCATCTTACTTTTTAATTTTGTGAGATACATGCCTTATTCACCACTTATTTTTTTTGTGGTTTGTATAATACCAATGGATGTATTAAATGACTCTTATAATTAAATTTATTAGTATTTAAATATCCATTTTTTGATCCTTCATTTATGGTGTTTATGGTTCAAATGTCACCAACTCAGTAATGTATATTTTCTCAATTTGCATTCTTTGAGATGCATCCCTTGTTATATACCAATTTTTTTCTATGACGTCTATATTATACCATTTGACATGTCATATCATGAATATAATTCATTTCATGAAATTTTTAGTTTCATATAATTCTATTCTATTCAAATTTTTTATGATTATGATTCAATTAATGAAATATTATGATACATATATCAATAACACTCATGAATTTTATTATCCTCTATTTATCCACGATATATTCATGTATAATTACCTTATTTACACTATTTGATACATAATATAATTAGATAAATGTTTTTTGTTAAATCAAACTTTATTTCTTGTTTCGGTCAAAAACATGTGTTCTTTTAAAATCATATATTCTAAAAATGTTTTAACTTTTTTTACTGTTATAATTTGATGTTTAAAGAAAATATTTACCCTTGTTTTACCTTTTTAAACAATGGTTTTAAAAATAATCTTCTTTCCCTCTTCTGATTAAGGAACTTTTCTAAACTTTTTAGGTTTAAAAAGAATGTTAGACATGTATGGACTAACCAGCTGTCATTACTATCATTTGTATAAAGCTTCTTTTGTATGAATACATGATTTTTTTAAAGAAATTTTTTTCCCAAGATTATAGAAGTTGTTTTATTTTTTTTTCAATGAAAATGATTTTCCAAAAAGTTTTATATTAAAAAAATTTTCTAAATTATTTTTCAAGGATCCCTTTATATGTTTTAAAAAGGGTTATTTTCAAAGAAAATGATTTCAATGATTTCATGTTTTCTTTATAATTTTCCAAAAAAATATAGAAAAGGATTTACAGAATTATTTCAAGCCTTATTTTTTAGTCTTCAATGTGTTCTCAAAGAGAAAGGTTTTCAAAATGGTTTATGTTTTAAAAATTCATTTTTCTCATGAAGAAAAGATATTTTCCTCAATAAACGTTGTAATTGAAATTTTAAAGTGTTATTTATAGAAAAGTTAATTTTTAAATTCTCTTACGAAAATGATTTTCAAAAAAAGGATATTTTTTTAAATGGTATATGTTATCTTTTAAAATTATTCTGCATATACATTGACATATATTGTTATAGTTTATGATTACAACTCATATTATTTCTTGAAAGGTTTATGTTTTTATGGAATGTTGTTTATTATAACTATTTTTCTTTAGTGGGTTATATGATTTTGAAACTCAATTCTTTTCATGGGTTATTCTATGATTACAAGATTTTAAAACCAATCCCTTCTCCATAGGTTATGATGTGATAGAAAAGTAATGATAACCATTTAATTTCATGGGTGGTGATATGATGAATGCTTTTTTCTTACGGAAAATATATGTATGATTTCATTTTGTGAAGGGTGGGACCTATATCTCCCTCCAATGCATTGGTTAATGATAAAAGTTTCATGAGTCAGATAGGGTATACAAGAGGAAATATCAAACCCTAAACATGAGGTTACATGAGAGGGAATCTGAAGCCGGAAACAAGAGGGTACATGACAGGGAATCCCAAGACTGAAATAAGAGGAAATTTCATGTCTGAAAGAAGTGGTTAAATGGGAAGGTATCCAAATATTGAAAAAATAGGGAATTTTAACACTGAAATAAAAGGGTACATGAGATGGAATCCAATGTAATAAATAAGATTACCTCTTATTCTAGAAACAAGAGGGTACATGGTAACAAATCCAAAGACTAAAATAAGAGGATAGATGGGATGAAAGCCCAATATCAAAATTAGAGGGTACACGGGAGGCCATCCCAAGCCTGATGTAGGTACATGAGTTATGATCCCCATCCTAACATGATATTAAGGACTTAGCTGGTAGCCCTAACAAAGGATTTTCAATCTTTATATGCATTATACATGTTTGAAGTCCTATTATTATGTTATGATTTCATGGATTATGATATTTATTCCTTTATGATTTATGTATTAAAAAATTCTAATCATTATGAAATGTCTCATGATTATGATATTTGATATCCAGGTTATTATCTGCAAATTATATTCTCATGTTCTTATACCCATATATTCTTGTTATGCTTTTGTGCTTCCTTTATTTACGGTTTCTGATCATTAAAGCTCACCCATTTCCTATATTTCATTTAAACATGTTATAAATTTTTGTTTTAAGTAGATTTAATATTAGGGAAGATCTTTCTTTGAAAATATTTAGATCTTTCACCATGTTAGAATATTTGGTTCGATGATTCAAAAGACACTAAACTATTATGATCCTCTGTCATTTACTTTTGTAATATATTGAATATTCATCCAAAATGATGCAATATCCATGTATGTTAAGCTTGGGTCACTATAAAAAATGAAAACAAGTTATCTCATAGTTATATATATCATAGGTATGTAGATTTAGTTTCAAAAATATTAAAACACCTACGCATGCCCAATGAAATCCCAAAACACAGG
The DNA here is from genome assembly GCA_963277665.1 of Viscum album. Classification (NCBI taxonomy): domain Eukaryota; kingdom Viridiplantae; phylum Streptophyta; class Magnoliopsida; order Santalales; family Viscaceae; genus Viscum; species Viscum album. The sequence continues at coordinate 1,079,662,050 of OY728136.1, read as the reverse complement.
AGTGGTGACCTGTCCCATCTTAAATTCTTTATCCGAGGGAATCCACCCAATTTCAATTTGGAAACATCCCCAATCTCAATCCAATATGGTTTCTTATAGAAATTTCATGAAATCAAACCAACCACACACTCTAGGTTCTAGAAACCCATTTTTAATACTATTTTATTTCTAGAAATTTATCAAAAAAGATATGTTTATAATTTCAAAAACAACGATTTAGTTATTAAATCCAACATATATTTTATATCAAATACGATAGACTAATTTATATAATAGGCATTCATGTTCTATAATAATTAGTGTGGGAAAAAGCCACTGACCTCATATTATTCAATGAAAATGAAGACAAACAAATAAAACCTTTAGATCCATTCTTAATACTTTTTTCCTAAATAGATCCCAATAAGATTTCATCAGAATATAAATAATGTGTAAATATATATTTATAACATATAATATCTATGGAAACTTGAAAGATAATATCATTAGATCTAGAGAGAAAAAGAAATAATGAGATATTACCATTGATTCCCGAGATCCAACGCACCTTGATTCAACACGACCATATTATAGATCCAATGTAATCACTATGTATTCGTATAAGAAATTAAGAGTTCATGATCTAGAGAGGATTATATAAAAATGATATCTTTAAGGGTAAAAACTGAGTAAAAATTTGGAGAGCATTTAATTGATTTTGAACAGTTATGGAACACAGTTTGTGAAAACACTCTATAACCATTAATATGTTACTATATATAAACAAACCCCACCCACATATTTTACATGGTGTGAAAAGTCATGTTCCAACTATTTTTTCCCCTATATCTCTAATCTCATTGTTTTTTGTAGGAATCTTCATGGTTTAGCCAAACTGTGCACTAATCATGTTTTTTCCCAGTTACTCCTAGAAACTCTTGCACTATTTCTTAGATAAGTCTTTTAGATTCTCATAAAAATGATAAATCTTTAAAACTTTAAGAATTCATTCTAAAACAATATAAAAAAATTTATAAAATATTGAAACTCAAAATAAGTATTATAAAAATAAAAATAAATAATAAATTAGAAATATACTTTAAACTAGGTGTGCTACATTCTTATCATCATTGGGCTTTCTGTCCCTAGAAATATCGATATGTCTAATTCTTTAGAAAATTTATGCCCATTTATCTTAAATAAATTGTTCCTATTCAAAATTATCTTCTTAATTCCAATGATTCTTCCATAAAAATCACATAAAAATTATACAATCTATGTAATAACTTCCCCTGTCTTTCCATAATCTGTATTGAATCATGAATTTTTTTTGATCTAGATCAATATTAATATGTTTCTATAGAATAACATGGTCAAGATAAGGTGGGTTCATCTTCAATTGAGATACATGAAATACATCATGCAAATAGATAAATCTTTTAGTTAAAGACAAATAATAAGTAATACCATTTATTCACTCTAGTACCTCAAAAGTGGCAATGTAATGTGGATAAAATTTAACTTTATTACACAAATGACGATTCACAAGAATATGAGAGACTCTCAAAAAAACATTACCACACATAATAAATAATAATGGATGATGAGGATGATTCATATATTACTTCTAATGTCTATGATCCATCACTATCATGTTCATAATCATATGAATATTATCTATCATCTCATTCATAAGGCTAGGTATGAGAAGTGAATTCTCACCCATTTATACCCAATAATGTGGAGAAATATAAGGATAACCATATAAATATTCAAAATGGTCCATATATATTAATGATTGATAGTTGTTATGGTATGAGAAGTCCAATAACATTATAATATCCCACGATCTTACAAAATACATAAGTTTATCTCTAAAAATTAATTCTAATGATTATATTGTCCATTAAAGAATGTACATATTTTTGTGAATTATACCATTTGATCATGGTCATCTAGGTCTCAAGGTTATGTTGTAAGAATTTTCAGAATCAAGACGTAAACATGGGGTATTGGTCAAATGCAAATTAAATTGGCATTCCATGAAGCTTTAGAACTTCTTAAATGTGGACTTTTCTATGAATTACCCCATTTGGATTCGAAATTATGGATTAAGTGAGATGAATTTATGATATAATATGAAATCACCAGTAAGGAATCTTGTTTTTGAATCATTATTGGTAGAACTATGAAAATATTCATAGATATCTGTTCTCATTTTCACCCAGTTATAGGTAAATATTACAACATACCAGCTGGCCTTTAGTGCAATGCATTGACACGCTAATATGTGAGGCATATTGAGACATACTCCTCAACCATTATTTTCATTTCATCCCACCAGTACTCTATTCTCATATCCCTAAACATATTTTAAATTAAATGATTAATATCCCATATCAAATGGTGGTAGGTAGAAATACGTTTTACTTGATAAGTCGGATGAACCACAATACGATATCTAAAATGCAACACATATATCCAATTTAGTACACATCGGTTCATGGAATGACCACCACTTGGATTCGACCTCATGCTTATGCATTCAGGATTAGATGTCTTCGAATATTTAACCTATTAGATCAAATTTTGAAATATATTAACTGAAAATAAACATGAAACATCACCTTTCTTTGAAAAATCTAGTTACATATCACTTATGACAATCATCAGCTATACTGATCCAAATCCTCTTTAGTGAATTGACTATTTGTCTTCCTACTCATTACATCACCCACTAAATTACTAGTACCTAGTTTATACATTAAGTCAAATTGAAACAACTAAAGTCCTTTTTTCCATATTCTTAACATTAGATTTGAATTTTTCATTAATAAGATGATTTCTTAAGAAATTATGATCTGTGAACACTATGAAATTCTCCAAAAATAGATAATAACACCATTTTTTCATGGAGTGAACTCAAATAACTAAATATAATTCATGAATCAACTATTCTTATCATGAACCCATAACTATCATGATCCATGGGATACAATATGATCTCACAAAATGAGAAAACATCCCAAAAATATAACATAATGAATCACAATAGACCATACAACCTCTTCTTGACACTGTAAATTTAATGATGGGTGGTGATGTAAACTAAACCATAAGATCATGAAAATATTTCTGTTACTCATCACTCTATTGTAAATTAATTCCTTTCCTTATCAAAATTTTCTTAACTAAGTAAAGTTGTAAAAATTCATGAACCAAGCATCAGTAATACCCTTCTATGCCAAGGAGACTATGTGTCTCAAAGACATTCTTCGGTGGTTGAGAAGGGATAAAATCATACAACCTATCAAGATCTATTTATAATTCTATTTTCAAAATGATGTGGCTAAGTAATCATTCCACTTTTTTCTAGAACTCAATATTTTAATTCATAGCCTAAAGTTGATCTTCCCACAAGATACCCAGTATGAAGAACAAGTATTTTTCATGACCAACCTTAATAATAGAATACACAAGAATATTGTCAATGAATACCACCAAATTGTAGTCAATATACCTTAGAGTTATCAAATTCATTAATTTTGTAAACTCAATTCATGTTTTCATAAGTACAAAGTGCATAATGACATATTCATAATGACCATAATGACTCCACAATGATTTATTTGAAATAACTTCCTTAAAATTTGAAGTTGGTGTTACGGTAATTATAAATAAACCCTAAAGAACTATTTGGGTCCCCTCAATTAATCAAATTGTACATATATTAATTTCAAAGGATATCAATTATTTGTCATATCATTATTTATCTTACTACGATCCTTACAAATCTAAAGAGTTCTATCATCATTCTTTACAAAATGAATTGTTGATTCCCATGGATAAATACTAGGTAGAATGATTCCATTACATTCCAACTCTATACGTTGAATATTAAATTATTTTAATTATTTTGGTTACATAATATAGGAAATAAGTTAAATAGTACCGGTCCCTTGTAATAGATTGATCAAAAATTCCACTTCTCTATCTCGCAGTAACCTAGAGAAACTATCTAGGAATATATTGGGGAATTGATACATGGTGGTTGGAGAATCTCTATGTTTTATTGCATAAAATATTTCCAAAGTGACTACTACCAACTTGTAATAGAGAGTTCCAAAAACCGGTACCAATGGTTCTTTTCTTCTTGCATCCATATCCCAATATTCTTTAAAAATATTCTCACCACCATCCCAACATGTTAAAGTAATTTTCTGAGAATAAAAATCTATGTGGTCCTTGAAGAATGTCAAGAAATTTATTCCCATAAGAAGCTCAAATATGTCTATTTCCAGAAAAAATAAATTAATGAAAAAATTAAGACTAATCAATTATTATAGAACATTCCATAGACATACTGTCTTGACATTACCATTGGTCAAGAGGTGTCTGATGTTTGAATAAATTAGGAATCATTTCAATAAAAAATCACATATGATCCATAACATGATCAGAAATAAAACTATGGGATGAACCAATATCAAAAAAATCATTCATAATAGTAGAGTTTGTGAGAATAACACATTTAACTATTTAAGGACCAAATTAATCTTCGATAATCATTTCCTAAACTCCATAAAACATTTAATTCGGTGTAAAAAATTATTTATTTCTTTTTGTGCATGTGATGATTGTTGAGGTATCAGTTTGGTATGAGAGTAACCCTATGTATCTCTATTCTTGGGGTTATTAACATTGTGCCTCAATCAATCCACATGACCATAAGAATCATAGGACATGTTCAAGCCATTACCATTAGCTAGCCTTGTATTCAGCATAAAATAATATTTCAAAAGTCTGAGCATACCAAAATTAAGAAATTTAAATAGAGGTTCCATGTGTTCTTGATTTATATTATCATAATATCCACTCTAAAAACATCATGTCTTGCCATTATTGTTATATGTAATGGATACAAAACCAATTGACTGGCTTCCCAATTCTTTTCTTGATGGAGAACCTATTATGCATATTCCCTATGTTTGAGTTCCCACTTTTTCCTATGTAGGTTAACGTGTCCCCATAATATTTGTTCCCAAAATATCATTTTCCACTACCATCACCCTGTTAAACATATACGAATAGTTTTCAATTTAGAAGAAAATGAAGAAGGATCATATGTCAAGTCACATATATAACCCAAATGTCATAATCATCAAGTACCCACTTGTGGAATCTTTAGGATGAAAACAAATAAATCTCTAAAATTGAGCTATATACTCCATCACAAATAGATTTTTCTACATTAGAGTAAATAAATTTATCATCCATGGGATCTTGAATGTTTTGGGAAAAATTTTATATTTAAAAACACAAAAATCCTATCCATGTAAGGTCATGGAACATTTTATTCTGGAAAATATTATTCCAAAACTACCCTCCTATATCCTCCATCATATATAATACTATCTTTAATTTAACATCCTTTGGGATTCCTAAAAATAAAAATTTTGATTTCTCTTCCCCATCAATGACTCCACCTTTTGTGGTCCTGAATCTCCCTAAAATAACAATTTATTATTTTTATGAAATTCTATAGACAAATTTTCATAGCATAGTTTTGGAATATAATTCCCCAATCCAAGACTTGAAATTCCTAGAATATGCTTTGGATAATCTACTCGTTTACATATGGTTTAGTTTTAAGCACATTTCCATATGATTCTTCCTGTGGGTTCCTCAGTGTTCAAACTAATTCTATAATTTCTAAAGACAAAATTAAACAACAATTAGTCATTACTCACATAAAAATGAAGGATTATAATATTCAAAATCATCTAAAGAAACAATATTTATGAATAATTTCAAAAAACCACCAATAATAACATGTATGATTTAGTCCTAATGTAAATTATTTGAACTAATGCATGATATGATACATTAATTGACTATCCCTATAGTGATAATATGAAATAATTCCTATAAGTTCCATAAAAATATTTTGTACCCAAACCACCCTGGTAACAGGTCCTGAACTAAATCTGGTCTCCATCAAAAGCAACACCCGACCTGACCAGTGACAAGGCCCGAAGGGTGTTCCTGATCACCATGGGATTTCCCAAGGGCCTGGCAATCATAAAATGAATGTTGGGAACAATTTACCAAAGTTTCTAAAGATACATAAACAAATAAATATAATAAAAAATATGGATTTTTCAAACCAATAAATATTTTACTAAAATTCAGAACTAAATTACAAAATTTAAAACGATGTCTAAAGACCATTAAAAAGGTAAAAAACCAATATGCTCAGCCCAATAACCTCTAAATGGTAAGAGGAACCACCCTACAGCCATCTCCGCTATACTGCATCACGATGGACCACTAATAACCCAAACCATTGGCACAAAAGCTATATCCAAACCTGCGACAAATATAAAAATGTCAACATACACCCAAAGGTTTAAGTTGGGTGTGATCCAAAGCCCAGTATGATACCAACACTACAAGGTTCCATGTGATAAACATTTAAAGGTGAAAAGATTTCATGTTTTCATAAACATGGAATGCTTGTAACAATTTTTTAAAGATGCAACTTTAAATAAAAATAGTTTTCAAGTGTGCTATTTTAAAAAATACACAATTAAAAATAAAATACCAAAGCTACTTAATTTTCTAGACAATCATACCATATACCGAAAGTAATCATAAATCATCCAATGAGCACAAGCAATGGAAAATAACCCCCAAGCACTAGCTCGTTGTGGGTCCCAGTTACCTCATATCTCGGTGAAAAAAACCATCAGAATATCTGTTTAAGTGCACACGAGCCACTATTAGGGATCTTATCAATAACCTATTGGTCCCCCATCAACATCATCATCATCATTATCATCATAATAATTTAGTTTTTATTGTCAATGTCAAACCTGATACATGAAACTGAGGTCAAATGCCACGAGATCTCTAGAATACTAGTACACGTCCACCAACCTAGATACTCGAGTTTCCACATCACAAATTTACCTAACAATCCCCCATGTATATCACACAAGTGACATAATCCCCCTTTTCATTCAAATTGTTTTTGAAATCATACTCACACCAAAATAGCCCATAACACTTTTCACATCTCTTTAACACTTCAAAAATTCATTTCAACATTATTATAAAACATTTACAAGGTGATAAAAATCACATAACATCCCACAAACACATGCCATATAATACCCCTTTTAACTTCAAATTCATTTTATCATCACAGTCACATGAAATGGACCACAAGAATGTTTTCCACCGACATCAAAATTTAATAAAGAAACTCGACAAATTATAAAACATTATCAAAATTTTTACATAAAAAATCACCACCTTATCTTTAAAAAACCCATTCTAATAACATAAAACTACCAAAATAGTACATAGACATCCATTTCACACTCTGTGTTACTCATTAAACCACTTAGGATCTTCATAGAACACTTTCAAGAAGCATGAAAAGGTTTGGCAACTAAAACCCATTCAAAAACCCCATTTAAACAAAAAATATCACCAATAACCTACCAATAAAGAATTGGAATCCCAAAAAACATTTAGTAAACAATTTTCACATGTTATAAAACAATCCAAAATATTACCACAAGAGTAACACATTTAAAACACAAAATTTAAAACAAAAGTGCAACTATAAAATTAACCGCAAAAAACTCCCTCAAAAATGGTTTTCAAACAACGAAATACATATAAGGAACATTAAAAATAATTATATCAAGCATGATAACTCATCAATAAATTCTTACACATGGAATCACCCACCTTTTCTGTCAGAACCTTGAAATCTTGCTGTGAAACTTCAACTGCACCACTGCCGCACCACAAGGAAGTGAAAACGAACCCTAAAAGACAATATTTCACCATAATACCCCAAATAAAACCCTAGGTATTAACTCAAACTTCTGGACACTCTAAGACTTCATGAAAGAGGGAGGAAATCTTAAGGAGGAGGAAGGAAATGAAGAGAGAAACACTTACTTGAATAAATCTTGAATAAAACCACCCCAATACACCAGTTGATGAATTTAAAAACCTATATAAATTCAAGTGAGATTAAAATAAGGATGATTAGGTCATACAAGAACTAGAATGGGAGAAAAAGATTAAAAATTGAAGGAGTTGCGAAAGAATCAATTTACCTCTTCAAATCGGTCTGATTTGAGAAATCCAGAGAAGTTTCGCCAACATTCACGATGAAAATTAGATACAATGAGTTGGAGGAGAGCATGGGGCGCACCCTGGGTAAGTTGACTCAGGTGAGAGTTAGAATAACTGAAAAACATAAAAATTGAATGAGATTTTGGAGAATTAAAAATAAAATATAAAGCAGGAAATGGGCTTTCCGGATGGCCTAATAACATAATAAAAAAACTCAAATCCATAATTATTATGGAATCCTATATTGTTCAAATTTATATGGTGGTTTTAATATACATGGGGATGCCAATTGGGAAGTGGAATGGGTGTAAAATGATGAAAAATTAAGTATTTATAAAAGAAACAAAATTTATTTTTAAATTGGGAAATGGGCTCACGGTTCGGCCCAAATTTTGAAAACACACCATTTCCACCAAAATGCATTGAAACCCATTATAAAAAATAAATAATGTAACTTAAACGAAAAATAACTTTAAAATATGTCATGTATGTAATAATTCTCCCCACCATAAACCCTTCCTCCCTTGAAAGGCCACAACAAGGCCAAGGTAAAAACCAAACCCAACTGGAAGGCCAAAATAGAATCATTTTCCCTATTTCACCTTCACCAAAAAGATAAGATATCACCAGTTGATCAATAAAGGGAGTAATAATATCACAATCCAAATATACTCCACATTCCAATAATTATCAAACACAATACTAATTCAACCCAAATGAAACACCTCAAACACCATCTGAACAAGACTCAAACAGTTTACCCAAACGAACAACATCATCAAACATTGTTACACTGAACTTACTTTAAATAAGTCATTGGGAACCTTCCAATCCAAATGTTTACCCAAATAATAGGTTTTTAGTTAGATAGATCAAAATAAGACTACCTACCACAAAGATAAGACCATGTAATGAATCTAGTTACTAATACGGGGAGACACAAATGGGTCCCCACCATAACAGACAACGTAAAGTTTCCTGAGATGAAATCAAGACACTAATAAGGGGAGGCCCAAATAGACTCCCCTACGTAAGGGGTAGAATATCATTATATTTTTTCAAGAAAACATACAAGAGACCTTAATGAGTCTCCCTACTATAAAAACAAACCATCTAAACCAACGAGCATGGTCGGATATGAAAATAACCCAAAATTTAAAGAGTTGTCATGACCACACGGTTAGTCCGCACAATTTGAGAAATGGTACGATAATAGTGCCAATAATTATATCTAAAGGGGAGACTTCCCACGTTTACATGGGACAAGGAACACATCTATGTTGATACCATGTGATAGATATTGTCTCTTATTGCACGGTTCCCTAGGTTGGCACACAGTTACTATTAAACGTGAACAAACAATACACATTAATCTGCCTAACAACAATTTTAATCTTTTTTCAAAAACATGATGAAAAACAAAGGGGGGGTATTTATTATCTTATATTACAACATAGAAATGAGGTCCTCCAACCTCTACCACCAAATAGGAACAACTGGAAAAGATGATGAAATCGGTGGTTTAAACTGTTCATATCTTTCATACTAAGGATAGGAATTAAACCAAAGGTTTTAATGACCTAAGGATTTCCCTGACTACACACCATCTTCACTCCAAGAACTATGGTTGGAGCTCAAATTATTGAAGAATATTTGGCCTCTCAGTTAGGTTTTTGAAATCCCAGAGTGGAATATCTTATTCCAGTACCCCAAAAAACTACACCGAGATCCCAGATAGTTTCGACAAGAAATAAAACACTTCAAACTCATTTTACCATCACCGAAAATTTTATGAAGACAAAGTCTTATAATATGCACACACATAAAATTTTTTTTCTTCAGATTAGAAATGGAAAGAGGAAATGACATATATAAAAACCTTCCTCTAAATAGAGGATGTTGAGATTTTCTAAAGGGAGTCATACTTGCAAAAAGAGGATACTCTCAAAGGACTGCAAAAACATCACCCTTCAGTCAAACAAGCACATGAAATCACAATAAATCACTAAATATGACCATTGCTACTAATAGAAACAAAACAAAGAAATGGATCTTATACCATGTCCCAAACAACACCCTGTTACAGAAAACAAAAAAAATCCTCTCTTGACAAGATTTTCCACACTGGTGGCTTAACATCAGCCCTCACTTCGAAGAGACTGACGAAGGACCCAGAGGCCCTCTTAAGGAACATCCATCACTGACAACCCCGAACTACTGTCACTATTTATGACTCAGGTAACATAAGGAACTGTTGTATACTTTAACCTCTCGCGACCACTCTCCCACTACAAGAGGATCCCCAAAACCAAGAAAAAAGGGTGAAGACTCAATCTCCAAAGCATAAGAAAAACATTCCTTATATTGATCAACTAAAATACCATCAAATGGAAAAACAATCATGGTTTCACTTAACTTGTGAACTAGCCCTTTATGATGGAATGCCTTATCAAATGAGAGAACATAAGGAGGCAACATGCTAGTATATTGTTCAATACATATCAGAAACTAGAATAGAAAGCATGAAGGGAACCACCATAAAGGAATCCAAAAACATTTCTCATAAGAAGAGAACTAAAAATCCCTTCATCTATGTTTACCGAGCAAATCCAAAACCAAACCAACATTCGAACAAGAGGGGTTCATGGACTCAAAATATCCCACAACAACAAAATTTCTAAGAGCACATAAGATGCACCATCCCAAACTGGTCATCAAGAAATCATTTTTTCCTTTAAAATAATCTATTTTAAAATAAACAATTCTTCCGTTAGTGTATCGACCAACAATACCCCATGGGCCTCACAAATTCATGTTTCCTTGGGACACCTGGCACCCTCTTCATATCCATCCAAAAACTCATCTAGTCGGGCCATTAACCATCCATAAACCCATATATACTTATTTATGTGGTCACTCATGAAGGTACCCATGTTTAAAACCAAAATACCTTCAACATTTAAAAACCCAAATAGTCAACAAATACATATTTTTTCTCAAGACCGCTAACCACAAGATCAAAATCCCAATTTACTTCTTAAAATACTTTTCAGAAAGACAGATTCTGTAAAATAAGAACTCAATTTGAAGATATGTATATTCATTTTAGAAAATTTCAGCCCATTAAAACACCTTTCAATAGTTTAGATAACTCCATTGGTAAAACTTTTTAAAAAACAACTTTAACATAGTTCATGCTTTCAAAATAGGTGTAAACACACCATTTTCCATTTCAAAACAATTCTGAAAATTTAGTTCCACCATTTCACAAATCAAACCATACCCTCTTTATTAGAAAAGAATTTCAAAAAAACTTTACACTTCTTACAACCTTATCATTTTTTCATTAAAACATAACTTCCATGATTTCAAAACTAATGGACATAAGAAAATGAAAGAGGAAACAAGTTTCGGTGGTTGACTTAGATATATGGTCGGAGGCCATACTCCAATCACTTCACCATCATAAAGAGTATTCTAAGGAAATATCCTCGGTTCTATATGGCTTTCTAGGATCTGCGATCTCATTGTGACCATCAACCCAACTTTCTTTGAATTTCACCTAATCATCATCAATCCAGAAATCCAAAGGACTCAGATAAATCCTGACTTCCCCTAGTTACTTGAATCCTATCATAAGGGGTGCATGCCAGGAACACTACCCATAACCAGAATGTTATGTCCCAAAAATCCTAGCTCCAGACTATCCCAACTCCTCCTCAAATAACATGACCCAAGGATTTAATCTTGAACCTCCTTTGATACCATTTTTTCATGAACCGAATATAGTTTCCATAAAAACCGACAATGAACCGGCCCCCAAAAGGCCAGAAGAGTGTTCCCCATCCCCAAGAGCTGGCACAAGTGTCCGGGTATCATAACATGAATGTTGGGAATGATTTACCAGATTTTATAAACATATAAAGACAAACAAATATAATAATCAAATCTAATTTTTTCAAACCAATGCATATTTTTTAAAACAATAGAAATGAATTAAACAATTTAAAAAAATTTCTAAAGTAAATTAAAAAGTTACAAAATAAATAATCACAGCCCAAGAACCTACACATGGCAAGAGGAACTGCCTCAACCCATCTCCTCACCACCGCATCATGATGGACCGTAAAAAACCCAAACCATTGGCAGAAAAAAATTACCCAAACCTACGACAAAAACAACAAAGTCTTATTACAACCAAAGGTGTAAGTAGGGTGTGATCCAAAGCCTAGTAGGATACCACCCCTATGAGATTCCATGTGATAAAAATTCAAAGACAAAATCTTGCATGTCTTCATAAAAATGGACTCCTTGTAACAATTTATAAAAGAAGAAAATTTAAATAAAAACTGTTTTTATGAAGGATACTTTAATGAATACAAAATTTTAGATAAAATACCAAAGCTACCGAATATTCCATCCAATAATAACATATGTTGATAGTAAGCATAAGTCATCTAATGAGCACAAGTAACGAGAAATAACCATTATGCAGTAGCTTGTTGTGGGTCACAATTACCTCGTATCTCGGTGAAAGTAACCATCACAATATCTGTTTTTGTGCACACGATCCACTAGTAGGGATCATGACCATAACCTAGTGGTCCCCCATAATCATAATCATCATCATAATATATTAGTTATTGTTTTCAGTGTCAAACTTTCTACATAAAACTAAGTCTCAACCCCTCAGGATCACTACCATACTAGTACGTGTCCACCCACCAAGATACCTGGGTTTTCTTATTGTGCTCAAACAAGTTCAAACAGGCATGAAATAATTTTTTTACATGAAAATACCACTTACAAAAGAAACATTCACAATACATTCCACATGTATATCACAGAAGTCATATAATCCTTTTTTTCATACAAATTGGTTTTGAAATCATACTCACACCAAAATATGGCACAACACTTTTCGTATCTCCTTAACACTTCAAGAAATCCATTAATTTTTTATTATAAAACACTTAAAAGGTGATAAAAATCACATAACATACCAAAAACACATGCCACATGATATCCTTTTTACCTTGACATTCATTTTATCATCATACTCACACGAAACAACCCACTAACATGTTTTGCACCCACCTCTAAATTTAATAATTCATCTTGACCAATTATAAAACATTATTGAAATGTTTGACATAAAAATCACCACCTTCTCTTTCAATAACCCACTCTAATAACATACACCCACAAAAATAGCACATAGACATCCTTTTCACACTTTGTGTAACTCATTAAACCATTGAGGATTTTCTTAGAACACTTTCATGAAGCATGTCAAGGTTTTGCACATAGAACCCATTAAGAAACCCCATTTTTAACCCAATAGCACACCAATACCCTAAAAAGAAGAATTTTCATCCCCAAAAAAATTTAGTAAACCATTTTCACATGTTATAAAACAAACCCTAATATTACCACGATAGTTACACATTTAAAACACTCAAATTAAAACAAAAGCGAAACTATAAAATTTACCGCTTAACAAACTCCATAAAAAATGGTTTTCACACAACAAAAAGAATATAAGAAACATTGAAAATAATTAAATCAATCATACTAATCATAACTAATTTCTTACACATGTAATCACTTACATATTGTGTCAAAATATCCAAATCATGGTGTGAAATTTCTACCACACCACCGTCGCACCACAAGGGTGTGAAAATGAACCCTAAACCTCAATATTTCAGCAACAATACCCCAAATCAAACCCTAGGTATGAAACTTAACTTATATACACTGTAGAACCTCATGATAGTTGGAGGAACCCCTATGGAGAAGGAAGGAAATGAAGACACAAAAAATTAATTGAATAAATATTGAATAAAATGACACTAATACACCAGTATCCGAATTTCAAGACATCTATAAATGAAATTTATGTTCTAATAAGGCTTAGGAGTTCATGTAGAAATTTTAATGGGGGAAAAAGAGTAAAAATTAATGGAGTTATGAAAGAATCAATTTACCTCTTCAAATATTGTAGATTTGAGAAATCCAGAGATGTTTCGTCCACATTCGCGATGAAAATAAGATCCAAAGAGGGGGAGGAGAGCATGGGGGAATGCCTTGTTTACGTGATATCGGGTGAGAGTTTGAATCACTAAAAAAACATAAACATTGAATTAGAGATTAAATAAAAAAAATTAAAGTAGGAAATGGTCTTTCGGGCTTGCCCAACAACTTAATAAAAACCCAAACCCATCATTATTATAGATTACTATGGGGTCCAAATGGATATGGCAGTTTTTGTATACCAGGGGATGAAAATTGAGAAGTGGAATGAGTGAAAATGTTGAAAATTAAACGATTTATAAAAGAAACAAAATATATTTTTAAATTTGGAAATGGGCTAATCGTTTGGCCCAAATTTTGAAAACACACCATTTCTTCCAAAATGCATGGAAAATGTAATGACCCAATATTTTTCGATGGAAATTACTTTCTTATAAACCTTTCATAATCACATAAAATCCAAACATAATGAAGTATTAAGTTCTATGTGACCTTTAAATATAAGTTTGTCACTTCTGTGATGTGAATTTAAAAAATCAGACATACACGGTTGCGATTAGTAAGTTATTTGGAGTCTGATAAGATAAAACTAATTTTTGGTGAATAGTAAACTAACCTTATGAATATAGAAATACCCTTATGAATATTGATATAACCAAATGAATATTAACCTTACCTATGATAATGTATAAATAATATTCATGTTTAATTATGATATACCTATGTTTTAGAATAAGTAAATAAATGTTTTAAAACTGTTTTTAGAATAAATTAGGATTTTAATTAAATATTAAATTAATAAAATTTTGAAAATTATTTTTGTAAAATGGACATAATTTTGGTATTCTACATGTTGAAAAATGGTTGAGGTGAATTTTTTATTTTTTTTGAAATACTTGAATTTTTGATGAATAGTGAAATACCAAAAGTTACAAAATAATCTAAATAAACTAATTATAGAGTCTTGTATGATTTTTTGATGATGTAATAAAAATTTATTCAGATTAACATGATAAAATTAATCTTCTTGGACATGGAAGACTCAATATTACTTTTCTTGTGGAGAAATAATAAATTAATGAATGTAAATTTCGGAAATCCCCTCTCCCCTCCACTATAAAACACCACATCACCCGCTCTTCTATTCACTCCTCTCAAGCCTTGTGACTTCTCATAATTCTGTCTAAAAAACCTTCAAACCTGCTATCCCACATCTTAAAATCCTTGGTCTAATAAAAATACCAAAACCTCTCCCTTAAAAAGGCTCTCAGGGAACTTCAGTTCAAGATGTAAATTCTTCTTTTCAATTCTTTGTCTTTCCTTTCAAGTTCATTTTTTTTCTTTTTTACTTTATTACCTCTCCTTATATAGATGTTGAGATGACTCCAATACCTTAAATGTAATGAAATGTTATCATTATAGTGGAATAAGTTATCATCATCTCTTCTTTTACGTTATTTTATACTAGTAGCAAGAACACTATCCTAGATGTGTCAATTTACAACAATCAAGGATGATGGAATTTTGATTTCTTATATCTTTCTCAATTCTGGTTATAAAACCATTCTTTTTATTATGGAAACAGATTATTATATAATTAATATACCCTATGTATGGTTCTGTAATCCCTTTGTACAAATGGCATTAAGTTATAAAGAAAAAATGAGTTCATTGTAATCAAAACCCACAAATTAACCGAAACAATTATCATTAATGTTCTATATAATAATTCATCCCCAAGGCATGTAAAAAAGTTATATAAATTACCAATGACACATATGGATGATCATAAATAATATTAAAATTCAATTATAGAGATTTACATCAATTCCACATGAACTCCATTACTTAAAAACCAGGGAACCGATTATGAAAATAAAGAAAACAAACACTATGGAATGACGAAATTCAATATAATAACTTATAAATAATGTAATTAAAGAACTAAATAGAATTATGATAAACTAAATAAATGTATAATAGGGTTTTAAAAATTATATTAATAATTATAGTTTCATATTCTAGGAGCTTAAGTTTAATATTAGAACTTGTTCAGATTTAAGGTAAGGGTTTTTCCACCTGAACATTCGTTTTCATTGTGGTTACTTTTTATGTCTAATTTACAAAAACGAAACTCTTTTTTATTATTATGTAATCATCAAGAATTTATTTTTGTGGGTTATATATATGTTTAACAACTAGAATATTTCCTTATTTTATGGATGTTTACACGTTTTAAAAGGAACTTTTGAAATTGTTTCTTAAATAAAAGCATGATCCAAGGGAATTTCTCTAATTATTACCTTTTGTCAAGGGCACTCCATAATCAGTTTTTGAAAACCATTATCTATATAAAAGTACATGTTTTATTATGAAAATACTATCTTACTTTACTTTTTGTTTTATACAAATATTATTCCAAAATAACTCACTTTTTCAAAGTAAAAGAGTATTTATCTCAAGATTTACTCGAAGATTTTATAAGAGTATCTCCATCTATTTCATCACACTTGTTGATTCTTATGTATTATTGGAATTAGTATTCCATGTTATAATCTACCTAATTTAATTTAATGGTTTATGATTACTTTGGTTGTGGATGTGATATCTTAAATCCGTTATCCACTTTACTCTGAATGGTTAGTGTTTATGCATATTGTTCGAGGAAAGTTACTTTAATTTCATATATCAATTTCAATATAAATGTATATGTTGTTTATGTTTATCCCTGTTCATATGAGAAATGAATTTGACATAGTAAGTGTTGGGTGGGGCCCTCTATATCCCCACTGTGCATCAGTAGGTCTCATGAGACAAACTATAGTCATGGCACAAGGCCTTAACAAAATGATTATTTATGGTCTAGGCACGAGGCCTTGACAGTATGGTTATGTTGTCCCACATTATGAATTCCCTCATTATGAATATAGTATTTATGGTTCATGTGGTTATTCTACTATTATAATACCCATGATTATGTTATGTTATGGTAATATTTAATCACCTTATATTTTTTCTATATTATGTTCATGTTTATTTTTAAGGGCCTGTGTTTTCAATTATTCACCATGTCTAATGTCTATGTTATCTTCCATGGTATTGTTTAATCTTAATGAGCATTTGAGCTCTCCCCTTTCTTATGTTTCATTTTTCTGAAGACATGAAGAATTTTATTTTGAATTACATGATGAAATAACAAAGGAGTTATGGATTTTTCCTAAGGAGTTTCATTGTTGTTTTTCATTTCAAGTCATAAATTTGAACTTATGTATGTACCTTGTTTCAAATAATAAAACTAATAGGAACTTCATGATACTTATTCCTTGTTTATATGCCAATGTAATCAAATAAGGCATTGAATCCAGGAAACTGGAGTCAGGTACATACAGTTGGTATCAGAGGAAGTTTAGTAGAAAACATGGAAACTAGATTTAGAAAATTTTGATTAGGGAAGAGTCCCTAAAATAGTATTTGCGGATAAACATACAAGAACGTAATTGTATTTTGATAAGGAATAGATTATGTGGATATTTCAAACAATACATCCCTATCTGGATACGACCAGGTAGAGGCGGCTCTGGCATATATGTACCTAGGAGTGAAAGATCCAACAAGGAGTTCCAGGCTTGACCTAGGGTATATTGGTACATGAAAATAAGCCTTGCTTCACTCTTGGTTATGACACTCATATGGGATATGCTTAGGATAATTTAAATTTTCTTTATAAAACATTATGAAGGATTTAAATGTCAAATTTTCCCCAAAGATACCATGTTTATGATTATGAAATTAGCTATGCGTAGAAATTTGATTTATGCTATGAATTTGTATACATTGGGATTATAAATTATGATTCATACCCTAATCGAGTATATTTAATTATTTAGAAATGGTGCCTAGTGGAAAGAATGGAAAATGCGCGAATGTGTGTGTCCCCTGTAGGGATTTCTCACCGATGCAAGATAATGAAATTGGGTTGGGTGATGTGACTAGTGCTGAAAAACTTTTAACTATACTGGGACAACTTTTGCAAGTTATGATTAATAATTGTACCCATATAGAGCATCCAGATCCACCATGTGGAGGAGCTATGTTAGATAACTTTATGCGACAACATCCTCCATCATTCAATGGGACTACAAACCCGTTTGTATCAGAGCCGTGGATTTGTTCTCTAAAGAAGATATTTCTCTCTTTGGTATGTAATGAAAGAGAGAAGGTTTTCATAGATATTTATCATAAAATAAGAGATTCAGATCAGTGGTGGTCATTAATCCAAAACACAAAGAATGAAAAAAAATAGAAGAGATTGAATGGAGGAATTTTAAAGAATTAATCCTAGAAAAATATTTCCCTCATGAACAACTGGATAATATAGAGAGGCCATTCTTGAATCTGAGGCAGAAGAAGGATGAAAATGTTTCCAAGTATAAAGCCAACTTTACAAGGCTGGAAAGTCACATTGCAGACTCCATATGTAATGCAAGGAGAAAAATTGATTGATTCTTTGATGATTTGAAACCATTCCTCTGAAGGGATCTAGTCTCACATGATTTCTCAACATATGAAGACATAGTTTCAAGTACTATCAAGAAAGAAAAAAAATTATATATGTCTTATGTATTTAAGGGAAATCAAAAAGAGAAGAGGGCTTCTAAAAAATCTGGGAAAGGAAATAAGGAAATAAGGAAAAAGGGAAGTTCTGAATTTACATCCTACAGTAATTGTGGGATGAAACACTGTGACACTTTCCTGGAGAGAATGAGAGTCTATTACAAGTGTGGAGAAAAGGCCACTAATATCATGATTATAAGGGGAAGAAATAAGTTACTAATGTTTTGTGCCACAATTTTAGGGAGATGAGACATTATGAACATGAATGTCTTAAGCGTCAGGGAAACATTCCCCAAAGAAGGCCAAGTAAGAAATGCCAAGCTTATACAGTTACAACTGTGGAGGTTGAAGTTCCTAACAATGTTTTGGCTGGTACATTGATTGTTTCATCCAACTTCTCCAATACTTTATTTAATTATTGATCATCACAATCATTTATATCTTCCCAATTTTCCATGAAAATTTGATTTGTCCAATTTGATTTAATAAGGGAGTTATAGTCAAAACCCCTACTGGATGTATCATTGCAATAAAGGCATGTCGATTAGTCCCCCTCATGACACATAAACATGATTTTTTTTATAACCTTATCATCATACCAATGTTTTACTTTTATAAAATTCTTGGTATAAATTGGATATCAAAATATGATACAAAGATATATTGTAAGAAGAAGGAAGTTACACATATTGAGAATGGTGTGGAATCCCTTATCCTTAGGGAAGAAACCTCACTATATGATTCTCATCTAGATCCACCCCCAATAGCCCTACTGAATTCAATTATTGGAGAGGAAGGGAATGAAATGTCTATGTTCGAGGAGAAGAATTTACAGATAGAGGACATACCTATTGTGTATGAATATGTTGATGTATTTATAGAGGATTTACACGGTCATCCTCTAGAGTGGGAAATTGAGTTTTATATTAACTTAATTCATGGTTCAAGGCCCATATCAGATACCCCTTATAGAATGGCCACTGTGGAGTTAGTCAAATTAAAGAAAAAACTAGAGGAATTGAGTGATAAAGGATTTATTTGACCTAGTGTTTCTCCATGGGGATCCCCTATCCTCTTTGTTAAGAAGATAGATGGATCTATGAGGCCATGCATTGATTATAGAGAAGTCAATGATATTAAAATAGTGAATAAATATCCTCTAACACTAATTGATAATTTATTTGATCAACTTCATGGAGCCCAATATTTTTCACTGATTGATCTTTGATCTGGATATCATCAGTTTCTTGTGAGGAAGGAATAGATTCCAAAAAAAACATTTCAAACTAGGTACGAGCATTATGAGTTTATAGTAATGCCTTTTGAACTAACTAATGCACCATTAATTTTCATGGATCCAATGAACAGAGTTTTCAAGGAATATCTTGATTAATTTGTAGTGGTTTTTATTGATGATATCCAGGTACACTCAAAAGCCATGAATATCGTAAAAATCACTTACACACTATTTTGAAGAAACTTAGAAGAAATACATTATATGGGAAGTTTAGAAATTGTGATTTTTTGGCTCCAATCAGTTTCCTTTCTAGGCCACATTGTCTGTAAGGATGGAAAATCTGTAGACCCTGTGGAGTCAAAGTCTATGCAAAAATGGACTAATCCCATAAACGTAACTGAGGTACGTAATTTTATTGTTTTAGTAGGTCATTATCGATTTTTTTTTCAAAACATCACCTATTTAGCAAACCCAATGAACACGCTCCCACAAAAAGGGGTTATGTTTGTATGGTCATAGGAATGTGAAGAATGTTTTGAAGAATTAAAGAGGAGGTTAGTGAATGCTCCGATCCTAACCCTACCACCAGGGAATGATGAGTTTTTTATATAAAGTGATGCATCAAAGAAAGGACTTGGTTTTGTCCTTATGTAGAATGACCGAGTGATAACCTATGCATCTTGGGAGATAAAAATTCATGAAACAAAACTATCCAACTCAGGATCTCAAGTTTGCAACCATATTCTTTGCTCTGAAAATTGTGATACATTACCTATTTGAAGAAAAATGTGAGATATATACAGATCATAAGAGTTTGAAATATATATTCTCACAGAAAGAACTCAACATGAGATAAAGGAGATGTATTGATCTACTCAAAGATTATGATTTTATAATACACTACCACCCATGGAAGGAAAAAATGTAGTAACTGATTTGGGGAGAAAAGATCATGGATTTATTAACAAGATAAGTGTTGAAATGGATCCTTTGTTCATGGATCTAGTAAAGATAGATATGGTAATTATCAAGGAAGGTAACACACCACAAAATTTTCAAATGGTTTCCAAACCTTCTTTACTATAAATGATAAAAAAATTTAGGCTGATGATGAGGAGTTTCAAATGAAAATTAAAGTTATAAATGATAGAAAGTTGACTGAATTTGTTTATGATGGTGGCATTTTGAAATTTGGAAAGAGGATTTGTGTTCCCACTATTCCTGAGCTAAAGATGGATCTATTGGATGATTCTCATAGCCTTAATTTCTTTATACACTCTGGTAGCACAAAGATTTATAGATATCTAAATGAACATTTTTGGTGTGAATGCATGAAGAGGGAGATTGTTGATTATGTGTCAAGATGTATAGTGTGTCGACAGGTGAAGGCTGGAAGACCATGTCCTGGAGGATTCATGAAACCCCTTCCTATTCCAATGTGGAAATGATATGTTATTACGTTGACATTATCACGGGCCTACCAAAGTTTCTAAGAAATAATGGTGCAATATGGGTTATTGTTGATCGTCTTACAATCTCAGCACATTTTCTTACTATAAGATAAGATTTACCACTTGAATGTTTATAAAGACTGTATATTAACGAAGTTGTATGAAATCATGTTGCACCCTAATCAATTTTTTTCTAATCCTGATCCCCATTTTACATCACAATTCTGTAAGAGTCTTCAAAAGGCCCTAGATACTAATCTTCCTTTGAGCACTGCCTACAACCTACAAATTGATGGAAAATCAGAACGGACTATTCAAACATTGGAAGTCATGTTGAGGTCTTGTTCACTTGACTTTCAAGGAATGTGGGATCAGTATTTAACTCTCATAGAATTTTCCTATAACAATAGCTTCCATTCATGTTTCCAGATGGCACTATATGAAGCGTTGTATGAAAAGTGATTTTGTATACCATCTTTCTAGGATGATGTTGGTGAAAGAATGTTTGTAGGCCCAAAAATTATAGAAGAAACAATGGAACCTGTGAAGATAATCCAACCCCATATCAAAATAGATCAATGTAGGAAAAATAACTATGATAAAAACCGAAGGATGGATTTATAATTTCATGAAGGAGATCATTTTTTCTTAATGTTATCGCCATAGAAGGGTATTATAAAATTCGGAAAGAAAGGTAAATTTAGTCCTAGGTACATCTGCCCTTTTGAAATTCTAGATCGAATTGGTGTTGTAGCTTACTATTTGACAATGTTGCTAAGTCTCTCTAAAGTATACAATGTTTTCCATGTTTCAATGTTATGTAAATACTTTCCAGACCCAACACATGTACTCACATGTGAAGAAATAAAACATGAGTATGATCTATCTTATTGTGAAGAGCCGATCAAGATTCTTGATACTAGAGAAAAAGTACTGAGAAATCAGATGACTCATCTAGTAATGGTTATTTGGAGGAACCATAAGATTGAGGAAGGAACATGGGATCCTGTTGAGCCTACGTTGAAGACATACTCGACAATTTTTATGTAACTTTTTGTGTATTTCGAAGATGAAATATTTGTAAGGAGGGGAGAATGTAATGACCCAATATATTTCAATGGAACTTTATTTCGTATAAACATGTCATCATCACAATTAATTACAACATAATGAACTACTATGTGCTATGTTACATTTACAAATAATATTATCACTTCTGTGATGTGAATTTCGAAAATCAGACATACATGGTTTTGATCAGTAAGTTATTTGGAGTCTGATAAGAAAAACATAATTTTTTGTTAATAGTAACCTACCCTTATGAATTGTAACATACCATTATGAATATTGATAAACACCAATTAATAATAACCATACAAATGATAGTATATAAATAATATTCAATTTGATGTACGATATACCTCTGTTTTGGAATAAGTGAATAACTATTTCAAAACTGTTTTTTAGAATAAATTATTATTTTAATTTAATGTTAAATTAATCATATATAGAAAATTATTTTTGAAAAATGGACCTCATTTTTGGATTCCCTATGTTGAAAAATGGTTCGCGTGAATTTTTGGGATCTTTTTGAAAAACATGAATCTTTTATGAATAGAGAAATACTATAATTTACAAAATAATCTAAATACGCTAATTATAGAGTCATGTATGTAGTTCTACTAAGACTAATTGATTCGGATTCCTAGGATAAAATTTCTATTCTTGGTCATGGAAGACTTACTATTCCTTGTCTGGTGGAGAAATAATAAATTAATGAATATAAAATTGAGAAATCCCATCTCCCCTCCAATATAAAGACCCCCCATAACTCCCTCTTCTCTTCACTCCTCTCAAGCCATGTGTAATCTCCAAATTATGTCCAAATATCCTCCCAACCTCATCTTCAACATCCGGAAATCCTTGGTCTTATAAAATGACCAAAGCGACTCTTTTAAGGAGGCTCTCAAGAAAGTTTGGTTCAAGAGGTAAATTCCTCTTTTCAATTCTTTGTCTTTCCTGTCAAGTTCATTTGTTTTATTTTTCTTTTATTACCTCTCTTTATCCAAATTTTGTGATGAAAAAATTACCTTACATATATGGGAATGCTTTCATGATAGTGTAATAAGTTATCATCATCTCTTCTTTTACCTTATTTTATACTAGTAGCAAGAACACCATTTGAGATGTGTCAATTTACCACATTCAAGGACAATGGGCTTTTGATTTCTATTATCATTCTCAATTATGGTCGTGAAAACATTATTATTATGGTTTAACCATATTATTATATATTTATAATAACCTATGTAATGTTTTGTAATCCCTTTTTAGAAATGGTATTATGTTATAATGAAAAATGAGTTCGTTGTAATCAAACCCACAAATTAACCGAAACAACTATCATTATAGTTCTATATAATAATTCATCCTCATTCCATGTAACCAAGTTATATAAATTACCACTAATAGATATGTATGATCATAAATAATATGTGTATTCAATTCTGGAGACTTACATCCACTCCACTTGAACAACATTACATGATAACAAGTGAACAGATTATGAAAATAAAGAAACCGACCACTACAGAACGACGAAATTCAATATAATGACTTATCAATAATGGGATAAATGAACTAAATAGAATAATTATTAACTGAATACATGTATAATATTTTTTCAAATAGTTTATTAATAAATATAATTTCATATTCGTGGATCTTAAGTTCAAGAGTAGTACATGGTCAGATTTAAAGTAAGGGGTTTTCCAGTCGAACATCCATTTTCATTTGAGTGACTTTTATTGTCTAAATTACCTCAATGAAACTCTTTTGTATTATTATTTACTCCCCAAAAAATTTTTTTTTTGTTTATATATATATTTATCAACCATATTCCTTCCTTATTTTATGGATTGTCACATGTTTTAAAAAGAACTTTTGAAATTTTTTCCAAAATTTATGCCCGATCCAAGGGAATTTCTCTAATTCTTACCTATTTTCAAGGGAACTCTAGAATCTGTTTTTGGAAACCATTATATTTATAAAATCAATCATTATATTTTAAAAATACTATCCTACTTGACTTCTGGTTTTATACAAATATTTTTCCAAAATAACTCTTCTTTTCATAGTAAAAGAGTATTTATCTCAAGATATACTCAAAGATTTTATAAGAGTATCTCCATCAATTTCAACACTCTTGTTGATTATTATTTATTATTGGGATTGGTATGCCATGTTATCATATACAATATTAAATTTAATGGTTTATGATTAATTTGGATCTTGATGTGATATCTTATATCCATTCCCCAATTTACTATGAATGGTTAGTGTTTAGACATAATGTTCATGGAATGTTATTTTCGTTTCATATATTAATTTCAATATGAATTTATATGTTGTTTATTTTTATCACCATTCATATAAATAATTAATTGGATGTAATAAGTGTTATGTGGGGCACTCTATAGCCCCTTTCTTCATCGGTAGGTCTCATGAGGAAAACTGTGGCCATGACACAAGGCCTTGAGAAAATGATTATTTATGGTCATGGCACAAGGCCTTGATGGTATGGTTATGTTTTCCCGCATTATTAATTCTCTCATTATGAAAATAGTATTGATGGTTCATGTGGTTATTCAACTAGTAGAATACCCATGATTATGTTATACTAGGGAAATATTTACTCAGCTCATATTTTTTCCATATTATGTTCGTGTTTATTTTTAAAGGCATGTGTTTTCAATTATTCCCCATTTCTAATGTTTAAGTTATCTTTCGTTGTATTTCATACTCAAACTGAGAGTTGGAGATCACCCCTTTATTATGTTTCATTTTTCTCAGGAAATGATGAATTTTATTATGAATGATATGGTTAAATTAGCTAGGAGTTATGGATGTTTCCTATAAAGTTTCTTTGTAGTTTTTCATTTCAAGTTGAAATTTTGAACTTATGTATGTATATTATTTCCAGTAATACAAAACTACTCAGTCCTTTGGGATAATTATTCCTTATTTATATTTCAATTTAATCAAATAAGGCATCAACTCTAGGAAACTAGGGTCGATCCTTTACATAAAATCCCCGTAATAATGAAAGTATGGAAATTAAATAAAAAATACCTTTAAAATAAGTCATAGATGTGATATAACATGAGGATCAAAAAATGATGGAAAAAAGTTCCAAGGTAATCTAATATTATTGGGGATGATTTTCCATAAAAATTGGACATACTAATAAATATGAAATAGAGAAAAACAACACTATATGACATGTGTAAAGTAATACAATACAACTCAAAAAAAAAATTAATATGAGATTAGTAGAGGAAATAAAGGGTATAACACGGAGAAAAAAAAGGAATGAAAAAATAAAAAATAGAAAAGTGACATCATCCCAAGAATCACTCTAAACACGATCTAATATTTTACTCTAAGTTCGAATCCCACTGCATCGTGATCAATCACTAGAGAAGTAGGAGACATTTTCTTTACCTCTATCTCAATAAAAAATATCTTCAAATGTACCAAAGTACCCAAGAAGAGGGTGATATAAAACATAGTATAAAATTCGAAAAATCTTCCCAACACACACCATTATAAGGAAGAGTAAGTTATCTCACATTTATATATATCAAGGATATGTAGATTTAGTTTTATACATTTCTATAATAATTAAATTAAACAAGTTTCAGAAACTATAACCACTTGGAATCATTATTTCACATATCACACAACTATATACTCCCAATGAATGTTACAAAACTCATAAGCCATGAAACTCCCTATCTCAAATTTGTCACATAATGAAATATACCATGTGAAACATTAGAACTAGCTTTAACAATGAACCAAGAATAATCCATAATTAAATTTAATGAACTCACAAAAATATCACATGTCATGTTCTAAAAACGGATTTCATTTTTAAAACTATTTTTATTCAAGAATTTTTATCAAACACCTTATGTGTGACATTTCAAAACCAAAGTTTTAGGTAGAAAAAACAAGACAAATTTTCCATCAAATAAGAGAGAGTGATTTATACATCAAGGTTTAATGTTCTTTAACAAGTAGTGTTGGAGAGAATCTACCTACATCACGATGATTAATGAAAATGAATATTGACTCACAAAACCTCTATATTCGTCCATGGAACGTCTTCCTTTCAATAGAACCTGAACAAATATCCTCAAAATACACATACTATGATATAGATATGTGTGTAACAGATCATATATGTTCCTTAGTAAGAGAGATGATCCATAGATCTTGAGAGATCAATTAAAAACATGGATGCATAATTTATTCCAAATATCCAACACACCATGATTTACAAAAAAACATCATCTAGACCAAAAGGAATACATAATAATTCATATGATAGGAGGGGAATATGGGAGTCTATGATAATGGGAAATAAATTAGAGTTTTAGGGGGTATAAATCGAGTTAAAATATACTTTTTTGGAGAATTTAATTCATGATGCGTTGTTTGGGAAACAATGCACGAACCATCCACATGAATATATCTCTAAAACACCCCTCTCATGGCTATTAATTGTTTTAATTTTTTTCCAACTATTTTTTTTCAATTTTGTATCTACTTGCATGGTTTTTCCTAGGCTTCTATATAATTTGTCCATACCATTCCCAGATAGTGTTCCCACCTAGAGACACGTAGAAACTCTTGAACCATTTTTAGAGAAGTTTCATGGTTTCCCCTAACCACGCTCAAACCAAGAACCATTGAAAACAATTCCAAAACACTGTAAAAACATCTAGAAACTCTGAACACTCAAACCATGTATTATATAACATGTTCATGTTTATCTTTTTCTCCATTTATATGCCTATTTCCTAACATGTACAATATTCTTCATATTATGCCTCATTTACTCCATTACAAGGCATTATAGATCACCTTTTTATTATGGATGTCCTCATGTTATCCCATGCAATGATAAGTGTGAAAGAATGTTGCGGGCATGAAAAATAAGTTTTCAATAGAGATGTTTGGTTTTATGTTCTATGTTGTTATGTAATGTTCATAATTTCCCAAGACACTAGCCATCTCGATCCTCAGATTTGTCTTAAGAATATGATTATGTAATAAATCTTTTTTAAGTGTTTAATAAATATAAGGGTTGTTATAGTTAGTATTAGACGATAGGTTTATTAATTATTGGGATTTGGATTAGAAAACACAAGTGAAAGCCTTTGAGATAAGACTATGTATAAGAAAACCATCCGTAAATTTTTTAAGTAATGAGTCAGTGGTTTATTGAGAAAATAAATCCTTGTCTCAATACGAGCAGGTAGAGGCGACTCTAGAAAAAATATATCTAGTGGTAAAAATCAAAAACACTACTTTGAGCAGAAATCAAACGAGAACTGGTGCATGAAAAGGGGCCTTGATACACTCTTGGTTACGACACTCTTGTGGGATATTATATGATAAATTAAGAAGCACAGTAAGAATCATTATTAAGGGAATAAAAAAATGTATCTTTGAATATATGTTAGTAAGTATATCATGGATAAAATAGATTGAAGCCTATAAATTCATAATTTAAGGAAATAAATGTAATTTATAAGTTATCCCTTTTTTCTTTAGATTCCCCTTTATGTGTTATCCCTAACTTTCCTTTTATTCTATCCAATGGACAATAATATGAGGGATTGGGATAATAACCGATGTGAAGATCAATGTGAAGACTGTTCTAATAAGATTCCAAATCCAATTGGATAAGGGATCATAAACTTTTTCATGGTACTCTCTCAGTTAACAAAAGTTTTGAAAAGAAACATGGTTCATGAAGAATGATCAACCCCCCATATGAAAGAACAAGACACAATCAAGAACACCAAGAGACAAAGGCATCCTATGTTTAATGGATCATCTGATCCCTCAATCAATGACCAATGGATCAACTACACTGAGAAGATGTTCTCCATCTGTCAATTTTCTAAAAAAGAGAAGGTACTTCTAACTGCTTATCATATGTTGGGTGAAGATGATCAATGGTGGAAATTGATCAAAAATATGAAGCATGAGGAGGAGATTGAGGCATTGGAATGGAAGGTTTTCCAGAATATGTTTTTTAATAAATATTTTCCCCGTACCCTCCTAATTAAGATAGAAAGTGACTTTCATGCCCTCAAGAAAAAAGACAACAAATCCATCAGAGAGTAAGAGGTAAAGTTTAAAAGGCCTTCCCGATATACCTCCAACATTTTAATTACCCCTGAATGCAAGGTTGACGACTTCTTTGTTGGGATAAAACCTAGTCTACCAAAATCCCTAGATATCCATGACTTAGAAATCTATGAGGAAATTTCCAGATGTGCCCTCAAAGCTGAAATAGAGATCAAATAATCTCAGGGGTATCAGGAGGATAAGAAGCATAAGGTGGTATTTATTTATGGTGGTCTGATGGATAAATCCAATGGGTATATGAAATTATATCACCCCACATCCCAAAGGTGTGGAATGAAGCACCATATAAATTGCCTAAAAGGGATGAGAAAATTATTTAGGTGTGGAAGTGAAGGGAACCTGACTATTAACTATTGACAAGAAAGAATCACTACTACAATTAATGAGAGGAATTATTTATTCAACCCTCAACGGATTGTTCAATGTTTCAACTACAACAAACTATTGCACTTTGCAAACCAGTTCCGTAATCTAAGGGTTTTCGAAGGCAACCAACAATCTCCAAGGTAGAAAGGGTGATATTTTTCCATCACTACCGCTAAAGTGAACCCTGTCCATAATGTGGTGACATGTATTCCAGTTAATCATTCAAGAATAGAAAATGTAATTTTTTGATTCTGGTTCTATGCATTCATTTATATCCAAAACGTTCAGTCGAAAAATAGCAACACCACAAAAAATCATAGAAATAAATATTTCAGTGAGAAAGAAAAATGGGGAAATCATTGCAACCTATGAATATAACTCCACCATTTCACAATTTGTGGTTTAAAATTCTCAGAGAACCTCATCATACTCCCTCTAGTGGAATTTGATGCAATTCTTGGCATGGATTGGCTTTCCATATATAGAGCCAACATAAATTGTTGTGAGAAGGAAATAACTCCCTATATGTTGAATAGACCCTCGATTCTATACAATTACAAGGAGGAGGATAAATATTCCTTAGCACCATCATCTCAAGAATGTATATTACTACCCTATGAGAACACATATCATGCTTATATGATTGAGTCTATGAAAGAAACCATATTTAAAGAAATGAATATTTTGAGGGTATTCTCTGATGTGTTTTTCGAGGAATTTCTCAGTCTTCCTCCTAGAAAAGATGTTTAATTCCAAATTGATCTTACACTAAGAGCACTTACAATATACAATACTCTATATAGAATGGGTTTTATGGAGCTTAAGGATCTGAAGAAACAACTATAGAAGAATCAGGATAATGGTTTTATATTTTCGTGTGCTTCACCATGGGGTGCATGAGTCATCTTAATCAAGAAGAATGATGGGTCAATGTGCCTTTGAATTGATTATCATGATCTCAAAAAAATCATGATAAAGAACAAGTATCCTTCTTCCTTAATTGATGACTTGTTCGAACTGCTACATGGAGAACAATACTTCTCCATGGTGGATTTTTAGTCAAGATATTTCCAAGTAAGGGTGAAGAAGGAGGATATCCCCTAGAATGATTTTTGTATAATGTACATGCACTATGCATTCATAGTATTTCCTTTAAAACTCACTTATGTTCCAGAAATCTTCATGGACATGATGAATAGAGTCTTTAGATATTACGTTGAAAAATTTGTGGTAGTATTTATAGATGATATTTTAATACACTCCAAAACCAAGGAGGAGCATGATGAGTATCTAAGAACTATACTAGAGTCCTTGAGAATGGATATTCTCTATGAAAAGTACCGAATGTTTGATTTATGTTTGAAGGAATTTTCATTATTGTGTCATATCATTATAAGAAATGAGATATCTATGGATACTTCCAAGACAGTTGCAACAGAGTAATGGCTGAGTCCAACATCGGTGATGAATATTCGTAGTTTCATGGGGTTAGCTTGATATTATCACTGATTTATGAGAAATTTCTCATGATTTTCAAAACCTCTTACCAAGCTAACTTAGAAGGGGGTCATGTATTCTTGGCATGATGAATGTGAAGATATCTTCAAGGAGTTGAAAAGGAGGTTTATCACTACACCCATGCTCACACTACCCACAAGTGGAGAATTTTTTTTGGTATTTATTAAGGTTTTCAAGAAGGGCCTAGGATGTGTGTCTGTGAAAAATGAAAAAATAATATCCTACGATTCATGGAAATTGAATTTTCATGAGAAAAACTATCCAGCACATGATCTAAAGTTGGATATAGTAATATTCTCTTTGAAAATTTGGAGACATTACCTCTTTGGGGAGAAATGTGAAATATAAAAGGATCACAAAATCCTCAATTATATATTCACATAGAACTAGTTGAACATGTGCTATAAACGATTGTTAGATCTAATCAAAGATTAAGACTACTCAATCCATTACCACCCTGGAAATCAAACAAGGATGCAGATTCTCTATATAGAAAGGACCCAACGATTCTATCATTAATGAGAAATGAAATGAATCCAATCTTCATAGATTTGATAAATATGGGAATGATAATCATAAAAAAGAGAACATAATCAATCCTTTGAATAATGATTGCTCAAATATCTATTTTGGAATGGTTAATGTATTCTAAAAAGGAAGATTTGGGAATTTAGAAGTGGAGAATATAAAAAAAGGGGAATCCTTGGTGTTCAATGTTTATGAAGAAGGAATTGTTATATTTGAGAGAATACTATATGTTCCATTAAATATTGAGTTAAATAATGAACTTTTGGATGATGCACGTAGTTTGAATTTCTCCATTCACCAAGAAAAAAAAAGATGTATCAAGATCGCTGAGAGCATTATTGGTGGGATAACATGAAGACGAAGATTGCTGAGCATACATCAATGTGCCTAGTATGTACCCAGGTGAAGGCTAAGAAGAATATGTCTAATGGGATAATTCCACCATTACCCATAACAACATGGAAAATGGGATAACATCACCATAGACTTTGACAGAGGACATATGAAGGTATCCAATAGAAACAATGCTCTCTGGGTTTTTTTGTGGATCATCTTATAAAGACTGCACACTTCATTTCAATTTGAGAGGATTTCTCATTAGATTAAAAGGGAGATATACATATCAGAGAAGTGGAAAGGATGCATGGAGTGCCACTATCTATTCTATCTGAACAAGATTCAATATTCTTCTCTAAATTCTGGATGAAGCTTCAACATGCTGTGAATACTGAGCTGAACATTTGTATGGATTATCATCCTCAAGCTAATGGAAAATCTATGCGGACTATCCAAACACTTAAGAAAATGTTTATGGTATACTCAAAGGACATAAAAGTAGGATGAGATCATCATATTCTTTTGGTTGAGTTCTCTTACAATAATATTTTCCACTCAAGCATACAAATGACTTCTTATAAAGACTTTTATGGGAATAGGTGAAGAATACAAAAAAGTTGGGATGAAGTTGTGGAGTGAAAACTCATAGGTCTAGAAATGGTTGAAGAAATGGTGGAGAAGGTTAATAACATCTAGAAACACATTAAATAAACTCAAAGTCAACAAAAGACATGTGATGATTATTGTCGACGATACCTAGAGTTTGATGATGGAGACATGGTATTCCTCCGCATATCCCAGTGGAAGAGTGTTATAAGATTTGAGAATAATGGAATGTTTAGTCCAAGGTACATCGACCATTTTTAGATCCTTGATCGCATTGGAGTAGTGGCCTATCAACTGGAACTCCCATTAAACCTATATCAAGTTCATGATGTTTTCCATGTATCACTCTTGATTAAGTACATACATGACTCATCACGTGTACTCAATCAAGAGGTGGTATCATTGGAGAATGACCTATCCGATAAAGAGAATCCATTGAAGATCCTCGGTTGTAGAGAAAAGTTCTACGAAATTAGACAATTCCACTAGTCAAGGTGTTGTGGCGAAACAACATGTTTGATGAAGAAACATGGAAATCAAAGGAAGTGATGAAGTAGAGTTACCCTCATCTGTTTTAGTGTGGGAAAATGAAATGTTGAGGGAACAGATTATTAAGGGGGGGATATTTTAACAACCCAGACATTTATTAATGAAAATTACTCTTGATCTAATTAAATGTATTATTATGTAAAATGGTTATATAAAACATAATAAATTCCTTAGTTTTATGTTTTTTGGATTTCTAAATACCATTAAGAATTGTTACTATTCCTAACATAGACGTTGAATAGTGATCACATGATTAGTATTGATATAGGATTTTAAAAAATCAAATTTACTCAGACAAAGGAAGTGATGGCCTCATCCACTAGAATTGATCCGTACGAAGCCCATTTTTTAGAGCAAGGAAATGAGGTGGAGTCACTGCGATATTTTCTTGACCAAACCCATGCCGATCTTCAACATGTTAATATTGAATAGAACCGCCTATAGGAGAAATGAAATTTGATAGAGGTTACCTCCCAAGTGATGTTATCTGAGACACCTCAAGATTATATTAGCATCACACACCTTACCCTCAGGTCATATGCAGGTTTTATATGGTGAAATGTAACAAGACCCAAGCACTATGATTATGTGCATTGTTTTTTGTTTATAATGAAAAATATAAATTCATGTTATTATTGTTACTTTGAAAATAATTTTTAAAGAAAAAATAGTATTATTAGATAATATTCAATTAATAAATCTATTTTGATGAATTAATATAATTTTAAATTATATAATATTTCAATAAAATATTATTAATAAATTACATTTTATTAAATATAAATGATAGTATAATTTTTACGAATACAATTTTAATTTTTATTAAGGATTGAATGTTGTTTTTGACAAAAAAAATGAATTTTTTTATAAATTTCAGTTTTTATTTTAAATGTAAAAATCACATATAAAGAAAATTATTTAGATAAAAAAAATTGAATCAGGATGTAGAAATTATCCAACGGTTAATTATTCATAATATTCTGAGATAGTCGAATTTTTGGGTTAAAATTAAAACCGTATAAATATATAATGTGTTTGATGACATCATAATGACCTAATAGTGATGTAATAAAATACTATAAATGGGATTTTAGGCCAATATATGTTTTAAATATAATATAATGTGATTTTAGGTCTGTTTTATTGATTTTAAAAAGCCTTAGTGGACCCTCCATGACTTATAAGACATTTTATCATTTTAAAATAATTTACTAGTGAGTGTGACTCACCTCTACATATAAAAGCCTAATATTTTAATAAGTTCGGCCATTGTGCTTATAAAATAATGTTTTCCACTCCATTTTTTCAAAAAAATATGGGAAAAAACCATTGTATGGATTGTGGTTAATATTATTTAAATGTGGTGAGTCCAAAACCTATATAATAATGAATTCCCCTTCCTTTCATATATAAACCCTCTCAATCTCCCATTACACATCACACAAACCATTTTAACCTCGAATAAAATCTTCCCTCCTCTCTCTATAATCCTCCCAAGGTGACATAAACTCCCTATAATCCTCTAATAAGCCTCTCCCAAGCCTTTGGGATCAGACATCCATTTAAGAGATTTCTTGCTTTCTCATTTTTGTCTAGGTTTCTTTATATTGTTATACCCGTGTATTCTAAATTAAAAATTTTGGGGTATGATTTCACACATCCCCCATAACACCATATGTATTTTTGAATAATGATAGACCTATTTCTCTCCCATCAATTCCCCCCAAACACACCTGTTACCATGCGAAAATTCCATAAGGAATTTCTCTCTTTTCATTTATATTCAAGAAATTCATTTATTTTATGCATATAAATTAAATTAAATATGTTGGGAAATTTATCTATATTCCCCCTTAATATAAATTTCATGTTCATATAACGAGATACCCCTTTATCTATCATCAACCATTTTTATGAATTCTTATGCCACACTGTTATGCTGCCGAAATTGCACCGCGTTTTTTCAATCCAAAGTTATTGTGTAGTGAATACCATTACCATCTCACTATAAAGGGTATTAAACTTTATTAACATTTACTTATTGAATATAATGTTTCATGTATGAATTCCACATTTCTTTATTTCAGAATAAATGATGTTTTTTAATGAATCCATACTGTATGATCTATGTGGCACACTTATACATGAAATGAAATGATTAAGAAGGGCGTTCCCTGATAGCGCTCCAATGAATTGGGTAAAGATTACCATCATGATAAGCCAAGTGAAATGAGTGTTTACTCATGATAATTAAATTTTCAATTAGGGTTTACTCAGGCTCCATGTGAAATGATCCTTGGCTCGTGTTAATTTCTTGTTAAATATTGTTGCACATTTCCATGTAATGATAATCACGCTATATCACGCCTTTATGTTCATTTTTCTATTGTGATCCATTGATATGCCTATTGCCTAAAATTTACTAAATTCTTTATGTTATGTTCATTTACTACCTTACTGTACTTTATATATCCCCCTATTCTTATAATTTTTCTCAGGTTATCCCATGTAATACTAAGTACGAATAAATGTTGTTGTCATGAAAAGGAAGTTTCCAATAAGGATGTTGGGTTTTATGTTCTATGTTGTTCTATAATGTTCATAATTTTCTAAGTAACTAGAAATATTTATATTCAGAGTTTTATTAAGGGAAATTTTATATAATATATCATGTTTTGGTGTGTTATGAATGGAAGGGTTGTTATAAATAGATTTCCGACCAAATGGAGAAATAACATAAGATTTTCATAAAACATTTTGTAATTATATTATACAACAAAGAGTTGTAAAATTGAACTAATAAATTATTAAATCATTAATATATAAAGGGGAATGAAATTAATGAGTTATCTTGGGATATAGATCATAATATTTCATCAATGTAAGAAAAATTATAAACAATCTCAATTAATGATGAGATTATTTCAAAAAAATATTAACTCTTGGTAAATATGAATCCATATAAGAAAATTATATTTATGAAAATAAATTAGATATAAAAATAATAGGGTTGATTATATAACATGTCAAATGGAATTTTATACCCCTTGTAAAATAATATTGTTGCATTACCTGACATGTGTCTCAATGAAGGAAAATTGAGACAAAATTACTTTACTGATTGGATAAATTTCTAAACATAAACCCCATAAAAAAATATCATAAAAAATATCTGTAAATAAACATATTTTTATGTATAATATTCATATAATTTATCCAGGGTATGTAAAAAACCACATATAATAAATGGGTGGGGAACATGGCTTGTGTCTCACAAAAAATAAAAGTGAGACAAGAAAATCCTAGCCTATAGTTTTGACTAACATCATACTCATTAAAAACAAATTTATAATAAATATATGTTTATTTTAAATGTAATAAATAAATATATTATTATATCTAAAACATATATGATTTTATTATGGCTTTATATTACCCATTTATAAACAACTCAATGTTAATATTACGTTTCAGAAAATGATCTCTTTTTTCTCTTATGTTTTGAATTGTTTTATTTTTAGTACTCATAGTTATATAATGATATCCAAAAAAGCAAAACATGATATAAATGTCATATATATTTATTATATATGTATTAGTAGTAATTTAGAAAAGATTAAAATATTAGATAAAATGTACTGTTCATGGAGACGGTAGACTATACGTACGCATGAACATTGTTTTCAGTTTACTGTCATATTGAATGAAATAAAGTAGATAAAATATATGTATATTTATATAATATAATTATTTTTGAATTATAAATTTATATTTATCATATAAATTTACTTAACCCATCCTTAATACATTCCATCTGAAGTGCGAACCAATCACATCTCTTTAAAGAGGTGGTAGTCCACACTTCCACAAACAAAGTTATCATTTTTATAAAAAATGGAATTAATGAATGTATGTTTTATATAATAATTCCAAAATAAAAATTAAAAAAATAAATATCATATTTATATAACTTATAAAAATATATTTTCTATTTTAATTCCCAGTGATGGGAGGTGGTAAAGAAAAAACGAACACCATCATTTTGTGAGACGATAGTTTTTTATACAAAAGAACAGTATGATCGCTACCAATTAGATAGATTTTTTCATAATTTTAGGTCTAAAACATAGAATAAATACATATAATAATTCATATAATACTTATTTTACTATATAATCGTGTAATAAGTAAATTGTCGAGGATGGAGAATGAAAATAAAACAAAGGAACTTGAGGAAGGATGTTACCTCTTCGTTGGGTACCTCTATTTGGTCTTCCTGATAGGGCTTCCTTGGATATATTTATTTCAAAATAGAGGATTTCAGGATAAAGGTAGGTATTTTGGGAGATTATGTGAATATATTTTATGTTATTAAAAGGGCTTGTGATGTGTGAATTAGTGTGAGGGGGTGATTTCGTTTTTATAGTGGAGGTGGAGTTACATTCTTGTAAATTTTTGAAAAGGGAATTACACAAATGTTTTTGAAATTTAATGTGACTCAAATAAGGGATTAAATAAAAATAAATGTATGATAGGGTCAAAATATGGCCAGAAAATGTATTTTTAACTTGTTTTTAGGTCAATTTGGCTCTTAAGTGTAATGTTATTTCCTTGTTAAGCGTAATTTTACCTTAATTGTTGTAATCAATTTTAATTGCATTTTCTAATATTTTTGATAAATAACATTGATGAACTAATTATAAATTATAAATTATGATTATTCCAATTATTTATTCCATCTTTATAAATTCAAATAATATTTTTTTGCAGCAATTAATTTAAATGTAATCCCGCCAAAGAGATGACAATAAGCATTTTTAGAGTAAAAACATTAAAAGGTTTTCTAATTTTATATATCTAATTTCAATGTAAAATTTATTATAATGACCTAAATTTGATAAATTATTTTATTTTTCTTCTTATTAAAAATTTTAATTAATAAAAAATATAATTTATCATTATAAATTAATTATATGAAAAATCAGTTTTGAATTAAAATTCAGTATTCTTCACAATTTATCAAAAAATGAAACTTCTCAAAAAAAAACTAAATTTAATCCTAAGTAAATTTTGATACTACATATTCAGAAATGAAGTTTATTTTTTAAAATGAAAATTATAAATGTTTCAATAATCATATTTAGTATGGGTTCTCATTAAGAGGTGGTAAAATTATATTTTTAAAATTATATCTTTTTATTCCTAACATTTAATTTATTCTTATCTTAAGACTGTAAAATATATTTGATGAGTGAAAAAATATTTTAATTAATGTATAATATATTTAAAATATTAAGAAATATATTTTTTGATTAATTTATTGAGGTAAGATGGTGTTTGTATATAGAACAATAGTTTTCTCTAAAAAAGAATATCTTTATTTTCAAATATCTCATACAATTATTTATAGCTAGAAGGGTTCATTTTATTCACATTATTAAATAATATTTTATTCATAACATCCATAATAATGGCTACGTTACAATTATAATAATATTTTAACAATACTATTAACATTATAATGTAGTTTGGTAAAAAAGATCATACCTGAAACACAATCTGTTGTAGGAAATAAACATTTCATGTAACACAAGAAAAGAATTCTGTTACTTATACCGAAGGATAATCTAAGTGTTGTGTGTAGTTCATGATAATAATGGTGTTTCATAAAACACAATCCAATTATAGTCATTTCATATAACACAATCTATATCTAAAGTTGCATGAAATGAAAAATATTAAAGGATTTAATTAATTTGAATAAAATATTTCAATGAATTTTAAGGTATTAAAAAATTAATTGGTACTAGTGGTCATGAGAATTCTTGAATAAACCATTGAAATATATTGTTAATATTATGAATTATATGATCTGAAACACATTTTAGAGATGTCTATTTGAGATAACTACCTCAACCTACTATGCTTCCATAGATACTCCAGTCTCAGATGCTAAATTTCCTAGGAAATTCACCTCTCTAATGACATGGATAAATTTGAAAAAATATGGTTTTCTCGAGAGTACATAATAATCTCTCTAGGTTCTTAGCATGACTCTGTTGTGCTGATGAGTATTAGAGGATGTCGTCGATGAGCACTATAATGAACGGGTCAAGTATGGATGAAAGATCTTGTTTATAAGGTCCATACACATTACTAACATGTTTTTCAGCTCGAATGATATAACTGAGTACTCATATAGTTTGTACCTTATTTGAAACACTATGTTCAAATAATACTCCTCTATAGGTTGATGTTGATGATATCCCGATCGAACATCAATCTTGGAGAACCACCATGATCTATATCATTGAACGAAAAGATAATCTATCATAGGAAATGGTTATTTGTTGTTCACCATCACATGATTTAGTTATAAAAAATTAATAGAGAGTTGATGAAAACACTTTGCCATGTTGGTTAATAAAATAGGTTCACCCCATAATGAATTTCATGGATTGATAATTCCTTTCCCCGCCATTTTTTCAACTGTACCTTGAGCCCCATTAGCCCAATCTATTTTGTATTTTATGGGGTATCGAAATGGGATGCACCCTCGATATGTGATACAACTAAATTTTGAATCCTCAATTTGGTGTTAGTCTTGAGAAGTCACCTAGATGGACATCTTGATGGAGATACAAAAAAAAAGATGCAGGGTCTATCAATGTTTTTTCAAAATGAGAAAATCCCACCATCTGAGTTATGATCGTCCCATGTTGACTTATATCCAGTGAAACTATGAATGCTCTTAGTTCCCAATCTCTATTAATAAATAAATTATCTTCCTTTGGATTATTGAATGACACTCATCTTCTATATTCATCTATATGTTCTCAAAATCTAGTCAGTGAATCCATTACTTGAATCACGTCAAAG
The DNA here is from genome assembly GCA_963277665.1 of Viscum album. NCBI lineage: Eukaryota > Viridiplantae > Streptophyta > Magnoliopsida > Santalales > Viscaceae > Viscum > Viscum album. The sequence continues at coordinate 1,079,622,567 of OY728136.1, read as the reverse complement.
GTATTAATCTCTAATATAATGAACCTAAAAATATTTCCATAGCCAATGAAAACTATGGGTAAATATGGGAATCATTGGAGATATTCAACTATAATTTCCTAAGGTGTGTTAAGGGATACCAAATAAGAATATAACATAACCTATAGGTCAATTCCAAAAACAAGTTGTGTATAAATGAATGAATAGGATAAACTGGTATCAAAAACTTTGTAGATATAGTTGAAATGATCAAACCCATACATAAAATGAATGATATACCCCCTCCATCATCTACAGTAACCTGGTCCATAACATAGACACATATTGTCTTGTCTCTATGACCCTATCCCTAGGTCATCATCACTTGGGGAGTTTTCACCATCTATTGAGGTCTGTGACTTGTCCTAGGATTCAATTCATAAGGCTTACTCGATCCCTTATGAGCCTTCACTTTTGATGAAATCGATATGAAATTCTACATAAGTTTTATTTTCCACATCAATAAAATCTATCCTCATGTTTTTAGAATATTTTACGATAATTGACTACTTCCTATAGTTATGAATACATGGTCCTCCCCCCCATAATAGGTGATGAAGAGAACGTCCTAAATACTGATTTTTTGTTGAATTACTTCTCTTGGTCTTCCCTTATCTTCCTACCACCACAAGGAAATACTTTTGTAGTGATAGAAATACCAGTTACTATCCCACCATAAACTAGAAGTAATCCTATAACACTATCATCATCTATCCCCCTCTCAATGTTCAGGGACTGGGGAAGAACCTATATGCATGTCATCCAGAAAAAACTAGTAACATGAAAGTTTAGCACTGATCGATGGCCTATATCAAACTTTCATGCCTTCTATACATCATTACCATCTAATAAAAGAGAAAATAATGAAATATCGTCAATATTAATATAGTATATAAAGACATTTGTATCACTGTATCATAACTACATTAACTAAGGGGATTGGTCGAACATCATGATGTTTGAAAATTACTATTTGAGGAATAACTCCTTAAATTACATCCATGTAAGACCTCATCATCTCCCATATCGACTCATGGATGTACACCATCTCCTTGAGTGTTCATTGAAGAGTAATGTTCCTAGAATAACTCATCCTTACTCGAGAGTTTGGGCTAACTAAAAAATACTCTTGATGAAATCCATAAAATCCCCTATATCATGTGGGACACTAGTACGTCAGAATTAAAATGTATAATGAAGATGAAAAACATGAGAAGTCCTATCATAGTCTTCTATGAGACTCCAACTTAAATGGAAAATATCTTAAAAAGTCTTAGTTAAAGAGGCTCTAAAACATTTCTCATATGTGCCGGTAAAGGAGTGTTTTGGGGAGAATCATCCTATACCATGTCTGGTGGCACTAGGATATCATGGGATGCCTCAAATAGTGGTTTAATAAAATCCCTCTGAGGAAAGTTCTATTCATCATGAAGGAAATTTTGAATATAAAATTTCCTATACATTCTATGGAATCATATAATGGGTTTCTTAGGAGTCTACCCTAAACCCATGGTATACCACTCCAATCAGAAACCATTGTTTTTGTCCCTACATGTTAGTCACATTAATTATTAATATATACTAACAAAACAAAATACTTGGTTTAAATAATAAATATCATAAAATAAATATCACATGGAATGACATAATAGATATATCACACAGTATATGAAAAAATTTCTAATAGATTTCACAAATCAAGACATATTATTTAAAAAGTAATATACAATTCTGGGATACCTATATATATATGAAATGTGAACCTATGTTCCTAGTCATTATGTGTGAAATATCATAAATCACATATCAACATATTGTGCATCATCCAAGGTGATTTCAACCAACCTTAATAGAAAAACATAAATTCAAACTTTATTGAAACTTAGATGTCCACTTTAAATTGCTATCCAGATACTAACATAGTTACATTGCCCAAGTCCCAAGAATCCTAAATTTTTTCTATCATATCCCAAGTCATGGTAAAAGAAAATAAAATTTAGTAAATATCTTGGTCCCTCTGAAGCCATTTTTAAACATCTTTACATGAATAATATATTCCATGTCAAAATGACACATGATCTCATATACACCTCTCCATATGCAAGAGGCCATTAACTATTAGAAAGGGACTATTTATAACCCCAGGGATACTATACCCTCTATATCATGTGATTTAGAAGGATACTAATAATGGATAATAACAATAGATTAATAATAAAATAAATATGTAGAAGCTAAATAAATGAAATTTATATGAAATAGTCCAAAAAGTGGTAATCTTGTGGAGATTATTTGAAGAAGATAAATAAAAGAAGTAAATAGGAAAAAATCTATGGGGTAATCTGGATTCTATCACGGTCCACACCAGATCCATTCTCCATTTTTCAACTATCCGCAATAGAGCCATTACCCTTCACTAATCATAAGTTATAAAATCTACCAGCACTCTGAAATACCCATATAGGGTGTGGGTGTAAAGCTAAGTAGGACACCACCATCGTGTCCTTAAAAAGTGTTCACATTAATAAGAGTGTATAAATTAATAATAAATTAATGTGAACACAAGTAATAATCATGCTCAGCATTCCTGCACTAACCTAGCCGCAACAAACCGCAGTTATACCTACTTTTATTCCTTGCTAGAATCATCAGAACAGTCATGGAAACATCACAACAACAAAGATAGACTCAATATGTTGAATATCAATATAGGCCTCATTCATCCAAGATAATTAACCCTATGTAATCAAGCCCTAGTGTAATATCTTGGGTAGGTCACATAAACCACCATACTCAATTGACACCATGCAGATCTAATCACTCCTTATAAACATAAACCAAATTCATCACATATGTGTCTAAAAACTCATGATCGTCATTCCCCCAGGTCAGGATACATTAGGCCATAATTTTTCTCGGCCTCATTATCAAGTTAAATAAATCAACTAACCACTCTCCCACTCATGTGCTACCCATACATGATGGTTCAACATTTCAATTTGGTAACATGCACTATAATTTAACACATACCAAAAATATCAAAAGGAAATAAGTTTATCATTTCAAGGAACATATATCATATCATCAGTGTGAGTAAAACCAAACATACACACATGTGATAAACTAAAAATGGCCAAGATAACAATAATACACATAACCATATCCTATTTTAAATCATAATCATTTAATTGTCAGGATATGAAACCCCCTACATCATGGTTTTCCACGTTTACATCAAGGTTTTCCAAGGCCTTCATCACCCAACCCACATCCATACACCATCCATAAATATGATCACACCCCAATGATTCATTTATCCACCAATTTATCATGAAAAAAAGTTTAGAGCTATGTGATTATAACTGAGAAAAGGGAGAACTGAAGCCTAACTTTGGGATATGATATCATGGGACACTATAATTCATTAGAGGAGGCTATGACATAGAGGTGTATTGGAGAAACATCATGGTTATGAAAACCCACTATAGAATAGTGGTTTTCTAGAGATAACTCCATGATAAAAGTAAAAATCCAATGTGTTTGGGTACATTGATAAAGGACCACCATAATGAAAGGTGGAGGATAACATGAAAAGTGCGTGCCACCACAGTTCAAGGTACTCACCCTGGGGTAGAGGTAGGGCCTATGACTATAGAACTAGTACACTAGGATGTAGATGTTAGTTCCTATAAGAAAAAAAGGGGAACCAAGACATGTACCGTGTCTCTAAGATTTTGGACTCTATAGTTAATGATGAAGGAGGAGGAATGCATCTGTATTTATAGGGAATCATCGAGGTTCCATCCGTTTTTAATTCAAAAAAAACTCACCCTTTAATTCCCCTCTTTTAAATACTAAAACGGTTTCATGGATCCACATCAATAACTAATTTTCGAAGTTTGAATAACCCATCCCATTGTAACTAACATGGATGGATGTTGTGGTATGGTGTTAGGAATCCATGGAATAGTATCTTCAAATGGTCCTTTATGACCATAGATGAAGAAAAACCTACATTGGAAGAATATTCTATGACGTAGCATTTTGTGTTGCACTACAAGAATATATGTTGTGGTGTGGTGTCAAGGGATATGGCATGACTACCTAGTTTAGGAAGAAATATATTCCAAAAAACCAATTAATCCTATTAAAAAACTTGAAACCCATTGGCCTCAACCAATTCTTGGACCATAAAAAAAGTTATAAACAAGGCCTTTTATTAAGAAATAAAATTTCAGGGCATTAAAACTGGAACGAAAACATTTAATTAAATGGGAATAAATACATGAAATACCCATGATAGTTTCTCTAATGATACCATTAAATGGATAGAGGGTAATTACAGGCCCCACCCATAATTAATCAATTCTCATGAATTCATCATATGATAGAATGGATAAAATATAAAATACACAGGAATCATTTATTAGTAATAAATAAACATCCATATTGAAATGAATGGTATATGAATTTTTAGTAATTCCCCTATCAGTAAATGGGAACGATTTCAATGTACGTATCCATCATGATATCACTTAATATAGTAATGGTATACCATATGCCAATAAGTTCCCAAATCAATAAATAAAATTGTTTCAATGTAAGAATACATCTAACTAACACCATGCCGAGTAATGGTATATAGTTAAGTCAATAATTTTCATAAATATATCAATGTATCATTGCCTAATTTTTTTAAAATATTTGGGCTGAAGCCTCAATTAATTATTAAAGAAATTAACTCTTTAGACTGGGTAGAGAGAGACCCATAACATAGCCCTTAGGACCAAGGCCATGTGGCCTAAATACAAGGCTTGAAAGCCAATTTTTTGGACTAAAGGACTCCTTGGTGAACAATACTACTATAGTAACTGTGCTGCTATAGTACCTGCAACAATACTGCCGCCACTACAGTACCTGCTATAGTCAATCTACTACTACATTTGCTCCGTTGCTAAAGTTCCATCGCTGCTACAGTAATGCTACAGTAACCCAGATATTCACCCCTACCCAGATTTTATCCTGGGTCTTTTGGATGCCAAAAAAGAGTCTGTACCACTAGGGTACATTCTTGTTGGCATGTATCATTTTCTAAGTGAATTTACATTAAATAAATAGAAAATAATGAATTCTTAGGGGATTGTAACTTGAAGGAAAAATGTTTTTATAAAAAATTAAATGATTAGGAAAGAAAATTGTTTTTATAGAACATTTCTGTGAAAGAAAACATTTCATATGATATCTATAGGAAAAAGGTGTATGGTAAAATTTTAATGATATTCTTGATCAACTATAAAATATTCTAAAATATATAGACATATATAAACAACAGTTTTTATGAGATTTATAAAAATTTAATTTGGATATAGAAAATTTATTTGACCATTTAAAAAAATATAGAAATTTTTAATAATTATAAGAGAATACTAATATATTTTAATACCATAAAAAATTTATAATAATATTCATATGAAAACCCATGATGGTTGATATATGATTTCAAATAGATAATATTAAAAGTTATTCTTTTCAATCTTTTATAAAAATGACCCATGAAAAAAAATGATTAACAAATTTATGAATTTTTTTTAATGAATGTCAAATTTGTAGAAAATGACCACATAAAATTATTTAAGAATAAATAGATACATTAAAAATATCATCTAATGAATATAATCATAGAAGAGGAAGGGTCAAGGCTAAAAAGAAATAGTAGGGATTATTTCAATTATAAGAAAGGCATTAAGTAAAATACGTTTCTAGGGGAATGAAATTATTAGGGAAAATGAGATACACCATGAATAACTAATGATAAGGGTAAAGTTTAAGAAAGTATTAAAATTCCATAGATAGATAATCTCTTAATGAAAAATTTAATCTGAGAAAAAAAATTGGTGAAGAAACTTTTAAGGATTTTGAAAATTTTAAATCACAATATAAAAGGTGGGATAATTTCAATATACTTTTTAATAATATTAATACAACTAGAATTATTATAAGAGAAGTAATTTTGGTATTAGTTACACCATAAAATAAACATTAAGTGTAATAATGAATACACTTCATTTAGTAAACATTGAGATAAAGAACCCTTACAACCGTGATATCTTTTTAATTGAAATCCATTTAAAAAAAAGTTATGAATCATCAATACCCATGAATAAAATGAGTTTTTTAAAATAAAATCATTACTCAATAATTTAACAATATCAAATATTTCATAGTGCACAATATGAAATATGTCTCGTGAAATTAAATTTGAGAGAAAGAACAACTTACACTAATTCACAAATTCCACTTAATAACAGGAGTATGGTTTATAGAAAAATAACTATCTTAATCACTGATTTAAAAACCATATTCATTTCTATAAAAATTTATAAAATTCATCTATAATATTTCTCTACATGTATATGGGTAATTTATTATTTATTATTTATATTGTATGTGAGTAATATGGATCGTTTTGAACTAGTTTCGTAATAGATGTGTTCTTATCCCCTCTTATTTAGAATTTCATCAATACTGGATCATATAAGGTACTTGAATTTATTATTTATAATTATTTATAATTTAATAATATAATTTTTAGGGTTTTTTGTTATGATATTTAATTATGAAATTGAAGATGAGCATGCTTCGATGATATTTATTGAACAAATCTTGGTTTCTCAATTAATGAGTTTAATATTAATGTTACTATTACAAAATGAAAAAAAAATTATAAAGTACTTATTTATATCATATATTATATATAATTATGTTTTCATAGTCATCCATAATATAATTTTATATCAATGCTAAATTTGATGGTTAGACGGAACCATTCACTAACCTACGATAATTAATGGATGAGTATGGTTATGAAAGTTGTTTATTTTGGAATAATATCAATATTTTATAATATTAAGGATATTATTTATATAATTTAATATAGTTAAACATATTTTAATTTAGTTTAATTAATATTAAATAATATATATTAAAAATTAGATATATTACCACATGGATATTATTGTCCATATGTATGCACAATTGAAAGTTTTATTTCTCCACGAATGTGAGAAAATGAAGGTGGATTATAATTTTTCTCTTAATAATAATAATAATAATAATAATAATAATAATGTTTCATTTATTCATAAATTCAATCCTTATAACCAATTAATATTTATGGTGGTGATAAATAAAATACATCACTTCGTGGAGGTGGTAGTCCACCCAAACACATGAATATCATTTTCATTTTTCTCAACGAATAAGGAAAAGGTGGTTAATGATAATAACCATAATTTAACATCTTTAGGTATACTAAAAATACATATTTAATCCTATGATATTTGGAAAAATATATTTTAATATTAAATATACAAATTAAATAATGATAAGTAAAAGTTAGTACTCACATTGAGAACATTGAGCACCCCTCAGAGGATTCCATAGAAAAAGAGAAAATGGGAATATAAATTGTGTAAATAAGATTAAGGAACTAAAAGAGGATAAAAAGGAAAGTAATTAGAGTATATCTTCATGAGTAAACTTAAATTTTTGAGTGTCCTTGAAAGGGAGGGGGAAATTCATTTTTAGAAGTGATCATAATTATATTTTTAATATTTCATCTTAATATAAATAGAGCACATGTTTCACATTTCATGAATACTATAAAGTAGAAAAAATAGAGTGAAGATATCATTTGTTTCTAGAAACATCTAAACTAGTCAGTTAGAAACATGTTATTAATATTTTAGGCCTTTTATCCCATTAGTTAACCATTGTAACAATTTATCTTTTACCACGACAAATAGTTATTAGCTAATTGATTTTTTAAGAATAAAAATAAAATAGTCCAGTTTAAAAATATGGACCATATAATAAAAAATTTAACATACATTTTATTATATTTTTGTTATAAAATTAGTAATTATTAATTTAAAAAAAATAAATTTGTAATGTATTGAAATATTTTTTAGAATAGTGTACCCCAAGTTCTAAATATCCATCATTAGGTTGTAAACTAATATTATATTTTTTAATCTATAATATTTATTATAGAAAAAAATTTCTAAAAAATTATTCCATAAATTTCAAAGTCATACTTATATAAATATAAATTCATAAAAATGAAAATATTTACACGAATAGTAATTTTTAATACATACCTAAAAACCTATTGTTTGAGAAAAATAAGAAAAAATCATCCCATGTTAATTTTATAATCATGAATTACATTATGAAGTTCCTTTTTTTCAAATAAAAATTTAGAAATTTCATAATATGGATTTTAAATTATAACTTAAAAATATATTCAAAAGGTATTTCCTTGGAAAATAACCTTATAAAATATAAACCATTCATATTATTGTTTGACCATAATTTCTAATCTAATTTATGTTAAGAGATTATTGATTTAAATAATATATATTAACCGAAATATATTTATTTATTTTTAAAATGGATGCGTAAAACACAATTTTAAAAAACATATATATATTTTATAAAATGATATTATTAATTATTTAGAAATGATAATTGAATTGTATCAATGAATTAGTAATAAAAATAAAATATACTTTATTTATATACATATTTTATAATTTGGTTACCCGTATATTTACTCACCAAGTTTACTAATATATTTTAATGGTAATACATCATTCTATAGTTCATTTTAGCTTAGGGTTGCGTGTATCACATGCTATTGAACATATTAAGTTTTAACAGAATTTATAATTTTAAATATCGCTCTGTTTAAAAACATTACCATACATATGAATTTTAGTATAGTTATACCACTATTATTCCACCCTTAAGGAAGATTTATTACAAGGATGATTAGGTTTGTTGCTGATAATGTAATGGTTTTTTCATAATAAAGATGAGATTTTTATTATTTTATGATGTATTTGACATTTGGTTATCGATTAAGAAGCACTATTAAAGTATATATATATATATACCAAGTTCTATGTCATGTGATTCTCCCATAAACAGGGATTAATAGATTATGATTTACTCATTCATTTGACCAATTTCAACATGTAAAATCAATAATGGATAGATTGAACTATACAATATTGACATGTTCCATTTCACATGGATATAATCATTATCTTGAATAGAGAGATAATGTGAATCTACATAATATATAAAGATATAAAATGGTGGAATATTTTATAAAGAGACATGTTCATGATGGATTTCATGTTAGATCCATTCATAACACCAGTAACACTAATGTTTTTATAGAGGAAAATCATTAATTATGGTTATAAAATATGAATTAATATTCATTTTCAATCATAAAGTTCCCACAATTCATTTGTAAGTGTTTATAAATTATGTTTTTTTATTTTATACTATTTCATTGGAAATAATATTTTTATGATCTTTTATCTAATAGAGTTCGGAATTTTGCTCAATAGTTTTCTAAATTTGTTTTAGAAACTTATTAAATATGACATAATTTATTATACAAAATGAAATAAATTTGAGAATATTTAATAAAATTGGGATGTTAAAAATAATACATTGAATATTATAGAATTAATTCTAAATTACGTTGATGACTGTTATAAAAAATATACATCGTAATGAACTTTAAGATATGAAGATATGGGTTATGATATAGTTTACCATAAGGTATTTAAATATTTATCATATTCTATACATGAAATAACAATATATTTGATAAGTAATACAAATTATTCTATTTATAAGAATTCAAATGTATTATATTTAATATTTAATTATTAAAAATTCTATATTGATTTTGAATAAATATATGTTTTATCTTAATAGAGTTGTAGCCTATAATTATTTATTTTCAATCACTTGTGAAATTCTTGACCGATGTAACCTTTTTCATTACATGTAGGAATGATATAAAATGGGTTCAATTATAGTGTTTATAGACACCTATTTTTAAAAATTCATTACTGATGTTCTCGCATTATTACTTCTTCCCCTAATATTTAGATTTTATATCATGACTTGGGATGTTTAGAGGACCATATAATATTGTATTTTGATTTAATGGATGGTGGAAAATCTGAGGTGGAATGAACTTGATGATTTTTGAAAATGTAACTATATAATATACATTATAGAAGGATGATATGAATTTTCAATAAAAAAGGAATATTTTTTATTTGATTTATTTTTTCAAGTATATCATAGAAGAAAGATATTAATCTAACATAAAAGGAATAAATATTAACATTTCATCCTCATATGACTCCAAACAATTAGTGCTTACTCTATACAAAATACATACATAAGATTAATATTAATTTTATATGACTCTCAAATATTCTATTCTATCATAAAAATTAATATTCAAATTCTAAGAAGAATAATTTAATCTATAAATACATTATTGAAACTTCAATTCCTTGTAAAGCTATTTTGATTTACAAAACCACTTGGTCAAATCACATGAGAATCCTTAAATAAATTCCCATTTAGGAATGTGTTTTTAACGTCTTCTCGATTGATCTCATAGTTATTATATATATTTTTTATAATGTAAAAATGGATGGATTTTAACATAGAAATTTGTAAGAAGGTATATTTATAGTTAATTCTATAAATCGAATCAAACACATCACCAATAAGTTATCCTTATATCCATGTACATTTCCATCCTTGGTATCATTATTTATAAAAACCAACTTTCACCATATAGATCATAATAATTCATATAGATCATCCAAGGTAAAAACATTATTTTACACATAATGTGTCTCACAAATTTGCAAGCTTCTAACTAGTACAAGGAATCAAAACTCTTGAAAGTATCTTAATAGGAATCTAATTGATCCTATATGAACACAACATTATAATTATAGCAACTAGTTCATTACATACATTGATATCACTTTAGAATTGAATTATATTTTTTACAATTTATTTTAAGAACAGAGATCTTCTTTTCATGTATGGTTTTTCAATTCAGGTTAGCTTTGATAAAAAAATGGGAGAAGAAAAACATTTGATGTGCCCAGCGTGTAGTTACTTGTACATGCCATGTAGTCTGGAACTGCATCTAGGTCGGGTTTGGCCGTGTCACGGCTGCGTACATGACCGTTTGATGGCCTAGAAGGGCTGCTTAAGGCAGGACCTGGAAAAGGCTTATACAAACCATGTATCCTTAAAGAACACGTCGTGTATTTTTATTTTTAATTGATATATCACATCAGGACCGTTTCCCATTTATAGAATCACATTTTTCTAAACTCGTCTTGTCCAGGAGCAACCGAGAGTGATGATTCTTCTCTAATCCCCCAATACATTGTCCATTATTCGAATAAAAAACCGTTGATTTCATTTGAATCACCTCTATGTTTCCTTCCTTCTTATAGAGGCTCTCCTTGTGATTCCACTTCATTCATGAGTTCTTCTAGGTTGAACATTTTTTTATGTTTTTTTCGATCTACAATTTTCTAGGTCGAATCAAAGGTTGAGATTCAACTATATCGATCGTACAACATCGAGGTAGGTGGTTTGTGACTTTCCATAGTATTCTTTGGATCATATATGTTAAAATTTACCAATTAACTAGTTTAGGTTATTGTATGTTTATTAATTTTGACCCTTTTGTTTGCCTACTATGCTTTGTTTTCTTGAGAAAACGATTTTCATTATAAATAAGATTTATTACCTTACTATGTATTTATTTTCCATTTTTGTTTGATAATGTCTATTGGGTCAAGAATATCTATTATGATGTTTTGTTTTCCATTCCTAGTGATGTTAGGATGGATTTGATATCATATGACATGCTTGTGATATGCATTGTAGTTGTTTATCCAAGTAGCATTTGTGATTTAATTTGGATGTTGTTTATCTTTTGTGTACAATTTTATTACACAAGTCTATGGGAACCTGATGTAATGAGACTATAAGGGGAATGGAAACTAAGGGATTCCCCAGAGTGTTTGTTACCTTTCATGTTGTGAGACCATGGGGGGGATCAATGTTGAGTTCTCCCTCAGACTATCTGTAGTATACCGTTGCGAGACCACATGGGGAATTGGATGTTGAGCGCTTCTCCATAGAGTTTATATTTTACCGTTAAAATACCACATGAAAAATATATGGTGAGTGATTCCTCATAGAGTCATTGTCTAAGCTGAACCGGAGGGGTTAGAGTGTGAGAAAATCCCAAAGGGTAGCTTGTGTTTGATTGGTTGAATAATTGGTAAATGTAAATGATTGTAGTTGAAACTATATGATTGTTTACTTTGAGAATTTCTTCGTTTATTTCTTCATTGTTCATATTTTTCAACTATATACATTTACTGACAGTTAGGAACTGGTATTTTGGTGGTTACCTCCTGGGATTCGTCTCACACCTATTTGGGTCATGATTTTGGGCATAAACAGGTTATATTATTGAAGGTATAGATAAGGAAATGATCCCTTCTACTTCAGATATTTGATTGCTCTAGAGCTGGAGAGAATGGGACCACGTTGAGGATTGTGATGCTGGTACAGTTTATTCATTTTATTGTGCATTTTTTTAGTAATATATTCTATCATTGTGACTTGTTAGGATAATTTCCAAGATATATGTGACATGCGTCATTTATATATGTGCTCAAGTTGTTTATTTACTTTCAGTCTTTCGCTATATACACATTTTATGGTATTACTACATTTTCTACTATTAGCTATTCTTTTCCACAGTGTTACTCTTGCAATGAGGTCATTGTTTCCACACTATCACACCCAAGGCCCTCACTACTAGTCGATAGCCTCTGGAGTTCGGGGAAATGCACTTGAGGCCATTTGTCCTACCGGGTATGGGGCACCTTTGGGCGGAACCCAGAACTGGGACGTTATAATCTGGTATCATATGAAGTTCTTTTTTTCTTGACTTACTATTTGGATTCTATAGACAGTGATAGGATGGAATAGGATGTTTCTAATAACCTGTTACCAGGAGTAGGTGACCCATGTATAGGGAAAAGCCAATATTCATAGAATAATGTGATTTTTCTAGTTTTGAAATTATTATAGTTGATTTGATTTCACCATTGGGTGATTCACTTGTTTTGTGCAGTTATTGTTGATATTATTGAGGTTTTATTTCTATTGCATCCTTATGAGATGAGGGTATTCCATCTCATGTATCATATTAGAACTTTCCAGAGATCACATGTCATGAATTCATGCCATGCCATTTAGGGTGAATTAACATTTTCATGTTGTTGTGATATATGTTGTGCTAGATATTCATGTTGTTGTGAAATATGCCTTGATAGAATACCTTCTATTTTATAGGGTATTGGATTGTGTGAGGTCTCATTTGATTGAACACCAATATTTGGCCCCTGAGGCGTTATGGGCCCTCATGGATCAGAATTTGATGGATCATGTGTTTTATTTCACTTTTAAAATTGTAATGTGACACGAATATGATGCCATAATTTGATTCGCGAGGATTATGGGCCACCCATAGATCATAATTTGAAACATTAATGTTATTTTCAAGGTTTTATGGGGTTCCAAAGTAGTTTATGAGGCTTTCAATTCTGAAAAACCTATAATACACATTGTGTAATCATGAATACACACCATGTATCCTTCTTTTCAGTTGGTAACAAATTTTTTTAAGTACATTCCATGTACTATATGTACACATTGTGTAGTCCTTAATCGTGTAACTAACTATGTGAGCTGGAACCTAGGGTTGGGAATTGTTTGGTGGAACATGTCGTGTACTAGAAGTACACGCCGTGTTGTAAGGACTGTGTGTCCAGCCGTGTGACCATTGACATGGGTGGTTTGAACATAGGTGGTACACACTGTGGTTATAGTGTAAACACCATGTAGAGTAACCTAGGTTAGATCCTTGGGTATATCCATGTATAGGAACTCTAGCTGGGGGAAATGATTCAAGTACACACCGTGTCTCAAGGAGAAAATGTCATGTGTATCAGTGATTCACATCCAGTTTTGGGCAGAAGTACACACCCATGTAAATGTTGAAGTGAACATGCTATGTAGGGGTCATAGACACTGTGTATCCATGTTTTGAAAATATTGAATGTTTTCTATCCCCTGTTCCTCTCTTTTACTTATAAGATTCAATCCATGATAATCATGAAATAAGGTGTGCACTTGACCTTGCCGAGTCATGCCACCGAGACGTCCTCTAGTTGTATGCCAGATCTAGGGCAGAAATTTGACACCTAACATGGTAGATTAGGGACTACCAGTAGATCATCCATTCATGCCTGACTTTTCACCAATCTTCATTCTGGATACAGGTTTTGATGCACTATTCCAAAAATGCTTCATGAGGTTTATGCAGACTTTCCAGGGAGCACAATATCCTTCCCTATCTATGGAGGAGTTGACGTGGGATTTTTAGCAACAGAATCCTCTCACTTTCTCTAGGGATTTATGGCATCAGGCTGCAAATTCATGGATAGAAGCCATACTATATATCTTCGATCATCTCAAGACTTCTCAAGAGAGGAGGTTGAAACTTACTGCGTACATGATTTGGTATTCCGCCAGGAGATGGTGGGATGTGATCTCACAGCCGGGATGCCATCAAGTAATTGGTAGGGATGAGTCCAAGCATGGCTTCTATGATTACTTCTACCTATATATGTGGAGGGCCGATCGAGCCCGAGATTTCATGATTCATGAAAAGGGTACACTTTCAATCCTGGAGTATTCTTCTCACTGCACAGAGCTGTAGTGCTTCACACCCATTTCAGGGGGTGATGATTTATTTCTACCGAGGAAGTTTGAGGATGGTCTCAGAAATGACATCCGGTCTTAGGTGAACATCTTCAAGTTGACTTCCATCACTTCTATATTAAACCAAGAACTGATCATAGAGCAGAACATGAGAGATTATAGAGTTGTGATCTAGGGAGGCTCAACATCTCGAGTAGGTTCCCCTCTGACTGACAGTAGGAAGCACCAAAGGGAGTCTACGCGTCGGGATCCTAGTAGGTGATATACTCTTTCAGATAGCCAAGTGTTATAATACCTATGTGGAAAGAGTGAAAATACGATTCCACATTGCATGAGAGTCCCAACTGAGTGCTGATATAGTAGAAAGATGGGTCATCTTCAACATTTCTATTAGATTTTCTCACCAGCAGTTGGTGATAGTGGTTCTGTTTCAACTCCTTGTACAAGTTCATGACCACCAATTCCACATCAGTCATGGAACTAATGTTCTTCAGGCCGTTCAGGATAAAGTGGATGTCAGGTCCATAGTGGCCAGACATAGGGTTTTCGACAGCTGTAGGGTGGATTAGTTCGGGGATCAAAAACATCTTTTCATGACCACGACATAGGTCACGATTTTTTGATAGAGTAGACCCAATAGGAGTAGGAACTCAATCCCTATATAGTTATAGGAATGATTATAGTTACATAGTTTTTAGCTTCTAAACTTTTCAATATAATAGATTCACATTGTTTCATATCAGTTGCTGGTATAGAGAGACATTTGATCTGTATCTTTACTTCTGCCAATATCTTGATGCGGGACACTTCATTGGAGACGAGAACGACTAGTGTGCATAAGTGCAAGGAGTGGCCTCTTGAGGTCAGTGGGTGTCACTTATTGTAGGTCCATTATGTCTTAGAGATGACAGGCTATTACCTCATTCTCAGAATGGACATGCTAGTTCCCTTCCAAGAAGTTGTCAATTTCTATCACCGTAGGGTGAGTTTCACATCACTAGAGGGAGGTTTGTTTCTACATAAGTGAGAATGGGATGTCCAAGTGATCATAGGAGGACTTTAGCACCATGGGATGAGAGGTTTAACAACCCATATTTCTAGTCGGTATCTGGATGACTAGGGGACTTCGTAGATGGAATTTCTTCCAGTGGTGGATCGTTTCATGGATATCTTTCTAAAGGACATTTCTGGTGTGCCTCTAGAGAGAAAGGAATTTTTCTTTATTGATCTTGTTCCAAGAGTGGAACCATTTTCCATTCCTCCTTATAGGATGGCTACACCAGAGTTACAAGATCTCAAAAAGTAGTTAGAGGTGTTACAAGAAAAGGGTTTCATCGGACCCAGTACTTCTCTTTGGGGTTTGCATGTCCTATTTTTGAAGAAGGAGGATGGTACCCTTAGAATCTGTGTGTATTATCGGAAGATGACCCAATTGACGTTCGTGAACTAATTTCCCTTGCCAAGGATAGACTATCTCTTTGATCAGATTCAAGGAGATTAGATGTTCTTGAAAATTGGCTTCAGGTCCGGTTATCATCAGTTGAAAGTTAGACCATCATTTATACATCTTACTTAATTTTGGAGTAGGTATGGTCTACACGAGTATGTGGTTATTACATTCGGTCTCATGAATGCACCGTTATTTTTTATGGAATGGGTAAACTGAGTGTTTCGTCCTTACATGGATTCTTTTATGGTAGTCTTCATGGAAGATGTCTTGGTGTACTCTCACGCTCAACCCGACCATGGCACACATTTTGAGATTGTTTTGAGTGCACTAGGAGAGAATAAATTATATGCTAATCTCTCCAAATTCCACTTTTGGAAGAACCAAATTCACTTCTTGGGTCATGTTATCTCAGAGACATGAACATCAGTAGTCCTAGAGAAAGGGAGAGCAGTAGTTTTCTAAGAGCAGCCGAAGAACTTATTTAAGTTACGATGTTTTCTAAGGATGGATGGGTACTACAGTCATTTTATATAGGACATTATATGCTTAGTAGATCTATTGACAAGCCAAACTAAGATGGGTGCAATGTACTTGTGGACAAATTCCTGTGATTCAGCCTTCCATGAGTTGAAAGGGTGGATGTCTTTATAAATGATACTAGTTTTCTCATTATCAGGAAAGAGTTACAACATTTACTATGATTCATCTGGTATTGGTCTGGGAGGAGTTCTTATATAGTGGGAAGGAGTCATTTCATATGAGTCTCGGTAGTTGAGGCCACATTAGAGGAATTACACAATGGATGATCTGGAGTTGGCTGCAGTTGTTCATGCCTTTCATTGTAAGAGACACTATCTATTGGGAGAGAATTTTGTGTGTTTCACCAACCATAAAAGTCTCAAGTATATCTTCACTCAGTGCGATCTGAATTTGAGATAGCATAGGAGGGTTGAGTGCCATCAGTCCATTGATTTTGATCATGCCTACATGCTTGGAAATGGCAGTGTAGTGGATAATGCGTTGAGCAGGAGGACTCAAATACATGTAGTTCAAGAGGCTAGTAGTGAGTGGTGGCTTATGAACCTATTCTTTAAGATTCATTCAAAGTTTCATGATAGACAGGGGAATACATTTCTTTCTTCTATAGGTGTTACAATTATTCTTCTTGATCAAGTGAAAATGAGGCGGCTAGAATATTCTAAAGGCTTAGTTCTTTGGGAGAGTGTGTCAGGAGAGGACCCTATTATTGGATGGACCATAGGTGTGCATGATATATTTTCTTTCAATGGACACGTATTGGTGTCAGCAGGCATACATGAGGAGTTGATGTAGGATTTCTACTCTTTAGTTTGGGCAATTCATCTTAGTGTCACCACGACTTATAGATAACTACACCATCTATATTGGGGGCCAGGAATGAAGAGGGATGTTTCTAGTTTTTCCATGAGGTGTTCCACCTGTGAGTAGGTGAAGGTGGGGCATCGGTGACTAGTAGGGCTTTTGTAATAGTTATCCATTCTTGAATGGAAGTGGAATTATGTTGTGATGGACTTCGTGATAGGTTTACTGAGGTCGCCTTAAGGGAATGATGCAGTTTGGGTTGTCATTGACATACTCAAGATGGTTTCAAATTTATTATCATTCACGGAGACCTTCAATGTTGTTGATAAGGGAAGGTTTTACATCCTATAAATTGTATATCTATTTGGGGTTCCTCACTCCACCATTTCAGACAGGGATGCCTGTTTTAGTTTTCGGGTCTGGCAGGGATTTGAGAGGTCTTTGGGTACATATGTACTTCTGAGTACAACATACCATCCTGAGATAGATGGTTGGTCTGAGCATACGATTCGGGTGTTGGCGGACAAGTTTCGACCCATCATGCTAGATTTTGGAAGATCTTGGGAGAATCACATACCTTTGGTGAAGTTTTCCTATAATATTAGTTTCTAGGATACTATTCAGATGACACCTTATTAGGATTTGTATGGTAGTCCATGCAGATCACCACTATGTTGGCTGGAAGAAAGAGATGAAACTATACTGTGATTTCCTCATGTATAGGTGACCACATAGTAGGTGGAGTTGTTTCAGAAGAGGATGGCTACAACACTGTCATGACAAATGACTTATACTGATCGTCAAAGATGACCACTTTAAATCATGGTCGGAGATCAGGTTTTCTTACATGTCACACTAAGGTTGGGACACAAGAGGATCATGAGACATGGAAAGTTTTCACCTAGATATGTTGGGCCATTTGAGGTTTTGGAGAGAGTCGGGCCGATGGCCTATTGTTGGGAAGAAATCCCCCAATGCATCCTCTTAGTATGTTTTGGGTGTGGTTATGTTTGTTGACAGATCCAGATAACTGCAAGTGAGAATGGTTGGTGTTTTCTGAAGACTAGTTTTTAAGGTGGAACAATTTCTCAGTGTTTTCCCAATTTTGGGGACTCACAATATGGAATATGTGTGAATAATTGAGAAAAAAATCAGCCTAGGAAGATGAATGAGGAGCTCAGAACATAGATCCCGTACCATGTTTGGGAAGGGTATGCGACCGTGTACCAGACATCGGGAACGATACGTGGATGTTTTTTGCAGAACCAAAAATGGTTCGAAGCTGAGCTATAGTTCAATACACAGATGGGACGAAGTCGGTGGAGGAAGTCAATCGCGTAGGAGAAAAGGTGGTACACAGAGCACGTAGGAAAAAAGTTCATAGATGGCTGGAGGTTTGCGGTGGCATGAGTATCAGTGAGCGGTGGGATAGAGATTCAATAAATCTTGGTTTTTTAGATTAAGTGGATATCTTTACCTATATAAGAATCATTAACCCCACTGATTACTATAGATATTTAACATCATTATAAATCATATTTTGATCCAGGAATTCAGAGAAGTCTAAAGGGAGTTTGTGATGGGTGGATTGTGAAGGATAAGGTGGCTCGCATAGGGGTAGTTCTACCAAAGTTGTTTGGGGGGATTCTTAACCCATGATGGAAGTCTAGTATGTAGTGGAGGAAGTCTGGTACCAAGAATTAATTTACTTGGTATGCGGAGGAGGAATCTGCAGTACGTGAGAGGGAGAGTTCCACAAGTATTACGCAGAGGGAGAACTTCGGTACGCAGAAGCGAAGGTAGTCTATGAACAATGAATAGTTCGTGGACAAGAGGGGTTTTGCTGAGGAGGTTTGTAAAGTCGGTACGTGATTTCAGTACGTGATAATAGAGGTGGAGGAATTCCACAGACAGAGGTGTTTTCTAGAAGAGGCAGTCCATGGATAGAGGAGGTTCGCGAAAGAGGTTGTCCACGGACTAAATAGGTTTGCAGAAAAGGCGACGTTATGCGAAGAAGATGTCTCACATACCTAACTAGGTACCCAGTATGAGGGAGAAGAAGGTGGTTCATAGTTTACTCAAGGAATCTGGATAAAGCTTCAATTCTGTTTGATAAAGTATTATCTGGTACCTAACAGTACTCGGGAAGGTTGAATTCATCTGTGGGTGAAAAAGAAACTTCAACAGAGCATTTACATATAGATGAGGATGCATGATTTATTTCAAATGAAGGGACCCATATTCACATAAACTGTTCTTGACCTAAAAGTTAATAAAATGGGTGTGTATTCCATTCCTAGAGTTGTGAGAGAATGAAGAGGAAGATGGTGACCCTTTCCACCGGTAGTGAGCTGGAGAAAAGGGTATAGGGAGTGACCCTTTGGAATGCAGTGAGAAAACCCTAAACATTTTAAATTCAGTGAGCTAGGCATAAAAGTTCTAGCTCGAAAATTGTGCTCATTATTGGCGGTGAGCCATAGTGAATTTGGTACATCGGCACATTGCCGTTGTATTTTCCTTGAACATAGCCTAGTGAGGGTGAACCAAATAAAATTAATTGTGTCATGTGCATGATTTCATATCTATTCATATATTTTTATTGGGGGAAGAGAGAATTGAGTTTTTTCTAACAAAAAAACACGATCCAAATGGTAGAATGTTTTAATATGCCATACCCTAATTCACCTCCTCTTATGGTATTATAACTAGTGGACCTAAAAATTGGTATCGGAGGGAAGGTTTCTTTTATCAGGATTTGTGTGGACTGACTTGGTTCAGTCAATTTATGAAGTTAATGATTCAGTCTGTTCTTATATTAGTGAGGCATGACAAAGAAATGAATTTTAAATAATAAGCAGAAGTCTAGTGGTATCCGTCAATGTTGAAGTATCTACGGAAAATGTGTGATTGATTTTATAGAATCCAACAGTTTACTAAATAATGTTTTGGATGAATCAGACTTCAAAAAGATTGACTCGCTCCATGATGTTGAAGGAATGAGTGATGAACATGACATACCAACTGATGATGGAACTACTGATGATGAAGAAAATCCAAGAAGTCCAGAAGAGAAAGATCTCCATGAGACAAAGGAATTAGATCAGAATTTTTTTGAAGAAATTAAATATAATGTTATCAAAATCCAAGAACTGGAGATTGAGATCAACATGTTAAGAGGTTTAAATCAAAGTCTCATTGATGTGGTCACTGATCTAATGGATATGAATTATTCTCAATTTGATGAAAATCTAAATTTGTCTATAAAGAGAGAAAATATAAATGATGATGCCAAGGAAAAGAATATAAACTCAGATGAAATTCTAAATCATAAATCCATAAATGATGATCTTTCTAAACATATATTGAAACTATTTGAGATGTATCAAAGGCTACAACAAGTGAATCCATCCCTATATAATTCTTTTTTCAAGAGAAATTGAAAATGAAGGAGCAATGTGATATGGTAGATAAGATCACATGAGAACTGGAAGATGAGATGACTAGTAGTAAAAATATCAGAAGTAAAGTCAATGATCATTTGGAATCAAGAGATAATAAGATACAACAACTGGAGGAATAGATCGAATCATTCCAGAAAGAAATGGAAAAATCAAATGGCAAAGGAAATCCTTTGTTGAAGGATTAACTGTACTTACTATTTGATTGTCCTACGGTAGGATATGATAAAATAAAAAGAAAGTATTCTATTTATAAGGAGAAGAAAGAGTATATTTTCTCATCTTAATGACCACACAGTATGGTAATGTCTAGAATTGGATATGATGATCCCCATTCTATGAATAATATAAAGAGATTAGTGAAGAGTTATTGAGATATGAAAAACATTGTAGGTGCTGGAGATAGACAAAATAAGGATGTTATAGTAAGTATGTTAGCATGTTCGATTTTTGTGCGATTCATGGTCATAGATCAGGATTTTTATTACAGGCTCAGGAATAAATTTTATACTTTGAAGATATAAATTTTCAAAAATATAATAATAATAATAATAATAATCATAATTAAAACTCTCAAAGGAACACCTCTAAGAAGAAAGAATCCATCAGATGTTATTACTGTGGAAGAACAAGACACACTATGATCATGTTTCTGGATGTTCTGGAGCTCAATATTGAATAATAACTCATAGTACATCAATATCTCAATTGGGAAATGATGAAATGAGGTATGCCTTTGATGGAAGATGTTTTATCTATACAGATCATGTGAATTTGGAAATACATTGCAGAAAGAAGGAAATAAGTAAAAAGGTGTATCAATCACTTCCACTATTACAACAACAATAGTACTTTTGTAAATAATGTGAACAACCTTGGAAGAAAAAGGAACGATCAACTACAGTTGTGAGTAAGAAGAATTTTAAATCAGTGGAAGAATAAAATCCGACAAAAAAGTGTTGCACGACTCAAGAAATTGATAAAATATAAATGAATAAAAATGTCATGAAAAATTCACATATCATTCCCCATATGGAGAAGCCAATGCAATAGAAATAAATTTCCAATGGATGAAGAATCAAGAGAAGATGAACAATGGAAAGATTCTTGCTCAAAGAAAGAGTCGTGATAAATCACATATTAGTGGAGCATCAAAGAAGGAAATTTGTACGAGTGGGTTTAAACCCCAAATTATGAGAAAGTCGAAGGCTAAAGAATCTACATATTAGAAAAAGACTCATCAGTGGGTAATGGATTCCTAGTCATATGGCCAGATCTGTTGAATTGGGCTAGGAAGCTCGAAGAAGCTAGGAAAGAGTGAGATGTTCTGCAAGAAAGAATCAAAGGGCTGACCCATCAGGATCAACCAAAATCCTCACGTTGATGATTTCTAGAGGTTACCCTCTCCATATGTATATAAATCATATTAAATTATGTTAATGTGTTTCAGGTTCAATGGGAGTTATGATCCATGTGGAAGTGACATCAAAAATGCAAATCAGTGATGCGATTTGATCCATAATGTCAACTGATCCAAATCAGTTACCAGAGCTGGAGAAGAAGAAGAAGAATGTTTTTGGGTGTAAACAATAGACCTTATAAAATGAAGAGATATTCATAATAGGGGGAGATTTCTACGTCCTAATAAAATTCAACACAACATTTCTATTATCCAAATCATTTTCAGAAGGATGTGTGATATGAAATGATGAGATGACATGATGAAGAGTCTGTATTGAAACTGAAGATATTTCAAAGCTATAAATGGATTATTAAAGGGTTATGAGATGCATTGAATATAAATCCATTGGTATCATTCCCTAGTTTAGGTTTTTATCAACAACGTTTAAACAAGATACTTATTGAAAGTGATGAAGTGGTAAGAGAATCAGGAGGAGCAGATGTGAAAATGTTGATTTAGAAAAGGATTAAAATAAGGAGACCAGAGTTTGTCAGCTGAAGAAGGATTTATATGGCTTAAAACAAGCACCATGAGAATGGTATTAATGTCTTGATCATTTTCTAAAGAATCTTGGTTTCCAGTGTGGTGGAGTTTATTACAACATGTATTTCAACAATGAAAAAAGTCAAATAATGATGTTGTTGGTTTATGTAGATGAAATAATATTTTTTTGGATCAGATGAAGAATAATACATACAATTTTGTGAATTCTTAAAAAGCGAGTTTGAAATTTCTTTGATTGGGGAGCTGAGATTTTTTTCTTTAGCACACAAGTGATTCAAGGAATGAATGGAATTTTTAATTATCAATATAAATATGCCAAGGATGTTTTGAGAAGGTTTGGAATGGGTAATTCCAAAATGATAAAGACTCTGATTTCTACCAAGTTGAAATTTTCCAGAGATGATGAAGGAAAGCTAGTTAATATCATAGAATATAGGAAAATCATTGGAAGTCTGTTGTACCTGATAGCAACAAGGCTTGATATTGTATTTGCCACATCCCAAGAAGGAAGGTATCAATTAAATACTAAGGAGAGCCACATGATTGCAATATAAATAATTCTTTGGTATATCAGGGGAACAATGGGTTTTGGAATATTGTATAATTACAAATCTCAGCTAGATTTACTGTGATATGAAAAAGCGGACTTGGCTTATTTAGCATATGATATGAAATCAACATCAGGAGGTTCCATTTATCTTGGAGGGTTGTGTTTTTATTAGTTAATCAAAAAATAGGATTTCATTTCCTTGAGCGTCGTAGAAGCTGAATACATTGTGGCTACTCAAGCTTGCACACAACTATTGTGGATGAAGAATAAACATAAAGATATGGGAATTGAAGTGAAATCTATGATCGGAATCCATTGTGATAATTTAGGTGCTATAAATATGAGAAAAAATCCAATCCATCACTCAATGACAATGAAAATTGAAATCAAATTTCATTTTATCTAGGAGAAATTAGAGCAAGGGCTTGTGATGTGGGAGTATGTGCCTACTGAACAACAAGTTGTAGATATTCTTACAAAGGCCTTACCCAATGAAGCATTTGAAAGACATCAACTGGATCTGGGAGTTCAATCGACTTCCTTCTCTTGAAAAAGTGTGGATGTGGGTCCCCCTATCTCACGGATTTATAGTGTGTCTTTCCCTAATGTGCCGATATGTGTTCTTTAGCTTGTTGTAGACAACCTTGAATTACCCTTTGGGTTTTTTGAAAAAGGGGTAGAATGTGTGACTATTTCTGGGGGGAGAAAAGTCATGGGGATAAGCTGTTAAGTGAAACAACTAGATAGGGGGAGATGAATCTGGGCTAAGATAGGGGGAGTCAATCTGATGATTCAGGAAGTGATCAATCAAAGAATAGAAATCAAGACAACTGAGGATTGTGAAAAGCAATAGGAATGGTGTTGGAATGGTGTTAAAAGGTTTCCAACACTTGGAAATTGGGCTGAGTTTGGTATCCACAATTGGTAACAAAAATGAATTTATTCTTTGATGAACTTGTCATTTAATCTTGTTTATCACATCGAGCATTTCTCATGTGGGCTCAAAGTATGTGTTGAGTAATTACTTTTTCACTATCTTAATTGTGTAATGATAATGATGGATTGAAGGTGGACGGAGATTTATTGAGATATTAAAATACAAAATTTTTTTAAGAAGGGTTGTCAACAATCCCAAAGGGGGTGGTTGTTGGGAAACAATTCCACAATGAATCCTATAAGTATGTATTGGGTGAGGGTATGTTTGTTTACAAAGCTAGATAACCACAAGTGAAAATGGTTGGTGCTTTCCGAAGACAGGTTTTTAAGGTAGTGCAGTTTCCTAGTGTTTTCCAAATTTTGGGGCCTCAAAATCTTGAATTTTTGTGAATAATGACTTATGAAATTTGAAAAGGAAGAGGTATGGGGAGCCGAAGACATAAATCACATACCATTTCAAGGAAGGGTACAAGACCGCGTACCTGGAAGCGGGAAGGGTATGTGGATGCGGTTCGAGGAACCAAAAATGGCTCGCGGCTGAGCGGAAGTGCAGTACATGGATGGGCTGAAGTCGGCGGAGAAAGTCGACCATGCAATAGTAATGGTGGTACACAGAGGGCATAGGAAAATGGTTCACGGATGGCTTGTGGTTCATGGGGGCATGAGTATTAGTGATCGATCATATTTTTCTCTAATAATTCAGCGATGTTCGATGGAAGTTCACAAAGGGTGGTTGACGAAGGCTAAGGTGTTTTGCACAGGAGTAGTTCTGTCAAAGTTGTTGGCATGGATTCTTAACCCAGAAAGGATGTTCAGTACCTGGAGGTGGAAGACTGGTACACAGAAGGAATTGACTCATTACGTGGAGGAGGAATCTATGATACGCGATAAGGATAGTTCTGAAAGAAGTACGCGGAGGGGGAACTCCGGTACACGAAAGTGAAGGAAGTCTATGAACAAATAACAGTTCATGGACAATAGGAGATTTGCAGAGGAGGTTCGCGAAGTCGGTACGTGGTTTTTGTATGTGATAGAGATGGAAGAGGCAGTCCACAAATAGATGAAGTTTGTGGAAGAGGCGGTCTGCAGACAGAGGAGGTTTGTGGAAGACGTAGTCCGTGGACATAGGAGCTTCAATGAAGAGACAACGATATTCATAGAAGGTATCTCATGTACCAAACCTGGTACCTAGTATGAAAGAGAGAAAGGTGGTTCACGGTTTTATCAAGGATGATTGAAAAAGGATTTAATTCAGTTTGCAAAAGTATTTTTTGGTATCTAATAGTACCCGGGAAGGTTCAATTCATCTACGGGTGAAAAAGAAACTTCAACAGAGAATCTACCTATAGTTGAGGATGTACGAATTCATGCAAATTAAGTGACTCACATGTCCATAGACTGTGTTTGACCTAAAAGTCAATAAACTGTGTGTGGATTCCTTTCTAAGAGCAGTGAGCAAAGGAAGAGGAAGACGATGACCCTTTCCACTTGGAGTGAGTTAGATAATGTGGAATAGGGAGTGACCCTTGGGAATGCAATGAGAATACTCTAACCATTGTAAAGGTAGTAAGCGTGGGAATAGAAGATCTAGCCTGAACATTGTACTCATTAT
This sequence comes from Viscum album, assembly GCA_963277665.1. NCBI lineage: Eukaryota > Viridiplantae > Streptophyta > Magnoliopsida > Santalales > Viscaceae > Viscum > Viscum album. The sequence goes on along the minus strand of OY728136.1, from coordinate 1,079,596,521 downwards.
TTTTTAGTGAGCCTTAGTGAATTTGGTACATTGGCACATTTTTATTATATACTCCTTGGACGTATTCTAATGAAGGTGAGCCTAGTAAAAATAGTTGTGTCCTATGCATGATTTCATATCTGTTCATATATTTCTATGGAAGGAAGATAGAATTGAGTTTTTTTAACAACAAAACAAGATATGAATGATAGAATGTTTTAATTTTACATAACCTTAATCACCCCCTTCAGAGGGTATTCGACTTGGTGGACCTAACACCTATCGATTATAGTTACCTGAGAGGTACTAGGATATGAATGATGTCTTCCATGTTTCTAAGATGTGGCACTACTTCTCAGACACATCTCATGTTTTTCAACCTGAGGAGGTTGAATTGGAGGTGGACACATTGTTTGAGGAGAATCCTATCTGTATGGTTGATCGCATCATGAAGGTTCCCTGTGGCCGGTCTGTTCCTCTGGTATGAGTGTTGTGGAGGCACGAGCGAGTACAAGAAGAGACTTGGGAGAGGGAGGCCGATGTGTGATCATAGTAGACGGAGCTATTTGATGATTCTTCTTCTCCACCCTATTAGGGAAATTGAAGGAAAAATTTCTTTAAGGGGGGAATTTTGTAAGAACCTGAATCTTCTTTTTAGGTATGGGTTTTCAATTCGGGTTACTTTTGAGGATAAATGGAAGAAGGAAAAATTTTGATTTACACGCCGTGTGCTTACTTATAAATGCCATGTAATCTGGCACTGCATCCAGGCCATGTTTGGTAGTGTCACGACCATATACATGACCGTGTGACGATGTGGAAGGGACACTTAAGGCATGACCTGGTAAAAGAATAGACACATTGTGTATATTTAAAGAACACACTATATTTTTTAATTTTTAATTGATATATCGTACCGAGACCACATCTCATTTACATAGTTTTCTTCTTCTAAACCCATCTCATCCAAGAGAAACTAAAAGTGACGATTCTTTTCCGAGCCCTCTGATCTATCATCCGTTCTCCAAATCAATCACTGTCGATTGATTTGGAATCTCCTCGATGATTCCATTATTCTTCCAGATCATGTTCTCCTTATTTCTATTACTTCATGAGATGTTATAGGTTGAAATTTTTTGACGTTTTTGTAGATCTACGACATTTTAGGTCAAATCAAAGGCTGAAATTAAACTATATATATTGTACAACATCAAGGTAGGTGATTTGTGCCATTCCGTAGTTGTCTTTTTATTATATATGTAAGAAGATCCAAATATCCTAGTTTCATGTATTGCGTGTTTAATAATTTTAGCCCTGTTGTTTTCCTGCTATGCTCTAGTTTCATGAGAAAGGGCTTTTGAATATGAATAGGGTTTATTGCCTTGATATGGATTTGTTTCCCATGTTTTTTTGATATTGTACATTCGGTATAGAACTACTGTTATGTTATTTTGTTTTCCATGCCAAGTGTAGTTATGATGTAGATGGTATTATATGACATGCTTGTGATATGAATTGTAGTTTTTTAGCCACGTAGTATTTGAGATTTACATTTTTTTCTGGATATTGATTGTGCACAATTGTATTGCATAGGGTTGGGGGAACATTGTTTATAGAGACCACAAGGGGAATGGAAACTGAGGGATTCCCTAGAGTGTTTGTTACCTTTCACACTGCAAGAACATAGGGGGGATGTACGTTGAGTGCTCCCTCAGAGTGTCTATAATACACCATTGCGAGACCATAATAAGAATTGGACATTGAGTGCTTCCTCAGAGAGTCTATAGTTCACTGTTAAAAGATGACAATAGTAATTGACCGTGAGTGCTTCCTCAGAGAGTCTTTGTCAAAGATGAACCATAGGGGTTAGACTATGAGAACATCCTAGAGGGTTTCTTGTGTTTTATTTGTTGAATAATAAGTACATGTAAATGAATGTATTTTAAAATGGTCTATTGTTTAATTTGAGTACTTAATTATTTATTACATCATTTTTCATATTTTTCTACTATATAAATTCACAAATAGTCTGTCATCGTTCTTTTTGTGGTTTCCTACTAGGATTCATCTCACACTATTTTGGGTCTTGATTTTGGGCCCAAACAGATTATATTGTTGGATTTATAGATAAGGGATAGATCCCTTATACTTTAGGTACTTGATTGTTGTGGAGCTGGAGATCATGAGACCAAGTTGAGGCTTGTGATGCTCCTAGAGTTTATTTGTTTTCTTGTACTTTTGTTTAGTACTGTATTCCAACATTGTCTCTTATTTTTCTATTTCCTAGAAATATATGACCTGCATCATTTATATATGTGCTCCAGTTGTTTATTTCATTTTAGTATTCTAATTTTTACTCATTGTGTGGTATTACTCCTTCTTCTACTATAATCTGTTGGTTTTTGTTGTGTTACTCTCCCCACGAGGGCATAGTTTCCCTACTATCACACCCAAGACCCTCACTTTTAGTCCTCAGCCTTTGGTGTTTAGGGAAATGGTCTTGATTCCATGTTACCAACCATGTACGAGGAACCTTTGGGAATCTATCGAAACCAGTACATTACACATATAACAAAACCATGATTGGAATATATAGGTATAGTGTCTTTAGAAACTAGGAAACATAAAAAAATGGTTCATAAAACATCTGTATTTTCTCTCATTTATTTCATCATATATAGACTTCTTTTTTGTATGTTAAATTAATACCCTTCTTCATGTCCTAGAGAAAATAAACATATAAACGGTGAGCCCAAATTCTCGTTAAGGGTAAACCATGGAAATAACAAACATATCATATTCACAATAACATAAAATTTGAGAATCTTATCCATCATATGAAAGATCACAATATCATTTCATGGGATAAATCAAAAAGTGTAATGTAATACCAAAAGTCATAACATAATACATGATATTTTGTGGAATACCCACATAATCATATAAAATTATTTCATATTAGTCAAGGCAGTTATCCAAGACCATCATAGAGGACAAATTCCATTACTGAACTGATTTCTCCCCCCATTCCATCCCTGTATCACTAAAACATATTATCTTACTATTCCATCCATGTCTATCTCATGAGATATAAATCATTTCCCAATGAATTTGATAGAGATATAGGTCTTACACATATCATAAAGAATACATTATTACGTGTTCCTAATGAATATATAAACATTCACCATAGAATAACCCATGAAATAAAATGGGTTTCATAAACATCATTCCAGCATAATTGATATAAAACAAATAAATTTCCTAATAAAATTCCATCTTAAACACAATTAAATCATAGTAATAATAGGGATAGAAACATAAACTTATGTAATATTATATGGAAACTAATTTTGATAAAACCCTCGACCTTCATTCCTTAGGAAAACATCTTTTCTTGTTCAAAACACATTCTTTTCTCAAAATGTCCTGATATTTTAAAAGAAAATAATTGAGTTGAAAATAAACTAGTAAAAATGTTGAGGAATCTTAATGGAAATAAGGCGTCATGAAGATCTAAAAACCCGTTCATTCCATATAACTTATAAAAAATTCTCCTCATACTTTTTCTGGAAAATTCAAAAAGTACCTCGTATGGTAAACAAAAGAAAGATTCCGTTAAAACCATGTAGTAAGAGTCAAAAGGGGTAAAAATAAATTTATAAATACATAGGATAATATTAATCATTTTATGAGAATATTATCTTAGAAAACATGGACATAGATGAGAAATATATCCCCACTATATTCCTACAAATAAATAATCTTGGATAAAATGAGATTGGAAACGTTATCCCTTACCATAGGTCTGATGTGCTTCATATGTATCTGAACCTCCTATATAATGATTTAAATAATGTTACTGATTTATTACAGAATCCTAACTTTTTTTATGATAAATTTTATTATCATATTTTCATATGTTTTTACTAACATTTCATAGTCACTCATTATTTATGTATTAACTGCTTTATGTTCATATGTATATTTTGTCAGATAAGTTATTATACCTATTTTTAGATTATAGTTATATCATTAAAAAATGGTATTAGTATAATATATATCATATTTATTCATTCAATTCATTTATATAATCATGGTTTAATATAGATTATGTAGAACGAATCACATCGCACTGTGGAACTAGAGTTTCTCTTTTGAGAATACCGGCACCTATATAATATAACTAGGGAAGTTTAAAAGAGAAATGGTTTGGGTTTGGCCAACCTTGAAGGCTCAAAATGGAGTAAAGGGAAGAGGGATGAGGTTACCTTTTCTTAGAGAGGGGTGGGGAACTTTAGGAAACTCTCAAAATATTAAATTATTATAAATTCACTTTTGATTAAAAAAATGGTCCAAAACATATTTAATGCGAATATAAGATGATTTTATTTCAAAAACCCATCATCCAATTCTTTTGGAAATGTTTTGAATAATTTGGTATCCTATCCTTTTGGTTTAACCCTTATATTACCCTTCTGAATCTTACCCTGATATCATGTTATTTACACCTTGTGGATTAATGTATTTACCATATCATAAAAAACGACCCAAAAAACATTTATGACAAAATTTGATTTATATTATCCATTTGGACGAATTTTTTTATTTTTTGACGCATTTAATATCATTTAATTAACTATTTTATGTTTTAAGTAATAAATTCTTTCAATTTTGGACACTATTCATACTTGACTTTTTTTAAAAAAAATCATAAAAATCTAATTCCTTAAAAACTAAAGCATTAACTCAATGATAATATGTCAATATCATCCAAAAAATTCGTGTATGACATCAAAATAACCAAATTAAATTTTTTAATATTTATAAATTCATTTATTTGAATTGTTTATTAATCAGATAATCACTACATCATAATTGTGTCATATATATATATATATATATATAATGTATAAAAATTATAAATAAAATAAAAAGTTGTATAAAATATTTTTTTATTTCTAATGACTATTTATAGTTATGGAGAACAGTTATATAACCTTATAATAAAATCAATTTTATAAAATATATGTGTTCAGGTTATAATTATCTTTACTTTAAAGTAATTCTTATAAAATGTCATTTGCACATCCAAGTGAATCCATTGGGTCCCAAAATCAACCCAAGGATCACCACAATCGAAAATATCTCATTCAAAGGGATTATAAAATAATTTAGTGTAGTTTTAAATTATTAAATTATAATTTTTTACCTTTATTTACCAGATTTTGCCTTTAACCCTAGTAAACAAAATAATTAATGATGTTACTATTCATAATATCAAAAAAATAAAAGGTACCTATTCTCACAATATAGACCTTATGATTCAAAATATGTAATACATTTTTCCAAATTCAAAATACAGATGTTTTAGTAATTAATTTAAAATTATTCTCCTTGTTGAAATGAGAAAATGAGATTTAAAAGTTGAAACATTGCAAAAGATTGAAATGTTTTTGCCTATGGATTCAATGTAAAATTAATAATAATGACATAAATAATATTTAATGGTAAAAATATATTATAATTTTTCTTTAAATCCATTCAATGCTATAATTTAACAATATAATTTATCTCAAGGAAAAAAATTTAATTAAAATTTACCATATTTTTACTATTCATCAAAAAATGAAAGTTATCAAATAAATATCAGAAATTTATCAAAAGTATATTTTTATATCCCACATCAAAATTAAATGTTTATGTTTTCATTTAGAAATTATTAATGTGCCAAAATATTAATTTAAAATGGGTTCTTCATTCAAAGGTGTAAAAGTAACCTTAAAAAATAGGTTCTTATTCATATGAATAGGGTTTTATTCATACCCTATGACTAAAATATCCATTGGATGAATATAAAAAATATTGTTTTAAGTATATAACACATATATCTCATTAATTTGATTACGAAATGTGATTCACTAAAAAATACAAATATCTAATAGATTTATATTTTTCATAAATAATTAATAGCCAATGAATTCATAATGCATTTTCATAAGTTAGTTATAATTATTCCCAATAACTTAATGGCTAGGCTATGATGGTAATTTTATATTTAGGGCATCTGAAAATTCATTTAAAATCATGATTTCATGAAAATAAATCTTCTAAAGAATAATAAATATTTAATGAAAATATTTCATAAAAACATATGGGTGTTACATTCTACCCCCTAAAACTGAATTTCACACTAGAAATTGATCACATTGAAATAAATAGATGAGGATACCTTTCCATCATCATATTCTCATGTTACCATGTAGATTATTCTAATATTTGGTTCCCCCATAAAATAAAAACCAAACGGTTGGTCTTCTTTCATAGAAATTTTTCACTACAATAGATAATATCTATTGGTTATTCTTCATATGAAAGATATTTCTTCAGCGGTACAACTTCTGAGAATAGTACATGTGAAGGGTCGGGTATGTGCTTTCTCAAGAGAGATACATGGAACATATCATTAACATGAGAGAGATTTGGTGGAATTGTCAATCAGTAATCTACCTTCCTAACACGATCCATTATTTCAAAAGGACTGATATACCTAAGGCTCAGCTTTCCCTTCTATCCAAATCTCATTACTCTTTTCCTGGTAAATTTTCCTAAGAACACCTTATCATCCACTTCAAACTCTATGCCTTTTATTCGGTTGTCATCATAACATTTTTGTTGACTCTGATCTTCACTTATGTGGTGTTGAATAGATCTGACCTTTTCAACCATTTCATCTACAAGATTGTGTCTTGATAGATTTCATTCCCCAACTTCATCCCAAAAAGTTGGTGTTCTTATCTTCTTTCCATATAGGGATTTATAAGAAGCCATATTAATATTGGAGTGAAAGATATTATTGTAATAGTATTCCACCAGTGGTATGTGTTGATCCCAACCACCATTGAAATCCATAGAACAAGCTCTCAAGATGTCCTCTAGAGTTTGAATTGTCCTCTCAGACTGACCCTTTGTCTGAGGATGATAATTGGTTTTGTAACATAACTATGTATCCATATCCTGCACAAGACTTCACTAGAACATCGAGGAAAACCTTAGATCTTGACAAGTTATAATAGAAAGTGGAACTATATCCAATCTTACCACTTATTTTACATATATCTTGTAATAATGATCAAGACAGAAATCCTCTCTAATAGCAATGAAGTGTTCCAACTTCATAAGAAGATCAACTATGAACTAGATAGAATTATTTCCTTTGGATTTTTTGGATGTCTGTTGACAAATTACAAAGTGATGTTTTCCCATTCCCATTCGGGCATGGGTAATCATTGTAACATCCTCCTATACTTTTGTCTCCCAGCACAAACTTTATGACTAACCAAGCATCGAGAGACATATTTAGGGACATCTCTTATCATTCCTTCACAATTGAAGTACTCTTTCAAGACCCCGTATATTTTTGTGATTCTAGGGTGAATAGAAAATGAAGAACTATGAGCCTCATCCAATTGCTCCTACTGTAATTATAGTATAGGAGGAACAGAAACCTGGTTTCTGAATTTTATTATTTCATCACAATCAAGGTTGAATTTAGGAACGTTTCTCACCTTCTTAGGTAACTCTACATCTTCCTTCTGTTCCTCTTTAATCTTCACATGTATAGATGGCTGAACATTCATTTGGGAAAGATAAGAATTCTCCCCTTCCATTAAAATTTCAAGATTTATCCTTTGTAATTCCATAAATATTAGATATTTCATGATCCACATCATGGATAAACTAGCATGGTCTTTTTGACTCGAAGCACCGACCACATTATTCTCTTTCCCATGGTGGTAATGTTTTTAGAAGTCGTAATACTAAAAAACTCCAACTATCTTATTTGGCGCATAATTAACTCCTTTTGTTTGAAAATATACTTTAAACATTTATGATCAGTATAAATATCACACCTTTCACTACAATGATAATGCCTCCACATTTTTAATGATAATATTACCGCAGTTAACTCCAAATCAAAAGTTTGGTAATTTTATTGTGGATTTTCAACTATCGTGGGACATAAGCTGTCACCATATCATTTTTCATGATAGCACACCCTAACCCCTTTTTGGTTGTATCAATGTAGATCAAAAACTTTTGTCCACTACAAGGAAGTGTGAGCATAGGTTCACTGGCAAACTTTATTTTCTAGGTCTTGGAAATTCGCTTCATATTCCTCCTTCCAATCAAACTTAAGTCCTTTCCGAGTCTACTTGGTTAATGGATTAGATAATCATGAAAAATATTTCACAAAATGTCGTTAGTATCTAGCCAAACCTAGAAAACATCGGATTTTAGTTACTTTTGTTGGTCTCGACCATCTTTCAATAACATCTGTTTTTGCGGGATCAACATATATCCCATATATTGAGATTATGTTACACCAAAATGGAACTTTTTGAAGAAAAAAATTACACTTGGTAAATTTGGCATAAAACTTCTCTTATCTCAGAGTCTTTTGTACAATTCTCAAGTGATATTAATGTTCTTACATTATCTTTTAATAGATAAGAATATGAACTATAAAGACTACCACAAACTAATCAATATAGTGTCTATAGACTCTGTTCATTAGATACATGAAGATAATAGGGGAACTATAAAGACACAAATTCTTCACTATAAATTCATTGTGTCTATACCTTGTACAGAATTTTGTCTTCATTATATCCACATTTTTAGATTTAATTAATAATACATTGAATGAATATCAATCATGGAAAAGCATTGAGCTCTGCATAGTTGGTCAAATACCTCATCAATGTGTGGGAGTTGATATTTTTTCTTTATAGTGATCTTGTTACGTTCTCGATAATCAATGCATAGTCTCATTGATCCATATTTCTTATTAAAAAATATAATATGTTATCTCCAATGTGACACACTAGGGTGTATGGATCCCTTATCATGGTTCTCTTGTATTTTATTCATCAATTCCTACAACTCAACTAGGGTCATTATATAAGGTTTCTTTGAAAAGGCATAGCACCAGGTATGAGTCCTTTTGAAAACTCAACTTCACAATTTTGTGTAATTACTAGAAATTCTTGTGGAAAGACATCATCGAAATGTCGTAAAATGGTCATCTTCTTAATCATGACTTTCCCCCCAACCATTTGAGATAAATAACCTTTATTTATTGGAATTAAGACCCATACGATAGAAGAAATCACTATTTTAAGGTTTTATTCATCCTTTCATTGATAGAATATCAATGATTGATCTGGAATATGAAATGTGACATCCCGTATTTGGAAAATAATATGAGATCTATTAAAATAAATCCAATCCATGACATGAATAACATAAAATTACATTATAGGAAGGATCACAAGATTTTCTAGAAGTACCTCCCCCCAAACATTAATGAGAGAAGAATTGTAAACTTTTCATGTGACCATTGTTCAATTAAGAGTTTTCACAACTAACTCAACATATAATTATTGAGCTAATATGAATATTCCCTTATAAAATAAATATGAAATAAAAGTGTTGGTGGATCCAGAATCAAATAAAACATTTTATACTTTAGAGTGGATGGTAAGTGTACCTTTCACCACTTCATTATCATACTCTACGTCGCTGATAGTTATTGCATGTGACGTTCCTTTGTCTTTGGACTTAAGATTTTGTTGATGTTGATCATCATCAATAACCCTTGGATTAGGGCACTAATTGGAATATTTACCCATTTCCTTGCACATGTTACATTGAAGTGTAGGAGGTCCATTCTATGAATCCTTTTCATTGTTCGCATCATTAGACATATTTTTCCCATTACTTCAGCATTCAACTGCCCGATGACATTATTTTCTACACATTATGCATTTACTAGACCCTTTAAGATAATTCCCTCTATGTTTCTTTCCACACATTGATCAGAAGGGTAAAATAATTTTCATTTCAGTGTGGTATTTATATTTTCCTTTGAATTTAATTTTTCTCTTCATATCAAAACCATATGAATAGTGGGTTAATCCAATCTCCAACTCAACCTTGAGAGAACATTGGATAATTTCCTCATAGCTATTGAATTAACTTATGAATAATGACCTCCAGAGAGATTGTTTTAAGACACTAAAAAATAAATCAATCTTACTCTAAAGTTGGATAATAATTCTAGAAGAATACCTATCATGTCTTGTAAAATTTGATTCCTAGCTACCAACAGATTCATCATCCATTTCCTTATGTTCATGGAACTCCTTCTCCATCATTGTTATGAGAATACGAGGAAAGTACTTTTTGAAATATAAGATCTTGAACTCATCCCATTCAATGGACTCAATTTCATCTATTTACCTCGTATTCTTGATAGGATTCAACCATTGATCATCATCACCTTCCAAATGATATAATGGTAAGATGACTTTATCATGTTCAGAACATTGTAGAACTAAAAATATATTTTCAATGATACAGATCCATTGTACAACCACTAATGGACTAGAAGACCCACTGAATGATGTTGGACACTGCCTCATGACGAATTCAATATAATGTTTCATCCCCCTTTGTTCGTCTGGATGTCTGTTAGGATTCATATCTTAGGAAATTTGTGTGAGCATGGCTACAAGATTTTTTATTCCATCTCCCATAACATTTGGTTGCTCAGGGGGGACAATTATTGCATTGTCCTTCGCATTCATCATTGACATTGTTCCTTCCAGTTCCAACCATTGACTAAAACAAAGAAGAATAGCGTGAGAAACACTAATCATAATAAGAAAACCACATAATAAAGAATAAAATTTCCATTTAGGAAATTGTAGGTTTTATAATTAGTTATTCATGGTCATTTCTAAAACACTATAATTGTATCATATACTTAGACATATCCTAAAGGATTTATCATCCTAGTTTCCAAAGTTTTACTATACCATTCCTAGGACACCAATAATAGAGAACCATTATTAAAAAACATTGATATAATATCATAATTGAATTTTATTTATTAATACATAAAAAAAAACCATGACATGACCGTATAGGTACAATATCATTAGAAATTAAGAAGCATAAACAACTGGTTCATAAAACATCTACATTGTGTCATTTTTATTTCATCATATATGGACTCCTTTTTTCCATATCATACTCAATAAACTTCTTCATGTCATGGGGAAAATAAACTTATAAAAGGGTGATCTCAAAAGCTCCGTAAGGGTAAAAAAATGTGTCACGACCCGTCCTCGGGGCCCGTGCCGTGACTACCCCAAGTCCGCCTTCCATAGGCTAGGGGATGACGACTAGAAGAAAAGGCGTAAATCCTGATAAATGGGAAGGCATTACCTTTATATAATTAAACAAACACAATAGAGTACACAAGCTAAAGTAAAAACTAAGTAAACTGAGTACAAAAGTAAGTGTTGGAATGTAAATAGGCTAGAATACAAACCCAACCGAAAGTACAGTACAATAGTAAACATTGAAAAGCTGCAGTAAAGTAAACCATCGACCACTGAGTCATCCTTCGGATATCCCACATGAAGGGTGGGTGAAAATGGTCTCCTCAACTCCTCGGGTCCACCCATCCTCTCCATGTATGTCCCGCTAAGTGGTACACCTCCAGGTACTGTCCCGCTCAACAAGACTCCACCTCGATCAGTGATGTCTATCTTCTGCATCCAACACAACATAGTGTGGGCATAGCCTGTGCCAGGGTGAGTATATGATACTCAGTAGGGACCCAGAGACCCTCGACGGTCTCCCAGAATCCACAAAGGATAAACCACAAAGTAAAGATACCAACACAAAGTATCAACCAACTGTACTTAGGTATATTCCCATACATATACCTAAGTCATCAATTCCAGTTCGGCTCCAACTCATGAGCCCATGAACAACCCAGTCCACATAGGAAAGCACAACCCAGTCCACACAATAAAGAAAGTCAATCATATCAATGATAATGACTGAAAGTCAAGACTCAGCTCAAATAGGTAAACTACTCACGAAGTGGGGTGGATATGATAGATGTAGCCTTTGAATCATCTCCCCTGTCGAACCCACGTCGGATCCAAGTACATAACTCGTTTCTGCTGAACCCACGTAGGATCCATTTATAGTAACCATCATTACCGAACCCATGTAGGATATAAGTCCAGTATTCATCGCTGCCGAACCCACAGAGGATCCAAGTACAGTCATCCTCACAGCCAAACCCACGTAGGATCCAATTACAGTCGTCATCATCATCACAGTCGCAGCCAGCTCAAGGGTTCCCACACACAGCATGCTCGATTCTAGGAGGGTCTGCTCCACAAGAAAATGAGGTTGATATATAAAATATCACGAATTCTAGAGTTGATGTATCCCGATGTTCTGTCTCGTCAATAGGAACTCAACGCAATAGACGGTGCGTCAATCGGACGCCCGGTCTGAGAGATATTGACTTTTCTGTCCCAGGGGCCCGGTAAGAAATTTGCTCATTTCAAACCCAGATGATATCCAAAATCATCTGAAACTCACATCGAGTAACGCAAAAGGACCATCTCATTGAAAGAGTCCCAGTGCTGTAGATGGCTCGTCGTTTGGATGCACGATCCTTAAGTTATTCATGTTTAAGTGAATAACGAGCCTGATCCGTTAGGTCCGATGGGCTGACGGATGGGGTCGACTCAGTTTTGGTGTGTTTGACCCGACAAAGGGGTTGGACCAGCCCGGTGAGTTGCGCGGCCCGGCCCTACAGGGCGCGGCCTACCTGGACCGCGTGGCCTGTGGTTGGCCTGACCCGTGCGGCCCGCGACCCGACTAGGATGTCGGCCACGGCTCGGCCACTGGCCGAGCGAGATGCAAAGGGAGTGTGGCCCCCTGTTTTTGCAAATGGTGGAGCCAGTGGGGTCTACCCTAGAAGCTGTTCGGGGGGGGGGGGGGTTACACCCACCGGTTTCCGAGTAACAGACGACCATTAAGGACGGCAGGTTTGTTAGCCGCCCCAGGACCCAGAAGGGGTCCCGCCTCCTGTAGACGCCGGTGACCGGCTCGGGCGGCCGCCAATAATTTTCCGCCGCTGACTTAGGCTGCGGCTCGTCTCCACGGTGCAGCGTGACGGCGCCATGCCCCTCCGCCGCGGCCCGCTCCGGTAGCGGCCTTCCTCGGTCTCTCCCGCACGGCGCGCCAGTGTGCCCCCCCACCCCCGCCGCGGCCTACACTGTCTGTGGCCCTCTATGTCTCTGTGCGGTGCAACGACACCACGTCGCCTTCTCCTAGTCCTTGCATGGCCGCAGTTCCCTACTGTTCACCACATGGTGGAGCGACACCGTGCGCCTCCGCCTCCAACATCAACGAAGATTATCAATGAAGAGGGGAAGAGAATCAGCCGTGTTTGTGCAGTCCGATCTCCCCCCGTTACGACGATATCATGCGGACAAACCTTAAGCAACGAAGAACGATGATAAATACTTGAACAAAAAAACCCCTACCTCAAAAAAAGATATCAAACATTGAGCATCGTTGAAGATGACATCGCGGGGTGAGGTTCCGTAAGCGATGACGAAGTGCTCCCGAGGAGGAAGCAGAGTCACCCCTTTTGTCACGGAGAGAAAATTATAAGGCGAGACGTCTTTGCTGATATCCCGTGTCGGTGTATCCTCCCTTGTCATGGAGGAATAAGGGGATGGAGAATTCAGGGTCGCCGAGTCGATGTTGTTAATCAGAGAGTTGGCGTTCTTCAACAAAGGAGATGAAGCATTCTTCGAAACTCAAGAGCTCTCTCCCCAAAATCTCAACACAACAAGCCAACCAAAAATAAAATACAGCTTCTCCTTATTTTATTTAATCATGCCATGCATTCAAAAATTTAAATTTCAAAAAACATAATTAATTTCTTGATGTGGTTCAATTAACTGATTAAAGTGTTGTGGCAAGAGTTAAGAGGGAGAGAGAGAGAGAAGGTGGAAAGGTTTCACAATAATGAAGAGTTTAAAAAAATTAAGAGGGGGTTTAAAAAGATTTAGGGAATGTGAAGGGTTGGGGCTCGTATGGTCCCCACCTCACATTTATCCTGACATGGGTAGTTAGGTACTAGTGGGTCCCACCCTAACTCCTTCATGTTGGATAAAACCACCATAGATATAAAAAAATTGTTCCACAATTTTATTCACTTCTTATTTAATCCACAAATTTTAAATTCTCCTTTATATCAAATGCATCTATGGTAAAAGTCCTCTTAAGAAATTACTGGTGCTATGAGTTCATCGGTGCCCTCATATTTCAATTCTGAGCAGCGGTTCAAAAGATAGAAAAACCCACTCGTTCGTTCTCTGAACGAACCCAAGCTAAACTTCGGAAAATTATTCCGGGCACACCGGGCCTCAGAATCAGGTGCCGTCAGAAACTACGCACTCATAAAATCCCAATAAATTTAAGAAAAAATTTTCCTTGAAATTTACGGGTCTTTACATTACTCCCACCTCAGGGATTTACGTCCATGTAAAGCTACATCATAAACTGGGGAAAAAATGAGGGCACTGTTCACGCATCTGAGCCTCCCGCTCCCATGTGCTCTTTTGGAAATTCCCATGCTACCAACGAATGTGCACCAGAGGAATCGACTATCCACGTAGGACCCACTCCTTTCAATCCTCGATCTCCACTGGGACCTCTACAAATGTCACCCCCTTATCATTGTCTAGCTCCCCATGATCAATGATTTGCGTCGGGTTGTGCACGTATCTCCTCAGCTTAGATACATGGAAGATGTCATGCACCCGGTGCAACTGAGGTGGAAGGTCTAGGCCATAAGCCACCTCTCCTACCCTGCTGAGAACCTGTAATGGTCCAATTAAGCATAGAGATAACTTGCCGCCCATGCCAGATCACTGTAATCCACGTGGAGGTGAGACCCTTAAGAAAACGTTGTCGCCATCCTCGAACTCCAGTGGGCTCAGCCTCCTATCAGCATAGGACTTCTGTCTGCTCTATGCAGTCCTCATAAGCTTTTGGATGATCTTCACCTTCTCTGTCATAGCCTGAAAAATTTCTGGTCCTATGAGTTCTGACTCCCCAGGGTCAGTCCAGCACAGAGGTGATCTGCATGGTCGGCCGTACAAAGCCTCTTATGGTGCAATCCCGATGGTGGAGTGGTAAATATTGTTGTACGCAAACTCCACCAAGGGTAGTTTATCCTCCCAGCTATGACCAAAGTCAAGGACACATGCACGGAGCATGTCCACGAGTGTCTAAATGGTCCTCTCCATCTGGCCATCCGTCTAAGGATGAAAGGAGGTGCTCAGGTGTAGCTGCGTCCCAAATGCCTCCTGCAACCCCTTCGAAAGCCGGGAACTAAAGAGAGAATCTCGATCAGAGAATATAGATGATGGAACACCATGAAGCCGTACGATCTCCTGAACGTAGAGGCATCCCAAGATCTCCACTGAGCCCTGCTCTCTAATATGTAGGAAGTGGGCCGACTTGGTGAGTCGGTCGATGATCACCTAAATGGAGTCGTGTCCTCTAGAAGTACGTGGAAGCCCCGTCACGAAATCCATAGATATCCTGTCCCACTCCCACTCTGGGACTTCTAAGGGCTGTATCAAGCCTGCCGAAACCTGGTGCTCCGCCTTCACTTGATAGTAGGTGAGGCATCGTGAAATGAACTCTGCCACATCGTTCTTCATACCTGGCCACCAGTGCTGTTATCTGAGATCGTGGTACATCATCTCTACTCCTAGATATACCACCAAAGGGGAAGTGTGAAACTCCCTCAACACCTCCTCTTGTAATGAAACTAGTACCATGGTACGTTCCCTGAAGAGGATGACGTGATCTCCTCCTACAGAAAATCTATCAGGTTCTTGTCCGGTGGATATATGTGCACGTCGCGTCTCACAGTCAACATCCCCACGATGTGCCTCTCTGACCCGATGAATTAGTGGAGGAGTGAATGTATATAGGATGAACCACCTCTATCCACGAAAGATATATGAAACATGGATAATTTCTATGTCACCTCTCCAAGTAGATGAATGCCTAATCTCCTTCTAAGAGCATCAGCTACTATATTCCCCTTCCCCGGAGTATAGACTATCTCAAAGTCATAGTCCTGGAGTAACTCAACCCATCTCCGTTGTCTCAGGTTCTGGTCCTTCTATAAGAATACGTACCTGAGATTCTGGTGGTCAGAGTAGACTATAAAGCACTTGCCTATCAGATAGTGCTGCCACATCTTCAAGGCGAAGACCACTGCTGCAAACTCCAGGTCAAGGGTAGTGTAGTTCTACTCATGATGCCTCAGCATTCGTGAACCTTAAGCGATCACTACCCACCCCTACATCAGGACACACCCACGTCCAGTCCCTGATGCATCACAGTAAACTATGTACCCTATGCCCTCCTCGGGTATCCTCAAGATGGGTGCAATGGTCAATCTCTATCTCAGCTCATGGAAGCTTTGTAGACATCTATCTGGCCACACAAAGTGTTTTCCCTTCTTCATCAAAGATGAAAGTGGTTCTGAAATTCTAGAAAAGTTTGGTACAAATCTTCGATAGTACCCAGCCAGAACTAGGAAACTCCACACCTCCGTCACACTCCTGGGTGGCTCCCAAGCAAGTACTGCCTCGATATTCACAGGATCCACTGAAACGCCTGCCTCAGAGATGACGTGACCCAAGAAGTGGACCTCTCTAATTCAGAACTGACACTTCGAGAGCTTACCATAAAGATGGTGCTCTCGGAATGTGTCCAACCTGCAAGTGCTAGGCATGCTCTTCCTCAGTAGTCGAGTAAATCAGTATGTCGTCAATGAATACTACGAAAAATAGGTCGAGGTAAGGCTGGAAGATCATGTTCATAAGACTCATGAAAACTTCTAGAGAGTTGGTTATGCCGAAAGGCATAACCACAAACTCATAGAGGCCATACCGACACCTGAAGGCCATCTTCTACAAATCCTCGTCTCGAACTCTGAGCTGATGATAGCCTGAACTATGGTCTATCTTCAAGAACCATCGTGCTCCCTTGAGCTGATCAAAGAGGCGGTCAATCCTCGGGAGTGGATACTTGTTCTTTACGGTCACGTGATTCAGGTGACGGTAGTCGACACATAGTCGTATGCTCCCATCCGCCTTCTTGGAGAATAAAATAGGAGAAGTCTGGGGTGAAACACTGGGTCGGATGAATCCTTTTCCCTAAAAGTCCTCCAACTGTACCCACAGTTCGCGAAGCTTAGCAGCAGCCATCCAATATAATGGTGTAGATATCGGTGCTGTCCAGGGGTACATGTCAATATTGAAGTCTACCCCTCTGTGAGGAGGTAGTCCTGGAACATCGTCAGGGAAAACGTCCGCATACTGATCCACCACAATAGGAAAACTCAGACTCCACACATCAACTGCTCCGAGGATTATACTAGCCAACTGATGTGTGATCGGAAGCCATCTCTTCTACGTAAGCCCATCCTGCGCTGCCAAGGCTCCCATATCACCAGTGATGGTGAACCTACTCCCATCTGTGCAGACACACCGTGCTTTGCGCCTAATACAGTCAATCTGGGCACGGACTGTAGACAACCAGTTCATACCCAAGATGACATCTTAAGGCCTCGACGCTGCTACAGGAAGATCACAACCGAAGCTCTCGCCTCTAAGAGTAAGCTCACACTGCCGGAACCAATGTGTAATCGTCAAGTCTGCTCCCATAGGAGTCTCTAGAGATAAGGATCGAGCCAACAGCTTTGTCGGAATCTCCGAGCTCCGAACAAGGGCTGCGACAATAATAGAATTTCCCGATCCTGTGTCTATAAGAACTGTAGAAAAGGTGGAGTAGAGACAAGATAGTACCTCGAATCATCTCAGGTGTTCCGTGGTCATAAGCATAAAATTCTTGAAGCTGAGCCTACCTCTGTCCTCCCGCTCCCCGTGGTCGGGGTGGACCTCCTGGTGGTGGTAGTGGTAGAGCTGCGAAGCGTCGTCCACCACCTGCTGCTCGGCCAACTCCTTTGCCTCATCCTCCTTCTCCCTACGGACCGCCACAGTCAAACCTATGCCTCTTCCTAGGTGGTCCCTCTACCATCTGCATCTCCTCTGCATGGTGGCTCAGGTAGTCATGAGCAATGTGGCCATGCCCGTAGCATGTATAGCACTGCCTGCCTCTCGTATGACTGGCTCTGCTGCATGTTCCCCACATCTCTGAACCAGTATCCTGAGGCTGCCCACCTGATGGTCGGGTCCGCTTGGACCTCTGTGAAATCTGTCTACATCAGGATATCGAAGACTCTGCTACGTGTCTCCCTGCTGTAGGCCTCACTGCCGGAGTAGGCTCAGCAAGGAAGCTCTTTACAAGAAGGGCACGCTCCATTACTCCATCCTGCGTCAGAATAATGAGGGAGACCATCGAAGCCCTGATCTCATGACTCATTCCCTACTCGAAGGGCCAGGCCCAGAAGAATGGGTCTCGTACCATGTCTTTGGAGTAGCGCGAGAGGTCGGTAAATCTCACTGAGTACTGGGATACTGTCATCTTGCCCTGACACAGCTGTAGTAACTCCTGGATGTGCACCGCACGGAGGGTGGCCGGAACAAACTCCGAGCGGAAGAGGATCACGAAGTCTGTCCACAGCAGTGATGCCTCGTCATGCACCTGGAGCATTTGGATCTACCATCTACCTGCTACTACGTGCATGCGACTCGTGGTGAGGATCACCATTAGATATTCTGGTTTCCCTACCAATCTGATGACTCAGACAATAGCCTCTAGCCAATCCTCGGCTGCCTGAGGGTCCGTCTCTCCATGAAACCTTGGAAGCCTCTGTCGCTGAAACTCGTTCAGTGCACTCAGGTGGCGTGCACTCTCCACTTATGGGGCTGGTGGAATCTGTGGCCCAGCAGGTAGAGGTACATCTGGTGCCTCCGTTTTAATGGGGCCCTACACCAAGGCCTCATTGCTCGGTGGGCTGCCATCTCGCAGGTGGCTCAGAAACCTTACTGGTTGCTTCGTGGGGCCATCAAGAAAACTAATAGGTGCGCCACGGTTAGTGCAGTATACCTGGTGAGCTAACACAAAGTAATCACAATGAAAACCTTTAAAACACACATGCAATTAATTTTTTCATGCACTGAGTCGGAAATCAGAAGTCAGGGTCCTAGTGTATGGATACATCGGCCACAACACCAACACTGGACTCCCTGTACTGATAAAGACACTCAATAACCTTAACACTATTAATTCATAGGAAGAAATTATCAGAGTCCTAAGTTATGTGGTAGAACCGAATCCTCTGATACTAATTTGTCACGAACCATCCTCAGGGCCTGTGCTGTGACTACCCCAAGCCCGCCTTCCATAGGCCAGGGGATGGAAACTAGCACCAAAGGCATAAATCCTGATAAAAGGGAAAGCATTGCCTTTATATAAGTAAACAAACACAACAGAGTATGTACACTGAAGTAAACCCTAAGTAAACTGTGTACAAATGTAAGTGATGGAAAGTAAATGGCACAGAATACAAACCGAACTGAAAGTAAAGTACAACAGTAAAGAAAGAAAAACTGTAGTAAAGTAAACCAGAAACCACTGAGTTGGCCTCCGGATATCCCCCCTGAAGGGTGGGTACAAATGGTCTCCTCAGCTCCTTGGGTCCGGCCATCCCCTCCATGTACGTCCCGCCAAGTGGTCCACCTCCAGGTGATGTCCTGATCCACAAGACTCAACCTTGATCAGTGATGTCTATCGTCTACATCCATCACAATGTAGTGCGGGCATAACCTGGGCCGAGGGGGGTATACGATACTCAGTAGGGACCCCGAGACCCCCGAAGGACTCCCGGAATCCACAAAGGATAATCCAAAATGAAAAGATACCAACAAAAAGTACCAACCAACTCTAATTAGGTATATGCCCATACATATACCTAAGTCATCAACTCCAGTTCGGCTCCAACTCACGAGCCCAAGAATAACCCAGTCCATAAAGGAAAGCACAACCCAGTCCACACAGGAAAACAAGTCAATCATATCGATGACAATGACTGAAAGTCAAGACTCAGCCCACACAGGTATTCTAATAACAGAGTGGGGTGGAGATGATAGATGTAGCCTCTGAATCATCTCCCCTGCCGAACCCACGTAGGATCCATGTACAGAAGTCGCCGCTGCAAACCCACGTAGGATCCAACTACAGTAACCATCGCTGCCGAACACATGTATGATCCAAGTACAGTTGTCATCGTTTCCAAACCCACGGAGGATCCAAGTATAGTCGTCCTAGCTACCGAACCCACGTTGGATCCAAGTATAGTCGTCAACGTCATCACAGTCGCGGCCAGCTCTAGGGTTCCCGCACGCAGAACGCTCGATTCTGGGAGGGTCCGCTCTATGAGCCAAGGGGGTCGATACATCAACAGTCACGAAGTCTAGATTTTATGTATCCCGGAGATCCGTCTCGTCAATATTAACTCAACACAATAGATGGAACGTCATTCAGATGCCCGATCTGAGAGATATTGGCTTTTCAATCCTTGGGGCCTAGTTAGAAATATGCTCGTTTCTAACCCGGATGATATCCAAAATCATCTGAAACTCATGTAGAGTAACGGAAAAGGACCGTATTATCGAACGAGTCCCAGTTCCACAGACAGCGCATCGTTCAGATTTGCGTTCCTTAAGTTATTCACGTTTAAGTGAATAATGAACCAGGTCCATTAGGTCTGATGAGCTAATGGATCGGGTCGACTCAGTTTTGGCGGGTCCGACCCGACAAAGGGGTCGGACCGGCCCGGTGAGTGGCGTGACCTGGCCCAAAGTGGCATGGCCCGGCCCGTAGTGGCGCAACCCAGCCTGGCCCGCGTGGCCTACGGCCCCTGCGGCCTACGACCCAGCTCGAAAGCTGGTTGCAGCTCGACCGCTGGCCGAGCGGGACACAAAGGGGGTGCGTCCACCTGTTTTTGGAAACGGCGGACCTAGTGGGGTCCGCCCTTACAGCTGGTCGAGGGGGTTACACCCCCCGATTTCTGGGTAACGGCCAACCATTAAGGCGGGCCGGTTTGTGAGCTTTCGTAAGACCAAGGAGGGGTGTCACCTACTAGAGACACCGGCAGCCGGCTCGACGGACCGCCCCTGCTGGTCTGCCGCATATTTATGCCACGACTCATCTCAAAGGCGAGGCACGACGGCACTACGCACCACCGCCGCGGCCCGCTCTAGCTGCGGGCCTCTACATCTCTGTACGGTGCAACAGAACCGTGCCGCCATAGTCACGGACTTGCATGGCCGCGGTTCCCTGCGGATCACCGCACGGTGCAACAACACCGTGAACCTCCTCCTCCAACATCAACGAAGATTAACAAAGAAGAGGGGAGGAGAATCATCCGTGTTTGTGCGGTCCGATCTCCCCCCGTTATGACGATATCATGTTACAAAACCATAAATAACGAAGAACGATGAAAAAGACTTGAAAAAACCCCTAACTCAACAAATGATATCGAACGTCAGGCGTCGCAGAAGACAACATCGTGGGGTGAGGTTCCGTAAGCGATAACAGAGTGCACCCGAGGAGGAAGCGACATCTCCCCTTTTGTCATAGAGAAACAATTATAAGGTGAGACGTCGTTGGCGAGATCCTGCGTCGGTGTCTCCTCCCTTGTCATGGAGGAAGAAGGGGATGGAGAATCCAGGGTCTCCGAGTTGATGGTCTCTGTCGGAGAGATGGCATTCTTCAACAAAAGAGATGAAGTGTTCTTCAAAACTCAAGAGCTCTCTTCCCAAAATCTCAACACAACAATCCAACCAAAAATAAAATAAGGCTTCTCCTTATTTTTTTTAATCATTCCATGAATTAAAAAAATTTAAATTTCAAGACACTTAGTTAATTAATTAAAGTGGTTCAATTAATTGATTAATGTGTGTTGGCAAGAGTTAAGAGGGAGAGAGAGAGGAGGTGGAAAGGTTTCACAAGTAATTAGGAGTTTTCAAAAATTATGAGGTGGTTTAAGGAGTTTTAGGGAATGTGAAGGGTTGGGGCTCGTATGGGCCCCACCTCACATTTATCCTCACATGGGTAGTTAGGTGCTAGTGAGTCCCACCCTAACTCCTCCATGTTGTATAAAACCTCCTTAGATATAAAAAAAATAAAATTGTTCCACAATTTTATTCACTTCTAATTTAATCCACAAATTTTAACTTCTCCTTACGAGCAGACACATCTACAGTAAAAGTCCTCTTAAGAAATTTCCGGTGATGCGAGTTCATTGGTGCCCTCAGATTTCAATTCCGAGCACTGGTTCAAAAGATAGAAAAACCCGCTCACTAGTTCACTAAACGAACCCGAGCTAAACTTCAGAAAATTATTCCAGGCACACCGGGCCTCAAAATGAGGTACTGTCAAAAACTACATACTCATAAAATCACAATGATTTTAAGAAAAACCATTCCTTGAAATTTACTGGTCTTTACAAAATAAAAAAACAATCATATCCTCTTCATAAGAACATAACATTTGAAAATATTATCCAGTATTTAAAATATCACAATATTATATCATGGGATAAATTATAAAAGTGTAATGTAATCCCAATAGTCCTAAAATGAGGCAAGAAATTTGGTGGAATACACACATAATCATATAAAATCATTTCATTTTAGTCAATTATCTTTTCTAAGACCATCATAGTGGGAAAAGTCCATTACTGAACTGACTTCTCTCTTCATTCCAGTCCTCTATCACTAAACCATATTAAATTATCATTCTAAAAATGTCTAATCATGAGATATAAATCTTTACCTAATGCATTAGGGGGAAATATATATCCCACCAATCTCATAATTAAACCATTATTACGTGTTCCTAAAAAACATAGAAACATTCCCCATAGCATAACCCCTGAAATCAAATGGTTTTCTTAAACATCATTCCATCATAATTGATATAAAACAAATGGATTTCTTGAAAAAAATTCCATCATATAAAAAATAAAATCATATTAAAAAAAGAGATATAAACATAAACCAACATAATCCTAGATGGAAAATAATTTTGATAAAACACTCGAGCTTCATTCCGGAGGAAAATATCCTTTCTTCTTCAAAAACAATTTCTTTTCTCAAAATATATGAAATTTTAAAAATAATAATCGAGTTGAAAATAAAAATGTAATTTTGTAGAAGATGATTCATGGAAATAAGGAACTATTATGATTTAAAAACTAGTTCATGCCTTATAAGTTAAAAAACATTCATCTCGTACTTTTCCTAGAAAAGTCAAAATGTACCTCATATGGTAAACAAAAGAAAGATTCATTCCAAACCATGTAGTAAAAGAAAACATGGGTAAAAATTACATTTAAAATAAATTGGATAATATTATATATTTTTTATAATATGTTTTGAAAACATATACATGGATGATAAATATATCCCCAGAAGACACTTACGAATAAACCATCTCAGATAAAATCAGATTGGAAACGATATCCCATACCTTAGGTCTGATGTTCTTTATATGTATCAGAAAATCCTGTATAATGATTTAAATAATGTTAATGATTTATTCTATAATCATAATAATTATTATGATAACATTTATGCTCAAATTGTATTATTTTTGTTAGTGAATTTTCATTTTTACTCGTTATTCGGGTATTAACTACTTTATGTTCTTATATATGTTTTGTCAGATAAGTTCTTATCCATATTTTTTGATTATTGTTATATAGTTTAAAAAATAGTATTAGTATAATATAGATCATCTTTTATTCATTCAATTGAATTTTATAATCAGTGTTTAGTGAAGATTCTGTAGAACGAATCACATCACACCATGGAGATGGTAAGCCGTAAATACGCACGAGCGACGATATCATTCCCATAATAGTTGAATGGTATTGAAGTGGATGGTGTATAGTATCTCATAGTTAGTATCATTTTATAATAATAATATATAGTTATTGCTTCCACCATTATACCCATCTAAGTAAGGTGGTGGTAAAAAATTGATTACACCACGACGTGAAGACGGTAAGCCGTACTCACGCATGCAAAGTGATTTTGTTTTTCGTAGGATGGATAGAAGGTGAAATAATGTTTTTTTCATATTTATAATAATGTATATATATATATTATTTATACTGATGTAATTACTTTATAACGAAACAAATAAAGAAGTGTAAGTAGAAGAAAAAATAAACTTGAACGAAATGGTAGAAGATATTACCCCTTCCTTAACATGCGTCCTTTTAAATTTCTTCATAGGGAACTAGAGATAGTATTTTGAAAAGAACATAACCTATAGAATTTTACTAGGGATATTGGGAAGATAAATGGGAAGGGGTTGGACGAGCTTGAAGGCTTAAAATGGAGTAAATTGGAGAGGGATGAGGCTCTATTTTTTAATAGAATAGAGGGGAACTTTATGAAACTCTCAAAATATTAATTTATTATAAATTAATTTTCAACTAAAAAATGGTTCAAAACATATTCAATTAATATTTAACATGATTTCAGTTCGAAAACAAATCATCCAATAATTTTTGTAAAAGTTTTTAATAATTATTTTATCCTTTTCATTTTGGTTTAACCCTTATTTTACTCCTTTTAATCTTACTGGGATATCTTGTTATTTACACCTTGGCGGTTAGTGTAATTACCATATCATGTCAAATGCCCCAAATAAGTATTTTGTGATATATTTGGGCATATATTAACCAATTTTATGGGTCATAGATTTTTATGAATTTAATAACTTTTAATAAACTATTTTAGGTTTTCAGTTATGAATTATGTCAATTTTGGACACTATTCATAAGTTACTTTTTAAAAAATTTGCAACAACCAACTTAATTTGAAACTAAGACATTAAATCAAATATAATATGTTAATATCATCCTAAAAATTCATGGATTACATAAAAATAACCAAATAATATTTTTTAATATTTATAAATTAATTTATTTGAATCATTCATTAAAGCGGTAATCCACCTCTAATGGCCTGAAGGCCTTCAATTTTTATTGATTTTTGATAATAAACCTTTCAAGGGATAAAGTGAAACCCTTAAAAGGCCTGTAAGCGTAGGTTTTACATGTATTGTAGGACATATATTAATTCATTTCTCGTGGGCTTCAAACATTACATACAACCCCGACTATCTACTTGGAACTGCTCCTCCCCAGCATCTTCATCGTGTAATCATCTCTCCACCTTCGCATGGTTGTTCGGCAAGGATTTCCCCTACATGAACAAGATTTTCCCGATGGCAGGTGTGATACCCTCTCAATTATATAACCTTACATTAAAATCAACTTATTAAATGATATGTGTTTAGGTTATAATTATATTTACATTAAATTAATTCTTATAAAATTTCATTTTCACATCCAAGTAAATTCTTGGGGTCCCTAAATCGATCCAAAGATGCCCAGGGTCAGAAATATCTCATCCAATAGGATTAGGACATGTATTAATCTAGTTTTATATTATTAAATTATTATTTTTTACCCTTATTTAAGGATTTATCTATTAACCCTCGTAAACAAAATAATTACTGAAGTTACTATTCATAATGTCAAAAAATAAAAGGTACCTATTAAAAAAACTTGGAAAATCAGATTCCAAATATGGATTCAATTTTTTAAAATTCAAAACACTGAAGTTGCAGTAATTAATATCAAATTATTATTGTTGATGAAATGAGAAAATGAGTTTTAAAAGTTAAACCATTGGAAAATATTGAAATGTTATATCCTATGAATTCAATGTAAAATTAATGACAATGACATAAATTATATTAAATTATAAAAATATATTATATTTTAACATTAAATCCAATAAATATTATAATTTAACCACAAAAAATTATCTCGATGAAAAATGATTTTTTAAATTAAAATTTAGCATATGTTTACTATTTATCAAAACATAAAAGTTATCAGAAAAATATTAGAAAGTTATCAAAAGTAAATTTTTATATCCCGCTTCATAATAAAATTGTTATGATTCTATATTGAAATTAATAATGTGCCAAAATATTAATTTAAAATGGGCTCTTCATTCAAAGTTGTATAATCAACCTTGAAAAAGGTTCTGGTACAGAAAATATGGTTTTATTCATATGTTATGACTGAAATATCCTTTGGATGAATATCGAAAAATATTTTATTAAATATATAACACATATATCTCAATAATTTCATTACCGATTGTAATTAACTCGAAAATACAAATATCAAATTGATTTATATTTTTCATAAATAATTTATATCCATTTAATTTATAATGCATTTTCACAAGTTAGTTATAATTATTTCCACTAACCTAACAGATAGGCTATAATTGTATTTTTATATTAATGGAATATCACAGTTCGTTTAAACTCCAAATTTAATTAAAATCAAGAAACCGAAGAATAAAAATTATTTAAAGAAAATATTTCATAACAAAATCCAGGTGTTACAATAATCATTTACCATAATGCATCCTTATCTCACATGACTTCATTGAACCATATTAGTCATTTAGACTATTTTTTATTACAATATTGATCCATTTTTATTATAACATATTGAAATAACTCAATTTCGTTATCTGTAAATATTAATTTTAATTGTTTTAAAGATAACTAAGTTCATTTTTTCCTCCATTTGATTCCTCAGGTGATATATTCATTATCAATAAATATTCTAATATAATCCACTAAAACTTTCTTCTTGGTAACAAAATAAACATATTATACCTTTTTTACATGGTATATCCAATAAGTTTTTATAAATAATAAAAATTATATTTTTTAAGAGGCATAAAAAATTTAATGTTTTGTAGTTTGTTAGAATTAAATTATCTTTAAATATGAATTGTTAAATGATTATTTTTCATTTATTGGAATGAAATTTTTAATTTTTATTAATTGTTGAATGTTTTGTTTACCATTGGGTGAGAATTTGGAAATTTTATAATGATGATGGAAGTTTTAATAAATTCCATGTGATGATGTAGTTAAATTATATTTTTATTTTTAATGCAATTTTTAAGGTATTTTTATAATATAAAATAATATGATTGTGTGTGATATTTTATATACTGATAATTATTTTAAGGATTATAATGATTGAAGTGGGTCTGATACTTTATTTTCAAAGGAATGACATGTCCTACTAGAGTGAAAATATTTTATTTTAAAGAGAAGATGAATGTGAATGTGAATGGTATAAATTTATGAATGGTTATACCTTATATTGTTGGGAGGGGGAAATGAAGAATGTATTAGATATTTTTATTTTCAATAATGAAGATTTATTTTATATTTTCTATATTCTCTCATGGGATAAAACTTTATGAAATCAATTTTCTATGGTCAATTAGAGTAAAAATATGATAATGAATCCTTGTGATTCTACCATGCTAATGACTTTTTAGGATAGGTAAATAATAATTAATAATCCAAGACAATTATTTGATGTTAAATAATGAATATCAATATAATGGAATTATATTAACATGCATATAAAAAATGTGGTATATTATAGACTATGATATTGATTGAAAATTATTATAGATGAATATTTGAATGGAAGTTAATTTTATTTAGAGGATTTTTGAGAAAAATTCATAAATTATAGAATTTAAATATGTAAATTGATGTGAAAATATCGTATATGATAATATAATTATTTTTTTTAGTGGGATGATGGATAGTTGGGAAATTGATATTTTTATATCAATAATTTTTTTTAATGAAAATGAAATGTTTTATGAGATAATTATATGATTAAATTAGCATTGATTCGAACTATCGGCTAATTTATGGCTCACTTTTTTAAATGAACAATATAAAAAATTATTTTGATAATTATCTATGAATTATAGTGAATTATTCTAATGAATATATATATTTATTTTATTTTCATTAAATTATTTAGTATTATGGAAAATACCCTAAGAGGAATAAATATTACCTTTATTACTTTTTCAATGGGTTGTTAAAAATTGACATGGAGAAATTCCCAATGTATTTAATTTTTTTCTAAATTATTATTGATGGTAGAGGATAAAGTGTTAGTGAGTTATATGGGGTTTTATGAGGCTTCGATATGGCGGTGTGCTATATTATGGATAATGGTTACTTTTGGGAGTGTATAACACTAGGGTGTTTTAGAATCTATGTGGTCATGCTACTTTAGAATTGGGTCATTCAATATCAATCATAGTTCATGTATAAATATGCTTTATCAACTTATCTGGAGGTGTGTAGTGGAGTCTGTGGGTTAAATTTTTGATGGTGAAAATAATCTAATGACTTATAGACTCATAGAAGAACAACTTTTGTATATCTATATAGTGGTGTGTATATGGGAATAAATGGTGAATGATGATATTTGAATCAAATGGGGGGGGGGGAGGTCAATATGTGAGACCTATAGACGAGTTTCCAAACCTAGTTTATGAACAACATATGAGGAATTCTACTATTACATCTCTTAGTACATAGGGTTTTAATTCTGTTTATCCTTGGTGGTAATGTTGAATGAATTTATGAGGTGGATATTTAGTCCAAATGATTTAGATGTTTTGGTACTAAATTGGATATTGGTTTATCTATATGGTTTGAAATATTCTTTATGACCATTGTATGTGTATTAGCCTATGTGGGTGATAAAATGAATGTTTTAACTTTAAATCCCCTATAGACATATGATAGTAATAATGATACTGATGATGATAGTGATCATATTTATTTAATGGCCATCTATTATGGGTATATGATATGTCGTATTGATGATACATGTTATTTTATGTGGATTCTTTCCATTACTCTTTTAGACGTCATTTTTATCAATTTTATTCTATTTTTATTATTAAAATAGCATAATTTGTTTAATTATATTCAACTATTGTTAGTTTTATATTTAATTGTTTAAATTGTCATTTTATATTAAAATATTTATTTTAGGGTTCATTTGTTTTCATTTTTGAATAATTTTAAATAGACTAATTCATTTTGTATATTATTAATTCCTTTTAATTTCTAAATAAATATATTTTCACTTTTTTTAATACATTGAATAATTAATTAACTATTTACGATTATATTCATTAAAAAATTTAAATACTTTGTATTATGTAATTTTAATTTGATTCATTTATTTTATTAATTATTTTATGTAATTATGAAGTTATTTAATTTAAGTGAACTAATTTTAATTATCGTTTTTTAAATTATATTTTTTTAATAATTCGTAATCATAAATAAATTATTTCTTCAATAATTAGTAATTAAAATTATTTTGTTTTAAAAATTTTTAAAATGTGAGTTCTGTTTTTTATTTCATATGGTAATTTATTTAATTTAATTTTTATTTTAATTATTTATTTGATTTATTTTTTTATGAATTATTTGTTTTAGTTTTTATTATCTTCTAAAGGTTCCTTCTTTTCCATTTACCCTAACAGCCATGCCATGGATCTCCGTTCTCATTTTTGGTGATGAATCTTTTGTCACAGCCAGCACCCATACATTTCAAAAAACAATTTACTCACCATTAAAAAAGTGAATTCCAAATCTTGTCTTAGCCCCAAAAATTTCTTCTCACTACTTTGTCATTTTATTCACCCCCCATCTCTCAATGGTGACCGATTCACTGCCAGTTCCATCACCACCAGTTCTCACCACTACCTCTACCCCCCATCTCACCGTCACCCTTCCTTTTGTCTCACTGCTCCTTATCCACTCACCACCACACCACATTTTGGTGAGTCCCAAAAATCACTCTTTACCTCCTCTAAAAAAAGAAAAAAGATATTCAAAGTCATAATAAAAAATTTATAAAAGCAATGTAGCACAAAAATGAAGCACAATCAAAGAAAATATCAAGCACATATCAAAGAGAAGTAGACCAAAGAAAATTCCAAGTACCCCTAATAATAAATATATTTGAACCACAAAAACCCTTTCCCTTGCCCTTGATTGAAGCCTCACTTAAAAAACATCCACGCATCCAACTAGTGAGCCATCGAGATGCACCCACTACTAAACCACTGTGATCCATTCCTTCCACTAACCGAGCCATTAAGCTTCATAAGCCACCTTTACATTCTAGAACCTCTACAGACAATATTGATCCTTGCCTCTTCCCCATGTTCCACTGTCATCCACCCTACCTTCGTCCACCCATTGATGCCCACCACTCCTCTTGAAGCTATTGGTTGAGCCCTCATCCCACTATGCTGAGCACTACACCACCTTCTCATATCTGTTGTCCCAGTATACTCAAGCCCCCAAACCCCTTCATTCCGACGAACATAACCTCCCCTCCCCTCTATCACTTCTCTTCTCTATTTTTATTTTATTGAATATATAATATAATAACATGAATATAATATTATATAATACAATAATAATAAAATAACAAAAGTAATAATAGTAAAATAAATATTAATAGATTATTAGGTATATTATTTATCATTATAAATATAATGTTTATTTAATTATATAATTAAACTAATTAGTTTCTTTGTAAATTGATATATACATAAAAATACATCTAGAAATATTAATAATTTTAATATTTTTTTGTAAACTTATAATATGTTTTATTCCAGTATGTTAATTGTTTATGTAGTTTTGTACAAAATTTAAAATTTATTTTAATATAAATATAATAGTTATTTTATTTATAATATTACATAATTCAAAAAACAATTTTTTTCTATTTTTTAATGATTTCGGGGGTGATCGTGCTCAATGGTGGGGAATTTCATTCTGTTATGGAAATATGTAATTTGGTATCAGTAGAAGATGAAGAAGTAATGCGAGGTTACACGTGTGGGCCAAAGAAATGATATGTGATCTATGATAGTTTCTGTTGATAAAGGTGAAAAAAATATATAAGTATGGGGAGTGGGAGTGGACCACTTAAAGAGTATATCATTCTAGAAACACCACTTAGACATCCAGGAGTAGCAAAAAGGTGCAATTACATGACTGGACCACTTCACCACTCCTAGATTCTAAGGGTGGGAGAACTGGAGATATCATTCAATTCCCCATCAGTAGGAG
Source organism: Viscum album (assembly GCA_963277665.1). Classification (NCBI taxonomy): domain Eukaryota; kingdom Viridiplantae; phylum Streptophyta; class Magnoliopsida; order Santalales; family Viscaceae; genus Viscum; species Viscum album. Next base: position 1,079,565,555 of record OY728136.1, on the reverse strand, counting down.
AAGTGCATAAAGATCAAGGATTTATAGTACTTAGAGATCAAGTAGGGATAGAGACAACCCTTTATTCATTTCCCAGGTTGTATGAATTATTATTCAATATGAACTTCATTTTTATAAATTCTTTTAAAATATTTATTTGAAGGATGATCTCTAGCTTGCCTCATTCCGAGGAATTTGATTGATGGTTAAATATGATTTTACCATATTTATGCATTAATTTTCTATGATATTATATATATATCACTCCCGAAACAATCATTTTTTACAGGGCATCAAGAATCAATGAAAACTGATCCTAATGGGGTTTAAATCCTAATTGACTTAAATATTAAGTTTACACTGAAAGGTGAATCACGATTAATAATCAAAGGCACTCTGAGTGAAATAGAAAATATGACCTCACTGATTTATGATTTCGTCTCACTCGGTGATTGAAATATTTCTATAGTTGATAAACTACATGATTCAATCAATCATAGGTTTACCAGACAACAAATCTGGTTGGTATATTTCAATCAGATGTAGTTATTTCAATTTATGTGCATAAACAAGGGGAAACTAGTATTGAAACTAGCAAGTGAATTTCATCCTTCCCATTATATGGGTTCATCTCACTGTCTTGCTGGTGCCTGTCTTCATTCTCCATATCTGTCTTACTGTACTTCTCACACTCTAACTCTCAAACGAAAATAATCAAACACCTCACACTATTACTCCCATCATCCACTTCTATTTATTTTTGTATATTTTTTGTTTTTTTGGGCTAGTCAAGCACATAGTCAATCCTTCCCTATTGTACGATTACCTTATTTTCATTGCACTAGTAGTATTTAAGTGTTTATAAATAATAAAATTGTGTGCACTCAAAGATGGATGGCATCAAATTTCGGCATTGTTGCTACGAATGACACATGAGACCAAATAAAAAACAAAAATTAACATAAAAAACAAATAAATAATAAAAAACACAAAAATAATAAAATAAATTCATAAAATGTTAAAAAATTTAACAAATAAAATAGTAGAAAAAAACATAAAACACACAAAAAAATTCCAAATTTCAAAAACTGTAAAAAAATTTAAAAAATTCATCAAGAAAATTTTATAAAAACTATGAAACGATTTCTACATGAATACTAGGTATATATTTGATTCATCAGAACCTATCATTCATGAGATTGAGAATCAATTTAGAGGCTTGAAAATTAACAAAAAAAAATTAATATAGAAGTTAATAGAGAAGTTGAGAACAAAAATATGAATAATACACCACCTATTAACATGAACTAGACTTGTAATAAAATAGTGAAGATTCATAGTTCGAAGGAATTCTAACTACATTCTATCTCTAGAAACTCAACATGCATTAGGCTCCTACCAGGTTCTTGAAATTTGGAAATTAAACAATCTTTGTGGTCTCAACTGCCGACCTTCAATGGAATTCCAAGTGAACACTCTATTGACATTATTAGGGATTTTAATTATATTGTTCAGTATTTTACACTAAGGGGCCCTGGTGAGGAATATTTTATGTTGAGACTGTCCCCCTTCGGCCTAATGGGAAATGCCAGGTCCTGGTTTGAACAGTTTGGGGATGCGATTTTTTCACCTGAGATTATGTATACAATGGATTCACGATGAAATTTTATCCTCGGATAACAACCTATGATATTAAGCACAAGGTCACTAGGTTCTTTCATGTTTATGGTGAAATTTTTCATGAAGCCCGAGATAGATTTTGGGGATTACTATGATAGTTTCAAAATCACTAGTGAACCCCCCAATACCTTAAGGACACATTCTATAATAATCTATAACCATACCACTAAACATTGGTGGATCTATCTGATAGAAGGGACTTTAGTGATATGACATCTAATGATTTTTCAGAAATCTTTAATACTCTAGCACCAAACTCATTGCACAAATTATTTAGGAGGAGAACTATTATTAGGAAGGAAACAACCACTATCTCCCAAGATGAAGCTCGAGTTGATGGGTTCTTCAATGATAACAGTTGTAATACCCTTACAGAGTAGTGACACCACTATGGCATCTTTGGTCACTCCTAAAACTACTATTAAATCTTTTAAATTCATCTTGAAACTCCTATGATTAACAATTATTCTAGCTATGTTTCCAGGATACAGCTTAGAGAATAACCATTTTCTTATCATCTACTATCTGGGGTATAGGAACCACCAAAACCACTCTTAGATGGAGCAGAAAGTCCTTCACCATACTAACCTTGTTGGATTCTAGCTTCCTCTTAGGGATCAGTTCCCACCCAAACCCAATACCGAATCATTCAATTATGAAGATGAATTAAGGAGAATGATTCAATAGATTATAGGAATATTTTTAAAAAAATATGAAAAATGATTTTGAAAAAGAAAAAATGGATGCAATAATGAAAAATCTATAAATTCAAATAGAAATGTTGGCTAGGGATGTTGGTAGTAGAGACTAAGGTAAGCTCCCAAGTATGAATGAAGCAAATCAAGGGAAATCCACGTGGATGTAGCCACCATAAGTGGTCCATAAACACACCAAGAACCTAAAAATGCATCCCAAAATGATAAAAAATAAAAAATTGGATGAATATGAAAACATGGATATGGATAATGCTAAAACTAGAAACATTGACATTGGCACTGAAAACCCTCTATTTTTCACTATTCCAACTAAAAAGAACAAATAAAATGATTTTAAAATTTAGATAATAGACATAATAATAATATTTAAGAAGTGGTAGAGATTACCCCAATTGTTAGAAACATTTCCAATGTAATCCCTTTTCCAAAAAGATTAAAAATTTAAACTCATGATTCAAAACTAGTAGAATTTCTAAAAGTGGATAAGAAGATAAAATTTTTCGTTGCCTTAGAATCCTTGATCCAAATATCTTACTACTTAAAATCCCTCATGAAAATCATCTCAAAAAAAAAGAACGTGTATGAAATTTCCACTTATTGTCTGACATAGAAGTATAATATTGTATTAAAAAATAGGATACCTCCAAACCATCATGACCCTATGAGAATTGTCATCCCATAGATCATTGGGGATAGAATTAGTAGTTTTAACTATCTTTGTGATCATAGATCTAGCATACATCATATGACTCTGCTAGTTTTTCAACACTTTAGATTAGGATATCCCCAACCCACCACTATTCTTTTACAAATTTTTGATTTATCCAATACTCACCCAATGGGTAGGTTAAATGAAATGTTAGTGAGAGTATGTATACTCATTCTACCTAATGAATTTCTCATACTGGACTTGGATTGTGAACAATAGGTATCTATCATCTTTGGTTGTCCCCTATAGGCTACATGCGGGGTTGGGATAAATTAATCTAAAGGAAAATTAATCTTAAACATTAGTTAAAAAAATTGGAGTTCAATTTTTTTAATAAATTAAAATAACCCATCCACCCAATATTTCCTTGAGATGAGTTGAAAGTAGTTGATTGTTCTGTAGATGAAGAAGAAGATGTGTTTTTAAGTATGTTAGAAGAGATTATTTATGCATTTGAGATCCCTAATACAACATTCATGGGATCAACACTAGTTAGGATATGGAACCTATTTATGAGTTTGTGGGATAATTTCTTGAAAATATTGATGAGTTTTATTTGAAACACATTCAATCCAAAAATAAGATTCTACATTTTGGGAATTTTTTTAGAAGTAATAGTGATGAGGAGGATGCCTTTTATTTAGCATTCTTCAAGATGAAACATGAAGAACTTGGTAACCCTGTCCTAAGTGTGATACCTCAATTCATTAACCACCCACTCTATATCTCAAACACCTCCCTAACCATTTAAAATATCAATTTTAGGGGAAAAATACACCCTTCTTGTGATCACCTCATCAAATCTAGAGTGAAGTCATGAAGAAAAACCTATTAAAAGTTTTAGAAAAATTGAAAAATGTTATAGGATGGTGAATTGATAACATCAAGGGTATAAATCCATCATTATGTATTCAAAAAATTCCAATGGATTTTGAGTAAAAAATAAGAGTTTAATCCCAAACGAGAATCAATCCAAACATTAAATAAGTGGTTAGATAAAAATTTATCAGTCATTGGGATACTAGGATCATCTTACCTATTTGTAGGAGTCCTTGGATGAGTCTTGTCCTTGTTGTCCCAAGAAAGAGTGTAGTGAATGTGGTAAAAAATTTGTAAATTGAGAAAATACAAACATGATTTGGTAATAAATGGAGAGTTTTTATTAATAATAGGAAACACAATTCTACCAAAACAAATGACCATTTTCCAATTCCTATTTTAAACCAAATGTTACCGAGGCTAGTAAACAATGAGTTTTTATATTTTCTTCATGGTTACTCTGGCTACACCAAGATTTCTATTTCACCTGAGGATCATGAGAAAACCATATTCACATGTCCATTTGAGAAATTATTATATAATCTGAATCCCATTTAATTATTTTGCGATCTAACCACATTTCTGAGATGAACGATGGGTATTTTTTCAAAATATTATTTATAGGATAATTTAAGTAATCATGGATTATTTTTCTGTTATAGGTAGTAATTTTGAAAACATCCATGATAATTATGATGTTTTTTAGAAAAGGTGTCAAGAGATGAATCTTGTTATCAACTAGGAAAATTTCATGTTCATGGTTACTAAGGGAATTTTTTTTTGTCACAATGAGTATAAGAAGGGGATGAGATATCAATGTAATTTTTAATTTTTAATTTTTTTAATATTAATTTAATTAATGAAACATCCATGTGTGTTAATCCCGGTTTTCAATAGTTTTCATATGTTTTCTTTACCCATGATACATTGAAAGTTATTAAGTATGATATATCTAATTAGGGTTCTAGTTTTGTTGAAATATGTGGTAGGTGAATTAGATATTTAATGAAATGATTTTGTATGTTTCCATTTATTGAATGATAACATACCTAGATGATCTTTTTATGGATAATAAATTACGTATTGATTGTTATTTCGTTATGTTTATATATATGTGTAAGAAAATATAGGTATTTAGAATATATATTTATGAGGGGTTCTTATCTCAAACAGTTGGGGAGAAACTCTATATTGAACAAATTCCAATTATTTTGGAATATGTCGATGTATTTCATAAAGAATTTCCAAATTTTCAACTGAATCATGAGGTTGATTTTTTAATAGATTTCATACTAGAATCTATACCAATTTCAATGATAATTTATATATTGGACACAATTTATTCATAGTAATTTTAGAAGAAACACTAGGATAATCTTGAAAAGGTAGCAATACTCAAGAGTGCATCTTCATGAGGTGAACCTACTACTATTGTTATGATGAAATATGGTTCAATGTGTCACTAAATTGATTATCCAGACCATAATAAGATCACTACCAAGAATAAATATCTTTTCCCCTATATTCATGATTAGTTTGATGAACTGTGTGAGGATCAGTAATTTTCAAATATTAACATTTTTTTTGGAAATTGTCATTTTGTGGGACAATAGGGAAGACACACCCATGAAAAACATTCTGACAAGGTATGATCATTATGAATTTATATTAATTATATTTAGAAATACCAATTCCCCATTATATTCATGGATCTGATTAATATAGTCTTTAGAGACTACATTGACCAGTTTGTTGTAGTCTTTATGTATGATACTCTTATATATTCCAAGGGTAAGTAAGATCATGATGATCATTTTGAGGATTGTGGTGGAGACATTAATTAGGGAGAAACAATATTCCAAATTTATGAAATATTAAATTTTTCTATAAAAAGTGCCATTCTCATGTAATTTAATTACATGAAAGGGTATATCGGTTGAACCTTAAAAGATTAAAGTTATTAATCATTGTCTTAGAACATCCATGGTTTTTGAGATATGTTGTTTTCGTGGCTATTTGGGATACTATAGGCTGTTTATGAGAAATTTACCATTCCTATCAAATCAAATAAACATGTTTACATGGAAGGGTGCTATGTTTCATTAACAAATTAATGTCAAAAAATCCTAGGATATTAAGATATGGTTGGTTAGTTCACATGTGTTTACAACACATTATTGTGGTGAAGGGTTTTTGATTTTGGTCATCGGATTGAATATGGGGATTGGATTTGTTATTTTCAAATGTAAAATGTTGTATCATATTCCCAAAGATAATTAATAGATTATGTAAAAAATTAAATGACTCATGATTTGGGCATGGCAATAGTTAATTGTTTTTTTGAAAATATTGAATCGTTATCTATATGGTGATAGGTGTGACATATATACTGATCATCAAAATATGATGTATAAATTAAAATAGAAACTATTGGGTATAATTAAATGTGGATGGTTGGAGTTGATTAAATATTACTACTACTCAATATATTACCACCCATGGATAGAAAAAAGGTGGGTAATGCTTTAATTTTGAAGGACCATGCTATTTTTTCAATGACAATGATCTAAATATTTCATACACCAATGGATTAGAAATGGAAAACCATGGAATCATATGTAAAGGGGAAATATCCAATATATATCATATGAATGTTTATTCATCCATTTTTGCGAAGATTGAAGAGACATTTGAGGATGATAAAGAGTTAAAAAAATACAATGATTACTTTGTACCCCAGCCTTGAACTTTTTGTATTGGTCATATTCTTGATTCTAGTTTGTGTCCCATCAATAGTATAACTAAAAAGGTGCTATTTGATGATGCACATAGCTTGAAATTCATTATTCATCATGGAATCTAAATGATGTATATATATAATGAAGAGTACTTCTAGTGGTAAAATATGGATAATGATTTTTTATAGTACGATTATCATTTCAAAAATTTATAAAATGATAAGACTGAAAATTATATGTCTATGGGGGTCATACAACCACTACCCATAGTAAAATGGAAATGGGAAAGCACCCCCCTTGGACTTCATAATAGGACTCCCCAAGACATGTAAAGTCAATAAAACAATTTGAGTAGTAATATATCACATTACGAGTGAAGAAAAGTTTATTAATATCAATGAATATTTAAATCTTGATAATATTTCCATTATATACACCAAGAATGTGGTAAGGTTTTATAGAGTACCACATTATATTATTTTGAATTGAAATCCATGGTTTACCAAAATGTTGTAGGAAAGGCTTCATAATGATTTAAATATGGAGTTTAAATTTATGACTATAAGTCATACTTAAATAGATACCTAGTTTATGAGGAAAATTTATACCCTAGCTGATATGATAATAGATTTCTTGAAGATGTACAAATGGGATTGGGATCTATAGATTAGTATAGTTTCATTTTTGTACAACAACAAATGTCACACAATCATTAAGATGGATCTTTGTGAACACCTATATAGAATGTTGTGATAAACAACAATAGAATTGGATTGATGTTTAAGAATAAAATATATTGACACTTTAGCTATATAAAAAAATATACGTGAATGTTATAAATAATAAAATTCACTTCAATGCATCCTAGTATTGACATAAAATCTATAATGAAAATTTTAAAATAGATATAGAGTTTTATTTTAGTGATTAAAAATTCCAAAGAGTATAAACTTGTAATAATGTTAGGATATTTAAAAAAATGAACTTCAGAGACTTCAATATATCATTCCTTTTGATATTCTTGATCATACTAGGGATGAAGAATATCAATTGGTTCTTCCACTGAACATATCATAAATTGAGGATGTGTTCTATATATCTCTATTGAGAAAGTACCTACTTGATAATCCACATATACAGGACATAGAGGTTAAACAAATTGAACATGATATTTTATATGAGAAGTATATGATAAGGATTCATGATCAAAAAGATAATATACTCAATAAAAGGACCACTGTTTTGAAAAATGTTCTCTGGTTAAACTATATGTTTGAGGAAGTTACATGGGAACTCATAGATCCGAAGAGGTAGAAGTATCTTCGTTTTCTTGTATCAATGTTACATAATTTTCAGGGGAAATTAAAATATGGGGTATAATATAACACTATGATATTTTATAATATATATAGTCACTTTAATAAATTATATGTGGATGAAAACATTACTACCATGCAACCCTAATCTTAGAAAAACCATTATACACTACAGGTATAACGTTCCATACTTTACATACATTTTTATTAAATCAGAATTGATGCACACTTATTACAACATATAACAAAACTAGGAAAGGACTGTATAGGTATAGTGTCTTTAGAAACTGGGAAACATAAACAACTAGTTCATAAAGCATCAACTTTGCCTCCCAATTATTTCATCATATCTAGAGTCCCTTTTTGGCATATCCTACTTAATAACCTTCTTCCTGACCTGGGGAAATAAAACATACAAAAGGGTGAGCTCAAATGCTTAGTAAGGGTAAACAAAAGAAATATCAACCACATCATATTCATAATAACATAACTTTTTGAAAACTTAACCTGCAATAGAGAGCATAATTTCATAACATGGGATAAATCATAGTAGTGAAATGTAATCCCAATAATCATAACTTAAAACATGAAACTTTGTGGAATACACACATAATCATAGAGAATCATTTATTATTAGTCAAGACTCATTTCCAGGACTATCTTAGTGGACAAAGTCCCTTTCTGAACTGAGTTCACTCCTCGTTTCAGTCCCGTTTCACTGAACCGGTACAACCTACCGTTCCAGCCATGTCTATCTCATGATATATAAAATCTTTACCCAATGCATTGGAGGGAGATATAGGTCCCACCCATCTCATAATGATACCATTCTTATGTGTGCCACAAAATCATAAAACATACATCATAGCATAACCCATGTAATAAAAATGGGAATCTTAAACATCATGACATCATAATGTAGGATCGAAATATGATATGAGATGCTCAATATACAAGAGGGGGGGGGGGGGGTGAATTGTATACTTTAAAAATTCCTTTGGAACCTTTAAAGTTAGTTATGAACAACTAAAGTTTCCTTAAGAAAAAGAAAGGACTAAGTTTAACAAAGTTAAACTAAGTAGATTCACAACACCTCTAACACCGAACTAAACTTGGAAAGAGATTCCAAAAGTAGGTTCCGGAAATATGGTTCCGGAAATTGAAACTTAACAAAAGTTACAATATGAGATTCTACCTTAAAGCGTATAGAATCTAAATAAAACAGAGTAAGTAAGGAAGTATAAGAAAGTTATACTTTCCTTAAGATACAAATTGCAGCGGAATAACAACAAGTAGTAAAACTACTAGTAACAAGATAATAGTCTTTTAACCCAAAGAGAAGGGTATCCAACAACCTTGGATAAAGGTCCCTTGATTTATACTTTCAAGCAAGTCTGTCTTACCCACACCAGGGTAAGCCCTCGATACGAAGATCGGAGTCTCTGTCTTGCTATCCCTGCAAGCCCTCAACTTCAAGGTAGTTGGCAACCTCTGTCTTCCTCAGCAAGGAAGTCCTCGATCTTTAAGGTAGTCGGCAACCTCTGTCTTTCTCAGCAAGAAAGCCCTCGATCTTTAAGGTAGTCGGCACCTCTGTCTTCCTATCCCCGGAAGCCCTCGAATGTAATCACCAACATTCGGAGTCGCACGAAGCTTTGAGAGTTAATAAGAGACTATCTCTCTAGAAATCACTTCAACAGCATGTAAGCACTTTTTCAGCAATCAGCACCGAGCTCTTTCAAATGAGCTCCTATTTATAGGTAAGGTCGGCTCCTTCTCCAACGGTCATATTTCCCTTAATGTTCGGAGGGACCTGTACACGTGTCACTTAGACAACGGTTAGTTTATAACAAAATGGACGACATCGTTTTATAACAAAACAAGTGTAACAGAATGTACGACATCGTTTTAAACTCTAACATAAAAGTTCGGAATAGAAATTTCGGAGTGAAAGTTCGGAGTGAATAAATTCAGAGTGTATAAAACAATGATAATCAGATTCTGTTTAATAGGTGAATTCGGAATGAGAATTCGGAATAGGAATTCGGAATAGGAATTCGTCATCAGAAATCGTAATGAGAATTCGTCATTAGAATTCGTAATGAGAATTCATCATCAGAATTAGTAATGAGAATTCATCATCAGAGTTCGTAATGAGAATTTATCATCAGAATTCGTAATGAGAATTCATCATCAGAATTCGTAATGAGATTTCATCATCAGAATTCGTAATGAGAAATCGTCATCAGAATTCGTAATGAGAATTCTTTATCAGAATTCGTAATGAGAATTCGGAATGGGATTTCTTCATTAGAATTCGTAATGAGAATTCTTCATTGGAATTCGTAATGAGAATTCTTCATTGGAATTCGTAATGAGAATTCTTTTTCAGAATTCGTAATGAGAATTCGGAATGGGATTTCTTCATTAGAATTCGTAATGAGAATTCTTCTTCAGAATTCGTATCCTGAATCTGGAATAGAACTAAGTCAGAATTCATATCCGGAATTCGGAATGAAACTTCCTTATAGTTCTTGTCCAGAACCGAATCCTAAAAACAGAATACTTTTATATCAAAGTTTTTATGATTCCGAGAAAGTGAATCCGAATTTCATACTTAAGAAAAATATTAATGAAAATATGATAAGGATAAATTTTTCTTATAAAAGCGTTTTTCCATAAGAAATCATTTTTCCTTATAAAAGCAATTTTCCTTAAGAAAGCATTTTTCCTTACAAAAGCGATTTTCCTTAAAGATAAGGTGTTTGTGATTTTCAAAACAAGAAGGAATGGAAAAGTCATAAGGAAAACCTTATTGACTCAACAATCTCCCCCTTTTTGGAAAGCACAAACATCCTTACGAAAAAGCTATTCTAAGAAGAAAGAAACATATTAAAGCTTATCTCCCTTGGTTTAAGAATATAGATGAATACAACTAACTCCCCCTTAGGCTTTGAGTCTCTAAGGATCGTATTCATATTTCCAGAGTGATGTTTCTTTAAGAAAAACTCCCCCTTAAACAAACTCTTATTAGAGTTCTATCTCCTTGGGTATTTTTCTTTCTCCCCCTTTGATAAGCACTTATTAGATTTCCTCTTTTTCTTAAGGATATTTTCCTTCTCCCCCTTTGTGATTTTCAAAAAGAATTGGAGGGAATGGAAACAAAATAACAAAGTACCTGAAAAGATTAGTAACTACAACAATAGAAACAACAAGCACAATTTTCATTATATTTGAAATGTCAGCAACAAAAACAGATTACGACAAAAAGATCGGATTGGTCATTTCGGATCTTTCTCCTTCGACATGAGCCCCTTGAGAATTGTCTTGATCTTCTTGAGATCCTTATGATCTTCCTCTGCTTTCTTTTCTAAGGAATCTATTCTTGCTGATTGAGCTTCAATGATTTCTTCCTGAGCCTTCAACTTTTCTTCCTGAGCTTCCATTTTATCTTCCTGAGACTTTATCCTTTCTAGAAAATTGATCCGATGATCCCTTTCAAATTTCCAACTTTGATTAACAGAGTTGAGCTTTCCATTCAGATCTCTTACTTCCTGACTCCGAATGTTCTTTTCCTCTGTCAATTTCTCATCGAATGAGGCAGTCATCTCATGAAACTTCTTGTCCTCGGTTTGAAATGCATCCTTAACATTCTCCTGAAACTCATCCAGCAACCTCATCTCTTCCACATTCTTCTTCGACCAGCTAGTCATCCTTTTGCATGATATTTTACGTGCTTCGTAACCAATAAAGAAATTTTTTAACTGGGCTTCTATCTCAACACATTTATCCATAACCATGGATACGGAGTCGGTTTTCTGATTCATTGTATGTTGGAGCATCTGGCACCGAGAGTCAATACTGGAGAAGGTCGGAATTGTTCCCACCAACTTCTTCAAGGATTGTACAACAAAATCGTGCCCCAACGATGATGAATCCGAATCAGAAATCTTGCTAGGAGAATTTTCTTCTTCAATAAGCTCCAACTTCCTCTTAGAGGAGCTACCAGCTTCCTTCCTCAAACTTTTTTCTGAACTCGGGGTATCAGCAAGAATTTGCTTTCCCTTTTGTTTTTCCGGAATTGAAACCTGTTCCGGAGATCTGTTCTCACTATCGGAGACTTGAACAATTTTATCTTCCTCATCAGCAACTTCTTGAACATTGGCTTCCACATTTCCCATCTGAGCAGCATCAAGTAAAATATGTTCTTGACAAGTAACTTCTTCTTCTCCCTTTTCTTCTTCCATTGCAGGAGTAGCAAGCTTTGAAGATTGAGCTTCAGATGTTCGGAGCGACAGGTGTTCCGAAGGAGTTCCCTTATATTCATCTACTTGTTTGAGCACATCTCCTGTCTCACCAATTCCTTCAACCACTTCTTCAACCTCTTCCACTTGCTCTACTTCCTCAGTAGCAACAGCCTCTTCCGGAGTTACAATATTTCTTCCTGGAGTCTCAGGTAGAGATTCCAGAGAAAAAGATCTCGGAACGGGAATGGTTGCTGAAACCATTTCGTTAAACTTCAACAACGCTTGCACATCCTCAGCTTCTGACAACTTCTTTTTAAGCTTCTTTTCCTTAACTTGCTTCTCGAGCTCATCAGCAGCCTTTTCTTTCAGAGCTTTAGCCTCTGCAGGATCCAATCCGAACTGCGGATCTCCTTCCTTCCTCTTTTCCTTGTCTGCTCTCCACTTCGCTGCAACCTCATCAGTATATGTCTTCTTATTCTTATGCTTAGGAGGTGCGGAATGGACTTCCTTAGACTTGGGTTCCTCAGCTTCATCTACCACTTCTTTCTGCTTCCTCTTCCTTACCTGCTTGGATGATTCCGGATCAGCCACTTTCGGAGTCACTTCTACTTGAGGCGGTAGATCAATGAATTTCCCTGACTCCTTGTTAAAAGCTATATTCATACTTTTAAGAGTTGCATCACTGAGCAACATGATCTTGCAAACTTTAGGCTTATAACTACAAGCAACCTTGAAGGATTCTAGGCACCTAACTATCAGCTTCGACAATATTGCCGGGTACATCACTATCTGAGCTCTCAGATTCCCCTTCTTCAAATTATCAATGTTGAGAAGAATATGCTTCATCAGGTTGAACTTTCTTAGATTTATCAGAAAATCCAAGATGTATATCTCACTCTTCTTCAGGCTATCCTTATCTCCTTTTCTCGGTACGATAAGCCCTTGCACCCATAACTCCAGAATCCAGAAGTTTGTAGAAAGACTTGCAATTTTCGGAGCCTTATCATCATCTAATCCGAGAATTTCTAAGGCTTTCTCCCTGTTGAAACTACCCAAGGAGTCTGGAAGAACGTGCGAGATAAACTCAGCTTCCCCTTCATAACTCAGCCCTACCAAGCTTGCAGCCTTGGTGTAAGATAGCTTATATGTCTTTCCATACGATTTGAAAGAAAATTTTTCTCTATTGTCTTCCACAAAGAAAGAAACCGACTCATAAAACTCAACAAGAAAATCTGAGTAGACTTCATCTTGGTTGCCGGTTTTTGATATCGCAACATCCTCCCAGCCATTTAACTTGATATTCTTCGAAATGATAGAATCATAGTTGCTGAAGAAATTCGGATGAACTAACCGTTCTCTGTAGACTAACCACTGTGAAATGGGCTTAGTTGAAGACATTTCTTGAGAAGCTAACTCTGCAGACATTCGGATCTGAAGTCTCTGAGAAGTTCGGAACTGAGAAGACTGAAGTTCGGAATGGCCTTAAATCAGAGAGTCAGAGCTACTGCACGCAAAAGCTTGAAATGGATGTGGGACGAGAAAATAGGGTCCCCTTTATATAGGTATTGGGATGACGGTTCAACTTCCTCGGTTGATCTGACGGTTTAGAATGATCTGAGATCAGATCTAACGGTTGAAAGCTTGAATCCGATCTTTTTGAGGTTTTATCAAAGTAAAGATTTAAGAAATTCAAAAACCAAAAACAAACTATAAGAAATTGCCAGCAAGTAAAATATGATTACGAAAACTTCAGTAAGGAAATGATACCTTTCGGATTAGCTTAGGAAAGTTATTCGTAATGGGTAATATAAAGATGACTACAAAAAGCTCAATACGAAAAACTAAATACGAAAACCTTAATACGAAAAATTCAATACGAAAGACTCAATACGAAAAACTCAATACGAAAAGGTAAACACGAAAAGTCAATACGAAAGACTCAGTACGAAAGTTCCGTTATGAAAATACCAGTACGAAAGTTTTCCATTCCGGAAATTTTCAATACGAATACTTCCATTCCAGAAGTATTCTGTGCGAAAATATCCTTTCTGGAAAATTGTTGTTCCGGAAATTCCATTCCGGAAATTTTCGTTCCGAAAAGTTTGAAAACAAAATTTTGAAAAACTTTGTTAAATAAACAAACAAATGTACTCCCCCTATGAAAAGGAGTTTATTACTGTAAGGAGATTTTTCAACAGAAAGTTAATTGAGGAAGATTACCTTACAGTTATCATTCCTAACTTCTGTTTAATATATTCAAATCTATCAGAAGGTAAAGATTTTGTGAAAATATCAGCAAGTTGTTCTTGCATTCCGATAAACTGAAGAATAATGTCTCCTTTAAGTGTGTGATCCCTAAGAAAGTGATGCCTAATATCTATGTGTTTTTCACGGGAGTGATGTGCATGGTTTTTACTTAGGGCAATGGCACTTGTGTTATCACACAATATTTGAGTTTTAGTAAAACTCAAGCCATAGTCTGTGAGTGTGTGTTGCATCCACAACACTTGTGCACAACAACTTCCAGCTGCTACATATTCAGCTTCAGCAGTGGAGAGTGCAACAGAATGTTGCTTCTTGCATGACCAAGAAACTAATGAATCTCCTAAGAAATGACAAGTTCCGGATGTACTTTTCCTATCCATTCTACATCCACCAAAGTCAGCATCAGAAAAGCTTTTTAGAACAAAATCATTTCTAGAAGTATAAAATAATCCTAGATCCATGGTTCCCTTAAGGTAGCGAAAAATTCTTTTTACTGCCTTTAAGTGAGATTCCTTAGGATTGGATTGATATCTTGCACACAAGCATACAGAAAACATTAAGTCTGGTCGACTAGCTGTTAAGTAAAGTAGACTTCCGATCATACCTCTAAAAGATGTTTGATCTACTGGTTTCCCAGCTTCATCAAGATCTAAAGAGTTTGAGGTACCAATGGGAGTACTTATACTCTTAGTGTTGTCATAACCATACTTTTTAAGAAGATCTTTAATATACTTATGTTGGGATATGTAGGTTCCTTCTGGTTTTTGAGAAATTTGAAAACCAAGGAAAAATGTTAACTCACCCATCATACTCATTTCAAACTCAGATTTCATTAGACTAGCAAAAGAGTCAGTCAAAGATTGCTGAGTTGAACCAAATATAATGTCATCAACATAAATTTGAACAATCAAAACATTTTTCTTATCTTTCTTTATAAAAAGGGTTGGATCTACATTTCCCTTAACATAGTTATTTTGAAGCAAAAATCCAGTAAGTCTATCATACCATGCTCGTGGGGCTTGTTTAAGGCCATACAAAGCTTTGGTAAGTCTAAAAACATGATCAGGATGTTTTGTATCTTCAAAGCCAGGAGGTTGTTCAACAAAAACTTCCTCTTGAACATAACCGTTAAGAAAAGCACATTTCACATCCATTTGAAATAGTTTGAAATTAAAGAATGCTGCAAAGGCAAGTAGAATACGGATAGATTCAAGTCTAGCTACTGGAGCATAGGTTTCTTCATAGTCTATTCCTTCTTGCTGATTATAGCCTTTTGCAACAAGTCTAGCTTTATTTCTAACAATGACTCCATTCTCATCACATTTATTCCTAAAAACCCATTTTACTCCAATAACAGAAGTTTCCTTAGGTCTCTCAACCAAGGTCCAGACTTTATTCCTTTCGAATTCATTTAGTTCATCTTGCATTGCTTTGATCCAATCATCATCACCTAAAGCTTCATTAGTGCTTTTAGGCTCTAATTGGGAAAGAAATGCTAGATGTTCTACTTCATTTCTTAAGGAACTTCTAGTCCTTACAGGTTGATTTACATCACCAATGATACTATCACTGGGATGATTCTTAAGAAACACCTGATTTGGGTTTTGTAAAACCTGTTCATCAACATAAGGTAGAAAGTCTTCTGGGGTAAATGTTTCAGAATTATCTTCTAGAACAATTTCCTTATCAGAAGGTTCTTCTATCAACGGTTGATAATCAGTTTTTGAAAACACATCCGAAGATGTAGGTTGGGAGGTTTTAAAAACAAAAGGATCTGATTCATCAAATTTTACATGTACTGTTTCCTCAACAGTACAAGTATTTTTATTAAAAACTATATATGCCTTAGAGGTTGTGGAATATCCTAAGAAAATTCCTTCATCAGATTTTGGTGCGAATTTATGTAAGTTATCTTTAGTATTCAAAATGAATACTTTGCAACCAAAAACCTTGAAGTAGGAAAGTCTTGGTTTTCTACCATTCCATAACTCATAAGGAGTTTTATTAAGAAAAGGTCTAATCAAAACTCGATTTATAGTATAACAAGCAGTACTTACAGCTTCAGCCCAGAAATGTCTAGCAATAGAATATTCACTCAACATGGTTCTAGTTATCTCTTGAAGAATTCTATTTCTTCTTTCAACTACACCATTCTGTTGAGGAGTTCTAGGTGCTGAAAAGTTGTGAGTAATACCTTTCTTACTACAAAAAGTTTCAAAATCTGAATTTTGAAATTCTCCTCCATGATCACTATGAATAGTTTTCAATGGAAGGTTTTTCTCATTTTTAACTTGGGCTCTAAAACTTTTGAAATAAGAAAAAGCTTCAGATTTCCTTGCTAGAAAATAGACCCATGTAAATCTAGTGTAATCATTAACTAGAAAAAACACATAGTATTTGCCTCCAATGCTTCCAGTTTGTGTTGGACCAAAAAGATCCATATGCACCAACTGTAATGCATCGGTTGTTGAGACTTCACCGATTGACTTAAAACTATATTTATGTTGCTTGCCATATTGACAAGGATTACAAACTTTAGAAGAATCAAATCTAAGCTCCAGTAGATCCTTAACAAGTTTCTTCTTAGAGAGTTTACATAGGTTTCTAAGATTACAGTGTCCTAATCTTCTATACCATAACCAAGAGTGATCTTCCATTGCACTTAGGCAAGGTAAATCTTGGCTTCTTAGGTCTTCTATGTTTAAGTTGTAAACATTCTCTTGCCTATTGGCTGAGAGAATAAATTCTTCCTTGGAATTGTGAACTAAGCATTTATCATTCCTAAAATTCACAAGGTAACCTTCATCACATAACTGACTTATGCTAATGAGGTTGTGCTTAAGACCTTTAACAAAAAGAACATTTGAAATCAAAGTTTTACCTAAAAGAACAATATTGCCAATACCAACAATCTCTCCCTTAGCATTGTCTCCGAAAGTTACCTTTCCTCCTTTCGTTTTGATCATCTTTTCAAAAAAGCTTTTGTTACCAGTCATATGCCGGGAACATCCACTATCCATGTACCAAATATTGTTGCTGGAACTTTCTTTATTTTCCTGAAATTAAGAACAAAGTTAGACTTTCGGAATCCAAACTTGTTTGGATCCGAGATTTCCAGACAATAAAATTTCAGGTATCCACATTTTCTTAGAAAAGTAAGCTTTATGAAAACCTAAGGATTGGGTTTTGTTTAAGGAAAAATTTCTTGCCCAGTGACCACCACATTGACATTTAGTGCAAAATGGGGCAGTTTGAGGAACAAAATAATTGTTGCTGAAAACAGGTTTTGCTTGGGTATAACCAAATCCGGATTTATTTCTTAAAGGTCGTATTTGAGAATACATCTTATCAAAATTTTCCTTACCATGGGTAAAGTTTGATAAACACTTCTTTAAGGAAAAAATTTCAGACTTGAGTTTTACAACCAAGTTTTTATCCTCAAAATCATTAGTTTTTGAACTAGAGTTAGGCTCGAAAACTTTTTTATTAGAAATTACTTTTTCTAATTCTTTAGAAAGTTTGTTCTTCTCAGAACTTACTTCCTCAAGATTTTTTGAAATACTTTCAAAATCAGCATTTTTCTTATCAAGATCTTTAGAAAGATCTGATATCTCTTTAGTAAGAATAGAATTCCTAGAATTTGCCTTATCAAGTTTCTTGTTTAGTTTGGAATTCTCAATCTCAAGAAGTTCAGCAAACCTAGAGACTTCTTCATAAGTAGGTAAAGTATTTTCCTCATCAGAAGATGATTCTTCATCAGAAGAGTTATAATACTTACTATCATTATAATTTAAAGAAACATTGGTCAATGATTCAGCATTTCGTACCTTATCCATAAGACAATGATTTTCAATGGGTAATCTGGCTATAAGACCAAGATTCTTCTGTCCTGAAGATTCATATTCAGAAGATTCATCTGAAGAGTCACCACCACTGGCACTCCAGGTGTCATTAGATTTCAGAACTTTCTTAGCTTTGGCTTTGTAATACTTCTTCCTGTTCTTTTCTGAATGTCTTTCCTTCCTTTCTTTCTTTCTGAGCATAAGGCAATCTGGTCTAATATGTCCAGCTCTTTTACATTCATAACAAGTAACTTCTCCATCTTTCTTATCTTTCCTGTCCTTCTTCTTATACTTGGATTGAAAGTTTCTTTGTCCAGCTATCTTTTTCATCCTTCGAGCAAGATTGGCTAATTCATTTTCTGAAACTTCACTTTCACTAGATTCGGATTGGAAAATGACTTTCTTAGACTTGGATCTGGTTACTCTCTCAGGAGTCTTAGTTTTCATCTGATTTGAAGTTGTAGTAAAAGCAACAGTACCATTTCCATTCTTCTTCTTAATGTTGTCAGCATCTCTCTTCATTCTTGTCTCATGTTGTAGAAGAGTTCCAAATAATTCATCAAGAGTAATTTGAGTGACCTTCCTGTTCTCATCTATAGCTGTTCTCTTGGATTCCCACTCATTGGGCATAATATCAATTATCTTGTCCACAAGAGCTTCATCATCTAAACCTTTCTCTCCCATAGATTGTAGACTGTTGACAATTGTCATAAATCTTTGTTGAACTTTACAGATAGGTTCTCCATAAGGAAAATTGAAGCCTTGATATTCAGCTCTAAGCATAGCTCTCCTAGTCTCAATCACCTTAGAAGTCCCAAAGTGTGTAACCTCTAACTTATTCCATATACAGTTAGCTGCTTCACAAGAAGAAATTTGGCTATATATATTTCTGGTCATTGAACACAGTAAAGTATTGCGTACCTTATAGTTGAGTTGATATTCTTGCTTTTCGTGGTTAGTAAAGGTTCTGACTTCCTTGTCAGGAATTTTATAATCACCAGTAAGCATTACAAAGTTGTCTACTCAAGTATTGATAACAAAAGTCTTCATACAATCTCTCCAGTATTCATAATCATTACCATCAAAGATAGGTGGCCTTGTAGGATTCAAATTGTCAATAGATCCAACATTCATTCCTGCCATACTAAAAATAACTTTGCACACAAACTAGTTAGTAGCAAAAGTTCGTAATCAAAATGTTCGGAATGAGAAAAGTTCGGAATGGATAATCCGGAATGACAAAGTTTGGAATGGAAAAATGTGCAAGAAAAACTTGTATGTGAGTACATGTATTTCAGTAACCTTGGCTCTGATACCAAATGTAAGAATGGTATAGAGTAAGAGGTTTCCAACCTTTGATACCAATTGTAGGATCGAAATATGATATGAGATGCTCAATATACAAGAGGGGGGGTGAATTGTATACTTTAAAAATTCCTTTGGAACCTTTAAAGTTAGTTATGAACAACTAAAGTTTCCTTAAGAAAAGGAAAGGACTAAGTTTAACAAAGTTAAACTAAGTAGATTCACAACACCTCTAACACCGAACTAAACTTGGAAAGAGATTCCAAAAGTAGGTTCTGGAAATATGGTTCCAGAAATTGAAACTTAACAAAAGTTACAATATGAGATTCTACCTTAAAGCGTATAGAATCTAAATGAAACAGAGTAAGTAAGGAAGTATAAGAAAGTTATACTTTCCTTAAGATACAAATTGCAGCGGAATAACAACAAGTAGTAAAACTACTAGTAACAAGATAATAGTCTTTTAACCCAAAGAGAAGGGTATCCAACAACCTTGGATAAAGGTCCCTTGATTTATACTTTCAAGCAAGTCTATCTTACCCACACCAGGGTAAGCCCTCGATACGAAGATCGGAGTCTCTGTCTTGCTATCCCCGCAAGCCCTCAACTTCAAGGTAGTTGGCAACCTCTGTCTTCCTCAGCAAGGAAGTCCTCGATCTTTAAGGTAGTCGGCAACCTCTGTCTTTCTTAGCAAGAAAGCCCTCGATCTTTAAGGTAGTCGGCACCTCTGTCTTCCTATCCCCGGAAGCCCTCGAATGTAATCACCAACATTCGGAGTCGCACGAAGCTTTGAGAGTTAATAAGAGACTCTCTCTCTAGAAATCACTTCAACAGCATGTAAGCACTTTTTTCAGCAATCAGCACCGAGCTCTTTCAAATGAGCTCCTATTTATAGGTAAGGTCGGCTCCTTCTCCAACGGTCATATTTCCCTTAAAGTTCGGAGGGACCTGTACACGTGTCACTTAGACAACGGTTAGTTTATAACAAAATGGACGACATCGTTTTATAACAAAACAAGTGTAACAGAAAGTACGACATCGTTTTAAACTCTAACATAAAAGTTCGGAATAGAAATTTCGGAGTGAAAGTTCGGAGTGAATAAATTCAGAGTGTATAAAACAATGATAATCAGATTCTGTTTAATAGGTGAATTCGGAATGAGAATTCGGAATAGGAATTCGGAATAGGAATTCGTCATCAGAAATCGTAATGAGAATTCGTCATTAGAATTCGTAATGAGAATTCATCATCAGAATTAGTAATGAGAATTCATCATCAGAGTTCGTAATGAGAATTTATCATCAGAATTCGTAATGAGAATTCATCATCAGAATTCGTAATGAGATTTCATCATCAGAATTCGTAATGAGAAATCGTCATCAGAATTCGTAATGAGAATTCTTTATCAGAATTCGTAATGAGAATTTGGAATGGGATTTCTTCATTAGAATTCGTAATGAGAATTCTTCATTGGAATTCGTAATGAGAATTCTTCATTGGAATTCGTAATGAGAATTCTTCTTCAGAATTCGTAATGAGAATTCGGAATGGGATTTCTTCATTAGAATTCGTAATGAGAATTCTTCTTCAGAATTCGTATCCTGAATCTGGAATAGAACTAAGTCAGAATTCATATCCGGAATTCGGAATGAAACTTCCTTATAGTTCTTGTCCAGAACCGAATCCTAAAAACAGAATACTTTTATATCAAAGTTTTTATGATTCCGAGAAAGTGAATCCGAATTTCATACTTAAGAAAAATATTAATGAAAATATGATAAGGATAAATTTTTCTTATAAAAGCGTTTTTCCTTAAGAAAGCATTTTTCCTTATAAAAGCAATTTTCCTTAAGAAAGCCTTTTTCCTTACAAAAGCGATTTTCCTTAAAGATAAGGTGTTTGTGATTTTCAAAACAAGAAGGAATGGAAAAGTCATAAGGAAAACCTTATTGACTCAACACATAAAACAATTCATATAAGATAAAGGAATACATAAAAATATTTCCATCACAACATAATCAAATCCATTTAATAATAGGGATAGAAATATAACCCTATATTATCTTAGATGGAAAATAATTTTGATAAAACTCTTGATCTCCATTCTTGAGGAAAATATCCTTTCTACTTCAAAAACATTTTCCTTTCTCAACATGTCATAAAATTTTAAACTAAAAGAAGTTGATTAAAAATAAACTTGAAAACTTGTAAAGGAAGCTTCTTGGAAATAATTTTTTAAAAATCCATTCATTCCGTATAAGTTAAAAAAACATTCTTCTCGTACTTTTGTCGGAAAAGTCAAAAAGTACCTCGTACGAAAAATGACAAAAGATTCCTTTAATATATTTTAATAAACACTCACTGAAGGGTAAAATTGGATTTACACAATTTTAGGTGGATGTAAATAATATTACATATTGAGGAAACATGGATGTGGATGATAAAATACACCCCAGTAAATACCAATGTATAAACAATCTCGGATAAAAATGAGATTGTGATATTTTCCATTACCTTAGGTCTGATTTGCTTCGTAAGTGTACGAACCTCCTGAATAATGATTTAAATAATGTTATTGACTCATTCCAGAATCATACTTATTTTTATCATATCATATATGGTCATATTCTTGGCTTCTTAATAGTAATATTTCATTGCTACTTGTTATTCGGGTGTTTATAACTTTTTGTTCGTATGCGTGTTTTGTCGAATAAATTCTTATTCTTCTCTTTAAGTTATAGATACCTCATTTCCAGAATGGTATTAGTGTAATATATATCATATTCATTCATTAAATTCATTTATATAATCATTATGAAATGAAGATCATGTAGAACGAGTCGCATCACATCGTGGAGACGGTATTCCATACGTACGAACGAGTGATGATATCGTTCCTAGGATCGTGGAATTGTATTGAGTGTATGTATACTATTTAAGAATCAGTATCACTTTATAATAGTCATATATAGTCATTATTTACACCATTATACCCATCCAAGTAAGGTGGTGGTGGAAAATAGATTACACCACGGTGTGGAGACGGTATTCCGTACGTACGCACGCGCGGTGATTTCTTATTCCGTAGGATGGATAGATGGTGAAATAGTGTTGTTTCATATTAATAATAACATATAGGTATATTAGTGATACTGATGTTATAAATTCATAATGAAACAACTAAATAAGAAGAAATGGAAGAAGAAATAAAGATGAAAGAAACGGTAACTGACATTACCTCTTCTTTGAAGTGCTTCTTTGAGACCTTCTTTTATGGCACTAAAATTGGACTTTGAAGAAGACCAGGACCTATGGGATGTCTCTAGGGGAGTGGAGAGGAGTAATTGGCAGGGGTTGGCCGAGCTTGAAGGCTCAAAGTGGTGTGAGGAAGAGGGGGAGGCGGTGCCCTTTTATAATGGAGGAGAGGGGCTCCTTTGGGAAAACTAAAAATATTATTTTATTATAAAGTCAAGTTCGGTTTTAAATAGCTCCAAATTAATATATTTAAAATATAAGTTAGGGATGGGTCTAAATAATATCATAAAATAGAATTTAGACAAGTTTAGGTTCCTATTTTAACCTTATCATTTAGATTTAACATTAAGCAAAATAATTTTACTTTTACCATGTCTTCTTGTGTTCTTATACTATAAGGTTAATAAACTTACTATAAGCAGCCAAAAGAACCCCAAGTTGTTTATTATTAATATATATAACCTTATCTAAGTCATTTTGCCGAACCATAAATCTTTAGGAATAAAATAACAATTACTAATATAATATTTGTTTTAAAAACTATTTTATTTGAATTTTGACACTATTTAGTAATTGATTTTTTTGAAAATCATAACAGAATGATTAGTTCGAAAAAAGTTAATTAAATCAATAATAACATGTCATATTAACCTAGAAAATTAGTGGAATTCATAAAAAGTCTCAAATTATATTTATTTTGGTGTTTATAACATCAATTATGTCAATATTTCATTAATAAGATAATTACTGCATAATCTTTGTGTCATAAATAAATTAAATTATTTAATGTCTAAAAATTACAAATAAAATACTATTTTGTAGGAAATATTTTTATATTTCTAATGAATATATATAGTCGAATTTATCTTATGTATAACCTTATATTAAAAATTATTTACTTATTAAACTTTGATTTTAACTATTTTAACCCTTCTTTAAATAAATTAATAATAAATGTCCTAATCTAATCCAGGTGGTCCTAAATGGTCATATTTTATTCCTAAGGTTGTTTTTGGTCGAATTAAACTTGTCCAATAGAATTAGGACATGTTTTAGGGTAATAATAATATCATTTTTACCCTTAATTACCCTATTTACTTTTAACCGTGGTAAAAAAAAGTAAAAAGTTACTATTCACCAAAAAATTATTTTCATCACATTGAACAAAATTTTTCATACTGACATCAACCGTGTCTCTCGGATTTTCGAAATTCCACTCACAGAAGTGGTAAAATTATGTTTTATGAAAAATTCAGTTCTTTAACTACCACTTAGTGGTTTCACTATTCATCAAAAATTGAAAGTTTTCAGAAAAATACCAAAATTTCACCCTAGGATAATTTCGATATTCCGAATCCAAAAATTAAGTCCATTTTGAAAAATAAAATTTATAAAATTCAAAAAAGTGGTTATTACTTTTCATAACGGCTAGTTTTAATAATATTTTAATAGCATATCATTGTTTAGTGAAACACGATATTGCGTACGACACAAGCTATCGAGGAAGGTCACGATTTTGTGTAAAGAAATCCAAGCAAGTGTTTTGTATAGAAAAAGATTCCTTTGATGATTTATATGACATAAAAGTCTCAGGTGTTACATTCTACCCCCCTTAAAATGAATTTCGCCCTCGAAATTCGTCACTTTGTAACAAACAGATGAGGATACCTCTCCCTCATCATACCCTCAAGCTCCCATGTAGCTTCTTCTAATTGGTGGTTCCTCCATAAAACTTTCACCAATAGAGTGGTCTTGTTTCATAAGACTTTTTCGCTACGATCCAGAATCTCTATCGGCTGTTCTTCATAAGAAAGATCCTGCTCCACCGGTACAACTTCTGAGCTGAGTACATTTGAAGGATCAGATATGTACTTTCTCAGGAGAGATACATGGAACACATTGTGAACTTGAGAGAGATTCGTTGGAAGCACCAATCGGTAAGCTACCTTCCCAACACGATCCAATATTTCGAAAGGACCAATATTTCTAGGGCTCAACTTCCCATTCTTTCCAAATCTCATGACCCTCTTCCAGGGAGATATTCGTAAGAACACTTTATGACCCACTTCAAACTCTATGTCTTTTCTTCGGTTGGCGGCATAACTTTTCTGTCGACTCTGAGCTACTCTTACGTGTTGTTGAATAGATCTGACCTTTTCTGCAATTTCATCAACGAGATCGGGTCCTAATAGCTTTCTTTCCCCAACTTCATCCCAGCAAGTTGGAGTCCTGCATTTCTCTCCATAGAGAGCTTCATAAGGAGCCATCTGAATACTAGAGTGAAAGCTATTATTATAAGAAAATTCCACCAAAGGTAGGTGTTGATCCCAACCACCTTTGAAATTCATAGACCAAGCTCTCAACATATCTTCTAGAGTTTGAATTGTTCTCTCAGACTGACCGTCTGTCTGAGGATGATAAGCAGTGCTGAAACTCAACTCTCTATCCAGAGTATGCTGAAGACTTTTCCAGAACATTGAGGTAAACCTCGGATCCCAATAATATTTAATCGAAAGTGGTACTCCATGCAATCTTACCACTTCCTTTACATTTATCCTGGAAAGCTGATCCAGAGAGAAATCCTCTCTAATAGCAATGAAGTGTGCAGAATTTGTAAGATGATCAACTATGACACAGATAGCATTATTGCCTTTGGATGTTTTAGGAAGTCCTATGACAAAGTCCATAGTGATGTTTTCCCATTTCCATTCAGGTATGGGTAATGGTTGTAACATCCCCTTAGACTTCTATCTCTCAGCTTTAACTTGTTGACAAACAAAGCATCCAGAGACATATTCAGCAACATCTCTTTTAATGCCATCCCACCATAAGTACTATTTCTGGTCCCTACACATCTTCGTGCTTCCAGGATGAATAGAGAATGAAGAACTATGAGCCTCATCCAGAAGATCCTTTTTTAATTCGTGGATGGGAGGAACACAAACCCGATTCCTGAACTTTATTATCCCATCACAATCAAGGTTGCATTCAGGAACATTTCTCACCTTCTTTTGTAACTCGACATCTTCTTTCTGTGCCTCTTCAATATTCACATGTATAGATAGTTGAACATTCATTTGAGAAAGATAAGATTTTCCCCTTCTATTATAATTCCAAGGTCCATCCTTTTTAAATCCATAAATATTGGATCTTTTGTGATCCTAATCATGGATAAACCGGCATGGTCTTGTCAACTTAATGCATCTGCCACCTTGTTTGCTTTCCCAAGGTGGTAATGAATTGAGCAGTCATATTCTTTAATCAGCTCCAACCATCTTCTTTGGTGCATATTCAGATCCTTTTGTGTGAAAATATACTTTAAACTTTTATGATCAGTATAAATATGACACCTTTCACCATAAAGGTAATGCCTCCAAATATTTAATGCAAATATTACCGCAGCTAACTCCAAATCATGTGTTGGGTAATTTTGCTCATGGATTTTCCACTGTCATGAGGCATAATATATCAGCATATCATTTTCCATAAGAACACACCCCAATACCTTCTTGGATGCATCACTAGAATCACAAACCTTTCTCCACTACAAGGCAGTGTGAGCACATGTGCACTGGATAACCTTCTTTTCAACTCCTTGAAATTCTCTTCACATTCTTCCGTCTAAACAAACGTAACTCCTTTCTGAGTCAACTTGGTGAGTGGATTAGATAATCGTGAAAAATCTTTCACAAAACGTCGATAATATCTAGCCAAACCAAGAAAACTTCGGATCTCAGTTACTGTTGTTGGTCTCGACCATCTTTTGATAACCTATGTTTTTGCTGGATCCTCAGATATCCCCTCTTTTGAGATTATGTGACCAAAAAAATGAATCTTTTTGAAGCCAAAATTCACACTTGGAAAATTTGGTATAAAGCTTATCCTTTCTCAGGGACTTCAATATAATTCTCAAGTGATCTTTATATTCTTCCTTGCTCTTTGAATTGACAAGAATATCGTCTATAAAGACCACCACAAACTGATCAAGATAGTCTCTAAAGACTCTATTCATTAGATCCATGAAGATAGCAGGGGAATTAGTAAGACCAAATGGCATCACTATAAATTCATAGTGTCCATAACTTGTACGGAAAGTCGTCTTTGGTATATCCTCCCTTTTGACCCTTAATTGATGATACCATGAATTAAGATCAATCTTGGAAAAGTATTGATCTCCGCGTAGTTGGTCAAATATGTCATCAATGCGCGGGATAGGATATTTGTTCTTGATAGTGATCTTGTTAAGTTCTCGATAATCAATGGAGAGTCTCATTGATCCATCTTTATTCTTAACAAACAGAATAGGTGCTCCCCAAGGTGACGCACTAGGGCGTATGAAACCCTTATCAAGATTCTCTTAGAGTTGCTTCTTCAATTCCTACAACTCAATTGGGTCCATTCTATAAGGTGTCTTTGAAAGAGTCAAAGCACCCGGTAAGAGTTCAATTGAAAACTCAACTTCACGATTTGGTGGAAGACCTAGTAATTTTTCCGGAAAGACATCATCAATCTCCCGTACAATGGGAATATTCTTAATCGTGAGTTTCTCACCAACCATTTGAGATAAATAACATTCATTTAGTGGAATCAATACCCATAAAATGGAAGAAATTTCCACTGGAAGGTTATGTTCATCCTTGCATCGATAGATGATCATAGATTGATCTGGAATATGAAATGTGACTTCCCTTATTTGGAAATTGATATGAGCTCCATGTAGAGAAATCCAATCCATGCCAAGAATCACATCAAATTCCACTATAGGAAGGATCACAAGATTTGCAGGAAGCACTTTCCCACAAACTTCAATCGGAGAAGAATTACAAACTTTTGTTGTGACTGTTGTTCCATTAAGTGTTGTCACAGCTAACTCAACATCTAATTGTTGAGGCAATACGGAGATACCCTTAGAAAATTCTTCAGAAATAAAGGAGTGGGTGGATCTAGAATCAAATAAAACATTTTCTACTTTAGAGTGGATGGTAAGTGTACCTTTCACCACACCGTTATCGTACTCCACATCACTGATAGAAATTTCATGTGACTTTTCTTTGTCTTTAGCCTTAAGTGTTTGTTGACGTCGACCATCATCATCAACCCTTGTATTAAGGAATTTATTGGCATAATGTCCCATCTCCTTGCACATGAAACATTGAAGTGTAGTAGGTTCATTCTGTGTATCCCTTCCTTTTTTGCATCATTAGACATCTTTTTCCCATCACCGCAGAATTCAAATTCCTGATGACCTTCCTTTCCACATTTGAAACATTTACTTGTCCCTTTAAGACAACTCCCTCCATGTTTCTTTCCACACTTTGAGCATAAGGGAAAGCTCATATTCTTTTCAGTGTGCTCTTTAGATTTTCATTTGAATTCCATTTTCCTCTTCTTATCAAACCCATATGACTGATGGGTTACTCCAATCTCTATCTCAACTTTGAGAGCACATCGAACGATTTCCTCGTAGCTATTGAAGTCCCTTATGGCTAAGGCCCTTAGAAGACTTGGTTTTAAGCCACTAAAGTATCGATCGATCTTACTCTCGGGTTGGATAATAATACCAGAAGCGTACCTTGCAAGTCTTGTAAAATTTGCTTCATAGGTACCAACAGATTCGTCATCCTTTTGCTTCAGTTCAAGAAAATATTTCTTCATCTTTGTTCGGAGAATATGAGGGAAGTACTTATTGAAAAATAAGTTCTTGAACTCGTCCCATTCCATGGACTCAATTTCATCCCTTTGCCTCGTATTCTTAATAAGATTCCACCATTGATCAGCATCACCTTCAGACGATACACTGCTAAGATGACTTTATCATGATCAGAACATTGATGAACTGAAAATATATTTCCAGTAGTACTAATCCATTGTTCAACAACTAATGGATCAGTAGACCCGCTGAATGAAGGTGGATGCTGTCTCATGAAGGATTCAATAGAATGTTGCTCCTTCCATTGCTCTTTTGGAAGTCCTGCATGATTCATAGCTTGAGAAAGTTGTGTGAGCATGGATAAAAGATTTTTCATTCAATCTCCCATAACGTTTGGTTGCTCAAGGGGACAATCATTGCATTGCCCGTCACATTCCGCATTAACACAGTTTTTTCGGGTTCCATCCATTGACTAAAAACAAGAATAATAGTGTGAGAAACACTAATTATAATAGGAAAACCACATAATCAAGAATAAAATTTCACACTTAAGGTCTTATCCAAGGTTATTTCATGGCCATTTCTAAAAAACTAATACTGTGTTCTATGCTTAGACTTATCCTTAGGGTTCTTACTAAGGCATTCACATCCTAGTTTCCAAAGGTTGACTATACCTTTCCTCTGATACCAACTATAAAGATCCATAATTTACATACATTGTTATTACATCAGAATTTATGCACACTTATTACAATATATAACAAACCAGGAAAGGACCGTATAGGTATAGTTTCTTTTGAAACTGGGAAACATAAGCAACAGGTTCATAAAGCATCAACTTTGCCTCCCACTTATTTCATCATATATAGAGTCCCTTTTTGGCATATCCTACTTAATAACCTTCTTCCTGAACTGGGGAAATAAAACATACAAAAGGGTGAGCTCAAATTCTCAGTAAGGGTAAACAAAAGAAATATCAATCACATCATATTCATAAGAACATAACATTTGGAAATCTTAACCTGTAATAGAGAGCATAATTTCATAACATGGGATAAATCATAGTAGTGAAATGTAATCCCAATAATAATAACTTAAAACATGAAACTTTTTGTTATACACACATAATCATAGAGAATCATTTCTTATTAGTCAAGACTCATTGCCAAGACTATCTTAGTGGACAAAGTCTCTTTCTGAACTGAGTTCACTCCTCGTTTCAGTCCTGTTTCACTGAACCGGTATAACCTACCATTCCAACCATGTCTATCTAATGAGATATGAAATATTTACCCAATGAATTGGAGGGAGATATAGGTCCCACCCATCTCATAATGATACTATTCTTATGTGTACCACAACATTATAAAACATACATCATAGCATAACCCATGTAATAAAAATGGGAATCTTAAACATCATGACATCATAAAACAATTCATTCAAGATAAAGGAATACATAAAAATATTTCCATCACAACATAATCAAATCCATGTAATAATAGGTATAGAAATATAACCCTATATTTTCTTAGATGGAAAATAATTTTGATAAAACTCTTCATCTCTATTCTTGAGGAAAATATCTTTTCTACTTCAAAAACATTTTCCTTTCTCAACATGTCATACAATTTTAAACTAAAAGAAGTTGATTAAAAATAAACTTGGAAACTTTTAAAGGAAGCTTCTTGGAAATAATTTTTTAAAAATCCATTCATTCTGTATAAGTTAAAAAAACATTATTCTCGTACTTTTTTCGGAAAAGTCAAAAAGTACCTTGTATGAAAAATGACAAAAGATTCCATTCATATCATTTACTAAAAACTCAACGAAGGGTAAAATTGGATTTACACCATTATAGGTGGATGGAAATAATATTAAATATTGAGGAAACATGGATGTGGATGATAAAATACACCCCCGTAAATACCAAAGTATAAACAATCTCGGATAAAAATGAGATTGTGATATTTTCCCTTACCTTAGGTCCGATTTGCTTCGTAAGTGTCCGAACCTCCTGTATAATGATTTTAATAATGTTATTGACTTATTCAAGAATCATACTTATTTTTATGATATCATATATGGTCATATTCTTAGCTTCTTAGTAGTAATATTTCATTGCTACTTGTTATTTAAGTGTTTATAACTTTTTGTTCTTATGCGTGTTTTGTCGAATAAATTCTTATTATTCTCTTTAGGTTATAGATAACTCATTTCCAGAATGGTATTAGTGTAATATATATCATATTAATTCATTAAATTCATTTATATAATCATTATGAAATGAAGATCATGTAGAACAAGTCGCATCACATCGTGGAGACGGTATTCCGTACGTACGCACGAGTGATGATATCCTTCCTATGATCGTGGAGTTGTATTGGAGTGTATGTATACTATTTCATAATCAGTATCACTTTATAATAGTCATATATAGTCATTATTTACACCATTATACCCATCCAAGTAAGGTGGTGGTGGAAAATAGATTACACCACGTCGTGGAGACGGTATTCCGTACGTACGCACGCGCTGTGATTTCTTTTTTTGTAGGATGGATAGATGGTGAAATTGGGTTGTTTCATAATTATAATGAAATATTAGTATATGAGTGATACTGATGTTATTACTTAATAATTAAACAACTAAAGAAGAAGAAGTGGAAGAAGAAATAAAGACGAAGGAATTGGTAACGGACATTACCTCTTCTTTGAAGTGCTTCTTTGAGACCTTCTTTTAAGGCACTAAAATT
This sequence comes from Viscum album, assembly GCA_963277665.1. NCBI lineage: Eukaryota > Viridiplantae > Streptophyta > Magnoliopsida > Santalales > Viscaceae > Viscum > Viscum album. The sequence goes on along the minus strand of OY728136.1, from coordinate 1,079,534,281 downwards.
GGTCTTTGAAGAAGACCAGGACCTCTAAGATGTCACTAGGGAAGTGGAGAGGAGGAATTGGCAGGGGTTGGACGAGCATGAAGGCTCAAAGTGGTGTGCGTAAGAGGGGAAGGAGGTGCCCTTTTATAAGGGTGGAGAGGGGCTCCTTTGGGAAAACTAAAAATATTATTTTATTATGAAGTCAAGTTCGGTTTTAAATAGCTTCAAATTGAAATATTTCGAAGCTAAGGTGGGGATGGGTAGAAATATTCTCATCCAATATAATTTAGACAAGTTTAGGATCCTATTTGAATCTTATCATTTAGATTTAACATTAAGTTAAATAATTTTACTTTTACAGTGTCTTGTTGTGTTCTTATACTATAAGGTTAATAAACATACTATAAGCAGCCAAACGAACCCCGAGTTGTTTATTATTAATATATATAACCTTATCTAAGTCATTTTTCCTAACCTTAGATCTTTAGGAATAAAATAACAATTACTAATATAATATTTGTTTAAAAAACTATTTTATGTCAATTCTGACACTATTTAGTAAATGATTTTTGTGAAAATCATAACAGAATGATTAGTTCGAACAAAGGTAATTAAATCAATACTAACATGTCATATTAACCTATAAAATTAGTGGAATTCATAAAAAGTCTCAAATTACATTTATTTTGGTGTTTATAACATTAATTATGTCAATATTTCATTAATAAGATAATTACTGCATCATCATTGTGTCATAAATAAATTAATTTATTTAATGTATAAAAATTACAAATAAAATACCATTATGTAGGAAATATTTTTTTATTTCTAATGAATATTTATAGGTGAATGTTTCTTATTTATAACCTTATATTAAAAATTATTTACTTATTAAACTTTGATTTTAACTATTTTAACCCTTCTTTAAATAAATGAATAATAAATGTCCTAATCTAATCCAAGTGGGCCTAAATGGTCATATATTATTCCTAAGGTTGTTTTTGGTCGAATTACACTTTTCCAATAGAATTAGGACATGTGTTAGGGTAATAATAATATCATTTTTACCCTTAATTACCCTATTTACTTTTAAGCGTGGTAAAAAAAAGTAAAAAGTTACTATTCACCAAAAAATTATTTTCTTCTCATTGAACCACATTTTACTTACTGACATCAACCGTGTCTCTCGTATTTCCAAAATTCCACTCACAGAAGCTGTAAAATTAAGTTTTATGAAAAATTCAGTTTTTTAACTACCACTTAGTGGTTTCACTATTCATCAAAAATTGAATGTTTTCAGAAAAATACCAATATTTCACCCTAGGCTAATTTCGATATTCCGAATACAAAAAATGAAGTCCATTTTGAAAAATAAAATTTATAAAATTTCAAAAAGTGGTTATTACTATTCATAATGGCTAGTTTTAATAATATTTTAATAGCATATCATTATTTAGTGAAACTCGGTATTGCGTACGACGCAAGCTATCGAGGACGGTCGTGATTTCGTGTAAAGCAAGCCAAGCAAGTGTTGTGTGTAGAAAAAGATTCCTTTGATGATTTATATAACATAAAAGTCTCGGGTGTTACAACAGGAATATTATTATTAAATATTACTATTATTATATAGCCATAAAATTGTTAGGTATGAAGTAATAAAATTAGTAACAATATGTTTAACATTAATTATCAATTAATATTTAATGATTAAATAATAGCATATATATATATATTGGAATTTCAATAATATGAACAAATTTATATAATATATTATTTTTTTAGATTTTTATTTTCTATATAATATATATTTTTATAAAAATAAAATATATTGATTAAAATTGATAAATGATGAAATATATTGATAATTTAGATAACCAATAGAATAATATATAACCCTTATATTTTATAATATGTAAATTATATTTGACAGCATGTTTGTCATGCAACACCGAGCATAAACGACCTATGAAATACTTATATGTCATATCCAAGCCACTAAATCAGTTGGTATTAAAAAATCATAACTAATTTATGATATATATATTTATTTATTAATCAGTATAAAATATTTATATCATCTTAGTAAATAATCAATGATTTTTTAGTAATGTCATTTTATTATTCAGAAATATGTTTTCATCAAAATTCATTTTTTATGAGATTATATTATAACTAAATTTTGGATCCCTAAAAACATGTATTTGATAAAATTTACATAATTTTTAGATCATAATATAATAATAAACTTATGGTGAAATTTGGAATTTTTCATAAAATAAATTTATATTAATAGTGAAAAAGATCTATATTTGTAAAATAATCATTTTTTCAATAAATTAAGAATATTTTAAGTTCCATTGTTTTTTTAATAAGATTTAAATCAAACAAATTATTCATTATTTATATGAAATAAAATAAATTTCTTTTTAATCATCTTAAAATTTGTTTTTCGTATAAGTACTTTTTTAGGTTTCAAAAATGTGGGTTTTCTGAAAACTGTTTTAATGATGAAACGGTTTCTCCATTTTAATATATTAATAAAACACATAATGAAGAATAATTAAATTGAAAATAAATATATTTTATATAAATTAAAATTAATTAATATTCATACAATAATTATTAATATTCAATTAGTTTATATAAAATAATATTTTTTCTAAAAAAAACACTTCTTGAAAACCCTATTTTTCGTTGTATTGGTAGAATTAATATTAAATTAAATGTATTATAGTTCTATGAATTTAATTTGGTAAAATGGATTATATATTTTTGATCATCAAAATTTATGTTATCGAGTAAAAGATTATTAATTTTATACAATAAGGAAAAGTGAAAATGTAAATAATTAATTACTACAGTTATGGTGGAAATATGTTTACATTAGGGGAAAAATTAAAAAGGTAATAGTCAAAATGAGCTATAATTTTATATAAAATTAATATTATTGACCTAATTTGACCTTGTAATGTATAATTCTTGAGAGAGGTCCATTTTAAACCTTCTAGAATTTTAAAAACGTGTATACACAATTTTCATTTGAAAAATTACAAGTGTACCACATACCTCACTTATAAAAGGTCACCCTTATTTTATCATATTCATATTATAAAACAATATTTCTTAGGAAATACATTAAAAAATAACATAGAAAATTACCTCCACTCATCTTATCATTCATGGTTAGTTTTTGTATTCATTCTAGGAAAACGTTATGTACAATCATAAATTTTTTCTCTATGTAGAGGGAAAATTCCAAACTTTGAGTTTTTTTATATGTATTCTTACACATCAATTTAATTGTAATGATCACATAATAAAAAATTGTTTATTATATTCTGATATGTTAGTATTTTTATTTAATTACCTAAATCATTCTTATATTCTAATAAACGGGATATAAATTCATCATTTGTGTGTATGGAGGACTACTGTCATGTGAACTGATGTCATTAGTTTTCCTTCACCTCCTCTAATTTATGGATAAAATGTTGTATTTAATGTATTTATGTAATAATTTTATAAATATATATAATTATGGAGTTATAATATCATATATAACTTCTTTCATTTCATTCCATGAGAGGTATGATAATGTTTCTCATGTGTACATCGGACTACCGCCTTGCGAAGTGATGCAATTCATTTTCAACTAACACTTTTCATGGAAGGCACAAGGGATAATGTTAATTAATATATTTTAAATAAATGAAATAATAAATATATTAATTTCAAATTTATCATTATTCAATTTCAATATATCATTTTCAATCTAACACTAAAAAATGATAATGTCATTAATGTTTCTATGGACTACCATGTCCACAATGCGATGTGATTTATATTTTCATCATTAAAACTCAAGAAAAAAAAGTAAGAATTTATAAATAAATAATATGTAATTTACGAGATTATTATTTTTATTGTATAATAAAATAATACATACCTTCTTTTTATAATTATCATTGAAAAATGGAAATGTTACTCATGCGTACATTCGACCTATCGTCTCCAGGATTAAAAAATAAATCATTTTACATAACCAATTTTCATGATTGGTTCTAAAATTATAATTGATGAATAAATATGATAATTTTTTCATGATTATTATTACGTAAATGTTGAATCAGTGACCCCTTTGACCATGTTCAACACACAAAATTAGTTTTCAAAAAATGATCCAAGCATCCTAAAAACATTCAATGAGATTCTATACTCAAGACAATAGGTTTCTCAAATAATATTTAATTTTGTGAGTTATATTCCATTTCATAACTTATTTTTATTTTTTCATTCATATACTACCATTTAATTAAATTAATTATCAATTTTAATAGAATAATTTTTTATTTACAATTTCATATTATTTTCTCTATTTTAATGAGGTTTTGTCAAGATATTACTAAATCTATAATGGAATTTGCCTCATTTTTCATTCATTGAGAAATATTTAATTCCATACAACTGTATTAGTTTGTGATGTGTATCTACTACCCTATTTTAATTTTTATGTGATGAAAATACTTATGTTCATGATACTTATTGTTTCATTTAAATTTATTCTTGCACGTGTATTATGATTGAAATTTTTTATAAAGTGGAGAAGGCTTTAGGTTATAATTTTCTTTATCTCTATTATTGTTTATAATGATGATTCTTATTGACGATTTCATATTTCTTTAATTTATTGATCCACACAAATTTATTTTCAACTATTTATAAATGTTTTTTTCATGTTTTATTTCCATTTACATTCTTAATAATTAATGAAACAACAAGAAATACATTTTTTGGTTATTCTAATAATGTATTTTCCTTTAGATCAGTTATATTTATCTTCCATATCAGTTTCTTCTAAAATGTTTTTATAAATTTTGTTTTATAAATATATATGATTTTTTTAATCTATTTAAATAATATTTTATCTTCTTCGGAATGTTTTTATATTGATGTATCCAAACATTTTCATAGTTGATCACTTCTAACCCCCTATTTCTAAATGCTTTAACAAAAATGTATATTTATAACATTTATAACAAGAAAAACCTTTCTTGACTCCATGTAATTATTTTCCCAGAAGTATTATTTATATGATACAATGGTTGTTTTCAATGAAAACTATTTCAACAATATTTATTAAATATTTAGTTTCTAAATATTAATTTTCAAAATGAAATGGTTATTGTAACACCTCATGTTTTTAAAGAAAAGTTTTGATTAAATTAAATTCCCCATTATTTCATACAATGATTTGTGTAAAAAAACATTTCACACTATGCGGACTTGGAATATCTAACTTTTAAGATGAACTTGGAGTACGTTACATAGAACATATACTTAGTGTATGTTACACCGAACATCGCCTTAGTGTATGTTACACGCAACACTGTTATTTCTATGAAAAATGATTTTGATGTAATTATTATATCATTAGATAAATATGAATTAGTCATTAAACATAGTAACATGGATAGTAATAACAACTTTTTACATATTTTTATTATTGTTTTTTTAAATAAAACACATTGAGAATGAAAGAGATGTTTTTTGGTAAATTTCTTATATGTTTGAAAACCATGTTTCCTCGAAAGATCAACATTTATTTTCCTTCTATGAAAAAATAATAAAAGTAATTTAAGAAACAATTAAATATTTTTTTTGATAAAAGAAAATTTATTTTTGAATTTATTATGTCAAAATATTCATAGGGTGAATTTTTTCGATTTTTTTGAAAATCCTCACTTTTGGATGAGTAGTCAAAAATACCGTCTTTTAATTCAAAACTGATTTTCAATCTAATTAATTTATTAGGATAAATTATATTTTAAATTTATATTGATTATTTAAATAGATATATTTTTGATAAATTAATCTAATTTGGGAAATTGGGACCAATTTCACATTGAAATTGGATTTAAAAACATAGGAAATTTTTCATCATTGTTACTTTAAAAACTGGAATTGTCGACCTGAATGCGGGATTAATTTCAAATTAATTTCTAAAAATTACATGTTTTAAATTGGGAAAATCTATTCAATAAATGGAATCTGAATAATTTATAATTTATATTAATGTGAACACAGTTTTTGGCCAGAAATATTAGTGAATTTCATTTAAATTAATTATGTCACTTAAGGTTAATTTAATCTTAATAAGGGACAAAACCATAACCTTAAGGACCAAAACGAACTATAAATATATCCAAAACACATTTTCTGTCCATATTTGACAATATAATAAATTTTAATGACTACATACCACTATTTAATCCACATGAAACATGAAAAACGTTGGTAGAATTCAATCTTCAAAATTTTACAAGGGTTCCACTCTTCCTCCACTATAAAAAGGGATCCATTCCTCCCAATTTTTAACACCTATAATGAAACATGTTTCATAAAAACTCTTATATAATAAGATCCCATATTTTCTCCCTTCCTAATTGATTCCTCCCATTTGGAATAAAGTCTTCCGATGAATCCTTTTGAATCAAACTAAAAGGAGTTACCCGATTAAGAGGTAAAGTCATCTCTCAAGTCGTTTATTTTATTTTCTTTTTCTACCACATCCAATTTATTATTTCCATGCTCATATAAAAACACCATTATCCACAATATACTAGGATATTTTACTGTTTTTTTTTTCAAACTACACCTATAGACACCAACATCTAATGGATAACGAACATATTTTTTATGTTCATAATGAATGATTGCCTCACTAAACGATAATTGTTCAATTTTCCTTACCACCTCTCATGATGGTCATTATGATGGGAACGATACTTATATTTTTTATATACTATATTTATTATTTATTTAACATTTTTTATTCACTTTATTATACATATCTTTATTTATATTATCTATAAATAGGATAATTTGGTTCGAGGATGTGTGGACTACCGCCTTTTTAATGCGATATGATTCGTTTATACACTACATGGATTGAATGAAGGATGGTTTTAGTTGATATGTAATAAATATATGATATCATTAATATAAATTAATTTTTTTATATTTATATTCATATATATATATATATATATATCTTTTACTTTCTTTCTTTCAACATGATAATTAAACGGAAATAGCCTTCATGCATACATACGACATACCATCTCCTTGAATTGTGTATTCCATTCCAAACTTATATATTATATATATTATTATAATAAAAATATAATGATAATAAATTAAATTTATATTGTATTTTAAATTCTAAAATCATGATATATATAAAGGCAATAGATATAACAAATTAAGACTCATTCATTGAATAAAGTGAATATTATCTGAAGTGAAACCTTAATAAAGGATTGTTATCAAGCATGCGATATAAGGTCATAATCATACAATATATGGTACTACAAATAAAAATATAGTTAATTAAAATATGTATAATAAATTATAATTTATTTTATAGGTGTTTTGAATGAGTATTACATGATTCAAGATACAAGGCAAGGGGATTTAATTTCACTTTTTATTTTTTTGAGGTAAATTATATGTTACCCACTATTTCATTTTCTGTGGTATATGTAACTCCTATAACTATATTATATGTATATAATTCTTAATTTTTTAATTATCTAACTACTTTATTATATTTCATTCATGGTATTTATGTTTTAAATGTTAGAAAATCATTAAAATAATTTTGTCTCAATTTTCCAACTTTGAGACTCATGTATTGTTATTCTCCTAAATCCTATTTTTAGGTGTATATAGTTCCATTTTACATGGTATATCATGAATTTAAATTCATTTATGATACATAATGCTTAATTTAATTTACCTTTCTTACCAAGATAGTATGATCCCATGTTACAATGGTATAACAATTTATTGAAATAACTCATCGCTTTTTGAGATTGCTAAATATTATATTTTTATAAGAATTCCTATGATCCATCTCCTGTGAACACTAATGATTTTCCTTCCCCTATTTTTCTTTAAGATATACACATGTATTAGTAACATGTTTTCACAATTTTGTATTTAAGATAATGTATTTATGTAGAATATTTTCATCCCTCTCTCCGGTCAGAAATATATTGTATTCAAAAACCATGTTCTAAAAAATGTATTGAAAAATGATTTCAAAAGGTCATTGATGCCCATTTTCTTGGAAAGAAGTTTTTATAAACGATTTATAGCTTTAAATGTTTCCTATGAAAGTTTTTAAATCATTTTTCAAATTAAAAAGGTTTTCAAAAAGGTTTTATTCTTTTAAAATCATTTTCAATGCAGAAATGATATTTTCTTTATAAATTATTTTAAAAGGTATTTCATAATTATTACCCATATAAGATAAAATATATTGGTGTTACTCATGTATTTATTTGAAAATTATTAAATGATTCCATTCATATTTTTTCACTAAATGGATTATGTTCTAATTGCATGAAATTTCAGAAATCCATTTTTCTTTCATATGTCATATGATTTTGAAACTTGGTTTTCTTTCACGGGTTATATGATTTTGAAACTTATTTATCTTTCACTAGTTATATGGTTTTTAAACCAAATTCTTTTAACAAATTATTTTTAGGATTAAATGGTTATAAAATCTACATTTTCCATAGTTTATGATATTATTACATGTTTATAATGCCTATTTCATTTCATGGGTTGTGATACGATTATTTATGATATTGTGTAATATGTATGTATAGTTTAATTATAAGATGGGTGAGACCAATATCTCCCTATAATGTGTTGATTAATTTTTTATATCTTGTGAGATAGATATGGCTACAATGAGAAATAAAATTTGTTTTGTATTAAAGGAATTAAATGAGAAATGAACTTGATTCAGTAATACAGGGCTAAAGCGAGGGGTGAACATAATTCAGTAATACTGGACTAGAATGGGGTGTCATTGAGGATCAGAAAAAGTTCTTTTCCACAAATATTATCTCAAAATCAACTCATTGACTACTATGTAAATCATATTATATTCTTATATTTATTCATTAACTCAATGTTTTATTCCTATGTTTTTTTCTCAGAGGGTATGGTCTTTATTTTGTATTAATTCATTTAATTGAGATTACTTGATTTATTCCATGATTTATATATATGACATTAAATATTAAAGGTATCATATTTTAATTTCATTATCATATTCTCAAACCATTATACTTATGATTATATTTATATATATCCATTTTTTATCTTACTGAGCTTTTAAGCTCACCCCTTTTTTTGTTTCCTTCCACAGGATATGAAGATATGTATTATGTTTGTTATGTATAATAAAGGTTATATTCTAGAAGAACCTATGAGGGATAATTTACCCCACTAATGTATTGGTTTTTGTGTTCCATGTTTCATATGGTACTACAATAGTAAGGTTATTGGGCATCTACCTGTAAAATATTTTAAGTATTTAGTAAAATTTATCCAATCTTAATGTATGAAAAGTGAGTGACAATATAGTGGGTTTGAAAGAAAAGGATTAATTAACATTTAAAAGATATGATGAGAAAAGTTTATTGGGAACCGTAAGGGCATGCATTAGGATAAGTACAAGGATATGGAAAAAGTATATGAAACTGTCCATGAATTTTTGTAAAGGATGGAGTGAGTGGTTTCCCATCAATACAATCATGTCAGGATACTACAGGGGTATGTGGATATGTAACAAATATATATAGGGGTAACAACTATGACATGATGTAATGAGAATCACTTTGGGTAATATTCTACATGACAATGGGCCTTGCCGGACACATGGTTTGATAGTCATGAGGGATATGCATTTTGAACTCACAAACCCATCCTGAACCTTTTTGAATGAATTTAATAGAATATATCTATAAATAAAATATGATAAACCTATGGTGTCATAGATTAAGGAAGGTGATATAAAATAGACATTCCATAAGTGAATTTTCATTATAATGTGGTTCCTCATTATAATAATTGTTTCTTACTCGATATTTTTGGTTTTAATCAAAGGATGGAACCCAAAGGATCCATGTTAATGGTGATTTCAATGGACAATGAAACTATTTAAAACATGATAAACCAAATTCTATGGGATATGGAATAAAAATACATGTTGTTGTGGTCACCGAACATTCTCATGGTATGAATCATGATATAATTCCAAATGGGAAATGGAGGGGACACCAATCTATAAAGTCATTCATGAGGAAACATCCACCTGTAAACAAAAATTCTTCTGATCCACATATTTCTGAACAATAAATCTATAATATTGAAATGATATTAACCGTTCTCCAGTATTCATAGCATGAGTGGGGTATTCTGGTTGACTATCTCTTATAATGAAAAACATACTAGTGGTGGACTCTAATCAAGAATACATGGAAATAAGATGATATCAAATACACGGACTGAGATGAATTCCAGAACAAAATTTTCAATAATTTTTTTCCCTTAACTATCTATTCCAATAAGATAATGAGTTACTTGAGTTGAAGAAAAGGGATAATGTTTCTATTGGTACCTAAAAGTATAATTTCCTATGATTTGTGAGTTACGCTTTATGAATTATCATCCAAATTTAAAGTAAACATCATAGGATCCCAAGTGGATTAATGTCATGTATTTAAAGGGTGATGGCCTTAAGAGACTTTAGTAGATATGAAGAGATTTTTGTTCTACAATAAAATTTTAAGTATAGGTTTCAGTCATGTAACAATCTCATTGTTTTGGGAAGAAGAAGAATATGGAGTTTAAAGGAAAATCTAAATACTGTGAAGAGAAGAAGATTAGATTCCCTTTATGTACTAATTGTGGGGAGATATATAGAATATATTTACTTATGGGGTCTAGTAAATGTTTTTTGTGTGTAAATGAATGTCAAGAAGATAATGATTATCCAAATTATGGAAAGAAGTTATCTCAAAATTCTAATGAAGAAAAATCTACACAGAATTCACCTCACATGATTTAGTACTAGAAGTGTAAGGGGAATAAAAACTATTCTAACCACTTCCAAAACCCATGGTCTATAGATGTTGATTGATATCAACAACCACTTATGTAGAGGGATAATAGAATATCTCATGAAATCACTATTTCTGATGAGGGGTGTGATAAAAACATGATGAATGGTAAACTTACAATCCACTCTAGAATTTTTAATGTCATATTTGATTCAGGATCTACCAAGTATTTCGTATCTAAAGAATTTTCTCTGGGTGTTAAGGATACACCACAATAATTAACCAACCAAAAGGACAAAGCAGTGTGGCCACACATTATCACACAATAATTTCCAACACATGGAAATCACTTCAATAAATCAAACATTTATTGAAAACCCCCTTTAACCATTTTCCATGCTAAACCAAATTTACATAAACCACATTCTTATTGAAAACAATTTTCCAAATCATTTTCATAAAACAAAACAAGAATGAAATTTTAAAATAAACATTTTAAAATCACACTACAAAAATTATTTTTGAATCAATATTTCATTTCACCAAAAATCCCCAAATCCTCACCAATTGGGTTTCCAATAAATTTTTTACATCATATTTACAATTAATTTCCTGAATAAAAATTTATTTTCAAACATAGCCTCATGTTGTAACAATGTGGAGTTGAAGAGAAGCCATCTACCTATAGGGTTCCGGAGAAATCGACCCATAAGAAACCACAACACAAATCAATGGAATGGTCCACAAAAACCACTCAAGATTCTCTTGTCTAACATCATAATAATTTCATCTAAGGAAACAATAACCATATACATACATGAAATAGATTTATATAGAGAAAATAAAGAGATTGGGAAGAGAATATTGAGGGATAACAACAATAAAACCAAGAGATAAGACATAACTAAGATGAAAAACCTTCAAATAACCATGAACCCCATTAAATTTTCATCCAAAATGGGTAGGATGGACCCCATAGATATTGAGAGCAAGGATTCTTACATAAGGTTTTTATAGGATAAGTAAACATAGAGTTAGTTCAAATCATTACTAACCTCCTTTTTTTCAAACACTAATTTTAATGGGCCATAAGGTTATCTTACATAGTTTGAAATATAATGTGCTAACCATGCAGATGCTACTATCAAAATAGTGGCATATCACATGGTTACATAGGATTATTTTACAGTTTCACCTAAACCTGCTCAAACTGGGGGTGCTATATCCTAACCACCATCGGAAATTCCATCCATGGAAAGTAGAGAACAATTTATTTTTTGAAAGATCTTGGGCCATTGCACAGACATTTCTCTCACTCACTCCCTAGTTTCATCTTGAATCTGACCATGCTTAAAAAAACCGAACTAGAATGATTTTATTTCCACATAATACTTTCTCTAGCCTATAGAAAATCATCCCTAGCGCGTGCAACAAAGAAGAATCCAGAACATGATCAACTTCATCCCTACGAATCACATGGTCACAATCCAATTGATACTTTTTCAACTATGACACATGAAATGCATTGTGAAATGCACTAAACCACAGTGAAAAAACCATCCGATAATCCACCTCTCCAACCCTCTCATATATATCGAAATTCCCAACATAACTTGGAGATAAATAAATCTTCTTATCAAAAAAATGATGTCCCAATCTCTGGGAAATTATTAAAAACACATGATCACCAACCTCGAAGGACAACAACCACCATCGATGGTTTGTATAAGATTTTTGACGACTCTGATCCGTTTCCATTCTCTTTCTCACCAACATGGTCTTTTCCATAGTCTCATGGATAAGTCTTGTCCCAACCATAGAAGTCTCACCAGCTTCCACCCAAAAAAGAGGAAAATGACATGGAAGCTAATACAATGCTTTGAAAAAAGCGTTATGTATTAAGGTTGATGACTGTAATTATACAATAATTATAGTAACAACATTTTCTCCTACCATGAACCACCAAAATCCATCACAAAATACCACAACTTATCTTCTAATAATTGTAACTTCCTCTCATATTTACCATATGTATGAAGATGATATTCCATACACATTGCTAATTTTGTCCCAAGGGATTTCTATAAGGATTTAAAAAAATGATATATGAACCTAAACTATCAATCTAATACAATCGAAACATGCACACCATTCCTCTTTACCACCTTTAAAATAAATATTTTGGATATATCACCCACTGTATGGGATTCATTAATTGGAATAAAATGGTTCAACTTTGTGAGACAATTCACTATCACCCATTTGGAATCATGCTGCCTAACTGTTCTTGGCAGACCGATCACAAAATCCATGGATCTTTTTCCCACCATAAAACTAGAATAGGCAAAGATTGCAACATTTCTTTGGGCTCTTGATGAAAATCCTTGACTTTATGATAAGATAAACACCTCGAAACAAACTCGACCACATTCATTTTCATAATATCCCACCAAAACTACACTTTTAACACCTTTTTCATTTTTTAATTCCAATTTGGATGACCCACCTAGAATGATGATAATCCCTGATTATTTGGTCTTTACAAGCCACTAGCCCAAACATCCAACTCCAAAAACACAAAATAACATTCCCATTTAGGTCCCAACCCTCAATGGTCTCCCCAAAATTGAGTTTTAACCTCACCACCATACGGTCAGAATCAGAGTCCTATGCCACCCGAACCAACCCAACCAAATCAGGATTCAATGTGACTGAAAAAATGGTATATCACCATGTTCTTCACATTCCAGCTGCATGTCAGCTATGACCTGCATCGACTACCACAGATCCGATTTAAATTTCACTATCGGACCATATAATTTACTACTTAATGCATCTTCCACTGAATTTTCCTTACCTTGATTGTAAATTAAGTCAAAATAAAACAGCTATATATAATCCATCTATATAATTTACCTCATGTTAACATTTATTTGTGAGAAAATATTCTTTAAATTCTTGTGATAAGTAAAATCTTTGACCTTATCATCGAAGAGATAATAAAACTACATTTTCAAAGAATGAACAACTACCAACAACTCCAACTAATACGTTGGATAGTTCTTCTTATGAAACCTCAAATTCCCTATTCCATATAAAAACACATGTTCCCCTTACATGAGAACACACCACAACCCTGTCCATGATGCGTCACAAAACACCATGTACCCTTTATTTGGTTCTGGTAAAAACAAGATTGGTGCTGATTTAATGCGACCCTTTAGCTCTTCAAAACATTCCTAACTCTTTTCATTCCATTGAAAAAGTGCATTTTCCCTAGTCAGAGAAGTCATCGGTGAGGTAAATCCTGAGAAATCATGAAAAAAAATCGATAATACCCATCTAGAGAAAGTAACCTCTATTTTTAAATAATATTTATTAGTGGTTGCCACTATATAACAACCTCTATCTTTTCCAAATATACTGAAACTCCACTTTCAGAAATCACATGACCAAGGAAATGAACTTCTTGTATCCAAAATTCACACTTAGAAAATTTGGCATACAACCGATGATCCCTCAAGATTACCAGCAATATCTCCAAATTCTTCTCATGATCTACCCTTTTCCTTGAGTACCCCATTATATCATCCAAAAATACCACAATTATAGAATCAAAATATATCCAACATATTCAATTTCTGAATTCCATGAACACCGCCGGTGAAATTGTGTGACCAAATGAAATAACCACTTACTCATAATGGATATATCTACATCTGAAATATGATTTGGGAATATCCTCCTTCCAAAACTCAAAATTGATCGTATCCTGACATCTAGTCAATCATGGAGAACCACTGAGAAACCTAAAATGGTCAAATAAATAATAAATTCATGGAAGTAAAAATTTGTTATTTATTATAACGTGATTCACACTATGATAATCAACACATAACCTCAAGGTTCCATCCTCAATTTAAAAAAACAAAATTGGTGCTTCCCACAGAGACATGCCCGGACGGATGAACCCATTGTTCTCTAACCCCTCCAACTGCACTTTTAGTTCCCTCAATTCTGCAGGTACCATCCAGTAAGACTAATGTGAGATATGAATTTTCCTTTAAAGGACATCAATCGTAAACTCCACTTCCCTAACGAGTAGCAACCAAGAAAATTATTTGAGAAAAACATGGACCAAATGATCCACACCTGCCAGAAGAACAGTAATCTCAGAACCTTCCACTGATTTCAATGAACAATATTCCCACTCATTTGATATTGTTCCCACAGATAGTGCCTAAAAAACCATTTAACATTGGTTTTCCTTAATTTTCCCTCTAAATAGATGTTCAACGCTATCATCTATCATAAAACAAATTGTTCACACATAACAATCAATTTGGACCTTAAACAATTCCAAACAATCTATTCCAAGGATTATATCATAATAATACTTCTCAAGCACTGAGAAATAAGACAACAATTACATGTCATCTTCAACTAATCATCACACTCAACATTGGAAGGTTCGACACTCTCTTTAAACTAGAGGAGTTTTATGTTTTAAAATAGAAGGCATAATTTCCATAGTTAGACCCAAAAATCTATTAAAAAATGAAAAAATAGAATGGGAATCACCCATATCAAACAGCCACTTCATTAGGTTAGAGTTTAAAATAATTGTACCTCACACTTTGGATAGTCCCGATTGACCATCCTTCATAACCAGATAATATCCAAAATACTTATTGCTTGCCACACTCTAATATTTATTACCCTGATGATGTGTAATGGTTATTCTAGAATCTCCATGACTAAATCGTCTATGATGATGGGGAGTATGTTTATTCCCCCATCCCATTGAGGCATATGATGTGGACAACACCTGGGGAGTTTCAAGAGAACCTGACCTGAGAGCATTACAATAATACTACTAATGATTCCCCATCTGCTTATAGATAAGAAATTTATGAGGCGGTGTCATGAAATACCACTTTATGTGTCCCATCGAGCCACACTAAAAACATCACATCTTACTCTAAGGCAACGGAGGGAGATTCACTGATCCTTCCCTCACATTCTAAGTCTTACTCCCACCATAGTGATAAGTGTCCCTCTTCCTCTTAAGCCTAGTGTTCAATTTCCCATAATTCCCCATGTGTACCAACATACTTATGTCGCCTATATCCCCCATGAAAAGTCACTCATCCACCATATCTATATTCATCATTTTTTTTGTAATCATTTATCCACAGAACTGCTATATTGGAAAAAATTTCCATCCTAAACCTAGATTAAAAAATAAGTGATTGCAAGGATGTACTACCCACCACCTAGGGTGGAAACTATACTATTTTAATAATCTTATAAGTATATTATGTTACCGAAAATTTCACTTTATTAAAATGGAATAATTCAATTGTGCTATGAATTTTGAATGTATAAGGGTAGAATTATTTATTAAACAATTCCTCAAAACCCACCCATGTCACATCTTGGTCCATTATAGCTTGGACATCCAGCTCCCACCACTAAAGGGAAATATATTCCAACTTGTACATGTAAAACGTCACTTTTAGCAATACTGATGTTTCTAGGAATTCAAATATCATATTCATTCTATTAATCCTCGCTTCTGTTCTTTTAAACTCTGAATCACCCATAAATATGGGTGGATTCTGCTTTTGTAATTGAACCACATGATCCACATGTTTTGGATCATCCGCTTTATTCCCACTTTCCACAGCTTAGAAATCATACATTATACTCTACATAAGCTGCTGGTTCACTACGGGTTTAGGTGAAACCACATTTTCAGCTACCTCCTCTGATTGGACTCTACAATGCCTACCCAATTCCATTTCTATCAATACAAAACATCCATAAGTCCCACTCCCTTAGAAAGAAAATGCTTACAATTCAAACTAAATTTCATAGAAACTATCACTACAAGGATCTCCACAATTTCAAATTTTCCATGTTGCTCCCAATTTTGAGACATCCACCACATTTTAAAAATCTATCCATTTTAAAAATCCACAACCATCCAAATTTCAAATCTACACATTTGAATGTAATTTCTATATTTTTTCCCAAATCAACATAATCACAACACAATATAAATCATTATACTCAATGAAATCTGCATCTAAGTGGGAAGTCATTTATACCGTGCATTCCATGCTTATAACATTTCCTACACCAACAACATTTGTGTTTTTTTATTCTTATAAGTGTCTCAAAAATCACCTTGGTACTCTACACCTTGGTAACATGATGTTCATAAAAAAAGGGTTAGCTACGTCCTATTATGCTATACATTCCACGTTCCAACCATCCTACTCCTTGATACCATTCCGAATCTAGGAATTGACATAGAAAAAATAAAAACCCCAAGACCAACAATCAATTCCAAAGGACCAAAAAACTGCACACACATGAAATCCAAGGACTGAACAAATTGAAACCATTAGAAACATCACTTCCCTTTCCCATTGTATTGAGAATGTGGTGAGGTGTTACATGGCCTTACGTGAAGTTCCCAAGGCACCAAAGTCAAGCAATAAATGTCGAGGGCTTCAAGAATATGCTGAGGAACGATTTTTCCTTAAGATAAAACAACCTATCATACATTACATTACTAAAAAAACTACATGATTCATGTTAACATAGTGACCTAAACCATATATTACCAAACAAAAACCAATATATTCCACAAAAATTCCCAAAAGTCAATACAACAAAACAATACTAAAACAATTTGATATTACCAAGTGCATGACTAGAAAAGAGACCCATATTAAACCAATAAACACTCCAATGGTTCACACTAAACACCATACTCTAAGAACCACAAAATCACCAATGCATCATGCCAAACCACTAGAGAACCAGGATGCATTACATTCACCGATGTCTCAGAATACAACATCTATAAATCAAAAAAGTTCTATATCATGGATGAGTAAAAATAATAAGTAGGTTTTAACCATATGACATCCCTCCACACACCACATGGAAAGAACCGTTATCACATTTATAAAAAATAGTCAATATAAATCATCAAATAGTTCAAAAATTATTACAAGCCCAAAATACCCTTACCGAGCCATGCCAAACAATGGAAATCCATAATTATTCCATAATCCATATCACCATCAAACATTAGCCTGAAAAATTTCCATCTTGCATAACAACACACAATATGGAAAAAAACCATGGTGGATCTTCCCATCCAAACCACTTTACGACTTTTCCAAGCTGGTGGTACTTCCCGAACACTTATCCAAAATGATGGACCTTACATACACTATCCATCACCTTTCATTTTGAGACATAATTAAAACTTCACCTACATTAAAAGAAGACATATTACTTAACCAACAAAAATCATAATACATCGAGACCACACATTATGCACACAACCATTTCCAACACATGACAACCACATCAATAAATCACCCATTTATTGATAACACCCTTTATCCATTTCCATTCCAAACTAAATTTAAATAAAACACATTATTTTTGAAAACCATTTTCCCAAACCATTTTCATAAACCAAACCAGGATAACCAAATTTATATTATACATTTTAACCTAACAGAAGAAGCCCCTTTTTCCATCCTTATACCATTTCACCCAATATCCCGAAATCATCACCAAATGGGCTTCCACAAATATTTTCATCTCATATTGACATTTAGTTTTTAAAAAATAAATTAATTGCAAAAAAGGCCTAATGTTTTAACAAATTATAGTCGAGGGAGAATCCACATACCTTTATGGTTCTAATGATGTCGACCCATAAGAAACTACACCAAAAAATCCAGCAATCACTCCACTGAAAAAACTCTAGATTCTCATCCCTAACATCAAAAAGCTATAATATCATCATTTATGAAAAAACCCAAGATCTATAAGCAACATATGTAGATCATGAAAAAAAAGAGAGAGGGAAGAGAAGATGTAGAGAGAACCACAATGAAACCAAGAGAGAAGACTCTATTGAGATGAGCCACCTTCAAACCCCCATGAAAACACATCGATTTTCTAACTATATAGATGATACTGTCCGAACATAGGAATATCACATGGTTACATGGGATTATTGCAGGGTATTACCTAACCATTATCAAACTGTAAAACCTTAGAAGTTATCCAAAACATTCCAAAACCATTCCAAACCCTCCAAAACACTCCCAAATAGTACCCAACCCCTTCATATATATAGAAAAGCATAAAAATGGTAACATACCTAAAATTGGGGGTGTAAAAGATCAATATGACTCTACATTGGTTATTAAGAGTTGATCAATATCATAATCAAGAACATGAATCCTATTCCCCGTATTGATGACATGTTTGATCAACTATGAGGAGATCAATACTTCTCAAATTTTTCCTTTGTCTGGATATCATCAATTTAGGGACAAGTAAACTGATATAACTATGAATCCATCATGCTCAAGTTATAGACAGTATGAGTATATACTGATTCCTTATGGTCTTACTAATTCATCTACTATATTAATGAATTTAATGAATAAAGTATTTATAGATTACCTTAATTTTTTTGTGGTAGTATTCATAGATGATATTTTTATCATTTGAAAGAGTAAGGAATAACATGATGTTCACTGGAGAATCACAACAGATGGAGAATCTTTATGGAAAATTTACAAATTTTGAACTTTGGATACAAATGGTTTCTTTTTTTTTTGTGACAAATAATCTCAAGAGATGTTATAGCAGCATGTCTATCAAAGATGGAGGCTATTTTGTGATAGCTAAGATCAACCATAATGACTTGGATCTGTAGAATTTTGGGTTTATATAGAAATTTTTGATAGTTTGTGGAGAATGTATCATATCTATCTAACCCTATAACCAATTTAACTTGGTTGGGTATCATGTTTCTCTTTATAGATAAATGCGAGGAACATTTCATGGAACTGATGATAAGGTTAGTTAGTTCAGATGTGAATACATTACACTGTACTGAATAAGTTTTTTTTTGTACAGACCCAATCTTGATGTACGTGGATATTACATTACATTAGCAGAATACATAATACATAACAAACACAGACACCTAAGGACCGTAATAGTTTAGTGTCTTTGGAAACTCAGAACATAATCTTCTAATCATGGTAAAATATCTTCAATATCTCCTATAAAGATCTTCCCCTATTGATTTCTTATCTAAAACCTATCATTATATCACGGGGAAAGAAATAAAATAAAACACAGAAATGGTGAGCTCAAATGCTCTGTAAGGGTAATCATAGAGAACATATAATAATCCATAAACATCTGAACGTAAAAACAAGAATGTAAAATTTAAACATCAAAAGCTTGAGAAATGACATGAAACATGAAAGTACGTAAGGAATGGATCATAAAGAATCATTAAGAATAAAATAATAGCATTGGAATAAAACATATAATAGTGGAAAACTAATAATCACATATTATGATATCCATCGTAGTTAATGCATTTCTGCTAAGACTATCATAGTGGATGAAGTCCATTACATAACCAGGTTTAATTGTTGTTCTAGACCTTTGTTACTGAACCAGATTTACTTTCCATTCCATCCATGTTTATCTCATGAGATATAAATCTTTACCCAATGCATTGGAGGAATATATAGGTCCCACCCATCTCATAATGAAATCATTCTTACACATGCCACAAAACATAAATCATTCATCATATCATAACCCAATAAATAATATGGGTTTTCATAAAAATAATTCCATTATAACATAATCCATATAAAATACCATTCCATCCTTAAAATAATCAAATCAGAGTAACAATAGGGATATAAACATAACACTATTTAAAATATTCATCTTAGATGGAAAATAGTTTTCATAAAACACATGAAATGAATTCTTGTGGAAAATATCATTTCTTCTTCAAAAACATTTTTTTACTCAAAATGTCATGAAAATTTAAAAGAAAAAAAGTTAATTGAAAATAAACATTAAAAATTATAAATTAATCTTCATGTAAATAATTATTTATGAATGCATTACAATCTGTTTAGGCGGTAAAAGTTAAAAAACATTCTCCTCAAAATTTTGTAGGAAAAGTCAAAAAGTACCTCATATGGTAAACAAAAGATGGATTACTTCAATATCACACATTAAAAGTAAAAAAGAGGTAAACATGAAATTAAAAATACATGTAATAATAGTAAATAATTTATGAAAACATTTTTATAAAACATGGACATGGATGAAAAATATAACCCCATTAATTACTTATGAATAAACAATCTCATATAAGAATGCGATTGGAGTAATTATCCATTACCATTTATTATCGGTGGAATCATACATGTCATAAAATAAAGAAAATTACATGCATATTTAAATATCATATCCTTCATAATAAAAATCATAAAACATTCATGAGAATCACAAACCCCATACAAAAGAAATAGATAGTGATTAAGGTATATGTCTCACAGAAACAAAAGTGAGACGAAATAATCCCTTACCTGTGGTCCAATTTATTCTGTACGTGTCTGAATCACCTGTATAATGATTTAATAATTTAATTTACTTATTAAAGAATCATATTAATTTTTATGATATCATATATGATTCAGTAATAACTTTATATTACCCAATCATTTTTCAATTCAAGGTTGATGCAGCGTTTATGGTAATAATCGTTTCATTTATCGTACGTGTTTGGACTTGTTGATCTTGATATTATTATCTATATCATGGTATACTTACTCCCAGAATGTAAAAAATTATTTATAGATCATATATACAATCATTATATATATATATAATATAGATAAATCAAATGGACGACACTGTTCATGGAGATGGTAGGTCGTACGTACGCATGAACATTGTTTTCCTTTCCTCATTGACTAGAATGGAAGTATGTAGATGAAATATATATATAGATAAATATAGTAGAATTAGTATGTCATATTTCTCATTATTATTCATTATATATAATTTATAATCATTTTTTAATGTTTAACATGGAGAATGAATCTTATCGCATCGTGGACATAGTAAGTCGTACGTACGCAGGAGTGACCATATTATTCCCATGATTGTGGAATTGTATTTAAGATTATGGTGTATAATATTTCAGAATAAATATAATTTTATAATAATCAAATATACTAATTTTTTCCATTATTTTACCCATCCAAGTAGGTTGGTGAAGAAAACAATTACACCATGGTGTGGAGACGGTTGGCCGTACGTACGCACGCACGACAATTTTATTTTTCATAGGATGGATAGAAGATGAAATATGGTTATTTCATATTAATAATAACATATAAGTATACAAGTGATACCATAGTTATTACTTAATAATGAAGAAAATCATATAGAGGAAGTAGAAGAAGATATAAGTATGAAACAATCAGCAAAGGATATTACCTCTTATTCAACATCCCTCTTTTAAAGTTTCTATTAGGGAACTAAAATTGTACTTTGAAGAAGACCAGTACTTATATTATGTCTCTAGGGATTCTTATAAGAGAAATGGTCAGGGTTTGTTCAAGTTTTAATGCTCAAAATAGAGTTAAGAGTAGAGGGAGGAGGTGCTCTTTTATAAGATATAAGAGGGGAACTTTTGGAAACATCCAAAATATTAATTTTTAATAAACTCAAACCCCACATAAAAACCACCAAAATGACTCCAATTCAAAGATGATATTATATAGTGTTTCAATATCATCAAACAATAATCCTTATACATGTTTGAAATTTATTTTAATTCTTATCATTTTGATTTATCCTTATTTAATCTATTTATGTTTATTTGTGGTAATACTATTCTTAATTTTAAATTGTTATAAATACATACTTATGTGTTGTGAATTATCCATAATAAGATATATAATGACATTGGTGACCATATAATTTTCAATTTGAAAATTTTAAATATTTTTTGATTTTTAAACAATTTAATAATATGTTATTTTTATAAAATATTAATAGTGTCAATTTTGACACTATTCAACTAGTTTAATTAAAATAAAATTCACACAGAAGTTATATTCGAACCAAAATATATAATATATTCCTAAAAAAATATATTCATCTAAAAAAATATCGTTTCACATTAATTAGGTCATATAATATTTATTTTAATATTTTTGAAACCATTTATTTGATATTTCTCTTAATAAATAATTACTATAACATTTTTGTATAATTAATTAATATACATATTTGTTTCATAAAACTTACAAATAAAATAGTATGATTAAGATAAATCTAATATATTTCATAATAATACTTTTACTCGAATTTATCATCTTAATATCACAACATTTTAATTGTTATATTTATTAAATTATGAAGGTGAGAGCTTTGACATCATTAAAAATTAAATAATATAAGTATCATAATCACTTTTATAAGGATCCAAATGATCATAAATTATACCATTGGATGATTATAGTTTAGATAAACACAACCAATATGTTTTGGTAAGGTTTTTGGTCTTTTTTATGGGTATTATTATTTAAATAAAAACTATATTATTGATTTTTCACTAAATAAATAATTTCTGCATCATTAATGTATAAGCTATTAAGGTAATTAAATATTTCATAAAAATTAAAAATAAATTACCAAAATAAATAAAACAAATTATCTTTAAAATGAGTATTTATAATATAATTTATATTCTTTATAACCTTATATTAAAAATACTTTAATTATTAACGTTTGAGTGAGACATATTTCACTTTCCTTTAAATAAAATTAATGATAGGTCTTAATCACAACCAAGTTGGTTCCAGTAGATTTCATTTCGACCAAAGTATGTTTTAGGGAGAAATATAATCAACTAATGATATAAATTCAAGTGTTGGGGTAATTTTATAATATTATTGTTTCCCTTAATTACGTGATTTACCTTTAACTCTGGAAAATAAAATTTACTATGGTTACTATTCATAATGCCTAAAAATAAAATTTATCTGTTTACACAATTTTAATCTCCTGATTCCAAATATAGAATCCATTTTTACAAATTTAAAACACTAAATATGCAGTAATTAATTAAAATTAATCACGTTGTCGAAAAAAACGAGTTTCTGTTTAAAACATTACAAAAGATTGAAATGATTTTACCTATGAATTAAATTTAAAATTAATGCTAATGACATAAATTATATTAAATGGTAAAAAATATATTCTATTAATATTATATAACCATTCAATATTATAATTTATTCATATAAATTATTTCGATGAAAAAAGTTGTTTGTAATGAACAGTTTGAGTATTTTTACTATTCATCAAAATATGAAAGTTATCAGAAAAAAATTAAAAAATTATCCAATGTTAATTTTTATATCCTTATTGCAATAAATAAGTTTATTTTTTCAAATTTAAAATATAAACTTTTCAAAAACTATATTTAATGTGGGTGCACCAATAAAAGGCTGCAAAACTTCATTTTTTGAAAAATACTTATTTTATCTGAAAAATTTATTTTTTTCTCATACCTAGTTCTAGAAATGTGTAAGATGAATTATATTTTAATAAAATTTAAAATGAATTTAATACTATTCATAATGTCTAGATTATAATAATATATGATTGTTTAGTGAAACTCGATATTGCGTACAACACACGTTATTGAGGAAGGTCGCTCTTGCGTGCAACACAAGCCAATAATAGTGTTGCGTATACTAGAAGATAATACGATGTTGTTTATAGTGTAAGATAATATTGGTGTATCATAAAACCCAATACATCAAATAAATTAAATGAATATTTCTCGTAAAAGCTCGGGGTGTAACATTCTACCCCCCCTTAAAATGAATTTCTCCCTCAAAATTCTTCGCGGTTATAAATTATTTACTAATTGAATGTTTCTTTCATATAAATCCACATCATAAAAACAGATACTAAAACTGAATTTTAAAAAATAATGAATAAAACTTAATTGTTACCTAAATTAACTTATCACTGGGTTTCCATATATGAGAACGTTGGTGAAAACAAGGATATGGAAGAGAAATCTAACCATCATGTTATGATGGAGAGTGGTAGTGAACATGGCTATGAAAAATAAAAAAATCACAAAGCTGTAAATTTGTGATGATCTAAGGTACCATATCATTCATCTAATTTGAGGGTACTAGGACAACATTTTTTGTTTTCAAGATCACTTCCCTAAAGTTGAAAATTTTGAATTAGAAGAAATATTTACTTGATTTTGGTAAAATCTAACCGTTGGTCATTCCTTGATCAATTTCCACTTGATATCTTAAATAAATGAAGTTGAATTTGTCATTCATGAAGTGTTAGCAGATCATGTGATAGAATGATGGGCCATTCAATCTATCTCAAACAAAAGGTTAGCTAATGTTATTTAATATACATAAGTCCACATACAGTGATATTAATCGCATATAGTTCCAAAAAATGGACTTATACTTAATATATCACACCACATA
Source organism: Viscum album (assembly GCA_963277665.1). Taxonomy (NCBI): domain Eukaryota; kingdom Viridiplantae; phylum Streptophyta; class Magnoliopsida; order Santalales; family Viscaceae; genus Viscum; species Viscum album. The sequence goes on along the minus strand of OY728136.1, from coordinate 1,079,508,966 downwards.
ATATAATAAATCTAATTTCTACTAACTAGAGACTTTCTATAGGCCATTGGTAGGTGATAAAGGCCTATCGCACTTTGGTTGTGGGTTCTATTCTCACAGCCTTGTCTGACGCGACGGGTTGCTGCCCATCCCGCAGGTTATCCTTTTTCTAAAACTACTCCTTTATAACATTCCATCAATAATATCGAAAAAAATATATAGCCTTAAACAATACTATTTGATTTCCAACATAATCCATTCTATCCCTTAGGATTATCCAAAATACTTCTATCCAAACTCATAGTATAAAGAAAATGATTACTAGAAAGGTCATATAACAAGAAATTGAATACCATCATTTATCTCTCATATATCATATGATATATCTTGTTGGTCACATTAAAAACATGTGAATACCTTAATAATGTATTCTTGAAACATGAATTACCATATAACCTTAGTGAAAACATAAATTTGGTCAAAATTTAACTCTTTCCACATACCAAAATCCAAAAAATTATATACACTCAAATCATGAAAACACTTTGTCCTTATATCAGTCATGAGCTTATTAATAATATCCAAAATATTATTTTCTCTTTATCACTTCATTATGTACATATCATCTGCGTTTGAAAATTATGTCAATCACTTTTCATCGTTACCGGTACCATATAATTATTAAAAACCACTATAAACCAATACATAGATATTCCAAAATTCCATGATACTATAAATGAGATCCCACAACATTATTTTGGAATCCCATTACATAAACACTCAATCATTCCACCACTTCGTTGTCATATTCAACATCACAAATAGTGATCACATGTGACTTCCCTTTTTCCTTTTCCTCAAGAGGTTGTTTATGTCGATCATCGTTAAACATTGGATTAGGGCATTGGTTAGAATAATGCCCCATTTCCCTGCACTTGTAGCATGGAAGTGTTAGTGGTGCATTCTTTGTAGTCTTTTCTCTATTCACATCATTAGATACCATTTTCCCATTACTTCGGCCCCCAACTTCATGATGACCTTATTTTCCACACATAAAAAATTTTCTAGTCCCTTTAAGACAATCTCCACCATACTTCTTTCCACACGTTGAGTATAACGAAAGATTTTTCTTCTTTTTACCATTATTTTGAGATTTTTACTTGAACTCCATCTTTAGTTTCTTGTCAAAACCATGATATGGATATATAACACCAAATTATAGTACTAACTTGATATCACGACACACAATCTCTTCATATATACTAAAGACTCTTTTAGCTAATGACATTCGAAGACTTGGTTTTGAGCCACTGAAGAATCGATAAACTTTACATTCAGGTTGGATGATAAATCTAGATATATACCTTGAAAGACATGTATAATTTTCTTCATATAATCCAAAATATTCATCATCCTTTTTCTGAAGCTCATAGAACACATTCTCCATCTTCGTTTGAAGAGTACGATGAAAGTACTTATTGAAAAATAAGTTATTGAACTCATCCCATTCCATTGATTCAATTTCATCTTGGGGACTTGTATTTTTAATTAGAGTCCACCACTGGTCTGCTTCATATTCTAAATGGTAAACAACAAGAATGAATCTTTCATTTTTTTAACAACAAAGTATGGAAAATATCCTTTCAATGGTACTGATCCATTGTTCAGCGACAAGTAGATCAGAAGACCCACTAAAATAAGGTGGACGTTGCCTCATGAAGGAATCAATAGAATATTGTTCCCTTCTCTACTGATTTGGAAGTCCAGAATGATTCATAGCTTTTGTAATTATAATAATAAGATATTGCACTACATTTACCACAACATTTGGTTGTTCAGGAGGAAATCATTACATTGCCCAGTGCATTGATCATTATCACGGTTCTTTCAGAATTCTAGCCATTTTCTAAAACCCACAAAGAATTGTTTGGGAGGAAAAAATCATACTTGGAAAACAACATAATACAGGGGTGTACATTCAATCTCTAACATTATAGCTTTCATCCCAGTTTATTCATGATCATTATCATAATTGTAGGACTCTAAGCTATATTTATACTTAACATTAGGTCCATCCCTAGACATACCTTAGAAATATCTCTAGGGATCTCACCAAAGATTTCGCATCCTAGTTTCTAAAGGATGACTAAAACCTCTAATACCAACTGTAGAGACCCAGTCTTGACGTAAATGGATATTACATTAATTTTTCAGAATACATAATACATAACTAAAATAGACACCCAATAACCATAATAGTTTAGTTTCTTTGGAAACTCAGAACATAATCTTCTAATCACGGTGAAAGATATTCAACATCTCCCATAAAGATCATCACCTTTGGTTTTCTTATCAAAAACCTTTCATTATATCCTGGGGAAAGAAAAAAATAAAACATATAAATGGTGAGCTCAAATGCTCAGTAAGGTAAAACCTAGAGAACATAAAATAATCCATAAATATCAGAATGTAAAAACATGAATGTAAAATTTAAACATCGAAATCTTGAGCAATGACCTAAAACATGGTAGTATGTAAGGTATGGATCTTAAAGGAACATTAACCATATAATATTATCAATGGAATAAAACATGTTATTGTTCAAAACTAATAATCACATATTATGATTTCCATAGTAGACAATGCATTTCTTCCAAGATCATCATAGTGGACGAAGTCCATTACTGAACTGGGTTTATGTGTCATTTCATCCCTGTATTACTGAAACGCATTTAGTATCCGTTCCATCCATGTTTATCTCATGAGATATAAATATTTACCCAATGAATTAGAGGGAGATATAGGTCCCACCCGTCTCAAAATGAAATCATTCTTATGAGAGGATCGGGTTGGGATATACCTAACACTAGGAGGGGGGTGAATCAGTGTTGGGGAATTCTTAAACCAATTCCAACTTTTATCCATGTACCTCTTGACCTGTAAGGATCTTGATTCTCTTAATCTCTTTTCCCTATCGCATGCAATAATAGAAAGCAGAAAAAATATGCACACGATATTTTTACAAGGTTTACTACTCAATAAGAGTAGTTATATCCTTTCCATGCATAGGTATGACTAGTGCATGGATTATCCACTATGATGTGATATGAAATTACAATGGAGTAGCTAGGAAATCAAACCTCTAGCCAGTGTGAGTCCCTACACTTTAGAGGGGATGGGAAACAATCATCTTACGTGGACTGGTGATGACCTAGTCCAGCTTACAGCCTCTAGATGGTTCTTTATACTGCCTATGGAGACAGTCTTATTCCTTTTTGAAAAGGTAGATTATGCTCTTGGTCTGATTTAGTGCTCTTCACTTTAATACTTTCAACGTAGTAGGCAAACAATTCTTCTTGTCTTCTTCTTTTCTTCTTCAATAGTACATTACCAGATGAAGTAGGACTTCTTATTATTCTTCAGTGCAATGACAGAATGCACTTACACTTCTTCTTCTTTCTTAGCAAGAATCACATATACCAATGTGATTAATCATGTAGTGAAGATCGGTTCAATTGGAATCATCTGAATCTAACTGCCCTGAAGAATTTTCAGTATTCAATGGGGAATAATCTGTTATTCTATTTCTTCACTCCTTTCTCTTAGACACATTAGAATATGGAATGGTACTGCAGTGTCTTAATATATTTCTTCAGTTCTCAATACCAACACTTAAGGGTGTCGGTATACTACCTTCTTCCTTTGTGCAGATGTGAGTTCAATTGCATGTCTAGTTCTTCTTTAATTTTCAAAGTACAAAGAGGGTGAAAAACCCCCGTCGTGTGAGTGTTGTTCAACTAATCTTGGTGAAACCGAATGGTTCACAGTTCTTTCTTCATCGCAAATCTTCTTCGAGAGTGCTATGCACCTATTGAAGGCACAAGGGATCCAAAATTTTTTAACGCACCCTTCTAGGTGGCTGGTGAGTAAAATTCAAACCTTGTGCGTAAAAACACCTTCTAACACGAAAAACCCTTTTCGCGCAACTCTTCTTTTTCGCGTAGAACTCCCCTTTTTTGCGCAACACTTCCTTTTTCGTGCAACACTTCTTCTTTTCGCGCAATACTCTATACTTCAATTTTTCCATGCCTTAGAGTTCGAGATTTTCCTATGTGTAGTGTCTCTAAAAATGAGAGCGGGGTCACCACATATTTATAGGAATTTTTGACCCAGCACGTTAAACCGCTTCCTAGGCGTAAAAATCCTTCCAGCCTGTAAAACTGTCTCTCACTTCTTTAATTATGTGAACCTTCTTTTATTTTCACGTATCACCTGGATTTTTTGCGCACCTCAGGACTTTTCCATTTTTCATCATTCTAAGCATGAAGCACCAATTGTGCAAAAAATTACACACAACGTTCCATATTGTGCGCAAACCCAGCCTTTCACACGACATCGTATTTTGCCCAATGATCCAATATTTCACGCACCTCATGCCTTTCCCAATTATCAAGCTTCTGATTTTGAAACACCTTTTGCATGAAAAACTTCTTTCATCAATTACGCGCACCACACCAATATTTCGAACAACCATTATTTTTTCTATGCATTCCGCTACTATTTCACGCACCACATTTTTTTTCACGCAACCAGCTTAAATTTCCACGCACTCCATGCCTTTTCCATTATTCGATGTTCTGGCCTTAAATCATGCCTTTCACGCAAAATTATAAACCATCATCAATGTTTTGCACAACATCCATATTTTCCATTGCATTTTCATTTCTCTCTTCACTGCTTCCAATAATAATTCTTTAGCTTTTATCACAAATTCCACTATTGTGATATGTATCCTTTGATAGATCAGATCTAGCATCGTAAGAATTACCATGGGAAGTACAGAAACAACCCATCTTTAAGCAGTATCATTCCTTCCAATAAAAACTGTATATGATTGGCATCATCATTTCTCCCCCTTTCCATTATAAGGCTTGCACCATAAGTTCTTCTAACTTATGATATTTGTGAAATACAAATCAGCAAAGCATCATCTGTTTTTTTTCATTCTTTTTGGAATATGAATTCCAAAGTACTTCTTTATCCTCACCTCAAATCCTCAATGCCTTTTTGGAGTGTTAATTCCAATGAACTCCAATCATCTCTCTTCATCCAAAAGTGGAGGCTTGAATCTTCTTCAAATACCTTCAATGTTGCAGACAATGTATCACCTATGATACATGTATTTGGATCTTTAAGAACAGTGCAACAGTCACCTGATTTCAATCACATGTGTAATTCATGACCTTCTTAGAATTCCAATCCCTTCCACACTCACTCTTCTTCTTCAGGAATCATTCTCTACATCATTAAAATCATATGATTCTTTTCTATAAGTAAGCTCTTTCATGGTTCTCATACAATGGTGACACATTGCATGGTCTTTGCTAATTCCTCATTATTCATCAATCATCCTCATATAGATGATACCTCGCCATTCTTCATTGTTGTAAACAATGTGTCACCTTTGAAAAAATTTCTTTGAACTTTTTATCAGTTCAATAATCGTCTAAATTGACTTCATGGAGAGTTTCCCAAACATGACATCCAATGCAATGATTTCATTACAATTCTCCAGGAACCCTCAATTCAGCCGATCTCCATTAACATTGGTCTTCTTCTCCATCTCCTTCTTAATTTTGACCAGCATTGAAAACTATTGACAAAAAATACAATCTTCATACAAAAAGTGGTCACAACATCTTACACGTTCAACAAAACAAAAACCATTCATCATATCATAACCTAATAAATAATATGGGTTTTCATAAACATAATTCCATCATAACATAATCCATATAAAATACCATTCCATCCTTAACATAATCAAATAAAAGTAACAATAGGGATATAAACATAACCTTATTTAGAAACATCATCTTAGATGGAAAATAATTTTCATAAAATAGTTGAAATGGATTATTGAGGAAAATATCTTTTCTTCTTCAATTTTTTTTCTTCACTCAAAATGTCATGAAAATTTAAAAAAAGAAGTAAATTAAAAATAATCATTAAAAATTGTAAATTAATTTTCATGTAAATAATTATTTATGAAATCATAACATTCGGTTTTTTCCATATAAGTTAAAAAAACATTCTCTGTGTACGTTTTCTGAAAAAGAAATAAAGTAGCTCTTTGGGTAAAGAAAAGAAGGATTCCTTCCATATCACATAGTAAAAGTCAAAACGAGGTAAATGTGACTTTAAATATACATGGAAGAATATTAAATACTTTATGAAAATATTTTTATAAAACATGGACATGGATGATAAATATAACCCCAGTAAATACTTATGGATAAACAATCTCATATATGAACGAGATTGGAATAATTATCCCTTACCATTTAGGATAAGTGGAATCATATGTGTCATAAAATAAATAAACATACATGCATATGTAAATATCATATCCTTAATAACAAAATCATAAAACATTCATGGGAATCATAAACACCATAAAAAAGAAATAGATTTTGATTAATGCATATGTCTCACAGAAATTAAAGTGAGAAGAAATAACCCCTTACGTTAGATCCAATTTCTTCTGTACGTGTCCAAAACTCCTATATAATGATTTAAATAATGTCATTGAATTATTCAAGAATCATATTAATTTTTATGATATCATATATGATTCAATTACGACTTTATATTACCCTTTCATTTGTCAATTCAATGTTGAAGCAACATTTTGGGTAATAATCATTTTATTTATCGTACATGTTTGGACTTGTTGTTCTTGATATTATTACTTATATCATGATATAATTACTTCCAGAATGTATAAAATTATTTATATATCATATATAATTATTTATATATATATAATATATATAGATAAATGAAATGAAATTGACCGTTCATGGAGACAATAGGTCGTACGTACGCGTGAATGCTATTTTCTATTCCTTATTAACTTGAATGGAAGTAATTAGATGACATATATATATATATAGTAGCATTATTATGTCATATATCTCATTATTATTCATTAAATATACTTTATAATCATTTTGAATGTTTAAAATGGAGAATGAATCTCATCGCGTTGTGGAGATGGTAAGTCGTACGTACGCACGAGCGACGATATCATTCTAATGATTGTGGAATTGTATTGAAGTGTATGAAGTATAATATTTCAAAATGAATATCATTATACAATAATCATATATAGTTATTTCTTACTTTATTATACCCATCCAAGTAGGTTGGTGATGAAAAACCGATTACACCACGGCGTGGAGACGGTAGGTCGTACGTACGCACGCATGGTGATTTCATTTTTCACAGGATGGATGTAAGATGGAATATGTTTCTTTAATATTAATAATAACATATTAGTATACAATTGATACTGGATTTATTACTTAATAATGAAACAAATCATATAGAGGAAGTAGGAGAAGAAATAAGTTTGAAATAATCGGTAAAGGTTATTACCTATTCTTCGACATGACTTTTTTAAAGATTCTATTAGGGAACTAAATGTGGTCTTTGAAGAAAACCAGGACCTCTAGTATGTATCTAGTGAAGTTTATAAGAGATATGGTCTGGGTTTGGTGGATTTTGAATGCTCAAAATGGAGTTAAGAGAAGATAGAAGAGGTGCCCTTTTATATGAGAGGAGAGGGGCACTTTTGGAATCCTCCAAAATATTAATTAATATTAAACTCAAACCCCAATCAACCCCCCCCCCCCCAAATGACACCAATTTTAATATGAGATGATATAGGTTTGTAATATCATCAACTAATAAAATTTAGACATGTCTATAATTTATTTTAAACTTTATCATTTTTATTTATCCTTATTTAATCTATTTATGTTTATTTGTGGTAACAAAATTCTTAATTTTAAATTGTTATAAACACTTACTTATGTGTTATTAATTGTAAATAATAATATATATAATGAAATTTGAGACCATATAATTTCCAATTTGAAATTTTTAAATTTTTGTTTTGATTTTTAATCAATTTATGAATATGTTATTTTTATAAAATATCAATAGTTTCAATTTTGACACTATTCAATTATTTGAATTTAAATAAAAAACAAACAGAAGTTATATTCAATCCAAAATATTTAATAGATTCCTAAAATGTCATATTCATCTAAAAAATTAGTGGAGTACATTAATTAGGTCAAATAATATTTATATTAATATTATTAAAACCATTTATTTGATATTTCTCTTAATAAAATAATTACAACATTTTTGTATAATTAATTAATATACAAATATGTTGTAAAAAAATTACAAAGAAAATACTATGATCATTATAAATCTAATAGATTTAAAAATAATACTTTTACTAGAATTTATCATCTTAATATCACAATATTTAAATTGTTATATTTATTAAATTATGAAGGTGACAACTTTGATATCATTTAAAATTAAATAATACAAGTGTTATAATTGATATTATAAGGTTCCAAATGGTCAAAAATTCGACCATTGGATTATTATGGTTTATATATACATGACCATTAAGTTTTGGTTACGTTTTTTGGCCTTTTGATGGGTATTATTATTTTAATAAAAACATTATTATTGTTTTTTCACTAAATAAGTAATTTCTGCATCATTAATGTATAAGTTATTAAGCTAATTAAATATTTATTAAAAATTTAAAAATAAATTTCTCTAATAAATACAATAAATTATATTTCAAATGAGTTTTTATAATCGAATTTATATTCTATACAACCGTATATTAAAAATATTTTAATTAGTAATGTTTGAGTGAGAAATATTCCACTTTCCTTTAAATAATATAAATTAAAGGTCTTAATCACAACCAAGTGGGTTCCAATAGATTCCATTTCAACCGAAGTATGTTTTAGGGATAAATATAATCAACTTATAATATAAAGAAAAGTTTTAGGGTGATTTTATAATATTATTTTTTCCCTTAATTACCTGATTTACAATTAATTGTGCTAAATAAAATTTTCCGTAGTTACTATTCATAATGCATAAAAATAAAATTTCTCTATTTAAAAAATTTGAACATCCTGATTCAGAATATACAATACCTTTTTATAAATTAAAAACACAGTATATGCAGTAATTAATATATAATTTATCTTGTTGTCGAAAAAATGAGTTTTTGTTTAAAACATTTCCAAATATTGAAATGATATTACCTATGAATTAAATGTAAAATTAATGCTAATGCCATAAATTATATTAAATGTTAAAAATATATTCTATTTATAATTTAAAACCATTAAATATTATAATTTAACCATATAAATTATCTTGATGAAAAAAGTTTTTTTAAATTAAAATTTTGTGTATTTTTAAAATTAATCAAAATATGAAAGTTATCAGAAAAATATTAGAAAATTATCCAAAGTAATTTTTTTAATACCTATTGCAATTAATAAGTTTATTTCATAAAATTAAACTTATAAAATTGTCAAAAACTAGATTTAATGTTGGTGGACCATCAAAATGCGGCAAAACTGCATTTTTTAAAAAATACTTATTTTTTCCGAAAAATTTATTTTGTTCTCATACCATGTTCTAGAAATGTGTAAGATGAATGATAATTTAATAAAATTCAAAATGAATTTAATACTATTCATAACGGCTATTTTATAATAATATATCATTGTTTAGTGAAACTCAGTATTGTGTACAACACACGCTACTGAGGAAGGTCACTCTTGAATGTAACACAAGACAAGAATAGTGTTCTGTATACTACAAGCTAGTACAGTGTTGCGTATAGAATAAGCTAATCATGGTGTATCTTAAAACACAAGAGATAAAATATGTTAAAAATAATATTAATCATAAAATCTCGGGGTGTTACATTCTACCCATCTTAAAATGAATTTCACCCTTAAAATTCGTCGAGGATATAAATCATTTACTACTGGAATGTTTCTTTCAAAGAAACCCACACTGTAAAAAGGAATAATAAAACTAAATTTTTAAAAATAAAGTATGAAATTTAATGGTTACCCAAATTAACTCATCACTGGGTTTCCATATATGAGAACATGTGTGAAAACATGGATATGGAAGAGAAATCAAACCATCATTTTCTGATGGAGAGTGGTAAAGAACATGGCTATGAAAAAACAAACAATCACAAAGCCATAAATTTGTGATGATATAAGGTACCATCAAATTCATCGGATATGAGGGTACTAAGACAACATTTTTTATTTTCAATATCATTTCCCGAAAGTTAAATAATTTGAATTAGAAGAAATACTTAATTGATTTTGGTACAATCTCTCCTTTGGTCATTCCTTGAACAATTTTCCTTTTATATCTTAAAGAAATAAAGTTGAATTTATCATTCGTGAAGTATTAGCAGATCATGTGATAGAATGATGGATCATTCCATCTGTCTCAATCAAAAGGTTAAAAGATGTTATTTAATATACATAAGTCCATATATGGTGACATTAATCGCATATGGTACCAAAAATAGACTTATACTTAATCTATCATACCACTTAATAAAATAAAACAAATTTCTAATAACCAGAGACTTCATGTAGGCCAGTGGTAGAAGATGAAGGAATGTCGCACTTCGGTTGTGGGTTTGATTCTCGTAGCCTTGCCCGACGCGACGGGTTTTCACACATCCGGTGGGTTTCCCTTTTTCTAAAACTACACCTTTATAACATTCTAGAAATAATATCGAAAGAAACGTTCTAGCATTAAACAATATTATCTAATGTCCAACTTAATCCATTCCAAAATTTAGGTTTATCCAAAATACTTCTATCCAAGCTCACATTATAATGAAAATGATTACTGGAAAGGTCATATAACAAGAATGTGAATAGCACCATTTATCCCTCACATATCAAAAGATATATCTTATTTGTCATATTAGAAACATGTGAATACTTTAATAATGTATTCTTAAAACACGAATGAACATAGAACCTTTTTGAAAACATGAATGCTATGAAAAGTTACCTCTTTCCACATACCAATATCCCAAAAATTCTATATACTCAAATCATGATATCACTTTGTCCTTATATCAGTCATGAGATCATTAATAATATCCAACACATTATTTTCTCCTTATCCCTTCATTATGCACATATCATCTACTTTCCAAAATATTTCAATCACTTTTCATGGTTACTAGTACCATATAATTATTTAAAACCAAAAAAAATCAATACATAGATATTACAAAATTCTAGGATACTATAAATGAGATTCCACAACACCATTTTGGAATCTCGTAACATAAACACTTAATCATTACACTATGTCATTTTAATATTAAACATCACCAATAGTGATCGTATGTGACTTTCCTTTTTCCTTTTCCTTAAGAGTTTGTTGATGTCGATCACCATTAACCCATGGATTAGGTCTTTGGTTTGCATAATGACCCATTTCACTGCACTTGTAGCCTTGAAGTGTTGGTGGTGCGTTCTCTATAGTATTTTCTATATTCATATCATTATCTACCTTCTTCCCACTAATTCGGCACACAACTTCTTGATGAACTTATTTTCCACACTTAAATCATTTTCTAACCCCTTTAAGACAATCTCCACCATGATTCTTTCCACACTTTTAGCATAACGAAAAATTTGTCTTCTTTTCACCATTATTTTGAGATTTTTCCTAGAACTACATATTTTGTTTCTTTTCAAAACCATGAGATGGATATGTAACACCAAATTCTCGTTCTATTTTTATAGCACAATGCACAATCTCTTCATAGCTACTGAAGTCTCTTATATCTAATTCCTTTCAAAGACTTGGTTTTAAGCCACTGAAGAATCGATCAACTTTACTTTTACGTTGGATGATATATCTAGATGTATACCTTGAATGCCTTGTAAAATTCTCTACTTATATACCGACAGATTCATCATCCATTTTCATAACTCAAGGAACTCATTTTCCATCTTCATTCGAAAAATAAGAGGAATATACTTATTGAAATTTAAGTTCTTGAACTCATCCAATTCCAGGGATTCAGTTTCTTCTTGGGGCCTTGTATTCTAAATTAGAGTCCACCACTGGTCTGCATCACCTTCTAAATGTTAAACAACAAGAATTATTTTATCATGTTCTGAATAATGAAGTATGGAAAATATATTATTAATGGTACTAATCCATTTTCAGAAACATGTGGATCAAAAATCCCACTGAAAGAAGGTGGACATTGCCTCATGAAATACTCAATAGAATATTGTTCCCTTCTTTTTTCATTTGGATGTACAGAATGATTCATATATTTTTTAAATATAGAAATAATATTTTTCACTCCATTTCCTATAACATTTTGTTGTTCAGGAGGATAATCATTGCATTTACCATTGCATTGATCATTAACACGGTTCCTTTAGGTTCCAACCATTGTCTAAAACCCAAAAAGAAGAGTGTGAGAGGCAAAATTCATACTAGGAAAACAACATAATCAGGGTGAGTACTTTCAATATCTAACATCTTAGTTTTAGTCCTAAGTTACTATAATAATTTTAATAATTAAAGTTCTATAACCTATACTTATACTTAACATTAGGTTCATACCTAGACATAACTTAAAAATATATCTAGGTATCTCACTAATGTTTTCACAACCTAGTTTCCAGAGGTTGACTAAACCTGTTCTCTGATACCAATAGTAGAGACCTAATCTTGATGTACATGGATATTATATTACATTTATGTAATACTTAATACATAAAAAAATAGACACCCAAGGATCGTAATAGTTTAGTGTCTTTGGAAACTCAAGACATAATCTTCTAATCATGGTGAACTATCTTCAACGTCTCCCATAATGATCTTCCCATTTTTTTCATATCTAAAACCTTTCTTTATATCCTTGGGAAAGAAAAACATAAAACATAGAAAGGGTGAGCTCGAATGCTTAGTATGTGTAAATATAGAGAACATAAAATAATCCATAAACATCTGAATGTAAAAACATGATTGTAGAATTTATACATCAAAATCTTGAGCAATGACATAAAAAATGGTAGTACATAAGGCATAGATCATAATGGAACATTAAACATAAACTAATAGCATTGGAATAAAACATGTAATTGTGGAAAACTAATAATAAAATATTATGATTTCCATATTTTCCAAGGCATTTCTTCCAAGACCATCATAGTGGATGAAGTCCATTACTAAACCAGGTTTAATTGCCATTTCAGCCCCATATTAATAAAATGGATTTACATGCAGTTCCAACCATGTTTATCTCATGAGATATAAATTATTACCCTATGCATTTGAGGGAGATATAGGCCACACCCATCTCATAATGAAATCATTCTTACAGGTGCCACAAAACACAAATCATTCATCATTTCATAACCCAATAAATAATATGGGTTTCCATAAACATAATTCCATCATAGAATAATCCATATAAAATACCATTCCATCCTTAATATAATCAAATCATATTAACAATAGGGATATAAACATAACTCTATTTAAACACTTCATCTTAGATGAGAAATAATTTTCATAAAACACTTGAAATAAATTCTTGTGGAAAATATCCTTTCTTCTTCAAAAATATTTTTCTTTCTAAAAATGTCTTTAATATTTAAAATAAAATAAGTTCATTGAAAATAAACATTAAAAATTGTAAATTAATCTACATGTAAATAATTTTATATGAAATAATAACAATCCGTTCATGATGTATAAGTTAAAAAACATTCTTCTCATATTGTTGCTGGAAAAGTCAAAATATACCTCATATGGTAAACAAATGAGAGATTCCTTCCATATCATGTAGTAAATGTCAAAAAGCGGTAAATATGACTTCAAATATACATTGAAGAATTTTAAATCTTAATGAAATATTTTTATAAAACAAGGACGTTGATGATAAATATAACCCCAAGAAATACTTACAAATAAACAATCTCAGATAAGAATGAGATTGGAATAATTATCCATTACCATTTATGATTGATGGAATCATACATGTCATAAAATAAAAAAAATTACATGCATATTTAAATATCATATAATTCATAATAAAAATCATAAAACATTCATGGGAATCATAAACACCATATAAAATAAATAAATGGTGATTAAGGCATATGTCTCCCAAAAATAAAAATGAAACAAAATAATCCCTAACCTTAGGTCCAATTTCTTTTGTACATGTTCGAAACTCCTGTATAATTATTTAAATAATTTCATTTAATTATTAATGAATCTTAGTAAATTTTATGTTATCATATATGATTACTTATGACTTTATATTACCAGTTCATTTTTCAATTCCACGTTGAAGCAACATTCTTGGTAATAATAGTTTTATTTATCGTTTGTGTTTGGACTTCTTGTTCTTGATATTATTACTTATATCATGATTTAATTACTTAAAGAATGTAAAAACTGATTTATAGATCATATATACATTCATTATATATATATAATAGATAGATAAATGAAATGAAATACACCATTCCTTAAGACGGAAGGTCATACGTACGCATGACTGTTGTTTTCCTTTCCTTATTGACATGAATGGAAGTAAGTAGATGATATATATATATATACACACATAAATATAGTACCATTATTATTTCATATATCTCATTATTATTCATTATATATACTTTATAATCATTTTTGAATGTTTAACATGGAGAATGAATCTCATCGCATCATGGAGACGGTAAGCCATACGTACGCACGAGCGAGGATATCATTCCCATTATTGTGGAATTGCATTGAAGTGTATGGTGTAAAATATTTCATAATAAATATCATTTATAAATAATAATATATATTTATTTCTTCCATTATTATACCCATCCAATTAGGTAGGTGATGAAAAACAGATTACACCACGGTGCAGAGACAGTAGGTTGTATGTACGCACGCGTGGTGATTTAATTTTTCATAGGATGGATTGAAGATGGAATATGGTTCTTTCATATTCATAATAACATATGAGTATTCAAGTGATACTGATGTTATTACTTGATAATGAAACAATTCATATATAGGATGTAAAAGAAGAAATAAGTTTGAAGGAATCAGTAAAGGATATTACCTCTTTTTTAACATGACTCTTTTAAATATTTTATTAGGGAACTAAAGTTAGTCTTTGAAAAATACCAAGACCTCTAGTATGTTTCTAGGGAAGTTTATAAGAGAAATGGGCATGAGGTTCCCTTTTATAAGAGAGGAGAGGGGCACTTTTGGGAACCTCTTAAATGTAAATTTATAATAAACCCAAAACCCACTTAAAAACCTTCATAAATGACTCAAATTCAATGAAGAGATGATCTAGGGTTTTAATATAATCATCCAATAAAATTTATAAATATTTGGAATTTATTTTAAACCTTATCATTTTGATTTATCCTTATTTAATCTATATAAGTTTATTTGTTCTAAAAATATTCTTAATTTTAAATTGTTAAAAATAATAACTTATGTGTTGTAAATTTTCAATAATTAGGTATATAATGAAATTTTAGACAATATAATTTTCAATTAGTAATTTTTAAATATTTTTTTGATTTTAAACAATTTAATTATATGTTATTTTTATAGAATATCAATAGTGTCAATTCTAACACTATTCAATTATTTGAATTTAAATAAAATCCACACATAAGTTATATTCAATAAAAAAATATTTAATAGATTAATAAAATGTTCTATTCATCATAAATTTTTTTTAACGCATTAATTAGGTCATATAATATTTATTTTAATATTTTTAAAACCATTTATTTGATATTTCTCTTAATAAAATAATTACAACAATATTTTTTGATAATTAATTTATATACTTATTTGTTGCATAAAAATCAAAAATAAAATACTATAATAAAGATAAATATAATATATTTCATATTAATTATTTTACCATAATTTATCATCATAAGATCATAACATTTAAATTGTTATATTTATTAAATTGTGAAGGTGACTTCTTTGACATCACTTAAAATTAAATAATATAAGTGTCCTAATAACTTTTATAAGGATCCAAATTGTCCAAAAATTCTACCATTAGATGATTATATTATATATATACATAAAAAATAATATTTGGTTAGGTTTTTGGTCCTTTTTTTGGGTATTAATAATTTAATAAAAACTATATTATTTACTTTTCACTAAATAAAAAAAATTCTGTATCATTAATGTATAAGCTACTATGGTAATTATATATTTATTAAAAATTAAAAAAATTACAATAATAAATAAAAAGAATTTAGCTTTCAAATGAGTATTTATAATCGATTTTATATTCTATATAACCTTATATTAAAAATACATTAATTATTAAAGATTGAGTGAGACATATTTCACATTCTTTTAAATAAAATAATGTAAAGGTATTAATCACATCCAAGTGGGTTCTAGTGGATTTCATTTAAAACCAAGTATGTTTTATGGAGAAATATAATCATCCAATGATATCAAGGAAAGTGTTAGGGTAATTTTATAAAACTATTTTTACCCTAAATTACCTGATTTACCTTTAACGGTTGTAAATAAAATTTACTATAGTTACTATTCATAATGCCTAAAAATAAAATTCATCTATTTATATAATTTGAACCTCATTATTACCAATATTGAGTCTATTTTTACAATTTCAAAACATATAATATGCAGTAATTAATTTAAAATTAATCTCGTTGTCGAAAAAACGGGTTTTTGTTTAAAACATTGCAAAAGATTGAAATGATTTTACATATGAATTAATTGTAATCATAATGCTAATGACATATATTATATTAACTGGTAAAAATATTTTATATTAATAAATTTAAACCATTAAATATTATAATTTTACTATATAAATTATATTGCTGAAAAAGTAGTTTTTAATTAAGATTTAGCGTATTTTTACTATTAATCAAAATATGAAATTTATTAGAAAAATATTAAAAAATTATCCAAATTAAAATTTTATATCCTGATTGCTATGAATACGTTTATTTCGTCAAATTGAACTTATAAACTTTTTAAAAACTAGATTTAATGTGGTTGTGTCATCAAAAGGCCGTAAAACTGTATTTTGTGAAAAATACTTATATTATCCAAAAAATTTATTTTGTTCTCATATCATGTTCTAGAAATGTATAAAATGACTGATAATATAATAGAAATTAAAATTCAGTTAATACTATTCATAACAGCTTGTTTATTATAATATATCATTGTTTACTAAAACTCAGTATTGCGTACAACACACGCTATTGGGGAATGTCTCTTTTGTGTGCAACACATGCCTAGAATAGTGTTTCATATACTACAAACTAATATAGAGTTGTGTATAGAACAAGATAATCATGGTGTAGCGTACAACAAAAGACTTTAGTGAAATTAAAAATAATATTTCTCATAAAATCTCAGAGAGTTACATTTGTAATCTATGGAAATGCAACCAAGAAGGGATTGAGATGTGTTTGGATGTAGAATAAAATGGTTATTAGTTATTCCTCATGGTAGTTGAAGATTCATGATAAAAATTACCTAAATCATCATATGGAGTTAGTAGTGGTAAAATATTTATTAAAGATATAGAGGCATTATCTTTATGGGGATAAATGTGATACAAATACTGATAAAAAATTATGAAATATATATTCACAAAGAAGGTGTTGAATATTATCTAGAGAAGATGGTTAGATTTGATAAACTATTATGAATGATAAATACATTACCAACTTCAGAAATAAAATAAGGTAGATGATTTTTTGAGTAGGAAGGATCATGATAGCTTATACATGATGAGGATCCTAGAAGATCCAACATTTCTGGATTTCCAATGGATAGATCAAGAAATATTGAGGGAAGGGAAAAAATATAATACCTCTCAAAAGAGTGTTCAACCCACTATCCAATTAATGTTTAAGGGGGTGAAAATGTAATATGAAGATGTTAAAATGAATTTTGGAAATGATCCTTAGTTTAACCATGATTTGGATTGAATGATGTGGTTGAAGAATGGTTTATGTATTTATTCCATACCAGATTTTATAAAGGATCTATTAGATGAAGCTCATAGTTCTTCACTATATATTAATCATGGAAGTGCAAAGATATATATAGACATTATACAATACGAAATACATGATGATATATATCACATAGTTTGTATATTAGTGTATAGTATTACAATAAGTTAAAGATGAAAGACGAAACTCTACAGTGATGTTGAGACCATAACCCATACCAGAATAGAAATGATAGAACATTACTTTGGATTTTGTAATTAGAATACCTAAAACCTCTAAATATTTTAATTCTATATGGGTGGTCTTGAATCACTTTACTAAGTCCTCACACTTCTTCACTATTAGAGAATACTAATCTCTATATCATCATTCCCAAATATACATTAAGAAGGTGGTAAGGTTGCATGGATTCCTCAATTTTATTACTTATGATTTGGATCCTAGGATTACCTCAATGTTCTAGATAAGTCTTTAGCAAGAACATGATACAAAATTGAGTTTCAAAACTTCTTATCATCCTTAGACAGATCGCCAACTTGAAAGAACAATTCAAACCCTAAAGGGTATGTTGACATCTTGTTCTTTGGATTTCAATAGTAGTTGGGATCAACACCATCTTCTAGTTGACTTTTATTAAAAATATATATTTCATAGAAGCATTAATATGGAACCGTATGAATCCCTATCTAGGAATAAATTTAGAGATCCAATTTGATTAGATGAAGTTGGAGATAGGATTCTATTTGGAGATGATATTGAAGATGAAATAGTCAAGAAGGTTAGAACCATTCAACAGCATATCCAAGAATCTTAAATAATATTTAAAAGTTAAATGGATAACCATCAATCTAGTATGAATTTGTTGTGGGTAAATATTGGTTTCTACTAATCTCACTCTAAAATATGGTAAAGACATTTGGGAGGAAATGGAATTTAATCCCTAGGTATATTAGTCCCGTCTAGATTCTTGATCGTATCGAGATAGTAGCCCATCACTTGAGACCTCCTCCAAAAATCACTAATTTCCATGATGTTTTCCATGTAACTATTATGAGGGTGTATATAGATAAATCGTAACATGTCTTAAACTCATAAGAATTACCTATGGAGAAGAATCTATCTTATGAAGAATAATTAGATGAAATTATCGACCGATCCTAAAAGGTTCTATGAAATAAGACCACTCACCTGGTCAAAGATTTATTTTGGAGAAATTACAAGCTAGTGGAAGATACATGAGAACTTTAGGATATTATTAAATTGTAATATCCTTGATTTTTTACCATAGTGATGGATATTTTGGGTGAAATTCTTTTTAAGGGGGTAGAATGTAACACCCTGAGTTTTTTATTGTCATTTTTAGAATAAAACAAATATTCATTTTTTTCATACAATTATTTAAGAAAAAAAAACCTTCACATGAAATATGTAACATAGGACATGAACTTGGTGTATGTTACATGGAACATTGACTTGTCATACGTTACAAAGAACATCGACTTAGTGTACATTACATGCAACACCATTGTATCCACGAAACATCATTTTGATGTTATAATTATTAAAATGATATAATTATAACCATTCCATTAAATATAGTAATATAAATATTAATAACTAATTTTCCAATATTTTTTTATAATTTTTTTAATATAAATAAATCATTTAGATAATGAGAGATATGATTTCTTGTGTCGTCCTTATGTGTTTAAAAAACTGATTTTTCGAATAACTGTTTTTAATATCCTTCTTCGGAAAATAATAAATTAATTGTAGACACAATAAAAAATATAATTTTATAAAATAGACATAGGTTTTTATATCATTATTTCTAAATTATCTTATGATAATTTTTTGGATTGTTCTAAGAAACATCACTTTTGTATGAATAGTAAAAAATGTTGGTCATTATTTGAAAACTGATTTTCCGTCAAATTTATTAATAAAGATGAATTTTATTTCCAAATTATTTTATTGATTAATTAGATAAAATATTTATCAATTAATCCAATTTGAGTAATTTGAACAAATTTAGTATTGAAATTGGTTATAAAAACATCTCAAACATTTGGTCATTTGTACTTCAGAAACCTGCATTGTCGACCTGGCTGAGAGATTAATTTTAATTTAATTTCTTATATATGTATGTTTGGAATTTTTAAAAATGGATACCTTATTTTTAATTAGTCTAATTTGTGTTTTATAATAATTTCAACATAGTTTTTGACCAAAACTATTAGCGAATGTGATTAAAATTAATTAAAATAAATATGGTTAAATTAAGCATAATAATGGTCTGGAGCGTAAATGTGAGGCACAAAACAACCTAGACACATTTCCGAAACCAATATTTTGGACATATGTCAAACCTATTATCGCATTTCATGACCATGGACCATTATTGGATCCACATGAAACATGAATAAAGTGAGTGTAATTCTTTATTATAAAATTTACAAGATTGTCAATCATCCTCCATAATAAAAAGGGATTTGTACCTCTGAATTTCTCAAACCTATAGAGCCCCTTGTCTCACCCTAAAAATGATCAAATATTCTCTGAACATAACTTCATTATCCATTGACTCATATTATTTTTTAAAATGTCTTCCAAGGAATCCTTTTGACATAAACCCAAAGTAGTCACCTGATTAAGTGGTAATGTGTTCTCTCAGGTCCATTATTTTATATTATTTCACCACCCCTCAACATTCATTATTACATTATTGTATAAAATCAATAGTATCCAAAATATAATATGATTTATTTATTCTATGTTTCAACCTATACATGAACACACCTCCATCTATTAGATAATGAAAATACTATTTATGTGTACCGTGAACTACTGCCTCACTAAATGCTGATTTTTTAATTTTTCTTTCTACCACTAAAAGTGGAAATTATGATTAAAATCATATTAATTTATGTTATATGTTATATTTTGTATTTCATTAATCCTCTATATTACTTTTATTACACATATCTTTTTTTACTTTCCATTTTGTGTTAATACGATAATTTTGTTTCCGAATGTGCGGACAACCACCCCCTCAAAGCAATATGATTCATTCATACACTGCATGGATTTTATTAATGATGGTTTTAGTTAATATATAAGACATATATTATATCCAGAATCTACTTTAATAATGATATATATTTACATATATATATTTCTTACATTCTTTCATCGTGATAATTAAATAGAAATAACATTCAAAATTATGTAAGGCCTACCGTCTCCATGAACAATGTATTCCATTTCATGGATATATATTAAATATATTCTAATAATACACAAATAATTAATATAAATTATATTTATATCATTTTTTAGATTATTTAATAATGATATAAGTATAAGGATAAATGTTATAACAAATTAAGACACATGTGAGGAATAAAGTGAATAACACTTGAAGTGAAACCTTAACATGTGACTGTTAACAACCATGTAATATAAGGTCATAATAACACCCTATGTAGTAATAGATATAAATATACAGTTATTTATAATGTTTTAAAAAAAATTTATATTTTTTATATAGGTGGTTTGAAGGATTACTATTAGAGTCCAGACACCCGGTATGGGGAATTATCTAACATTTTATTTCCATGAGATACACACTATGTTCTCCACTACTTCTTCTTTTTCTGGTGTATGTAATTACTATTATGGTATTATATATATATAATAATTATATTATTGGGTATTAATATTTAAATTATATGATATTTCTTTTACGGGGTTTAAATTTCCAAAGCTAACAAAATTGGTAAAATAAAATATTCTTATTTTTCTTTCTTTAAGACTCATGTTTTTTTATGAACCTAAATCATCTATCATGGTATATATACTTCAATATTACATGTTATATCAGGAATTTATATTAATTCTTGGTAATTTATGATTCATTCAACATATATTTCTTACAAGGAGAACATGATCCCATGTTACCAAGTGATAATAGTTTATTGAAAAAATCTCATCACTTTTCGAAATTGTCAATAATCATGTTTCTTTGAAGAAATATTATGATACATCACTCAAGAAAACACATGAGTTTCCTAAAAATCTGTTTATTCAAGATATATCCTAGTATTAGTATTATTTTATCACACTTTGGTTAATAAGATAAAATTTCTATGTGAAACATGATTTCTATCTCATTGATCAGAAATCTACTATATTAGAATACCATGTATTTAAACTTGTTTTATAATTTTTTTTACTGAAATTTAATAAATGTGTTTTTCAATTATCATTAATGAAAATTTTTGTGGAAAATTGATTTTAATTTTTTTTTACCTTTTTCAATTATTTTATTATATGTGTTAAAATATATTTTCAATGAAATATTATTGTTAAATAGGTTTTATATTTTTAAGGCATTTTCAAGGAAAAAGGATATTTTCCTAAAGATTTTTTTTAAATGACAGTAAAAATTATTTACTGTCTAATATAAAATAAATGAGAGTTACTCATGGATTTATAAGTAACTTATTCAATGTTTCCATTTAAATTATTTATCAGAATGGATTATGTTTTTCTAGCATAACGTGTTTGAAACCTGTCTCTCTTTCATGGGCTCTATACCCCTGTTCTCTTTCATAGGTTATATGTTCAGGAAACAAATTTCTCCTTCATGGTATATATGGTTTTGAAAAATAATACCTTTCTTAAGTTATGTCCATTATGAAATGATTATGAAACATGCATCTTTATGTAAGTTATCATATGATTACATGTTTATAATACACATTTAATTCCATGGGGTATGATATGAATATTTATGATCTTGTTGAAAATGTATGGATGGTTTGATTATGAGATGGGTGGGACCTATATATCCCTCAAATTAATTGGGTAAATATGTATATCTCTTGATAAATACAATTCTATGAAGAGAATTGAAATCAGTTCAGTATTAGAACAATTAAATGGGATTGAACTCAGTTCAGTAATATAGGGCTGGAATGAGTAGTGAACATGGTTCTGTAATACAAGGTTTGAATGAGGTGTGAGCCTGGTTTAGTAAAGGCATTTTTCACTATTATATTATCAGCATCAATTCATTTACTACTATAGATATCATATTATATGCTTATTTTTCTTCCACAATTTGATGT
Organism: Viscum album; assembly: GCA_963277665.1. Lineage (NCBI taxonomy): Eukaryota > Viridiplantae > Streptophyta > Magnoliopsida > Santalales > Viscaceae > Viscum > Viscum album. The sequence continues at coordinate 1,079,485,877 of OY728136.1, read as the reverse complement.
TTTATTCTTATGTTCTCATTTCATGGTGTGTATTATATATTTCCTAATGATTTATGTATTATAAACTACCAATTATTATTCCATGATTCATATATATGGTCTTTGATATGACTATTTTGATCTTATACATTCATTATCATGTTCTCGTACTATTATTCTCATGATTATGATTATATATCTCCAATGTCAACCTTTACTATTCATTTTAGCTCACACATTATTTTTATTTCCTTCCCTCAGTTATGAAGATATGAATTATGTTTTATGTGTATAATAAGGATTATAGTCAATAATAACATATTGGGATCTAAATGAGATCACTTATGTATTTTTGATTATGTTTCCATTTTTATAATGGAACAAGGCTAGTACTGTCTTACAACCTCTTTTTGTGTATTGTATTAAGTATTCTATAAAAGCTATGTAATTTTAATGTGTTAAATGAGAGGTTATCTATAGTTATTTTCAACAAAATGTATTTATTGATCTTTTAATAGTATTTACATTATTCATCGTCAATAAACTTAATGGCTAATTATCATCTATTGGGAATATTTTGAAATGACATCATCTTCATTCTTTCTTTGTATAGACTAAGACTGTTTCAAAGACATTGTTAATGAACCCATTTCTATTCAATGAGTTACTCATGTTTAAAATAGATTGTTATGGAACACATTTCTTTTCAACATGTTAATCATGATTCAATGATATTTTTATGGAGACCATTTCTTTTCAATTTTATAAGCATGTTTTAAAGAGATTATCATGTACCATTTCATTTCTAAGGGTTAATAATGTTTGAAAGATATTATTATGGAACTTGTTTTTTTTCTTGGCTTAATTATATTAAAAAATTAATAATGAATTTTATGAGTTTTAAAATGAAATGATTACTCCATATACATTATTTATTCTTCATTAAAATTTTATATAATGGGAGTTCCTAAATAATTTTGTGTGAGCCTAAAATATATTATATGATTCATGAACCCATATAGCACTAGGTGATCCTGATATAGATTATACAATGGGAGTCCCTAGATAATTATAAAATGAATTGGTAAAGGATCATGTTCGAAATATAATCATATTTAATGTCTTTTCGTATGGTTCTTCCAAATGTATGGATTCTATAAGGTTCTATGACGATGAAGTTCCAAGACACCAAAATTTTATTTATGATTTTCATGGGTTTATACTTATTCTTTAGATTATGATTGATATCACATGGCTTGGGATTGTATATTACTATGAAAATTAAAATTTTGAAAAAACCATATTCTTTTTTTTCATGAATTATTATTCCCATATTTATTGGTATGATTTCATTCATGAATTGTTAATGCACACTAATTATAATTTCATATCCATAATCACTTCTTATGATCATTAATGACATTTAATTATTAATACAATTTTCTTCTATAAAAATTATTTGAGACCATACTTCCTATATTTCCAATCATCAATGAGATAAATAATTATTTTAAATTAATTAAGTATAGAAAGATTACATACCAATTATGATGAAAACAAAATGTAAAATTAGAAAATACAGGTTATGTGTGGGGAAATTCTCATTTAATGACATGGGTATTGTTTTTGTAAGTGTTTTTTTCTAATTGTATAAAACTATAACACTAAAATGTACACAAGAATGTAGGTGATCCCATATTTACATTTGATATTTTATTTTTAGGACGGGTAATATTGGGGCACCCACATTGGATTCAATGTAGGAAATGTAATGTTTATGATTTTAGAACTGGTTCCTGGAGTGCAGTATTAGGGTCGTAATAGTTCGTATTTGAGGATGGTTTATATAAATGTTGAGATTATTATGTTATTTTGTAATGTTATATTAAGAGTTTTTGATATCTTCATAGTTATATAATATTAAATATGATCATGATATGAATGTCTTAAACACCCATTTGAGGTTTTTAGAGATGATATCTTAAGGTGATTGATGAAACTTTAGGAGAGGTTTTATTTGTTTGAGGTATATGAAAATATTTGACTTTATATTAAGTATGAATATATATTTTGTGGAAATAAGGTTTAATTAATATAATACCATTAATTTTTATCTGATATTGGATATTTATTTAATTATGGGAACAGAAGTTTTATCAAATAGATTACCACATGAGTGAGAAGTGATTTGGTTACTATGTGAATAATTTTATTCAAAAACTCACCATATTTTTGGTCCTGACAGTTTAAAGGAATGAGATAAAAATTTTGGAAAAAAATTCATTAATTCAGAGGTTATTTTAGAATTTTTTAGTTTTAAACTTTGTATTACTGTCGAATTTTGGGGATTAATGTATTATTTCATCATATGATGGTTTACTCATATATTGAAAAATATTACATTGTTAAATAATTTTTTTTGGATAATGTGTAATGATACCTGTAATAGAATAATTATCCTTTTATGGTTACTTTTTCATTTGAAATTTGATTTTAGTGCCACATACATTAAAGAAATCCATCATGAATACTAATCGCTTGAAGAAAAAGATGAGATTTTGTTAGAAAATGATAAAATGATGAAAGTTTTATCCAAATGTAATTATATTTAATTATTCACATAGACTATATTATAATTAAATATCATAAATTCCATAAAAATATCCAAAATTAAAATATTATCCTACTACCATAACTTTTGATGATATCAATAACCCTTTTCACACCACATTTGTTTTCCGTTTTTTAGGTTTTAACATTCTATTAGTAATACAAATTCTCATAATCAATTATCTATGTCACTCTAAATTATTATATTGAATTATTAGTTTTCATTCATCTCCAAACATTAAATTCCCACCTATACCCCCTTAATTTTAATCATTATATGTTTTATTCAAGATATCCCTCATAATCCCTTGTTTATTTAATGAAGACAATGTTTTATTAACCATTTTTATGTTATGGGTTTCCAAAATAGGTAATTTTCAAAAATATAGTTCCTTTTATCACCATGTTAATGGTAAAGTTGTCATGACATAGTTTATTATAGTAGAGGTGGAAATAACACCATGATATTTTGAAATAATATCATTATATTCGGTATCATATTCAACATAAAACTCCGATGTTAAATAACCCTTGAAATCTATAACTGTTATACCATATACATTAAATCAGTAGGAATTAATAGTTTTAAATAATTAATAATATATATATATATATACAACTCATTATATATTATTGATAAAATACTTAATAAATTAACAATCAATTTGCAGTAATGTGATTTTTTTCAAGCAGATGTTTTCTTAAAAAAAATGTTTTTATTAACTTTTGTGGGAAAATATTTTGAACAATTTTTTAAAATCATAATTATTAATTTTGGACAAAATAAACATAATTTTTGAATTAATTATATCAAAATTAAATTATGGTGAAACATTGGGATTTTTCAGGAAATATTCATTTTTTAGTGAAAAGTGAAAATACTATATTTTAAAAAAGATGTATTTTCTTATGAAAAATTATAATAATTAAAGAAGTAAATTATTTTTTCATATTATTTTATGTAAATAAATTTATATTTTTTATCTCTAATAATATTAATTAAATATTAATCTTATTTATATTATATATTAGTGTAAGTAAATTATTTGGACTAAAAATGGGGTTGTCTGAAAACCATTTTAAAACAGTTAATGTTTCTCTATTTTAATTAATTAAAAAAACATAATTAAAAATTAATTAAATGAAAATTTTATTTTAAAGAAAATTTAATGCTAATTGGTATTCATAAAATAATAATAATTGTTCATATAGTTAATATAATTTTTTTTTTCAAAAAATGCACTTCTTGAAAACCCTATATGTTGTCATGTCTGTGAGATTAATTTTAATATAAAAATTTTCCACTTCATTGAATTCAATTTCATAAAATGGATTCTAATTTTTAGTCACAATTAATTATATTTCCTAATTAGGTAAAACTAATATTTGAGCATAATGAACTGTGAAAATAGTAACAATTAATTACTACAATTAAGGTGAAAATAGGTTTATCTCGGGATTAACTTAAAAATATAGGGTTCGTAGTGACATTAAAATTACATACAATAAATTATATGGACATATTTGGACCATTTAATATATATGGTTTGATAATGTTCTCTTTTTGAGGGTTTTTTATGTAACAAATTTGGGTACACCTTTTCTTTTAAAAATACAAGTGTGACACTAACCTCGCTTATTAAATAACACCCTTTATCCTCTCATATTCACACCATAAAAATTAATTATTTGACCCTTAATGAAAAAATAACATCCAAAATTACCTCCTATAATCATATAATCCATTTTTTGGTCATAAAGTCCATCTATGACTACTTTAGGTATAATCCTAATAAGGTGGTCCAAGAAAAGGTAAAATTTCTAACAGTTCATTTTTATTTTAATTCATCAATCACCACATCCAAATATTCTTAATATATTTTAATATTATAAAAAATTATTCCTTATATAATTATATTTAATAGTGTTAATTGAATAAGCATAATACATCTCCTCTTCCATCAAATGGGATACAAAAATCATCACTTGTGAGTATAGTGGACTACTGCCTCGCAAACCAATGTCATTCATTTTCTTTCATCAACACTCATGGATTGATATAATTAGGGATTAAAAGTATATCTGTTATATTTATTATATATTTATAATTATGTATTTTAAATTTTAAATATATGTTTTTAATTTATATTTTTGTAAGGGATATTATAATGTATCCCATGTGTACGATGGACTAAATCCACATGATGTGATGTGATTATTTTTTCACTAACACATTACATGTAATGTAATAAAGAAACATTTAATGAATATATGTGATATAAATTATATATATATATATATATATATCCATGTAATAGTAATAATTTTTAATGGACAACATATCATTTTCATTCGTACACTGAAAAATGATAACATTGTTCTTGTATTAGTGGAAAATCTCCTCCACGAAGCGATGCGATTATGTTTTCATCACCACATATGAAAAAAATTAAGTATATTTAAAGAAAAAAAATTTAATTTGTGATATTAATATCATTAAGAAATTTTACAATAATATATAACATAGTTTTATATTGATCATTGAAAATTGGAAAAGTTACTCATACATAATTACAAACTACAATCTATATGATCATAACCGAGTTTATTTTACTAAAAATTTATTATTATTGTTTTTAAAAGTATAATAGATAAATACATATTATAATTAAATCATGATTAATACTATTTAGATTTCTAAATAATAACATATTTGACAACAATCAACACACTAAAGCATTTCTCAAATAATGAAGCGAGCATCCTCATAACACCCAACATTGATTTAACAAATTAAGTATTTTAATATGACATTAATAATGTTAAATAAATGATTTAATTAATATTTATTAACCCTTTAAAATGTTATTAGGAAATAAAATAATGTATTTAATATTATTTAACATGATTTAATAGATATTAAAGGAAAGTCAACACTCAATGTAAGGATTTTCTCATCTCTCTTTTAGTACCATATAAGTTTTTCTATATTCTCCACTTATTTTTATTGTGTTGTTTATATACATCCCATGGAATTATTTTAGGAAAATATTAATGAAAATTATTCAAATCCAAAAATCCATATGAGTAATCTTCCTTTTATCAGGTTTTTATCTATTGATTACCAAATCCATAAGGGAATTCATCTCAATTTCCCTTCGTTAAAAAATATTGTAATTTTGCGCACCTATATTTATTTATGATGTGCATGTTAATCCCCTTTTGACATTTTATATAATGAAACTCTTTATGTTAATGGTATTTAATGTTTTACTTGAATTTATTATTTCATGGGGCATAAAATTGAAAAGATTACTAAAGTGGTAAAGACTTTATGTTACAAAATCATTTGTTCTTAGTATTTAATATGTTCAAGGTTATTGTTGAGGAATAATATTCTATTATTTTATTCAATAAAATAATTTTCATTGGAACTAATTGTTAATGTAGTAAACATGTTTCATTTCTATTTACTTCATTACTAATTAATGAGACATTAGGAAATTTTCTTGTATGTTTACCAATCTTGTATTTTCTTTAGATCAGGTAAATTACTCTTCCATATCCATGTTTTATTAAACTGTATTAAAAAAAGTTTCTTTTAAAAAAAATTACTTCTTCAATCCATTTTAGATTCTCTATTACCATATTAGAAAGGGTTTTAAATAGAAATTTCGTAACATTTTTAAAACATGTCACTTTTGACCCCTATTTCAATTGTTTTTAATGAAATGTTTATTTTTAACATTTATGACAAGAACACATTTTCCCACAAGCAGGTAAATTATCTTCATTTAAGTTTTCATTTAAATGTATCCTTATTTATTTTTTTTAAAAAAAATTTGTCAATATTTTTGTGAATTAGTATTTTTTCAAAGCTGATTTTAATAACAAACATGTTCATTTCCTTAAAATGTATTTAGTAATATTTTAATTGTATTTACATTCAACAATATCAAAACACTTATTTTTTACTTATCCTCCAATGGGGATATTTTCTAATAATAGCATCCACATTCATTATAAGAATTGATTAATATAGTTTCAATGTGAAAACTATGGAAACCCCTTATTTTGAATAGGTTAATATTTCTTAAAGAGATTATTATGGATATCATTTCTTTTCCAATGGTTAATAATATTTCAAAGATATTTTTATGGAACCCATTTATTTTCCATGATTTTATCATGTTTCAAAAACTTTATTATGGAATCCATTAATATTCCAAAAGTTAATCATGTTTCAAAGATGTTTTGATGGATCCCAATTCATGCCCATATATTAATCATGTTTCCAATAGGTTATTATCAAACACAATTATTTTCCATGGTTTAATCATGTTATCGGAATAATAATTGTTTCTATCAATTTTACTATGAGATGAAATCTCTATATGTCTTATTTATTATTCATGGTTATTTTTATACGATGGGTGAGCCCAGATTGTGATAGGTGATATAGATGTAGTGAATATAATGGGTGCACCCAGGTAGCACCAACACACACTAATATAGATTATATGATGGGTGATCCCTAATATGGCTCTAATTCATTGGTTTATGATCATGATCTTTGCATAATTATAGTGGAAGTCATTTTTATGGTTATTGAAATTATATGGGTTGTATAATGATTATGTTCTATGAAAACACATGTTGTATATGTGAATTTTATGGGAAAATAATTTTTTTCCATTGATCAGTAATGATGTTATAGGGTTCATTAATATTAACTCTAATGACTTTATTTTTTTAATCCATATTCCATGAATTATGATTGATGATTTAGGTGTTCATGGGTCATTAACAATTTTATGATTTTCATATAGACTCATATTTCTTTATCATAACCATATGAACTTTGTAATCTCATTTGTAAAATTTAATATCTAATTCATATGCATACCCTTGTTAATAATTTCAGTTCACCCTTCTCTTTAAAATTAAAACCTCACTCTTATCTGTATAAGAATTACCATCTCGATGATGTGGTGGATTTCATTTTTAGATAACCCTTTATATGAATAATTATAAAATTTAATAATATAAAATAATATTATATTCATTACATAATTAATAATTTAGATGAATAAACCTTTGAAAATTTTTATAGACAAAAACAATTGAACTGAATCATTTATGCGAAAATGAAGCCATAATGCCAAAATGTTCATTTTAATAATGAATTGTTAATAAATTGGTAATTGGAAATTTTAAGGGAGTATTTTAATAAAATTATTAAAATGATTAGTTAGTTATTTATAATAAATATAAATCTATTATACATAAGTTTAATAGTTTATATGACCAATATCAGGAATTAAGGTAAGAGTTTTTGTTACAATCTAATTTAGTTTTTTGACAGTCTTTGAAAAATTTATAATTAGGGAAATTATATGATCATTACCTTTTAAACTAATTATATTTTATTCATATCTATTTATTTTTGGGATTTTAATGATTTTCATTCATTCTCTTCTCCTTGTTACAGATAATGTCCAAGAATATGTTTTTTATGAAAAACAGGCCTTGTTTCCACTTTTTTATCTTGAATATTTCCCTTCCATATCCATATTCTTCAAATTGATTTATATAAAATTTTACCTATAATTAAATTTTATTAAAAGTTCATATTAACTATATTTTACTTTATAAATTTTTAAAAGGAATGTTTTAGATGTTTTTTTGTATGACCAATGTAGGTATTTTATAAATGTCTGAAAATAATGTTCTTTTAAAATGTATATGATATTAAGGGATATTACAATTGTTATTTATTTACTTAATCAAGATTCTTCCTTTACATTATATAATGGTTTTACAAAATAAATTATTATTCTATTTTTCGTCGATTTTTATTATATATATGTTACAAATATAATAGTGATTTACACATGGTTTTCAAAGAATATTTTAAATTATATTATCAAATTTATTTTTATCTATGCTGATATCTTTTAAGGAATTTTATTATTCATCAAGGATATTCTCTTATTATTCTATATAAATTAATTCTATGGATAGATTATAATGATTATGTTTTGTGGTGGGAATTATGATTTTAATTTCTTTGTCATAGGTTAATTATTTATGATGAAATGATAAATTTTTAGGGTCTTATAAAACATTGATGTATTGTTTTAATTAGGTGATATATGGTTCAAAAAATTATATATCTATAAAATTAACATGGTAATGATTAATTTCTCATGGGGAAATTTGAACTAGAATTGTATGTGAACAATGTTTTGTAATGGGTGACACCCAAAATTATAGTCTTGGTAGTGATACATGGTAAACGATCAGAATATGGAGTAAACCCAATCAAATATAAAAAAATATCCACTATGAAAATTTTGATATAAAAATTTTCTAAGGAAATGATGTTATATTTTTTTTTTGTTTCGTAATAACATATTTTTTGTAATAAAGAGATGCTATTATTAAACATTACTTAATATTGATGATTCAATTACCTAATGTATCATGTTTTTTAGGAAAAATCCTTATCCAATGAGTCGTGATTTATGATCTATAACATGTTGGGTTTTTTTTGTATGTTGTGAATATCTTATCATACTGTAATTATTATCTTATTCTCACTTATGATAATAGATTTTTATCTCCCATTTTTACCCTTACTGAGCATATGTTCTCACCCTTTATTCAGTTTACCATTCTCCGGGTTATGAGGAAATGTATTAAGTATGGGTTTTCTACTCTGGGTACTATGTGAGAATAAATTTCTTAGAGATGTGGAATGTTTTTCATTAAATATGTTATTTAAGTATATACTGTTCAAATAAATTAATCTTTTATGGTTCTATGGAATATATTTTTGTGATATGTATAGAATATTTCTATGTAATTATATAATATTTGAGTGTGTAATTATTAGGTAACCTCTATTTTTGTGGTTTAAGGTTATAAATATTTGATAAAAATACAAGACAATATATGTATCAAAGGAAATGTGAATGAAACACAAATTAAAATTGAAATACTATTATATATAACCTCATTGGGTGGTTTCATATTTAGAATATGGAAAATACCCTCCTGATGTGATTTGATGTTCCCCAATTGAGTAAAAATGTCTTTTTAAGGGTAATATGCACACGGTTTTAGGTTTTCATGCTCAAACCAGGGAAGTTTTGTAATTTTTTTAGGGAAAAGGAAACTGTAAACCAAATATTAATGGTGTAAGGGGACATATAAGTATAGAAATCATATGATAGAGGTGAACATAGTTTAAGGTTATATATCTCAAACGAATGATGGATGGTGTGTTGTAGTAAGAAAAATTGGGCTTAAGAATTAGAAGTGATCTAAAACTTTAAAAAAATGGAATGAAAGCATTGTAAATCATAAATATAGGTATTTGAGTTTGTTAATGATGTTATGAACAAGTATATCAGTGATGAACAATGACCAAATTTTTATTATGGGTTCTATAATAGTACAATTGAAGGAATTAGAGTAACATTACCTTCTTATAATGATGATAGAATTCAATTGGATAAATATATAGTATATATTTGATAAGATTACTAAAAATAGGTTCAATTTTTTTGAATTATAAATAGTCATTACCAATTTCCAAGTAAATTTTATGGTAACTCGTACACTTATAGTAGGAAGTATGGTCTTTGGGAATAGGTTATTTAAAAAGTGATTGGAACAATCATGTTTAAACATAAATATGGTTGTAATGTTATTGGATTTTTATGGTGAAAAAGATTCATTAATGACCTATGAATGGGTCTAAAATAAATAGTTCATATATTTGTATGTACCATATAATAAAAGTTATCAAGAAAAATATTTTTCAATAATATGTTATTGAATCATAGTTTAATATTAATATATAAGGACTAAATTTGAATGAGGTGATCAAATATTGGGTGTGTGGTTTATAATTGATGGAATACAAGGTATAGACCGACATAATTATTATGGATTTAACTATGTATCCTATAATAATATTTATAAATCCATATGAAGTTACCAGTAAAGAATCCTCACATAGATTTTGGTCATATAAAGAAGGGAAATTGGATACATTAATGCGATCCATGGTGAGAGATTATAAGATTGAACTTCAAATAAATTAATAAAGATCATATCAATTGGGTGGATTATAGCATGAAATTTAATGCTAGGTCTGAGATAAGAGACAAGCGAATCATTATATTTCCTATAAAGAGAGGTATCACTCCATAAAAATTTTATAAATAATATTCCTTATAAAAATATGAATCATATGCAGGGATATGTGTAATGATTCCATACTAGGGTTAAAGAATGTATGAAAAAATTCTGGCATCGATTATGAAGATAATGAATAAGGGGATCAATTATTGAGATAATGTAATTTAAACCTATAGTTTTTAAGTGACATGTAATTATAAAAATATGATTATTAAATATATATGAACATCATTTAATAATATTAGGCCATACAAAATATATTCTTCCAAGATGTTTATGTACTATAAAATGTTGACTGTAAATCATATTGTTTAATATCATGCATCATGGACATCTACATTCTATAGTTTACGGTATTTTGACTAGGAATACTAAAATAAAGGGATTTATATATATCCTTATCAAGAATAAAATGTGATGGATTAAACTTAGCAATGATTTAGTGGAGAAAAAAATTGATGTAATTTGATGATGCGTTAGCCACGTAGATAATGAGAGAGTTTGGTTTGGCTTGAAGTTGCGGAAGAGTTTAAAAAAGAAAATAGGGACATTTTTACAGATCTTAATATTATAGGAATCAATCCACACATAGATTTATATAATTTATACTCTTTAAATACTAGGATAATATGATGGGGGAAAATGATAGTGTATTCATCCAATTTCAAGGCCATCAGATTACATAATGTGACTAAGAGTTTTTAAAAATTAGGATAAAGTTGTGTATTAATATTAGTAGGATAAAGGGGGAAAACAAGGTCACTATTTATTATTTCCTCAATGTATTTTGAGATAATAGTAATAAACTCACATTTAGTTCTAAAATGGTATAGTTCTTTCTTAATATAAGGCCATTAAAGGAAACCTAACATTAAATAGTAAACCAATACACTAAGAGACTTTTATAAATATTAGGTTATATGTAATGTAATCATTTCACATAGAATATAAAAATATAAATATTTTAAATTCATTCATAATAGACCATCTTGACTTATAAATTATGGTTGGTGAAAATTACTTTGTATCTTACTATTTATGATCATACGTCTCAGATTAGTTCAATGTATTTAATGTAATATGAAACAGAATTCATTTGAATAAATTTTATGTTTTAAAAAGTATTTACTAAGGAACATACTATTGGTGGATAAATTTACACACACTCCATCCAATGTATCTAAGGAATAATCATTCATTGAGTATACCATATATATGGAATAAGGTCCCTACCATTTATGTTGGAGATTTATGGTATTATTCCTTAGAGTAACAGATGTTATTAGGGCCAATAAAAAAATTATTGGGATGAAATAGCGGAAGAGAACCTTCTTATTGAATGATCATGTGACAAAATTATGATAAACCTCAAGGTTGAAAAATGTGTGAACCTTTTCCCATTGAGTCAATCTAAATAATCTAGAAAAATCAATGTTAGAGAATCACGAACCAACTAATTATATATGGACATGAAAATTGAGTGAATATAGACATGAAAAGGAAAAACAACCTTAGGTCCATACATAAGAGAATATGGGGTAACATGTGTAGTGGTATAGGTTATAGTGAATTAATCATAGAAATCATGAAATGAGTCTATTCATGCATGAATTATTCCATTTATCCACGATCTTCATAAGTTTAATACATAGTGTTTTATTATAGACACCTATCTCTCAGTTAGTTACTATTTGATAATGGGATAAATTTTCCAAAAATACCTTATACTCATGATACTATATCATAAATTTAGATGCATAAATTTTAGTTTCATTTTACATCAACAAATGGGAGGGGAACTATTTCTGGAAAAAATTATAGAATTTATGAAATTGATGACACCTTTTGGTTTCACATATTGATGGGAATTTCTTTGTCTAATTTTGAGAATAAATAAATAGAAAGAAAAGAAAGAACTAGGACTGCCTAGAGGGTACTAGTGTATATACACACATTAACTCTATATTTAATATGGAAAATGGATGAGATTTTTTGTTGTTTGTAAAACATAATATGGGTTTATATATAATGTTGTAATTTATCTACCAAGCACAATTTATTTGAACCTTATATACTCTTTTTTCATCAAGATCTCGATGTATCCAAGTCTAGTAATTTTATAGATGAGAAATACTGTTCACTCGTTTGAACCACAACAACTTGCATAGACATATTTTATATAAATTAAGGTCTCTTATCCTCTGACACACCTCAGTAGGACACTATCAATGCCTCACATATAGTGGACGTTTTAGGAATTCAAACAACCATAATGAAAAAATTTGTTTTCCAACAATTTATTAATTCATTTTTTATCAATGTGGTGGAAGAATAACAATTTAATGTTACTAAAGTATTTCGGACGTCGTAAAAATCCTGGAATTAGTTGATAAGGGAAAATAAAATATTTTTTTATTGGTGGCATTTATTTCATTTCAAATCACTACAGATGAATGTAGATACCACCCTATGATGTATAATGTGAATGTTATTATAATCCTTGTATGGATTTACTAGGGATATAACTACATTTTCCTTGTCATCTGCATAGGAATTGTGTTACTTTGTAATGTGAGACAATATTTTATAGATAGTGAGTCAATCGATCAATCATCACACATAATCATGTTAGGGAATAAACTCATCCTTCTTGATGGAATAATCACCATTAATTTTCATGATCATCAACTCATAATTAACCTTAATATTTAATTATTTCATAAATACATACTGGTGCAGTTTTAATCATCAAATGAGGGAATATTGTTTTTCAAAATTATATTTTCATCTTTATAATAGTTGGAGAGAGTAAGGTATAAATTGTAGTTATCCAATAGTTTCATACAGAAATATGACAACATTTTTTATGAATATTCTACACATCTAATAACATTTAATTACCTAAAATAATAGATGTTTAGTGTAAATTAATACTATATATATAAACAACTTATTGAAGTACAATATTAATCATTACTAACATTAGTCATTATATAAGGTAACTTTATGGCTCATCATATATTTCACCCCTATTCCTATCTTGGGTAAAATAAAAAATAAGAAAGTCTGAGCTCATATGTTTAGTTAGGGAAAAAATATATGATATTAATCAATGATAAAATTTATGAATTTTATGAGAATAAGAGTATGGGAAAATTATTTTATCAATAGTAAATACTGGGATATGGGAAACTTTAGGTGATGCGAGATTTGGTATGATATGGAAAAAACTAGTTGATGTTTGATCCATTATGATATAATGGTCCTAGTGGTTAACCATAACTTATGATACAGTTTTATGATTTTTCTGGGTCTAAAGTATTATGAGATATTGTTACCCTTAAGAGGCATCCCATTCTATTTCCCACAGTGTATTATGCACATCAACTTGTTTTCCATAATTACATACTAAGATACAAGTCATTACACAATGAATTTGAGAGACCTAAAATTAAAAACCCACCAATCACAAAATAAGAACCACACATATATGTAAAACAACATCATACACCATTCGTCACTTTAACATATAATAAACAATGGAAAATAAATTTGTTTTATAAACATATCATCAAAACATAATTAAAATGTTAAAGAGAAATAAATTCTAATGAATCATTTTTTTCATTAGAAATATAAAGAAAGATGAGAGAATAAAAATATAAAACAACTGGTGAATCATAAAATATCATATAGTAAGATAATATGGATGAAAAAATATTTTTATAATTTCTTTCTAACATATAATTAAAACATGAAAAAAAACTCCATCGGTAAAATTATAACATAAAAAAACAAAAATATAGATAAAATAAATTTATTTTAAAAGAAATATATAATATTTGAAAGGATTATTCTCATAAAAGAATGATCATGTTGGGATTAAATTTATTCATGTCATATATAATAGAAGATAATATTCTATTAACACATTTGAAAAATGTCAAAAACAACATTTTCATATTTTTTTGACAGATTCATGTATAAACTGTTGAAAATATATTCAAGGGTAGTTTGAATGTTTTTTTTAAAAACAACAATTATATCATATTAAAAATATAAAAAAGTTTTGGTTCGCATGGACATTGAAGAGAAAGTTCGCCGACCAAAAAGGAAATAAGTTTAGTTATCATTAAAAATATTTTCTAAATAATTTTATGTACCAAATAGTTAAATGTGGAATGAAAAAAATTAAATTTTAAAAAATACACTAAAGTTAAGAAAATATATGGGGTTTAAATGATAGTAACCATAAATATTATCTCAATGTATATTTAGCATAGACTATCCCTGATAGAGAAGATATTGAAACATAAAACCTTACTTTAGGTAACCCCTTTTATCATAATCATTAAATCCTTTTTTATAGTAAATTTTTATTTGTTATAAACACATTAAATAACAATACTAATATATATATGATATTGTATATGATTTACATATAACATAGTATTCCACTTTTATTAATAATTTTTTATTTAAATCAATATAATACGTGAAGGATTCTTATTGATCAAGAATGATTCAGTTCAATTGTACATGTTTTTGTACTTTAATCTTCATTATATATTATCTATAATTTTAAAATGGAAATTATTAAAATATTTAATCCTTATATTCACTTTTATAATTATTCATATAATGTGGTGATGCAAAATGAACCTCATCATATTGTCAATAGAATAGTCTATATGTATGCCTTAGTGAATTTTATAATTTTCAATATATTGAACAATAGAAAAGTAAATAATAAATCTACATAAAAGTAATATAATATTTTAATATATATTCCATAAATACATTTTTATAACAATCAATGTAAATAAGATATTAAAAATGAAATTCATCTCTTCATGGTGGTGGTAGTCACTACATTCACGTGAGGAATGTTTTCATTTTTCTTACGATATAAAGGATGCAGATAATGGATGTTCAATTAAAATAATAAAATTTAAATTTATTAAAGGTACTGGATTTATTATTTTAAAAGTGATAAAATATTTTTAAACTTTTAATATGATGAAAAAATTTACTGTACTTAGTAAAGAGTTATACCACTTCATCGAGAAACACTTTTTCTAAACAAGATGCCTTGAATGAATGGTATTTTGGTAAGACCATAAGCTCTATAATATGGGAAATAAATATTTTATGGTATTAGAGTAGAGATTTTTTTATATAGAAGTATCAAAAATAAATATTATTGGATAATATGTGGTTATATATTAAAATTTATTGAAAGGACAACCACGAAATTACGTTAATTATTTAAATATAATATATATCATAATCATTTCAGGTTCAAAAAAGAGTCCATAATTTAAATGGTTGGACATGGTAAAGCACATATTCCATAAATAAATAAAATTTAGATATGTTTATGTTTCATTTTAAACCTCTATGTTGGTTTAATCCTCATGGTTACACTTTTTATCCATATCCATGTCAACCAATTTTTGTCATGTTGGGGCCATAAATTAATATCTATGGTGAAAAGTGGAACAAAATGGTACATGAATGACATTATAAACCATTTACCATCACAATTTTCCTCTATCAATTTTTTAGAAGACCATTAACAAAAATATTGGTGATCATAAAATATCATTAAAGTCATGTTTGGGACAAATAAATTAATATGACATTAAATACATCAAGACAACAATTTAATTTGAATTTAAGAACATTTTCCTTAAATAATATATTGTAATTACCTTTTAAATTCATTTAATTGTTAAATTAATCCAAAAATATTATTTTTATTATTTTTAATTTCAATTATCTCCATTTTTATGATGTATGCACAAGAATTGTATTGAAATTGTGTAATCATTTAATCAAATCATCTATAAAAGGCAAAAATTAATTATAATTTCAAATATATATTAATTATGTTATGAATAAAAGTCTATATACATTCATAAATTCTTTTTATCCTTATAACACGATATTATAGAAATAAAAATAATTACATATACATTTATTATTTTACCTTTTCTAAAAACAATTTAAATGCCACAATAAAAAAAATGGAACTAGGTGGACGTAATTTCAAAATTGGGATGGTCACGGACAATCTACACTCAACAAATATGATACATTAATGTGTTCTAGGTATTTTCAATCATTTTACCAATGTTTTGAACCCTTTTACCTCTTTAACCCTTACCATGGTGATAAATATTTCCCCAGGTTACTATTAACATTGAAAGAAATAAAAGTGGTATATTTACCAAATTTGAATAACCTAATTTTAAATATGGAATATAATTTTCTATTTTCTATTTTTATAATTATAAAAAATTCTATTTTAAAATAAGCTCACAGAACCCAATGAAACCCATTCTCATAAAAATGTGTTTTATGCATAAAATGGGATTTATTCTCATCTAATGGATAATAAAATAATTTTTATTAATGGTGGAAGTTTTTATTGTATATTTAATCTATAAATTTCATTTTAATTATATATTAATAGAGGATAATTTTTTTTATACTAAAAACACATTTCTCATATAAAAATATTATTTCATACAATATTTATTTCATACATTCAAAAGACTTTATCAATTAATAACTAATGATATCATTCTATTAAATTGAAAAAAAATAATTTTCATAAATTGGTTATTCTGATTAATACCGTTTTATTTGATGTCTATAAGAAAACTATCACATTATTCCATTTGTAAATCATAGTTCATTTTCACTCAGTGTTGCATTTAAATAAATCTATCAAATAAATCAAATATATTTTAGAAGAAATATGTCATAAACTATCATGGTGTAACATTACACCTCCTTATTAGAATTTTTTCCATGAAAATATATCTTTTGAATAAAAAATAATTGGGATACTTATGCCTCAACACATCCTTGGGAATACATATTATTTACTCTAATTCCTAGCTTCATAATAGAATTTTGACCAAGTGAGTGGTATGGTTTAGTATCACATTCTCACTATGATCTTGAATATCATATAGTGGTAACATATAATAGATATCATTATATAGTGGTATGAACTCTGGGTCCCATACATTTGAAGGATCATGTGTGTACTTCCTCAAGAGAGACACGTGGTAGACCTTGTGGATATGATAGATAGTAAGTGGAAACACCAATTGATAAGATACTATCAAAAGATGAAAAATATATTTGAGGAGAACTATTTTTCTATATCTAATATTTCCAATAATTATAAATAAGAAACGTTCAAACAAGGAAATAATCGAAGCAATTCCTTTTCCCCAATATTGAACACTACATCCCCTCATTGATCTACACTATAAATTAAATAACGAATCTATGATACCCTTATCTGATGCTAAAAAGATATAACCTCATACTCTATTTCCTCATATAGGTTAGGTCCTAAAATATTTTTAACTATAACCTCATCCCATTACATTGGAGTTTTCTGATTACTTTCATAGATATATTTGAATATATTGATCTCAATTATAGATTAAAAGAAATTATGGTATGAAAATTCAACTAAAGTAATGATGTGATCCCAATAACCATTTAAATCCATAAATAATGATCTCAAAATTTCTTCATGGGTTTGAATTGTCATCTCAAATATATCATATTATGAAGGATGATATACAATATTAAACCTCAACTCTATATCAAGAGCATTCTAACGACTTCTCTAGATTATCAGTGAAATCCCTGGATCTATATCATATATGATTAAGTGTATAATTCCATATAATCTCAAAACATCATTAATGTATATCCAATTAAGATAATCTAGAGAGAAGTATTATTTAATTGTATTAAATTCTATTGATTTTATAAATTGATCAATACAACCTAAATAGCATTATTACCTTTAGATGTTTTGGAGTCTATGAAAATTAAATTAAAGGATAGTTTTTTCTATTTCTATTATAGTATGGTTAGTTTTGTAATATCGACTTATAATAATATCTCCTATCCTTGGATTCCTCACATACCAAGCAACGAGATATATATCCTTCAATATCCCTTTTATTTATATTCCACTAGGAATATTACTTTAGATCTATATACATATTCTTACTTCTTGGGATGGAAAAGTAATATTGAGGTATGAGATTTATATAATAGTTCATTCTTATTTTTTTGTATTGATGGGATAGACACTTTATTCTTAAAACTCATAATTACATCAAACTCATGGTTTAACTTAATAACATTACACACCATTTTTTATGGTTATAAATCTTCCTTTTATGCCTGTTTGATCATCTTATGGATGGATAGTAAAAAATAAATATGAAAAACAAAGAATATATCCCCTTTCCTCTGAATTTCATGTTCCATATTTTATACGTCCGATGAATTGGATCTCATTCAACCATAATCTTGTATTAAATAGCATGGTCCTTCCAAATAAGAGTATGATCCACCTTATTCACCTTCCTATGTTTGTAATGTATTGATTATTCATAGTTATTGATCAGATCCAACCAAATTATTTGGATAATTTTCAACAATTTTAATGTGAATATATATTTGTTACTTTATTGATCCATATATATGTCAAAAATTTCACCATAAAAAATATTTATACGTATCATAAATGAATACTTACTAATCCAATATCCAAATATTGAGTTATCCAAATTTTTCATGTATTTTACATTGGATATAGGTATATGTTATCTCCAAATCATTATACATGAAGAAACATCCCAAATAATTATTATATGCATCACTATAAATAAGAATACAATATTTACTATACTTTATTATGAGTATAGGTTCACTAACAAAAATTATCTTCAGTTATTTAAAATTCACTTCACATTTATATGTCCAAAAGAACCAAACCCCTATATGAGTATGCTTTATAGTATATTATATAGTCATGAGGAAATCTTAAAAAGTGTTTATAAGATCTACTTAACCTAAGAGAACTACGAATCTCATTTAAAATTGTTTCTATAAGCCATTAATCAATAACATTAGTCTTTAAATGATCCACCTATATTGCATAACATTATATTTTATATCCCATGAATGAATATTTACAAATAAAAAATGCACAGTTTGTAAATTTAGTATATATCTTCTCAATTGTTAGAGTCTTTGGCCAGATTTTTAAAAGGTATTCATGATATTCCATTACATTTTAATATATAAGAATATTATATATAGTGAATAACAAAAATATATCAAAGTAATTCATAAATACAAACTTTATTAAATCTATAAAGATAATAAGGGAATTAGATATTCCGAATGGAATCAATATAAATTCAAAATATATATACCACAAATGGAAGGATTTATTATGTATACCCATCTTATTAACCCTTAATTAATGGTATATAGAATGAGGTTAAATGTTGGAAAATTAATAAGTTCCACATTATTGATTAAAAAATTAAACGATATAGGGATTATCATAGTTTTTTAGGATAATGATCTTGTTATGTAATCGATAATAGATGAAATGATAAATTAACCCATATTTGTTGTTAAAAAATAGTTTCACACTATGTTAACTCACTAGGGTGTATGAAAATCTCATGGAGGATCACATAGTGCTTCGTTGTTAATCCCTATATCTCATTCAGGTCCTTTCTATATGCATTCGTGGAAATAGGCACAACAACATGTATGATTTCAATTGAAAAAACAACATCACTATTTTGAGGAGGACTAAGAAAATCTTCATTAAGGTCATCAATTTTTTTTTAATAAAATAGGAATGTATGAAATTATTATTTTCTCCCCATACATTTAAGATATAAGAAACACCCTGAAATATTGAAAGAATAACATTTTATTCGATAAAATTTATTTAATGAAAAATGAAGAGTATAAAGTGAAAAAATATCATAATTTTCTATGATATATTTAAAATTTAAAATAAATTCTACAGATTATATATCTTCCAATGTATGTAACACAAAGTTAGGTTGTGTTACATGTAATAGTATCTATTTCCTACAACATGTGTTACACGAAAGACCGAGTCTTAACAAATACAATTAATATTATATTTCAAAAAAAATTCGCAAAAACAATAAATTTGATCTTATGAATATTATTCAGTAAAATATAATGATTTTTTGAATTCATTGGTTACCAATAAATTCGAAATTAATATAAAAACCTATTGAATATAAGAGACTATTTTTTATAAAAAGTCTTTTTATGCGCCTAAAAGAGTTTTATCCTAATATATTAAATAATTTCAATTAGTGAATGTTATTAATGAATTTTTTATATTTTATATTCAATATATTTTTATATTAATCCAATATATTTTATTCGAATAAGATAAGAACAAATACAATTTTAGGAATAAAAAGTTGTATTTTTCTAAAAAGAACATTTTGAAGCATTTTAATAGAATACTTGATTTAAAACGAAATTTTTAAACTTTTATAAATTTTATATAACAAAGAAAATTATTTTTTAATTATAATGTAAAAATTATCATAGGTTAGTTTTTGGTATTATTTTGAGAAATTTCATTTATTGATGAATAATAAGAAATACCGAGTTTAATTCAAAAATCAGTCTTTATATAATTAAATTTTAAGGGAAATTTATATTTTAAATAGATTTTAAAGATAAAATAGATCAATTATACATATATTAATCTGGTTTATATCATTTTAATGAACTTAATGTTGAATTTTATATAAAATCATTTCAATCTTTTGAAAATTTTCTCTCTGAAACCCAACTTTGTCCTCATCTCAGTGGGATAAATTTTAAATTAAATTTTGACAGTTCTATTATTTAAATTTGGAAAAAATGTTATCATATTTTGAATAATTATAATATACTATGAATAATAAGGTAAAATTAATTTTTACCAATGTTATTTGGGAAAATAGTTAACGACTATCACATCGGTTAAGGTAAAAATGAGTTCACATAGTGTTTAATCTTTAAAGATACGGTGTGGAAATGACCCAACAATTTTTTAAAACCCTATTTATATAAATATTTTTAATATACCCTCATTTATAAAAATTTTATACTATTGGAGGAACATGATGTAAGGGATACCTCCCAATAGTGATTACATTGCACTATTTAAAAAATTTCCACTCATCCACTATAAAAGGGAATTCAATCCCCTTACATATTCACACCTCCCAAGACTTCTATATCATCCAAAACCTACCCAATTCAGTTAAGAAATCAAAATAAATTAACCTGGAAACATTAAATTTGAAAAAAAAAATCAATCCTTTGGCTGTTTTTTTGCAATCCCAAGGAAGAAACATAAAGAAGATGTATTATTCTCCAAAAAAGTGTTTTTTATTTCATTCTCCTCCTCTTTTAATTATTAATATTCCAAAATAATATAATGAATTAATTATTTTAATTATAATAATTTGGTTTTATGTTAATGGTATTAACAAAAAATGGACACAATTTCATCAAATGTTTTATGAAGTAATCAGTCATGTATACGATGAACAACTATCTCATGAACTGATGTCATAAATTTTTCTATTACAACATTCAAAGGGTTAGTAATAACGATGTAATTATATTTATATAAAATATTTAAAATATTTATGAGGTAATTATTTGTATTTAATTATTATATTATACATACTTTCATACTTAACATTTTATGAACTACGATAATATTGTTCGTGTGTATGAAAGACTACCACCTAGTAAAGCGATGTGATTCATTCACACATTAAATGGAATGTATTAAGAAAATGTTTAAAAAAATGAGATATATTTGAAATTAAAATGATAAATTAATTATTATGTACATATAAATCATTTACTTCTTTCATATTTTTGTGGAATTAAAATGGCAATAGAGATCATGCGAACATACAACCTACCGTCTCCACGAACGGTGTATTTTCTTTCATATCACCGGGTTTTATGGACTAATCAAAATAAATCAATTATGAATATATTTATTTTTGAATAATGTTTTTAATTCCTTATATGATGAAATAAACTTATATATAAATAATAATAAGTCCAACCGTACTCAAAAAGCAGTGCAATTAACACCATAAACAATGGACATAAAAATAATATTATAAAAAACAGGTAATAAGATGTTATAAATGGATTATATATGATATTATAAATATTTATTGGGATATAATGTAAGTTTATAACATTATTACAACCATTATAACATATTTTTAATGGATTTTCACCAAAATTATGTGTAATGTATATGAATCCATATAAATTTCATTTCATTGGAGAATATTGTAATGTTAGTAACATAGTTTAACTGATATGATATAGATAAATTCACTTTGACATTTAATATCATGAATAAATCATTATTAATGGGACTTATAGTTTCAATTTTCTTTATTTCATCTCATTGTATTTGAACATAAAAGCTACCATTTGGTAATGAAATTTAAATACTCATTACCTTTCCATTTGGCTATATACCATTATCATTATAATTATTATTATATGATTATGTGTATAATTTATTTTAATATAATTATATGTATTAAAACTCTATTGTTGTTTAACTATAACAGATACACATAATTTATTAGTTATTTAATTCTCATATCAATGATTTGATCATTTTAAGGGTGTATTTTAGGATTTCATACTAATCGTGATTATTTATCCATGAATAATATTTATTGAAAAATATATGAGTACTATTTAATAAACCATTTAATTTTATAATAATATAGTTATTCATGTCAAATTTCATGTGATAGTACATTTTTGTACTATTTGGTGGTAAAATTAATTTAGAAGATGTTTTAATAAAATATTATTTTAATTCCCTCTTTTGTTAGAAATCCATTTTATTACAAAACTATATTTTTTAATATGGTTTTAAAAATAAAATTTATATCCTTTTAAATATTATTTTAAAAAATTAATTTTTACCATTTTCATTTATTATCTAATTCAAAATCATCTTATTGTCTCCATATTAATAAGAAACCCATCTAACTTGTTACCATGAAAATATAATGTTCTTGGTAGCATATAAAAAATTAACATCCTAACTGAACATCATTATTTAAAAATGTATTTGAAATTTCATGATATTAATTTTTAAGAAAGTTGTATTAAAATTAATTTTAAATGAAAATGATTTTAATTTTTTTATTAAAAACATAAAGGATATTTTCATCATGATATTTTTTAATGATATTTTTTATTTCATCAATGAAAACTACCCTTATTCTTAGTCAACTGAGTATACGTCTTATTGATACCATACATTTTTTTCTTCTTGATAGATTATGATTATTTTGACAAAGGATAGTGTTTACATTCACTTACTTTAATAATTTTTTTATTCATTAACATCTAGTTGAACTATTCAGTTTTCAGTGATCATTAAACATTTAATTACCCCTAAATATCGATAATATTTTTCATGGATATTATTATTTCCTAAACCATATACCATTTTTTCATTTGATGTTATCTTTTAATGTTATCTGATTATTTGTGGAAATATTGACAAATAAGTATTATTTTCTCAATATTTATATTTTATGAGATACAATATTTATGAATTAAATAAACATTAAATATATCAATAATTCTCTGGAATAATTTTATGGGGTATGTGAACTATTTATCATAATCCCATTTATGTATTAGTAGTCTCGTGAGATGATTCTGTTGGCCAGCCTTAGCTAAATGGACTTCAACCAACCAGTTTTGAACTATTATATGAAAGGACTTTATTGTAAGGGTTCCGTGTACATAGGAAAGATGACATCCAATAATTATTCAATTCCATCATTTAAATTTATTTATTATTATTGATGACATTTTAATAATAAAAACAACATTTGGATTCTTTTGATTTTCAATTTATGGATTAGATGGATTGGTATTCTATTATTTTATATGGCATATTTATTCTTCATTATCTGGTTATTTAAATGGATTATTTTATGAATAATTTAACTTTATATATTGATTTTTAATTATACTATTATTTAAATGGAATGTGTGTTAATATATTTATAATTATATAGTAAATATTCTTATTGATTCATTATTTATTCTATTATACATAAGGGTTTATGATAATTTGAGCTCACCCTTACTGCTTTTCCTTTCTGTAAGATTACATGAATTGTACGAATAAATATATGTAAGGACATAATTTCTCAAATAAATTTTTTATTGAAAAAAATATTACATTGTAATATTTTTATTAATTTATAATACAATACTTTTATATGTGTCTAGTTTTCCAAGACTACTAAACAGATTGGTCCTTTAGGATCTAAATTTTATATCTTTCCAAATATAATGTTATTAGGAACTACCTCAGGGGTTTTTTTGTTGCGGTCACAATAGTTGGTATCAGATAATGTTTAGCATCATCCTTAGAAAGTTGATTTAGGACTACATAGATTAGGTGACATAACAATATGATGGAATTTGAGGATACACAAAGAAGAATATACTAATTTTTGTAAGGAAGGGATTATGTGAGTCTTCTAAGAATTTTCATCCCTTATTTGATATTATAAGTCAATGTGGGTTTTTAATTATTGTAATAAGGGATAATAACTCTAAAAATATCACATGAAGCTTTAATAGAGGGTAACATGGTTCATGAAAATTGGCATTACCATGAACCTAGTTTGACACTCCTGGGGGATACGATTTGGATAATTTATATTTTATTTACAACACATTATGAAGGATTTGAATAGATAATGTTAATGAAATATATAGGTTAATACCTAGATCAATAAATTACTTGTGTTGAAATAAAATGGGTGATGTATTGGGATTCATGAAAAAAATTGTAGATGTATTTTACCCCTGTAAAGTATATATCCTAGTGAAAAAATTATATGATTTATATTAATTTATTTTATAAAATGTAAAATCCGTATGTAGGGTGATATCATGTCACATCTCAAAAGGTAGTTTTGCATTAAAAAATACCGAAGGACAATAAGGGTTTCATGCATACCACTAACCTATGCGATGTCTGGGTTAACATGCAATTATTTTTAGTTAAACAATTTAATGAATAAATATTAAGAGTAAAGAAGTAATAATAAATTTTTGTTTTAGATATTAATGTATTAACAACATTGGTTTTGAAAAATATTTAGATATATATGAGAATACTTTTTAATCATTTAACGATCATACAATCTGTTAAAATTAATTTTTAGTTTTCCAGGCTTAAAAATTATTTTTTGGATATTTATTTCATGGAATAAGTGATGAATTGAAAATTGATCGAAGAGAAAAAGGATGAAAATATTTTTATAAAATATAAATGTATCACATAAGTATATTTAATTTTATTCATTGATAGTAAATGAATTACTCCACTATAGAAAAAGGACCAGGAACGAAACATTTATCTTATCTCCACCATTTCTGATAATATCAGTCGACATTTAACACCTAATAAATTTATTGCACTATGTAAATAAAATTTTAATTTATCATTCACATTATTTTCTTCAATGAACTCAATCAATATTTATAATTATTTACCATTTTCTTCTATATCCATATTTTCACAGGAAACTAATGTTCCCTTACTCGGAAAATTAGATGTGTGTCATTCTATATGAAATATGTTTTTCCTTTATCTCATACTAGGATGATATTTTATAAACCCTTAGTGATGCTTGTTTTTAAAAATATTTATTTTAAAATATAAAACCATTTATTATTGAGATTGAGTTTAAATTGATAAGATGGAATTTATTAATGGTGGCGAGAATGGAATACCTCAATATTCTAAATGATTCCCATTTTATTCGACATCGTGTATAAAACAAAACCTAAAGCATCAAATGGATTATAAAAACCAAGTAAATTATTATATATTTACTATTTTAAAGAAATTAAATATATTATATATATTTCAGTTAATAGAACAATTAATTTTCTTGTGTTCAATGCAATAATGACTTTCTTCAATATGATGCATTATAGGGAAGACAAATTCGTACCAAATACAAGTAATATTATTATTTAAAATGAAAAATATCTCCAAATAATTAAATTTATGGTTTTAAATATTATTGAAAAATATATAAAAATATGGTTTAACCCATTTATTTCCAATTAATTATAAATGAATATAAATACAAATTTATTATAAAAGAATATTTTTAAAAAAAAAAATTTGCGCCCAAAGGTATTTTATAATAATAAATAAAATTAATGACTATTAGTGAATTATATTATTATAATTTATATATTATATATGATATAAAATGTTCTCATATTAAAAACATATATTTTATAAGAATTTTTTACGAAAAAATATAATTTTATAGATAAAAAGTTGTATTTTACTAAAAGGTAATTTTATTTCATTTAATCTCGCACCTATTTTAAAACTATATATTAAATATATTATATATTTTATACAAAAAAGAAAAATAAAATTTTCTATTTTTAATTTAAAAATCATATTTTTGTTAATATTTTGTATTTTTCTAAGAAGTTTCATTTTTTAGTGAATAGTGAAAATATTGAATTTAATTTAAAACTGACATTTCATATATATAATTTATTTTAATACAGTAGATTTTAAATTTTATTAATATAAATGAATTATATATTATTATATATAATTTAGGTCGTTGGAATCAATTTCATAGTATATTTTGATATAAATACATTTCAAACTATTGATTATTTTTACATTAAAAACTAGTTTGGTCATGTCGTTTGTTGCATAAATTTTAAATTACCTTTCACAAGTGATGTGTTTTGAATTTATAAAAATGGATAAAATATGTTGAAAAATAATAATATATAATGTCTAATATTTTCATATTAACTTTTTCCAAAGTGACTAGAAAAAACAATTAATGCTAATAACATCAATTAATGTAAAAATGAGTTTCATTAGTGCTTGATCTTAAAAGATAAGGTGTAGAAGTGGCCCAAAACTTGTCCAAATCTTATTTTATGGAAGTATTTCAACCATATGACCTATTTTATTGATAATGGATCATTATTGGAGTTACATTATGTTAGAGAGACCTCCCAATAGTTTTAAATGTTTTGTATTTACAAGAATGCCACTCCTCATCCACTATCATAGGGAACTCACTCAACTAACTTATTAACACCTATAAAACCATTTCATTCATGAAAATACACGCGAATTAATTTAATAAATTAAATTATTTCATCCTAGAAGAAATAATTTTTTCATAAATTATGCCTTTCAAGGTTCTACTACAAACCTAAAGAGGAAACACGAAGAAAACGTAATGTTTTTCTCAAAGTGTTTTCATTTTATTTCGTTCTCAAAATTCTACAATTATTAATATTCCATGATAACATAATAAAATAAATATATTAAATATAAGATTATTTTTTATGTTAATTTTACAACCTAAAACAACAAACACATCCATCAAATGGGTTGCAAAATCATCATTCTTATATATGGCGGACTATCGCATCACGAACCAATACCATTAATTTTTCCATTACCACAAATCAAGGTTAGTTATAATGATAGAAATGATATTTTTATATAATATTTACGATATTTATGATTCATTTATGCTAATATAATTATTATATAACATGTAACATCATTCGTTCTATTTTGTGGGAATACAATAACGTCGTTCGTGTGTAAGCAGACTACTTCCTCACGAAGTGATGTTATTCATTCATACATTACATATAACACATTATAGATTATTTTAATAAAAATATTTGATATATATGATAAAAATATTTTAACAGGCCATAATATAAAGATATATTATATACTTATTATATGTTTAATATGATGAGAAAATGGAAACGACATTCAGGCATACTTATAAACTACCGCTTATATGAATGGAGTTTTTCATTTCCTATCACCAAAATTTATGGTTTTTTTTAAATATTTTTTTGTGAATATATAAGATATTCAAATTAATTATTACATTCATTAGATTATGAAATTATGATAAACTAAAGAGGAATAAAAACTAATAATTCCAGCCATACTTGAAAAACAAGGAAATTAAAACCGAAAATAATGAAAATAATAAATAACGATTATCAAAAAAGGAAAATATGTTATAAAACGATCATGTATCATAATATATTTGTTAATATAGTTCTTTTATAATTTAATAGCATTTTTAAAACCATTATATAGGATTGTAAATGGTGTTTATCTAAAATAAAGGGGGAGTTAAGGGATAATGTCTCAATTTAATTTTATTGAGGTATATAGTAATGTTGTATACCTAGTTTCTTTATATAGTTTATAGAATTCCCAATAACATTTAATATAATGAATAATTAATTATTCATGGTAATTTTAGTTTCGATTTGAATTATTTAATCAATGGGAATTTGAACATAAATGTTATCAAGTGGTCATGAAATTTCATAATATAATTCATTTTCATTGAGTTATATTACTTCCTCATTGATTTTAATATTCCTCGATTATGCGTATAAATACATTGAATATATATTGAAGTTTTAACAATTGATTCATGTGTATTTACAATTGATAAAAATAATATATTCATTGACTAATTCTCATATTAATGCTATGATCATCATAAGGGTTTTGTTTATGATCACATTCTAATCATGATTGATTATTCTTAAATTTACATTAAAGGAAAGTATATGATCTCTATTTTATGAAACCAATAATGTTCTTAACAAATTAATATTCATTAATTTTTTTAATTAATAATACAACTTTTTCACTATTTTTTATGAAAATTTATTCAGAAAATTATTTAGTAAAATATAACTTTATTTAACTCATTGGTCTGAAATCCATTGTCTTACAAAACCATGTTTTTTAAACTATTTTCAAAAATTATTTTTTAACCTTTTAAGATGAATTTATGAAAACTAATTTTTATAAATTTTTTATTTTAACATATAAAATTTGAAATGAGTATTCTTCTTTCATTATAAATAATGAACTCTTTTAAATTTTTTTATCATGAAAAATTATTGTTCTATATTTGTAGGTACATAATTTCCCACCATCATGACAATATTTTCCACTAATATTTATATTCATGAATAAAAATATATTATTAAATAAAATTTATTAAAAAATTATTTTCAATGTAAAGGATATTCAAAATGGTTTTCAAAATAATGTTGATATTTTCTTCATGAATATTTTGAATGAAATATTTTATTTCATCAATAATAAAAAAACATTATTCTTAATCCAATGTGTAAATGTTCTTATTAATGACATACTTATTATTACCCTGGATATATATATATATATATATATTATTTTGACCATGGATTATCTTGAAATTTACTAATTTAAATCTTTTTTTAGTCATTAACTTCCACTTGTGTTATTCACTTTCGAGAGACCATTAAACAATAAATTTTCCATAAATATCCACATTATTAGTCATGGATTTTTTTATTTAGTAAACCATGTGCCATTTTTAATGAGATACCTAAATTGAATATTATTTGATTATATGAGAAAATATTGTTATATCCTTATTATTTACCCAATAAAATTGTTTTACAAGGAACACTATTTATGAATTAAATTAATTTTTCAATATATATGGAATGCTATGAAATTTTATGACATGGGTTGGGGACTATTTATAGTAAAACCCTTGATGAATTGGTGTTCCCATGAGAGGAATGAGTTGGGTATCCTGTGCTAAATGGGTTTATACCCATCAATTTTAAACGAAATTTTGATTGGACATGACAATAAAGAGTCCTAATACCCATCAAACGTGGAAACCAACAATTAAGAATTTATTTCATCATATTTAGTTTGTTTTATAAATGATATTTTCGTTATGAAGAAATATATGGATTCATTTTATTATAATTTTATTGAATTAATGGAATTGTTTTACATCATTAACTTTTCCATACTTATTATTTCATATGTTGTTATTTAAATAATTTTTTTGTTCAGTTATTTACCATTTAATATTGAGTTCACCTTTTCCTATTATTTAAATTCCTTGTATGTTCAATCCATTACCTTTCTATATTAACTATTCTTATTATTTTACCATTTTTACTACTATATATAACCCATACTTATAATTTTCTCCAACCAATATTTTATTTTATTTCCTTAGGATTCCATGAAGATTAATATGAAATATACTTAATAAAGTATTATATTAGAAAAATTTATTATCAAAAAAATATTATTTGTTGACTTGTGTATTCATTTTTAATACAAGACCCCAATATGTATCTATTTTACCAACACAACTAAACTGAACAATAATTTTGGATTTTTTTGTTATATCTTTTCCAATGTAATGGTTGAAGGCACTAGATTTGGGTTTATGTGGTTGGGGTACGGAAAATATATACTATACATGTATATGAATGAAGATCCTAAATATTGAAGTAATTTACACTGGATGTTCGAATTCATCCTCTCACTAATAAAATAAAATCGATTAATTCAAAAAATGAAATATGATACCCTTTACTCATTGATTTATATGGGATGTATTTAAATAAATCTATACAATGCTTTTAATGACATAAAATTAAACAAGTTGGTGATTCAAATGATTTTTAGGAAGTATATACCTAGAAACCTCAATTAGATAAGAAATAGACTTGAGATGTGACCATCATACCATTATGAGTTTTCAATTCAACCGGAACATCTTATCATCAATTTGGTAATGTGAATCATATAAATAATTACTTATACATTAATATTTAGGGGATACAAAATTGAATAAGAAATTAGGTATTATAAATTTTATGATAAGAGTAACTTTTTTATGTCATTCTCATAACCCACATTGAAAGTTTGGATCACATTCTATTTACATTTTTCTTTTTTATCAAGATGTATTTCACTCTAATCATTATAATAATTCTTTATATTTGTGCACTAGTTTGAGTAATTAACATACCCCTTTCATTTAAATCATTTTTATGTTTATGTCAAATAAAATCGAATCATACATTCTCATGTTGTATCATCCATAAACATTTTCTCCTATCATCATTCATGGGATTTATAACGAAAAATTTAACACTTAATGCACCTTCTAATAAAATTATGATGAGTCAATAAGGTTTTCATTATGACTTTTCGATTCCTTCATACCTAGGGAGATTGTTTAGTCTAAAAGGTTTCCTTATTACTTTACCATTCTTTCTTGTTTTGAAAATCTCAAACACCATATCTCAAGTAAAATATCTTTTTTCCATGTGTTTTCATTCTATAAGGAAAATTTTCCTTCCCCAAATAAATTTATTCTTAACATGTTTTCATTGTTTATATCATAATTTTTATAAGTGTAAAATTTTTTTTATAAAGAAAACCCTAGATTCCTATAATTACCTAGATATGAAGCATTATGGTTTAGGGTCCGAATTCCTAGAATTCATGTTATGAACTCTTCTGAGTTATGACTCCGAGTTCTCTGAATTCAGGCTCTGAACTCTTATGGGTTCTGACTCCGAGTTCTCTGAATTCAAACTCTAAACTCTTCTGAGTTCTGACACCAAGATCCTTGAATTCAGACTCCGAACTCTTCTAAGTTATGACTCTGAGTTCACAGATTTTAGACTCCAAACTCTCCTAAGTTCGGACTCCAAATTCTCCTAAGTTCGGACTCCGAATTCTGAATACGAATTATAACTCCAAACTCTTATGAGTTCTAACTCTGAGTTATCTGAATTCAGACGCTGAACACTTTTGAGTTCTGACTCCGAATTCTCAAAATTCTTGTTATGAACTCTTATGAATACTGACTCTGAATTCTTTTTATGAATTCCCCTGAGTTATGACACTGAATTCAGGTTACGAATTCCTAAGAGTTTTGACTCTGAATTCTCATGAACTCTAACTCCGAACTTTTTAAGTTCAGGTTCTGAATTCTTGTTAATCCAGATTAGATGTTTCCTTGAAGATCATACTCCGGAATTCTATAGATTTTAGGTTCATAATATCCTAGAAAACATAATCCGAATATCTCTGTATTATAGACTCTGAATTATTTTTTGATTATACTATGAACATTTATTTTCATACATTCCGAATAGTGGTTTTTGGTTATGAAACCATATTTTTTCTTACACTTTTTTTTGTAAAACGATGTCATGCATTCAGTTACTAACTAACCATTGTTTGAGTCACATGTGTACAGGTCCCTCCGAAATTCAAGGAAAAATATGACAGTTGGAGGAGGGAGTCGACCATTAGTGTTGTACCTATAAATAAGATCTCATTTGAAAAGAGCTCAAGAATGTTCTATGACTCTAGAGATTACAAGCTGTTGAAGTTATTTCTAGAGAGAGACTCTCATGCTTCGTGCGTACTGAACTTCTTGGTTATATTTGGTTTGAGTTACTCCAATTGTAGCTGGGTACAATCGAGGTATTCCGGGGATAGGAAGAAAGAGGTGTCGACTAGCTTGATGTTGAGGGCTTCTTTGCGGAGGAAGACAGAGGTGCCGACTACCTTGCAGATGAGGGCTTGGGTGGATAGCAATGCACACACCGATCTTCGTATTGAGGGCATACCCTGGTGTGGGTAAGATAGACATTCTTGAAAGTATAAATCAAGGGACCTTTATCAAAGGTTGTTGGATACCCTTCTCTTTGGGTGAAAAGATTTAATACTAGTTACTTGTGTTGTTACAAGTTTTCCACTGCATTTTATTTTTTAAGGAATGTATAACTATATTATTATTCCTTATACTTGTACTTTGATTTAGTAAGATTCTATACACTATAAGGTAGAATTTTTATTGTTGTAATCTTTCATTAAGATTCACATTCTTGAACCTTCATTCTGGAATCACTTTTTCATAATCATATTTCCAGAGTCAAGCAAGTGTGAATATCTTAAGGGTTTTTTGAATTACCTTGTTTAACCTTGTTAAACATAACCACCTTTAAAAGTTCCAAAATATGTTTTAAACAATACAATTCAACCCCCCTCTAGTATTTTGAGCATCATTAGATTATTTATTCAGTATCTCTATTATTTCGATCCTATATTTGGTATTATAGTATATATCATACTCACATACCATCTCTACAATTGGTATAAGAGTATTGGTTCAATATGAATTAATCTCACGATTAGATTATGAAGATATTTCATCTTTTTCATATTATTAGAATAAGTTTTTCAGACTCATAATGTTCGGATTCATTTTTTCTTAAAGATAATCTTCTTCTACATTATCCTTGCTCAGGAATATTTTCCTTATTTAAAAACATTTTATATTAACATGTTTTTGTAGAGAGTTTTTCTTAAAGATGGAAGGAATCAATGTTGGTTCTATAGACAATCTCAATCCAACAAGACCACCTATTTTTGATGGGAATGATTATGAATACTGGAGAGATCCCATGAAGACATTCATTATCAATACCGGAGTTGATAATTTTGTTAAGAATACAGGAGGATATAAAATCCATGACAAAGAAGTTAGTACCTTCACCAATCAAGAAAAGAATGAATATTAACTGAATTATAAGGTATGGAATATTTTTCTTTCATATATGACTAGAAATATATATATCCAAATTTCATCTTGTAAAGCAGTAAATTGTATATGGAAGACACTTGAAGTTACACTCTTTGGAACTTCTAATGTAATTGAAACAAGAAGAGCCATTCTCAGAGTTGAATATCATGGTTTCAACATTCCTTATGGAGAACCCATATGTAAGGTGAAAAAAATATTCATGAATATTGTCAATTGTTTACAATATATGGGTGAGAAAGGATTAGATGATGAATGTCATGTTGATAAGATCATATACATCATGCCCAATGAGTGGGAATCCAAGAGAAATGCTATGGATGAGAATAGGAAGGTTACTCAAATTTCTCTTGATGATATTTTTGGAACCCTCATTCAACATGAGCTTAGAATGAAGAGAGATGCTAATAATGTTATGAAGAAGAATGGGAATGGAAGTGTTTCTTTTACTACAAATTCAAATCATATGAAAGATAAGACTCCTAAGAGAGTTACCAGATCCAAATCTAATAAGGTTTTTATCCAATCTGAATATAGTGTAAGTGAATATTCAAAGAATGAATTTTCCAATATTTCTCAAAGGATGGACATGATTGTTGGAAAGAAGAACTTTCAATCGAGATACAAGAAGAAAGAATGGAAAGATAAGAAAAACTCAGAAGTCACATGTTATGAATGCAAGAGAGTTGTACATATAAGACCTGATTGTCCCATTTTTAAGAGAGAAGATAGAATGGAAAAGAATTCCGATAGAAATAGAAAGATTTACTATAAGGCTAAAGCTACGAAAGTCATGAAAGCTAGTGACACCTGGAGTTCTAGTGGTGGTGACTCTTCAGATGAATCATCATATTAAAAAACTTCTGGAAAAAAGAATCTTAGTCTAATATCCAGACTACCTATTGACAATCACTACTTAATGGATAAGGTACATACTGCTGAATCAATGACCAATGATATTTCAATTCAAATTATAGTAATGATTAATATTATAACTCATAGGATAAAAAATCCTCTTATGTTGAAGATAATACTTTTCATTCCTATGAAGAAGTTTCTAGGTTTTCCAAACTTCTTGAAAATGGGAATTCAAAACTCATGAAAAAATATGATAAGGAAGACTCTAGAAATACTATTCTGACTAATGAAATATCAGATCTTTCTAAAGATCTTGATAAGAAAAATGTTTATTTTGAAAGTATTTCAAAAAAAATTTAGGAAGTAAATTCTAAGAATAATAAAATTTCTACGGATATAGAAAATTTAATTTATAAGAAAAATGTTTTCGAGACTAACTCTAGTTCAAAATTAAACGTTTTAGATGATAAGAACATGTTTATCAAACTGAAATCCAAAATTTTTTCCTTTAGGAAGTGTTTGTCAAACTTCACCTTAGGTAAGGACAGTTTTGAGAAGATGTATTCTCAAATCCTACCTATAAGGAATAGTTATGGTTTTGGTTATACTAGTTCTATACTAGTTTTTATTAACAATTATTTTGTTCCTCAAAGTACTCCATTCTGTACTAAGTGTCAGTGTGGTGGGCATTGGGAAATTTTTTTTCCCTAAACAAAACTCATTCTTTAGTATTTCATAAATCTTTATTTTTCTAAAAAGATGTGGGTGCCTAAAATTTTGCTTTATGAGATTTCCAGATCCAAGCATGTTTGGATTCTGAAAACCTATCTTTTTCTTATTTTTAAGAAAATAGAGAAGGTACCAATATCAATACATGTTACATGGATATTGGATGTTCCCAACATATGACAGGTAACAAAAACTAAATTGAAAAAATTATCAAGACGAAAGGAGAAAAAGTAACTTTCAGAGATAATTCTCATGGAGAAATTATTGGTATAGGTAACATCATTCTTCTCGGAAAAACACTGATTTCAAAAGTTTTATTTCTTAAGGGTCTCAAGCACAATCTTAGTAGCATAATCCAATTATGTGAAGAAGGCTACCTTGTGAATTTTAAGAATTACAAGTGCTTAGTACAAAATTTCAATGAAGATTTTATTCATTCTACACAGAGGCAAGAGAATGTTTATACACTAAACTAAAAATACCTTAAAATCCAAGATCTACCTTTCCTTAGTTCAATAAAAGACCATTCTTAGTTATGGCATTGAAGGTTAGGTCATTTTAACCTTAAGAACCTATGAAAACTTTCTAAGAAAAGTTTAGTTAAGTATCTACCGGAGCCTAGACTTGATTCTTCAAAAGTCTGTGATCCTTGTCAATATGGAAAGGAACATAAATAAAGATTTAAAATATTTAGTGAAGTCTCAACTAATGATACATTAAAGTTAGTGCATATGGATCTTTTTGGTCCTACACTCCTCTAATGGCTTGAATTCCTTCATTTTTTGTTGAGTTTTGATAATCCACCTTTCAAGGGTTGAGGTGGAACCCTTACAAGGCCCGTAGGATTAAATATTACATGGCCCATAGGCCTTAGAGAAATTCATTGCCTGTAGGCTTCAAACATTACATACAACCCAGAATAACTACTTGGAACTTCTCCTCCCCAACATCTTCATTGTGAAATCCTCTCTCCACATTCGCATTACAGTTCGAGAAGGCATTCTCATGCATGAACAATCTTGTTTCGATGGCAGGTGCCATACCCTCTCATTCATCAAATCCATTAACCTTCAACTGTGGTGAATGCTCATTTCTCATCCTTTTTTAGAGTTTGTTCCTTGTAGGTTGTCTGGTTTTTATCAGCACATAACGGTGGCCCGAAGGCCTTGAGGTGGCCCTATGTCCTTACAGACCTAAAGGCCTGGGTGGCCTGAAGGCCTTAAAGGACTCAGGGACCAAATCGGTGGCCCGAAGACACAAACGTGGGTCTATTTTCTAGTAAAGAAGTCTGATGGTTTTTCTTATTTTAAATTTTTTAGAGCCCAAGTTATAAATGAGAAAAACCTTCCACTGAAAAAAATTCCTAGTGATCATGGAGAAGAATTTCAAAATTCTGATTTTGAATCTTTTTATAGTAGAAAAGGCATTACTCACAACTTCTCAGCACCAAGAACTCCTCAACAGAATGATGTTGTTGATAGAAGAAATAGAATTCGTTAAGAGATAACAAGAACCATGTTGAGTGAATATTCTATAGCCAAACATTTTTGGGCTGAAGCTATAAGTACTGTTTGTTATACTATAAATTGAGTTTTAATTAGACATTTTCTTAATAAAACTCTGTATGAGTTATGTAATGGTAGAAAAACCAAACATTCCTACTTCAAGGTTTTTGGTTGAAAAGTATTCATCTTGAATACTAAAGATAATCTTTATAAATTCACACAAAAATCTAATGAAGGAATTTTCTTAGGCTACTCCACAACTTCTAAGGCTTATAGAGTTTTCAACATAAACACTTGTACTGTTGAAGAGATAGTACATGTCAAATTTTATGGAACTAATCTCTTTATTTTTAAACAACCCCAACCCACATCTTCAGATGGGTTTTCAAAAACTGATTATCAACCTTTGATAGAAGATCGTTCTGATAAGGAAAATGTCCAAGAAGATACTTCTGAAACATTTACCCGAGAAGATTTCCTACCCTATATTGATGAACAGGTTTTACAAACCCAAATCAGTTGTTTCTAAAGAATCATCCCAGTGATAGAATCATTGGTGATGTGAATCAACCTATAAGGACTATAAGTTCCTTAAGAAATGAAGTAGAACATCTATCATTCCTTTCTCAATTAGAAGAAAAAAGCACTAATGAAGCTTTAAGTGATGATGATTGGATACAATCCATGCAAGATAAACTAAATGAATTCGAAAGGAATACAATCTGGACCTTGGTTGAAAGACCTAATGAAACATCTGTTATTGGAGTAAAATGGGTCTTCAGAAATAAGTGTGATGAAAATGGAATCATAGTAATAAATAAATATAGATTAGTTGCTAAAGGCTGTAATTAAGAAGCGAGAATAGACTATGAAAAAATTTATGCTCCAGAAACTATACATGAATCTATTCGTATTTTAATTTACTTTTTAGCATTATTCAATTTAAAACTTTTTCAAATGGATGTGAAATTTTCTTTCCTTAATTTTTATGTTCAAGAGGACGTTTTTTTGAACAACCTCCTGGTTTTGAAGATAAAAAACATCCTGATCATGTTTTTAGACTTAGCAAAGCATTCTATGGATTTAAGAAAGCCCCTTGAGCCTGGTAAGATAGACATACATGATTTTTTCATCAATATAATTATGTTAAGGGGAATTAAGATCCAACCCTTTTTATAAAGAAAGATAAGAAAAATGTTTTGATTGTTCAAATTTATGTTGATGACATTATATTTGGTTCAACTCATCCATCTTTAACCGATTCCTTTGCGGATCTAATGAAATTTGAGTTTCAAATTAGTATGATGGGTGAGTTAACATTTTTCCTTGGTTTTCAAATTTCTCAAAAAAATAAAGAATCTATATATCCCAACATAAGTATATTAATGATCTTCTTAAAAAGTATAGATATGACAAAAAATAAGAGTATATGTACTCTTATTGGTACCTTAAACACACTTGATCTTGATGATGCTGGGAAACCAGTAGATCAATCATCTTTTAGAGGTATGAAATGAATTTTACTTTACTTGACAGCTAGTTGTCCAAACATAATGTTTTTAGTATGCATATATTAAAGATATCAATCCAATCATAAGGAATCTCATTTAAAGGCAATAAGAAGAATTTATTTCTACTTAAAGGGAACAATGGATTTAAGACTCTTCTATACTTCTGGAAATGATTGTATTTGGAATAGTTTTTCAGATGATGACTTTGGTGGATTTAAAATGGATAGAATGAGTACATCCGAAACTTAACATATATTGGGAGATTAATTACTTTCTTGGTCATGCAAGAAGCAAAACTCAGTTGAACATCCCACTACTGAAGCTGAATATGGAGCAGCTGGGAGTTATTGTGCTCAAGTGTTGTTGATGCAACACACACTCACAGATTATGGTATGAGTTTTTCCAATTTTTTTTTTTGTGATAATACAAGTGTCACTGAACTTGGTAAAACCCTACACATCACTATCGTGAAAAACACATAGATATTAAGCATCACTTTCATAGGGATCACACACAAAAAGGAGATATCATTCTTCAATTTATTGGAACTCAAGATCAACATGCTGATATTTCTACAAAATCATTACCCTTTGATGGATTCTAATACATTAATGAGAATTTATAAATGATAATGTTAAGGTAATCCTCCTTGTTAACTTCTTATTGAATCAATATCCTAAAAGTAATAAACTCTTTTTTATAGGGGGATTATATTTTATTGTTAGTTTTCAAAATTTTCTTAATGATGTTTTCAAAAAATTTCGTAATGATGTTTTCAAAACATTTCTTAATGATGTATTCAAAATTTTTCATAATAATGTTTTCAAAATTTTTCATAATGATGTTTTCTAAATTTTTCATAATGAAGGTTTCAAAATTTTTTGTAATGAACTTTTCAAAATTGTTCGTACTTGAGATTTTCGTAATAAAAATATTCGTAATGAAGATTTTTCATAATAAAGTTTTTTTCCGTAGTCTAGTTTTTTTTTCAGAATCTAATGTTCTTCAACAAGAATTTTTCTCAATATGAATAATCTTCAAAGCAATATGAAACGTATGATTCTTTCTCGAGTTTTCGTAATCACATTTTACTTGCTGGTAGTTTCTTTTGTTTCTATTAAAATTTCTCAGATTCTAGTTTCCTAAAACCCAAATGTTTTTGTTTAAAAACCATAAATGATCGGATCCTACCAAATTTTCCTTGATGCTGTCATTTAAACCATTAGATATGATCAGAATAATTCTTATCCATTAGATTTTGATGGGAAGATGAACCGTTACATGAAACACCTATATAAATGGCCCCATGAAGGGGTGTCCCATATCTATTTCAAGCCTTTGCGTGTCGAAACTCTTCCCCCCATACAAAAGCCCATTCCTAAGTTCTCAGAGTTTTCTCATGTCCGAATGTCTTCAGAAGAATCCTCTCAAAAAGATATGTCTTCTTTCAATCTGATTTTGGAGTGGAATGTATATAGAGAAAGGTTGGTGCATCCGAATTTCTTCAATAAATATGATTCTATAATCTCCAAGAACATCAAGATTAATGGATGGGAATGTGTTTGTATATCGAATCCAGGGACTCAAGACAAGGTGTATTAGGATATATTTATTGATTTCTATGAATCAGTTAGTTTATTTAAGGAAGAATGCAGAGATAAATTTTCTTTCAAAATCTATGGAAGGACTTATTCTCTATCTTATACAAAGGCCGCTAGTTTAGTTGGAGTTCCATTCGAAGGGGAAGCTTAATTTTGTTCCCATAAGTTTCTGAATATTCAAGGAATTTTTTTCAACGTAAAATCTATGGAGTGTCTTGGACTTACAGATGTCAAGAATGAAAATATTTCTCATTTGACTACAAATAATCGGATCCTTGAATTGTGGGTTCAAGGTTTTATTGTACTGAGAAAAGGAGATAAGGACACCTTGAAGAAGAGTGACATGTTTATTCTAGATTTTCTGGTTAATTTGATGAAGATAAACCTGATGAAGAATATTCTCATTACGATATATAATATTAAGAATGGGAACTTGAAAGCATAGATAATCATGTATCCAGCCATCCTCTCTAATCTCGTTGTTCGGTGCCTTGTGTCTTTTAAGATTCCTTGCAGTTCAAAGAAGAGAAACTGCAAAGTCATGCTGATTACTGGTGACACCCTAAAAAGGGATGAAAGTTGTTTTTTCTAAGGAATGACGAGAATTATATGATTTACCAGAGGAAGAGGATGAAGCTATTCCAAAGGAACAAAGAGTTTCTGGACCATCGAAAAATGGTGGAAAGAAGAGGAAGTTGAAAGAAGTACTACTTGAAGGTAAAATCCCAGAGGCTAAAAAACTCAATACACAAATCCAAAGTAGAATAAGAAAAAAGATTATCCAGATGAGTTTGTTTCCAAATGGAGTAAATTCAAAAATAATCAGATGGAAAGAGATCCGCAGTTTGGATTGGATCTTGCAGAGGCAAAAGCATTGAAAGAGAAGGCAGCTGATGAGCATGAGAAGAAAGAAAAAGAAAATAATTAGAAGAAGAAAATGTATGTGGCTGAAATTTTACAATAACTTTTGAGGGATACTAAAATAGAATTCGAGAATATCCCAATACCGAAATCGTTCATGGTTGAGGCTTTACCTGAGACTCCTGTGAAGAAATTCTTCACTCGGGAAAAAACTCCATGAAAGTATTGCTAAAGGAATGGTAGTTGAAGAAAATGGAGAAGAATAGGTTTAATGTAGTGATGGAACTAAAGACCTTATAAATAAAGTTGAAGATTATCATGAAAAGGAAACCCCATATGAGAAACTATCAATCCAAACATCTGAAGACGTGTTTTCAAAGCTACCAACCCCTAGAAAGGATGAGGAAGGTGAAGATGAGAAGGGTGAATAAGAAGTTAATAAATTGTCTGAGGAATAATGTTCAAACCATGTTTTCATACATCCAGAAGATGCAGAGGCTAGAGATGAGAAAGAGAAGGTAGATGAAGATAAGATTGTTCAGCTGTCTGATAGTAAACATAAATCTCCAGATGAGGAATCTATTCCAAGAACCTATAAAAGGAAACATGAGGTTGTTGAGATTAGACCTACAAAAGTTGTATCAAATAATAAGGAAGCGGGTGGATATTCGAAGAAGAAGCTTATTGAGAAATAGAAAGAGCACTCACTAAGAAAAGTCTCAGATTTGGAATCATCTTCTCTGGGACATGATTTCGTAGTCCAATCCTTGAATAAAGCTTGTTAGGACCATTCCGATTTTCACAAGAATTGATTCGAGATGCCAGATCCTTCAACATACATTGAACCAAAAATCAGATTCAATGTCCATGGTGATGAAGAAGTGTGTCAATTTGTGATCAGACTTCGAATCATTCCTTATAAACTATGAATCCCACCAATGATATTTTATGAAAATGGTTAGCTGGTCAAAGAATATAGATGAATATTTGAGAGAGCTTGATGAGTTTCAAGATGATTTTAAGGAAGTTTTTGATACTCAAGGTATAAAAATCAAGGATCTCAGAAATAACATTGAGGAAAAGCTAAATCTTGATCACAATACACGGATTCAGGAGGTCAAGGATCTGAATGGGAAGTTGTACTCTGTTTCTCAATGTTGTAATAGAGTAATGGATCTACAGATTTAGATTGAAAAGAAGCTAGTGAAGAAAGATGATTTATTGAAGGCTCTGGAAAAGGCTCTAAAGTCTTAGGAAGAAAAGATCAATGACTTAGAGAATCAAGTAGAGGAAGACCACAAGGATCTAAAGAAGATGAAAACCATAGTGTAGAAGTTGATACCCAACGAAGAGGGAAAATAGATCCAATCCGATCTTTTGTTGTATTTTATTTCCCTGTACAAATTCTTCCAATCTTAATGAAATTTTCGTTTCTTGTTTCTGTTTTCATACTTTGTACTAATATTTTAGGTACTATAATTTATTTTCCATTCCCTCAAATTATTTTTGAAAATTACAAAGGGGGATAAGGGAAAAATAATTCTAAGAAAAGAAGAAATATCCCTACGTAAGGGGGAGTTTATCTAAGGGGGAGTTTTCATTGCAGAGATTTTTGTACTCAAGATAATGAAAAGTCTCATCCTGGAAATCTAGAATACAATCCATAGTGATCCAAAGCCTAAGGGGGAGTTAGTCGTATTCATCATTGACAATGTGAAAATAGAGATATGTTATATTTTCAAAGTCTAGAAATATATTTTCTAATTACTTTATTCTTATTCGTAAGGATGATTGTGCTTTCCAAAAAGGGATACATTGTTGAGATAGCAAGGTTTTCCTTATTAATTTTCCATTACTTCATACTTGGAGAAGATTGTAAAGCCAATAAGGTTTCCTTATAACTATACCATTCCTTTTGTTTTAAAATTCACAAACACTTTATCTCAAGGAAAATGTCTTTTTTCCATGTTTTTACTTCTATAAGGAAAAATTTATTTCCCTAATGAAATTTATCCTTACCATTTTTTCATTTTTTATATCATAATTTTTAGAAGTATAAAATCCGGTTTATAACCAAAACCACAGAATCGTATAATTACCTATATATGAAGCATTCTATTTTAGGGTCCGAATTCCCAAAATTCTGGTTAAAAACTCTTCTGTGTTCTGACTCCGAGTTCTCTGAATTCAGACACTGAACTCTACTAAGTTCTGACTCCGAGTTCTCTGAATTCAGACTCCGAAGTCTTCTGAGTTGTGACTCTGATTTCTCTAAATTCAGACTCGAAACTCTTCTGAGTTCTGACTCTGAGTTCTCTGAATTCATTCTCCAAACTCTTTTGAGTTATAACTATAAATTCTGAATATGAAATCAAACTATGAACTCTGTTAAGTTCTGACTCTGAGTTCCCTGAATTCAAACTCCGAACTCTTTTGAGTTCTTACTCCTAATTCTCAGAATTATGGTTGCAAACTCTTACGAATACTGACTCTAAATTCTTGTTACAAATTCCTATAAGTTCTAACACTAAATTTAGATTAAGAATTCCGATGAGTTCTGACTCTGAATTCTCATGAACTCTGACTTTGAACATTGTATGTACAGGTTCTGAATTCTTGTGAATCCAGATTACAAATTTCCTTGAAATTCAGACTCTGGAATTTTATATAGTTCAGGTTCTGAATTTCCTAGAATACAGAATCCGAATATCCTTGTATTGTTGACTCAGAATTCATTTTTTATTAGACTCCAAACATTTATTTTCTGACATTACAAATATTGTTTTTTGGTTATGTAACCATATTTTTTCATACACTTGTTTTCTTATAAAATTATATCGTGCATTCAGTTACTAACTAACCTTTGTTTGAGTGACACGTGTATAGGTCCCTCTAAAATTCACGGAAAAATATGACAGTTAGAGGAGGGAGACGATTGTTGGTTCCTTGCCTATAAATAAGAGCTCATTTGAAAAGATCTCAAGACAGTTTTATGACTCTAGAGATTACATGCTGTTGAAGTGATTTGTAGAGATAGACTCCCATTATTAGTGCGTATTGAACTTCTTGTTCATATTATCTTTGTGCGACTCTGATTGTTTCTGCGTACAATCGAGGGCTTTTGGGGAAAGGAAGACAGAGGTGCTGACTACTTTGATGTTGGGGGAATGCAGTGATATCAATACAGACTCTGATCATTGTATCTAGGGCTTACCCTGGTGTGGGTAAGATATACTTTCTTGAAAGTATAAATCATGGTACCTTTATCCAAGGTTGTTGGATACCCTTCTCTTTGGGTTAAAATATTTACTACTAGTTACTTTTGTTGTTACATTTTTTCCAC
The DNA here is from genome assembly GCA_963277665.1 of Viscum album. Taxonomy (NCBI): domain Eukaryota; kingdom Viridiplantae; phylum Streptophyta; class Magnoliopsida; order Santalales; family Viscaceae; genus Viscum; species Viscum album. Next base: position 1,079,441,212 of record OY728136.1, on the reverse strand, counting down.
TGCATTTTATTTGTTAAGGAATGTATAACTGTCTTATACTTACATATACATGTACTTTGATATAGTAAGATTCTATACACTTTAAGGTAGAATATTTTTTGTTGTAAACTTTCATTAAGTTTTACATTCTATAACCATGTTTCCATAATCAGTTTTTCAGAATCATATTTCCAAAAATCAATCATGTGTGAAGAACATAGAGGTTTTGAGCATTACCTTGATTATCCTTGTTAAACATAACCATCTTTAAAAGTTCCAAAAGAAGTTTTAAAGAATACAATTCACCCCCACTCTTGTATTTTAAGCATCATTAGATACTTTATTCTGTATCTTTATTATTTCGATCCTACATTTGGTATTATAGAATATATCATACTCACAATATATCTCAACACGTTTAACCAATTTCCTTAATACATATTCCCATTTTTTGATATGTATTAAATATAATTTTATTCCACAATATGATTTATTCTTGTTTTCTTGAGACACCATGTTCCGTCTCCAAGGTGGTGTGTTTTGCGAGCGGTGCAGAAATGGAATGATAAGAATCATCACTAGTCCCTTCTCTTATAGAGATGGGTTCTCATCGAATTCACTATTCCTTTTGATTCGACCAGTTTTCCATCATTATCCTTTAAATAAGTTTGAATTAACCCTGTTGGAACAATTTGTCCCAGTGGGAGATTATGTGGTGGTCAAGCACTAGCACAATCAGTCCTTATTGGATATAACTTCCTCGGATGGTCTCTAATGGGTTCATTCGTAGAGCCAAGAATTTTTAACCAACCTAATATCCATGATCCATGGATCTTCTTTCCAAAGGAAGGTTCTTGTTGGTAGAATATTTGGACAATGACACTTAAGAACACCAATGGTCAAGAGTATGGGAGGTCAGGCTCACCGCACCTTTCTGTGGGAGGATTTCTGCATGTTTTGGGACACTCTTATAGATTTATGTCGTGTTAATATGTTCACGAATCCTTGGTTCATTCCAGATGAGTGTGTCCACATGCTACCCTTGGTTTTCAAGATCTTTGTTAGCATTCATATATTTGTAGTTATGGAGGCAATGCTGACTTAATCCATATTATAAGGTTCTCTAGAGTTTATTGTCATCCAGGGGGGATGGAAGGTGACAGGATGTTGGGATCGAGCCCAGAAAGAGGAATTATTATGTTTACTTGAGAGAGGAATCATAACCCATGTAGTTCAGATAGTGTAGGGAATACGCATTGAAGCAACCCATTTGACGAGACATCAATAGGTGAACCCTTTTGAAAGGAACCCTTTTGAGCTTAGTGATTCTGGTAGGTGTCCTACGTATCTTAATTTGGTTAGGAATTATATTTCTCGTTGTCCAGTTGGTATGTGTCTTACATATAGAATCTTCCCATTTAATAGACAAGAGTGGGTGGACCCTTTTGGATGGACCCCCTTTTGAGCTCAGGCCATCTGGTAGGCTTCGTAAGTATCCTGATTTGGTCGGGAGTCATAGTAATTGTAGTTCATTTTGTGTGGGGATTACACATGGAATCCTCCCATTTGATAGACATGAGTTGGTGGACGCTTTTGGATGAGCACCCTTTTGAGCTCGAGCCTTCTGGTAGGCATCTTACGTATCCAATTTTTATCAAAAATGAGACATCTCGCAGTTCATTAGGTGTTGGGATTACATTTGGAAGCCATCCATTTGAAAGACATGAGTGGGTGGACAATTTTGGATGGGTGTCCTTTTGAGCTTGGGCCTTTTAAAAGGTGTCTTACGTATCCTTTTTTGTTCATGAATAATATTTCTAATTGTTCAGATTCATGTGGATGTTGTATTCATCACAAAACTCTAATCCCATGTAAGTAATTCTCAGTGTGAGAAATAAGATGATGTGAGAGATTTAAAAAATCACATGCCTCCTCCCCTATTTGTGGGGGGAGGGACAACCCTCGGTGGAAGAGGCTGGGGTGACCATGGGTAAGAGCACAGAGAAATGAACCCTTCAATGTAAAATGACATTGAAGGTTACACGGTCTTACCTCATATGACTTGGGTCATACCTCAGTGGAAGGGACCTAGAGCACATTTTAGGAAGGATAGTTTCACTCTCATCAAATGGGGGAGTGATAAACCCCTTCGGTTGATCACTATTTATCATTGAATGGAAATACTAGTGATCACCCTTAATCCCTAGAACAGAGAGGTTCCCATCGGCGTCCCAAGGTTAGGATCTGAGATACCGTGGGAATGTACCCACCCATGAATTCTCGAATCTTACACTATTGTGGGGAAGGACATTATGACTCTCCTTAATGTGGGTATGTAGACTCTATGGGGCGTGTTGATGCCCAATTTGGTCTGATCACATGGTTATGGTGGATTTAGAGGAGGCTTTGTCCTAATTTCGGATGACTGGTTAGCACATGGATCATGAAGGACTAGATGGTAGTTGAGGGGTGAGGTTGGAACCAGAAGGAACAATTCCCAAAAACACCCCATTTCGCCTACTAACTTCTTATGTGGGATGTGGAAGGCTCTACATACCATAGTGGTATGTGGGTAGAGTGGTCATCCACACACCACTATAGAACACAAACATGGGTATATGTAACTATGCGCCATAATGGTACGTGGCCTATCATGCCGCTCTAGTTTCCATCCATGCACTGATAGAGTATGTGGCCCCAAGTTCAGTATGTGTAGTGGTACACTACACTAAGCACCATATTAAGGGGGGGGGGGGGGGTCCAGGGGATCATCGTTCACGAGGAGTTCATCTGTCAGAATCCCTTTGTTTGTGTATCAACTATTAGGTTCACGATTCTATTATTATTATTCAATTCTCCTTTTTATGTTTCATGGCTGAATGTGCCTACAGAGGGAGTGGTTCAGGCTTTGGGCTTCGCCAATGAAACAAGACGGATGCATGAGTGGAACCTCTATGTCTCCATCAATCTTTTGTCATCTGTCCATCTCTCTGTCCATCACCCTATCTCTATGTGTTTTTCATACTTCTACTATTCTACTTTTACTGAGCATTGGAGTAATTGTATCTATTGGGAACATGACACCATTTGTGGAGGCCTATTGAAGCAAAATCATGACCCACAGAAAACTCGGTCAACCGAGGTTTGTGGAGGCTTTGGTTCGTGATAATTGTTCGTGGAACCCTACTAATTCACTTTATCCAAAGACTATTGAGTTCATGGCATGGTACGCAGCTGATCCTTACACGAATGAATTCATCAATGACTCAGTTTGCGGTTGGGATTTCCCGTTGGCCTTCACTTCATGAGCTATAGTGTTGGGGATCATCTCACATACCTGGCGGTTCGTGATCCATATGCTCCATTTACCTTTCCCGATGATGGTAAACATACCACTTAAAGACTTTGAAAACATGAATTCCTTCAAGTTTCTTCTGAAACATACAACTCCATTTTAGTCCATTTACCATGCTAGACATTTATAAGTTCTTTATCCCATCTTCGAAGCATTCATGAGGGTATTTTCTTCCCTTGGATGAATTTTAAGGACCCTACAAATTCCCCCCAATTGAATGGTGTTTGTTCGGAACAAAAAGGGGAATATTCTGATGATGAAGTTGTAATGAACTGAAATGGTTCACAATATATCAAGTGGACCTTGTAGGAGGAGACCACACCTATATATAAGGCCCGTGTAATTTTTTGTTTATCGTTTCTCACGTAGAAAAGTAATCTTGATTTCTAAGACTTCCTTTTCTCTTACATACCCAGCTCCTTCTGAAAATCCCTTTCGTGAACTACTCTATACATTCCGCGAATTTATTTCTTCACAATTTTTCTATCAATGAACCACATTTGGGTGTTCGCGAGCAACATTGTAGTTTTTAAAAATGGATTCCACATAGGCGGATGCTACGCGGCTAGCTCGTCTACGTACCAAACTTGGATTATTGAATAGAATTCAAAAAATAAATAATCTAGACATAAATTTTAAAACACCAATTTGAAATACGAATTTAATCAAGCCCTAGGTTAACATGATCCTATTTTCCGGATACTTTTTATTCACTGGCCAATGATCTGTGAGACAACGCATTGTGTATGTTTCACATACCATGGGCATACATAGTCGAATGCGACTGCATACCATATCTATAGGCAGTGTTAATTCTATGTATAATGTGGTACATGGGATGTGGTTGTCACATACCATTTCTAGAATCCATATGTAGAGCTTCACGTGGACATACATTGAGTCCTTTAACCATTCTTTTACAGCCTTTATCCAATTTTTTTTATCGGAATGACTTCTAATCGGATTATGGATAATCCTATGCAAGATAAAATGGTTGATTCATAGGCTTTTGAAAAATAAACAAAGATAAGGGCTACCATGTCTAGGAATAGTTATGATTATATTCAAGCCCTCATCATTACCCGAGGCAGCTTCTTGACATTCTTCTTGATGCCAGAGCTCTCAGCTGATCTATTATCCATACTGTTGCCACTTTAGGACTTTGGTCTTAATGCTGACATGCTTCTGTTGTTGCCTGACCATGACGTCTCTTTCATCCTCTTGGAGGCACCAAAATGTCATTACCACACCAACATTTTCTTAGTAGAAGAATTCACCGCGACTCCGATTCAGGAGAACATATTCACACTGCGTGGCTTGGCATGGACTCATTGAAACCGTGAGTGATGTGATGGTGTCCCGAGACTAGATGCTCGAGAATAACCATCTATTATCAGTAGCTACCATGAAAATCCTAGAAGCAGATGGAGCACCATGTGGGATTTGTGGGTTGGAGGATGTTTCTCTGATGGGAGGGCCTAGGTTTTCTGGGTGCATCAAACTTGTTTGGGGTCCCCTGACCAGTTGGAGGCGGTGGGTTTATACCAAGTACCCAAGGTTTCCCATTTTTCGATAGGGATTAGAGTTTCAAAATTTTAAAAAATAGAAATCATCACCCGTCTAGGAATGTAGTTATAGTTTTGTGTTTGAGATTGATCCCACTAAAGAGATTTCCTCTATATTCTAACGTTGGGAATCCAAATATGTTTAGCTTGTTGTATCATAATAAGTGACATAATAATTTTTATGTATAAATAAAAGGGTCATTGAAGTACATTTTTAATGCTTGTATCCATGTCTAATGATTTTTTTTCTATGCTCATGTGTACAAAACCATTGGTGTTCCTTTAAAGTTCATCCATCTAGGACTAATTATGTGACTTTTAAAGTTAAATTCCTATGATATATTGTGTTTTAAATTTGAGTTCTTATAACAAGGATCTATTTCCATCAATTTATAATTTTATTGTTTTGTCTATATTTGATGAGGTTTAAAGTCATCTATTTTAGATTTCTATGTGGAAAGAAACTATAAATGGTTGGTGTAACACTTACAAATAATTGAAGAATTCTTGTTATTTTAGTCAGTTAGTAACTAAATAAGAGAGGTCATGGGTGTGGGTTACATCAAATTTAATTCCCTTATATTAATGTCTCATTAATGGGGATTATAAAGATGAATTCATTAATGAGGATATGGTCATTATTTCACTTGTTTGGGGTCCTATATATATCTATCAATCTATACTCAATTTATAACTATAGAAGGATATATGACAAAAAATGGTGATATAACCAAATGTGTATTGTTTGGGACCTAAATTATATCATATTCCTATATAAATCCATGAAATATAGATTTTATTCATGGAAGTCGGCCATATGATTTATATCTAGGGAAATTGGTTTTGGCCTTCTAGGATAAGAATCTTCAAACATGGATGGTTTCACCAAATTCATAATTATAGGGGCCCTCATTATCAATGAAATTAATTTTTTACACACTGTGGATCCAATTATTTAGGAAAAAATTCAGTTATTTCCTCTCCTGATTTTAAAAAACCCTCTTACCAAATGAATTCCTGATTGAATCATATTACTTTTTTGTATATAAACCAACCATTTATATTTGGATGGTGTAGAGGAGAAATTGGTAGATATATCCCTAGTAGTGGAATTGGGAAAATAAGGATCCCATAAATGGCTACCTAAGTGAATGATAAACCTTCATAGATGAATTGGGTGATTGGTAAATCAATTAAGTGGTAGGGGAGAAATATGAACCCAAGTAGGTGTCATGGGGTAATGGGGTTCCCAGGTAGGTGAACTAAGAATGAAACCTATGGGGGGGGGAGCTAGGAATGAGTCCACCTAAGAAGAACTATGAAATATATTAAACAATTAATAGTAGTAAAACACCCTTATTCTTAATATTCCCTACTAAACATACTCTTAATTAGGTTGTGTCTACGGGTTGGGTGCAACCCCTTCAAGAAAATCTTAGTGCAGACACATTGGCACACACACGGTGCATGTATTCTGTTCTCATGACTCTTATGTTATACTTTTAATGAGTTTTCCATTACCATGCATTGGTTAATACCTTGTAAAAGTGGTATTCATATGTCAATTAACATTAAAAATGAAATTACAATTTCCTTCCTTTATATTCCACTTTTACTGTTGAAAATCACTTAATATTGAGTTTAAAAGAGATTAATGTGGATTTATCATGCCTAGGGGTTGTTGGTGATTCCCATTTTTAATAATTTAATGTCCCTTTCCATTTTTTATAATTCACTGTGAAATTGTGGGTATTTGATTCATTATAAAGAATATAAGTAATGAGTTCCAAAAAAAATATTTTCCACTACTTTTATCCACATATGTCCTCTACAAAAGGTGTTGAGTATTGGTTTAAGAAACAATGGGAGTGTGTGTAGGAATGATTATTGGGAAGAATTGGAAGACGGGATCATCAGGTATATTAATCAATGGATCAATCATGATTTTTGTGGGTGGTTTTCTATACCACAAAATGTAACACCCTGAATATATAAAGTTATAACATTGTATCTGAATGCATATATGATGCGCAACACCAAATATAAAATGGAACCTGAAATCCAAAGACATTAGAATATATTATCTATTTTAAATAATTTTAATCAATTATATATCTTTAAATGAGAAAAATAATATTCTTTCATACATAACACGCAATAATGTGGGTTGTCGATTTATTTCATTACACACAAGGCTACATTTTACTAAACAACAATATATTGTTAAAAAATTATGATTTAATAAAATAAGATATAACCTCGTAATTAAATTAGAAGCAATGAATAATATTAAATAATATTTTAATATATATTATTTAATTCATTCCTTAATAATTATTTATAAATGAATATGGGAAACAACTAAATATAAAAGTGATGTTTTAATAAAAGATATTATTATGTGCCAACTTGTTTTTTTATAATAACAAATTAAATAAATTACTATTAGTAAATGATATTAATTTTATATATATATATTATATATTTAATAAAATAATTTTTTTTATTCATTCTATATATTCGAAAGATATATTATAAGAATAAATCCAGTTTTATGCTTAAAAATTATATTTTCTTAGAAAGGAATTTTTATCGCCTTTTAATGGTGAACCATATTGAAAACTAAATTTTAATAATATTAAATAAATGATATTTCAAAATAAAATAATCTTTTTAAATCATAATATAAAAATTATTTTAGATATAATTTTTGGTATTTTTTTATGAAGCTTCATTTTTAGGTGAATAGTGAAAAGTACTGAATTTTAATAGAAAAATGACATTTCATCTAAATAATTTATAGTTTGAAATTACATTTTTAATTGTTTTTAAAGTATTATTATATCAATTTTATATATTTAATTTTAATATAGTTCATTAGAATCATTTTTATATTGATTTTCGATTTAAAAACATAGTGAAATTTTGAACATTTTAACATTAATAAACCAATTTTTCATTCCATTTGGGGGGACTAATTTTAAGTAAAAATATAAAAACATTGCAACTATAATATGGAAATATTTTGATTAATAGTACTTTATAATTTATATTAAGGATAATTTATCTTTTAAAAAAAATTATTGGTTAACCTAATTATAATTAATTACAGCAATTAAGGTGAATACTAGTTTACTTTGTGGTTAAGAATTAATCTTAAGTGATCAAATAACCAGTAAACACGTGAGAAACCCATTTTATGGAAATATTTAGACCATATATTCAATTTTATAGAATTGGGTCCCTTAATTGAGGGAATGTACTTAATTATACCACCCAATAGTGTGTACCTTTTTATATTTACATGAATCCCCCTCCTCCACTATAAAAGAGAACTGACCCCAACAAAATTTTTAACACATCTCAAACCCTTTTGATCATAAAAAACAATCCTTAATAATATTCTAGAATATATTTAATAATATCCTAATCCTAACATTGGGAATAAATCCTAGAAAGGAATGTGTTTTGTATAAACTACCAAGAGTTACCTAAAGAAGTAGCAGCATTCATCAGCAAACTTTTTTGTTTTTATTTCTTCATCCACCAAATAAGTTCTTATAATTTAATTATTATAGAATATCATATGCATTCTTAGTAAATTTAAACGTTTTACCTTAATGGTATGACCATCACTATTACAAAATTCAACTAAAATGGATACACAATCCTTGTTTTTGTTTACGATGGATTACCGCCTCATGAACGGATGATGTTAATTCATCCATTACCCCCTTTAATGGTGGTAAATAATTATTTATTCATAGTTTATATATGATATTTATTATGTATTGATAATTATTTAATTATTATATAACAAATACCTCTATGATTTCCATTTTATGGAATAAGATAACATCGTTTACGGTTGTGTGGACTACCACCTTTTCAAGGCGATGTGATTCATTCACACATTACACCGAATGAATTAAGGATGTTTTTAAAAAATATATGGGAATTATATTCCCTAAATTTTATTATGTAATTATGATATAATTATATATTATTTAATTTTCATTCGTTTAATGGGATCTAAAAATGGAAATATAGTTCAAGCAAACGTACGACCTACCATTCTCATGAACATTGTCTTTTAGATAATGTCTACAAATTATATAGATAATTATAAAAATATATATATTAAATATATATGATAATTAAATCATGTTTTAAATTATTGAAAATTCTAAATCAATATCTAATTACTATGAATCCTAAATTAAATGACAAAATGTACTAAAAATTGAGAAAATTAACACATGAATTAGTGAAACTAATTATAGATTACTAAGAAATGGGTAATAAGATATTATAATGAGATCATATATGATATAATGAATATTAATATGTTTATGTATGAAGATTTTATAATAAATAAGTCCATTATATAGGAGGATAAATATATATCTACAAAAGGATGCGTAAGGTGTGAGATTGAATCTCAATTTCATTTCATTGAGGAATATTATAATGTTATGCACCTGATTTCCATTATATGGTGAATATAATGCCCCATTAAAATTTAATATTATGAATAATTAATGATAAATTAAATTTTTGTTTCAATTAAAATTATTTCATCAATTAGGATTTGAAATTAACATTACCAATTGATAAAGAAATTTCATATGTCGATTTATTTTCATTGGGTTATATTATTTTCCCATTATTGTTAATATTCTATGATAATATTTATAATGACTATTAATTAAAATTAATTTGTTGAAACATATTTTATGTTTATATTTAGTTGATAAATTTAATCAAGTCACTAATTAATTCACACATCAATGTTATGTTCATTTTAATGGTTTATTTCACAATCTCATTCAAATCAGTATTTTTTATTCTTGAATTTCCATTTAAAGATAATATTAGGTCAATGATAAATAAAACCTTTTATTTTTATATACAATGATTAATGATGATGTTTTTTAATTGATATTTCCATTTTCCTCTATTTGGTACTAAGTTTTTTTATAATTTTTTTTAATAAACCATGAATTCATTTTTCCCTTCAGTCAAAAACCCATTTTGTCTCAAAACCATATTTTTTAAAAATGACTCTAATTGTTTTTAAATGATTTATTAATGAAATTAATAGCCTATTTTACTTTTACAAATGTTTTTAAGGTAGTATTCTTTTATTTTTTTGAATATTGAACATTTATAACATTTTATAATGAAAACAGAATGTGCATTTTACCTAGTATGGAATTACGAGACATCAATTATTTGATGATTAATTTTGATGTTTAAAAATATATTTTTTTAATGAATTTTTTAAAAGTTTAAAAAAAATTATTTTAGGAAAATATTTCCAAATTAAAAGGCTATATTAATAAAGAATATTTATTATTATTATTTTATTTAATCAATATAAAACAACCCTTATTGTTACTCCACTAGGTATGTGTCGTATTGATACCATAAATATTCATCCTCTGGATGGATTATGATAAAATTTTACATGGATACTATCTATATTCTGTTTCATGATTCATTTTTGTAGTCATTAAAATCCCCTTGCATTATTAAAACTTCAGTGACTATTGAACATTACATTTTTTCTAAATATCCTAATAAATTATCAAGAATATTATTATTTCTCAAAACATATAACATTTTATCATATGGTGTTTACATTGAATGATATTTTATTAAAAGAATAAGTATTCATGAGTCTATATCCTCTACTCAATATAGATATTAGATAAGTAAAAATGTTTATCAATTAAATCTAATATTAATATATAAACAATGTGTTTCATATGAAAGAAACCACTTGGGGAGTAGTGAATACAAGACCCTCAATGCATCGATAGTCTCATGGGAAGAATCAATTGGATAACTTCATCAAATGAGTTTTTACAAAGCATGTTTTAAATTTTCATGAGGCTCAATATTGATGATAATTGTATCATGTTCCAAGGAAACATGACATACAATAGCTAAGAATATCAATCAATTTTATTCATTCATTATAATCTATGATATTTTCACATTGAAAAAATCATTTGATGAAATTTATTCTATTTTATTGATTAAACAGAATCCTTTCAGTTATTTATATTTCCATGATGATTATTCATTGTACATTTATTTAAATGGAATTTGTTTTTTGGATATTTTCTTTAAAATATTTTGTATATAGTTTATTCGTAGCTTATTGATTTTATGAAACGTGTGTTCATTCATTTACCATGATGAATTAATTATGATCATTGATCAATTATTGATTCCACTATAAATTACCCATACATTGTATTTGAGATCACCGATATGTTTTTCCTTTACCTAGGATTTCATTAATTTTACTATGAATAATATAGAATGATAATATATATGGAATAAAGTTATTTTCACAAAAATTGTTTTAATTTATTAATACATGTTTAATACAACTCTCATGTATGAATCTAGTTTAACAAAACTACTAAATTGTTTGGTTATTTGGGAAACAATTTCCTTGTATCATATTATAATGTAATGGTATCAGGACATCAACTATAGGCATACTAGGGTAGGGTGACGATATTCGGTATTTGATAAAGTGTTTTCTAAACCTTGGAAATTACATTTAGAAAAACATATATTAGGGAAAATTACCCAATGATAGACTATTATATTATCATGTAAGCACATTTGTCTTTATTAAATTAATAGTTATGGATACTATAACTATATTATGAGATTAAGGTTGATCATAAGTTAAAATACGTAAAGGAATCATTTAGGTGTTATGTAATGAGATTCTAGCATGATTAATGACATTTTATAATAAATTAATTAAAATAATGTGTTCTAGTAGAAATTTTGCTTCAGAAAAAACTCCACTGAAATTTATATACATATTTTCGAATGTATATAGAATCTTTAGGATTGATACATAAAAAATAATTTCTTAATTTTTAGATAATAGTGGTTGTATTGAAAATCATAGTTAAAATGTTATTTAAATATTGATTTATTTTTAGGGATGTTCGTCTTACTTTTTGAAAACATTATCTGAATTAAAATTAAATGTGTTTGTAAAAAAGTAAAAACCTCATGTAGGGTGACAACCTATAGCATACAGAGATTTGGTGGGGCTTGAACCCATGGCTGAAGGATGATAGGGTTTTCATGCCTAGTACAATTCTAGGTGTTGTCATGGTTAATATGTCATTGGTTTTTGTTAAATAATCAAATTTATATATATTAATGATAGATATTTAGTATTACTATTCATGTTTGAGATTAATGTATGAAACATATCGATATTTAAAAAAATAGAGAGACCAACAGAATAAATATTCACTCTATAATGGATATCACGATCTATACAAATGTAAATTTTAGTGATTTAGATATTTTTTGTCAGATATTCGTTTCATGAAGTAATTCATGAATTAGAAATTGAACGAATAAAAAACAAATAAAGAAACTATATTCATGTAAATATATCAATTAAATATATTTTATTATATTATTATGTAGTAATAAATTTACTCATCATTATTAAAATGATATATTAATAATATGTAATCCTAATACTATATTGTTTGTTAAACAAATTAGGTTTTTAAATCTCACGGATTTGTGGTATTGAGGCCCTCAACACTCCATTGATCATTCACTTGTTTGTGATAAATGAGCTCAACCCGTATGTATAATTATTCATGCTTTTCTCCAAGTCCATATACTCACTTCTCACTAATACTCTCTTACTTTGAATCATATTTATATTTTATTCCATATGACCATTTTACATCCCTTTCTCTCTTTTTAAGTAGATATTTAATTAACCCATTTATAATGTGGGATTTCAACAACGTAATTTTCAAAAATCAAACCCTATATTTCTGAGATCAAGTATAAATTTTGTGGACACAATTTAGTTAATTTTTTAGAATGTATTGCCTTTAAATTTGAAATAAAGAATATTTTATCTAATAGAGGGTATAAAATAGAACACCAAACATAGATGAGAGTATAACATCATGATTAAATAAAGTATATTTTCTATTAAAAATATAATTAATATAATATATTTATTTAAATCTATAAAATAATAATTTATATTGCATCATACAATGCAACGAGTTTTGTAGATGGTTTTTATTTCACATAAGACCAAGTATTACCGAACAACAATATAATATTAAAATATTATTTTTTAATATAATAAGAAATAAACTAGCTATTTAATTAGTAGTGATGAATATTATTAACTTGAATATGAATATATATGATTTAATTAATAGGTTACCAATTAATTAGAAATGAATATAAGATCTAATTGAATATAAAGGAGTTGTTTTTATAAAAACTAGTATTATGCGCCAAATGTGATCTATCATAAAAAATTAAAAAAATATTATTATTAGTGAATGATATTAATGAAATATATATATTTTATATTCTATATAATAAATTTCCTATTAATTTAATATTATTTATCTGTATTACATAAGAATAAATCCACTTTTATAATAATAAATTATATTCTCCAAAAAAAATTTTACCAGATAACAATGGAGAAGATATTTTAATATTAAATTATTGAATATTTATAAATTTATATTTACAAATTAAATTTATTTTTGAATTATTATTATCAAAATTATGTTACGGTGAATATTTAGTATTATTCTGTCTAGTTTTCATTTTTGATTAATAATGAAAAATATTGAATTTCAATTGAAAACTGACATTTCATCTAAATAAATTATAATGTTAAATTATATTATAAATTTATTCTAAATTTTTATTAGATAAATTATACATATATTTATAATAATTATATCAATTTAACAATTGTTATAATGAATTTAGATATAAAAACATAGTGAACTTGTGAACTTTTTCACATTGAAAATCTCTTTTCTTATCACATATGCAGGATTAATTTTTAATTAATTTAATCCAATTATATTCATTAAATATGAAAATATGGATTCAATATTTTTAATCATAATAATTTACAATTTATAGTATTTTAAACATAGTTTCCACACAAAATACTAGTGATTGTATTAAAATTGATTTCAACGATTAAGGTGAAAACGAGTTTTATTGTTTAAATTTTAATGTTTTGTGGAAAAATGTCCTTGAAAAAAATTACAAAACACATTTTATTGAGATATATATACCATATAATTAATATTATATAATTTATATAATTATTTTTGGAACATAAGTTGAGGTATATTCCCTAATAGTGTTTACCTTTTTTTATTTACAAGAATTCCACTCATCCTCCACTATAAAGGGGCATTCACCCGCCCATTCATCTCTACTCTAAAGATACTTGAATAATCCAACCAATAACCAAATATTCTCCAAAAATACCTATAAACATCATTGATTCCTAACTTTTTCTATAATACAATCATTGATGTATTTTGGTATAAACCAAAATGAGTTTCCTGAAGAAGAGGTTATGTTCCTCAATAAGTAATTTTGTTTTTATTTATTCACACACCCCATAAATTATTTTTATCCCCTGATTATTTAAAAACATTATAATAATCAATATAATTGTATTTTATTTATATAATGGGTATAAACTTCACCTTCACATACATCTATCAAATGGGATACACAATATTCATTTGTATGTACAGTGAACTACCGTGCTGCAAATTGATGTTATTCATTAACACATTACAAACTTTAAATGTTAAAAATAATGATATATTTATTTTTTATATATTATATTATATATATATATAATATATAATATATAATTTTAATTTATATATAACACATGCCAGCATGGATCCCACTTTGTGAGAATATTATATCATCATTTATAGACGTGTGGATTACCGCCATATCAAAGGGACATGATTCATTAACACGTAACATGGAATCTATTATGGATAATTTTAATAAAAAGGTGTAATTTATATGACATAAATTTGATAATATAATTACAATATACACACATATCATTTAATTTTAATTATGTTATTGTGATAGGGAACTGAATACTATGTTTGTGCATATGTACATCCGTCCGTCTCTATGAATGGTGTGTTTCATTTCCTATATCAAAATATTATGGATAAATATAAAGAAATATATAATAAATATATATGATAATTAATCCATTTTATAAAATTTAAAATAATGAAATCATGATCTATGGAGTGGGGAAAACAAATTACATGTGAGAACAAACTCAAAAAACTGGGCAACTAACACCCAAACTAGTAAAAATAATAAAATATTATGAGAAAAATAGTAATTATATATTATTAGAAAAACATATATTATATAAAAAAATATTAATATGGATTTTTAATAATTTATTAAAATTCTTAAAACCAGTATATAGGGGGTTAAATATTTTTTTTACTAAAAGGATGTGTAAGGTAAGATATTCCGCCAAAATTACATTTCATTAAGGCATATTGAAATGTAATGAACCTAGATTATTTTATATGTTGTATATAATTCCCTATTGAAATTAAATATAATGAATAATTTGGTCTTAATTTTATTTTTAGTTTCAATTTTATTTATTTATTCTATGGGGATTTGAACATAAATTTACCATGTTGTAACAAAATTTCAAAACTAAATTTATTTTCATTAGGTTATATTACTTTCTCGTTGTGGTTAATATTCCATGATAATGTGTATAATTACTCAAAATTTATATTGAAATATTTGCATAACTTTTATGTTGATTTATGGTTGATACAAAAAAATAATAAATTAAGTCACACTTGAATGGTATGTTTATTTTAAGGGAATATTTCAAAATTTCATTCTAATCAAGATTATTTAATCATGAAATTACATATATGGAAATTACTTTATAAATGTCAAATAAACCATATAATTTTATGAATATCTTGTTATACATTATATTTTTCATGCAATATCACCATTTTCCACTCATCAGAAGTAAACATGTTTTAGAAAATGTTTTTAAGAAAACCCGACTTTAATTCACTCTTCTATTAGAATCATATTTTATTTCAAAACAATTTTTTCTAAAAAAAATTAAAAAATATTTTTAACATATTAAAAATGGTTTATCAATGAAAATTTTACCCCTTTTTTACATTAAATGTTTTTTCAAAAGAAGATTTTTTCACTTTCCAAACAGGGAAATTTTTTACCTTTTATATATTAATGGAATGTTTATTTCTACCTCATATAGAATTTCGTGTTGTCATTTATTAGAATCTTATTTTGTAAATTTTAAAAGATATTTTTATGTAAATTTTTTATAATTTTAATTTTCAAATTAAAAAATTTCCAATTTGTTTATCAAAATGTAATGGATATTTCCCTCAATAATGTTTTTAAGGAACATTTTATTTCATTAATAACAATATCCACTATTCTTACTCCAATGAGTATATATTATAATGATATCATCCTAATTATTCCCCTTGATGTATTATGATAATTTTTTCCTATAATAGAATCAAAATTCCCTTCATTGAGTCATATTATCAGTAATTCTCTTCTCCTTTTAGTTATTCACTTTCTAGTGACCATTTAACATTAAATTTTTCATAAATATCAATATATTTTATCATGTATATTATTATAGACTAAACCATATAACATTTTTACTTATGGTGTTTACTTTAACATATTTTTTATTGAAAAGGGTAATTTTGATAAATACATATACTTTACTCAATATATATATTTGATAAAGAACATTGTTTATGATTTAAATCAAATATTTGATATGTGAGGAATTTCTTAGGCATGCAAGACATGAGTTGGGTACCTGTTAATGAAATCCCCTTGATGTATTGGTATTATCATGGTTTTAATTAGATAGATAGACTAAGTTAATGGGATATTACAAAATATATTTTAAAATGTATTGAGAACAGATCTTGTTGAGAAAGGTGTCTTGTTCGTTAGAAACATGTCATTTAACAATAAACATTGACTTCGTTTGTATTAAATTTATCTTATCCGTGATATTACTATTATTAAAAGAATATATAGATGAATTTCATTCATAGTTTATTAATTATATTTAATGGTTTCGAGTTTTTTATCTATCCATATTGATTATGACTTATCAAGTTATTTTAATGGAATGTGTTTTCAGTTATTAATCATTCCATATTGTTTATATTCTTCCTTCTTTGTTTGTTGATTATATTGAATTTTTTTAGTCATATAACATTCCATATTAATTGTGTTCATTGATTCGTTATTTCTTACATTTTACTTCACCATGAATATATATTTGATCTCACCATAAATTATTTTATTTCCCTTAGATTTCATGATGTGTACTAGGAATTATATTCAAGGATATTTTAGAATAAATAATTTCATTTTCCCCAAAAATATGTTTATTTTTTTCATAAATTATTTATACAAGACTCTTGTATTTATAGAGTTAAATAAGAATTCTAAATATATTTCTCTAAGGGGATAAAATATCATTTTATCTTATGCGAATGTAATAGTTTGAAGGCATTATTTTTGGGCTTACTGGGGTCATGTCTCTACAAATATTGTTACTCCCCACCCCACAAGAATATTTTCCATTCTTCTCAAAAAATTGGTAGAATTTTTACATTTCAAAAACTCATGTTCCACAAAAAACATTGGTGATTAAATTATATATTAATAAAATGTCAATTCCTCATGATATTGTGTATTAATAGAACTAATAATAGATTTTTTTGAAATAAAGAAGTATTATATTTTCATTCTTCCATTTTTGATGCTAAATCATTTCAAATTATGGTGCTCCCCACCATACAGACTAAAAGTAATTCACTCTTCCATAATCCAACCCGAGGAAATAATTTAACATTACACTTATCAATTTTAATAAAAAATCATTTAAAAGTCAACTAGTTTACCAAAATATATCACTGAATACCATTGAAAAATAAAATTTTGAAGATCCCTTCGTTATTGGGGTGATGAGTCTTAGAGAATACATCACACAATGGAATATAACTAAAATAGGGGAAGATATGAATTGATCTTAATTGATATATCATCAATATATTATTTATAATTTCATTGGGGGTTGTAGAACACCAAAAACCATTATTTATTATATCTATTCTATATTAATCTAACTTTTATCTTATAAACATTATTGGACTGTTTAATGAAAAAATAGTTTTGGATAATGGTGGAAAATTATACGATGTATTTATTAAATACATACTCATGGGTGAATGAGTGATTATTTGGAGATGGGATGGATGGAAAGAGTAAATAAATTTTAAGGAATTAATACTATTAAGCGGTGAAACATGGATAATGTTGTGATATGTAATATAAAATTATTTTTAATCATGTCCTAGGGAAATGTCCAACATTGAAAACATGGTCATATTGATATCTTTACATAGACCATATGGATATCTAAAATCGGCACAACAGTTCATTAGTATATGATAATCATAGTTTCATATTATTTTAGTGATGTGAGATAGGGTTATTGACAAATCTAGGGAATATGATTGAGATTTACCATATAGATTCAAGTTGATTAAATCATGTAAGATCCTGTGGCAAAATAAAAAAATATATGTAGAAATATATAAATAAAATTCACTTTAGAAGAAAGAAATTTTTTATTGAGGATTAATATCACAATGACTGTATAGCAATCTCAATTCTATGTTATTATATTTGATGTTATATATCAGCATGAAATGACTTTCCAACAAGTTGAAATATGTATATATATATATGTTAATGAAATTTAGATCTAGATAAAGTTCACCAGATGACACCATGGAGTATACATCTATGTTATGAAAAATCTATTTCAACAAATATATGATTTACTTATATCCAAATATTATAAAAAACGTTGTACAATTTAATATTAATCATATAGAACATTTTGAGGAGTATTTGGAAGTGAATTAGGAGATTAATATAGGTAAAAAAATATTCAAATTCCAACAGGTATTTAAGGATGCTACGTGAGAAAAATAAACTTTTTGATGCTCATTTTGTTTATTATTGTTCATGAATTATATTATTGTCTTCCGAGTCTAATAATATTTTATTTATGATAAGAATATATGAATATGGATAATGGAATCATAATAATTAGATGGAAATATTTTGTCATTTGGTAAAAATAGTTTTTGAAACTTGTAAAAAATGTTTTCTAATGTGTGGTACATTTGTAATTATATATAAACTAATATGATTATTTTATTATCTATTATACAAACTAGGGAATTAAAAATTATCCAAGACTATGAGTTTTGGTGACCATTAATTCACCATCATCATAGTGGTTGTATACTCTCACCTAGAGCCTTATAATTGGTATCAATGGAGGGTTATTCTTAATGAATCTCAATATATTTTTTTCATTTGGAATCATAATGATTCTTCTAACTAGATTAGAAATTATTTTTATTCAATTAGATAAGAGTTTTTTATTGATAATATCTTTTCTGATCAATGATATCTATTGATATCAACAACACCATCAATAAAAAAGGAAGCACCATTTTCCAGGTGAATGAAATACATATATTATGTTGAGAAAATTTATATATATAATTCTTCATGGAATCATAATTCATTATATTATCATTAATAATGAAAACATACCAAATGTTTAGATATCTAACACTTTAATTGATAAAAATAAAACATATGTTTATGGGAGAGTTCCCAATGCATTATTCTTATCCCTCCTAAAGAAGAAGATAATGTGAGGAATGTGAAAAAAGAATGCAATTTAGAGGAAACTCCATAATATCCATGAAAATGAAAATATAGTAATAAATCAATGATTTTATAATTATATTATTTATTTTTATGATATACGAACAAGTGATAATGAATTAGTTGATGTGTTCTTTATTTGGGTGGAAAAAAATTCTAACACAATTTTATGTTTTGGAGAAGGTCCAAAGGAGTCCATGTTTATAGATATGTTGATAATGATTCGACCATATAGGAGGACCATTGATAATATCTTTAGGATAAATACATGGATGAGTGGAGAATTTGATAAACTTTATAATGTCTTAATATCTAATGGGATAATATTCATACAACCCTAATGGAGAAAACAAATGTGTCTATGTTTAATGCCTCTAATGGATCAAAATATCTTTAACCTAGGAGGACTCAAAGAGAAGAAAATATTTTTAATGATGATATCATTAATTTCAATTAATAACGATAAAATTTTTTAAATTCACAAAATCTGGGGAAATTTATATGAATGAATAAAATATATTATATTTTTTTCAATTGTTGTAAGATTAATCACTTTTGAAACTAAATACCATTATAAGAATTAAAATTATGAAGAAGGTGATTAGTTAAAATACTGTAATGACCCGAAAATTCTCAATAGATTGAGTGTACAACGAGTCATCACTAGCCCATAAGCGATATACCCAAGACGCCAGAGGCTGGGAACAAATGTCATAGGGTTTCAAATTAATGTGGGGAACAATTTACCCTTTATGAAATAAACCAATAATACTACCAACTATAACCAACAATAAATATATTATGCATGAACAACTGAAAGAAAACTCAAAAACATCATAAACAGCAAAACCACATCAAAGTAATAAATATTAGAAGAATACCCAAGTATCAAAGTACACAGTGGAAAAAATATACAAGACTCTCTCAAGACTCCATGCTCTACAAGTTCCATGCTCTAAAATCTTCGAACAGCCCAATCATCACGAGGTAGTGCGAACCACGAGTTAACCATTACCTTTTCCCTTGTCCTAAAATATATCATCTGTAAAAGCACCAAAGTTCCAAAGAAGATGAGAGTATAAAACTCAGTAGGTTTTCTACAATGACTTCCCTACTCACACCACTAGGATAGAAGAGTTAGCGACAATTATATAAAATAGTGTATAAAAAATATTTATAAAAAAATTGATAACTAAATATAAACAAGTTTCAAAACATATTTGTTACCGAAAACATTCAAGTCTAATTGAACCAAATTTTCCTAGTAAGATATTTTTCCAAATAAATAACTAATTAATCATTAAAACCATTTCACAATATCCTTTTATTAACATACCCAACAATTCCTTAATCCCATGTTACCAACCATTCATGCTACGTTATGAAAATTCCATACTCATTAGTGGTTTCTGGTATATCTACCAAGTTGTCACAAGTTAATTGTTTCCCATGTGCCATTAACCATTTGGCATGGAGCACAAGGTCATATTTCAACGAAGCCCCGTATATGAAATTACAATTTTCCATTAAACCATTGGCACCAAGAAAAAGGTCATATTTTAACCAAGCTCCGTATATGAAACATGAACACATGTGACATATTCCCAATGATCATTCAAAAAAAACCATTTCAATAAAAACACATTTTTATTGAAAACCATTTTTGTCAAAACCATTTCAATGCCAAACCATTTCAATTCCCAAACATTTCAATAAATCAAAATTTTTATTGAAAACCATTTCTTTTAAAAATATCGTTTACAACAACCATTTAGAAAATCCGGAAAATACATAATTTAAAATCATCATTTTAAATTTATGAAACAAAAACCCTTTTTTCTCAACTATTCACCAAGATAATATAATTTCACAAAAAATATAAATCATCACAAATAAAGAATTTTACATGAATTTCACAATCAATAAACCAATTCTAATCTTTGAAAATCAATTATAACAAGAGGAGATGAGTGTGAAGCATCCTGCCTCGATGGTTTTGACGGAACATTGACAACAAACGAAGAACGCACAAGACAGTGGTCCGATTCTACAAGAATGACTTTATTTCTCTTATACTAGTAATATCACGAATCAACATTGATTTATTTTTCTAAAAAATGTAGAACTATGCACTATAGGTTCATATATGAGAAAAAATGGAGATCGGAGAAGTAGATCTAAGTAGATCAAAGAAAACATGACAAATCCGGAAAGAATGGTGACATACCTCAAGAATAAGACTCGCAATCACCAAGGGAAGTCTATAGGGTGGATCCAACTTGTATGGGTATGGTTCTACAGCCATCAGGGGATATTAATCTTAAAATAGGGGTGTTTTGAAGCCAAACCAAAATATATAGAGAAAAAATGAGTAAGCTCTTAGAAAATAGGATCTACATTTAACATTTGCACAAGGGTTGACCGCATGGTATGGGAAAACCGTGTATGGATTGTGTGACCTTTCTTTTGGTCCCAAAACTCCTTAAACCGGGAATTGGTATTGGGAATGATTTGTGACTTGGCCTGGAGTGAGGTGGTTCTTTTATGAATGAATAGTAATAAGGGTTTTTGTGCTTAGGTTTTGGAACACTAGGTTGGGATGACTTCTTGTTACCTATATGTATATCTTTAGTTTTTATGTTTACTTATTCTCTCCCCACCCAAGTTGATCACTTAGTGCCGAACACCCCCATTTCATGGGTGAGGGTGTTTTTCCCAACACTCCTCCGAGTGGCTGGTTATTATCTCCTTTTCTTATCCCTTTCCGGAATATCCCAAGACTCTCAGGTAGGCTGTGATAGCCTGAGGTCAATTATATCCCAAGGTTCTTCAGGTAGGGTAGCTGTGGTGTTTGACCTAGGTGTGTGCGGGCAGGTTATTCCCAAGAATCTTTGGGATGAGGCCCATGTGTCTTCGGGTGTGGCAATTTCTGTTTTGGCCCAGGTGTTTGCAGGAGTGGTTACGTGTGGCGGTTGTGGCCCAGGTGTTTGTGGGAGAGTGTGGCAGTGGGACTACGGTGAGAATGGTGGGATTGGTTCGATGCGTAGGATGTATTCAATAACAATTGGAAAAGTGGTGCGGGGTACCCGAATATCGATGTGCTATAACTATACATTACTTGACTTGCGTTATTTGGGGGGTGTGTCCTGGTGAGGCTTGGGTGGATAGTTTTCCTTGCTAGGTTCTTTGGTTATATCCTTTTTCACGGGGCATTAGAATGCCTCCGCACATGTACACAAGAGTCTTTGGTTTTCCCTGCAGAGTATACTTGTATGCTCTCCCTATGTATATAAAACTGCTTTCAGGTTTCCAGGAGGATTTCAAGGATCGTGTGGGACTGTAATATCTCGGACGTTGGGGCAGTTTCTGTTTTCATTTTCCTTTTCATTGTTCCTTACTTTTGTTGTTCTTGTGACTTGTATCTTTTACTTTTGAACATGCATATGGGAATGGTTTACTTTCGTCTTTACCTTAACTTTTTGCTTTTTTTGGGGTTGTTATCTTATCTCTCCATTCTATTAAAATAAAAAGGGTAATTCCTTCCATCTTCTATGTGATTCTATACTCTTGGCGACGGTCGCCACTCCGAGACCTATTGAAGGCGGGTCTCGGGGGTCATTATCTCTCTTTCAACTTAAATATGAAAGGGCCTGGCAATCTGCTGTCCCTTTCCTCATTTTGGTGAAGGCGGGTCGTGACAGAATTGTATCAAAGTATCGGAGGTTGAGAGATAGGATAGAGTTTCATGTTCGGCATAGTGAGGATTTCATGGGATGGTAGGGCAACAATGTTGGGTGATCATGGTGCATGAAATAGGCCAAGGAAGACCGGCTAGGACATGAGATTTTAGGGCCCCTTTGATCTGATTCTAGGACTCTGGACCTATCGAACGACCTAGTGAGGCTACACTGATTGTAGGGTAGAGACCCTAGAAAACTTACATGCATCATAATGACTTGTGTTCTCATGTTTCGGTGGTGTTTGGAGATTTAAAATGAATAAGAAGTCTAATAGGAATTTGAGAACAATATTTTTTCCTACTCAGGCTTAGGCATTCCTTGTTTACCATGTACCTATGGCACCTGGGAGATGACCACGAGTAGTACGGTCAATTGAGGCCTAGGATGTTTAATTGGCCGATCGAAAGAGGACAAACCGAGAAGAGGTGGACGATCACTAGAAGAAGACTCTTCATGCCTTTCAGCGGCAGACCCTCAAGAAGTATGAGGGAAGCATCTCTGACGTAGAGACAGAGAGCTAGCTAGAGGAGTTGGTGATAGCTTTTGGCTTGATCCGGGATCCAGCAGAGTATTGAGTTCCTTTGGATGTGGGCCTGATGTGGGGAGTGGCGCGTCAGTGGTGGATGCTTTACCTTTAGGAGAGAAGGGAGGTTGAGGTGATGTGGATTGATTTTGAGAAGGAGTTCTGGGCAGAATTCCTCTCTTCCACGATGAAGGCTGAAAAGAAGTAGGAGCTGATCTCTTTGTAGCAGGGGAGCATGTCAGTAAGAGAGTTGTTGATCATGTTCAAGGATCTCCTCCACATTTCTCCATACCTCTTTCCAGATAAAGAGTCTCGGGCGAGGCGTTTAGAGGAGGCACTTCGACCTTCTCTTCAGTATTCTATTACTCTCTTCACCTTACCGACCTACTTAGAGGTCCAGAATAAAGATGAAGTGGTGGAGATGATGCACACAATGGGAGGTGTATCACAAGAGGGGATCCAATTAGGGTCGCTGATGGGGAAGGCCATCAGCAGTAAGCCTCCAACATTAGGACCCTCTATGTTTTGACTAGCAGGAAGCAAGCCTTAGAAGTTCCAGTTCCGATCCCCCAGTCCTCACCCTTTCATTTTGGGCCTAGGTCCGAGGTGATTCGTCTGTGGGAGCCATGGGCACTTTCAAAATCAGTGCCCGGATAGAGTGCGGTACAATGGGGGCAGGCCAGTGTTGCACCCGCCCCAGCCACGACAGTTTCCATCTAGGCCCACTCAGCAGCAGTAGGGATAGCAAGCTCCCACTTCTCCATGGGAGGACGTCGTAGGAGGAGGCCGACCTCAGGGCGCTCCTTCAGGACCTCGACCTAGACGTGGTCGGGGAGGTGGCCGACAGCCAAGAGGCAGAGGAGCTAGGCATGGGAAGTTGCATGCCACAGAGGCAGCAGTTCCAGCAGGGCTGGAGGTAGTTTGAGGTACGATCAACTTGTTTAGTACCCTTGCTTATGCCTTGTTCGGTGCAGGATCTTCTCACTCCTTTGTTGCACCCAGTCTGGCCCGTGCTCTAGGTTTAGATGCTGAGAGACTTCCAGTGCCCCTGTTGTTGAGAAAACCAGTCAGAGGTCAGACCGACTTGTTTTATGTTTTCCAGGGGTGAATACTAGTGATAGGGCCACATCAGTCAGTCAGGGATCTTATACTATTAGATATACATCCATATTATGTCATCCTAGGCATTGACTAGTTGTTCTCTGTATGTTCCGTCATTGAATTCTTCCTAGGAAGGGTTGTGTTTTCAGACTTGGGCTGCCGAATTGTAACTTTTATTGGCAAGCAGGGTGGCCAGAAGAGTTTTAGGCGAGAGGAACCACTACTTTCAATATTAGCTGAGCTGTCAGTGGAGTCGGTGGACGTAGAGAAGGTGGAAGTTCTAGGTGTCGTCAGTGTGTTTATGGACATATTACTTAAAGTGGTGACAACTCTACCCCCTCGAAATGATGTTGACATTAGGATAGAGTTGCAACCTGGTGCCCGTCTGAATTAAAGGGCCCCCTACTGGAATGGAACCTTCTAAGTTACATGAGTTGCGGGTTCAGATTGACGATCTGATGAAGAAGTGTTTTGTTTGACCAAGTGCATCACCATGGTGTGCTCTAGTCTTGTTTGAAAAGAAGGCGGATGGTGGTCTCAGGGTGTTCGTAGACTACAGGAGACTGAATCAGGTAATAGTCAAGAATCACTACCCTCTTCCGAGGATAGACGATCTCTTTGACTTGATGAAGGGGGCAGGATGGTTCTCCAAGATAGGCCTACGATCAGGATATCACCAGTTGAGGGTGAAGGGGGGAGACGTCTCTAAGACTGCCTTCAGGTGCAGATATAGGCACATTGAGTTTGTAGTCCTGTCGTTCGGCGTTACGAATTCTCCAGCTATGTTAATGGGACTCATCAACTCCATCATGTGGGAATACCTGGATCGGTTCATAGTCGTGTTCATTGATGACATCATGATCTACTCAAGATCAGAGGAGGATCACACGGAGCAACGGAGGATCATTTTATAAGTCCTCCGACAACACTAGCTCTATGGGAAGTTATCCAAGTGCAAGTTCTAGACGTGAGAGGTGCACTTACTTGGGCACGTAGTGTCCGAGCAGGGGATAGTAGTGGACCCATCGAAGGACGAGACAGTTGTTTCTTGGGCAGCACCCAAGAACGTGGTAGAGGTTTGTTGTTTCCTCGGGCTGCCGGGTTACTACCGGAGGTTCGTACCCAACTTATCTCGAGTTGCAACACCTTTGAAGGATTTGAACAAGAAGGACTGGGCTTTTTTGTGGAACGGGAAATGCGAGGAAGCCTTCATCTATCTGAATGATAAGTTGGTTAGTGCCCTAGTGCTGAGATTTCCAGAAGTAGGGGCGGCGTATGAGGTGTTCTCTGATGCTTCAGGACAAGGCCTCAGGTGTGTGCTGATGCAACGATAAGGGGATATCTCTTATGGTTCTAGGAAATTACGCCATCATGATCTTAATTATGCCACCCATGATCTAGATCTTGCAGCAGTGGTTTTCGCGCTAAAGTTGTGGTGGAATTACCTCATCGAGGAGCGCATTGTGGTCTTCACGGATCACAAAATTTTGAAGTATATATTCCCCCAGCAGGACCTGAACTTATGGCAGAGAAGGTGGATGGACTTCCTTCAGGACTACAACTTAGAAATTTCATACACCTCAGGTAAAGGGAATGTGGGGGCCGATGCCCTGAGCAGGAAGTGGAAGAAGGATGTGGTTCAAGAGTTGGAAGATTCTTGGAAGGTGATGGAGGAGTTGGTTGTCCTGCACCTGGATGTGAGGATGGATAGTGGTAGAGGTTTCCTTTATCAGATTATAGTGCAATCCTCTCTTCTGCGATAGGTGGAGGAGTCCTAGTGGGGAGATTCGTAAGGTGAAGTGATGCATGACCGGGTTACCCAAGGCGATGCCCATGAATAGTGGACAGAGGATGGTCAAGATCGAGTGATTTTTGTTGAAAAGCTATTTGTTCCCAAGATGATGCACGAGAGAGTTCATAGTGAGTTCCAAAACTCACCCCTACCGGTGCACCCAAGAGTTTCCAAGATGTACCGGGGTTTGAAGGGTCAGTTTTGGTGGCCCGGGGTAAAGCGGGATGTGGTAGAGTTCGTGGCCAGATGCCTAGTGTGTCAGCAGGTGAAGGCTGAACACCGTGTTCCAGGAAGTTTGCGATAGTCATTGAATGTCCCTGAGTGGATGTGGGATGAAATCACGATGGATTTCGTCACGAGACTACCCAAGGTTCAAGGAGGCTGCGACGCTTTCTGGGTAGTGGTGGACTGTTTGATGAAATCGGCTCAATTTCTGGCGATCAAGGAGTCTAGTGGAGTGGAATCATTAGCATGGAGGTACACGTAGGAGGTGGTGCGATTACATGGTGTTACGAGGTCCATAGTCTCAGATAGGGATGCACGGTTTACCTCACCGGCCTGGAGAGGATTGCATCATGCTTTTGACACCCAGCTATGTCTTAGCACTGCATTCCATCCCCAGACAGATGGACAGACAGAGCACACCATCCAGACATTGGAGGATATGATGAAAGCATGTATAATGAATTTTGGGGGATCATGGGTGTTGCACTTCCCCATGGTGGAGTTCGCCTATAATAATAGATATCACTCTACCATTTTCATGGCTCCATTCGAAGCCTTGTATAGGAGGCCATGTCGCTCACTCGTGTGCTGGACCGAGGTTGGGGAAGTAGGCGTTCTTGGCTCGGAAGTGGTGCAGAGCACGAAAGTGAAGGTGAATCTTATATGAGAGAGGATGAAGGTGGCCCATGACCGACATAAGTCATATACCGATAATAGGAGGAGGCCCTTGGAATTCGGGGTCGGGGACCACATATTCCTGAAGGTCTCCCCACGACGTGGGTAGAGGAGGTTCGGCAGAGGGAGTAATCTTTCCCCCAGGTTCATCGGACCCTTCGATGTGTTAGAGCGAGTCAGAGAAGTGTATTATCTGATAGATTTACCACCACCTCTACTGATGATACATGACATATTCCATGTGTCACAACTCCGACAGTATTTACATGATGATTCACACGTCCTCGACTGGGGAAAGCTGGATATCGAGGACGACGTGACCTTTGTAGAATGACCGGTGAGGATCAAGGATCGTGAAGAGAAGGTGATCCAAGGATGAACCATCCCTTTGGTTCGTGTGTTGTGGAGGCATGGGGGGGGGGATCGAGGAAAGTACCTGGGAACGAGAGACGTAGATGCATGCCCAGTACCCGGAGCTATTTTGAGTTTTGTCCCGTTTTGTTTGTACTTGTTTGTGATGGAATAATTTACCTTGATAACTATGGAATGTATGATTTTCATTATTCTCTAGATGCATGTGAAAAGTCATGACAACGGGGAGGGGAGGACCCGATCCCTAATAAAGATGCATGAAGGTGGATGCGATTAAACCCGTGCAGGCGAGTCAGTGCCGCCCAAAGTAGATAGTATCTTGAAATGGAGGAAGAAACTCCCTAACCCATATGACTAGATAGATTGACCCCTTAATGTTGAATGGCTTCTTGAGGGTGAGGTGTTTCAAGATGTCGATGACATTCACTCTTGATAGGTATCTTTCGAGGTGGTTGTTCGGACCCCTCTCCTTTCTTTAGGTCTGGTTTTAATTCTCATGGGCGAGAATTGTTTGAGAGGTATCTGATGTAATGGCCTGGACCCCCCTCTGGCCACTAATTTGCCGAAATATAGCTCCACCAAAACAGTGGCACCAGTCACGGTGGAACCGTGACAGTGACACCATGACTGTGGCACCGTGTCCTCACCCAACCATCCATTTTATTTTTCCAGTCCCACTCCCACAATGTAATTTTTTTGAGATAAATTAATTATTTTACATTTTTTTAAAGCCATTTAATACCCATGATTAATTTCTAAAAATCCTGAGAAGCCTACCCTATGGGGGGGATTAAATAACACCTTAATATCATTGTGTGTAACTACCCACCCGCATAGGAAATCATGATCTGAATTTCCAGGCGTTCAAAATTCAATATTCTGTAAAAGTTCGATCTCCACTTTATATCTCCCCCTAGAGTTTATTCTTTTTTTTCTTCTCTTCTGGATTTATTTCTTCTTCGTAGTGTGCCTAGAGTCTCTCTCTTCCCATGGCTTGTGGTGCGCCTCTTCTGATGCTTTCTGCACCCTTGGAGTCTCCGACGTTCCTCCCTAGCAAGTCGCGCATACCCTGTTCTTGGAGCATGGAGAAAAACTTCGATCCTTGATCAACTAGTTAAGGTTTTTCCTTAATCTCTCCTTTCTGTGTATCATGTGGGGTAGGTATGCCACTGTTTCTGTGGGAGTGGGTGAAACCAAACCTTAATGAAGATAAAAAATGGACTTTAAAGAATGAAGGGAAGGGGTGCGAACTATGTGCTTCTGTTCTATTTTTCTCTTCCTTGATGATTATGTTGTGAACTGTTGGGCTATGCTCACTGAAAATCATGGTCGTTGGTGGTATTTCATTGTGCACTAATGAAATGTTGCCTTCTGTGATGATTAAATGGTTGTATCTTGGAAACTGGTTAATCACGTAAACTCAGTGGATTAAATGGATACCTAGTGAACATAAATCCTCTATGGTCACCCCAGCTAACCAACAGAAAGAAGAAAATAATGAATGATGGGCTTGGACCTAGAAGTTTCCGTACCCTGTTTTGGTAGTAGGTGTGTTGTTCTGTTTTTTTGCCTATGGGGTGATGTGGGTGAGGATGGGATCCTCTTGGTTGTGAGTCTGAAACTGTGTGGTTGCTCTGCTTGTGATATGAAATGGGGTTGAATCCTATACTGTGGGCATATCATTGGTTCATGGTTTTGGGGATGTGGGGCTGTATCTTGAAGACTACTTTGGTTACAATACTTGGAGGGATCTCACTTTGACTTCTTTTATGGTGTGGGGTTGTATCTCGAGGCTTGGTTTGGTTCCAGTACATTGAGGGACCACACTTATCCCTTTGTTGTTGTGACATCACAAGAGAACTGGGTGTGAATGCTTAAATTGTTGTTTGGCTGTTTCTCATTTCTTTGATTGTGGTTATGCTTGTTAGTTTCCCAGTATTGCAGAATTTACATAAATGGGATTACTTGAACATGAAACTAAGAATGGGTTAAACAGGGAATTGGTTTTGGGAATGAGTTGTGACTTGGCCGTGAGTGTTGTGGTTGTTTTATTAATGAATAGTAACAATGGTGTTTGTGCTTAGGTTTTTGAACACTAGGTTGGGAAGATTTATTGTTACCGATATGTATATCTGTAGTTTTTATGTTTCCTTATTCGCGCCCCACCCATGTTGAGAACTTATTCCCGAACACCACCATTTCATGGGGGTGTTTTTTCCAACACTCTTCTGAGTGGCTGGTTATTAGATCCATTTCTGCTCCCTTTCCCGAAAATCCCAAGACACTTTGGGCAGGCTGTGATGGCCTGAGGTCCATTATAGCCCATGGTTCTTTGGGTAGGGTAGTTTTCGTGGTTGGTCCAGGTGTGTGCGTGCATGTTGTTCCGAAGAATCTTCGGGATAAGGCACAGGTGTCTCCGGGCGTGGCAGTAATTGTTCTGGCCTAGGTGTTTGTAGGCTTGGTTATGCGTGGAGTTTGTGGACTAGGTGTTTGCAGGCAGGATGTGTGGTTGTGACCCAGGTGTTTACAGGAAGGATCTGTGGTAGTGGCCCAGGTGTGTGCGGGCGGGAGTGGCAATGGGACTGCGGTGAGAATGGCGGGATTGGATCGATGAATAGGATGTCTTCAATAACCAGTGGGGAAGTAGAGCAGGGAAACTGAATATTGATGTGCTATTACTATACATTACTTGACTTGAATTATTTGGGGATTGTACCTTGGTGAGGCTTGGGTGGATAGTTTTTCCTTTCTAGGTTCTTTGGTTATCTTCTTTTTCACGGGGCATTAGAATGCCTCCCCACATGTGCACGAGAGTCTTTGGTTTTCCCTGCTGATTATACTTGTATGCTCACCCTATGTATATAAAACCACTTTCAGGTTTCCAATAGGATTTCAGGGATCGTACGAGACCATACTAGCTTGGACATTGGGGCAGTTACTATTGTTGTTTTCCTTTTCTTGGTACCGAACTTTTGGAGTTCTTGTGACTTGTATCTTTTACTTTTGAACATGCATATGGGAATGGTTTACTTTCGTATTTACCTTTACTTTCAGCTTTGGTGTTGTTGGGGTTACTATATTATCTCCAGATCCTATTAAAATAAAAAGGTTAATGCCTTCCATCTTGTGTGTGATTCTAAACCCTTGGCACTGGTCACCACTCCGGGACCTATTGAAGGATGGTCTCGGGGGTCATTATCTCTCCTTCAACTTAAAGAACGAAGGGTATGACAATATGCTATCCCTTCCATCCTTTTGTTGAAGGTGGTTCATGACAAAATTTTTAAAAATATAACATTCCACTATCTTTATTTTCCTGACTCAATGTTTGTGGTATATATATGATAGGTAATTGTAAGCAGTTCTATTCATTTCATAATTATTAAAAATGTCTCGGATTTTAGGGGAAATTTAAATAGAAAAATAACTAAACAAAATGTTCACACTAAATCTACCCCTAACAATATTAATAAAAAGTAATACTATGATAAAAATATTTATTTTCTTCACTTTTAAATTTTAATTTTGAATAAATAAATATTTTATATGCATTTTTGAATGTTTTTTGTCCAACATTGATTTTTTTTCATCTCATGCATCCATTTCCACCTTTATTGAGGTAATCATTTTTTATCACATATCTCTTATATAAAATTTTGATATATAGGATCATAATTTATGTATATAGGTGTTAAATTATTAATGTGGTAATTTTTATTAGAAATTAATTATGGTGACGTGATTATTGGATTTTTGAGAATTTAATTTTAATGATCTTATAAACCAAAAATTGATTTGAGCTATATGATTCAAATTATATATTTATTTTTGTACAATTTTTTTATTTATTAATATTTATTTTATTTATTATTGTATATTGGGATTTAATTGATCTTAGTAAAGATAAATAATTTATTTAAATTAAGAATTAATTTTTTCATATGACTTTACATTATTTCTCTTGTACATTTTCATATTATTTCTTAATTGTTGTGACAAGTATATTGTCATGAATGAATGTGGTCTCTATATGTGGGGAGTTATAGTAGATTAATTTAATGATTTAATCATAGTGAATAAGATTAATTTTATAATGTTTTATGAATTTTTCCTTCACAATTTATATGAGAATTTTTTATAAGTAAATCGAAAAATGAATTCTTTAATTATTATTGTGGTTAGATTTGATTGATTAATTGTTCATATTATTATATAATTTTTTAATGGATAGTTATGTTGATGTGGATGAGGTGATATTTAGTTTCTCAATATGTTAATATTATAGGGCTTTTGATGTTTGTGTATTTTGGTTTTTTAGGAATGTGGAATGTATTGAAAAATCACATAATACAATTCTAAAGAATAAAAATACAATATCATAAATTAATATCATAAATGAATTATTATGTGGTAAATAAAAATTAATGGAATTATTTACGGGGGATTATAAATTTTATATGTGTAATGTGAAGGATCGGTATTTTTTGGATAATAAAATATATGTGGTTGGTAAATGAATAATTTCAGTTTGGAAATAAATAACAAAATTGTAAAATGATTTTTGTTACTTGTGGGTTTTCTTACATATTATATATAGAAAATCATTTCTTCCTTTGATGGGGGTAGTTTTCTATTTGGATGTGGTCATAGATGAGTTTGATATTAAGTATACCATTCAGTGATTTTGTGTGATATAATTTTTATCTATTTATAAATTTTTATTTCTTACACAACACCACCAGATCTATGTTATCTTTATTGATTCCCATTATTGGTTTAGGATATAAGGTTAAGCATCAATATCTTTGATATAGTTGTTATGATTGATTAATTTATCCCATATCATACTTTTTCTTATGTGCATTTTTTTTATGTGGTAGTTTTATATGGATATAATTTTGTATATGGATGTTTTATATAGTTTTTATGTGGTTAGGGTTTGTAGATGTAGTATGTGGATGTAAAATCTGAAAATTTTCCATGGTATATAGTATATGGCTATAAATGTGGTATGTAGATATGAAATGAGGATATAAGAAGTGATGGGAGTTTGATGATGTTTACTACTGGGATATGAGTGTGACTAGATCAATAGGGAAGGAGGTGTGAGGTACCTCTTTAAATTTATATTCATTATTTTACAACAGGAAAACAATGATTTAGCTTTTTTTTTCAGTGGTTTTCAAAAATGTCAATAAATTTTCTTCAGGATAAAATTTAGTGGAGGT
This sequence comes from Viscum album, assembly GCA_963277665.1. Lineage (NCBI taxonomy): Eukaryota > Viridiplantae > Streptophyta > Magnoliopsida > Santalales > Viscaceae > Viscum > Viscum album. Next base: position 1,079,407,963 of record OY728136.1, on the reverse strand, counting down.
TTATTAGATGAGATTTTAGAAAACACCTCTAAATTATATTAAAATAAATTTTTATTATTTTTTTAAAAATCACTTTTTGAGGATTGTTTTAAAAAAAATCACCTCGAAATAGTGGCTATTTTCTAAAACCACCATGAAATAAATGGGAAATAATAATTATTATTTATTGTTAAATCTAATCTATAGTTTATTAATTATTATTTTAACTAATAATAAGGAGTTAATTATAAAAATTTATAATTATATTTTAATAATAACATAAAACATGAAACAAATCTACAAAAACCAGAAACGAATGATTTGGTATCAAATGACTATAATATTCAATTTGGATGTCTATTTCATCTCCAAAACCAGTAAAATCAAAGAAAATTAAATGGTCTAAAACCACACGATATATAAATAATGTGATAATCAAAGGAATAATATATATTATAGTTTCAGAAAATCATTAATCAAACTTTTATTTCAAACAGCCATACATTTGATCTGGTAGACTGTTTGGGCTCGACCACATATGAAATCAAAGCCTGTAATGATCTCTATTAAATTGATGATCAAATACTGAGTTCAAATTGATATGTCTAGGTTTTTATACACAAAAGTTTTATATGTCCTCTAAAACTATGTTTTATTTCTCCAACTCCAGTTTCATAAAATTCAAACGAATATAACTTCTGATTCCAGTGTCCGTTCATCCTCTACCATATATCATCTTGAATCTCATTTCAGGAGATTCCATTTGAATAGTTATGGAGGTGAAACAGATTCTTGAATCAGATATTATGGTTCTTTCATTGTTTTTTTGGGTTTAAGGTTTTCAATGATTCTTTACATTTTCATGTGTTTTTAGGGAACCTTATGTTTTTATTATTAATTTTTAATTTATTGATTTTATTTTTTATTTTCTAATTATTAGTTAGTAATAATTAATTTATTGTTCATTTATTATTTATTTATTATTTATTTAGTATTTATTTATTAATTTCTTATTATTTATTTATTAATTTATTTAATATCTATTTTTATTATTATTTATTTTTATTATTTATTTATTATTTATTATTATTTTATTAATCATTATTTCCTTATTATTATATATTATATATTATATATTTATTATTTATTATTCATTATTATTTTTTTAATATTTTTTATTTGTGATTTCATTATTTTATTATTCTTTTATAATTATATATTATATTTATTTATTTATTTTTATTTATTTATTTAATATATATTTATTAATTATTATTTGTTTATTATTATTTTTTATTTATTGTTATTTAATTATTTGTTATTTACTATTTAGAAATTAGTATTTATTCCTTATTATTTTATTATATTATTAATTTTTGTTCAAAATTATATTATTTTATTTCATTATTTTTTTAATTTTTTTATTTTATTTATTTTTATTTATTTATTTATATTATAATATTTTAATATTCAATATTTATTATTTATATCTATTTTTAATGTTCTTTTGTTATTCGATTAATATATTTACGAATACTAAATTCTGTTTATTATCGACATGAAGAACCTACTGAAGTGGTAATGTCATTGGAGAATATGCAATAAGGGTCTCAAATATCACCGAATGAAAAATTTATATATATAGAAGAAGCCTTTTCATGTTCATATTTGCGTGGTGATAAATAGTAAAAATTATAAATTAAATAAATAATGAATAATAAAATAATAATAAAATAATAAAATAATAAAAAATGAAGAAAAAAAATAAAAAAATAAAAAATAAAAAATAATATTATATTGAATAATAAATAATAAATAAAAAATAATAAATAAATAAATGAAAAATAAATAAATAATAATCATATTAAAATAAAACAATAAAATAAAAAAAATAATAAAATTTAAAAAAATAAAAAAAATAAAAAAACTCAAACCGCCGCAAAATCATTCTACGAAATTTTTGAAGAACCGCTTCTAATTGATTATAGATACACGATTTAGCAGCAGATTTCCAATTTCACTATAGAATGATTTAAGGACGGTTTAAATTGTCATTAGCACTAATTTTTGCATATTGTTTCTATATATGTAAAATGATTTAGTGAATTAGAAGTCGGGTATATGGGATATAATAAACACGATATAGGGAATATGGCATATTGTTTTTGCTTAAATTCCTTAATATGTTGTGGTATGAGAGTTTCTATAGAAGAGTCGACTGAGTATATTTATATATAAATTATTATAGTAATATACAATTTTATTGATTTATGGGACATATTTAGTGATCATGATTGACATTTTTTGCTTATGACATTTATTTTAGGTGGAATTTGTGGAGTCACTACCTTAGGCTGTGATACATTCATGAAGTTATCCTTAAATACATTCTTTTATTACTCTTATGAAGTTACAAATCTACTACATTATTATTTGGATCATGTTTTCTTTTATTGCATGTATTTAGCATTGATTAATTTTTTTATTATATTTTATATCGCTAAAATTGTGTAAGTATTCCCAACTTTAATATTTTTATAACAATGGACCTAGTCATCAAAATATGAAATATTTGGATTATGAATCTTTATTTTCAATTATCAATAATTATAGTGGGTGTTGATGATGTAATGTTCATGTTAGAGAGGTAAATCAAGATACTATAGCTAATCATAGGTGGGAGAATCATGAGAATGATATTCCATGGAAGAATTTCTTATATTAGTTTAAATTATAGAGTATTGAAAAACAATAGTAATACTATATCTGATCAATAATTAAAGAGGTTACTAAAAGATATTATGATTTCCATTGGTTTTATTTTTGTGAGGATGGAGTATTAGATTAATCGAGGGATTTGATTGTTAGGGGCATATAAACAGAGTGGTAGAAAAAATAATTTGGTTGTCCAGATGATTCTAAAGTTATGAGAGAGAAATAATAAATTACATTGTATTTTATTTTGAAAAATAGAAATATGAAATATGATTTCTTATTCATGAAAATAATTTACAGTGGATATCCATCATAAATAATATCTATCTCATAACTCATTCAATTTAACATATTTTTCATGAAACGTAACAATTATTATGAAATGAAATAATTTTTCCCTATTAAATAATATCCTTCAGAAATAATATTGGCTAATAAGATATTATTGATAGAAATAAAATATTCCAAAAATAGTTTATGTAACATTATTATTACCGATTCATAATGGAAATATATCACAAGAAAGATATATTATTAAAGTAAAAATGAAGAATCAATCTATTTTAAAAAAATAAGAAATCAATTTTAGCATTAATTTAATCTATACTTTGTATTTTAAGTAATAATAACAAACCAGTTATATTACGGGAGGAAATCATCTACTAGAAGATCATGAGAAGGTGGAGGGAACTCCAACCCATCAGGGCATCCAAGTCATCACATTATATGAAAAATATACTCAATATATTATTACTAATTTTTTTGGGCCCCCCAATAATTTTTCAATATCAATATAGTCTCATCCCGAGCACTCTTCTTCTCTTTATAAAAGAAAAAAAATAATGGTGACTCCGTGTGGGTTATTTTTGAAGAAGACAATGATATTATTACTATAATACTATAATAATCAGATTTTGTTAACCACATACCAATACTGATCACCTGAACATAATTGATAAATATCATTGGTCTCTTATAGAAGTCCTTCTTAATTAAATAATGACTTACATGATCCCTACATATCATTATTTGGGACCATCATCTCATCATAGTTCTATTATATATGAAACATGTATTCCATATATGTCTCATATGAATATGTAGTAATAAATTTAATTAATAAATATATATTAGTATTTTTAATTTAAAAATGAAAATAAATATGAATCACACTCTATTTCCCTCTCTCAGTAATATTATATAATACTATATGATTAGGTTATATCATTTTTTATACATCAAACATCATAACAGAAGGATCCATCATATAAAATTTATATTTGATATAGTTTTTTTTATGAATCTATAAATAAATTAATAATAAAGGTTAGATACTTTAATTAAATTATTTGTATCAAAATTATGACACTCAGTGTCATGAAAGACATCATACATCACCCAACTATGTCAACCTATAAATGATTTTATTTTTAATGTTTTACCAATGAAGATGGTGTAATATATATTCCATGACTTGGATGGTATTTGATCGGGGCAATGAGGCATAAAAGGCTAATCTAATATAGGAATAAAATATTTTCTCAGATATCTCCTAGAATTATATATATAACAATAGGTAAAAATATTATTATATGACTGACTTCAATGCCTCCCAGATAAAGGGTCTCATAATGAATTTTGTAAGAGACTATATGCCCTATAAATGATAATAAAATAAAATGTTATAAATTTAATAAATCTTAAATGAAAATAATATGTATTTATATAAACTAAAAGTAATTGGTATTTGATAATGCATATTCATGGGAACTTTATTCCATTACACCCATCGAACAAAAAAACATTTCCATTGAATCAAAACAACATAAAAAACCACTAGATATGAAAAACAATTAAACTAATAAAATCAATTCATTAAATTATTTAAAGAAAATAATTTATGATAATTAAATATAATATTTATTATAAATTAATTCCTCAATTGAGGATCTAACTCAATGGTTGGATGACACTTAATAATATAGTCTAGAATCCTTATTACAAATAGTCCTCAACCACGACTAGTTGAAAATTTTATGAAAATATCATCACATAAAAAATAATTTGAATCTATTAAAAAATAATTTTAACTACCATTTAGAACATTGTTTTCTTCATATTACATTACAAATATTTTATTTTCTATAAGATTAATTTTTTGCGTAATTAAATAACTTTTTTACCTTCATGAACTTGAAAACCTCAATAAATATCCTACAAATGGAATTTCAATATTTTTACAAAATTTTAACTTTAAAAATATTACTCTATTATTTCATCCAACATCATATAAAATAAAATTTCACTTTTCAGTGATATTTTCCTTTTAAATAGATTCCATATTTCATTTTTTTGACACACTATATTTTGTTGTAGAACTCAAAATTTATTAACCAAAATGTTTCATAATATGAAATGGTTTCCATAAAATTGATTTTTATTGGGATATAATTATCCTTATAAAGACCTATTGGGGTGCTTACTATTTGAATTTCATGATCCCTATGTGGGGTGTGGAGGTTGTCCTGAAAACACCAGATAATAAGGGCTCTCAAACAACACAATCATGATTCCTTTTAATGACATGGGTAGAATACCCTCGAATAAAACCATAAATCTTATGATACATAAAAATAAGATAGTATCATATGGAGGAAAGATGGTTGGGGTCACTAAATATTCAATTTGTGTCAAAGTTGATTGCATCCATATATTGATTTAGGTTAGTCATTATGGGGGAGATTATTAAAACATTTGAAATTCTTTACAAAAAATATTGTTTTCAATAAGGATTTTACTATAATCATAGGGATCACATGTGGTGTTCACAACCTAAATTTCATGAGTACCTCACAAAGTAAAGAGGATTATATTTAATAAATTATTATAACAAGGGAACCTAACCCTCCCAATAGTAATGTATTTTATAGATAATGGATAAATGTCTTGGAATAATTCTATGATTCTTATAATATTTCTTAAGAAGTTAACATTATTCAAGGCACACATAAGTAGTCACACTCTACCAATTATAGATCATCTTTAGCATCACCCGATATAATATCACATTAAAAATATTATATAATTAAAGAATCATAATTTAAAGACATGATTTTAACTCTATGCATTGCATCCATCCATGAACGTCTCTTTTATCCAGGATAAATATTTTCTCATGAATTATTCAAATTGAATCGCATACCATAAAAGGATTTCAATTATTTATATTATTTAATAATGCATTATGAATCCTATGAAATTTATTATTCATCAGAATATTACTTCTACAAAATTAATAGACATTCCATTTAACTGATACACATTAATATTATTTTTTGAGTTCACTTTTGACATATCATATTCCACAGAATTTTATCCCAAGGGATTTTACCATAATATTGAAAATGAATCATGAGTGAGAGGTTTGTGATCTATTATTATCATGTGTTTTCATATCAACCTCTATACCTTATTTAGGACTCATGAAATTCAAGAATTACACACCCCTAGTAGTCTATAGGACACTGATTAAATCCTTATCCCTATTCAATTTTATGGAAATTTTTTTCACATGATATAACAATATATTCTAATAAATGTACATAAATCTATCTAATATCTCATCCCACTATCTGATGTAAAATAATATTCATCAGTGAATGTGTAATGACCCTAGGAGGTGTTAATTAGGAGTACATAATAATTTAAAAAAAATCAAAATTTTCATTTTATGATTAATACCAATTAGTACTAGAACCTGACTTTATTTTTATGATCCAAGTGGATTTATTTGTTCTCCCTACCCAAAAAAATCATGGAAGGAAAAAATATAATAGAGAGAGTCAAAAAATATATTTAATAAGGTTTCTCCAAGATGTGGGAAACCGAATCCTTATTGTGATAATGTGGTAGTAATACCTAGATTCTCTAATATATTGTATTAATCAATTATTTTTGATTGTAAATACATAAAACTGAAACTAGATTCAGCATATTATTGAGTTAAACATTCATAATATTAAACACGTGTATTCATGCCACTCTCACAAGTTCTTGATATCCACTCTTGTATGATATTAATAATTTATTGAATTCCAGATCAATAATTACCATTGGATGTCACTGAATGAATAAAATTTGATACATTTCTTTAGAAAGACACTCTGACTGCTATAAAAATTCTTATCTAATGAAATAATCATTGTAATTTTTTTCTAGTTCAATTCCAAGATTGTTTTTGTAATCTTTCCATGGGATTTTACAAATAAAAAATTGAGGTCCATCTGTTCCTATAGATGATTTGATTTAAAACTTTTATGATATCATTACTCCAAAACAACTAATTCATTATTTCTTTTTCAAAATAAATTAACACAGTGGTTGCATTATTCCTCTTTATCTTATTTATTGATACTCTGATGGTATATGTATTTTAGTGTAGTATCAATTTATTATCATCTTATTTTCAATGTTAGTATTTTATCATTTCTGTATATTCACATAGAGGAAGAATTCCACACCAATTATATAACATTGTTTCTATATTAAGAAGTATCTATTATATATATTTTTATTTATTAGTTCCACCTTATTTATTTTTTTGTTTCATTCTTAATATTTCCAAAAAATACATCGTTGATCATCCCATACAAAAAAATTTATTTTTAAAAAACCATTGATACTGATGAACCTCATTTTATTTTTCTTCATCATTTTATATGAGTTTCATCAGCTGTTAGATTTTAGAAGTATTTCTAAAATCCTCTTTCCTTATTTTTTTCTTTTCCACCCATCCATGAAAAAAACAATTTTACTTCAAATAAATTCATGGTATTTTATTTTCAAAAATAATCCCCAGTATGCATAAACAATAAATCCAACAATATTGTGTAAAAACTATATAGAAAATACAATTCATAGAATAACATAGTCTTTGTTGTTTGAGAGATTTAACAAGAAATAGTATGGACTATAATTTGAGTTTTCAAACCTCAAACAACATCTCTATATTTTCATCTCAATAATTATATAAATATTAGAAATACTTTAGTGATATTCTATTTATCTTATGAATAACATATTTATCTTCACACTAAATACCCACTATAATCCTAGAAAATGATATCCAAATATTCAAATTTATAAATAACAAATTATGGATCAATAGACAAACATTTTATTCTATTTTTATCTTTCTTATACCATGGTTTAATCATGACTTACTAAATAATTATGATGGAACATACTTTACATACGTATATATTACATCTAAATATATGAATATTAACCAAATAACATGAAAAATTAAACTGGAATCATATGGTTTTAGTATCATTGTAAACATGGAAGCATAAAAACATATTTATCGAACATCTACACCATTTATTGCCTATTTCATATAGTACAAGAACCGTTTTTGAAATTTCATACACAGTACCATCATTCATTTTCATAAGTATAGACTTCTTTCGTACGCATTCAAACCTCTTGTATAAAAACTATAAACTTAGTATACATATATTAAAAAAACATATTCATATATATCCTATAATATATTATTTTCTTAAGATATTATATTACATGTTTATTAACAATCCCATGTTAATGTTACATTTCGTGTACTAACTACTTTATTTGTTGTAAATGTTTTGAATATTAATATTTGGAACTCTTACATTTATAATTATTTATAAATTTATAGAAATTAAATATTATATATATTTTTTATAAAAAATTTATAATAATATATTAATGATATAAATAGAAAAATAAATAAACCATTCATGGAGATGGTAAACCGTACTTATGAATGGATGTTGTTTCTATTTTATTATCATGTTAAAATATAGAAATGTAAAAGCTATATCTATATATATATTATTTCAACTGTAAATGTTATTACATATATATCACATAATTATATTTAACTCATCCTTAACACATTAAATGTAATGGGTGAACAAATCACATCACTTCTGAGGTAGTAGTATGTGGTACACACAAACGATGTTATCATATTATCACAAAATGAAAAGTATAAAGGTATGTGTAATATGAAAATTAAAGAGTCATAATGAAATCATAAAAATAATATATGTCATATATAAACTATATAATAATCCTTACTCTCATCCTTGAAAGATAATAATGGAATAAATAATTACATTAGTTCACAATGCTATAGTCCACAGTATAGATGAACGATTATTGTGTATCCCATCAGATCAAAGTTTGGGAATATGTACATTGTATCCTTTTCAAAAATAAAATCAATATATTTTTTCTACTGAATATTTTATATTATATTGATATAAATTAATTCATGAATGTTTAGGGATAAATAAAATAGAAATACTTTATTAAAAATAGTATATCTTATTTAGAGAATATCCTTTTTATTAAAACCATAACACCACTATGGGTGGCGTTTTTCCTAAACTAAGATATACAGATTGTAGGATTGATTATAATAATATATTAGTGAATTTTAGGGTGAAAAGAAGTATTTTTATTAGTGGTTAAATTGAATGAAGAGGAGTCCTTTTATAAGTGAGGGGAGGGGCAATCTTGAATTTCACAATGTAGTAAATGAATATAAATTACTATTCCATTCCAAATTAATAGAAAGTGAATTAGATTTAAGATTATATGATGATGGATGAAAATAATCTCATCCAATAATTTTTGGATTATTTTAGGTTACATTATTACCTTTATCATTTAGTTCTCACCCTTGTTTACCCCCTTTAATTATTGCCGTGAAAAAATGAAATTTTACAAATTTACGGTTAACATACTACAATAAAATAAAAAACGAACTACAAATGGATCATGGATGATATTTTAAACAATCACACAATATGATGGATGACTATAATATATTTAGTTATTTTTAATCCTTTAGTAAAATTTTTTAAAATACCATTAATGTCAATTTTGAGACTATTCAATACATTGTCATAAATGTTTTTAATTAGAACTGATATATTTAAAAAAAGTTAATACAAAAATAAAATGTCACCATCATTTATAAAAATAATTAACACATTAATTATATAGAACTTTTTTAATTGTAATATTTTTGATAACATTTTACATCGTTATATTAATAAAATAATTATTGAATCATTATTCTGAAAGGATTTAATGAAATTATTTATTACATAAAAACTAAAGGAAAAATTACATGGATAAGATAAATATTTTATATTAAAAATTACAGATTATATTTTATCATAACCTCGACATATACATTTTATAAAAATATTTTCTTTATTTTGAAAATTATTGTGACATCTTTGTCATTTCTTTAATAAAATATAATAAATATGATAATCTATAATAATTTGAATCTAGAGTCCATATATTCTGAAAATGAGATCATATAGACGCAATGTAATCTTCTAATAAAATTATGGCAACATTCATTGTAATTTTAGAGCCCTTTATATATATTTTTACTCTTCATTACGTGATTTTAAACTAATTTACAATTTATCATGATAACTAAATATTACCACAGTTATTATTCACATTCAGAAAAAAATTAAGTGAAATATTAAAAAAATTTAACAAACTAAAATTAAATATTGAATTCATTTCTTAAAATTTAATTAAAATATGTTGAATAAATTAATTTAAAAATAATCCTGCACACTAGACGAAACTACTAGTTCATAAAGTAAAAAGTTCAGACATTTTGAATTTTTTTATATCCAATTACAATGTAAAAATTATTCCAATGACCTAAATTGTAAATTTTTTGTAAAAAATGATATTATTTTACTTAAAAACAATTTAAAATAATATTTTCATTATAAATTATTTATATGAAAACCAATTTTCAATTAATATTTATTATTTTTAACTATTTGACAAAAAAATTAATCTTATCAAAAAAACAAGAAAAATTCCCCTAAAGAAAATCTTTATAGGTGGAAATAATATTTTAAAATATTCAACATTTTATGCATTGTGATTATATTAAAGTTTGTGGGATTAATTTCTGATTAAAATTGATTCGATTATAAAAGAAGGATATTTGGGTCCATGACATGCCTCTTATGGATTGGTCGAAATTTATTTTCGTAGTTGACCATGATGGTTATTCCAAATAAAATTATGAATGTTATTTAAAGTGTGATTGTGATGGTTACACCAAATGAATCCATGATCGTTATTAAATTTAATACAATAAATGATATTCCCTATTTAAATGTCATATGAATATGATTCCTCATTTTAGCTATATGATTTATCTAATATTATTATATATTTTTCTTAAAATATTGTGACTTCAAAAAGGTAAGAAATAAGTTTTTTTAAAATGAATAGTATATGATTCTTATCAATAGTGAAAACCATAACTATATGAAATCCATTATAAGAATTTTAGTATTTTAGATAAGTATTTATGAGTCATATTATTCGTTTATGATTTATTATGAAATTTTATATTAAAATACATAGGTAGAATAATTGATTACTTAGAAAATAAAATGTTTCTTTTAAACCAATTTTTTATTTCAGAAAAGGAAAATGTTATATGTATTGATGGCTGTAAATTTTATTTTTATATTATTTGGATATAAATTAGTGATTTTTTTATTCTCATACCATGTTTTAAAAAATTATCATTATAGGTTTCGAGGATTGGTATGAACATAAAAGAAGTATAGTTGAATGTCGTAAATATTTTTCATTGAAATATGAGACTTTTTAAATGTTTTTTATGGGAAAAATAAATATGGATCATATGTTTCCACTTTATAAAATATCATTATAGTATTGTGGAATAGGGACCAGTTATCTAGATCCATTACCATACAGATCCTCAAGTATGAAATAGAATGGAATCATCACAAAAACATTTAATATTATATAATGATTAAGGTTGTTTCCTTTCTGTTGGTACTATAAGAAAATTTATATGATCCTTGGGAACTTATTTTCATAAACATTATTCTTAGCACGTCTCTCTGCCAACAGAATCCTGACTAATGGTCAACGCTTGGGAATAGTGATAAGTGTCTCACCTAGAAGGTGTTTCCACGCATGGGGTTCTTTAATAGCAATCAGTTATATCCTATTGGTTCTTAGACTAGACAAATATAGTTTTTATTATAAAAATAGGTATATATAGAATTTGATATTAGGATTTTATCATGCATGTTTAACATAAAATTTATGGACACCTTCATGGGTTTATAATCCTATGTTTGATCATTTATTTAAAGATATAGAGACTGTAGTTTCTATTGTATGTAATGGGATTTTTATGTGGTTAATAATATTATTGGATACATTATATTGATTTTAGGAATATTTTAGACTTAGGATAATCATAATGGATTATTTTATAATTAATATATCATAGTTTTTGGGATGTAATAATAATTTCATGTGATAAACATTGTGGTTAAATTTTTTTTTAATTTTGATGTTATTAAGGTCCTTTTTTATGACTTAAAGGTTAATGTATTGTATAATTTCGAATGTTAGTTTATTTATAGGGATCATATTTATTTTAATATGAAATAATTCATTTTAAATTTTAAGGAAGTTCCTCTCTATGTATTTCTAATTTATTATCAAGCTGAAATGAAAATGAACTCACCCAATATTTTTATCCCATTCAGATGAAATAGTGATAACCTTCATTTATAAATCATGTATATATGATTTTTAAATATTATTAAAAGTCCATATCAATTTGAAAAAACTATAATATATATCCTACACCATTTCATTTAATCCAAATTTTGATATATATGTAATATATTTTATTTTACTTCATCGTCTCAACAAATCAATCTCATTTGGTAAGGTAATACCTCAAATGAAATTTCTTTTTATTTTATAGAGATATGTACCTCTTCATGAAAGATACAGAGGATTTCAAAACAATAAAATAAGATCATAATATTCAAATTTTAGGTATGCCTTGTTTTTATTATTTATACGTATAAAAAAATAATTCGTTGAAATTGGAAAATCATAAGGACAAATTTAATTTAATTTATTTATTCAAGTAATATATTAAGTAAACATGATGAAAAGAAATTTTTAAATACATTAGAAGATAGTTAAATGAATGAAGTTTCTATTTATTAGGATTCTATAATTTAAAGGTAGGTGTATTTTATGAATTTTATTTTAATATATTTAGAATAATATAATGATCATCAAACATCTAAGGGTTATTCTATAATAGATTTTGTTTTTAAATATTAGAGACATTTGATACATGGAATAAATAAAATTGAAAATTGATGTAATGAAAATTTTATTATTTTTGGAGATATAAAATAGATGAATTATGAGAAATATATAAACCGTATTTTACAATAATAAGTGTTTTTTGTTAAGAAAATGGATTTCAATTAAAAATATTTGTTTTTTTGGAAATATTACTTGTATATAAAACCGTAAAGCTTAAAAATTGATTTTTGGATTATTGATATTTTTTAGGATTTTTATAATTTTTTTGTTAAAATTTTAATAATTATAATAAAATAGTTTTATTAAAATAATGACACACATGTAGGGAGATAAGTCATCGCATCTCGAAATACTATGGGGAACGAACTCACAACTGATGCCTAAAAAGGGTGCAGTTCCTATGACTAGCATATGTGATTCCCTAGTTAGTATAATATTGTTTTATTCATAACATATTTATAATAAAACATTTAATTTTAGTTTGGGAATTTATGATTTTTCATATTGATAACCATGGTATTGAAAAGTGAATTTATTATAATTTGATTTCTATAGAAGATCAATATTTTGTGTTCCCTATATGATTAAGGTAAATAAGAATATTTTAGATTGAAAATATGTGATTTAATTTAAGGAATAAATTTTAATTTATATTTTGGAAGCATTATTACTTCACTATGGATTCAGGGTGATTCCTAAAATAATTTTTATATCATGGTTATTATATAATTGTGACACAAAATTATTTTGGAAAAACTATAAGATTTATTATTGTTACTTAGAGATAGAAAATAAATTTATCTGATAATAATATGTGATCAATCATTTTTATTTGTGCATTTTAATATTAGTTAGAAAAATTATTTAAAATTATAAGGACACATATTTATAGAATGATTTATATTGAACATTCAGTGACAATGAAAAATTTTAGAGATAAATGTATTACTTATTCATATGAATGTTTACTCATTTTGGTAATTTTAATACCTTTTATAATATATTATTAATAGGGATAATGTATAAATATATTTTGAAATTGTTGTAATCCATTTTTGTATTATATAACCCATTAGAAGTTTATTTTAGTTATTTAGTTATTATAAAATTCATTTTAAATTCTCACACATTGAAGGAAAATATGATATTATGGTGGAAATAGATTAATGGATGAAAATATAGTTTTAAAATATTTATATTTCACTTTGTTCATTATATTTATGGTAAAGTAATTCCTTCACTCTATTAAAATTCACCATGTAATAAAAATGTAATCCTATAACACTCATTTCTGATGAATAATTTTTATTTTTCATATATCTTTGGTTTATGGATTCAAGGTTATTTAAATTATCCTATTAATTCAATGTATATGTGTCTATTATTATATAGAAATTAATTTTTTTTCTAGGTTTTTACATCCCACTAATGTTATCTGATTTGTAATCCCAGTTTTGTGTTATTCCACATGACCTTCATACTCCCTTTTCCCTATTTTCAAGTTGATATTTTATTAACCTTTATAATATGTGGGATTTCAATAATTTTATTTCAAAATATAATATGGTTCAATACCAAGTTCATTTTAAATTTAATAGGATGTAATTAATTAAATAGACTATATTTGACATCGATCTTAAACGAAAAACAGAATATAAATATTTAAGAATAATTATCATGTACTAGATGTAAATTTGGGGGTTATGAATAAGATTAAATAAATTATGAAATATACATAATTTTCATATAAAACAAAAAAATATTTAGAAACACTTTGTTAATAGTTACTCAGATTTTTTAATGTCATTTTATGCTTCAAAAATACTTTTTCCTAAAAGATGATATTAAATTATTTTTTAGATATAATTATATAAATTTCTTATGAAACCTATAGTAATTGAATTTGGTAAAAAATATATCATTTTTAATTAATATGTTTAAACGTATTTTAGGATTCTTTTTAGATATTTTTTTTTGAAATGATTGGTTTTTCAATGAATAAATAATTCTACGAATTTTTTGTATAAATTTTAATTTCTTTTATAATATTAACAAATAAAAAATAAATTTTTAATTAGTTATGAAATAAAAGTTATTTATTATATTAAAAGTAATCTATTTATAATATTTTGATTTCACATTATACTATAATTTAGTATACATACTTTTTATAGTGAAAAGTTATTTTTATGAAACACTTTTTTTCACCACGTTTTGCTGGTTTAATTTTAAATTGAATTTCTATTTTTTTTGTTTTCAATAATGAAAAATAAATCAAAAAATAGTAATTTTGAGTTTGAAATTTTTTAAATATTTCCCACTTTTCATTATTAACATCAATCACAGTAAATTTTGTTTCCATTGTAAATCTATCAATTTTTGTTAATTGACTATAAAAATAAAGTGATGATGACTAAAAAGTAATCCAATATATTGCCTCATTTTTATTGATTGTTTAAATTTTTTCCATAACCTTCTAAATTAAAATTTATTAACTTTTTTTCTTTATGAATATGATATTGACCATTATAATATTTTAAGTAAATAATTGTGTAAAAATTCATTCCCTTTGTTTTATTGTATTTAATTTTTTGACTTAAGGACAAAAAGAATGTATGTTCCATGATAAATTATCATTTTTAATATATATGATTTGTTGTTCATCATGATAATTTAAATAAAATTATAATTTAAAAAAATTATCTTAATTTCTTATAGAAATATGATATAATATTTTTTAATTGATAGTAAAATATAATAAATGATTATAAAAATGATAAAAGAAAATTAATTTTAATTTATTATTCTATTCACTTATTTTTTTAAATAAAAATTCTATATTATAGATATTTTGGATATTTTTATTTGAACTATCTTATTATATTATTGTGTTAAAGGTCAAACTAAATTAATGGTTTCAAAATTTACATAATGTAATTTTAAAATAACTATTTTTTAATTAAATGCTTCAAAATTTGAAAAGGCCTATTTTTATCAAAGAGATTGGGATATGGTTGAGAATATCATCCATTTTCCATTCAGGATCCAATTTTCCTTTTATAATAATAGTTTAGTCAAATATGAAATTAGATACCCTGAGAGGGGTTGAATGAGGGTATCAATATTCTTATCAAAATTTATCCTACCATGCAGGATTTGACCTATTTATTTTGAGGGCCTCTTGTTTTTATCATAAATATTTATTTTGATCTTATCCTTATCAATTTTATCTGATGTTGATTCACGGGATTTAATGAAATAAATAAAGAACAATACTCCTTGATTTTTACATGGGTCAGCAACATAGGATAGTGTAATGATCATGCATCCAACAATAAGTTGGTGGAAAAAAATCTCTAATCCCGCTTCTTATTTAATTAGGCCAGGTCACTCCACCACGACCTCACTTCTGATATAATTTTTATGGAAGATGTACTATATAACTAAGATCACTTCCCTCATATACCCCTCTTATGATCAATAATTTAGATGGTATATCAATTTATAAGAATTACGAAGAAAAAAGTAATCTATTGTTGAGAGTTTAATTAAATACATATAGGTGACTTTGAACACCACGTGCTCCTTTATAGACACCATGTGAACATTTTCTCTTGAATCACTAATCCATGAGTGATTATTAAAACTCTTCACTTGGGAATGTTCATCATGTGATTCCATGTTTAATTTTCACTACATTGAATGTAGAAGTGAGTAAATTATTTCGTTAAATATCGTTTGATGGTCCTAATACTATTAATTATTCTTCTTATTTAATGTTCTTATATAATAATGATACTATTAAATTGGTAGCCTTGGAAGGTATCTTCTTATGTGAGAAACATAGAATAGTTTCACACATAAGTCTTTCGTGAAGTCTTACATTAACTTGGTAGATAAAACACACATCTTTTCATAATTTTTGACTGTGGAATGTATATTTATGAAATATTTATTCTCCTCTCTGACCTTCCATGATCCCTTTGAAGTCTTCCTTTCCCTACATAGAATGTATGGTTAATGAAAACAATATTTCGGTTTGAGTTTCATTCATGGATGAATGATGCTTCATAAAACTCTTCTCTTTTTCAGACTATAGTTTCATACAAAAAAACACGCTGCAAACCAGTATTCATTTATGATATAAATTCTTCATGAAGTAAAATACATCAATAAAATAAAATTTGTTCCCCAAATCAACACCTTTTTATAATACTCTATAGAATACCCCTTCATGAAACAGTTTTAGGCGTAACTATATTCATCAAGTGATTTTTCTCTCTAATGAGTTTATTTCTCCACCGAATCATGTGATTTAGGGTCCTTTATATTGGAAAAAAATCCAAACCCCATAATCATAAATAACCAAAACTAATTTATAGAATAGACCAAAACACCTACTGAACATGTTATATGGTAAGTATAGAGAATTTATTCATTCATTGTGGCCCATAAATCTTAGTCTTCCATCAACAATGGATGATACTTTTATAATAACAATTAATTCAATATATCTAATAGAAAATAATGTGCCTCTATCGAACTAATCATTCAATGTAGATCACATAGAAAACAATAACATTTGGTGACCTTAATTCATCATCTTCATCTGAAAATGATGAAATCCCTCATATAATTCTTTTTTAGCCTGTATAGAATATATTATATGCATAATTCCAACTTTTTCATGGATTTATCACAAAGACCTATATATTATTATTGGTCAGTGAGATCATTTTGTCTTATGGAATTTCTCAAAAAATGAAATCTTGAAATCCATCATTTTTATAGGAAAATAGGATATTGAGGCCCATAATATCAAAAAACCATGGGAAATAATGAAAAATTCAAAAAATATACTGTGTCCACAAGCATGATTTAATGTTGTGAAATATATATTTTAATACACCAAAAAAACCTAAAAAACTATAATAGAACCTTGTTGGATTTTTGTTCCAACAATATCCCCCTTTGGGTTTGTTTGTAATACTTCAAATTTGCTCAAATGATTTTAATAAATTCTCTTCATGTTATTCCATATAGCGAATGACTAGTTATTCGACACACACTCTAAGCCCCCTGAGCCATGCTTGGCATGAGAAACAAGATTTTTATTAAATGTTCATCAATTGCTCACTTCGTTCCTAAACTGGTCAACTAATTTCATTATGAAACCCATCTATCATGATATATAACCATTCAATGATCATCTTTAGTATCATCATATTTAAAACACCATCTACTTCACTACTCCCCCTATCAAATTCTCCCATATATATATCATGTTAATTTCATCCCCTTTTTAAATGAACCAATATGCCACTCCTTTCTTGCTTATAAATTATAAAGAACACATATCAGGCCATTAAAGAGAAACACATCACAACTCAGGGGGAGGGGCCCCCAAAACCAGAATTTTTAAATTTTGGGAAGTTTAATAAACTCTAAGTTCATTTAAATGAAGCTAAAATTCCTTTTTGTGAAATAACACCATCATAATATGAAAAACCAATTGTTTTTGGAGTCACATAATCCCACTTCACATGCCTATGGTCCATTTTATTCTTGATGATGTGATATTTTTTCAGTGTGATTTTTCCTTGAATGATATACAAGATTTTTTCTATGATTATAGAACATGATTTTTCCTAATAGATTACAACCATATATTTCACAAAAAATTTTATATGATCAAGATAATATTTCATCCATAGTAACTACATGAAATATTGATTAACCAAAATATACATTGATTTTTTGGTTCCCCATGAAAAGAATTCTTGTTTCATTCATAGCCATGAAATAAAGAAACTGTAAAGATGGAATAAACCACCTAATATTGATTTTATATCATCTACTAATCTTTCCTAATATGTATATGTATATCCCAAAACTCTTATATATATTATCATTATACAAAAAAATCCACTATGCCCTTGATGTAACAAATTATTCATTTTCTTACAATAATGATGTGTATTTCCATGGGATTTAATTAATACCATTGTACATGGAATATTGAAAAAAATAATGGGTCAGGTCACTATTGAGTAGAATATAAATTCGATGTATTTCCAAAATACTATAATATTATCCTCATAGTTTTCATCATTTCAGGATAGTTTCATCAATGTAGCCAATAATGTGGACATATCCTTTGAAATTTACATTCCAAATATTATATGAACCTCATTTTCATGTTTTTATTGTGAAATAAATTATCCATTCCTTTTCTATAATATATGAAAACCTGAAAATAGTTAAATTCACCAACCATTGAAATTTCAAAATCACTTTTCATGAATTTTATGAACCTAAAACACTATTATTTATCTCATCCACCAAATATTATGTCATAAAAATACACGAGTACCATCATCCATCAATTACTAATATTTTTGGCATAAAAAATGTAATGAAATCAAATTGGATGAAAATCTTGTTTCATTAAAAATTGATCAAATAATGAATACAATGATCTTGGTACTTTCTTCAACCCATATAGTACCTTCTTAATTATCAAAAATCTATTCGCATATTCATGAATGGGAAAACCATATGGCTACTCGATATATATTTTTTCTTATAAATCCCCATTCAAAACTAATTACTTGATGTCTGACAAGTAAACATCAAAATTCTATTGCACATATTAGTCCAAGAATAATAAAATCGTCTTTAGGCTTTCAATATGTAAAAATATCTCATCAACATTGATTCACTCAATCTAGGAGTATCCCTTTCACTCTAGTCATTCATTTTTTTTAATTACTAATCGATTTTCATTTAGTTTGTTTTAGAATAGCCATTTGGTACCATTTCTATTCTTATCTATCAGTCTAAAATTAATTTCCCTAAAAATGTCAATTTTTGGACTGATGTAAATCCTTATGAATAATTATACATATGAATTCATATGTTATATTACTCTCTATAATGGAGAGTCTACTTGTGGAATATACTATGGATATTATATCATAGCATATCGGGGTTTTGAAAATTGTTAGTTGATACCTTATTGTTAGAAAAAAAATACAATCACGAAATTGATTACTATTGTTCCTTCTCACCCATCTGGTATTCTCGTAGTGGAAACATATCACTTGAATCGAGGAATGAAAAAATGGTTAAATATTCAACGAGACTTTGAATATATGGACCATTCAAATATATCTTTGATAGATCTTCAATTTTATATCAGAATTTTAATCATATAATATTCAATAAATTAATTTAAAAAGTTATGATTCTTATTGTTTTGTTTATCTCTATTAGACTTCTACTCTTGTTACCTTTCAGAACACACAAAACCCTCATAGATTATGAATCCCCACTAGTCATGAACCAAAAATAATATTGTAGGAACAATCTAGTACATTGGGATAACAGTTACTCTATAATCCTAAAGGGGACAATTATGGTTGATCCAGATTAACCAACCCTTAAATATTTTCTTGAAAAGTATTCTACACTTTTGGTTCTTATTCTAACTTCCCATCCAACACTATCACATCTGGATAGACAGAAATACATTTTTAACCACATTCTCAAATTTTTATTGATATGTAGTTTATGTAATCTTGAAATTTTTCAAAATATGGGGTGAAAGGACACGATTAAAAAAATTTCTTTTATACTCCACTTATACAACATTTTTATTGATGATTTCTCTCAGAATAAATATTTTTAATGATCATCCACTATTTCTTATTCCACCATTAGAGGGACTATTAATTTTCCTTCACTTCTTATCTTTTCATATGAAACACATATATGTTTATTCATTCGGTGTTCAGTTTAATTGTATCAATTACCTATGTGAAATCACATTGATGTGTTGTGATTGATACCATCATTAAACATACATTTTTTTCAACTGGTGTATATCCTCCCTTTTTCCCTTGTTTGTTCACATTCATTAAAACTAAGATAATGTTTTTGAAACAACGGATATCATGGTTTCACTATTATTGAGTTCATTTTATTTCCTCCAAGACATTAAAACTATTATTCATCATTGTAAGTTATCATGAAATATAAGATTTATCATTTGGGGTCACTAGAGTTGTAGATCACCTTCTAGGTTCTTTTACCACCCCTATTTCCATAAAAATGAAATATCTAACTAACTTCCCATGATTAGAACATATAAAACATCCCTTATTAGGATCATACCTCACGTTATCTCATCACTACATTGAAGTAGATGCATCCAAAGATCTTATTATGTCATTGAGGCCTCATACTTTATGATACATACTAATATAGTGTCATAGTCTTCTAAAATAATATCATTTGAAGGATATTTTCTTCTTATATATTATTCCTTCACAATTATAAATAATATTATCATTTTTATAAGATTAATAAATATTTTTGTCACCACAACATGAAATTTATTCTAAATCATCAAAAGAAAAACAAAAATATGAATATTCATACTACAAAAATAGAAATTTTTTTCAATACATCAAGTAAATACGCTCTTTGGTTTGTTTCTAGTACATATAATATTTTTCATATATCATGAACTATTAAAAAATTTATTTATCTCATGAATGGTACAAGGTTCATCATATCCAATACCATATTTTAAAAAACTACCTAGCCTGGGATTTTATACATTGATTTCGTTTTTTCCTTTGAGAAAACATATTTTATATTTCATTTAATTATTACATACCTATAGATAGGTAAATAATAAATCTAACAAATAATTCAATTTTGGAATCCAATGTCCATTAGATTGATACACGTTTTTGAACTAACTCTATATCATCACCCTATTAATTAATATTCATGTATTTGGATTCTATTTGAGCATTAAGGTCAATCTTAAGAGTCTTCCTACTTGAAATGTCATCTTCTAATTCATGGGAGATCTTATCACCCATTATATATTTCTCCTTTATATTATAATTCATATGAACAATAGAATGATTTTTGAATTCATTTTCTTATTAGAGCCTTTGGCTCCCCTTAATAAATTCATACATGTGTGTAGAAAGATCATCATTTCTATATTTCAAATTATGATTTTTATAACGTCAAATTTATTCCACTATTACCCAGTTTGAGTTTTTGTAGATATATAACTTGAGATACATTTTCCCTCATAAGTTAGTGCACTCTTAAACAAAAAAATTATTTAAATAGTTTATATTGTTGAATTAAATATCCTAAACTTGTATATTTATATATTTAGACTTACTTTCTTCTTTAAATTTCTAATAAAAAGTATTTTGTGTGGGGAAAAGCTCAACTTTTGTCTATCATAAAATTTCATCATCACCAGTAGTATAAAAATTAATTGTAATATCAGGTTCTTCACTCAATCCTATAGCATAATTGAGTGAATATATATTTTAAGTACCCAAAAATAAAAACATTTCTGTAGTACATTGATGATTTCCTTCAATTTATTCTCATAATTTTTATAAACACTTCAACAATATGGAATACCACAATAAATATATTTCTTATCTGATGTTTTTTCCTTCTATATGGTTCTTGGAAAAAAGAGACGAATAAAACATCCATTTCAAAAATGAATAAACCTGTCTGATCAAACTAATAAAAAAACCGATCATCTGACTCCAATTTATAGGTCCAGAAGGGACATATATAATATGAGATTGAGTGGGAATTAGGATATGTAAATTAATTTTGAAATTCATCCTATGACACTAGATATTGACTTATTTATTATGATGGTCACTTAGATTTATCTTTAGTATTTATATTGATATTATCATTATCATCATTATCTAACGATGAATCAGTAAATGCAATGTAAGAATGAAATAAATGGGGCATGCCTATTTATACTTGGGTTCACCACCAAGGGATAGTCCAATGAGAATACATCAAATAGTGTGTTGGTTCAACAAAATCACTAAAATCAATACATTGTTTATTAGCTTAGGCTACTCTTTTCAATCTCACTTCCCGTAGAATTTTTGGGGTAGATGAACTATCTCCCCATGATCACTTCCCTCACATTTACCTATTATCATCTCTACATCAGAGGGAAAATTTGATTGTACACAAGCTAAATAAAAAATATCATCTTTTATTAAGAGTCTAATCGAATGTATATAGTTTCTTTTAAACATAAAATCATCTCTATTAGTATTGATGTGAACATCTCATGTATAATATCCTTTCCACAAGAGATCATGGAAATCCCTCTTCACATTGGAAAATTCTTCATGTGAATTCACATCTTTCATTCAGTACATTTAATGAAGTTGTATGTAAACTCCTTCTAAAAAAATATTTTGATGGTGATGATAATTTTTCATGTTCTCCTTCTTCATCAGAGTTTAGATATAAAAATGATATTTTTCAGTGGGTTATCTAGGAATATATCTCGTTACAAAATACCCTTACAATATATTCACACATAAGTGTTCCATGAAGACATGTGTTCACTCGGTAGAAGAAATGAACTTCTATTCATACTAATTGATTTGAGGAGAGTAACTTCATGAAAAATTTCTATTCATCCATATATTATCTTCAAACCTTCTCATATTTACCTGTAACGTGTATCATGGATTCTTCATCAACATCTTCATTTGAAAGATAATTTTCATTCATTGAAAAATGTATCTAGGAGTACCTATTTCCCGTTGTTGACAACATCATCCCAGAAATACATCCCCAAAATTATTTTCTTTTTTGGAATACCTCCTTCAAAAACTTAACTCCAATCGCCAGCTCTAGTCACTTATCAAACTCCACTCATCATTGAATACCACTTAATGAACCACATTAGGTGTAAATCAAATTATTACAATGACTTTACTCGATAATGAGTTTCTATCTCCACTATAGAATATGATTAGGGGTAATTTATATTGTAAAAACGATCAAAACAATTCTAATTATAAATACCCAAAAATCTATTGTAGAAGTACCGTCTCCACATGATGAACATTCTATGTGGTCTGTTTAGTGCATTTTTTCATTTTTGGTGCCCCTTAAATCACTGATCCCTTCCAAAAAGGAAGATACCATTGTGATAGAATTTAATAAATACATTTCAATAAGAAAATTTATCATCAAAGGAACTATTCTCTATATGTGGTTTTCATAGCACATTTCCCTTGGTTGTGACCTTAGGTCACCAGATTTGTTCACAAAGGATGAACTCCTTTAGAGGAATCCATTTCATCCCACCTAGATTAGCTGAGATATGGAATGAATATTTTTTTTATGGTTAATAAAACTCTTTTAAACAAATTTTTTATGTGATAATTTATACAGAATTTGTGGTTCACAAAAAAATCAATCCATAAACCCATCCTTTTCATTAAAGAATAAAAAATTTGAGGCCAAAAATTTCGGAAAACACAAGGAAACTAAACAACATTCAATAAAACTTAACGGATAACAAAAATGATTTAATATCGTTAACCATGTTTTTTAAAATAAAAAAACGCAAAAAAATTTAAATAAATCATTAAACAATTTATTTCCAAAGGGATATTCTTGACCCGTAAATAGTAAATTTATTAAAATTATAGTAATTTTCCATATGGATTAAAGTGAGTGAAAAAATGTTAAGGATGGTTACATAATCATAACATGTTAAATTTATATAATATTATATAAATTTGACTCAAACATATCTTATATTTTAATCTTATAAATTATGAGTTATATTAAGGTTAAAATAAATTTATATTATAATCATATTTTATGAAATTCCAAGAGTACCCCTCCCTACTCTAATAAAAGAGAATCACTTAGTCACATCTAAGCATAATTCAAAAACAAATTGGTTTTCCTAATTCCAGGCCAAATACCTTCCTATCATCCCTTACAATTTCCAAAATTCATTTTTTTATAAAAAAAACATTCATAAGAATTCATCTTGTGCACACCATAAGAGATTATTTTCGAAAAAGGTATAGTTTTTAATAATGATTTTTTTTTAATTTTAATAAATTCATCCAATATTATTCATCCATGATGAAATAATAAAAATTAAATATACCGTATTATTTATATTATTATTTTAATTTATTAACCAATATCCATCTCATCTTCAATGAATTGGGTAGCGAAACCAGTATTCATTTTATGGAGGTCTACCGCTTCGTGAACCTATATAATTTCATTTACATAACCTCCTCTTATAGATAAATTAAAATATTGTATTTAACTTATATATATGATATTCATTAAATAATTATCTTTATGAAAATTTAATATATCATTTAATATTTTAACCTCCCATTCATAGATAAATGATAAAACTATTCGTGCATACCTGTAAACTACCACCTTCCGGAAGTGGTGTGATAAATTTTTCATGACCACATTAAATGAATGATACATATAAGTTGATATAAATTAATAATAATTAATTAATGATATATAATTATAATTTTGGGAATATAAAATATTTCTTACCATATTTCCATAATGATTTTTGAAAAATGGAAAAGTCAGTCATACATACCTACGACTAACCTATCCATGATTGTAGTATAAGTTATTTTTTATAGCAATATTTTATGAATAATTTTAAAATAACAATATATATGTACATATTTAAATATATAATTATTATAATTATACATATTGTGGAATAATGACCACTTTTACAATTTTCAAACTACGGAAGTCATTTTTAACATAAGAGTAAAATGTTGAAAAAAATATGATATAAAGTTAATTGATTAAAAATTTGATTATAACATTTTAAAAGGACCAATAAACATGAAAAGTATTCTTAGGTAAGTAAATACATAATATAAATCTATTATTTAGAATGATAAAGAACATACCTGTTGAGTTAGACTTAAGGGAAGGGACATTTTTTTTATAAAATCATATTTTAATGTTTCACATCTAACACTTTTTCATTCATTTTAATATTTTTTTTAAAAATTTATATTTCTATTAAATGAAGTGAAATAAATTTTAATGGATTTTTTATTCCCCTTTTTACTTTATTTCAATGGATTTTTAAAATTAAAATTAAAATTTATTTTATAATTAATGTTATGACATTTATTATGTGCGATAAATTTTATTTATTTTTGAACATATATGATGAAAATAAAATTTCCCTCCACCATAACAGTTATTTTATATATGACATACCTTATAATATTTCATGTTTTCTTTAAATAAAAATACTCTCGCACTATGTTTTGGTAATTTAAAAAAATTGAAATTATTTTTGAATATTTAGAAAAAATTATATGTTGGTGCAATGAATATTTTTAAAACTATAATCTTTTAATCTTTTTTAGTATGTTATGTTAATTGGTAATTTTTTTGATGATGACTGGCTCCATTTTGAACAAGTGACATGTTGTTCGATGTTATCTATCTAATTCATTGTGTATGAGTTATGGATGGATTTTGACCATGAGGTTTATTTCTTGGGTAACCATTATAGATATTTCACGTGCAATTGTAATGGTTACACTATGTGTGGCCCTGATAGTTAGAATCTTTATAACCCCAATGATTATTACATATTTAAGAGTGATATGAAAACGTTTTCTAATATTAACTATATAATTGATATGGGTTTGTTATTATTTTTTATATAAATCATATGATTTATAATAAGTGGTCGATTTGCTTATTCTTAAAAAGTTAAAGTATATGCTGCTTTATATAGTTGAAAATTATAACTATATAAAGCATTTTAATTAGTTTTTAACGTTTTAAGATTTTAATTTATGAATTTGTTTTAGTATTTATTATTAATTATGAAATGTATTATTAAAATCCATTATATGAAGAGTTGATTAAGGGGTTATAAATTTTTTTTATTTTGAACATAAAAGTTATTTTAAAAAAGGAAAATATTTTTAATGTATTCATGGAATAAAAATTTATTTATTTATTTATGTCCCTTAATGAGATATTTCTCACCATATTAAATTTTAAATTTTTTTCAAATGGTTTTGAGGATAGGTAATAAGTAAGAATATATCATGTTTAAATTTTGGAATATTTATCATAAACTGAAAGTGATTTTCTTTTCCATAAAATTATATTAAATTTAAAATGTATAACAATCAAATTTTTCTACATTGTAAAATATTTTAATTTTTTTATGAGTTATTAACTTATTCCCTAATAATATAAACAATACTTATCCTTGGGTATGGAAGAAAATGAATTATGAAAAAAAAAATATTATATAATGTTTAATGCCATGTATTTAAATTATAAGTTCCCAAAAAAATGTATTTACACACATATATCATAATATAAAAGTAATTTTTTTTGATATTGATCCATGATATAAATTCAATGTATAATTCAATTAGTTGGTTAAATCGACACAAATATGAACCTATCATGATTAATCGATAAATATTAGGAGGTTTATAATTATTGTCCATATAAAATGAGAATAATGACCTTATTTTTATTCATATTCCTATTATTTATATGAATTTAGTGAATTAAAAAAGAGATTATAATCTAAATATATTCATTACTTTGGTATAAGAGATCATTTTACTCTTAGATCCCGCATTGAAATGAATGAATTTACCATAATAATTTATTGATCATATAATTAACAGGTATTATAATTTCATATTAAAATAACATTACGATAACATGAAAAAAAATATTTACTGATTAATTTCATCCTCAAGAAAATATTTTTTAGGTTGGTGAAGAAAAAAAACCGAAATTAATCATTATAAAGAGGTGTTGTTCTTCACATATAGAGAGAGGAAAATTTCAATTTCATTGAATGGGAGGAAGGATTAATTTGATTTTTTGATAATCATAATTTGAATATTAATTTCATAATTATTTATTAAATTCCTATTTTATACCATCCTTGTATAGTGGTTAAGTAAAATAATAAATGTTGTATTGTGGAGTCAGTAGCTCACAAAACACACTCAAGACCATTTTGTTTGATTTAATAAAAAAGGGAAGGTGGGTAATTAATTTAAAATTACTATAATAAATAGACAGTATAATAATTATTCATATGTAATTATTTAATCATATTGAAAATGAATTTATAGAAGAATAAAAGAACTAAAAAATGAAAGAGAAAGAGAGGTTGAGAATATATACTTTACTTCCACGATTGTATCCTTTGAAAATAGGGTTCTTTTATTGAAAAGTGGTATTAAATAAGTAAAAAATAACTTTATGTAGAATATGAGTATTTAGGAGAGTATGGAGAATATTTTGGGATTATAAAATGTGGTTTTGTTATGAAGACAAGTGTATGGAGGGTAACATAACTAATAAGTGAAAAGGGATGAAATTTTTTCAAATACACAATTGTTTTCAATAATAGGATTTCACTATCATGGAATGTGGATCCCAAATTACTAAATTATAAATATGAAAAGATATAAGGATTATAAGTACTTCCAACAAAAAATAACGAAGAAGATTTATACCAATTTATGGTCTTTTTCTATTAGATTTTATACTATTACCATTTAACTTTTATTGTGGTAATTATTTTTTACCTAATATATCGAAATCATTATGAATTAAAATAAATTGGTACTTTGAAGCATTTTTAGAATAAATTTTTATAAATTTTAAAATCTTTTCATTTTATTCAATTTATAAATGTGATAAAAGTTAATTTTCAATATATATATAAATAATATATCAAATTTTTATGAGAAAATATTAGTTATGTTCTAAAATATTAGATATGGGTTTCTAAATTAATTTTTTTTAATTATAAAGTATGATATATAATATAGTTTTGGTATTATAAAAATGTTTCATGGATTTAATATTAATACATAAATATTAATAATGTCATAAAAGTAATTTTTTATTAAAAATGGCTAGTTTACATTAAATTAATTCACTTATAAGATAAAATTACAATATTCAGATAATATTACTATGAAGAATCCAAAAATAAATTCATTAATAATATTTTAATTTCTCAACATGATATTTAAATATTTGAATATATTCCAAAATTAATCAAACACATTTTATTTTAAAAAATAGGTTTTTAAAACATTTTCTATTTCTTTTATTTTTATTTATTAAAATTTACAGATAATATTTTTATTGACCAAATAATTCATATTAAATTTGTTTTATCATTAATAATTTCATGTTTCTAAAATCAAAAAGCATATCACAAATAAAGGATACATTTAAAAAAATATTTTTCTATGTATAATATGAGTTTATTTTTATATTTATCTATAACATATAAATTTTATTATTATAAAAATTATCCTTTACTTTTATTCAATATTTATTTTATAATATAGGTATCATAATTCATTGTTGTTAATTAAATGGAAAATTTTTATTGGTAATACTTAAATATTTATATTTTAGATAAATATATCCTGATTCAATTTTATATTTCCATTGTGTGTGGTAAAGGCTATCAAATACATTAGAGTCTTTAAAGGAATAATAAATTATGATATCAATAATTTACAAGAATTATTAATCCTTTTGTTTTTAACATTATATAACATGATTTTTCAAAAACCTATGTGAGCACATTATAAATAGTGTGTTACCGTTTAAGGTAATTATTTCTTAAATAAAAAAAATTAATTACTATAATAATTAAAAATTTTTCTCTTTAAATATACTTTTATAATCTTCGGTATGTTTTTTAACCCTATGAAAACATATAATTAAATTGAAATCAAGATAGTGACATTTTGTATTTATCTATTAATTAAAATAACATAGTGGTCATAATAAAATAAAAATGTAAAAGAGTATCCATTTTTTTAAAACATGAATGAGAATGGCTCAAAAAAAATCATTAATTAAGATAGAGTAATTTTTAGAGAAAATTTAAATCCATTGATGAATGTTTTAAAAGTTTTATCTCCCTCTGAGACAACCTAGTGAGGCCATGTCTCCTCCAACAAACAACTAATGTAAGAAATAAAGAATATCCGCCCCTATACACGGTCCCATGACCATTACCTATGTCCTACAAAAATGTCTAATTATTCGAAAAATAATATTTAGGGTGTGAGGAACAAATCCTCGTATGATAAAAACAAGAACAGATTCAATTATTTTACCCAGGTAGACTATTAAAATTTCTTCAAAACACTTTTCATAACTAAGAGTCATTAAAAAATATCACTGTAAAATAAACCATTTCAATCCATTTGGTATAACATTTCAAATAAAATATTTTGTCTAAAAAAACCAACATGTTTCAAATAAATAATGATGTAAAATGGCCCAACATGATCAAGGTGTCAAGTAAGACATAATATGGGTGATCAATAACATCACCACCATATTAACATAAAAATATAAATGATTATAACATATCTCACAAAATTAAATGTGGAAATAATAAAATTCATAAATAATATAAATGAAAAATAAACAAGTAAGTGCAAGATGGGATATAACTATAAGGGTCTAGTGTTTATGATTCTATATAATGGAGCTAGTCGACTAATAAAATAAGAATCTCTCAAGGTCTTCTCTAGGACCAACAAAAAGTGTTTTCTCAGCCTCTTGGAAAATGAATAGAATCATTAAGGATTATCCTACCCAAAATCACTCCCAAACCTTAGAAACTAAACTAGAATCTCTCTTAGTCTCCCTTCATAAAGGGTATCATGGTCCTTTATTGAACCCATTTCTCACACCCCTATTATCCCATGGGATACTCCATGCTAATGAAATCACGTTAATAGTGCCACATAATAATTTCCATTTCATATATTTTTTACAATCAAACCTGACTATATTAATATATCACATCCCCAAATAGAAAAAACAATTCCAAAAAATTTTTGTAAGTCCAATTAAATTGATAAGAACTTTTTTATACATTTCATAAATCACTTCTTGTTCATACTAGGAACATCCATGTCGAAAAAAATCTTTAATTAGATAATTTCCAAAAAAAAGATATATAACAAATAAAACATGGTATATACTTGAACCATAAATAAATTAACTTTTATGTCAATATAAAAAACAAAATTTGATTCTATGTTTAAAGATAAGGCATTGAAATAGACTTTAATAGATAAAAATATAATGGAATTAGTTCTAACATCATCACCCTCGATGACATCCACCCAGAAGATGATGATCAACAAATGATACTCCTAATCTTTAATGAAAGAAAAAATATTCCCCAAAAATAACATATATTTTTCAAAAAAACCACATAGGTTTATAGATCTCCTTGAAATTGGAAAAAGAATATGAATAAAAAAGGAACGAAGAGGATACCATGACGATTTGGACAAGCCTCAAGCCAAATCACCAAGAATTGAAGAGAAATCTATGGCCAAAGACTTAGGGACACTCCACCTCCATTAATAATGGGATACATATTATCGGAGGATTAAATGATGCAAAATTGTTAAAAAATTGATAATGTGGAAATAGTAAGAGACCCAGATTTAGTGATCTATATTTGTTTTGTGGTTTGGCCACACAGTTAGATATATCAAGAAAAACCCATGTGGGGATACAACGTCCCTAAAAATGGATCCTCATAGTTTCTCATTTTTGTCAATATGTTATTAAACCACTATAAAACCTTGATAATACCCATTATGACCAACTGTAGAACCCTTATATAGTAAGTTACAAGGTTTTTAAAATAGTGTTTTAACCATGAAGTTTTTTCTACCTTCTAAAAAATACATATTTCGAAAAAAAAGCACGCATGAACTCAATGAATGAATTAAAAGATAAATTAAACATAAAATTTGATCTACCATATCCCAGTGGATGTCTCCAACTCCTTACAATGACATATTCATCCCTAGAAAGTTTTTATTAATCCTTAGTAGAAAAAAACAAGTCCCTTGATCCCTCTTTAAAGATTCCCACTCTCATGTCTCATATATTTCACCAACCAACATCTAGAGAATAGAAACCAATGGGTTTGAAAAAACTTGAATATCATTTTCTCTGGTAATCAATGAAATTATATGGATGATCAACGATGGTGGTAGTAAGTATAAGATCACACAATTTCCACTAAACCAATTGAGATGTTTATGTTTGGAATCTCTTAATATAGGATATGTGAATCTTTTACCAGATCAATTTCATATTTACTTAAACCATAAAACATTAGTATACCTTCCCTAGAATATCAACAAAATTAAACAACCAGACAAAAAAGGGCACTAACTTCCCTTATGCTTCCATGTGAAGGTGTCCCATCCAAACTATTACCAAAATAATAAACTAATTACCAAATAGATTCTCTAATATGGTAATGAATATGGGTAAAATATGAGGTCTGGTGACTCTGATATATCATTAACAATTTCTTAATCATATAGAAAATCATAATAATTTGATTTATGTGTCTTGTTCCTACTATAGAGCTACATTCCAAAATATCCCAACATCACATAGACTGTAATGGTCATCTATTTGACACCTAAAACGGGGCCATCCATATCGAAGTCAAATTACTGTTAGGGTAATCATTCTTTTGAAATGATAGGTTCCTTTCCTAGGAATCCTAAAAACAAAATACACACACTCCTGACATATCCTTTAGATTATAGATGGTCCACTTTGATTATACGTCATTCTGAGAGTGATACATGGTGTAGAACATCATATCAGTTCCTAAATTGTCATGTTGTCCCATACCCAATATCAAAGTAAAATAGGAATCACTATCACAATGTATCCCTCTGGGAAATACCTAAATTAAAAAAACTATCAAACATAATAGAATCTGAGGTCCACAACCTTCGTCATCTCTTTGATGGGAAAAAAGTGCATTGATTTTTTCAAATGATTGAAAATAAATAAAATGGAATATTTTCTACTCAGAGTATGAGGTTTCTCTATCAAGATATACATAGAGATATCCAGGAACATAAAAACTGGAATAGGAAGTGGCTGTAATAACCCAATTAGTCCCTAACGCTAAAATTTAACCCTCTAGATGGTTATGGATCTATAAAAAAAAATCTAAAACTCTATTCCTAATCCTCTAACAACAATATCAACTACTCATGGAATATGAAATATAGATTTTCCTTATAAGTACATCGATTATAGAGTGATAAAACTCCTCTATTAGCAATTTTTTGTATTATCAAAGGGACTAACATCCACAATAAAAATAGGATAAAACTATTGGGATACTGAGTCCATTCAACCGAGGTCACACAAATATTTCAATTACATCCAATATAATAACACTCAAGGTTGGATACTAGCTCAATCCTAACCCAATAAAAAAAGGGGATGCTATAGAGAAATATGTTTTGAAAACCCTATAGCTATCATCTTTCACCTAATGTGTTATATGAAATAACAACTCATCGTACCCCATGATAATAGGGGATGTTACCTACACATCTTCTCAGGGTGAATATGGTTTTTAATATCCATGAGAACTAGATGTGAGCCTCCTCCAAACCCCAATATTTCAGTCCAAATACTAAAAATTACATTCAACTTCACCATTGACATCAAAATCACTCATTAAATACATGAAAATAACATAAAATATATAATACATGCATCTAATCATAAACACAATCGTAGACCACCAATGGAGACTCAAGGTTCGCCATGATAAACCTTTGGCTAGATAGTCCTCCATTCTTACCTCTCATGTCCCAAAAGTCTTAACTCCTGTAAACCATTAAATCCCAAATAAAGACCACTATAATTCTATTTTTAATAAACTAAACTATTTAAACAAAAAACCTCAACTAATACTACTAAACACAAATGACTATCTGTATTTTTGATCACCAATTGAATAAAACAAGCAACATGAATAACCAAATATTTTCTATGAAAGATTTATCAATTAGTAAACTAGAATGACCAATAAATGAAATGGGATATCCACAAAATATAATTATCTTCAAAAATAGGTATACATCTATATAAACATGCCATATAAAAAAATACACTATAAAAAAATTTGAACTTTTCATAGAAGAATTTGAAAAATTCACATATATATGAGGTATCTCAAGTCATTTCTAAAAACACTATAGAAATGAGCACATGAAGAGATTAGGATAATACATTCATACAATGGGGTAAAAAATAAAAAAACAACTACACATTAGACAAACATGTGATAAAAAATCTCATTGAAAACCCAATGAAGTTTAGTAATGAAGAAGAGAAATCTTGGTTCATGCTCTCCAATATATTACCTTTTTCTGCAAAATCAATGTCAACATATTCTAGAAGGAATATATAGGGTGTGAGGAACATGGCCTTATAGGATACAGACATGATTGTATTTTTTAATTTTACCCCTAAAAACTTATAATTCGATTTTAAAAACACTTTTAAAAAATAAAACACTTTGGGAAAAAAATATTTTTTTCATATATTATATTGAAATCCCTTATGTTATCCATTTTCAATAAAACATTTTTTCGAAAAAATAATTAATATTGATCAAATAAATAATGTTTCAAAATTTTACAACATGCTCAATGTATCCATAAAAGAATAAAAATGGTGAGGACTAATGTAATCACCATATAAATTTATAAATGTATATCGGAAGAACATATCTGATAAACAAATGCATGGATGTAATAAAATTATCAAATCATATAAATAAACCTAACATGTGTAAGTGTAACAACGGATTTATCCATGATGTTCTAAAATAATATATTCTAAACAAGTTCTAATTCCAAATAAGAAATGTAAAAGCTATAATGGTCTCTCATGAGCCCAACTCCATGAGCACTCTCAATATCATGGATAATTAATGGAAACTCCCATGGTCTTTCCTCCCAAAGGCGCTCACAGTCCCTTTTAAACCAAAATTTATGTTATCCCTATCTCCCTCCCCAAAGCCTCTCACTTTCCCCCAAATATCCTCTTGCTAACACCTAGTTTGAACCATGTTCTACTCTGTGCCATCGCAATAACACTAAAAGTTCCATATAATCAATTTCATTTCATAACCATATTCATATATCAACATTAAAATTTTAACAAACACCATTTCAGAAATCAATACCATTTGTAAAATCATTTTTGAAATCCATTTGAGGGATTTCATAAAAAAATTGGCGTACATACAACCTCCATCCTTGTGGAAAAAATTATTTAAAAACTGAATAACCCAATCAAGTTAAAAAATATTTCAATCATGGTATATAACGTAAATTTGTATATTAATTAAAGGAAAATTGTTTATAAAAAAGGAAATTATAAATTTAATGGTAATCCATGTAAAATATCGTTTAATTGATATTACCACAAAATTGGTTCTAACATAATCTACCACAATGAAACCCACTAGAAAGAGTCTAATGAAGGTATAATACTCCGAATCATAAAATAAAAAAACCAAATAAACCCATAAAAATCCTTATATTTATCCAACACCACTTCTATGGTTACATAGAGTTACTAAATTGGGGAAAAAAAGAGTAATGTAGGGGAAGGAAGATGATACAATAGACATTTGGACATGCCTCAAGAAAAACACCATTGAATCCAAGATAATACACCACAAAATGTTTGGGGAAGAACGAACCCCATCGGTATGATTATTCACCTGATGGGATGCTAAAAGTAGGTAAAAAGGGTGAAAAATAAATTGAAAAAATGGTAAAAGACCATATTATTATTACCTGTATAACCCATACAATTTTCCCACGCGGTTATACATGCAATACACAAACCTTGTGGGGATAAAACTCCGAAAAAATATAGCCACATGGTTAATCCTAGGTGTTAAATAATATGGAAAACCATTTTAAAACAATGAAAACCACATTATCATCAAATCTATCATCATCACATGGTTAGCCACAAGATTAAGTGAACAGTTAGAAAAACTATATATGAATTGTATACCTTGGTCTGTTTTCCCAATAATCACCATTTATGACAACCAAAACATGAGGACTCGCTGAATGATACAAAAGTCAAATATTTTTTTTCACATTCCTGTGATGAAGTGGGTTTCACAAAAACCATGTTATATTCAAATAATAATACATTTAAAATTATAAATAATTCATGAAGTCTTCTCACCATATTGAAGATGAGAATAATTTTTATTTTGTGTTGAGATAAAAGCCTCATCATTTTTTTTCTCATTAAGAAGCAACAAAAGAATCACATTATTCCCATGTTTTATTTTGGGAATTTATATTTGGGGAATTAAATGTGGGGATTTTAAATGGATAACAAATTTAATAATTTGATTCCAATTATATAATATAATCTATATAACCTGTAATTATTTATTAAGTATCATATTTCTTTATTGAAATTATTCTTTTAGTATAATCCTTAATTCATAGAGTATATTCTAATGAAAACAACCCATGATGAATAATTATGATGTGTATCCCATATGTGTGATATTAAAAGAAGAAAATATATTCTAAAATATAGAAATCTTGAAAAAACATTTAGAATTTCATTTTTAAGGTTTGATAATCACTTTTCCCATTATTTTTTGAATTGATTGACTTGAGATTATTAAGAGGTATTGATTATTGAGTTTGAAGGTATATTAAAGGGGGATTAATTTTCCATTCACTTGAATTTTTCTTATATTTATGTTGAGATTGGTTTAGGTGATAATTTTATTGAAAAAATATGCTTGAATAACACAAAAAAATATTTTTTTTCAATTTGTATCACAAATTTAATATTTTATGGGATGATCCATTTTATAGAATAATTAGACAATTTTTATATAATATGATAGCTCAAGTTCACTTAATATTAATTAATTTATACATAATTGTTATGATAACTATGATTACACCCTTCTATTGAGAGATACAAGATTTTCCACGTGGGAGAGGATAAAAATTATATTCATATTTAATGTATGAGAGGAGTAAAATTCTTCATTACATGAACAACTTTTTATTTATTTTCAATAAGTGGAATAATAATATTGACATTAAATTTGAAATGGGTATTGAAAATAATTACAATTTGGGAGATTTAAGTGATCAATGAATTTTTATGAATAGAGTGAAAATGGGTTTATTTTCCATGGATATATAAATATTGGGTGGATTAATGATATTTTATTATTCGGTGATGGAGGAAGAACCCACTATTAAAGGAGAATTTGATGATAGTCAATATTCTCTTTATAGTTACAATGGATCCTCTATATTGAATCTACCTATTACTGGATATGTTTCGGGTTATCCTATAACATACAAGAAATGATAAAGAATAATTGGTTACCCTTATCAATGGGAAATTCATATTATTGATTGGTGTTGTTAAAGTGGAATATACATCTGATGATTATATAGCTTTACTTATATAAAAACAAATGTTGTGTGCTATTGGATTAATAAAGAACTATCTATTACTTGATACATGTTTATTTTTAGAAGATGAATATAGAACATATTAGGGATCTATGACTAAATAATAAAAAATATATTCACAAAAATGAATATTATTCTATAGATTATCAATGATAATATTTACTATAATAGATGAAGTATATAACATAAATATTGGATTATAGAAGGCTATTCTTGACTATTGAAGTTTAATTGAAATGATGGTTCATAGAAATACTCAAAAAATTGAATTTATATTCTTCATTATTATTTAGGAAACTTTTTAAATTCTTTATATATCGTTCCATACATTCCTAGTGTCAATTATGTTGTTTGAAGGTTAATTTGATTTATTCAATAATCCATAAGAATATTTGATGAATTTTGGAGTTTATTTCATAATATAATGGAATTCTGAGTTGGAGATTTAATTCAGAATAGTAATATATATATATCATCAAATAAAATATGTAAGACTAACACTGGAACTATAATCAATTTATTTTGGTAATCCAAAACATGTATACAAGAAATTATCAAAGTCCAAAACAACAATGTAGTACATTAAAGTACATTAGATGACATGTAAGTGTAATAAAATGGACATATGATTATTTAATAGTTCCAAGGATTTTATGAAGAATAATTATAAAAGAATAATCTATATAGTGTTATGTAAAATTAACACCAAGATGTTTTTTTAGGTTACTCAGACAATTATAGATAGGAACTATAAAAGTCTTGATCCCCAATTTGATATATAAAAGTATATTCCATAATATGTAAAGGTTAATTCCATGAATCATAAAGGATATCATAGTGGGTTTATAATTTTACTTGTAGGCAATGGATTTTAGAAATGTACCCTAACATGTTGTGATTCAAAATATTCATATTCAAGTTTTTTATGAATCGTCATAGTTCATAAGGAAAATATAAAGGTCAATATGTAATGGTTTATTGTTTAGAAAATGAAAATACTTAAATTCAATATCTCTATATGATAATAAATGATATATCAATATATGCATCACATGTGGTCTTTAATGAGTAAATAAGTGTCCTCAACCTAATATGTAAAGTTAAAATTTTTAGAAAATGAAAATAAAATATATGATATCTCTGTATCATAATAAATGATATTTTCATATCAAAATAATATATTTATATTGATTTATATTAAATTATGTTAATAAATTCTTAATGTATTAAATATCATTGTGTTTTGGGATAGTAAATAATGATTCAATAAAAATGAAGAGTGAATTATATTGTTTTATGATGCACAATTTGTTTATTTGAATGAGTTAAAATTCATGAAAATATAGCAACATGTTATCATGTATATATGTGTACTTAATTATTACAGATCTTGTTTATATATTGAATAAGAATTCCTATTCTATAATATAATTAAATAATTATATTGTTTATTGAGGAAAAAATGATATGGATCATCATAGTTTTTTGTGTGCCTTTAGTGATGGAGGAATCAAGGAAAGTATAGGGGAGAGGAATTTATGGTTGTGGTAAAACATAAACCTATTGAGTTGGATTGTATCATGGTATTTGGTTTCATGGTGCATTAAAAAGTACGATTAAGTGTCATTGATGTATTCATATTGGTGACGGTGTTAGAGGATGATTCACGACATGACATGCTCATAGTGGATGTAGTGTTTTCCATATATATGATTCACAGTAATAACATATTTGAAACTAAAGGGTAGTTTTTTGGGAGTATCATTCATAGTAATATCATGGTTTAGTGGTGTATATCTTAGAGTGTACCTTATTTAATTGAATCTAAATTGATTGTTTTACAAATATTTATATAATAGAGATTAGGGAAATTTACAACATAAATTTTTTATCTTTTAAAAATTGGTACCTATCATGGTGTGGTTATATCTTATTGCACTAGGATTTATTATTATACTAGACTATTTTGGTGTGTGGAAATTTTTTTCCCATTATTTGGTGTTTTTACATCCATGTATAAACCAAGAGAACCTGATAATTTCTTCCAAATGCATTCATTTTAAAAATCTATTGGAAATATAAGGTATGTTTTAGAGTCTCTTGATCCACTGTCTAACAAATCATAATCCATATGATATTAAGATTGATACTACTTAATCTGAGGTGAGCATTTAAATTTTTTCCAATGATTTTTTCACATTCTTTTACTCAGAGAATATATAGTCTTCTGAAATGGTTTTTTGAGTGATGTTGTGGTGAGTAACATGTAAAGATGGTTCTGCCCATGATTTTTCAGTCTCTCATTGTGTGATTCAGGCCTCAAGGTCATCTCTTATACATGTTCTATTTGTATAGCAGTCACTAAGTAACTGTTTGAGGTAAGGGATTCATTATTTCTCCATTTTTATTTATATGTTTGGGGTTATCAATATTTGGATTCTTTTCATAACATTGTAATTGACCTAAATGAATATAAAAATTGTATTATAGAATGAATAAAAATCTAATAGTGAATATAGGTGGTTTATGATATATTAGATACATTTTTATATTTTATAGATATTTTGATATCTAATTTTTTTTCATATTATTTGTTACTAGAATGATAGATAAGTAAAAAATTTGATAAAAATATAAGGATGAAAAAGATGATGTGAATAATGAAATAGTCATGTGAAATTGATTATTCTTATTCAAATAAAATATCTAAATATGGAAGTGATTTTCTAACCATGATCATAGTTGGTTCCCAGCTATTAATAGATAAATTTTATTGGTTTTCTATTATTGAATATAATGAATAATAATTCTCTAATTTAAAATGGTAATAGTTTTTAAATATATATGTTGAGATTTTTATAAGACCATCCTTTTGTTAAAGGATAGTTTTCCCTAGAGGGATGGATGTAGTTTCCCCTAGAGATTGTTTTATTGTAAATACATTCATTTTCCATATATATATTTTATAGTATGTTAGATAATTTTTAAAATTTTATATTTATGGTTGTAATTTAAAATGTAGATGGGTATGATAAGTGTTTGGATTTATTGTTTCCTATTCATAAATATGGTGTAGATATAACTTTTTTAGAATGGGGATTTACTATCTTATTGATGGTTGTAATAGAATTTTTGATGAATTATGGATGATAGTTCAGATTAACTGATTTTCCAGCGAATAACTGGCTAATTTTCATCATGATTTTTTTTAATTTACAACATCATAATTTAGTTGCTTTACACACCATAAATGAATAATTTCATGAGTTAGTTTATGATTATTCCTAGAATACAAGATTATGGGATATTAATTGAAAGTTACTGTTATCCAATGGAATGATAATTTGTATTGGTATGGTTGAAAAAGGAAACAATGAGTTTTTTATAATGAATGATTTTATATTTTAGTTGGAAATATAAATATTTATATAAAAAATAATGAGATTGTTTTGGATAATTTTGAAATGGAATTTTTAAACTAGAATTTGAAAAGGGGATTAATTATTAAATAGTAATTTCTCATTTACTAATTAATGACGTTTAATGATAATAAACCTCGATTATAAATTACTAATTTAAATTCAAGATTCCTTATCCATAATGGTGGAAGATATGTCTCATGTGAGGTGAAAAATATATTTGAGACTAATTCTATGTAGTTCACTTTAGTTGGATGTGTAATAAATTTTTATATATTTATTTTTTCTGATTTCATATGCTCAACCATAAGTGTTTAGAGATTATCAAATGAATAAATTTAAAATAACTATTACTATTAAGATAATTCATTCCCATATATTCCTTACCATTATTTTAGAATGTTATATTCATATTCGATATCATTTTAGGAAAAACAAAAAACCTCATTTCTAAAAAAAGGAATTTTCGAAAACAATATGGTTTTATTTAAAAACATTATTGCATTTTTAATTTTCATAATTAATTTCATTTTTTATATTATTAAATAAAAATAAGATTTGGATTATTTTTTTCTGATTTTATGAATGTTTGATTTTTAAAGAGTAGTTAATAATAATAATTTTTACTTAAAATTGTCTTCTTATTTCCTGAAATTTCATAGATCGAATTTTTTACAAATAATATAAATGTAACATTAAATTATTTAGGTTATAAATAATATAATTAATTATATATGATTTATAATATTATCGTATTTTATTATAATAACTTTTATTGGTGTAAAAACATTTTCATAAAAAAATTCATTTCATTTTTTCCTTTAAATCGTAACTAATTTCTAACACTTCTACAAATTAACTCTTGAATAATGGATTCCATATTTAAAATCAGGTCTTCAAAATTTGGTAAATGGGTCCCTTTTATATTATATGAATAGTAAATATAGTAAATATTTTTCACCTTGGTTGGGGTAAATAGGGTAATTAAGGTTAATAATAATGTGATAATTCATAAAAATATCCTTATAACATATATTAATTTTTTTATAATTTTTTATGACCATGAATATTGAAGATTCTAAGTTTTTTATATTCCATTACATGTACCATTGATTATAATATTTATAATATTATAAGTATATATAATATCATAATTTTCACTCTCTTTATTTTAATATCTATAATATTTTTTACAAGGATATGAGAAAAATATATTCAAAAAAAAGTTACATAAGAGATAAATTATTATTTTAAGCATGGTAATAAAATTGAAATTTTTAGTGATGAAATAATTACATTAAATACATAAACAATGCTGACATGATGTGTATGAAAATTATAAATAAACAAGTAAATGATTGTAAAAACTCTTAATGTTATTTTAATTGGTATTTAATAATGTCCCTTGAATTTTAAATATCAATATATAATATGATTTATTTTTGAAATATTTATATTATAATTCATTTTATAGAATTTTTTTTCATATTCAAAATAAAAAAATATATTTTTAAAAATGAAATTAATGATATTTTATAATAAAGAAGGTTTTATTAAATGATTTTAAATTCCAAAAAATAGTATATCCAGCCCGGTCAATTTTACAATATTTAAATTTTTAACTGTGGTAAATTTTTGGTAAATATTTCTATTTATAGTAACTTCTTTGACCATAAACAATAAAAAACATTTGTATCTCTATAATTTTCAAAAGATTTAAGAGGTTTGTTAAAATGAAGAGTTAAGGGAAATAATAGAATCTAAAATTTTCTAAATGTTCTTGAATAAGATTAGTTCTTACCATAATCATCATATATTTTAATTATATAAATTTATATTCACTTTTCCATAAAAATTAATTTATATTAATTTAATACTTTCTGTAATTCCAACAGTTCCCCTCCACTCACATTCAAAAGGGAACATTCTCAACCAAATTCCTTGCACCTCTTGAGAACTATAGATTTACCAATTACTTTGAAATTATCTCCAAAACGTCACCCCAAACATCCTACTGGTCCTATCCTGAACAAAATTCTAATCCTAGGTTGCTTAAGGTGTATTCCAACTAGGTTGTCTTAGGTGAAGGTGTATATCTAAACTGACTTATTTCATGTATATTTCTACATCCATTTCCATAAAATATGAATTAAACATGATGAAATAATATAAAAAGTATCTTCCATATACTTATATTTTATAGTTCTAATTCTATAGTATATATATATATCTCATCTTCCACTATATGGAAGTGAAAATAGCATTTAAATGTATGGGGCACTATCGCCTCACAAACTGATGTAATTCATATTCCATAACCACCCTCTTATGATGATTATAATTATGGATTTAATATATACATAAATAATATTAATGAAATAATAAAAAATTTAGAATATAATATTTAATATATTTTCTCAAATATTTATCCATTGAAAAACGATTACATTTTCACGGGTACATTTGGTTTACCAACTCCACAAAGCGATGTTATTAATTTTTTTGTAACCACATAACATTGA
This sequence comes from Viscum album, assembly GCA_963277665.1. NCBI lineage: Eukaryota > Viridiplantae > Streptophyta > Magnoliopsida > Santalales > Viscaceae > Viscum > Viscum album. The sequence continues at coordinate 1,079,364,832 of OY728136.1, read as the reverse complement.
TGTTACATATAAATTTTTGATAAAAAATAATATATAATTTTTGATATAATAATCATTCATTAATTTGTAAATAAAACTACCTACCTCTCAATCACGATTATTTAAAAAAGTAAATGTTACTAATGAGTACATACGAATTACCGTCTATATGATTGTAATGTAGTTCATTTTTCATAATGATCATTCTAGGATAGTTTTAAAAGTATATTTTTTGTATATAAAATAAATTAATGTATTGATTATTATTATTTATGTTATGTAATAATTTACTTTTTGGCCATATTCATCCTACAAAATTCATTTTGGACCTATGGGTCGAATATCATCAAAACATCTGACGTGAATTAAATTGATGAAGTAATAGAACATAACATGGTAATAAATAAAATCAAAGGAATAATGAAATATAAAAGTAGTTTTATTAGTATATTTAACTAATATATTTTTATTATCCAAAATTATTACGAATGTACATAATGATTTAGACTCGAGTTAAGTGAAACTTTACTTTATAAAACCTTGTTTTGAGTGATTAAAATATTATTTTTTTAAAATTATTCGTACATATAAAAATTTTAAAATTATTTTAAGGATAAATTATAAGAACCCAAATTAATTGAAAAGGACATTTTATGTCATGTTTATTTTTCATTCAATGGTTTTAAGAAGGAATCTTTTTTTATTGAATGTTTTGATATTATTTTAAAAAAAAGAATGTTTAATTTTTACATTTATATCATTAATGGTTTTTCATTCTTCCTTAACAATTATTTGATATTTTTTTCCATTATAACAATTATAATATTTTTCAATGAGAAACCATATTTTTATCATCTTAATTGACATAGTTTTAAAAATGGGGTTTTAAATTTAAGGGGAATCTCAATATCCAATAGTGTTTTTCAAATGAGTTTAAAAGTGTTTTTCATGGGTACAATGATGGAATAACGAAAGTATAAATTTTTTCATTTACGATATAGTAATTGAGTATAATATATTAATATGGTTGACCCTGGTATATTTTTATATGTTGGGTGATCACTATAAAAGATATAATATGGGTTAGACGGGTATATATTATTCGATGTGTGAGCTTAATATAGATATACAATACAATAGGTAATGATCCTTGACATTATATAAAAGAATTAGTATGTTAATTGGTATGTTTATCCTATGTATTTAACAAGGATCATGATATTTTTAAAACAATTGAATATGAGATATGAATATGACTCCATAAGCTTCCTAAAAGTGTTTATGTTTTCTTTTTATGGTGTTTGAAGGTTCTAATTGAGAAAAAAGTGCTTGATTTTCTAATGGAAATTATTTATATAATATGATCTATGAATATTGTGAGAAAGGTAAAATATTTATGGCTTTCCATATTTTTTAATGTAGTAAATAATAACATTATTCAAGTCCCATTACTATGTTTTTTATTCTCAAACAATGTTTTAAATGTTTTTAATTGGATTTGAGGATGTTTAATAAAAAAGTAAATTTTAATATGAAACCCATGAATATTAATAATAAAAATAAAACATAATTATTATTTATTGTTTTGTAATTAAGAAAAAATTGATACTAATTAGGCTTGTTCGATTTTTAATATATTTATTTTTTATGTAAGAGTTATGACCTATTTATCTATAACTCTAAATTGTAATGATAATAAAAAATTTAGAAAATGGATTATAGTATAAAGAAACCACATTATTTAATTATCATGGTTTATACCATGTAGATGGTATTCATTTAATGGTGTAGATTACTATAGAGGTTATTATAGTAATAATAGATTACCCTTGATAGATTATACTTTATCATTTTTTGTAATGCTATAAAATTTGTATTATTCTTTATTTATTCAAAACATTTATGTATATTTAAAATTTATCCCCTTAGAAGAAACTAGGAATATAATGTAGGAATGTATCAAGTGGAAAATATCAATCCAAATATGCATACAAGAAATCATAGAATTGGGAAATAGTTTTTTTGTAGTGATGAATCACTTTATGCAATCTATAAATGGTGGTGACATACTTGTTAAAGATTAAGAATATCTTCCAGGAAGGAACTTTGTAATAGTTGTTAATTTTATGAAACATCATACTTCATATTTATATGGATCATTAGATTTTTTCTTGGATGAAGGATTGGTAAATGTGCTAGATAACATTTTCAATGTCATGGGATGTTCAAAATAGAAAATGCACCTCTTAAAATTTATCATTTTGAATGTGAGGGGGATGAATACTAGAATTTTATAAAAAATAATAGAGATATAATTTATTTTTATGACATGTAATGTGATAAAATTAAGAATAAGTTTCTATAAAAATATTTCAATAATATTGTTAGACATGGAATGAAGAAAATATTCATTGAAATAAGGTACAAAGATAAAGATATAGTTGCTACATATAATGATCATTTTATATGATTTTCCCATAACACATAGACTTTTATTTTTGAACCGTTCATTAATATTAATTTTATTTACTCTATAATTAAATAATGTTTACAATTATATTTGGACTCATGATAATTTGAATGTAATTATTATCTTCCATTGGGATAAATAGGTTTTTATTTATTTTACTAAATCTTATCTTCCATGTTATGATAGGAGTAATAATTTATCATGGTGGTAATAAATGGAGAAATTTTATAATATGAGATATGGATCTTTTCCATTATTAGTTACCATGTATGGAAAAAGAATTAAAGGAATGTTTAATAGGTTTCAGAATGTTTTAGCAATGTGGTATGTTTTGTAATATGGATATTGATTGAAAAGAATATAGTACAAATAAATCAAAGAATATTGTGTCATATAAACAATTAATGATGAATTTTTTTAATTGAGATGATTTAGGGTATCATGGTAACATTTTTTTGATGTTATTTTCTCTAGGTGGAAATCATTAAGAAAGAAATCCAAATGATGTGGGAAGAATCAGATGTTGCTAATATGGTTGATATGGGTCCATATAATGAATTGGTAAAAGCCCAATGGATTTCTATATTATTAAATGGAAGATCTTAGGTTAGTGTATCATTATTTGAATGTGGAGGATGAATATATTCTGATTAAAACATTTCATATGGGATACAAATAATATGAGAATGTATTTATTCCCTTTGCATTATCTAATGCATCAACTTTATTCATGGATATTGTGAATAGATTTTCCCATTAGTATTTATATTTTTTAAGGTTTCATTTCTCTGTGATATATTGATATATTTTAAAATTCATGCGTATCATTAAAAACCTATGGATTGTTTTTAATTCCATTCATGAAAAGAAACTTTAAGAAAAATTTATTTATTTTGAATTTCGGTTGTGAAAAATATCATTACATAGATATATTGTTTCATAAGATTGAATAGATCTTCAACATTATAAATTTTTTTTTAATAATTGATAAAAAAAATTCATAGAGATTCATAGTTTTCATGTAATAGTGGGTATTAACATTTTCTTTGAAAACATTTCTCAGTTTTCATTCCCACTACCGAAAGAAGAATGGGAATGAAATTCCATATGATTCAAGGTAATTAAAACCTCTAATGTTTCTTTTTCATACACATTATTATGGATTATATGCAATGGTTTGTTTCATTAAATCTTTTGGGTAACCATTTATATATAAGATAGAGTGAAATATATATTGGTGATAATATTTTTATTTATATATTAACTCAAAATAGTTTAACAAGAGGATTAGAAGATGGCTAGAATCGACTAAAGATTATGATTTCATGATACATTAACACCGTAAAAAATAAAAATATCCATCAAATGATTTTATTTAGAATGATACATCTCAATTAAACATGTAATATTATGAACATAACCCATTGGTTTATTATTTTATGATTTTTATCCATGATATTTTACATGTAGGAACATAAAATATTTTTATTTAAGATCCAATATTTTCATCTCTATAAGATAGAATTTAGAAAGTATAGAATTCAGATCATGATTTTTATGTGAATATAGAACATTAAAGGAAGGTAAGTTATTTGAATTTATCGGTAACCTAGAAGTTTTTTTCATATTTGGAAATGGATTATGTGTGACTTGTGATTTCTATATAAGGTGAAAACTGTAATGTGAATCTCATATTTCCTCATATTCATTTTATCCTAGAGTAACTTTTATATATAGAGACCATTGATATTATTAGTAATGTGAGTGAATGAAAATAAATATTACTGAATTTACTGTGAAATGTTGGACCTATCAATAGTTTAATGAAGAACAATAATTATTAAATGGGACCATTAATCCTTTTTTAGTTAATTAATTGAAATGGCAGAATATATATAAGGATTTAAAGGTCATATTTATAAATAAATATCAAGGTAATAATATGATTTGGGTAATTTATTATCATTTGACTAAATCTACTCATTTCCTTCCCAATAGAGAAATTATGTATTTAGATTATCTTTTATAACCGTATGTCAAGAATATTACAATGTCAGAATGAGTTCCTCCCTTTATTATATCAAACCATGATATAAGATTTAATAATAGTTTTTTTAAAGCTCTTTATAAATCAGTGGTTTATGAATTGAATTTTAGTACAGTTTCCACTTTAAATCTAACAGAGCGTCCAAGATAATGATTCAAACATCATAACACATGATTCGTGCATGTTCAATTGATTTACATGGATTTTTGGATCAACATTATTTTCTAGTATATTTTTTTATTTTAATATTTCTCATTATAGTATACATATGATACTTTTTGGGGACTTATATGGAATGATATTCTAAAATCCAGTGTGTTGGGATGTATTTGGAGAAAGGTAGTTTTTTGGACAATAATTGGTTTATGAATTTATTGAAAAGGTGAATTTAATTTATAAAAACATGGGGATGGATCAAAGAAGGAATTAAATTTATGTAGATAGCCAAAAAAAGTTATTTATTTCATGGTAGGTGATCATATTTTATATAATTTACCTCCATGGAAAATTGTTATGCATATTGGCGAAAATGGGAAATTATGTCCATGGATCATTGGACTATATGAAATATTAGAGAATGTTTGATTAGTTTCATTCAAATTTTCAATTTTTTCCAAGATTATCTTAGGTAAATGGTGTATTTCATGAATCATTATTAAGAAAATATATTTCTAATACATAACATATTTTAGTACTTAAATTATAACATTTAGAATAAAAACATTCTTATGTGGAAAAACTTGTATATATTCTCGAACATATGAATTAATTAATTTGGGAAAATTTAAATTTTTTTGTTATGATTTTGGATAAAATCACATGGTTCCAGAATAAACATGATAATCAAGAAATTTGGTAATGGTAAAATTGCCTCTTTTACTATGTGAATGAATAAAATATTTTGGGACAAATATAAAAAAGGGGGAAGTATGTAACAACCCATGTAATTTTAATAAAAATATTTTTAGATATTCATTAACTATATTTTATATATTTATATGTATATTATGTATTTTCTCATTTAAACTTAAGAAATAATTTATTTTTAAACAAATTAGGTATTCATACATTATATGGTTTTAATAAAAAATTGCATCGAATTTTAATTCTTCCAGAGGATTTTTATTTCTAAAATAAGTATATAAATATTATTTTAAGTTGGTTTTTTGATAATTTTATGGAAGTTATTATTTTTTAATGAATAGTCAAACAAAATGATTTTTATTAATTATTTTATGTAATTTTCTTGTATTTACCAAATTCCATTTTTCTTCAAAATTGACTAAATATAAAATTATTTCCATTATATTATATATAATATACCTAACTATATACTAACAATAATTATACTTTATTCTTATATAACATCATTTTTTGAGCTAATTGTTTTTTATAAATATTGTTAATTGTTTTTCACATTTTAAATATAAATACGTTTCTTCACCTTCCTGAAATTGATTCTTGAAAAAACTATTACATATTTATAATTAGGATGTATAAATTTATTAAATAGTACAAATTTTTGGTCATTATTAACACAAAATATAATAAATATGTGTCACCTCAGTATGTTTAAATTGGGTTAAAAAGTTTATAAGTCCAAAAACTATGACTACAAATTGTATTAATATTATCGTATAAGAGCATCCGATCATTCCTATTCATGATTCTAAAATTTTGTAGTTTCCCATTTTCTATTATTATTACTTTTTTATTTTTTTCATGTATATGTAATGTCAAAGATTTCACTGTTGTGATTTTAATATCAATAATATTTTTTGATATGCAATGAAATATTTTTTTAATATTTTTTATTTGACATCTAAATTATTATTTCTATCATAATAATTTATTTTATGTGTTTTGGTGATGAAATAATTACCTTAATTTATCAAAACAATCTTGACATAGTTCTTGTGAAAGTAGTAAAAAATAAAATAAATAATTTTTAAAACTCTAAATGTAATTGTTTAGATAGAGAAGAGATGGTAAGGAAACTTAATTGGGGTGAATTCTCTTTGTACTAATGGTTGATTTTGGGGGGTTCATTTGTTTACCAATAATTATCCACAAGACACCATTTCCATTTTTAATGGATACTCATAATGGTTCCCTTATCTATCCCTAGTTAAGGACATAAATTCCAAAGGAATGTAGTCAATTGGGGTTTTAGACCAAAATATTCTCATGGAATTCTATTTGGTTGAGAGTATGGGAGGTCGGTCACATCACACCTTGTTGGGGGGAATTCTATCCTACTCTTGGAATCTCTTATTGATTTAATACATGTTCAAGAATCACATCCTAATCCCGATACGATATATGTTACCTTGAAAAAATGATCATAGTTTAGCCCATTTTATATCAAATAAAAGGGGGTCTCATTACAGATTCCATTTTTATGTATATGAGGTTCTCAATCCTTTTCCGTATAATGAATTTTATTTATCTGATCAACCAAAAAAATTAGAAAATATAAAAATTGTTACTATAATGAGATGTTTTTAATATTCCAAGGTGGGGATTGAGCCAATATGATGAATCCTATGTATCCAGTTTATGATATGAATAAAAATCCACATAGTTCATTAAATCCCATGATGTTTAACATCATGTGGAAATGACATATATAAGGACACTCATGAACTATATATTCAAGGTTGAGTATAGAATATATGCCTTGAAAAAAATAGTTATAGGAGGAATCTGATATACCAATGTTGGTTCATGGACATGAGATTTTCCTAGAGGTAGAAAAACTTATATTAGGGACGTTTATATCAATCCACACAACATAGCTTATATGCTAGGATTTCCTAGCTATTGGAGTCACATGATACCAATTATGTATTAGTTGCAACTCTATAACCCCACGTGATCAATGTTAGTTGTGAGAAACAAGGTGTTGTAAGGGCTTATCCTTATTGTGTATGGACATGGGTCTTGTGTGCTATGACTACGCTTCGGAATACTTAATAAGAATAATGGACCTTAAGAATGAATCCTATGTATCCTTGTTATAGAAAAAATTAGAGTCATCATTGTTTGGTAGGCTTCTTAGTTTACTGATTGATGATGTGGAATAACCATCACATGTGAATGTTTTAGTCCTTATGTTAGAAATTTCATGGGTTAATTGGGACTTACATTGAGGTGGATTCCAATATGAATGTAGGGTCATGGATTAAGAAGGAATCTTACATATCCTAGTTATGTATGGAATTCATGTCCAAATATTTCAACCTGATGGGTCTCACACACTGATGCTTCCCATATATGTGGGATATATCATATTAGTCTATTGGTTGGTACTTATTATAGAGGTTAACTATATCCCAATAGAGGCTTTTCATGTGAATTATATAATCCTTGTGACTCCCTTATACCACATGGGATATTATTAGTGTGAGAAATATGGGATGGAAAATAATCAATCTCAATTATTGTTGATATGATAATCATGTACTTGGACTACTCTGTTGATACCTAATATAGTGACCAAGAATTAGAAAGGCATCCAACATATCATGGTTGTAGAAGGAATCATATTTATCATTATTATACAAATTGGGGAATATATACTAGGGGTTCTATTTTTCAGGGCTCATACACTGAGGATGAAACATGTTTAGAGTCCCAGGATTCCTGTTTCACCAAGCATGCTTGCCTTCTTGACATGATTGGATTCTTTATTGAAATTCCATAATTGTTTGTTTGAATTCTATGTGGATTTTTTCATATGTCTAGTTATGTTTTGTACATTTTCAAAGACAATAACATGATCCGATAGGTTTTCCTTAGGAATGTCTCATATCTTGGATGACATGTTTGAGGGTCATCGCATGATCAAAGATATTTTTTGGGGGACATCATTAGATCTGACTAGATGATCATAGAATCCAACACGTGATCCTAGATAAATTTCTTAGAGGGAATCACATGATCCTGGTGACTTGTCATAGTTTCATCACATAAATTTCTGAAATTCTAGAAGGGGTCATGAGAGTTAGTACACCATGTTTGGAGGTTATAACAGGATCTAGCTAGTGTGTGTGGGGCGTCACAAGGACCATTTTACATTCCCGAGTTCTACCATAAGACATACCTAACATGTGAAGGTGTTTTCAAATGATTAAATAGACATGTCTGAAGGACACCTCAAGGCTTTGATGCTGGGACTAATGATATTATGAGACTTGGGTGGCATGCATGGGGGGTTTATGGGATTTTAGTTTTGTTTAATAGAAGATATCATATGATACAAAAAGTATTCCATGGGAGTGTAGTGTGATATGGGAAACATGTACTCATGTTTTAGAATGTCTAGGGTGGTTCATGTGATGTACATAAGGATAATCATATATTCTATTCTCATAAGTCTCCCACCTTTATGTATTTGTTTCAGACTTTTACTGTGAATTCCTTAGATTTTTCAATGTTACCTTTGTTTATGTTTCACATGATATTGTAGAATTGTAGGATATTCTTCATATGACCTACCAAAAAACCATTACTTGATTTATGAATGATAACAATAACTAATTTATACATGATTTAGGATCACACTATTTGTTACTGAGATCATACATTATTGGAATATTTTCTTATATCATGATCAACTGCAACAAGAAATATGATCTGGTGTTTGGGTGAACCTATTAGAGGTTCCAATGAAAAGTATATCTATTCTCAGGCTTGGACTTGGTGTAGTTATCATGATGGTGTGGGATATTTATAACCCTCTCCACTCCTATTATTCACTACATTGAATGGTTTTTATCACACAAATCCCATCTGGAATTGTACTCATGTCTTATAGGAGTTCCCTTTGTAAATCATTCTGGGGGCTTCGACTGATTTTTAGAGACCACATAATCATCCAATAAAACCCTCATTTTTTTAAATATGACTAATGGGTTCATGTTTTCTCAAGAGGACGTGCAGAAGGATGTTTATATTTTTAAACAATATTTCAAAGACATTCCAGAGGTCAGGGTACTTGTCAAAAGGCCATCACACAATATCATGATACTTTTCATGGACTATTCACAAGATAGTGATGACTCGTAAGAAGGAATTTTTTCAAATCATATTGTCTTCTCAATGGGTTTTTAGAGACCATAATGCAGACAACCTAGGTGTGTTACTTGAGTTTTAGGTTTGTTAGCAGATAACATCATTTCCAATTTTATTTTCATTGCTAATATTATAATTCTTGGAAAACTCACTAAGTTGTATGAATGTTTTTGAAGAAAATAACCCTACCTATTAGTGATTAATCACATGACAAATAAATTTTCATGTGGTACCTGTGAGCTCTTTATGGAAAACCCCCATTTTTCCTTAAGGTTCTAAAGGTGATGAATTAGGAAACATGGAAACGTCTACGGCCCTTAGTGTAAAAAGGATTTCATCTTAGATGTATTGTGATAGATGAGGTGGACATGTCTATATGTGATTGTAGTCGGTTTTGGATCCCCATTGGCATCACATGATTTTAATGACCATAATATTCTCCCAAATCATTCAATTTTATTTCCATTTTATATTTTATATTTGATGGGTATATCATGGGTTTGTACAAATATTATCGAGGACAATCATTTTCCATGATAGTGATGTGTCACATATATTTAAAAGACAAAATAGGCTCCAACATTTTAAATATTTAACTCATATATTCAAATTATTTTTGGAGGGTTTATCAGGTGTTCATTTGTTGACATGCTGTGTGACCTAGATAAGATTATCTGGCAACCACTACATGTTCAACAATTATCTAGACCACATTCTTAAGAGATTAAGGACATGTATAAGGGACATCATAGTGATATACAATGTTTATGGACTATGTTTGACCACATAGGTGACCTTTTAAAGGTATCATGATCAACATTATTATGGAAATTCATGTGATAATCACGATCTCGACCACCTTATTCATCATTTTCCTTGTGAGGAAAATAATACCAATATTAAAGTATTTCATCCTTTGTGATTTTGAGAATTATTATTTTAAAGGATTCAAAAAATTACCCATACGACTAAAAATTTATGTTTTCATGGGCAAGGGATAAGTTATGGGTAAATTATATTCCCACATGAGGCATTGGATCTATCACAAATCAGTTTCCTTGGGAAATGATTGGTCCATTGGGAGCCAATTGATATTTTTCGGATTCCCCGTAAATATGGGGAGAAGGGGGACTCATTCATTAGTAACTAATTTCTCTAGGGATATCACCCCCTACTTCCAACTTGTAAACAAACTCACATACCTTCCCACAATAATCCATTGTGAGACCTCGCCGCGATCATATTTCATGATATCTCCTCCGCATGAATATTTTTTCTGATAAAATTTCTCGAATAAATTTCATATTTATCTTCCGTATTTGTTCAAAAAGTGGGGGTGGGGATGCTCGATCACATTGAAGAGTCCATTAGATTTATTGAAATCATTATATAACCATTTTACTATTAGGTAGATCGCATGTCCTTGTCAAGGTCACACGTGAATGAGTCTTTGATATGTCATGCAGGTACATGATTCCCTACCGGTTATGTGTCCAACAAGATCTCCAATAGTCAGGTAGTTCACGATTCCTTCATGTGTTTCATGAATATAATTATTGATTAATGTGATTGGAGAAAATTCGTTGGCATTTCATGTCGTTCCTTTGACAACACATTATTTTTCCATATGACATATGCAAATTACCTTTCATCAGATGGATTCCAACTCTTATCGAAAATTATTTTCTATATAAAACGAAATGGCCATAAATAAAAAGAAATTGCAATGATGAACCTCAATACGATGTTAATTATGGTAATGAGATTCTAAAAAGGCTTCATCCATTCAATCTTTATAATTACCCTTTATCACACCAGATTCTTATATACAAGAATGAAATGTTTGATGATAATGTCATTCCTCCATTATACTTCAATGTTCCAACTCACATGGGGTCAATATCTCATGGTAGAAATCAAAAGATAATTTTTGAGGATTATGTAATGCTTACAACTTGATTTGTGGCATTGTCTTATATGTAGAAAACTCTCCCTTGGGGTCAAATAGCTATGATATCACTCTTTAACCTATTGCTCAGTGTTAGTCATGTATGATTAACTATTATCTGAAAAAACATGGTGGTGTATGGAGTTATAAATTGAATCTTCATACTAGTATTAATTTTGATGATAAATGTTCATGACCATTATAGGATAGAAAAATATTCTTAGTGTTCACAAAATAGTTATATAGGGTATATATTTATGAAGAATTATGTATTTTCCAATTTCTATTATATCACCAACCCGGTCTTCTTCGAAAACTAATTATCCATTTGATCGGTTTCATCAATTTATTTCATCCATTCGAAATAGGTTTTGGAATAGCCTTATATGATATCTACCATCTAGGTAGGACCCCCACCCATCATAGAGAGATTTATGATGTGTTCCTCCATGACGATGATATATGGGATTCCCCCTTGATGAACTCAACAATGGAGAGGGACATGGTCAAAAAATTTAAGGGTATGATGTGGAATAATCTGAAAATGGGATCCATTATCTCCTTTAAATACTTGATCAACATTATTTATTGTCCCAACTGGGTTAGGAAAAATTTTATACACCCCGATCGAATCCCTTCCTAGAATTTCAATGAAATTTCGGTCTTATATTGGATCATTTTAGAAGATAGGTATTATACATGAGGGGGATATCAGTTGATTTTAAAGAACTATATGAGCTTTATGATAGTGGTAATTGTGACCATGTTCATGAAAAAATGAATTTTTTAAGATGGGGATACACTTTTGATAATCAAGGCCACTATGTTACTAAGATAAAACATGGATAGAGGAGGTACACCACCTTAATAGAGTAGTTATGTTGCTCATATGACTTTATCAACTCTTGGACCATCGTCAACAATGATGCATATCTTATAGGATAAATAGACCTATCTAGATTTTATTTGTAGGATTTTGGTGAATTACGATTTCCATGAATACTACAATTATAATAGGATCCTCGATTACTCATCTCGTCCATGTTTGTTAAACATACTAGAGGTTGGGTTTATGTCCCTATTAACTAACGAGGCTACATCTCTGTTGGTCTGATCTGATATATTTTCTTTGAATTCTAATCGTGCACTGAGTCGACCGATCATGGACAATGATAGTTGTTCTCTAGAAAAAAGGTTGTACATGATATCCCATCATGATGGGGTTCTTGAGGTTAGGTGGGATGAGATAATCATCTAGGACCCATATAAACCTTATCATGTTTCCCTTTAGTTGGATTCACCAAAAGGGTCTCCCATATTCCATTGGATGGTGTGTTATGAGAGAAAAACCTAGGATTATCCACCAGTTTTGGTTGATGTTATTATATAAAGACAGTGATGCTATGATACTTTTTTTCTGCTGATACTCTTTTCATTCATGCATAGGTTTTTACCTAGGATTCAATAATATCCCATCATGTTGGAGAGATAATTTGATTTTTTTAATCATATGGAAAATTCATTTTTCCCACCAACCCCTCATTCTATGGAAATGATGGAGTTTATTGATGACATGGTCAATAAATTTGGAAGAATCTCCCTCATCCTCATACCTAATTGATTGACATGGAATATGGAAACGACATTCCAGGAATAACCAAAAACACTATAGGATGTAGATTTCTGTCACAATATTTTAATTTATTTTATTTGTAACCTTATTTCACTAATATTTGGCATAAAAGAATAAAAACCTAGTGAAAGGAATTTGGTTTCAATAATCCCTTTACCTTATGCAAGAATTAATTCTTCGCATTAATATCTTGTATAATAAATTTAGAATCATTAATTAATAAGTCCATAACATATTATATGTGTATTTAATTCACTATAACTTTATTATATTTTCTTTTGTGAATTTGAAGAGTTATAGTGTTAAATTTTACCGTTTGGTAGTGTTTGTTTTCTAGATGTTCATGGCGGTTAACTTGTATACATATATGGAAGATCATGTAAAATAGGGATAATTATCCAAAATTGATATAATATATTATTAGTGAACATATAAAATTTTAATTTCTCTTTATATATATATATATATATATATGAGGATGATTAATCAGATAAGATGTAAACGATAATCATTTGGATTACTTGGTAGTTTTTCGATCATAATGAACTAGTTTTTTTATTATATAATATTTTGAATATATATTATTTCATGAAAATAAAATTTTAATAAACTAAATTTTAAATATTTTTCAACCATTAAATGGTTTTAAAAAAATCCTTGACGGTGGTAATGGAAAATGAAAACGTTCTATCCTTGAATGCAATAACACAACACCTCATGTTTAACGCTTCCATTTTTAGAAAAAAGATAGATAAGAGAATATATTTGAAGATATTTTATTCTATTGACATAATAAAATTTCATAATATATAATATACTTGTGTTATAATTACATGTTGATTAGGTGAGATTAATAGAGGGAAATATACAAATTAAAAAAATAGAAATTAAAAGAAAAGAAAGAGGATTTTTCTTATTAAAATATTCCCCTTGAGAAAATCTTTAGGGATAATGTTTATTATCTTTTGTTGAGACCAAATGCTCATTGACATTGTGAAGAGTCCTGATAAGGGAAATTGGAATAAATTTTATAAGAATACGGGTATGGGAGGAGTGATTATAATTTGTGGTTATGGGTGGAATTTATAATAGTGGAGAGGGTTTTCTTGCTATTGTGTTAATTAGTTATTATAATGGCTCAAGAAAATAAATAGTTATAACATAATGAATAAATATATTAAAATAATAAAGTAGTTTCAGAAATAATTATAATTAAATCAGTTATAACTCATGTATTTTTTATTTAACTTATAATTTATATATACCTTAAATTACAATATTTTCTTATACATAAAAAATTCAACTATTTTAGAAAAATCCAAAATATTCACCTCAAATTGTTTTTCAATGTGTTTATTTGAAAATGAAAATTATTTTATGATTTTTTTTCTAAATATGTGAAATTTATTTATTTAATTAAATTAGTCATTTATTATAAAAATTCTTCTTTTAAAATTACAACAATTTTTATGACACCTTGAAAAATTTTATAATGACCAATTAAATTATATTATAAAAATAATAACGCAAAAAAATAACTTATGAATAAATTTTATGAAAACATTCTTTTAAATAATTATATTATTTTTAAAATTGTAATTAAAAATTTATATCTTACAAAAAATACACACAATTAATTTATAAATTTTAAAATGTTTGTTAATTTATTCCATGAAATAAATTTATAATTTTATCATACATAAGAGTCCCATCTTTTATTTTTAATTTTATATGTTAGGTTACCATTCTATTGTTCAGGTTACAATTCTTAATGGTCACATTAGTCTTTCAATGGTCAAGTTGTTATTCCATTGGTATAGGTTTCTTGTATTCTAGAAATACCTCTTATTCCTTTCGTTAATCATTTATAATGAACATATTGTGCAATCTATGTGATTTTCTGTGATTTATACTATATGGATTAATTATAATAAGGTAATTTCCTATGATAAAATTTTGGGTTGTAACTGAGATTCCATTAGTTTTTTGTTCAATGCCTTTTTGCATCGATATCATCGAAAAGTAAAGAATATTTACATACATTTATTGGGGCTGTGAGGGGGTTTTCAACACTCAAATATTCAGATAGTGTGGTTGGTTACGGTGTAAGGCTATCTTAGATGTGTTCTAGAACCCTATTTAAGTCAATTTATTAATTATGAATCTTGAGTCCTACACCCTATGGTTTCGAATCAATAATGTGGTCCATTGATGTTTCAAAAATAGAGTGACACATTCCAACCTTAAAACGGGTACGATAAATTGTTATTCATTGTTGGGGACATTGAACTAGCTAAGATTATGTGGTATGGAGATGGTAAATCATGGTCCAATGATCATTATTTAGGTGGATGATATGTGATAATTATACCAGGAATGACCCAAAATACACTAAGGTGCTAAGTTCTTCCATAATGATGACATGACTCACAATGAATGCCAAACCATTTTGTACAGTGATTCATTTTGTTGATAACCATATGATTATATTCCAGAACCATAGTCAGACATGTATAGTTAATAAATGGATCGCTTGATGTTGGGTATCAATTTCTTATGTCCATGGAATGTTTCAGGGTTCAGAGGTACATAATCCATTTTGTGTAATTTATAGAAACTATAATATTGATAAATGGTTAGAGCACCCTAAACGTTCTATGAAAACCTAGAGGAAGTATTCTCATTGTTAGGAGAAGTGAAAATTCATTACTCCAATATTTTCTAAAACCATGGGGCTCAGAGAGAATATTTTGGCTTTTAATAAAGCTACAGAGTATGAATCATGAAATTTTTTCCTTATTTACTTATGACATATTTGTTCCCTAAACTCTAGATATTAAAATCTTTGGAAGGGAATGATTTACTTTTTCATAGGATTTACTTTGAGGTTTTTAGCCTAAAAATCCTTGACTATCCTTCCCTAGAAGCATAGGGTATTAAAAATTTGGGAATTATGGGATATTGTTTAAGGTCATATATCATTCACCCATGTGAAAGGAATTTTAGGCCAGGAAACACATGAACCAGATTTCTGGAATGATACACAAGATACGTAATATGATTCTCATGTAAGAGTGTATCCTAAGAACCATCTGAGTGGAAGAATTTTTTTTAAATAATGGGTCTTAGTAATATTTATCATGAGTATTGACACTAGAAAATAAAACTGCTGACATCCCAAATCGCACTGAGGTTTGGAGATCATTCATAGTGTTGTCATGGCTGTTAAGGATCAAAAATGAATTTTTTTTAGAGTGAATATTTTTTTAAGACCATTGGTTTATAAATAGGATCCATAGACCTGAATCTACAGTCAAAAAACTGTCTTTGGAAGCCATTTTTTTTTCACCAAGGTCCATCAATGATTTTTGAAAACTTGAGATACTCTAGATATGAATTGTGATTTATGGATTTAGGTTATTAAAAGATTATCTAATCACCTTATACTCTAGATAATTTGGGTATGTATCTAATTCTCTTTTCATAAGGGGTTACAATGGGTGATAGTCTGCATAGTTTAACATCATGTGTTAGAGACCATTATGTATCCTTTTTGTTTAACATCTTGTGGTAATGAATTATTCAATGTTTTTTATTTTCAAGTGTTAAGGACATTTTTATTATACAGTTATAATGTCAATTGACTAGGACATTTTCAATTGAATGTAAGGTCATGTGGTAAGAATGTGAGAATTTTCATGAAAAATTATACATGATATATTATGTACACAAGGAATTCATAAATATATCTAGCTCATATGTATAAAAATGTTCCCCTATTACTCAAAAGCTATGTAATTAGTGTTCATTTTTTCTTTTTTAGTAATTTTATAAAGACCAAGGATTTAGTATTTGGTTTTCAATATGTATCATGTGATAATAAGAATCAATGGTTATATAGTTCTTTAAAAGGAAACATTATATATATATATATCTGATCCATACGTAGAGGTGGAAATTTCATCCATTCATTATTAAATCTAGCCCCATGATTGAATATCTGGATATCACTACATATCTTGTGATGATATGAATCAATTTACATATAGTTCTTGAGGGAATTTATAGATTAATGTCATGTAATTAGGATGTTGGATTCCCAACACAAAAGGGGTATGATGTCTAGTCCCAAGGATATGAATTTAGGAGTCACTACATATACAATGGTATTTGGAATCAATTCTCGCATAGATCATGATGATGTAGGTGTGGTAGGAGACCAACACCAACAAAGGTGGTCCAACTGGGAGAGGTCTATGAGAATTTTTGATTTTATGTCACGAAAAGAGCATCGACCATGCGATTTAGTGTCATACAGAAAGGAATAATGATTTAAATCTTATGTTCATTATTTCATAAACATGATGATACAATCATGAGATGTTATTTATTTTTTTTTCTATGGTGAACACCTTACCAAAATTCATAAGCTCATGTGATCTATGTTTAGTTTGAGAAAAAAGTAATGTTAAGGGTTACTGTCACCATGAAAAGTCAATTAATGATAGGAAAGAGTCATTTTTCATCACATGGTGACTGGAACAAGATGTTGGAAATATCCATCCCTATGTATCTCATTTAAATTAAGAATCAATATGTACATAGTTATAGAAACCCATGTAATTTATTGTCGGGAGGTAATAAAATTAACAATATATTTTATCATCATTCAATAAGGATGTTGATCACCCAAGGTGAAACTGAAGTAACACATTCTATACAAGTTATTTTATATCATACAATAAGAATGATTAACAACTGAGATGAAGAAAAATTAATATTTTTGATGGGCCTTGGACTAATGTTTTGGGTTTTACTATGTGCCTTTTGATGATAGGAATGAATCCACACATAGTTCCTGGATGAAGGGATTTCCTATAGGGAGAAAACTCTGACACTACAATATGGGCATGTAATCATTCATTCACGTGGATCTTTCTCATTTTCATAGATTTATTAGTGAAAAGGTAATTCCCATGTAGTTATACATAATTCACTTATGAGGATCTTAGGAAAATTAGTTTTACAAAATTAATATGAGAGATGTTGGGTAGTTTAATATCTTTTTTCCAGGGAAAGAAACGTTGAGTAGTTTAACATCCTACAGCTATTAAAAATATTTGTTGTTAAACATCATACAACCCAAAAATCTCTATATAGTTTACCAAAATTTGGCTTGGACAAGGGATACCATTCAGTTTAATATCACAACAATCAATACTTGGTGCTTCATTACATCTGCGAAATGTATTTTATCTGAAATATCACATTGGTAGTGGGGGGTGTGACTTGTTGAAAATCCATTATTGATAGCGATTAATAACCATTTTTGATGGACCTTATGTCTTATTTAAGGCCCATCACATTTGTGTTCCATTTTTGGTGGCTTCTTGCCTAGTATCATAGGTGTTTGAAGATCCAACAAGAATTCTCCATGGATGAATAGATGGAGGTGAACCTTCTTATTAATATCTAATGTGATATTATTCTAATGGATATCAATCTTGTGAAATATATAAAAAATACACTCATTGATCCATTCAAATATATCCCACAACTTTTTTTATTTCATTGCACATGATAGTTGTCAAATTATAGCTATTCGGTATGAATGAAATATGATTATATGGGTAACA
This sequence comes from Viscum album, assembly GCA_963277665.1. Classification (NCBI taxonomy): domain Eukaryota; kingdom Viridiplantae; phylum Streptophyta; class Magnoliopsida; order Santalales; family Viscaceae; genus Viscum; species Viscum album. The sequence goes on along the minus strand of OY728136.1, from coordinate 1,079,346,043 downwards.
ATGAATCAGTCTCGTAAACGAATCATTATGGGGTTGACTGTGAGCTTGTTGGCACAATGGTATGGTATGCCCATAAATGATGTAGGATCTTGTTCAGCTAGGAATTATTATCCATGTTTACAATAATTTGGATTATATTTGAAAGAGTATTAATGATGGTTTCTATCTATCCATTTTCTAGTTCATGATTTCCAGATGAGTGATTGGACTCGATATTTTACTAATGGTACAAATTTTCAAATCTATAAAATAGATTTTTGTGTTATTTTCCATAAATTTCATGTGAGGTTCTCTAAACCTGCCAATGAAACGGGACAACAAAAGTTTGATGGTTTCCTTCATCCCTAATTATTTAGTTCCTACTGCATCATCCCATTTGGAAAATAACTCCATAGTAGTAAGGATGTCCTTGAAATTGTTAGATGTGGTCAGAATATATGGCCCTACAACACCAATCCCCAAAATTTAATTTTTCCAATAATAGTTATAATTATCCATAAATTATAGGGGATGGAGGATGATGTTTTTATGGATCAGGTATGCATGAAATTCCATGGTGAATTCTACATAGTCTGGTTTATGGTTTTCTAGTAATAACACATCCACTTAATTTAGTGGGATATGTGGGTCCTATACCAATGCACACCACATGAGCTTGCATATACCTCTCTCATTATGCTTATAATATCTATTTTTACTATGAATATGAGGATGATTATGTTAAATACTCACTTATAGATTTATTATTTTTCATTTATGTAATTTTTAGGTTAATGTTTTTCGCATGACATTGAACCAGTTCACTTAAAAAAATGGTCTATCAATGGAGTCCCATTATAGAGATAATAGATTTTGGGTTCTATTCATTAAGGGGTGGATTCATGTTCATCACATTGTATGGAGGTTTTGACATTATTTATTTGTTCCATATCATAGATGAAAATTATCTAGACCATTCATTGGTGGATGATACAAAAGCTACTACCACTTGATCTAGGTTGGACAAGCATGTGGTTGTATTATCCAACACATCAGTGTTATAATTATGTGATTGGGGAACCTTAGGATGCTTGGGATCAAAATGGAAATATTCCTTCTATCCCCTAATGTATCCAATGTGAGGGGCCCATTACTCCATTTTGATGGAATATTTTCTATTGATTTCATTTATCACCAGTTCTCAAAACTATTGGATATTTTGGTATGCTACTTGAAGCTATAAGGTTAGATACAACCTAGTTATGATGGATTTGTAGTCATCCTCGATATTTATTCAACCTATAAATAATGAGAAACTGTATGGAAAAAATATATTTCTTGCACGGCGAATACAATCCGTAATCTAACATGACTAATTTTGGTGGTTTTAATTATTATATTGATATGAATCTAAGAGGTTCCATGAACATAATTCTAACATTTCTATAGACTATCATGAGAATTTATGACCTCCACATCAACAACTCAATTTCCATTGATGAATTTTATAGGGAATAATCTGTTGTCAGGAAATTATCTTGGGTTTATCCTTTTACTGATTTCTTTGATATGAACAAAATATAATGATGCTAGAGAATTACACCACATAATTCCAACCACACAGCCAACATTGGGAGTCCAAGGATGTACTTGATATTATCAATACTAGAGACCATATGGACTTTGTGGATCATCATGTAATGCCTCCAATTTTTGAATGTGAAGATGAGTGAAAGGCAGTCCTTCTAGACATCAGAGGATCAGGTCTTAGTGACTAGAATTGGTCAAATGTGAATTATAGATTGTTAATTATCCCTATATCATTATTTTATGCGAGGATGTAAACCAATGAGTTCCCCATGGTGACCATATATAAAATTAGTGGCCTCCCTTCATTAAACAGAAATACAACTAATGGGTGAAATAATTATTGATGGGGACTTTATAAGTCTTCTTGGTAGTCATCATCCAACTGATAAGAGATTCCCTTCATCATTAGATAGGTAAATAGGAATTATTTTCTAGAAAATTTGGATATTAAATTCCAAATTTTGGAAATGTTTACTTGGATCCCCAGATAATTGATATTTATAGTGCGTGTCTTTTCTAAAATATACCTAGTCTTTATTTGGGTAGGCCTCCATGTGGTAGGGGATTTCTATAAAGCCATGATACATTTCTAATGTTAACCCAAAGGTTTATTTCAATACATTCATCTTTAGACTATCTTGTTTTATATTTTCGAAGTGTTTTTTATATATTTGATGTAATCACATCATTGTTGGGATTTTAACATTAGGTCAACAACATTACATTGCACTATTATTCCCAAAAACATTTTGATGATATAATGCATGGAATGTTGATATGTTACTATAGTTTTATCTAATCTAGTGATCATGATATGATATAATAGCATCTCTTAATGTTCTCTTATGGAAATTTCTTATTCTTCTTTAGTGGCCATCTTTATTTGATTTTACCTTTAATAACAATCTATAAATGAAATATCTTATATGCTATTTTTTCAATGATCAAGTGTTATGAGGTTACAATGTGAATTTTTCCTTTGGAATGTTCTGATTATAATATCTAAAATATATGTATACATTAATAAACCCATCCATCATCATTAAATGGATGATTTTGGTGATTTATCATGGGTTTTATAGTTCTCAGAAAATGTTTAATGTGATCAATTTTTTAAAATCCACTTCTATATTGGTGGAACGAGAGGGGTGAATCATCTTGGCATCCTTCTTTAATCATGGATTCTCATCAAGTAATCCTAGTTGGTGTGCATCCACATCTGGATTCATTCTGGGCATTTCAATATTGTTCTAACATAATACACATCTGTGCTACATAAAAAATGAAACATACAACTCTTGTTGTTCGATGGGCATGGAGGTACTAATCAGTGATGGTAGTGGGTCCCCTATTATTCCCAAACATACCCATTTGATCTCATAACTGGGGGTGGATAATCCATCCCTAAATTTTTTAGGAGTATTTATAAGGTCATTATCATCTTATTTCAATTTTGAGTCTGTGGAGACACTTTTAGAAGATGTTTGAAATATGTGAACATCTCTTTCACACTCAATGTGAGCGATTCCTTGGGAAAAATAACTATATCAACCCCTACCAACAGAGTCATTAAATAAGGATCCTAGGACTTGTTTTCTTTTACAATCTCTCTATGGAAATAATGGATTTGAACCTCTGGGACATGTTCTATTACCTTGGGAAATTTTATGAGGAGTACACAATCATTATCGAGCATACTCTAGGGATAGACAAAGGTGTTACCAAAATTATTAAGGGATGAAACCTATATATCATCACCCATAGTTATTTGTTTCCATCACTATTTGTAGAAAACTCCATCAACATGTATGAATTCAATAGTCTCTAAGTGGGAGTTATCACCATGTAGTTTTCTGACCATTACATCGATGGGTTGTTTCAGAGATTGATCAAATGTTGAAGGTACTACATTTATTCGATGGATATAAGGGATAATATAAAGGAAATTATATGTGTTGTATTTAATCATTACCATAAACTCAATATTAGATGTGATATCCTCAAACTAAGGTATTAGGATGATCTTACCAAGAGGTCACTACTCACTCTTATCACACACATGAATGAAAAACATTGTGATATATAGATATGCTACTCAATGAAATTATTATTGGATGGTTCGAATAGGCATGAGGTTAATCCTGAAGCCATTTCAATCAGATCCCTTATAATATTAGCATTACCATGTCTACCTAAATCATATAGTGTTCTTCTGTTCCCATGGATGGCCTCTTATTGATCATGCTCTATGAATTAGATAACGACATGGAATTTATATTTGATGGTATAAAATTGATAAGATGTGGTTTCTGTGAATTCAGTCTAAAATTATGGTGGGAGCTTCATCTATTTAACAAGTACCTCTCAGATTTCTTTTCAATGATGGAGCTCATTCATAATTTAGAGGTTATCTATGACAAAAGAAATATATTTCATAATATCACACTTTTGTGTTATAGGTTAGTGCTACATGTTTTGGGGTTTCTCTTGGATTTATAGATTATTATTTGGGTCATTTAGTGTGGATGGGACTAGTTCTTTTGCAGAGGTTGTGGGAGCATATGATGCTAGTGGAGATGGGTTTTTCTACCTTCTTTATTACATTGGTAGTGTGTAATCAAAACCATAATAGATGGGAATAAATTAAAATTCGGTTAGGATGACCTATTTGGGCCTACTAGAGTGCCTTCCCACAATTCAAAACTACCTATATGTCCTTGGTTGGGCTGCAAGTAAAATATTAAGACTGAACACACATATGTTTTCCCATGTGTCCCTAGTTCTTGTGCATGAAGACTCTTATTCATCGGTCGACTGGCCTGATTGAGTTCCTTCCCACAATTTGCAGATTCATATCCCACAATTTCTAGAAGCATATATGTCCTCTATGGGGATGTGACCGAAATATTATGTCTAAACACACATATTTTTTTTCATCTGTCCTCCGTTATAACGCATGGAAAATCTTATTCAAAATATATGTGTGAGAAACATAAATTATAAGGCACATTCATCATCCGAGAATGAGTTTTGGAAGTGTATCATGTCTAAAAAACCAAATATTATGTCTTCTTCGAATGATATTTCAATTGGGTGGTCTAGTTACCATGCTTTGGATGTTGTAGGGAAGAAATATTTAAGAGTTGGAGTTTTCAATAGAGAAACTATGACCCCTCCTATTCTATATCTTTCTAGTTTTTGTCATCAAACCAACTTCTATGAAAACTATTTGTGTCACATAATGATATGGTGGAGATATCATTTGTTTGTAAACCTCTTATCTTAGGGAGTAATGATTTCAATAATCCGTTTTTGAGCCATCTAGTTATTGAAATTATTCCTATGATTAACCAAAACATTATTCCAATCTCTATATTCTTTATAATGGTAAATGGTTATGTGTTTTACTTATACCATGGTGTTATATAACAACACATATCATAGATTTAACATTCATTTAAGAATTTATTTGAAGATAAATTAGTCTTGTATAGTCTTTCCCAGCCTTATATGGATAGGATAGAAGTTAGAATGGTAGGTGAGGTTGACTGCATTGGGCATCCTGGGTTACAGTTTCTTGGGAAGGTTATTTTTTATGTATTTTAAGAAATAACCAAGACATGATAATTTTAAAATGTGTACGCTTTATTCATTTCTTCTCAAATCATGTGTGATCCTAATTTCTCTATGAGTTTGGATGAGGGGTTTTTTGGTTTCACACCACTCTATAAGAGGTGGTATGAGGTTCATGAACTACATAGGTGCTTGGATGAGAACCATTACTAGATTGAGAGTGATAATTAAAGCATATTCTTTACCTATAATTTTTTACTATTCGGATGGAATGTTTTGAGATTTGGATTTAGTTATCTGAATAGAATCTTCCAATTATTAGGTCCTTTCTACAAATGTGTATAATCAACCTAGACAGAACATTGGGAATAGAGGTGTCTATAACTCATCAAAATGATTATCAGCACAATGATCAAAAAATTTCTTATATGTGATAGATATGGTGGGAATATATGTTAAGAATTTACATCTCTAAATGATGTTTTCCACCCTATCATTTCACCATTATTTTCTGTTTTTTAAGTTTATGATTTTCATTTTCCTCATCAGGGAAAATAAATGATAAATAAACTAATGAGGATGGTTTTCCCATCCTGCAACAGATCCTGTTGGTAGAGTACTATTCCAAACCAAGGATTCCCCCTTAAAATATATATATAACACCTTATATTTTTATCCTCATACTGATATAGCGGTCCTACCATCTTCCCATATTGGGAAAAAAATTGTGTGAGATGTTGTTCAGAGTCTCTCATTCCAATAAATTTAATGAAGTAAAGATTACAGAAATTGATTGGAGGATAAGTTCCATCTAGCCACTCTAGATATGGATTTCTATCAGAATACATAAGTGGTCATTAACCTTATAGGTTTTCTATTCGAGTAGACAAGGATTCAATGAGAATAAGAAGATCTAGTGGAACTTCTATATGAGCCATCATCCCTTTAAAGGAAGTGAGTGGGGATTGATGAGATGGTCCTGCCATTCAGTCCTATTGATTCTCAAATATTCATCAGATTGAATGATAAACCTTGAATTAGATTGGATATCACCACAATAGAGGTATGTCCAAAAAAATTTTGGAATCATAATTTATGTGGACCAACTAACTAGATATGGATCTAGTAGGAAGCTCAAATACCGCTCCTTCTGTAAGAGTTTCTATGGGAGGGAAAATGTTTGTCTCCGTCTAAAGATGATATGTAAAAAAATAATAAGGACCCTAGGTAGCTTTTAAATGGGTTGTTTAAGAGTTCTTATTTAATTATCATATTGTTAAAAATTTTCCTCCAGGAAAGGAAGTTCAACTCCTTTGGGTGGTGGTTGGGATATAGCCTCACAATTCCATTTTCCATTGTTTGTGTTACACCGGAGGGGTGGCAACATGATATTTAGCAACGCTAGATTTTAGAGCCTTCTTTGGTTCCAATAGCATGCATCCTAAGTTGGTGCATCCATATTTCACACCTACTGGGGTATATTTTCAATCTTGAGTTACTGTATTTTTTTTCTTGATCCAATATATGAATTGTGTTTATGGAGATGACATTCCTTGAGAAAAATTGTGGAAATGGTGGTTTCCCCATTACATTAAATGAAATAGTAAGATTCTACATTTCCTAAATAAAGGTTCTTATTTGAATCTCTATCTATTAGGGCTATTTTTCATGTAAAAATTGATGAGTATGTTGGAAATAACTATATGTTCCTCCCATTTTGGTCTATGAATAATGATTTTGAGGGAGTTTACAATCAAGGTTTCCAAATGGGCCTAAATAGTAGATGATTTTCTTTCATCGAGATGAAGAATTGGGATACTGAACATTGATATTTTTTTCCGATCCAATTTATTCCCTTTGGGGTGGTCATAATGAATAAAATTCCCCTATCCACAAGGGATGGGAGTTATTTAAGCTTCATTTAGCATTTATTGATCCTTCTATTGAGGATCTAATGATTCTGGTTAGGGATTTGATGATTCCTAGGATAGAATTTGAGATATAAATTCCCCCATATAGACTAGGTGGGATGATATGAATCATTTTAGATTTTACACAGACCCTATCAGGGGATGATGCCCATGGTGATGTTGACTGAGATATAAATTCTCCAATTCTAATGGGTCATGGTTTGTTTTCACCCATTGTAGATATGCCATGAATCCTCTTAGGAATTCATGATCTGAGATGCAGAGATAGTTGTAGATATTCCCCCAACCCTATAGACTGAGATAACTTCTAGGCTGCTGTTATGGAAGATATTACTACATCTCAATTGATGCAGCATATCTATACTCATGTATGAGCTTCTTACGATGTTATACAAATAAGGGGAGAATTGTTTATGGGAAATTTTCTAGTTGATCACAACATTGGATTCTCTATCTAAGATAAATTTATATTTCGATTAGGGGTCCATTTCAATTTGTTTGATAACCATCCTCTCCCACATTTCCTGATTTTGGGTATTGTTGTAGTGGAATAATCCTGTTCTAGGGAGCAAATGGCCAGAGCAGTACTCAGCCCCCCTGATTTCACCAGAGATTATGATGTTACAAGTCGTCAAATATGATGGGTTATTCTCTTCCAAGGGGTTTTTTTGTAATGTTCCATAATTTCCCAATCCCTACATACAGATTAAACATATGGATTCATAGATCTTTTGTTGAATGGTTTTGATGCAATAGTGGAAAACATGCAATATATTTGTGATGTTCTTTTCCAGTTTTGAATCCCAGCCCATAGAGATAACATCCAAGTCTAGATAAAAAAATAATATTATGATGGTAAGAAGATAATTCTAATTTTATTTATAAGTTATATTTCTATCCTTATGTCACTGATGAATAGCCTACATGTTTTATTATAGATAAGTCTTGCACTATTTTTTCATACCATATTGGAAATCATTGTTGGAATTATGGAGGGGCTTGAACATGATGGGGAAGTTGTTTCTAGATATATTTCTCTATATTTCAATATCATCCTTATATTCATTAGACTTTGATGAATCCATATAATAAAAACATTAAGGATTCTTCATGGGGCCACTCATTGAACCAAATGGAGTGCTATTGGATGTTGATGGAGAACTATTTGGGGTTGACCACATTGTTTTTAGAACCTCTTAATGTGAGGGTGTTTGAGTTCTTAACACCTCTCTATTCACAGGTGTCTGGGAAAGGGGATGATTTCATTCTCCGTAAGAGATATCATCATGGGGTGGTTGAACATGGTTGATATTAGGGGTACAGTAACTAAAATCCACCTACAAACTACCATGAGGAAGACTATCATAAAAATGATCATCTTCTTTTTTGTTTTAAGAGTTAAAAAATACATGTATTGATGAGAATGTGTCTTGAATGACCTCAAGGATTCTAACATGGTATAGAATATGAATTTTTTTCTCATTCTACATCATCTCTTGAATATGTCAGCCTACCTTTTAGAAATTTGTAGCGATATGAGGCTATCGTATGACAATTTGTAGAACCTATTGATAACCATCACATGATACAATAATATGATCCCATTGTTGAGAATATGTTTTAATATTCTTATGATCATCATTGTTATTGATAGGGATATAATATTTTCTTGAGGCATGTTCCCTTTTTACATGATGAGAACCAGTCAGGAATAGAATATTACTACGTTCCAGAGATTTTGGATTATTTTTATGGTGTTTCTTGATTGTAGTTCGATCCAACCCCTATTAATGTGATGATCAAAATTGGTAAGCCCAGATTGTAATTGGAATAAAATAATTCACTGAATATTAAATCCTCATTGGAATGTGCTGATGTATATCTATAATTGGATAATGGATATGATCCTCCACCTATATTTCATTATAATGATTCAGGTGTAGTCATTCATATGTAGAAGTAAGAATATGCACCTAGCTTCTGTGATCCGCTGGAATTTTCTCAGCAGTTCCTCTGATTGGAATATGAACATGTCTTAAGGCATGCTCAATTACTTTATTTATCCCCAACCAGAACATGGAAAAGATCACAATCCAATCCCTTTAGTGTATGCTTCAAAAAATAATTGACAAAAATATAAGCTAGCACCGAGGCATATCCCATGCTCCTTTGTTAAGCCCCTATTATAACATGGATATGAGCATGATCGAAGGAAATTTGAATAATATGTGGATATTTTTGAATATGCTTCTTCCCCTATCTCAAGTCTTGTTTATCTATTACATGGTGAGACCTAGTTGGAACATGAATATAAGCTCGGTCTGGTGCCACCTACATTAATGGAATTTGATGTTAATCCTCTTGGATATAAGAAAGAGTGTGATATTTCTCCAAAGTAACAACTTGATCATAATGACTAGAGTATTAAGATTCCCTAGTTATAGGGATAAGAATATGTGAATATCCCCGTATTTGTACCAGTGCTAGAATATATGAGATGAGTTCTTTAGATGCTGAGAAGATGTAATGGTGTTTTTGAAAGGTGTACACAATGATACAAGCATGCAAATTTCTTTTGTCCATCATATCCTAGAATAAATTATCTATTTAACTAGGGATATTTTCCCACATCTATCCTTCTTGTGGCACTATAATATGAAATTTTTTCAAACATGGGGGTATGGACATTCTTCTCCTGCATTTTTGCTGTGGGGATATTCCCAAAGGCATGTTTGGAGTGAGATGATATTGGATATTGATAGCTGGTTACTAAAAGAACGTGACATGTGAAATTTTCAGTGGGAGTGGTGATATAAGATCTCTCACGGTTATCCAACATCTTCATCGATTTATATTTCTTCCATGTCCCCTATGCATGAGTTTTAGAGTAGGGTGTTTATCTTGTGGTACCATTAGTAGGTGATCGGTGGGTACCAATGGGATGGTGTTGGTGATAAAAACCTACTACAGTCCACCTTTGTAACAATTAAATTGTATGAGAGCCATGTTTGACTCTTGAATTCACCTTCATTAGATATGTAATGTGTAGACTATCATAATACATGGATAATATTTCAAGGCTATTGGTTTTGTCAACAAGATTCATTGGCTTAGCTGTATATTTCCTTGAGTGGTGAACTCTTGTCGACACTATTACTCGTATATTATCATATACATCATCTAATTTCACAATTATAGTTTGTTGATAGTACCCTCTTACTGTTTTTTTCTCCACCCGGCATTGATGTGGGTAGGTAGGTGATATCATTTGGCATCCCATAGGGGTTTTATCCATGAATTACATACCAATATGGTCAATGTATATGGAAATTACCTCAGGTCAGGATGTTTATGATGATAATATTGTCTTCTGTCATTCATTTAACAAGAAAAAATGTTATTGATTATTAAAATATAATTGTAATTATTTATGATCAATCAAATATGCCTGGTTAACCCAACTGTCCTTTTATTACCGAACTAGTAACTATCATCATGTGTAATTTTCAACATTAGGATGGACTTATTTCTTGGGATACCCAGTTAGAGAGGATCAATATTAATATTTATGTTAGAATTATCATACTTTTCAGATATTCGAACAATTTGGTGTGAAACATGATTAATTTTTCATTGTATTATTTGTTATTTTCCTATTTTTTTCACAATATTTTTATGTAAAGTGTGAAGAAATCACAAAACAGATGATAAGAAAATCATTTTGTTATTTTCAAGATTCACATCGGGTTCACCATTTTATCTTTGATAGATAAAATATAGCCAATAACCCTCATTGGGATGGATTTAGTTTGGACTGAAGGTTAATTTTGAGTGGGGTCATTCCTTGCACAATAATTATAGTAATTTTACTATAATTGATTACAATAGAAGCTCCCAATGGTTCCCCAATACACAACAAGGTACAAAACTATTCTCATATGGCAGGTAGAAAATTTTGGTTTAATTACTAATAACAAATAGAGGCTCATATTGTTCGATATGATAGGAGGTCAGGATCATAACAACATATTGGAGGGAACAATTTTCTAATCTAGGAATCTATTATAGAGTCAATACATGTTCGAGAATATCTTCCCATTCCCGATATCGGATTGGTTACCCTTAAAGATTTATCATAAGTTAATCCCTATTATATGAAAAATAAGGGTCTAGTTACTTATTATATATTTTTGTATCTATGGTTTTCTACCTTTTCTAAATAATGAATATTCTTTTATATGATGAATCCTCATTACCATACACTTCATAATTTGTTTCCATGTAGAGTGGGAGTTAATATTATGAGTAGTGGATCATGCAATTATGAGGCATCCTTCACATCCTATTTATATAAGGAATCAAATCCCACATAGTTTGTTAAAACCAATTCAGTTTAATATCTTGTCAAAAAGAAAATATATATAGAAAATCATACACCTAATTTTTGAAATTCAGTCTCAAATATATATCCATCATATCATGGTTATAGTGCGAATTAGAGTTACCATTGTTCATTTATATCCTTGGGAATTATCCTAAGGTAGACTCCCTTATATAATGGATGTTTATATCAAGCCACTCATCTATGCATACTTGATGGTATTTTCCTAGAAGGTGGAGGGTGATGATGCTAATGATGTGTGCATTATTACTCCCTAACCCCTTTTTATGTAAGCTTGGTGTGAGAAACTAGGGGTATAATGTGATCATCCTTATTACATATGGATTTGGGTATTATTTTATAGTATTTCCATTGGTATGTATTAATATAAAGCTCAGGCCTTTAGAAGGTGTCCTATATATCCCTATTATATAGCCATTATAGTATTTTTAAGATTCTTAGTCCACTAATGGATGAGGTGGAATGGTCATCCCATGGGAATTATTGGGTCTTGATGTTTGAAATGTCGAAGACATGGTAGAACTTACACTGATGTGAATGGCCATTTTCTTTTATCACTATGAATTAAGAAGTCCTCCAACATATCTTAGTCATTGCAGGAATCAGATTCATCATAGTTCAACTAGCCAGGGAATACACAGTAACATTTCTAATATATGTAGTTCATGTCATATTATACTTTTTATTGTGGCATACACGATGAGGTTTCCCTTATCTAGTGAGTGGAAATTCATGTGAATGATGTGACCACTATGAATTCTCAATTCCAAATTATATATTCTCAGTGTGAGAGACAACTAATGTAAAATAAAAATTCTCATTTCATATAGAGATATGAATTATTTAATAAGAATTCCCTTCGGATGCATAATATAGACGTTAGACCTTAGGAATGAGTCCCACTTATCCTGATTACGGCAATAATCAGAATCATCATAGTTCAACTGATTGAGGATTACACACTATAATTTACCTTCTAATAAAGGCTTACACACTGATAGTGGAAAGGGGTATTGAGTCATGGGATGCCCGTTTGACCAAGTCTTTTTGTCTACATAACATTTTTTACTGCCTTCTAAACATTCCATGACTATTCATTTAACATGTGTTAGGTTGTTTGGACTTGTCAGGTTGTGTTTTAGACATGTAAATAGAAAACATCATATTTAATCAGGATTATCCCATGGATGAATCATATCATAGATGGAATTAATAAGGGTCATCACATGATCATGGCTAACATGTCTGGGGGACATCACAAGATCAGGATAGCTAATCCTAGAAACCATCCCATGTCCCTAGCTGGCGTGTGAAGTGGATGTCATATAATCTAGATCGAATGACCTTGTGTCATTGTTAATGATGAATGGAATGATTGAAGGGCATCATGAGATTCAATGAGACATGTCTAGAGGGTGACACAAGATACAAAATGACATGATCAAAGGTCACCATGAGATCTGGTTGGAATTCCTAGGGGCATCATGGGAACGAGTTAACAAGACTAGGTGCTACTGAGGGACATAGATAACATGTTCTACTGTCATTGTATATGTAGGGAGACATGTATGAAGGACACTACTAGTCTTGGTTGAAATAACCAGAGGGAATCATGAGACTTGGGTGGAATTCATGTGGGTATTTGTAATTTTATTTTATAGATATATAGGACTATCATGATCTAAATAGTGTACCAATGGAGCGTCGTGAGATTTTGGTGACATTTTCAAATGTTGTTTCACATATAGGGTGTTTCAAATTAAGAAGATGAGGAATAGAGTATATGTTCTTTGCATAATCCTCCCACATTTTTGTCTTTTTTATGACATTTATTCAGAATTACATAGATTTCATTAGTGATAGGTTTGTTTATGTATCATGTGATTCAGAAGTTATGTGGGAATTTTTTTTGTGGCCATCCAGAAGCCCTTATCCTGTTAAATTAAGAATCTCATGAAGATATTTTTTCATGATGCAAGATTAAGATAAACAATGATAATAAAAATACATGAAAAATAATTAAAAGGGTATTGTGATCATATGTGGTTTACCATATTCTAGATATCATCTTATATTTCAAGATAATTTGCAATATATTTTGGATGATTATTACTCTATCTTAGTATAGATGATGTTAATGAAATTGGTTAAACAACATAGTGTTTGTGATGACCCGTCCCCTGAGGCCCGTGCTGTGACTACACTAAGACTGCCTTCAACAGGCCATGGGTTGTCAACTTGCACCGAAAGGTGTTTTCCCTAAAATTGGGACGACATTGCCTATATAACCTGCAAACTCACGTAAAAAAGCACATAGAAAGATACAAACACAAGAAACCTGTATAACCAGAAGAGTTATGAAAGTATAATGGTGGCCGGAATACAAGTCCAATAGTAAAGGTACAAGTACAACTAAAAAACAATACACCTAAATAAAGAGAAAAGATAGCTAACGAATCGTCCACTGAGGTTCCTACCTAAAGAATAGGTACAATCACCTCCTCATCACTCCACATCTGTCCGTATCCTCCATGTAATGAATTGTCATAAGGTCCACCTCCAAGAACCATCCAGTCCTAGTACTGTCGGACTTAGTCAGCGTTGTCCATCGTATGCATTCAACACAACAAGTTACAAGCATAAACCATGTAGGGGTGAGTATAACGATACTCAGTAGGGACCCCAAGACACTCAAGGTCTCACAAAATCAACCAAGGATAAACCACAATGTATGAATTCAAAAGTAAACCATAGTTAGGTATATTCCCATACATATACCTAAGATAGAATATAATCCATCTCAATCATGAGGAAAACATAGAGGTACTGAATCTGCTCACACCAGGATTTATTCTAGGGTTAGTATCAAGTAACATTCCCAGTCACAATGTCGAACACCTCAACTGCTGGAGAACTACTCCTCTATCGAGTAAAGTGGGCCTTCCGTGTCACACAGAGGTTCTGGTCACTAACGTTGGAATGATTAGGTATTACACCAATCATGTACTATGGGTCTACCGCATCACCAAGGTGCTCCCCACCATGGGTCTGCCGCGTCACCAAGGCACTCCCCCTCATAGACTGCTGAGTTATTCCTCCTGTCGAGTATCGCGGGTCTGCCGTGTCACCAATGTGTTCCCCACCATGGTTCTTCCGCATCACAAAGGATCTCTCCACTTGGCTTGTCGAGTCACTCCGAGTCGAAATGGTCAGCAGTCATCATGTCTCAGCCAGCCAATTGGTTCCTGCACTATGTTCTCTCGTCTCTAGGAGGATCTGCTCCATAATCTACTGGTCGATACTCTAACTAAAACAAAGTCACATAAATAAGTATCTCAAAGGTCACCCACGTCATCGTGGTCTCAATGTAACAGACGACGCATCAATCAGACGCCTGGTCTGTGAGTTATTAGCCTTTTAGTCTCGGAGGCCCGGTTGGATTCGTGCTCGATCCAACCTGACCATTCTCCATCTTAATCCAAAACTCTAGTGGGGTATACTCAAAGGGACCTCCCTCTCTATGATTTCTAGTTCCACTGATGGTTCATGAAACAGACTTCTGGTGCCAAAGCTATGGACAAAAGAAATAAATTGGGTTGTAGTGGGCCTGAGTCCGGTCTGACCCAGTTAGATTGAATCAGATCAACCCTTCCCAGGCCAACCCTGTTCGGGTCGGCCTGGCCCACAGTGCGGCCCGGCCTGCTGGGTTCGGCCCGGTCTGCTGGGTCTGGGCCAGTCGGCCGTGAGGGTGCTGAGAGGGCGGCTCGGCCGAGGGGTACCGCGAGGGCATGGGGCGGCTCGGCCCAGCCCGGGTCGGCATGGCCGAGGGCATCGCGAGGCTGCGGGGCGGCGGTCTGACCACCCGTGGCCGGACCGGCCTTGGGAGGCGGTTCGGCCGCAGGGTGGCGGTCTGGCACTGGGGTGGTGGTTGCGGCCTCAGGGTGGCATCGTTGCGCCATCGCCTTCGTCATGACCAATGGTGGCACCGACCATAGTTCTCGTGCCCCAACCGTGGATGGTTTCCTTCCTCCTTTGTGAAGAACACCACGAGAATTGTGGAATGGTAGGGCCATGTTGGTTTGTCCCATACCCTCCACATTAGGGTGGTAGCATATGGCTCAACAAGAACATGAGAGAAGAACGTCAAGCTTTACAACCTCCCGCAACATTTTATTCCCAAACCGCAAAAGAATCCCAAGAATGATATAGGGAAATAATTCATATGCAAATAAACCCCTACCTCGTTCTCTTGATGATGAAGAGAGAAGTCAATGATGTCGATGTTCATCGCGCCCATAACACGCTTATGATCCAGAGTTCATTCGTCAGATTAACGTTCTTAAATGGAGGTGATTTTTCATTGTTGAAGATGTCCACCAATAGCGTATGTCTCAAGAAAGAAGGTTGATGTCGAGGTCGACGTTCTTCATTCAGAGAAAAAGTTCTTCATTCGAAGAATATGTTCTTCGCTAGCGTTCTTTCTCAAAGAGCTCCTCCTCTCCCAAATTCCACCAAAATGAAAGGATTGCCCCCAAAATAATAGATTATGAAATCTATTATGTATGTCGGTATATAATTCAAATAGGGTTAATTAATTAATTTGCATAAATAAGTAAGGTAGGGTTGGCACGATTAATTATGGAGGGTTGACACAATTAATGTGGATGAAACTCAAGAAGCTCCTTCACATTAATGAGGGAGTTGAGAGATGTTTAGACCTCCGGTGGTCCCCACCACCATAACCTCTCATGGGAGGTTAGGCACATGTGGTCGCCACCACCATAACCTCTCATGGGAGGTTAGGATCAGGTGGTCCCCACCACCATAACCTCTCATGGGAGGTTAATGCATGGTGGTCCCCACTTCTCAACATCCACTTGGAGGTTTTAACAAATAAAATAAAATGTTCAATTATTTTATTTTATTATTTCCATGAAAAACCTAAAAATTAACTTTCACCCTCAACCAACTGTCGTTGAGGTGAAAGTCTTCATAAATGAATACCAACGTTGCGAGTTCAATGGTGTCCTCAGATTTCAATTCCGAGCACCAGTTCAAAATTTAGAAAAACCCACTTCCACGTTTACTAAATTTACCTAAAAAAAAGTTAAAAAATTAATTTCAGGGACTCCAGGCCTCGGAATTATGCACCGTCAATTTTCGCGGATCAATAAATTCCCCATTTAATTACAAAAGAAATTAAATTAAATTTACATGTCTTTAAATTCTTCCCATGTTAGGATTTATGTCCCCATAATCCACAACTCAAAACTAAGGGAACATGTGGGGGTACTGAGCACACATCTGAGCTTCTCGCTCCCATGTGCTCTCCTGGAGGTTCTAGTGCTGCCAGCGAACGCACACCAGAGGTATCGACCATCCATGAAGGAACTTATCTTGTCGATCCTCAATATCTACTTAAAACTCTGTAAAATTGACCCCATTGTTGGTGTCCAGCTTTCCATGGTCAATGATGTGAGAAGGGTCATGCACATATCTCCTCAGCTGGGATACATGGAGGACGTCCTGCACCTGGTGCAACTAAGGTGGAAGAGAAAAGCGG
Organism: Viscum album; assembly: GCA_963277665.1. Lineage (NCBI taxonomy): Eukaryota > Viridiplantae > Streptophyta > Magnoliopsida > Santalales > Viscaceae > Viscum > Viscum album. The sequence continues at coordinate 1,079,329,005 of OY728136.1, read as the reverse complement.
TATGCCACCTCTCCAACTCTGCTGAGGACCTAAAAAGGTCTGATGAAACTCAATGATAACTTTCCACCTTGTCCAAATATCCATAGACCACTTTAGGGTGAGTCCCATAAAAATAAATGGTCACCATCCTTGATCTCCAGAGGTCTCCATCTCCTATCGGCATATGACTTTTACCTTCTATGTGTAGTCTTCATCCGCTCCTATATTATCTGCACCTTCTCTATGGTAGCCCCTATGTCGAATCATTCCTAAAGCCCATTTTTCGCACTCCTTGACTGCATGCAGCCAGTCTCTTCCCCTGTTCTCTAGCTCCCTTAGCCTGGTGGGGTCCACAAAAGGGGGTGGTTGTTACACGTCGAAATGTACAACACCTCATACTATTCTCCTAGCTCATATTCGAAGCCTGAAACCTTATAGATTCATCTTTCCCTATCACATCCTCTTCCCGAAACATCTTACATGCCCAAGTCTCTGAAACTGGCGCCATTTTCCTACTTTCCTACACCTAACATTCACTGGTTGCATCCACTCAGCCAAAAAACATTCAACCACAAAGGTTCTCTCTATAACCCTACCATATGTAAGACTTAATAGAGGAGTAGTGTTGGCTCGGATGTTCTTAAACATAGCTCGCTCAAAATCCCGAGCCCTGAAGCACAGATCGTATCGTATTAACCGAGTACAAGGAAAGGTTGGTAAGCCTCAATGAATACACATCTATAGGCACGTAATCCTTCTGAAGTTGTAGAATTTCTTGAGAACTCTCAATCACCTCTTCAAGGCAGTCCTTAGCCACTTGTGATTCGGGCTCACCTCAGAACATGAGGGGTATCTGATGCTGAAACTTGTATAAGGCACCAAGCCTATATGTGTCCTTTACTGGTACCACCAGTTGTATGTGTTGACCAAAGGGTAGTGATATAGCTGACACACTACCCAAACGTACTCTCTCAGGTAATGGTGCACATACCAGAGCCTCATCATTATGCATCTCATCATCATGGTCACGTTCTGAAAAGACTAGTAGAGAAGATCACTATCTTCTCTAATGGTGTCTCAACTAGGCAGAAAACTCTCACAACTGCCTCCACCCAGCCCTCAACTATGTGGGAAAATATCTCGCCTTGAAAACATGGAGGCCTCTACTGCAGGAACTCATGAAATGCGCTCAATCGGCATGCACCATCTTCCATTGTGAGTCATGGTATCTGCAGCCCAATGGGTGGTGATGTTGCTGGTACACCACACGATGGGGCCAACATAGTAAGAGGGCCCTCCACCAGAGCATCATTGCTCGGTGGGCCGTCATCGTGTACTCTCTTGGGAATCCAAGATATCTCTTTATGTAGAATCTTCTTGATAAGAAATAGGTGCACCACAATCGTTAATTTATACCTAGTGATCTGACTCAAAAGATCCCAAAAAAACTTTTGAAAACACCCACGCAATCATTGTTTTCATGCACTAAGTCGGAAATTAGAAGTCAGGGTCCTGGTGTATGGATACGTCAGCCGCTGCACCAACACTAGATTCTCTAAACTAATAACCACACTCACTACAATTAGAACTATTTACGTTAAAAAGAAATATCAGTATCTTATGTTCTGTAGTAGAACATACCCCTCTGATACCAAATTGTCACGGCTCGTCCCCTGGGGCCTCTGTCGTGACTACCCCAAGCCCGCCTTCCATAGGCCAGGGGCTGGAGACTAGCACCAAAAGGAATTTTCCCTAAAACTAGTAAGTCATTTCCATTATAACTTGGAAACTCACGTAACCAAGCACACAATAAGATATGAACACAAGAAAACTGTATAACCAAAAGAGTGTTGATTGTAAAAAGGGGGCCAAAATACTAGCCCAACAGTAAAGGTACTAGTACAATTGAAATACAATAAAAATGAAGAAAGAGAATAGACAGTTATTGTATCTTCCTATGAGGCTCATACATGAAGGGTAGGTACAAATCACATCCTCAGCACTCCACATCTGTCCGTCTCCTTTGTGTACCGACTCATCCTAAATTCCACCTCTAGGTACCATCCAGTCCTGCTACTCTCAACCTCAGTTAGCGCTGTCCATCGTCTGCATCCAACAGAACAAGGTGAGGGCATATCCCATGCAGGGGTGAGTATAAAGATACTCAGTATGGACCCCAAGACCCTCAAGGTATCACAGAATCCACAAAGGATAAATCACAAAGTATGAAATAAATATACAGCCTTACATAGGTATTTTCCCACACATATACCTAAGTTATCAAGTAATCCATCTCAATCATTAGGAAAACACAGAGGTACTGACTCAGCTCACACCAAGATTTATTCTAGGGTTAGTATCAAGTAACATTCCCAGTCACAATGTCAAACACCTTGGATGATGGAGAAATCCACCTCTTTCGAGTATACTAGGCCTCCCGCATCACACAGAGGTGCTTCCCACTAACATTGGACTGCTGAGATACTTCTCTTGTCGTGTACCGTGGGTCTTCCGCGTCACCAAGGTTCTCCCCACCATGTGTTTTCCGCATAACCAAGGCACTCCCCCTCGTGTACTGTAGAGGTACTTCTCCTATTGAGTACCATGGGTCTGATGCGTCACCAAGGTGCAACCCATCGTTGGTCTGCCCCATCACCAAGGCGCTCCCCACTGGGCATGTCCAGTCACTCCGAGTTGAAATGGTCAGCAGTCTGCAAGTCTCATCCAGCCACTGGGTTCCCGCACTATGCCCGATCGTCTCTGGGAGGATCCTCCCCACAGGCTACTGGACAATAGTCCAACTACCATGAAGTCCCATGATAAAGTATCTCAAAGTCCACCACATCATAAGGGTCACAAAGTAACAGACGATGCGTCAGTATAATAATCGGTGTGTGAGTTATTATCCTTTTAGTCTTGGGGCCTGATTGAATTCGTGATCGATCCAACCTAATCATTCCCCATATAAATCCAAAACTACAGTGGGATATACTCAAAGGTACCGTCTTGCTCCACGATTTCCCGCACCGCTGACGATTCTTCACACATACGTCTTGTGCAAAAGTTAAGGCCAAAAGAACGAAATTGGGTCATAGTGGGCCCGGGTCCGGTCTGACTCGATCGGACCGACTCGGCCCGACCCCGCCTATGCTGACCCAGTTTGGGTTGACCCGAGCCGACCCGTTGGGTCCGGCACGGCCGATAGTGTGGCCCAGCCCGCTGGGTTCGGCCCGACCCACTTGGTCCGGCCCGACTGGCTGGGAGGTAGCGGCGAGGGCGGCTCGGACGAGGGGTACCGCGAGGGCATGGATGGGCCCGTCCTGGGGTGGCTCAGCCGAGGGCGGCACGAGAACGCAAGTTGGATAAGCCATGGAGTGATGGTTTGGCTGCGGGGCAGCGATCCGCCGGTGGCGCGTCGGTCCACCCACGGGGCGGAGGCCAGGCCGCAGGGTGGCGGTCTGGCCGCAGGGTGGTGGCGGTGGCCGCGGGGCGGCGTCATCGCCTTCATCACTGCCAGTGGTGGTGCCGACCACTATGCTCATGCCCCAATCATGGATGGTTTCCATCCTCCACTTTGGAAAGAACACCACAAGATTTTCGGAAGGGTCAGGCCATGTTGGTTTGGACCATACACTCCACATTAGGGTGGTAGCATATGGCTCATAAAAAACATGAGAGAATAACATCAAGAATTACATCCTATCACAAGGTTTCATTCCAAAACCATAAAAGAAACAAAGGAAAGAAATATGGAAAAAATTCACAAGAGAATAAACCCCTACCTCATTCTCTTGATGATGAAGAGAGAAGTCGAAGTTTTAGACGTTCGTCATGCCCGTCACACACCTCTGATCCCGAGTTCATTCGTCATATTAACGTTCTTTGACTGAGGTGATTATTTGTGGTTGAAGATTTCCACCGAAGGAGGATGTCTCGAGAATGAATTTCGATGTCATGTTCGGCATTCTTCATTTGGTGAAGAAGATATTCATTCGAAGAAGCAGTTCTTTATTGGTGTTCTTTCTCCAAGAGCTCCTCCTCTCCCCAATTCCACCAAAATGGAATGATATCCCCTAGAATAATAGATTATGAGGTTAATTATTTTTGTTGGCGTAAAATTTAAATTAGGTTAATTAATATCATAGCATAATTAAGTTGGGGAGGGTTGTCACTATTAATTAAGGAGGGATGGCACAATTAATGTGGAGGAAACTCAAGAGGATCCTCCACATTAATGAGGGAGTTGAAGAGGTTTAAACCTCGAGTGGTCCCCATCGCAATAACCTCTCATGGGAGGTTAGTCTTAGGTGGTCCCCACCACCATAACCACTCATGGGAGGTTATGGTCTAGTGGTCCCCACTTCTCGACTTCCACATAGAGGTTTTGATAAATAAAATAAAATGTGTGGTTATTTTATTTTATAATTTCCACGAAATAACCGAAAAATTAAAATTCACCCTCAACCAACTGTCGTCATGGTGAACGTCTTCTTAAGAAAATAACAGTGCTATGAGTTCAACAATGTCCTCAGATTTCAATTCCGTGCACCGGTTCAAAATTTCGAATAAACTGCTCGTACGTTTACTAAATGTACCCAAACAAAAGATCATAAATTCATTCCAGGCACTCCAAGCCTCGGAATTATGCGTCATCAATTTTCGTGGACTCGTAAAATCCCTATTTAATTAAAAATAATTACAAGGAATTTATGGGTCATTACAATTTCAGTAAAATATAAAGTGTATAATGAAATAGGAAGGGGAAATTTATTACTATTACTCATTGAATATATATGAATATGCACGCAATATGTGAATGGTGGTTACTTGTGGTTCATAGAAACTGATATTATTTCACTATTGTTTTATTTCCTCTAAATTCTACAAATATTTAATTAGTTAATTTATTATAGATATAATTTTTCCTACTCAAGATATATATTTGGATTTGTGAGGTCCCATCATTTTTAATGGATTATTTTTATTAATGTGATGGACATAGTTTACCTTGATGTTTTTTGCATTGAGAATATTTTTAATTTACAAATATATTTGTTCGTGTGTGTGTGTCTATGTGTATGTGTGTTATACAATTTTTTATATATTTTTTTATTATATGAGTGATTGGTATGGTAAGAGTATATGTTTTAAGATGAGGTTGTTGATTTATTTATTTTTTTATTCATTAATATGGTTTATATGTAATAAGTTGAGAGTAGAGCTATCCAATTTTTCAAATGGTTGTAATTGAATGAATTATTCATTCCTTTTTAAGAGTAGTGGTTTCCTAAATAGCTTCTTTATTTTTGGTAGTTTTTTCATGATTTTTTTCCATGATATATTTTTCATATGAACCATGACTCCATCAATTTTTTGTGTAATTTTTGGTCGAGTCTTAAAATCTCTAGACAATGGATTGAAAAATGAAAATATAAATGGCCACATGTATGAGTTTTAATGTTAGTAATGTTTAATAAAATAAATCATTATTTGGTTGAGATGATTTCTCTAATATAAAATAGTAGAATCTCAAAATTGAAATTTGAATTATGAATGAATGAAGATTTTTTTTGAAATAAAATTTTCGAACCATAATTTCTAATGGACTGAAATTACTAAACTAAAATTTCTATGTTACTAAATGGTGATGGATAAGGATAATGATTCTTGATGATCATATGATTTTGTTATGTATTGGTTCATTACCAATAGTGTTTTTAGCCATATATAATGTCGTACGATGGATAATTTTGATTCTAAGTCTAGGTAGTTTCCCTTGGTTGTGTGATATATTACTATTATATTATATGGTTTTATATGCTCCAAAAAAAATTACATGGGTATATTATACTCTGATGTTTTGGGTAGTTTTTTTTCCATTAATATCCTTGTTTCGTGGGGAATAGATGGGTAACCTATCCCTCTTCCCCACTCTCCCATAATCTTATCATGATTTTTAGCTATATATTGGATATAATGAATTTAGTTATAGAATATGTGTGTATTCTAGATATGTTGGATCTCACATTACATTAGATGGGATCATGTGCTATAGTGTCATGAGGTTATAACCTATACATGTATTATATATTTAGTGATGGTCATTTTCTAGTAGCATGAATGTGATTGCAGTATAAGATATAGTAAAATTGAATGATATATGGGATCTATTGGCTTTGAAATATACCTCATTGGTTTTGATGTGGTGATGAAGATGAGGATGTGAAGAGAAATATGTGATGCATGGTCAGATATGATACATATGAAAGGGGTGAAGGATAACTTATATAATGTATTATAACATATGAATGTGCGGTATTGTCACATGAGAGAGACAAAAAATAAGGGTAGTTGAATTAGGGTACCTTTCACACACACACACACACATATTTATATGGATATTATTATTTCAATGCATTACATGGTGATGATACAATTTAGTTCTAACGATTTTTTAAAAGAGTAGGATTCATATATTTATTCATTTTAATTTTGTATTCTTAGTTAAAATTTTTAAACAGATGTCATAGGGAGGATCCTACTGAGTTTTCTAACCATATATATATATATGTGTGTGTGTATATGTTTATTAGGGCCCCAATGAGTTGGATAGTGATTGATCTGATTGTTCCCTAATCGGAGTGGATGTTCAGAAAATGTTAGGGTCCATGGTTGATTCCTAGTATATTCGCCACATTTACAACTATTTATATTATGAATTAAATTTAATATAGGTATTGTGATGGTTTATTCATTTATTTACAATGAAGGTTTTTTTATTATTTTATCTAACGTGTTTTCCATAAATTTCTATATTCATGAAAATTCCTACAATTTGTATAAAATATATCCATCTATTCTAGGTGGTAACCCATGGCCAATTGGAGTTGAGCTTTGAAGGGTATCCTAATCTTTAACACCAGACAAAGAGGGGTACCAGTAGTTGGGGGCCATGACCTGGATTGGATGGTTGTATTTTTTGACCATATTAAATGATAATAAATGAGTGATATGTAGGGGAGAAAATTCCCTAAAATATCTTAATGGCATAAAATAAATAGAGAAGTAAAAACGAGTGTGAAGGCCTATAAAAATGTCTTACTATATCCTATAATATGATTATGATGAATATAAATAAGAAGAATTACGATTTGGAATAGCAGAAAAAATGAACCACTATTTCAATTTATCACATATATCTAGATTCTCAATAATCAAAGATCTACTATGTTTTATGACCAAAGAAGCCTCAATGAATATTATGTTATGTTTTCTATATCAATACCTATCTTGAATAAGGTATAAAATCGTTGTGAATTCAAGATAATTTTGTTGATATAAATATATAATATTATCTTCAATCTACTGATGAACCTGATGGATGAATAAGACCTTGCCACTATGATGTAGTGACATCTAATGTAGAGAATAATATCATATTAAGTTGTTTAATCAAGGATGTAATGTAACCTATTTTGAGTCTATATAAAGAACCAAATAAGAAAATGTGAAAATACTTGTGGATAAATGTGGGTTTTAGGAGATATTTTATTATGTTAAATTATAAAATATTGTGGATTTGTGTGAATTATATAAAACTCAATAAAATAAAGGATATAGTCACCCATAATGGGGATAATTCTTGTAAAAACACATTGTGTTTAAATCTTGATTGGTTACTTCTTATTCTATGGTGTTGTGTGTTGAGTAATCATAGGATGATACATTTATCTTAATAAATACATATATTTGAATATAAATATCGAGTAAAATACAAAATTTAAAAAAATAATTTTGTAAAATAGTCTAACACTAAATCATACCACCCTATAAATTTAATTACACAATCACCATGAGGTTTTACATGATTGTTTTATTATTTTTTATGATAAAATATAGTAATGATTCCCATATTATATGATTTTATAATCATAAAAAATTAAATAATTGTATGACTATTGAAGGTATGATATTTGTTTAATATATATTCCAAATTGATCAAAGAACAGATTCATAAGGGATATTTTATTATAATAAAATACTATTTTAATTAAAAAAATATGACATTTAATTCATGATATGAAACTTCCTCTAATGATTATAATTGATTTTTATACAAAATTATATATATTACCATAATTTTCAAAACTTCTTATATCAATGTCAATTTCCTAAAAAAATACATCATAAAACTATTTTAGAATGATCTTCACTATATGATACTATGTTATTTATCCCAAATCCTAATATTTTAAAATTTGAAACCATGATGATAATTTTATTTTCTATATTCTAAAAAAATGGCACATGAGTTAGAATTATAATTATATTATTACATGTTCTAATAATATAATTCATGTTCAAATGTAATGTACGTATACTTATTGGTCACAATTACATGATTCATGATTGAAATCAATATAATACCTTTTATATCTAATATAATGCCTATATTATAGCTATATTTATTATTCCTAATAAAAAAACATATCTGGAAACATGGATTATAATCAAGTTCAATTATACCAGGAACAAATGTAATTAATATTCCATGAAATAAAATCATATATCCACCTTCAACTAATTCAATTGAAAAAATTATAAACCCACATTGAAAATAATTTGAATTTATATGTCTTATATTACCTTAAACCTATATGAATAATCTATCTCCTCTACATTATATCCCCATAGTCTAGATATTTTCAATTAGTTATAAGGTATATACTAATAACTAATGGAATCTTATTTTACCCTGATTTAAATTAAACTTAATAATGTAAAATTTAATAAAAAACAATACATGAATTACCTATATATTGGAAACAATATCCTATGGAAAATAATATTGAATATTTAATTAGAACTTAAAAATTATAATATATACAAAAGAATTTTTTTATATATTTTAAAAATAATACAACCATATTCCAAAAATAATTTTTGGGGATGATAGTCCAAGAATTATTGAGTGATCTTGAATATTCACTAGAATAGGGTTCATTGATTCAAATAGAGTTTACACGTGTTCCTTCACATTTTATATTCGATGAGGGAATTTTCTATAGAGAAAATTAGAAGAAAATTTCATTATCGTATTTCTTGGATAGAACACCTCATGATAATAATTATATTTTTTATGCAGATATTAATCTGTTGGACTTGAAACAATTATCCATATGTCATATAATTTGTTTATTAAGAAGGGATACACCTATCACATGGATAAAAAAATTAGATGTCATTATTAATATATTTATTATCATTGATCACAGTATTATTTTTGTGAATTTATTACATATTGGATGAATTTTTTGGAAATATGAAGATATGGTATAGATCATAACAAAATTATTAGGATTAATCAATTGAATCATCATTAAAATGGGATGGGATTATTTCTATATCATCTTCCCTTAATATGGCTTGATTCATTATGCTTGTTGTGTTTGATGTATCACACTTAAGCCATGCATAACTTACTTTGGGAATTATATTTTTGGTTTATTCATTTCCCAATTATCAATAAAATGGTATAAACATAATTCCAAATCATAGGTCACAAATAAATAATATAGAATTCAAAAAAAAAATGTCTAATATTTCCATTTTTATAGATAAAAAAGGAATATTATAACTATAATTGGATAAATAATATTGTCTTTACAATATTAGATAATTTTATTTATCTAAAAATAAATATTAATCTTTCTTCTCCGATATATTTTGACTTTTATTTAATTGGAAATGTTATAAAGACTTATTTTAGGGATATATTATATTCACTTTATTCTTGTAATGGTAATGATGAAAATAATTTCTAAAAAATATGCATAATGATTTTGAAGAAATATTGATACTAGTTTTCTAAATACTATATAGAAAAATAATAGTATGAAAATATGTTGGTTCACTGATAAATGAAAATGTTATCTTTTATAGGGGCATGAAACTCAATCATCTATAAATCAAACATGATTGATTGGGGATTTTTTGTATGAGAGGACCGATTTAACGAATATACACAATCTTATACACGATTCAATAATAACACTTATATATTCAATTGTTCACATATAGGAGTAGTAGGTTCTTGTCCTAGATCATTTTCCTGGATACATTCATGAGGGAGGAAGTAATCTATACAAGGGGTAGAAGTTTATATTAGATCCAACTAAAAATGGCTAAGTTGGTTTTATTTAATATTAATGTAGTTTTGTGATATAATAATAACAATAAAATAAGGATTCAAATGGAAATAAACTTGGATATGGTTCAAGAGTTAAAATATCTTATTGGGTAAGTTATTATACTAGTTTAGAATTAATGAATTATTAAGAGGGAATATGAGATAAGTAAACCTATAGTTGAATATTATAAAATTCATATGGATATAAATTTGAAAATATGAATTAATAAAGTAAGGGTATAATGGGATGAAATTATACATGATTTTATTGTGTTATTCCAAATAGATACTCACTACGATGACACATTATGTAAATTCATGAAACACTTATATTCTTAGGACGTATACGAAATATTTATTCTTACAAAATCAATGATAATGAAATGTAACAGTCAGTGGAAAATAAAAATAATGTGTTGCTATCAATTCACTTCAAAATTAAATTTCAAATCATAAGATGAACTTATGGAAAAAGATTATGTTATTGATTTTCATTTATAATATTAATTTATGTGATTAATTTTTGTTTGTTTTTGAAAGTTTAGGGTAATTTATATCATTCATAACCTCATCCTTCCTCTCAATAAAGTTTATTTTCCATTTTAATAAGGTTGGGATTGAGTATTTTTTTCACTAAATCAATTTTTTTTAAATAACCCAATAATAATTTACATGAAATATAGTCATTACATGTAAGAAAAAATATTGACATGTGTTTAATTAAATCTAAATATAGATCAATCACCTCTATAAAAACATGAAAAATGACATGGTAATCCATTAAAACCCCTAATTATTTTTTCTAAAATCAATGGTATATCTCAAGGAGTCATCACATAATCATTCAAAAAAAATTTCTACCCATATACATTATGTAATCTAAACTATTTGGATGGGAAATTTTTGATTCTATCAACATAGATGGATTTACCAATTGTATGTAAATTATAATACCACAATCTAAAATTATAAATGCATATTAAAATTTTAAGGGTGAAATTAGATCTATTAAAATTTATTATTAAAGGAATGAATGCATATATAATAGAGGAAACAAAATGTAAGTAATGGTACACTCTAATCTCAATTATATGAGTCCCAACTCTACTCAGAGTCTATTGATTTCTTTATCTCAATATCAAAGACATTCATCACATATATAACCCAACCCAATCCTCTAAAAACATACTATATAGTTACGATATACATCACTTAGATCACCTCATCATTGTTATAACATTCCCTACCAATGATTATGGGAAAATAATAGGAATATTATAATGGTACACAAACACTAATGAGAAATCTATAAATGTAGTAATTTTATAATGAAACTATAAAATCAATAATGAACTCAAAATATTCAATTAAAAGGTACTTATCATAAAATTATATCAATAAAAATATATAGTATTTTCCAAAACTAAGCCAATACAATGAAACATACCACATTAATCCAATTTATACCTATAATAAAAATATTTATTAGTATTTTCATGAAATGATCACATCTACATGGATTGTTCTTAATGGGTATTAATGAAATAACATGATGGTCCATTGAAATTTTAATTTTAACATGTCGCTAGACATACCATTTTTTCCACTGGGTGAAGAGAAACCCACCACCTGAGTAGTATATAAAAATATATAAATTTTCTATAGTAGTGTAATACTCTTTTTAATTAAAACTAGAAATCCAAAATATCATATATTTAAATCCTTACTATGATGAGTTACTTTTGTCTATATCAATAATATACTAAATTGGATTTATATTCTCAAGAAGTAATGTAAATAAAGGCACTCCCCCCAAATCAAATTGAATTTATATTGTATAATTAAATTATTCAACATTTCCCATGTCTAGTAAACATTAATTCACGTTCACAAAACAGAATAATACACAACAATAACTTAAAACAATGAGATAAAGATTGATCAAATATTGGTATAAACCATCTCATTACACTATCTTATAAAAATACATTCGCACTAATTATTTCTAGGGGTACACTAATAAACCATAGTAAAATAATTATATAATTCTCTCCCATGATATCATATAATTATATAGGCCAACAAGCCTATACACAAGTGGTACAGGCTCATGCTTGGCATCCAAAAGACCCATGATCAAATCCGGGCAGGGACTAATTTTTGGGGTCCTATAGCAGCACTGTAGAAGCAATGTAGCAATGGCGGGACTATAGCGGTGGTGAAACTGTACCAGCAGAGGCAATGTTGTAGGAACTGTTGCGGCAGCGTTACTATAGGTAGTACTATAGCAGCCCGGGTACTGTAGCATTACTATTCACCATGGGGCTCTTTGGGCCAAAAAATGGGCTTTCAAGCCTTTTTTTCAGGCCATTTGGCCTTGGGACTTCAGACTATGTAAATTGTCTCCCTCTAACCAGTCTAAAGAGGTCTTTGATTTAAATAAGAAAATGAGGCTTCAACCCCAAACTTAAAAAAATATAATTATATATCCCGTCCCATTGATGATAGAAATAAAATGAAGCAAAAACAAAATTATAGTGAGTTTGAATGATTTAAAAATCATACAGAAAATCCACGTATAAAAATTTCATATTTTCACAAACCCATGTGATTTATTTATTTTACAGTTTCACCATTCATATATCTCCATAAACCATGGTAGGAAAAAATCACTGTTTACCCAATTTCTATAATTTTCCACTCAATATCATCTTATACCATTATAAAACTTGAACACATAAAAAAGACATTAAAAACCACATAATTTTAAATGTAAATTTACATTATAAATCTATATTATCATAATAAAAACTATAATTGAATCATTATTTAAAATTGAATAGTGTTCCCAACAATTATTTACCCATTCTTACGTAAAGGAAAGTCTTTTTCTCATATCCCAAATGTGATCCCACAAAAACAACATGTCCTAAACGAAACCATATTACCAATATTACTAAATAAAAACCTATCACAAATAAGTAAAACTACTAATAGAATAAATTTATAGAAAATATCATCAACGTGCATCTAGAACACAACCCTCACAAAATTAAAAATCCCTACCTTATAAAAAAGTCATTTAAAATGTATTACCTTGGAAAAAAAATCATTTTCTTTCACATTTGATATGAAAATAAACATTGAAGTTATAAACTACATTAAATTACACTCATTATATCCATTTAATTAAGTTAATGACTGTGAATGTTTTAATATCATTTTCAAATTCAAATTTCCTATAAATATATATTTGATAAAAAACATTAATCAAACAAAATTATAACTTTTTTATGAACGAAATTTATATAAAACCACATTAAAATTCATCAATAATTTTTTTAAAAATGTATAAAATTAAAATAAATATTATAAATTTACTCTAAAATAATCATTTTAATCAAAAATAATGTCAAAATTAATTCTGTTTAAATTATCCTTATATATTTGAGTGCAATTTGACCAAAAAATTCGGATAAAACATAAGTGTAAGTAATTTATTTATCTAATTGTTTTAAATAAATGTTAAAAATTAACATATTCGTTCCTATAAAACTATATATTAATGAATTAACAGGACAGTACCCTAAAAAGTGGATTAAATACATCTACTTTATTAGGCTAGTTCATGAAAAAACCCATTTAAAATTAGTTATATAACCCATTAGAAACTTTTAAATTTATCTAATGGCCTTTATAATTTTTAGGGTAACAATATCTATACAGGTGATAATTAAAAAATAACTACGACCTCAAAAATTTGTTATAATAATGATATAATTCAAAAATATATATCTAATCAGAATATATCATCCATTAATGATCATTTATTATAATCTAAAATGCAATAAAATTATAACTCCCAATGATTTATTCAATTAATAAATTATTCATAAATAAATAACAAAAAAATATCATATAATATTACAATGTCATTTGAAAATTATCACCTAACCATAAAAAATTGAATTCATCTCCACTAAAAATATTTTACATATATTCAGCGGAAGACATATAATTTGAGTTGGTTTAACTATGATCCTAAAAAATGAAAAACCTAAAATCCATTAAATACATCTTGAAATACAAGAATATATGAAAATTTTCGATTAGAGAAGTGATATAAATGATATTATGCTAAATATAATTAAAAATGTTCTGTAATATAATAAAAAAGTGAGAAGAAATCATCAGGAAATGTCATTGGGTTGTGTGACCCAAAAAAGGTGACTATGTGAAATAAAGAAAACATTAACTATAATTAAATAAAATATCTATATTTTTCAATTCAATATATTTCAGAAAAAAAAAATTTCATGTCTAACCATTCATATACATAATTTATTTCTTCTAACATTCACTGATTTCCAACATTTCCACATAGTATGAAATGCATTACTCTTTAAATTGTGTAGACCTAAATGACACATTAACCTACTTTATCATTAAAAAATCATCTATATTTTATTAGGGAAATATTCATAATCATGGTTATTTACAAAAAATATTATGCTCTAAACTCACACAAATCACAGTTCACCTTCCTTAAAATAATCATAAAAAAAGTTCCGCTTAGTTTCTTCATCTCCTATTGAATTTAATTTAATTCAAAAAAAATGTGGTGTAAAATTTATGAGTCAAAAAAATCATCATACTTTAATAATTATAGATAAAACTTCTGTTAAAAAAATAATTTCTTCTTATAGGACAACATTAAAAGAATTAAACAATTCACATAATAAAAATATATGCACAATAGCGATTTGACATTTTTTAATATAAATTATTTTTAACCTTTTGAAAAAACATATATCATTACTAAATATTAAACTATTCATTAAGTGACATAAATTTGTGATAGTTATAGAAATTTCATT
This sequence comes from Viscum album, assembly GCA_963277665.1. Taxonomy (NCBI): domain Eukaryota; kingdom Viridiplantae; phylum Streptophyta; class Magnoliopsida; order Santalales; family Viscaceae; genus Viscum; species Viscum album. The sequence continues at coordinate 1,079,313,960 of OY728136.1, read as the reverse complement.
AAATCCATTCTTATATAGTGTATTGATTGGCTTCATCTCTTAATCACCAATATGAGTTGTCCGCAATTCATTGATGTTAATGGAGTTTTCATTATAATATATGAGTATGTATGTATAATATTTTTTCTATTATGTATGATTATTTGGATATATAATCCATTGTGATTATACAAACCATATAAAATATAAAATTTCATATTTTTATTATTATAAAAAAACTACTCCAACTACAAATGATGCTTCATTTGATATATTTATTATGAATTTAAATGATTTTTAGATTATAATATTTATATAAAACCTAATTTTCCTATCATATATATTTCGTAAAAAGAGATTTGCATCCTTGATATTATCTTTATTAAATCATTAATTGAATAAAATACATTTATTTATATTTTATAACCTCTACAGTTTGAAAAATATCCACTATAATATTATCATTTCACAGAATAATTATTTCAATGACTTATGCACAAATATTTTTAAATCATTTATTTATCCTCCAATAACCTCTAAAAAATTATATTTAAGAAAATTAAAAATTAAATTCTTCAATGATTATACATTTCCATAAATATTATATTTTAAAATATCATTTTTTATTTTACAGTTCATTTTTTTTAACAAAAAGTGATTCCATAAAATTTGTAGTTATATCCAAGAAATTCCCCATTATCATTTTAGGTAGAAAATATTAATTTATATGATAAAATATATAGTCTTGATTATGAATTATAAAAAATATTTTATGATTCATACAATATTTTATTTTATTTCAATCCTATAAATGATCTTCATTAAAAAAATGTACATTAAACTACAATCCTCAAGGATTTTTAAAAGAAAAATTTAATTTCATTAAATAATAATTAAAAAAAACTACTTCATTTAGTAAATATCCACATCATTATATTTTCTATAATATTCCTTCCAAAATAATTATTTTATTATTTTCTTTATTATGGAAAATATTAAATTATTCAATAGTTTTAAATATAAAAAACCAATTTCATTTAAAATATAATTCCTGAAAATAAAATTTATTTGTTATTTACTTATGTTTTTATAATTATTATTCACATTTGATAGATTTAGATTAATATTTCTGAATTATTTCATGAAAATGAACTATATTTGAATTTTTAATTATTATTAACGTCTTTCTACACAATCATGACCTTGAGATTATAATATTTCATTCACATTAATAAATTTGGTCGTCTAATTTTAACCACATAGGAATTCATTTCCCAATCTTGTCCATCAATGTAAATTTCATTCAATATTAAAATAATTTTTTTCAGGTTGATTTTAAATTTTTTTTCCACTACCATATTTCAAAGTATTTGACATTAGTTTACTTATGATTCTCTTTCAAGGACATATTTTATGAAAATACATAATTTATTTTTTTCAAATAGTTTTAAATTATAAATAAAAAACATATAATAAAAAGGATAAAATATTTTATTTGAAGCATCACATTATAAATTATATTTTGAATATAAAAACTCGTTTTTATCATTATTTTTTTTCTCATTAGTTTCCTTGTTGACCTAAAAAATAATTCCTTCACAAAATTTTCTCTATTTTTTAATATTTCATTTTTATTCTTCTATTAAAAATTCACACATTTTATAAATCATAAAAATTATTTGAAATTATATTTCAATATACGTGAGAAAACAACATGTCACCAACCCATTCAGATATAATTTTAAAAATATTCCATATAAGAATTAAATATTAAATGTTCTTTATAAATCCTCTAATGGAACTCACAATTTCATTCACATGAGTTTTGAAATATTAATGTTTTTTCCTTTTCATTTATATATTCATGTTAATATATTTCTTTATAAATTTGGTGTTTGGACCCTTTTACCATTTTTTCCATTTTAAATTAATTTTTTAACCCATCTTAAACATCGCTAGATAATTTAAGACAAATTAAATCATTGAACTCAATTTTCTAATATTGTATAAAGGATTTTAATTCAATCATCTACATTTTTTTAATACCTATATGAAAAAAAATATTCATAATATCTATATCAACATTATATGTTGTAACCTGATAATCCTTGAGATGTGGGGGTGAATAAAGCTGTATATTTAAGTATATTGTTCCCTTAATGATATTCTTATTATGTTAGCGATAACTATTTCACCCCAATTATACTCATTTTTTGGAAGTTATAGCATTCACAAAATATAAATATTTCACATAGATCACTACAATGGTCTTTGTCTAAGGAGAACACACTATGGATGTAATGAGGAGAGAAGATACACTATTATTCACTAGTTTAATGGATATAATGTCTCATCTATGGTATATTTTCTCAAGATCACTTCATTTAAAATCTTATTTTGGGATGATGCAATACATCTCACATATCACTTCTGATGACTCCTTATATCTCTTGACCTCAAATTTTTTGATTATCATTTTATTAATAAGATGATAAATTTTATTACTGTTATGAAAATGTTTTTATATATGAATCATGATAGCCCAAATATGATTCTCCATTCCACTCTTCAGTCACAATAATTTCTAATATAAATTTCAATTTATAATACCTTATTACAACAAAATTATATAGAAGTACCATTAGTATCTGGAGAATCACTCCATGAACCCCAACTCATTGTTCACATTCATAAAAAAATATGTATATATTTAGTGGTCCTAGAGAAGTAGTCTGAAACCCTATAAATATTTTAACCCTTTGTCCATAACCCACAAATAATATTTCACATGCATACATTTTGGGAAATGATCATCAATCCATGAACCCTATTGGGACTTATAGAATTAGTCCATGATCCATTACTCATTGATCAATAATTCAAAAACATCACATATATATATATAGGTCAAAAAATATTAACCTTTTTATAAATCATTCAAAAAACAGTGAAACATTTTATTTGTCAATAGAAACCATAGTTATTTATATGAATCATAAGTAATATCATGAAACATTCATAATTAACCAACTTATCATAAAATATTCACTACTCATTAACCCTTAATGGTTAATAAAAAAATCCAATTAAGTCCCATTATAAAACATGTTATAATGATTTTTTTCAATTCCATTAACAGAATATTACCCTCTTACTATTCATAAATTTTAATTTATAGGTAATCTACATATCCATGGTGTTTCCATCATGCGTTGTCTCATAGTATCCAATGGGTCCAATGTGATTTGTGAAGGTCTAAATATTTCATTTAAATAAATTCACCATTTAAATATAAAATTAATTTCACAATGAGGAATCAAAATAGAATAATGACATGTAAACTATCATAATCCATATAATATTAATTATCATGAAGAAGACCCACCACAAGATATAAGAAGAAATATCACTAAACATCATCCATTAATTCCATGTGGAACAACTACATTCATAACATCAGTGAAAACATTGATAAAAACCCGAGGTCTAGGATCCAATTAAATAAGATCTATGAAATACTACAACTAAATCATCAATAAGGGAGCCATCTATCTCCCTACCAATGAAGATATATATTGGATAGAGATGAATCTAAATGGTTAAGAGATTGCATAACATAAAGAGTTTTATCTCATCCACCGATCCTTTATTCACATGTTAAGAGGGTTGAGGAGTCTTGGAATCATATATGGAGCATCCCAATGATATTAAATCTATATTAGGTTGATTATGGGTGATTAAGTATAATAATAAAGTGTTTTTAAAATTTTTTAATAAAAATTATGGGGTCTAAAAAACCCTGCACAAGGATTCATATATTGGCTGCCCAGTTCCTATACTGGCTCCAGAGTTTGAAAAACTATGTGGTCCTACGATCTAGGGATCATGTTCACTCCTAGGTGGGTTCATGGTTTTCCATACTATGAACCAAGAATAAAAACCCTTTTTTTAACATGGTATATGATTTTTAAGGAGTTGTCTATATGGTTTGGTCAAACAGTGTTCCCCCTTCCTATGGGTCAAAATGGGTCACACGGTTTCCTGGGGAAAACTGAATAGTTTTTCCTAACGGTGTGGCAACCTTGCACAGCCCCATGGCTTCAATATTTATTCAAATTGAATTAAAAAACATTAATGAGAGAACCAAAAAACAAATAATCAAAATAAGGGTAAATTAATACATAAAAATGATTATAAGACATCTAGAGAATGGATGGGATATTGCAATATCACCCAAAAAATACATCTCATCCTCATGATACACTCTTTTGTATGACAATTATTTCTATTCAAAATCGTAATTCCTCTAAGACTTCATATCTTATCTTCTATCCCATGTTTACTCTTGAACATGATCATGGTTCCACAACACTTGGACTGACGATACATTCATTCCCCTCAATACCTTCTCATTATTATCCAAAACCCAAATCCGATGTTACTTAAAGTATGCATCATCCCCAATTTCAATCCCATGAGAATTTTCAGGGTGATATAAAGAAATCTGGTTCACAATAAAAACATATTTCTCATTACTATATTTGTAAATAATATCCAATCAATATTCTACTAGTTAAATACTCTCTAGAATCTAAAAATACTCGACAATCCTGGGTACCAACAAACCCTACAACCAAATCCCACAATGACCCTATCTCAATGACACCAGAATGAATACATGACCACACTTTGTAAACTCTATCAGCTAAAAACATCATTCATCATATGAATTATTTCTACCGTGATCCATATAAATACATGTCAAACTCTTATGAACAAGCTCTAATGTTTCATACATGAGACTTTGTCCCAACAACCCATCCTCGCCCGCCTCTATCAAATATATTGGTAATATTTCTAGCCTAACATAGATATCCTCATATTGTATTATCTAAATAGTCTCCTGGTAAATACTATTATAGGTGAACTCATCTAGTGATATGTTATTATTCGAAGATCCATAAAATTAAAATATGTATTCTAGTGGCATGTCCTTTTTCACTTGAATAGTATCCTCTGATTACCCATATTTCTATGGTAGAAAATCAATAATGAAAAATACTAGGGTACCCAATTCATTCTATAATACCATTTACAACCATAAAATAATTTTCAAATCATGGTATGATACTCTGTTCCAAGGAACCCCATGAAAACGAACTATATATTGAAAAAAATATCCCCTAACTGATCTAATTTATAAATTTCCATGATTGGAATGAAATTGGCCACTTTTTTCAACAAGTCCATGACCACCCATATTGTGTCATTTGAACATGTGCCCTTAAGAGTAAGCCCTTTGAAGTACATGGAAATCAATTCCCATATGAACATCAGAATTGGAAATGGTTTTATAAAACCACCAAGTCATTGATGATCATCCTTCACCTACTTCCAAGTGTAACATCATGTCACGAAACCTACGATCTTACATTTCATGCCCATCCACCTATACTATTAATGTGGGCCACTATATATTGTTTTCAAAAAAGGGTAAACCACCCACATCAATGATTCAAAATTATCCATCATATCATTATGGAGATATTTAGAATAATAAAATAACCTCATGCATTGATAATCTCATCCACATCAATATTCCAATAAAATGGTTACTCGATAACATCAAGGCTTTACCTCAATGGAAAAAATTGGATATTGATACTACCATTCCATGATGTGGCTCAAAAGTGTGGGATCATCTAATAAAGACATTAGTGTAATCTACTCCTATACCTCTAAAATAACAATATTCATCTCATATTGTAGTGTCAACATCTTTTATTTAGATGAATACTCCATAACAACCTAATTATGGGTCTTTCATCTCAAATAATCAGCCATATTGTCTCCCTTAATTGGAATATAATAGAGTTGAACGTCAAATGACTGTATATAATAAACCCATATCAATTTATGGATGTTAAAATATTATTTTGAAAAACATACATTAAAATTTTATAACTAGTTCAAAATGTGATTTTTTCTCCCAATATGAAATTCCTCAATAACTTTAAATCATAAGCCACTATGACAAATTTTAGATTTTCCATCTGATAATTCTATTCATGTGGCCTCAATTTTCTTGATCCATATTCTATGACTCAATCATTACGCATTGAAACTGCCCCATTTTTGATCCCCAATGCGTCATAATACACAATATACATTTCAACTAGCTTGGGTAGGATCAAAATCTATGAATTATCCATATACTTATTTAACTCCTAGATGGAATTTTCATATACTTCAGAACATTCAAATTTTATACCCTTCTTGACTAGGCTAGAATTTGGTGCTTCCAAATAAGAAAATTTATCGATGAATCTCCAATAAATTCCCACTAAACCCAAAAAGTGTCATATATAAAAATCATTGTTTGTATTATCTCAAGAAACAATTTCTGAATGATTCTATGGGTCCAATAACTCACCATCCAGAAATATGTTGCAACCCTATTAATGTACCCTATTGATCCATAATTGAAACATAGATATAATGGAGTGTATCCTATTCTATCACAGTGTACTCAAGACGATTTCAAGATGTTTGTAATTATATTCATGATTCTGGTAGTACCCCAAGATTCCATCAATTAAAAGAACCAAAAATTAATCTTGATATCGATGGAATATTTGGTTCATGAAGTCCATGAGAACAATATTATAGTTTTTAAATCTAAAAGTCATCACAACCCACTCATATTATAAATACCTATTCTTAATAGATGTCCATCATATATTAGTAGGTCTCACTCTAAAATGATGATATCCTAGATCCAACTCGATCTTAGAGAACACACCTGATCCTCTCAATAGGTCCAAGAGATCATCAATGCATTGAATAAGAAATATATTCTTAATCTTCATCATGTTCAACATACATTAATTGACACTAAATATTAATATTCCATCAACCATATTGAAAAATAATATTGGGGAACCCCATGTTGGAGTTCATGTATAGATAAATCTCTTATCCATAAATTCTTATAGCAGATTATTATGATCTTGATTATCTGTTGGGGTGATTCTGTGAGGTGTAATATAAGCACTCTCAACTCCCAACATGAGCTCAATTGTAAACTCAACATCTATCTATAGTGGAAGCCTAAATAATTCATCATAAAACATGTCCTAAAACAGATCCAGTGTGGTTGAAAATGAACCTTGATATAAATACATATCATGCAATAAAACAATCTTAGACTATAAAGTGATTAACATTAGTTTTGAAGGGAATAATTCTATAAGACATTCCCATATATCCTATTTTCCGTGATGAAAATAATTTTTACAGTTAGGATAGGTATAGGTAACTCTCATGTGATAATAATAATTGATTACATGGCATGATACTATCCATTCTATAACAAATATAAACTCCACACCTTAAATATAATTTGTGTAAAGATACCAAAGGAATCGATACTGACGATCCCTAAGGAAACACCCTTTGTAGAAATAGATTTCCCTTGATCGTACACCCAAAGTTGTGTCGATCATCATTACCCCACTCTCAATATACACAAATATACACAATACATTCAAAATATGATAATTTATAAAATAATTTGAGAATTATTTATAAAATGATGTGATCGAAATTATATTATCTATAATAATAATACCTCTGATTGCCGACGGTCCAGCCTTGATATCCACAAGTACATTCTAAACTACTTGGAATTGACATGCCCTTATTCCATGTTCTATAGTGTGATTCCCATGATATGTAATACCCTAATAATATGACTGATCTTAGTCTGATGTACCACATCCACTACCTCAACCACCATGTCCAGTAGAACCTAAAATTCCAAACTATTATGGTATAGAAACCCCCTTCCACTACTATAGTTTGGTCCAACACCTCGATCATTACTGATATTCTCTGAGTTCCATAAAATACTAAAATATATATCCCATACTAACATGAAATTGAAAATCCACCATTGGTTAGGGACTGGGTACATATATGACAGAGCCTATCACATTTACGGGAAAGCACACAAGAATTTACCTGAAAAATGGATAATTTTTCCAAGCTAATTTACTTTCCACATTAATGGTTTGTGTTCATATAAGTATTCTCCTAACCTATAAAGAAATATCTCTAAGAAATACAATATAAAGAGCTTATACGTTGATGGAAACCACATCTGGTTCCCAAAAAAAATGAGAGTCTGATTCAACACCTCATCAGACTTCTTCAATTAGAAAATATTAACAAATATCTAAATCTCAGAATTTGATCCATCCTAAAATCAATTCACTAAAAATTCTTCATCCACTACCAACACTAAAAACCATCTCTATGATTTAGTGAAGGGGCCTATATAGTCAATCATAGAAATAATCCCCTATGTTAACTGTATAAACTGCTCCACCCTATCATGTATCAATTCATATAGGTAAAAGTACTCGAGGAACATCTCTAGGAAGTCCTTCTATACCATACCCAATATCTTCTTATACCAGGAAAGGAAATCCATGACACTATTTCCTTGAAATCAGGATATAGAAACATTAAAATTGACTCATTTCTCTATAGAAGTCACTAAAGGGTCAATGATTTTTTAGATATACTCATTCTAGAACTTAACTGTCCCAGGTACACCCTCTATAGTGAAGGACCAAGGGTGAAAAAATTTTAACTCCCATGTCAGATCTTGAATTCTCCATATATCCCAATAATTTTATTTCCCCGTGTTCTACATATACTCAATATATTTTCATGGAGATACTCCTAGTTTCATTCACAACGAACTATACGAGCCTCTTGTCCTGCTACTAGAGAATCATTTATAACTATGCCCATAGATCATCCTATCAACAACTTTTTTTATGGATGATTTATGCTATAATGAAAATCACTCAAAATTGGACACATAAAAATAATTAAAACATTTACATAATTAGGATTCACATAATTCCATAAAATTTCATCCATTATACACCGCCCCGTGGTCAAAATAAAGGCACTACCACTCTTCTAAACAATCCCCAACCTAGGACATTACTAACACAGAGTAAAGAACTTTTATTTTGAAAGTGTTGAAATTTCAGAACCATAAATTATAATGATTTAAAATATGTATAATTTACATATTTTATATATTATTAATTCAACAGTAGGAACCATTTCTATTAAATAACTAAATAATGGATAAAATTTTTCCACACTCACAATCCACTTATAACTATATTTTCCATGCACAACTATCATGATGCATGCCACATAAATTCTAGAGTGCCTAGAATTCTGTATTCATACTCAACACTCATTCCATACCAGTCTAAGATGAAAATATCCAAAAATAATAATATAACCAATAAAATGCATCCCCAAAAGTTAAAATATCATTCATGTGTAATTGAAAACCTAATAAATAACAACCCCATCATGGGTACTTATGTTTTCCCCAACACATGGGTCAACCAATCACATAAATTAGCCCCTGAATGAGGCCCAACTCATCATAGTATCTATTATTTATTTGAAAATTTATAAAAATAGTTGAAATAAGAAGAAACCCATTGGATATCACTATGTAACATCCCAACTACGGATCCACATACTGATGTGTCAATTCCGTACATTGCATGAACAAATGTGCTTATCCCCGTACGCCAAAGGCTACTAACTAAAATCTGTGGTTTATTATGAAATGGTGGGATATTATACCCTCTTTATATACGTTGTTAAATAAGGGAAATAAATAATAAATATAAATCAATAAAAATAAGAAATAAATACCAATATCTCATAATTATTCCAAAACATAGAAAATAACCATAAACCAAATTAATAAATGTTTCTTACTATTAACGATCAATGTCTATAATGAACCCAAAAATAAATACACACTAACATCTCCTAGGTGGGAAACACTATCAGAAAATATTCCACTATCCATGCTCAATCTTGAATCCTAACTCAACTATCCAATATAGAGTTCATTCTATTGTCCATTCCTTAAAACAAGAAGTCTATTTGGGTACTAATCAGATTCCACAAGTAGAGTGAGAGTACAACTTAGTAGGAAACAACCAATGATATCTAAATAAATATCAATTATATAAATAAGTATCATGATGTATAATGAACAAAAACATAAATATGGATGTAAAAAAGATTTATATCTTATTATTCATTGGTCAAACACACTAGACATTGGGTTCATATTAACTCTTGAACCAATCACACCAATATCATCCTGTGCTAAAGCCTATTTCATAGTCAATAAATATATCAAAATTTATTCTTTCATGGAACTTCATTATTCAATTCATTTAAAATTAATTCAAGAATTGAGGCCCAGAGTAGCTGTCAGGAACCCCATAGGTATTTGGAGTATCACTCCCAGACCCACATTTTAATTTTCAAATTCAAATTTAAATATGAATATCACATAGTGTCCTAGAGATTCAATCATTAACCCATTGACATTTGAAGCATCAGTACCTGACCCACAATTCATTGTTCACATGTATGCATCATGGGCCTAGAGAACAAGTATGACACCACATGGGTGTTTGGAGCATCAGTCCATGACCACGAATTCATTAATCAAGAACATTAAAATATGAAATATATATGTATCAAAGTTCAACATAATCAACCTTTTTATAAATCATTTATGTAATGGAGCATCATTTCATTTATCAATAACAACTATGTTACATTATAGGAATCATAAGTAATAGTATGAATAATTCACCATTCGTCCACATATCATCAATAATTCAAACCACATTAACACTTTATGGTTATGAAAATTGATCCTTTAGATCCCATTCTAAATTATTTAAAAAGGATTTAGATAAATTCTATAAAACCATTACTCTTATGTTTTGAATTTATAAATCATTATTTCAATGTATTCAGCACAACCCTAAGGTTTCCATTATTCCATGTTAAATATTAATCAATTTTTCTAATGTGTTCCATTAAAGAATCACAATTTCATAGAAATACATTATTCATTTGAATTTAAATGAATTTTATCAAAAGGGAAATAAGATGGAAGAATTTCATATATAAAATTATAAAAAAGACTATATAAAAAAATATTATCCATGGTAGTGTTAAGTTCAATCATTCCATATATATTAAAAAAAATTGTCACAAATTTATAAAATTAATAATAATAAAACAATCAGAAAATCTAAAAAATAATCATAATAAAAAATTCATAAAAATAGTAAGGATTGTTTAAAATTATTTTGAAAATTTGTTTTAGTATATTAGCAACATAATTAAAACATTTTAAATAAGATTAATATGGATTTATTGTTGAAAAATAGTTAAACCTAAAAATCTATTAATGAAAAATCAATTACGCAAAGTTTCACTCCCAATGTATATATATTGAAACTTTTAAAATATATACATTAATTATATAAATTATTAATAACCACATATATTTTTATTAACTTATTATTATCCATTTTATTTAATTTATTTTATATCCTTATATTTTTAATGAATGTTTTATGCTTACGTCATATATTTTTAGGTCTTTCAGTTTATAATCATAAAATACCATCAATGGATTTACCATGGTTAAAGGTGTTATTTATACATCATATAAATATTTACAGTCATGAAATATTTCTCATTTTTTTACATTAAATACAATTTTATATCCATCCATGAATGGATTACATGAAAAAAAATCACATCACATCATGTATGTTATAATCCACATGTATGTGAAAACAGTGTTATCATTTTTTCAATAGATGTAAGGGAAATAAAAGATATAATTTATCATATATTATATATTATAATTATGTAATTGATATATATATATATACATATAAACATAATTATAAACAAACATGAGATGTGGTGATGAAATATGAAACACATATTTTTGTGGAGGTGGTAATCAACATGTCTACATGAGAAATGATTTCATTTCCCATTGGTTGAAAAATGAGACAAAAAGGATTTGTAACATAATTATAACAAAATTTCAATATATGGAATATGTTGTTGTTTTTATATCATTATGGTAACATACAATTTAAATGAGGTATAAGAATATATAAACGTGAAATAGGATTTTTAGGATTTATAACTTCTCGTTAGATAACTTTTGTGGTTTCCACATTATGCCCTCTATGTTGGGTATTTTGGTGATACCATGAACACTAGGAAGTGTGGTAGGATTTAGAGAGATATTTTGGTTGGTATTAGATGAAATAGAGTTGTCCAAATATGTGAGAATGAGAGGATATGAGGTTCACTATTATAAGTGGGGGGGGTACCCATGTAATTAATTAATGTATTAAATTATTAAAAATTCATTTCATGTAAAACTCAATTTTTTTTGAATTTATCAAATATTTGATGATGTTTTCTTATTAGTAAAAAAAAATTTCTTAAATTTATGTTATTTTTGACACCTATATCTTTGTATTAACATCTCCCATGTTCACCCACATGAGGATTTATGTGATATCAATGTTTTGTACATGATGAGTGTTAAGAAAGTAAATATGAACTACCCAGTGACTAAAAAGATTAAAATAAAATATAGTATATACCATTTTACATGATATTGGCCAAGGATAATAGTTTTTCTCAATTTTAAAACATTTATTAAAATATTATTTAACATTATATACAATTAATGTTAGTTTCGGGACTATTAACATAGTTTGGAATTAATGAATTCAAGATAATAATTGAATTAAAATAAAAAAAAATTAAAACTTCACTATTTTGTTATATTTAAATATAAAATTTATATAAAATAGTAATTTTTTAAAAAATTCATTTCCTTAATTTGTTTTAAAAATATTTACATAATTTTTTTATTAGTTAATAAAGTACTTTGTCGACATTGAGTATGAATTTAAGGTATTTATTCTAGCACTAAATATTTAAATTAAATTATAATTGAAAAAAATAATTTATATTTTAAAATACTGTTTATAACTAAAAAATTTCTTTTTATCAATATTAAAATGTTTTAGAGATATTAAAATTGAGAGACATATTTTCTTCACGCGTTACATAAAATCATATTATGGTCATTACCAGGTCCATTAGAATGATATTTACACATTTTAAACAATTCAAGGTTATTCTAGAATCAAAATTATTTAATGAAATATGGATGAGTTTTTTTTTATTTTTTTGGCCATATCACATATATTTGACAATGTTTGACATATTTTTCCCCTACCGAGGTGACAAATTTGTACTACCCTTACTATTCAAAATGAAAAAAATAAATCATACCTAATTAAAAAATTTGAACATCATGAATAAAAATATTGAAAAACAAATTCATGATTAATAATTATTAAATTTAAAAAAATTATTTAAAGAAAAATTAAAAAACAAATGAAATATATTTATCCAAAAATATGTGTTTTTATACCCAAAAATAATTTATAAATAAATCTTGTATAATTAAGATTCCTATGTAATTGATTAAATTATTTCTCACTAAATTAGGATTATATTAATTTAAATCCAATTTTATTTTCTAATAATTGTTTTAATGATCTGAAATTAATATTTTATAGAAACAATTTTACTTCACTATTCACTGGAAAATAAATCATTTTATTAAAAATGAAAAATTTCTTGCTCAGATAATATTTCTATGACAAATTGGAAAATAATTACATTTTTATAAAATAAAAAATAAAAAATTGTTGTAAATTAATTAAAATAATTTAAAAAATAAATATAAAAACCATATTTTTGATGAAAACATATCATTCAGGTATATAATGGGTGAACTATAAAATTAAAAATTATTTATTACGCATTAATAAATAAATTTTCATTATATAAATCACACATATATATTTTTCTTATTCTATTTATTTCACTATAGTTAGCCATGTTAACAAATTGGTTATAATGTTCCAATTTAAATATTAATTTTTATATCATATATCACAATTCAATTAAAGATTTAAATTGTGTGTTGTAAAATAAATCTAGAAGACTATTATTTTAAAATAAAATTTTATGATGTTACACTCTACCCCCTTAATGAAATATTTTCTTTGTAACTTTTCCTTCGTTCTAATTTTAAAAAGGGTTTGAGACATTTTTTAAAATACATTCACTGAATTATAAGAAAAATAAATCATTTATGAAATGACGAACTATTTAAATTATTAAGAATATTTTTTTATAATCCCACATTATAAAATGGATAATAAAATATCATTTTTATACGGAAAAATGGGAAATATGGTTGTCATGGAGAATAGAAAATAATTGTGTTCTGAGATAAAGAAATCATAGGTTGAAGTGAAAATATGGTAATAGAAGGAAAACATAATTTCCACAAAATAATACAGTATGATTGAGAACATAGTAATGAGAATATTAATGACTATAAGACCATAAATCAGAAATGGATAAAGAAGATCACACATTCATCGGAAAGGAAGGTAATATGATAAATTTTTTTATTTCAAGATATTTTTCTCAAAGTTGATGGATTATATTATTTTCATGATAGGGAACAAAAGAAAAGAAAATTAATTATCTTCATTCCACTCCAAAAGACTAATTTCAATATTTGGGTTTTATTTGATTTTTATACACTGATATCTCATCTCTTACAAAAAAATGCATATTCAATAATAAATTTTTCACATGTGACGAACTAAATTTAACATATAACAGATCACATGATCCAAAAAATGATAATAGGTTACTAATCCAATATTTAGACATTAACCAAGAAAAAGTGTTCAATACATTTTATGTTAACATCAAGTAAAATATTTGAGATTAAAAAAGATACTCAAAAATGAACACCCATAGTCCAACATAAATCATTCGATAAACTACTAAACAAATTTATCATTAAAATATTATAGACAAAAAATAAAACCAAATTATATGTGCGAATGTATCACATATTCTTCCAAGATAAACATAACATTTATCTCCATATCACATCAATTAGACCTAAATTAAAATATAAAAACTGTATATCCCCTAATCATATGATCTCTTCTATATTCTAAACATTTCTATAAATAACATGAACCATTATACATACATAACAAATTATATGTACTTCCAAAAACAAATTCAACCATTATTAATGATAAAATCCCATTTTATAGAAAATTATTTTAATTTACCTTAGTCATATAATAATCCCAATATAAAAAAACTATTAAAAAAATAAAATGTATCACATAGTTAAAAAATAAAGATTTAATCCCATTGTAATCTATTTGATATACAATATGTTTGAAAAATGTAATAACCCTTCTTCCTAAATATCAATACTTACATTAACAAAAAAGAACATTTTAACCCTTAATGTTATAAATACCATTAAATTTATGTCCAAAAATATAAATTCATAATTAAATAAATAAATAATAATTAAAAAACATATAAAATACAAGTGTCATATTATCATATATTTGTACCAAAAAATCATTTCTTATATAAAATATCTATCACATTAATCATAAAATGGGTGTCAATACCATGAATCATATACTTAACTTGGGCTTATTATCTTATGATACTACCTATAACTCATAAAATATCCTCATTTGAATCATTCTAACCTCTAATGTTATCTAAACCAATATTTAGAAACAAACTATTACATCCTTTTACTTAAACAACCCAAAATTTAATGATTTATAACTATGGTTTCACATTATTACATTTCAATCATCCTTCATGTTTATTGTTTTAGAGAATTAGAAAAAACATTTCATAAAAAATAAAAATTTCCATATAGTATACATTTTCTCCAAAATATGTTCATTATAAAGACACAGTTACACTGATAAAGGAAAATTTCCTTTATCATAATCTATACTTCATATTTGTCCAACTCACCCATTATTCAATTGAAAAAAAAATCAAATACCTTGAATGAGAGAAAAATATCATTAAATGATTTAAAAATTAAGTATTCCCATTACTTGTATTGAAAATTAATGAAAATGCATAAATTTTTTTAGTACTTTGTAATAAATGTTTAACCCAATTTTTTTTGTACATATCAATGAAATCCATTTCTTCACCGCATGTTTAATAAAATATTACTTATGAAATTATAAATTTGAAATCATAATCTTAATGGTTTCTTGTAAAATATAAGAATATGTTAATAAATTTCTCAAAGAAAATATTTTTCAACATTAATGAATTTATAAAAATTCCTCAGTATAAATAATTAAATAAAACAATTATGTATAAACTCTTTTTAAAGCATATAAATATCATGTAGGTACCTTGGTTACAACTTCAAATTCTGCATACACTACTGAACGTGTTAGTTTCACTTCAAGAGCCTTGAATTACTATTTTTAAGTTAAATAATAAATTTATAATATACCAAAATAATATTTTAAAATATTCAATTAATCCTCCATTTTATATAGTAATTCTGTAAAATTACATACTTTCTATTCAGAACCCAGTGGTTAATTATTTGAATCATTCCAATTACTCATCAATTTATTATCACAAATATTTTGTTTTCAAATTTCAATATTATAAAAAATATTAACATAATAGTGAAATCTAATTATTATATTCGTTATTAATATTAATTAAATACAATCTTAATTAAAGGCTTAAAAAATAATCATGATATTTCAATACCAAAACAATACCATTAACGTCATTTGATTTATTCTTTCTTCATTAATATCTTTATTATATATTATTTATAATTTTTCATCCTTTATAAAATTAAAATTTTCTCAACTGAAATATATCATATTATTTAATTTTGTATCTTCCTAACATTTATAATTATTTACCTTATATGGTATTAAATAATAGTAATTAAATCAAATGTAAGTAAACCATATATAAATGAATCCTATATTGAGGAAAATGACCCTTTAAGAGTAAAAAATAATTCCTAATAAACTCAAGAATAATCCTTATCAAGTACTCATTCACTCTTATGAAGTAATGATTAACTATGAAGAATATTTCATTATCTAATTACTACATCAGTGATAAAATGAATTTTAAAAAATAACCAACTTACTCATCTAATATTGGAAATTGATATATTTCAGAACCTAATACCAAAATAATAAAATACTTCAAAGAACAACATGTATTATTGAAAACAAATGACAAAATATCAAAACACATTCATTTATATATTATAATTAATTTGGTTTTAGCATGAATGTGATATATTTATTGGAATAAAACGAAAAAAAGTAACCATACCGACATCAACACCTGCAATTCATATGTAAATAACAATGTGATTTTATCTATTCATCTCCAAACATTTACACCATTACTCTAAATTAACATAACTATATTTAATAGATAACATATATTATTTAATATTCTTTGAAATCAATTACATTTAATGGTTTATTTTATACTTTTAAGAACATTCTAATGTTGGATCATAATCATGTATATAAGCTTTAAAAATAATAAGATAATCAAAGAATTTATTGTGACACCTCCAACTAGATATTCAAATTTATTCAATCATGTTTTATTAACTAATTAAATATTTCATTGTTATACAATAATTAGTTCATTATCCATATTATTCAAATATAATATATAATCCTAGATAACACTGAAAAAATTCTGTCAATGTTTTTCACTTTCTTACATAAGGAAAAACATAAAAACAATCACATTTAGTTTTACTATCCTAAATATATCCATATTATATTTCAAAAAAATATATTTATCTTCAATTTTCATTTATCATGGCAGCATCTTAATAAACATTTCACATATTCCCCAAAAAATATTAACAAATTCAAATTATTATGGAATCCTTATATATTGAAATCATGTTCAATATTCACATTTGATCTTCTTTTTATTGCTTTATGATGCCCATTTTATTAATGAATATCCCATAAAAACAACCTTTAGTAAAAAATTTCATACAAAATAAACTATTGAAAAATACATAAGAATATAGATAACATTGTTAAACTATTTATAAAAAACATAATTTAATAAATTTACCCAAAATAAATTAAAATACAAAAACAAGATAAATATGAACATATCATGAAATCCTCCAAAAATACCAACACACTTCTCATAATGTTATTTATCGAAACAATATAGATAAATAAGTTTTTAAAAAATAAACAGAAATATATATCCCACTATTTGAAAACTTAATAATATGAATATAATGAATACATATATTTTACTACTAAATCATCAAAAAATAGTTTATTTTAACATATTAGAATAAATTGAAATTAAAACCTTATCATTTAAAATGTAAAATAAAACCAATAATTATGATAAAATTCAATGTAAAACCTTTATAAAAACAATCAATTTGAAATTTGAAAAAAAATATTCGATATCAAATGAATCAAATTAAGTGTCAATTTTCAAAATACCATGTTGAATTCCTTTCATATTTATATATATATTAAAAAAATAACAATAATTATTACTTAAAAAATAAAAAAAAAGATCAATGTTTAATCAATTTAATTAATTAAGGTTTGAAACAAATTAAACAGACTAACTGTATTACCCCCGGTTTGAGGTATGTGGCCTTTGTTTATGATTTTTTATGTGTTTAAAGTGAATGAGATCATTTGGGAAGAGGTTGGGAGAGTTTGGAATGGTTTTGGATGAGTATGGAGGCCTTTAAAGGGGTGCACAGTTTTAGCATGGTTTGTGGAAACCATGCGGGTTCTCCAGGAAACCGTGTAGGGGAGACAATAGGCTTTTCATAGCCAGTGCACGGTTTTCCAAACCATGCATGGAAACTGTGCG
Organism: Viscum album; assembly: GCA_963277665.1. NCBI lineage: Eukaryota > Viridiplantae > Streptophyta > Magnoliopsida > Santalales > Viscaceae > Viscum > Viscum album. The sequence continues at coordinate 1,079,295,213 of OY728136.1, read as the reverse complement.
GACCCTTTCTTCTGAGGCAGTAGCTTGCGCACAGTTAGCGCACGTTTTTCCAAACCGTGCAGGCCAACCGTGCAGCCACTTAAAAATAGGGTTATATGTTTCGGGATTCCTCAAGCTTAACCTATTTCACTCTGAACTTCCTCCCACTCGAGGCTCACTCAGGTTCTTCATTTCTCAGGGGGTGGAGGAGCTTTCCCACTCATTTTTAAAGAATTTTGAAGAGGGTTCATGGTGTTTTTAAGGTGATTTCTCCCAGGTAAGTCTTCTCTTATGGTTTCTTTGTGTTTTCCTCTAGATCTTATCTTCCCTCGTTCTTGGTTTTCTAGATATACATTTTTTGTGTTTAGATCTGGGGTTTTTTATGCCTTGGATGATGATTTCAAGGCTTGTGAATTTTAGGGAAGGGGATCTAGAGAGGTTCTGGTGGTGCGTTCGTCGGATTTGAGGTGTGGTTGTTCGTGGGTCAATTTCTCTGGAACCCTAAAAGTAGGTGGCTTCACTCTTTACTCCACATGGATAGAGATAATGGTTTTGGTTACAATTAATTTTTTGTGTTTTAAATTTACTGTGTTTTTATGTGGAAAATTGGTTAGAAATCCCTTGGGTGTTGTTTTTGGGATTTTTGGGAAAGAAGGGTGTTTTATGGTGAAATGCTATTCTTGTGGATTTTAAAATGGAGATTTTAAAATGGGATGAAATGATTGATGAAAAGGGATTTCAATAAAAAATGGTTCTTTTTATTGAAATGTTGTTTGGCTTGGAAAAATGGTTTTTGATAAATGGGTGATTTATTGAAGTGCATTAATATGAAATGGAATTGGTTGATTGCATGTGGTTGTGATGTTGGTGGGTTATATGCTAGGCATTGGATTGTTGAATGATGTGTCGAAGTGGAGATAAGTACTACATTAAAAAGGGGATAGATAGTGGACAAAAGGGCCACCATCAAGGATAAGTGGACGGGAAGGGCCGCTTGGTGTTAATGGGTGAATGGGTTGGACGTAATCTCCATTGTTTGGTTGTTTGGTTGTTATGGTTGTTTGGTTGTGCATTGCTTGCAAGATGGATGTTGTTGAGATTACATGTAAATGATGAGATGGATTGTGGCATGTTTGGTTGGATTTCCCTTGGATGCTTGGTTTGGATGTGATGGCCTGGTAAGGACGTGTATAGCTTATGAAAATGGTTTCACTTGTGATTTAATTCATCTAAAATATTTTATATAAATGTGCTAATAGTTTTATCCAAGTGGCGTGTGTAGGGAAGTCATTTCGGGAACATGTTTGTGTCTTTGCAGATGTTGTGTATCATGACAAGGGCAAAGGTAAGGCATCACCCTCCTTTAGTGGAGCATTGTGATCCCTTGGTGGAGCTTCAATCTTGGAGCTTGACGTGGAGCTGTAGTGGTTTCATGGTTTGTTGTGTTTGGTTGTTTTGTTTTTTTAGTTTACTCTGGTGTTGTGTGGACATGTCTAGTAGTATTGGAATTGAGTTGTGTAGTGGAACTACTTGGTTTCCTTTTGGGAATGCATGGTTGGGTAATTGAATTTACATGCATTATATAGTTTCTATTAGTGGATGGTTTGGTTGGTTTTGTTTTAAGGGAAAATCATTCCCCAACATGATCATGAATCCCTCGACATTTATTACTAGCCTTTGGCATCTTGGGAACGTCGTTTAAGGCCAAGTATCCCTCACTGCCTCCTCAAGACAATGAGGTAGGGGTCGGGTGTTACAAGTGTTATCAGTATGTTCTGTCCTTTGGAGTTGATTCTCGGATTTGGTGTGGACATTCGTTGTGGTGCATTCCTTGATTCGGGATGGTATCAAGGTGTGGGAATGTCAGAACTTGGAATGTATAGCATAAAAGGACGTAGCTAACCCTCTTATATAGAAATTCATGTTACCAGGGAGTTTGGTACATAAGTGTCTGAGAGACACATATAGGCATTGGATATCTCATTGTCGTGGGTGTATCCAATGAGATGAGCATGGCATGCATGGTAGAAATGACTACCCACTAGGATTCATATTTCATTGGGGTATAACGATCTAGGGGAAGAATTGAGAAATGGTTTTTGTGTGAAACTGTAATGTGAATAAATTTGATAATTTGAAAATGGTTTGATTTTCAAAATGGTGAAACATGGGAAATGTGAACCTCTGGAAAACCTTGTAGTGAAACTGTTGTGTAATGTGATTTGAAATGGGAATTGGTGATGTCTACGGAAGTGAGACTCATGGTTGTTTGTTTTCTGTTTATAGAAATGGCACCAGGTCGACATCTTAGAGACCAACTGGAGGAGGCTGCTGAGAATGTGGTAGCACCTGATCCTCAAGTGAACCAACCGTTAGTGAAAAGTATAGTCGAAGAATTTCAAGTTGTGGAATGTCGAAATAAAATGGATGAACCAAGGCATGTGGATCATGAATTTTAGTCTGAAATGAAAAATCCACCCATCTTTAATCGTTATTTAGAGCCAGAGATGGAAGAATCATGGTTGAATAGAATGAATAAGATCGTCGAGTTCATGGGAATGCCGGTAGAGTTGAAGGTGAAGTTAGCCACGTATATGTTGGAAGATCTTTCCCTTCAGTGGTGGGAGTTGGTAGTACAAGCGGGGATAGACCAGGGTATGATGTGGGAAGGCTTTAAAGAATTTTTTAATAAACAATTCATCCCACATATGTTAAAGATTCAGTGTATGACTAATTTATTCATTTTGAAGCAAGAGTTTATGTCAGTGACGGAGTATGCAGCTAAGCTTATGAACTTAGTGCATTTTTCACCCAAGGTGGCGGGTAGTACATCATTGAAGGAAAGGATCTTTGAAGTAGGGTTATGGAAAGAAATACATTCAAAGATATAATTCTTGTGTATAGATGATTACACTGAAATGGTGAATAGAGCCTCGGTGGCTGTGCATGATGTGTTGGGAGCTCTGGGCGGGGGAAGCATGGTGGTACCCAAGGGGAATAGTGGGAACTCTAATGCTGGGTTCATGTGAAGGATATACACTTATTCATAGGGTGGTAATATGGCATATAATCTAATGGCATGATCAGAAAATATTCCTCCGAATCCCCAGAGCAAGATGGGATGTTTTCAGTGTGGTTCTACGAGCCACATCAAGAAGGATTGTATGACACAACCTCGAGCATGTCATAATTGTAATCAGATTGGCCATTTGCAGCATTATTGTCAGAATGCTCCAAGGTCGGGAGTGTGTGACACTCCTCAGGGATCACAGATGTGGTATGTTTCGATGGGACAAGGTCAAAAACATACCCCTTGTCAGCAGAGTAAAGTAGGTCATGGTAATTCTAAGAATACCATGACGCCTCAGCAGAGCAATAAAGAGCGGAGTGTGGTAAGAAAACATGTGTTTGGAGCTGAGCAGGTTGGGGTGGATGATCAGTCGATACCATCCACATTGTGAGGTAATATTATTTTAAATTATACCTTGATGAAAGTGTTGTTTGATATGGGTTATTCACACTCTTTTATTGTTGCACGTGTGGTTGATTTGATGGGTTTAAGGGTATATATGATGCCCTCAGTTTTAAAACATCAAAATCCACTGGGTCAAAGAGAGTGTCGAGCCATCCTGTGTAGAGCATGTTGTATCATTGTGGCCGAGGTGGAGCTAGTGTGGAATTTCTCAATGCTTGAGATGATGTCTATGATGTAATCCTGGGAATGGATTGGCTGGTGGAGTTTATATCCCACATCGACTGCGATGAGTGGACAATGGCTTTTATGACACATGATGGCGTTAGACATCTCTTTAGAGGAGGGAGTCATGAAAGGTAGGGTTCCATGAGTTTGTTGGCACCAGAAGTGGGTACATTATCAAATCAGTTGGTAGTTTTGTCATTGGAATCGGTAGAGGGTGTTGAGAAAACTGTTCTTCCAGTAGTATTAGATCAGTTCATGGATGTTTTTCATGAATAATTTTCTAGGTTACCTCCCATAAGAGAAGTTGAGTTTACGATTGCTCTTCTTCTGGGGACCATACATATCTCACTTCTTTATTATCAGATGGCACCATCTGAATTGTGGGAATTGAACGTCTAGTTAGAAGAGTTGCAAAAAAAGTGTTTATCTAGCCTAGCACGTCTCTGTGGGCAGCACCAGTGTTGTTCGTGATAAAAGCGGATGAAACTTTGAGTCTATGTGTTGATTATCATAGAATTAACCAAGTTACGATAAAGAATTTATATACACTTCCACAAATTGATGATTTGTTCGATCAGTTGAGGGGAGATCAGTGGTTATCCAAGATATACCTGAGGCTGGGATATCATCAATTGTGGGTGAGGAAGGATGATATTCCTAAAACAACATTCATAAGTAGATATGGCCATTATGAATATGTGGTCATACCCTTTGGTCTAAAAAATGCGCCAATGGTATTTATGGCATTAATGAATCAGATACTTCAGAGATATCTGGATTCATTTGTGGTGGTGTTTATAGAAGATATTATGGTGTATTCAAAGGAAAGGGTGGATCATGAGCAGCACTTGGAGACAGTGTTGGAGATCTTGAGAGATCAACGGTTGTATGTAAAATTGTCAAAGTGTGACGTTTGGATACAAGAAGTTCATTTTTATGGACATGGGATTTCTAAAATAGGTGTTTCAGTGGATCCCGAAAAGATAGAGGTTGTTTTCTCGTGGAAACCGCCAATGAATGTTTTTGAGATTCAGAGTTTTCTTGGTATAGTTGGGAATTATCAGCATTTTGTTCGTGATTTTTCACATTTGGCTTCGCTGATGATATGTTTGATTAGAAATAATGTTCCATTCTAGTGGAATGAAAAGTTTCAGTAGTGTTTCTAAGAGATAAAGGGTGGCCTTTCATCAGCACCAATCTTAGTTTTTCCAGAACGAGGAAAAGGGTACGTGGTGTGTTGTGATACATCGGGATCAGGGATGGGGTGCGTTCTCATGCAAGGTAATCATGTTTTTTTGAATGTCTCACGACAGTTGAGGGTGAATGAGATGAACTACCCAACTCATGATTTGGAGTTTCCATCAGCGGTCCATGTTTTGAAGGTGTGGCGTTATTATCTCTTTGGTGAGAAATTCACAGTATATACAGATCATAAGATCTTGAAGCACATTTTCTCACAAAGGGAATTGAACTTGAGGGAATGAATATGGATGGAATATCTCTAGATGATTTATTTTGACTTAATTTACACACCAGGTAAGGGAAATTCGGTTGTAGATTCATTATGAAGAAAATCATATGCTCAGATGGTGAAACATGCATCAGACCAGTGGCAGTTGATGTCTGTTATAGATGATATATGGTTGGAATGTGAGGAGAAGGGTGTTAGAGTGGTCTTCTTTCTAGTTTTGTTGATTCCTGACATTGTTGGCATGGTTAAAGAGGCACAGATTTCTGATTCTTAGTGTGTGACCATGGGGTCGAGAGTGAATGGTGGGGAGACACTTGACTATTGTCAATTGAATGGAGATTCAATATTGTGTTTTCAGAATCAGATGGTTATACCAGTTTCTCGTCAGGATGATATTCTCAAGGTGTATCATCATTCCAGGTGGGCTGTTCATCCTAGAATTTATGAAATTTATAAAGCGTTGAAGGCGCATTATTGGTTGTCTGGTATGAAAAGAAGAGTGGATGAGTTTGTTTAGATATTCCTGACTTGTGAGAAGATCAAGGAAGAGCATCAGAGGCCAGGAAGAATGTTGCAGTCTTTACCAATCCCTGCTTGGAAGTGGGTGTAGATAGTGATGGATTTTGTCCCAGGTCTCCCAAGAATGGTCAGAAATAATGATGCCATTTGGCTGATAGTGGATCGGCTAAGGAAGTCGGCCTATTTCGTCCTGATACATGAATCTCATACGGTAGAGGATCTGTCAAAAATCTATATCTGGGAGGTTGTAAAGAGGGATGGTGTTCCCGTTTTGATCGTATCTGATAGAGATTCGAGGTTTACACCTCATTTCTGGAAATCTTTATTGTAATCCCTTGGGACACAGTTGACTTTGAGAACGGCGTATCACCCTTAAACAGATGGGCAATCTGAGAGGAAGATAAAAACTATAGAGGATATGTTGCGGGCTTGTGTTATGAATTTTGGTGGCTCGTGCGAGGATCACTTGTCATTGGTTGAGTTGTCATATAATAGCAGTTATCAGTCATCCATATACATGTCTCCGTTTGACGAATTGTACGGGCGGCTGTGTCGTTCTCCACTACGTTGGGTGGAAACGGGTGAGTTCTCGATGGTTGGACCTAAACTTGTCCCGGAAACTACTGAGAAGATCAAGATGATTAGGAAGAGAATGAAGATGGCTCATAGTTTTCAGAAATCGTATTTGGATCATTGTCGATGGCCATTGTCGTTCGAGGTGAGTGATCATGTGTTCTTGAGGATCTCTCCTAGGTTGGGGCATCATCGGTTTGGGAAGTAGGGAATGTTATCTCCAAGGAATATTGGACCTTGTGAGATTCTTGAGTGGGTTGGTGAGGTGGCTTATCATTAGGATTTTCCACCTAGGTTCAGTGTGGGTCATTATGTGTTTCATGTGTCGCAGTTGAAAAAGTATCAGCCAGACCGTGACAACGTGATTCGATGGGATCATGGTGAGCTAGAACTAGATGCTTCATTGGTGCATGTGCTAGTGTGGGTTGTGGATAGGCAAGAGAAATTCTTATACGGTAAAATAATTGGTTCAGTCCATGTTTTGTGGAAACATGGTCAGATTCAAGAGGATATATGGGAGTGGGAGAAAGAGATGGTCGAGTAGTGGCCCGAGCTTTTTCGACAAAGGGCGGGTTCACTACTTTTCAAGGACGAAGAGTCCAATGGTGGGGAGAATGTAGTACCCCCGGTTTAAGGAATGTGGCCATTTTAATGATTTTTTATGTGTTTAAAGTGAATGGGAAGTGTTGGGAAGAGTTTGGGAGAGTATGGAATGGTTTTGGATGAGTTTGGAGGCCTTTAAAGGGGTGCACGGTTTGAGCACGGTTAGTGGAAACCGTGCGGGTTCTCTAGGAAACTGTGTAGGGGAGACAATAGGCTTCTCACAGCCTGTGCACGGTTTTCCAAACTGTGTGAGGCAACCGTGTGGACCCTTTCTCCCGAGGCAATAGCATGCACACAATTAGTGTAGGGTTTGCCAAACCGTGCGGGCTAACCGTGCGACCACGTAAAAATAGGGTTATATGTTCCGGGTTTCCTCGTGCTTAACCTATTTCACTCCAAACTTCCTCCCACTCATGTCTCCCTTGGTTTCTTCGGTTCTCAAGGGGTTTATGAGCTTTCCCACTCATTTTGGAAGCATTTTGATGAGGGTTATTGGTGTTTTGAAGGTGATTGCTCCCGGGTAAGTCCTCTCTCATGGTTTCTTTGTGTTTTCCTCTTGATCTGTTGTCCCCTCTTTATTGATTTTCTAGATCTACACCTATTGTGTGTATATATAGGGTTCTGTATGCCTTGGATGATGATTTGAAGGCATTTGAATGATAGGTAAGGGGATCTAGAGAGGTTCGAGTGGTGCGTTTTCCGGATTTGAGGCATGGTTGTTTGTGGGTCGATTTCTCAGGAACCCTAAAGGTAGGTGGATCCTCTCTCGACTCCACTTGGTTAGAGTTAATGGTTTTGGTTACAATTAATTTTTTGTTCTTGAAATTAATTGTGTTTTGATGTGCGAAATTTGATTGAAATCCCTTTGGTGTTGTTTTTGGGATTTTTGGGGGAAAAGGGTGTTTTATGGTGAAATTTTATTCTTATGGATTTTAGAATGGAGATTTTAAAATGGGATTAAATGAATTATGAGATGGGTTTTTAAAAAAAAGTTCTGTTTTATCGAAATGTTGTTTGGCATGGAAATTTTTTTTTCTCGATAAATGGATGATTTATTGAAGTGGATTAATATGCAATGGAATTGGTTGATTTCAAGTGGTTGTGAAGTTGGTGGGTTATATGCATTGAATTGGCATGTTGAATGTTGTGTGGAAGTGGATAGATGTACCACTATAAAAAGGGGATGGATAGTGGAGGTAAGGGCCACCATCAAGGATAAGTGGATGGGAAGGGCCGCTTGGTGTGTATGGGTGAATGGGTTGGATTGAAGCTCCACCGTTTGGTTTTTTGGTTTTTATGGTGGTTTTGTTGTGCATTTCTTGCAAGATGGAAGTTATTGCGCAAACGTGTAAATGATGAGATGGCTTCTGGCATGTTTGGTTGGCTTTCCCTTGGTTGCTTGGTATGGATGTGATGACCTGGTAAGGGCATATTTGGCTTATGAAAATGGTTTCAATTGTGATTTAATTTATATAAACTGGTTTATATAATTGTGCTAATGGTTTTATGCTAGTTGTGTGTATAGGGATGTCATTTGGGAATATCTTAATGAGTTTTAGTACTCACCCCCTACTTTGGCACGTTGTTGTCTTTGAAGATGTTGTGTATCGTGATGTGGGCAAAGGTAAGGCATCTCCCTCCTTCAGTGGAGCATTGTGACCCCTTGGTGGAGAATCGAGCTTGGAGCTTGACGTGGAGCTATGGTGGTGTCATGGCTTGTGGTGTTTGGTTGATTAGATTTCGCAATGTACTCTGATGTTGTGTGGACATGTCTCGTTTTATTGGTTATTAGTTGTGTTGTGGAACAACTTGGTTGCATTTTGGGAATGCATGGTCAGGTAATTGAATTTACATGCATCATATAGTGGCTGTTAGTGGATGGTTGGGTTGTCTTTGTTTTAAGGGAAAATCGTTCCCCAACTTGATCTTGAAGCCCTCAGCATTTATTGCCAGCCTTTGGCATCTTAGAAATGTTTCTTAATGCCAAGTATCCCTCACCACCTCCTCAAGCCAATGAGTTAGGGGAGAGGTGTTATAATAACTCAATCAAAAAAATCAATTCGTCTCTTTTAAAACAATTTTTAATTTTAAATCCACAAATTTGGTTTACCAACTAGAAAACTTTTGTGGTTCCATTGAAATCATCAACAATAAACATATCCATTTCTATAATTTTCTACATTAGATGCTTTATTCTTCAAATCTAGTGACTAAAATAAGTTTGTTCAAACAAATAGAAAATATGAATTAATATAATAATTTTTTTCCCATTCATAACATATTTACTCCATGAATAAATATATACATCAGTTCCATTATAAAATAGTATTTATGGAATAAAAAAAACCCCAATTATTTAAATTATTTAAATCAAATAAAATATACTTCCAAATAAAACATTCAAAATGTTAAAACCATGATTACCCAAATGAAATTACTTATCTCAATCCAAATAAAATTTATAGATATTTAAATACCATGTTAGTTTTTATTTATTATATTTTTGGTCACTAAATTTATAATCATAATTGATGCATTTGGATTTATAATAATAATTTTCATTATTTCTTATGACTTCAACCCATCCCGTTATTTAAAAAATATATATATAGTAACCCCTTTATCTATAAAAGAAATGGAAAAAAATATAAATTATAATACATTAAATTGAGAATTTTTATTAAATAACATATAGTTTTACGAATCATTTTGAAATATTTTATTCATAAAAAAATTTCAAAAAAATTATATTATTTCATTCCATTTTAAAAAAATTAATGAAATTAATATAAAAAATTATTTAAATTCCAAATTTGTTGAATTAAATTCAATATTAATGAAATGCATATATTTTTTAATCAAATAAACCACTATTATTTATTTTAATATTATAATCTTATAAAAAATAAATTATTTTTAGGGTCATTTAAAATGATTTATAATAATTCAACCAATCCATTAATTTAATTTAAACAATCATGAAATGCTTAAATTTTTTTAAAAAAATAAACTTCTCAATAACAAATAAAATTTTATAAACCGACTAAAATAATTATTTTGAAAACATAAAAATACATTAACCAGGGTAATATAGCCATATACTAATTTTTAAAATAGGTCTTATCCTATCACAGTCTACGATATTCAAATACATATCACTAAAAAAATATTTTTCAAAAAATAATCATTGATCTAAAAATTGTTATTTAAAATGAAAAAAAATCAACACATTTCAAAAAGTATAACTTTTTCTTTGGATAATTTATATAAAAATATTATTTTATTCTAAAAAAAATTACTCGAAACCACTGTTAAATTCAAAAGAGTTCATGTGTTCGACGAATGATTGTTATATGACACTATTTTTTTGCATTAAATGTTCCACAAATATTGACTAATTGGGGATGTGATACATCATATAAAATATAATAACTAATAAAAAACACACATGGAAAAATTAATATGACACATTTAATATAAATAAATTGAAATATTGTTTTTTTATAAAAAGGATGATTAATTGTTTCCACAATTACCTCCCAAGTTTCAATCATTTTATACAGATATATATTTATGACTAATATTCCCATAACGGTACGAGATGCAATTTATAATTTTCAAATTTTGAATACTTTGAATATAATATCGAACACTATGAAACTATAATTTGTACACAAAAATCACTAGAGTTTCAGGAATAAAAAATAGGGAGATAATACTAATAAGGAAGGAATTATTGTCCTTATAGAATCTCAACTTCTTATAGAAGAAATTTCCAAAAAATAATCAAGAGGATTCTTGGTCATTGATAAATAATAAATACACTAGATAAATAAAAACATTCTACCACTTTTTTATTGGGATCATCATAAAAAATTTAAATATATATAAATAACATATTCCACATATAGAAGTTTTTCAAATCCAATATATTCTATAATATATATATATAATTATGTATAAAGATAAAATATTAAATTATATTAATATAAAATGATAATCCATAATATAAAGGATTTGTATTATGTGTCCAATAATAAATTTAATATATAGTACCCATCCTTCCCCCAATGAGTCGTCTAAACTCTAATGGATGGGAAATTTCAAGAATATAACCACCTCCACCAGTAACACCCATCATGAATCAATAATGACATATTAGTAACATATGGAATTGTGCTGATCTGTGTATATGAGAGTGATTATAGAAAATTTAATGTGATTTTTGATATGAAACAAGTGAAAAATTATATATGGAGAAGAATACATATAAATGTTTAAATTAAATTAAAAATATAAATATGTGATTTATGTTACATTTTTAACGACTAATTAAAAAATAAGAGCAGAACATCTGATAGCAAATATATAACATTGATCAAATACATATTTAATTAGAGAAATAATTATTATCAATTATAAAAAAATTCATAAAATACACATTTCAAATTAATACTATTAAAATAAATATTTGTAAAATTAAGAGGAAAACAATTATCAAGGTATGAAGCAACAACATTATTATGCGATCAATAACAATTATTTAATCCTATTAAAATAATTATTCAGAAAATTACATTACAATCCATAGAGATAAAACATTTTATATATATTATTACACATAATGTAATAGAGATGAAACAAATCCACTACCTCAAAAGGATACTGATGTTCAGTCCATGATAACAGATCATCATAATAGATCCCAATCACATCTCCGACACCAACTACATCCACCAAAGGATGCCACCAAAAACCTAAACAAACCAACAACCCAATAAACTCCATTAGAAACATTTATATCATGTTCCATAACATGTAAAAGAGAAATGGTAGGAAAATTAATGGATAAACCATAATAAAATGAAGGAAAATCATACCTTGAATCATGTTATGTCACCACAGATAAAAGACAGAATATAGAGATCAATTTTAAAAAGGGATCTTCAAAACACAATGGAGGGGACCGTCAGGTCCCATGTGATGAGGTGGATGGAAGGAGTAACTGTAGGTTTTGACAACCCATGTGGATTGAATGTTTTCAATAATTATAACATCATGGGATTGTTGGACGTGTAATCCCCTTTCACGTTGTTTAATTCCCCAAGGTTGGTTTCCACTAAAAAAAATTTCTCTTCTTAATTTTATTTAAATTACACACCCAGAAATATTACATGCCAGGAATCCAAAATTCATGTTGTGTAACACTTCATGATGTGAAGTTCATCCCAACTACCAACCTTTTAAAACTAAAATACTCTATTCTCCCATAGAGCCTCCTCCAAGCAAATCAGACATTGGAAATAGGTAAAGGGTGGATCCACAATGATCCAAGACTTTACATAAATTGTAAAATAGAATATTATTTAACATTTCATACCATTGAATTCTTTCTTGGCTCTTTTAAAATAGTTTGAAATTAATTACATAAAGAGAGTAATGTAATTAGAATATGAACATTAAAAATAATTATATTATCATATATATCTAGAAAATTAGTGTCACAAAATAATTTATCCAAATTAAAAAAATTGTTAATAGTTTTAAGAACATTTACTTAATTTTTTATTATTTCTTGAAGCATTATGTCGACATTATGTAAGTATTTAAATATAATTATATAATCATTTAAAATTAAAATTAAATTAACATGATAAAAAGTTTTACATCAAATAACTATTTATTATAGAAAACCCACATTTTATCTCCCTTCCAAAATATTAGTGATATTAAAAAAAGTTAGTGAAAAATATTTTTAGTCTGCAATTAAAATCATATTAAGGTCACAATCAAATTATAGTGGATTGAAATTAACACAATATTAACCTGGTATGATTATCGCAGAATTTCATAAATAAAATGAAGTAATAACAAGTATTTTTGGATTATTTGGACCTTATCTTGTATTTTTAACCATGTTTTTCATATTTTGCCTTTACCAAGGTGAAAAATATTTACAATGAATACTATTAATAAGGAAAAAATGGGATTTTTTAACAATATTTGTTGAAGAATTTATAAATATGGAATTCAATTTTCACAGTCATATGTATATAATTAGATTTAATTAATTTATGATAGTAATGATAAAAATATAAGAGATAAATTATTTAGAAAATATATTTTTTATGAAAAACATCAACTAATTAAAAAATAATTTATATTATTTTTTCTAATAAAATTAATTAATTTCTTTAGAAACAAAAGAGTGTTATTTTTTAATAAGACAAAAATTAATCTCAATTAATTTAATTAATGGATATAAATGATTGTTTTACAAAAATATGTATTTTTTCACAACTCACTGAAAAATTAATCTTTACAGAAAAATCCCAAAATTTCCTAGTTAGATAATTTTGATATGATTATTTATTAAATTATTTATTATTTACCATGTAGAATAAATAAAATCCTAAAAAATTAGTATAATAATCAACCAAAAAATTAATAAAACTATATATGAAAAAACCAATTTTGCAAGAATAATATGATTCTACTTGAAATTAAGTATATATTTATAATAAAATATTTAATATATTTAAATTATATAAGACCTATATAAATATTTTTCATTATGTGGTTATTCTAATTCACTACATCAATTTAATGTATAAGTTATAATGAATAAATCTAAATATTAATTTTGATATAGTATACCGAAATTCACTTAATATAGATATTGTGTGTTAGGAAATCTCTATAAAATAATATTATTTTAAACTAAAATTTCATGCTGTTTCATTCTAAACCCCTAATAATATTCATTCCTCAAAATTTGATTGCATTCCTCATAAGAAAGGGGTTAATTTTTTTAAAAAAAATCAATTCCATAGAGTGGAAGATAAATCAAACTATCAGGAATAGAAATTCCTTTTTTACTATATAAAAGATCATTTTTCAGAATTCCATATTATAAAAAGGAATAATAAATTATAATTTTTAAATAGAAAACTCAAAAGGGAAAATTCACTTATAATAACACATAATTGTGTTCGTAGATTAGTTGACCATTGTTGGGTATTTAAAATATGGGAATGAAGGGAAAAATAAAATCCAATGAATAAATAATTATAATATAGAACATGACCATAAGAACTTTAGTGACTATAAAATCATAAAAAATTAGGTTATATAAATTATCCAAAATTCTTAAGAGATTAATGTAATATTATAACATTTTTATTTTAAGATCATTTACATAGAGATTAAGGATTCATTTATTATCATGATATAGAACATAAGAAAATATATTTACACGATTTATTTCTATTCTGTAAGAACAATTTCATCCACTGGTTGTTCTTAAATTTCATTAAACTTTTATATCATCTCTTACTAAATGGAATGAATATTCAAGGATAATTTTTCATGCTATAAGAACTAAAAATTAATTTTAACAGATCAAAATATCCAAAAATAAATAATAATTTTTTACACATGTATTTCAACATTAATGAGAAATTAAATTTTTATTACATGATAAGGTAATATATAGTTTAAAAAAATGGAATAACCTCTAAATCCCAAAAAATGATAGCACATACTTCAACATAAATCATTAAATGAATTACTAACAAAAAATTCATTAAAAGAATTATATAAAAAAATTAAACCAAACGATTAAAATGATTTGATCACTCAGTATTCAAATATAAACATTAAATTTTTCTCTATATAATGTTAATCATTCATGAATAAAAATAAGAAAATTGTATATTCCCTAATCATATAAAGTCTAATTTATTAAATTCTTTTCAATAAATGGACTGAATCAGCATAAATCCGAAATAAAACTATATGTACATCCAAATGACAATTCCAACATTATTTATGAAAAAATAACATATCATAGAACCTTATATTCATTTACCTAAATCATAGAATGATACTAATATAGCAAAAAAATTTCTGAAAAAAAATAATCACATAATTAAAAATCGTTGTTCAATTACATGGTTACATATATGATAAAACAGATTCCACTGAAATATAATAAAACATCATCTAAAATAATCATATTTTACTCAACATAATATATCATATAAACCCTAATTTTTTTCTAAACCATTATATTTAGGTCCATAAAATAAAAAACCATCATTCCTCAAATAATATTTTAATTAAAACACATAAAAATCTAAGGTTTATATCACTATTAATATCTCACAAAATATCCTTAGTCATCAGAAATATAAAATACATTAAACCTCAATGTGGTGTTTGTACCTATAAACATATGATAATCATTGTACATATTTACCCATTATTATATTCAAAACTCATAAATATTCTCATATGAATCCACCTAACCTCTAATGTTATCTAAACCAATCTTCATATACCAATTATAACACCATATAACCTAACAAATCAAAAATAAATTATTCATAACAAGGTGTTTACTTTTTTTCATTTTTTGGGTATTTTTATATAATTTTTTTTGAAAATTTGATAAAACATTACATTAAAATTATAAATTTTCATAATGTAGCCATCTTTTCCACAAAATAATGTCATAATAAAGACGCGCATTCTTCATGCAATTCTCATTTCCATTATTCAAATAAATACTTCATATTAGTTCATACTTACCCTTAGGACATGTGATTAACTTTCAATAACATGGGTTGAGAAATGAATTCCTTTCACACTTTTTCCAAAATATAACAACTAAACAATTTAGAAAATGTTAAAAATTATCATTATATAGCCATAATAAAGAAAATTAAAACTTTATTTGAAGGGTTATGAACATACATTTATTTATACAAATAGTATGTGTTTAAAATTTTAAATATAAATGAAAAAGAGGAAAAAAATAGAACATATAAAATAATGTTTTAAGAAAAATCCCTTACCTTGAGTCTGACTTAAAACATACATAAATTAAATACCACATAATAAACATATATTAATCATTAATGATCTTAAGACCCTTTTCTATTTTAATATGTTATATTTATCCCTTTTATTTTATTTATTACAATTTCTTAAATAAATATATATATATATATATCCAATCATTTGTTCATATATCGATTGTTTTGAGTACTTTTTATTGATAGTCACAAAAACATTAATTGGATTAACATGGTCAAGAGGTCCATTTTTACATAATCATCGAAATATTAATAAATGAATAGCTATCTTCTAAACACATTAAATACAATATAATAACCATCCATAGATGGTGTACATGTAAAATGAACCACATCACTTCAGGGAGTTTGTAATCTGAATGTACACAAAAAAGGTTATCATCTTCCAATAGATTATATTGTAAGATAATATGTGATATATTAGTTTTATGGAACGATAATTTTGTTATCAATATATATATATATATGTATTATCTTTCACTAAAAATAACTATGAAATGTAGTGATGGAAAATGAAACACATTACTTCATGGTGGTAATAATACACATGTACGCATTATCAATATTGTAATTCCCAAAATAATGTATTTGGAAGGGTTTAAACATAATCATAGTAACATTGATGTATATGGAATATAATGATGTTATTATTTTAGTATGGTTTCTTTTTATTTTAATGTGGTATTAGAAGAAATAATCTTGAAATAGGGTAGTTAGTACTTATTCCTTCTCCTAGAATAACCTCTTTAGATTATAGATTATATCATCATGTATTACGATTTTAGTGATAAAAGGATGTACATGATGTTAAAAGGGATTTTATAGGGTGTTTTGTGAAGGGTTAGGCTAAACTAGAGTTCCCTAAAGGAGTGAGGAATAGAGTAGATAAGGTTTCCTTTTATAACTGTGGGGAGGGACACTTGGAATAACATAATATATTAAATTAGTTTTAATTGAAATTTATTTTCTGGGGTGGGGGAATTTATATATTTAAAATCATTGATAAATATTATCCAAAAATAACTAATCAAATATATTTTTTATATTTTTGGTGATTTTCCCCATATTCTCTTATTTATAACACGTCAGAAACCGTGCCGATGATTATTTTGATAATAATTTTTCTTACACTATAGGAGTCATGAAAAGTGATATATAGGGGTTATTCATCCATAATTGGAAAATGATTGATATGATCTACCATTTTCATTCATTTTTTAAAATAATTTTTTTTATTGTTAAATCATTAAATAAAACATTTTTTAGATAATATGCCATTAATGTAAATATTGAGACTATTGAAATAGTTTGTATTTAATGAAACAAATATAATAATTGAATTTTAATAAAAAATTTGAAAACTGACTGAAATTTTATATATTTCTAAAAATATTCATTGAGACAAAAATTAATCCAAATGGTGTTATTATTTTTTAAAATCATTTAATTGAATTTTATATTAATTGAATATTCATTATGTTGGTGTTTTGTAAATATTTAATGTAATTATTCCATAATTAAATATTGAAAATTAATTACTGTTATAAAAAATTCATCAATATTTCAAATTAACATTTATAATTTTGAATAGTCACTTTTTATCTCTTTAACAAAATACAAGATATTTTAATATTAATAAAAATACATTTTTTTATTCATTACATAAAATCATCATATAGTTATTTTCAAACACATGTTGAAAGAAATTATACGATTTTAGAAAAATTTATAATCATGGTATATAAATACTTATCCAATAAAATAAATCCATGTATTAATTATACTTTTAGGTTTTTCTCATTTCTTTTACCCTATTTTATCTGATTTACCCATACCTCAGTGATAAATATTTACTACAATTTCAATTCATAATAAGAAAAAATAAAAGGGACCAATTTACCATATTTTTTCCTCTTTATTCTATATATTTAAACTATTTTTCTGTTTTAAATCTCTCAAAATTGAAGAAATTTATTTAATATAAGAATGTAAAAAATAATGAAAAGTGTTTAAAAAAAATCAAACTAAATAATAAACTTATAAAAAATATTTAATAATGTATATTCATATATAACTAATTATATTATTTACATTTAATAAAGGTTTACATTAATTTAATAGTAAGGGACTTTTCTAATACATAATTTAATAAAATTAAATGAATGTTTTAAAAAATGTATTCTTACAATTCTATGAAAAATCAATAATTTAATAAATAACCAAAATTTCACTATAGGATTATATTGATATTCTGATTTCCGAAATTATAACATTTTTAAAAATCAAATATCAATTCTAGGTGTATATTTATTAAAATGTCTTATTCAAGAAAGAAATATAAATCATTTTTGAAGAAAATAAATTTTTGAAGTATTAGATGACTACCAAAAATTATGTACTTAATTATTATAATGTAATAAATACATTTTAAAAATATATAAAATTTATATGTATTTTTATTAATGTGTTTATTTATATTAATTAATAAAAATTAACAATAAGGTAAAAATGATCACATTTAAAAACTAATACATTTATAGTGTATCATAATTTGATTAAATCTCGGTGTTTTGTGTTGTACAAGCTATAAATAGTAATTTTCAAATAAATAAATTTTTTGGACTTATAGTAGTTCAACATCATATACATTTTAAATTATATTAATATTATTTATATTGTGATTAGCAATAAATATATTGGTAGTTGCAAATATAAATCCATATCACACATTATTGTTTGATTTAATTTAAAACATTCATAATTGGTTAATTATTAAAATATTCTAGAAATTTGGAGACACTATAAATATATATTATCTTTTATTTTTTTATTCATATATGCCAAATGAATTTAAAAACATGACAGGTTGGTATGTTTGAATGTGATTTTCTATTGAGGGAGTGTATTTGGAGTTTTTTTGAGTTATTTTCCCTTACTATGATTAGAAAAATTTTGATACTGAGTTTTTAGGGATGAAATTGGGTTTTATATATATTTTATTGTTCTCATGGTGAATTTTGGGGGTGATTTCATGTCACTATTGTAGTTTTATTGTTATGGTTAGTGTGAGAATATGGAAATGATGTTGTTGTTGATTGGGTGGTCTTATTATATGTTATGGATGGTGGTATGTGATATTGTAGTGGTCATTACATTGATGATGATGATAATTTGTTTTTGTTGTTTCATAGTATAATGAAATAATATCTTGTTGTTGAATTTAATAATTAATTATTAATTATTTTAGAGTAAAATGAATTGATGAGTTGACATTGTGCGATAATAAATATATGAATAAATTTTAAATAAAATGTTATTAATAAGGATGATACCATAAAAATGTAAATTTTAATAGATATATTAGTTGATGTAAATTCATTTCACATATCTATTGTAATATTTTTCATAATTTTGATCAAATTAATTGATAATTATGTGATAAAATTGTAATTTGTGTTTTTTATTGTAGTGGTGTAGTTATATTTTGTTTGTGGTATGTTTTAAAAGTGTGTGTTGGTAAATGGTGTGCTTGATGAATTATGTATCATGGGTTATAGTACTTGTATTCCCTATGTGGACCATTAGGATACTTTATCATTAATACTATATTTAAATTTTCTATCTTATTTCTTATGTACCACAACCTGATTCATTTAACTATACCAATTCCCGTTTGTTTTTTATGATTATTAGTTTAAACAATATATATATATTATAGAGGGAATGGATGATTTACAACTTCTTCATCCACACCCACTCATCAAGACATTGAACAAGATATGATGGATTATGTTTTAGATATATATATACTTATATATATGTCTGTTGTAATTAATAAATTTTATATTATATACGTATTAGTTGAAAAAGTGTTTTTGTTGTGATATTGATTAATGGGGGTGATATATGTAGAAGGAGTAGTGAATTTGGGTGATTTCCTTATTGTTCACATTACTCTATAATGATAAGCATATTATGGTCAATTGTAATGAATTCATATGGAATATAGAACTTTTTGTGGTGTGTGGTATGAGGATGTGGGTATATGGTTTCAGTATGATGAAATAATATATATATATATATATATATATTGACATGGAACGGATAATATGACTAAAACATAAATCATTGGGGGTTTGTATGTTACTAGATTAGTGGGAATATGGTTGTTGGGTACCTTTGAGATATAATATTTTTTGAAAATATGTTTATATAAATGGATCCAGTATTATGTGAGTTGACCATAGTGGGGATGATAGATGATCGACACTGTATATCTGATTAGTTAGTTATGCTATATATTTAGTGATGCATTTATATGCTTCACCCAAATTTTCAAGATATCATTTGGAGAGGACACCACTATGAATACTATTATGAACACCCCTAAATTTATGAATGTATTTTTCATTAGTCTTTATGATGGATCTTGTGTATAGGATAAACCTTATTAACTCATGAAGAATGTATGATGTGGGTGTCATTTATAAAGGAGTTACTCTTGGTGTGTTTTGATCATATTATTTTATGTATGTCCCTTATATGTATTTTATTTATAGTGAATATTTTATTTTATATAGTGTTTATTGGGTTCTTGTATACTATGTTCCATGGAATATTGCAGTAATCCTTATCTATCTATGCATTTTAATAAAATTGTTACTAGTAAATAAACTATGTATTATTGGAGGTGAAATTTAATCATTACTCATATCTTCATTACTGGCCACGGAGGGGTTTCCTTAGGGAATTTTGGATAAGATACAACCTCTAAAGTATATTATTCTATTGGTTTCTCCTGATATCATATCCCTTTTTTAATTTCAATATACTCTCAAATCCAAATATCAGTGAACCTATGCCACAAATTCAAACTTCATGTGAAATTTTCCTCAATATATTAATAAATCCATAAAAATTATATTTATCATCAATTCGACGATTTTCATAAAATATTTCTTATGGTCGGAAAAAAAATTTTGGTTTTAATTTTTATTTATTGTTATTAATGATAATTTTAATAGAAATATAATGAAGATGGTATCTAAAATGAGAATCCACCAATTGATGAAGTGAGATGATTCCATAAATTATATATGGAAACTAGAAATTAATGAATCATACCATACATATTGTGTAATGATATTTCAGATGAATTATTTTGTTTAAACTCACATGGAAGGCATGGCATGATTCTTAGAGTACTGTGTATAGTATTTATAACATGTCATATGTGTTGTATGGGTGAATAGCTTGACAAAGAAATTATTATTAAATTTAAAATCTAACTAAAATTAAAGAGAATCCATCATGGTGATTGGTATTTTTTCCTAATTTTTATAGTAAAAACTCACATTAATATAATATTTTAATTAGCTTAATGTGTTCCCAAAATATCTTATGAAATTTAATTTTTATAAAATACTATGACTTTTGTATTTAACACGTAATAAGACATTGGGAGAGTTGATTTATTTGTTTGAATAATTTTCAAAAACTCTATTATATTATTTAGCTGATTTGAAGAGTTCTAAATTTATATAAATCAATGAGGATAGACCTAATTAAATATTAATAAATATGTATTTTGGAGTCTATTTAAAAAAATACAATTCATATGGTATAAGGACGATGGATGTAAGGAGCATTAAAATCCAAAAGGATCGTCACCATTAGCAACATATTTCTATACTCTTATAATAATGTGAATTTGTGGTAGGAAATGTAGAATAAATAATAAAAATAAAACCGAAATTCCTTGGTGAAAATGAAAAACATGAAAAATGAGAATCATACCCCCAGGTAGTTAGTGATGAAAGATGATAATGCTTTAACTGTAAGGATAATATGATTCTATCAGGGAATAAAATTCTATACCATTAACGATTATAAAATTTCTATGATTAAAATCATTAAATGGATTATGTTGGATCAACAAATGGAGTCTATAAGAAAATTTGAATGAATACTGACATGGTAGAAGATATATATATTGAATTTGTTTTGAGATTCTGTCATATAAATACATCAAATTATAGAACAATTGCTTATGTAATGTGTAATTCAATTGGACACAATTGAAAATATTTTCATCATAGAACTACAAGGTCATATGATGTTTAAAAAATATGAATGGATATTCAATAGTTGATTGATTCTCAAAATCTATTGTAAAATAAAATATATCCATATCAAAAAAATAACATCATTTAACAAAAAATTTATAATCATATCTATTTATTTGAAAATTATAATGTTTAATATGAAAACTATATAAATGTTAAGCTAGATCAAGTATTGAATCCCTTTTAAAATCAGAAGAAACTTGATAAAGAAGAGAAGACCACACATTCCAAGAACAGAAATATATGGATATACAAAAAGAATTCAATCATGAAGTTCTCTATAAATTTTATAGTTTCAATGTAGAATATGATAGTGTTGAGGAATTATTACAATCCCTAGTACTACAACATGAGATCTAATGATGACCCACCATATTCTAACACCTTTTACACTTGTACATCAAGGAAAATGTGATTAATGGTGTAACAAAAAATGTAAATGTCAATGGAGTATGTATTGTGAGATACACTATTGATGGTCATCCTTCATGTATAATATCAATATGAATCATGTAATATTCATTCAGTACTATATGTGAAAAATAATTCCAATTGTATCGTGTATCAATAATTCATGATGCATAATTATAGAAGAAACTGACCGTGGTGAAAAATTTGACAATTTATCTCATTGGGGAAAGTGACTATGAATTATAATAATGCTGGAAAGTATTTTGTTCACATAAATATAAAATCCTCAATATCCATTATAAAATATTAATATTAATGTATGATGGTAACTATTATAAATCTATTATGAGTTTAGATTATTCGATAATTAAATGTGTGGTGACCATACAAAAAATTGGGGAGTAACATTTCTTGCACATGTCATATTTTGATAATTTTTAAGACTATAATATGATAAAATACATCTTAAAAAAATTATAACAACAACAAAATATGTTAATTTGAATGATGGAATAACATTAAAAACATTATATGTATATTCTTGACGATTTCATAAAATATCTATAATTTCAAAAAATAGTTTTTCCCAAATATAATATGGTTTGACTTACCTAAAAATTATTTCTATGAAACATGTGGTTCTGTACACCTCCCTGGTAATTAGCTAATCATAGTATAAGTGGAATACCCAAATGGAAGATTATGTTTCTTAAATTTAGAATATTAATGGGGAGTAGAATTTAGCATGAGATGAACTTCTATTAAATTTATGGCACAATCATGTGGTAGGAAAAAATTTACACTTTTTTTCATTATAATTAAGGTGGAAGATGAAAAGTAAACTTCTAATGATAAGAATTGAGTGTGAAAAAATTAAATATTAATTCAAAAAAACACAATAGTGGATATAGATATGTCTAAATATGTGGTTGGATGTATTTATTATCAATATCTTTCATTGATCATATAAATATTTCATTGGATACGATTTTTGATTGAATGAGAGTCCACTCAATGATTTATTAAGAATCTTCCATAATTAATTTATAGAAAATTGTGGTTGAGAAAGCTCCCCATACTTGTTCAATAAAGGTGTTTAAAATGACTAATTGTGTTGACCCTCATTTTAAAGAAAAACAATGAATCATATAATAGTGTCTACACAATTTAGAATAATGATAAATTTATTTTTGGTTGAACAAATTGAATTTTTTTATTAACGTAGTTACCGTATAGTTGAAATGTGGGAGAATCTATTATACTATGTTGCAACTATGGGTTTCAAATTATAGAGAAACATTCACCATGAAAAGTGATTTTGAAGAGTCTGAATTGAACATAAAATATTATCGGTAGTGTAGTTTGATAAAAATACACTAACATGATTATATAATTTTTTTCATGTGTTTCTGGGTGATTAAATTGAGGTTAATAATCTTTTGGTTAATTCCTTTAGCATTTTGATCTAGTTTCAAGAGTATTATAAACTCATAGTTGAATGTAAATAGTATTTATTTAATTTGACAAAATATTATGATCGTGTTTTGGGAATAGATTGAAAAGTCTTTGGTTGTAAAGGAAATAACCATAAGGATCATGTATATCAAAAATAGTCCCCACAATAATGATAATCCATCCATATTCATGAAATCCCTTGTAAATATTAACACCTTATAATCACTAAGGATCCCATAATGATTATTTTATAGATCTTATAGGTCAAACTAATATCATACAGATGATCCTGATATTCTCATTTCCATGATTTTGTATTGATAGAGGTTCATAATAAATGTTTTGCGCCCACAAGGATGGTCTCATAAGAATAAAATGAATCTATGAAGGTCATCTTGTAAGTATGATATACCATAAGGATGATATGACCACATAATCTTGATCCAACTAGAATAATCTTCTAAGGATCATTGAATAATTATAAGAATTTTTAAAATGTTAGAATAAAGATTAGGTTTCTAGATTTCATATCTGAAGATGAAATCGATTGAGAAGATTCTTAAACTAGTTTTCATGGATCTGAAAAACAAAAAAAATAATCTGATAAAAGATTCAAATTGTTTAGAATGTGATTATTAAAATTTATCATGTGAATATCAAATCAATTATAGGATAAGATACTTTTTCATATCTAAACGTTATATTTATATAAAACAATTTTCCTTATGAAAAATATTTTATTTGATTATTATGGTTCTAAAATATTTTCAAAACATTATGATGTTTTGATTCCATGATACTAGATTGGATTGACGATGATTTATGAGATAATAAATTGAAAAAATAACATTTCTATATTTTGGAATTTCATATGAAAATATTAAAAAAATCTATTGGTGATGAGAGTAGATAATTAAATCAATTGCTAATAGATTTGAATTTATCAATTTAAATAACACAATATAAATTAACATTAAAGATAGAAATATAATGTTTGAGAAATTGTATTTTCTATTATTATTATATATGGTAGTTATAATATTATACTATAAACTATGCTAGTAATAAAAGATCCACACCTCTAATGTAGTTTATGTGATATTTTTTTATAGTTATGTTGAATGTGTTATTTACTTGAATTGTGGATGTAATCTGTTTATGGTGATGATTGTAAATTCATATAAAAAATATAGGAGATATTCTAGCTATTAAAATTATGATAAATCAAAAGGTAAAGTAGGGTAATTAATTTAATATTATAAGTTACAAACACATGAGTAAAATGAATGCCCTATTTTAGGGGAGACCCCAACATATAAAAAATAGATGAATCAAACATTAGAGAGTGGGATCTAAATATTATGGAATTTTATAAATCGTATATACTGAAAATATAATTCATGTAACATTGAGGTTAAAAGACAAATATATATATATATAATTATGGGTCATTATTTTATAAGACTTATCCACATGTGAAGACCAAGAGAACATTCAAAGAAGAAGAACAATGAGGAAGATGATATTGTTCAACTAAATTGAAGGCCATTTTTTTACAAATTTTGAAGGATAAAAAATTATATAACCATGTAATTCATATCATATTATGTTATCTAAAGTAGTGGGAAGAAAAATAATTTTAGGTAATGATTGTTCTATTTTTATATCTACTATGTGAGGCCTCATATAATATTGGGAGATAATTGATATCAAAGTATCACAAGAACTCACTATGTTCAGAATAATAGATGAGTAGGTTTAGCATATGATCTATGATGTTTAGATGAATATAGATAATAAATTTCATGAATGTATCCATAATGTCCACAAGGAATTCCAAGTCAATATTGTGAGATAAATGATATCTATTCCGAGATGAATATACATCCCTGTTTTGAACAATAATATACTTCAATGAAAATTATCAAAAAATCTCTTTCATATACATGGATTGACTGCATTAAACAAGTGATATGTGGAATTTACAAGGATATCGAAGTGTGACCCCATTACTACAATGATATTATAATAAAATATGCCAAGTGTGAAACTAGAAAATGAATTCTTGTGATATTCTTGTAGCTTTATTTGTGATATATAGTAAATCCAATTTAGTTAGTTATTGACTATAGTATAGAGTCCTTGTTTTGTGAAAATGAAAAATTAAGGAAAATAGGAGGTCTTTATTGCCAATACTATTTAATCATTATGTTCATGTGAAAATATTTATTACATATCTAGGTCATTTTAGAAGGCAAAATGTTGATGGGATCAATACATGATGTTGTCAAGGAATCTAAATTAAATAATAATAATAATTTGAAAAAAGTGAACACTTATTCTCCCCAATCATATTTGTGGCCCAGAAATCCCTAGGAAATAAATTTCTTATAAAATAAAATCCATGTTAACTATAAAAATATTTCATTGAAATAATAAATTTGAGAATATTGATGAAGAACCCAAAGAAGAATTTTTTCACTATTATAACATATTTGAAATGGATGTTTCAGAAAAAATATTAATAAAGAAATATCCATAGAATGTGACGCATTTTTTTAGAGTGTAAATGATGAAGCACTGCATATACTTTAACTAAGTGTGAGTGTTCATATTTTGAATATATGTTTAAATATCATTTCAAATATTCATGATCAAGATGGGGATATTATAAGAATATATGAGCATTTGAATAATATTATTATCTGGATGTTCATTTTTTATAATATTTACTTATCATGTTACAAATTATATGATAAATTTTATCATGTAAATATTAGATAGTAAATCATAGGATTAGAAGGAGGAAAATAACATGTAAGAGTCATTATCTAAACAAATTGGCAGATACGACACTATATCTAAAATGGTGAATTCAATGGAAGATATAGTTACACTTTTCAACGATATTTTTTTTTAATTTTATGAAGAATAAAATAATAGTTAAGAAGGATGGGTTCATGACATCCATAATATATGATTTCTATGAATTAGTGAATCAATATAAATATACACTAAATATCAAGGATGCAAAGTTGGATTTTGAAAAAATGAGTGAAAGTGTATGAATGTTCGCTATACAATATGAACAATAAAAATAAAGGGAAATTTTATTTTTACGTGATATTATAAATAGGTAAGAAATTATATAAGGAATGAAATGTATTCCATCGAATATGGATATATTAAGTTGGAAATGAAATTGAAAGAACTATAATAAACATAAGATTGACCTTCCGCAGTGAATATGGACTTATGTGCTACCAATCAAGTCTATAGGATGAGTTTTCCCATAAAAGGGACTCACACTATTTGTAAATAGTGATTTAAAACATTTAAAGAAGTATTTTGGCCATGCTCATAGAGAAATGTTTCTTAATTCCATGATAAATCATTGAGTAAAAAATCTAGTGTCAATATAATTTGAGGAAAATTCTAAATATGAAAACATTTGGAAGGATAAAAGAGATTATAAACCCACCAATTTTCCATAGGTGGATGTGAGAATTATCAAGAAAATTTACCCACAAATTGGAACTCAATTTTCTTAGATTTTTACCATGAAACATCCACATAAAAATGATAAAAATTACTAATAAAATACTCTAATAAGTAAATGAATGATGTTTATAGTCCATTGATAGAGTTTTTAGGGGTATGTGAAAATAAGCATATATGTTATAATTACTTGTCTTTGTAAAAACTTTGGAGATGGATTCATAGTAGGGGTAATACAAAAACAATAGAAAACCCTACTGGTATAAATATTTCTTCAATGAATAAGAGAAATTTCTAAAATTAAAATAGGATTGTTTGTGTATATTTATTCTATGATTATTGAATTATATGTGATCACTGGTTTCAATAATAATATAATTTATAATACCAAACTAACTATTTTAATTTTATCAATAGGATACTAAAATATCCAAACATAAATATAAAAAAATATAGGTTTTCCCTGGGGAATAAATAAAAGATGAATGATAAGATTTTTACACCTATACATAAAATTATTTATCCCGAAAAAGATATCACACCAAGGACAAATTACTTATGTTTTGAAAGAATAGACCACACTATACACTTGTAACACTTCCATGAAATATAATTTTCGAGGGAATATTTTAGATCGAAAATGTAGTTGATCAAAGAATCATAAAAGAATATTGTCATTTTAAAATACATCATTAAATAATAGTTTGAAAATTTTCCAATGCCAGGAACCTCAAAGTAGAATAACACAATGTGTGTTAGATTAATTTTATCTGGAAACAGTCTTAACTTGTGAATTATAGTAATACCATTTTAGATGGATTTAGAAAAAATAAAAGGGAATGAAACATTTGTTTTATGTAAAAAATAAATTTCAAAAAATGATTATGTCTTCAAAAAATTGAGGAACGTATAAAAAAGAAGTTTCTCGTCATATGGATTCATTAGGTAAAATATGAAAAGAAGTAGGATCAGGCTTAAAATTGTAATATTTTTAAAATAACTCTACTGAAAATATATATTTTCAAAAAAATAGAATACTGAGAATGAAGAGAAAACATTGTTTCATAAGGGAAAAATCATGACATCCATATAGAACATCATAATAAATATCTTTATAAATTTTAATTTTTTAACAAGAATATGTTTGGGTTGAGAATACAGTGCAAGACTTCCTACTATAACTGAAGAGATAAAGAAAACCTCAAAAATTACTATAATCTGTATACATATGGAACCTAGATATTGTTATTGAATGGTAAAAAACAAAAGGAACAGATTTGGAATAATCTTGGTTTTCTTCCATTATAAGAAATATATCTAATATGAATTATATTATAGATATTGATTTTTTTCACATAAATCTATAAATATGACCTCCAATGAAAAAGGAACAGATTTGGAATGGTAATCACTATCCTAACACTATTATGGATTTTTTCCTTTTTATCAAAAAATGGAGAGTAACTTCCCAAAAATAGGGATTTAAATTTCTTTCAGAATAGTTTATTTTATATTTCAGTTGAGATGTTCGTAGGAAAACATTTCTCCGAAAAATAATTTTATATACCCCCTAAATAAGTGAATTTAATATATGTAATCACAATATATAATTTATATAGATGACCATGATGATATAGAAAAATAATATTTTTATACACTAGGTTATACCACATATATATATACTTGAATTACGAAAGAATAATTGTTAATAAACTTATGGTTACAACTATTTCTCATGGAATTACCTATGCACAATGGAAGTGGAAGGGAAAATTAAAGAATATGGTTCCTACGTTCACATGAGTAAGGGTTATAGAATTTTACCATGTGAATACCTATAGGACCTCGTGGCACCCAGAGAGAGGAGTGGTGAATCAGGGTGTCAAAATTTTTCATTTAAAACATGGATCTTTTTCCTACATTGGCCGGAGCATGTTAACCCTATACTTCTGATGAGAATAGAATAAAAAATCACATACATCGAGACCACACATAACTTCAACTTGGTTCACCACTAAGGGGATACGTCCAAGGAGAACACACTGAGAGTTAGTTAGTTGTACCTAAATAATCAAATCTTAACTAGTTATTTGATGAACAATTTCAATCATAGTAACTCTATTCCAGGAACACTGCCTTTACAAAGGTTCAGGGAAATCCCACTATGTCGGATGGATCACTTCCGTCAACTCACCCTAGGTTACTGCCTTGTGAGAAGTATAAATCAGTTTATCAACATGAAGGTCACTTCAATAGATTTTTATTGAATTTTATGTATCTGTTTAGCACAATAAACGGCTTGCATCGATGCCCTAAATTGATGCACATGAATGTACTAAAACACTAAACTGGATATTTTGAACATGTGTGTAGTTTACACTGAAAATTGTTTGAAACACCGACCCTGTGTGCACAATATTTTCCTTTTTTAGGCATGATTATCCATTGTTCACAAGATCCAATTAAAGTGCCATGATTTTCATTTTTCCCAAAAATCATTAACAGAACTACAACCTTTTGGTTCAACATTACCTATTATGTGAAACTACAACTTTTACCCAACAAAATCACCGTTTATGTGCAACTACAACGTCTATGCACAACTTCAACATTTCTATGCAACCTTTTATTTTCTTGGAAACATCAATTTTTGCACACAACCAACTTTTGATGCAATGTTTACGTCCATCCGAGTCTGTATCATCCCTAAGTACTCAACTTCTCTTGATTGATGGGGTCTACTCCTATTTATATGCATAACCGACCCCCTCATGAAAAACCCACTGTGTTTTCAAAAACCTCTCAGTCTACATGAAATTCTTTTTTACAGGAACAATTTTCCATGCGCATATCTGTATTTTTCAAACATCTCATTCCATTCACATTTTTCGGCCTTCAAATCCTATAACAGCTTTTGTGCTAAAAATCCAACCAAGTTTCACTATTCCATTAAATACCAATATAGCACAAATTCCATTCTATTCTCACTCCATTTTTTTACCAAGAACACATCTCTCTATTTATCATATTTTCAAGCCCAAATTTTTTGAAAACACTAGAAAATGGCGTTACCTTCAGTATTGTTACCCTATTGAATTGTATGATCCCTTTCCTAGAAAACATTCTTACCATCCAATGTGTATTGACAAAAATTAGAAACCATAATTTTTTTCCAGCATAGAATGGTTGTGGTTCCAACAATCTCTAAAAGAAAATGATTATTTCATGGAGGTTTGAAAAAACTGATGATAAATTGTGTGTCGACATACAATACCCAGTACTTTATTCAATTTAGCAGTGGTGTATGGTCATTGTCATAGTAGAGTCATTTTGCGACGATTTTTCCATCTAAAATAATTTTTTTAGTTGTGGTTAGAACCGTCCCAATAAAAAACATTTTCATCGGGAAAACCATCTCTAAAACCAAGACAATTGTTGCGAAATAATAAAGGAATATGAAAACTATTTAGCGGCGGTTTTAACTACCGCGAAATTAATGTTCATAGTGGTGGTTTTAATTACCGGAGACTGCAAGACACCATAATCATAGTAGTGGTTCAAACCACCGGTAAATTTAATACATTTATTTTGAGGTGGTTAGATCCTTTGCTAAAGCCATATTAAAAAAACAATTGATTCTATAGCCCCAGTACTAGTGCCCTAAAAAAGAATTCCATTTTCACTTGCACATACATCCAACATCCAAAAGAATACGAGAAGACCAAAATTTTCACTATAATAATATGATAGATACATAAATAATGGGATTATTATGATTTGGGTATATAAAATTTATTTCATGTACATGAAGTGACACCTTTGGAAATAGTGGTTTCACAATCAGGGAAAAAAGTTGATCTTGAGTATGTTGATGTAATTGTGTATCTGTCATAACTGAGGAATGTAATCGATATTTGAAGCTTTTTTGAATTGAATGTGAATTAAGGGAGAATCATTTTAGATATTAATCACATAGTAATTCCAATGACCATAGTTACCAAAAATGGATTCATGTTTGACTTTACATACTTGTAACACCACATGCTTACACGATACACTTCTCTTTGAATAATATAGTAGCATGTGTTGTACGCATCTTCCAGTTCTAACACACACCACATCTAATACAACTAGGCATTATGAATAATAATAACCACTTTTTGAAATTTTATGAATTTTATCTCTCAAAATTGACTTCATTTTTGGATTCATAATATCGAAATTAGCCTAGGGTGAAATTATGTTATTTTTCTGAAAACATTCAATTTTTTATGAATAGTGAAAAACACTAAGTCATTGTTTAAAACCGAATTTTTATTTAAATAATTATATATTTTAGTTAAATTTATTTTAGGTCAAAATAGATGCATAATACCTATATAAGTTCAATGTAATTCAATGGAGTCAGTTTATAATGATTTTAGATTTATAAAAATTTTATTGAACTTTTCACCGTCTTTTACCCAACTCTGAGGAGAATTTTCAAATTCACATAAAACATAATTTTGCTGCTTCTGTGAGTGGAATTTCTAAAATACGAGAGACACAGTTAACATCAAAGAGTAAAATTTGTTTTAATAAGATAAAAATATTTTTTGGTGAATAGTAACTTTTTACTTTTGTTTACCATGGTTAAAAGTATATATGTTAATTAAGAGTAAAAATGATATTATTCTTACCATAACACATGTTCTAATTCTACTGGATAAGTATAATTATACCAAAACCAACATTAGGAATAAAATATGATCCTCTTTGGTCCACTTGGATTAGATTTGGACATTTATTATTATTTAATAAAAGAAGATTTAAAAGAGTTAAAATCAAAGTTTAATAACTAAAACATTTTTAATTTGGGTTATTTATAAGATAAATTAGCTTATATATATTCATTAGAAATAATAAAATATTTCCTACATAATGGTATTTTATTTATAATTTTTAGATATTATATATTTTAATTTATTAATGACACAACGGTGATTCAGTAATTACCTAATTACTGAAATATTAAAATAATTGACATTATAAATATCCAAATAAATTTAATTTGAGACTTTTAATGCGTTAAACTAATTTTATTGTTTAATATAACATATTAGGGTTGGTCAGATTAATTTTGTTCGAAGTAATAATGCTGTTATGAATTTAGCGAAAACAAAATACGAAATAGTGTCAAAATTGACATAAAAGAGGTTTTAAAACAAATATTTTATTATTAATTCATATTATATTCCTAAAAATCTAAGGTTCAGCCAAAGAACATATATAATAATAGGTGTATCATTAAAGGACCACTTGGGGGGTCACTTAAATGTTTATAGTATGTTTATTAACCATATAATATAAAAATACAAAGAGTCATGGTAAATGTCAAACTAATTAACTAAGAGTTAAAACTAAAAGATAAGGTTACTAAAGTGTCCCAAACCTATCTAAAACCTACTTGTTGAGTTTTTTTCAACCCATCCCCACCTTATCCTAGAAATAAATTAGTTTGGAGCCATTAGAAACCGAATATGAATTTATTATAAAATAGTATTTCTAGCTTTTAAAAAAGGTGGCCCTCACCCCTCTTATAAAAGGGAACTCACACTTCTCTCTAATTCATACCTTCAAATCCATTTCGCTTGGACCAACCCTGCCCAAATATCCTCCAAACCTTCCTCAATTCATCTTATAGGCCTTATGTTGAATAGAAATCCATCCTAAGGATCTCTTTTGATCAAATCAAAAGAAAGAACCTAAAGAAGAGGTAATGTTTTCACCAACCTCTTTCAAGATCCTTTCTTCTTCAACGTCTACTTTATTTTTTATTTACATTCAAAAATAATAACTCCAGTATTTTCTATATACTATGATGTTATTATAAATATGGTACAACCATATTCAGTATTCTATCCATCCTTTGAATGACCTGTCACCATACGTGCGTACGTACGGCGTACCGTCTCTACGTCGTGGTGTAATTGTTATTCAAAACATTATTATTTGGTTGGGTTTGATAATGATCTTTAATTGATGTAAATAGTAAGTATAAAATGATAATTATTCTGTATATATGATATACCATCCAATTATATATTTTTTTAATATCAAAAGAATGATATTGTCGCGTGTGCGTACGTACAGACTACTGTCTCCACGAATGCGATGAGATTCATTTCCCATCGTATCCATTCAAGAATGATTTTCATTTGATGGATAAAAATAATGTTTAAGGACATGATATAATTCTGTATATGAATAATATACAACCTATACCTAACAAACACGGCTTATGTAACAAAACATATAAAGGAAAACGAGTAAATTAACGCCCGAAACGACGATAATACTAAGATATTATTAACAAAGCAGTGTTAAAAGATCATATATGATATCAAATTAATGTATATGATTATTTTATAATTTAATAACAATTATTTCACCATTATACATTAGGTTAACCTACCCTCAACCAAGGAAAAGCACAAGGTAAGGGTTTATTTTACAATCTCTTCATTATCCGAGGTTGTTTATACGTAATTATCAACTAGGACCTATTTATCATCCACATCCATGTTTCTTAAAAATGTATTTCAAATAATTATTACTATTTTACAAACTATGGGTTAAATCCATTTATACCAATTTTTGACATTTTATAAGATGTTTATAAAATAATGGTACCGTC
Source organism: Viscum album (assembly GCA_963277665.1). Taxonomy (NCBI): domain Eukaryota; kingdom Viridiplantae; phylum Streptophyta; class Magnoliopsida; order Santalales; family Viscaceae; genus Viscum; species Viscum album. Next base: position 1,079,261,324 of record OY728136.1, on the reverse strand, counting down.
GTTTTCCAAACACGGTCATTTTAAACATTTTCGATAGAATTAAGGTAAGAATGTATTTTTTTAACTTATACGGTGGGTGCGGCTAATTTCAGCTGTTATAAAATTTTCGAAGCTTCCCTTAAAAGCTTATAATAATATTTACAATGTAAATGTTTTAATTATGAGGCTTTTCAATTATTTCAAAAAAAATGAGAGATATTTCTCTCAAATAGTTTTGATTTGATCTATGTCAACATCCTTTGATGGATTTTAAGATTATTTGAAGTTGATTTATTATGATACAAAACATCCATATTGTATTTAAGGTTTTTTTATTTGTTTGATTGTGGATGTGATATTTTTATACCATTCATGATTTAGGGATAAAGTATTGACATTTCTTATGCTAGTTTTAATACGAATGTTTATGTTATGTTTAAAACTTTTCATATAAGGAATGCATTGGACTTAATAAGTGACGGGTGGATCCCGCTATAGATCTTAGATGCATCTGTAGTTCTCATTAGACAAACTTGTGTCTCATCACAATGCCTTGACAAAATATTATTTTTAGTTTTGGCCCAATTCCTTGACTATGTGGTTATGATAGTCTGGCGTTATGCATTCCATCATTATGAAAGTAGTTATTGATATTGCATGTGATTATTAGACTAGTATAATATCCATGTGAATAAGTAAATGTAATTATTTCGTTTTATCTTTTACATATTATATTTAAGTTCATGTTTAAAATGATTTTGTTTTAGTTATATATTACCTTAAATTTTTATGTTTATTTATGGTAGTTTCCGCTATATTATTTTATTTAATGAGCATCTGAGCTCACCCCATTCAATTATTTAATTTTTTCCAGGATGTGGAGAAGTATTTTATGAATGACCTACACAGAATTTATGAGGGGATATGAAGAAAAGTTTTTGTTGTAGTTTTTTTTTCACTTTATGATGTAATGTAAGACTTATGTATATATCTAGTGTTTCCAAGGCTATTAAACTAATCGGTCTTTAGAGATTTGATCTTTTGTGATCATGCCAATATTACGTAAAAATGTACCGACTCTGGGTAACTGGGGTCGGGGCGTTACAGTTGGTATTAGAGGAATTTTAGTAAACACCTTGGAAGCTAGATTTAGATAAACTCTGATTAGACCACATAGCCATAATATAAACATTGTGTATTAGTATAGAAAAACATATAGGAATTTAATTATTGTAGAGATTTTGTGAGTTTTCTGAGAAATACATCCCTTTCTGGATACGAGAAGGTAGAGGTGGCTCTGGCATAAATGTACCTCGGGGTAGAACCTGAAAACACAGCTTTGAGCTATAGTCGAACAGGAACTGTTGCACAACAACAGGCCTTTCTTCACTATTGGTTATGACACTCCTGTGGGATATTCTTAGGATAATTCTAATTCTCCATAAAAACCATTATTAATGGTTTATGAGTATATACATCCTCAAAGAAAACATTTTTTTATTATTATGGATTATATCCATTAATAGTTCAATTTATGTTAAGTGTTTTACAAGTATGGAATTATGTATTTTGATTCATAAACTGATCTAGTTTATGCCATAGTTTATAAATGGTGTGTAGTGGAAGTAATGGAAATTGTATCAATGAATTAAATCCATGTATGTATTTCCCTCCTGCTTAAGATAATTTTAGTGGAGTTGGTGATGCAACTGGTGTTGATCAGATAATCACCATATTGGCACAACTCACTCAGGTTTTGAATAATAACCTTACCCATATGGAGCACCCCAATCCACAACATGGAGGATCAATGTTAGATATCTTCATGAGGAAACAACCACCAACATTCAATGGGAGTACAAATACATTGGTAGTTGAGAAATGGATATGTTCTTTAGAGAAAATATTATATGCCTTGGGGTGTAGCGAAAGGGAAAAACTTATCATGGTAGTTTACCGCCTCACCGGAGATGTTTTCCAATGGTGGTCATTGATTCAAAAAATGAAGGAAGATGATGAAGTATCAAATATGGAATTGAGGGAGTTGAAAAATATTTTTTTAGAAAAATACTTTCCTCATGACCATCGAGCAGATATGGAAAAGAAATTTTTGATTCTGAGACAAAAGGAGGACGAGAATGCCGCAAAGTATGAGGCTAACATTACTAGGTTAGTGAAGCATACATCAGATTATATATGTAACCCAAGGATTAATATTGATCATTTATTTGATTAGTCAAAACCATTTCTTCATCGAGAATTAGACTCATAATCCTTCTCGTCGTACGAAGATATTTTCTCATGTGCTATCAAGACAGAAAATGAATTATCTAAGTCTTACGACTTTATAAAAAAGTAAGAGAGAAGATATCTTCTGATCAATCTGGGAATGGAAATAAGGGGAAGAAAGGAAAAGTTGAATATTCATCCTACAGTAAATGTGGGAAGAAACACCATGGTACTTTCATGATGGGAATGGGAGTCTATTACAAGTGTGGTGAAAAAGGCCACCAAGCTCGTGATTGTAAGGGAAACAAATAATCTACCAATGTTCAATGCTACAACTACAGGGAGATGGGACATTATGAAACTTAATGTCCTAAGAGTTAGGGTAACTTACCTCAGAAAAGGAAAAGGGATCAAGGCCAAGCTTATGATGTCACTACTGCTGAGGTAGACGCTCCGAAAGATGTGGTGGAAGGTAATTTAATGGTTTCCTCATGTTTAAAAAATGCATTATTTGATTCTAGATCATCACATTGTTTCATATCTTCCCAGTTTTCTAAGAAAATTAGATATTTACAATTTGATTTAATAAGGGATTTGTTAGTCAAAAATCCAAAGGGAAGTATCATTGCAACAATGTTTTGTGAATCAGTCACCATTAGAGCACATAAATGATCTTTATCTACTGATCTCAACGTCATACCCAGGATTGAATTTGATATAATCCTCAGTATGGATTGGCTTTAGGACCATGCTGCAAAGATTTATTTTAAGAAGAAGGAGGTTATGATTTCTGATTATGATGATAAGGAACACATTATCTTTAGAGTAAAATCGTCACCACCTAATTCTTACCTAGATCCACCCCAGTAGCTCAACTAAATTTAATTATTGGGGAGGAAGAGAATGAAATAACCGTGGGTGAGGAAAAGAATGTTCAAATATAGGATATACCTATTGTGAGAGAATATGTTGATGTGTTTCCAGAAGATTTACCTGAACATCCTCCAGAATGAGAAATTGGGTTTTCCATTGGTTTAATTCCGGGTTTAAAGCCCATATCGAAGACCCCGTATAGAATGTACATTGTGGAATTATTTGATCTGAAGAAACAACTAGAGGAATTGAGTAAAAAGAGACTTATTCACCATAGTGTTTCTCCATGGGGATCCCCTGTCCTTTTGTTAAGTAGAAATATATACAAATGAGGTTATATATCGATTACAGGGAAATCAATGCTATAACAATAAAGAACAAATATCCCCTACCTCGCATTGATGGTTTATTTGAACAACTGCATAGAGATCAATACTTTTCAATGATTTAACTTCGATCTGGATACCATCAATTGTGTGTGAGAAAGGAAGAAATTCCAAAAATAACATTTCAAACCAGGTACGAGCATTATGAGTTTACAGTAATGCCTTTTGGGCTGACCAATTCACCCTCTGTATTCAGGGATCTAATGAATAGATTGTTCAAGTAATATCTTGATGATGTTGTAGTGGTATTTATTTATGATATCTTGGTGTATTCCAAAAGCTACGAAGATCATGAAAATCACTTGCGCATTATCCTGAAGACTCTTAGAAGACATGAATTATATGGGAAGATTAGAATGTGTGAATTCTGGATTCAGGAGATCTCTTTACATGGCCATATTGTCTCAAAATATAAAATCTATGTTGATCCTTCTAAGACCAAGGAAATCCAAGAATGTCCAACACCGACAAGTATAACTGAGGTACGCAATTTTATTGGTTTAGCAGGTTATTATCGGTATTTCGTTCAGAATTTTTCCCGATTGGCTAACCCATTAAAGAAGCTCACACATAAAGTGGTTAAATTTGTTTGGACAAAATATTGTGAAGAATGTTTTGAAGAACTTAAGAGAAGATTAGTCAATGCTCATATATTGACTCTACCATCAGGGAATGATGGGTTCGTTATTTATAGTTATGCATCGAAGAAATGGCTTGGTTGTGTCCTTATGCAGAATGCTAAAGTTATTGCCTATGCATCACAACGGATAAAAATTCATGAGCATAACTATCCAACTCATGATCTTGAGTTCACTGCTGTAATCATTTCTTTGAAGATATGGATACATTATCTCTCTTGTGAGAAATGTGAGATTTGTACTAATCACAAAGTTTGAAGTATATTTTCTGACAGAAATAACTCAACATGAGGCAAAGGAGATGTCTTGAACTACTCAAGGATTAAGATTGCATGATACACTACCACTCGGGGAAGGAAAATAAGGTTGAAGATGCTTTGAGTAGAAAAGATCATGGAGTTTTGAACAAGATGAGAGTTGAGAGGGATTCTATATTCATGGATCGTGTAAATATGGATATGGGAATCACCATAGAAGGTGAAACATGAATAATTTTTCAAATGGTTGCCAAAAAATCTTTACTAGAAAGGATAAATAGTTCTCAGGATGATGATAAAGAGTTTAAAAAGAGGATTAATGTTGTGAATGATGGGAGATTGAGTGACTTTGTGTATGAAGATGGAATTTTGAAATTTGGGAAGAGACTTTGTGTTCCCAATATACCTGATATAAAAAGAGAATTTTTGGATGATGCTCATAGTTCCAATTGTTCTGTACACCATGGGAACACCAAGATGTATATAGATTTGAAAGAACATTTTTGGTGGGACGACATGAAAAGGGAGATTACTGATTTTCTGTCAAGATGTATGTTTTATAAACAAGTGATAGCTGGAAGGCATCATCCTGGAAGAGTTATGCAACCTCTTCCCATAACTGAGTAGAAATGGGATAATATCACGATGGAATTTTTCAGGGGACTACCAAATACTTCTAGAAGGAACGATGGAATATGGGACATTATTGATCGTTTTACCAAGTCAGCACATTTTCATGATATAAGGGAGGATTTACCACTTGAACATATTGCAAGACTTTATATTAATGATGTTGTGAGACTTAATGGAGTACCCATATCGATTGTTTATGACCGTGATCCATGTTTCATATCACGATTCTAGAAAATCCTTTAGAAATCCTTGGATACTGATCTTCTTTTGAGCACTACCTAACACCCTCAAACAGATGGACAATCATAACAGAGTATTCAAATGTTAGAAGGCATGTTGAGATCATTCTCAATTGACTTCCAAGGTATGTGGGATCAATATTTTCCTCTGGTATAATTTTCCTATAACAATAGTTTCAATTAAAGTATTCGGATGGCACCGTATAAATCATTATAGTGAAAGAGATGTCACACACCAACCTATTGGGATGATGTTGTTGAAAGAAAACATATAGGCCCAGAACTGGTGGAGGAAACGATGGAAAAGGTGAAGATAATCCAATACCACATCAAAGCAGCTCAAAGTAGGCCGAAGAGCTATGCTGACAACTGAAGGAAGGATTTGGAATTTCAGGTAGGAGATCATGTTTTCTTGAAGGTATCTCTATGGAAGGGTTTTATACATTTCTGTAAAAATGGAAAATCGAGTCCCTGGTACACCAGACCATTAAAAATTCTAAAACGAATTGGGGTTCTAGATTACCATTTGGCAATGCAATCATGTCTCTCCAAAGTTCACGATGTGTTCGACATATCTCTATTGAGAAAATACATGCCTAATCCAACGCATGTACTCACTTACGAGGAATTATAACTAGAACCCGATCTATCTTATTGCGAAGATCCCATTAGGATTCTTGATACTAGAGAACAAGTTCTACGAAACCGGATGACTCGTCTGATAAAAGTTCTATGGAGAAACCATAAGATGGAAGAGGCGACGTGGGAACCCGAGGAACTTATGATGAAGAACCACCCAAGACTTGTTATTTAGAAATATTCTAGAAATTTTGAGGATGAAATTATTTGACGGAGGGGATAATGTAACACCCCAAGCTACCGCGGTACGCTTCTCTTTGAATAATACTGTAGCGTGTGTTTTACCCAACTTCAAGTTCTAACAAACACCAAAACTAATTGAACTAGCCGTTATGAATAGTAATACCCAATTTTTGAAATTTTTTAAATTTTATCTCTCAAAATGGACATCATTTTTGGATTTGGAATATCGAAATTAGCCTAGGGTGAAGTTTTGGTATTTTTCTAAAAACATTCGATTTTTGATGAATAGTGAAAATCACTGAGTCATAGTTTAAAACTAAATTTTTATTTAAGTAACTATTTATTTTATTTAAATTTATTTTAGGTAAAAATAGATACATAATACCTATATAATTTCAATGTAATTAATTGTAGTCTGTTTATAATGATTTTAGATATATAAAAATTTTATTTAACTTATTACCGTCTTTTACCCATCTCTTCGGAGAAATTGAAAATTCATATAAAACCTAATTTTACCGCTTCTAAGAGTGTAATTTCAAAAATCTGATACACACGGTTAACATCAAGGAGTTAAATGTGGTTCAATAAGATAAAAATTGTTTTTGGTGAATAGTAACTTTCTACTTTTATTTACCACGGTTAAAAGTAAATAGTTTAATTAAGGGTATAAATGATATTATTCATACCCTAACACATGTCATAATTATATTGGATCAGTATAATTTGACCAAAAACAACCTTAGGAATAAAATATGAACCTCTTTGTTCCACTTGGATTAGATTAGGATATTTATTATTATTTAATTCATAGAAGAGTTAAAAGAATTAAAATCAAAGTATAATAACTAAAACATTTTTAAAATATGGTTATAAATAAGATAAATTTTATTATAAAAATAAAATATAAAGATAAATATATTTCCTACATAATTGTATTTTATTTATAATTTTTAGATATTAAATAATTTAATTTATTTATGACACACTAGTGATTCAGTAATTACCTAATTAATGAAATATTAAAATAATTGATATTATAAATATCCAAATAAATGTAATTTGAGACTTTTTATGAATTCCACTTATTTTATAGGTTAATATAACATATTTGGGTTGGTTAGATTAATTATTTTTTTTCTAAGTAATAATTTCGTTATGAATTTAGGAAAAACAAAATACCAAATAATGTCAAAATTGACATAAAAGGGTTTTTAAAACAAATATTATATTATTAATTCATATTCTATTCCTAAAAATATAATATTCGGCCAAAGTACTTATATAATTATAGGTGTATCATTTATGGACCACTTGGGGGTCTTCTAGATGTTTATAGTATGTTTATTAACCATATAATATAAAAATACAAAGAGACATGGTAAATGTCAAACTAATTAACTAAGAGTTAAAACTAAAAGATAAGGTTAATAAAGTGACCCAAACCAGTATAAAACCTATTGTATGAGTATTTTTGACCCATACCCACCTTATCATCTAAATAAATCAGTTTTTATTCATTAGAAACCGAATATGAATTTATTATAAAATAATATTTCTAGCTTTTCAAAAGGTGTCCCTCACCCCTCTTATAAAAGGTAACTCCCCCTTCTCTCTAATTCATACCTTCATAGCCATTTGGATCGGCCAACCCCTGCCTAAATATCCTCCAAACATCCCTCACTTCATCTTAGATGCCTTATTTTTATTATAAATCCATCTTATGTATCCCTTTTGATCAAATAAAAAGGAAGAACCCGAAGAAGAGGTAATGTTTTCACCACCCTCTTTCAAGTTCCTTTCTTCTTAAACTTCTTCTTTATTTGTTATTTCCATTATAAAATAATAAATCCAGTATCTTATATATACTATGATGTTATTATATATGTGGTACAACCATATTCAATATTCTTTACATCCATTGAATGACATTTCACCATACGTGCATACGTAGGGATTACCGTCTCCACGTCGTGGTGTAATTGTTATTTAAAACATTATTATTTGGTTGGGTATGATAATGATGAGTAATTGATGTAAATAATATTTATAACATGATAATTTTTTTTATATATGATATACCATCCAATTATGTATTATTTTAATATCAAAAGAATGATGTTGTCACTCGTGCGTACGTACGGATTACCGTCTCCACGAACGTGATGAGATTCACTTCCCATCTTATCCATTCAAGAATAATTTTCATTTAATGGTTAAAAATAATGTTTAAGTGCTTGATATAATTCGGTATATGAATAAGATACAACCTATCCATAACAAACACAACTTATGTAACAAAACATATAAAAGAAAACATGTAAGTTAACACCCAAAACGATGATAATACTAAGATATTATTAACAATGCAATGTTAAAAGATCATATATGATATCATATTAATGTATATGATTCTTGTATAATTTAATAACAATTATTTCACCATTATACATGCAGTTAACCTACCCTCAACCAAGGAAAATTACAAGTTAAAGATTTATTTCACAATTTCTTCATTATCCGAGGTTGTTTATACAAAATTATCTATTGGGACCTCTTTATCATCCACATACATGTTTCTTAAAAATGTATTTCAAATCATTATTACTATTTTACAGACTATGGGATAAGGTAATTTATACCATTTTTTGACTTTTTATAATATTTTTATAAAGGAATCTTTCAGTCGTTTTCCAAAGTAGGTCATTTTTAACCTTTTCGACTGAATTAATTTAAGAATGTCATTTTTTAACTTATATGGCAGGTGCGGCTAATTTACACCATTATAAAATCATTAAATCTTACCTTACAAGCTTATAATAATATTTCAATGTAAATATTTTAATTACGTGGCTTTTGAATGATTTAAAAAAAGATAGATATGTCTCTCAAATAGTTTTAATTCCATCCATGTCAACATCCTTTGATGGATTTTAAGATTATTTGAAGTTGATTTATTATGATACAAAACTTCCATATTTTATTGAAGGTTTTGTGATATGTTTGAATGTGGATGTGTTATTTTTATACCATTTATGGTTTATGGATAATTTATTGACATTTCATATGATAGTTTTAATAAGAATGTTTATGTTATGTTTAAACATGTTCATATGAGGAATGAATTGGACTTATTAAGTGACGGGTGGAGCCCTCAATAGATCCTCAATGCATCGGTAGGTCTCATGAGACAAACTAGTGTCTTGGAACAAGGCCTTGACAAAATATTATTTTTAGTCTTGGCACAAGGAATTGACTATGTGGTTATGATAGTCTGGCATTATTCGATCAATAATTATGAAAGTGGTTATTGATATTGCATGTGATTATTCGACTAGTAGAATATCCATGTGAATAATTAATTTTCATTATTTCATTTAATCTTTTCCATATTATTCTTAAGTTCAAGTTTAAAAGGCTTTTGTTTTAGTTATACATTGACATAAATGCTTATGTTTATTTATGATAGTTTCCGCTATATTGTTATCCTTACTGAGCATCTGAGCTCACACCTTTCAATGTTTTAATTTTTCCAATGATGTGAAGAAGTATATTATGAATGACCTACATGGAATGTTTTAGGGGATATAAAGACAAGACGTTGTTGTAGTTTTTTTAACTTTATTATGTAATGTAAGACTTATGAGTATATCTAGTGTTTCCAATGCTACTAAACTAATCGGTCATTCGAGACATGATCTTTTGTGATCATACAAATATTATGTAATAATACACCAACTCTGAGTAACTAGGGTCGGGGCGTTACAATACTAGTGTGAGGAAGTGTCCATAGTGTTGAAGAAGTGGTTCTTGTCAGCTCTGATCCTAATAATTGTTGAGCCTATCATTGGATATGTAGTGAAATGTGATTCATATAGATCTGTCATAGGATATCTAATGATGTAGAGGTATAAATTAGTTAGTTTGGGTTTCATCATCTTTTACCCCACAACATGAAATACTCTAATACGGTATTTTAGATTGTAGTTGTGGTCCATGCATTGAAATGATCGGGACAGAACCTCTTGGGAGAGAGATTTGTTGGGTACATTGGAACCTTGAGTGAATATAATATATTCTCGCTGTATGGAAATAATATTTATTCAATGAATTTCATAGAGTACTTGTATATGTTTGATGTCGATAAATATTATTCAACTATAAATTAATATCTAGTGGTAAATTCATTGGGCTAGAAAATGTAGGATATGGGAGAACAAATTTCATTAGATGAATTAAAGATCTTATCTTCACTATAAGACTAGTTGGTGGGTGTAATTGATGGTTTAGGGGAAGCAATGTGGGTATCTGTAAAGATTATTGTAGAGAACCGAAGCTTAACGTACATGGAAATTACATTACTTTTGCGGAATACTTAGTACATAACAAAAACACACACACAAGGATCGTAATAGTTTAGTATCTTGGGAAACTCGGAATATAATCTTCTAATCGTGGTGAATGATCTTCAACATCTCGCGTAAAGATATTCCTTTTTTTACCTAAAACCTTTCTTTATATCCTGGGGAAAACAAAACATAAAAGGGTGAGCTCAAATGCTCAGTAAGGGTAAACAAAAGAAATATCAATCACATCATATACGTAAGAACATAACTTTTGGAAATCTTAACCTGCAAAAGAAATCATAATTTCACAACATGGGATAAATCATAGTAGTGAAATGTAATCCCAATAATCATTACATAAAACATGAAACATTGTGTTATACACACATAATCATAGATAATCATTTATTATTAGTCAAGACTCATTTCCAAGACTATCTTAGTGGACAAAGTCCATTTCTGAACCGAGTTCACTCCTCTTTTTAGTCCTGTTTTACTGAACCGGTTTAACCTGCCGTTCCAGCCATGTCTATCTCATGAGATATAAAATATTTACCCAATGAATTGGAGGGAGATATAGGTCCCACCCATCTCATAATGAAATCATTCTTACTTGTGCCACAAAATAAACATACATCATTCATAATAACCCAATAAATAAAATGGGTTTCATAAACATCATCCCATCATCACATAATCCATATAAAAGAAATGGATTTCATAATAATAAAAGTGAAACCATGTAAATCATAGAGACATTATACATGAAACATACACATATGAAATAATGTCATCTTAGATGGAAAATGGTTTTGATAAAACACTTGAAATGAATTCTTGAGGAAAATATCCTTTCTTCTTCAAAATCATTATCTTTTTACAAAATGTCATGTAATTTTAAAAGAAAAGGATTTTGTTGAAAATAGTCATGAAATATTTTGGAGGAAGCTTCATGAAAATAAGGCTTTATAAAACCGTAAAAATCCGTTCGTTCCATATAAGTTAAAAAAACATTCTTTTCATATATTCGCCGGAATAGTCAAAAAAGTATCTCGTAACATAAACAAAAGAAAGATTCCTTACATACCATGTAGTAAAAGTGAAAATTGGGTAAAAATTACTTCATACATACATGAAAACACTTTTATAAAACATGGACATGGATGATAGAAATAACCCCAGTAAATACTTACGAATAAGAAATCTCGGATAAAAATGAGATTTGAAAAATTGTCCCTTACCTTAGGTCCGATTTGCTTCGTAAGTGTCTGAACCTCCTGTATAATGATTTAAATAATGTCATTGACATATTACAGAATCATACTCATTGTTATGATATAATATATGGTTCACTTATGACTTTATATTACTCATTCTTTTGTAAATTCCATGTTAAAGAGCATTTTGGGTAAAATCGTTTCATTTGTCGTCCGTGTTTTGACTTGTAATTATTCATATGATTACATAGATCATGATTACTTAATTACAAAATATAAAACATGATTTATATATAATATATATTCAGAATATACATATATATATAATAAATCAGTAAATGGAAAGAAATACACCGTTCATGGAGACGGTAGGCCGTACATACGCATGAACGTTGTTTTCATTTCTTTATTGAGTTGAATGGAATTAATTAGATGACATACATATATATACACATTAATCCAGTATCATTATTATGTCATATATTTCATGATTACTTATTATATATACTTTATAATAATTCATGAATGGTTAACGTGGAGAATGAATCTCATCGCGTCGTGGAGACGGTAGTCCGTACGTACGCACGAGCGATGATATCATTCTCATGATCATGGGATTTTATTGGAGTGTATGTATACTATTTCAGAATAAATTTCACTTTAAAATAATCATATATAGTTATTATTTACACCATTATACCCATCCATGTAAGGTGGTGGTGGAAAATAGATTACACCACGGCGTGGAGACAGTATTCCGTACGTACGCACGCGCGGTGATTTCATTTTCTATAGGATGGATAGATGGTGAAATAGGGTTGTTTCATACTTATAATAACATATCAATATATGATTTATACTGATTTTATTACTTCATAATGAAACAACCTAAGAAGAAGAAGTGGAAGAAGAAATAAAGTTGAAAGAATCGGTAACAGACATTACCTTTTCTTTGAAGCGCCTCTTTGAGTCCTCCTCTTAGGGAACTAAAAATGGTCTTTGAAGAAGACCAAGACCTCTAGGATGTATCTAGGGAAGTTTAGAAGAGAATATGGCAGGGTTTTTTCGATCGTGAAGGCTCAATGTGGTCTGAGGAAGAGAGGGAGGAGGATCCCTTTATAAGGGAGGAGAGGGTCACCTTTGGAATAACTAAAAAATTTATTTTATTATAAAGACAAATTCGGTTTTAAATAGCTCTGAATTGATTTATTTAGATGCTATGATGGGGATGGTTCTAAATCCTCTCATCCAATAGAATTTAGACAAGTTTAGGTTCCTATCATAACCTTATCATTTAGATTTAACTTTAAGTTAGATAATTTTACTTTTACCGTGTCTTCTTCTTTTCTTACACTATAATGATAATAAACTTGCTATATCAAGACAAACGAACCCCAAGTTTATTATTATTAATATATATAACCTTATGTAAGTCATTTGGCCGAACCTTAGATTTTTAGGACTAAAATAACAATTAATAATATAATATTTTTTTTCAAAACTATTTTATGTCAATTTTGACACTATTTAGTAATTGATTTTTGTGAAAATCATAACAGAATGATTAGTTCGAACCAAGTCAATTAAATCAATACTAACATGTCATATTAACATATAAAATTTGTTTAATTCATAAAAAGTCTCAAATTATATTTATTTTTGTATTTATAATATCAATTATTCTAATGTTTCACTATTATGGTAATTACTGCATCATCATTGTGTTATAAATAAATTAAATTATTTAATGTCTAAAAATCATAAATAAAATATAATTATATATGAAATCTTATTAGAGTTCTAATGAATATTTACAATCTAATTTATCTTATGTATAACCCTATATTAAAAATGCATTAGTAAATAAACATTGATTTTAACTCTTTTAACTCTTCTTTGAAATAAATAATAATAAATGTCCTAATCTAATCCAAGTGGGCATAAATGGTCATATTTTATTCCTAAGTTTGTTTTTGGTCGAATTACACTTATCCAATAGAATTAGGACATGTGTTAGGGTAATAATAATATCATTTTACCCTTAATTACCCTATTTACTTTTAACCGTGGGGAAAAAAAGTAAAAAGTTACTATTCACCAAAAATTATTTTCATCTCATTGAACCACATTTTACTTATTGACATCAACCGTGTCTCTCGGATTTTTGAAATTCGACTCAAAGAAGCGGTAAAATTAAGTTTTATGAAAAATTCATTTTTTTTAAACTACCACTTAGTGGTTTCACTATTCATTAAAAAAAATGAAGGTTTCCAGAAAAATACCAAAAATTATGCCTAAGATATATTTGATATTATGAACTCAAAAATTATGTCTATTTTACCAAATTAAAAACATATTAGTTGCATTAATTAATTTATAAAATTAATTCCCGTCGTCAAAACAAATAGCGTGTTTTTAAAAGATAATAACTATCAAAAGATTGACACTTGTTTATGTCTGGTTTAAATGTGAAATTACATCCAATGAAAAACATTGCATTAAATTGTAAAAATATATTCTAAATATACTTTAAAACCACTAAAATTAATAATTTATCACTATTAATTATTTTGATTAAAAAAGATGTTTTTAATTAAAATTTAATAATTTTCACTATTCATCAGAATATGAAAGTTATCTGAAAAGTGCCAAAATTTCACCCTAAGATAATTTTGATATTCCATGAAAAAATAAATTTACAAAATTTCAAAAAGTGGTTATTACTATTCATAACGGCTAGTTTTAATAATATTTTAATAACATATCGTTGTTTAGTGAAACTCGGTATTGCGTACTACACACGCTATCGAGGAAGGTCGCGATTGCGTGTAATGTAAGGAAAGTCAAGGATGCGTGTTGTGCAAGCTCCTTTTGGTGTAGAGTACAACACAAGACATTAATGAAATTAAAAAAAATATTTTCCATAAAATCTTTGGGTGTTACATTCTACCCCCCTTAAAATGAATTTTCCCCTTGAAATTCATCGGGGTTATAAATGGCTTACTACTCTAAAGTTTCTTTAATAGAAACCCATATCGTAAAAAGGAATACCAAAACCAATCTTTAAAAACTAAAGTATTAAACGTATCGGTTACCCAAATAAACTAATCACTGGGTTTCCACATAGGTGAAAATATGGATATGGGAGAGAAATCTAACCATCATGTTCTAATGGAGAGTGGTAGAGAACATGGATATGGAAAAGCCAGCAATCACAAAGCCATAAATTTGTGACGATCTAAGGTGCCATCTGATTAATTAGATATAAGAGCATTATGAAAACATTTTTAGTTTTCAAGATCATTTCCCTAAAGTTGATGAAATTGGAATTAGAAGAAATACTTTTGTGATTTTGGTATAGTCTCACCGTTGGTCGTTCTTTGGACAATTTCCACTTCATCTCTTAAATAAATGAAGTTGAATTTGTCATTCGTGATGTGTTAGCAGATCATGTGATAGAATGATGGGTCATTCCATCTGTCTCAAACAAAAGGTTAGAAAAGTTATCAAAAAATACATAAGTCCATCTATAGTGAGATTAATCATATATGGTTCCTAAAATGGACTTATACTTCATATATCATACTGCTTAATATAATAAAACAAGTTTCTACTAAACAGAGACTTCCTGTAGGCCAGTGGAAGGTGATAAAGGCCAGTCGCACTTCGGTTGTGGGTTCGATTCCCACAGCCTTCTCTGACACGATGGGTTGCCGCCCATCCTGCAGGTCGTCCTTTTTCTAAAGCTATATTACTATAACATTCTATCAATAATATCTAAAAATTTATATCCTTAAACAATACTAACTTATGTCTAACATAATCCATTCCAATCATTAGGCTTATCCAAAATACTGCAGTCCACTCTCATAATATAGTGAAAACGATTGCCAGAGATTTAATACCATCGTTGATCCTCATAAATCATAAGATTTGTCTTGTTGGTCACATTACAAA
This sequence comes from Viscum album, assembly GCA_963277665.1. Taxonomy (NCBI): domain Eukaryota; kingdom Viridiplantae; phylum Streptophyta; class Magnoliopsida; order Santalales; family Viscaceae; genus Viscum; species Viscum album. The sequence goes on along the minus strand of OY728136.1, from coordinate 1,079,245,748 downwards.
CATTCAAAGGCCTTAATCATTCATTCTCTTGAATACCCACTGAACCTTAGTGAAAACATGAATGTAGTTAAAAGTCAAAACTTTCCACATACCAAAATCCTCAAAATTATATATATTCAAACCATGATATCACTTAGTCCTTATATCAATCATGTGCTCATGAATACTGTCAAATATTTCATTTTCTCATTTTCCCTTTATTATGTGCATATAGTCTTTTTTTTCAAAAATATCTCAATCACTTTCCATGGTTACCGGTACCATAAAGTAATTGAAAACGAAAATTAAATAATACAAAAATATTCTAATACACAATAAAAGTACCTCAACAACATTATTCTTGAATACCAATACATAAATAGTTCAATCCATCCTCTTCAATTATTGTCCTGGAATAAGTCCTTCCTTGATTTAGTAGTAACTTTTTAGGCCAGGGCATTGAGTTGGGTAATGCCCATGTTCTCCACAAATAATATATTGGACTCCATAACAGTCTGTCACTCTATGACCCTTTTCTCCACAGAGATAACATCAGTCCCTCCATTTGAGGTATTCCTCAAGGTTCTTCTTCCCTTCTTTAGATATCTCAATCTTCCTTTCTTTATGCTCCTCAACATGCGAACATGCAAAATGGTCTATCTTCCTCTTCTTTGATGAATTAGGAATACCACTAAATTTCACCTTGTTAATCATATATCGCGATGATTGATTTGGCATAATCAAAATATCTTTCTCTCTAGGAATTACACAATTTTGTTTCTCATAGTCACCAATTTGTCCATTGGATTCAATGTTAACCGAATTCCTTCTGGTTCCCTCCATTAACTAAAACAAAAAAAAGAATTCTGTGAGAGGAAAAAATAATGCTAGAGAAAACAACATAGTAAAGGGGGAGTACCTTCAATATCTAACATATTAGGTTAAATTATAAGAACGTTAGAGAAATTCTAGGACTATAACCGATACGTATACATAACCTTAGAGACATCCCTAGACATACAATAGAAATATCTATAGGGATCTCACTAACGTTTTCACATCATAGTTTCCAAAGGCTGACTAAACCTTTCCTCTGATACCAACTTTAGAGACCCAAATCTTAACGTACATGGACATTACATTACCTTTGCGGAATACTTAGTACATAACAACAAAACACACACAAGGATCGTAATAGTTTAGTGTCTTTGGAAACTCGGAATATAATATTCTAATCATGGTGAAAGATCTTCAACATCTCCCATAAAGATCTTAATTGTTTTACCTAAAACCTTTCTTTATATCCTGGGGAAAAGAAAACATAAAAGGGTGAGCTCAAATGATCAGTAAGGGTAAACAAAAGAAATTTCAATCACATCATATACATAAGAACATAACTTTTGGAAATATTAAACTCAAAAGAAATCATAATTTCATAACATGGGAAAAATCATAGCAGTGAAATGCAATCCCAATAATCATAACGTAAAACATGAATCTTTGTGGCATACACACATAATCATAGAGAATCATTTCTTATTATTCAAGACTCATTTCCAAAACTATCTTAGTGGACAAAGTCCATTTCTGAACAGAGTTCACTCCTCGTTTCAGTCCTGTTTTACTGAAACGGTTTAACCTACCGTTCCGGCCATGTCTATCACATGAGATATAAAATCTTTACCCAATTCATTTGAGGGAGATATAGGTCCCACCCATCTCATAATGAAATCATTCTTACTTGTGCCACAAAATAAACATACATCATTCATAATAACCCAATAAATAAAATGGGTTTCATAAACATCATCCCATCATCACATAATCCATATAAAAGAAATGGATTTCATAATAAGAAAAGTGAAACCATGTAAATCATAGAGACATTATACTTGAAACATACACATATGAAATAATGTCATCTTATATGGAAAATGGGTTTGATAAAACACTTGAAATGAATTCTTGAGGAAAATATCCTTTCTTCTTCAAAATCATTCTCTTTTTACAAAATGTCATGTAATTTTTAAAGAAAAAGATTTTGTTGAAAATATTCATGAAATATTTTGGAGGAAGCTTCATGAAAATAAGGATTTATAAAACTGTAAAAATCCGTTCGTGCTGTATAAGTCAAAATTAATTCTTTTCATACTTTTGCCGGAAAAGTAAAAAAAGTACCTCGTAACGTAAACAAAAGAATGATTACATACATACCATGTAGTAAAAGTCAAAATGGGTAAAAATGACTTCATACATACATGAAAACACTTTTATAAAACATGGACATGGATGATAGAAATAACCCCAGTAAATACTTACGAATAAGCAATCTCGGATAAAAATGAGATTTGCAAAATTATCCCTTACCTTAGGTCCGATTTTCTTCGTAAGTGTCCGAACCTACTGTATAATTATTTAAATAATGTCATTGACTTATTACAGAATCATACTCATTGTTATGATATCATATATGGTTCACTTATGACTTTATATTACCCGTTCTTTTGTAAATTCTGTGTTAAAGAGCGTTTTGGGTAAAATCGTTTCATTTGTCATCCGTGTTTTGACTTGTAATTATTCATATGATTAATTAGATCATGATTACTTAATTCCAGAATATAAAACATGATTTATATATAATATATATTCAGAATATACAAATATATAATAAATTAGTAAATGGAAAGAAATACATCGTTCATGGAGACGGTAGGTTGTACGTACGCATGAACGCTGTTTTCGTTTCCTTATTGAGTTGAATGGAATTAAGTAGATGAAAGAAATATATATATACATAAATACAATATCATTATTCTGTCATATATTTCATGATTACTTATTATATATACTTTATAATAATTCATGAATGGTTAATGTGGAGAATGAATCTTATCGTGTCGTGGAGACGGTAGTCCGTACGTACGCACGAGCGATGATATCATTCTCATGATCGTGGGATTGTATTGGAGTGTATTTATACTATTTCAGAATCAATATATCTTTAAAATAATCATATATAGTTATTATTTACACCATTATACCCATCCAAGTAAGGTGGTGGTGGAAAATAGATTACACCACGGCGTGGAGACGGTATTCCGTACGTACGCACGCGTGATGATTTCATTTTTCGTAGGATGGATAGATGGTGAAATAAGGTTGTTTCATACTTATAATAACATATCGTTATATTATTGATAATGATTTTATTACCTCATAATGAAACAACCTAAGAAGAAGAAGTGGAAGAAGAAATAAAGTTGAAAGAATCGGTAATGGACATTACATCTTCTTTGAAGCGCCTATTTGAGTCCTTCTCTTAGGGCACTAAACGTGGTCTTTGAAGAATACCAAGACCTATAGGATGTTTCTAGGGAAGTGGAGAAGAGAATTTGACAGGGGTTGGCCGAGCTTGGAGGCACAATTTGGTGTGAGGAAGAGAGGGAGGAGGTTCCCTTTTATAAGGGAGGAGAGGGGCACCTTTGGAATAACTAAAAATATTATTTTATTATAAAGCCAAATTAGGTTTTAAACAGCTCCAAATTGATTTATTTAGAATCTAAGGTGGGGATGGGTCGGAATCCTCTCATAAAATAGAATTTAGACAAGTTTAGGTTCCTATGTTAACCTTATCATTTATATTTAACTTTAAGTTAGATAATTTTACTTTTACCGTGTCTTCTTGTTTTCTTACACTATAATGTTAATAAAAATACTATATAAAGCCAAAAGAACCCCAAGTTGTTTATTATTAATATATATAACCTTATATAAGTCATTTGGCCGAACCTTAGATTTTTAGGAATAAAATAAAAATTAATAATATAATATTTGTTTTAAAAACTATTTTATGCCAATTTTGACGCTATTTAGTAATTGATTTTTGTGAAAATGATAACAGAATGATTAGGTCAAAAAAAGTTAATTAAATCAATTCTAACATGTCATATTAACATATAAAATTAGTTTAATTAATTAAAAGTCTCAAATTATATTTATTTCTTTATTTATAACATCAATTATTCTAATTTTTCACTATTATGGTAATTACTGCATAATCATTGTGTCATAAATAAATTAAATTATTTAATTTCTAAAAATTATAAATAAAATATAATTATGTAGGAAATATTATTATATTCTTAATGAATATTTAAAATCGAATTTATCTTATGTATTACCCAATATTAAAAATGTTTTAGTAAATAAACATTGATTTTAACTCTTTTAACTCTTCTTTGAATTAAATAATAATAAATGTCCTAATCTAATCCAAGTGGGCCTAAATGGTCATATTTTATTCCTAAGGTTGTTTTTGGTCGAATTACACTTATCCCATAGAATTAGGACATGTGTTAGGGTAATAATAGTATCAATTTTACCCTTAATTACTCTATTTACTTCTAACCGTGGAAAAAAAGTAAAAACTTAATATTCACCAAAAATTATTTTCATCTCATTGACCTACATTTTACTTACTGACATCAACCAGGTATCTTGGATTTTCGAAATTCCACTCACAGAAGCGGTAAAATTAAGTTTTATGAAAAATTTATTTTTTTAAACTACCACTTTGTGGTTTCACTATTCATCAAAAATGAAAGTTTCCAGAAAAATACCAAAAATTATGCCTAAGGTATATTTGATATTATGAACTCAACAATGATGTCTATTTTAACAAATTTAAAACATATCAGTTGCATTAATTAATTTAAAAAATTAATTCTCGTCATCAAAACCAATAGCGTGTTTTTAAAAGACAATAACTATCAAAAGATTGACACTTGTTTATGTCTGGTTTAAATGTGAAATTACATCTAATGAAAAACATTGTATTAAATTGTAAAAATATATTCTAAATATACTATAAAACCACTCAAATTAATAATTTATCACTATTAATTATTTTGATTAAAAAAGTTGTTTTTAATTAAAATTTAATAATTTTCACTATTCACTAGAATATGAATGTTATCCGAAAAGTACCAAAATTTCACCCTAAGCTAATTTCGATATTCCGAATCCAAAAATGAAGTCCATTTTAAAAAATAAAATTTACAAAATTTCAAACAGTGGTTATTACTATTCATAACGGCTAGTTTTAATAATATTTTAATAGCATATCGTTGTTTAGTGAAACTTGGTATTGCGTACTACACACGCTATCGAGGAAGGTCGTGATTGCGTGTAATGCAAGGCAAGTCAAAGATGCGTGTTGTGCAAGATCCTTTTGGTGTAGCGTACAACACAAGACATTAATGAAATTAAAAAAAATATTTTTCATAAAATCTCAGGGTATTACAATTATGTCTTCAATAGTTAAACAATTAATGAGAAGTTATAATTTTGTTTTGGAATGTATTGTGATGTATGGTAGGTTAGAAAAATGTAAAACTATTTAAGGATTTAATTTTGACATACAAGGAGTTTGTATAGTTCATAACATGGTAATGGCCACATATTCAATGAGATATGAGTTTCTAATATCCTATAATGCTTTGAAGTGGGATGTTCACCTAGGGCTGGCCATGATATATAATAATAAAATGTGAATGTTCGTGTGGCCCTCCAAAGTGAGATACATTGAAGGATTTGTTTCCCATTGATTGACTTCTCCAAAAATTATCACCGATTGTCAGAGTTTATAGTTGAAGTGGGTTGTTCACCAAGGGCCAACCTCTTTTACCTCATAGTTTTGCAAAATATTATAGAAGTATATTGGATGATTGTTGATGTTGTGTATAACATATTATCCTCAGATCGATGAGATGTCAAAAAGGATGATCCCAACCATATTGGACATGCTTTCAGATTTTATTATAGATTTTAGCCATCATATTCATCTTTTGGGGAGATACAAATTTTGTTAGAGTAAGACACTCAAGTGTTAAACATATATTTGTAAATTCCAATATTAATGAAGTGGACAGTCCCTCTACCTTAACAAGATCAAGAAACTAAATTTTTCTTCAGATATTTGTAAATTCTTATCAAAACTATTTTGAATAAGAGTAAAGTAGAAGTGGGAGTGATCACATGCCAACTATAAAACATCAGAATAGAATACTATAAAATTTGAAGAAAGAAGGTCTATCCACTAAAAACAAGTTGATGGGATTTTAAAAACTGCATATTCTGATGAAAATCAATAATAAGTTAGATCATTCATCCTTGGGTAACAAACCTAATAAATTTACGAAAAATGAATCATAAAAAATGATTCTTGAAAATAAGGAATAGACATATATGGTGCATACCACACTCGAGAAATCAATAAATTAAAGGTAACAACAGAAATCATTAAAATACAGAAAATGAAACATGAAAAATCAATAAAAAGTTAGGTTATGAAAATGTTTGGTGGAAACTATGTTCCACACGTGATACATATACAAACCAACTACTAGCATATATGTCCAACATATCATTATTACAAATAATCACAATCTGATGATTAACACAACTCGTTACCCTCTCCACCTCCATCTCTACATTATGCTACCACCTATTAGAACATTATATTGAAAATTAACTATTGTTATATACTTATATTTAAACTTAAAACCAATAAAGGATTCCAAACTAATTTTTTTTGAATTTTGTGATTTACCATCTCACCACCAGTCAATGAAATACCACGAGGGGAAGATCCAATCATCTTATGATATAAATCAATAAACACTTTCTGTAAATCGAATATCTGATCCCCTTGGTCATGAACTGTGTTTTGTAGAGAAACAATCTCTCTCTAAGATTATCAGGGTATGGACTGATTAAAACCTATAGTAGATGAAAATTAAATCCCTAGTGGCCTTCCAAAGACCTCATATGGTATGGGTCCCAAAACCCATTTAACACACTCTACTTGGATGATCCTTCCCAAGGGCTTTAACAACCGGGTCATCCCGGGACACTAAGTAGGACTGTGAAGGATTAGAATCCCATGGTTCATTAATTTTTACATATAAATCAAATAGTAGTCATATTAGAAGTAATATATATTAACATCGTAAGAATTGATAATAAGTTATTATAATGATAAATGAGATTATACCATAACTTCTTTGGAAGACTCATTATCAAAACATCCATCATATTTTTAGTGAACATTCAACCACACTTCCATTCGAGGTGCTTTGTTCCATAATCTCTGGGAATGCATTAAACAAACATTTATAAAAAATTTAATATATTACAAAAATAATATTTTCTTATAAATATTTAAACTAATTAAAAGATTACCATAGCAGATCAGCTTCTAGAAAAAATCATTGACCCTCAGTGTGAGGGATCACCTACTTAGCCCAACATGATGCATTCTTCCATGAAAGATCTAGAAATAAATGAAATTCAATTTAATAGTAATGTATCCAATTTCATATCCGCTTCATATACATGTATAAATGAAAATTGGTACTAATATAATAATATATATTTAAATACCATCTACTTATCCTCATGATTTTTGTCAAAAAAACATTCTACTTCTCTTTGGGTACCTTATAGGGTAGCTTGTCATACATCTATTAGGCGGTCAACGAAGTATCGTTTAAATTTCCCCACAATCTCCATTAAACGTATTTACATTTATTTTCCAAGATATTTCAATGTCCACTTTCATTCTATCACATATGCAACTTTAATGTGAAAAAATATTTGTACACATAAATCCATTTTGAAAATACAAATAACATGACATTCAATTATGCCATAATGTATGAAAAATACCTTTACATGGGAATAAAAAAATTCCTTCTTTCAACTTGTAGGCATATTCCTCTAATTATCATATGCAATAGGAAGGGAAATGGTCTCCATGGCTAGTTGGCCAAAAATCTGGCCAAGTAATCTTACGAGGTCATCCGTACGGACACCATATGAATCAAATGGGACAACTATCATATCTCCTGTCAAATTCCATACATCTAAAAATTTTATATTTTTCTCGACAATTTAATTTTTTCCATCATTAAGGAACAATTAGTTATTATAATAAATTTCAATAAATTTATTCATATTAAAAAGTTTACCTATAATAGTCACCCTCCCGTATCACTGTGAAGAACTAGTTATGGCGCACCACTCCCTCAATGCTGGGGCTCCTAAAGAGGGAGGCGAAGAATGAGCTACTTAAGGGATACTGAAAGAGGTTGTGAGAGATGTTACCGGAGGAGAAGGTATAGGGGTGCAACCGGATAGTGTCTTAGATGTCGTAGGGAGGGAGACAGATGGATCTTCATATGTCACAGTGGTCAATAAAATAATATATCGCTTCTTCCTGGGAATTCATATCATATAATCAAATAAAATTATATTCATAACATATAATTAAAAAATATTATGGAAAAAAATTAAATATTATCATAGATGCACCTTACTAACAAAAAAAATATACATAACAATGGTAATGAATAATTGAACAAATTAAATAAGTGGTTACTAAATGTGTAACAACCCAACTCTTTTGAAAAGGTATGAATTATTAGTTTTGCATTAAAATCTTTCCTTAAAGCATTTGTAATGTGTGTAACATCCTAAAGAATGTCCGAGGAGTGTCTGGGGTTTTTACAGAGCCCGGGAGTTTGAGAAATGGGCTTGTAGACAATGGTGCACGCCCTACGCACGGTCTGCGCATGGTTTGGGATAAACCGTGTGGCTGTAGATAGGGTCACCGGCAGGGGCTCACAACCATTCGGATCAAGCTACATGACCCTACGGCCATTGTTGGGGAGGTAGTGAGTTGTGGATAGTTTGGGCACGGTTTGGTAAACCGTGCGCCTAAACTGTGTCATCTTGTTCTGGGTAAAAAATTGCCATTTTTCCCTTACTTTGTTTTAAAGCCTGAAAGACTTTTTTCTTCCTTCCCATGGATAGAACTAGAGGAGGATCCCTCCTTTGAGCCAAAAATATCTCTCTCACTCTTTCTCTTGTGTATTATTCATCTGGTGACCGCTCTTCAATCTGTCGAAGGCGTTGGATCACCCCTAGTAAGGATTACCTCATGCACTCCTCTTTCCTTGGGGAATCATGGTTTTCAATTCACTGTTTTACCGCAGGCTCATATGCCCTATTTTAAGGGAATGGGACTGGAACCCATATCTCTTCCAACCTACTATAAATCTGAGGTCAATATCAAGCGAGCCTATGCCAACATCATTAAGTTAGGTGGTCACGTGGTTTCCATTTTGGGATTTAACCTTTTTTAGTTATTACTGTCGTTCCATGGTTTGTCTTTCTCCAAACCCCTTTTTGTAATGAATGATTCATATCTATATGACCCGTGTGGTATGAGATTGAGGAATCTATCCTTGTTATGGTGTTTATATTTGGTGTGGACTGGGAGTGGTCAACCATAGGTGATATGCCTTGAGATTTGGTCTCTTTTTACCTTTGGACCATAATGATATGCCTTGAATTGGAGATTCCATGTTAAGAAAATGAGATGGTTTTGTTAGAGGTTTTCTAGCATGAGCTAGTCTTAACCCATTAATGGACTGAGATGTATTTTTTCCTTATAATTTTATTGGGAAATGCCATGATTTGTTAATTTGATATGATATAAGATTGATTTCCTTATATATTGTTATGTGAATGTTTATGTCACACTGTGTTGACATGATTCTGATAACCCTTCTATGGGAGGGAGACATTCTTACTATGTTCTTGCTAAACCTATGAGTATGGACGGGAGGCATTCTTACCCCATTCCAGATGAGTCTCTGTGTGAGGGAAGGAGGCATTTTTTCCCACACTAGTTAAAGTGCATGTGGAGGAGAGGCATTCATACCTCTTTCCAGTGATGATTATTACATCTGTGTGAAGCATGGACAAGAGGCCTTCTTACCTCGTGCCAGTGATAACCTATATCTATGTCTTATACCACTGGTGATTGTTTGGAATACCAGCCATGAGATGAAGTAGGTAGACCCACCATGGGTCCTTACAGAACCTGAGCGGGAGGGTTGTTTATTACTTTTCTTTACTTACTTGCAGTTTACTACAAACTGTTTATTTTTCGAACACCTATTTGTATTACACGTAGACCTCGTTGGTGGTGGACTACTAAGACTTGTCTCACACCCTACCCAGGTGGCCTCCTTGGCACCCGTGTAGACTTTACCACTGTAGGTACTAGTAGGGGAAAAGGACCAGCTTCAAGTTGTTGATACATGTATGTTCTAGCTAGAGATCCTGAGCAGAGGACCGAGCTTGGTTTGAGATGCTCATGGAATACTTTTTTTTCTCTCTTTTTGTATTACTCTATCAGCTTTCCATACATCTATTTTGTATTAGACACTGCCTATGTGGCTTTAGTATATCTATAAGGGTTTTTATTACTTCTGTTGTATGGTTTGTAAGTTTCCCATTTTCCTCCTGTTTACCTTTGGTTGTGCTTCCGCTATTTTTATTGCTTTGCTCCTCTAGCACTGTATACTCTGACATGGGGGTACAATCTCCCCACTAACTTAAAATTTCACCCATGATGCTAGTCGGTAGCCCCTGGCCTATGGGGAGACGAGCCAGGGGTCATGTGGCCAAATGGGATCGGGGCTCCGGTCGAGGGGCAGCTGGGTCCGGGACGTCCCTAAGTGGTATCAAAAGTTTCTTTCTTTCTTGTTTTACTATATGTAGACGATATACTTGGAGACTCGGAATGCATAGAGATGTAGGTATGAGCCATGCTTTGGCGTCGTGAACCCATGTACGAGGTATGGGTATGTTTCCTATTTTATGTTGTTATTGATTCTTCTATTTAATGTTGATACCGTTTCACTGTTGAGTGCTTCACATGTTTTCTGATGTTATTGATATTTGTAATGTTGGAATTTGGATTGCAAGGTTTGACTTGATCAAATGAGGGTTATGCATTAGAATATGCATCATGATAGGCACAATATGATTAGGCAATGCATCTTTCCATTCCACGTTTAAATTTTCAGCAAGCATTGCTATTGTTTATTCCCATTCCTTGTTAATAGGTGTTCAATTGTGCTAACCCTTCTTGCAGGTTGTGAATTGAGGAATGATGTGGTTTTTGTGGGTGTCACTCTTTGGTTCATAAGGTGTATGGGCACTTATGAATCAGAAAATGAAATTCCAACTAAACCAATCGTTTTATTTAAAGGAAATACCAATACATGATGAGCACAAGTAAATGAGAAATGACATCCAAGTGTGTGTCATCCTTAAGCTCATGAGGAGTATGTGACATTATGGGGTGGGAAATTCTATATCACTGGATGACGTTAAATTTTAATAGTTGAAGGTTTTACTATGAATTCATATGCTCGTGGATAAGTGATCTTAGGGGTAAGAAGGCTTAGTACATGTCCTAGCTTCTAGAGTTTAACCATTAATTTATTGGTTTCTTGTTTTTAAATGTTCATTTGGAATTGCAGCACTATTTATATGAGATGTCCTCGAGTAGAGTGCGCTGAAGGTAGTGATGATCAAGTTCCTAAGGTGGTGGGCCTTGACCCACCAGTTGATATTCCTATCGAGACACTTGTGTCTCCTCTTGTTATTCCAGATATGGGAAGTGATGCCTAGTTCTGTGAGAGCTTCTTGCGTATGATGGAGAGTATGCACGGTGGATTGCGACCTGCCCCGAGTATGGTAGAGTTGACCCGTGATTTTTAGTCACATCATCCTCCTAATTCTATGGGATATGGGGGAACACTTGTTGAGGAGTCATGGTTGGAAGCTATTATAACCATCTTCGAGCACATTGAGATGAATCTAGAGCGGATGGTCAAACTCACAGCTTATATGCTATGTGGTTCGGCCAGGAGGTGGTGGGACGTCATCACCCAGTCGGGAAAATATAGGGATATGATCTGGACTGATTTCCATACTGTCTACTATGATTATTTCTTTCCCCAGACTGTAAGGGATGACAGAGCTAGGGAGTTTATGAATCTACAGCAAGGGACCATGACAGTCATGGAATATTCGTCATGTTTCACTGAGTTACATAGTTTTTCTTCTACAGTAGCTGATGATGATCCCCCGACCACTAGGAGTTTGGAAGATGGGCTATGTTACGCCATCCGGTCACAGGTTAACGTGTTCAGGTTGATGACCGTTTCAGAGATTTTCAATAAAGCTTTGATCACAGAGAAGAATTTGATAGATGGGAACAGTGTGAACAAGGACGGTTCGACACCTAAAGGTTCTAGTGGATTTGCTTCTGGGAAGAAGCGGTGTTTTGAAGACTCTCATGGTGTCAATGGTGGTCAGACCCTTTTCATAGGTGGTACATCTATTTGTCATCAATGTGGGGTGCCATGACTTATGAGGAGGTAGTGTACGTGAAATCAAGTGGAGTACAGAGGTTGTGGTAGGTTGGGCCATCTCCACAGTTTCTGCATGTAATTTCTCCCAGGGCATAGTGAGTAGGGATAAATACCTACTTCATGATCTGGTGTTGGATCAACAAGATCATGTCATCCAAGCGACAGAAATATCACCAGCCGATAAGGTCGTGGTGGAAGTCGAGGTAGAGGTAATCAGGTGTATGACTCTCACCACCAATAGTGTGTGTCTGCTCAGGGTATCCATGTTGTGACTCAGGGTCATGGTACCGACCACTTGTATGCATTCTTGCCTAGGCAACAATAGCAGTTCGTTGGACCATATACTGTACGAGGTACGATTATAGTTGCCCCTACGTTAGTATCTATTTTTTTTGATATAGGCATTTCTCAATAATTTATATCAGAGGCGACTATTGGATGTTTGGGCCTCGATGTTCAGTAAAATCATGGGATATTCACGTTACATACCCCATTAGGTATCTGTTCAGAGGGCTTTTCCATTGTAAAAATTGTCCCCTCATGGTGGGCAATGACCATTTCGTGTGGAACTTGTATTTTCTGGATGTGACAGGTTTTGATGTAATAATTGGGATGGAGTGGTTAGTTCCCTATAGAGCCTGGATTGACTGCTATCATTGGAAGGTTGTGGATACGTCACTAGAGGGACACACACATATGCATAAGGGATAATGGGATCTTAGTGTGACACGAGCAGGACCATAACATTAGATCTTAGGTGGTGTCACGACATAGGTTTCTAGTCGTTATCTCGATGATGATGGGTTACAACCCTCTGTTTATTCTCTGGTGGTGGAGAATTTCTGTGATGTATTTCTTGGTGATTTCTCTGGTCTACCTTCAGTTCGAGAGGTACAATTTACTATTCATCTTATACCAGGAGGAACACTAGTGACCATTCCTCCTTATAGGATGGAGCCAAAGGAACTTTTGGAGCTCAAGAGTCAGATGGAGGACCTGGAAGCAAAAGGCTTTATATGTCCTAGTACTTCTCCTTGGGGATCACCAGTTCTCTTTGCCAAGAAGGCAGATGGTACCCTTTGTCTTTGTGTGGATTATCATAAGTTAAATTAGCTTACTATTAAGAATTGGTATCCTTTACCTCGAATTGATGATCTCTTCAATCAGTTCTGAGGAGCGAAGATGTTTTCAAAGATAGATTTGAGGTCGGGCTATCACCAGGTGCATTTTAGGACATCATACATTCCTTGCACGATGTTCAGGAGTAGGTATGGTCTCCATGAGTGCCTAGTCATTCTATTTGGGTTTACGAATCCACCTGCAGTGTTTATGGATCTCATGAATCGGTGTTTTCACCCTTACCTTGATTCTTTTGTGTTTGTATTTGTGGATGATATCTTTGTCTATTCACACTCGAGACATGACCATGCAACCCATCTGGAGAACGTTCTAAATACACTAAGAGAGCATCAAATTTATGGTAAGATCAGTAAATGGAACTTTTGGATAAAAAAGTTTCACTTCCTGGGTCACATTATTTTGGAGTCTAGAGTTTTAGTTGACCCTGAGAAGGTGAGTGCTGTAATTTCATTAGAGCAGCTCAAGAACATCTTTGATACCAGGAGTTTCTTGGGGCTTGATGGATATTATAGGCGGTTTATTCAGGACTTTTCTCGCATAGCATCACCGCTTATATATTTTACCAAAATGGGGGTGAGATTCGATTGTTCAGAACCTTGTGAAGTAGATTTTCAAGAACTGAAGGGAAGACTAACTTCAGTACTAATATTGATCTTTCTAGAGCCAGGCAGAGCTTATAAGGTCTATTGTGACGCGTCAGTTATTGGTCTTGGAGCTGTCTTGATGCACAAAAAGTGAGTCATTGTGTATGGTTCTGGTCGATTAAAGCCTCATGAACAGAATTATCTACTGCACAATCTCGAACTCGCAGCGGTTATTCATGTCTTACGATGAAAGAGACACTATTTGTTTGTAGAGAATTTTGCGGTATTCACTGACCACAAAAGCCTCAAATATATATTCACTCTGTGGGATCAAAATCTCAGGCAACGCAGGTGGGTCGAGTACCTAGAATCCTTCGATTTTGAACTAGCCTACACTCCTGGGAATGGAAATTCAGTAGCCGATGCACTGAGTTAGAAAAATCACTCACAAGTGGTTTGGGAATCTAATGAAGAGTGGAAGTTGATGGCCATATATTCGGAGAAGCATGTTGAGGATCAAGAGGGACCGGGTTAGACTGTTCTCTCTGCCTTAGTAGTGAAATCTACCCTTTTGGAATGGGTCAGGGCAAGACATTTATCAGGTTCGTAAGGCCTTGTTCTATGAGAAAGTGTCGCTGATGATGTCTCTACAGATTAAACTGTGGATGAAGGTGATACTTTATTGTTCCTTGGGAATGTATGGGTCCCATCAGACATTAGAGTGGAGATGATGAGGGATTTTCGTGCCTCAACATGGGCAGTTCACCCAGGTATCACCAAAATGTATCATGATTTGCGATTATAGTACTTGTGGCCTAACATGAAGCGAGAGATAACTGGTTTTATCATGTGTTGTTCCACCTGTCTGTAGGTGAAGGTGGAACATTAGCGTCCGGCATGGTTTTTATAGCCGTTGTCAATTATGGAGTGGAAATTGGACGATTATTCTATGGAATTTGTAACAATTTAACCTAGGTCACCTCGTGGGAATGATGAAGTATGGGTTATCTTCGACTGCCTGATGAAGGTCACACATTTCTTACCCATGCTGGAGACCTTCACCACTGATGACTTGGGAAGACTATATATCAAGAAAATAGCGTGCCTTCATGGAGCACCTCGTTCTGTTTTCTCAGACAGAGATCCTAGTTTTACCTCTTGGTTCTGGAAGGGTTTACAGATGGACTTGGGTACTCAGATAATTTTGATTACGGCCCATCACCCGCAGACTGACATACAAACAGAGCGGACTATATAGGTAATAGAGGATATGTTACATGCATGTGTACTCTATTTTGGAGGTTCATGGGAGAAACACATTCCTATTGTCGAGTTCAATTATAACAATAGCTTTCAATATACCATTGAGATGGATCCCTATGACACCTTATATGGTAGGCCTTGTCACTTACCTTTGTGTTCTCTTGAAGTAGGGGAGGCAGCTGTTCTAGGACCATGTCTTGTGCAGGAGAGTACATAGCAGATATTGCTTTTTAGGAAGCATATACAGACAACTCAGTCTAGATAGCAGTCCTATGCTAACAAGCACTGGAGACCTCTAGAGTTCGAGGTCAGGAACCAGGTTTTCTTGAAGGTCTCACCTATGTGGGGGCAAAGACATATATAGAAGTAGGGTAAGCTTTCACCAAGGTTTATAGGATACTTTGAGGTGATAATGAGGATCAGACCAGTATCTTACCAACCTGCACTTCCACAGAGATATCAAGAAATGCATGATGTTTTTCATGTATCTCAGCTACACCTGTACTTTTTAGATCTGACTCATGTTTTTCAGGCTGATGAGGTTGAAATGGATATGGATGCTTCCTTAGAGGAATATCTAATGCAAATTGTTGACCGGAGTGTGAAGAAAATCCGTGGTAAGTCTGTTCCTCTTGATTGGGTGCTATGGCAGCACGAAAAGGTACAGGAAGAGACCTAGGAGAGAGAGGCTGATATACGTTCTCAAGGTCTTGAACTTTTCGTTGATGACACCTCTGTAACCTCATAATGCCAACACTGGGACGTGTTTCTTGAAAGAGGGGGGTTTGTAATGACCCGACTCTTTGGTAAAGGTACATATTGTTATTTTTGCTTCAAAATATTTCCTTAAAACATTTTTAATGTGTGTAACATCCTATGGAAGGTCCAAGGAGTGTCCAAGGTTTGTTTGGAGCCCAGGAGTTTGAGAAATGGGTTTGCAGACAGTGGCACACAGCCTATGCACGATGTGCACACATTTTGGGATAAATTGTGTGGCTGCAGGCAGGGGAACCTGTAGGGGTGCACGACTATGTGGACCAAGATTCAAGACCATGTGGCCTTTGTTTGGGAGGTAGTGAGGTGAGCACGGTTTGCGTATGGTTTAGTAAACTGTGCGCCTAAACCGTTTGACCCTGTTATGGGTAAAAAATTACCATTTTTCCATTACTTTATTTTAAAGCCTAAAATACTTCTTTCTTCCTTCCCACAGACAGAACCAGAAGAGGAGCCCTCTTTGGAGCCAAATCTCTCTCTCTCACTCTTTCTCTTGTGGATTCTTCATCCAACGACTGTTCTGCGATCCGTCGAAGGTGTCGGATCACCCTAGGTAAGGCTTACCTCTCACAACCCTCTTTACTTGGTGTGTCTTGGTATTCATTTCACTGTTTTACCACAGTCTCATATGCACTATTTTCAGGGCATTGGATTTGAACTCAGATCTCTTCCAACCTACTATGAATCTGAGTTCGATATCTAGTGAGCCTATGACTACAACATTAAGGTAGGTGGTCTCGTGGTTTCCATTTTGGGTTTTCACATTTTTTAGTTATTACCGTCGTGTCGTGGTTTTTCTTTCGCCAATCCCCTTATTTGTATTGACTAATTCATATCTAAATGACCTGTGTGGTATGAGATTGATGAATCTAACCTTTTTATAGTGTTTAGATTTGGTGTGGACCGGGAGTGGTCAACCATAGGTGATATGACTTGATATTTGGAACTTTTTTACCTTTGCACCTTAATGTTATGCCTTGAACGAGAGATGCCATGTTAGGAAAATGAGATGGTTTGGATAGAGGCTAGCTAGGATGAGATAGCATGAACCCTTTAATGAATTGAGATTTATGTTTTCCTTATAACGTGATTGGTAAATTTCATGCTTTTTTAATGTGATATGATATAAGATGGATTGCCTTATATATTGTGATGTGAATGGTTATGGCATACTATGTTGACATGCTTGTGATAACCCATGTATGGGCGGGAGGCATTATTACCCCGTTCCAGATGAACCTCCGAGCATTGATGAGAGGCATTCTTACCTCGTGCCAGATGAATATCTATGTGGGGGAGGAAGGCATTCTTACCCCATGCCAATATATCCTTTATGGGTGGGAGGCATTCTTCCCCACGCCAGTTACAATTCTTTTGGACGAGAGGCATTCAAACCTAGTTCCAGGGATGATTATTACATATGTGAGAAGCATGGATGATAGGCATTCTTACCTCGTTCCAGTGATAACCTATATCTATGTACTTATACCCATGGTGATTGTTCAGAATACCATCCATGAGCTAAAGTAGGTAGACCCGCCAGGTGTGCTTCCAGAAACTGAGCGGGAGGGTTGTTTATTACTTTTCATTACTTACTTGCAGTTTACAACAAACTGTTTATTTTTCAAACACCTATTTGGATTACCCGTAGACCTTGTTGGTGTTGGCCTACTGAGAGTTTTCTCACACCCGACCTAGGCGGCCTCCTTGGCACTCGTGTAGACTTACTGCTACATGTACTATTAGGGGAAAATGACCAGCTTCAGGTTGTTGATACATGTATGTTCTAGATGGAGATCTAGAGCAGAGGACTGGGCTTGGCTAGAGATGCTCGTGGAATACTTTTGTTCTCTTTTTGTATTACTGTATCAGTATGCCATACATCCATTTCATATTAGACACTGCCTATGTTGATTTTTTATATCTATTAGGGTTTTTATTACATCTGTTGTATGGTTTCTCTATTTCCCATTTTCCTATTATTTAACATTGGTTGTGCTTCCACTATTTTTATTACTTCGCTGCTATACCACTGTGTATTATGACATGGGGGTACAGTCTCCCCACTAACTTACCATTACACCCCCACTTCTAGTCGGAAGCCCCTGGCCTATGGGGAGACGAGCCATGGGTCATGTGGCCAACCGGGCACAGGGATCAGGTTGAGGGACAACCGTGTCCGGGACATCACAAGTTAATGAATAAATATACATACAATCATTTTCCCCTTCAATCATATTGGTTTCCTACTATATTTCTTCATCCACTTCCTTCATCCTTGCTAGAATAATATTTTCAATATCATAATGGACAAATAATTCTAATTCTTCATATTGATGAGATTCAATGTCAGAGGTCAAATATTCCAATTCATCACCAATATCATTCTAATATCTATGTTTTATGTTAGAAAATATAGTACATCCTTCATCCACAACATCATTATCATAATATACGATTTTTTATTGCGATGATAATATATATGGATCATGAAGTTCATGATCAACAATATTCATCAAGAGATAGAAGTTCACCGAAGTATATTTCAAGGAATATATTTTAACACCTTTGATAATATCAAACCAATTTCACTTGAATAAAACAGCTGAAAAATTCATGTGGTTGTTTAATTCAATAACATCAGTCATCTTTCCATAGTATTCCACATTAGAAAATCTAAATATATCACTATTGTTTGTTTTCAAACCTTCTTCTCGGTCGACTGTATGAAATCTAAAGCCCTTCACATAGTAAGTATCGAACATTCTAACTTGTTTTACAGGACCTCATGCATGAAACATCAAATATTCAGAAAACACTAGTTGGGTATTAGTATTCATGATCTAAAAATTAAAATAAACTTATTAGAATTATAAAATATATGTGTCAGACTAATATTCGTAATTATTTCAATATTTATGAACTTACACATCGTGTAAACCATTCTACATGCTTTCTATTATCAGCTTTTGTTATATGTTTCTCATTTTCTGCTCAACCTCTCATTTGTCTCTTCATTTGAATCATCAACTCTTCAATAAATGGATATGCAATTTCACTATTCAGTAGCACATATCTATGTGCCTATAATAATTCCATTTCTATCAGTGTAAAATTTGTGGTCCTCCCAACTGATCGAAAAATAATATGAAATAATTTTTATTTCCCAGGTATTTGAGATTGAGTCAATGTGTATTCAACACGTCCAACTCGATTAAATCCTGTCTCAATATCATCAATGTATCTAGAAAAAAGGTAATACACTCTAATTCCAAAAAACCTTCAGCAATAGAGCCTTCTAGTTGAGATTTATTTCTCATATACGATTTGAAATGCCCATGATATCTTTGAAATAAAATAAACAAACATAATTATGTATTTAATTAAGTGAAAAAAATTGTTTACTTTTAGGATGAACATATAAATAAAGTACCACTCAATTGGATAAATCCATCGATAAAGAACGAGGCCTCCAAATTTAGCTTTCTCATGAAAATGCATAGTTAAATGCATTATGGCAGTAAAAAATGACAAAAGAAAGAACATATCCATTTCAAAAAGTGTCAGTAAAATCCTCTCCTAAATGAAGTTAAGCTAAAATGGATGTAGATATTTGTCACATAGTTTTCTGAAAAATGTGCGGTGTTGGAGTACAATAGATGTAATATTTTTAGGTAATAATGTACATAAAAACAATGATAGAAACTACTACAACAAAATATGTGAATCACTACTTTTCAGTCCATGTAACTTATGATTCATTAATTCAACACACCTCTAGATGTTACTTGAATACCCATCATATTATTTCCCATGATTTAAAAATAAAATGAATGTTTATTTATCCTAATTTTTCACTGAAAAAATATTCGGTTCATGCTTTTCATTCTCATATGGCCAGAGATCAAGTTTTATGTTCATTACTTGTAATCATTTCCAAGAATTAAAATGATCCTTCCCCTTTGCAATATAATTAAGTAATGTGATGATAAAATTTCCACAAATATTCCTCTCAATATGAATCACATCAAGACTATTGTTCCACAAATTAAATTCCCAATATGTAAGTTTAAAGAATATTATTTTTTTCTTTCGTTATTGTGTTCCTATTTTTCTTAATGAAGCACTTCGAACACATTTCCTACTATCATTCAAAAGAAGATCCTTCCCAAATTTTGTTTCAACATTTCCATGTTTTTTGAATATTTTAGAACAAATTAACAACTTTTTATGTGGTCTACAATCAATGAAATTGTAAAATTTCGATCTGTTTAGTCGAAATCTATGAGATTCATTGAGAAATATGTAATGGGAAAAACAGCATTTTCTACAGTGAGGTAGCCGTTTAGGCTCAAAATAAAAATTACAAATAGGAAAAACCAAACCCCTATATGTGTTCCCACCAGATAAATTCCCAAGCCCAGGAAAGTCACTAGTGGTCCACATTAAATCAACAAACATTTTGAACATTATATTACAAGAAGCATCAAAGTTCTCAACACTGTTACTCCATAACTCCAATAATTATTCAATTAATGGATGAAAGTATACATCAATATAATTTCGATGCATTTTTTTACATGGAATAATCATCTAAATAGTAAATTAAGTTGGTTACATACACATCCATAGAGGAAGATTATAAGGGATCTAAACAACTTGCCAAATTCTATAACTCGTACTCAAAGTCCTAAATGGGTTCAATCTATCGGCAACCAATCCCAATCGAACATTCCTAGGATCAACTGAGAAATCATGATGTAATGATTCAAATGTCTTCCACGATTTTGAATCTAATGGATGTCGCATTAACCCATCATTTTTATTATATAATGAATTCCACTTCATGTGTTCGACGATTTTTGATGACAAGAATAATCTTTTCAATTAAGGATTTAAAGGAAAGAAACACAAAATCATTTTCATGTAGGTTCATTTTATTTTTCTTCATTTTAGTATGTGGATTCAGACTTCCAACATCACCCATTAATTTCCACTTATAAGAAGAATTTTTTTGCATCCCTATCTACTTGAATCCTCTCACCAATAAACAGTACAATCATTGGGACACGAATGTATTTTTTTTATAATTCAAACCAAGACTGTTAACATCCTTTTTTCATATCATAAAATGTCATGGGGATTTTTTCTTTAGTAAATTCATCTGGAAAAAATTCCATTATCATAGAAATTTCATTATTTATAATTCCACATAGATATTTGATATGGTACAACTTCAGCAGAAATGAACATTTTGAATATTTCAAAAAACTGCTATATAACTATTGATTTCCATCATCAACTAAATCATGAAACATATTTTTCTCAGTAAATTTTTATCTTATATTATTCTCAACATAATCAATAGGAGGATCTACTGATATGTTACAATATTTAACTAGTTTTCCTACAGACTCAAAGACATCACTTATTACGCTACTATTTTCTTGGTTGTTCTGATAGGCTTTGATGTTGATGGTTGTATCATGCATTTCCGAATGTATAATTTATAAGGGTTTTCATTTAATTTTCCATTTTCAAGGATGTTGTGAACTCATTTTGTGTATTAAAATCAGTAATCTACCTTTCTCTAACGTTCGATTCTCTATGCCACATCCAAAAAAAATATTGACCAGGATATTGCTTTAATATTAAATGTTCAGAAACTTCAACTCTCTTCAATCATCTTCTAAATTTTCATTTAGGAAATGGACATCTTTTTCTCCCTTCAACAAATCGATTTGAAATTTCAAAATCTAAAAAATCCTCCAAAACATTCACATACTAATGTGTGTTCCTCATTAATATGATCTAGATTTTATCCATGTATATCACAATTTTCCTACACAATATAAAAAAAACTAAAATACATAAATATTAATAAATACAGAAATAGATTCATATATACTAGTTGAAAAAATATATAAATATATTAAATTATTTTTTCTTATATAAATACATATGTTAAATAATGACCCCACCTACTAGAAAACAAAAATTATGCAAATTGAAAAGATCCATAAAAGAATATAATGATAACCTAAGTGCATGGACCAATTTTTAAATTGGAATTAACCATGTAGGTGATTTCCCCTTTCCCCAATGGCTTTTCCTAAGTTACCCAAATAGCCAATCTCTATCCTATTGTAGCATTAATTAACCCCTATTATAGATGACCCAAAAGACTATTAGTGTAAACCATGAATATCATACAAATAAATCACAACACACCTAATTGTAAACACACCTGCTAATATCATATGTGGATCAGATTTAACTTCCACTATAAATATCTTCCATGATTTCTAAAATACACAGATAATTATAAACAGACCTCCAAATTTTGTGTTAGGTATTTGTCTTATTGATGCCTTAAGAGGCTAGCTGAGAGATAATTACATGTTGTCATAGTAGGTGTAAATATAGTATTTTATATGTTTACAAAAAAAAATTATGTTTCAAATATGATCATATGTATGCTGTTTGGGAAAATGATCCATGTTTGGGTGGGAAATTTCTCATTGGAGTTTTATCCATGTTATATCATTACATGATATGGAGTTATATGAATATTAAATTCGTATGAGATCATTATGGAAAATGGATATGAACCTGAGTCTGATTTATTTGCAGAGATCACTTATTATTATAAGGGTAAGAGTGAATGTTGGTATAGAACTGCAAAAAATGTATTAATATGTTAAAGAAAAAATAAATTTGTTATATGTGATTCCATTTTTCTTCTAGAGTATTGGAGTGGATAAACCACCCCTCCCTGGACAGACCCCCCCCCCACACACCCTTGCAACCACTATCACCCTTGCATTACCCCTGGATTTCCCCCCCCCCCATCGCAGCTGGACATCCCACCCCCACCACGCACTTGGGCACCCCCTCCTCCATGGACATCCAACTCCCCTCCCCCACCATAATAGTCCACCCCCACACCCCATTGATATCCCACCCTCTTGGAAATCCCACACCCTCCCCCACCTATAAAGTCGACCATCTCCCACATGGATAACCCACCCCCTCCCTAGAAAGCCCACACCCATGCCCACACCCCCTCCCCCACACCCTTGTAGACCTCACCTTCGTAGACATCCCACCTCCACCTGGACAACCCCCACCCCCAAAGACATCCCAATACCGCACCACCTCCACACCCCGTCCTCCCTGGACAAACCAAACCCCTCCCCCACCAGGACAACCCACCCCCACCCCCTTGGACATTCCACCCCTAGAAATCAAAAACTCCCTCCCTCACCTAGACAGCCCTCCCCCACCTCCCTGGACAGCCCACCCCATTCCTGTACATCCCACACCCCTCTCCCCCACACCCCTGAAGCCCCATACCCCCTTGGAAATCTCACCCCACCTAGACATCCCCCCACCCAACCAGGACAGCCTTCACCCGACCCCACCTAGACAACACCCCGCCCCAACCCACCTCGATAACCCCCTATAAAGCCGCCCATGGACACCCCACACCCCCACCCCCACTTGGACAGCCTACCCCCATCCTCTAGACAACCCACACCCACCCCCACAAGGACAACCCACCCCACCCCCTTGACAACCAACCCCCCTATACTGCCCACACCCCTCAATAGACAGCCCACACACCCTCCCTCACAGCCCTGAAGCCCCTACCACTTTTATTCCTCTACCCCCAGAACAACCAACCCCCACCTTGATAGCCACCTCCACTTGGATATCCCCTACCCTCTACATCCCCCTTAGGGAAATTTTATTTAAAATCATATTACTAATTATGAAATCAAAACCATAAATCATTATCCATTTCATTCAAAACAACCCATTCAATTTATCAAAACATGAAAAAATCAATTTATAAGGCTACATGGTTCAATTAAAAATGTCATTACAGAAAGGCTATATAAGAGACACATTTAACTCCAATTTAAAAATTAGGCTAAGCACTTAGGATATATTTATATTATATTATTTTATATCTCTATTATCTATTTACTTTTTAAAAGAGGTTTATTTTTTAGAGCCTACGTATTTTTCAGAATACATTTATTTTTGGGTAACATAATATTCAATAATGAATTATAATTTTCAAATACATTTCTCTGTTCATTTATTCTTTATTATCCCACTTCTTAATATGCTATAAGAAAATAGAAATGTATAACTTTCCAAATCACAAAGGTGGGTTAATTTTGTAATTTATACAAGTGTTTTCTAAATGTCTAGGAAATATAAAAAGGCTAGGGAACCTAAAAATGAAAACCATAATATATTTATACATCGAATAATGTATATAGGGTGTGAGAAAAAATATTCCCAACTGGATCCCAATATGTATTTTTTGAAATTATTTTCAAAATAAATATCTTTTATGATAATTATATATATATTTATAATTTATTTTTATTTATAATAACATGATAAACCAAATATCACCTTAATATACATCTTATAAAATTTTATTAACTTATTCTTTAAATGAAAATAATCATTTTAAAAATATTACATTAAAACCCTTACATTCATTAAAACCACCCATTAGAGTTTCAATTTTAAAAATACTTTATAAAAGACCTTTTGAATACACTTCTAAAACAATATAATGAAAAAACCCATTCTCATAAACTATAAAAATAAAACACCAAGTCACCAAATCAAAAATTAGATATGATTATACAAGGATAAAAATTCTTGTTTCCCACTGTATTAATCAAAATAGAGTACACAAGGATTGAGAGTCCCAAAATCTAATCCATATAGTATCATGGGAAACAAAAATGGTCATAAAGTAAGATAGTCCTATACCTTACCAATACATGATACCTACCACTAACATATGATTCATCTAAACAAAAAAAGTCACCTGAGTATCATGCACTTAGTATCATAGGGGGAACTCCCTAGTAGCTGTGGTATACAACACAACTTGGGGACACCATCAGTGAGTGACTATCTAGAGAAACATAAATATAGACATATCTATCAGTTCATTGTGTACCCATGACAGATATAATAGGATACAAGTAATAAAAAACGTTACATGATTGATTACACAACATAATATAAATCTAACCTCACCTACAACCCCCTTACAATAAACAATAACGAAAATAGCATCCATGTCATAAAAATACATCTAAAGAGAAGATGGAATCATTGAGTGTATTGCATACATTATATGTAATTAATTATGAAATTTACAAATGAGACTTATTAAAATAATTATAATTCTATGTCATGTAAATACTCTTTGAAATCACATTCAAATAATTAATTAAAACTAACAATTTTTATACTTTATGGTCATATGAAATGTTTGAATGTCTCTCAATTATACTCATACTATAGAATATATACTGATAAAAATATTTTTGGGTTTAAAAAGAAATATGAATCCCAAATATACAATAGTTGATGAGGAAAATGAAATTAAAATCATTTAATTTGGGGATCTATGTAGATCTATCATGAACTGTGATATCATAATGAAGTTACATGCTAATAGAAAATCCAAAAAATCCTACTATAAAATAATTTTTCCTTTTAAAGAAATTAATGATGAAACCTATAATGATAATGAAATGGATCATCAATTAAATAATATGAATATATTTTTTAAAATAAAGAAATCATAAAATTGTTAAAATAAGGTGGATAATGAAATAAAACAACAAGTGATGTTGTTCCATTGAAAAAAGTACACATAGAGTCATAATTATATATGACTAACAAAAGGAACAAGGGGTAGAATAAAAAAAGCAAGGAAACATTCAATGTTTCAACTTAGTGTGTGACATATTATACCCTCCTATAAAGGGAATCAATGAAAAAATGATCCTAGTATCTCATCACTAAAATTGAGGTTATTCATGATGTAAAATCGAACTCTTATTCACCGTCAACTAAAAAATCTTCGTATACATATAATTCTATTCCTATGATATAATGATATAAAATTTCATATTTGAAAACATTATGATGGATTTTAAGAACTGAATTTAATTTATAAATATCATAAATATAAGTATAATAAATTCCTCAATGATAAGTAAAAACATGCAATAAGAAAAACCAGAATTAAAAAAAATAATGTTCAACATAATGTGATGATGTTTCACTGGAATATTAATTATACCGAAAAATATAATATGAAATTAAACAAAGTCTAAAAATATTATATGAAAATTTTTGTTTACAATGTTGTGAATATAATAATATTCTTTGGGCTATTCAAAAAATAAATGTTCATCAAAATGAAAAACTATTTATTAATTGATCTAAAAAAACATGTTTCAGAGTTACTATCATAAAGTAAATTATATAATTCATGAACATATTTAAAATAATGGTGTACAATGAACTAGATGTTTGGGGTGAACTACTATAATAAAAATATTATTTTCTTAATGTTCCATTTTAATGGTGTGGTGGGTTTATAATCATATACTTCTAACTGATGAAAATATCATGTGCATGTGTGTGAGTATGGAATCTAGGTGATACTGTTATAACTAAAGGATGGAATAAGAAGAAGAAGGATGATACTGAGGGGTAGCAATAAGCATCGAGCAGCTCCATGGGTTAGGACCTGCAGCGGGGATGCGAGATAGGGTGTTGGGGGTCGGTGGTGATGGGTGGTGGTCCACGCTGAGGGATGATGAGGAGGCGAGGATCGCTGAGGAGCGACATAGGGCTTCAGGGGTTTCCGGGGGGTGTCTTTCAGGGGTTAGGGGGAAGAAGGGGGGGGGGGGGCTCTCAGGGGTCAGGGAGAGTGATAGGATTGGAAAAAATAGTTTACCAGTAGGTTTTAGTATACCACCACTAAATCATTTTTAAAAAGGAAATTAGAGGCGGGTTAGTGAACCGACTCTAAAAAACTTCCACAAAACACTATTTATGATGTAATGAATAATTTTCTTATATTTTATGGTATGTTTAATGGTTTGAAAAAACTCATTTATTTCTCTTTATTTATTTTCATTAAATAGGATATGGAATGCGGGAAATTATTTACATACATTGACTTTGAAGATGTTCAATAGTTTTATGACCGAACAAAAAAACTGATAATGAAGTTCCTAAATATTTTTTTGGATGAATTTATTTTATATTTTGGTTAATGATATTTTCAATAAGGATGTGAAGTATAAGTTTTATGTAATGAAGATCCACCCATAGATGAAGTGACCTACTCCCATATATTATATACGTCAAAGAGAGATTGAAGATTCTACCTATAGTTCTTAGGTAATGGTATTTTAGATAATTGATTATGTGGATGCACAATTAAAAGTCATTTACTAATGCATAGATTATTTTATATATTATTAATTAAATGTCTAATAATCTAAATGTGAAAAAAATTGCATAATATTTTATTATTATAGTTAAAATTTAGCTAAAATGTTGGATACTTCATTGTGGTGTGTTGTAGAAATTGACTGAAAATTCTAGTGAAAAACACATCGGTAAGAATAATTCATATAAGATAAGCGAACATGAAATATTGTAGTGATTATATATTATTGAAACAATCTAAATGAAATATTTAATGTACATATAGTATTTGGAAATCATAATGCGGTGTTATGAGAATATTTGATAAATTTTCCTATCATGTAGAGCTCAATTGAATAGATTTGTAAGAATAAATATTTATTGATGATATTAAATATATAATTTAATGATATATTTAATTTAGAGTTTATGTTAATTGATAATTAATTTTGTAGAATGATAACATCCAAAATGATAGTCTATGAATGTGAATTTCATTTATATAAGTATCATCCAGTCATAAACACGAAGGATACCAAAATCATGCTCCCAGTGTAAGCATAAAGGATATGATATGGATGATTTGAAGCTATAATCCGGAAGGACTATAATGATAGTTTTGATGATGTAATAATCATCCTTATGATATTATGAGGATGAATCTATAACATTGACAGGACCTAAGGATCATATCAATCTCGTAAAAATGATCTCGTATTCATTAGTGAAGTAATGATGTTCATCTATTAAGGATAATCATTCCTAAGGATGAGATGAACTCATAATCATTGGACAAAAAAATGACACCATTAGGATCTATTTATTCTTATGAGAATTCCATAAAATATTATAATGTTTTCTATTTTTCAAAATTTATTATCTGATAAACAATTCAGATGAATTTATTTTTGAATTTATTTTAAATGAAAAAATCATAAAACAAATTCTTGTGATACATGATTTCAATTTTTGAGAAACTATTATTCATGTTTATGAAATAGAAAATAAAATATATTTGAGTTATATAAATTATTTGATGTATGAAAATGAATTTTTATGAGTTATATAATTATCATGAAAATTATTTTAGATGATGATCGAGGTTCAAAAATATGATCTATGCATAATTTAGATTAAAATTAATGATCCAATCTTATATTGACTATGGTGAATGATATAGGATATGAAGAATATAATTTTCCAATATTTTGAAATACCAATGATAATCCTTGAAAATATATATAGCTAATAAGGACTCAGATTTAAATATGATGTTTATAGAGAATAATTTAATTTTTTTAATATAAATAACTTAATTATATTTTTTCCCTAAATAAAATGTTAAATATGAGTTATATTCGTGGATTAATATACATTTGTATGATTTTTCTGATATTTCATAGTTTATTACACTATGAAGAGTTGTTTAACTCCATGAATTATATTTATGTGTTATATTAATGTATCTTTCATTAATCTGTTATAGTAGGATGTTGTAGAAGTTTACTGTTTAAAGAAAAGGATTGTTAAATCCTATAGATAAATTTATAATATATCTTGGTTGTTATATTTATATGAAATAAAAAGGTATTGTAAGGGAATTATTGTATACATGTTGTAGAAATCATTTTTTAGAAAATGAATATCCCATATCATACGGGGAACCTAATAATAAACAAGAAAATTAAAGAAATTACATAGTGGGAACTGAACATGAAGGGAATTTATATATTTTAATATTAAAAATATTTTTTAGTCAAATACATATAAGAATAAAAATATAGTGAGTATTGTGGAAGAATAAAATGAGAGTTTGAGGACTGTGTGATGTACAAGAGAACTTACGAAGTAGAAGAACGAGGAGGGTATTGATCTAGTGAAACTTAAGTGATGATCATTTGGGTATTTAAATAGAAGGAAAAAGTTATTTATGACCATAAATCGATTAAATATAATATTTTTTATCCAATTTAGTGAGAATATGATTATAAATAGAAATACTATTTTGATATCTATTGTGTTGAGCATCTCGTAATTTGGGGATCTACTAAATATTTGAATACAAGATAAGCATCGTGAGTTAAAAAAATGGGTGATAATGGTCAATAAGAAATTTATGAAATTGAGATGAATGTAGAGACCAAGCTATTGTAAAGTATTCATTATGAATAAGTGGTATTTATAGAATATCATGATATAATATGTATATCTATTCATGGATAAATTTGCTTCCACATGTTGATCACCGATACACTTCCAAAAAGGGACTCAAATCATTGCATGCACATATATTATAAAAATTCATAAAATATATGTGACGCTTGGTGTATAGGTAGTTCATAGTGAAAGTATACTACTATAGTGGGAATCTATTAAAAGTGGTATAGTGTAAATCTATACTGTAAAACTTATCTAGATTCATGAAATTAGATGTTTTGGGTCTATAGATTCCATTATTGTCAGTTATTGATTATAGTAATGAATACATGATTTGATAAAAAACTAATCTACGAAGGTAGTTGGTGTTTATAGATGATCCATCTAAATATTCAGGTTCTTGTACCATTGTTTATTTCTTATCCAGGTGAGGCTGTTAGACAGGATGCTTAGGGGATAAAAATTGAAAAAAATCAAGGATATTGATTTGAAATTAAATAATATTTTCTTAAAGAGTTACCACTGATTTAATCCTCACATATAAATGTTCTAATAATCCACATAATAAAAAATGTCCCCAATAATATAAAATAAAAACTATCCTCATTAATTTATAACCCCAATTTTACAAGAAATAACCTATAATGGCCCACCTCAAACTAACCAATATCTATAAAAAAGTCTACTATTCAAAACCATTATAATGTAGCTATCATAATTTAACAATTTATAATAATCCATAAAAACATAAATTCTCCCCAAAAAACTGTTAATGTCAATAATGATAAATAAACTTATCTCAAAGAACCCTCCAAGACAAACAATCCATTTCAAAATAATGTCTTCGTATAAATAAGAATAATCCAAGAATATTTAATTATATGAAAAACATATATAACCAATCATTTGAAAATTAATTAACATCCTAAAAAATTTAAAACATTACAAAAATATTTTTAATAGTCAAATACCCATTTCATTAAATAATTTATATTAAATTCACATTAAAACATTATTTTAACTCCTAAAAAATAAAACCCATTTATGATACCCTTATTGTATGTGAATCCATTTTAAAAACAGAATAATTTAAATTTTCATAAAATGTAGTCAAAGTATATTCAAAAAATTCAATGGTAAATTTTTAAAATTCAATTTGAAATCCCCCTAAAATTAAAATACAAATTTCACAAATTATTGAAAAAATATCAACAAAAAATTAAAACAAGAAACGATTTTATCATTATAAAGCAACATGGTTTCATACAAAACACCCCTACATAAAAATCAAGTAAAAATCAATTTCTCTATTTTGAAAAAAGTTTAGTTTAAATTAAATCAATGGAGTTTACCACCATGATTGTTTCATGGGTTACATTGAAATCATCAAATTTAACCATTTTCATTTTTAAAATATAATTATTAGAAATGGTAACATGGAAAGTTAGGGATTAAAATTATTTAGTCAACCTAAACTAAACATCCTAATAAAAATAAATAAATTATTATAAAATATATCGTATTTCTAATTTTAATAATGATACCGTTCCAAAAAAATATAAAATACCAATAATCAAAATCCAAAAAACAACACCCCAGTTGTTTAATTCATTCAAATCATCAAATTATATTTCAAAATAACATCAAAAGAACAAGAAAATCATAATTAACTGAATTCAATAATTTAAATTATCTATAATACTATTCTAACATTTAATTCATTATATTTTTAACCATGTAATATATAATTTCAATTCAACAATTTTAATCTATGATAATATTTTTATAATTATTTCATGTGAATTCCACCCATCCAATGGGTTTTAATAAATTTATTTACTTTATTATTTTATTTTCCCTAGAAATATTGGAAATATAATACATAATAAACTAATTGGAATATATCTTTAAAAAATTTATTGTTTTCCATTAATTGGAAAACACATGAATTGTCAACAAAATTTAAAAACAAATCAATAAATTCATTCTATTTTAATTATGATGTAATTTTAATATGATTTTTTTTCTAATTTCCTAAAAAAATGAAATAAAATACAATATTCAAGATATTTGGATAATAAATTTCATGTTAATTTATTTAAAAAAGTTCAAATTTAAATATTTTAAAAAATCAATTTTTTTAATGGATAATTTCAAATAATATAGAAAAATTTAAAAATATTAGGAGTACTTGATAATTTTCATGAAATTTGAGGACCCAAAAGTGTAATATAAATAAATCAGAGAGAAAAATATTGATATAAAAATAAAATTAATATTGAAAACAAAAAGGGTCATTCAACCATTATTATATGGTCATCTACTGAATTTTAGAATTATTTTTAGTATGTCTGATTATACTTGAACCTAATTCTGATCACTAATCCACTATAGTAAAATGAATATTAAGAAATCTCAAAAAAATTAAAATAATTGAACAAACTTAATGCATCACAATAAGTAAAATGTTTACCCATAATCTTTATTTGAGTGTATAATGTTTTTTTAAAAACACGTTTCTTCAAAATAATAGAAAAATTTGAAAATTAAATTCTTTTAAAAAAATGAAATAATAATAATAATTTATAATTCAAAATAATGTCAAAATATAAAAATGATTTAATTTAAAAATTAAAACATCGATTTTTAACTATTACTATCTAAACAATGAAAATATAAATATAAATTCATGAATGAATATCATATGATAAAATGTTGTGCAACAAATGTGATTCATATATTGTTTCATTATCGTTAGGATGCCTATTTTAAAAAAATAAAAAAAATGTGGGTTAACAAACAAAAAACATTTCACTAAATTTAACATAACACGTGTTTATATGTAATTATTGTTGTTAATATTTTTTTAAGTTCCTCTCATTTTTCATCTTTTTTATATCCACATCTTCAATTAAGTAAACATACCATCATAGACCAATATAATATTTGAAATGACCAAAATTATAATAATACAAATATTCCTTATTTTAAATTAAAAATAAACATCCAAGAATTCTATTATATGCATTAGTGTATTTAATAGGATTTCTAAATGATTAATAGGGATGTAAAAATTAGATTGATAGGAATAAACATCTTGATAAGTGTGACTACTTATCAATATTTTTATTCCATAAATTATTTTTCATAAAAGAAAACTATATAATTCCATGGTTATGTAATTTTCTCTTTAACATCTACAAATTTCAATGACGTATCATTACTTCATTCTCATTCTATAGTTTCCATTTTTGGTATGGATATAACATTTTTGGAGCTCTTAAATGTTTTTATTAATGAATCACAGGACATAATTTCCCTATAAGTGTTTGATACTCATTATTAATGGAATATTTGTGTTTACTTATACTTGGATAATGATTTTTCATGTTCCTACATGAATTTTTTTCACTTGTGTGATCTCTATAATTTCATTACTTTCACATGGATGAAATTTTTCAATACGAATCATAGATAAATCCTAGTGGATATTTGGATCCATATTATAGGTATTAAAATCCTTTTCTAAATCCCCCTCAATACTCATTGCCATCATTGATCATATTTGAAATTTTATG
Source organism: Viscum album (assembly GCA_963277665.1). NCBI lineage: Eukaryota > Viridiplantae > Streptophyta > Magnoliopsida > Santalales > Viscaceae > Viscum > Viscum album. The sequence continues at coordinate 1,079,212,703 of OY728136.1, read as the reverse complement.
AATGTAAATTTTTCCACATTGAGTTTTGGATATCCGACCTTTGTGTACATATATATTTTTTTGGATCCTTCATTTCCTTATAAAAGAAAAAAGGGTTATTGGTCACAAGTAAGTTGTTTTAGAAGTATCATACTTATTAATATAACATTTCCTTTTGTTAGAAGAATCAACATTTGGGTTAGGGGATGGTTTCCCACAATAAGGCATTAGGGAAGCCATATTAGAAAGAACATGACCCACTAACTACCATATTAGATTCTCTCATATATTATTAAACCATAGAATAAAGTAAAATTCACACTTCCCCTATAGATTTACATAGAACCCTACAGTTTCATGATTTTTTAAATCCAATAAATGGTCAATCTCACGATTCATAACACTAGATTACACTAATTTTAGGGAAATAAATCCTTATACAACTTCTATTTTAAATTAGTATGCTATAAATTACTATACATATCCATGGGGTTTGAGACCTTACAAAAAAGTTGATCATGGATAAGTTTCAGTAGATCATGTTTATTAACACCTTAAATATAAAAAAATTATATATGAGAAATATTATTAAATTATTACCTTGAAAATATGTTTTGTTTTTCTGAAAAATTAATTATGTGAAATTAAAGGATTAATTTTTGAAAATTTAAACTTTTATATGATGTCACATTATGTAGGTATTCTCTCATATAGCAATACAATCTTGGATTTGTCTAATGTTAAAAAATTTGATCAATTCCAATATGATTTTTTATTTTATAGAATGTTATAATATAATGTTTTGATGGGAAAACTATGAATGTAACACCTCTTTGACTTCAATCATATTCATCTTGACCCTTGTTTTTTTCCTTTTTTATTGGGTTCATTTTGGGATTAATAAGGATAAAGATCCTTTACTGGGTGAAATGAAAAAATGTCCTAGGATGTATCTTTCTTTGAATAAATAGAGTCTATATATACATGTTTAAATTTATTTAGAGTTTAATCCTTGTGTTTTGTGATCCTCTATAGTGGGATTATTAATTTTATTTAAGAAATAAGACTGTGTACTACCTTCAAGAAAAATTCTCAACATGAATGCATTCACGACATGAACTAATTGGAGGTTAAATGTTGTGAGTATGTTTTAGTGAATAACAATATAGATTCACTAAAACCATTACTCATTTTCAAAATATCTATAAGGTTTATTTAGCCCAATTTGATATGTTTTATAATGTATTTTGATTCATATAATTTCATTATGTGAAAGAGGTTTGTGAAATAAATTGTGCGGGTCTAGCAATTTAATTCACACTAACCAATTGAATCATTTTTTATGTGAAGGAGATGGATTTATCTTGAATTTGTGGGAGATTGTATGAAATTTTTGGTGATGCCCATTTTTCTACGTCACCCCATTTAGTGTTTGAGTCCTATATGATTTTATTCACATGTGTATTTTTAGATGGATTCTTGATTTTTTATTGTCTATAGTCATTATTATGGTTGTGGCTACATTTGTGATTTAGATCATGGTTATTTGGTTCAATAAAACTTTTGTTGTTTTCCTTTATTCCCTATCTTTTTATGGTTAATCTACTAGTTTCCAATATCCGTTGTCAAAGGCATGTATTTTTTCATCATTAATTAGATAGGTGTATATATGAAATTTGTGGAAATTATTGAATTTATGTATGTTCTTTTCCATTATGTTGTGTTATTAAATAAAAATGAATTATTTACGATTGAAATGATTTTTTACAGAGGATTTTTTTTAATGGATATGTATTTGAATACATATTTTCATTGATCTTAATAGTTTTTCATACATGCGATCTAGGAAATTAATGTGTTTTTGAAAAGCATAGCACATTTGGATCCTTTACTGAATTAGTAAATGGAAATGTCTCTTTAGTGTACATGAGGCCACTAGTGGTTCTGCTATATTGAATGACTATGGAATGACCAAATATCAGTTCGATAACATATTCCTTGTCTTGGTGTCTTTTATTTATATTAGGCCATCCCATTATCTAGAACCTAAATGGCATGATTGTTTATTTATACATGGATGATCAAATGATAGACAAATTTATTGATATTTTCTCACATATTTATTATATGGTGCATCTATGAATGGTTTTGACCATTCATTCATAATTTTCTTTATACATGATATATTCCAATATTTGGTAAAATTTGTGTGATTTTATGGAAGAAAGGATGTTTTAAAAATGTTCATTTTATTAATATTATTAAGAAACTGAATTTTGTTTTAAAAATAGAACGTCTTCATTCAATATATTATATCATGTATAAAATCTTAAGTGGTACCCTACTATACTCTATTCCCACAATCTATTTTTTTAATTTGATGGATTTAGATATTATTTGTTTGGAATCATGTTAATGAAAGGGAATACTGATAATTCTTGGTTCTATTATTCTTTGTATCCTTTATAGTGGGATGGTATGGTAGTGATGGATGGTCACATAAATAATTGTCTATTATAGAATTATTTTTTATAATGGGTCTTCTTTTTTGGATTTTCTGTTAATGTCCCATGGATTTCTATTCCTTTCTTACGTTATGTTATTTAATAATTAATTAATTTTAAAAGGGTCATATAGTTATTTTATCCATGTCACCATGAGGTAAAAGTTTCAGGGAAGCCTTTTTAAATGAACTAAGATTGTCCAGTTAAAATATTTATCCATGGGAATTATTAAACAAATGTTTTGTTGACACTACACTATATTGGTTCGTTGTTTTGGATAATCGTTGTTAGGAATGATGGAATTTGGGAAGTATGTGTAGAAAAGGGGCTTGAACATTTCACTTTCATTTTCGAGTATGAGTTTCCACGGTTGGTTTGAGATTTTTTTAGGCAAGAGGCATGTTGGTGGAATATTTTTTTGAACCGGATATGGGGATTATTTGAATGGGTATGTTCCTTCATATTTTTTCAATTACAATTACAATAAATCATAATTTCATTACATTAATTTATTATGAAATTGATATAGATACTTAAATATGGTAATATGATTATTTAATTATGAATGTAGATGATTATTTTTTATATTCTAATTAGTATAAATTTCATTCTTCATGGAATATTATTAATCTGATTGATGTATGTGCGGAATTTTATATAGGAAAAAACATAAATATACCCTTATTAAGTATAATGTATAATCCACACAATTCAATGATTGTGTTTTGGATTTTTTTTGAATCAATGGCTTGTACTGTTTTTTGGTTCATAATTTACTATGTAGCATCCACTGATGTCTAGTGGTGGTAAAGGACGCTAGGATTCTGAATAATGGCTTCACAGAACTTTGATGATCTTAATCATTTTGAATAATCTTAATGACTCTATAGTTGGTTTTTCCACATATATGAGTGAGGGATCATGAGGGAGATTGTGAGCCTATATTTTGTAATCTATTATTAATGAATATTTCCTTTTGGAATCGTTCAAAAAAATTTCTTCTAAAAGATTAATACTGATACCTTATGAAGGAAAAAGTCATCAGAGTTTCTAACCTATGATAAATAGGAGCATATCATTCTTGAGTATTCCAACAAATTTTCTTATTTTGTTCACTAGGTTCTCCAGTGACTATCAAATTATTACACAGTGGGTTATATGATTAATTTTTAGTTGAGGAAAAATATTTTGAAAATTCTAATTATCTAGTATCCTTATACTATTACAAAGGTAGTTGAAATGGATCATTTCAAAAAGGATAACATAGCATGAAAAAATATGGATGGGAGGAGCATCAATTAGTACTATTTGTTATCTAGGGTGCATATTATCGAATGAAAATAAAGTGAAAAAGGTAGACTATTTTCTCTAGGATCTATTTCAAGGGACTCATCTAAAAAGCAGAATGTTATTTTCTAATTGGGGAGAGGCTTGGTATTATGAAGCATAAATTTATGGATGATCCCAAGATATATATTCATTGCATACAATATGAAATTATGAATTGATTATGTGAAAGTATTTCCCAATTATATATGGATTTATAAACTATCATTATGGGTTCAATATTTCTTACCAAAGATTCTAAGGGTGGATGGTCTTATATTCAGGATAAGGGTGGATTCCTGTGGATAAGAAAGATCAAGGGGGAGATGAGACAATGGAACTTTATGCGGTGAATTATGAACAATAGGACACAGATTTATGAAATGATATAGATGAAGGTAGGGCAATTATTAATTTTTTATGGTTTTATATTTGAATGATATTAGTGATAATCATTCTTTTATATCTTCAATTTTGTAGATGTGTTGGGATTACATTCATAGATTATGCAAATCATTTGGGATCACTCCATACCTTGGTGATGTAGGCTTGAATAAGGTTTCAATTTTGCATCCTATCATGTGATGATAAACCACCATGGAGTGGTGTTGGACTTCTTGGCTATTTTTATTGATATCTTCACCCTGATTATTGGCTCAGATTGGATGCTCCACATTAATTCCTAGAATGAATGGTAGTTTTATTGAGTCAAGTCTATATTTCTGAATGTAATTAGTCATTTATTTGGAGGTGATTGCGATTATAGGTCTATGATATAGGTTTATGTTTTTCCTTATGTTGGGATGATATCATGTATATTGTTTTAATTTTTCCTAGATGTTGTTGACCATTTCAAGATAAATCCATGTCTAGTTGTGGTACGCACATTTCTTGCGGTACTTCTGAGTATTTTTCATGTTTACAACTATAGATTGAGGTTGGTTTTCTATAAACATTCATCCAAGAAAAATTCTCATTTCTATGCCATCTTATTCTAAGGAGACTTCAGAGTAGGTAGAAAATAATTTCAATCTTGTATATCTCAAGACAAAGTGATTTATTAATACAAATTTTTATCCATTGGCATCTCCCATCCTGTATTTTAAGAAGGAATGCAAGATCCTCAGACTTTATATTGATTATCTAATGTTAAATTAGGTAACCATAAAGAAGAAAAAAAGTTTACATGGATTTATGATATCATGTATTTGATTAGAGTGTTTTTTTGTGTTCCATGATTGAACTTTTTTCAGGTTACCACAATAAAATATTTCAATAATGATTATACCAAAGACATAATTTAGGAGATAGTATGGCCATTTTCTGTTTCTGGTTAGGGCATACGGTCTCACCAATGCTCCTGTGTGTTTTATGTATTTAATGAACTACATCATTTATTTATTCTTGTACTCCTTTTTTGTGGTGTTAATGGATGGAATTTGTCTTTACTCTATGTTATAGGATGATCCAATGTACCATTTTTATATCATTTTGTAACTTTTCGGAAACACCATTTTTATGGAAACATTTCCAAATATTATTTTTGGTTTCAAGATGAATAGTTTATGTGGAATCTTTTCGTCAGATAGAGGTGTCTTAATATATTTTAGAAATGTATATATAGTTATTTCCTCGATGAGACACAATTATTTGTTAGAGGTCAAAAGATTCTTCAGGGTTGATGGTCATTATAAGATTTTTTCCAAGTACTTATCCTTGCATACATCACTGATGAAATATTTAACTAGAAAGAGTTTAATGTTTTGGTGGAATAAAAAATACTAAAGAACTATTGATTATCTTTAGGTGTGACTATAGTCATCTCTATTTTTGATTATTTCGAAACGAGGGTCATGTTGTGATGTTTTCTTGGAATATTCTTACATGGTTTTGGTGTGTTTCTTAATGAATGGGAGTTAGGTAGTATAATATATCATTCACCAGTGACACCATAATGGGAAGAGATACCCTACCAATGATCTTGAATTTTTAGTTATTTTGCCTGGACTTAAAACATAATGTAACCACCACCTTGAGGAGTGGTCTATTATATATTTATATAAAAAAATATCATATGGTATATTATTAAATAGAATGGTACAAATTTATGATAGAGACATCGGGTTGAGAAGCACTAGACAATTGATTTCGATATTGATTATACTCATAGGAAATGTAATGTGGTAACTGTGGAACTGAGCATGAAATTTCCCACATAAGTATTAATGGAATCAATGAAACATCAGTCTGTGATAGTTTTTTTTAGGCGATGGTCTTGGGAATGGATGAATTTGGTGGGTTGGTATATCTATGGTTAAGGAAGGCTGAAATTTCATTTTATTAGTGGGTTTGGCTGGACAAAACATCTCACCATGGGTTATATATCTATTTTAAAATCCCTTATTGTGGGGATTTTTTGTACAAGTGGTCTTGGTCTCCCAATGGGTATTCATGTTTTTGAAGCATGTTGTTTGTTCATATTTACTCTGAGGATGGTGTTTATATAATATGGGATACATTATTGTTGGTATGTACACCTATGTACTTGATGAATCATTTTCATGCGCGCTCTCAAAAATATTTATAACTAAGTGCAGTATATGGGCATACATAGGTCATTCTCTTGAGGAGCTTTTGTGGTTAATAAATCACTAATTCTAATTCACATTTTATTATTTTTTTATTATTTATAATAAAAACCTGAACGAAATTGTGGTTATATAAATGAGAATTCATTATAAAGGATAGTAAACATGAAATGCATAATGTAGACAGAATGAATGCAGACAAAATGATGTCAGATAGAAATGAGATATTCCTGATAGAATCACCCAGATTGGACCTTCATCGTCACATTATTAGTTTCAAATTTAATAAATAAACATAGTCCATCTTATGTGTGAATATAATCTTTTTTATGTGTTTGTGAATATACAATTATTTCAATGATTGTCGAGAGACCGCACATCCACCTCCTCATTCGAGGGGAAATATTATAGAATAGAATGATTAACCTTGGGTGGAAAGTGGAGACAAAAATGTGCCTTACCTAATACGATCCCACTTGAACTTACTCTAATAAAATAAGTAACAATTAAATTTAATATGGTATGACTTGGGCTCAACACTGGATTTATCTCTGAGGAAGTTCCTCGGGTTTGTTAATCATGATCACAAGTATAAAAGATCGCAATGGAGAAGAATGGGGTGGAAAGACAAAAGATTAAAAAATGACAATGAGATGAAGAAGAAAAAAAATATTTTTAATTCATAATACTATTACAACAGAAAAAAAACTACACGGAAATAGAAAGTTGCCACACAGAAGTTCCAATACATTAAAAAGGATAGGGGATACATTTTTATATGAAAGAAATGTGAAATAATTCCTCCATAATCTATTCTCCAAAATATTTAATGTGTTAGACCCATTTAATGATGGAATCATATATTGAGTTCTACTAAAAAAGTGTTCCAAACTAAAGTTTTCTCCTTCCTCTGAACTTTCATATTCATCCTCTTTGTGTTGAAAACTATATGGTGTATTTAATCAACAATATTAATTCCAGATGAATGATTCCTAATTTTTTCCCAATTTCAAGCATACAAAGACCCCTTTAATAGTAGAATATATTCACAAAAGTTATTTTAAGAATTCAATATTTACATATCATTCCAATATGTTTGGAATATCTTTATTTGGAATTCTATATCATGTGTTATGATCCAATGAATGGGGTGGGGTCTATCATGTTGTCCATAATATTTCTCCAACATGATTGTATTTTTAGGGCTTTTAGATAGTCGAGTTAAATCATGGTACAGAAGAACAATATTGATCCAATAAATTGAATAATCTATAAAAAAAGAATCATTCGATATGGTTTAATATTTAAAAATATATTCTCAAATTACGTAAGTTAATAAAAGCCGAAAAATTCCAAATATGACAATTGTTTTTCATTTAAGCTCCAAAAACCACTAAAACCTAAAAACATGATAATTACCCTTAAAATAACACTATGGTGGGATTAAAAACATGAATTAAAAAAATAAAAAATATAGAAATATGAGCTTCATAAGTAATACCAAGAGGTATCATTATTGGACACATCAGAATTAGTGGGAATAAATGGGATGATTAATTGTGGGTTTTTAATCATTGTGTCATACTAATAATAGATTTATAGAAAAACACCATGACATGTGGGTATAAGAATACCTTTACAAATTTACATTGTGAATGGTATGAGATCTCCATGAATTTAATGACCGAGTTGACATATACCCCAAGTGGTTGTGATTCAATTTCAGTGATTATGGATCAACTAATGAAATCAGTGAATTTCATCACTATCATATAGATGGAGAATATTTAACATCTTATTGACTTCTATGTTTGAGATAATGGGAGACTTAATGGGGGTAAATCTTTTTTTATTAGGGAAAGTGATTCACATCTATTTTTTGGAATATTTTGTAGGGCGATGGGTTCCCCATTGAAATTGAGAACATCATGTCATCCGATGATGGATATACATAATAAGGGGTATATTGTGGTTCTTGAGGTTATGATCAAGGCCGGTGTGCTTGATTTTGGTTATTCATGAGAATTTATTTCATTAGTCAAGCTTTCCTAAAAAAATAGTTATCATTTATAAATAAAAATATCACACTTTTAGCTTATATATGCTTATCAATAAAAGAAATTACATGTGATGGGAAGAGTTGGAAGAGTGGTTGATTATTGGTTGAGTCTTTTTTAGTAGACGAGAGAGTGTATGTAGTTGATATGGAAGAGATTGATCATTTAATACAATCATCAAATATATTATCTGGACCTTCAATATCAGTAGATAATGATTGAGGTTGTCATTTGGTCATTCATATAGTATCACCATCCATGGATCACCCTCAGTAGGGTAAGAATGGTAAGATGGAATTAAGGATTGTGGGACTAATTTGGATCATTTAGTGACTGTCTTTTTTATTCATATAATGGTCAGTTGGTGTATTATGTCAATCCGTTGTACTTTTCTATCTTGCCTTCAAGTGAAATAGAAGATTTTTTGAATTCTTTTTTTGTTGTTTAAGGAATTCATGTTTATGTCTTTGTTGAGGTTGTTGTATCTATGCAAGTGGATCTTATTAACAATTTTTTGTACATTCTTATCAATTCAATTGGATTTTAAATGAAAATTCATGTTTTATTCTTGAAATTATTTTCAAGAAAGGATTCACAATTTTGATGTTAATTTTCATTATAAATTTATTTTCAATGATATGAATGTATTTTATTAAATATGAGCATGAATTTTAAAATAGTTTTGACAAACATCACAATTTATGAACCTTGTGGGCCTTATGAATGGACATGTCACATTGTTTTGGGTGACACCACAAATGTTTTTGTGATATTTAATGACTATGGACTCGCTAGATATCGGTTACAATCAATATATAATTGGTTTGGGTTTCATTTCTATCTAGTATGTATTCCAATTTTTTGGAGCCCAATTGGAGTTTTTTCATTTATACCTAGTCTATCATCTGATTTTTTGCATCATTGATATTTTCTCTATTTTTTATCTTATGATAAATCAATAGTTGGTTCTATATATTCCTTATCCATTTCCATTATACATTAAATATTTTTGTATTTGGTGAATATGAAATGAATTTATTTCAAAGAAATGCAATGTTTCATAAAATGATTTTTCTATGAAAAATATTTAAAATATTTAATTTTTAATTTTTTATTTTGTACATTCTTTATATTAAAACATTCATAGATTCATTGGTGGTTTCCTTCTGGGATCTATAATCATATGATACTTTTTATTATAGGATGTTCCAAATTTTTATTGTTGGGAATCAGTTAAAGGTAAAGAGTTTATGTAGCATGAAAGATATCTTTTAATTCTCAGTATTCATAGTGGGATCATTTTGTGGTGAAAGATGCTAACATGGAGTCTTTTGTTGTCTGGTATACAATTCCATTCTGGTTTAGATTTATTATATTTTATTTCTATGTCACATGGATATGTATTCCATTCACCCTTGATTTAGTTTTATGTTTATTAAATATTAACTAATTTCTTTTGTTGTTTTGATCTCACAATGTGGAAGACCTTTCAGGGTGGCCTTTATAGTTTAACTGTGATGGTTCATTACAACTAAACTAGTGATTAATAATTTTTAGGGTAGTTAGTACTATTATGGAATCATAAAAAAAATCCTCCAAAATAGATTAGGTGTGTCTTTAAATGATCCCATTTCCCAATGTATGCATGTGAATAAATGAATGTCGAAAGTTATTTGGTTATAAAATAATTATATGTTTGGGATTTTGGTAATTATGAATTATTTTTAGAACATTATAACTCTTTTTTATTTATCAATACTCTATTACCTGATGTTTATGTATGTGTCTAGTTCATGATGTTAATGTTTGTGTATATGGATGCATTATTCCCTAGAATATTCTCTATATTTTGTTAAAGAAATTTAATTGATTTGGGATCATAATATATATATATATATATATATATATATATATTCCTAGGAATAGCATACATGGATATTAAATTATTTTAGACAAAAATTTCAAACTTTTTAAAAATACATGCCCAAGGACCATATCTGTTTATTGCCTTTTAAAACATATAACACATTATACTATTATGGGGAAAGATATTGATCATCTCCCTTAATGATCATACATTTTAGTACTATTATTTAAAAACACACTTCAATAACTTCATAATGGAAATATAAGAAATGGGTTATCTCAAATGCACAGTAAGTGTAAAGAAAGGAAATATGAAATCATAACCGGGGCATAATGGTATGAGAACATGAGCATAAAAATTAAAAATCATACCCCGAAAAAAATTATCATAATAATGAGGAGTGGCATAATTATTTTTATTTCAAAAGAAAAATAATAATAATATAACCAAGAACACGAACCATGCAATCATATCAAAGGCATACGATGTATAATTTGTGGAAAAAAACATAAACATCTAAAATCACTTTATATAAGTCATTTCTCATTTCCAAGAACCTTTTAAGGAATTTCCTTACGACTAGTACAATAAGAAGGGATATATTACCATACCCTATCATAATCCATTTTTTATAAGGGATGGGGTTTCCCCATCTTCCCATAGTGGATCGGGAAACACCTGTTTCCTATTATGATCAGGTGTCACCTATTTTCCATTTTAGATCAAACCCATCATCATTTTTCCAATCATTATATCATGAGATATAAATATTCACCCAATGAATTGAATGTATATATAGGTCACAACCTTCACATAATGAAATCATATTTACATGCGATATAAATTTCTAAACAATCATATCATAACCCATGAAATGAAATTGGTGTCATAAAAATGTAATCACATATCAATGTGCAGGAAAATACATGTTTTAAAATCATATTATCAAATAATATCACATGAATAGATGTGGGTTTCGTAAGAATATGACCCATTAATGATAAATAGGTTGCACAAAATAATTTCACCAACACATAAACCATTTAGAGGAGTAATATGAATGGTTTCCATGGATCTCATCCCATGTAAATCTTACACTATTAAAAAGGATGTCTTCATAGATAAATATGTATTTTGAAATCTCATTTATAACATCAAATTTTAAATTTTATAACATTTTTAACATTCAATTATTTTAATTAACTTAGATTACATATATAGGAATCATGGAAAATCATTTAAAAAAATTTCATCTAAAAAATATAATTTCAACCTAGAATAAAATTCTCTTTACAACCAATATAATTTTGGAAATAATTTTAATAGAAAATATCGTTGAAAAAATAAAATAGAATCCTACAAACATGTTGAAATCTTCTTTAAATATAAATCAGTTTTTGAACCCATTTTCTTTGAAAATAGATATGAAATAATTAGAAGTCATTTTTAACAATTTTAAAAATTAAAACATGTTTGGAAACCTTTTTATTTGAAATAAACATAAAATTCAAAAAAAAACCATTATATTTGGAAGAAAATGTATTTAAAAAAACCTATAAACATTTAATTTGTGGGATATTTATATTGTGATCATGGTGGCATATAACTTTGTACATGCCTAATATTTCTTATGCACATTTAAAAGTATATAAAACCACTTTGATAAAAAAATTATAAGAATATTCCTATTAAATCTATTTTTTAAAAATATAAAAATAATTAAAAATTACTTTTGAACATTATATTATAATAGTAAAACATTTGGAGAAAAAATGGTTTCGAATGAACATGTATTTCAAAACAAAAAGGGATATAAATTTAAATTTTCGTAGAAACATTTTATTAATTATATTATCGACCATGTGGTGGAAAACATTACAATTACTTGGATATAACATGAAAACAAAACATCAATAATCTATAGAGATTTATTGAGATATGGATATTAATATTTTATCAATGGAATCACAACCATAATCAATCTCAGTAAAATATGACATTATAGGACTAAACCGTTACTAGTTTGTAACATTGAATCCTAAGAAATAGAAAAAATAAAATTAATTGAAGCTTTAAATATCATAATAATATCTAGATTAATGATATAAAATTTCTTTTTTAGTATATACACCTCATAGAAATATATAGGCGCATAACACGTCATGTGTCTCATTGAATGGAAATTAAGACAAAATATCATTATGTTTTTGAAAACATTTGAAGCATAATCCCCATAAAAGAAGTGTCACAAAATTGATATGTAAATAACGATAAATTTTAATATAATAATAATAAAATAAATCCATTGTAATTATGTACACCACATATAGGTAGTAGGAGGTGAATATATCTTGTCTGTCGTGGAAAATAAAAGTGAAGTGAGAAACCCCTTAGTACTTGACTAATGTTTTAATCATGGTCCCTATAGAATAATAAAATCAATAAAAACTTATCAAATAATTAAATATATTAAATTAACTATATATAGTTTCATAGAGAAATATATACACCACACAATAGAATCGAGCGGTTAATATGACATGTATCTCATGGAAATAAAAAATGAGATGAAACTCCCTTACCTTATGTACTGAATTTATCTATACACATTTAAACCTCATTTATAATAAATATATGTTTATTATACATATAAGATAAATCCATATTATTATATCTAATTCTATTTTTTTTAATTTCTATATATTTCTTTAAAAATAACTATTCAATGTTAACGTTATGTATTTTGAAATATCTGATTTATTTTTCATATATGTTTTGGCTTGTTATTAATGATACTAAATATTAGAACACGATTGAATTATTTAGGGAATTAAACTAATGATATAAATAATATATATATTTATTATATTTATATTCATAATAATCTGTAGTATATCGAAATACGATGTGGAATACACCGTTCGTGGAGACGATATTTTTTACGTACAAATGAACATTGATTCTATTTTATTTTAATATTGAATGAAAGAATGTAAATGAAGTAAACGTATATATATATATATATATATATTATCATCCTAGTATAATTATTATTTCATATAGTTTCTATATTTTTTCTAAAACCATTTTTAATACATTCATTGAAGAGTTTGCATGAATCTCATTTCGTTGTGGTGGTGGTAGTCCACACCTCCCCAAACGAAATTATCATATTTACAAAGAATGGAAATCATGAATGCATGTGTTATATAAAAATTTAATAAGAATAAATATATCATATATATCATGTATATAATTTAAAAAAATTTCATCCATCATAATTATCATTAATGATATGTGGTAATGTAAAAATGAATAACATCATTTCTTAGGGTTGTAGTTCACCCTAAAAAGAACAATGATTTTATTACCCATTATAAGGATGTTTGTGTGAGTGTAGGTCAAACCCAAAGAATTTCAACTTATTAGCATTTCTAGGATATTGGAGTTGTTATATAATAACGGAATAAGACTAATTTAGATGGTGGGGAATGAATATAAAACAATGATTCTTGAATAATAATGTTACCTCTTCATTGGGTATCTCCTTTTAGAAGTCCCCAAAGGGATTACATGGAAATAGTAATGCCCAAAGTGATACCTATAAGATGAATTTATAGATTTTATGATGTTATTTTAGTAGATTTTGTGTCATGACCCGTCCTATAGGGCCTCATTCCATGACAACCCGAAATCCCACCACCAATAGGACTGAGGCTGGTGACTAGAACCAAGTAGTCAAATCTAACAATTGGTAGGAATTAACCTAATGTACCTTTACACACTCACACATACATAAGCCTCAAATTCTGAAATGTAAAAAAATTGTGTAATTAATGCATGTAAACCCCTATATCCAAAAACTAGAGTACACCAGTGATAGTACTGGAATGTATATAGGGCTAGAATTCAAGACCACTAAAAGTTTATAAATACAAGACCTAATAGACCTGGTGATGTTTTGACCACATCACCATAAGATAAGAATGTGAATAAAAATGTTATTCAATATCATCCCCATAAAATCTTATATGATCTAAAATGAGGGTAATGGTTTGGGGACTGCTATCTAAATACATAGGTGGACACATTGTCTTCCAAGCCTCACTAAGAACTGACTAGTCTTGGTCCACCTAAGACTCCATCAATGTGTCAATCATCTACACAAGACACTAAATGTTTGGGAACAACCTATGAATGGGAGAGTAAAATAATATATAGTATAAAACCCCAATATATTAAAGAAAAAATTCATAAATGAAATACCCTAAATAAAATACCGTAAAGGAAAACGCATAGTTATATCCAATGAGATAAATGTATACCAGACATTTAGAATGAAAATAGTGATATTCATAACCTTGGACTCACACCCTAGAGGTAAGATACAACCAATTACCAGCCACATGATTCTTCTTGAAGCATGCTTGTTCTAGGGGAACTCACTCCTTAATAACTCATCTAATCAGATATACTAACTAATATGTCTACCTCATTTGACCCATTACCAAACGATTAAGTATTCGTTAAGAAATATTATGATACATAGAGAGAGAATCATGCCTAGATATGATAGTGGATACAATGGATCACAGCTAGACCCACTGGGGGATATCATGTACCAATTCTGGATTAATTCACAATGTAGTGGATCATGCTCGGGCAATATGGGGGATACGCTATATCATGCCCAGACACTCTGGGGGATACCACATAAACTTTCGATGTATCCCAATAGGTGGAGGATCAAAGCCCTATTCACAGAGGTTGTGTAATTACACAGACTCCAGTATGGTGATAGAGGATCTCACTAAAATCATTGGGCGGAAAGCCTAGCTCTATTTGGGGATCAGCAACTAGATGGGATTATAGTCCATTGATTCTGATGTAATAGCATACTAAACCCTCAAGCAAAGGATAAATTTTTATTATCTATATCATTAACATTACATGAAAAAAAAACTAACCACATCAACTCAAAATTATATTCTCATCATGAATTTCTCAATACCGCACACGGCTCTTCAAACAAATGTATAGTTTGAATGTTATGGTTTTTTGATGTTTTAGGAGGGGGTTACAAAGCATGTGGACCGACTCATGATTAGTCTACAGACCGTGTCCGTCAACCTCGACGCTTGAGTTCCCATACCAACACCACCGCCAAATGGTTGATGTGGTCAACTGCCATGGTCGACTGTTCCCACCATCTTTTGTGCCCACGTGGTAGCTGGATCGATAGTGGCCCATGGTCGACTATGGCCCGGCTCAGGCCTGGTTTCCCCATGTACAACCTGTTTATCCCAGACCACCTTGCTCGCCCACATGGCCCGATCCACCTAGACCAGCCCATATTTCTTGGACAAGACTACTAACGATTGGGCCGCACCATTAGGCATGCTTCCTTAATCCCACCTAGACTACATATTAATTCCTACTCCGCTTATCCCACTACCTCTCCATCTCTACCACAACCAATAGACGTATCCTATTCTGCGGCCTCTGAAGAATGAGAATGTTGGCCAAATTTCCCTTGGATGCCACCATAGTTCACTTTCGTCAGCCATGTCGGATCCCACGTGGTTGTGGCTGCTGTCGTCAAGGTCTACCAAATATTATTCCTCACATCGTCGGACAGCTACGGAAAACCCATGATGTGGTTCAATTCTATGGAACACTAAGATACTTCCAATTACCAGTGTTTTAAATTTTATAAAAAAATTTGCTCCTTGGATCTCTATATACGCACAACATGCCTCTATTAGTTGTCTTCCTATAATATGGGGGTCTGATCACATTCAGAGACACCCAGCAAGTCAAACCGTGGCCACCGAGGTCCAACTACATTAAAAATGAAGAACATGGTTGTGAAAAGAATGATAAACAACATTAGAAATTCAAATCTTCATTTTTGTCATGCCAACCTCAATTTGTTCTTATTATAACAAATAATGAAAATAATTTAATCAATTCCATTCTACTGATGATTCACGTATCAATTTATGTTCATTGAATTGATATATGTTCAAAGTTAATTATTAATGTGATGTTAAATCCTAAATAAAATGTCTTTTATGGAGTTCGAATTGTTCATTGATGTATAGTGGTTGTTTTGTTGTCGTTGAAGGGATCATTCAACTCCATTGGTGTGACGAACCACGAACCACGATCCGCTTGATCTGTTGTTTTTCATTTGAAAAGCTCCCAACATTTTTGTATTTTTATATGGTTTGAGCGACTAACCCTATATTAATTTTATAATTTTATGTTTAATGGAAAAGCGTCCACTAAATTAATAGAAGACTTTTCCTAAGCTATGTTTGGTCACACCTTGGGTAACTCTTCCACATTGATCTCAATAGTTCCCTCAAATATATTATTTGAGAAATTATTTACGAGTTATTCCAGATTTTCAGGAAAATCATGTTTGTGTTCTATTAAATGTTTAAAAATTTTATTTAATTTTTTCGAGCATACAAGGCCTCTGAATCTTATTCCATCTCAACTCCGAGTTTCCAAATCAATCCATATAATATTTGAACATAATAAACGATAAAATTTGTGACATTATATTCTCCCTACCATCGAGATTTGCATCCATGGAATCCAAAACAAATGATACTCAAATAGATGAGGGTACGTAGTACTAATATGCACCTCCCTCTCCCTTATGCTCTCCATGATATCCACATGCTACCACAGACCACGCACCAAAAGGATCCACAACCCACGATAGATCAACTCATGCAGAACCTTGATATCTAACAAGTACTCAAAAAAGTCACCCCATCATTAATGTCCAAATCACCCCAGTCAATGTCATGTGATGGGTAATTGATGTACCTCCCCCTCTATGACATGTGGAAGACATCATCTACCCGCTATAACAACAGAGGTAGATCCATTATGTACACCACCTCATCGACACTATGTTTTATCTGAAATGATATGATCAACCTCAGGGATATATTTCTACCAAGGGAAAATATCTATAATCTCCAAGATGTTGGGACCCGAAGGAACATTTATTATAATTCATCAAACTCCAATGGCCTCCACCACCTATAAAAAGAAGATTCTATTAGCTCTATGTAGACTTCATCCACTATTGGATGATCAGAACCTTCTATGAAGTAGCTCACACAAACACTGGCCCCATGAGTGTTTTCTCTCCTTGGTCGGTTCTGCAAAGTGGTGAATGACAAGGTCTCCCTTAAAATGTATTAAATGGTTCCATAATAATGGATTAATGTAGTTTTTTGTATGAAAATTTCACTTGTGGTTGGTTATCCTTTCAACTGTTGCCACAATCTATAATGAATTACCACAGTATGTCCTCTAGAACCTAAATGGTCCAACCAGTCTAGCCATCAGTATGGTGTGAAATGTTATGCTCAATTGTAAATAGGCTTAAAAATCATCCTATAGTCCCTTAAACCAGCAGGATGTAAAGCATGAGTCAATATCTAAAACTATCATGGAATGAAATCCATATACTTGAACTATCACCTATGAATAGATTCATCCCAAGCTCTATATATAACTCTTCTCTCGGATATCTACGAAATCAGCTGACTTGGTGGGTTGGTTAATAATCACCAAGTTGGAATCATGTCCCCTAGATTTGTGTGGTAAACCCATTATAAAGACCATATATATCCTATACCACTGCCATTATGATACCTAAAAGGGTAGGGATAAACTCACAAGAACTTAGTACATAGACATCACTTTCTAAAAAGTGAGGCATCAAAATATGTACTCTAAAACTCATTTCTTCATCACTGGACACTTAATATGAAGTCCTTGGTCATGGTACATCATTTCCTCACTAGGATGTACTGTCAAATGGAACACATGTAACTCCATTAAAACCTCCTCCTTTACTGCTACTGGTATAACTCCATGCCCTTAGATAATAATGACGTGATCCCCACATTTTGAATATCCATCAAGAGCATGCCCTACAGAAAACTAAAAATGTAGGGTATCATAGTTGGTATCCCAAAGTTATTCCTCCCTAACACAAAATGAGAGTAGTGGTGTGAAAACGATCGACTACATGTATGGGTGTTCATATCCATCCACAAAAGATATCTACAATGTGTTCAACTTCTCTGATTCCTCATTCAATAATTGAAAACCAGATATCCTACTTAGAGAATCTGTCACTGCAATGTCATTTCAAAGAGTAATGAAAGTGTCAACATCAATGTCAAGTACGAACTCTATCCATCACCCAATTATCATGTTCAGATCATTCTGATTGAAGATATATATTTGAGACTCTTACGATTAGAGAAGATGATAAATATATTTCCCATTATGTATTGTCTCCATTCCATCAATTTGAAAACTAATACTAGTAACTCAAGATCATCGGTTGAATAATTCTATCCATGTTATCTCAAAAGGTGAAAAACATTGGAAATAAAAATATTCACCATGTTTCATGACCCAACCAAGATTTTTCCTTGATGCATCACATAATACCACATACTCGATGGCCTCTTTTATAAATATAAATATGTGAGCGCTCTTCAAAGTCTTCCTCAACTCCTGAAAGAACGTCTATCCATTATCTATCTAGAAGATGTTTTCCCCTTTTGTGTCAAATCTGTCATGGGTGCTGCTACATTTAAGAAGTCAGTGAAAATATTATAATAGTACCCTTTCAATCCAAGGAAAATTTTCACCTCAGTAACAGTCTTGGGTGGATCCCAAGAAATAATTTTTTTATCCTTTGCTAGATCCACTACCACTCAAACCAAGAAGATGATGTGTCCCATAAAAGAGACATCTCAAATATAGAACTAAAACATAGATATATTCAGGTAGATTTTTATATCCTGGAAAATGTCCAGGACCATCCTCATGTGTCTAGCATGCTCCTCCTCTGACATAGAGTACACTAGGATCTCATTAATGAAGACCACCATGAACTAATCAATGTGTGTTTGAATGATCTGGTTCATGAGTTCTATGAACACTACTAGGGTTTTTTCATGAAAAATGGAATCACTAAGTACTCATAGTGACTATACAAACATCTAAGAACCATATTTGATATAACCACATCATGTACTTATAGTTGGTGAAATCCTGATCTATGGTCAATCATGGAGAACCACCGTGACACATTAAACTGATAAAATTGGTCATTTATTCTTAATAGTGGATACTTGTTCATCACAATCACTTGACTCAATCACTAATAATACTAAAACTAACCTCATGATATTTTTTTCCTTACTGTTTAACAAAACACGGGATTCCCAGTTTGAATCATTGGGTCTCATGAAGCCCTTACTAAGCAAGTCCTCCAAAATCACCCAAATCCCATGATGATCTCTCAGAGACATCCAATATGAAAGTGTATATATTTGTTTCATCTCATGATATAGATAAATGAATAGTTACATCTCCCTATAAGGAGTAAAATCTGGAATATCATTGAAAATATGTTCTCATTAACCACCATAACTGCAGGAAATTATGGAATCGTATCATCCACCACACCCAGGTTACGGTTAGCATACTAATGCGTAATTATATTCACCCTTCTATGTGTGAGTCCATCCTGCACTGCATGTTTTTACATTTCACCAACAATAAAAAAATATTGTTCCATCACTACATAAACACCACACTCTATACCGAAAATAGTAAATATGACCATAGACAATGGATAAATAGTCAATATTTAGAATGAAGTCCTAAGGCCTCGACCCTACTACCATTAGATCCCAGCAAAGAACACTAACCTCTATGAGTCATGTTATACTATCAAAAGAAGAGTGTGATCATCGAATCTTCTCTAGTATGAGTCTCTGAGCATAAGGGATGAGTCAATGGTTCAACCAAAACCTCAGAGTCTGAATCACGGTTCAGGGAAATAATGGAATGACTAGAACTAGTGTCTATCGAAACCATAGATAAAGTGTAAAATACATATATTGTAACTCAAATCATCCCTCGAGCCCCTATGTCCTAATCCCCCTTCACCTGCAACTATCCTCATCCATGTCCACCATTTCCCTGATCCTAGAATGGACCGCCTATGGGTGGTGGTTTTAATGGGTCAAACCTTCGATCATCTTTTGGTTCCCTTCCTAGTCCTATGTCATGTATTCCTACCTTCATACCACCCATCTTTTTGTCTATTCTTCTACCTTAGTAGTCCTTTAACCATCCCCTGATAAAATATATGATGGGTTAGGTAATATTTTTTTAGATTCGTCAGACCACTGTATGTGTAACACTGTCTATATCACGGATGACTCACGCCACGCTTGGATCCATGTACCACTAAACCTACCTTATAGGATCATCCCATGAAGTGCATGTAATCCTTGGATCACTATGACTATAATCGGTTGCCTATTTCCAAGGTATGAGCTATATAATTCCCAATGATATCTCAAATTTGTTGTGTATAATCCACTAGAAAACTCTCAAATAGTAGAGAAAACTCAAGTACCCCTGCATAAATAAGAATGCTAAGGGATACAGCTGATGACTTGATTTCATGACGCATGACATGATCGATGTTCCATGTCTGGAATATTTATTCTTTTACCAAATAAATGGAGTAGTGCACAAGATCCGTAAACCTCACTGAATACTACTCCATGGTCATGGTTCCCTCTAACAGATGCAGGATCTCTTGTATGCAAACTGATCGCAACATGGTTAGTAAAAAATCTTCTCTATTGAGATGTTGGAACTCTATCCAGAATAGATATGTTTTTGATGAGAGTGATTCACCATGCCCCACCATCGCCTTATTGATATCTAAAGAAGGATTGTGGTGAGGACTGCCATCTGGTCAGTAGGTGTACTCAAAATAAAAAGGTAAATACCTATATCTAATCCTTAGGAATCTGAGGGTCTATCTCACATAAATTTCAAGGATTTTACTACCGCTAAAAATCATGAAATGCACTCAGCTTGCGTGAATCCTTAGCCGATAGTGATAGTATTTTGTAGTACATGACAGGTGGTTGTACAACTAGAAAAATACAAGAATATTCCATCTATGGTACATGAACCTATATTGATGCCTCTTCACATGGAATATCAACCTAGTAACCTCGTAGGGGAATCATATATCACTATATTTGTGTATGTATTCTAAAATAAAACAATATGTACCATGGTCAATAGTGAATATCCGAAGAGTAGACTCATGAAGGACCTGAAAAACCCAACCAATCCTATATTATTCATGTACCATTTTCCCCCAGAATTCATTGTTTTATAGTAATGAGTCAAAAATCATGTATTCAGGGTCCTAATGTATGGGTACGCTGGCCACTGCACCAACATTGTAGTCGCAGTGCTAAACTCAGAACTCAAAATAGTCAACACTACTTCCCCAAACCTACCACACAAACTCTCGGTCCTAAAGTATAACTCACCCCTATGATACCACTCTCTCATGACCCATACTAAAGGGGAATGTTCCATGAAAAAATAATCTTGTCTCTATTTGGTTAGAGGATGGTGACTAGAAATTAGTTGAAATATTCCAAAAATGGGAGGCATTTTCCTAAAGTAACTATATGCATACACATGTCTCCAAGACAAAATTACATAAATGTAAAAACAATAAGTATGAAATGCATGTAAACAACTACATCCCACAACAAGAGTCCAACATTGAATGTAATGGAATGTAAAAAACACATGAATAAAATCACACCAAAATTTTGTGGAAACATGACCTACAAAACATGGTGTTGTGATTCCCTTGTCATCCCTGTCTTGGAATGTGAATGCACATGTTCTTGAAACCCATCAGAAGAAAACCCTACTTGATCCAACCCGAAGGAAACAGAATAAGGGATTATTTCTAATGTTATAGGAGCACACCTCGTCAGTCTGGCCTCACTAAGCACATCATACTCCTAGTCCACCTAGGACATCATCAAAGGGTCGATGATGATGACAAGACACAAAATGTGCAGGCAAATCCAGGTCCTGGGGGAGTAAAAAAATACTCAGTAGGACACCCCAAAGCACATCCAAGTATACTCAATCCAAGAATCATAGTCTAGAGGTAATCCACAACCAATTACTATCCACTGGATTTATCTGAAGCACAATAATTCTAGGAGAACTCACTCCTCCATCCATTATATCATCAGAGACACTCATGATGTGGTCTAGGTTTTTTGGGCCCTACCAAAATGTGAACTTATTGGTCAAGGAATATTTTGATAAACATCAAGGCGATCATGCACAAATATATTAGGGGCTACAATGGATCACACCCAGTCAAAATAGTGGATACTATGTACCCAATCTACATCAATATTCAACATAGGGGATCACACCCCGAAACCCTAGGGATACCAAAGCTCACAACCAAACACTCTAAGGGATACCACATTCAATGAAAATGTATCCCATTAGGTAGAGGATCATCAACCATTTCACGTACGTTACAGAATACAATAGACACCAATATGCGTGATAGGGGATCATTATCCATTCTCATGGATGGATGCCCAACTCAATATGGTAATCGACCTCTAGTGGGGATTACTGTTTAGTGATGTTGACGTAATACCATGATGGGATATTGAGGAAAATTCCAAATGGAAAAATCTCAACCTATATATAAAAAAGATAAAAACCCACCAAATAAACTCAAAAGAATATTCTCATCATCAGTGTCATAAAATCATAGATTGTTCATCGAATGAATTTGTCGTTTGAATGGTATGACATTTTGTTGATTCAGAATGTGGTAATTGAGGTTGTGTACCGACTCGTATTCAGTCAAATTCCATGGGTTTCTGCCAGGGCCTTCCACCCAATGGTTTCCCTTATCGACCTTCAAGGTCAACTACACCCTCCATATGTAGGGTCTATGCACCAGCTGAATCGATCGTGGATCATGGTTGACCTCCATAGTCAAAAGTGGCCCAAATTTAGCCTACTTTCCCCATGACCAACCTGGGTCCAACCAGTTCAGTGCAATCCACTATGTCCTGCCCATCTATCATGGCCTGTCTTTCTTATGCTTCGCCATCCTTGCCCACTCCGCTTGTCCCACCTTGACCACACTGCTTGAACTTATCCACTATTCCCTCCTAGCTTACTATGTATGGAATATTGCGCTAATCTCATTGGCCCTATGTGTCTTCCATGTCACACATACCGACCACGTCATGTGGATTCTGAACCATGTGGCTACTACCACATTCATCTTCTTATGGATCCCACTAGGCCGACCTCTGCATTCCACATGGCCACTATTTCCCCCTCACCTCTTCATACCTCCATGCCAAACCCACACTGCTGGTCCCTTATATGGCCCAAAAACCCTCATACAATGCACATTTATTTATATAAACACATGTACACACTTCTTGAGGTCTCGATCTATACACACCCATCCTCCATTGTTGGTTTGTGTCTAATCTGGGGGGTTTTATCACATTCGAGGCCACCCTTCTAGTTGAATACTGACCACATGGGTCTAACGGTGGGGAATGAAAAGATTTCGAGAGAAAAATGTGTGAAGAACATCTTCAGGAATGAGCCTCATCCTTTTTTTCATGTTGGCCTCAATCCATTCCCGTTAGAATGAATAATGAAGCATGGAGAATGAAAAAAATTCCATCATTTTAATTGTATCGATGACGCGGATATCAATTCATAGTTTTTAAATTTATTTTCATTCATCCTTGATTAATAATGGGATAGAAAATTTTAAAAAAATCCTACCTGGATTTTGGATCAATCATTAATAAAGAATGGTTGTGTTTTCGTCGATGACGAGGTCCTCCAACTCTCTTGGTGCGGCGATCCATGATCTACTTGATCTATCATCGTTCACCAGAAAAACTCCCCAATGATTGTCTAAATATATAGGTTTAGAGTTTCTAGATCTGACGAAATTATATAAACTTAAATTTAATGGATAATTAGTTCATGCATCGAAAATAATTTTAATTTAAATTATTTAATGATAATTACGCCATTTTCATGTTTTTTCATAGAAGACATGCGCCAACAAAATTTATGTCACGCCTATGGTAAAGCCTCTACTATAAACCCAATGGTTTCATTGTATTTAAAATTTGAGAAAATATTTAAGAGTTATTCCATTTTTTTGTAAAAACATTATTGACTTGTAAATAAAAGTTTTATATTTCTCAAAAAAAATCTTGGATATCTGGGTCTCATATTCACAGGTCATCTCAACTCCACTTCTCAAAACCAGTCCATATAATATCCAAAATAATACATCAAAAAATATGAGATTTTTTTGAGTGAGACAAATGTATTTATAGGTGTCAATATATGGGATGGTAAGTGCCTTCTTAATATGGAAGAGTAGGGTATTCTTGTAAATTTTTTAAAAGGGAATTACAACCATGTTTTCCCAAGTCAAGTGGGTCCAATAATGTCCCTAATTAGTTACATGGGAGGATAACATCAAAATATATTTATTACACAGATTTTGGAAATATTTCTAGGTCATTTGGGAACTTTTTTTTGATGTTTAGTTCATTTTCAATCAAATTATTCTTTGAATTTATGTGATTATTTTAATTTTTTTCACTAATCCTTTTGGACGAAAAATAAGTCGACCTTATTTGAAATTATAAACTATTCTAATTATAAAGAAAGAATCAATTTTTCTATATTCTGATATTTGAAGGGGATGGAAGTAATTCTAATTCAATACCATTGATTGGATGAAAAAGTTATTTTTAAATGTAAATATGACAATTTTTTTGGGAAAGTTGTTTATCTCCAATTTCAATGTGAAATTGATTCTAAATAACTAAATTGGATTATTTGGTATATTTTTAATTTTATTTATATTTAAATCCAATTAAAATATAACTATTTATTCTTATAAATAAATTTGATGAATATAAGTTTGAATAAGAATATAGTATTATTCAGTATTCATCAAAAAAGGAATCATCAAAAAAAGACTAAAAAATAACCCAAATGTGTTCTTAATATTCTTTTTTCAATAATTATGTTAATTTTGTCAAATAATAAATATATATGTGTAAAAAATCAATATAAATGGATTTTTATTGAAAAGGTATTAAAATTACCTTTTTATATAATATGAATTTTTATTTACAAAAATGGATTTAATCTTCTATAATACCAATAAAATATATTGTATTATTGTATAAAATATTGATTGAAAATATAATATTAAAATTATATAGAAAAACTTAATCAAATATTGTCTGTTTAATTTGTGGTCAAATTTTATTCTTGGTACATAGAAAATAGTTCTCTTAGAAATCTAATTACTTTATTTTCAAATAGTCCATAAATTCACTTCCAGTAATTTATAACCTAAGGAATCTTTTCATATACATGTGTTGATCATATTTTCAAAATATAGTTGATCTTATTCATAACATCTATTTTAATGTCTTGGTGGTAGCAATAATAATATTTTAGTAAAAATATTAATAGAATATTATTGATCAGTTAAACGTGGCCTTTCATGTATCTCATGAAATCAAAGGGACTCCTTATTTAATGTATTAGAAGCCAAGGATAATTCTCAACGTATTTCAAGATAATCTAAGTGTTGTATGTAATGAATGATTGACTCATTGTTGCATGTAACAAAAAACACAATAAGTTCATTCTAATAAAAAAATTATATTCTCTACTGTTTGTAATATGAAATATCAAATGAATAAATGTGTTTGAAAAAAAATTACAAAAATATTGGGTTGTATCATTCTATCCCACTTAACATTAATTTTACAATTGAATGTTTTACAGGATACTAAATTCTTGATACTTGAATATTATTTTCATAGAAACCAACATTGTAAACATGAATACTAAAACATCCTTTAAAGTGTAATTTTCAAAATATAACAGTTACCCAATGAATAAGCTATATATTATTACACATAAAAGAACGTAGGTGGGAAATGAATATTAGACATGTAACAGTATTGTTGGGTCGGAGAAAAAGGGAATGATGGCAAGAGGGGGGGTGAATTGCCTTTTAAAAAAAATTAACAATTTAAAATCAAAGTTGAAAGTGCAGCGGAAAATAAAAGAGGCAATCACACAAGAAATTGTTAACGGAGTTCGGCCAAAAACCCGGCCTACGTCTCCGCTCCCAACTCAACTGTTGAGAGATTCCTACCGCTTGATTTTCAATGGTTTTAGCAAGAAACCCACTAGGCTTTGAGGTAGCACTAGGACCTATTACAGGTTGCTTTTATTGGTTGAGCAAGAACCCAATTACTTTTAATGGTTTAGCAAGAACCCACTACCCTTCTTACAGGTGAAGGATAACTCACCTATGTCTCAAGCTATTTAAAGGAATGCTTGACAACATTTTCACACCTTAATGGTGATGTGAAACCCAAAAGAAAGAGGGGATGAGAAAAGGAGTTGGGGTTTGTAGGCACAAACCCAATTTGAAAGCTCAAAAAGATAAATACGATAAAACCCGTAATTGGAGAAGCCTTGGGCGCCTTTGATTGATAGGAGAGTTTGAAGGCCGCTTCCAAGCTTCTTTGGTGGTGCTCTTGGATGTGGAATTGGATGGAGCACTTGGGGTTCCTTGAGGTGGCTCGCCGGAGGATTGTTGAATGATCAACAAAGTGTCCTTGGGCTTGGTTTTTGGTTCCGGTTCGTGTCCGGGGCTTCCTTGGCCTTTATTTATAGGCATGGAACCCTTGGGGAGTCTTCGGAACCGTTGTAAAGGGACTCGGAGCCGTTGGAGGCAAAAAGAGGGTTGACTGGTCAAAGCCAACGGCTAGTTTGACTGGGCTACCGGCTGGCCGGTACAGCTCCACCGGCTGGCCGGTGCCTTGGCAGAGGAGAAGAGTTTTCGTCCAGGCTCCACCGGCTGACCGGTGGAGGAGCCACCGGCTGGCCGGTGGGCAGACAGTAGCTACCACTGTTTCATCAGGTTGCCACCGGCTGGCCGGTGACAGAGCCACCGGCTGACCGGTGGAACCTGGCAGTGGGCAATGCCTCTGCCAGGTCCACCGGCTGGCCGGTGCTATCACACCGGTTGGCCGGTGGACTGCAATTCAGTCCACTTTGCCAGCTTTCTTGGGCCAATCCTTTGGCAATCAATTTCCTATCAACAAAAACACTTAAAACACAATTAGTTAAACATGAAAGTGATTGTGATCATGAAAATTAAACCACGAGGGGATACGAGAGGTACAACAATCTCCCCCTATTTTGATGATCACAATCACCAAAACAATTAATGTAAAATACTGAAATTGAAAACATTATTAAAGTATAGTTTGAAAATAAATCAAAGCATGATAGAAAAGATTCTCCCCCAATCAATCAAGAAATTTCTCCCCCTTTGTGATTATCAAAATAGCACGGGGCATAAAACATGATTGAGGGAAAAGAGATTTGAAAAACAAGATTTGAGATTTGAAAATCAATTGAAATTTTGGAAATTGAAAGATTGAAAATAAAAATTCGATACCAAGAGTTGAAAATTTTGAAATGAAAATTTAATAGAAAATTTTGAATTGAAAAAATTTGATACCAAGTGTTGAAATTGAAGGTTTGAAAATAAAGTTTTGAATAAAAAAAAGCTTAAACAAACCTAACTCCCCCTAAATAAAACAACAAATCACCGGGGAGAGGTGTTTGAAACCGAAATAAATTTTGGGCCGGAGAGACTCGCTAATAGGGATTTTTCAATCCACACTTGTCTCATGGCGGGTCTTCTCCTATAGAATTCATCGGAAAAGAAAATAGATTTGGGTTGACCGTACCGGGCATTTTTGCAATCACACTCATAAATAAGGTACCCGGGTTTTTTACAATAATTGCAAAATTTAAAACTAGAGCTCCCCCTTACAAAAACAGTGGGTGCATGGGAGGAGGAAGCTATATTGGTGTAGCCAAGTCCATTGTTGGTTCTAGATACTCGTTGAGAACCTAAGAGTTTGGACAAATTTTGTTCACCTTGGGTGAAATTGGCTAGGGATTTTCTAAGGTCCTTGATGGTTGATTCCAAAGAATCAACATTTGGGAAATTTTGGATTTTTAGGGAGAGTTCCTCCTTCTCTTTGAGAAGTTGTTCTTTTTCGGAGGAAAGCTTTTTGAAATTCTTTTTTAAAGCAACAAATTTTGAAGAGAGTTCATGAAAACCATTTTCAAGTTGGTCCCGCACATGTTGGAGTTCTTCGTATGACAAATGATTGAAAGAATTTGAAGAACTAGAAGACGAAGAAGAAGAGTCGGAAGATGATACCTCATGTTTTTCCATTAGGCATTTTCTACCTTGGTCGCTCGAGGAGAAGGAGGAGAAGGAGGAGCTATCACTCCAAGATGCCTTTGAAGCCTTCTTCTTTCCCTTCTTTTTTTGGCCCTTTTCTTGTGAAGTGGGCAAGCGGGTTTGAATTTTTCGTCGAGTTCTTGCTCTTGAGCGGGTTCTTGATTTGGAGCCTTGCTAGTACCTTCATGGGTTAGCTCTAAATATTTCCAAATATCATAAGAGGTAGTGCAAGAAGAAATGCAATTAAAAACATTACGGTCAAGACCACAATGAAGAGCGTTCATGGCTTTGCCATCAAGCTCAAAATAAGCAATGTCATTGGGGGTCCATTGAGATTCATCTTTACTAGAGAGAGTATAACCATGCATGACAATTTTAAAAATAGGATATCCAATACTTATAAGAAATGTGGTCATGCGGGTTTTCCAAAAACTATAATCGGTTCCATCAAAGAATGGAGCACGATCCAAAGAAAAGCCTTCGGGGGCGTAAGAGGTTGAAGCGGTAGAAGCCATCACAAAAGGATCTTTAATTTGAAACCGGTTAATGAATTATTCAAACTTTTCCTCTGATACCAATTGTTGGGTCGGAGAAAAAGGGAATGATGGCAAGAGGGGGTGTGAATTGCCTTTTTAAAAAAAAATTAACAATTTAAAATCAAAGTTGAAAGTGCAGCGGAAAATAAAAGAGGTAATCACACAAGAAATTGTTAACGGAGTTCGGACAAAAACCCGGCCTACGTCTCCGCTCCCAACTCAACCGTTGAGAGATTCCTACCGCTTGCTTTTCAATGGTTTTAGCAAGAAACCCACTAGGCTTTGAGGTAGCACTAGGACCTATTACAGCTTGCTTTTATTGGTTGAGCAAGAACCCACTTACTTTTAATGGTTTAGCAAGAACCCACTATCCTTCTTACAGGTGAAGGATAGCTCACCTATGTCTCAAGCTATTTAAAGGAAAGCTTGACAACCTTTTCACACCTTAATGGTGATGTGAAACCCAAAAGAAAGAGGGGATGAGAAAAGGAGTTGGGGTTTGTAGGCACAAACCCAATTTGAAAGCTCAAAAAGATAAATACGATAAAACCCGTAATTGGAGAAGCCTTGGGAGCCTTTGATTGATAGGAGAGTTTGAAGGCCGCTTCCAAGATTCTTTGGTGGTGCTCTTGGATGTGGAATTAGATGGAGCACTTGGGGTTCCTTGAGGTGGCTCGCCGGAGGATTGCCGAATGATCAACAAAGTGTCCTTGGGCTTGGTTTTTGGTTCCGGTTCTTGTCCGGGGCTTCCTTGGCCTTTATTTATAGGCATGGAACCCTTGGGGAGTCTTCGGAGCCGTTGTAAAGGGCCTCGGAGCCGTTTGAGGCCAAAAGAGGGTTGACTGGTCAAAGCCAACGGCTAGTTTGACTGGGCTATCGGCTGGCCGGTACAGCTCCACCGGCTGGCCGGTGCCTTGGCAGAGGAGAAGAGTTTTGGTCCAGGCTCCACCGGCTGACCGGTGGATGAGCCACCGGCTGGCCGGTGGGCAGACAGTAGCTACCACTGTTTCATCAGGTTGCCACCGGCTGGCCGGTGACAGAGCCACCGGCTGGCCGGTGACAGAGCCACCGGCTGACCGGTGGAACCTGGCAGTGGGCAATGCCTCTGCCAGGTCCACCGGCTGGCCGGTGCTATCACACCGGTTGGCCGGTGGACTGCAATTCAGTCCACTTTGCCAGCTTTCTTGGGCCAATCCTTTGGCAATCAATTGCCTATCAACAAAAACACTTAAAACACAATTAGTTAAACATGAAAGTGATTGTGATCATGAAATTTAAACCACGAGGGGATACGAGAGGTACAACAAGTATCATAAATAATCATTGAGGCTGATATAGATCACATATTATAAGAATGTGTCTGATCTTGTGAAATTTATTAATTTCAAAACCATGAAGTGTAGAGGCTTAATATTGGTCATTCATATCATCACAAATGATGATAATATGATAAAATTTTATTTCAATTCCATTTTTCTAAAGTTGTTTAATTTTTTCCAGAAGAATATAAACACATATGATTTCATTCCCTTTTCTATGTAAAATACCCCCTTTGGTCGTGTCTTTAAAAAGACCCAATTCACTTATTTCTCAAAAAAGGTTGATTTTTCAACATTGATTCACTAATAATCATGATATCCATTATAATTAATCTCATAAATATTCAGATACTATCAACACAAAGTGAATTTAATAGGTTACATAATATGTATAAATCCTTATTTGGTGAGATATTACCTTAATGTCACAAAATCCTCCAAAATTAGACATAAACATTCCATAAATGGTTAACCTTATAACACTTCTGAATGATGAAAGTCTTATTCATTACTAATATTTTTATGAAATCAGATTAACATTGATTCCCATATTATAAAAATTATCAATTTTTATTCACAGTCCAAACATGTGAATACCATCATCATATTTCTCTTGAAAAATTGTAATAACCTCAATTACCATATATTTGTTTGAAAAACAAGAATTATTCCCAAGTAAAAAGACTAATCGATAAATTACATAAACACTAGAAGTTTTAAACATTATCCATGATGAAATTGACCACATTGTCGACAAATGAATAATCATTTCCATATAAATTTGTACTATCCAATTTACTCTATCCATATAAATCATCTCTTTATTCCAATAAAAAAAATATCTCAACATTTTTATAACATTAATAGTTACCTTCCCTTGTTTTCAAAAAATCACATTTCCGTTAAATCACCATTGAACATGTCATTTCTAGTCCTTAATGAGAAACCTATACTATTAATAAATATATATTTCAATATTCATATTACAGAATATTGCTTTTCAAAAAAATATGTACACTTTAAAAATCCAACTTTATTCTTAAACAATTACTCGATCTTGATAACCTTATTCCTTAATACCCATTTTCTTATAATATAAAATATGAATCATGTCATAAAGTAATTCAACGTCAATATAATAATTATTCTAAAATTTATTCTAAAAATTCATGTCAGAGTATCCAATACCTTTAATTTGTTGATTATGGTGTCTTTATCTTTGGATATATATCCAATACTCATACATCCTTTCTGATTATCTCCAGGGGATCTCAGAAAATCTATTTCGTTAATTCTTATAAATTCTACTTATAAATAATTCAATGATACCCCAATTATCTCTAGTTATTTTTATTGGCTTGCACTAGAATTCATAATGTGAACAACATTAATCATAATAAAAAACCACATCATCATGGAAAAAAATAATTTTGAGATGTATAAATGATGACATAAACATCATTAATCAATAAAACAATAGTTTTATCCAAGGATATTCATATTCAGCTTCTATTCAAATACTTCATTATGGTTCTATATAGATTTTGTTAATTCTTAAATGATATCCCTTAGGACTGTCAAATAATGTATGAAGACAGTCTAACATTCATGCACCAGTTCCTGATCGAGTCTGCCTCAATTCAATGTTTTCAGGATTGTTACCCATATGTATATCTATTCAAGAGCCACATACACTACTGTTAACTTGATAAATATTTATTTCAATGAAACCACTCACTCTATCCTTTAAGAAAAAGGTGGAAAATTTTTCTATACTTTAACTTATCCATAGACTTATCCTTAGAGACACACCAACACATAACCATTGAAATATTTCATGGGATCTCATAAATGTTTTCTCATCAAAGTTTCTGAAATTTTAACAATCCTTTACTTTGATTCCAACTATAGTGAACTAGGACTAAAATATATTTATTTTACAAGATTTTATGTAAATATTCATCAAAATAGAAAAATACATTCTAGAGGACCTAATTGTTTGATTTGTTTGTAAACATGGAACACATTATTCTAGATTGGTGAAAGATCATAAAAATATACTTTTAATACCCTAAAATTTAGTTGTCATACTTAAATACATTCTTCATGACCTAGGTAATAGAAACATAATAATGATGTGATCTTAAATTCTTAGTTAGTTTAAATTATTAAAATAATAATTAATAACACAAGAAAAGGGTAATTAAAACCTAAGAATAGCATTTGTGGATCAAGAACAATATTAAAAATCATAATCCTGATAAATAAAAGGAATTTCATAAAAAGTTAATCATAATATAATCAAAATCATGAACCATAAGATCATATCAATGGAATAAGGAATAAAATATGTGGTAGGTATATAATCATGTAACATTATTTCCAATAATTGAAGTCTTATTGTGAACAACTTATTAGGGAACTTCTTGTGGACTACACATACTAGGGAAAAACACTATAATCAATAGTGTCAATCCTTACCTTATAATGGTTTGAGTTTCCCTATATTCCCATAGTGGATTGGGCTTCACCTTCTTCCCATAGTGGATCGGGATACCCCATTCTCCCACAAATGATTGAGACACACTTGTTTCCCATTTGGTATAACGACACCCCAGTTTACCATTTTTGATCATGTATGTCAACCTATTTCCCATAATTATACCATGACATATAAATGATAACCTAATACATTTGTGTATTATATCGGTCCCATCCATCTTGTAATGAAATCATACATACATATGCCAAAAATTTATAAACAATCATATCATAACCCATGAAAATAAATTAGATTCATAAACATATAATCATATCTCAACATATATTAAAAGATATGATACATAATAATTTCATTGAAGAAAGCCCCATTAAAATAAATATGTTTTGTAACCCAATATCCCATGAAATGGAAATGGGTTTTATAAAAATCATTTCATAAATAGATAAAAAATTCATAAAAGTATTATTATCGGAGTCCAGGAATTATATATCAGGTAAATCCTAATATATATCCTAGGATGCCTTCTAATATAGATAAGTATTCTTAAATATCCAATGGAAGAATTTTTTTTAAAATTCTCAATCATTAAAAAACATTTTAACTAAAGCGACCTTGAATCCAAATAGAGGACTAATGGAAAATAATTTATAATCATTTTTTCAGGGAAATATCTTTCTCACATTAAAAAACATGATTTAAATCCTAAATGATTTTGGAAACTTTTTTCATTTAAAATATATTCACAAACATAAAATTGAAGCATGAAAATATTTTAATGAAATTTCTAAATATAAAACCTTTCTTAAATGATTTTTTAATGAAAATAGATTTGAAAACCAGTAGAAAATCTTTGATTACGTGTTCAAACTTTTTTTTTAATGTAATTCATTTTTGAAACCCACTTTCTCTGATAACCTAATTATCATAAAACAAAATCCATAATATTAAGAATAAAATTTCATTATAAAATAAAAATGACTATTTATAGAGTAAGCTCCATGGAACTGATGGAAATGATGGCAGTTGAGTTTGTACATCACAAACATTCCATTTACACATTAAAACATTAAAAAGAACCTTGATTGGAATACAATAATAATATTCCTTTTAAAACCAATTTGTATGTAATATATATGGGTAAAATATTGATTTCAATATAATATTATAATAGTGAAACATATTTGAACATATTTTATGAAAACACTGTTTCGAAAGGATATAGGTTTCTGACTGAAAGGAGGAATAAAGTGAAATTTTAATAAAAAGATGTTCTTAACTAAATTAATTACCAAGGAGTGTAATTTTTTTTAACATTACATGGATATAAAATGAATAAAAATTTGATATAAAAAATAAATAGAGATATTGAGATATTTATCATATTATATATTCAATGGATTCATAATAAAAAACAATCATATTAAACGATAAGATTGTAGAAAAAAACCATTCCCACTTTGGTAAACCTTAATAATAATAAAATGGAATGAAAAAAATAAATTAAGATAAAAATATAATTAAAAAAAGGATATTCATGGTATCACCTGTCTTGGTTTGTATATACATCTCATTTGAAAACATGGTTTCACAATTATGCATGTGTCTTAATGAATAAAAATTGAGCTAAAAAATTACATTATCAATTTGGTATCATTTGAAACATAAACCCTATGAAATAAAATTAATAAAATGGATATGAAAATACAAATATATTTATTTATATGAATCATATAATTCATAAATGGTTAGTATACACACAATATATACAATATAGTAGGTGAACATGGCTTGTGTCTCATGGAATGTAAAAGTGAGTCGCGAAAATCCTCAATACACGAGTAACATTAAAATAATGATCCCCACGAAATAATACCATCAATTGACACATAAAATATCATTTAATAAAAGGTAATTAATGAAATAACATGTCAACATATAGTATATACACCACACAATAAAAGCATGTGGTGAATATGTTATGTATCTCATGGAAAGAAAATGAGAGATGAAATTACCTTACTATATGTCTTGAATTTAATTGTACATGTTGAAAACTACAGTAGAATTAATATAAGTTTAATATAAATCTAAAAAATAACCATATTATTATATCTAATACCATATATTATTTTATTTTGACCTTACATAACATTTTTATTAACAACTCAATGTTAATGTTACGTTTCAAGTAATATATGGTTTGTTGTTTATATATGTTTTCCAGGTTATTATAAATAATACTACATAGATCATGATTTAATTAATTAAATATATTAAATAATGATATAAATATCTTATATTTTCAATATATATGTATTTATAATATTCTATTAAAAATATAAAAATGAATTGGAATATACAGTTCATGGCGACAGTTGGTCCTACAAATGCATGAATGCTGATTCTATTTTACTGTCATATTAGGATAAGTAAAATAATTTCAATATATATATACATAGGTATATCATAATATCATTAAATTAGATTTAATTTTTCATGTATATCAAAAAAATTATAAAAACACCATATTTAATACAATCCATGTAGATTGTTAAGGAATATCATTGCTTTGAGGAGGCGGTATCCTTCATTTCCCGAAACGAAATTATGATATTAAAAAAAAGTAAAGAATGAAGGTATGAGTTATATATTTAATATATAATTTTAATTATTTCATATATTTCATATATATCATATTAAAATATTCTTTCCATACCAATGAAAACCCATGAGACTTGGTAATGAAAAAAAGGACGACATCATTTCGTGTGGTGATAGTTCTCTGTACAAAAGAATGATATGTTTGTTACCCATTAGATTGATGTGTGTCCTAGTGTAGGTCAAAATCACTTTATAAAAAAATATTAGTATACTTAGGATACTTATGTTATTATATAATAATATAATATTAAAAATTTATGTTCTGGATATTGAAAATAAAAAAATTTCCTCGGGAAGGATGTTACCTCATCATTGGGTAACTCTTTTTTAATGTTCCCTCAAACGAATTCCAAGGATGGATTTATTCTAAATGGGAGGCTTCTAGGATGAAGGTATTTATGTTTGGATATTATTTTATTAGATTTTGGGTGAGCGAATGTGCTTTATAGGTGTGAATAATTATGACAGGTGAGGTACTTTTTACAGTGGAGGAGTGGAATTATTTATAAATTTTGAAATGGTTATTCCACCAATGATTTTACAATGAAAAGTGGACCAAATAATTAAATTAATAATATAAAATGGATTATAGGTTCTAAATAAATCTATATAATGTATTTTTGACTAGTTTATAGTTAATTTTAGCCATTAAGTGAAAGGTTTATTTCATTGTGAAACTAATTTTCATCTTAATCGTTGTAAATAATTATTATTACATTCACTACTATTTTTAAAAATAATAATTTTAACATATTTGAAATTATATACTTTTATAATTCCAAATATGAAATGGATTTTTAAAAATTACATTTATTGAAGTGTTAGATATTAATTAGAATTTTACCTCTCATGTGGGATGATAAAAATGTTGATATGATTTCATATCCAATTTCAAGATGAAATTGACTCCAATAAAATAAATTAGAAAAATTTATCTATTTAATTGATCATTAAATATAATCAACTAAATAATATATCCTTATTAATAAAATATTGGAAAAAAATAATTTTAATTAAAATTCAGTATTATTACATATTTATAAAAAATTAATTCTTTACAAAAAAACATTACATTTCCCCATTATTTTATTATTATGTTCCTTTTTAAAAAATTATGATTATATTTTCAAATAAAATTTATAAATGTGTGAAAAGTCAGATATAAAATGGGTTCTCTATTAAAATGTCATAAAATTAATGTTTAGATGAATAAATCATGTTGTTCATAAAAAATGATTTATTATAAAATTATATATATATATATATATATAATTTTGGATGAGTTTAAAAAATATTTGTTAAATATATAATATATATATTTTGTTGAAAGAATTAATCAGAAGTTATTTTTTAATTTATTGATATAAAATTATGTTTTTATATAGAAAATAAGTTTTCATATAAATATAATTTAATTATATTAAAAAATACCATAAATTACCATAAAATTATTAATAAAAAAAGATTTATTTTATATACATGTATAAATCATATTTTCACAATTTATTAAATCTTTTTCAAAAATTTAATTCTAACAACTTGGTTGTAACTATAGAAACAATTTAATAAAAATATTAATAGTATATTTTTTGGGAAAAGCTTTGTCTTTTGTGTAATACAATATATTTAAGGGACATAATATTTTTTAATACAATAAAAATAGTTTTTTCTGCATCGCAAGATCATTTATGTGTTGAGTTTCGTGAAAGACTGAATTTCTATTACATATAACATAGTCCAGATATAGTGCTTTATTTTAAAAAATATATATTAATTTTTGTGTAAAATTAATATAATAAAAATATTAAGCTAATTTGGAAAAAAAATATTTCATAAAATTTATGAGTGTTACAGTTATTTTTTCATTGATGTTCTTGGAATTACATCCAAATAAATTTCTAATAAATTATTTTTTCTACTTCTTTTTTGTACAGTAAAAATTGGGGGATGACATGGAGTTGGATATTGTACATGGTATATTTATTCTACCATAAATATTGATTTAGGGTCTATATGTATAATTTTTTATATCCAATTAGTTATGTTGTTGGGCTCTATGTTTTGTAAAAGGGTGGACATAGATTCTTTTATTATTCATGAATGTTACTTAATGTTTTCTATTTTGTATTTGATGATATTAAAAATGAAGAATATTTTTTATGAATTTATAATTTAGTATGGTTTTATGTTTCATATTAGTGGTTTAGTTAATGTTTACCTTTGTGACTCTTCCCATTACAATCCTAACAATGGTGTTTCTGAATAAACAATTTTTAACTAGAAGGAGATATTATTATACAATGGTATAATAATATTGGATTTGGATAACATATAATGACAAGATGAATACATTTTTATACCTTTTATGATTATGTGGTATTTAAATTTTGACATAAGTGATTTAATTGTGAAAAATAAAATTCTATTGAATAATCACCATTTGGTAAATAATATTAGATTATGGTAAATAATGAAATTATACTTATCATGTAGGTATATTTTTTTCCCTCACATTGGGAAGATGGTAAGAGAATTCATTAACTTTAATAAAATGATATTGAAGTAAAATGTATTCATATTATCATATTTTCATTAGACATAATCTATAATTCCACATATATTTCTCTCTTTCATTCATTGACATACCTGTCAACATGTTCTATATCACTATCCACTAATCTATGGGAATTTTCTTTTCCATCCAATTCAATCAATTAATTTCCCGCTAATGTAATTATAATATTGAGTATTAATTATTAAAAACATCCACTGACAATTTTCTCACATTCCATATTAAATATTATGTTTTACTAATCATTTTGAATGATCTGGGTTTAAATACAGGAATTATGTTAATGTTAATCATTTGTTAACTAAGATGAATTTGAATGGAGAAATTCATTTTAAAGGGAATATGATGTAACATCCTATGAATTTAAGATATATAATATTATAAATTAATTTAAAAATATTAATAGGTTATGTTACATGTAATATATCCTTTTGTTTATATAATATGGAACACCATTTTTATCTTTCATTGCATGAAAAATTGGGTCCCTTAGATCAATTGCGTTACACACAACACCGAGTCTTATCTAACAATAATATACTGTTGATATTATTATAAAATAAGGAAGGTTTCCCCTGGCCATTATCTCGGAGGGTTGGAATATGACATAGTATAATAGGATTAAAAATGTTTACAATTTTTTTTAAAATTCATCTATGAAATTTTATTGTCTTAAAATAGGAATACAACTCATTTAATCCATAAAAGGATGTATTGTTTCAAAATGTTGTTTTCCCACATTTTAATGATCAAATTATATTAAATAAATATTTTAATCATATTTATAATATTTATGTGAAAATATAAACATAATATTCTAATTTGTAACATTAAAATAATTTTATGGTGAATTTGTGGTATTCTTCTAAACATTTTCATTTTTTGAATAGTGAATAGTACAACATTTTAGTAAAAAACCCATTTCATTTAAATAGTTATTAATGATAAATTATAATTTGAGTATTTTTTAAAGTCAAAAAAGTTTTATTAAATGTAAATTAATTCCATTTTTTTTCATTTGAATCATTTTTTAAATTTAAATTATATATTACGACTCAAAAAACTTTAAAACATTTTAACTTTAAAACCATGTCTTTCTCTCTATGTTTATATGATTAACTAAAAATTTTATTATTCTAAATATATGAGTTGAATTTGTGAAAATTGATTTACAAGTGGATATTAATTATAATATTTATCATCTAAAAATGTAAACTTAAATTTTCACCAAAAAAATTAGTGAAAAAAATAAACTTAGTTATAGTTATTAAGGTGACATTACGCTTACCAATGGGACAAACCTTAATCATAAGGGCCAAAATCTCTTATACACTATTCCAAAATCATTTTATTATACTTTTTAGACTATATATACAATTGGATAAAACATTATGATTTTATGGTATTCTTTTACCTGAAATGACCTATATAATAAGTTATGTAAGGAAATAATTCCAGAAAGGATCATTCCTTACCATTAACATTTATATAGAATTTGAGTATGGATGATGAAACATATTTTTAGTTATAAACATTATATTGAATGTTAAGTGAGTTTTATTTTTCCTTTTAATTTGTCATTAATTTTTATTGATGATTTAATTGCAGTAAATGCTTATGAATTTCTAATACATGGATCGTTGGTTAATAATAAAATAAAATAAATGAGAATAAAAACAATAAAATGAAATAAGATTTATTGAAATATTTTATTCCATTAATTTTAGATGAATATTTCAAGGTAAATAAATATAAACATAATATATTATTATACCAGTAATATTTAATATTTTTTAATTAAAACTAATTAAATAATAGAAAAATTGTACAGTAATGTTATTTTACAATAAATGATATTTTATAACAATGATTAAAATTACTAAAAATAGTATATTCTTCCAATTTAATTATAAATTTTAATAAATAAAAAATATTTTCCCAAAATTATGAAATTTATCATTTATAAATAAAAATTGACATATAGAGAAAAATAACATTATTAGAACAGTTCGACATAAAGTGGTAGATTTGCAAGTTGTAGGTTCTTGTTTTGGAATATATTTACAATACACATGGTTTTTTTATTTTTTAAACAATAAAACATATTTATAATTTAGTGGGTATACATTTTCTAATAAAAATCAATATAATTTAATATTAGTGGATGATTTATATTTCTTATAAAACATGTTAACAAAATGAAAAACTAAAATGAAATATATAATAGAACATAAAGACTAATGAAGAAGTATTCAAAAATGAACTTATTTTTGTTTCATCGAGGTGTTATATATTATTATTTCTTTATAATCCATATTTTGACTATTTTTAAATCACATTTTGTAAAGGAGACCACCCAATATTGTTTACGTTTTGGTATTTACAACAATTAAACTTCTTCTTAACTATAAAAAATAATTCACTATTCCCCTTATTAACACATCTGAAGGCACATTTTCCCATCCAAACACATCCCAAATAACCTCCAAACAACCCTACACTGAAATTAGAAGCCTCATTTTTTTATCAATTAATCCATGGAATTCGATTGGTGAAAACCAATAAGAGTAGCATGAAAATATGTAACAATTATAATGCTTAATTTGGCGTTATTTATTTCTCAATCCATTAAAATAATCTTATCACCTCGTTATATAATTAAATATAAATCAAATATATACTGATATTTTTTATGGTAAGTGTTAAAACTACAACAACACACACTTCCATCAAATGGGTAAGGAATTTACCACTTGTGGGTATGGATGAAAATAGCCTCACAAAATGATGTCATTTGTTTTTTACTTTACCAACTCTCATGGTTGAAAATAATGATGGAAATATTATTTTTATATGATATATATAGGATATTTATGTTATCTTCATACTTATTAAATTTTTAAATAACACATAAAATCATAATTTTCATTTTTTGTAAATATGATAATGCTGTTTGTGGATATGCGAACTACCGCCACCTCAAATTGATGTGATATGTTCATACGTTACATGGAATGTATTAATGATGGGTTTAATTAAAAATATTTTAAATAAATGGAATATATATATATAATATTAACTAAATAATTGAATTTATGTATATATAATATATCATTATCTTTATTTCCCCCGTAACTCACTAAAAAAGATATAACATCACTTTTGGATTTGTGGACTACCGCCTACTCAATGTGTTGTGATTGCATTCTCATCGCAGGAATTATACATATAATCATATATTATTAAATGAAATTTTATTTATTATATAATTATGATTTGTGGAAGATAAAATTTCACTTACATTCTTACTATAATGATAATAGAAAAATGGGGATGATACTCAAGCCCCTTTACGGCCAACCATCCCAATGATTATAGAATTGGTTCATTTATTATAAAAATTTTAATTAATGGTGTTAAAAGTATCATTTATGTCTATATATAATAATTATTTCATTATTCTCATTATAGAGAGGTTAATATAATGACCCTTTGACAATTGTCGATATGGAAAAGATTTGTTTGACACATGAACAAATTTTGGCCAAAACATACAACACAAATATAATTGTTTAATATCTCTTATACAAAATTTTTATAAGTGA
Source organism: Viscum album (assembly GCA_963277665.1). Classification (NCBI taxonomy): domain Eukaryota; kingdom Viridiplantae; phylum Streptophyta; class Magnoliopsida; order Santalales; family Viscaceae; genus Viscum; species Viscum album. The sequence continues at coordinate 1,079,170,909 of OY728136.1, read as the reverse complement.
AATTAAAGTAATAATAAACATGTATTTTTTTGAAATAAATTTTATAATTAAGATAATTTTATTATTCCTGAATATATAGAAAAATCAAGACAAATTGTACTCCTGTTAAGGTGTTTAGGATTCATTTTTAAATTCATTTCAAATACGTTATAATCAGAACTGGTTACTTTCGTATAGATTATCTACTACCTATTTTGGTATTTACTATAATTAATTATTTTATACTCATGGTATTTAAATTCTTCAAATGATGAGTATAACTTTTGGTGTTTCAGATTTATTGGTTACGACAGTTGTAAAAGTATTTCTACTCTTGCTTTTATCTCTATATGACATATTCCATGTTCACAACTTTTTTTGTGATGTATCTACTAACACTAAATTTATTTTATTATTATTAACATTAAATTTATGTGGTTTTACATATCCTTTTTATTATATCCATTTAATGGGGTTTTTAGTTCTGATGTTTCTAATGTGGTAATGGACTTTTGTCACCAGTATCCTTTTTGGATACATTTTTAATGTTATATGAATATATTATTTTAAGAGGATTATATACATATCCAATGACATTTTATATCACAAATCTCATTATTATAATGATATTCTATATTCCATTTATTATTTTTATAATCATGTGATTAATGGTTCTTATCTTTCAATGTGGTATGAGAGGATTTGTAATGTTTAGAAATTACTTTCCACAAGAATGTGTTGATGATATTTTAATAGTATTTCCAATCATCATTATAAAAAAACCCATTTATTTACTTTTATTCCATTATAAATATTTTTTATTGGTAAAATCCGCAATCATTCATTGTATGGATTCTATGTTTTTTCAAAGAGAATATTATTTGACACATTTGTTTCTATGGTTTACTCAATCTTTAAAGTGATAGTTATTTTACTCATTTAATTTACATGGGTTAATCATGTTTCAAAGAGATGTTTATCAAACCCAATACTTTTACATAGGTTAATCAATTTTCAAATGTATTTTTTAACACCATTTCCATTATATGGATTATTCATGTTTCAAATATTTTTTTATTGAAACAACTTCATTTTTGATGTGTTATTCATGTTTTACATAGTTTATTATTGAACACACTTATTTTCCATGGGTTAATAATTTTTCAATGATATTGTTATCAAAACCATTTTTTCCCATGTATTAATTATGTTTCATTATTTTTCAATGGTAATTGTACATTTTACATGTGGTTACATTATAATAAAATAACAGGTGGTTTCGTGATAGACTAAGTATGAGTGGGTCCATGAAATCCCCCAAATGCATTGGGTATTATAGTTATCCATATAGATTTTCCATTTATAAGAGTAAAATGATGGGATGTCGGAAACATGGTATTTCCAATTATAAAAGTGAAATTTATAATGTTGTCCCAAGATACCTTTATGTGTTTCTATGAATTATATGTGTTTATAATGTTTATAAATATCATGATTGATATCACATAGATTTTTACTATCGATTATTATGATTATTTCCTTTTCTATGTTTTCATATATGATATTCCTGGTATTGATGGGTGAGAGTTCTTTATGATTCTCTCATTTAGTTGACAATGTCATCAAACCCATATGCACACTAATTCCCCCGGTAGCTATTCAATTATTAATGATGATGCTTTGCCTTACTAATCATTTGGGATCACCCATCTTTTGTTTCCTTTTCCCAATATTTTAATGAATTATGTGGAAGGATCTAAATATATAATGTATATTACAAGATTTATGTTTATAAACAATTGTAAATTAAAAAAGATTGTTTAAATGGTAAAATGTTTTTTTGATGATTTATGATCTACATTAATATGAATTTTTATATATGAGTTTTCTATTAATTTTCTAAAACTCTTGAAAAAAAATGTGAAATATTTTATATTTGATCAAAATTTTCCTTTTGATGTAGTAATTTTTTATGGGAAAATTTGGTTCAAATTTATTTCTATCGTAGCTCGAAATTTAATGTTATGGATTTTATTACAGGATCTAGGAGTATGATTTCTGGACTATTATATCCATATCCTCCCATTTTAAGTAATAAAACATAGTTCATTATAGTAACATTCCATTATCAAATTAATTATTTATGATCTTATTTCAATAAAATAATAAAACCATATTTTCTATCAATAAAATAAATGTAAATGAACATATATATATAGAAAATAAATCCTAAATAGTTTAACATAATACATTAATGTAACTTTTACATAAAAACTTTATAAACTTTTTCTAATGAGAATGTGAATAAGCAGTAGCATATTCCACATTAGTATTAAACTAGTTCAACAATTATTCATATTTTTCATTCACAATGTTATAGTAAAGTTAATATCTCGTGTCCCATTTTTAGGATTATTAACCCAAGGTACATCTATGCCAGAGCCTATATCGCCATATAGTTTGAACACATGAATGCAATTTATATGAAAACCACAAACTCAAGGCTACAACAAAACATCAGGATTCAACTAGGTAATTACACATATTCCTTGTATTTTCACTAATGTTCTCTTATCCATATCCCAAAAAATGCATTAATACCATTTAATTAAATCATATACAATTTTGAATGGTTTAATATACAATTGATATTATGATAAACCATATATTTTAAACCCCTAAATAGTATTCAATAAGCATCTAGTCTCCAAACTTATATAATTCATTCATTTGATACCAACTATGGATTCAGGGATGTAAACTACAAAATCCTAATGATACAAGTTATATAATATTTTATATAACCATCCTTAAAATATTAATAATAATTATTTAATTTACCTTATCCCAATGTTCTGTTCTAGTTTAAAGAATTAAAGAATAAGAAAAATTCATTAACAAGTAATTCTCAAGTTCATTTTAACAAATAGGTAATTTTTCATCATATATGAAACATCATAGTCTATAACATGTCTTTTTAACACCTCTATATTTTAAAATAAGAACAGTAGGTTTAATACCTTATAAGACATGCAACAATGATCTGAAATGACAAATGAAATACATTAAATAAATATTAATTTCACAACCTAATTGTTAAATTTGAGGGTATGAATAGAAAGTCACATATTATTAAATATATATAAATTTATAAATCAATAAAAAAATTTATAAATAGTTGATAATTTTAAGAAAGTTATTTTATTCTTTAAAAATATTTTTTATAGAGATAGAGTTTTTAATTATATTTTTTAGAATGTATTATTATTATTTCTTACAAATTTTTTAAATTTTAAAAAAATATTTTTTTTAATTTATATATATAAATTATCTTATGGTGAAATTCCACTTTTTTTAAATGATACTTTTAAATGAATGGTGAAGAATACTGATTATTAAAATACCATTATTTATTTTCATTGAGTAATGAAATTTTCTAGTTCCATTATATATTATATTTTATTATAAACTGACATATGAACCAATTAATTTATGAAAATCAAATAAATTTTATTTGAATCATAAATTCACAAGATAAAGGTATAAATTTATTTTTATGCTTAAAAACGTAATTTTATGAGAATATTTTTAAGTTGATAAATGGTATCCATTTTAATAGTTTAAAATATCACAAATGAGGAATGCTATAAAATAAATATTTAGATTATGAACCTCTTTATTTTAATTTAATTTCCTATAATTATTATTACTTTTTAAACAGTAAATATAATATCACATATTGCAAGAAAGTAGCATTTTCTATAAAAACGTTTTATATCGTTCATTATGGATAATTATAAATTTGTTTTCTTCTCTTTATAGAGGTTGTATTTGATAAAATTAAATAAATATTAGGAAATATTATGAATAAATTTGTTTAATTATTTTCATGGTTTTTGGGCCTATTGAATATAAAAATTATTAAAACATTATCAACATGATATAATAAAAAATAATGTTATACTATGGTAAAACTAAGAAATAATCCAAAAATTTACAAACTAATTATTAATGAATGTATTTATTTCAAAAATTATAACCTTTCCTTGAGATTCAATTTATAATGGTACTATATTACATCAAACTGATATATGTAAATAATTACGTAAAAAAAGACAAAATGACACTATATTCCCTTTAAATATCACTTATATGTTAACATAGAGATAAAAATAATATGTTTATTAAAATTAATTCTATTTCTTATTATATTGATATTATTTTAATTGTGGAAATTTATTTTAAATTTTTTGGATTATATAGTAACCTTAAAAACTAATAAAATATTGACACGATGTCTGAAGAAATATTAGAAACCTCAAGGAATATAATTTTAAAACATTAAAATAACGTATTTGGGATAATTTCTTGTTCGAATAGAATTTTATTTTAAATTAATTTTTTTTATTTTTAAATTGATAATATGAAAAATTCATTACTATCTTCTTGTTTTTAATTTTAAATTTAGTTAATAGAGCCAAAAATAACATTAATGATATTTTTTGTTATCTAATATTTTATAATTTTACTAAAAATTCTAGAAAAAATTGAAGATTATAATTAGGATTATTAAAATTAATTAAAAACATCCATTTTCAATTTAATATTATATTTTTATATTATATATAAAAGTTTAACCAGTTTAGTATGAAAATTCTGTTACCACCGTAAATGATAGAACAAGATTTTTTTTAATTAAATACTCATGTGTTAAAATTAGATTTCCACACAGAAAGGATATATATTAGATAAAATTTATTTCATATTTTAAATTAGTCTATATGATCCATATAAAAAGGAATTTTTAATTTTAGTATTATATGATAAATTACCATTGAAAAAAACTAGTTAACACGGTGAATACTAAAATAGAAAAAGTGTGTATGAATAGATGTAATGCGAATGATATATTTAAAATATATTTATTTCATAATGATGCATGGTTGATAGGCCTTATATTGACACCACACCATTATTCCTATTTTTTAGAGTTAATTGTTTTGAGAACGAATTTCAATTGTTAAATAGTTTTGTGTATGGACAATAATTCCACTCCATCTCAATTCTAAATGGAAACCCCCTGTCTTATATGAATCACACATAAAAATCAGTTTGGTTAAAAAAACATCATGAATCCAATACATAATTACCTTACCTTGAATGAGTGACCTTTTGTTTTAATAAAACCCTAACGTTTTCTGTTAAAGAGGTGTCTTTCTTAACCTATCATTTTTGGCGTATTTATTTTTCACCTATTTAAAATAAAAATCTACCGCAATGATAAAATAATATAATTATATCCCATATATATATATATGTTTTATGTTAATTTTGTAGCCTATATATCTCCTCTTCTATAATATAAGAAATTAAATCACTATTTAGCTGTACATCACACTACCTCCTCTAGAAATAATGTTATTCTTTTTAAATAAATTCCTCTTACAGGTGGTTGTTATTATTTATTTATTTAATATATATTATATTAATGACACATTTACCATTCTAAGAATATAATATAAAATATTATTTCATAAATTTACTTTCAATTAATAATGGAAACATCATTCCTTAGTATATGTGGCTTACCACCTCACCAAAGCATTATGATTCATTTTTCAAAAACACGGAAAATTAAAACAACATTTAATATTTTTTAATATTGTTTATATTTATGTTATAATGAAAATTTTATAAATTTAAAATAAAAATTCTGTCCCTTCAATTATGATCATCAAAAAAGAAAATTTTACTCATTCATATGTATGACAATTCATCTCCGTGATTATTACATAGTTTATTTTTCATTACAAAATTTCATGGTTTGGAATAAAGGTTTAATTTATGTATAGAAATTATAATTATTTCATTTTTATTACTATAAATCAGATGAAAAAATTACATAATTGACCATAGTTAACCTACCTATGTCATCATGGAAATTTAAATATAATATCATCAAAATGTATAGTATGAAATTAAATAATAAAGTAATTAAATATATGATATTATTAAATAAAACAAAAAATAATAATAAAATTTACAAATGGTATTATGTAATATTAAAATTTACCTATTTTCATTATTTAATAATTTAAATAACGTTTGTGACAAGATGAAATTTAGGTATGGGATTCAATCTCAATATCAATTCATTGAGGTATATTTTAATATTATGAACCAATATATTTAATATGGTGCAAATACATCCCATTGACATGTTTTATGATTAATTTATCATAATTACTTGTAATTTAAGTAAAAAATAATATTATTTTATCCACGGGGATTAATACATGAAATTTACTATGTTTTATGTGTTTCACATGTGAATTTCATTTCATTAGGTGTTATTACTTCTTCATTTTCATTTATATTATAATATATTGTTTGTAATGAATTTTTATTTTCTTATAATTTATTATATATTATTTTAATTACATTTTCACGGTGACTCATATTATCTATTCATTGATAAATTCTCACTTCATTAGTCAGCTTCTTGTATGAAATATCTTATAAATATTCACTCCATTAATATTAATTGGTAATTATAAACCTATTTATTTTATGAGGTGTATCTACTTCACATTTGATACTTTATAGAATAGATATATTTATATTCATTTTATTTACTATTTCATTTTATTTTATTTCTTTTATTTAGTTTATGATTCCAAAATTACCAATGTTGCATGGGATTACTCAACATTCTCATTTTAATCAGGATTGTTTATGCTTGATTATCAGTGATTAAAATTATTTGATAATTCGCTAATAAAACCCACTAAATTTATTACAATATAAGTAATTATCATATTTCCATTTAATCAACTCAATTTAATCTCTTTGTTATTTAAAATGACTATGATGATGTTCTTATGAAAACACAACATTATTTAAATTTTCGATTGAAAATTCAATTTGTCCAAAATTTACTATTTCAAAAAAACATCAAGAGTTTTGTAATATTATAAAATAATTGTTTAAATTCATTTTTAAACCTGTTATAATTTTTACAAAATGAGTTAGAAATAATCCTCCGCTCACTTTCGGAAGAAGGTACATTATTAATTATTAACAAAAATGGGAATGGAATATTTGTACTAACATACTCTTCCTGAATAGAATGATATAACATCATTAATAATAATTCCAATGAATGATAATTTACATATTAAATAATGTTTTTCTAAATAAAAATTATTTCAATAATATTCTATAAATTTTTAGTATTTAAAATTTATTTTAAAAGTGAAATGTTAATATTCATCAAGAATGATTTAAATTGTATATATATGGTATTAGTTTTATAAAATTACAAAAAACCCTTATTTTAATTTTACTCTAACTGGGATATATTATAATGAAACCATCCATATCAATTATCAATATGGTTTATGATAATTTTTACCTATGAATGTATTATCATTCAAATTATGATTAATTTTGTATTTATTAACAATCAATTGAAACATTTACTTTCTTATTATCATTGAAAAATATATCTATGTTTAGTAAATCCATTTTGAAATATTATTATATTATTTTTAATCATAAATATCTATTAAAAATATATATGGATTTTAAATTCCTAGTTTCATTGGAAACATTGGTTCATATTTAACCTAAAGGATCTGAAATCATAGAATCGTTGTGTTATTAACTATTGTGAGCTCATAAATTCATCTGAGATCCTATAACTACATGGATTAACCATGGGAATACACAAAAAAAGTAGTGACATAAAAATTCATATAACATAATAAAATATACAAGGAAATATAACATGATATTCAAATGTATAACATGATATTATAAAAGATAAGGGTCTCGAGTAATTTAATTGAAGAATATCATAATGAAAATTGTTTAATAATGCCATTGAATCATAATAACTTTTGAAACAAAATATAAAATGACATAAAAATGAGTCATGGATAAATTTCTATGAAAATATTTCATGGTGAGGAAAGTAACCTAATGGATTATTTTTACACCATAATCTAATACATAGTGGATCACGAGACTAATGTTTTACCCAATGCAAATCGAAACTTTCTGGGTAAACCCATAATTTATTTTATATATCTATGTATTATATATATGGTAAATAAATAAAAAATTGTAGTATAAGGATTGCCTTTGGAATGAAAATAGGTTACTAAATATTTCTTCATATCATAAGGAATATAAACTTCTTGATGAAGTAATTTGAGAAATGGTTATACAGAATGTATTACCTCATAAACGGAATGGTGGAAAAGTTAGATATATATGTGACATACATAGATACTTCATAACAGTTCTAGTCAATTAATGAGAGATAATGTGTGTTATAGAGAGGCATTTTATAACCAGAAAAAAATAGTGGTTTAGAGAGATCCCTTACCCTTATTATGATTTTCCACATGAATTCTTTATCATCTTAACAATTAAATTATATTTATTAATTAAATTATTAATAAAAATATTGATTTTTATCAGTACTTTTATTTTAATTCTTACCTAGAAATATTTAATTACTTAACAAATTAATTTCGTGTCAGACATTGTTATGATAAATAGAGAATATGTCCAAAATAATTTTGTTAATTTGGCTATATTAAAATAGATTATTATTTCATATTCTATTAAATTGTATCCTTAAAATATTTTTTCTTTTATACATATGATATTTTTTATCCAATAGTGAAATATTTTACTATGAAATGAACTATGAGATAATCATGGACATGATCGGTCATATATACACATGAGTAACATTGATATTTTTCATATATTAATATGGAAATAAGTTAAGTGTTATTTTCTATTACATTATTTATAATAACATCATACATTTAATATTATTCCAATAAAACCCTTATATATAAAATACATGTGATGAGGTAATAAAAAATTATATCTTTTTGTGAGGCAGTAGTCTTCTATACACATGATTGACGTGGTAATTTATTCAATAAATTATAAGGAAAGAAATTAATAAGATATATTGCATTCAAATAACAGTTAATACAAATGAATAACATATATATAAATGTAAAATTATTCCTTAGTATATTCCACATGCATGTTAAGAGAAAAATAAATCACATCACCTCGAGAGGAAGTATTCAGTCATAATAGTGAGAAATTCTATCATATTCTCCATTAAATAGAAAGTAAGATTATATATATGATATAATAATTCCATAATTACAATTTTATAAATCATTATACCAATTATTTAGATGTGGGGTTGTGAATATAATTATGTCGGATCATGAGGTGGAAGTGTGTCGAACACACAATTAACAATCTTGATTCCCATTTGAGGGAGGTAGAGATTATATTAGCATATTCCATTAACATAAATAAAATATTAGTATATTGATGATAATGATGATATTATTTATTCAATATCTAATGATATTTTTTTATTGAAAAAATAAATAAAATAAAACTATAAATTAAGGGCATTACCTCCATCTCGGTCAACTTTTTTTTTTGGTTTAAACCAAACTCCTTAATATGATGAATTTTTGAAAAAAGGCCCCCAAGATGAGCGTATTGATTTTCTGATGTGTTTTGGGTTGTTAGTTTGCTTTAAAATATGTTTTTAGTTATCTATAAGATAGGATTGGAGGTTTTCTTTTATAAATGGGGGAGAAGTCACTATATTAATTTTTTAAAATAATGAATTACAAATATTTCTAATAATGAAAATGTCTAAAAAGGGATCATTTTTGGTAATTAAGAGATATAGAGTTAAAATGTAACCATAATATATGTATTATCTAAAACATTGGGTTATTTTAAACACTAAACTTTCTTGGTTATCCATTGTCAAACTAATGTTTTCCTTAACCAATGTAACTTATATTAATTATAATCACTATTCATTCTATTGAAAATTGATATTGATATTATTATATAATATAAATTATTTCCATTAAAAATATGGAATAAATTTTTTTAGAATTATCTATCAAAATTTATAGATTTTAATTTAAAATTAATACCCTTAATTTGTTTAAATAATGGTCTTCCAAACAAATATCATTTGAAGGCTTAATTTTTTTGAAGTTTGATATGAAATTTATTTGAATAAATGAAAATTTATTAATTTAATTAATTTTACATTTAGAAAAAGCTAATAAAATTTTTTGGATTTTAAATTCATAAATTTTTTATAATAAATATTATTATTATTCACTATCAATCAAAAAAAATGAAATTTTTTAGAAAAAATCCCCAAAATATTTCTTAATTAAATTTTGATATATTGATTCAAAAAATTAATTACATTTTATTATATAGTATTTTAAATGAGGTCAAAATTAATTTTTATTCATGTTCCCAATGTGCATGTAATTTGATTATAATATAAAAACTGTTTTTAGAAAACATTTCAATATCGATAAAATTGTTTTTATATTATTTATAACAAAAAAATAAGCATTGGATTTATTTTATACATGTGTAAAACAAATTTTTTAAAATTTGTTATTTCCTATTATTATATTCCAATTTAAATACATATTTACAACATCCATGTTTAAATAATAATATTTTAATATAGTGTCATTTTTTAACTCGGTGCGGACTGTATGAAAATGTATCGAAGCGATTGAATTTATTTAAAAAAGAAATATATCAAAAAATATAGACGTGTTAAATTATATCTTTAATAAATTATTTCTCCTTATAAATATCATATTACATACTATGGTGGAAAATGGTGATCAATATTCTACATCATAACCTCTTCATTTTCCCAATCCACTTCTTCAATCCTATGGCCTCACAATAGCACTTTGAACATGTGATTCAAATTATTTCCTTGTAAATTCTATTAATGATCAATGATATAAAAATTACTCTATTCTTATGAAAATTATTTCTCTAATAGTATCATCATGTGATTGAGTTTCTATGATGGGTAAGGTATATACATCCTCAACAGGGATACACAGAACACATCATATACTTTAGATAGGTTGTGTGTAAGTGATATTCTACAGGAAAGAACTATGATCTGATCAAGGATTTCAAAGTGGATTATTTAATTAGGAATAATATTTTTATTTTTCTAGATCCTCATGACATTCTACCAATGTGAAATACAATGGAACACCTTACCTATGACCTCAAATAAAGATCTAATTTTATATTTTCTACATTGTTGTTTTTCCAATTTTCCATATATTTCATGTGACACAAAATGGTTTGATCATTCTCTATCATCTATTGGGTGTGAAAATGTTCCATTATTTGTCATACTCCTACGTCATCAAAAATATTCAGAGTCTAAAACCTCTTCCCATATAGAGCCACATAATGATCCATTTGAATTCATGACTGGAAACTATTTTATAATGAGAAATATACTATGAGAATGTCTAGATACCAATATCCATTAATGTTCAATGAACAATGACTCATCATATCCTCTATATTTTGGATAGTTCTATCAAACTAACCATCAATCTATGTTTAGTAATTAGTGTTGGGACCATGTTTTGTATACAATTCCTACTGAAGGATTCTCCAAAACCTTTTGGTAAACATCATATCTCGATCAAATGCAATAAAGAGTGTCACTCCATCCAATCATACAAATTTTCTTAATCATATCATAGATATTTTCTTATGGTATTAATATTCTTTAATAGTAATATAACGTCATGAGTTTGTGAGGTAATCAACCACCGCATAAATCATGTAATTTCTATTTGTTTTCATATGGATTTCTATGATGAAATACTTGTTTATGTTTTTTAATTTCCATACTGGTACGGGAAAAAATTTCATCATTCCTCATGACCTATCTTATTTTGCCTTGTCTGGTTGACATAACAAGCATTAAGATGTAAATTCAGTAATCTCCCTCTCCATGTTTTCCATATAGATGTTTTTACTTAGATATCTATACATCATAATACCTCCCAAATGAATATAAAATGATGAAATATGTGCATCATCAATAATCTCTCCCTTTAGATTTATTTTTTATGAGACACATATATGAGTTCCAAAACTATACCCTTATCTATAAAAAAATTGAATACCAAAATATTCATTAACATTTTCTAAAGTACCTCTTCATTTTTCTAGGCCAAAATGATCATTTCAAGAATGGATGGATGTTCAACTATTTAAGCATGTTAAGATGATGATCAATTTACTATTCATGTATCTATACGTTAAAATCTTATAATATTGTATCTTTCACAATTTTCAACATTTATAAAACCATATGGTATATTCCTCTTAGAATATAATACACCTTGGTTGATTTCCCATTGTATCGGACTGAGTAGTAATAGTATTTGATCATCTCTTACTATTATCATATGAATATGTTTACCTTCTTGTATGTGAATATTTATTTGAGTATCTTGTGATCTGTATATATCTCACTCTTCTCCCCAGAGTGATAATGTCACTATAACCCTATTAAAAAGATCACAATATCCAACTATATTCCATGCATGGAATATTTATTTTGATGATACATCATCAAATTTGAGGCATAGGATTTTAAATTATAATTATGATTTAGTATATAGCCTAAACCCTTCTTTTAAGCACCACTATAAACAAAAAAATTCCCCACTTTTGGGAAGCGTAATTACAAGTGAAATGATAAGTCACTTTTTCAATACCTTAATGATATCATTTCATTCACTAGTCTAGAAACTTTTTGCTTTATGTCATTTAATCTTTTTTATTGTATTTTATAAAAGTTTTTTTAAAATCATCATTAATACCCATCTATTACAAAGATACTATGTGTATCTGTTGAAAATTATAATATTTCACATTCATTGATTAACATTGACATAGAAGGGTCGATAGATATTCCTTTAGTGGTTTTAATATTCAACAATATTGATAGTTCAATTATCCACAACTCACATTTAATAGGTTTTCATATAGCTTCTCCTTTCTCAATTCACATTGATATGTTTTAAAATTCTCTTTAGTATCCTAATTGATTTTGGAGTAAATCAGAATGTCCTCGATTAATAGTACTAAAAAATGACAAAGATAATCTTAGATGAATTTAGTCATCATGTACATAAGGATTGTTTGAGCATTGGTGATTCCAATAAGCATCAATATGAAATCATAGTGTCATTACCTTATTTGAATGTATGTTTTGGTAATATTGACCATTTTCACACTTATTAAGAGATATCCCGAACAAAGGTCCACTTTAGAGAAATACATATCACTTCATTGATAGTCTAACATGTATTTTATCCATATAAGGGGATAATTTTGATTTATCATGATTTTTTGGGTTTCATTATAAAACATATTGAGGCACATTTACCCATCCTTATCTATGATAGAGAGGAATGGTGTACCCCATGGTGAAGCACTCTAACATATAAAAAACTTATCTAGATTATCCTATAATTACATTATCAGTTAATCCTAGTCAATTTTGTCCATTAATTGTGGAATTAGGGATATATATAGAGATCATGGTATAATTTTAATTTATAACTCAACCTCTATGTTAGGAGGAAGAATATAGAAGTTATTATAGAATACATCATTTTAATCCCTCAAAATGTGAATTAATTCATTCATTAATATCAATTTTTCTTAAATCATTTGGGAGAGGTATTATTTTTCATAAGAAAATAATATGGATGTTTGAATAGGAGAACATATGGATGATTCATCCTCCTCAAAACACTTATTGAAAATTTGAGGATAACATGGGATGTGAAGAGCGATCTACGACTCTCCATAGTTTCTACTGATTTTATAATAGGATAGTCAATCTAAGAAAAAAAATATCTTAGAATCTACTAAAGGATGTATGTTGAGATTTTATGGATATTATTCTAATAATATTTATCGGGGATGAGTTACATTCTTAAGATAAAACAATCCCTCCATTTATTTTTCTCATAAATAGATCAACCCCATGTTTTGAGGTTTATTTTCAAAATTTTATTTAATGATCATGGTATGAATGAATTCATAAATATAAGATCATGTTTTATGTTTTCTATTGATGAATTAAAAACTATCATACCTATAAATGTGTCATTGTTAGCATCCACCTCAGCCGTAGTGGAAGAATAAGAAATTCCATGATACCATGGAAGTTATTATGAAACATTTTAACCAAAAAAAGTCATTTTGGGGAAATGAAATGCATTATTCCCATGTACATTACTATTGAAAAATATATAGTTGGAATAGTTTTGATTTGATCATTCTTTTCATCATCCCCATTAGTGGTATTCATCATTTCCAATTACACTGAATATCTTTATGCCCATCTTTTTCAACACAAGAAGCATCTTTGAGTTCCCTTTTGTTAGTTTACATGATTCATATTCCTACACATTTGAAAAGTGGGATGTTGGTATTTCTATCATCTGTGGGATTTTACTATTGTTTGTCTAGAAGGATACTCTATTTTATATTTTTACCTAGTCTTATAGGACCTCTAGGAGTCACTAATGTCCATCTCAACGTTGAGGGCCCAACAGAAAAATCTCTTCATAATCCTCAATGTATGAAATTACCGAAACTTTTCACATACTAATATTAAACCCACTAAATAAATTGTCCACCATATGTTTTTTCTGGTATCAATGATGGTGGTATACTGTGAAAGACTTGTGAACTTCTCAATATACGGCCCAATTTACTTTTCTTCCCATTTCATCAGACCATTTAACTCCTTCTACATTTTATCCATGAGAGTTTATTGAATATATTTAATTAAAATTATTTTCATGATGTATTCCCATTCCATGTATTGAATATACTTTTATAGTTTTTTTTATTTATCAGTGTCTACCACGAATCAACTTGTCCCTAAATATGATAAATGACCATTACAACATTCCCTTTCAATTTTAATTAACGAAAAATAATATTTTTCCAATAAATTTAATACATTATTAAATGATTTGGGGATAAAAATATCATCTAGTGGTTGGGTTCCTTTGACAAATAATATACTCAAATGCTACTTTATCATTATTAGGAAGAGTATGACATTCAGAATGTTTCATGTTATTATTCATAACATGAGATTGTAGATCCAATACTTATATCTTATTATCAGCTCCATCACCCATGATTTTAGTCATATAACTGGAGAAACCATCCCATTTCATATCAAGTTGGTATTTGTAATGTTTTCTAAAATTTAAAACCATTAATTAAAATTAATGAAAAAATATGATGATATACTTTAAATACTATTTAGAAAAATTTAAAAGTAAAAGGATTAACTAATGAATGATAAGTTTGTTTACCTAATTGTAATATAAAATTCAATATATATTATCCATGATAATTTTTAATATAATGTTTTCTATCCTAAAAATCCATTCATGGCATTGAATATTTTTTGTATAGAATTTTGGATTTTCCAAATCATATAATATTGCACTGTCAAATAAGGTGTGAAACAAGGCTTGTTGTCTTGCACCGGGATATGATGAGTCCAAATCACAATGCCTTATTCAGGGTTATCACCCCCTAGATAGATATTTTACATCTCAAAATCAAAATATAGTATCCTGAAAGATATTGAATTTTTTTAAACCACCTTCCCTTTCATTGAAAATGAATTATGAATATTTTCCATTACATTAAATTATCATTAGAGTTGTCCTTATACTTGTCCGTAGACCTCTAAGTAATATTTATTATCATAGTTGAAAATTTTAAATAAAAATATCCTTTTATTACAACTATTGAGACTGAATACTTGTACAAATTATTTCATGATTCATAAACATTGATATGCATTAATTTAACCTAAGGATTATAAGGACCTCGTGACATTGGAACATTAGGTTCATATTACGTCAAAATGATCTCAAAATGTGGAATCCTAATTTTATTCTCTATATTATGATCGTAAAACCCATTTGAAATCCTTAGAATATATGGGATAACATGGGGGGTAATAAAGAAAGGGGTGAGCTTGAAATTTCAATGCGGGAATATAAATGATAAGGATATATATCATGAGTGTAAAAGTTATAACATGATATCTTGAAATAGAAGGCTCATGGGTGATTTCGTGGATGCATATTATAAAAAACATGGTATCATAATATCATGTAATCATATGAAATGTGTTAAGAACATATACCAAGATATATACAAGAGTGAATTATAACTATGTAGACAATATCACAGGGTGGGAAAAGACGCAAAAATTATTAGGAATACTCTCTAATCCCACATATGAGTCCTAACGAGACAAAAGAAAACCCAATTTTTTGGTGTAAAATTTTGGATACCGCATCATAACATGTTTATAATTATTGTGTGACACATAAAATAAATCAATCAGAAATCATAAAATTAGAATTAACAATGGTAAACAAATGGGTTTTTTAATATTATATCAAATTATATGAAAATGAAATTTCATCATGAAGGCATTTGAAAAATGATCATAATGTATGTATAACCACATAAAAAATAGTTAATAACCTATAAATATATATATAATATATAAATATACATAAATTATAATCATTATATATCATTAAAGAGATATAAAGTTTGTCGTGTAGAAAAAGATCATTCCCTATCGGAAATGGTGGTTTAGAGAGATAAATAACCTAGAGACTAATATATCATGAAGGTTCTTTATATTAAATAATATTAAATATATGTTAGTTAAAAATATTCAAAAAATATATTTTAAATGTTTATTAATATATTTTTTATAATTTCTACATTTTTATATTAAATTAAATAATGAATTTATTTCATGTTGGAAATTTTTAGGATAAACGACTCATATATCGAAATAGTACTACTATGTTTAATATAGTAAAATATATAGTTGATTAATAATATATAGAATTGTTACCATTTGTTAAATATAATTTTTATACAAAAAATATAATTTATAAACTATAAAAGAATTATGGTTATCCAAAATAAAATACATTACAATCAAGGAGACGGTAGTCCATATGTAGACATTAGAAATTTTTATATTTTTGAAGAAGAATTCAATTGGGAGGTAAGGGTTATTTTAACATTATAGGGTGATAAATATATCATAAATATAATATTATTTTATAATATCCCAAAACATTCAATCTATACTATGTGATATTATAAACCAATAACATCCCTTTGTGATGATGTGGTCTTCCGTACACATGTTTGATGTTATGATTTATAAAGTATGTGGTAAGGTAACAAATTATATGATCTAATACTTTAAATCACAATAAATATATCATAAATATAATATATAAAATTAAATTATTCAATATTAACTTTTATATGTAGTTAATTTAGAAAACCAATCACATCTCTTCAAGAAGCGGTAGTCTGTTGTACACGTGATTGATGTTATCATATTTTCTACATAATAGAGTGTCTAAAGGTATATATATAATATTAGACAACTATTATAATATTTATATAATAAATCTCCTATATAAAGATTAGCTTCATGATTATATATTGTAATGAGAAGTGGTGATGGATAAACAATTATGTCTGTTCGTGAGACGATAGTCCACCGTACACACGATCAAGTGTTTTCTTTCATATTTGAGGGATAAGGACTTTGATTTTTCTAAGGAAAAAATATATTATTATATGGAATATATTTAGGTGATTATATAATCTTGTTTTAATAATATTTTATGTATTAGGAAAACGAAATAAAATAAAATGCTCGGTTAAGGCTGTTACGTTTTATTCAGACAACTTATTTTATTTGAATCCAAAATCCATGATAGGATGAATTTATGACCAAAACAACAATTCTTGGATGAAGGTAGGGATGTATTGAAGTTATTTTGTATGGTCCTGGTTGTGCCAATGGGTTTTGGATTTTGGAATGTAGTGGAGTTGGGTGGACTATTATAAGAGGGGGAATTGAAACGCATTGAATATTTCAAAAGTAAGAATTACACTATCATTTTTTATTAATGTAGAGGCATAAAAAAATATACAATTTTCAAATATTATAATAGATAAAGTTTATATATTTCCATAAAATTGGAATTATATAATCTTTCCTTTATATTTAACCCTTATTTTTTTAGTTTGACCACTGATAAAACAATATTACCTTAACCCCAAAAAATAATTTTCACTATTTTATTATTAATTATGGGAGAAATTTAGGTTCCAATTAATGGATACTATAAATTATTTATATTATAACTTTTTAATAAATTTACGAAAATTCATCTCATACAACTGGATAAGATAAATTGAAAATCAAACCCATCAGCAGAGAAAAAAAAATGGTTTCCAAATTATAAGCATTCATAAGTTATAAAATTCCTTTATATGAAAATCCAATTTTAAATTTATTAAAATGTAAAAATATATATTAATTAATAAAAATTGAACGACTTTTTTATTTTATAAAAACATTAAAAGATGAATTTGCAATGTTCTTTGAAATGAAAGAATTATTTTAATAAAAATCGGTATTTTCCCTATTTACCAAAAAATGAAACATTCTAAAAAAATAAAAAACATTAACCTAACATAATTTAGACATTAACATTTAAAAAAAATTAAAAAATGTATATTTGAAATTTAATTTATATTCGGAATTATTGACCAATCCTTATTTTAGAGTAAATTAATATAGTTTTTTTAGAAAATGATTCTTTCTCATTGAAATTATTCTTATTTATGTTCTAATGAAAATATAACTACTAAATTTATTTTATATATCGGAAAAACAAAATTTTCCAACTTTTATTATTTCTATTATTAAATTAAACATTAATGAATTGGTTATAATGGCCATTTTTATGAAAAAATATTTAAATAGAGTGTATCATTGCAATCAAAACAGACATTGTATGCATCATAGGCCATCGAAGTGAATAAATTGATTTATAAATAATTATATCATGATGTATCTAAGTGTTACAAAATTTCCTATATTTATATTTTTTTTCTAATGTATATTATTATTTCCTAAACAAAATTGAATTTCCATGCATGATGTTTTTTATTGATTTTTTTTGTTGAGTATGTAATTATTGAAAATGAACATAATTTAATATTAATATATGTTGGTTGATATTGAATATTATTTATGAATTAAAATTATAATTATATATATGAGGAATTTTTTGGACAATCAATAAGGGGAGGATCCTAGTTAATTATTTCCCCCAATTTTATTGACAGGCCTCATTAGACGAATCAAGAAATATTAAATGGGAATCTAGTGTATAAATACACATTGATTAAACTACCTACGTCCAGTCCATTATTGAAAAGATATCATGATACTTTAGAACATGAAATCTAATATTAGTAATTTACACCATTAATAATTTATTTTTTGTTATTATTAATATTTTTATTTTTTATATAATCCAAGGATGCCTTAATTTCATAAATTATATATTAAATGGAACATGCTTTTACTAAATTACCTTCTGATATTGAATATTTCTTATTGAACACAATATATTCTATCATATTTAACCTTTTTCTAATATCTAATATCACTTTTATTTTGTTTCTTTTTTTTGAGTTATGAAAAAGGAATATTTTAGTGAGTTCAAGAATGCATAACATTTATATCCATTATATATTTTTCATTTAAGAAAATGTAATTTAAGATTTAATTATTTATCTAGTTTATGTAGACTTTAAAACTGTTTGATCATTTTGGATGTCATCTCTATATCATATTCTATAGAAGTAATGTATCTCATAGATCTGGGGAACTGGGGTCAGGGTATTTATAGTTTGTATTATAGAATTCATTGTAGAACCCTTGGGATCAATATTTTGGAAAACATAGATTATGGAATATAATTTTGTAATTGAAATTATACATTACTCTATGTATTGGATATCATCCTAATGTTTTTCTAAGGTATATCTTATGTTGTTTTTCAGGAAATACATCACTATATCTATACTACTAGTGGATTTGGTATTGAAATAGATGCATATAAGGGTAATAACACTAAAAAGGGTTGGCTGAGTGTATCCCAACCATCATTCCAATGTTTGGTGAGTGTTCAGTTATTATTCACCTAGTTTGACATTTTTAGGGGATGTTTTTGGGTTAATTAAAATATTGAATATAAATAAATATGATAACATACGGAATAGATCCTATAGAAACCTACAACATTTAATACTAAAATGGGATAATGCAAAATCATAATAAGTTGATAGTGAAAGGTTTAACAATATATTTAATATCTTATGTACCTATTTTGTGTTTTATGTGATGAGAATATAGTGTTATTATGTATATGATTGGAGACATTTATAGTAAAAAAATCATAGGGATTCATATGTGTTTTATTGAAATTATTATTTAAAGAAGGGTGACTTAATAGTTTGTGGATATAAGATTAAATTTATTGATAACCATTATGTTTAATATGATCATTGATGTTATGTTAATAGTATAGAATTAATATTAATTAATTTTCATAAAAATAATGGTTTTATTGAAAACCATAGTTGTTAAAAAATGATTTCATGATTAATGTGTTTTATAATATTGTTCTCTACAGGTTTAGGAAGGTCATATGAATAATATTATCATTGTTTTCGAAAAAGGACAACCTACTTTCTGAGTGACAGCCTATAGCATTTTGCAGCACTCTAAGGCATAATCCCAAAACCTATGAGTTAGAAGGATATTTTCTTACCACCATCCTATGTGATGTTCTCTTTAATATGATATTATTTTGAAAAAAATAATTTAATGGATACATATTAAGTTTAAATTTGGGATTTACTATTGAATATTCGATATTAATGTATATTTTGGAAGACTTAAACTAATCATAATAGATTTAGTAAATATATATTATCATACAGAAATAATTTATAATATTTTATGACTATAAGATCCATTAAATTATTACTTAAGTTATTTTGTTATAAATTAATCTTGGATATTCATTTATTTGTGTAAGAGATGTAGTGGAAATTTACAGAAGGAAAAGCAAAGGGTGAAATTTTTCTTTTGAAATAATAATTTATATTTTAAATATATTTTAAAGTGTTCAGCTTCAGGATAGTAAAAAATCCATCAAATTTATGAAATTGAAATTGAAATAAAAATAATTGTTTTTTATTCATTTATGATGAATCAATGGTCATTTTACCCATCATAGATATACAATATGTTTGTTGTGATATTTCACCAAAACATGTTCTGTGTCATTCTTTATAATTTTTTTGTTATTTGTTCCATCATGTATATATTTTTATATATAAATATTTTTCCCCTATTTGGAAACATTATTTTGTGATATTCTAGATGAAAATAATATTCCCCATTCCCTATTTAAAGGAAAAATAATAATTAACACTTTTAAGAGGGGAGCTTCAAATAAAGGAATTTTAATTTTTAAATCCCTTGATTTCCAAGAAAATGTTATAATTGGTGGAATTAAATTTATTTATGTTAGACGAATGTATCAACCCAATAATTTAAAAGAAGTATATTATGTCTTATTAAATATCAAACATGATACATCTAGCTTAAAGTACACATGAAATATATAATTTAAATATGAACAATTAATCAAAACCCTTGAATTGGAATGCATGAATATAATTAATTTTTTTTTGAAATGTATATAATGTTCATGATCAATAAAAATTTCAATTAATCCCTCAAATTTTAGTGAAGTCTGTTTATCCATAATGAATTTGAATTCTTCGAAAAAAATTTGGTTAAAATTTATGAGAATGTATTATAATTAATTTCAAGATATTTTTCAAATTTTATAAAAATAGTATCTTTATTAAAATCATTATATAAAATTTTGTTATGGAGAAATTTTTAGATTTTTCTAAAATGGTGGATTTTATAGTGAATGGTAAAAAATAATGTTTTTTAAAAAATATAACTTTTATTCATTAAATAATGAAAATTAAATGTTCTATTATAATTAATATATTATAATAATTTTACATTTGGTTGATCATATTTATTATATTATAGTTAATTTCATTTGAATCATGAATATTTATGATTGTGGTTTAAATAAATTTTAATTTTTAAAAATGTTATTTCTGAAAAAAGAATTTTGTTCATAAAGTTCATCTTTATTATTGAAATAAAATAATAACTTATTAAGGATGATTAAATTGAAATAAAAATATTATATATCAACATATATGAATTTAATTTCATGTAATGATGACTATTATCCATAGAATCAATATAGGCTCATTTATTTCTCAAAAAATTCATTTTCCTAATAATCTATTTTCTTTGTTCTTTTTAGGATAATATTAAATTTATTTTTATCCTTGTATAGATATTTAACTTGTTTAAATGTATTCCATACTTATAATATGTCTAATAATTATTATTTCATAAGGTCAACTTAATTTTTTCACATAATGATTAATTAAATCATTAAAATTTTGTCATCATGGTAAAATGGTAAATCATGTTAATATAAGTTTAAAATAAGAGATAAGACCTCCAGTTTTCATAATAATAATTAATGGAATAATTTATTTCCATTCATATCACCTTAGGATAATTATTATGTAATATATGTGAAACACTTCCCAAAAGGTGGCCAATATAATAAATAATGTATTGAAAAAGAATAAATGTCCCTCTAATTTTTGTCAAATACATCATATAATTTTACATATATATAAATATATGTGGTGAATCAATAATATAGTTTATTTTGAGTATCATAAAATAATTTTATTTCTTTTATTTTTTTTAAAAAATTTATATATTATATAGTTACCTTAAATTATTATAAAATGCAGACATATTGGTTTTGCAAATTTGGAAAGCACTAGGTAAATGATTTTAAAAATAATATAAGTAATATATTTGGGGTTAGTTATAATTCAAAAATAATATTAATTTTAATAATGATTTCTTATTTATTATTAAATGTTTTATAATTAATATTCATTATAATCTTAACAACATTAAATTTAGATGATATAAATATTGCAAAAATGATAATAATAATATTTCTTGTTAAATAGTATTTTATTTAATTCATAAAAAATAATAAAAATAATTCAATAAAATAATCAGGAATATGAATTTTAGAAATTTACATCCCTATTCCAATTACTATTGAGGTTTTATATTATATGTATGATTATATCCAGTCTAGATTGAAAAAGCTATTATTGAATTTATAGGTAAAAAAGAGTTTTTCATGTTAGAAGTGTTTGTGATAAAATTAATGTTTCACATACATAAAATTATTATTTGATAATATTTATTTCATATCTCTGATATGTTTTTCCAAATTATCCAATAAACCAAATTTTGTTATTAGGCATAATTGATAAATAACCATGTTAAAAAACTAGTTTCAAAGGTTAAAACTAAAATTATAAAAGTGAGAATCTATATTATTATAAGGAATAAAATGATTCAAACATTATTATTAATTATTAATGGGGTATTGCATTGACATTATATTCTATCCACTCTATTTTTCATCAATTATGGAGTCACCTGGGTAGATATTTACTTCCCATTACTAAATACTTTTTTGGTATTTATATAAATGTCTCTCCTTCTCAATTATAAATGTATACCACCTCTTCTATTTTTTTAAACCTCAATATACATTTATTCAGTCAAGACCATCCCAAATCCATTTTATAATTCTAATAAAACAACATCTATTTTTTTATAAAACCCTCATAGGAAGGCCTTTGCTAAAAAACTAAAGTGGTTGTGCGAATAAGATGTATCATTCTTAACCAAGCATTTTGGTTTTATTTATTCTTCATCCTCCAGAAAGTATTATTAATCATTAATCAATGAAGATATAACAACATAGGTATCTACCATATGCATAGATGTTTTTATGTAAATGTTATAAAATATATTCATCTCTTCTTCCTTCAAATGGGAAACAAAATCATCGTTCATGTGTACGGTGGACTACTCTCTTGTGGATTGATATATTTCATCTTCCATAACCATTTTTTATGATTCATTATAATTATTAATTTGATATATATAATTATATATATAATTTTCATGAAATATATATATATTTATGAGAATTTATTAGGTCCTTTAATTTATTATATTTTCATTAATTAAAAATTGATAAGGTTGTTTTTTAATACGATTGGATTACCACTTCCTAGAAGAGATGTGATAGGTTTTTAATAACCACATCACATGACTACTGTATAAAATATTATGTAAAGAAATAATAAGATATTAATGTTCTAAATATAATTCAATAAAGATATAATAATACTTATGTTCTGACCAAAATGATTGTTGAAAAATTGAAATGTTACTTCATCGTATGTATGACTATCTTCATTATTGTAAGAAGGTTAATTATTCATAACCATATATCAAATATGGTGTCAAAAGTAAAATTTTTTTTCTAAAATTTATAATTATATTATTATTAATATTCTTTATATTTTGGGATAATTATCTCATTTAAGAGAGTCATCAGTCTGATGTCATTTTGGGTATATGAGTCAAATATCATAAAAAACGCCTAACATGAAATTAAATAACTATGCAATTAAATATAAGATGGAAATAAGTAAAATAAATGAAATATGAGGCCCAAAAAAGGTTCTAAAATAAGTAACAAATTATTATATGAATGTTATTTAGGAAGATAGATACTGTTTTTGCGTACCTATACCAGGATGCACTCGACTACTAGAGCTCCCTCTAGTATACACACATAGGTGGAAGGTCATGATGAAAAAAAAACTATTCGTAAATCTATTTTTAAACCATTATAAAAGGTCTTAGATCTGATGAAAGACTCTCAAACATTGTCCAGAGTGTGTTTTGATAGGTCTGTGAACCTCGCTGAGTACACTTCAATGGTCATGCTTCCCTACCAATGTATAAGATACACACATATATATATATGCACTGATCTCAACATCACTAGGTAAAACTATTAAATGAATAGTTTCCTAAACTCCACCCATGTGTGGGTAACCTCATCGTGGGTCTATGTCACTAGACTCCACAACCACCCGAACGAACCGCATAGGAGGCTCACCACTAGGATTGCTATCTGATTAGAATGTGTCCCCACATAGTGGAAACCCACATGACTATCATGAGAGAGTCATCAGTTTCCCAAGGGTCTGGATAACCCCAATACCATTTAGGTTTCAACCTCTATAAATTGTACAATTATCTTATGATATTCACATTTATGAGAGGAATTTCGGACAAAAAAAACTACTCAATTAGTGGTGTCTCAACTGCAGAACCACCTGAAGGTACCTCCTGATAACTAGCTTCCATCATTGAATCCTCATCACAGGGAGGGTCATCATCATAATCAATCCATAGAACTGTGTATATCTATAATTATGATTGAATTATAAGAAAATAAAGACCCACATCATCAAACATTACATGTCGGGAGGTGACACGAGAAAGAAATGGAAACCACAACCCATTCCTATATGATGTATGTACCATTATTTACCCATAACAAGTTTTCTAATGTACCAAGATTAATGGAAGGATATCAGTAACCGGGATATTGGATAGGACTTCCACCACACCAAAACCAAAACCTCTATCCTGATAGATGAACATGAAAACCCCAAATCAAACATATGACACTGGGGTCTCAAAGTGGAACCTGCTCTAATGCCACTATTTCACAACTACTCCCAATGGGGCTTTGGCTGTAACTCCACAAGACCACCTCCAATAGTCCAGGTTTTGTCCACTATAACTGAGTAAGAATATAACGTATATGGGATTCCATTTCCTAAGGTACCAATTCTTGTGCACTCACAAACACCTCCATCCAACAATTCATAGATAAAAAATGATAGAAAATAAAATTCATTCACACTTTAAACTGAAACCTGAGAATAATAGAATTACTAAAAGTGTTAAAGTGAAAGACAATATAGTACCCCCAATTTGAGAAATGTGGCCTTTGGTTATGATTTTTATCTGTTTAATGTGCATGGGATGAGTTGGAAAGAGGTTGGGAGAGTTTGGAATCGTTTTGAATGAGTTTGGAGGCTTTGAATAGGGAGCATGGTTTGAGCATGGTTAGGGGAAACCAAGTGGATGCTCCAAGAAACTATGATGGGGGAGACAGTAGGCTTCGCACGGCTTGAACACGGTTTTCCAAACCTTGTGAGGCCACCGTGAAAACCCTTTCTTTCGAGGTAGTAGCGTGAGAACAATTAGCGCACAGTTTTCCAAAAACGTGCGCGCTAATCGTGCTGTAACATAAAATAGGGTTTTAAAACCTAAGTTCACTCGGGATTGCCTCATTCATCTCCAATATTCCTCTCACACGAGCCTTACTCGGGATTTCGGGTTCTCAAGGGTTTAGGGTGATCTCCCACTCATTTTGGAAGCGTTATGAAGATGTTTCTTGGTGGTATGAAGGTGGTTTCTCCCAGGTAAGTTTCTCCTCTTGGTTTCTTGGTGTTTTCCTCTAGATATACATCTCCCTATCTCTAGGTTATCTAGATCTTCACCCTTTGTGTGTAAATATAGGGTTGTGGTTGCCTTTGATGTTATGTTTAAGGCCTGTGATGGTAAGGGAAGGGGATCTAGAGAGGTTTCGGTGGTGCGTTCACCAGATTTGAGGTGTGGGTGCTTATGGGTTGATTTCTCGGGAAACCTAAAGGTATGTGTCTTTTCTTTTGACTCCACATGGTTAGAGCTAGTTGTTTTTTGTTCCAATTAATATTGATGGCTTGGTTTTTTTTTTGTTCAATGTTGGTTGGAAATCTATTTGTGGGTTTTTGGGGAAAATGGGGTTTTATGATGAAATGATATTCTTGTGGATTATAAAATGGAGATTTAAAAGTGGAATGATATGGTTGATTTGTGTAATGATTGTTGGACGTTGTTTTCAATAAAGTGGTTGTTTTATTGAAATGTGTTTTGGCATGGAAAATGATTTTCAATAAATGGGTGATTTATTGAAGTGGATTGATATGTGATGGAATTGTTTGATTGCAAGATGTTATGACCTTGGTGGGTTTATTCCTGGTTTGGCTTGATTGAAATGTTGTGTAGATGTGGGCGGGAAGTCTAGCTATAAAAGGTGATGGATTGTGGTCAGAGGAACCACCATGTGTGTAGTGGTCGGGATGTACCGCTAGTTGTGAATGGGTGAACAGGTTGGGAGGAAGTCCCACCGTTTTGGTTGTTTTGGTGTGAATGGGTGAATGGGTTGGGAGGAAGTCCCAACATTTTGATTTTTTGTTGCGAATTTCATTGCAAGCTGGAAATTATTGTTCTAGTGTGTAAATGATGAAATGGCTTGGGGCATGTTTGTTTGTCTTTCCCTTGGTAGTTTGGTTTGGGTGAGATGGCTTTGTAAGGTTGTGTTTGTCTTTTGGTAATGGTTTCACTTGGGATTTATTTTATATAAATTGTATTATATAAATATGCTAATGGTTTTATCCTACTGGCGTGTATAGGGAAGTCATTTGGGGAAATCATACTGAGTTTTATTACTCACCACCTTCTTTTTCATGTTCGTGTCTTTGCATATGATGTGTATTGTGATGTGGGAAAAGGTAAGGCATATCCCTCTATTAGTGGTTTATTTTGATGTCTTGGTGGATCTTGGAGCTTGGAGCTTGGTGTGGAGCTGTGGTGGTGTCATGGATCATAGTGTTTTCTATTTGGTTTCCGCTTATACTCTGAAATGGTGTAGACAAGTCTGGTTGTATTTGTTTTGGGTTGTATTGTGGTACAACTTGGTTTTATTTTGGGAAGGCATGTTTTACTGTTTTATTGACATGAAACATATAGTGGTGGTTATTGGATTGTTTGGATGGTTTTGTATAATGGGAAATTCATTCCCTATATTGTTCTTAGAGACCTCAATATTTATTTCCAGCCTTTGGCACCTTGGGAATGTCGCTTAAGGCCAAGTAACCCTCAATGCCTCCTCAATCCAATGACGTAGCGGCAGGGTGTTACAAGTGGTATCAGTTTTTTTGGTCCTTAGCATTCAAGTGAGAGCATTTTTTTGGTCGCATTGGCACCTTGGTTTTACAGTTGACATTTGGTGTGGTATATTCCTTGAGTCGGGATGGTAGCAAGGAGTAGGAATGTTGGAACATGGAATGTATAACATAAAAGGATGTAGCTAACCCTCTTATACTGAACTTCAAGTTACCAGGGAGTTGGGGAAAAAAGTGTTTCAGATACACTTATAGGCATTGGATATATCATTGTCATGGGTGTATCCAATGAGATGAGCATGTCATTCATAGTAGATATTACTTTCCACGAGGATGCATATTTCATTGGGCATAATGATTTATGGGCAGAATTGAGAAATGTTTTTACAAATGTTTGAAATTGTGATGTGAATAAATTCAGTATTTTGAAAATAATTTGGTTTTCAAAATGGTGAATCATGGAAAATGTGGAAAGGTGGAAAGAATCGTTGTGATAGTATTGTGTAATGTTATTTGAAATAGGACTTCGTGATGTCTACGGAAGTGAGGCTCATGGTTGATTGTTTTTTTTATAGAAATGGCACTGGGTAGGCATCATAGAGTTCAATCGGATGTGGCTGATGAGAACATGGTTTCACCTGAGCCTCAGGTGAACCAGTAGTTAGTGCAGAGTATATTGCAAGCTTTCCAAGCTTTGGAAAGTGGAAACAAAGTGGATGAACCAAGAAATGTGGATCATACAGTTTAGTTTCAAAAGAAAAATCCACCCATCTTCAGGGGTGATTCAGAGCTAGAGAGGTCAAAAGCATGGTTGAATAGAATGAACAAGATCTTTATGTTCTTGGGAACACTGGTAGAGTTGAAAGTGATGTTGGCCACGTATATGTTGGCTGATCTTTCCCTTCAGTGGTGGGATTTGGTATTACAATAGGGGATGTACTAGGGTGTGACATGAAAAATCTTTGAGGAATTGTTTAATAAAAAATTCTACCCACATACGTTCAGAATTCTGCGCATGAATGATTTCTTCAGTCTGAAGCAAGAACACGTGTCTGTGACGGAGTATGCAGCAATGTTTATGATCTTAGTGAGGTTTTCACCTGAGGTGGTGGGTAGCACGTCGTTGAAGGAAAGGATCTTTGATGTGGGGTTAAGGCAAGAAATAAGTTCAAAGATAGAAGTATTGTGTATAGATGATTATACGGAGATGATTAATAGATCCTCGGTGGCTGAGTGGGATTTTATGGGATCTCTAGGCGGAGGAAGCATGGTGGTACCCATGGGGAGTAGTGGGAACTCTAATGCTGGGTTCAACTGAAGGAGGGACACTAATTACCATGGTGGGGGCATGACACATAATTCGATGGAAGAATCGGTGAATCTTCTTCTGAATCCCCAGAGCAACCCGGGATGTTTTCAGCGTGGTTCAATGATCCACATCAAGAGAGATTGTATGGCTCAACCTCGAGCATGACATTATTGTAAGCAGATGGGGCATTTGCATCGTTATTATCGGAATGCTCTGAGGTCGGTTGTGTGTGACACTCCTCAGGGATCGCAGATGTCGCATGCATCGACGGTTGGGGACAACATCATACCCCTATTCAGCAGAGCAACGTCAGTTATGGTGATTCATGGAACACCACAACTCCTCAGCAGGGAAATAAAGTGCAGTGTGTGGAAACTAAGGCATTGATCAGAGCTAAGAAGGTTGTGGTGGATGATCAGTCAGAACCATCCACGGTGCGAGGTACTATTATTTTAAATTCTACCTTGATGGAAGTGTTGTTTGATACTGGTGCTTCACACTCTTTTAATGCTGCGCGTATGGTTGAGTTGCTGGGTTTAGGGGAAAAAATGATGCCATTCGTTTTGAAACATCAAACTCCTCTGGGTCGAAGAGAGTGTCGAGACTTCTTGTGTAGAGCATGTAGTATTGTTGTGGGTGAGGTTGAGGTAACCAGGAATTTCTCAGTGCTTGAGATGTAAGGGCATGATGCAATGCTGGGAATGGATTGGTTGGTGGCGTTTAAGGCTCACATCGACTGTGATGAGAAAACAGTGGCTTTTACGACACACGATGGTGTTAGACATATCATTAGAGGAGAGAGTCATGAAAGGCAGGGTGCAATGGGTTTGTTGGCACCATCAGTAGACATGTTATCATATCAGTTGGTGGTGTTGTCATTGTAATCAGTAATGGGTGTTGAGCAGGGTGTTCTTTCGGTAGTGGTGGATCAGTTCATGGATGTTTTTCCGGATAAATTCTATGGGTTACCTCTCGTAAGAGAAGTGTTGATTACGGTTGATCTCCTTCTAGGTAGAGGTCCTATCTCAATTCCGTCTTTCCGGATGTCACCTACTGAATTGCGGGAATTGAAAGTTCAGTTGGATGTGTTAGAAAACAAATATTTTATCCAGCCTAGCACGTCTCCATGGGCAGAGTTGGTGTTTTTTATAAAAAAGATGGATGTAACTTTGATGATCTTTGTTGATTATCGTAGACATAATTAAGTTATGATAAAGAACAAATATCCACATCCAAAAATTGATGATTTTTTCTACTAGTTGAGGGGAGCCTAGTGGTTCTCCAAGATCGACATGAGACTAGGATATCATCAATTGCAGGTGAGGATGGACGATATTCCTAAAACAACTTTTAGAAGTAGATATGGAAATTATGAATTTGTGGTTATGCCATTTAGTCTAACGAATGCACAAGTGGTGTTAATGGAATTGATGAATCAGATATTTCAGAGATATTTAGATTCATATGTGGTGGTGTTTGTAGATGATATTCTGGTGTATTCAAAGACAAGGGCCGAGCATGAGCAGCACTTGGTGACAAATTTAGGGATCTTGAGGGATCATCAGTTGTAGGCCAAATTATCAAAGTGTGTCTTTTGGATAAGGGAAATTCATTTTCTTGGCCATGTGATTTCGGAAAGTGGTGTTTCAGTGGATCTGGAAAAGATAGAGGCTGTTATCTCATGGAAACCGCCAAAGATTGTGTTTAATATATGGAGTTTCTTTGGTCTAGTTGGGAATTATCGGCATTTTGTTCATGATTTTTCACGTTTGGATTCACCGATGACTGCTTGAACAAGAAAGAATGTTCCATTCCATTGGAATGAACAATGTCAGTAGTGTTTCAATGAGTTAAAGGGTCGACTTACATCAGCTCCAATCTGATTTTTGGCAGATCCATGAAAAGGGTACATGGTGTATTGTGATGCATTGGGATCAGGGTAGTTTTGCATTCTCATGCAAGGGAATAATGTGGTTGCATAAGGCTCATGACAGTTGAGAATGCATGAGAAGAACTACCTAACTCATGATTTGGAATTTGCAGCCGGGGTGCATACTTTTAAAGTGTGGTGAAATTATCTCTTCAGTGAGAAATTCATGGTATATACAGATCACAAGAGCTTGAAGCACATTTTCCCACACAGGGTTTTCAACTTGAGGAAAAGGAGATGAATGGAATATCTTGAGAAGTTTGATTTTGGCTTAATGTACACACCAGGTATGGGAAATTTGTTGGTTGATGCATTAAGTAGGAAATCATATTCTTAGATGGTGATACATGAATCAGACTAGTGGTAGTTGATGTCAGTTATAGACGATATGTAGTTTGAATGTGACGACCTGGGCGATAGAGTGGTCTTCTTTTTGGTTTTGTTGATTCTTGACTTGGTAGGATTGGTTAAAGAGGAACAGATATTTGATTCTGAGTGTGTGACCATGGGGTTGAGACTCAATGGTGTAGAGACCATTGAGGGGTGGAAACTGAATGGAGATCCAGTTTTGTGTTTTCGAAATCGGATGGTTGTACCAGTTTCTTTTTAGGAGGATCTTCTCAAGGCTTATCATCATTCTAGGTGGAATGTTCATCCTGGAATTCATAAAATGTAAAAATCATTGAAAGAGCAGTTCTAGTGGGATGGTATAAAAAGAAGAGTGGTTGAGTTTGTTTTGAGATGTTTGAATTGTCAGCAGGTCAAGGTAGAACTTAAGAGGCAAGCATGAATGTTGCAGTCTTTACCAACTGCTGTTTGGAAGTAGGAGAACATAGCGATGGATATTGTCCCAGGTCTCCCAAGAACAGTCAGAAAGCATGATTCAATTTGGGTGATAGCGGATCGGCTAAAGAAACCAGACCATTTCATCCCGATTCGTGAATGTCACATGGTGGAGGATCTGTCCAAAATATATATCCGGGAGGTGGTAAAGATGCATGGTGTTCCATTTTCAATTGTATCAGATAGAGATCTGAGCTTTACATATTGTTTCTGGAAATCCTTCCAGCAAGCCATTAGGACACTGTTGACTGTGATCACGGTGTATCACCCTTAGAAGGATAGTCTATCTGAGAGTTTGATACAAACTTCAAAAGAATATGTTTCGGGCTTGTGTCATGGATTTTGGTGGCTCATGGGAGGATCACATGTCGTTGGTTGAGTTCACGTACAATAACAACTATCATGAATCCATGCATATGGATCCATTTGAAGCGTTGTATGGGAGTCTGTGTCGTTCTCCACTATGTTGGGTGGAAACGGGTGATTCCTCGATGGTTGGACTAGGCCTTGTCTAGGAGACTATGGAGAAGATCAAGTTGATCAGGAAGAGAATGGACATGGCTCAGATTCATCAGCAATCATTTGTGGATCATCGTCGATGGCTATTGTCATTTGAGGTGAGTGATCATGTTTTCTTGAGGATCTCTCCTAGGTTGAGACATCCTCGGTTTGGGATGAAGGGAAAGTTATCTCTGAGTTATATTGGACCTTTTGAGATTCTTAAGTGGGTTGGTGAGGTGTCTTATCATTTGGATTTTCCACATAGGTTTAGTACAGTGAACAATGTGTTTCATGTGTCATAGTTGAAAAAGTATCAGCTTGATCATGACCATGTGATTCGATGGGATCATGTTGAACTAGAACTGGATGCTTCGTTGGTGAATGTTCTAGTGCGGGTTGTGGATAGGCAAGAGAAATTCTTTTGTGGTAAAATCATCAGTTTAGTTTCTGTTTTTTGGCAACATGGTCAGATTCAATTGGAGACTTGGGAGCGGGGGAAAGAGATGGTCGAGCAGTGGCCCGAGCTCTTTCGGCCAAAGGTGAGTTCACTACTTTATAAGGACGGAAATTCCAATGGTCGGGAGAATGCAGTACCACCGGGTTGAGGTATGTGGCCTTTGGTTATGCTTTTTATGTGTTTAAGATGCACGGGATGTGTTGGGAAGAGGTTGGGAGTGTTTGGAAAGGTTTTGAATGAGTTTGGAGGCATTGCATAGGGAGCACAGTTAGTGGAAACCATGAGGATGCTTCAAGAAACTATGAATGTGGGGACAGTAGGCATCGCATGGCCTATGTATGGTTTTCCAAACCGTGCAAGGCACCAGTGCAGACCCTTGGTCTCGAGGCAGTAGCGTGAGCACGGTTAGCGCACGGTTTTCCAAACCGTGCAGGCTAACCCTGCAGCCACATAAATAGGGGTTTTCAACCAGATTTCACTCAGGATTTCTCCATTCCTCTCCAATCTTCCTCTCACTCAAGCCTCACTCAGGATTTCAGGTACTCAGGGGTTGAGGGTGCTATCCCACTTGTTTTGGAAGCGTTTTAAAGTGGTTTGTTGGCAGTTTGAAGGTGGTTTCTCTTAGGTAATTCTATCTTCATGGTTTTGTTGTGTTTTCCTCTAGATCTACATCTACATATATCTCGGTTTTCTATATCTACACCTATTGTGTGTAGAACTAGGGTTTTGGTTGCCTTGGATGTTAATGTTATGTCTTGTGATGGTTAGGGAAGGGTTTTTAGAGAGGTTTTGGTGGTGCGTTCGCCATATTTTATGTGCGGGTGATTGTTGGTCGATTTCTTGGTAACCCTAAAGGTAGGTGGTTTCTCTCTTGACTCAACTTGGTTAAATAAAGTGTTTTTTGGTTAAAATTAATATGGTTGATTGAATTTAATTGTGTTTTGATGTGAAACGTTGGTTGGAAATCCATTTAGGAATTTTTGGGGAAAAGGGGGTTTTATGATGAAATTATATTCTTGTGGATTTTAAAATTTAGATTCTAAAATAGAATTATATGGTTGATTTGTGAAATTATTGGTGGAAATGGTTTTCAAAAAAGAGGTTGTTTTATTGAAATGTGGTTTGGCATGGAAAATTATTTTCATTAAATGGGTGATTTATTGAAGTGGATTGATATGAAATGGAATGGATTAATTGCATGATGCTATGACCTTGGTGGGTTTATGCTTGGTTTGGCTTGATTGAAATGTTGTGTGGAAGTGTCAGGAAGTCTCACTATAAAAGGTGATAGATAGTGGTCGGAAGAACCACCATGTGGGTAGTGGTCAGGAAGAACCGCTAGTTGTGAATGGGTGAACAGGTTGGGCGGATGTCCCACTATTTTGGTTGTTTTGGTGTGAATGGGTGAATGGGTTGGGTGGAAGTCCCATCATTTTGGTTTTTTTTTGTGCATTGCTTTGCAAGGTGGAAATTGTTGTGCTAGTGTGTAAATGATGAAATGGCTTGTGTCATGTTTGTTCGGATTTCCCTTAGTAGTTTGGTTTGGGTGAGATGGATTGGTAAGGGTGTGTTTGGAATATGGTAATGGTTTCAATTGTGATTTATTTTATATAAATTGTTTTATATAAATGTGCTAACCGTTTTATCCTAGTGACATGTGTAAGGAAGTCATTTGGGGAAATCCTGCTATGTTTTAGTACTCACCCTCTACTTTAGCACGTTGGTGTCTTTGTAGATGTTGTGTATCTTGACATGTGCAAAGGTAAGGCATCTCCCTCCTTTAGTGGTGCATTGTGATGTCTTGGTAGATCTTGGAGCTTGGTTTGTGGTGTGGAGCTGTGGTGGTGTCATGGATCATTGTTTTTGTTATTTGGTATGTACTTGTACTCTGATGTGGTGTAGACATGTCTGGTTGTATTGGATTTGTGTTGTATTTTCATAAAACATGGTTGTCTTTTGGGATTGTATGTTTGGATGTTTTATTCACATGCATCATATAGTGGTGGTTAGTGGATTGTTTGGTTGGTTTTGTCTTAAGGTAAAATCGTTCCCCAAATTATTCTTAGAGCCCTCAGCATTTATTGCCAGCCTTTGGTGCCTTGGGAACATCACTTAAGTCTAGGTAAATCTCACTGCCTCCTCAAGCCATTGAGGCAGGGGTGGGGTGTTACTAACACATTCCTAGAAAAACTATAATTGTGCCAATTATACATAGAAGGATTGAATTACTTTCAAATTAAATAGTTGGAAGGATCCTTTTCCCCTCTCTAGTAAACACATTGGTCAGTCTAGCATAGAAATCTTTTCAAACCTTGGGTCCTCCAAGGACTCCATATAATGCCTTATGGTTTTCGTAGGACAAATCACATGTAAGAAAATCCTATTTAGTGGTTGGTATAACAGTAATTAGTAGTCTTACCAAAACCAAAAATAATATGGATTAACTAAAAGGATAAATAAAGTTGACCTGGCCATAGGGTACTCATTGAAGTTAAAATATTGATCTCAATCCATCATTGGAAATAAATGACTTTTCATCTCAATCCATAAGGGGTTTCAACCTAGCCACATGAAAACATTAAAAGGACTCCCTAAATCACCAGATATATTAATCCAAGACTCCAAATACCATGAGGTTCCATACACAATTCTAATAACAAGATTCTAATCGAGACACTAAAGGTAACACAAAACAAGAAGTACAGACTCTACGAGATTAGTCATACTCGATGGCACCCATCCGGGAGGTAATATCCATATGTAGAAACTCTATCAGTCCAAATGTTATATTAGAGAGAATGTTATCCATTGTAAATGAATTACTAGCTCAAAATCTTGTTCCCAGCACCATAGGTACATTCATCGATACCTTGTTTCCATCATATTATAAGGAAACCAAAGTGGAGAGGCCCCCCTCACCCCTACACATAGTTGAGGGAGCACTTCTCCAAAATATACGATCCCTGAATCCTCTGTAATGAGGGAGAATGGAAGGACTGGTGCATCTCCACTTCCCTACATCCGAGGGAGTACCATCTACAAACTATCTCATGAAACATCTCTCACTCCATAATGGAGTGGTCCATATCTCAATCTTTCAAAGGAGCACTCACTCCTAACAGGGTATTATGTCTAACCACTTTGGGGCCTACTCCTCATATCTATACTCAACATTCAAGGGATCTCCACCTCACATGGAGGACCTGGTCCCTTCAACAACATGAATATGGGGGAGTAAAAATCCATATATTAGAACTCACACCCTATTACGACAGGGGAGTAAAAATCCACAGATAATGGAACCAAAACCATGTATGATAGGGTATTACCAATCTACTAGATCAGTCACTCTGGGGGGCCCTCACCCAATCACAATATCGGAGTATCAACCCTATGATAGGGTAGTTTCTCCCTAATATGATAGTAGAGTACCAAATCTGGCATGAAAACTCGTATGGAGGACCCATATCCTAGAATGATATTGGATTTCTGTATCTATGGTAGATGATCAACACCCTAACATGATAGGAGATATTCGACACTACCTATACATCTCATATGGAGGACCCACACAATGTAACTATTGGAGTGTACTAACTATGTGGATAGAAGACCAAATCCCTAGTCTGGCCGGGGTGTGCCTACTTTATCTAGAAAATGAGTATGGAGGTTCTGAAGAATGGAATGGAACGTGAGTATTTTGTTCATATTTATGAACAATACATGGATCTCGCACCCTAATCCATCAGGTGACTTCCAACCCTTTAATTACTACCTAACAGGAATTGATCTCGCACCCATGATGTGGGGTGGCACAACTCGACCAAAAAAATCTAGGTAATAGAAACTAACACCCTAATTTTGTAGGGGAGTACCATTCCCAACATCTTTATTTAAAAACAACATTGACCTATAACATTGGTTTTGTGACACTAAATGAAGTGTCACTTTTCATAACTCACAATGTATCAATTCCATGGTTTTGGGTACCGAACACAGTTACACTCAGGGAACACTTCTATACCATCGTAAGTTGACTAGGGAACCCATATCCTAATATTATAGTGAATAACACTAACCCCAATTCTCTGTGACCCACCCATATCACTCACAATGTTAAGCACCACTACAAGAACTTCATGCTTTAACTCACACAAGATAGTGTCTTGTGCGCCACTATAGAGGCCACTATCATATTAAAAATATAAAAATTATAATTATAGTCTACTCAAAAGCCTATATATTAGTTCCAGAAAAGGAGATATAAAAGTTGGTATATCTCAAGAATATCTAAAAAAATGTATATGGAATGCACTGGGATAAACACAACATGTGATCCCACCTGACCAATTCATTGTTTCTCCCTTTCACACCACTTGAATTGTCCATATAGGTTTACATGGAATATATATTCCATATATGGAATGTTTTACCCCCAGCCTCGGTCCTTGTTCTTCAAGCACATGGAACATCTATCTGTCACTCAGATGGTTTATACCCTATAATACACTGTCTGTTCAAGTTAAATAGCCACATAGTCTTGTTATCTACCCATGTATTTTTCCGGAATTGGATGTGACATTAATTTAGGCATGTAATCATACATGGACATTTACTCAAGAAAGATGACATGGGGTCACTACACGATGTGTAACCCAGGTATATGTCATGTAGTCCCCAAAATTATTCTTCCCTAATTGAAAAATACATGTTGCATGATTCTCTTGTTTACAGATGGTGTAAATGAAAATTATAATGGGGTGTTTCTTTCAAGTCTTTTGATTCATGACGGTTTTCACCAAAACAATTAGATAATCCTAGAAGGGATCACCAAAAATTTAAATAGGGATATAATATCCTAATAAATACCTAAGAAAGGACTTAATTACTAATAAAAATCCACCTACCTGGAGGAAAAAATGAAAAATCATCAGGTGTAGAATGACATGTGGATCCTGATGATCATCAATCTGAGGAAGATTGCCATCATGAACGGAGATTGGAAGATCCTTGTGGAATTGGGTGCCCTAAATTTTTATCTGTCACCAAATGGTAATGGGAGAGGAGTGTATCCTTTATATTTCATGTGATCCAATGAGAGAGAGGTGATATATTTAGATTAAATTCATTGATAAAATTATAATTTATTTAAAAATCACATCACACAATTCCCAGCCAACTAACTCTCACTCATGCACCCATCATGGAAAATCGGATGTCATTCCTAGTGTTAACAAGACACTCTGATATCAAACATGGTCTCAGAATTAGGATATGAAAATCCAAATGGGAGTTATTAAAAATTTCAATATAATATATGTGAAATTTATCAGCCCCTAAATGAGGCTAATATTCATTTTTAATATATATAATATTCATGGGATTTATTATTCATGAACACTATTTTAGTGCATTTTACACTTTGAACATCATTTCACATTAGGATTGTAATTCCTTCTTAAAATGCACTATTATGTAGTACAAGTTTTAACATCATTTAAAGTACCCATTGATCGTGATTTTATTTTAATGTTTTACTTTCATGTTTCTAATTATATTTGGAACAATTTATTCTTGTGGAGTGTTGGAAGATTCACATTGGAATTCCACCAAAATGAGATTTCATGCAGACAGTTCTGAAGAAGGCAGATTGGACACCAGGCCACAGATGAGAATGTAGGGACCACAATACCGGCCCAATGAAGAAAAAATTTAGTGGGATGATAGAAGACATATAGAGGAACATAAAATGTCTGAGGATTCAGTGATAATTAAGCATTCATTGTAGTTATTGAGGCATCCCAAGTAAGAGATAAATTTATGGGCCAGATTCTGTAGCCTAGAAAAACATCCCTACAATATAATTATATATCATAAAGAAAAAAATTTTTTGGGCTGAAATTTTATAGAGAGCTTGATTAAATATTAGGCATCACATTTTTCATTAATTTCCCAAACAAATTATTCCATCTAAAAGGCCATATATGAGCATCTTTTTAGTGGATTCAAGCTGGATTCCATTTCGAGTCAAGGATAAAGAAGTCAATTGTCCCTCACTTTCCACCACCTTGGGCCAACCATAATCAAGTGGGATGCTTTGTACTATTTTATTCTTGACCCAAGTCTCCCAAAATTCTTATTTAAGGAAGTGGTGGTGGAATAGTTTATCATATTTGAGCATTGTTTCATTTTAATGTTATGTTTCTTATTTGATGTTGTAATCACATTCCTTTAATTGTATGTCCCTTGAATTACCTTAGCTTATTTATAAAATATATTCAGCTTCTCTTTTTTCTATTCTTTTTCTTATCACATTGATACCATTGCCTCAAGGTGTGAAATTTTTCATACCAATCCTTGGGAGATTTTCACAAAACGATGGAGTGATTGTTATTTCATTGTTTTTTTACTTCTCCAATTCCTCCCTCATGAGTCTAATTTTCACATCAATTGAAACCGTAGGATCAATGGAGGGATAACCCAGTTATGGGTTGATCTAAAGGAGTAACAAGGGGATATATTGGATGTTATTTATCTCTCCCTTAATCTTTAATAACTTCTTTAAAAAGATATTTTTGTTTGATGATTTTCAAACTTCCTCATCCTTATTGAATTTTATGGCCACACAGTTCATGTGATAATATGATCCATTACCTTAGAGTGATCAAAACATTGAACATTAAAGTGTATATGTGATTAGTATTAGGGTCTTTAGGCATTAAACCAATGAGTCATGATTTTGGTAGATCTTAAGAAATGAACTCCTCTCAAATATATGAAATTGAAGTAGTTGATAAAGGGATGTATCTAATCCACCCCAAGTGATAAACATGGATCAAATTATACATAAAAATTGAATTAACTTCAGTATATTAGAGTTCACTTAAACCCATATAAAATCATCCCCAGTTGGCCACATCATATTCAAAAACAGTTCTTATAATGTACGTGTCTATAGGATTTTTTAGGTCTCTGAGGATTTGATTACCCAAGCTAAACTACAAGCGACCACTTAACCCTAAAAACATGTGTAAATTTGGGCGAGGCCAAATTTTGGTGCCGTTTCTGGGGACCCAAGTAAGTCATCTAAACACCCATTCTACTCTCCCACATTTCTACTATTCTCAAAAAAATTCTCTTATCTTTCCCCTTTCTCATTTTATTCCTTTTGCTCATGTCCACCTACACTCCTGACCAATCGAACCGTTTAGTTAAGGTGGATAATCCTGGGGTACGGGAGTCAAGTACCCCAAGGGAACTATTTACATTAGACACTAATATTCCTAATACCCCAAGTCAAAAACTGAGTCCATTTCAATTGAAGGTCTTCACTGAAACCGACTCATAATCCAGGGTGGGAACCAAAATGGAAATCCAAATGAGGCAGCCCCAAACATGGGGAATACAGTTGATCAAACCATTAATGACTACCTCACACATGCCTGGACCAATATCCCCTCATGAATTAGACACAATTCTTTAGCTGATTCCAAGTACATATTTAAAAACCATGTCCTAAACCACCATACCCCATTCCATGGAATATAGTCTGAGTTTTCCAACCTTTACATTAATGAGTTCACTAACATTGTAGAAACCATTTCTCCCCCACATAAACTAGAATTAGCTATGATGAGGAAATTTCCATTTTTTGTAATGGATCGAGCTAAAAATTGGCTAAACAATTTGAGACCATAATCCATCAACTCTTGGGACGAACTACAAATAGAATTGTACAAAAAATACATTCCCCGCCACAAAAAAATGCACGTAAAAAGAGCATCCAAAGATTTTTTGAAAAAGAGGGAGACTCATTATATGAAACATGGGATAGTTTCAAAGACTCTCTGAACATGGTTCCACATCACGGTTTTTCAATACCTGAACAAGTGAAAATTTTCTATGAAGGGTTGGGTCGAGGGAACAAACAATTCGTTGACATGATGTGTATTGGAACCTTCAAAAACTAAGCCCCAAATGATGCTTGTGATAATATGGAAACCTTGCTAATCAAAACCAAACATGGGGAACATCACCTTATACAGAAAAGAGACAAAGAACTACCAGAATTCAAACACTTAGAGAACAGGAATGCCTTAGTGATAAAATCGAAACACACTATTAGATGGTTGAAGATATGGACCATAGGAAAGTCTATGAATTCCAAACTATAGACCCTGTTTTCGCATTCTGTGACAAACAAGACCATAAGACAGACAACTACCCAACCATTCTATCCATCAAGGATGTTCTTTTAGAACGACCTCTAGTTGAAGTAAATTCTTTGAAATTTCAAAATCCTCAACAGCAAAACAACTTCAACCCAGGGTATAATGACCACCCAGACATCCGATGGAAAGATAACCAACAACCAATCCAACCACAGGGACAAAATACTTACACCCATTAGATATACCAAAACCATAACCAATTCCAAAACCAACCAAACCAATTCCCACAGCCACTAGTCCATTTTTAAAAAACCATCCCACCTCCAAAATATCCCCTTGGGATAAACCAATATTTTCATGCACAAAACCAAATTGTTCCACAAAGCCTACTAGAAAAACAGTGCAAAAAAATGAAAATAATGAACTCAGAATTATCTTACCTTAACAAGAACCTCAAACCATCAAAACTGGAAAGGCACCCATGAACACTCAGGCGGTAGCATCCTCAAATTCATGGGGAGAGTAAAGTTGTACTAAAAAAACTCTTGAAAAATAAAGGTTGTGGCTATTTTAAGAAGTGGGAAATCAATTGAGAAACATGAAAAACTAATTAAGAACCAATCTAAAGATTCAAACATGGATGAAAATTCAAATGAACCAAATGATCAATCTTAAAAAAAATAATAACATTGTCAAAGTAACAACTCTTCAAAAACAACCCCACAACCTTCACCATTTCCTCAATGCGTGAGGGGGAACACCAAGCCTGAATTGAGAGAAACATTGATGGAAATCTTCTCACAAGTCAAGTTGAAAATTCCACTTCTTGATGCAGTCCAAACTATACCTACCTACTCTAAGTACCTTAAGGACTTGTGAAATTTTAAATGAAAATTTCAATTTAAAAACTAAGTCCCTTTGTATTGTAATGTGAGTACCACCATTCAAGGGACCATTCCTCCTATGTTGAATGACCTGGGTTTCCCTTACATCAATTTTGAACTAGAATAGATCAAGGTTGTCAAGGCCTTCAGTGACCTAGGCACTAGTGTAAATCTCATTCCCTATGATGTGCACTGCAATTTAGGCCTAGAAGAGCTCGAACCCACATTTGTCGTACTTCAACTTGCAGATGGTAGCATTAGGGTTCCAAAGGGGATTTTAAAGGACGTTATATTAAAGGTTGAAAACATCATCTACCCTACTGACTTCATTGTTTTTTAAATCCATCCAAACATCGAAAATAATGAAAAAAAACCCAATCATCCTTGGGAATCCTTTCCTTTCAAAATTCAACTATGTTATCCGAGTTCAAAATGGGAAAATGAACATGACCTTTGGAAACAAGAGTCTTGACATGAAAATCAATAATGCAAGTTCATAAATAAAGGATTATGAGGAAATTCATGAAGAAAACATAATAGGAAGCATTGATAACGAATCCGTAGAACATCAAGGAATATTTGATGGATGCTTAAGTTAAGATGAGATTAATTTTCTTTGTTCACATGAAGGAAGTTTAT
This sequence comes from Viscum album, assembly GCA_963277665.1. Lineage (NCBI taxonomy): Eukaryota > Viridiplantae > Streptophyta > Magnoliopsida > Santalales > Viscaceae > Viscum > Viscum album. The sequence goes on along the minus strand of OY728136.1, from coordinate 1,079,128,272 downwards.
CTCCATGGCTTGAATCATTTTCAAATTTATCTTATAAGGACGTCTCAGGTCCAACAATCAGTGAAACCTTTCAGGAAACCACTTTCATGGAGACCAATAAAACTTCATTCCCTAAATCCGATCAAACCAATATAGTAGATAGAACTTCTACATGTGGTTTATAAATCCTATCTAAAACTTTAGAAAAAAAGATGATCTTGAGCCAATGTCCCAATATTCTGCTGAAATTTTGAACCATCCTGATCATGAATTGGAAGAACGTCCTTCTGTACTTATCTATGCCTCCCTAGGAGAAAATGGAATGCATCTGATTGTCACATATTCTTATCTTGAATCCAATCATGAGAGGATACTTCTAGTTGTCCTTTGGAAACATATGAAAGCCATTGGTTGGACCCTGTCTAATATTCCTGAGATTATCCCACATATTGGGACTCATATGATTGTTCTAGAATCTGATTCAAAACTATGTCATAAACCTCAATGGTGACTCAATCCTAATCTCATGGATATAGTGAGAAATGAAATTTTGCAGTTGTTAAAAGCTGGTATCATATATCTCATAGCTGAGAGTGAGTGGGTCAGCCCAACCAAAGTGGTTCCCAAGAAGGCAATAATCACAGTGATAACTAATAAAGATGGAGATATTCATCCAACTATGGTGAGTAGTGGCTAGAGAGTCTGCATAGACTATAGGAACCTAAACTCATTCAATAATAAGGAAAATTCACATTACCATTAATAGAAAAATTCCTTGAGAGAGTGGAAGGTCATGAGTTCTATTGATTCTTAGATGGGTACTCACTGTAAAACCAGACTGAGGTCCCCCTATAGATCAAGGGAAGACTACATTATCCTGTCCATTCGACACCTTTTCTTTCAAATGCATTCCCTTCAAGTTATGCAATGCCCCTGGAACCTTCTAGTGGTGCATGATGGAAATTTTCTCAAACATGGTATTGGATTTTCTTGAGGTCATCATGAATGACTTTTCTATATTTAGAGATACATTTGAGGGATGTCTAAGGAATGTGGATAGATATTTTTCCAGATGTGAAGAAACAAATCTGTACCTAAAATGGGAAAAATTATATTTCATGGTTAAACATGGATTATTCCTTGGCCATATAGTCTTAGGTAGGGGGATTGATGTTGATAAACGAATGGTTGACATCATTCATAACCTTCCATCACCCAGAAATTCTAAGGAAGTGAGGTCTTTCATAGGACATGCTAGTTTCTATAAGATATTCATGAATGACTCTACATCAATCTCCTTTCCCCTTTATGCTCTTGTAGTAAAAGATGCTACATTTGTTTGGACAGAAAGCTATGAGGGTTCATTCTCAACCCTTAAATCCTCTCTCACCTTTCCTCCCATTATGAAATCTCTAAATTGTAACCTTACTTTCTAACTTATGTGTGATGCCAAAGACATTTTTTTAGGAGCTGTGTTAGGACAACGTTGTAATAAAACTCCTTATGTCATTGGTTATGCAAGAAAATACATAAATGATTCCCAAATCGACTACTCCACCAATGAAAAGGAGTTACTTTCTATTTTGGTTTCCTTATTGATGATTAAGACCGACCACTTTTTATCCCTCATCACCATGTTTACTGACCATTCTACAATAAAATACCTCTTCCAAAAATAGGATGCTATGTCTAGACTGAATAGGTGGGTCCTTCTATTACAAGAATTTGAACTCAAAATCACAGATAAAAAGGGTGTTGAAAATGTTGTAGCGGATCATCTCTCTAGGATATAATTCAAAGTCAACTCACATAAATTTTCTATGTCTAATTAACTTCTCGATGAGCACCTCTATTCAGTGAGTGATTTCCCATGATATGCTGACATAGAAAACCATTTGGTGATGGCTGACATTCCAAATTTCATCGGGAATCATGCTCGAAGGAAATTACTTTCTGATTTCAAACATTATGTGTTTGATGATCCTTGACTCTTAAATATTTTTCCTAAAAAAATCATTGGGAGATGTGTTCCTGAGGCTGAGCAGGAGTCCATTGAAATAAAATTTCATGGAGAGTCATGTGGAACTCACTTTTCCACTATGAAAAATTCATCTAATTTCCTCCAAAGTGTTTTTCACTGGCCTAACCTCAATAAGGATTCCTTCATATTCTGCAAAGGATTCCCTCAGTGTCAACAATTAGGATCCATTTCCAAAAAGAATTAAATTCCCCTCACTCCAATTCTGGTCGTTGACATCTTTGATTGTTGGGGAATGGATTTCATGGTACCCTTACCAAACTCTAGGGGATACCTCAACATACTTCTAGTTGTTGATTATATCTCAAAATGGGTTGAAGAAATTCCCACCAAATCTAATGACCATCACGTTTTGGTCCAATTTCCGAAAGAGAACATTTTTTCTCGATTTGAAATTCTTCTGGCTATAAAAAGTTACTGAGGAACACATTTATACAACCATCGATTCTATTCAATCTTGTCTAAGTATGGTATTTACCATAATGTTTCCAGTATATACCATCCTCAAACCAACGGTCATGCTGAGTTAGAGAATAGGGGATTAATAAAATTCTTGAAAAAGCTATGAATCCCTCTAGAAAAGATTGGTCTGAGAAACTCTTGGATTCTCTTTGGGCATATCATACAACATTCAAAACCATCATAGGCATATCACCTTATAAATTGGTTCATGGAAAGTCATTCCATTTACCTTTTGAAATTCAGCATAAGGTTTTTTGGGGAATCAAATAAATGAATTTTTACATTTCTTTGGCCGAATCAAAGAAGAAATTAGATCTTAATGATAATGAGGAACATAGTATGGAGGCTTATGAAAATTCATGGATAAATAAAGCTAGAGTTTAAGCATATGAATCCAAGAATATCAAAGTAAAATATATTCAACATGGAATATTTTTGCTCTTGTATAGTTTAAAACATCATTTACACCTAGGAATGTTAAGGTCTAGATGGTCAGGTCCTTTTATAGTGCATCATGTGTACCCCCATGGGGCAGCAGAGATTCAAGATCCCACAAGTGGTCACATTTTCAAGGTCAATGGTAAATAGTTAAAACCAGTCATTGAATCATTTCATAAATAAGAAACAGAGGATGAGTTAACTGAGCCAACCATGAAATAAAATAAAATTTGTAGATTTAGGATCCATGTTGAGCTAGTGATGTTAAACCAAAGTGCTACATGGGAGGCAGCCCTTGGTTTCCATGATTCAAATATTTTTGAAACATATTTTTCAAATAGTATTAATGAATCATTCGGATTTTAAAAAATAAAAACATAGACTGTTGACTAGTTCTTCTATTATGAGTATAGATGGGTATGAATGTGGAGCATCATATTCATTCGTGTCACGTGGTGTGATCCTTGAGTAATACCTTACTATGAAATTTAAAAAGAAGATAATGTATCATCAGTTTGTTTTATTTTTGTGTGTTTGTAGGTTAAAATAAAATTACAAAAAATAAATAAATATATATTAATAATAAAAAAATGACACATCGTAGGTCATGGATAAAACCCTGTCACAACCAGCGAAGCCATGGGGAATCGAACCTAGGACCAAAGGGAGACAGGGGCATGCACTTACCACTAACATACGGCTTATTATGTTTCCTTATTCTATAGTTTATATATATATATATTACTTTTTTATTATATATTTATAAATATATTGTTTTTGTTTTTGGTTTTTTTTTTCTTTTTTCCACCAGGGAACTTTGTGAGTAACATGGATATCAAAGGACAAAATTGGAGCAGCAAGAACATCAACTTCAATCACCAGGGGACTTAATTCCATGATCTTTATATTTCAGTTTCCTTTTTGAACTTCCCTTATCTGCCTCTACCACTTCTAAATTTTCTTTTCATAAAACACTAGGGACAATGTAATTTTATGTTGGGGGAGGTTAAATAGAAAATTTTTCTTTTGTGGAACAAAAAAATTGATTTTCTATAAAAAAAATATTTTGAAAAAAAGTTTGTAAATGAGAACAAAAATTACTTTAACATTGGACATGATAATACACATTGAAAACATTGAAACTAAATATCAAATAATTTAGAATTCCCTGATTCTGATTTTAATCCATGTATAATTTCATGAGCATAGATTTTGGAAAGTGTGGCTGTCCAATGTGATATTTCATTGTGTCTATTTTTATCGAAATAAAAAAAATCACAATGCATGTCCTTTGGAGAGTGGGGTACTAGTCTTAGTTAATGGGGTCCCCAAAATAAATAGCATAGGTTTGGTGATAATTTCAGTGTATATGTGATTATTCAGTAAAAAAATATGAAAAAATAATAAATTTTCACGAAGAGAAATGAAATGACCAAAATTGAAGATTTCTACAATTGGGGATCATGACTCCATAGTTTTCTGGCCCATAGTTAGTAATTGTATCTCTTTTATTGGTAATTTGAATTTTTTTTGTCTGAGTTAACTCGAGATGATGCCGGAGTATGTGGGCTTCAAATAGTTCCCTAAGTTCATTGAGATTGGGAATCATCGGCAATGTCTCTCTACATGGGTTGACTCTATTGAGTGAAATTTCAATTACCGTGGATATATTACAAAAAAAAATGGACACTCATCTTAATGTTAAAATTTTATTCCACCTAGAGCTTCTATCATTTCCCCCATGAATAAAGATGAACCCCCCATGTCTATTGTGATACACAACACATCCTCACACTAAATTGATTTTGGTTGAAATATGGTGATGAATTGGAGCAAAGGAATGGGATTGGTATTGTGATCTTATTATGAAACTATGTTGTATTAAAATATTTTCTTGGGTTTCATATTTGTTTTATATAAGGTATTATGGTGATCATTGTTTATTAAAATGTTTGGAAAAGTTAATTCTATTTTCACATTTTTTAGATATATTTTTCTCGGGACTAGAAAACCTCATGTAGGGGGGTGTGATTATCCACTGAATTAGGATAATATTTATTATTAATATATATAATATTCAGGTGATTTATTATTCATAAACACCATTTTAGTGCATTTTACACTTTGAACATCATTTCACATTATGATTGTAATTCATTCTTAAAATGCACAATTATATAGAAGATTTATTAACATTATTTAAAGTACCCAATGATCTTGATTTTATTTTCACATTTAAATTTCAGGTTTCTCATTATAATGGGAACAAGTCATTCTTTTGGAGATTTGGAATATTCACATTTTAAGACCACAAAATGGGATTTCATTCAAACAATTCTTGAGATGGAAGATTGGACACCGGCCCACTAATGAGAATGTGGGTCCCAACATACAGTCCCAATGAATCCCAAATTTGGTGGGATTATATATGAAATGTAGGGGAACATATTGTTCATTAGGATCTAGTCATAATTTGTCTTTTATTTCGGTTATTCAGGCAGCCCAATATGGAGATAAAATTATGGGCCAGATTCTACGGACCAGGAAAACATCCCGCCACTTTAATCATATCTCAGAAAAATCATTTTCATTTGTGTTGAAATGTTACCGAGAGATAGGAGACATCCAGTGAAGCACTTTTGTCCTCTATAGGCCACTATAATTTGGCCATCTTGAAGGCCATCTATGAGCATCTGTTTGGTGGATGCAAGCTGGCTACCATTCTGAGTCAAGGATAATGAAGTCCACTCTCCCTTACTTTCCACCACCCTAGGCATACCATAATCATGTGAGATGATTTGTACTGTTGGAGGTTATATGCAAGGATCAAAAAATTAATATTTAATGCAGTGGTGGTGGAGGATTTTATCATCTTTGATATTTGTTTTATTTTATTGTTTTTCTTCCAATTTGATGTTGTAATCGCATTCCTTCAATTGTATATTCCTTGATTTACATTAGATTATTTATAAAAGTTCTTCATCTTATCATTTTTCTATTCTTATTATTATCACTTTGATACCATTGCCTCAAGGTATGAACTTGTTCATACCCAACCCTGTAATATTATCACACAATGGTGGTGTGATTGTTATTTCATTGTTTTTTCTTACTTCTCCAATTCCTCCCTCATGAGTCTACATTCCACTTCAATTGAAACCATAATATCAATGGAGGGATAAAACACATATGGTTTGATCCAATGGAGTTTCTAGGGGATGTATTGGAAGTTATTTATCACTACCTTAATCTCTATTCACTTCTTTAAGATGATATTTATATTTGATGATTTTAAAACTTCATCATCTTTTTTGAATTTTAAGGCCACACGCTTCAAGTGCTAATATGAGCCTTTACCTTTGAGGGATAAAACAATTGATCCTTCTAGTGTATAGGTGATTAATAATAGGGTTTGTAGAATTAAAAAGTCGAGTGATAATTTTGTTTGATCTTCTTAATTTAACTCATCTCTAATATAAGAAATTGAAATAGTTGAAAAAGGAATGCTTCCAATCCACCTCAAGTGATAACCTTGGATCAACTTATACTTTAAAATTAAATTAAATTCAGTCTCTTAGAGTTCACTTAAAACCATATAAAACCAACCCATGTTGGTCAATTCATAGCTAAAAATAGTCCATAGAACATACATGTCTATAGGTTTCTTCTGAGGTTTTTGAGGATTCGACAACCCAAGCTAAAATACAAGCGGCTGCTTAACCCCAAACCTTGGGTAAATTTTGGTGAAACCAGTAATTAACACAATATATTTAATATTTATAATATCACAATACCAATTCTCTAAATCTCCTAGAATCCCATTCTAACTGACCACATGGATACATAAATATTCTTAGAAATATTTCAATGTTTTACTGGCCAAAACACGAGTCATTACAGTCATATTTATTATCTAATGTGAATTATGAAATGTGGTATTTCATCTGAGTTATTATGCGATTAATAAAATTTAATATATATTTTTATGTGGAATTAGAAATAAAATAAGGTTTATGATGTTTTTAGGTTTAAATAGAATCAAATAGGGAAATATCGATGAGGCCATGTAATTAATGATAATATTATTATTTCTATGTCAACTTTTTTTTCTTTATTCAATAGATCAACTACATAGATAGTAAAAATTTCAATGCATCATAAATGGAATGGACCTTATATCAATTACAAATATATAGGTGGACTAATTATACTACCAAATACACTTGTTAAATATAATATATGATAATGAAAATTTAGTTGAGATGATAATTTAATACGATCTATTGAGGTGAATACTCTCATAGCATGATCTATATATGAAAAGGAGTAAAAATAAAAATCATGTAAAAGAATGATTTATGTTAACTGAACTAATGATGTATTAATTGATAATTTAAATGTTTTCAAAAATATAACAAAATTTAATTCCATTACTGAATTAAATGGAATTATGATCAAGTATATATCGTAGATAATGATAAAAAACACATGGAAAGAATGTAAATTTTAAGTGTTATTTTAATAAATATTATTCATATTATTTTTTTATCAGAAGATATTAAAGAGATACTTGAAATCATTTCATATATCATTTTTCATTTACCAAATCTATTTTTTTAATTTTACTGATTTGATTAAAAAAATTTCATTTGAGGTGAACTATAATTATTTAAAAAATAAAATAATTATGGAATTTATATTTAATGAATTAATTATTTTTTAAGATGAATGAAATGATCCCATATCAAAAACTTAAGAGGTTTCATAGAAAATTTAAAATTATCGGTTATAAAATGTAAAAGTGAAAATGTTACTAAAATTTTCAAAAAGATCTACACAAAATTTCATGAAATTTGAAAATGAGTTTTTAATAAAATTATTAATTGAATATTTAATTAATGAATAAGTGTTGGATTAGTTTACATAAAATAGCATATGTGTTCTAGTCCTAAAATAAGTTTTTGATGCATGATCATTAGATTGATTGAGAATAATACATGATTGAAAATACCATACTTCCAACATATATAAATATTATTTGATAAATTTAATCCCCATATAAGATTTTCCGGAATTTAAAATGTAATCAAAATCAATTTATTATAAATTCAATGAACATAATAAAATGAAAGACAACTAAGGAGTGTTTTTATGTAATAAATGGTGTTACTCTAAACGAAATATATAATTTTTTTTCTCCACAATTGTTTTTCATGAGAATAAAATATTGAGTTATTAAATATAAATTTGATCCGTTGGATAATATATGTATTATTTGTGTATAAAATTTCAGTTCACAAATATATCACTAAAATAACTATCATTATCGCATTGAATGTTATTAAAAAAATTTAAATAAAAATATTTTAATGGTAAGTACTCAATAAAATTGATAGATTAATAGATATTTTATTAAAAATAAAACATTAATAGTAAATTCAAATAATATGTAAATTTAAAGATGAAATAATCGTGAAAAAATATATATCAAATTATACACATCAAGAAAGTTAGATTTTTTTGATAGGAATATTATAGATACATAGCCTTTATCAGTGATTTTTGATAGTTATTTGGAAATAACATGATTTTGTGATATCAAAAATGAATAAATGAACACTTTTGAAGGTATCATGTAGAGTCAATAAAAAAATAAAAACTACGTTTTATAGTTTATGATTAAAATGGTAGAGAACAAGAAATATTTACAAGTTTACAGAAGATGAGTTGGATGAGAGAGACTTGTAATTTCATATAATAAACATGATATCGAACAATATTTTATCATTAGTGGTTTTTTATTTCTCAAAATAGAAATAATAATTTTAATTGAGTAGTTCCCCACTAATCTTGTGTATGATTTTCATGGTTGATGATTTTGGTGTTCTCTTACTGATTGTTGTAATATTATTAAATACATTGATTTAATGATGGATATTGTTAGTTATTAGTAATATTAACTTTATTTGATTATTAATTATAGTATATAATCTGGCATATAATATAAATAAATAGAATTTTATTCAATGATTAATTTTTTCAATACGTATGCATAATGGAATGTGGATAAAAATTAAGAATCCAATAGATTGAGTGAGAGGGTCATAAATAGCAAATATGATTTTTAAATAAAATAATGATAATTCCTATAAAATATATATTTAGTTTATGATTTCACTGTTACATTAATTATTTGTAATGTACTCAATTTATGTAAATGACATAGACACTTTTGTTGAGATGTGAACTATATCAAAATTTGTAATGATATTAAGATCACATACTTTTACTTATTTAAACTTTTAGTTCATGGAATGAATATAATGATATAAAATCAAATTTTAAAGATGATATATTCTAATGAAAATTTATATATAATTGGCTGAATTATATAAAATATATAACATTAATACATCCCCTCCCACTCCTTTTATTTATAGAAAATAGATAATTTTTTGTATCAGATACTTTATGCCTACTATAATGACATTATATATCTTAGATTTAAATTATGGGGTGTCAATAATATTAGAGTCTGTATATTGATATAATATATTTCTAAAACCATTATTAGATTTATTGTCTATTTGACGATAAATTTTTTCAATAGTGATTTTTTCCAAAATAAATCTAACTAGTTATTATAAATTACTCATATACGATAGATATCTACCAAGGTTTTTTCCATACATGAATGGAAATATATCAATGTGATAATATAAAGGTACTAATTAATGTATATTCTATATTGGTTGAAGAATGTTGTTATATGGTTGATGGTAATGATTATAAAGGAATAAGATCATTGGAAGAGGAGTTTATTTTTCCCCCTTCGAAGAAAAAATTGGGAAAATAAATTTCGAATGATAATATGATATATTTATATTATAATAATTAAAGTAAATGATAAATAAAAATAATACCATGAAAAAATAATAATTTCGTTATGTAGGAAATAAAATTATTGGTGAATTGCATAATTGAAAAAAAATCCATTAACATTTATTTATGGAGAGTAGGATATCATATTTTACATTGTCTATAAGAAGAAGAAAAATTATAATGTTGGATTAAAGTCATTTATAAAGCATAAAGGGCATTTAAAAAGAAATTATCTTTATGAGAGAAGAGAAATTTGGATTTTTTTTATAGATTTCTATATGTTGACACATGAAATATTAAATTTTTGATAGAGAGATTAATCCATATCATGTTAATGTGTTATAGTATGTGAGGAAAACAAGTGATTTTTAAAAAAAAAAAATTTCATGGCTACAATATATGATTTTTAATTTGAATAAAGGCCTAAAAAATTTCGTTTCCTTATCATTAATGTTGATATTAAAGTATATTATATGTTTTCTATTAATTCTTAAATAATTATTTGTGTAAATATAAATTTCAATGAATATATCACCACATCCCATGATAAATACAATATTAAAAGATCTTATAGAATGTTCATAAATATAATATATTGATTTGATTAAAATAAAGAAACACTATGGAATCTAAAATTTAATTATTATATAAACAATTTGTAACAACCTAGACCCCGTGAATCATATGTAATCAAATTTGTTTGACTACATGGCTTGAGGAAAACCTTCCTATATTCCCATGTATCTAGACAACCAATGAAGATCAATAGAGGTACAACATAGAGACAATATTCTCAAGATTATAGTGGAACACATTTTTATATAATAAAATCAAATTATTACCTAATAATATAATAATTAAAGAAGATAAGAAGAATAAATCATCCAAATAAATATAAATATAGTAATAAATAATAATGAGTACCATATAATAAATTAATCAATTTAATGCTACTATAAAATAATGGGGGATATAAACAATACCATGAAACATGCATATATGCAATGAAATGAAGAAATTAAATATTTCTAAAGTCCATATCTTCTAGGATCATGGGTATAATCTTGGTCATGTGCTCCCTAGCTCTTCCGATATCTAAAAATCAAGCATCAAAAGATGGATTCTTATCGTTATCCATGCATGCTTCCAAAATCATTATCTCAGTACCAATCAGAATCCCTAGAAGAGTGTGAGATAAACTTAGCCTACCATCATCAATTATTTCTATGTATATCTTTTTTTGAATACACAGTGAGATATCTAATTTTAAAAATAATTTTGAATAAATAAATAAATAATTTTTTCTGGCTATCTAATGGTTCACCAATCCAATATTACAATCTTTGAAAAAAATAAAGAATGCCTCTATTCATTTTATCAAGAAATATATATATATATATATATATATATATATATATATATATATATCTGCATGGGATATGATGCTAATATCCATGGAATCCATAGTTAAATATATTCATTTAAGAGATCTGTAAGACCTATATTATGTAGGACCAGTCAGTTTACATGATCCAGATAGTCACACAACTCAACATAGTTTAAATATGATATTTTTATTTGACATGGTAAATGGATTATTTATTACATTGGTAACATAATATTTTCCAAAAAAAATAACTAGGGAAACCTAGTATTGCTCTAGGTTTTCTATTATCCCAATTATAGCTGAGTCCTTCATAGGAGTTCCATTATAGAACCTGATTATCACACAAGGCATGGTATAAAATTATTTCCCATTAGCTTAAAAAATGGATTCCGTATAGGAATTCGAGTATCATCACTACAGGAATGTATATACATTTTTTGGTAATCCAATCTTATCCATTCTATATAGTATCCATGTATCACTCATGGAATATAGTAATTATGTCCCAAAATCATTCAATTCAACTATCCAATGATCCTATCTAAAGAATTCTATAACAGAACCTGAGTATCACACATGGAATTTTATAATTCCATTTATAAATATTTTAATTCCATTTGACCATTTGATTTATAAATGGAAATTAAAAATAACATAAGAGTAAAAAATATGTTTTGTTCAAGGGTCTCAGTTGGATTATCCCTTAATTTCACTACCTTATGCATTTTAATTTGAATAAAATCCACACCCATTTAAATCATTGTTTTCCCAAAAGGAACCAATGGGGTAATAAGGGAATTAAATTGAGAACCCAAAAATGTGTGGTTCTCATAGATGTGAAAATGTACTAATGGTTTACCAAGTAGTTCATGGGATAACAATTACATTTAATTTCAATTTTATTAATTAATAATTTTTAAGGGGGTGATGCCCAGAACATCTATCATGGGGTATAATAGTGTATATAATTTACATAATTACTGTTATAGAAAGAATCTATACCGCTAACCTATACTTGGTAGTCAACCCCTCATCATGTATTCAATTCTAATTAGGGCTAGAAATGGAGGAATTCGAGAAATATATTGAAAACCTAACAATATGGCAGATTAGCCTACATGTATGTATCATTCTATAAAGAGATATGAAATAACAATTGAAAGAATATGATTTAATATATTATCTATGGTCATCCAATGTGATAAATGATGTGTCAATACAAAATAATATGATAAGCGGTCTCAATGACTAGCCTAAGGGATATGTAGAAATTTCAATAGTGGTTAAAGGGTATTTTGGGTAAAAGGGAAATAAAAATGATTGGTCATGCTTCAAAAAAAGGATGGGATAAATTATAAACTCACCATAATTTAGGGGGATAATGGGTTTGTTTCAATTTTTTTCTGAATTGTGAACCAAATGTGTGTCACCATCATCCCCATGGAAATCCCCCATAAATGGTTAGGTGGATGGTAAAAAAAATAAGTGATTACTATAGTTCTTGTTATGAAAAATGTCTAAATCAATTTTCATGAAATTATGTCTAACGGTGAAAGGTATTATAGAACTTTTTTTACCCTATAGGGGCCTCCCATCAAAGGTGAATTCTAATCAAAAATATTATGACTCACCAATTTCATGAAATAAATAATGACTTCATCTTTAATCAATTTAGGAACACTCTCAAAACCTTCCTTCAATCCTTTTAAAAAACATTAAATTGAAAAATATCAACTAAACCATACATTTATATATTATCTCATCTCTAAAAAGATATAATGTTACATATTACCCACCCTAAAACAATTATTCCCTAATATCCCATTCCAAGGGTGGAAAAGCATCATATAAGAATCACCCTTACCACCTAGTTAGTATGTTAGATTCTATATCCCTAGTATTGTATTGTAAAAATATGTTCTTCCATTTCACCCATACTATAAGAACTATCCTTCTTTGGATACCACAAATTCTCTAATCAGTGATACATATATGATGCTCCTCAAAAGAAGAATCCCCCCCGACTACTCATTATGAGGATGAAGAATATGATATGGGTATGAATGATAATTTTTTAAATGAGAAACATGAATTACTTTAGTCATATAACAATATTTATAAGGAAATTATACCTAAAATGCTACATGACTGAATCCCTTTAAGATATATATGGGTCTAATGAACATAGGTTCCATATTCCCTAGTTTTGGAATATTATGATGGCCCCAATATAGGTGAAATTTGTAAGAATACATGATCCATCACTATAAACTATACTAATCAGTGGAAATGATTGAATTATGATTTCATCATAAAATAATATGTAGTCATACTATTCTTGATAAGATGCACCTACTGTAATTTCTTTTAATGAATATGATGTCCCCATAGTGCAACATATCTTGTCTCCAAAATGCACTTGGCTTAGTTGAATTGCCTACCGTATAGGGCTTCATATAAAATAATCTTATGTAACTAGAAAACACTTATTATTTGATAATATTATAGATGTATTTTTTTATCCTAATAAATACCAAATTTGATGAAATGTTTTTAGATCATGTCCTCTAACACCTGAATAGTATTCTCAGACTGCTAATCAGTTTGAAGGTGGTAGGCTATACTCAGTCGTACATGTGAACCTAGTGACTTCTATAATCCCTTCCTAAACCATCATTAAGAAAAATTGTTCCTATCTGATACAATAGTTTTGGTAACCTTGGTATGATTTTTAATATATATATATAATTGATATCAATATCATCCATTGAGAATGTCTTGTTTTTAGGTAGCAAGTGTGAATCCTTTTTTATCCTTTCCATGATAACCTATATGGAACCCTTTCTCTTAGGTGACCTTAGAAAATCCATCAAAAATTATATAGGGATGTTATCCCATTTCCAATGTAGTGTTGGAATCTGTTGTAAAATCCCTCTTAGTTTCTTATGCTATGTCATCACCTTCTTATATGTTAAAAAATAATTAATAAAAACATTTATTTCAATTTTCATTCTCAATTACCTGTATGTGAGACATAATTCACAATAAATCAAGGTATAATATGGATTTACTATTGAAGTAGTGGTTTAATACTCTCACATCAATTCCACTCTAACATCATCAGGAATCCAGAAACATCAATAAATGAGCTACAACTCATCTCAATCATCTACCAAACTGGGTTATGGGTCCTCACTTGAATCACTCTCCCATAAGACAAATTGCATTGGATTAAAAAGATTCCTCATCTTCAATATATAAAAAACTGAGGAGTCCATTGATGATAACAAAATAATTGACCTCCCCTGATTTTCTTACACCATGAAAAAAATACTCTTATAGAATATTTCCTTAACCATCCACTCACTATTTGTTTCTTAGTCTTCATTTTTGTGAGTTATCATTCTTAGAAAATCAACCACTACATTTAATTTTCTATATGTGGAGGTTAGAACAAATTAAAATTATTTTTTGTATTCAAACCGTCTTCATTGTAGATATTTTATGTCACAAACTATATAAATGTATATGTGGTTTTTGCGGTCTTAGTAAACAACTAATAATTATCTTAACAACCAATTCCTCTAACAGTGAAATTCATGAACTACACCTTATATCATGATTTTGTGTGTTAGGTAAATATGAATTTTATGCCACAACTGGCGATACCTTTTTACAATGACTTGATCTCCTTATAGAAGAACTACTCCTAGCAGGATTTCCAATGCATCAGAATAACCTATATTTCCTTTCCCATGCTTAGGTAAATTCAATATAATTTTATGTGAATATTTTCATCAAACCCTAAAATGAATCCTCACAATCTTTAAAAAATATGAATTTCACACCATTCAATGTTAAAACGGTATGATGTGATTCATGGTGTGAGAAATCAAAATTGATGATTCTATAATATCATGTTAGACCGATAAAAAATAATATACCAAATGTACTTTGGTTTTTTGTTATGATACTACAACCCTAGAATTTTATATGTTAACAAACACTGCTATCTATAAGAAACTGTGACCCAGTAAGTGAACAACATCAATACAAAACTAGTATTTAGTGAGTTTAGAATATGACATCTGGTCTCTCAATGAATGAAAAATGACACGAAGGGTTTTGGAATGATCATGTGTAGTATACAATATGACCAATATTTATTCTACTAAAACTAACATAAATGAATCTAAATATGGATAAAACACATGATTCATTATATCCATGGAAACTACTAGTTCATTTGTTAAAAAAAATTAAAAAATAATAATAAAGGACATACAAACCCGAGAAGGAAATGTGTATTATATAGTGGGTGTTACATGTACTTGATGATAAAATGAAGTCAAATAATTTATTGAGAAACCCAAATATCCTTTATGATTTTTGACGGTGTCATTTATATGAGGAATGTGATTTTAGTTCATTTCGGTAAGAATGGAAATTTTCTATTATTCCAGAAATATCTAAAGGGTACCTCCTACATTTATTGAATAAGGAACTTCTGAATGAAATGATTATGTACTAGGTTTTATAAAACCCCTAGCTTCTAGGTACTCCAACTATCTCTTGAATTTATAATTCTTAGTAGATTCCATCTAGTAATGAGGAATCAACACTAATAAAGTAACAAACCAACATATTGGGACTTATCTGGCATCTTGAAGTATGAGACATCACAACCCCATTCCCACCTCCAATAGGGCAAGAGAAACTGAAAATAATTGAGATGCTAGAACTATAATGGAAGACCTTTTCCTAATGTAACTTTATATATAGAACAATCCATATCCATGTAGTTTTTCAATGAAATGTAATTCCAAGAATATAACATCTATAGATAAAAAATGAATGAAATTAACTCTATGGAATGATCCACACTAAAATGAAATTTACCCAACGTGAAAATGGAAAAAATATATGCCCAACCACAAATAAAGTCCTAACCAGAGAACAATAATTAAAAAGAATGATGAGAGATATTGGCTCTTGATCTAGAAGCTCGACCTCTATATGTGTACTATTACTGTGAGTATCCCAATACCACATAAAACCAACATTGATCTATCAATAGTATTAATAATACAAAACAAAAGTGGGGAAACCCAAGAGAGGGTAATGAAAAATCTACCTAGTAAGTGGCAAAGGAAACAAAAGAGGGACAAATAGAAGATACAATAGAAGTAGTCGTCCCATCCTAATGAATTCATATCAAATAAAAATATAGATAATAACCATAAAAAACAAGATATTCTAATAAAAATCCAATTAATTATTTTAAGGGGATCTCCATGAACATGTCCTAGAAAATAATGATGAGTATTCATGCATCTCTGATAGTCTATCTCCAATTTCCATCATCTCATTTATCAGTACACATTATTGGGTTTAGGGACCATGCCTTTCCATTATTTTCCAATGTTACAGGGGGACTATCTCTAGTCAAAAAATCATGTGCGACCTCACAGGAATATGATTGGATGACCCACATCTTTTAAATGTTCTCCACAGCCATGTTTCACCATAACCAATAGGGAATGGACTCCCTAGTGCATCAGGGGGTGCTAATATTTTTGCAGAGCAACCATGCCCTAGTGCATTAGTGGGTGCCACTATGTTTAATAAACTTAACATACCTTTTAAAAGATTTATAATCTGAATGTCCAACAACAGGAAAAAATTTGATTTCAGTTAACATAAATACCATTCTCGACACTCAATCATGGAATCATATTTTTAATAAGATTATTCATTTTATGTTATTCCATTTTTCTTGGAAATCTATACAGTTGTGATATTAATATATTTTATATTCTGTAATACCAATTCTAGGATTACTCATCCATTGAATATCACATCATCTCTATGATTGTCTATGAAAATATTTATCGTAATGTTCCCATATATTACATATAAAAACCATAGTAACTAATTTATCCTACCCCTTACAAATTTTCATTCCTAAATATATAATTCTAATAACATGTTAGGATACTAAGCTCACATATTGGACTCCCACTCACATGAGCTCTCCTATATTCTCTCATGTTATTTCGAATATGAACACATGGAAACATCATACTCATATTGGGTTTTCTTGAGCCACATTAAATCCACCAATGGGTACCAAAAAAGGAATCTCCTCACCCTGCACCAAGATGATCTGGGACAAAATCCTTCAATGAGTCATGCACATGTATCAATATTTTTTACTATTGAAAAACCACAAGAAACCATTATAACCATAATCAACGGGTCAAGCGGTAAAACACCTCCCTGACAAGACACAATTACTAAAAAATGTTCTTGTATCCTCAATGATAGCCTATGAACCTAGCCAAAACCCACTAATCATCTACATGGAGAGGTATCTCAGAACACATGATCTCCTCATTGAACTCAAAAGGCCACCACCATCAGTCTAAGAAGGACTCCACATATTTTTCTGTAAGTCCTATTCCACCCCAGTAAGAACTAAATCCCTTTCACATTGATCACTCGTATCATCCATAGGTGTAAAACCTAACTCATATTAGCTAAATCCAATTGAGTGGTGACATTCAGTGTCTCCAATACATGGCTTAAAATTGTGATACACCAATTATGGAATGATAACTACAATGATACACTCTCCATATATGGTAGGATATCCTAATATATGTGGCTCAAATGTGAACTGAAATTCTATAGTGTGTTATAAATAACATAAACATTACACTCTCCCTGACAATCAATATGGAGAAAAAAATTGTTCTCATGTTTATCTATGTCTCAGAGTCCTCTTATATACTATCCATAATCATTACAGGAATTTATTATAATGGTATAAAATCTTTTTAAAGGAATGTTCTGATGTTGGATGACCTCATTGATGCACAATGTCACAAAATAATCACTGACATATTCTATTGAATCTGTAAGAAGTGCATCAACATGGAGATTCAGTTTATGATCACTCAAGAAGAAATGTGACCCCACATCTATCAAGGAAGCCTCATCCTGAGGTCCACAAAATCCACCATCTAATTTTTAATTCCACATGGAACCTTGGTCTCCACCTATGTGTAGGTTATTTTATGAGTCTTTAACTCAACAAAAATAAATGATATGATTTTAAATGAAACTCAAATATAGTCGGTATCATTAAAACCACCCATCTCCTTAATTTACTACATTGGGAAAATGACATTCTAAAAACATTTTATCATAGCCTGAAAAATTCCATTGACCATCCATGAATTTGTATGTCGTTCTTCTTTCCTTTGTTGAATCCATATTATATGTATCTAGTGGGTATATAGTGACACCATATCTCCAAGTTGGTATCCTAATGATGTGCCTCTATGACTTGCTGAAGATGCATAGGGGTAACAACTATTGACTAGAGCCATGCTGCCCCATCCTCACCGATATTGTTCATATTGAAAGTGGTAAACTGATCAATCACCTCACCCAGTAATAGTAGATAAAAAACCTTTATGTGATCATATACTACCATGACCAAACCCTAGGTGGACCTCAATCTCACACCAACTCAACCTATCTAATGTTCACTACCAATACCATATTTCAGAAGACATATCATGTGATGTGAACCTTTGAATCATGAAACAACTTCATGATACTTTACATATTACTATAATAGTTAGAGATGGTATAGAACTACACCCAAGATTGTAACATGTTTCAAATATTATTTCTAGGAGATAATGGTACCATTATAGAAAACTACCATGAAATTATCAAATAATGGTTAAAGATATATAAAATAATTCCCATAAATGTTTCAGTTTTGTTTGACATGCATAAAGGTATCAAAATGAACTCATGGAAACGATCATTTATATATGAATCCATAATCATTATATCCAACGATTAAGCATTAAGCTGGTGATATCCTGTCCTAAGGTGAAACATTGAGATCCAGTTCACCTCCACCCATCGAGTGAAGAGGTCACTGATTCTCTAGGGTGGATAATCTTCCTAGATAGGCACCTTGATCTAGTGATTCCAAAACAAAACTACCCTCAACAAATCATATGCATATTATTTGGACAAAAGGGATACTAAGGATATCATAATGGGTCTTACGAATCCCCTTCTCTAACGAATCCTCCAAACATACGTATAGCTATCACAACCATACTTGGTCATCCAATATGCCAACATAGATATTAGTTCATCCTCTGTGTGTGTCCATGAAGGAAACTCTATATTGATAGGTAAACCTAGAAAATGATCAAAATAAATTCCCTCATACACCTACAACATCATAGGAAAATATAAACTCATAGAATACTATGATCCAAGTATAATACTATGCAATAGATAAGGATGTGGATGTAACATCTAGAGAATATTCCCATCATACTCTTCTTGAGGATCATATTTTATAATAAGAGGAAAATACCATCCTAGAAATTGAGATTCATATCTATATACACTAGCAGAAATCATTCATACATGGAAGGTAAAAGATCATCCCATTCTGAGAAAAGCATCATAGGGTCCCACTTACACTATAGAAAGACTTCATGTGAGTCCCTCTCCCATCACATTGTAATCTCACATCATCATTAAAAATAGGAGATCATCGATCCTCTCAACAAAATTTTACAGAACATTGGAAAATAAATGAGTCCCCCACTAGTATTTTCATGTATCCAACAAGAGATACATCCATAAAACATGGATTTTGATAATTTTAAGAAACTGGAACTAGAGTAAAGAATATGTCAATCACATAGCCAACACAACTAGATCCATGGGGGATGATAATCCTCCACCACTTGAAACTATATTTCCTATTTCCTTCCAGTACTCCTTAATCATGGATGACAATGACACATTACCATTAGAATGATCTCAGACATAATAGTCATGGACTTCATCTACCATAGTGGAACACTATCCTATTTGGGTGAAACATTCATTCCCTCATTATTTTAAATTGTATAATAAGAATGAATGTTAGTGGGGGAAGTTTACATAACTATTTAATTTCTTGAAAAACATAAAAGAAATATATATCAAAATATGGTTCTACAAATCCCTAATGTCACTTTGGTGAAGTATCACCTCTAGGACCACCATTATGAGGGGTCCTATCCCAGAAGGACATTTTCACCACAGGTTTATGCCAGTCATCTTATAGAAAAGAAGGGGGGTTCTAGATCATCATAAATCTTGGAAAATCTATATCTTTGAAACCCTAATACACACTAAACATGGATATCTAATTTTTAAGTACCTATAGTCCTAATAGATTCTATATGAAGAAGACTAGTCACCAACATAGATATGTGTTTGTTCAGGTACAATACAATATGATAAATTGGTTCCCCACCTTGAGTCCAACCTTTTCTACCAAGGGTTCTATATATTAATAAAACCATAGTGGTCACCATGACTATAACTCATGTAACACACTACGCCTTTTTTTACTATCATCATGTCTAGATGGATCTACTGACTGAATAACAAGAAGAAAATCATATTCATAATCCTCCAAAATATCCTTGTGCTACTCAACATGTGGTTTCACAACTCAATTCCCATAGATAAACTGAAATCATGGGTCGGTCCCTAAAATAAGACCTCATCACAAAATAAATCATCATCATGAAACAGTCTTGAAATGCATGATGTATGTAATTTTAGAGAAATATCATAAATTATGAAGACAAACCATGATCAATGCATGTATCTGGGGAGATGACACCAGAAGGAAGATCAAGGGATCAAATATTATAAAATGATTTTATAAAGTTCAATGTTACCGACATCATGATAAGTATAGTGGAAAATAATATATTTACTGTATATGTGAATGGATACATCATTGTCTACAAAAAACTAGCTTTATTAGTTCTTAATGATTTACTCAAGACACATTGACAATATTTCCACATGTCCCAACTTAATAATCCTAATTATTGTAACTCCAACTCCGACCCGAATAAGAAATTCATTTCATACGATTCTATAACAACCTTACCACTAGGGACCAACTGGATTACAAATGGTTGATCCTTCCCAGCCCCATTGTCTACTCTTATTTGTTAGGGGATACTGACATGCACTTATAAGTAATAACAATAGTGGGATTCCATTCCTAATGTAAATGTATGAAAAAACCAAATTATCTCCTATAATAGTGTAGAGGAATATGAAATAAATACAATAGAATAGAGAGATCAACTAATCATGCATTAAAAATTAGGGAATACATTAGAGTAAAAAAGTACACATCTTAAGTGTAAGGGGTAAAAATACATACCCAATCAGAAATGAATCACCAACATAAAAAAAACTGGAGAAAATAATGACTAGAGATCCTAAATCCCAATATTCACACATGACCACCATAGAAGGCCTATGAACCGAACTATCACTCTACTCAACAAAAGAACCACTGATCATTCTATCATCTTTATAGGACACAACATGTGAAGTAAAATTCCTTGTAGAAGTGAGTATATAGATAACCATTTGAATAACCTAAAACCCAAAATGGGAGTAATAGAAGACATGATATAGGTTTTCATTCCATCCCAAGGAAGTCATTTTCAATATGAAATTATGTAACAACATAAGAAACAAGATATGCTAGAAAACCAAATCTAGGAGAAAGGAAATCACTATCTCCAAAATACATGATAAGAACAATGTGTGTTATAGAAGCTCCAAAAGTCCAGCACTATTTTCCACCTCCACATTTATCCCTAAAATATATTGTGTTCTAGGCTATACCTCACCGCCATGATGGAAATTAAATCGGGGCACTATCAGTTGTCTAAAACTATTGAGTGAACTCATATAAATCTATGTGGAGGACCCACCCCTAAACACTATGATCAACAACCAGGGGAACAATATCATATGGTTGTCCCATTCTCTTGTGCTTAAAGAGGGTTCAACTTAGTGTATAGAGGACCCAATCCATTTTGCATCAAGTGTACATGCATTGCATGTTGAGGATGCACACCCTTCTATTTTTGGGGTAGCTAGTCATTGTATAGAGTACCCATGACAGTGTTCTTAAGTGGGTTGTCAGAAACACATGGATACATGACATGCGTCCAAGTGTGATAGTCAAGTACCACTTGGTAGGTACCAATTGAGGATTCAATTTGTAGTGAATATGGGGGTGACACTCTATTTTTAGAGGACCCACGCCCTAGAAAATGATGGTGTTCCACTGAGCTGTTGATGGACCCACACCCCAATATGTTTGGAGGTTCCACTTAGATGATACATTTTTCAAATCTAAGTGAATATGGGGCACTCAACTGGCGTTGGACTCACTCCATAGTATGACAGGGGCTCCACATAGTACGTAGAGGACCCATGCCATGATTCCAAAAGGTTTTCCAATTTATAGATAGAGGAACTACAACATATCTACTAAATATGAATGTTTTCCAATAGAAACGTCTTAGAGGACATTTCAACGTACACAGAAATTTGAGGGCCCACACAGTATGTCACAACCACCTGAGGCCTAATAATGTTTGTATAATCATTTCTATGTTTATCAGGTCTTGACTATGTACCTAATCATGTACCTAGTTAAGAATGTGTATCAGATCATGCTCATGTACTCCAATTTTACACAACATGTCCTCCCACATAGGTTCATGGTGGTGTGTAGCAGGTATATATATTTTCTACTTAGGGATTGTCACATGAATTTTTATCCTTATCTTCCCCAATACCAAATCACCATACCCAGTGGAGAAACATGGTATGTGTTCCTAGACTATACATCGTGTAGTCAGTTTTTCTATCGAAACCCATGTTGCTACATGCATCGTCATCATGATTCCACTGCCACAATTCCCACCACGAATCAATTTGGGGGCTCTAATCACGGCTCATCTATGCTTCATCCATCCACGGTGGCCATATTCCATCCACCCGAACCCCACACATATTTTCCCATCACTACACCATCATGTCATAACTAATAAGAGTAGAAAATCTTGGGAGATCTCACTATAAAATCAATCTTATTACCGTAAACTAATTATATCATACATCATTCTCTAAACCATCATGAATAAAGGGGGTATGATCATGATTGATCCCACATGATAATTTATAACTAAAAACATGTGATCCAATGATGATGATCTTGAATAATGGTGGGGACAAAAGTACATGAAAAAATTATAACCATTGTTGGAAAAGAATTATTGGCCACTAAATAAAATATTGGGGATATCATGTTTAATATCAAAGAAGAAGAAGAATAAAATTAATTGGAAACAAAATTTATCCAATCAGGCTCATACGAAGTGTTAAAAATCATATATCAAATAGAATTAGGTATTTATCTATTATATTACAAATTATTAGTGATGGAATACATAAACAAAATGACCCATATCGATTATGGATCAATCATAAGGGAAGAACATGTTATCCAATGATTGAAAACACTGACTCCAGTATAGATCCACATTAATATTATAATTTTTCAATGTATGGTTCTAATTCTCCGACACTGAACTCCCTAAACCACCTCTAAAACAATATAGGGTGCTGTGGATAACCTGAGAAAATTCTCATAGAAGAAATTATATAGTGAAAATTAGTTTATGGATATTAAATAAATGAATTAAATTCATTCCTTCATCAATACACTAAACATACCCACCAGGGATTACCTATCAGGGAATCCTATGCTGACCATTATGAGGCCACTAATTGTTTAAAATCAATCTTCCAAACTCAATGGTGGTGTTGGATTTTTGATCTGATGGACATTTTGGATGTTATTAAAGAAATTTAAGAAAACAATTGGGGCATGATATTAATATATTTAATATGTTATAAATACAAATTCTGGGCTCACCGAGCCCTGGAATCTCACAAATTCTATATTTATAGATATACAATGAACTACACCTATCTCATATGTGGTAACCCTGAAATGTCACCAGTGAAGAAATCGCTGAAATGTTCCACTACAATAGGAAATTACAACTGATGTTTTCAATTATAAATTATAAAAAGGCTTGATAAAAATATTGGATGATACTCTACTCAAACAAAAGTGATCAAGTCTAGTTCTACTAGATTACACATCCCATTCCCCTTTATGAACATGCTTATAAACCTTAGTGGATTTAAAATACAATCCACATTGATAATATTCAACCTAATATCAATAGGGGAACAACGAATCCATCTTGAGAATGATATCAATGCCTGTTAGATATTCTTTATTCTTTTATGAATATTATTTTGTAGATATATTTGATTATATAGAAACACTCTATGCATCGTTCATAGCTTTTTTACGTTTCTGCTCAAAAGAGACATTCATTTGGTAATTATTTTCCATCTATTATATTTTTTAAATTATTTTTCATAACATTATAATACTTCATGAAATAAATTTTCTTATTAATGAATTTATTTAGTATTCATCTTAGGTGAGACAATTATTCTATAGTGTTTCATCCACAACATTCTTCTTTTCTCTTTTTTTGAGTAGTAATTCTGAGATTAGTATTGTCTCTGTTGATCATTCTATGATCTTCATCTTTGGATTTCATTTTAGCATAATACATCAATATATACCAATAAATTACATTATTTATAATATTATAAAAAGTATGTATTGTTTGATAGTAGTATATATTCCATTCCAATTTATAAAAAAGCAATAATAACATTAAAATCATGATGTAGTCATGTATTTTAATTTCTAATGGAAAATAATATTGGGTATCTCAGTAAATATTAAATTTAATAGATTTATTAATTCACGATCAATAATTTTGAAGTTATCATGTTCTTTCTTGTTATTTTTTAATCTATGTTTCTCAACATTTTCAGTCCCATAATGATAAACAACTACTTTTATCAAATTTCACGGGTAGCATAACATTAAGAAACATGATTATACTCATCAAAATGAAGAACATATATGTTAAAATTCTTAGCTATTTAATTTATATTATTTTCTTTTTCTTTTTCACCATCCAAATTTTCTAGTCCTATAGGAATTCCATATTGTTTGTGAATATTAATATAATTATTGAATGTATGATTCTCTAATATATGAAAGTTTATTATTTCCAACAACTGTAGTTTTATATATTTAAATATGGTTCTATAATAATTGAAATTTTGTATATTATATTATCCAAAAAAATTAGTTCATCAAAGACATCTACAACTCGGGCCTACAAGAGATTAATAGTTTTCATCAAAGAGAACTCTATTTATACTAATTATTGACCAAAATAAACATGAAAACCTTAAAGGGTGTGAATAATTGTTTTTTTAAAGACACATGGATAACATAAAATTATTACCATTGTGTGATTTGGAATGCTATATATTATTATTTTTTAATATTGATTGAGAATTAGTAAAATTTTGAAGAATAATATTGTATGTTTTATAGTGGGTTTCGGAAAAATGATTTTGGAGTCCACTCCACCAACACTCTCTATGAAATATTAATGACTTTCAATTATCCAAAAAATTTAATGGGGACCCCAAAAATGGTTATATGAATTTGAAAACTTATAATAATTCAGTTTTTTTATCGAGAAGCAGACAACCCTGACTTAGTGTGGGATGTTAAAAGTCCACCGTGATGGACTACGTTGATTTTACACTTTAAATAAAACAACATATATGTTTATTTTAAAATTGGTTTATAGAATAGTTTCCATTATAATGAAATTATCATCTATCATTTAAAATAGTGTATAATTTTATCATGTTATTACAGCTCCAAAGTACCTTTTTATAGAACATGTTCATAAAATATAGTTTTATAAAAATAACATTGAAAATTTGAAGTATGAACACACATCGAAAGAGTATAAAATATTTTCCCCAAAATTTTAGTATTGAAATATTCAACCAATAAATACCGAGAAATAATAGTAGTTAAAAATAGCAGCAACAAAAATTATTTAAATCATTGAATAAGATCCATTCAATAATTATTTTAATGGATTTTCATTTGATATTTATTCAAGAGAAACCACTAATGAAATCTCAGGAGATATCTAACAATAAAATTTATTAGATGAAAGAGTGAAACATATGTTTCAAAACATTAATTCAAAAAAAAACCGTAAAATATCCAAACACATAGAAAAAAATTGACTAAATTACATCAATAGTATCATAAGAAATTAAATAAAAAGTTAAATAAATATATTCATGAAATTCACTAAAGGATACTTAGTAAAAAATATAAGGGAATTCGTAAGCATCAAAATCAATAAGGAATCAAGTGATATTTTTTTATTAACCTAATTATTCCAAAAAAGATCCAACAATTTCTATTTGATGTAGTAAATTCATAAAGGGGTTGCAACAACATGGTAGAGATGTGGTTATGAATAGCGGGTCATTAGCTATTTATCATCATGAGCCTCATGATACATTGGGCAGTTTGGAAAATTTTTTTTTAGTTTTCTATTGAATTGAAATTTTGGATTAGGGTTTTATTCCGATGAATGTGGTACTTTATCATCAATGTCATGGATTATGATTCCTTGGGGAATTATGGTATATTATATGGATGAAGATATTAAAAAGTTATTGAAGTGTGAGGTATTATAGTTCGGCCTAAAAACCATTCAACAACCAAATTAACAAGATTCATAATATTTTGTAGGGATTAATGTATGAATACCATGTGGTCGTCATCTTTTTTTCAAATTAATGAAATGTTCCACATATCATTTTTTTATCTATACCCCATCAACCCTAAAAAATCTTGGGTGTTATAGAAAATAAAATGGAGTTAGGGTTATTCTTGTGATATGTAGTCTCTTTTGGAATTCTTTTTTTGGATTCTTTTATTCCATTATTTGTTATATTTTTTCATATGTAGTGAAATTTGATTTTTTAAGTTAGAAAAAAAAATTATTAAGAAATTTGTATCAAATATATAACAATAACTTATATATATTTCATGTGTTGAGTTTCATTATTAATCATTATAAAAATTATGGATTTCCATTAAAATTTTAAAAAAAATGTTTTACATGATATTGAGTTATTTTAATAAATTTTACAATGTATTTAAATTGTTGTTTCCCCTATTTTATAGGAATCTTGTTAATTTATAATTGAATCATGTAGATTGTTTGGATTTTAACCATTTTACATTTTTAAAATGGGAGTGAATTCAATTTTTTTTAAAATAAAAAGTATTTATTTTATTAAAAGACATGAAATTATGTTTTGATTTTAAATATATTTGTGGAATGTATAAAAATAATATTACGATTAATTTTCAAAATAAACAATCAATTTTGAGATTATGGTGAAATTATAGAAAATTTCTATAAAGTTTTTATTGAATTAAAGATGAAAAAATAATGTTTTATTTGTTTTGGAAATGGGATTTCAATGGATTTTTGTTTAGGGTATGTTATTTTTAGTGAGAGTTTTATTTACATTGAATTTTTTTTTGGATTTGATTTGTTCAATAAATAATTATGGGTGTGGTTGATGTAATTTTATGGAGAATACCATGTAATGGTATATTACTAATTAATTTAATGTAAACATACTAGTAATAAATAAATTAATGTTAGGGTTCTTGATTAGGGATTCTCCACCTACCAGTGTTAACAAATCCATGGCACTGAATTGTGTGGAATATATTTTATCTTCCTATATTTGTATGCCATGAATTTCACTAGGGAAATATATCTCTTTTGGATATTTTTTGAATCATATGAGTCAAGTGTTCTACATATGTGCACTTTGGTTTTATGGGTATATTAGTAAATAAATGATTTCATAGAGACTCCTATGTGAGATCTATTTTTGAATGTTTTTTCATCGATATTTGAGGTACTTGTGGTCCATTAGATTAGTGGACTTTATTTCGTTTGACATCATGGGATTTCTTGTGTCCAATTTAAGTGAAAACATACATTGGGATTTTATTTTGTGTGTTTTGAGAAATTTGGGCTTCATGAATCCATGCCTTAAGTTTTCCTATGTTTTTGGTAAAAAGTGGTTGTTAATTTGGATATTTTCAGGTCTCACTA
This sequence comes from Viscum album, assembly GCA_963277665.1. NCBI lineage: Eukaryota > Viridiplantae > Streptophyta > Magnoliopsida > Santalales > Viscaceae > Viscum > Viscum album. The sequence goes on along the minus strand of OY728136.1, from coordinate 1,079,100,038 downwards.
CTTGTTGTTTAATGTATTCCATTAATTTTTAAAAAGTGGTATATTTTTATCTTCATGGGTTGGACATCAGAAGAATTTTGGGTATATACATGTATACTTGGGTGAATACATTGGTTTCCAGTTGGATGGTGGATAGCTATGAGCAATGTTTTATGTTATAATATTTATAAAATAGTATTCATGGGAATTGGAATCTAAACATGTTGATATGATAGATCGTACCCTTAGGTTATATCAATGTTGTTGTTTTTATGAATTATTGTAAAACCCCTGAATGAGAAAGGGTTAAATGGATAAATGATATGACTCATGTTAACAAGTTGAACCTTCCTTTTTAGGAGCCTAACTTTTTTGAACTCGATAGTTAAGTGTGATTGTCCTAGAGAAGTGATCAGGATGGGTTAGCTTCTATGATGTTTCCCATGATGTGTTAGATTGAGGAAAAAGAACACTATAAAGTACTTTTGTTGGCATGTGTGGACTTTCATTAGGCAGATGACCCATTTCAGCATGTGGGGTGGGCCCTAGGGTGGGGACCACTTGTCTACCTAGTAATTGGGGGTATTGGTGGGCGAGGACCTGACAACCATGTTTAGGCAGGGAGTTTGTGTTGTCACCGGGACCTAGTTGTTACATTTGGTATTAGAGGAGGAACCCATCCTTAAGTGTGGTGCACTTCCTGGGTTAAGATGTAGGGCACACAATTAAGCATTCTTGGCTGGGATAAGTGATCAGGATGGGAGACCTTATGGTAAGTTTCCCACGAAGTGTGTGAGTTAGGATAATGTACATTGGAAAGGACATGTGCGGGCCTGTGTGGGTTGTCTTTAGTAAGTTGACATATATAGGCATATTGGTGGGCCCTAGGGTGGGATCCACATGGCTGTGGGGAAAAGAGTGATACCTGGAAGTCCATGACCCAATGACCATGTTAAAGAGGGGTGTATGTGTGGTCAGTGGGGCCAGTTTTCACATTTGGTATCAGAGGAAAAATCGAGCTTTAAGTGTGTTATACGACGTTGGTTGAGATGTAAGGCCCACAATGGGGATGTTGTGCTCTAAAGGTGGGTGGCGGGGGGGGGGGTGAATGTAACACCCATGAATGAAATAGGGTAAAATTACAAATTGATATGACTCATTCCAGCAATGTGAAACTTAATTATCAATATCCTACCGGGTTAGAACTCCATAGTAATGTCTGCTTTGCCCATAAAATTTATCAGGATGTGGGACCTTTTTGGAAGCTTCCTAAGGTGTGTGTGAGTTAGGAAAAAGAACACTAGAAAAGGTATGTTTTGGCATGTGAGGACTTTAATTAGTCAAATGACCCGTTCTGGCATGTGGGTGGGCTCGAGGGTGGGGACCACATGTCAGCAGGTTAACTGGTGGTACCTAGCGGGCCTGGACTCGGTGACAAGGTTATGACATAGTGTATGTGATGTCAGTAGGGCTACTTGTCTTAGTTCTATTCTCTATTTTTCTACTCAAGCCGATGTTCAATGTTGGGACGTTTCTTAGGTTATTCTGTCCCTGTGGTTTTAAACTGGTTATTCATGATGGGTTATAGTTTTATATTCATTATGATTACAATTAAAATTTTAGAAGCATATTTGTTTTAGTGACTTTCACTTTTTGAATTGAAATAGTGCTCATCAATATTCCCGACACTATAGATTAATTCTAAATGGTATGTAGACTAATACATAGTCTCTTACTCTTTTCATATTCTCTAAAATCTATTTGTGATCAGTTTCTTTTCTTGATGTTATTTACTGATAGAGGATTTTCCATGTTCTATTTGGGATTTTCATTTTCCCCTGAGTGTTCATTTTATAAATCACTTTTCTTTTTAACCTCTACATTTACATGATACATTATATGGGTAAAAAGATGGATGGTGGGTTGAATTTTCACACCCATTTCATCACTATGATTAATAAAATAGTAATGAATATTAATTTTTTTGAATTATTTATTAACATTTCATATAATTACAATGTAACGTTATAAATTGGATTATTTTTAAAATTCAATTTGTAAATATTTTATACCAAATCCAATTAATGTTATTGTAATCTATATTATAGATTAGATTCTAATAAAAACATTTATATTCCTATAAATTAATTTTTATTGGAAAATATCTTCTCGTTGTATATTGTGTGTTTATTTATTTATTTATTTCTACCAAATCAGAGCATTTAATTTTATGAAATGTATTGTATATTTTTATGTTAAATAATTAATATTATGAAAAAAATACATATATTATTTTATTACTGAATATAAAAAATTGTAAAATATGTTTCCATTTTTTAAGGACAAAATTAGTTTAAGAGGGGTAATATAATGTGATAACAATTATATTGACCTAAGAAATTGTCTAACAACTATTTTATAGAAATATTTTGATCATATGTCATCACATATTAATAAATTCTATATTTTGGACCCAATGTTCTTGATTATGACATAATATTATTTTAATCAATTTAAAATTTTCAAGTGTGTCCTCTCCCCCACATATAAAATGAAACCAAATCTCCTCTCATATCCACACATTAGGATCATTGTGTTTCAGAAAATAATTACCGAAATCCATTTCTAAAATATATAACCACATCTTATATTTCACGATTAGATTTTAAAACATACCTAGGAATGGTTTAGGTATAAATCTAAAAAATTCGTCTGATGAAGAGGTATTGTTCTTAATCAATGATTTTCATTTTTGTCTTTATTTTATATTCTTAAAATATTCATCCATAATTAAGACACAATAATGTCTGTGACTTTCATAAAATTATTTTTATATTAGAATAATTTCTATAAAAACAACAGGGGTGAATTGTTTTATTTTAATAATATGGAAAGATTAAAACCATTAATTTTCTTAATGAATATATATTAAATTATTTTATTTAAGTAATTTGGGTTTTTCTATAATTAAATAAGATGGAAACAATTAATTTTTATTGTCTTTTGGGTCACAATGATCCCATAGTTGACACCACTAATTCTCACTTCATGAGCTTGATGATTTTCATTAAACATGTCCTTATTTTAATAGACCTTAATTACTATGTACAAATAGTTGACACCATTACAATAAGGATTATATAGACACTTGTAGTTATTTTACAATGAAGAGAATTATGTATATATTAGTTCACATTGTTGATACTCTTCCATGACCAAGTCTAAGTAGTCAATAGACCAATAAATTAATAGTGTTTCATTTTATTGAATAAATAGAGTTTTTTTATTGTTTAAGTAGAAACTAATAGAAAATGGATCTAGTAATTCAATGATAAAATACTTCATGAATTAAAATGTTATAGGAGATCCTTGTTGTGAAAAATATTCAATAAAAACATAAAATAAAAAAATAGCTTTAGTTTTAGTTAATTAATAGTTTCACTCAACACATGATTGAAACATATACGTTTCCAATGTCTTTTTTCAGAAAAAATATAGGTTTGATCATTTTTCATATGTAGAATTTCATTATTAAAAATTTTATCACACATTCTATCCTAAATATAAAAATAATCTTATAATTATCAAGAGAAATTTTTCTTGATTTTGGTCATTACAGATCCAAGAATATCACCTAGAAAATCACAATAAGTTGAATTTAATAAAATAAATCGAGTAATAAGACACCATAGAAAAAAAATATTTAATCCAATGAATATGAGATATTGAAATAGTTGTAAAATAAAATTAGAGAGAAATTAACTTCTTGAGAGTCTTTTCTAGAAAATAGGAATATTATCATCAAATTATAATTTCATCGTTGATAACTCAAGCATAGGGTCTCATCATGTAGCAATAATATCCCAATGTGTGTTTGAAAATATAAGATTGTTTACAGAAGTATATTTGTTTAATATTAATTTTTTTACTAAAATTTAGGGTTTCTTCCAAAAATTTGTTGCATGATCCACACACTTTATTCTATACATCGGGGATCAAAACCATATATTATACTTACAAATATATGCTCTGAACATTATATCTTGAATACATTCATAGAATTCAAGAATACATAACTTAAATATTATGACTTGTAAAAATGATAAAATAATCAGGGATGATATTTATGAGAAATACATGAAGTTATTTTATTAGTAAAACAATAAAGGGTATTTGTGGTCATCAAAATCAATAAATTTAATATAGTATTGCTGAGACAATACATGCCCTACAATTTTCCCATTTTTAGTCATTACAAAACCCATCGAACAAAACAAATAGAATATATAGAAAAATTATACACAAATTAAATGATATATTTAATAATATATAATATACACTATATTTTGTATTTAAATAATATTTATAATACCATTTCATATAATTAAAATGTAACAATATAATTTGGATTATTTTTTAAATATAATTTGTTTATTTCCTTATACATAATCCAATTTATATTATTATAATCAATTTTAAACATTAGTTTCAGATAATAACAATTATATACCTAAAATGAATTTTGATTGAAAAAATGTTTTTCACTCAATATTGTGTGTTTAATTTTTTATTAAATCATAAAAATAATGGAATTTAGTTTTTAAAATGTATTATATATCTTTAAATAAAATAATTAACATTATGAATTAATTTTCACTTATTTTGTTTATTACTGAATAGTATCAATTGTAAAAACTTGTTTCCACTATTATGGAAAAAATTTGTTTATGAGGGGTTAATATAAATATATTAAATTTAAAATAACCTAAAAAATTGTCTAAAATATATTTTTTAGAAATATTTATGTTCCATGTCATCATATATTAATATATTCATTATTTTGGATCTATTTTTCTTGATTAAGAAATAAAATTATTTTAATAAATTTGAACATTTCATGTGTGTACTGTTTCCAAATAATAAAATGAAACCAAATCTCATATCCAATCCATATTTTAGGATAATTCTATTTCAGAAAATACTTACTCAGATCCCATACTAAAATCCATAACCAAATCCTTTATTTCAAATGTTTATTTTAAAACATACCTAGGAATGCTTTAGGTATAGACCTAAAGATAGTCATCTGATAAAGATTAATTTTTCATAACGAAGAATTTCAATTCTAGTATATATTTTTTATTTTTAAAATATTCATTAATAATTATGAAATAGTAACATCAGTGTCTTTCATATAATTATTATTAGATTGTAATATTTCCAAGAAAAACAAGAGTTGGTGAATTGTGTGTTTTTAATAATCTTGAAAGATTAAAACTTTAATATTTATTTATGAAGACATAAAAATTATTTTATTTAAGTAATTTGGGTAGTAATATAAATATATAAGAACAAAAAATCAATTTTTATTATTTTTTTGGGGTACAACGATCTCATATTCCACACCACTAATACTCACTTCATAAGCTTGATAATTTTCACTAAACATGTCCTCTGATTTCATGACCATAACGACTAAGTACAGAGAGTTGACACCTTTATAATAAGGATTATATAGACACTTATAGTTATTTTACAATTAATATAATTATTTATAGATTAGTTCCCATTGATGATACTCTTCCATGATTGAGTCTGAGTAGTCAATACAAAAATAAATTAATAGTGTTTGATTTGGTTGAATAAATAGAGTCTTGTTCATATTTTAGTAGAAAATAATAGAAAAAGGATCTTCTACTTCAATGTTAAAAGAATTCAAGAATTTAAATGTTGTAAGATATAATGGTTGTAAATAATATTTAGTAAGAACAAAAACTGTAAAATAGCTTTAGTTTTAGTTAATTAGTAGCTTTTACTCATCCAATAATTGAAACATGAATGTATCCAATGTTTTTTTAGAAAAAAAACATATGTCAAATCATTTTTTATTTGTAGAATAAAAATATTTAAAATTTTATTAGACATTGTATTTTGAATAAAAAATAATCTTATTATTTATCAATAGAAATTTATCATTATTTTTGCCATAACATATCTAAGAATATCTTTGGAAAAATCACGATCATTTGAATTCAATAAAATCAATAGGGTCAAAATGATAAATACGAAAAATAATGGTTTAATCTAATGAATATGAGACTTTGAATCTGTTTTAAAAAAAATTATAGAGTGATTAACTTCATGAGAGATTGTTGTAGATAATATGGATAATATCAACAATTTAAAACTCCATCTTTGAAAAGTCTGGAATAGGGTCTCTAATGTAGAGAAAAATTCCAGAAGTCGGGTTGACAACATATTTTTTTTTAGAAAAGTAGATTTGGTTAATATTAAATTATTTTACAACAAATTATTGTTTCTTCTAATAAATGGTTACATTATCCAAAAAAATTATTTTAAACATAGGGGCTCAAAACCATATATTAAAATTGCAAACATAGGGTATGCACATTGTTTCTTGAATACATTAAGAAAAGTGATGAATGCATCAAGAAAATATTATAACTAGTAAAAACAATAAAATAATCATGGAATACATTTATGAGAAATATATGAAGTTATTTCATTTGTAAAAAAATCAATGGTATTTGTGGTCATTAAAATCAATAAGTTTCATAGAGTATTACTGCGAAAATACATGCCCTACAATTTACCCCTTTTTAGTCATAACTAAATCCATTGAACAAAACACATAAAAAATATATGAAATTTAAACACAAATGAAATGATACAATTAATAATATATAATATACAAAATACTTGGTATTTAAATATTTTTCATATAGTGAACATTTAAATTTGAAAATTCTTTAGTTAATATAATGTTTTTTCATTTAAAACTAAAAATATATTCTGTTAAAAAAATTATTTAATAAAAAATTATGTTTTAGCCAATTTCATTACTCTTTTTTTGATATAAAAAAATTTAATTGAACATGGTCGAAACCACATTCAATGTAGTTCAAAACTTTTCAATTAATGTTATAATAATCTAAATAAATATTTATATGTGTTCTGGGAGTAGAAATGCATATTAATAATAATAATACATACTCATATTGATAATAAAAAAATAATTTCATTAAAAGATTTATTATAACAATGTACCCTAGTATGAGAAATTTCCTAAGGTATGACTAGCTAATAGATATGGTGCTTTCTTAGAAGTGGTCTTAAAAGAATGAGAATCATGACAAACCTTGTAAACATCCTCTATATCTTTTAAAAAACCTCTAACACATTCATTAATTATATTATACCACTTTGTAATCGAAATTATTAAATCAAGCCCCACCATTAAACCTTGAACTCAATGGAATAGAAAAAAATCATAAATATTCTCTTCTAACTATGATAACTATGAGTGCATTTCTGCTAACTTCATGAGTAGATTTCTTCTACTAATCTATCCTTATTTTCATTTCTCACAAAAAATCATTGATTTCATAAAAAAATTAATGGTTCATTTTCCCATTTAATTGAATGAAATTTATTATTTAAATAATATATAACTATAGTAATTGATTGAAACCATATGATTGAATCTATAGAATTATATTTAATAGAAGTAAATTCTCTAGACTGATTATACTACGTTCAAATTGATTTTTTGTGTCATTCAAAATACATCCTCAAATCTACTAAATATGTCTATATGGTTGAAACATCATTCTGTATTCCAAACATGTATTCCATTTCTCTTTGGAATTCATCAAAAAAACATTTGGGAATTAAACATTCGCAATGTTATTTATTATACTCTTACTATTTCAAATTCATCACTTGGGTGATTTGAAATTCATAAATCTTATAAACTTTTCTCAATAGATATCATCACCCTATAAAAATTTTAATTATGCTCCTTCATGCTATTGGAATTGATGAATAACTCTTCAAATTGATTATTCATAGAATCAAATGATTTTTCTTATTGATTGGTTGATGGGTTTACAATATTTATTAGAGCTATATACATACCGTTATACCTACCACTATAATAAGAATATTTTTTCTCACGACCATCTATTTTCTCAATATGTATAGATTAAACATTTTCAAAGTAATATGAAATATTATAAAGTGTTTTATTATCAATATATTCAGTATCTTCATCTTCTGATTGTTTTTCTTACTCAACTCATTGCGTTGTTCTTGAAAATATTATATCATGATATTTTTTCTAGTCTCTATTTTCATTCTAATTTTCATGTTTCTTGTTGATATGAGTGGTTGATACTCTAGAATATAGTAGTTTTTTTTGTATCCCATATTACAATAGACATTTCTTCTATAATCTAAACTATAGGTAATTCTCATTTTATAAGACATGTTATAGGGGTATTATTGTTCTATTCTTTTGAATGACCTTCAAGAGATTTTTGGACATCTCTTTAATCTTCATGATTAGATACATCATATTTGATTCTCGTTTTTTTGAACAACATCATTTATTCCATATTCACTAAAGTCTTCTATATGTGCATGTAAGGATCCATATGATTTTTTATTTCCAAGCCCCCCCCTAAGAAATAAGACTCAATTCTTGTCTGGTGATGATCCCTAATAAGTAATATCATTCGATTAACTATAATCCAAAAGAAACCTACCATTTTAAATGTTTAGTTATTCTAAAATTTACTGTGACAACAACTAATAGAGACGTCTGAAACAAGACACATGTTAATTTAATAAAAAAGTAGATAATAAGTACTTTCATGTAGTAAAAAATAATCCTTGACACTATATTCTAATAGTGATGCACATGCTGGAGAATATATCATGGGAAATTAAACATTATTTCACTCATCGTTAAAACATTATATATGATATGTCTATTTAATTCATATATTTTTTGTGTTCTTCAATGAAGTGATTTGTGTATATAATTTTGTAATCTTTCTGATGTGTGGATAAATTGATTTTTAATGATTTGTGGTAGGAAATAAATGGTATTTGAAGCATGAAAAAAAGTGATGGAAATTGAGCAAAGAAGACACTTCACATTGTGAGAAAAGTGAACCAGGGTGATAGTAGATTTATGAGAATAATTCTGGAAAAAAGTTGTTACATGTCATGTACATTCAGTATACATCATGACTCCATATATAGAGGCCACTGATGATATGATGTGTTGTGACTTGCAAACATGTTATGAAGCACATGCACATATCGTGTACCTTTAGTACATGACTTAACGTATTTCGGATAAATTTTTGGAGAAGATTATGGAAAGATCTACGATGAATTATGCCCAAGCCAGTACACATTGTGTACCCTAGTTACACCACATGACAATATTCAAAATTCAATTTAATTCATGTGATGTTCGCAAGATCCATGAAGACATGGAGGCCACACGAACCGCAAGTACAATACATGTACCCTTTGTACACATTGTGATGGAGGTTAGGAAGATATACTCTGGTGCCTATAAATAAATCCCCAAGGAACCCGACATTGAGCATCTTCGGGATGGATCCCCACCAGCAGAAGCCTATCGAGAAGGCGCACAACCTAGTTATCCACTTATGGATGATTTTTGTTTATTTAATTTTATAAAAACACAAATAGTTAGCATGAGTAGGTAATTTCTTTTTCCAAGCGCATGTGTGATGAAGGGGAATTGAATGTAAGGTATTTTATAATTAATTCAATTCATGTTGGGATTTTATATTTTCTCCTCAATTATATCCCCAATCAAAATTATTATTTGATGAACATTGTGAGCGGGGATTGGGATTGTGGTTATCTCATTTCACTCAACATGACTATCTCCTAGATTGAATACATTTGAAAAATATGTGACTTTGGGATAGTACTTCCACCATATCCATTGGGATTATCCTTCACTATGTCTAAGTAAGGTCTCGAGTTACCCATCCATTGTAATCTGAAGCACCTGAACATGAGAAAAGGATAAATTTGAATGGAGGACTTCCATCATGACCACTGAACTCGCTAGGACCTGATTTTATGGAATTCATGATTGTTAATTAGTTATCTTATACATTTTTATCACATAAACCAGTAATCATTTCTATACCACACCCATTTTATATTTTCTTCTCTCATATTATAAATAAAATCAATTCTAGATAGTTCAGATTCTCTTTTTGAAATTTTATGTTTTGAATAGTTCTAATTTATTCTAATTAATATTTTCTCCAATCCTAACTCTATGGGTTCAACTATGGACATTCATATCCTATAAGACCCTATAGTTTAGTGGTATATTTGTTTCAAGTATTTAAATTTATAAATTCAGTTACCTAGTGGGAATTGACAATGCCTGTAGGGCTATCAAAATTTTGGCACTGTTTCTTGGGATTGGAGTTGAGAATTTTTTGATTGAATAATTTGACAACATATTTTCTTATATTTTTTGTTTACTTATTTTAACATAATATTTTTATTATCATTTTTATTACTTTTTACCGCATTTGGTATTGTTTTTCTAATAGTTGGAGTGCATATATAAATGAACATGAAAGAGAGGTTTCCCTACTTGTAGAATGATATGGTTCAAATCCTCGATGATATCAATATGATGAGTAGTAAGCCTTTAGCATTCCTATAACTGTACCCATGCACTGAATACACCGCACCCCATAGAATAGTGGCAGAATTCAACTAGAAGCATAATGAAGCTAATACTAAGGTATGTATATGTATAAGATTCATTGCTTATGTTTATTATAAATATGATGAATCTGACCTTGCATTCTTGGAAGATGATGAAGTTAGTGACATTGCTTCTAAACCTGATTAGTCTAAAGCAGACTAGTGAACACAACTGCAAAAAGAAGAGAGTAATCAAGGAGAAGAAGAAAAAGGAACCCCATCAAATTATATAATACAAAGTTTCAATAAAAAACTAATATCATAGCTGAAATAATAATATGATCATAAATAATACGATGAAGAATAATTTTACCTATTCTTGACAGATACTAAAATAATTTTGGTGATATTAGTATTGCTCAAACTCTGGTCACCACCTCTTGGTCGATGCCAGTTCCAATGAGGATAATTCAAGACGATTTAGGTGGAATTCAAAGTCATAAATTTTTAAACATGATATGGTTATCCCTTTACCAAACTACAATCTACTAAGACATGAATGATTGAGTTAAACGACTATTTCAAAAAGAGTATCCTGCAGGTGGCAACCCATGTTTTTTATTATTTCTAGGATTTTTTTATTTATTGCTTTCTTTGGATTTAATTTTTTATTATTATTTAATTTCAATTCCTCTCTTTATTTTGGATATTTATTTAAAGGTTTGGTACTTTCACTAGTGTCTAGTTTTTTTCAATTCCATCAATGGCACCGGTAGAAGTGAGAGGTAGAAGAAAAGTAGCAGGTAGTACTTGCATAGCCAAATTATAAGAATAACTTTGAAAAGGGAGTATGAATTTAAATTTAAAAATTTCAATTGTATTCCCCACATTTTAAATAATTTTAGAGAATTATTTTCCAATTTCATGCCCATGTTTTGTTAATTCATTAATCAATTACATTAGGAGGCATAAACTACCTAAGACAATTATCATTCCATGAGTATAGATTTCTTTTTCATTAAATTTGAATGAGAAAAGGGGGAATATATTTAATAGATATAATAATGTGGATTACAATTTTGACAGTCAACATTTTTTGATCATGTTGATCATTTTAGATTATATTTTTATAATATTTTTCAATGTTTTGAATTTATGATTTTTTACATTAATTGATATAATTACTCATATTCATTATCTTGACTGATTTTACCAACTATTCGTCTCATTCACAAGACATTCACTGAACCAATTTTTTCCATTCTTTCAATATTATATTTCTAGATAAAGTCTATCTTGTATTCTTCTAGAATATACATTAAATTCTATCGATGTTATGACTGTGCAGAATCAATTTTAATTTTATTGAGGCATTAATTTTTTATTTACCCTCATCTTGAGGCCCACCATGCATTGATACTTTTTAAGCTCATAGAATCCTTGAATATCCTTGTTATAAAATGAGCCATGTTACAATAATTTTTTATAAATTCCATCTTTACTATAAATGTTTTTCATGATATTTAGAAGAATAAGTGTGGGGGATACAATAATGGGTGTACCAGGATGTAAATTATTATGGATATTTTTCTATGGTATTTCTGATATGGGGAGGGGCCATGAAGAACCATATTGAACCTAGAAACTAATCAATTTTTTCTTCAATACATGGAAATGGGTACTTTTTGTTATTGTGCCTATTTCAGGTAATGATAATCCACACAAAGATGTATGATCCCATCTACCTTTTTCTCAAACAAAACCAGGACTGGTTTGTGGGATACACTGGTTCTGATGAATCCTTTCTATGAAATGCCTTCTGACTAAAACTTCATCTCCATGAGCTTAGTGGGTTTCATTAAATATGATGTATAAGATATTAGTGCAGTCTCTAGATGCAATTCAATGAAAAAATCCTACTCTCGTCACTGAGGTATTCCTGGAACAACATTTGAAAAGATATCCATATAATCCTCCATAACTGAAAGGATCCAGATTCCTAAAGGTTATACTACAAAAATGTTCATACTCTCTAGATTACGGTTAATTGGATATAACCTATTGATCACAACACACACTCTTCCTTCAATGTAGTCTCTCTCATCGAGAAAGGAGAACCTCATCCCATCATCACGTAGGGATCTAACTAACCTGTGGTGATAATCAATCTGGGATCAAACCCTACAAAGTTAATCCATTAAGATGATGAGGTCATAAGGTTCCATCATGAAGACTAGGTAGTTCCATGTGTACCTGTCATCTATAAGAGATAGCTCAAAATACCATTAGATGAATGATAATGAGTATTTGATCCTTATATAAACCTCAAGGTACAACTATTATGATCAAATCTCCACTAGAAGCTACAACTCCCTTATAAAGAGTCTAGAGATAAAAATGGATATCCCATGTGTCTATAAATATTTAGGAAAAAGTATACTAAACCCAAATTTCACCTAAAATCATGTCGTGTCCCACTGTGTCATAAACGTCAATGGCCTGAAACTATTTGTGGCCCCGGTCACCATCTCCTTGAGCCTGATGTGGGCCACCCAATGGTGGTTGTCAGAGAACCGTGTACTATAGACCCCACCTATTGCTCCTTAATCACCTTTACCAGCTCTTCCTCTTTGGGGACCACCCTATTCCCACTAGGGATATCACTGATCATGGTGGTACCTCTGCCATGGAAGTCATTCTGCTGCTTAAATGGGATGCTGAGTACGCCCGGTCAGGTATTCTTAGGCCATGTGACATCACCCATCACCAGTGTAGCATTTTCACTCCCAAGGTTGTCCCTATGCTCTATACTGCCCCAAAACTGGGTGACCCCACCCCTATGTCTGATAATGGAAGGGTATCATGTTCAGGGAACTCTAATGTATCCATGATGCAAAAGATAACTCATACCTATTGTGCTTACCATAAACACTAGCTATCAGGCTTCCCTATGCTAGGAATCTATCCATAAATAGTGCATGGTCGATCACCCTGACTTAGGTGTGGATGCATAATGGACCATGATGGCCCAGATCTCTCTATAGTGTCCCTGCTCAAACATTTGTTCTCAAAACTAACCATCTCTGATAATTTCAACATAGTAGTGAATATTTTCGGTGAACCTCATTTATCAATATTCCACTATCATCCCTCCCCTGTGAAGCTCTAGATGCTATAAGATCAACATTGAGCATAAGAATGAGCGGTGGTGCTCATCACGAAACTACTATTGATCGTCATCCCATGAGAGTGTCACCTGATTGTGTATCTGGGAAACTGATATCCACTATTTACCAACTACTTCTTGGAAAAGGTCGGCAGCAAAATCCCCCCTTTGATATGTTGCAGTCTGAACCCGTTTGAACAGATGGACCACAAACCCTATCCAATGATTTGCTTCATGAGGGTCTGGCTCATTGCAGAACCCCAGCTATCATTGATACTAGAATTCATGGTGTTTTCTCAGCCTTTGCAGGTCCTGAGCCTACCCAGATGGGTCTAACTATAGCTTGAAGTGTGGAGGCACTGATACGTGTCCATAGAGAGGGTGGGAATCAAATTATGGGCATTGAACTTAGGACTCATAGCTCATCATTTCATTGTCATGAATCCGAGATGATATCATTGTTCACTGTCATCATGGTGGAATCTTGGTAATTATCAAGGAGTAAATCGGTTAGATTAGCATATATATATATATATATCAAAAAATGAATACAAAGATGAATCAAGAATAAAAGTCCAATAATGAACCCTATATAATGTATACACCATGTTTTTTCATCAAATGTCTTAGTGTACCGAATCAAAAAGATGGTAATAATGGTCCTTGTGAATGGATATGTCAGCCGCACATACAATCACGGCACTTCATGGACTAAGATCCACTCTCGAGACACTTTGACATTGTTTCCCTAATCTCAACCAATCCATTTTATGTGGTAATGTCCAAAAAAATTCCCAACTAATGCTCCAACATGGAAAACACTCTATAAAGTCCCATACCAGGCTAGGTATCAAGCCACAACTACCGCAATCCCACCTCCACAGGACAAGGGTTGATGATAGGAGACGAAGGCACACAAAAAACAAGGAGGAATTTTATTTTAAACATATACAGAGGCATGTAGCCAACTCAATGAAAAAATGTATAGAATTGTAGAAAAATATGCCTCTTTTGTAAATAAATAGAAATATGCTTGAACCTCTTCACAGTACAGGGGTACAGTAGTGAATTAAAATATTTAATGAAAAAACATTCCCAAACCAAAATCTGGTCGCAACATGAAGAAAACTAGAAAATAGTGTCTGATGACAGAGCCCAACTCCTGTATCCCAACTATGACTACCGTATGAAGTCCATGAAGCCCATATCCCTGTGATCCTCTTTAGCCATGATCGATCTATAATCTTTCTACAAAAGACATTACATGTGTTGGGAAAATCCCTTTATGGGGTGAGTATATACATAATTAGTGGAAAACCTTCAAAAGGATAAGGTGGAGGAGTTACATATATAGATGAAGATATGTAGTAAATGGATCATGGTATAGTAAAATAGGATGGAAATAATATAGGTCATCCTAAAAAGAGTGTAAAAGTAGGCTCATCCAAACACTAGGAGCTCAAAATGGTGAGGATGTGATCCCCCCATTGAGTCCTCTATACCTATATCCAGAGTGTAGACCTATTATACCATAATAATGTAGACATGGAAATCATGTGGCAAAACCCTGTGCATCTTCACCTCCCCGGGAAAGAGAATAACCAAGATCCATGGAGTGGGTTCTATAGTGGGATAAATAGATATTTATATGCTCAGTCAAGAAGCCCCTTAGAGAGTAAGGGGATATACATCTAACAGTTCACTCCAGAATATTAGTAGGAAAAATTCCAATTTTATCCCATTTTTAATTCCCAGCACATCATGTTACATCCCAAGATCCACAAGTCAAAATGGGTTAAATCACCACACCTCGATACTATCTTCTTTGTATGGCACTGACTCACATGTACAATTTTATGATGAATTATAAATGATACATCTTAGTGTAGAAGGCCCCCCAATTTCTCGTGAGTCCACAGGTAAGTAGAAACATGCATCACCATAATGTCACATAGAAAAATTTCAACTCATAATAGTCAGGGGAAACATTTACCATCCAAGCTGGAGTGTCAGCCTGATATCATCAGGGACTATGCTACCCATCCCACTGGGGTGGATAGCTAGATATCTCTCATCAGGAACTACACTAACCAACCCACATTGAGGGTTATCCCAATATCTCTCCTCAGTGGTTACAACGCCCAATCAAGAGGGAGGTTCATCCTGATATCTCTCGTTTGGGGCCTACACTACCCAGTCTAGCTTAATGGTCAGCCTAGTATCACTCGTTAGAGACTACAATACCTAGCCTAGCTAGAGGGTCAGTCTGGTATCTATCTACAAGGGCTATGCTACCCATACAAGTTTTATTGTTGAACTAGAAGGTAGTTAGGGACAAAACTGCCAAGATCTTACTGGAGGGTTACCCTTGAAGGTTTTCCTACAAAGCTGGTCTAATAATTTTCATCATCGAGTGTCGTCTCAATACATGATAATCTAGAACATCTGAATCATACCTCAAAAGCTTCACCCTTTAGAAACATCATGTTCTACATGAAGAAACAATTATTATAGGCATCTCACGTGCTGAAATATGATTTCAAATGAAGGATATGTTATGTGTTGATGATAGCTCAGTATAGCTCAAAAATTCCATCCTGTGGGTGGGGCCCACATGACATATGTAACCTATTTTCTCTCTAGTAGTGTCTCTAGCCAGTACACGGCTCCCATCCCATATAATAGAACATTCCTTGTAGGAAGAATACATGTTGTGTACCACTTATCTAGGGATCATGCCATGTTTTCTAAATGTGTTCGTATGCTCAGACATTATGTCCATGTATTTCAGTATAATTCAAGTCGGTCTGGCCATGATGTTGCACATGACACAAAGCCATGCCCATGTGCTTAGCATAGGGTGTTTTTATAGATGTGTACTCTTTCACATGGATTATCTCACATATAGAGTAGGTACACGGTATGTCAACAGGAGTACGCACTGTGTCATCCTATCTTTTCCCAAACCCTAGCATCATCACTGAGGGGGGATGCATACAGTGTGTTCTTCACTAAAAAAGGTGTGTAAATTTTATTTATATTAAAATTATATATTTCACCCCAATATTCATCCTCATTTTTAATCCTCTCTAACCATGGTTAATTTCACCTTAAATTTAACCAAAAAATATGTATCTAGAAAAATAATTCATGATTGGTTTACCGTTTATCGCGAATCCCCATCATTAGAAAATGAGGGTTCGACCGGATCATCTGATCACCACAGGGGCTTCCTTTCGCATTGGATTATTGTTAAACCTTCAAATTCTTCATCCTTGCATCATTCCATTTCTAGATTACCGCCTCGACCAAAAATCCAATTTATTTCCATGATTCTGCCACATTTCCATGCCACAAATCGAGCTCAGGTCACCTGGCAATCATCAAATCGGGATTCAGTGGAATCCCATGGTGAAGGACCTGATGAAATCAGGAGTGGAAAGGAAAGAAAATTATGTTTTGGATAATTGGACAATTTTTCATGGAAAACCAATCATATTTGTGCAATTCGGGTTAGAAGAACTTATAAATAATTGAAAACTTGTACTTAGGATCATGCTAAATATGATTTTAAAGGCATCAGTTGAAGAATTAAATTTTAACATGATCATAAATTTAATCCAAGTAATAAAAACGAAAATGATATGTCTAACCATGATTATATTGACAACCACTGATAAAGAATGTGTTCATTGAAGAAGGGGTAGGATCGATTGCATCTTGATCCATCTAGATCCATGGTTTTCTCATTGTCCATTCATTGTTCATCATTTCACCAATGGGAAATTAAATATGAGAGGATGGGAGGGGACATTGAAAAAAATGAATATGAGGCTAAAACATCATAAAAATTAATGTATAAACATATATTAGGTTAAGATAATATTTATATAATTAATTAAATTAATACATTTAATTACTTAAACTTTTCCCAAATGAGTAAGGGGTATGGTCATCCCATGCCGAAAAATTTTATGCTATACGAAGGGGGAACACCACGTTCCTAACCCAATAGGTGTCTTGGATTTTTGATAAAATCAATTGTTTAATTATTATCCTATATTATTTAAATAAAAGTGCATTCATAATATAAAATCTATTTAATATTTTTATAATAATAATTTTGGGCACATCGAGCCTTTGAATCACACGTTGTCTCAACACCAAGATCTAGAACAATAGTTAGAAACATTTAAATGTCCAATTAAGAAAAAAAATGTATCTATCGATTTTTTATGTGAAAAAAGTGTGTTTTTAATACCCATATATCAGGAAAAAAAATTAAAAACCTATTTCTTAAATTTCCCACCATGGCCACTTTTTAATGAAATTATTTTTTAATTCATTTCATATTTAAATTGTTTTCAAAATATATAAAATATTTATAACATGCCTTTCATGATTTATAAAATAGACCAATATAAATCTTCAAAAGTCATCAAATAAGACAAATACATATGATCAATAATCCAAACAAGATAGTAATAACGGTAAAAAAAATCCATGTGGATATTATATTTTTGGTTAGATTTAGAAACATTGTTAATAGATTCAAAGGGTGACTTATATTTATTTCCAATTTTTAAGGCATCATAAAATATATGTTTATCAAAAGAAGACTAGGAAAATCAGAAAATAAGTGTTTTATACAAAATTAATTTAATTTACATTCATTTTGGTGTCCAAGTTTGATATTATAGATCTAAGATTCATTTTCTACTTCAGTTAAACAATTCATTTTTCATTTACAGAAAGAATTAGGATCCAAGGTATAAAAGTTTCAATTATGAGATCTCTATATTTATAAAAATTATCTTTAATAACTATGAATGAATTATTTGATAAATCAAAATTAAATTCATAATCACATTGTTGAGATATATATATATATATATATATATATATATATATATATATATCATATTTTTCATTAACCCATGAACATATTGAACATTGATGATTCAAATTGTTATAAATCTCTAACTGATTCAACTCCAACTATTCCATGTTTACATTATCTCCATATTTAATAAGTTGTCCATCCATATTTTTTAGTGTATGGAAATTGGATGATTATAAACTCGTGAGTCTTGAGTAGCCACAATCCACAAACCATTAATCCTTTTTGTTCATATTACATTTTTCATACAATTAATATAAATAAGGGTATTTTTTGTAACCATATTTTAATGGGTCCAACTGTGTCATCAAGTAATGATCTCAGTAACCAGATTTTAATCATTTAAAAAAAATTAATATAAGATTAAAAAATATTCTGTAAAATAAAATAGATCTTAGTTCTATTAATCTGTGTATTCCTTAAACAGTTTTTATTAGTGTAGAGTCTCTTAATTGCAGAATTAAAAAAGGTGACTCGATATATGTTTATATTTCATTAACAATTTAAAAATAAGTTTATATATATTTTTTATTTTTTCAATTACCTAATATTCCATTTTTTCAATTTTGAAAACATTATATCCATTAATATACAAAAATATTCAACACCTTTATAGAATATGACAGATTTTTTATTATATGGCTCTACTTAATCGTGTAATTATTTTCTTATGTTTTCCTGATCAGTACTGTTGGATTGGATTTGTTAAATTTTACTTTTAATTCATGGTGTTGTTTTTATATTTCATATTATTCTATTAAAATAATATTTTGAATATTCCTTATAGAATTATTATTTTTTAGTATATATTCATATCCTTCTTCAAAAATGTAGCAATAAGATGCTAATTTTCTATTAGAGAATATATAATAATCAGACGAAGATGAATAATGGGATTATACCTCATAATATTTCTCATCTATAATGAATATATTTAACTTTATATTGTTTGGATATTATCTCTATCTGATTTAAAAGAGATGCTAGATTCGTTAGATACACTCCTTGTGGCCTTTATAGATGTCCATCCTTTTTAATCATAATCATATATCATTTTATTTTTTTTCATTTCATGCTTCCCCATATTCCTCTTTTCATCCATTAATGGGGTATAATTAAATATGATATGTCCCATATAATTTCAATCATATATTCATACATCTTTAGATCTTATATCATTTTATTGAAGGTCTACTTGAAACCGTTCATTTTCATATAAAAGTTTCTGAATATTTTGGCTAGTTAAGAAGACTCTATTTCAGAATTTAAAAATCCAAATCATTTGAGAATATTAAATATTATTTTTTTTCATTTTCTTGATTCTTCAATGTATCTCTAAAGTGTTTATATTTCCTTGTTATCATTTTATTATTATCGTCTTAATCAGTCTTTTCTGCTTCATACATCATCAATGTTATGATCAAATATTTTACTGTCAAATCATTCACTTGTCTTTATTTCTTAATTCCAAAAAATTCCATTCCATTTAGAGGGTAGTAATATGATTACTTTTAACAAATAATATGATTGTGAAATTCACTTTCTAAATAATGAAACCCCATTCAATATATCTGTCCATATACAATTTATTTGCATAATTCTTCCACCATCGTACATTCTGAAGATGCCAAATTTCATGTTTGTAGTAGTGTAACATAATTTATTGAAATTGAATGTTCCTCCATAGAAAATAGAAAAATATTGTATCATTTCACAAATAATAGTAAATTTAGAAACTATATTTATTCATTTTGACCATGTCCATATATAATCGTGTTAATTTTAATTGAATTGATATCATAAAAATGTTTTTTTTGGTAGCATCCCATGTTTTTGGTTTTTGAGGGATTTTATATTAAGAAAAATATTCATGTATACTTTGAATCCATTATTTTTAAAATAGATAATCATGTGAGATTTTGAAAAATCAATAATTATCACCATTTAAGTGAGGATCAAAAATCAATGGCTTACCTTTCTTTAGATCCATCAATGATTTCTGTCCTTGTATAGAACTTTTAAATTGATCTTCCTAGAGATTATATATATATATATTTAAAAGGAAACTCATTTGAAATAAATTTTGATGATAGATTAATAAAATGAAACACAATATGGGGAATTTGTTTTCTTTTCTATAATTTTTATAAATTGGAAAATTTATCTTCCTTTATGATTATTTGAATAATTCATTCGTTAAGTATTTTTAAATGTAGAATAAATAGAGAATAAGAACATGTAAATTTTTATAGTGTGTCTAGGTATAGAGATCCCCTACTACACTCCACTAATTATCTCTCTATGAGATTAGTGATTTCAACTAAAGAGGTACAATTATCTCATGACCTTAAAAACTAATTATATAATGTTGAAAACATTATAATAAATTTTTTACAAAGCCAACTATTTATTTTACATTGAATCAAATTATGCACATCTTTGTTTGAGAAGTTGATACTCTAGCATTAATGAGTCTAAATAGCTAATACTCTAACAAATCAATAGTGGTTGATTTCCTTGAATAAATAGATTCATGTTCACATTTTTATAAGAAACTGATGTAAAGTGGATATATTCTTCATTGATTAGTGTTTTTAGTAATAAAAAACATTGAAGAGATCCTGGTTGCAAAATATCATCATTAAAAATATGAGATAAAATATATAATGAGTAATAATTAATCAATAATTTTACTTAGTAAAATACAAAATCATATATGTCTCTAAATTATTGGTCATTAGAATAACATATGTTTAATAGTTTTTATTTTTCAGATTCTCTATATTCAAATTGATATCACACACTCTATCTTAAAAAAATACTGTTTCTATTTTAGAAGTGAAATTTGGATTTCATTTGTTCTTAACAAATCCAAAAATATGTCCATAAAAAATATTGATCATTGGAATTTAACAGAATAAATAATGACTTAACATCCTTTCGAAATATGAAAGAATAACTTAAATTAATAAATGCCTTTTTTAGTCAAAAAAGGCATTAAAGTGGTGTTTAATTATGGTGAGACCATTACAATAAATAAAGATAATATCTCTAAATTAAAGCACATTCATTTACTAGTTCAACATTGGATTTCATCGAAAAATGATGAAATCTGTTAGTAGAAATGACAATGTATATATTATAACAAAATTAGTGTTGGTGAACCTTAAAATTTTTCCCAAAAGATTGGGTTTCTTCTAAATGTATGGTACATGATCCATACATATTATTCCCAACATGGTTTTTCCTACCCATATATTATTCCTACTAACATAATGTATAAAAAATGTTCCCAGAATTCCATCAAACATATAAAATAGAAAATAAATAAATATTTTAACCTCTAATTAACGTAAATATATCAGTAAATATATTCCTAAAAATAATTATACTAATTTAATTAATAATACAAGAAAGAATATTTATATAGATTTGAATCAATAATATTAATATAGTATTGTTGATATAATACATACCCAACTTATATAATTTATTATGTTAAATTCGTAACATATTTCCATATCCTCTTCCATCAAATGTTTAGTGATCACATTCTTCTTTTTTTAGGTGGACTACTACCTCAAAAACTAATGTAATAATTTTTCCATAACTCATCTAATGGATTGTTATGTTGTTGGACTATATATATATATGATACTGGTGGAAAAATAATCATTAATTAATGATAATATATATTATATTTTATCTCTATTCCCTCCATTAAAAAATTATAACATTATTTAAGTGGTGGAATAATGATTTATTTCACCACTGTTATCATACATATGTTGTTATGAAATTATGAATTGTACATCCTTAAAACATTTGAATCTCACTTAACTAATTATGCAATTAAATATTTCATTAATATAATTGAAATAAATTGTCTAATGATAAACCTATATATCTATAAAATCATCAAAAGAAAAAAAAATTAAATAATTATATTATTAACATGCTAGAGGACATATATATCAATTCAAGACTCAATATAAGAGATTTTGTCTCAATTTCCCTCCATTGAAGCATGTTTTAACAATATGTACAAATTTTCATTTATATGTTATATATGATTCCACTTCTACCGGTTATCTCATAAATAATTAATACTTTATGTAATTTTAATTTTAATTTTAAATTATTTTAACCAAAATGATTTTACTGGAAAATTACTAAAGAGTATGGGATTTCTAAATAAATTATTCCATTCAATGGTTTATAATTATACTTATTTGATATTATTATTCCTTTATTGTTTATGAATTGATCCCAACAATTTATTATTCTATTTTCAAAATTTATTATTTGGATTTGAATTTTTTTACTTAATCACTTCATGGATTAATTATCACATCAAAATTTATGTCTTTGTAGTGTTTTTCATTATCTCAGTATAATATTCCAGATACATGATTCATGTTATGAACTATAATTTCCATGTATGGTGTACCTAATACATCTTGAATGAAAATTTTCACATTACTTCATGAAATTTATTATATTAATAGATCCATAAAATATTATTTCATTCAAATAATTATGATTCAAATTTACTAAAGCGTTAAAGCATTTATGTTATACACTCCTTTCTTTTAGAGATTGTTTTTGTTGAAGATTCCTTTGGGTAATTAAAATTCTCTTGTTATATTTAACCACATTTTATTTCATATCCTGTAGTTTGGAATTTATTTTACAATTTAAATAACTAATTAATTTATAATTTCCCAAATAATTACTAAAAACGTTGTCAGGTATTTTCTATTAGATCAATAATCGTTTTCTTACATATTTATCATTATAAAAAACTGAAGTATGTTTTTCCATATTCATAAATGGATTTTTAAAATAATTTTTATACATGTTTCAATTTTAATAAAAATTATTTAAATTTGTCTTCTTATAATTTTGTGATAAAATAAATTTTTACCCCCTCATTCAACCAATTATCTATTTTAATGAGCACAACAAGAAAGGAATTACCCACCGCAATGGCCACACAATGCTCTAAATACTACCTTGAATATTTGAGAGATTTTTTGACGAATGTTTTTCATAATATTTAGAAACATTTTAGTTTTAAAAGGTAATTTTCAAAGTGGAATGGGTATTTCCCTCAAGTTCTGTTTAAGAATCATTTCATGAAATTTTTATTCCCAACAAAAAAACATTAATTCAACTTTTGTTATATCAATGATATTATGTAATGATATCATTCTTATTCTATGTCAAGATTGATTATAATGGCTTCAATGTTATTTTCATAAAACCTATTTCATTCCTGGGAAAAATCAATGTATGAAATAAAACTAAATATTATAATTTTGTAAAAAGTAATGTTTCATGTGATATGTTTTTATTATAGATTATGGAAATTATTTACAATGAAGGGTGATCCCTATATGGATCAGGATTATAGGTGATCTAGATATAGTTTTCCAATGTATTGGGTAATGGGATATAATCAACTAGTTTTTTCTTTCTCCTACGAGATTACTAAAAAATAAGTGGAATATTTAATTTTTATGGGTGATAGCATGAGTTATATGAATATGATGTCCAAAGACACGAATATGTTTTTTTATATTTTTTTCATGTTATAATTGATCATTTTCTTAATATTTTTTTAGGTGGCCCATGATTGTCGAAGTATATTATTTTTATCTAATATTAAATATTTTTTCATATATCATGTTTTTATATGGGTTTTTTATGGGTATGAATTCTCTAATGTTCTTATCATGTGCATTGATTATGTCATCATACCCAAATTCTCATAATATTCTCAAAAAATGACATTAAGTTTTTAATGAAAATTTTTTCTATTGGTCGGAGTGGATACTCAAGAGGGGAGTGAATTGAGTTCCAATTAAAATTTCTGTTAAAAAATTTTCTATTAAAAATCCCCCAAATTAAAACAACAGGCTAAACTGTAGTGAATTTGTAATACAGTAAAGGGTCAATTAGGTTCTCAAGAGATTGATTAGTTCTCATTTAATCTAATCTGAAGATTAGATTAGATTTTGAAACTAACCTAATGCTTTACAATAAATAAAAACAATTTATAGTTTAACTATCAGTGTTACTTTGATATAGATTTGTATTTAAAGTACATAGCATTAGAATATTCAATATAGATTAAAACACAATAAACAAGCACAGAAAGATTAACCAAGATGTTCAGTCTCTAGCAGAGACATAGTCCTTTCCAACAGTTTTTATAAACTATGATCGACACCCTGGATCGAAGGTTTTACAATAGTATGCAGACTGTTCAGATCCTCATACCTCTACTACAGTTCTACGTGGGAAAACTAAACAACATCACATAGGCTATCCAGTACACACTTTACCTCTTCCACAATTCACATTGGGATACAATAAGGTGTAAACAATTTGATGTGAGGATTTAGTATCCACCAGTTTAGTCCAAGAGTCAGTGTGTGGATAAATAGATAGAGGCACACACACTGCTCAAAAGTTAAATAAAAGTTCACTATAGAGAAAGTAAATGGAGAATGAGTTTAGAATGCTCTTAGTGACTGCGGATGTTCTCTGGACTTTTTTGGATGTTTTGGAAGTAATTTGAGTCTGTTCTGGTGAGGATGACACAAAATAGAGTGTCTTTGTTCTTCTCAGTAGTAATTATTCAGCCTTGTGCATATGACATTCAGTAGGCACAACAACTTGGATTTTGTGTTTGTTCCAGGTGAATGATCTTCTTGAAGCTCTCTGGTTTTTATAGGTGTTCTTCGAGTTCTTCTTTTGTTTTGTGTTGCCTCATACACATGTACACCCTCGTCGACTTATGTTTTTCTATCTGTGTCTATTATTTATGTCGTATTATCATATTTTTAGTGTAGATATATGTTCATCTTTATTCCTTGAGATCTGGAAAAAAGAATGATTTCTTTTTTGACAGGTACAAGGTACGATTCACTGACATCCAATAACCAACATTAATTAATAACAGGTGCATTAAATTAAGAAAATATGACCATTAGAATTAAATAAGAGTTAATAGAAATTCAAACAGTTTTCACGACTCTCGGTGAGTCATGAGATTGATAGGTCATTTGAATTTTCATCGGTGTTAGTAGGTCATGTGATCAGCATCTGCTTTGATAGATCATTTGATCATCATCAGTATCGGTTGGTCATTTGATCAGAATCGGTAACGGTAGGTCATTTGATCAGCATCGGCTTCGATAGATCATTTTATTTGCATCGGTATCGGTAGGTTAGGTGATCAGCATTGGCTTCGACAGATCATTTGATAATCATCGGTATCGGTAGATTATTTGATCAGCATCGGTGCGACCGTTCTCATCGGTGCGACCGTTGCCATAGGTATTACCGTTCTCATCAGTGCGACCGTTCACATCAGTGTGATTGTTCTCATCCGTGTGATTGTTGTCATCGGTGCGACTGTTTTCATCAGAGCAACTATTGTCATCGGTGCGACTATTGTCATTGGTGCGACTGTTCTCATCGGTGCGACAGTTGTCATTGGTGAGAGAAATATATAACAAATAGTTAGTCAGAAAATATAACTATCAGTGAATCAAACATATAAAATTTTCACAGAGGGTTTGTATAAACCAGAATACTTCCAGGTCAATAGTAGATGATAAAAAATCATATATAATCGTATGTAGACTTGTTTAGACATATATAAACACATTTAGAACAAATTGAATAAAATACTAAATTGACATATAAAAAAATGATATGTGATTATTAAAATAACTACCACACAAAGAATTGAAGAATCTCCCCCTTTTTGATAATCACAAATCTATGGAATAATAGAAGAGGAAAGATGATATAACATTCAGTATGCTTCCCCTATGTAAAAAGAGTATATAAATAATATCATGACATGAGATCTTAAGGCATATTTAGAGATTATATAAAGTTCACCCCTTGGTCATATATGCACTGTTCACCCCATAAGATATATATACCTGCCTCCCCCTTAGATATATACCTGCTATCCCCTTTGAGTTAATCAAAAAGAAAAGGGGAATGCAGAAAACAAAAAAGAAAAAGGTTCCAGTATAATAATATCTGAAAAGTTCCAACAAACACATACAAAATAAGGTACAAGGTAATGTAACCCTATAAAAAATATACACGGCTATTTATTGGGGTGTAGAAGAGATTTTCCTTTGGTAGAGGGTGGAATGGATGTGCCCGAAGGTGGTTTAGTGGAAGGTTGATCTGGCCGGATGGAGAGAGAAGGTATCACATCTCGGGCTGGTAGCATAGTGGGTGCTAAGGTCACTTGAGGTTGATTATAAGATCTTCTAGAAGGTGGATTCTGAATGACTGGCCAAATATTTGATAGATTGTGAGCGACTGATATCTGACATGGAGAAACACTGGATAGACTGAGAGGATCAAAAGTAGGAAGAACAATTGCCTTTTCTTGCAAATGAAGATACAGTTTGAGCCTATTGATAAAATCCCGAATTACTTGACCACCATATTTCATTGCCTTCTTAAAGTCATCTTTGTTTTGCATGAAACTCTCTAGAGTTGGAGTAAAATCCTTCAACTATTGGACTTGAGCCTTAAAGGCTTGAGTGACTGGAGGAAGCCTTAAATTTTCAGCCAAAACTTTAAACTGATGGTTCAACTCATGCTTGGTATAAATTTTGGAAAAATAGTGATCCACCTTTTCATTGATCCCTTTTTCAGCCTTAGTAGCATCAGTCGATTAAAGCTTCACCGTCTTGTGATTATGATCACTATTTTCTTTTAACTTATTCAAAGAGTCCATGTCTACAATCTGTCGAAAAGTATCCAATTCTTCATTTATAACATCTTTTAAGTCATTGATCTCATGACTAGTGATATTGGATACTTTGGAGGAGCTAGCCTGAGCACCAATATGAGTTATCTCATCTTTAAATTTTCTCAAATCATATTTCTTTAGGTGGTCAGTCAAATTTCTCAAAACATCCATCATACCAGTGATGGTTGATCTAAATTCACCAGAGAAAGATACTATGACACTCCTCAAATCTGTGAGCTCTTGATTCAGAGATGTAATATGCATGCCAATCATCTCACTGGTATTGCATAGGTCAGGTTGAATAATACTTACCACTCATTGAGGTAATGCATCCATATCAGCTTCAGAAAGATGCACAAGAGTAGGAACAGGAGCATTAGACAATTCCTCTTTCATTGTCTCTCAAACTATGTGGAGGAACTCGTCTTTAAATCTGTCAAAATAAGATCTTCAAACTAAAGGAATAGGTATTTCTATGGTCATTTGAACATCCTTAGCAACTGGTCTAGCCTTAACCGGATGGCTTACCCTTGAGATATCCACTGCTTCATCTTCCTTTGAATATTCCAAACTTAGAACCGGTAAACCTGGGGGGTTCCTCCCATGCAGCATTACAGGAGGTATACTGAGGTTTTACAAAATCATACTTTCACGAATTTTCATGTGAGTCTTCCCCACCTACATCAATCTCTATCTGCATTGTCCTTTCATCCTCTGAAACAGATTCTTTCTCATCTAGATGATGTTTTGGATCAGCTTGGATTACGTTGTGACCATCCACTGGTCGAGAACTTGCATCATCATCATCACCATCATCACCATCATCACCATCCTCACTATCATCACCATCCTCACTATTTCCAAGTCCATTATTGTTTACCAATGATTCATCGGTATTGTATTTTCTACTGGATTCA
The DNA here is from genome assembly GCA_963277665.1 of Viscum album. Lineage (NCBI taxonomy): Eukaryota > Viridiplantae > Streptophyta > Magnoliopsida > Santalales > Viscaceae > Viscum > Viscum album. Next base: position 1,079,071,758 of record OY728136.1, on the reverse strand, counting down.
TACTGCTCAGAATTTGATACTTTATTATCAGCTTCTTCTTCTTCATCTAGAAGGGGTTCTGACTTAGGTATCTTAAGAGGTGGACTAGCTGGTCCAAATTCTATTCTTCTTTTCATAGGACCTACTGTATCAGGGTCACTCCTACAATCAGTTGGTGACTCATGTTCCTTTTCAGTATTCACATAATCATCATCTTCAACTTCCCCTATATTCTTCTTTCTAGACTCTTTAGTGTCCTTAGGAGCCTCTATCTCTTCTTCCTCTTCAGAATAAACAACTTCCTCATCAAGTTTTAAACTGGGATCTCTCATCCCATTTGGTCTCTTAGAATGGTCATAAGGATTAAAGGAGTCATACAACATATCTTCATCTTCAACCCATGCCTTCTTCCATGGATTCTAGTTGATTTTCATTCTTTTGCAGATATCATTGTTAACACAGAATCTACTACTTGATGAGATACACTCATCTCCCTCTTCAACACAACCCCAAAAAATTAGTACGCCAAATAATTTCATAGAATAGAACAAGGTTGTAGCCTTCATAGATTGCTTAACCATCTCTGGAATATAAACAGTAATGTATCTACATAAGTTGGTCTTCGCACCATTCAATAATAAAAAAATTTGAAAACATCTTGATACTTTACAACAGCAAAATCACTTTTTCTGGGACATATTTAGTGATGAATAAACTTAAACAAGATTCTACTTTTTCCTTCTAACTCTGTAGCTGCTATTCTTCTGGATTCAGAGTTTCTAGTCAACATCTCCATAGCAAGCTCAAAAGAAAAATAATCAGTGGTAGGAGGAATGTTACCATTTGAATCCTCATATCTACTATTATGTGGTACCCCCAAACATTCATCCCATTGTTTTGATGAAAATTTTATCTTCTTCCCTTTGATCACATAAGATAATCTAGTAGCTTCTCTTCCATCCAAGATAATATTTATGTTCAGATAAAAATCATGAACTAGTTTTGGGTAGTAGACTCAATTATTATCACAGAACCTATCATTCAATCCTTGCATCTCTAATACATTTAAAAGTGCATACATATTGAATAACACCCATTCGAAACTCACTTCTTTTTTTTGCGGTGAGCACCCATGTTTCCAACTCCAGGTTCACTGACATTTGAGTCATGCCGCTTGATTCTCCTCGAGTGCGTTTCATAGGAGATGAACCTTCAAATTCCTTGCTTTGTCGCTTTTTCATTTCCATTTTGAGATTCATGAATTTTGAGAGGTTGCAAGGGTTCAAATGGTTCGGGATTCAGAAAAATTAGAGTTCGGCGGGATATGGAAGGTCGATAGTTTTTAGAAAAATAAATAGCCACGTGTCATAAATTTTATCATTTAGGGTTACAATAATATAAAAGAAAAACGATTAAGTAAAACAACGTCATTTTGAAAAACACTAACGGTTTCATAGACTGTATAATTCAAACGGAAGTAAACATCAGTTTCACTGATCAGTTTCACATATCAGTTTCACAGATCGATTTCACTGATCGATTTCACTAATCGGTTTCACTGATCGGTTTCACAGATCAGTTTCACGTATTAGTTTCACTGATCGGTTTCACAGATAGGATTCACAGATCGATCATACCTAACTCTTGTTTAATAATATATACCCTTTCTGAGCATAAGGGTTTGGTGAAAATATCAGTTATATGATGTTCAGAGTCAATAAATTTTAGAGAAATATCACCCTTTTGATAATGATCTCTCAAAAGGTGATGTCTGATAGCAATGTGTTTGGTCCTAGAGTGAGACACGTGATTCTTAGAGATGTTAATTTCACTAGTGTTATCATAATTTATAGACACATGTCTAAATTTATATCCATAGTCCAACAAAGTGTGTTTCATCCATAGAATCTTAGCACAATAACTACTAGAAGTAATGTATTCTACTTCAGTAGTAGTAAATTCAACCATGTTATGTTTCTTACTACACCAACATATGTGGGACACCCAAAAGATGAAATATTCCAGATGTGCACTTTCTATCTAACTTGCAACCAGAAATGATAGCATCTGCAAAACTCATTATGTCAAAGGATTGTCTTTTTGGATAAAAAAACCAGAATCGGTAATATGCTTGAGATATTTTAAAATACTTTTAATAGCAAGTAAATGATAGTATTTAGGATTAGCTTTAAATCTTGCACACATTAATAAACTAAAAATGATATTTGGTCGACTAGAAGTAATGTAAAGTAAGCTTCCAATCATACCTCTATAATTGGTTTGATCAACTGGTTTCCCAGTTTCATCATCATCCAACTTACAGGTGGTACTCATAGGTGTGTCACTTCCCCTATTACTATCCAAACCAAAACGTTTTAAAATATCCTTTTTATATTTTCATTGATTTAAAATAATACCATCTTTCAATTGAAAAATTTGAAAACCAAGAAAATACTTGAGTTCTCCCATTAAACTCATTTCAAATTCATTTTTCATATTCTTTAAAAATTCAGCACAATATAAATTTTTTGAAGATCCAAAGATAATATCATCAACATAGATTTGTAAAATCAAAATATATTTAGAAATTCTTTTAATAAAAAGAGTGGTATCTACAATTACTTTATAACCTTGTGCAACTAGTCTAGCTACAAGTGAAATGGTTTCTTCATAGTCTATTCCTTCTTCTTGATTGTAACCTTGTGCAACTAATCTAGCTTTGTTTCTAATGATGTTTCTAGATTCCTCAAATTTATTTCTAAATAACCATTTAGTACCTATGTTCAAGGTGTCCTTGGGTCTTTCTACTAATTGTCAGACTTTGTTTCTTTCAAATTGATTTAACTCTTCTTGTATAGCCATTACCCAAAATTCATAATTGATTGCATCATTGATATTTTTAGGTTCTAACTGTGAATGAAAGTCTTGATGTTCAACCTGATTTCTTAGAGAAGCTCTAGTATGTATCCCGCTATCGAGATTACCAAAAACAACATATAAAGTATGATTATTTAGATTCCTATTTGATCTAGTAATGGTAGGAATAGAAATTTCACGTTCTTCTCTAGGTTCACGTTCACCAGGAGCAGATTCTGGAATATTTCCGGATTTGGTTTTCTTGAAAACATGGTCACTATGTTTTTCACTCATATTTGGAATTGATAAAGCTTTTTACTGATTTTCAAGAGGGGTCTTAGGTTCATGTGGATCAGTTTCATCAAATTTTATGTCAATAGATTCTTCCAGACATGTGGTTCTCTTATTAAAAACTCTATAATATCTGATAGTAATTGAGTGTCCTAAAAATATTCCATCATCACTCTTGGATATAAATTTATCTAGATTATCATTATTATTGAGAATAAAGTCTTTGAAACCATAAAATCTGAAATAATTAACTTTAGGTGTCCTATTGTTCCACAGTTCGTAAGAGAACATTTTGAGAACAGGTCTAATCAAGACTCTATTTATAATATGAAAAGTTGTATTGATAGCTTCAGCCCTAAAATAAACAAGTAAATCATATTCATTGAGCATAGTTCATGAAATTTCTTGAAGGGTTCTATTCTTTCATTCAACTACACCATTCCGTTGAGGTGTCCTAGGGGTAGAGAAATTATGATTATAGACATTGTGTGAGCAATAGGATTAGAATTCATGATCATCAAACTCACGACCATGATCACATATCAAGGTCTTAATCTTAAGTGCATAATGGTTTTCGACAGACTTGGATTATTTAATAAAATAAGAGTAAGCTTCACTTTTTTGAGCTAAAAAGTAGACCCAATTATATCTAGAAAAGTCATCTACTAGAACATAAACATACTACTTCCCATTTAAACTAGAAACTCTAGATGGTCCAAACAATTCCATGTGAACCAACTCAAGAGGTTGAGAAGTTGAAAATTCATTCTTTGATTTAAAAGAAACTTTATGTTGCTTTCCCTTTTAACAAGGATTACTAACTTTATCTGCTGAGAATTGAAGTTTAGGTAGGTCTCTAAATAAGTTCTTCTTAGTAAGTTTTCTAAAAGAATATATATTGCAGTGTCTTAATGTTCTGTGCCAAACCCAAGACTCTTTATGAAAAACATTTAAACAAGTAATATTTTTCTTTGAAAAAGAATTCAAATCTACAGCATACACATTTTTATTTCTCAGCGGAATAAATACAAAAGAATTTCTAGAATCAAAATCATTGCAAGAATAATTTTTAAATTTAACATTGAAACCATCATCACACAACTGATAAATACTAAATAGGTTGTATTATAATAGATCAACAAGTAAAACTGTAGAAATTAAAATTGAATTAGAGTTACCAATTGGCCTAAGCTGACAATTTTTCCTTTTAGATTATCACCAAAGGTGACATGTCCTCCATCAAATTTTACTTATCTCTTAAAACATGACAAGTCTCCTGTCATATATCTTGGAAATCCACTGTCCAGGTACCATGTCTTCTTATAGGAACTATTCATGCAAGTCTCCTACAAAACAGGTTTAAATAGAAAATGATTTTGGTAGACAAATTTTCATGGATCCAGAGAGGTGAGCAAGAAAAACCTTTTGTACCTAGATTTGTCTAATAGGTTTCATATAATCAATACATTCAAATTATTTTGAAAGATAAACTTTTTTTGAGCTATAACTGTGTGAATATCGGGTTGGGACATTGGAATTTCTAAAACTGAAACTAGTAGCACACTGTCCAGATTTAGGAATAAATTTATTCTTAACATGTTGTCTCTATCTAGGGTGATAGCCTAAACCCGTAGTATAATTTGGTACTACTTGTTTTCCAAGCATTTGAGTTAAAGTATTCTTTCCATTAGTGAATTTTTTAGATCCTTCTTGATATTTTCATTAGATAGTTTGAGTTTTGTATTTTCCTTTAGCAGTTTATAATTCTTTTCCTTTTCAACATCAAATTCAGATTCGACAGTACTAGTTAAAGAATAATGTTTCTTTAATCACTTGTACATATCCTTCAGGTCATTTCATGTTTATTCTAGAATACTAGAGATTCAAATAACTCTTTACTAGACATGTTTTCAGAATCAGAATCATGTCTAGAATAATTAAAATTTAATGCAGGAGTATCCAATGTTACCTCAGATGTGTTTGTCAATAAACACATGTTGGCTTGATTCTTTTCAGAATCAGAAACCTCATATTCACTTGTGATGTGTTCTGAAGCACTCCATTTTACCTTTATAACTTTCTTATATTTTCTATCTTTGTAGTCATATTTATTCTTGAACGTAAATTTGGGATATCCATCCTTAATGTGTCCTTCCCTTCTGCATTCATAGCAGACTATCTCATCACCCTTATCATCATTCTTCCAATCTTTCTTCCAATCACCTCATTGGTCATACTTAAACTTATAGTTTGGTTTTCTAAAAAAAATCTTCTTCCTATAGAATTTCTTGAATCTTTTGGCAATTTGAGCCATCTCAACATCACTATCTAAATATCAACCTCCACTTGTTGATCTTTTAGTAGGTATGTGTCCTTTTTCCTTGTCCTTTCTCTTTGAGGCAGCACACTCAAATTACACTAACATCTTGTTTGGTTCATCATCTTCGTCTATGTTTACCTTTAGCTCTTATTCACACATCATTAGCTTACCAATAAGTTCCTTGATAGGAAGAGCACCAATGTCACAAGATTCTCTAATTGAAACATATGTGCCTCTCCATCTATCTGGCAGACATCGTAGTATCCTCAAAATTATCTCCTTTAGAGGAACAACTTTTCTATGTGAGTTCATTGTATTTAAAATTTCGTTGATCCAAATATAATTTTCAGAAAAAGGTTCATCAGGATTCATTTTAATGTTTTCATATTTAATAGTATATTTGATCTGTCTTATTTCCTTTGAATTGGTTGTTCCCTCATGGGAAACACCCAAAGTATCCCAAATTTCATAAGAAATTTTACAAGCAGATATTCGATTAAATTATTCATCTCCTAAAAAACAATACAGGGAATTTATTGCTTTAAAATTATTATAGTAAGTTGTTTTCATAGGTTTATCCCGTGTTGTTCTTTCAGTGTCCGGAATCTTATATTGAGTCTCTATAGGAGTTCAGATATCAAATCCCATAATTTCTAAATGAATTTTCATTTTCAGTTTCCATTGGGCATAATTAACACCATTAAATAAAGGTGTCATATTGATAGCATCACCTTATAGTCTAATATCAATAATAAGATTTTAAAAAATATATTTAAAGAGTTAAAATTTTGAACGAAGAAACATTTAAGAACATTAAGATACAACTAAAATCAGAGTTGAAAAATAGATTATTTGGAAAACCTTTATTAATAACAAACAATAACCTCTGATACCAAATGTTGGTTGGAGTGGATACTCAAGTGGGGGGTGAATTGAGTTCCAATTAAAATTTCTCTTAAAAATTTGTCTATTAAAAATCCCCCAAATTAAAACAACAAGATAAACTATAGTGAATTTGTAATACAGTAAAGGGGAAGTTAGGTTCTCAAGAGATTGATTAGTTCTCAGTCAATCTAATCTGAAGATTAGATTATCTTTTGAAACTAACCTATTACTTTAAAATAAATAAAAACAAATCATAGTTTAACTATCAAAGTTACTTTCAAATAGATTTGTATTTAATGTACATAGCAGTGGAATATTCAATATAGTTTAAAACACAATAAATAAGCACAACATAATTAACCAAGAGGTTTAGTCTCAAGTTGAGACTTAGTCCCCTCCAATAGTTTGTATAAACTATGATCCACAACCTAGATCAAGGGTTTTACAAAATTATTCAGACTGTTAAGGTCTACAAACCTCTACCATAGTTCTACGTGGGATAACTAAACAACATCACACAGTCTATCCGGGTCACACATGACCTCTTCCACAATTCAAAGGGGTATACAATAAGGTGTAAACAGTTTGATGTGAGGATTTAGTATCCTCCAGTTTTGCCTAGGAGTCAGTGTGTGTCTAAATAGATAGAGGCACATGCACTGCTCAAAAGTTAAATAAAAGTTCACTACAGAGAAAATAAATGGACAATGAGTTTAGAATGATCTGAGTGATTGAAGATGTGCTCTGGACTCGTTTGGATGTTTAGGAACTTATATGAGTCTATTCTAGTGAGTATGAGACAAAATAAAGTGTCTTTGTTCTTCTCAGCAGCAGTTAATTAGCCTTGAGCATATGACATTCAGTAGGCACAAAAAATTAGCTTTTGTTTTTGTTCCAGGGGAATGATATTCTTGAAGATCTCTGGTTTTTATAGGTGTTCAGCGCGTTCTTATTTTGTTTCGTGGTGCTTCATACGCATGTACACCCTTATATTCATATGTGTTTCTGTATATGTCTATTATTTGTTTCATCTCGTCGTATTTTCAGTGCAGATAGATCTTCTTCTTTATTCCTTGAGATCTGGAAAAAATAATGATTACCTATTTGAAAGGTCCTACATACGGTTCCCTAACATCCAAAAATGAACATTAATTAAAATAATGTGCATTAAATTAAGGAAATATGACCGTTGGAATTAAATAAGTGTTTATAAAATTCAAACATTTTTCATGACTGTCAGTTAGTCATGAGATCAGCAGGTCATTTGATTTTTCATCGGTATCGATAGGTCATGTGATCAACATTGGCATCGATATAATATTTGATTAGCATAGGTATCAGTAGGTCATTTGATCATCATCCGTATCAGTAGGTCAGGTGATCAGCATCATCTTCGATAGATCTTTTGTTCAGCATCGGTATCTGTAGGTCAGGTGATCAGTATCGACTTCGATAGATCATTTGATCAGCATCAGTATCAGTGTGTTATTTGATCAGCATCGGTGGCACCATTCTCATCAGTTCTACCATTGTCATTGATATGACCGTTCTCATCAGTGTGATTGTCCTCATTAGTGTGACCATTCTCATCATTGCGACTATTTTCATCGGTGTGACTCTTGTAATCAGTGCGACTATTTTTATCGGTGCAACCGTTGTCATCGGTGCGACTGTTTTCATCGGTGCGACCGTTCTCATCGTTGAGACCGTTGTCATTGGTGAGAAAAAAATATAACTAACGGTGAGTCAAAAAATATAAATACCAGTGAATGAAACATATAAAATTCGCACAGAGTTTCTGTATAAAACAGAATACTTCCAGGTCCATAGTTGAATATAAACAATAATAGATAATGGTTTTTAGACATGTTTAGACATATATAAACACATTTAGAACAAATTTAATAAAAGACTAAATTGAAATATAAAAACAATTATTTGTGATTATTAAAATAACTATCACATAGAGAATTCAACATTTAACCTTACTGAGAATTTCACCACACATTTAGTATACTTCCTTTTCCCCATATTTTGAATAATGACGTGAAATGAATTATATATAAAAAGGATTCCTATTTAAATAATTTTAAGGGAGATGTTTGAACATTATTTATGAATAAAAAAATCTATGTGTATTATGAAATATACTAATCTAGTGACATGGGGTTTAGATCAATTTTAGAGATCCCATTATGGGAATATATTTGTATTATTTATCATGATGTAAATGGATTCAACACCCCTTTTGAGATTTAAATTATTGAATTTTACAGTGATTTGTGATACCATGGGAATTTTTTATTATGATGAGGTATATGTGTCCCTTAGGTCTAACATAAATAATTATTTTGGATGAATACTATTAAATTTCTAGAGACATAATATAATTTTTATGATATAACATTTAGTATAAAAAAACTCTATTATTGAATTGATTGAGGTTATTTTATTTATAGGTGTTATTATTTATGGATTGATCCAAGTTGAATACTATTTTATTGGAGAAAATTTGATGATAAATGCATTATTTTCTTATAATTTGTTTCGATAATTTAAATAATTATCTTACCTTATTATATCCATTTATAATTTGATTAATATCTAAGTACATGAAGAATATCTTCTTATCCTTTTCTAAATTATTTGATCTATTATAAATTTATCTACTTCTTGAGGAAAGACAAATTCATCTGAAATACTCATAATTTAAGGAAATATTTAAGACTGTCTTGAAAGTTTGTAAAATGATAAAACCGTACATCTCATTTACATATATTTAATTATGTTCTTATAATATAGTGTAATATAAATTATTAGAAACAGTAAAAGGATCATGGAATAAAAATGTGATATTTTTTCCTTTTTTATCATGAATTGATTGTATTTTTATACATCATTGATTTATGGTTTTGTAGTCACTACCTTTCTCATGGTCTTTACATTTTTTAGGTCCAAGTTCTATGTAACTATCCATTGTAATTTGTATATTACATTCAATTACCTATAATATTATTCTCTTTGTAAACCTATTTATGTGTCCTTCTAAATAACCTTTATATTTCAATTTTCTTATTTTTATAAGGATGTATTATTAACCCTTTTTAGGATGTTGGACATCAATAATTGTATTTCAAGGTTTAAAACCATCTATTAATAAGATAATGTTCCAAAAGTAAAATAAAACATTATTATATGGATATGAATGTAACAAAAGATGATTTTTAAAAGAATATGTTGTTTGGTAGTGTGCACAACTAGAAATACTGATCTTAATCAAACCATGAAGTATTATTATTTAAATATGAACATTGTTAAAAATCTATTAATTTGTAGGGTATGAATAGATGAAAAAAATTATGAAATATTAATAACATACATAATCAATAAAAATATATTAATAAATCATTAGTAACAATTACTCAATTTTTTGTAATGTTATTTTTTTCTTTGAAAATACGATTCCTTCAAAAAATGATTTTATTGAATATTGTGAGAGTATATTATAATTAATTTTTAGTTATTTAATATATTATAATTCATAATGAGGAAATAATTTTTTGAATAATCAGGCAAAATTTATCTTATGATTAATTGTTCATAATGTTTTGTAATGTATGATTTTCCATTGAATATCAATAATTAATAATTTTTTTAATATGTACCTTATTAGCAAGTATTTACAAAGTAAATTCTTGTTCAGATATTTATTAATGATTAATTAGTTTCATTTTTATTCAAGATATTCAAATAATTTTTTTAATCAACATTATACTTGAATTTGGTAAGAATACATTTATATACATAGAAAATCATTTTTATGAAAAACCATTTGTTGTTTGGTTTTGTCGATCTAATTTGACATAAAATTATGAAATCATTTTAAATTTTACTTGATAATGTTTATTAAAAATTTAATTATTTTAATTAATATTAAATTATAATTTAAACATAATTTTTTCACAATGAAAAATAAATATAGAAAAATTCTATTACTATTATTAATTTTAAAAAAGGTTAACCAGGGTGTTCAACTAAATAGATAAGGAAACAAATTATGTTGAAAAATTTCTAAACCTATTATACAGATATATATATATATATGATATATAATTAAATATACATAAATGATCTATTTTTGAACCATTTGGATTGATTAATACAGTAATTTATCTTATTATTTTTAAACACACTATGTGTTTCCTCTCCCCCAATAATAATTGAACACAGACTATCATCTCTTATATACATTTAAATTACCTTTTAGTTTAGTATAGAACTACACAAACACCTTAATAAAATAACTCTACATGTACTTGACTCCCCTGTTTGATCATAAAACCATACTGGGAATTCATTATGTATAAACATAGAGAGGTTGCCCGATGAAGAGGTATATTTCATAACAAAGAATTTTATATTTTTGTATTATTATACATCCATGTAGAGATATTAACCCTTGATTAAATAGTAGAAAAAGTAAATTAAATATAATTATAGGTTATTAGGTTAAATTAAAAACTATTATCCATTCGCTCCTCTATTATATGTGGAATGAAACTATCATTCATGTGTATGTTAGACTACCTGTTTGTGAACTGTGGTAATTTGTTTGCCATTACCGCCAATCACCACTAGTCAAACAAAATAATTTAATATATATAGTATATAAATTAAATGATTATAATTTTTAATGTCAATATATCAAATAATTTCTTACCTTTCCGTCTATTGAAATTATATAACATCATTCATGTATACTGGTAGATTACCCCCTCCATGAAGTGATGTGATTTAGTTATCATCACAACAACACATGGATGGTATATATAATAGTACATAATGAGATAATATTATATTTATGACAAAATAATAATGATGTAAATATAAATGAAAACATACCTTGTCTCCCCATGTTCATTAGAAAATGAAAATGTCAATCATTCGTTTGTACAACCTATCATCTCCAGGATTAAAATGTAAATAGTATTTAATAACAATTTTATATGGATTATTTTATAATTATAAATAATGTATTAAAAAATTATTTCATTTGTGTACTGCTTTAGTTTATTTAATAATGACCATTTTACCATGTTCAACATAATAAAATACTTTTCAAATTATTAACTAAACATCCATAAAACACCCAAAGTGGACTTAACTATTTATGTAAATAAATTCTTTATTAATATAAATCAAATTAATTTTCTCTGTATATGATATAATAACAATAATAATTTATTAAATAATTATTTTTGATAAAATCTATTATATATTAGTAAAATTATGAACATAGAAAATCTACAATTTAGGTAAGGGATTCTGATTCAATTTTCATTCATTGAGGCATGTTTTTAAGTTATATAGCATATTTTTTTTTAATTTTGTATATGATTCCACATTTAAATTCAATAATAATATTCCATTATAAATTATGGTATATTATGTTATAATTAAATTTATTTCATACATATTTATTTTAGATGAATGTTACCAAGTGGTAAGGGGTTTCATAACATAGTTTTCCATCCATTGGTTATAGTTCCACTTCATTATATTTATTATTCCAAGATTATTTTTGAATTTGAAAATAAATTTATTTATCATGTTTTTAAAAGTGTTTTATGTGTATTTATATATTTTTAAATAATAACTTGATGAATTATATATCTCATATTGATTTTTGATATTTTCAAGGGTTTTCATTTATCATAACAACATTTTCATAATAAATTATTAATTTTTACACTATGATTTTCCATACATGGGATCCATAATTCCCAATGAATCAATTTTTTCATATTAATTCATGAAAGTTTTGTGACTTTCCTATGAATATAATAATCTTAATTTCAATGAATAATGATTCAAAACATACAAAGGATTTATATGATATATGTAAAAATATTATATCAATTCAATATTTATTATATTCAATGTTACAATAGAGATATAATATGATTTTAGATTCTTAAAAAATAATTTTTAATATCTTATGATTTTTAATCATTTTACATGTTTAATTTTAGGTTCTTCCCCTTTTGAAAAATTAAATATCATGAAATATATATATAAGTGATAATGATCTTGAATATTTTTTTAAAATTGAAATTATTTTTCTAAAATATCCATGTTTAAAATAAATTTTGAAGATTTAATTAGAATATTTGTTAATTATTGTTTAATGTAATTTTATCCCATTTATAATATTTTACTAATTTTTTCATAAAATCAATACTGTCATTTTCCTAGAAAATGTTCATTTTATCCGATGTGTGAACATAATATATATTTTGAATATTACGTAATAAATGGAATTTTTCACTATAATGAAAAATAAATACATTTAATGTTTCCAATTTTCTTTTTAAATAAAATATTTTTCCAAATATTATGTAATTTTCTAGTTTATAAAATTTATTTTCAAAGTTGAAAGGATATTTTTCTCAATATTTGTTAAGGATTTTTTATGTGGTTTATATTCATCAATGGTAGAAACACTTGATTTTAATTATTCTATAATAGGGTTATCTTGTAATGATACCATCTATATTCATTATTAGGATTTATTATCATTTATTCAATGAAATTTCCATGGAATTAATTTATTTTCTATAGGTAACTGATGTCGTGAGAGAAAAAAGGTAATTTTTATTCAGAAAAAATGCAAAAATTCATGTGGTATTTTTATGTTATGGTTTTTATAATATGATTATGATGATCAGTGATTCTAATATAGACCATGATTAAAGTTGATCTGGATATGTATCTAAAATTCATTTGGTAAAGGGGTTTAGTTAAACAGTTATTGGATTCACCAAATCGATTATTAGAATTTATAGGGTACATTATTCCAATTATAGTTTTGATTGTATGATTGATATAAAAATGATTTCCCCATTATGATCATGTTTTTTGATACTTGAAATAAGATATAAAAGATAATTTTCCTAAAGATTACATTCACATGGCTGATAATAGTTTAAATATATGAATATTTTTTTCTATTAAAGCTTTATTATAGGTATCATGATTTTTGGTACAGGCTTTGAGGGGTAAACATATATTATGTTAGGCTCATACATTGATTATTTCTTAATATCCTTATTCTCATATTATGGTCAATATTAAAATTAAATTGTTAATTATTAATTTTACCTTTACTATGTATTCGATATCATCAAACTTATATTTAATTTTCTTGAGGTTATAAATAATGATGCTAAATCAATTATGTCATGTATGTTTCATGGGTGAATAATTTTATGGGATATCATGAAGAAATAATGTGGAATAAAAAATCATTATATTTTGGGAATAATATCCATTGAATGATATGTGTATTATAATGTATGAGTTGTTCCATGTTCTTAAAAACTCAAAACCAAAAATGACCTTCTGTGTATGAGTCATTCAATATTTCCTTTTTATGTTTTACGTTTTTTATTATGAAAATTATTTAATATTTATCATTATCAATTATAAAATGAAAATAAAATGTTTTTCAACCTCTAGTTATGGGTATTATAAAATACCATATCTTGTATCATCTTACATGATCCAGTTTTCCTAGATTTCCCCAAGGAGTAGAAAAAATATATTTCATAACCTTAGTAAAAAGTTTCTCTATATACTCAACTAATAATGGGATTCTAGTATATAATAATTGATAAATTGATTAGTGATTTAGAATATATAAGGTGTGGGTTTGTAATAAATAATATAAATAACATAAATTAATCATTACATTCCATCCAATTACATCCCTTGTCTTTTTTGTAAGATATTGTTCATTTTTTCTAATTTTCTACTAATTTTATTTTTCATGTTTAACTGGGGTTAAGAGGGTTAAACTCTACAGAGCTTAAATTATAATCTCTTATTTTTTGAAAAAAATATCCATTATTTCTTCTTACATTAACATATACCATCCATGAGATAATTTATGAGGGTACATGTTTTTGGACTGATTATTCTGATAACATCTCATCAGTTACTATTTTTTATAGAAAAAAAATTAGCATATTAATTATTATATAAAATCTCAAAAAATATATCATTCCACTTACCCAAAATTATTGTTATCATATACCTTCTTCAAACCACATCAACTGACATTCATTTAGAGAGGAAGAATATCCAATTTGATTTCATTTTTCCTTTCCATATAAATTAAATATGTTATGGGTGATTAACTAAAATTACACATCTACTATAAAATAATCTTAACTAGATATTCTTGAAATTTATATTTCAATTTTTGTAGTGTTCTGATATTATCATACATAAATATATCATCATTTTTAGGAATATTAATTAAATTACACAACACGATCCTAATGACCATAAATATTTAGTTCATTAATAATCAAGTAAAAATAAACAACAACCCATAGGTATGCTATACCATCTTACACAATTTTCTTCATAACTAGAACCCTTCTTAGAAAAATAAGAGATAATACATGTCATTAAAAACTAGTTAGTGGAATCATAAGAAATAGTGTGGACAAATTATTGTTAACCATAAATAAGGTAGATATAAATCATTTCATGAGTATAATGGTATACAGAATTGTGTGTGACATTACGAAAACAAAACCAACATAATAGTGGACATAACCGTGAATCATGGAATAATTATTGGATGTTCATAAGATGTGAATTATAAGATAATATTAGAACATGAGCCATGAGAGCATACTAACTTCATAATAACTAAATTTTTTATTATATATATATGTATAGAAAATGATTTCATAATAGTCAATGTTCACTCTCAAGACCATCCAAGTGGAAATATTCCCTCCCCAAACTAGGTAAACCCCCCATTAAAACTTAGTCTTACTGAACCAAGATCACTCTCAATTCTATCACAATAATATTAAACTAGGTTCACTCCCCGTTCAGGTTTTATATATGTCATGATATATATATATTTTTCCAATGCATTGGAAGTGGATATAGGCCACAATAGTCACATACTAAAATCATAGATATGTGTGTCTCAAGATTATAAAAAATAATGAAATTATAAACCATGAAATGAATTGTTTGACATAAATATTTTATAATACCATGACATGTTAAAAAGATATAATATTAATAATATTTTAATCATATAATTACCCATTAAAAAAGTGGGTTTGATATAAATTTATTTATGGAATATCCCATGGATGAGAAATGGGTTTCAAAAATATCATTACAACAAAACATAAACCATTCTTTTAAATTATAATATTTTTATCCTTGTATAATATCCTTAGTAAGGAATAGGTAACACCAATAAATTTCCTCTTAGTTTGATAAAAATATCGATATATCATTTAATGATTTTTAAAGTGAAATATTATTTCCCTGTTGGAAATCTTCTTTTAAAAAAATATATATTTTGAAAACATTTTTATTTTAATATATTAACAAATAATTATAAATTTTTATTCGAAGAAATGAGTGGTTCTGATGGTTTAGAATTCCATTCATGTCATACATTTTAATATGAACATTCGCTTCATATTTTTCACAAAATTCCAATGGGAATTGTTTATAAAAGGACTTGATGATTCCATTCAAAAAAATTGTAAAACATGTGTAACATAGGAAAAAAATCATTCTAGAAAAATAAGAAATTAATAAAATATTTTTGAGACCCTATATAGAATAAATTGTTTTGAATGAAAATTGAGTTTTTTTTCAAGATATAAATAATGATTGATTTTAAAAATAATATATTCATAAAAATTATAAGTACTAATGAGTGAATAAATTAAACCATTCCATAAATATATAATGAATAATCAGTGCTTAATTAAATTCATTATAATTATTGAGATGTATATCTGATGATTTGAACATTTAAGTCTAAAAAATCAAGATAAATGATGACATTATTATTTAAAATCATTACCACTTTGGTAACGATGATTTATAATCCTCATAATGAAATAACATGAAATGAAAAATAAATATATCATTGGGAAGAAAAAAATCATGATGTTACATTTCCAAGGGTATTTATATACACCTCTTTAAATATTATTTTTGTATAATATAATATACATCTCATAGATGGAAAATTAAGAAAAAAAATACCTTACAGATTGGTATTATTTTTAACACCAAACCCCATGAAACAGAGATAATCAAATGTATATTTATGCCCAAGTAAATTTGATGATAAATATCTTAAAATATTATCATGGGAAGAGTATTAAACACATCTATGAGAAATTTTGTGTATAGAACCTATTCCTCAATGAAAATAATAAACTGAAACAATTCTCATACCATATGTTTTGAATATCATTGCTCACATTCAAAAAAACTATATAATATATAAAATATTATTATACATATTTAAAAGAATCTTATTTTTCTATATCATAAAATAAATTATTTACGTATGATATTTTCTTACACTTTTTTAAGAATTCCATGTTACTGTAACATTTTGGCTCATAAGAGTTCTATTTTTCTTATATGTTTTTATTTGTTGTATTCATTATTATATTTAATTGATCATAATCACATAACATAATTAATTATATCCATTATATAAAATTAATCAATATTTATTATATATATTTACTTATAGTAATCTATAAAAGTTAGTGATAGCAAATTAAATACAGCATTCATGGAAATGGTAGGTCGAATGTATACATGTATGCAATTTTTTATTTTTTCGTTTGGTTGAAATAAAAAAAATTAAATATATTATCATTAATATATAATGTTATTTTCATATATATATATATAACTTATTTTTATTAAACCCATTCTTAATACATTACAGGTATGCAATGAATGAATCACTACACTTTGGAATCTGATAGTCCTCCGTACACATGATTGACATTATTGTAGTCCATAATAATGGAAAAAATGATATTATGATTGATATAAAATTTAATGAATAATAATAAAATCAAAAATATCATAAATTTTAAATAAAAAAAATAAATTCATCAGTACATCCAACCATGAGTGGTGGAAATTGAAAAGGAACAACATCGACTAGTGAGGATGTAGTCTGCCATCGAAAAAATGATGATTTCGAAGCACATTTGACACAAGGGGATATAGTTTCATGTAATGAAATTAAAGAAACTAATTAAATTGATGTTATTTATTCTACTATATTATAATGGTATAAAATTAATTTAAGGGTGTGGAGGAAGAAATCAAACAAAAATTCTTGGTGATGAACATTTCTTCTTCATTGGGTATCCTCTATAGGATTCCACAAAAAGATTTCATAGTATGGGTTTCTTCCCAAAAAAGGTCTTTTAGGATGAAGGGATGAAATTTTAGAAGTTATGTTGGAATTTAATTTCTAACCAAAAGTGTTTGAAGGTGTAAATAATAGTGGAAAAAGGATATCCATTAATAAGTGGGGGAGATGTCACACTTTGTATTCTTGAATAGAATTGATTGATCCATCATTTTTCATATGTCACAAGGTCCCAAATTAGAAAATTTTAACATTATTAGAATTATGATTTTTTTCCAAATTAATTTTGTAACACCCCAAGCCTCCATGGTATACTTCTCTTTTAATAATACAGTAGCGTGTGTTATACGCAACTTCGAGTTCTAACACACACCACAACCAATCAGACTAGCTGTTATGAATATTAATACAAACTTTTTGAAATTTTATACATTTTATATTCCAAAATGGACTTCATTTTAAGATTATTAATATCAAAATTATCTTAGGGTGAATATTTGGTACATTTAAAATAACATTAATATTTTGATGAATAGTGATAATTATTAAATTTTAATTAAAAACAACTTTTTAATTGAAATATTTAACAGTGATAAATTATGAATTTGAGTGGTTTTAAAGAATATTTAAAATATATTTTTACCATTTAATAAAATTTTTGTCATTGGACATAATTTCACATTTAAAACAGACATAAATAAGTGTCAATCTTTTGATAGTTTTTATTTTTTTTAAACACGCTTTTTGTTTTGACAGTGGGAAATAATTTTAAAATAATTTCGGCCACTTCTGTGTTTGGAATTTTTGAAAATAGATTCCATATTTATAATCATGAGATACATATTTTTTAAATTGGTAACTTTTGTTTGTATACATTTTGACTAATTACTTCGGTAAATATTTTATATACCATGGTTATGGGTAATTCTGGTAAATAAGGGTAAAAAATAATATTATAATAATAATAAATTACCCAAAAATGTGCCTTAACCCTATTGGTTAATACATTTCCGACCATGGGAATAATTGGGTCGATTTTGGGACCCCATTGACCCACTTGTAAGTGATAATGACACTTTATAGTAATTAAGTTTAAGTAAATACAAAAATGACATAAGCATATATCTTTTAGAAAAACAATTTTTACATTGGGTTATTTATTTTATATTTTTGACTATAAATATTAATTAGAAATATAAAAATATTTCCTACATAATGGTATTTTATTTATACTTTTTAGACATTTAATAATAAAATTTATTTATGACACCATAATGATGCAATATTTTCTTTATTAATGAAAGAATCAAATAATATGTATTATAAAAGTTAAAATAAATATAATTTGAAAGTTTGGATGACTTCCAAGAATTTTATATATTAATATTACATATTAGTATTTCATATATGAATTATATTCGAATTAAGAGAGTTTTAACGACTTTCACATAAATCAATTATTAAATAGTGTCGAATTTGACATAAAGGACTTTTTAAAAAAAATATTATATTATTAATTGATATTCTATTGATAAAAATCTAAGGCTTGAAAAAAGGAAATATATAATTATAGGTTTATTATTAATGAACCACTTGGGGTCACTTGGATGTTTATAGTAAGTTTAATGACTATATTTTATTAAAGTACAAAAAAACATGGTAAATGTCAAACTATTTAACTAAGAGTAAAATCAAAACTGTAAAGTTAATATAGTGACAAAAACCGGTCTAAAACCTATTTTTTTGATTTGTTTTAGACCTATACCCACCTTAAACTTTAACTAATACACTTTGGATCCATTATAAACTGAATATGAATCTATTATAAAATAAAATTTCCAGAATTTCCTAAGGTGCCCCTCACCCCTCTTATAAAAGGGCACTACACCTTCTCGCTAATTCACAACATAAAATCCTTTTATCTTGGCCAACCCCTGACCAAATATTCTCTCAACTTACCTAACTTTATCATAGAGGCCTTAGTGTGATCATAACTCTAACTTAAGGATCCCTTTTGATCAAATAAAAAATAAGAACTCGAAGAAGAGGTAATTTTTTCACTACCCTCTTTCAAATTCCTTTGTTCTTCAACTTCTTCTTTAATTGTTATTTACATTCTAAAATATTACCTCAAGTATCTAATATATACTATGATGTTATTATAAAAATGGTACAACCATATTCAACATTCTATCCATCCTTTGAATGACATGTCACCAAACTTGCCTACGTATGGCTTAGCGTCTCCATGTTGTGGTGTAATTGTTATTCAAAACATTATTATTTGGATGGGTATGACAATGATGTGTAATTTATGTAAATAATAAATAAAATATTATAATGATTCTCTATATATTATATACAATCCAATTATATATTATTTTAATATCAAAAGAATGATATTGTCGCTCGTACGTACGTACGGACTACCGTCTCCACGAACACGATGAGATTCATTCCCCATCATATCCATTCAAGAATAATTCCCATTTGATGATTAAAAATAACGTTTAAGGACTTGATATCACTCTGTATATGAATAATATACAACTTATCCATAACAAACACGACTTATTTAACAAAACATATAAAATAAAATGAGTAAGATACACACGAAACGATGATAATAATAAGATATTATTAACAATGCAATGTTAAAAGATCATATATGATATCATATTAATGTATATGATTCTTTTATAATTTAATAACAATTATTTAACAGTTATACATGAGGTTAACCTACCCTTAACCAAGGAAACTTACAAGGTAAGGGTTAATTTTACAACCTCTTCATTTTTCAAGGTTGTTTATATGTAATTATCTACTATGAACTATTTATCATCCACATCCATGTTTTGTAAAAACGTCTTTCAATTTTTTTACTATTTAATAGAAAATGGGTTAATGTTATTTATACCCTTATTTGACCCTATACTTTTTCGAAAGGAATATTTCTGTTGTTTTCCAAACAAGGTACTTTTTGACCTTTTCAAACAATTTATGGTAAGAATGTTTTTTAACTTATACAGTGGGGGAAGATATATTCGGCCATTATAACATTTCTGAAGTATCCCTTACAATCTTATAAGAATATTTTAAATGTAAAAATTTTCTTTTATAATTTTGTGACTTTTAAATGATTTCAAAAAAAGAGATATTTCTCTCAAATAGTTTTGATTTCATCTATGTCAACATATTTTGATGGATTTTAACCTTATTTGAAGTTGATTTATTATGATACAAAACATACATATTGTATTTAAGGTTTTGTGATATGTTTGACTATGGATGTGTTATTTTTATAACATTCATGGTTTATGATGAAATTATTTACATTTCCTACGCTAGTTTTAATACGAATGTTTATGTTATGTTTAAACCTATTCATATGAGGAATGAATTTGACTTAGTAAATGATAGTTGGAGCCCCCTGTAGATCCTCGATCCATTGGTTGGTCTCATGAGACAAAATAGTGTCTTAGCACAAGGCCTTGAAAAAATCTTATTTTTAGTTTTTGCACAAGGTCTTGACTATGTGGTTATGATAGTATGGAATTATGCATTACATCATTATGAAAGTGGTTATTGATATTTTGTGTGATTATTTGATTAATAGAACTTCCATGTGAAAAAGTAAATTGCATTATTTCATTTTATTTCTACCATATTATGCTGAAGTTTAAGTTTAAAAGGCTTTTGTTTTAGTTAATCTTTTCCTTAAATGATTATACTTATTTATGAAATTTGCTGCTATATTGTTATCCTTACTTGGAATTTGAGATCAACCCTTTCTATATTTTATTTTTCCTAGGATGTGAAGAATCATTTTATGAATGACCTGTAGGGATAGTATAAGGGGATATGAGTGTGGAGACAAGTCTTTATTGTAGTTTTTCAATTTTTGATGTAATGTAAAATTTTAGAATGTATCTAGTGTTTCCAAGGCTACTAAATTAATTGGTATTTTGAGACTTGGTCTTTTGTGATCATGAAAATGTTATGTAATAATGCACCAACTTTGGGTAACTGGGTTCGGGGAATTCGGTTGGTGTCAAAGTAAGTTTAGTACAAACATTGGAACCTAGATTAAGAAAAAATCTGATTAGAGAACATAGACCTAAGATAGACTTTGATGATTAGTATTGAAGTACTTCCTAGAATTTTGGTATTGTAGAGATTTTATGAGTTTTTCGTGAAATACATCCCTGTCTGGATACGAGCAGGTAGAGGCGGCTCTGCCACAAATGTACCTAGGTGTAAAACTTGAAAACACCTCTTTGAGCTAGACTCGAATGGGAACCGGTGCACGACAACGGGCCTTGCTGCACTCATGGTTACGACACTCATGGGGGATATGATTAGGATAATTTTAATTTTCTTTAAAAACCATTATGAAAGGTTTATGAGTATATACTTCCTCAATGAAAACATTTTTATGATTATTAATTATATCCATTAACTGTTCAATTTATGTTATGTGTTTTATAAGTTGGATTTAAGTATTGTGATTTATAAACTAATCTAGTGTATGCCATTGTTTAGAAATGGAACCTAGTGGAAGAAATGGAAATTGTATCAATGCACGCACTCTATGTATGGATTTACCTCCTACTAAAGATAATTATAGTTGAGCTGGTGATGCAACTGGTGCTGATCCACTAATCACCGTACTTGGAAAACTCACGCTGGTTATTAATAATAACTTTACCCTTTTGGAGCACCCTGGTCTACAACGTGGAGAATCAATGTTAGATTTCTTAATGAGGAAAAAACCACTGACATTCAATGGGAGTACAAATCCATTAGTAGCTGAGTAATGGATAAATTCCTTAGAGAAAATATTCCAAGCCTTGGGGAGTAGTGAAAGGGAAAAAGTTATCCTGGAAGCTTCCCGCCTTGCTAGAGATGCTGATTAATGGTGTTCATTGATTCAAAACATGAAGGAAGATGATGAAGTATCAAATATGGAATTGAGGGAGTTCAAAGAACTATTCTTAGAAAAATACTTTCCTCGTGACCTTCGAGCGGATATAGATAGGCCATTTCTGAGTCTGAAGAAAAAGGAGGATGAGAATGTCGCAAAGTATGAGGATAACTTTACAAGGTTAGTGAGGAATGAATCAGATTATATACGTAACACAAGGAGTAATATTTATCGTTTCTTTTATGGGATAAAACTGTTTCTCTGTTCAACATTAGTCTCACAATCCTTCTCATCGTACGAAGATATTGTCTCATGTGCTATCAAGACAGAAACGAAATTCTCTATGTCTTACAAATTGAATGAAAAGCAATAGATGAAGAGATCTAATGATCACCCTGGAACTGGAAATAAGGGGAAAAAGAGAAATTTTGAATATCCATCATGTAGTAAATTTTGGGAGAAACACCCCAGTACTTGCTTTAAGAGAATATGTGTCTGTTACAAGTGTGGTGAAAAAGGCCACTAAGCTCGTGATTGCAAAGGGAAGAATGAAGCTACCATTGGTCAATGATACAATTGTAGGGAGATGGGACATAATGAAAACTAATGTCCTAAGTGTCAGGGGAACTTACCTCAAAAAAGGCCAAGGGATCAAGGCCAAGCTTATGCTATCACTACTACTGAGGTTGAAGCTCCGAAAGAAGTAGTGGAAGGTAATTTAATGGTTTCCTCATGTTTAGCCAATACTTTATTTGATTCTGGATCATTGCATTGTTTCATATATTCCCTGTTTTCTAAGAAAATTAGATATTTCCAATTTGATTTAACAAGGGACTTGTCAGTTAAAAGTTCTAAGGGAAGTGTCATTGCAAAAATGTTTTGCAAATCAGTCCCCATTAGAGCACATAAATTTTCTTTATCCACTGATCTCTTTGTTATACCCAGGGTTGAATTTGATATAATCCTCAGTATGGATTGGATTTCGGACCATGATGCGATGATTTATTGTAAGAAGAAGCAGATTACTATTTTTGATGATGATGATGAGGAACACCTTATCATTAGAGCAGAATCATCACCACCTAATTCATATGTATATCCACCCTAGTAGCTCAACTAAATTCAATTATTGGAGAGTAAGAGAATGAAATAACTGTGGTTAAGGAAAGGAATATTCAAAAAGATGATATACCTATTGTGAAAAAATATGTAGATGTGTTTCCAGAAGATTTACCTGGACATCCTCCAGAACGACAAATTGAGTTTTCCATTGATTTAATTCCCGGTTCAAGGCCTATATCGAAGACCCCTTATTGAATTTCCACTGTAAAACTAGTTAAACTAAAGAAACAACTAGAAGAATTGAGTAATAAGGTATTTATTCTCCCTAGTTTTTCTCTATGGGGAGCCCATGTCCTTTTGGATAAAAAGAAAGATGGATATATGAGGTTATGTATTGACTACAGGGAAATTAATGCTATAACAATAAAGACCAAGTATCCCCTACCTCGCATTGATGATTTATTTGACCAACTTCATGGAGCTCAATATTTTTTAATGATTGAACTTCGATCTGGATACCATCAGTTGTGTGTGAAGAATGAAGACATTCCGAAGACAGCATTTCGAACCAAGTACGGGCATTACGAGTTTACAGTAATTCCTTTTGGATTGATGAATTCACCCTATGTATTCATGGATATAATGAATAGAGTTTTCAAGGAATATCTGGATGATTTTGTGGTGGTATTTGTTTATGATATCTTATTATATTCCAAAAGCTATGAAGATCATGAAAATCACTTGCGCATTATCCTGAAGACTCTGAGAAGGCATGAATTATATGGGATGTTTAGCAAGTGTGAATTCTGTCTTCAGGATATTTCTTTTCATGGACATATTGTCTCTAAATATGGAATCTCTGTTGATCCTTCTATGTTAAGAGAAATCCAAGAATGTCCACCACCAAACAGTATAACCAAGGTAAGTAGTTTTATTGGTTTAGTAGGTTATTATCGATGTTTCTTCCAGAATTTCACCAGATTGGTTAACCCATTAACAAAGCTCACACGTAAAGGAGTTAAATTTGTTTGGACAAAAGAGTGTGAAGAATGTTTTGAATAACTGAAGAGAAGATTATTCAATGCTCCAATTTTTACTCTACTATCGAGAAATGATTGGTTTGTTATTCATAGTGATGCATTGTAGAAAGGACTTGGTTGTGTTCTTATACATAATGATAGAGTTATTGCATATGCATCACAACAGCTGAAAATTCATGATCAAAACTATCCTACTCATTATCATGAGTTAGCTACTGTAATATTTTCTTTGAAGATATAGAGACATTATCTCTATGGTGAAAAATTTGAAATATATACCGATCACATGAGTTTGAAGTATATTTTATCACAGAAATAACTCAACATAAGGCAATGGTGATGGATTGAACTACTCAAGGATTATTATTGCACGATACACTACCACCCATGGAAGAAAAATAAGGTGGAAAATACTTTGAGCAGAAAGGATCATAGAGTTTTGAACAAAATGAGAGTTGAAAGGGATCCAATTTTCATGGATTTAGTAAAGATAGATATGGGACTCACCATGGAAGGTGAAACATCAATACATTATCAAATGGTTTCCAAAAAATCTTTATTAGGGAGGATAATGGGTTCTCAGGCTGATGATGAAGAGTTAAAAAAAGATTATAGCTGAGAAATATGGGAGATTGAGTGACGTTGTGTTTGATGATGGAATTTAGAAATTTGGGAGGAGACTTTGTGTTCCTGATATACCTGATCTAAAAAGGGAATTGTTGGACTATGCTCATAGTTCCAATTTCTCTATAAACCATGAGAGTACCAAAATGTATAGATATTTGAAGAAACATTTTGGTGGGACAACATGAAGAAAGAGATTGCTGATTTTGGGTCAAGAAGTATGGTTTGTCAACAAGTGAAAGCTGGAAGGCGACAGACTGGTGGAGTATTGCAACCTCTTCCCATTCCTGAGTGGAAATGGGATAATTTCATGATGGACATTGTCATGGTACTACCAAAGACTCCTAGAAAGAATGATGAAATATGGTTCATTGTTGATCGTCTTACAAGTCATCACATTTTCTTACTATAATTGAAGATCTACCACTTGAACGTCTAGCAAGACTATATATTAATAATGTTTTGAGACTTCATGGAGTACCCCTATAGATTGTTTTTGATCGTGATCCATGTTTTACATCAAGATTATGGAGAAGTCTTCATAAATCCTTGGATACTGATATAAAGACCCATACTTTACATACATTGTTCTTACTTCAGAATTGAAGCACACTTATTACAACATATAACAAAACTAGGAAAGGACCGTATATGTATAGTGTCTTTAGAAACTGGGAAACATAAACAACTGGTTCATAAAGCGTCTACACTGTCTCTCATTTATTTCATCATATCTATAGTCCATTTTGGCATATCTTACTTAATAACCTTCTTCTTGACCTGTGGAAAGAAAACATACAAAAGGGTGAGCTCAAATGCTCAGTAAGGGTAAACAAAAGAAATATCAATCACATCATATACATAAGAACATAACTTTTGGAAATCTTAACCTGCAAAAGAAATCATAATCTCATAACATGGGATAAATCATTATAGTGAAATGTAATCACAACTTAAAACATGAAACTTTGTGGCATACACACATAATCATAGAGAATAATTTCTTATTAGTCAAGGCTCATTTCCAAGACTATCTTAATGGAAAATGTCCATTTATGAACCGAGTTCACTCCTCGTTTCAGTCCTGTTTCACTGAACCGGTTTAACCTGCCGTTCCAGCCATGTCTATCTAATGAGATACAAAATCTTTAACCAATACATTGGAGGGAGATATAGCTGCCACCCATCTCATAATGATACCATTATTATGTGTGCCACAATATCAGAAACCATACATCATAGCATAACCCATGTAATAAAAATGGGAATCTTAAACAACGTGACATCATAAAACAATTCATATAAGATAAAGGAATTCATAAAAATATTTCCATCACAACATAATAAAATCAATTTAATAATAGGGATTGAAACAGAACCCTATATTATCTTAGATGGAAAATAATTTTGATAAAACACTTGAACTCGATTCTTGAGGAAAATATCCTTTTGACCTCAAAAACATTTTCCTTTATTAACATATTATACAATTTTCACCTAAAAGAAGTTGATTAAAAATAAAAATGAAAACTTGTAAAGGAATCTTATTGGAAATAATGTTTTAAAAATCCATTCATGCCGTATAAGTTAAAAAAACATTCTTCTCGTACTTTTGTCAGAAAAGTCAAAAAGTACCTCGTACGAACAATGACAAAATATTCCTTTCATATCTTTTAATAAAAACTCACTGAAGGGTAAAATTGGATTTAAAAAATTGCAGGTGGATGGAAATAATATTACATATTGAGGAGACATGGATGTGGATGATAAAATTCACCCTAGTAAATACAAGAGTATAAACAATCTTAGATAAAAATGAGATTGTGATATTTTCCCTTACCTTAGGACCGATATGCTTTGTACGTGTCTGAACCTCCTGTATAATTATTTAAATAATGTTATTGACTTATTCCATAATCATACTCATTGTTATGATATCACATATGGTCATATTCTTAGCTTCTTATTAGTAATATTTCATTATAACTTGTTATTCGGGTGTTTATTACATTTTTTTCTTATGCGTGTTTCGTCGAATAAATTCTTATTCATCTCTTTAGGTTATAGATACCTCATTTCCAGAATGTTATTAGTGTAATATATATCATATTAATTCATTCAATTCATTTATATAATCATTATGCAATGAAGATCATGTAGAATGAGTCGCTTCACATCATGGAGACGATATTCCGTACGTACGCAGAAGCGATGATATCGTTCCAATGATCATGGAATTGTATTGGAGTGTATGTATACTATTTCATAATTAATATCACTTTACAATAATCATATATAGTCATTATTTACACCATTATACCAATCCAAGTAAGGTGGTGGTGGAAAATAGATTACACCACGGCGTGGAGACGGTATTCCATACGTACGCACGCGTAGTGATTTCATTTTCTATAGGATGGATAGATGGTGAAACAGGGTTGTTTCATAATTATAATAACATATCAGTATATGAGTGATACTGATGTTATTACTTCATAATTAAACAACTAATGAAGAAGAAGTGGAAGAAGAAATAAAGATGAAAGAATCGGTACCAGACATTACCTCTTCTTTGAAGTGCTTCTTTAAGACCTCCTTTTTCGTCACTAAAATTGGTATTTGAAGAATACTAGGACCTCTAGGATGTCTCTAGGGAAGTGGAGAGGAGAAAGTGTCAGGGTTTGGCCGAGCATAAAGGCTCAATGTGGTGTGAGGAAGAGGGGGAGGAGGTGCCCTTTTATAAGGGAGGAGAGGGGCTCCTTGGAAAAATTAAAAATATTATTTTATTATAAAGTCATGTTCGGTTTTAAATAGCTCAAAATTGATTTATTTAGAAGATAAGGTGGGGATGGGTCGAAATCCTCTCATCCAATATAATTTAGACAAGTTTAGGTTCCTATTTTAACCTTATCATTTAGATTTAACATTAAGTAAAATAATTTTACTTTTACCGTGTCTTCTTGTGTTCTTATACTATAAGGTTAATAAAATTACAATAAGTAGACAAACGAACCCCAAGTTGTTTATTATTAATATATAGAACCTTATATAAGTCATTTTTCCGAACCTTAGATTTTTAGGAACAAAATAACAATTACTAATATAATATTTGTTTTAAAAACTATTTTATGATAATTTTGACAATATTTAGTAATTGATTTTTGTGAAAATCATAACAGAATGTTTAGTTATAAAAAAGTCAATTAAATCAATAATAACATGTCATATTAAACTAAGAAATTTGTTGAATTCATAAAAAGTCTCAAATTATATTTATTTTGGGATTTATAACATCAATTATCTCAACATTTCATTAATAAGATAATTACTGCATCATCTTTGTGTCATAAATAAATTAAATTATTTAATGTCTAAAAATTAAAAATAAAATACCATTATGTAGGAAATCTTTTTATATTTCTAATGAATGTTTATAGTCGAATTTATCTTTTGTATAACATTATATTACAAATTATTTACTTATTAAACTTTGATTTTAACTATTTTAACCCTTCTTTAAATAAATTAATAATAAATGTCCTAATCTAGTCCAAGTGGGCCTAAATGGTCATATTTTATTCCTAAGTTTTTTTTTGGTCGAATTACACTTATTCAATAGAATTAGGACATGTGTTAGGGTAATAATAATATCATTTTTACCCTTAATTACCCTATTAACTTTTAACTGTGGTAAATAAAAGTAAAAAGTTATTATTCACCAAATATTATTTTTATCTCATTGAACCACATTTTACTTACTTACATCAACCGTTTCTCTCGGATTTTTGAAATTCGACTCACAGAAGCGGTAAAATTATGTTTTATGAAAATTTTAGTTTTTTTAACTACCACTTAGTGGTTTCACTATTCATAAAAAATTGACAGTTTTCAGAAAAATACCAAAATTTTACCCTAGGTTAATTTCGATATTCAGGATCCAAAAATGAAAGCCATTTTGAAAAGTAAAATTTATAAAATTTCAAAAAGTGGTTATTACTATTCATAACGGCTAGTTTTAATAATATTTTAATAGCATTTCATTGTTTAGTGAAACTAGGTATTGCGTACGACGCAAGCTATCGTGGAAGGTCGTGATTGCGTGTAAAGCAAGCCAAGCTAGTGTTTTGTGTAGTGAAATATTCTTTTTTTGATTTATAAAAATAAAAATATTTCTCATAAAAGTCTCGGGTGTTACATTCTACCCCCCTTAAAATGAATTTCACCCTCGAAATTCGTCACTTTGTAACTAACAGATGAGGATACCTCTCCCTCATCATATCCTCAAGCTCCCATGTAGCTTCTTCTAATTGGTGGTTCTTCCATAAAACTCTCACCAATCGAGTGGTCTTGTTACGTAGGACTTTTTCGCTACAATCCAGAATCTCTATCGGCTGTTCTTCATAAGAAAGATCTTGCTCCAGCGGTACTACTTCTGAGCTTAGTACATGTGAAGGATCAGGTATGTACTTTCCGAGGAGTGATACATGGAACACATCGTGAACTTGAGAGAGATTTGGTGGAAGCGCCAATCGGTAAGCTACCTTCCCAACACGATCCAGTATTTTGAAAGGACCAATATATATAGGGCTCAACTTCCCCTTCTTTCCAAATCTCATGACCCTCTTCCAGAGAGATATTTGTAAGAATACTTTATCACCCACTTCAAACTCTAGGTCTTTTCTTCAGTTGTCGGCATAACTTTTCTGTCGACTCTGAGCTGCTCTTATGTGTTGTTGAATAGATCTGACCTTCTCTACCATTTCATCAACGAGATCGGGTCCTAATAGATTTCTTTCCCCAACTTCATCCCAGCAAGTTGGAGTCCTGCATTTCTTTCCATAGATAGCTTCATAAGGAGCCATATGAATACTGGAGCGAAAGCTATTATTATAAGAAAATTCCACCAAAGGTAGGTGTTGATCCCAACCACCATTGAAATCCATAGATCAAGCTCTCAACATATCTTCTAGAGTTTAAATCATCCTCTCAGACTGACCATCTGTCTAAGGATGATAAGCAGTGCTGAAACTCAACTCTGTATCCAGAGTATGCTGAAGACTTCTCCAGAACTTTGAGGTAAACCATGGATCCCGGTCAGATATAATAGAAATTGGTACTCCATGCAATCTTACCACTTCCTTCACATATATCATGGCAAGCTAATCCAGAGAGAAATCCTCTCTAATAGCGATGAAGTGTGAAGACTTTGTAAGACGATCAACTATGACCCAAATAGAATTATTGCCTTTGTATGTTTTAGGATGTCCGGTGACAAAGTCCATAGTGATGTTTTCCCATTTCCATTCAGGTATGGGTAATGGTTGTAACATCCCCTTAGACTTCTGTCTCTCAGCTTTAACATGATGACAAACCAAGCATCAAGAGACATATTCAGCAACATCTCTTTTCATGCCATCCCACCAGAAGTAATCTTTCATGTCCCTATACATATTCGTGCTTCCAGGATTAATGGAAAATGAAGAACTATGAGCCTCATCTAGCAGCTCCTTCTTTAATTCGGGGATGGGAGGAACACAAACCCAATTCCTGAACTTTATTATCCCATCACAATCAAGGTTGAATTCAGGAACATTTCTCACCTTCTTTTGTAACTCGACATCTTCTTTCTGTGCCTCTTTAATCTTCAAATGTATAGATGGTTGAATATTAATTTGAGAAAGATACGATTTTCCCCTTTCATTATAATTCCAAGATCCATCCTTTGTAAATCCATAAATATTGGATCTTTTGTGATCCTCATCATGGATAAACTAGCTTGGTCTTGTCGACTTAATGCATCTGCCACCTTGTTTTCTTTCCTAGGGTGGTAATGGATAGAGCAGTCATAATCCTTAATCTGCTCCAACAATCTTCTTTGGCGCATATTCAGCTCCATTTGTGTGAAAATATACTTTAAACTTTTATGATCAGTATTAATGTCACACCTTTCTCCATAAAGATAATGCCTTCAAATCTTTAATGCAAATATTACTGCAGCTAACTCCAAATCATGAGTTGGGTAATTTTTCTCATGGATTATCAACTGTCGTGAGGCATAAGCTATCACCATATCATTTTGCATAAGAACACACCCCATCCCTTATTGGATGCATCACTGTAGACCAAAAACCTTCCCCCACTACAAGGAAGTGTGAGTACAAGTGCACTGGATAACCTTATTTTCAACTCCTTGAAATTATATTCACATTCCTCCGTCCAAACAAACGTAACTCCTTTCCGAGTCAACGTGGTTAGTGGATTAAATAATCTTGAAAAATCATTCACAAAACGTCGATAATATCCATCCAAACCAAGAAAACTTCGGATCCCAGTCACTGTTGTTGGTCTCGACCATCTTTCGATAACCTCTTTTTTGTGCTGGATCCACAGATATCCCCTCTTTTTGAGATTATGTGACCCAAAAATGCAACTTTTTAAGCCAAAATTCACACTTGGTAAATTTGGCATAAATATTCTCTTTTCTCAGGGTCTTCAATATAATTCTCAAGTGATCTTCATGTTCTTACTTTCTCTTTGAATAGACAAGAATATCGTCTATAAAGACTTCCACAAACTGATCAAGATAGTCTCTAAAGACTCTATTAATCATATCCATGAAGATATCAGGGGCATTATTAAGACCAAATGGCATCACTATAAATTCATAGTGTCCATACCTTGTACGGAATGTCGTATTTGGTATATCCACCCTTTTGAGCCTTAATTAATGATACCCTGAACGAAGATCAATCTTGGAAAAGTATTGATCTCCGCGTAGTTGTTCAAATAGGCCTTAAATGCGCGGGAGAGGATATTTTTTCTTGATAGTGATCTTGTTAAGTTCTCGATAATCAATGCAGATTATCATTGATCCATCTTTCCTCTTAACAAACAGAACAAGTTCTCCCCATGGTGACGCACTAGAGCGTATGAACCCCTTATCAAGATTCTCTTGGAGTTGCTTCTTCAATTCCTGTAACTCAATTTGGGCCATTCTAAAAGGTGTCTTTGAAATAGGCAAAGCACCCGGTACGAGTTCTATTGAAAACTCAACTTCAAGATTTGGTGGAAGACCCGGTAATTCCTCCGGAAAGACATCATCAAACTCTCGTACAATGGGAATATTCTTAATATTGAGTTTCTCACCAACCATTTGAGATAAATAACCTTCATTTAGTGGAATCAAGACCCATAAGATGGAAGAAATTTCCACTGGAAGGTTATGTTCATCCTTGCATTGATAGACGATCATAGATTGATCTGGAATATGAAATTTGACTTCCCTTATTTGCAAATTGATATGAGATCCATATAAAGAAAGACAATCCATGCCAAGAATCACATCAAATTCCACTATAGGAAGGATCACAAGACTTGAAGGAAGCACTTTCCCACAAACTTCGATCAGCGAAGAATTATAAACATTTGATGTGACTGTTGTGCCATTAGGGGTTGTCACAGCTAACTCAACATCTAATTATTGTGGTAATATGGTGATATCATTAGAAAATTCTTCAGAAATAAAAGAGTGGGTGGATGCAGAATCAAATATAACATTTTCTACTTTAGAGTGGATGGTAACTGTACCTTTCACCACATCGTTATCGTACTCCACATCACTGATAGAAATTGCAGGTGACATTCCTTTGTCATTAGCCTTAATAGTTTGTTGACGTCGACCATCATCATCAACCCTTGGATTTGGGCATTTATTGGAATAACGCCCCATCTCCTTTCACTTGAAACATTGAAGTGTAGTAGGTTCATTCTTTGTATCCCTTCCTTTGTTTGCATCATTAGACATCTTCTTCCCATCATTGCAGCATTCAAATGCCCGATGACCTTCCTTTCCACATTTGAAACATTTACTTGTCCCGTTAAGAAAACTCCCACCATGTTTCTTTCCACACTTTGAGCATAAGGGAAAGCTCATCTTTTTTTTCAGTGCGCTCTTTAGATTTTCCTTTGAATTCCATTTTCCTCTTCTTATCAAACCCATATGACTGATGGGTTACTCCAATCTCCATCTCGACTTTGAGAGCACATCGAACGATTTCCTCGTAGCTATTGAAGTCCCTTATGGCTAACACCCTTCTAATACTTGGTTTTAAGCCACTAACGAATCGATCGATCTTACTCTCAGGTTGGATAATAATACCAGAAGCGTACCGTTCAAGTCTTGTAAAATTTTCTTTATAGGTACCAACAGATTCATCATCCTTTTTCTTTAGTCCAAGAAACTCTTTCTCCATCTTTGTTCGGAGAATACGAGGGAAGTACTTATTGAAAAATAAGTTCTTGAACTCATCCCATTCCATGGACTCAATTTCATCCCTTTGCCTTGTATTCTTAATAAGATTCCACCATTTATCAGCATCACCTTCCAAACGATACACTGCTAAGATGAATTTATCATGTTCAGAACATTAAAGAACTGAAAATATCTTTTCAGTAGTACTAATCCATTGTTCAGAAACTAATAGATCAGTAGACCCGCTGAATGAAGGTGGATGTTGTCTCATGAAGGATTCAACAGAATGTTGTTCCTTCCTTTCCTCGTTTGGAAGTCCTGCATGATTCATATTTTGAGAAAGTTGTGTGAGCATGGCTACAAGATTTTTCATTCCATCTCCCATAACGTTTGGTTTCTCAGGGGGACAATCATTGCACTTCCGGTCGCATTACGCATTAACACTGTTCCTTCGGGTTCCATCCATTGACTAAATCCAAGAAGAATAGTGTGAGAAACACTAATTATAATAGGAAAACCACATAATCGAGAATAAAATTTCACACTTAAGGTCTTATCCTAGGTTATTCATGGCCATTTCTAAAACACTAAAATTGTGTTCTATGCTTAGACTTTTCCTTAGGATTCATACTATGGCTTTCACATCCTAGTTTCCAAAAGATGACAATACCTTTCCTCTAGATACTGATATAACAACCCATACTTTACATACATTTTTATTACTTCAGAATTGAAAAACACTTATTACAACATATGACAAAACCAGGAAAGGACCGTATAGGTATAGTGTCTTTAGAAACTGGGAAGCATAAACAGCTGGTTCATAAAGTGTCTACACTATCTATCATTTATTTCATCATATCTATAGTCCCTTTTGGCATATCTTACTTAATAACCTTTTTCCTGACTTAGGGAAAGAAAATATACAAAAGGGTGAGCTCAAATGCTCAGTAAGGGTAAACAAAAAATATCAATCACATCATATACATAAGACCATAACTTTTGGAAATCATAACCTGCAAAAGAAATCATAATCTCATAACATGGGATAAATCATATTAGTAAAATGTAATCATAACTTAAAACATGAAACTTTGTGGCATACACACATAATCATAGAGAATCATTTCTTATTAGTCAAGGTTCATTTCCAAGAATATCTTAGTGGACAAAGTCTATTTCTGAACCGAGTTCACTCCGCGTTTCAGTCCCGTTTCACTGAATCGGTTTAACCTGCCGTTCCAGCAATGTCTATATCATGAGATATAAAATATTTACCCAATGCATTGGAGGGATATATAGGTCCCACCCATCTCATAATGATACCATTCTTATGTGTGCCACAAAATCAGAAACCATACATCATAGCATAACCCATGTAATCAAAATGGGAATCATAAACATCGTGACATCATAAAACAATTCATATAAGATAAAGGAATTTATAAAAATATTTCCATCACAACATAATCAAATCAATGTTATAATAGGTATAGAAAATAGAACCCTATATTATCTTAGATGGAAAATAATTTTGATACAACACTTCAACTCCATTCTTGAGGAAAATATCATTTCGACTTCAAAAACATTTTCCATTATTAACATGTCAAACAATTTTAAACTAAAAGAAGTCGATTAAAAATAAACATGAAAACTTGTAAAGTAATCTTATTGGAAATAATTTTTTAAAAATCCATTCATGCCGTATAAGTTAAAAAAACATTCTTCTCATACTTTTGTCGGAAAAGTCAAAAAGTACCTCGTATGAAAAATGACAAAAGATTCCTTTCATATCTTTTAATAAAAACTCACCAAAGGGTAAAATTGGATTTAAACAATTGTAGGTGGATGGAAATAATATTACTTATTGAGGAAACATGTATGTGGATGATAAAATAGACCCCAGTAAATACTAGAGTATAAACAATCTCAGATAAAAATGTGATTGTGATATTTTCTCTTACCTTAGGTTTGATATTCTTTGTACATGTCTGAACCTCTTGTATAATGATTTAAATAATGTTATTGACTAATTATAGAATGATACTCATTGTTATGATATCACATATGGTCATATTCTTAGCTTCTTATTAGTAATATTTCATTACAACTTGTTATTCGAGTGTTTATTACTTTTTGTTCTTATGCGTGTTTTGTCGAATAAATTCTTATTCTTCTCTTTAGGTTATAAATACCTCATTTCAAGAATTTTATTAGTTTAATATATATCATATTCATTCATTAAATTCATTTATATAATCAGTATGCAATGAAGATCATGTAGAACGAGTCGCATCACATCGTGGAGACGGTATTCCGTATGTACGCACGAGCGATGATATCGTTCCCATGATCATGGAATTGTATTGGAGTGTATGTATACTATTTCAGAATCAATATCACTTTACAATAATCATATATAGTCATTATTTACACCATTATACCCATACAAGTAAGGTGGTTGTGGAAAATAGATTACATCACGGCGTGGAGACGGTATTCCATACGTACGCACGCGCAGTGATTTCATTTTCCATAGGATGGATAGATGGTGAAATAGGGTTGTTTCATACTTATAATAGCATATCAGTATATGAGTGATACTGATGTTATTACTTCATAATGAAACAACTAAAGAAGAAGAAGTGGAAGAAGAAATAAAGATGAAAGAATCGGTAACGGACATTACCTCTTCTTTGAAGTGCTTCTTTGAGACCTCCTTTTAGGGCACAAACATTGGTCTTTGAAGAAGACCAGAACCTCTAGGATGTCTCTAGGGAAGTGTAGAGGAGAAGGTGGCAGGGGTTGGCCGTGCATGAAGGATCAATGTGGTGTGAGGAAGAGGGGGAGGAGGTGCCCTTTTATAAGGGAGGAGACGGGCTCCTTTGGAAAAACTAAAAATATATTTTTATTATAAAGTAAAGTTCGGTTTTAAATAGCTCCAAATTGATTTATTTTGAAGCTAAGTTGGGGATGGGTCAAAAAACTCTCATCCAATATAATTTAGACAAGTTTAGGTTCCTATTTTAACCTTATCATTTATATTTAACATTAAGTAAAATAATTTTACTTTCACCGTGTCTTCTTGTGTTCTTATACTATAAGGTTAATAAAATTACTATAAGAAGCCAAACGAACCAATAGTTGTTTATTATTAATATATATAACATTATATAAGTCATTTGGCCGAAAATTATATTTTTAGGAATAAAATAACAATTACTAATATAATATTTGTTTTAAAAACTATTTTATGTCAATTTTGACACTATTTAGTAATTGATTTTTTTGAAAATCATAACAGAATGATTAGTTCAAAAAAAGTTAATTAAATTAATACTAACATGTCATATTAACCTATAAAATTAGTTTAATTCATAAAAAGTTTAAAATTACATTTATTTTTGTATTTATAACATCAATTATGTCAATATTTCATTAATAAGATAATTACTGCATCATCTTTGTGTCATAAATAAATTAAATTATTTAATGTCTAAAAATTAAAAATAAAATACCATTATGTAGGAAATATTTTTATCTTTCTAATTAATATTTATAGTCTCATTTATCTTATTTATTATCTTATATTAAAAATTATTTACTTATTAAACATTTATTTTAACTATTTTAACCCTTCTTTAAATAAATTAATAATAAATCTCCTAATCTAATCCAAGTGGGCCTAAATGGTCATATTTTATTCCTAAGTTTGTTTTTGGTCGAATTACACTTATCCAATAGAATTATGACTTGTGTTAGGGTAATAATAATATCATTTTTACCCTTAATTACCCTATTTACTTTTAACCGTGGTAAATAAAAGTAAAAAGTTACTATTCACCAAAAAATTATTTTCATCTCATTGAACCACATTTTACTTAATGAAATCATCCGTGTCTCTATATTTTTTTGAAATTCCACTCATAGAAGCGGTAAAATTATGTTTTATGAAAAATTCAGTTTTTTTAACTATCACTTAGTGGTTTCACTATTCATCAAAAATTGAATGTTTTCAGAAAAATACCAAAATTTCACCCTAAGCTAATTTCGATATTCCGAATCCAAAAATGAAGTCCATTTTGAAAAATAAAATTTATAAAATTTCAAAAAGTGGTTATTACTATTCATAACGGCTAGTTTTAATAATATTTTAATAGCATATCATTGTTTAGTAAAACTCGGTATTGCGTACGACGCAAGCTATCGAGGAAGGTCGCGATTACGTGTAAAGAAATCCGAGCTAGTGTTGTCTGTAGTGAAAGATTCCTTTGATGATTTTTTAAAAAAAATTATTTCTCATAAAAGTCTCGGGTGTTACAACTGAACATCATTAGAGCACTACCTACCACCCTCAAACTGATGGACATTAAGAATAGACTATTCAAAGATAGAAGACATGTTGAGATCAAGCTCACTTGACTTTCAAGGTATGTGGGATAAATATTTACCTCTGGTAGAAGTTTCCTATAACAATAGCTTACTTTCGAGTATTCAGATGGAACCATATGACGAATTATATGGAAATAGATGTTGCACACCTACTTGTTGGGATGATGTTGGTGAAAGAAAACTCCTTGGCCCAGAACTGGTGGAGGAAACTATGGAAAAGGTGAAGGTAATTCCAAACCACATCAATGCATCTCAAAGTAGGAAAAAGAGCTATGCTAACAACCGAACGAAGGATTTGGAATTTCATGTAGGAGATCATGTTTTCTTGA
Source organism: Viscum album (assembly GCA_963277665.1). NCBI lineage: Eukaryota > Viridiplantae > Streptophyta > Magnoliopsida > Santalales > Viscaceae > Viscum > Viscum album. The sequence continues at coordinate 1,079,033,560 of OY728136.1, read as the reverse complement.
AGGTATCTCCATGGAAGGGTGTTATACATTTCTGTAAGAAGGGAAAATTGAGTCCCAGGTACATCGGACCATTCGAAATTCTAGAATGAATTGGGGCTGTAGTTTACCATTTGGAAATTCTTCCATGTCTCTCCAAAGTTTACGATGTGTTCCATGTATCATTTTTGATAAAATACATGCCTGGCTCAATGCATGTGCTCACCTATGATGAATTATAAATGGTACACGATCTTTCTTATTGTGAAGATCCAATAAAGATCCTTGATACAAGAGAACAAGTGCTGAGAAACTGGACGTCTCGTCTGGTAAAAGTTCTATGGAGAAACCATAAGATGGAATAGGCAACGTGGGAATCTGAGGAACTTTTGATGAAGAACCACCCGAGTCTTTTTTTGCGGTAGTATTATAGAAATTTTGAGGAAAAAATTAATTCAAGTAGGGGAGAATGAAACACCCCAAACTTCCACGGTATGGTTCTCATTGAATAGTAAAAAAGCGTGTGTTGTACACAACTTCGAGTTCTAACACACACCACAACCAATCAAACTAGCCGTTATGAATAGTAATACCCACTTTTTAAAATATTATACATTTTATCTTTTTAAATGGACTTTATTTTTGGATTTTGAATATAAAAATTATCTTAGGGTGAATTTTTGGTATATTTTTGATAACTTTCATATTTTGAAGAATAGTGAAAATTACTAAATTTTAATTAAAAACAACTTTTTTAATCGAAATAATTAATATTTTCAAATTATGATTTTGATTGTTTTTAAATAATATTTAGAATATATTTTTACCATTTAATGCGATGTTCATCATTGGACATAATTTCAAATTTAAACAGAACATCAACATGAGTCAATCTTTTGAAAGATAATATTTCTTAAAAACACACTTTTTGTTTTGATAGTGGTAATTAATTTTAAATTAATTTCTGCCACTTCTGTGTTTGTAATTTAGAAAAATGGATTACATATTGAGAATCAGAAGATCCAAATTGTCTAAATAGGTATCTTTTACTTTTAGACATTTCGAATAATTATTTCGGTAAATATTTTATTTACCATGGTTATGGGTAAATCCTGTAAATAATGGTAATAAAATAATATAATAATAAAAATAAATTACCCTAAAACGTGTTAAAACCCTATTGGTTGATACATGTCCGACCATGGGAATCTTTGGTTCAATTTTGGGACCCTATCAGTCCAATTTTAAGTGATTGTGACACTTTATATAAATTAAGTTAAAGTGAATACAAAAATTACATAAGCATATATCTTTTAGCAAAAAAAATTTACACATGGTTATGAATATTATATTTAGACTATAAATATTTATTAGTAAGATAAAGATATTTCCTACATAATGATATTTTATTTATATTTTTTATACATTGAATAATTAAATTTATCTATGACACAATAATGATGCAGTTTTTTTCTTATTAATGAACGAATCAAAAAATTGGTATCATAAAAGTTAAAATAAATATAATTTGAAATTTTTGATGACATCCACGAATTTTCGTGGTTAATATTACATATTAGGATTATTTAAATGAATTGTATTCGAATTAATAATGTTTTTATGAATTATAAAAAAAAATTATTAAGTAGTGTCAAAATTGACATAATGGAGTTTTTAAAAACAATATTATGTTATTAATTGATATTCTATTCTTAAAAATATAATTTTTTTCCAAAGGACTTATATAATGATAGGTGTATTATTAATGGACCTCTTGCGGGTCTCTTGGATGTTTATTGAATGTTTATTGACTATATATTAAAAAAAATACCAAGAGAGATGGTAAATGTCAAACTATTTAACTAATAGTTAAATCAAAAAGATAAAGTTAACATAGTGACCCAAACCTATCTAAAACCTATTGGTTGAGTGGTTTTTCACTTATACCCACCTTAAACTATAAATAATCCACTTTGGAGCCATTATAAACCGAATATGAATTTATTATAACATAATATTTCTAGGCTTTTCCTTATGTGCCCCTCACCCCTCTTATAAAAGGGAACTACCCCTTCTAACAAATTGACAACTTCAAAAGCTTTTGGATCAGCCAAAACATGCCCAAATATTCTCTAAAATTCCTTCACTTCAACCTAGTGGCCTTAGTTTGATCATAAAGCCACCCTATGGAGCACTTTTGATCAAATCAAAAGGAAGAACCCGAAGAAGATGTAATGTTTTCACCACCCTCTTTCGTGTTCCTTTCTTCTTCAACATATTCTTTATTTCTTATTTCCATTCTAAAATAATAACTCCAATATATCCTATATACTGTGATTTTATTATAAATTGGTAAAACCATATTCATTATTCTATCTATCCTTTGAATGACATGTCACCATACAGGCGTACGTACGACTTACAGTCTCCACATCGTGGTGTAATTGTTATTTAGAACATTGTTATTTGAATATGTATGATAATGATGTGTAATTGATGTTATTAACAAACATAACATTATAATTATTCTTTATATATGATATAAATTTCAATTATATATTATTTTAATATCAAAAGAATGATATTGTCGCATATGCGTACGTACGGACTACCGTCTCCACGAATGCGATGAGATTCATTCCCCATCATATCCATTCAAGAATAATTTTTATTTGATGGTTAAAAATAATGTTTAAGGACGTGATATTATTATTTATATGAGTAAGATAAATCATATCCGTAACAAACCCGACTTATGTAAAAATACATATAAAAGAAAACAAGTAAGTTAACACTCGAAACGATGATAATAATAAAATATTATTAATAATGCAATGTTATAAGATCATATATGATATCATATTAATGTATATGATTATTGTATAATTTAATAAAAATTATTTCACCATTATACAAGAGTTTAAACTACCCTCAACCAAGGAAAATTACTAGGTAATGGTTAATTGTACAACCTCTTCATTATTCAAGGTTGTTTATATGTAATTATCTACTGTGACATCTTTATCATCCACATCCAAGTTTCATAAAAATGACTTTCAAAAAAATTACTTTTTAATAGAAAATGGGTTAATGTCCTTTATACCCTTATTTGACCTTATATGTTTTTTGAAAGGAATATTTCCTTTGTTTTCCAAACAAGGTACTTTTTGACCTTTTCGACAAATTTAAGGTTAAAATGTTTTTTAACTTATACGGTGGGTGAAGCAACATTCCACCATTATAACATCGTCGAAGCTTCCCTTACATGATTATAATAATATTTTCAATTTAATGGGTTTCATTTATAATTATTTTACTTTTAAATGATTTAATAAAAAGAGATATTTTTCAAAAATAGATTTGATTTCATCTATGTCAACATCCTTTGATGGATTTTAAGCTTATTTGAAGATGATTTATTATTATACAAAACTTCCATATTGTATTGAAGGTTTTGTGATATGTTTGACAGTGGATGTGTTATTTGAATACCATTCATTGTCTATAGAGAAAGTATTGACATTTCTTATGCTAGTTTTAATACGAATGTTTATGTTATGTTTAAACCTATTCATAAGAGGAATGCATTGGACTTAGTAAGTGACTGGTGGATCCTGCTATAGCTCCTAGAGGAATCGGTAGATCTCATTATACAAACTAGTGTCTTGGCACAAGGCCTTGAAAAAATCTTATTTGTAGTCATGGCACAATTACTTGACTATGTGGTTATGATAGTCTGGCATTATTCATTCCATCAGTATGAAAGTGGTTATTCATATTACATGTGATTATTTGATTAGTAAAATATCCATGTGAACAAGTAAATGGCATTATTTCATTTTATTTATTCCATATTATGCTAAAGTTCAAGTCTAAAAGGATTTTGATTTAGTTATACATTTCCTTAAATGTTTATTCTTATTTATGAATGTTTCTTCTATATTGTTATCATTTCTGGGTATTTGAGCTCACCCCTTTCTATGATTTATTTTTTCCAGGATGTGAAGAAGTATTTCATGAATGACCATCAGGTATAGTATGACAGGATATGAGTGTGGAGACAAGACGTTGTTGTAGTTTTTCACTTTTTGATGTAATGTAACGTTAATAAATGTATCTAGTGTTTCCAAGGATACTAAATTAATTGGTGTTTCAAGACTTGATCTTTTGTTATCATTCCAATGTTATGTAATAATGCACCATATCTAGGTATCTGGGGTCGGGGCCTTAGAAATTTAACTTTTTATATTTATAATTTCATATGACAACAGAAATATATATATATATATATATACATATAAACACTTTTTTAATCATTTTGTTTACACAGAAAATCAACTCGGCATACATTACATGCAACTGTGTTGTGGTGTATGTTACAGGAAACACTGACTTGACATAAGTTACATGCAACCATGATGTTTCTATGAAACATAATTTAATAGTTATAATTATTTAAATGGTATAATTAAAACCTATCCACAAAATATTGTAATATGGATAGTAAATACTGCGTTTAAAAAATATAATTACTTTATATAAATAATACATATTGATAATGAAACATTTGATTTTTGGTAATGTACTTTTATGTTTTAGAATTTCATATCTCCAATAAAAAGCTTTAAATATTAAAATTAATAATAGAAACAATTAATATTTAATTTGATAAAAAAAACTTCATTTTTGAATTTATATTGTAAAATTAGATAAGGGTTATTTTTTAGGAATTTTCTAATGAGGGTCATATTTTGTAGAATAGTAAAAAATAATTCCATAAGGTTTAAAATTTCATTTTCAATTAAATAATTATTAATGATCCATTATATTTTATATTTTATTTTATATCACTTTAGAACAATAATAAATATATTAATACAATGTGGGTCATTTGAATAAATTTCACTTTGAAATTTAGAAAAATAATAATAATAATTTTAACATATTTCTACTTTAAAATCCCGTAATTTCATAATATCTTCGAGATTAGCATTATCCATAATTTTTCAGCTTTATGAATTGAATCCCAAATGAAATATCTAATTGTCCTAAACCCATTATTTGGCCATTATTCGTCCATAATTATTCCATTATTAATTTAATTTGGTTTGTTATGTCTTTTTTTATATAAAAAATATGTATATCTAACTTTTTTTCAAAAATTCCAAGTGAGTCCTTTTATTTCCCTTAAAAAGGGCACCACCTATCCCACATCCTCACACCTATAAAAACTACTAAGGAAATATAGTATCTTTTTAACACAATTTTCATTAATCATTAGTTCATATTATAATCCTTTCCTTGGGTAGAAGGCAATCAATGGAATCCTCTTAGCACAAACCAAAATTATTTACTCGATTAAGAGGTATCGTCTTCTCTTAAGTAATGTGTTAAATTTTCTTTCCACCCCTACATTTCATTTTTTACATTATTGTATAAAAAACATTATCATAAATATACTAGGATGTTGTTATTATAATGTGTCAACCTAGACATACACACACCTCCATTTAATGGATAATGAACACATTGTTTATGTGTACCGTGAACTACCTCTAAAAAAATAATAATTGTTCAATTTTCCTTGTTGCCACTAATAGGGAAAATTAAGATGGACACTATTTTTATATATGTAATATTATTATTATTATTATTTATTACTTAATTATTATTTTTATAACCCAAATAATTTTACTTTTCATTTCGTGTTAATATAATAATTTCATTCGAGGAAGTGTGGACCACCACCCCTAAAAGCAATATGAATCGTTCATACACTACATGGATTATATAAAGGATAGTTTTAGTGAATATAAAAGTCATATATGAAATACTAAATATAATTTAATAATGTTATTTATATTTATACTTATATATATACATATATGTCTTTTACTTTCTTTGTTTCTTTCAACCTGACAGTTAAACGAAAATAGTGTTAATGTGTACGTACAACCTAACGTCACCATGAACAGTGTATTCAATTTCATTATTATATATTCTATAGATTATTAGAATAAAACTATTATTTATATAAAATATATTTATATCATGGTTAAAATTATATATATAATTGTGTAATGTATAATTACCAATGATATATCAAATCAAGGAACATGCGAATAATAATGAAAATATTACCTGATGCGAAGCCATGACATATGATTGTAAATAGGCATGTAATATAAGACTATAATAAATCCATATATATATATATATATGTTATTTTTAAATATGTATAATAAATATATATTTATTATACATGTTTTTTGAATGAGTATAGTGATATTCAAGACTCGAGTTAAGGGGATTTCATCACACTTTTTATTTCTGTGAGATATATTCTATGTTCACCACTCATTCCTTTTGTGTGGTATGTGTAATTCACATGATTTAATAATATGTATATTATAATTCAATTTATTGGTATTCAAATATCCATTTTATGATATTTCCTTCATGGGGTTTATGTGTCAAAATTTACCAAATCGAAAACATAGTTTTGCCTCAATTTTCCTTGGTTGTGACCCTTGTTTGGTAATTGACCAAAATTATTGATCGCTGTGTATATAAATCCATTTTATAGGGTATATGATGAAATTTATTTTTTTTCATGATATTATATGCTTCATTTAATTACCTTTTCTTACATGGAGTGTATTATCCCATGGTACAAAGTTATAATTGTGTTTTCAGACAATCATAGTGAATTTAAAGATTGTTTATGTTTATGATTACATTGATAAATATTTAGATCTATATCTTAAAAAATTCAAGTATTATCTTATAATATGGTTATTAATGACTAATTTCTATATTTGTATCATTTATTCCACTCTATGGTACATAATATAAAAAATAAATTTTTTTTACGAAATCCCGACATTACACTCTTCGTTGTTGGAAATATGTGTTAATTTAATACCATGTATTCTAAAAACGGTTACCAATAATATTATATAATCTCACACATTCATTAAAATCAATTATTACCCATTTGTATTTTCCAATTTTTTCAAGAGAATCTTCTTGTCCCTTTCTTAGGGATGTGTTTTTGTAACCTTTTTACCATGTAAAAGGATTTTTCTTTTTAACACACATGAGATGTAAAAATTTATCCACCATCAATCCTTTTGAATAATTATTCCATTTTTAAATGTTAATTTTTTTTAAAATTTTTTGAATTATATTTTAAATGAAATGGTTTTCAAATGGTTTTGAAAATTCTTTTATATGATTTTTCTCTGAAATGTGATTCAACTGTTTTTGGGATTTTAATAGCCTTTTTAAAAGAATAAGGTATATTTACCTCAATAAATTCTTTCAAAATGTCCTTCTAAGTAATTTTTTATATAAGTTAAATTTATTGGTGTTACTCAATACCTTCTAGTAAATTATATAAAGGTTATATTCATGTTATTTCCTGATGAATTTTTTAATGTAATGATTATAAAGACACTCGTTTCAATTCCACATTGTTTTATACTTTGAAACCCACTTTTTTTGTGGGTTATTATTTCCTACAGTTATTATGAAAACCAACTCTTTTCTTAGTTTATGATGTAAGGAAATGTTATCAATACCCATTTCATTTCATTGTATATTATTTTATGTTTGTAGAACCTATCCATTTATATAAGTATTTATATGATGAATGAATTGTTATCTTGTGGCACATCTATGCATGATTTAATTTTGAGATGAGTTGGTCCTATAATGAACTCCAATGATTTTGGTAATGATATGTTGTATATGAGATGAAAGGGTGCATGGGATGAATACCATGACCAAAAACAGGAATGTACCTGGGTTCTAGACCAAGCATAGGAGAGAGAGGTTACAAATGTTGTAGCCCAATCCTAAAAAAAGAAGGAATATGGGTCATAGTCCAATCCTAAATGAAAGAGGGTACATGGGTTGTATCCCATGCCCAAGAACAATAAGGTACATGGGTTGTATCCCAAAACTAATTCTAAGAGGGTATATAAGTTGCAATCACATTACCACTTTTGGTATAAGGGTCATATCTCAAGACTAATATGTTATAAAGGTGGTGAAATGTAACTTTTACATATTTTTTTATATTCATATGTGCATGCCCAAAATTCCATGCCTTATTCCAATGTTATTATTTCATGACATATTCTCTTAATTGTGTTATGATCTAAATCTCATGAAAAGAAAATGTTTATTATGATCTTTAATATATAGGGTATGATCATAAAATGTTATTCAAATGTTCCACACCATTTTCCTCAAGTTATGATTAAAACTTTTTTTTATCTACCCTTACTAAGAATCTAAGCTGACCCCTTTCATATTATTCATTTCCCCACGTTATGATGAAATAATTTAGGTAGAAGTTCTATAGTTGGAGATATTTATTGGATATTTTGATGATATTTAACAATTATATAAGATTTTTTCATGTTTACAATTACACTAAACTATTATAGTAATCAGAAATCTATTTTTGTAATTTAATAAATATTCATCTGAGATGAGGTAATATACATGTATGATACTCCTGGGTCATTATTTTCTGTATTAATTGAATATTTAGTGATCCTTTGGAATCTTGAATGGGAAGAAATTAGTGAGATCCCTAGGTATATGTAATGGGATTTCTCTATGGATAAGTATATGGATGAGTTAACATTTAGTAAAATGGCCTAGATTTTTGGTAAATGAGAGGATGAGTGGTTTCTTATAAATTCATCTCTATCTAGATGCTATAAGTGGATTTGGCTCTATAATAAATTTACCTTGGTGTAACAACTCTAACAAGATGTTACAAGCCTGACTCAGGGTAATCTAGTACACAATAATGGGCCTTGCTACCCACCTAGCTTGAAACACCTATGGGATATCCTCTAGAAATTACCAAACTCTTCACAATCCACAGTGAAGGATTTAAATAGAAGTTATATATGAATAACCTAGGATAAAGATGATGTTTCATTGAGTATGGATTGTGTTATAATTTTGGAATCCTATAAGGGACTTTTCATTATTATGTGGTTCCTCTACAAAATAATCGTTTCTTGCTATATGATTTTGGTATTTAGTTAATGGATTTAACCCAAAATAACTATGTTAATGGTAATTGTGCGGGACAATGAAATAATTGTTCTCTTCATGGTCTTAAGGAATTGGTAGATAGATTGAAAACCCACATTTCTATTTTTACAGAACTTTCTCAAGCTATGAATCATAAAAAAATTACAAATGATAAAATGGGGGAACAAAGTTCTATTGAGTTCTTCAGGATGAAATGTATATCTCCATTTAGTAGGAATTCTGATCCACTTTTTCAACATTGGTTCACTACCATATAAAAGGTCTTATATTTTCTCTAGTGTTAGAATAATTAGAAAGTAATTAAATATGTTTATTGGTTAGGAGCTGAAGCAGACGAGTGGTGGGCTCTAATAAAGAATATGAGTAATCAAGACGAAATTGAATCCATGGAGTGGGATGAGTTCACGAACATATTCTTAAATAAGTAATTTTAAAGTGTTATTTGTAAGAAGACTGAAAAAGAGTTCCTTGAGTAAAATAAAATGTATGATTAATCTATTAGTTCCATGGAGGCTAATTTTCAAAGTCAATCAAGGTATGATTTTTTACTTATCATGCACCCCAGAATTATGTTTGATAATTTTTTCTCTGTCTTAATGAAATCTTTCAAAATGGTGTTTTTCATAATAGTATTTTGTATCTATGAATATATAGTATATTGTGCAATCAAAGATGAAAATGATGTTGGAGTTAAGTATCAATCTCAAGGTTTTAATAATAAGAGGAATATGGATTTCAAAAGAAAATAAAAATACATAGAGATAAGAAGATAATAATTCCACTGTGCACTATGTGTGGAAGAAATCAATGTGGTAATTTTATTAGTGGGAAAGAAAATTTTTTAAGTGTGGAAAGGAAGGGAATCATGAAGTTAAATACCCAAGAAATTTGAAAATGTTATACAATGACGTGAATAAAGAGAAACATCTTCATGATACACACCCCACAATTAAAAGTTTTAATTGTAGGGAGTTTTTAAATTTCAAAAACAAAGTTACCAAATCCACGGATTATTAATGGTGATAAAAACTAAAAAAAATTAACAAAAAATGATAAAGGGAAAGAATTAGAAATCACAATAGATGAACTGAGCTTTGAATATTGGGGAAACCAATAGTGGGGAATTTCTTTTGGGAATTTTTTAAAATGTGATATATGAAAATATTTTTGATCCATTGGATGAATGTGATACGATTATAAGAAGTTATTATCTTTCCCTACATTTATTATGGTTCAATAAAATAATTTTAATTTCCTAGATATAAAATAGTGAACCCATGTTTCCAATAAAACACCTTTCTAAATGACAAGATCTTTTTTAACGAATAAAGGTTTGATTTTCTTTTGGAATCATATATGATTTAAAAAATGATTTATGGAAATTTCGATAATGAATATGTTTTCATGACAATATATGGTGTTGTTATTCACATTTTGATATTTGATGACCCATGAGGTATCAATGTTAAGATGATTTTCAGACCTTCTTTATAATATTTTGGATTTTCAAAATTTGAATGGGATATAAGTTAAAAAATTTATGGACATATTATGATACATGTTCGATGATTTTTCTGAGAATAAAGTTTTATATTACCCCAAGAGTATATAATATTATTGGATAACCTATTATTAAAATATATTGATGATTGTAATAGATGAATGATGGGATTAATTATCATGGGCCCTATGATCTGTCATTGCTTTAAAAAATGAAAAAATAACATACCTATTTTGAGAAAAAGGTGAATTGGATCAGGGAAAAAAATAGGATAGGTTTTCTTGATATCATGAAATTATATATATTTTTTAAAATTATTTATCTATTGGAAAAATAATAATGAATCCATAAAGTTTAACCAAGTACCTCTATTTATAATGAATCAAATGGTCCGACAGTTCATCATATGTTTTTGGAATTTTGATTGTTATATTTCTCCTGACCTTGTTCCCTATAACTCTCCATCAGATCATGATAGTTATATTTTTCATCCATGTCCATATTTTAACTTCCCACCCCTATTATCCTATGTGGAAACCTAGTTATATGTTACATCAGGTAACCACTATGTTACCAACTATCCATTTTGAAGGATGCTTTGGGATTCACATTTACTATGTGATTTATATGAATTAAAAATTCAATTATCAAACCTTTGATAACTAAGATTAATTTTGAGGTTGGAATTCAAGTTAAGTGGTTTAGAATGTAACACCCTATGTTTTTTAGAAATTTATTCTATAATTAGATTCCCTATATCTTTTATTTCACATGAAACTATAACTAGTTATATTTATACTAAAAAAATAAACATTCTTTTCCATGGAACATCGACTCAATATATGTTTCACAGAACCACAACTTGGTGTTTGTTACACACAACACCAACTCAACGTATGTTGCATGAAACAATAATGTATCTACAAAATATAATTTTATAGTAACTTTTTTTAATTAGATAATTATAACCAATATATTACACATAGTAATATTAAAAGCAATATAAAATTTTCATATATATTTTTTAATTGTTTTATATAAATAATACAAATTGATATTGAATGATATGATTTTGGTAAAGTCCTTTTATGATTAAAAATACTACCTTCTCGAATAAAACACAATTAATAATAAAATAAATATTATACAAAACTATAAACTGAATTAGATAAAATAAACATTATTTTTATATTTTACTATTGAAATAATATTAGGGTGTGTTATTTTTATTTCTCATAGAAAACATTATTTTTTTGATGAATAGTGAAAAATACAACTTCTAGGTTAGAAACTGCATTTCCATTTAAATATTTACTAATGTAAAATTATATTTAAAAAGTTTTTAAGGTCAGATTGTATAAATTATAAATCTATTAATATAATTTAGTTAATAAGATTCACTTTCACATTGAAATATAATATAAATACATAATAAACTTTTTAACTTATTTCTACTTTGAAAACCCGCAATTTTCCCCTGTCTGCGGCATTAGCATTAATATCAATTTTTATGCGACTAATAATTGATTTCATAAAAACCAAAATACACCATTTTAATCATTATAATATTTTTATTATAATTTTTCATGTTTATTTTGAAAAAAATGATAATTAAGAGTGACTAAAATTAATCACAGCATGGTCAAATTATGCTTAATTAGATAACAAAAATAAATATCAGGGGTCCAAATGACCGAGAAACCCATCCAAAAACCCATATCATGACATATTTTTACCAAAAACAATTTAGTATTTATTTATTCTCATTTTGTATGAATTTTTTAGTTAAGAACAGTCATACACCTAACTATTTTTAAAAAAATTCCATGTGTGTTTTTTCCTTCCCAATAAATGGCCGCCACCTCTCCCACATTCTCGCACATATCAAACATAATAAGTTTATAAATACTCTCCCCAATACACATCGAAAAAATTTAAACTTATTTCTGTAGACCATATAATGGGTAGAAGGAAATAAAAAATAATAATTTTGGAACAAACAAAAAGTAGTTACCCGATTAAGAGTTAATTACTTCTCTCAATTCCTTTCGTTTATTTTGTTTCACCACCCCTGCACTTTAAATATTCAATTAGTGTGTACAAAAACAGTATTCTAAATATACTTGGATGTTTTTATTCTATTATTTTATCCTAAAATTACACACACCAACATTAAATAGACTATGGATATACTTTTTAGGTGTACGTATAACTACCACCTCACAAAACAATGATTGTTCAATTTTCCACACCACCACTCATTGTTGAAATTATGACTGAAAATCAGTTTATATATGTTTTGTATTATATTTATTATTTATTTAAATATCCTTATTACTTTTACAATACATAACCTTTTTTACTTTCCATTTGGTGTAATACAAAAATTTCTTTGGAGGAAGTGTGGACAACTGCCCCGTCAAAGCTATATGATTTGTTAATACACTGTCGGGTATATATTAAGGATGGTTTAGTGAATATTTAAGATATATATGGTATAATAAATCTATATTAATATAAATATATATATAGATATTACTTTTACTTTCTTTCGTTCATCATGAAAATTAAATGGAAATAACATTCATGCGTACGTATGGACTGCCATCTACATTAATGGTGTATTCCATTTCATACTTATATAATCTATAGATTATTATAACGAACATATAATATATATATATATATAATAGATTTATATAATGTTTTAAATTCTGTATATCATTATATAATGTATAAATACTACTGATATAAACAATTAAGACCTGTGCAAAAAATAACGCGAATATTACATGAAGTGAAAACATAACATAAGATTGTTTACAAGTGAGTAATATAAGGTCATATCCAAAATATATATATATATATATACATATAAATGAATATTATTCACTGAATTATTTATAATAAATTAATATTTATTATATAGTTTATTTGAAATAGTACAACGAGAGTCTAGAGATAAGGTAAGAGGATTTCATCTCACATTTTATTTCCAAAAGGTACGTGATATGTTTTCAACACTTTCATTTTATGTGGTTTATGTACTAACCATGATTTTAATCCATTTATATTATAATTAATTTTATAGGTATTCACATATTCATTTTATGATCTATCTCTCATTGTGTTTATGTTTCAAAAATTCTAAAATCGGTAAAACAGTTTTGTCATAATTATTCTTCTTTGAGAATAATGTTTTTTCATGAACCTAAATAATTTTTCAAGGTGTATATATTTCTATTTTACATTTTATATCATTATAATTCTTATTTTATAGATATTTTCAGCTTCCATTAGTTTATTTTTCTTACCTGTATAGTATTATCCTATGTTACCATGTTATAATATTGTGTTGACATAATCACATCACATTTTGAGATTGTTCATGTTTAGGATTCCATTGAAAAACTCTTATTATCCATCTCTCAGGAACATTTATAAATTTTATTCTCCTATGGTTATTAATGATTTATTGAAATATTCATACTGTGTCTCCTAATAATGAGTACATAATATTATTATGAATGTATTCATAACATTTCCTGACTTTACCATATCTCCCATTGGAAAATTATGTTCCATTAATACTATGTTTTTTAAAAATTATCTCAAGAATATTATAATAATATCCTATGATAAATAAATGAAAATTTTGACCATTCTAATTTTTTTCATGTTTATGAAAGGAAACTTCTTTTTTCTTTATGAATAAAGAAATTTTATAAACTTTTTCATCATGAAAAAGGAATGTTCTTTTTACCACATATACAAGTACATATTTATCCACCATAAATACTTTTGATGATTTATTTCCAAGTGTTATATTTATTTTTTTGAATTTTTTTAAAAGTGATTTTTAATGAAATGGATTTCATGAGTCATTTATATTTTTTAGGAAATTCATTTTTAAAATGATTTATATTTTAAAGATATATTTTCAATGTAGAACAGAGATTTACCTCATGAAATGTTTTTGAAATATCCTTCAATGTTATTTTCTGTCTAAGATAACATCTGTTTAGGTTAATCATTCACTTCATGAAAATAATCCAATGGTTCTATTAATATTCATCCTTAAATTGTCTATGTTTTTATATAATGATTATTATGAATCCCACTTCACATACATGGGTTTTATTCTATAGAAATACACAACTTTTCACAGGTTAATCATTCTTGGAGTGATTATGAAACCTATCTCTTTTCCTAGGCTATGTCGTGTTGAAATTATAATGAGACCCATTTCATTTCATGGGTTATTATTTGATGTTTATTAAACATATTCCTTTTTATGGGTCATGATATTGTGAACTTTTTATTATCTTATGGAACATGTATTTATGATTTTTTTATGAGATGGTTGGGACCAATATCTCCCTATAATGAATTGGTTAGTGATAAGTTGTATATGACCTAAAAGGGTAAATAGGATATAGCCCATTCCCAAAAAAATGAAGTTACATGGGTTTTAGAATAACCTTAAAAGAATGAGGGTACAAGGGTTGTAGCCCATGCCCAAATACAAGATGTTATACGGTTCATAGCATAATTTCAAAAGAAATAGGGTACACGGATTGTAGCCCATTCCTGAAAACAAGAAGGTTCATTGGTTGGGTTACAAGACTAAAAGTAAGATGGTAAATGGGTTGTTATCCTATTCCAGTAGTTAGAACATGATTCATATAAAAATCCTAAAATTTTATAATGGCTATGGTATGTAGCTATGATATTGGATTTTATATTCTTATGTGCATGCGATGAATTCAATGTTTTATTCAAATGTTCTGTTTTAATGAAAAATCATTTTAATTCTCTTATGATCTATGTCTTATGAAATACCAATTATTATTATGATATCTAATATGAATGGTATGATCTTAATGTATTTTGATCAGGTTTCAAACACTTTTCTTAATTTCATTCATACCGGTTTTCATTATTTACCATAACTGAGCATCTGAGCTCACCCCATTCTTATGTTTCCTTTCATAAAGAAATTTAGAATGTTTTATGTACAATTAATAAATTTTTAGATCATTATGGGAAATTTTGATGATCTTATACCTTGATATAATATTTTATTTCTATGTGTCCATATACAATAAAAGGTTTTGGTCATTGGGAATGTATTTTTGTAATGTATTGAATATTCATCTGCAATAATGTAATACCCATGTATGTTATGCCATGGTCTCTATAATAATTATATAAATTTATATGTTAAATTGTTTAAAGTTTCTATAAAATAGATTCTAGTACAGTATATATTTTATTATTTCCCTTATCATTTTTGTTTAACCCCTTGGTAATCCCTTGTTTTCCATAGCTGCTATGGTTAATTTTTACTTCATTCACTAGTCATTTTGGTAAAAAAATTATGTTGACTATATTAGATAATATAGATAATTATAATTCAAAATATGAAATCAATTTTCATAAATTACATTCATATAAGTTGAAAATAATAATTTAAATTTAATCCATCAGACGTGACTAGAAAGTATGTTTTTAATGTGAAAAAGAACAGAATGTTTACTATGTTTTTATATCAAAATTCAAAATGAAATTTATTTCAATTACCTAAATTGAATGAAAGGAGGATAAATGTAAAAAGTTATACATTAAAACCAATTTATAATATAATTTAACTTTATAAATTAATTATATGAAAGGAAAAGTTTAAATTAAAATTAATTACATTTCATTACTCATAAATGAACATGAAGATAATTTGGAAATTATGAATTTAAAAATGAATTTTCATTATTGAAATTAATTTTTTAAAATTATAAATTATTTATATAATGAACATTAATAAATTTAAATAAAATGAAAATTATTTTTAGAAAATTTTATTTCTGAAACATATTGATAGTTTATTAAAAATAATTTATTTTTTATCAATACGTTTAATTTATATAAACCAAATATACATATTATTTTTATAGTATATATTATGATTCATAATACGTTGTCTAACATTTAGGTTATAATGGTCATGTTTCAATATACAAATGAATAATATATCATTGTCTTGTTAAAACACAATTTTGTGTGTAACAGTTGCTAAGCTTGTGTTGCATGTAGCACAATATTAAAATAGATGTTCATGTAATGATTTCCTAAAATGGTTCTTCATTTAAATAATTTCATCAATGCAATTTATTTTTCTCACATAAAATAATTTCATAGAAATTTGGGTGGTACTCTTTATCCACCATAAATTGAATATCTCACTCAAAATCCATCACTCATATACAAAAAATGAAGACACTTTTGCCTCATTATATCCCCATGTTACCATGTACATTCACAAAATTTGATGTTTCTCCATGGATCATTTCCCATTTGAGTGGTCTTGTTTTATATAACATCTTATGTAAGATAAATAATCTCCAATGGTTGTTCTACTATTAAATATCGTGCTCTAGTAGAATGAAATCTTTGTACCAAAAATTTAAACATTTAGGTAATTAATTTATCAGGAAAAATACAACGAATACAATATTGAATTTATAGAGGTTTGGTGTATGTTCAATCCAATATGAAACCATCCATATACATTCAGAAATTTAAAAGGGTTTGATATACGGAGGACATATTTTTCAGTTATTCCATGACCTTATAACCTATAGTGGAGAAATTCATAGGAAAACCCTGATCACCAACAACAAAATTTAGATCATGTCTGTAATTATATGTACAACGTTTCTACCAAATATGATCTTCCTTGATGTGTTACATAATGAGGTTAACCTTATATTCTATATTAAAGGCTATCTCAGGTCCAAATATCATTATTTCACCAACTTAATTCTGACACATTTTTGATATACAATTAATTCTATAGAGGGATTCATATGGGCGCGTTTAAATTTTTGAGAGAATGAGATTCCTGTAAGAAAAATAACCTAGATGAATGTGTTGTTCCCAACAAAATTTAATATCAAAATAACAAGTTCCCAATATATCACCTAGGGTATTAATTTTTCTTTCATACATACCTTTTTTTATAGGGATGATAAGAAGTTTTAAATGTGAACTCTACATTATGAGGTTATTTAATAATTAAGAATGACATTACGGTAACCCATATATCATAATTAGACCCAATATTATGTTGTACTCTGTTCAACATTACTACCTCCATGATGTATATCTTGAAAATATGATCAATAGAGATGTATAATTTGATATATATGAAGTGTTCTAAAATACTAAGACATTTGAAAACAACAAATATAACGTTATAACATTTAGACATTTTGGGGATTCCACCAACATGGAACATGGTGATGTTCTCGCACTACTATTTTGGTTTGTGAAATAGATGCAACATCCCAATTTTCATTTTTATTGATCCTAACATGTTTACATACCATCAACCAGGATACAAACATTGTGATACCTCACATCATTCAATTAAACAATAATTACTGTTCCAAATCTAAATATATAATCTAACTAACATGATGAAAATAGAATTAAGAAAAATGGTCTCCCTCTAAAAATAATTCTTCATATCTAGAATGTATGAAAGATAGACATGGTACAAGAACCTTATCATTCCATCATGATCATGGTTACACACTGGAACATTTCTGACCATTATTAATTTATCGATATCTTCCTTCTATGGATATTTATTATTTGTATACATATATGGTTGGACATAAAATTGATAAATATATTATTTATCACCATTCATTAAGATATCTAGATCCACAATTTTCAAACCCATAAATGTAGGATATTTTTTATCCTCATCATGGATATTCTAGAATGATTATTTTGAATCAATAAATTGACGACATTTTTCATGTTCTGAGAGTGGAAATTTATTGAGCTATCATAATCATTAATAATCCATATCAACATTATAAGAACATTTTAATATCAATATTTTAAAGATATAATTTAAAAGTTTTTAATCTATACATATCATTGTAGGACCCCGGGACACCCTGAGAGGGTAGGGGTGAATTAGGGTGTCAATGTTTTCTTTTAAACTGATGGATATTGTTCCCATTTTGATAGGAACTAGTCTAACCTGTATGATGGATATGAGAAGCAATCAAACATTCACATGCAGAGAGAGAACACATCATTTTTTACTTGGTTCACCACCAAAGGCTATATTCAATGATCATATGCCGATAGGTTGTCGGTCGTACCAAATTCCACATTTATCAGCCTAGATGAACATGGATCCCATAAATGATTAGTTTGTTAGAGGATTAGATAATAATGAAATATTCTCCAACATACCTAGATAATATCAAGTTAAACCAAGAATGATATGAATCTCAGACACCATGGTTTGAATTGGAAAATATTAAAAACCACCATCATTGATGGATCTAATAATACACCGTCCATTGAGAATATGTAACCTAATAACAAAAACTTATGAAGCCAACAATTGTTCTTTGATTATTTTTTCATATATTTTATCTACCAATAGGGTCTATAGTAAAATTATCAACTGGACTTCATGATCTTACATTATCTGTGAATATATATGAATTTAGTCTATTAAGACTACCACAAAATGATCAAGGTAATATCTAAAGATAGTATTCATTAAATTAATGATGATAGTTGGGGAATTAGTTTTACATAAAGGAATAATGATATATTCATAATGTAAATAAAATGTATAGAATGGTTTATTGGGAATATACACCTTCTTCACACTCAATTGATGATATTCAGAAAGAAGTTCAATCTTGTAAATTTATTATGATCCACCAAGATTATCTAACATGTCAACAATAAGATGAATATGAAACAATTTCTTAATTCGAATTTTTATGGCACTGGATTTTCAATGCATAGTTTCATTGATCCATAATTATTTAAAAAAAATAATAGGTTCTCCAGAATAGAATAGACATGGATAAAATAATCCATTTTCAACATTTTCTATGAATATCTTCTTAAATTTATTCAACTAAATAGGTGGAATTCTATAGGGATTCCTAGAAATTAGTGTGGATCCAGGTATGAGTTCTATTTAGAAATCAACCGTACAATTCGTTGGATGTTTGGGGAATTATTTTGTAAATACATTACAAAATTACAAAAAATAGGCCTACTATCTATTTTAATTTTCTCCCCAACCATTTTATATAAACCCACATTCAGAATTATAATTTGGACTCACACAGTGGATCTGATCACCATCATATATTCGTACATATCATCACACTGATAGATGATCATAGATTGGATGGAAATATCAAACATGATTCATTCTTCAAAAATTGATATGGGTTTTATGTACAGACAGAAAATACATTCCTATCATTCCATCAAATTCAACTAGAGGAATAATGAAATGATTCTTAGTGATCACATTCCCAAAAATGTCAATTGAGGAGGAATAATAAACCTCCAATGAAGCCATCCAAACATTTTTGGTTTTCAATACTAATTCCACGTATAATCAATTGGTTGGAATCCTGAAAACCCATATAAAATTCTATATATATGAATGAATTTGTTGATCTAGTGTAAAATAATAAATTATCATTTTTAAGGTTGATGGTTTGTGTACCATTCACAATCAAGTTATAACACTCTTCATTAGAAACATTGATCAAAAAAAAATTCACCTTATAGCTCAACCTAAGACATTTCTATCATCGACCATCATCATTAATCCTCAGTTTTTTCACTTGTTATTATAATTCCCAATAACTTTATACATAAAGAATTGATGTGTGGGAGGTTCATTTTGTATAGTTTTCTATCAATTCCAATAACTAGATAATTTATTTCCATTATTTGGGAATCAAGTTTCTAATTACCATCCCTTCCACACATAAAACATTTAGTCGTTCACTCGTAAAAGATTCATCCATTGTTCTTCCCCCAAATGGATGATAATTAAATTCTCATCATCTTCTTTAGGTGGTTTTAATATATTCATATGATCTTTGTCTTCAATTTCTTATCAAAACATTGATATTAATGTATTACTCCATCCTCCATTTCCACCATTATAGAAAATTGAGTAGTTACATCATAGATACTAATGAATCTTATGGATAAATCCCTTAAAAAGATTACTTTTAGTCCACTTATGAATTAATCAACCAAACATTCAAGTTTTGGGGATAATACTGGATGTGTGCCTCGTAATTCATTTAAAATTTACCTCATAAGTATCAATAAATCAATCATTATTGTTCATTTAGCTCATGGAACTCATTTTACATATACTTACCGATAATATGAGGAAGGTACCTGTTTAGAAATATGTTATTGAACTCATCCCAATCCATGGAGTCAATTTCATCTTGTACCTCGTATTCTATATAAGAGTTCATCATTAATGATCCTCACCTTCAAAAAATAGAAAACACAAATAAATGTCTTTGGTTGAAAACCCTATAGAATTAAAAATTATTTTTATGGGTACAAATAAATTTACCAGCAACAAACAGATCAGTGGATATACTAAAGGAACTTGGGCATTGCCTCATAAAGGAATCACACTAATTTTGTTCCCTATAATGGTTATTTTTATGTCCATCATGATATATATGTTATTTAATTTGTGTGGATATAGTAACAATATATTTTATTCCACATCCCATCAAATTTGGACTCTCAGGAGTAATATTATCTAATTTTATATCTCACTTTTTATGAGCATATTTTCTTTTAGGTTCGGGCCATTGAATAAAACCAAAAATCACAGTGTGAGAAATAAGAATCATAATTGAAAAAAAATAATCTTGAAAACAATATACATTATTTCTAAATCATAACATCTTATTATTTAATCTATGACAAGTTAGTTTTATCCTATGCCATTAATATTAATAATTTTTTTAAATCGTTCATGTTTGTTCATAAAGAGTTTGGGAGTCTCCAATGAATATCCCATAGGAGTGTCAGAATAGGTTTTTAGAAAGGGACATTGTTGTACACTACTTCCTGATTAAGTATTAACCAATATGGCACTTTTAGTTTTGTAACCCAATGTATACTTGTTCCATAAACACAACCACTTGTAGTATCTGGATATAGATTTGATTTTAGGAAACCATTTCCTTTATCCTTTAACAAAATTCTAGGACATTTCCCTATATATTTCATCATCCATAGATTTATCCTTAGAAATATACTCATGGATTTCACAATGTTTCTCTATTCCATGTAATTAATGTATATGTAAACATATCCACTAATTAAAACTATCGATTCCTAGGATACTCATACAAAGATATCACATCATTTGTTATGAATAATCATTAATTTATAGAACACACACCTTAGGAATATTATTGTTTTTTTGGAAACATGCAAATATTAACTCTCGTCCATAAGTATGATTTATTATCTCCCACAATTTTATTCATAAATATCTATGTTCTTATAAATATCTTATATAATACATTTACTCGTATCCAATGGAGGGGAAACATAATAACATGTTATTTTTTATTCATATAATGGCTAAAAAAGGGAAATATATGAGAATAACATGATCATACTGGTATATGGAATTATACTAACAATTTAAAATCACGACTCGCATATCAAAGACCAAAATATTGAATAATGGAATGAATTTTTGAATTTTATAAGGCCTTTATCATGATATAATCAAACAACATGAACAATGAGAGCCAAAAATCATCATAAGGCATCTAATTTGGGGCATACACATAAAAATATATAATAATTTCTAAATGAGTTAGGGCTTACTACTAAGAAAATTATCATGGAAAAATTACCTTATTGAAATATAATAACTCACCATTCCATCCATATATTTCTAAACTAGGATCAATCCCCATTCTACCCATGTCCTAGTTAACCAAGTATATTTTACATTCCATACCTATGTTAGTGAACTGAGTCCACACACTATACCAATATTTTCAATCACATGAGGTATTCATGTTTACCGAAATAATTATAGAGAGATATATTTCCCACTCTCAAAATAATAAAATCATACACATGTGTTCCGTAAGATCACACAAATTCAATATATAGTAACCCTTGAAATGAAGTGGGTATCATTAACATTTCATCATATCATAATCTATGGAAAAAGAAAAAGTTTCATAATAATTTCATCATTGAAGAACATATGAAAAGGAATAGGTTCCACAATCATTTCATCATGGTATAACTCGTGAAAAAATGGATTTTCATAAACATCATGAAATTTAAAGACCAACCATTAAAAGAAATTAAAGGCATTGTATCATTTTATGAGAACCCCCAGTATGGAATAGGTGACACCAACGAATGGCATATTATATGTATAATAATTTTGAAAGATCACTTATAACATATGTTGAGGAAACTGTCCTTTCCTGATTGAAGAACATATCTTAAAACATTAATCATTTTTAATTTTTCTTATTTTAAAATACCCTTTCAATATTATAAATGATTATTTGAAACAATCATCCATCATAACGTCAGAAAATTCATTTCATTGCTTAAACACTAAAAAATATTCCTTTTACATTTTTCCTAAATGAAAATTTGGAATTGTTTCCAAAACAAAATGAATATTACATTTAGAAGATTTTATAAAAGAATTAAAATAAGTTTTAATTTTTTTATAAAAATAGAAGAGGGTAATAAAACATTTTTTAATGAATTTGTGTAAAACATGTATTTGTAAGAAAATAGATTTTAGAATGAAGTGATAATTAATGATGGTTTTTCCTAAAAACACTTTCATATAAATAATATGTAAGAAAGTGTTGTAAAATTGAATTATTTTTTATGATATCATTAATATATTTAGGATAAAAAATGCCTTAGGTGTTATTGAGATTTAGACCATGAGATTCTGATATTGGAGACTTAATCATAGAGAATCCCTAAAAATTATGAGATTGTAACAAAAAATATGTATCCCTTTTGTAACGTGGATTCACAATATCCATGAAGGAATAACATAAAATGAAATTTAAATGTCATGAGTAAAATTCATTAATGATATTAAATACAAAATGTTATGTATATAAACAACATAAATGATTATAAGTTCATATCATAATGTACGTCTCAAACAAGGAAAATTGAGACAAAATTCATTAACAATTTATTAAATTAAGAACTGTAAAGAGAATGAATGTGATATCCGAAAATGGATATGACATAACCAATATTTTACATGATAATTATCATAAAATAAATTCATTTTTACAAACAGTATTCAAAGTAAATACATTCGGTAGAGTCCAAAAATTCATTATGTACTGGGGAAAGTTCTAAAATGAAAAAAGCCAAGTCATATTCGGACCCGGAGACCCAGTCCGGGTGGCCCGGAGGTGTTGCGCAAAAAAAAGGATGAAGTTCACAAAAAAATCTGTCCCACGCGGAAATTATAGGGATTCGCAAAGTGTCCCTGGTGCTAGCGTGAAATAATTTCGTGCCCGTGCCCCACACGGTTGAACTTCCGCACCACCACCTCCATCACACAATTATTTCACACAGCACTAAATTCTGTGCCACCAGATGCCTAAAAATAGAAGAAGACCCCCTTCCTTTTCGAGGCGGAAGAATCAGAACTGGCTCTCATGCATGTAATCGGCATTTTGCGCGCACGTAATATGGCCTTCAGGTACTATTCTTTTCACGCGCAGTTTCCCAGTGCACCTCCTTCATGTGAGATCGCCTTTGGTGTGTACTGAATTCCAACCCCTTCGGGGTCTATCCCCTATGTGTAATTGCTTACATTGTGCATAGGTCGGCCAGTAGTGCACAATTCCTTTCTTTGCATGCACCCCTGTCTTTACGTGTGGCCTTTGTCTCCTACGCTTAATTTATACTCCTCGCGGGCAATCTTCTCAGTAGTGTGAAAAATTTCATCCCCCCTACATTGCTCAAGATTCTCTGATTTTGCGCCAACTCGGAACTTCTTACACATGGCCCATTCATTTCACGTGAAAATCAAGGGTTGCATGAATTCCCCCAGGGCCCTTCACCTCGGTGCTCCCCAGGTGCCGTCTTGCACGAATGTCGGATTCCCTACTTATGGGTGCCATTCGCAGGTGTCTTGTTCCCCACGGGCATCTGCATCATACATGGTTTTCCTGTACGAACTTCTAGGCTTGTACAAAGTAGCTTCAAAGTCTCCTGGACAATTCTTCCTGTTGCATTGCTTCGCCTCATGCTTCTTCTCATAGGCACGCTAACAGTTCTTGCTTCTTCGCATAGCCACGATAACGTGGACAACTCAATGGTTTGATCTGCGACACCCCCTCAGTATGGCTTTACCGATTCCTTCCCTCCCATAAGGAGCAGAGAGAACTGATTATGTATGTCCTAGGGATGTGGAACAAACCCACCTCGTCCGAGCTGTAGGACGTTAAACTGCCAAGCACCCTCATCTTCAACACATGATGTTAAACTGTGACTTGGCCTCATGCCTCGCACGTAGGGTCCCCCCGCCTCATACATTCTCCATGACCACATGTCTCCATGGGGACGGGATCATCCCTCACTAGGGGTGATTTATAAAAGTGGTGTTTGTCTGTGGGAAAGGGAAGCCAGCTTGGTGTAAGCCCCTAAACTTTCTTGCAGGTGTCAGTCCCCTATTCCTCCTAACTCCCTCGGTGCCAAAGCCAGCCAAGGGCATGATGGGGAATAGTTCACTTCCTTTCATCTTCATTCTCCAAGGCCAGAGGATGGCATAAAAGGGAACATGGCTCATCCTTTCTTCAGTCCCAAATCCCTCTCCTGGTGAACTTTGTTTCCCTCGGGCCTCCATCCTGGAGTAAGTCCCAAAACCATTGGTTGATCAACGTGTAAACCCCTCTTCATTTCCCATAGATGCACCCATCGCAACATGATTATCAGTTATCTGCTATCACTTGTTTCTCACTCCGAGCATGACTTCCATGAGCATTGAGTGACAACCAACCATGACACACATTGGGACACCTCAGAGCGTAAGCCCCAGAAAACCTCATCCCACGTGACATTAAACTGTTTACCCAAACTACGGGGACTTTGATCCTTGATAAGGCATGGTACGTAGGAAGCCTCCATGAGGTTCAGTCCCCACCGCCTTGGGCCACCTCAGAGTGTAACCCCCAATCCAACCCGAACTATGTTGACATTGATCCTTGTTAAGGCATGGTATATAGGAAGCCTCCACGAGGTTCAAGCCCCACCACTTTGGGCCTCCTCAGAGTGTAAGTCTCAATCCATCCCGAACTACGGGTATTTTGATCCATCCTAAGGCATGATACGTAGGAAGCCTCCAGGAGGGTCAAGCCCCACACGACCTTGGGGCACCTTAGAGCATAAGCCCCAAATACCCTTCTCCCGCATGATGTTAAACTATATACCCAAACTAGGAGGAATTTGATCCGTGCAAAGGCATGATACATAGGAAGCCTACCTGAGGTTCAAGCCCCACAACTTTGGGTCGCCTCAGAGCATAAGCCCAAAATACACTCATCCCACAAGATGTTAAACTATACACCTAAACTATGAGTACATCGATCTAAGCTAAGGTATGGTACATAGGATGCCTCCACAAGGTTAAATCCCCACCACCTTAGGCCACCTCAGAGTGTAATCCCCAATCCATCCTGAACTATAGGAATTTTGATCTGTGCTAAGGCATTGTACGTATGAAGCCTCAATGAGGTTCAAGCCCCCCTGGATCCCTGGTCCCTTCACATCGGTTCACCGACCCCATATCCTTTGTCCACCTCAGAGTGTAATCCCCAAATTCCCTCGTCCCGCATGATGTTAAACTGCATTCCATATATTCCATCCCAAACTACGGGGAATTTGATCCATGCTGAGTCATGGTACGTAGGAGGCCACCACAAGGTTCAAGCCCACCACTCAGTTGTTCCGACCCATTCATGTCGGTTCTCCAACACCATGGTCCACCTCATAGTGTAAGACCCATACCTGTCCCACATGGTGTTAAACTATATCTGCCACATAAACTATGTGGTCTTTGATTCCCTTCCACGGGGATATATAAGAGTCCTCCACGAGGCTCAAGCCCATCACTCATGTCCCATCCTGACCTCTCCCTCGAGCCTATGTGTCTCGGGAAGCTCATTCCCTAACCTTGAGGTTCCACTTCCTCTGGGACCCATCCATGCATCCATTCTCACTGGTCGCCTCTTAAGGTGTCCCATTATCTCACCAAACTACAAGTACTTTGATTCCTCTCCACGAGGATACATAGAAAGTCTCTTTGGGACTCAAGCCCAGATCCTTCGTTTATCCTAATTCTTACATGGGCCGCCACATCCAGGTACGATCATGCCACCTCACTGCCCTCCACAGCATTCAGGAAGCCGCCCACGTGTTGGCCCCAAAATCGGTGTCCCCTCCGGGGGTTGCTCCCATCTGATCCACTCTAACTAGTCTTCTGATCAGTCTAATCTATCTCCATAGGATGTTAAACATATGGAATACCAAATGTTACACATGTTAAGATAAGGAAAACTTTAGATACATTCCTATGGAATACAATTCCCCGTGTTCAATGTGGGATTCCTCGGGCTTCTGCGCCCTCGAGAAGACCTCTAATAAGGAGCAGAAGACAGACATGACAATCCTCAACGTCAAGACGCACCAGTGATGCCCCAACGTGACTACTCTCCTAACCAAAGGTTGCTTCCCTGTCCAGACCCCTTGAATATCCTGACAGAAGTAGCGTAATTAACCGGTGTCCAGGAAGATATGGCGCCAGGCAGAGCATCATAAAATACGTCTTCAATCTATGAGGGAGGCTCGTACTAGGTGATGAGCTCCGAGGAAGAATCCATAGAAGGATGAACCGACATACCATCATCCTGTTTTGATCAAGTAGAAGACGTCCCTGAATAAGGAGCGGATGCCGCCCGCCTTTGGAAAGCAGGAATGTGAAACAACAACAACACGTCTTTTGCGTGGAGGATGCGAGCGCCCTGGCTAAAGCGTCGGAAATAGAAAATTGTGAACCCAAATTGAAGTTCCTCTCCTCAGAATGGAGGCTAGTAGAGTTCGGTGCATCATTAGATTAGAATTCCATCTGACCTCATCGTCCAGTACCAGGTCCCACCAAGCAAGCCTGACATGAAACTCACTAGAATTTGGGATAGTCAGGACGTTGAGCATTCTGTTCTGCAACATTGTCAGCGTAGATCCCCCTTACCGACCATGGAAGAAGAAATGATGTTGGGGTGCTGGTTGTCGATTTCTTTTTGTAACAGTATTAATGAGTTCATCCCCCTAATTTCAGTAATGAGGTTGTTTCACCTGGACCTCATTCACCAGCCCACCGACGTAGGGGCTGGGGATATATCTATGTGGCTACCCCACACGGTTCTGCCTTTTCCATGACGACTTCGATCACAATGACTTCTGGGCGCCCACACCCCCTCTCCCCATCATGAAATTAACCAACGAAGGGTAATAAATGACCTTGTACGCAGGTAAGAGGAGGAGGGGGTCATCCCCACCAGGGACATGGCCCACCTAGATCTCGAGGCAGTTGCGCCTCACCGTCAACGCCGCCCCCAAGGGCAGCGTAGGGAGCCGCTGCTCCCCACCCCAACATTCAATCTCTTCGTGAGCTTGTCCCTAGAGCACCTTGACAGCTCCCTCCCCTACATCGATGAGGTAGGCGATGTTAGGGTCGGCCAGATCGGAGTCCCGCTTCAAGGGCTCCCAGTGAGGGTCCCCACTATGTGGTGTCAGTCCCACTGCCCGGTTCCCTGAGCCGAGGAACATGTAATCCACATGCCTGCACCACTGGCCCCAGTCCATATGACCCAGCGCCAGTATCGGGCACAAGAAGAAGAAGACGCTCATCATGGGGTGTCAAGGTCAGCGATTACTGTGGCTCGATCCATCGCTGATTGATATCCCCAACTCCCTGCATACATTGACAAGGGGAAGATATACGCCCAACCCAGATCGAGGCCCCAACCGCCCCACGGGAAGGCTTGGTCAACTCTTCCAGTCACAGGCACAGATGATGGTTGTTGCGGATCAGTTCGCAATAGTGAAGCCCAGTACGGAGGCTCACTCCACAACACCACTATTGAAGGTGCGAGCCCTCCCTGCTTCCAACAACGGCTTGAAGGTCTATCCAGTTCCACCTTCAACCCAAGTGGGGGTCTCTCCTGTGCTCACTGCGCTGGGTACATGGTCACTCCCCCTGCCGCGGATTGCGAGTATGGAAACATTTCACGTCCGGTAACTTGCCAACATGTGGGTCCTCCCCATTTTCCTGTGCCGATCGGCTAATATCCTCCTCACCCCAGCAATCGAAGTGGTGGAAGCCAACCCCACATCACCAACACCCAACACGGAGGTCCTCCCCATGTCCTTTTGACATTTTTCTCGGTGCTCCCCGCACCCTGGCTTTCTCGGGTGGAAACCCTCTCCACCCCAGCACTTGTGAGGCTAGAGAACCCCATTTCGGAAATCATCCCTACCCTGAAGAACCATCTAGGGGAAGGAGAGTAGGTCACCGCCGCCACAAGAAGAATTATGGGGAAGGACGGGTGGGAATCAGACCAGTCCGCTTCTCAGACTCTGAGGCGGAGTACGACTTGGCACTAAAACCCTCCCCTCAGATCTTCGAGTCAAGGGTTGGGGTAGGAACGAGGCGCATAAGCCTCGTACTCATGAAATGTGAGATCCAAATGATCCCTGCCTCCCTCTGAAGGTATATTCTAGAGGACGAGAACATGTCATGATCCCAGAAACCGACTGCCCAGTCGCCACCAGCATCCCTGGAAGCACCCTCTACCTTGTCTAGAGACTACGGAGAGCTATTTTGGGGGTCAATGGCGGGGGATCCGTGACATAGCCCACCCTCAGCGGACGCTGATTCTGTGTCAGGAACCCTGGTTCTCAGTCCATCCTATCATGATATGGCGTCCAGGTCTCTTCAACCCTCAGAGGAAAACCAAATATTCGGTGGCCAATCTGCCCGATCACCGTATTCTCCGCCGGCCAGCCCATAGGCCCAGCGGCCTGCCTCGGTGCTACTGCAAGTTCCTTAGGCACCCTCAGTTAACGACTTAGGAAATCAAAGGCCAGACTCTAAGTCTGAGAAAGTGAGCTTTTGGTCCATCCTCACATTAGGTCACTTCCCCCAAGATGTTTTGGCCGGTCGTAGGTTTGAATTTTGGTACGCCAGAATCACTCACCTCGGGGGAGTTTGAATGTTTCTGCCAGACCATTTAGGTGACTCAACTCCATCCTCTCCACCGATGAGTGACATATCCCTGGATCCAAGAGCACATAGAATACATTGGCGAACAATGCGCCTGGTTGACCTGGCCATGATCCCCAAGGTCTAGCTCCCTGAGTCACCTGGCCACCACAGGGCCCTCTAACGACAATGCATTCAGAGTTTTTGAGTACTCTATACGGGTATCGAGGAGGATACACCCCATACACAAGTCTGTGGCTGGGTGTAGTACACTGCCCTCCTCTTCAGTGTGATTCACCGTCATCCTGACACTATAGGGGGTAGTGTGGTCATGTCCCCAAGAAGAGTGGTGGTCAACATGACAATCTATCATGAGGGGAGAATGAGCTGGGAATTCTTGATAGGGATGTCCCCCTAAGGACATTCCACCATAGGACCCATTAGGGAGGATTTCTGGCTAGCAGAGAAACCTCTTAGGTATCCCTACACCAACCGAGGCATTAGTATTTAGCTGGAATGTTAGAAAAGGTAAAGAGCATCTTGGCGTTTTCAAGATATCCAACCCATCTGCCTCAGTGAAAAAGATGGAAGAGGACCCTGAGAGGGCCATGATGTGCCAACAAATCACTGAGTAGAAGAAGTTTGTCGATGAAATTCTGGATGAACACATTTCAGAGCGGCGACCGACTACGGTGATCCTAGGTCAGGGCAGTAGGGGCAGGACAAACTACCCCTCGGTGATATTCTCCTGAGAAACCTTGATCATGCCATTTTCACTGACAGGATGGAATCCAGAGCTCACAGAAGGAGGGAATGGTATGTCTCGCTGAAAACTCCCAAGCGGTGCGACAATATGAAGAAACCAACTAAGGCTCCCGGCCAACCGAAAAGTCACTCCACCAGCCGCTCCACGAGCCGCTGAACTTGTCTACCACATCGAAGTGCCCAAAAATAAATTCTTGGTTAGGGATCCCCGCCAGAACAAGGACCTATGTCTAGAAGATCTGATGGCGGCACTCATTGCCTTCCTGGAAGATTTGGAAACGTGACAGGTGGCTATACCGCCCAATGGAAAGCCATACCAAGCATGGGTGGATGACATGTCGGCACCCCTGGGATTTGGAAATCCCATATTTTCCCCCTTTAACTGGATGGGGGACCCACCGCAGCACCTGGACCACTTTAAATCAAGTTGTGGGCCCATGTTAGGGACCGCATCGTAGGAGGAGGCCGCCAAGCTCTGTTGCTTTGTTCAGATAGTAGAATGTCCATCATTCGTCTGGTACAGCCAGCTCCCCATTGGATCTGTGACAAGCTGGGAGGACCTTCACAAGCAGTTCCTTTACCAGTTCATCTCTACCACCCAGAAGACAAACATCGTAGACTTCTTCAGGTGCAAGAAAAGGCCCAATAAGCGAGTCACATACTTCATCGCCCATTGGAAGGGGCTTACATACTCCCTTGACATGCCACTAACTCAGGAGAAATTACTCATGATGTGCATGGGGAATGTCAAGACATAAGTAGTTCCCTCTATGATCACATAGAATGATCTCGGAGGGTTCTGAGATTTCTCGGATAAGGCCCACCACCTTAAAGAATTCTCTACAATAGGTCAGTCTGGAATGCCTACGACCTCCTGTAATCCTGAAAAGGTGGGCTGCTAGAGCCGAACTCACCGTGGTGGCCTAGGAAGAGGCCCCCAGGCAGCTAGAATTACTACCAGTGGAGCCAGCTCCACAGCCCTGCAGAGATCCACCACCATAGGTACAACTTCCAGTCGTGTAGTGTCCTCAGAAACGGCAGGCACCCCCGTGTAATGTGCTGCCACTGCATAGGGAAGATAATCATGTTCTGCCTCCTCAGCATGCTCCTCCGCCCCCTTGTCAGGGCCAGGCTCCCAGAGCCCCATTTTCGGACAAAAGCAATCAGACCTACTCGTTCGAATAAGATCAGGTTACTGGATACTTCCGTAGTTCCTTAGAGCAAAGAATCGTATGACTACTTGAGTGTCGGAAACTATAAGAGGTGCATCTCACTGATCACCCCAACTACTGCCCTTATCACCAGATCCTAGGACACACCATCAACCAATGCTATATGTTCAAAGACTGGCGCCAAGACTAGATTAACAACAACATATTCAGTTTGTGCCCATCCCCGACACAATTGGAGGGTGTCTTTGTGAGAGAAGATAGCAGTAGCAACGCCAAAGGTGGGTGGCAGTAGGTTTATGACTGTGGGTCCCAGAAGTATAACGACTGGATGGATCGTAGGATGATCTCCCTTGCCCATGGAATTATCTGTGCACGCCTGTATTATCTAGAGCCATCAAAGGCTATGGCCACCACTTCTGCGTCATCATTTCAGTCAGCCTCTTCCTAGAAGAGCAAGCATCGGTGGCACAATAAGAAGAGACAAACCTTGCCAATGTCATCATCGTCCCGCACTCTCGGTGAAGTTATGCCCTCGGATATGGGAATTCTACCCAGGATCTTCCCTGTGGTTGCTCATCCGTCAAGTCATATCCAAGGGTACGCTTCGGTTAACACCGTCGAGTTGGTAAATCCCTATACGACTCTCAACGCGGGGGAGCTCCACGCGAACCTCCACAATGTCCCCAGCCGATGCCAACGTCAGTAGAGCCGTGACAATATGGGTCACCTGGGAACATTAGTTGGCAGCCCTAGCCTGGTTGTGCATGCCACTGAGACCAGACAGTATGCCCAGTGCAGAACTCAGCATATACAACCTCTTCATCTGGTGTCGACAGGTCCGCCTCCACCACCATTTGTGCTACTATATCCGGAAGAGCCACTTCGGTCGTACCACAACCAGCTTCGCCCTACTACAGGATGATCTCAGTTGTCGTATCCTCATCCGGCAGCTACTCTCTGAGATTCAACTAGTGAGCAGCAGGATATACCCATTACCAGTCAGCCGCCGGTCCAGCCCGTAGGGCCCGCCATGCCTCCAATCGTAGAGCGTCATCCTATAAGTAGAAGTTTGCACCTAGCATGTATGGATGATGTTTTGAAGAACCTCTCTGGCATCCCAGCGAGGATTTCCATCCTTGAAGACCTTTTCCTATTCCCAGATATGTGTGAAGCACTCGTTGAGGTTTTAAGGATCCCCCTCAAGTTTGAGACGGAGGTAGCAGCTATAGAGACCTTCCATGCTGATGTAGTTGAGGATGTCGAATTCCAGACTATCATTTTGTTCTCAGAAGAAGACGAAGTGTCTCTCATATAGGGGCATATCTGACCGTTGAATATCACCAGCCAAATCAATGGCATGGAGGTTCGTCGTTGTCTTGTTGACACCGGTTCTGGGATCAACTTTATCTCGACACGGACACTGCGGAAGCTGGTGATATCCGGGGATGACCAGAATCCCACTAATTTAAGGATCCAGTGATATTACAGGATAGAGCTAACACCGATAGGAAAGATCCGTCTGAAGACCCAGTTTGGTGGCCTAGTTTCCATCACCGAGTTCATGGTTTTTTCCCATGAAACCACGTATAATGCATTGATGGGTAGGCCATGGCTCCACCTTCATGTGGTGGTCCCCTAATCATATCACCAATGCCTCAAGTACTACCATAATGGTCGAGTAGGCGTACTACAAGGTGATGCATCTCATTTCACCTATTGTGAAGCCCGCAACATGAATGCTTATTATTACAAGAGAAAGGATAAACAAGTCCAGGCTAGCGAAGTCAAGCCCGTCGCTGTTACGACCGACCCCTGGGCATGCCTGAATGACGCCTACGTCTTCCCGATCAATCTGTTGGAGGCCACGACCCTCGATATGGAAAAAGGTTTAGTCATTTCCAAAACAAGGGGTAATCATGCTCCCATATCTAGGTCACGTCAGAAGATCACTTCATATTCTTATACGAACTAGGCCCCAGTGATCCCGGAGCCTCCCACTCCCCTCAGGTATCGAGACAACGGGCTCATGGCAACAGTAGTACGTCATACGTGTCTATTTCGCCAGGCTGGAATAAGTCGGCTCTGGCCGACACTCCACTATTGCTTTGATATTGTCAAGTGTGGCCCCTTAGGGAAGAGTTCAGATGGGATCAGGTCAAAAACCTTCATAGCTATGGTCTGGGTTTCTCTAGAGTTCCCATTGCAATAACCTCTACCGCACAGGCTGGTAGCAGCCTCCAATCACGTATTCGTTGCTCAGAAGAAGCTTCCCCCATGGATAATCCCTCCATAAGTGGAGAAGAAGATATAGAGGATACTCCCCATGCTTTTGAAGAAGGATTCTCAGCTACGGTCGATGATTTGGTACATGTGAACCTCAGAAGTGAGGCTGATCTGAGACGAACATTGATCAGCGCCGCTATGTCCCTCAAAGAGCAGCAGCGGTATGTACGATTTCTCAAATAGCATTGTGATGTATTCGCCAAGAGTTATGAAGAGATACGAGTACTAGATCATCAGGTAGCCATCCACCACCTCGGTCTCCTAACAAATCATCACAGATTCAAGTAGCCTCGTAGAAAGATGTATTTGTCTCATGGTGGCATTGTCGAGGCCGTAGGTGACAAGTTAATCAAATCCATCTTCATTATGGAGGTCCAGTACCCCAAGTAGCTAGCCAACGTCATGCCAATCCAAAAGAATAATGGGAAGATCAGAATCTAAATCGACTTTTGAGATCACAAACGTCACTGTTTGAAGGATGAAGTTACTCTAATAGTGACAGAATTGTTGATCGACACTACGGATAGGTTCTACGCCCTCTCTTTCATGGATGGTTACTCTGGATATAATCAGATCTTGATGTCCCCCAAGGATGAGGAGGCTAACGCTTTCCAGGTGACCCAAGGTACTTTTTGTTACCAGGTTATGCCCTTTGGACTGAAGAATTCAGGGGCCACCTATCAGCGGGCCATGCATCGCATATTCAAGACAATCCTTGGACTGTTGGTGGAATGCTATGTGGAAGAACTGGTGGTCAAATCTCACCAGTTCCAGGACCATATGAGGGAACTTGAGAAAGTGTTTGGTTTAATCCGTTCCCGCCACCTCATGATGATCCCAATGAAGTGTTCTTTCGGGGTCACTTATGGGATGTTTTTTTGGCTTTTTTGTCCAGTACCGGGGCATCGAGATCAACCCAGAGGAGATCAAGGTCATCAGCCAGATGCCTCCCCTGAGCAATATTAAGGAGCTTCGAGGTCTCCAAGACCACTTATCCTATATACACTGATTCATTATGAATATGGATGGCATGTTTAAGCCCTTTTCTCGGATAATGAAGAAGGGAACCGCTTATGAATAGGATGAGGAGTTCCATACCACCATTGAGAAAATCAAGCAATATTTTCTCCAGCCTTTGGTCTTGATGTCGTCCGTCTCCGGGAAGTCACTAATTACCTATGTCACCACCC
Organism: Viscum album; assembly: GCA_963277665.1. NCBI lineage: Eukaryota > Viridiplantae > Streptophyta > Magnoliopsida > Santalales > Viscaceae > Viscum > Viscum album. The sequence goes on along the minus strand of OY728136.1, from coordinate 1,078,998,421 downwards.
TGGAATGGTCTCTCGACACCCTTCGTGCCCAGAATAACAATGAGGGGATGGAGAACAACCTCTACTACCTCAGCCGTATGCTCCTAGATACAAAAACCAGATACTTCAACATAGAGAAGATCTTCCATGCACTTGTATTCACTGTATAAAAGATGTGGCATTACCTATAGCACCATGAGATACATCTGGTCTCTCGGGTAGACCTGCTGAAGTAAATCTTGAATCTCCCCATGTTGACTAGCTGGCTAGTGTGGTGGGAGGTGATCCTCCAGCAGTATGACATCAAGTTCGTACCCCATAAGTCTATCAAGTGGCAGGCGTTGCAAGAATATTTAGCCGCCCATACAACCTCTATAAAACAGTCCCTAGACATGGATTTTCATGATGAGGAAATCCTCTCAGTTGATCATGTTGTCCCATGTTGGTGGATACACTTTCACGGTACCTCCCGAAGCCCCACCAGTAGGAGGGTCAATGATCTGAGACTCAATAGAGTAGGTATGGGTATTGTCTTGATCACCCCGGCGCAAGCCGTCCTTCCATACTCATTCCTATTATCAGAAGGTTTAACTAACAATGAGGCAGAGTATCAGGCCTTTATTATGGGTCTCGAGCTGGCCCATGAGATCGAGGTGCCCCATTTGCATGTGAATGGGCATTCCGAGTTAGTCATCAAGTAGGTCAATGACGACTATGTTTTCCAGAAGACAAAGCTCATACCATTGATTGAACGAACTCTCCAGCTGATGGCACAATTTCCTTCTCGGCCAGAGGTTATCCATGACCCTCGGTCAAAGAACAGTTGAGCAAATGCTTTAGCCAGTTTAGCAGCATCACTTGCTGAGCTAGAGCAGGATGATCTGATTATCCACCTGGCACATCAGAGAGTCATAGCTCCTATTACCCCGGATGGCGATGATGGCCCACATGTAAACCATCTTACTGCGGGTGCGTCTGCGTCAGGATCCCCGGGCCGTCCAGATGCAGTGATTGAAGTGGTTACCTATTGGAGGACACCCTTGGTCGAATACCTCCAACACGGTAATCTCCTGTCAGATCATGCCAAGTACAAGCAAATTCGACGCTGCGCACTGCAGTTTTCTCTCCAGAGTGATCCCAGCCTTGAGTATATCCTCTATAAACACAGATTTGACGGTTCTATCCTCCGTTTCTTTCAAGGGGTTGAGATTCCATAGGTCATGCAAGAGGTTCATGCCAGTTCCTATGGAGCCCATCAGGATGGGCCTCAATTGTCTCACCAGATTCGTAGATTAAGATATTTTTTGCCCTCCGTGATCCATGACTGCATTGAGTTCTCTAAGAGGTTCCATGCTTGCCATATCCATGCTAAAACTGTGCATCAGCCACCAAAGCCTCTCCATACTACCAGGTACTCTATCTCCTTTTCAGTCTAGGGGTTAGATGTCATGGGACCATACCCACCGGCAACGACTGGCCAATGCCGATTCATTCTGACCGCTTCAGATTTCTATTCTAAGTGGACAGTTGAAATTATGCTCAAGGAAGTAAAGTCTTGTATTATCATCGACTTCGTGAGTTACAATATCATCTATTGATTTGGAGTACCTCATGCTATCCTCACTAATAATGGCATCATCTTTCGAGCATCCGAGCTGAAGAAATTGTATGCAAATTACAAAATTCACCCCAACCATACCTCCTTCAATCACGCGCAAGTGAATGGACAGATCGAGGTGTTCAAAAAAACCATCTCTAACATTCTTCCGAAAATGGTTGGTCAGAACAAGAAGAGTTGGCCAGAAAATCTCCACAATTCCCTCTAGACTTATAGGATGACGACCCGTATTTCCTCCAAGGTAACCCCATATTCCCTAGTGTACGGAACAGAGGTCTTCCTACCCATCGAGATTCAATTACCCTCATTGTGCACATCGGTATACGACCAGAATGTACCAGATAGAGTGGATGAGATCCATCTAGATGAATTGGAAGCACTGGACGAGAACATGATTCATTCCCTGCACAACCTAGAAAGGCATCAGAGTAGGATGGATCGAGCATTTAACAAGTAGATTTGCCTCCTCTCTTTCCTGAATGGCGATTTGGTATTAGCCCTCAGAGCACCAATGAACCCCGGAAGAAAACCACCAATGTTGGAGCCCATGTGGGAAGGACGTTTCATTGCTCATAAGTATTATCCCAATAGAGGATACTCCCTGGTGACCATGGATGGTGAGCGTATAACTCATCCCACCAATTCCAAATTCTTCAAGAAATACTTTGCCTAAGCCCCGTGGTCCTGCACGACCTTAAACTGGATGGTCCCACATGACCGTAAACAGCATGATGGTCATGCACGACCGTAAATTAGACAGTCATGCATGACCATATAAGGCGCTAGTAGGAGATCTCGAGCAGGGATTGCGAGGCTTGTTTGAGGTGCGAGATGCCATGGTGCACGCATTCGAGTCGGGAGGGGGAGATGTCACTACCGCTGGGTGTGCGTTGGGGGAGTCCGAGTAGAGGCGACGCTGAGCATGAGGGAGACCAGACCAAGGTCGTGTGCAACGCGAGGTGCGGTCAAGGTCGAGGTAAGTTCGGGTTTGGATATCCAAACTCGGATATTAGTTGTGAGTTAGGGTTTGTTCATGTCTTAATCTGTGGTGGATTAGTTTATTTAATTTTGAGGAATCTCTGGATCTGAGTTGTACTCTATTTTTTCTAATACTTATTGTCAATTTCTAAACAGTTGATATGTTATTTTCCATCCAACATCCTGTTTAATGTTTGGATGTTTGCTTTTGTCTGCAGAAGATTTTTCCTTCAACTTCCTGTTTATTTTTTCATTGTGGTTATAGCTTGCACAACAAGCCTTACTATTTTTTTAGAGGTTATAAATACCAGTAGTCATCTCATGTATTCTTTAATTCTCTACACACTTTCTTCCTTCTTGCGATCCTCCTTTGTTTTGAGTCCAGAGAATGAGAGCCTCCTCTCCTCATGTTTTGGTTCCATGATATCCAGGTATGGGATAGTCTTCAAGAAATTTTTTAATCCTCAAATCCCTGTTATATGATTCTGTATATATAATATATAAATAAATATATATATATTTTCCCTGGTTAAGGTTGTTAAAAAGTGTATTTTTGGGTTCTTATTAAGCTCACGCATGCATAACCTTGTAAGGGACTATTTTCAATCGTTTATATTTTACAAAAACATTATTATATTTTTTATATGGAGTCTTGTAAATAATTACATATGTCTATAAAAATCCATTCAGTTTATAAATTATTTTATTTTTATTAAACATTCACAAACGGGTCATCTATGTAGGGGATAGTTTTCAAGTGGTTTTATTCATCAAGCCCCTGTTTTATATTTATATATATACAATATATATATATATATATACTATATATATACATCTCCAATATGGGTATATAAATATATATAACCCCAATCCAAATTTGTTTTATGATTTCAAAAGTGACCCAGGAGGTTTTCTAGGGGTTATGTATTTATAATGGTTGTTCTGAATTTTCTTTTATCATGAAGAATCCTTTATGTAAATTTTGTATATACATAACTATATACTTATATATATTTATTTATTTAAATACAAAACAATTATGATATTTTAAGAGATGAATACTAACCTTTAAATAGAATTTTTGATACGAACCATGTTTTCGGTTAAATGGAATTATGTTTCTAAGACATTAATGTATATATATATATAAAAATATATATATATACATATTTATGTATCACAATCAAAATCCATTTTATAATTTTTAAAATATTATTTCTAAGCCTTAGGTAATGTTTTAGATGTGAAATATGTTTTAAATTCAATCATATTTATATTTAGTATGTGAAACACTAATTTTTACATATGAAAATACATTTGGACACACAAGTTATATTCCTAACATAGTTTGGTTTCCAATCAAGTTATAATGATGTATTAAAAATATTTTAATGTATTTATTGCTTTAATAAATTAATAAACATGGTTTAATTATGATAACCCATATATACACCTTATGTATATGAGATTGTATATATATATATATATTTCTATCATATAGTTTTTATAACAATAATTTCAGTATGATGATCATCAAAATATAATTGGTGTTTTTAATTCAATTAGTGTCTAAAGGGTATTTAATAAATTTTAATTTTGGTGTAAGAAAAATTAAAATGTATGTGTCAAACATACATTAATTTAAAACGTTTTAATTATATATGTTTTGAATTCAAGAGATTAGGTTAAAAAGGATTTAATGTAACATGTCCATATGGTCCTTTACCAGAAGTAGTGAATGTTGTTGATAAATAAAGCTATGTTTGAATCTAAATTCATGTTCATTGACAATTTTATCATAATAATTAATGACATGTATTTTTTTGTAAGAATTCATTTCCATGGACAAGGTTCTTTAATTTAGAATCCATCATTTCATGTGGAAAACCCTAATCAACCGTCATTTTATGTGTTATCTTATGTGAAAATAATTTTTACCATACTATGTATGCCTTTGATTATTTGTTTCCATATCTTCATTTTATGTCGATGTGTAAATCGACTACTTCAAAACAAACAGATGAATTTTTATGAATGTATATATATATATACGTGCGAATATGTACATGCATTACATATGTATCAAATTTTGTTTAAAAGTTTTAATATATGAAAACCCATTGAAAATGTATACATATTTAATTCAAGCTTAATAATGTTTTCAGAAAAACCCGACACTCAAGTGTGATAGTCAGGAAGGGATTGTTCGTGGAACCATCATGGACTTTCATTAGTCAAACAATCTCAGAATTAGTTATTTTGTTTTCAAGAGCTTGCCTAATTTTTTCAGAAAAAAATGGATTATTTTTGGGTAATATCAATTTGAAATTAAATATTCAAAAGTGTTATGTGACACCGTGAATATCAGACCATATTAACATATTAGGAATGTATTGGACTGCCGGGTTGGGGTCCGGTTAAACGAAATCCTTCCAGGTTGGGGACTGGTTAAAAGAAATCCCTCTAGGTAGGAGACCGGTAAAATTAAGCTCCTAAATGCATCGATAGTTATCGAGATAGTCAGATTGGGTTTTTACCCTTAGGTCATGGAATGAGGCCTTGAAATTCATACATGAGTCTGACATTATACGTTTCCTCATTATGTTTTAGTATATGACCAGCCAAGTGATTATTTCTACTAGAGGAATATCCTTGGTAAAAGAACCATTACCTATGAGTATGAGAGTAAGTGCACATGGAATATGATGAGACAATGTTGTAGTATGATCAGTTTTCCTTTCTAATATTTTAATTAAAATGTTATCATTACTTTTATCATGTTATAATGTGAATTTTTATAATTTGTAGTGAAATTGTTTATGTGCAACTCTGATAATGTTCATGCTCCATAGTATTTGCATAAATTTCATGTTATGATTCTTTATACCATCATGCTTACATTGTAACATGATCTTTTAGTAGTATTCAATTTAATGCTCAAATGCTTGCATGGAATTTCCTAAATGGTTTCCAGCAACATTTGAAAATTGATGACATTTTCTCTAAAGGAATTATTTTAAGTATGTGCAAGTATTTTCAAAGGATGTTTTCAAAAGCCGTATTAAGTATTTCCGAAAACCCCTTACTGAGTATCTTTTGTTCTCACCCCATGTTATTGAAATATTTTCTATAGGTTTCTAGAATTAGTCATCGGTGTTGTAGCACAGCAGAATCAGTTATGATCTTGCAGTTTGATTAGTTTTTCATTGTAACTATGATGTTTTTTGTAAGAATGTATCTATATCCAGAACCTAGACCAGAATAAGGTCTTCTTGTATGACATGTCTAAGGATGGGTCCTTACATATATTCTAAAATAATTCAATTAGTTGGAAAGAAAAAAAGTGTGAGAACATATAGTTATACCCAATGACACATTGACTATTGACCCTAAAGGGGTGTTTAAGAATTTATTTGATAAATCTAGAACCATAGATAGAAATAAGGATAGTCATGTTGCATAAGGTTATAGTCATGAAGAGGGGATTGATGGTTAGGAATACTTTTCAACGATATCAATAATTGAATCCATAAGAATCATTCATGATTATGTAGAACATTTTTATTTAAATCATTATCAAATGGACTTTAAGATATATTTTTTAAATGTTTTTATAATTGATGAGGTTTTTGTTGAATACCCACCTATTTTTCAAAAATCCCATTTCCCATGTCATGTTTTTAAAATGATCATTGATTTATATGTTTTATATATAGATCCTAGATCCTAATATGATAGGATAAAAAAATTTGTGATTTGAAAATATTTTTTTAAAGAAATATCTTACGCTACTCTTTTCTTAAATCAAATATCAAAACATTTATTAGTAGTAATTTTTTTTATGAAATTACTTTCTGATCATCAAAAAATTATTCATGTACTAAATTTTCTTAAATGATATAATACTAATAATTTATGATTTTAATGGGTGATGTCATTATCTTTCTAGGATTTCAGATATGTCAAAACAAAGAAGGAATTAATTAAAATAAATGTATATATAAAAAATATCTTATAAAACAATTTAACCTTAATAACCCTATGAGTAGTGATACTTCTATAAGTACTACCTATATGTTGGAAGTTGATGAAGAATGGAAACTAGTTGATCAAACTAGTAATAGATGTATGGTTATATTTATTCGCCAAATTACTTCTATCGGGCTAGATATTATATTCATTTTCTGTATGTGTTCTCATTTTCATGGAAAACAAAATAGTCACACTATGTTTTTATTAAAAGAATTTTAAAATACCTTAATTACTCTACTAATTTATGATTTTTTAACCATAGAGGATAGGTATTTGAACTGGTATATTATTATAATACTAATTTTAGAGGATACATGATTTATAGAGCATCTCCTTTGGATCATGTCACTTTTTAGGGTGGTCTATAGTTTCTTGGTGAAGTAAAAAAACAAAATAATTTTTCATTTTCTACTAATGGTACTATGTAGAAAGTTGAAAGGCATTTCTGTTAACAAATCTGTTTGTTGAAACTAACTATACTCGACTATCAATATCAATTCATACATATACCCATTTATTTTGACATACATGTGCTAGTAAAATTTTTACATAATGTTGTTTCTCATTCAAGAATAATAAATTTTCATATATTCTATAATTTTTTGACAAAAAAAATTTCAAAAAGGATATATCACTCATTAATTTATTTGCATAGAACCTTAGTTATTTGATATTTTTTACTAATCCTTGTAATTCTAATAGAATGAATTATTAAAATCATGTGTTAAGTGTGAGAAATTTTTATTAAGTTTACTTTTCTATAACATTATTTTTTAATTGACCTACATTTTTGTTAACATACAATTGGATATGTAATACCTTTGTCTTGTCATACTATTTTTTTTATAATGTTTCTATGTAACACCATTGTATTTCATTCCTTGTATATTTTTTTATATATCTAGATATATTATTAACTATTGGTTTATTTTTCATGTTTTATATTATATCTATAACCTGATATGTATTTTTAGTCTGATTTCAATATAAATTACAAGTATTACTTATAAATTGAAATACCTAATATCCCAAATGATATTAAAATTTGATAATTTATATTTCTAAAAAACCATGATCCATGCACGATACTCACTTATCTCTCTTTAGGCTAGTGAAACCCATTAATATCTCATATTTCAAACATTTTCCTTACTCTAGACTAATCATGCTGTGTCATTCTGAATTCCATGAAAGAATTGTTCTTTTGATTTTTCACTTTATAAGTATAAATAATCAAATAAACCGAAGAAGGAACCCAAACTTCTTTATTTATTTTCTATAGCCAATCCAGTTCTTGCTAACCATGTTTTTATTCATGAAATGGAAGTTGAATCAAGTTTTCTGTTGTCAAGTATGTCACGTATGTTGATATTGCTAAAGATCCAGGATATTTATATTAGGTTTCACCGAATAATATTACTTGTATTCTAATATTATTTAGGTGTGATTTTAATAAGAAAAGTCTATATTTAAGGATGAGGAATAATACTAGATGAGAGAACATGTTAATGGACACATATTGATATTTTATTCAAATCTATGAACCAAATTCGTTAGAGTGCCTCATAAAAGTGTTTATGATGATAATAATGAAATTTTTCTAATTAGAGTGAATTTTTTATTTATGAAAATTATCTTGATGATCTAATTTGTTATGTGAAATTTAGAGGTCCAGAATCTTAAAAACTAAATAGAGAGTGCATATGGTTGTTTAAGTTCAAAAAACACAAGATCTACAACAGAAATGTTGATTTTTCGACCTTGAGATATGGATATGATTATTTGATAAGTCTTATGAAAGGAGGAATGAAGATAAAATAGTATATATATCTCATGGTTCATCTATATGTGATGAAAAAACCCTCTTTATGTTTTTACTCATTGATTTATCCAAAATTAATTTCATCCATGTTAGAGGTAAAATATTTTTCGTCAGATGAGGACCAAATATTAATTGACTGTGGTGGATTCTGTATCTCAAAGGAAATATATTCGAGGATGAAAATTAGTTGTAAACCATAGAATAAATATTGGTTGGGAAATTTTGAGATAGTGTATGTTAAGTATAACCTAGTGGATCATCACTCAAGAATGAGGGATGATGTGGATCCGAGTATTGAACCTGAAAATGTTTTGGAATACTCATATGAGGAAGATGAATTTGTTGAAGGGGATGTAAAAAATGAAAACCTACTTCTGTAGTAAGTGATCCATTTCATCTACAAAATCCTCTTATATTACCTATGATTCACATAGTTCACCAAGGTAGTTTCTCGAAAGAGAAATACATGTGAAAAGTTATGAAGAAGAGACTGAGGTCTTAGGGGATGAAAAATATAAAATTTATAAATCCAATGACGGTGATGAATATAATGAGGAAGAAAATGATTAAGTTGGTGATAATTGATGAAATGTCTTTATGAAACATTATTCTAGTGTCCAAATATATTGAAAGTAAGTTGATATGCTTGGAGCGCTTAAGGATGCATTTGTTGATGGTGAGAAATCCTCATGTTTTGAAATTTTTTACTATGTTCCACCTATTGATGAAGTCAAGGAAAATTATATTTCTTCAGATTAAAATTATCATATTTTATTGTGTGGTAAAATTTAGGTGTTATAACTACTGTAGAACATCCAGTAGTTGTACAATAGAAAAAGGAGAATATTGGGTTTGAAATTAGAGATAAAAATCTTATTGATTTAAATGTAGATAATTATCATGTGGTTGAGAATGTGGAAAACTGATCCAATAATTTTTTTTCAATAAGATGATGCTTATATTCTCTATGTACATATTTTTGGTATATATTTTGATGTCCATTTAGCTATTCTATAGTTTTTACATAAGATGAGTTTAGATGTTCTCAAATATATTGAAACATTGATGGTTGAAACTATAATTGTTTCCCTTATACAAATTCTCCATTAGTTTCTAATGTTTATGGGATATGGTTTTATCACATTTTTGAAGAATGTGGAAATTTTGGTCAATGTCCATCCTGGTGTAATTGACTTCAAGATGGAATTTTATGCGATCTTAAGGGATCCTTGAGAGATCGTGTAGATTTTGATGGTATTTTTCAATAGTTATCTTCCTTCTAAATCAATACACATGAACCATACAAATAACATGATTTTTATTTTTTATATAGTCTTTAAAAGTGAATTTTATTATTTTGGAAAGATGTAAATTTCTTTTGTTTCTTTAATGAAAAAAAGTTTCCTCTTCATTAGAATTTTATCTCTGAAAAGGGTTTAAGGTACATGAGTGAGTCGGTTATTCAACATATCCATCATAATATGATGTATAAAATTTAACATATAATTATGGAGAATAATTACATATGTGGTGAACTGGAATCTCACAGGTATTTGGATAAATAAAGGAAATATAAGTTTAATGATTCTCTCATAGGTATCCTTAAAAGTATTGAAGAAATCTCTTCTGATAAATCATTCCATGATGCTCTTCATCATCCAGTGTTTGAGGATTATGTCAGAAAATAATTTATCATTGAGGATTATGTAGCTACCTTTTGTGGTCCCTCTAGTGGATAAGCGATGATTCATTTATAAATCATAAGGATGTTTGGGCATGGAATTTACTACGATCAATTGATGATAAGGATGAATTTCAATGATGTGAATTGAGACAGATAGACTGTTATTATTTCTATTAAATTCTATCACTCTCATATTTATACGAATAATTCCATGGATGTGAATTTCAAATTCGTAGCTGAAAACCTTGGAATGCCTCTGGGGACTCGGCCTTTCAAATGACAAGTTAGAAAACTTATGGAGATGGCCCCATAATATAATTGTTTGATAGATAAAAAGACTTATTTAATTAGTGCACATGGAATGCGTGGAAAATCATAATGAAATTCATCAATACCATGAAGTTTATTATTCATGTCCTTGGATAGGTATTGGTTTCTCTGGAAGCTATTCCAATTCTCTGTCAGTTGTCTCTCAAACCAGCAGTTATCCATGATCATTTAGAACCTTTCTTTGGTCCATTCCATAATTTCCAATGGTTCATACTCAAGTAATAAGATAAATCTTTCCCATTGTGATTTTGGATGATAATATATTAAATATAAATGAACCCTCCTCTAGAGTTGCTTTTATTTTCACTACATTTGATCATACTTCCTTGGATAAGTATCAAGAACAACCCAACTATAAAGGGATACCAACAATGGACCACTCTGGTAAACCTTCACCACTGTTTTTTATTGGACATTTTTTATGGGACTTAAGAGGTAATTACATTTTGGTAATAAATTTCAATGCCTATATTGTTAATTCTTTTGATATTTTTATTTGTATAATTCTTTTAATTACGTATTTTATAATCCCAAAAGTGGGATAATTTATGGGATACTGAAATCCTTATGTACATTATGATATTTTATTGTATTGTTTTGTTATTATCCTTGATACTACATGTACATTATCATTTATTATGTTATTTTTTCTATATTATTATTGATACTAATGGTTTTTACTAAGTTTTTTTAATTATTCTATTCATAATATTTATCTTTAATACTTATTTTTCTCTTATACTTTGATACTTTCTGTACATACTAGGAATGATGTCTACTATTTTATACTACCTTAAATATCATGTTTAACATTTTATAATACTATTTATTCCATGATTTGTGGTCATAAAAAAGGTGGATATTGTTGTCCACATTGTTTTAATGATCAAAAAAATCATGTTTCTGATATTATTAATATGATTCAGGTTACACTATATGTATTATGTCTTATAAAAACATCATAACATCAACACATAATTTCAAAACTATTTTATACCCCACCAAACCAAACACTTACAGGCCATACACTGCTAGTTGAGATTTTTCTGGGATAGTTAAAATTTGAAAAATTCTAATAAACCACCAATGTCACACCTTTAGCATTGTGTCATCTGATAGACACCACTAGCCTGTGACACCGTTAATATTTTTTCGACATATCTATTTAATCTCTTTGTATTATAATATATATATTTTTGGTGATGTTAATGTAATTTACTCTTTTAATTATTTTTTATTAAAGTTTCAACGAAGTGCATGGAAGAGTGTTTCGAGCTAAGTTGTATGAGGTAATAGGTATTCTGAATATTCTTTATAATGTTGCTAATAATAGAATAGTAGTACAATCCCTTGTGAAGCTGTGCATATAAAAAAAAGAGATATGTAGATAGATACATATATAGAAAACAATATAGATGCATGGGTGGATGTTTTTCAAACAAAAAAGAGAAACTGAGAGCATGAACTACCTGATCTCAAATAGAGCTCGCCTTCTGCAAACACTCGACTAGAAAATCATTATACAATTTCATATCTTATTTTCTATTTTAATCAATGAAAAAATTATCCTGACACTCTATTTTCCTTAATATTTTCACGTGAAACTGATTCAAACTTCAATAGGAAATCAAATCAAGTGTTTCAAGCAATATTTCATCATATCTATCACTTCTAAAATCAACTCTTATATATTCCTCTATTTCATTTATTTTTTATTATGTTTGTGTATTTTTTGATATAATCTATTTTTATACACACATTTTACCCTATTCTAAATTTGATGATACACAATATCTTATCAAAACCATTTTATATCAGTTACTCCCACATATATGATTTGTAGGGATCCTTAGAGGACTTTTTTTTACTAAATGAATTACTATATAAGAGGTCATTTGTGACCTAGAAATATGTAAACTATTGTAAAACCTTTTCTTGGTAGTGGATCATTTTGTTTATTTTATTTAAAATTATTTTTGGTGGGTGACCACAATGTAGTGTTTACTATGTCTCAACTTCAAAATAAAATTATTTTATTCATTATTCCTATTTTGTTTTTTAATTTTGTTTCACTTAAATTCCTCATTAAAACTGAATACATATTTTAAATGTAAACATTATATATACATTGATAGTTTATATTAATTTGGGTTCAAATATTTTTTCTATCAAGTAAACTTATTTCAATGGATCATATAATATTCTATACTATTCATTTCAGTCCTAATAAATCTTAGAGAAATATATATAAATATTGATATCTACGTAATGCTAATTATTTTGATAAACTAAGATGTTTTTAAACATTTGGGGATCTAAAAAAACAAATTTTGAAAAATATTTTTTGATACTCATTTCATCCACACACAAGACACTCACTCCGACCATAAAATATTTAGATTGACTTATGGATCTCACATAAATCTTCATCCTATTCATGTTATTTATAATAAAAATACTTTATTTCCTTGAAAAATGATAGGCCACTTAACATTTGATGGATCAATAACATAGATCTTTTTTTTTTTTGAAATTTGTTTCTGTGATAAAATAATTAGTCATGTATGGAAATCTATTTAAGTTTTCTAGGTTTATAAAGATTTCATTTTTAACACCATTTTTAATGATAAAACATTTATAGTCAAGCAATAGAAATCAATTTTTTTTTTAAAATGACCTTCTCTATTTCATTAAAACTTTCATAATATGCACTTGATGTAGATATTGGTATTTTCCATTCTCACTCAAAAAATTTATTTCTTCTACAAACACCAATACACTACAATTCTAAAACACACTTGTATTATCCTAATAATTGGAATAAAATTTATAACTGTTAATGTCATACCTAGGCCCCGTTATAAAATTTAATTTGGGAAAATTTCTGAACAATCTGATTCCTTTTGATTCATCTAATGTAGAATAAAAATAATATTTAAAACCTATAAAAAAGTTCTATTATTATTATTGAATATCCACATGTCTTTCTTATTTGGATAATTTTATTTTATCATATAATCATGAATTATGATGTATTTTTTAGAATCATATATATCATTAAAGACATATAAGTATACTTGATTTATTTTTTCATATATAATATATTTTAATTTCAATACAAATATACCATTTCCTATAAGACAAACTCTTTAATAGAGATATATTAGATAAAAAATTATCACAGTTTTATAAATTAAGTTTGTATAAAAAAATATATGGAATCGTCAGATATATACATCTCAATAATGAAGGATTTTTCTTTATTGGTTCATATCATCTACTTTCAATAACATTACACATCCTTGAATATGATACTTCGAATATAGAGATATATGACCAAAAAGTTTTATTTCATTCAATAAATAAACAATTGAATGCAACATGATATAAAAAAAGATGGATTAAAGTACATTTCCAATTGAAAAAGTATTCAAACAACATTTTTATCTAAATTGTTCAATGATTTCATATAAAAAAATTTTAGAAATGAAATTGATGAAATAAGACACCTCTATGATATTCATTATGAAATCGAAGGGAAATATTCTATTTTAGATATAATGAAGGGGTTTTTTCCTCATGTAATTAAAATAAAGAAATTTCATGCATATTAGTACCAAATAGTTTAGTCACATGTAAATTTTACCTTTAGAGAATAAACATATGAATAATTGATAACATGGATGACATATAATAATAATTTTACCCACTAGGATAATGTTTTAATTTTTGGAAGTTGTTATGTTAATATTCTATTACAAGTGGGAGCTATCTCAAAACATAATCCCTTTGATAGTAAGTTAAATATTTCATTTAAATGATCCATATTCAGGAATTTAAAACTAAAAATGCTTCAAAAAATATCATATATATTATTCTCATCATGAATGGAATCAATTATATGTTCAACCACATGATATCTTCAATATGGGTCCTCTAAATCTAATGATCTTTTATTAAATATTTTTTTTCATTATAATATTTTTTTTCATTCCCAATGTAACAATAATGAATTTCACCCTATCAAAATTCAATTTGGCTAAATATAGTTTTGGAGTAATATCAAATTCATGTGATTCGTTGAATCCCTTTTTAATCATCAATAAGAGTTATCTATAAAAAATATTTGTTGTCCCATGTATCCTATTTTTCTCAATTGATTTAGTTTATAATATAACATCCCTTCTTAAAATGTAATACATTATTTTCACCCCTTAACAGTATATCGTAAAATGATTTTACATTCGTGGAAGTCATTTAGAGTGGAAATAATTATTTTAGGAAATTTAAAATAAACCATTTTAGAAGAATAAAAAACTCTGATACGAACCTCACAAAAAATTTTAAAATCATAATTTTTTTATTTTAAGAAGACATTAATATCATTTTGAGGATTTTTTTGTTGAGAAATACATAAACATAACCTGACTCATTTTTTATTCATGACAATATTTGGTGAAAATATATAATTTAATAATAAAATATTCCATGACATATATTTTATACGAAGACACTATTATAGATTCATTATATCTATTCATGGTCCAATCAAAATCCATAAATAGTAACTCATTCTAAAACTATGGCAAATTAAATATTTATTAATTTCTCTACTAAGATAATTTTTAATACATAATAAATTCATGCATGGGAAGAAAAGTATGTCATTGGTTCCTAACCAGTTAAACATGAAAAAACCCAACTACAAATCATTATCACATATTAAAAATTTTAATGAAAAAATATTAGTTATTATATATTAAAATTATTTTTAAATATATCTTTCATAAATAGTAATTAAAGTAGTTAAACATAAAATATTTCCCAAAAAAATTATAGGACGATATTTCATTAATAAAAAAAATGAATGGTAAAATAGTGATACTCCTATCTCTGGCTCTAAAATCTTGACCAGTATAAGACCTAATTTTTCATTATATTTATTATCCATTTTGATAATTTTTTATATAATGATTTATTAACATATATATATATATATACAGTTTTAATATAATTTTCCAAATGATTTTGTATGGTGAAGAATTTTTTTTACATTTTTTTCATATTCGATATTCATGTACACAAATATTTAGTTTTAAAATATCATGATTGAGGACAAATTTTCTATATATTAAAAAAATAACAAGAAAATATAATGAAATAAAAATAAGGTAGTGAGGGTATCATTAACTAAATGAAATAATTTTATATTGTTCCAACAAGGAACATTTGACCATATCAAAAAATTCTTCTGATAGTACTATGCATATTTTTTTATTCACATATATCAAAAAAATGAAATTTTTTAACCATCCTACATAAAACAATATTTCATAGTGATAGTTCCATTCACAAAATATTTTCACACTATGAAATTTTATATAAACAATTTTACCATATAAAATTGAAACCATCCATAAATAGCCTTAAATTTGAGAAATTTATAAGAAAAAACTACCTTTATTTTCATGAAAAATACTAAATAAGGAGTGAATTTAATTCTCTATAACACAAAAATCAGATAGGTGAAATAGTGGAAGATGATATATGAAGATAAGAATGTAGTTAAAGTGGATACATGGACATTGATGTTATTGGCGATAGAGAAGCCAAAAAAGAGTGAGATTGTCAATAAGGATGATGAAGACAAGGAAAATTAAGAAATATTAGGTACTAGAAGATTCCATGAAGATATAATCTGGTTTATATAGTAAATAAATAAAAATTTATTGACTAAAATTAAACATCAGTGACTTATAATTATTTTTTTAAAGGATTTCTATTTTGTTTTTTTAAAACCAGTAGTAAAAAAATTATGTTGATTTTATAAAAACCAAAATAATAAATAGATATTCTATGTCAGTTATTGAATAAATGATGTAAAAAACATAATATTAAAAACTATTTTTATAATGGGTTTCAATAAAATTTATTTTATAACTCACATGAAAAATCACTGTATAAAACTATTTCTCAACAATTAAAATGTAAATTGATTTAACAAATCTGCATTATATACTGGATATTGAATAAAAAAATTTATATGCTGGTGTGATAATTTTATATGTTAGTTTATGACAACAATGGTAAAGAAATATTGTATTAAAAACTTTATATACTAGTAAAAATTTAATATTATTCTATGAAAATAATTTTATTCTAAAAATGGGGTTTAATTGTTTTTTTTGTATAATTGAGATTTACATTCTACCAATTTTAGAATATTTATTGATAAATTGAGCTTCGTTTCAAAATTATCTGAGGGAATTTTTTTGGGATTTTTTGTAAATGGTGGGTTTTTCAATGAATAATGGAAAATTCTATTTTAACATATAAAAATAACTATATGATATCATTATGATATAATCCTGACCTAATAATACAAAAAACATTTTGATCAACCAATAATTAATGTTATAATTAAAATAAAACATTTAAAACACTGATTTTAATCAAGAAACTCATACATGATTTAACAGAACATATGTAATATTATAATCTAATATCGAACTATTTGGTGTTCTTTACATTTATTAGTTTTTTATTTTAATTTCTACCCCCGGTCTTTGGAAATTAGGTGGTTCCTATACTAGAGGAGTCTCCATTAACACCACATGTGCCCCTCCCCATATACAAGTGATTTTTAGATAGCGATAGGAGTATAGGGTTGTACCATGGAGAGGATATACCCCCATATTTTTGTGAAAAATATCATAAAATAACCCAATAAACATCCATAATAATTAATAATTAGATAAAATATTATTCATAAAATGAATCAATAAAAAGGAATATTAAATTATTCGATCTTACATATTAATAAGCCACCCACCAGTCTGAACACATATATGAAAATATGATAATAGAATAATGTAAATGTAATATAAGAATGACTACATCCATGAGCATATCCTCATCCCAATAATTAGTCTCATCAGGTTTATCCCACTCAATCATGAAATATTAGGCCACTATTGAAAGAAAAAATGTGATTATTAAAGTCTAGTTATTACCCAAGTGTCATCATTTCCCAAGTAGGGTGTGATTACAATTATGTAGGGCAGTAGTAAAACGATCTCATACATAACCTATAAATACATGTGTAGGAGTTTGATATAGTAATAATTTAAATACCTATAGAAGTGTAATTAAAATAACCACTCCTTATGATTAGGTTATCCCGTGAATCTCATGATCCAACCAAACCAACTATGACCAGTTCTATAGTGTCTATCATCATGTCACATAACCGTTCCTAAAAATATCAGGCCCATGTTATATTTCGTGAATCAAATCTTATTAAATTTATGATCACCTTGTTAAAAATATAGGGAGTTTCTTCAATAAATTCCAATTCCAATACCATAAAAAATTAATACATTGAGAATATACAATTAATTGCATCATCGATAATATGTTAGCTAATTCCAAAGAGTATTTATAAGGAATTACAACCCAAATAACCTACTGAAATAATGATTCCATGGATCATATCCTAGGAAATAAAAAACTATCTTGGATGTATAATTAGAGGTTCACGTCCCCTAACCATGACTCCAAGGACAACATATAATATAAAAATGATTGTTTTTAGGTCTCAATAGACTATAAATATAAATATATGGATCCATGTAGAATCTCTAATATCTTCCAAATCATGTTTCAATACTAGGATTAATAGATCAATCTAAGGATAAAATCCAACGAATTTCATGTAACGTTTTACAACTCAATGGGTATTGTTTCCTACCCATAAAATCTCATAATATATATTTGGAAGGGTTATCCATCATTTTAAGCCCATCCTAAAACCATTGTCCAGCCTCTAATGTGGATTTTTTCCACTTTAATAACTATAATTGCATCATATTTTTGAATCTGGTTGAAATATTTCATCTTCAATCATCAGTTCTTATTTCCCTTGAACACCATTTCTATGCTCAACATCTCAGTGGGGGGGGACCAACTATAGTACCTATGGTCTAATCATACTCTAGTCACCAATCATGGGTCCCCATATCAAAAACATCTCCTGGTTAACACCAATCAATCTTGCGTAATAACATATGTTGGAATTCACATAGTATCTTCATGGAATCATTGGCTTAGTAAGTTATCTCGTATTGGTTTCACACAAGGGAGACGATGTGAAGACCATTCCCTTCCCAAGGCACTGCTGCTTTTTACTCTCATCAATAAATTACATTACTTCCCACATGTTCTACAAACATATGCAATCAGATTTTAAAGTGGGTGGAATAATCACCCTAGGGATATCAAACTAGCTTGAAAACTTGAATGAATTTTTTGGTTTAGAT
Source organism: Viscum album (assembly GCA_963277665.1). NCBI lineage: Eukaryota > Viridiplantae > Streptophyta > Magnoliopsida > Santalales > Viscaceae > Viscum > Viscum album. The sequence goes on along the minus strand of OY728136.1, from coordinate 1,078,979,660 downwards.
GTATCCATCCCCAAGGAAATATGTCTCTTCCTATCACATCCCTATACTTGAAAGAAAATAAGAAAAATCTTCTAATAATCAGTATATTTAAATATCCATTTCATTTCCCTCTAGGTTCCCTTTCTACAATGGAAAAAAATAATAATAAATCCCTTTCTTGTGGGCGGCCAAGGCATCATGCTGGTGGACAAAAGACCATTTTAACTATTGAAACAATATTTATTCCAAGAATTTCATATTAATTAAATAATTTATTATATGTAAAATCGGTTTTGATCACATTAATAAATGATACCACATAGCATGTTCTATTATAAAAAATCATAATCTCATAGGACATGTTCAAGGGACCAATTATTCTAATAAATTTGTGATTTCTTTTTTAAACACCTGAAAACTCCTCCCAGGATCTACAAAATGTATCCAACCATTTAATATCTTCTCATGAACATATCTCACATTAAAAATATATATTCTAATTAATTATAATAATTTATAACTAATTATTAAATTTATGAATAAATAAAATTTTTAATTTAATAATTTTAATGAGTAGAAACTCACAATCAGTTTAGCCACACAAGAATTTTGATTGAAATCCTATATATAGTTTTTTTAAACAGAATGAGATATGGGTTGGACACCCATCCCATACCTCTAAAAACATTTTTTATAATGTGATATATATAGTTTACAAATGAGGTATAAGGATATTACACCAGAAAGAAATTAAACAAAAAATACAAATTCTTGCCGACATGAATAATACATTGAATCATACAGCCAAAATCATGAGATCAGTCTTAAATTTTTCAATATTGAACAACACTATAAAATTAATTTGTATTTACATAAGTCAACTTATATCCATATAAGAATGGTAAATATAGAATATTAGTATCCATTCCTAGACAAACCGTACATAGTCTAGATCAAATCTGATGCACCTAGAATACCAAATCACTAAAAAATAACACATTACATGATCACCATGTTACCATAGTTAAAGTATAATAGTACCGTTTTTCAGTAGCAACATCACGTATTTCATCCTCTATCAATCACTCTTGCTTTTTTGTCACAAATAAAGACTTATAACTTCTCGAGAAACCTAATTTAGGGTTATAAAAAATACATGAATATATTTCTTTGTCATAATTCAAAAAATGATGCATCTAATTAATAAAAAAATCAATTTCCTCTATAAATTCATAATTCCTTAATACATGTGGTATTGCACTATCCCCATTATAGAAAACATCACTAGAAATAATTCTTTTGAACTGTGTAAGAATCGTCATATAACCACTAATGTTTCCAAGTCTAGATCAACTGGTAATTTTCTATACATGAATATTGAATGATTTTTCATTGTCGAACTCCCAACAAAAGGTTTACCATATAAAAATCATGATCCACCACCCTCTTCAATCATCGAATCATAATGAAAATTCATACATATTCTCATTTATCCCTTGATAACATGTTATCATTAATATAACACCATTGTGTCTATGGAACACCACATCACAATTCTCTGCTCATGATGGTCGATCTTGAACTGTGGTTCTCCACACCACCATAATCAGCAATAAAAATGTTATCAATGACCAACTAATATAGGTATCCATATTTCTAAAGAAAAAAAAATATTAATGAAATCCCAGACGTCCCCTTGTCTATAATTCTGAAATGTGTCATATGAGTCCACACTACCCAAGCATTGGGGAATCATATGATTATTGTTTATTACATGGTCCATAAAAAACATTGTAAAACCCATATCATGCAATATACATTGTAACTAGATCCATGGTTCCTACATCGCATTCATTACCATGTGTTTACACCCTAAAATTACACATCTCTTAATTTATTCACATGACTCTCCACTTGAATTAAACTACAAATCATGATATGTACCATGAAACATGCCACATAATGGGGATCACCAACTAAAACTTGTCACGAACCATGGTGAGCTACCAGATCCATGTCAAGAATAAGGATGTATCATTTAATATATGTCATCAGTCCTATTTAACCATAATAATATCCTTAATATAACATTAATATCATTCAAATTATGATTCAATCCCACATACTATATCCAGTATATCATATGAGTACCAAATATTTTATTCAAAATAGTACTCGAAAATCGAAAGTCCTCATCACATGAGTATCTCAGTGTCATATCAACTATCCTAAAATTTCTATATACAACCCATTACCCTACTGACTATGTTTGTTTACCCCATGGATCATGTCATTTAATATCCACATGTAATGAATAGATGTGAAAATACTGATCATACCTAAGAACTAATTAATAAATATAATATAGTATCATTCCTTGTGTTTCACCCCAACAACATTATATGTTTCCTAATGATCAAAAAACATTTTATACGATAATATTTTCTTTTTAGTGTAATTTATGTACTTATATTGGATAATGTTGATATGTTGACAATAAAGCAAATAAACGTCACAAAATCGGATAGAGATGACCAAAGAGGTATCTCCATTAGTTATTCAAAAAATGTGTATAAAATGTAATGTCATTAGATATATATATAGGGCTTGGATAGAATGGTTCATGTTACTGGAAGTCCACTAACTACATAATTGATTTCTACAAGCCATACAATGGTAATAAATAAAAAGTGACCTAATATTTATGTATCTCACCAGCTACTCAACATTGTATATCAGATACTCTATAGAGGCTACATTAGTGAGGATACCAATATAAAAACTACCAGCATGTAGGTGACATCGTGTGACTAGTCGGTGGTTCTGATTCATGAATTCAGTATTCATATTAACAAAATTATATAATTCTTCCCTTAACCTAAGGTGATCATGGTGGAAACCCAACATGATGTTCCCCTTTCATTGATGAAATCGAATATTGTTTTTTGGAAACTCATAATTACACTTTTCTAGGAAGTATGAGTTACTCTGTTTTAAAAAAACATCATTGTTTCACACGCACTAAATAATTATATTATAAAATTCATCTTAATTTTATTTCCACTTTTTAAGATGTTAATGAAGAAAAAATGATCTACATTGTGGTTTACAAAGATATTAATTAAATCATGTTTACAATTGAAAAACTACCCATCAACATTAAAAATCTATATATGTTCTTCATTATGGGAATAATAATATTTATGATAGTATACTCAATATTTTTTTATATTATTTTGAAAAAATTATTATTCATTTAAATGAATATATTTATGATATTTTTTCTAGAATTAATGAAATTTTAAATGGTATAAAATATCTTTTTAGGAAGTTTCTATAGAATATCATGTGTATAATGTAATTTAGCGGTCTCTAGGATATTCATAACCTAATGTAATGATGATTCAAGAATAAGAAGAAAATATGAAAATGCCAACTAAAGAACCCATTAGTTATTTAATGACCTTTTTGATCATCATGAATTCACAACATGAAAAATAAGTTTTTGATCACATGTTTAATTTGTCATTAATATGTCAATATGTGGTTGAAGCAACAATTTTAAAAGAATTATTAAAATTCACCTAATTTCATTGGATATCATGCTTGGAAAATTCACCTTATAACTATAATGATTGATGAAATGATCTTAAATGAATGAAAATTGTTGTTAGGTAATTTTCTTATTTCAATAATAATTTATTAACAAGTGACAAAGTCCATGAAAACATTTATTTACATTATGATTTAAATATTCCATGAAAATAGGAATTTATTTCTGCATGGTGAAGATAAAAAGAAGTCTATTTTGACAATAAGGTGTCTCAGTATTTTTAATTAAGTAATAATCATATAATTTCACATCCATAATGATTTTTATTATTTCAATGTATTTGTTATGGCCTCATATAATAATGTGTCAAAATTTTTATCTATCCCATGATTTCTAAACCATGAAAATATATAGGGCTTGGAGGGTAAAGCGTGCACAAGGGAACCATCTAGGTGAAGACTGCAGAAGTTAGTTGTAACACCCCAAAATTTCATATTACATTAGTTCATCAATGTAATTCAATAACTTACACTACACACAATATCGAGTTCAAGCTCACCACGACATACCAAACTAGACGTTCAAAAGCGGTTATGAATAGTATTAACAGAATTTTTAACTATATATAGTCCTTATAATTTTAGAATCCATATTATGAGTTTCTTAGACATAATGTTAGAACTAATTCTTTTTTTTCAGATAAAATAAGTATTTTTCAAAAACTATGCTTTTACCACCTTTTAATGGTGAACCCTTTTTAAATCCAATATTTGAAGATTTTATTTATTCAATTTTACAAAATAGAAATTTTCTTTAGAATCAAGACATAATAATTTAGTTTCAATTAATATTTGGTGTTTTTTTGATAACTTTCAAATTTGAGTAAATAGTGAAAAATGCTATATTTTAACTGAAAACAAATTTTTTAATCAAAATAATTTTTAGTGTTAAATTATACATTTTAATGGTTTTGAAGTATATAAATATTATATTTTTACAATTTAATCCAATTTTGGTTATTTGAAGTAATTTTACTTTGAAATTAGACAAAAACAAGTGTCAATCTTTTGATAGTTATTATTTCTAAAAAATACGGCTTTTGGTTTTGATAACGAAAAGTAATTTTAAATTAATAAATGAAACTTCTATGTTTTTAATTTGGTAAAATAGAATTAATTATTGAATTAATAATATCAAAATTATCATAGGGTGAATTTTTGGTATATTTCTGAAAATTTTTAATTTTTGATGAATAGTGAAAAACACTGAGTTATAGTTTAAAACCGAATTTTTAATAAAATAATTAGTTATTTTATTTAAATTTAATTTATAAAAAATATATATACATAATTCCAATATAAGTTCAATTTAATTCCTTAGATTCAGTTTATAATAATTTTAGATATATAAAAATTTTGTCGAACTTTTCAACGTCTTTTACCCACCTCCTAGGAGAATTTGTAAATTCACATAAAACATAATTTTACCACTTCTGTGATTTGAATTTCGAAAATTTGAGAGAAATGGTTAATATCAAGGAGTAAAATTTGGTTCAATAAGATAAAAATAATTTTTGGGGAATAACAACTTTGTACATTTATTTACCACGGTTAAAAGTGAATTGGGTAATTAAGGGTAAAAATGATATTATTATTACCCTAACACTTGTTCTAATTCTATTAGATAAGTTTAATTCTTCAAAAAAACAACATTAGGAATAATATATTACCCTTTATGTTTACTTGGATTTGATTAAGACATTTCTTATTATTTAATTTGAAGAAGAGTTATAAGAGTTAAAATCAAAGTGTAAAAACAAAACCATTTTTAATATAGGGTTATACATCAAATAAATTAGACTATAAATATTCATTAGAAAGATAAAACGATTTCCTAAGTAATGGAATTTTATTTATAATTTTTAGATATTAAATAATTATATTTATTAATTACACAATGATGATGGAGTAATTACCTTATTGATAAAAGAATCAAACAAATGGTATAATAAATATTAAAATAATTATAATTTCAATGCTTTTATGACATCCACGAATTTTTTAGGAGAATATGACATGTTATGTCTCATTAAATGTATCCTGTTATAAGTAATAAAGTTTTTATGAATTTCACAAAAACAAAATACTAAATGGTGTCAAAATTGACACAAATTAATATTTAAAACAAATATTATATTATTGGTAGAAATAATATTCTTAAATATGTAAGTATCGGAAAAAGGTCTTAGATAATATTATATTTGTCATTAATGAGCCACTTGAGGTTCTCTTGGAAGTTCAGAGTATGTTTATTAACCATATAGTGTAAGAATTCAATAGGACAAGGTAAAAGTTAAACTATTTAACTAAGAGTTAAATCTAAAAGATAAGGTTATAATGGAAACCTAAACTTGTCTAAAACCTATTGCTTGAGAGGATTTCTACCCATAACCACTTGAGACTCTAAATAAATTCATTTAGAACCATTAAAAACCCAATATGATTGTATAATAAATTAATACTTTAATATTTTCTTAAAGGGACCCTCACACCTCTTATAAAAGGTCACTTCCCCATCTCTCAAATTAACACCTCAAAAGCCATTTGGCTTGGCCAAACCCTGCCTAAATATCTTCCCAACTATTATAAATTCATCCTTTAGGCCTTCCTTTGGTCATAAATCCAATTATTGATCTCTTTTGATGAAATCAAAAGTAAGAACCTGAAGAAGAGGTAATGATTTCACCACCCTATTTCAAGTTCACTTATTCTTACACTTACTATTTCTTTGTTGTTTCAATTATAAAATAATAACTCCATTATATTCTATATACTGTGACATTATTATTAAAATGGAACAACTATATTCATTATTCTATACATCTTATGAAGGATATTGTCTCCATGCGTGCGTACGCACGACTTACCGTCTCCACGTCATGGTGTAATTAGTTATTCAACACTATATTATTTGGATGGATATAATGATGAGTAATATGTATATAAATAATTAAAATAAAATGATAATGTCTCCTTAAAATTAATATACCATCCAATTACACATATCTACGGAAATGATATTGTCTCTCGTTCGTACGTACGGATTATCGTCTCCACGACGCGATGAGATTCGTTTCCACGTTCACCCTTCATCGATGATATTAAAAATATATATTACTAATAAGTATTAAATATATGAAATAATAATTCTACTGAATATATATATATGTGTACTTACATATATCTTATTTACTTAGTTCCGTTCAATACGATATGAAAATGGAAACATCGTTTATGCGTACGTACGGACTACCATCTCTATAAAAGGAGTTTTTCATTTAATATATATGTCTATTATACATATTTATATTCTATATATATATGATATATAAATCATGTTTTATATTCTGTATGTATTTAAATCATCATTTATGTGATACAATCAAGAGTAACAAGTTAAAACACGTAAGATAAAGAAAACGATTATTACCTGAAATGATAATTTAACATGGAAATTAGTACTAAATGGATAGTATAAAGATATAAATTAATTATGTATGATATCATAAATATTAATATGGTTCTGTTATAATTTAATTACATAATGCGATCTTCATATAGGTGGTTAAACGTACCCTCGACTAAAGGAAAGTGCAAGGTAAGGGTTAATTCCTCAATCTCATTATTATCCGAGATTTTTTATGTGTAAGTATTTAGTGGGACATTTTTATCATACATTTCCATTTTTCATAAAAATGATTTCAAAATTAATATTTTAAGGATTTTTGAAAGGTACTCTTTATCAAGTTCTGAATTTTAAATGTTTTAAAGATTTATCTTTCTAAATCTTTTTAATTAATGTCCATGTTTTCAAAATGATTTTATGAATTTATTTATATGGACATGAATGTTTTGAAATGATAATTCTTTTCAAATGTTTCAAGGTGGTATGAGACTCTTTTATTCAAAAATAAACTTTATATTATTTTCTTTAAAAAATGTGTGACTTTTAAATGATTTTACAAAAAGGGTATTTATCCCAAATAGTTTTACTCACCATTTTCTACTATGTCAACATCCTTTAGTGGATATTATTTTTGATTGAGGTTGATTTATTATAATACAATGTTCCATGTTGTGTTGAATGGGTTATGATATGTTTGACTGTGGATGTTCTATTTTTATACAAATCATGGTTTATGGTTAATGTTATGACATTTATTATGCTAGTTTTAATATGAATGTTTATGTTATGTTTCAACTTTTTTATATGAGGAATTTAGTGGACTTAGTAAGTGACGGGTGGAGCCCACTATAGCTCCTCAATGCATCAGTAGGTCTCATGAGACAAACTAGTGTCTTGGCACAGGGCCTTGACAGAAATTTTATTTGTAGTCTTGGCACAAGGCCTTGACTATGTGGTAATGATGTTCAACATTAGGAATTCCCTCATAATGAAATTAGTTATTACATGTGATTATTAGACTAATATAATATCCATGTGCATGTTTATATGGTAATGTTTGATTTATTTTTTCATATTATGATCAAGTTTATGTTTAAAAAGGTTTTTTCACATAAATTTCCTTAAAAGTTTTTTGCTTTTGCAAAATTATTTACCCTTACTAGGAATCTTCTCTCACCCCTTTCTTGTGTATTATTTTCCTAGGATTCCAAGAAGTGTATTATGATTGATATGAAGGGTTAAAATAAAGGGAATAATAGAGTTCTTGAAGAAATATTTTTTTTTGTTTTGTATGTTAGAAAGTTTAATGTAATGTTCATGTATGCAATCTATTTTCCAAAACTGCTAAACTAGTCGGTCTTTCGGAACTTGATTCCTCATAATCATGGCAATGTATTAAAATAATGGACTTTGGTAATCTAGGGTCGGGGCGTTACAGTTGGTATCAGGGGAATTTTAGTATTAACCTTGGAAACTAGATTTAGATGAACTCAGATTAGAGCACATTACCATAAGATAGGATTTGAAGATTAGTATAGAAGAACATCCTAGAATTTTGGTAATGTAATGATTTTGTGAGTTTTTCCAAGAAAATACATCCCTATCTGGATTCGAGCAGGTAGAGGTGGCTCTGGAATAGATGTACCTAGGGTAAAAGCCGGAAAACACCATTTTGAGCTAGAATTGAAAGGGAACTGGTCCACGACAACTGGCCTTGCTGCACTCTTGGTTACGACACTCCTAGTGGATATGCATAGAATAATTCTCATTTTCCATTAAAAACCACTATGAAGGGTTTATGTGTATATACATTCTCAAAGAAAACAATTTTGTTATTATGGATTATATCCATAAACTGTTCAATTTACATGAGGTATTTTACATGTTAGGAATTATGAATTGTGATTCATAAACTGACATAGTGTATGCCATTACATAGAAATGGCTCCCAATAAGAGCAATGTGAACTCCAGCAATACGTATGTTAAAAAGAGTAATAAGGATCATATCATTCATAGTATTAAGACAACATTTAGAAGGGAAATATTCTCCCATTTATTCTCAACTTATTATGAAATAGTATCATGTGATAATAAGATAAGTAATGAATTATTTGAATCCTATGGCTTTGAATAGAAGCAAGACAAGAAAAGGATGGAATATAGAATGATGGATAAATGGAAGAGGGAAAAGAATGATTTTCCCATATGTGATAACTTTGGAATAAATCATCATGGTACATTCTTGACTGGAAATGGAGTTTGTTATATGTGTGGAGAAAAAAGAAAACCAAATACGTGATTACAAGGGTAAGAAATAAATTTCAAATGTACAATGCTTCATCTGCAAGGCGTTGGGACACTATGCGAATCAATGTCTCAGTCATCAAGGTATACCTTAAATGATTCTATTGGATAATAATCAAGTTATGATACAACCTCATGTGAAGAGGAATGACTAGTGTCCTTATTTTTTTAATGTAGAATAATTTCATTTGAGTGTTGTATCAACAATATACTGGTTATATGAATTATGTTGATAAATAAGTATTGTATTGCAGTACTATTTTATTGAGGAGTTGAGATTATATGGTTCTAATAAATTTCACATAATAGAAAGCTACACTTTTTGGAAAATACATGGTTGAAGAAAATGTAATCCTAAATATGGTCCTAATAATGAGGTAGTGATTTTGGAATAAGAGATGGTTGATTTAGATAAATTATATTGGATATTATTGACTTCCTTGAAACAGATTAATGATTTTCATATTCCATAATTGTTGGATTTAACAACATTTTTTTGGATAGAATTCATATATCTAGTATTATATAAGGAATAAGTGAGCATGAATATAATCAATAAGGTTTTATGGTAATTCAGGATGTTGCGGTGTTTTAAAATAATACATGATGAATTCGTTCACCTGTTATTACATGGAAAAAATGTTCTACATTGTGTTTAAATTACTTATAATTTTTGGACAGAGAGTTTGGATATAAGTATTTTGGATATGTCTACAGGTTGGAATGGATTATGTTTGAAATTAGATGTTATTGTTCAGGTTATTTTTGGATTTTTATATAAAGGACAACGTAGAGGTCGGGTGACTACTAGTTGAGTCTGGCGAGGCTGCGAGACTTGAACCCGCAACCGAAGAGCGACAAGGGTTCATCACCTAAGACTGGAGTACGTGATGTACTGGTTTGTATAATTTTTCTTTTTTTAAATAGTCTGATAGATAAATTATAAATTAATTATTTATGGAACCCTGTACAATTATGAAAAATAATTTTTTTTTGAAATATCTTAGAGTGAAATATGAGTTTTTGGTAGGAATTAGTTGTCATATATATATATATATATATATATATAATTTTTTCCCTGTTATTAAGACTAAATTTTATTGACCCAATTTCTAATGTGGGTTTTCCCACAAAGGTATTTTCTATTTTCAACATTTTATTATCAAAGAAAACTTTCAAATTTAGAGGATGTAATTTATTTAAGGAGGGAATAATGTAACACCCCAAGATTTCATATTACATTAGTTCTTCAAAGTAATTCAATAACTTACACCACACAAAACATCGAGTTCAAGCGCACCACGACTTAACAGACTAGCTGTTCAAAAGCGGCCATGAATAGTATTAACTGAATTTTGAACTATATATAATACTTATAATTTTAGAATATATATTATGAGTTTCTTAGACATAATGTAAGAAGTAATTCATTTTTTTCAGATAAAAGAATTATTTTAAAAAAATATATACTTTTACCACCTTTTAATGGTGAAGCCTTTTTAAATCCAATATTTGAAACTTTTATATATTCAATTTGACAAAATAAACTTCTTCTTTAGAATTGGGACATATGAATTTAGTTTCAATAAATTTTTGGTGTTTTCTGATAACTATCATATTTGGGTGAATAGTAAACAATACTATAGTTTAACTGAAAACAACTTTTTTAATCAAAATAATTTATAGTGTTAAATTATACATTTTAATGGTTCATAAGTATAAATAGATTATATTTTTACCATTTAATCCAATGCTGGTCATTGTAAGTAATTTCACTTTGAAATTGAACATAAATAAGTGTCAAACCTTTGATAGTTATTTCTTCTAAAAAATATGCCTTTTGGTTTTGACAGTGGGAATTAATTTTAAATTAATAAATGAAACTTCTATGTTTTGAATTTGGTAAAATAGACTTCATTATTGAATTTTTAATATCAAAATTATCTTAGGTTGATTTTTTTGGTATTTTTCCAAAAACTTTTAATTTTTGATAAATAGTAAAAAACAATGAGTTACAGTTTAAAACAGAATTTTTATTTACATAATTATTTATTTTATTTAAATTTATTTTAGGTCAAAATAAATACATAATACATATATAGGTTCAATTTAATTAATTGGAGTCAGTTTATAATAATTTTCTCTATATAAAATTTTTATTGAACTTTTCACCGTCTTTTACCCACCTCCTAAGAGAATTTATAAATTCACATAAAACATAATTTTACCGCTTCTATGAGTTGAAATTAAAAAATCCAAGAGACATGGTAAATATCAAGGAATAAAATGTGGTTAAATAAGATAAATTTTTTTTGGTGAATAGTAACTTTTTACTTTTATTTTTACCACAGTTAAAAGTAAATAGGGTAATAATGGGAACAAATGATATTATTATTACACTAACACATGTACTAATTCTATTGGATAAGTTTAATTAGACAAAAAACAACCTTAGTAATAAAATATGACCCTTTAGGTCCACTTGGATTTGATTAAGACATTTATTATTATTTAATTTAAAGAAGAGTTAAAAGAGTTACAATAAATGATTAATAACTAAACCCTTTTGAATATTGGGGTATACAAAAGATAAATTTTACTATAAATATTAATTTGAAAGATAAAAATATTTCCTACATAATTTTATTTTATTTAAAATTTTAGATATTAAATAATTAAATTTATTATTGAGACAATGATGATGCAGCAATTACCTTATTAATGAATGAATCAAATAACTGATATTATAAATATTAAAATAAATATAATTTAAAAGTTTTTATGACATCAAAGAATTTTTTAGGAGTATATGACATGTCAGGTCTGATTCACTGTATCGTTTTATAAGTAATCAAGTTGTTATGACTTTCACAAAAACAAAATACCAAATAGTGTCAAAATTGATATAAATTAATATTTAGAAAAATACTATATTATTGGTTGATATAATGTTCGTAAAAATTTAAGTCTTGTCCAAATGTCTTAAATAATATTATATATGTCATTAATGTGCCACTTGAGGTTCTTTTTTAATTTTACAGTAATTTTATTAACCATATAGTTTAAGAATGCAAGAAGACAAGGTAAAAGTTATACTATTTAACTAAGAGTTAAATCTAAAAGATAAGGTTATAATGGTAACCTAAACTTGTCTAAAACCTATTGTTTAAGAATATTTAGATCCATAACCACCTAAGTCTATAAATAAATTCATTTTCAAGCATTTTAAAGCAAATATTATTGTATAATAAATTATTACTTTAATCTTTTCCTAAAGTGACCATCACCCCTCTTATAAAAGGGCACTTCCCCTTCTCTCAAATTTACACCTCCAAAGCTATTTGGCTCTGAGAAAACCTTCCTAAATATACCCCCAACTATCCTAAATTTATCCTATAGGCCTTCCTTTGGTCATAAATTCAACCTACAGATCCCTTTTGATCAAATCAAAAGAAAGAACCCGAAGAAGAGGTAATGATTTCACGATCCTCTTTCAAGCTCTCTTATTATTCCACTTACTCTTTCTTTGTTGTTTCCATTATAAAATAATAAGTCCAGTATCTTCTATATAATATGATTTTATTATAAATATGGCACAACTATATTCATTATTCTATACATCTTATGAATGATAATGTCACCATGTGTGTGTACGTACGGCTTACTGTCTCCACGCCGTGTTGTAATTTGTTATTCAACACTATGTTATTTGGATGGATATAATGATGAGTAATATATATATAAATAATTAAAATAAAATTCTAATGTATCTATAAAATTAATATACCATCCAATTATACACCATTAAAGAAATGATATTGTCGTTCATTCGTACGTACAAATTACCGTCTCCACAACGCGATGAGATTCATTTCCACGTTCACCATTCATTGATGATTATAAAAATATATATTACTAATAAGTATGTAATATATGAAATAATAATGCTAATGGAGATATATATATATATATATATTTACTTAAATATATCTTATTAACTTAGTTTCGTTCAATACGATATGAAAAGGGAAACAACATTTATGCGTACGTACGGACTACCGTCTCTATAAACAGTGTTTTTCATTTCATATATATGACTATTATACATATTTATATTCTAAATATATATGATATATAAATCATGTCTTATATTCTGGAAGTATTTAAATCTTGATCTAAGTGATACAATCATGAGTAACAAGTTAAAATACCTACGATAAAGAAAACAATTATTACCCAAAATGTTAATTTATCATGGAAATTAATATTAAATGGGTAGTATAATGTCATAAATGAGTCATGTATGATATCATAAATATTAATATGGTCCATGTATAATTTAATAACATACTATGATCTTCATACAGAATGTTAAACAAACCATCGACTAAAGAAAACTACAAGGTAAGGGTTAATTCCCTAATCTCATTATTATCCGAGATTGTTTATGTGTAAGTATTTACAGGGAAATTTTTATCATCCATGTCCATTTTAAATAAAAATGATATCATAATGAATATTTTATGGATTTTTTGAAAGGTACTCTTTATCAAGATCTGAATTTTAAATGTTTTAATGATTTTTCTTTTTAAATATTCTTAATTAATGTCCACAATTTCAAAATGATTTTAAGGATTTATTTATATAGACATGAATGTTTTGAAATGATAATTATTTTCAAAACACTCAATGTGGTATGAGACACTTTGATATAAAATTATCTTTTAAATTACTTCCTTTATAAATGTGTGTCTTTTAAATGATTTTACAAAAAATGAAATTTCTCCCAAAATGTTTTACTCATCATTTTCAACTATGTCAGCATCCCTTACTGGATATTATTTTTGATTGAGGGTGATTTATTATAATAAAATCTTCCATGTTTTATTGAATGAGTTATGGTATGTTTGACTTTGGATGTTCTATTTTTATACCATCCATGGTTTATGGTTAATGTAATTACATTTCTTATGCTAGTTTTAATATAAATGTTTAAGTTATGTTTCGACTTTTTCATATGAGGAATGTAGTGGACTTAGAAATTGACGGGTGGAGACCGAAATAGCTCCTTGATGCATCGATCAGTCTCATGAGACAAACTAGTGTCTTGGAACAAGGCCTTGACATAAATTTTATTTGTATTCTTGGCACAAGTCATTGACTACGTGATATTGATGTCCAGTATTATGCATTCCCTCATTATGAAATTAGTTATTACTTATGATTATTCAACTAGTAGAATATCCATGTGCATGTTTATATGGTAATGTTTGATTTATTTTTTTCATATTATGTTCAAGTTTATTTTTAAAAAGTCTGTTGTTTTTACCACACATCTTGCCTTAAAATTTTATAGATTCTGCTAAATTATTTACCCTTACTCCGCATATGAGCTCTCCCCTTTCTTGTGTTTTATTTTCCCAGGATTCCAAGAACTGTTTTATGATTGATATGTAGGGTTAAGCTAAATGTAATAATAGATTCATCAAAGAACTATTTTTCTGTATTGTATGTTAGAAAGTGTAATGTAATGTTCATGTATGCAATCTATTTTCCAAGACTGGTAAACTAGTCGGTCATTCGGGACTTGGTTCTTAGTAATCATGCCAATGTATTAAAATAATGCACCATCTCTGGGAATCTAGGGTCAGGATGTTACAGTATTGAACCAATGTCCAGTGTATATGTCCTATTAAGAGTGTATGGGAGTAGTGGTGGCGACACCGTGAAGGGTGTCATGTGGGAAGGGAGATCCAGTATGTGGAAATGCTAGTAGAGGTGTTTGGATATATTTCCACTAAATGAGAGTCATTGATTATTATACCATGGACACAACATACAATTAAAATGATGTGGGACTATTCCTAGGTAGAATATTTTTCCTTTACTAAGATTCAGGGACATAACGTCGACTGCCTGATTGAGCCAATCTATAATGTTCAGTCAAACTGAGATTAAATTCTTCTTCCTCTATCAGTTAATGAATCTATACAGCACTAGATGTTCTTCCATTTTTGAAGTAGTATAGATTCATCATGAATGTAGAAAATATCTTGGATGAATGTATTTGGATTAAACCAAGGCCACAAATACATTTCTTGTAGACACATTGAACCCCATTTATCCTTGTGAGATCCATGAACATGTTATGTTCAAAATTAATTCCATGCCTTGCATAAATATAGAAATATAATCCATGGCTATGACCTAATGAAATAGATCCTTCAACAGACATTAATGATTTTATTATTTATAAGGCACACAAAGGATATTAATACATTCATGAAGATGAACATAAATTTATATAGATGAACTAAAAATGGGGGGCATAGAAATATGGGAAGTAGTGGTATTTAAGGTAACCTGCCTAAATAAATACCAAGTCTTTATGAATTTGAATCAATGTTTTGAATGAAGATATAATTTAGGTCTTTAGTGCTACATAAACAACGAATAAATAAGGAACCCAAAAATCATTTGGGTGTTTCAATGAGATTCTTATTGTAAAATGTTGTATTTATTTAACACGTGATGAAATAGGGAATCCCAAAGCATTATGAACTTATGTGAAATTTCATGCATGCTATCATGATGCATGATATTTTTCTTAAGAAAAGTTGAAAGAGAATAAAATGATATCCCCTCTTCTGTTTTATCAAATGAATCAAATATAATAGAATATACCCATCAGGTATTTTATTTCATATTGTGTGAATGGAAGAGAAAATACCAATAGATTCATTTAGATTCAAAATGATACGAAAATAATACCCATGATAATTATTGATTATTTAGATGCCTTAAATTATTCCCATATTAAATGGGGAATATAAATCAAAAATATAACAAATAAGAGTTATCAATTATTAATATTTTAAGAAGGATATAAATTTATTATTTGAGTCATGAGGACCCCACAAACCATACCATTATTATTATAAATATATGAATGAAGGATATGATAAATGTTTACTACAATTTTAACATTCATTCATTCATCTGGCATCAATTTTGAAATAATTATTTTGAGATTGAACCCATGAAGGATAAGTCTTGAAGAAGGTGATCACATGATACCAAGAATAATTAATGAGGATTCAAGAGAATCATTAATGATGTCATTGAAGGAGTACACATGGATGAATTAAACCAATTTTTTATATGTAATGATTTTCTATAAGAAGTGGAATAAATCCATTATAAATATCCCTATCTTTTCGAGAGATATCCCAAATGTAGGGGGGATAGTATAAAGAACATGGGTGGGACACTAGTCTAAATATTCTGTCAAGAGACAGTCCCAAGTAATCATTTGAGATCAAATTTTATTGGAAGTTATCTTTTAAGATGTTTTGGAGATTTCCTACACCTGTAATCAAATTTCTATACAAGTAAATAATCCTTGTTGGTAGGTATAAAAAACATGGAATAGATGTAGTTAATGATTCAATCAGGGGTGATCCCCATCAAAACCTCTGGTTCCTTTTATTTCATTCAATTTTTTTCATATATGATATGTGAAACTTATATGAATTGGGGATCAAAATATTAACCAATCATATATGTTGATTTAAAAACTATAAACTATAAAAAGTAAATCAAAAATTCACCACTCCCCATATCGGTGATATATCTAAACCAAGGATCTTCTTGTGGTATCATAGAACAACGTTCCCACTATAATGTTCCAAAATTTACTAAAGAAACATTGATATGGAATTCAAATTCTGTAATGTTTGTAGGAGTATATGACTCAAGAGGGGGGTGAATTGAGTATCTATAAAAATTTCTGTTAAAATTGGTTCTTTAAAAAATATCCCCCTATATAAATAAAATCAATGTTTGTTTTTAGTGAATTTATATAAGTATTAAAAGTTTTATTAGTTTCCTTGTAGATTGATTAGTTCTCAGTTTTACCATTCAAAAGATTAGGCACAATTTGAAACTAATCTACTGATTTAAAATAGATATAAACACTTACTAAACTAACAATCAAAGATCATTTTATCTTAATAAATGAAATACAAAATAGATAAAAATATAAGACAAACTACACAACAGTTAAAATAAGTGGTCCTATCTCAAGCTAAGACTTAGTCCTCTTCACTTGGTAATCACATTCTACCAAGCCGTTTATATTTATAAAATTTTTATCCAAACCCTGGATCGGGGTTCACAACAGCACACAAGGTTGTCCTTGTCACACATGACCTCTACCAATGTTATTCGTGGGAAAAAACAAATAGAAATATCACACGTGATCTCTTTCCTAGTTTTACAAGGGATATAAAAGTACAAAGTGATTGAGTGTGAGTATATTTTAGTATCCTTCAGTTAAGCTCAGGAGACAGTGTGTGTGATACAAACAGATTCACACATAGCTTGAAAAGTAAACATAGGAACACCAGAGAATTTGAAAATAAAAAATGGCGTTTAAAAATATTTTTGTGTTGTGCAGAATGCTCTGGATTCATTGGATTTAGGGAAAATGATATTCAAGTCCTCTTATGGATGCTGGCTCTAAAAAAGAGTATCAGAGTCTCAGTAATCTAGCTTCCAGGTGTGTGGAGGTTCATCTCTTTGATTTCAGGATGTTCAGCGAGCTCTAGGAGGATGCAGTGTGTAAAATTAAACTTCTTTTATACTCATTATTTGAGTTTCTCTATTGGAAATATCATGCATATTCACCCAGTAAACATTTTTGTTTTTCTAGCGGGTTTAGTGACTTTAATTTTAGGTTGTTCTTGTAATCATTTTATACATCATGGTTCAGAAGGCGTGATGATTTCTGCACATGAATGTACCTTTTACTATCTACGGATATTCGTACAAACAACATTAAATAATGTCAGAATCATTACTTTTTTCAAATATGACCCATAGAGATAAATTTAATTTAATAAAAATGAAACTGTTATTTTTGAATATCAATCAACCATTTGGATCTGTCTATCAACTTTGGTCTGTTAGCATCGATCTATCATATTCGGTGAGTCATCTTTGGTGTGTCATCATCGGTGAGTCATCTTTGGTGTGTCATCTTCAGTGTTCCATCTTTGGTGTTTCATCTTCAGTGTGTCAATTTTAGTGTGTCGAACATCGGTCTGTCGAACATCAGTGTGTCAAACATCGGTGTGTCAAAAATCAGTGTGTCCAACATCAGTGTGTGGAATAGCGATGTGTCAAACATCGGTGTGTTGAACATCCGTGCATCCAACATCGGTGTGTCAAACATCACTGTGTCGAATATCGGTGTGTCGAACATCGATTCATTTCCATGAAATCTAAAATTTTTATGGAGAGACTCTCTTACATGTAACACTACATAACTAAGTGAAATCTAAAAATATATGTAAAAATATACTTGTAAACATATGGATTTATAAATATATGTTATTGCCTTATTAAAGTATATTGTTCAGTATGATAAAATATATTTCATTATAGATATCTAATGTCATGAAAGAGTTGAATCTATAGGAAGACATTATGTGTGATTATGAAAAATACCATATCATAGAGGGTCCAACAATCTCCCCCTATTTGATAATCACAAATTATGGCATATGTATAGATATTCAGAAAAAAAATAAGTGTTCATAACATAAAACATTGAAGGAGATTATGCAATATAACAAATGCCTTCCCTTGTTTGAGTTTTTAAAACATAGATCCACCTCAATAAAAGGATAATGATGGGTATATACCATGTGTCCTATACCCAAAATTCTCCCCCATAGATTAATAATTTCTTCCTTTTCGTAGATTAATAATGCATGCCTATTCTTTTCTACCCCTTTTGAGATTAGCAAAACAATTAATCATAAACTAAGAGAAGAAATATCATGAAAGAAAGACACCATTATGATTTCATTGATGATACAAAAAGGTACAGTCAAACAAAAATATAAAATCCCTATCAACAAAATACAGTCCATCACTAAGGGTTTATATTTTCAGGGGATTTTGATTTATATGTAGGATCCGAAGGAGGAGGAGAAGGTTTGGGATTAATAGAGGATTGGAGTGGTATGAAGATAACACCAGGCATGACAACATATGTATGTACATTTACTGCAAGGCTAGGCCTTCTTTCTGACAACACGTGACTAGGAGTTTTATCTGAAATGACCGGTTGAATCAATGAAAGAGCCTGAGAGACAATCATTGGAGCAGGAGGCCGAGAAGAAGTACTAATGGAATCTATAGGAGGAAACACAATGGATTCATCCTAGACATGCAGATATGGACTAAGGATATTCATGAAATCATTAATGATTTCACCACCATATTTCATAGCCTTTTCAAAATCATCATTGTTCTCCATGATTTTTTTAGAAAAGTGTTAAAATATTTCAATTGAGTAACTTGATTCTTGAAGGCTTTGGTGATAGGAGGTATTATGAGATTCTCTACTCGAAACTTGAAGCTATTTGAGAAGTCATGCTTGGCATAGATCTTGGTAAAGTACTTATCCACCTTTTCTCGAATATCTTTCTGGGTAGAAAACGCTTCATTTGTGCACTCCCTAACCATATTATATTTTGATGCTCCTTTTCAAGAGTTTCTTTGTATAAAACACTATAAATATGTTGGAGTTCCTCTCTCATCACATCTTTGAGAGACTCCAAATATACAACATCACCTTACCCTCTTCTAGAACTTTATTGGCCAATTAACATTTTCCCAAGATCCTCTTTCAACTTCTTCAGATCCACACTATGTAGATGAGTCATGATGTTCCTAAGAAAATCCAAAACACCACTGAAGGAGTTATTGAAGTCAGAGGTTAAATAATTTAACTCATTGATCATCTTTCTTACTTCCTCTCTTAGCAATGTATTGTGCCTAATAATGGTTTCTGTTGTGGTAATGATATCCAGTTGAATCTCCTAGATCACTATTCTGGCATTATTCACTGCATCATCTTATGAAATACCTATTGAATTGGAGTCTTCACTTCTGGATCCAACCAAGGCTTTCACTGACTCACATATATCATTTTCTAATTGTTTCAAATCATCCTTAGTGACATAGTCCCTAGGCACGGTCTATGGTACATGCTATACTACTGCAGGTGAAACTGGTGGAAGAGGTGCAATAGGTTCTGGTTCAGCTTGGACTTTTGGAACTGGAGGAGGAGGCACCATCTCCTCATCTGGGCCATACATCAAACCAAAAAGACTGTATCTTGGATGGTTATTCCACTCTCTAGTACATGTCCTGTCTCTTAGCTCAGTAGTATCAATCCTAATCCTTCATCCATGAGGCTCAAGAACAACATTATATTTATCAACTTCATCATCCAGTCTGCCAGCCATAACAACATTTACAGGTACATGAACCAACTGAACATTAGGTTCTACATGGTATCTGGAAACATAAATTTCTCCAGGAACTTCCTAAAATAGAGACCCTTTATCCTCAGCTTCTTCCTCAGGACCACCAGCCACAAGTTCATTCAATTACTGAATTATTTCATGATTTCCATCAATAGGATGGGGTGATCTGTCCTCATGTTCATCATCTCTATGCTCAACAACCTCTTGTTCAACATACTTCACACCATCACCAGCTCTATGTACAGATTCTTCATTGGATCTTCCCACCACTTGTTGTCCCACTTTTAATGAATCAATTACATGCTCATCATTTCCTCCTTCATCCTTATCATTATAATCATCTTCTTCATCTTCATCAGACTCCTCATATGATTTATTCACACAACCTTCAACACCAGTAACCTCAGTCGCTTATTCATCCTCATCACCTAACACAGATTCTTTGGATGGTAAGTTCAAAGGTGTACACGGAAGTCCATAAGATATATCCTCGGTTCTTTCAGTAATATCATGATCACTCTAATCCTCAAAAAGAGATCCTTCTTCCCATGGAAATTCAGTCTTTGCTTCCTCATTATAATAAACAGGTTCCTTTTCTTGTTTGAGACCTGTATCAACTAGATCCATTAGTCGGGTTGGATGGTCAACTAGATTGAAATATTCATATGGCCTTTCCTCATCACATATCAAAAATTTCATCCAAGGGTTCCAGAAGATCTTCATACTTTTACAAATGTATTTTTGAATACAAAAACCACTAAATGCACTTATCACACCATCTCTGTCTTCCACATAACCTATCCTTTTTATCATGTTAGAGATCATCCTGTGATAGTACAAACATGTTACTTTATTGGATGTCTTTATCAAATTAGATACAATAACTATTATATTCCTACAAAGGTTCACTTTTATCTCATGTTTTAATAAATAGATCAGGAATACATCCTCATACTTCACAGTAGAGAAATATCCCTTTATTGGGTGGATTTGATGTTGAATAAACATAAACAATAGTCTTACTTCTCCTTCATACTCAATTTAAATAGTCCTCATAGATTCTCCAATTCCCATTAGCTCCTTAAAAGTATACTCATAAGAGAAAAAATTAGAGGAAGGAAGAATAATACATAGATAATTAGTATAGATACCTTCATGAGGAATCTCCAAGTACTCATCCCATTCTTTATACAGAAAAGCTACTTTCGTTCCCTTTACTAATGACATCATTCTTGGTTCCTCAGCTTTATCCAGAGATATATTCAAATGCGGGTATAATTCATGCACTTTAAGGGGATAATAAGGTGTTTAATTGTAAGAAAACCAGCTCTTCCATCCTTGAGATTCCAGTACATTTAATAAAAATGACATGATTGATAGAAGCCACTCAGCATACAATTCTTTTTTAGCCCTAACCACTCAGCTTTCTAAGCATAGTTTTGCAGCCCCACTAGACTAACACTTCTATCACTTAGCAGAAGATGATTTTCTTGTATCATCCATAGGACGCTTGGTCCATTCCATGTCGAGTCTTTTGATTCCAAAAGAGTACTGGATGAGGATCGAGAGGTAGAGTGACAAAGGGTATAAGGCTTTAGGCTAGTGGGAAGGTGAAAGGCCAGGATGGATTGAACATAATATATCATTTAGGGATTATAAATCATAAATCATAAAATTTAAACACGGAAAAAAGAATACAAAACAATGTCTTCTAATTTAAAATAGACATAATTACAAAAGAGTCCTTTAAAAAACATTAGTTTCAATGAATCGGGTTCAGGATATCATTTTTAGGAGATCGATTTAAGAGATCGATCTTAAAAGATCTATTTTAGAAGATTGTTTTCCGGAATCTGTTTTTGGGATTGGTTGGACAAGATTAGTTTCATGGATCAGTTTGACTAGATTGGTTTCAAGGATCGGTTTGTCATGATTTGTTTCAAGAATCAATTTTGAGAAGATTAGTTTCAATGATGGGTTTGACAAGATCGGTTTCAAGGATCAGTTTAACAAGGTTGGTTTCAAGGATGGGTTTGAAAAGATTGGTATCATGAATTGATTTGACAAGTTCAATTTCAAGGATCGGTTTGACAAGATCAGTTTCAAGGATTGTTTGGCAAGATCAGTTTCAATGATCGGTTTGAAAAGATCGGTATCAAGGATTCGTTTGACAAGATCGGTATCAAGGATCGGTTTGACAAGATCAATTTCAAGGATCAGTTTTACAAGATCATATTAAAGGGAAGGTTTGACAAGATCAGTTTCCCGGATTTTAATGATTTATCATTCCTTGTTCATGTATGATGTAGTTGACTCTCTTAGAGTTTATGGGTTTAGTGAATATATCTGGAAGATGATGCTCAATCCCAATAAACTGAATAGTTATATCACCTTTTTGATAATGATCTCTCAAAAAGTGATGTCTTACATCAATATGCTTTTTCTATAATGATAATTTGGATTCCTAGAAATTTTAATAGCACTTGTGTTGTCACAGTTTATGGGGATCTGTCTGAATTGAATTCCATAGTCTAATAGGTTTTTTTCATCCAAAAAATATGTTCACAACAACTTCTAGCTGCAATGTTTTCTACTTCAATAGTAGACAGTGCAGTTTAATTTTTTTACTACACCATGTCATTAATGACTTTCCCAAAAAGTGACATGTTCTCGTGGTACTCTTTCTATCTAACATACATCCACCAAAATCAAAATCTGATGATCTAACTAAATAAAAAGGTTTACCATTAAGATAGAACAATCCTATTTTTTATATTTGAGGTGTTTGAAAATTCTTTTAACAACATTTAAATGTGACAATTTAGGATTTTCTTGAAATCTCACAGACATACACACACTGAACATAATATCTGAAATACTAGCAGTTAAGTACAACAAACTCCCAATCATTCCTCTGTAAGAAATCTAATCAACTAATTTCCCATTTTTATCCCGATCTATCTTACATGTAGAACTCATAGGGGTTTCACTACTCTTAATGATATTAAATCCATATCATTTAAAAATATATTTAGTGTACGTACTTTTACATAAAATAATACATTTTTATTATGAAATATTTGGAATCCAAAAAAATTGTTTCTATTCTCCAATTACACTCATTTCAAACTCACATTGTATTACTTCTGAAAAATCAATACATAATGTGTTTTTAGAAGATCAAAATATAATATCATCTACATATATTTGGGCTATTAAAACTTCTTTTGAAATTATTTTTATATATAAATTATGATCTATGAGTCATTTTTTAAAGCCTTTAGAAATAAGAAAGTTACTCAACCTTTCAGACCAAGCTTTTGGAGCTTCTTTCAACCCATAGAATGGTTTTGATAATTTGAACACATGATTTGGAAAAAGTGGACTTATAATACCTGGGGGTGATCAACAAAAACAACCTCAATTATATAACCATTTAAAAATTCACTTTTTACATCCATTTGATAATGTTTAAAATCCAGGTGTGTTGTATAGGCAAGTAAGATCCTAATTTCCTAAAGTCTATCTACTAGTGAAAAGGTATCTTTATAATCAATTCCCTCATCATGATTATATCCTTGTGGAACTAATCAAGATTTATTTATAATTATATATATCCAACTTCATCTACTATATTTCTAAATACCGATTTGGTTCCTATGGTCAAAGTATCATTCTGTATATTTACATGTTTCTAAAAATTATTTCATTCAAACTGATTATGTTCTTCTTGCATGTCTATTCCCCAAAATTCATCATTGATTATATCATTTATATTATTAGGTTCGTGTTGTGACAAGAAAACTTGATGTTCAATGTGGCTTCTCAATGAACCTATCATTTGTGTTCCTATATTTAATTCTCCAACAACAGCATCTATGTGATGATTCTTAAGGGTCCGGGTTGGTCTAGAGAAGGTATGACTCGATATTTCAAATTGACCAGGTTGATCTCATTCACTATGGTTAGGATGTGGAGAATTTCCAGAACATGATGTTTTCACTGATTCATTCATATGATTATTTGAGGTTTTATCATTAATGTCATAATTGGCCATATCCTCTTTGATATTTTATAGTGATGTCTTGGGCTCATGTGAATCTGCTACATCAAACATGATGTGTACAGATTCATCAACACATTTGCTTTTCTTATTAATGATTCTATAGGCTTTTATTGATGTAGAATATCAAATAAATATTCCTACATCACATTTGGAGGATTTTTTATCTAAATTATCTTAAGTGTTTAGAATATAAAAATTACATAAAAAACATTAAAATAACTTAATTTAGTTTTGATATTATTCCCCAACTCATAAAGTGTTTTCATAAGAATGGGGTTGATTAAGACTCTATTTACTTATGTAAGAAGCTGTATTTAATGCTTCAACCCAGAAATAAATGGGTAGATCAAATTCATTATGTATATTCCGAGAAATTTATTGTATGGTTCAGTTTCTTCCATTCACCACCCCATTCTATTGAGGTGTACTCGGAGCATAGAAATTATGATTATAGCCATTTTTTGATCAAAATGATTGAAATTATTGATTCTCAAACTCACATCCATGATCAATTCTTAAGGATATAATCTTAAAACCGCTGAGATATTCTACAAACCTAGCATACTTGGAAAAATGTGAACAAACTTCACTTTTATGAGCTAGGAAGAAGGTCCAGGTGTACATAGTGAAATCATCTACAAGAACATAAACACAATGCTTCCCATTGAGAACCGAAACTCTAGATGGTCCAAACAAGTCCATGTGAACCAACTCAAGGGGATGAGAAGTAGATAATTATTTCTTTGGGTTTAAATAAATTTAATGTTTCTTTCATTATTGACAAGGATTACAGACCTTATTGTTTGTAAACTCTAATTTGGGTATGTCTCTAAAAAAAGCCTTTTCTAGTTGACATTCTATGAGAGTGTATGTTGCAGTGTCCTAGACATCTATACCAGATCCAGGACTCTTTATGAAAGGAATTTTGACAAGAAATTTTTTTTGAGGCTAGTATGTCTAGATTAATACCATATACATTATAATTTCAAAAAGAAGTAAATACTATGTTATTCTTGTCCTAAAAAACATAGAATGCATAATTTTTAAATTTAACATAAAATCCATCATCAGATAATTGTGATATACAGAGCATGTTATATTTTAATCCATTAACGTCTAGTACTTTAGAAATTGAAATAGAATTAGAGTTACCAATCTGGCCTAGGCCGATGATTTTACCTCTACCATTGTCACCAAATGTGACATGTACTCCATAAATCTTGATAAGACTATTAAATCTTGAAAATTCCTATGTCATATGCCTTAAACAACCACTATCCAAGTACTATACCTTTTTACAGGTTCTCTTTAGGAAGTTTACCTCAAAAACAGTATAACTAAGAGACGACTTTGGTAACCATATTTTTCTGGGTCCACATACATTAGAAATATAAGCTTTAGGTACCTACAACTATCTTATGGATTTAATATATGCAGAATATAGACTGTTAGAAATGTAAAAATTGTTTGGTCTTAAATAATTAGATTCTATAAAATAATTTGTGGAACTGGGACTTGCTATAAAATTGTGGTTTTTGAAAAAGGTAGAAGATTATCTAGATTTGGTTACAAAATGATATTTGGATTAATTCCTTTGTCCTTGTTGATATCTTATCTAAAAAGTATAATTAGGATCTATTTTTTTACTATGAATTTGAGTAAGAGTATATTTACCATTATTAAACTTTTCTAAGTATTTCTGTAATTTCTCATTAGACATTTTTAGTTCATTGTCCTCCTTGAGCAGTTGAGAATTTTTATCTTTTTCAGTTATATGTTTACGGTTAAAATTCATAGTAAGAGCATGTTGTTTCATTATAGATTTATACTTCTCTTACAACTCATTACATATTTATTCTAACATGTTTAAATATTCAAATAATTCATCATTTGTCATATTCACTGACTCACTTTAGGAATAATACAAAATATGTACAGGAGAGTCTTAGGTCACCTCAGTTCTATTTTTCATAAAACACATATTATACATTAATTTTTCTAATTATGAGAACACCTGGATTCACTTGAGCTATCCTCAAAGGCACTCCAACTGGCCTTCATTGCTTTCTTATAAATTCTATCCTCATTTTCATACTTTTTCTTATATTTCATCTTTGGACAGTCAACCTTGACATGTCCTTTACTTTTACATTCTTACTAAATGGTCTCTTCTGATTTCTCAATTTTCTTCCAATCCTTCTCCCAATTTCCCTTATTATAATACTTTCCTTTTTAATTACAATTTTACGAAAACTTCTTTTTTGTATAGAATTTCTTGAATCTTTTACCCAACTCGACCATCTTATCATCACTATCTGAAGCTACTTCATCACTATTTGAGCTTCCAATAGAAGCTTGATCTTTTTTATTATCTTTAAATTTAAAAGTAGTTGTCTTGGAGGATACATTTTTTTTTGTTTTGGTTCAACCTCTTATATTTTTACCATTAATTCATCTTCATAGATCATTAATTTTATATCAATTCCTTAACTATAATCTTATCAATATCACATGGTTATTTAATAGACATAGATGTTCCACACCATCGTTCTAGTAAGCATCACAGAATTCGCATGATCTACTCTTTGGCTATTTCTTCCCTTCATATGTAAATCATTATATTAACAATTTCATTGATCCTAAGATACATAACAGAAATTGACTCATCAGGATCCATTATGAAGTTTTCATATTTATCAGTATAAATATTTAATTGCATCTCTTTAACATTAGATGTTCCTTCATGAGAAACAAATAGAGGGTCCAAAATTTCATGTGCAGTTTTCCTAGTAAGGATATGGTTAGACTCTTATTCCCATAGTGCATTGTACTGAGAATTCATTGCTTTAAAATTATTGTTATAGGAAGTCTTGGTAGATTCATCACAAGTGTTTCTAGCAGTTCATGAATTTTATATTTACATTCAATAGCAGTCCGGATTTCAAATCCCATGATTTTTAGATATATTTTCATCTTAATATTCCACTTAGCATATTTTGTTCCATTAAATAAATGTGGTTTATTGGTAGCATCCCCTTCTAATCTATTCTCCATAATATAGAATGTAAAAGAATTTCAAAGAGGTTAAAATTTTAAAATAATATAAATTTTGTGATCTTAGAAAAACAAAAATAATTAAAGATGACACAATATGAAAAATAACAAAAACTTTTAATCCTTTGATACCAAATTTTGGTCAGAGTATATGACTGAGGAGGGTTATGAATTGAGTATCTATAAATATTTCTATAAAAATTACTTCCATAAAAAATATCCCCTAATAAAATAAATTCATAGTTTGTTTGTAGGGAATTTATATAAGTCCTAAAAGTTTAATTAGTTTCCCTAAAGATTGACTAGTTCCCAGTTTTACCAATCTTAGGATTAGTCATAATTTTGAAACTAATCTACTAACTCAAAATAGATATAAAAACTTGTTAAAATAACTATAAATTTTTTTATCTCAATGGAAAAAATACATAATAGATAAAAATATAACACAAATAGCATCTCGATTAAAACCAGAGGTTCAGTCTCCAGCTGGGATACAGTCCTCTTCCCTTGGTGACCACCTTCCACCAAATATATTTATATTAATAAACTTTTGATCGACACCCTAAATAAGGGTTCACAACAACACATAAGGTTGTCCCAGTTACACATGACCTCTACCATAGTTATTCATGGAAGAAACTAATGAACGAATCATGAAGGATTTCTTCCACAATTATAAATAGGATAATAGAGTAGAAAGGGATTGAGTGTGAGGATATTTTTGTATCCTTATGTTAATCTCAGGAGACAGTTTGTGTGAAACTAATAGATGCACACATATCTCGAAAAGTAAACCCAAGAATACAACCGAGTTATAAAAGTAAAAATATAGTTTAGAAATCTATGTGTGTTGTTCAGTAAAGCTCTGGACTCATTGGATGTAGATAAAATGATATCAGGGTCCTCTTCTAAAAGTTGGCTCCAAAATAGAGTATCCTATTATCTTTAATCTAACTTCCAGGTGGGTAGAAGTTTAGCTCTTTGATGTCAGGATGTTTAGAAAGATTCAGTAGGATGCAGCTTGTAATATTAAATATCTTGTATACTCATGATTCGTCTTCTTCTATTGAAAATATCTTGTATATTCACACAGTCAATCTTTGTTTCTAGTGGGTTCAACAACTCTTATTTTTGTTTGATCTTGTAATCCGTTTATACATTAAGGTCATGTAGGTATGAAGATCTCAACACGTGAATGTACCTCATACAATCTACAGATAGTCCTATAGACTATTTTGAATAATGTCAGAAACATTAATTTTTATAAATATGACCATTAGAAATAAATTTAACTTTATGTAAAAGAAACAGTTATTTATGACTATTGATGAGTCAATTGCATCAGTCAGACATCTTTGGTCTATTTGCACCGGTCTGTCATCGTTGGTATGTCATCTTCGGGGTGTCAGCTTCAATGTGTCGAACATTGGTGTGTGTAACATTGGTGAGTCGAACATCGGTGTGTTGAAAATCGGTGCGTCGAACATAGGTTTGTTTCCAGGAAATCTAACAAGCGTAGGAAGAGATTGTCTTACACATAACATTACACGACTATGTGATATAGAAAAATTCATGTAAAAAATACACTTGTAAACATATGGATTTATAAATATATGTTACTACCTCATTAAAGTATATTGTTCGGTATGATAAAATTGATTTACATAGAGATATTAACTAGCATGAAAGAGTTGAATCTATAATTAGACATTATTTGTGTTTATGAAATGTACCATATCATAGAGGGCCCAACAAGTAAAAACATATAACATCTTTTATTTTATGGAATGAACTACTATGGATGGAAAAAAAGAATTCATCCATATCTTCCTTCACAAGGAAATATATTTAGTGATGCTCTAATAGTTGGTATTATTTCACATGGAACTGATGGTCCATCTTGACGTTTCACTAGAAGTTTTTTTCCTTTTTATACGATTGATCCATTCCTTCTAGAGGATGTCCAGTGGAACTTCCACCAGATGTTCCTGTCTTATTCTACCTTTCAAAAAATATTATAATTTGTGTATACCAGAACGAATTCCATTTTTCAATGTTATAGGGAAATTTTTAGTGGATTCAATAATAAATTTCTCTAATCTTCCTATTGATGTTGTTTGTTATATGAATTGAAAGTATTTTTCTTATATTCAATTATCAGGTGCGAATATTATTTCCAATATGACATATTTTTAATGAATTATATAAGAATCCATGAAAAAATTGAAATAATTTCATAAAAACGAATGTAGGAATAATACTTTTTGGAATATGATTACGTATTTCAATACAACACTATATCAACAATTTATTGTGTATAATCTAACAATTATATTTTTTATTTGATAGATAACTATGTTTCATCATCCAATTATTTCCTATTTGGTTGAGTGGAATGTTTTTTATTTGATTATTATGTTTAAATGACAATTGGAATAACAGATGGTGAAATATAAATGAAGGAAACATACTCTTTATAGCCTACCAATAAAGCATTGTATATAAAGAGAATTAGAACTAGAATAAAATTATTAACATAAAATGATGTCAAAATATCTCTTTTGGAATCTATATTGGGATATAAAGAAGACGATCATGTTTACAGAGGAACACTTCTATGTTTATAGACATGTGAAAAAAAAATTCCCCTACTAAAGGTTCATAATTGATATTGGATTTCATCAATTTCTTGGATAGTTAGAGAGACACGAACACACAAAAGTTGTATCATTCAATCCACAAATAGTTGATAAAATCTATTAATTTATGTCCCTATTAGTGAACATATATTACACGTGGTCTTATCACATTATTAGCAAGGATTATTATTTATTTCAACTTAAATGTGTAATTTAACCTTTATAGAACTGTTATTCTTGTTTTATTTGAATTATAATGAAAGTGGAATAATGGAAGAAAATAAAAAATATGGAAATACAACATTCAAAAAATGGACCTTGTCAGATTTTGATTCACCTGTTCAAAAAGAAGGATTAAGAAAGATGCATCCGGTGGGTTAAGTCTACCAATTAAAATGTGAAATTAATGTTCTTTTCATTCCATACGTATGATAAAGGTAATATAGTTTAAAAACATACTGAAACTACAAAGGAGAGAATAATAAATAAGGAATGTGGTGTTTCCCAGCAATAAATGGGGGATGACAAGGATGAAAAAATAATATATCTTAAAAAATACAATTTAGAATTGAAATGAAAACTAAAATAAATTATTGAAATATTGTGGAAATAAGATGATATAAATTTAAAATATGAATATATAGGAAATTAAAACCCCTTAAAAGTTGAAAGATGAAGAGAAAATATCATTTTTGGAGATAAAATGACCCTATACGTGAAGGAGGAAAACCAGAATGAATGTACTAATGAATATGGGTTGCATGAGGTAGAACACATGATAAAACCTTATAAAAAACAACACCTCTACCTAATTGTATCCATACAAAATAATTGTAAATGAACCCATCTTTAGGGGGTGTAATCTAGACTGAATGTACAAATGAATATATGATCCAAGAGGATGCTTATAACTTGTTATAAGATTCCCAAAAAACTACACCACCCATAATATTATCCATATAGAAGAACAAAAAAAAGAAACTCTCTTAACCAAATTAATTATTTGAATTTTGAAATAAATATCAACAAAAATAAATTGGATTCAATTTATCATTATGAAAGTTGAAATAAAAGAGGATGGGTGGAATCATATTGAAAAAATTACTAGAAGATCTTGTTGGTCTGTAAAAAACCATCGATTGAGTCAGTGTATCAAAGAAACAAAATATAAATGGGGTGTTACCAAGAAGTTAGTTAAACCAAAATGGGTTATGAAGATGCAATAAATCCCAAATAATCAACTACGGGAACCTTGAGATTATTATGTAGTTTGACCAGGCCTAGAATGATGTTAGGGCCAAAGAGAATGAGATCCTTGAATTTAATATTTTATGGTAAATTCCCCTGAACTGTACATGTTTTATTATAAATTAATGTTATTATTATGTAGTTAATATTTCTGGTAATTTGAGAATATTTTATATTCTATAGCGAAGGATGATATTTTATCCCTTTTAAATAGAACCATGAAAATTAGAATGATGAGTATTTATGTTAAAAATTGATACATTAAAATAATATTATAATATTGTGACATCCTCTAATACGTTTTAATGACATTAAGTTACTAATTCTCATGTTATGATTATAATAAATAAGCATGAAATGGGGAATACAACTGGAATATTCCTTGATAAATCAACAATTATTCCATGTTTTTCCATGGTGAGTGTATCAATCTATATATTATTAATGTTGTAAATATATTAATTAGTAGTGTCTCTATCATTATTCATTTTAACAGAGGATTATTTCTCGGAAAACCCATAATTTTGAAGATTTTTTGGTAGTGAAACTAATAATGGATGTAATTCATTTAAATAGAAAACATTTCATACCCTTAAACAAAACAAATATGAATTAGACATTGCCCATTTTTTATATTCATAGAAAAATATTTCATCCATTGTAACTCCATGAAGCCTATGATTGGTGGCGTCGTACATGATTTTTATCAGAATAATTCATTATAAATTGTTAATTTTAACCTGTTCATTATGAAATCAATTTTAATATAAGAAAAATTAGTGAATAAAATTTATACAATAGGTATAAATACTTTATAAAAAATAATCAATTAATAGAGTCCTGATTATATGGAAAATACTTATCCCATGTTTTTGTTCCTACTAGTTGGTACTCCTAGACATGTGGTTGTATAATTGGACTATAGAGTAATTTTTTTCTATTTAATTGTGTAGTTGAAAAGATAGAAAAAATATATGTTGAATTTATAAAAACATTAAACTGATGACCTATGAATTTATTTGAAAATTTTCATCTATACCGACCCATTGAAATTTCTGGATAGAAACACTATTTAAAAGTGGTAGTTTCTTCTAGTAAAATTTCTTCCGACATTGACATAAACATTTACACAGCCTAGTTTTATGGTTTTTACATTTAACAAAAAATGAAACGGTTCTATGGTACTTTTAAATTTACACATCCTAGTTTGGTTAATGTTAATGGAAAATAGATTTGAATTTTTGTTGGTTGGTATGAATTAATAAATCCTAGTTTTATAGGTATTTCTCATATATTGTGTTGATGGAAATGACTTTTTAAATTTTTCAAGAGTTTTTATAAAAAAAATTAGTCTATTTTTTATGATTCTATTTTTCTATAATGATTAACCTGATTCTATTGAGGATAGAAATATTTTAGTGATTTCAATTCATTAACAACACATGTAATTTTAGAAACTGGTATTTCATATAACTCATAAATGGATATATCATTAATATTTTAAATCCCTCTTGTCCTGGTATGTGGTTTTTGGTTTGGTGGTTTTCATTAAATTAATGTTCAATTTTATTTGATTATATGGTATATTTTTATTGTTGTAGGTGTAATAGAATTATTTTATTTGGGGTTTTTTTAAATGATAAGTTTACAATCATCTATTCTTGTATGATAAGAGATTTTTTATTTTAGTTTGTAAATGTATACTAATGGTGTCTCAGATTTATTAGTATAAATATTTTATTATGGGTGGTTTTTTTATAATTGATTAGTTGGTTAGTTGGTGGATATTTCATCACTATTATACTATTGGATACGATATTTCTATTCTACTACTTTATTTTAATTATATTGATCATTAACAAAATGTAATAATAATATTTAAAAACTAATATTGGTTCTATATTTTTTATAAAGTTATTATTTTTATTTTATATAATGTTCAAGGGAATTTTAGGATTTTATTATTTTGTGTGGAATTATTTAGATATAATTATTTAAATGTACTGTTAGGATGGAGTTTGGGATATGCGAACAATGTATCACAGTTTGATTTTACCTATTTTGAATCCACTATATTTAAAAAAATAAACAAGTTTAATAGTATTCCCAAGATCAATAAAACATATTTAATATAAAATTTGTTATTTTATTCTGTTTTAATATTAAGATGAACATGGATTCAAAAGTAGCCATGGATTTTATATGTTATGATATTTTATATTATTTATATTAATTATTTTGTTAAAACTTCTAGTATAGGAAATGTGATCTTCACTATTTTCAAATTCACATTTGCATAAAATGCATTTCCATTAAACATATTTATAATTTCTTGAAATGGAATACAAATCAATATCAACCAAAAGTAGAATATGAATTTTTGTAGCCAATAAATTCTTCAATGAAATCATTAATATTTAAAACATCATGTATCTGGTCACAATTCAACCAAAATGAACATCTTTCGTCCAATGTTTTCAACACTACTTAGCCACTTCCATTACATTGAATGTTTTCCTAAAAAACTAAATTTCGAAATTGGTTGAAAAGTATTCCTTCAATAGATTAAAAAGTATACTATAACAAACATATAAATTAATTATAATAAAAATAACTTGAAATATATTTTTTGTAGTTGCAACGTCAAAATATTGCATTTCTTGCTCAGTAATTCCCTACGTGAAATTAAAAATGATATCAGATACCATAATACCATTAGAATACTTCTCTTATAAATTAAATTCATCATAAAATGTAATCACATCATCATTGTAGCACCTGAATTATTATTATTTATATTTTATTGTTTCCCCATTCAGTAGCCATTTTCTAAAAATCTTATATTTTAATATCACTATTTCTTATTTGGATTCCATTTAAAATAATCCTTTCCTCAATATTTTTCTAAACTAACCTAACTAGTAACTCTATCTAATGATATGTTTATAGTAGTCAACTCTATTGAAAAACTACTAAAATTAGGTAAGGTAATGTCACAACCTGAATCATTCTCATAAGAAATGGTAAAAAAAATTCATTACTATTCACGCTAAATATTTGGAAATTTTTCCTCTAACTAATTTTCTATATTTATTTACTTCAATAGAAGATAAAATTAATATCAAAATATTTCTAGATAGTCAAGTCCACCTACTAATATATATTTCTAATTTATTGATATCACATTAATCAAATTATAAATTTTTAAAAAATTATAACAATGATTCAAAACCAATTAAAAATAAACATGAACATTCAATAACATCACAGGAAGCTACATATAATCCCAATAATGGATATTCATAGCAAACCATTACAATAAAATAAATGAATTGAAATCGAATTTAAATACATGATATCAGAAAAAAATATCAAATCCTTTGATATTCATGTTGAAATTAATAAAATAAATTGGCAGTATATCTAATAGAAACATCAGACATGAATGCTTGGTAAGGGTAAATATTATGAGGAAACTTCTCCCGCATCTCATATTCTACCTTGTTTCATGATAGTAATTTCATTCCAACAAGAACTCAAAATTAATAAAAAGTCAACAACACATAACTTGTTATGGGTGTAATATTGATAAAATCAATTACAAAATTCTCAAAATTTTGTGCTGAGAATACCCATTGTTAAAGAATCGTTGAAAAATCAATGCGCCCACTTTTCATACAACATGAATACATCATCTTACCAATGAAATTAACCAACCCCGTATTTTTTCCAAAGAGAATCCCACACCTGATAAAATTGATGTGCATTATGGTATTGAATCATTATCCTCTTAAATCTAGTTGAAAAAGTAGATACATCTTTCATCTAATTACCATAATGCCTATTTGTAATTTTCACCAAATGCCACTAATAATGGAATTCATGAGTTTCCAATAAAACATAAAAAATGGATTTTTCCATTTCTATATTTTGATCAGTAATTATAGTCTTATTTGGGGTCATGTGATGAACATATATTTAAAAAACAAAGAAAATGATGTCGTGGATTCATAATATAACAATGATGTCCCAAAAAATGAAATCTCTTAATGACGGCTGAACTCCACAAATACACATAATGGAATGTAAAATTTATTAGTGTTGAAAGTGGTGTAGAAAACAATATCATCTCTAAAAATCTCGTAATCTATATTAATTTTATGATAAACCTAGAAAATAGTACATATTTTACCATTCAGGTCAAACTTCCTAGTATACACAAATGATAGATTTAAGTGACTTCTTTATTCATAGGTACTCTAACATGAAACATGAATCACCACGAATCAATTATATTTCCTATTTATATCACAATAATTCAAATTATTGACTCGTGTGTAAAGAATAACATATTGACCCCTTAAAATAGATGTTTCTATGGATAACGAATCATTTGGGTTAATACTTCCTGAAGTATTAACATTTAACCAATATACTTGGGATTATATTATTTTTCTTTCAGACCACATTATATGAATTTATTTAATGATGGTAATTGGATGATTATTACCTTATAAATTATATAGTACAATAATATTGACTAGAAGACAAAATAAAACTCTCATTCTAGAAAGAAAACCCATATGTGTCACAACATAATGAAAACTTCTGCACGCTATATCATTTTTTCGTCCATCATATGAAATTATTTGAGATATTCATAAATTATTTATGTACTAATTATTTTATCCATTATCCTTTTTATGAGTATTTTCATTGTACACTGAACCCGTTTACTCCCCCCATATTTGACATAAAAACATTTTTCATCATCATGTGATTTGAAATTGATAGGTCCGCTAGGATGACTACCCTGAGTGGGGGTGAATTAGGGTATGACTAATTCAAAATTAAAGCCCGTTCTGATCTTGTTTCGCTGTTAAGAAAAACACTCCTCTCTCTCTTTCTTGTTGCACAATATAAACATAAGATAAATAATGCACATGACACAACAATTTTTATTTGGTTCACCGTTAAGGGCTACGTCCAAGGAGCATACACCGACAAGTTTTCGGTCGTACCAAATTCCACGATTCTTCAATAGATATGGATTTAAAGGTTCAGGCACAGTCACTCTATCCCAGGCTCACTGCCTTTACAAGGTTTAGGGTAAGCTCACTGCTTTCCCAAGGGTCACTTCCTGTTTCTCTCTCTCTGGATCACTGCCGGTGGAGAGGATCACCTTCTTCCTCTTCATTTGCTCGCTGCTCTGGATGGAATCCACACACAGTTTATAGACCTGTAGGACTCATCATTTGCATGAAGGAATTCATCGTCCTCTGTATGTAGATGCTTTGTTGAATCCCAATCTTTCACCCCTAGATGAATTTATCTTTTCACCGAAGGTATCGGTTAATCCCCCAGCTTCCACGCAGCCCTGAATCACTTCCGGAAATCAACCTTACTTGGCGCCCTTCTCTAAGGCAGCATGCAAGTCTCGGTGGGAAAGTCAACACTGGCACTCAAGTCTTTCTTAACACTTGCGCTAATCATGCTTAATATTCTCCAAACGTGCGCGATGCAATTCCCTTTACACCCAAACCAACATTAGCGCGCAACCAACAACAATCGCCCTTCTTCAAATCTGGCGCGCAATTCCCACTTGCGTGACACACCACCACTTGTGCAGCCACCACACCTGCGCGACGAGGGCTATGAATCTTATAAGTGTTGAACTCTGTGTAAAATAAGGAGGGGTGGTCCAGTATTAATAGGCATTTGAACTACCTACGTGACGGTGCGCAAGTCCCCCTCCGGCGCACAAGTCTCGTCGCGCAGCTCAACCTCCCAGACCTCTGTGGCGCTACTCACATGCGCGACCAAACTAATACTTGTGTGACCCACCTTCCATTGTTGTATTTTGATGTTATGATCCTAAAAAACTCTAGGCGCACAAATTCCCAAGCTTCCACGTCATTGGCGCGCAAGTCTCTTCACGGCACGCAAGTACTTGCACGACCAAACACAATACTTGTGTGACCCTTCTTCCTTTGACATTTTTGGATGTTATGATATTGAAACACATATGGAGCACAAGTTTCTTCTCCTTGAAGACCTTGGCGTGCAAGTCCGTTATCCAAAATCACTCTTCTTCATTTGTTGTTTTTGAGGCCCTGAAATTTGGCAAACACTGGAAAACGGATCCACCTTATATTTATTCTTTTTGTACCGCCTCTAGATCATCCATATATTTGTAAACATTCTTGAATATAATATGGATCATTGACCACATCTCTTGAACTCGACATTCCACCATGAAATCCCGTTTTTCAACAAATTTGTATGTCATGGTTTGCATCTTCAACAATCACAACACAAGATGTTCACTTTGTCAACAAACACAATCACCTCAAAAAATACTTCAATGATTTCTTGAGGGATTTTTGCCCAACAATCTGCCCCTTTGGGTTTGTTGAAAACTCTTCCATAAAAAGATACATCGTTAATTCTTCAGCCACCATTCTCCTTTTGCAATTCTGATAGCGATCATGGATTTACTCAACACATACTCTAAGCCCACATGAGCAATGCTCGGCGTGAGAAACAAGAGTAAATGAAAAGCTCATCAATGAATCACTTCATCTCTGACACCCACTGTTGATACTAAACTGATACCAATTTGTACTAAACTGATACCAATTGTTGGAGGACTTGTTGGAAGACCTATTTTTTTGGAAATATTCTTACCTCATTCCAATACCTTTCTTCTGATTTTATCATGATCTTCATCTGTCATGATATCTATTCTTTGATTGATCACTTCTAGCATCGTCAGATTCAATACTCTCCCCATTTCTCATTACACTACCCCTATCTAGCTCCTCCATCTGTCAGTTTCTCCTTGTAACAACCATGATTTATCAAATTTCCACACTGTCTCCCCCTTGAACTATCACTATTTTCTCACCCTTTGTCAACGAACTCAAACGTCACTTCTTTTCAGTCTGTAACATAGTAGAGAACACATTTCAGCACATTAGGAAAAAACACATCATACCTCGGGGAGAGGGGGGTTTCCGCATCCACACAATTTCAAGTGCGGGGAGTCGAATGAACTCCCAAAGCCAGTTGATGTCTCTCAAAATCTTCCTTGGGTAAGGCCTTTGTCAGAATATCTGCAACCTGTAGCTTTGTAGGCATATACTCAAACTTCACCAGCCCTTTCTCCACCTTCTCCTTGATGAAATGATACTTAATCTCAATGTTCTTTGTCCTTGAATGATTGATTGGATTTTTTCTAAGATTTATAGCACTTGAGTTGTCGCACTGGATTCTGATCGAAGACTTCACTTCAACTCCCATATCTTCATGTTACTGCTTCATCCACAATAACTGTGTGCATGCTTGAGTGGCCGCAATATATTCACCTTCCACAGTGCTCACTGAAATTCAATACAACTTCTTTCTTAACCAAGAAATACATAGTCCACCAAGATAGAATTCACCTCCAGATGTTGATTTTCTATCATCTATTGATCCGGCCCAATCTGCATCTGTGTAACACAATAACTCGGTCTGAGATTTGTCATTATATTTCAAGCCGAAGTCCACTGTGCCCTTGATATAAAGAAGTATTATTTTCACTACAAGCAACTGGCATTCCTTGGGATTACTCTGATATCTTACTACTAGGTATGTGGTGAAAACAATGTCAGGCCTTTTTGCGGTTACGTACAAAAAACTTCCAATAATTTTCCTGTATTCTGTGACATTGACTACCTTTCCATCCTCATCTTTTGATAATTTCACCTGGGTAGCAACTGAAGTATTAATCTCCTTGGAATTCTCCATTCCAAACCTTCTTAGAACCTACTTGGCGTATTTGGATTGAGAAATGAAAATTCCATTACTTCGTTGTGCCACCTGTAAACCAAGGGAAAATGTTTTCTCTCCAATCATTGACATTTCAAACTCATTTTTCATTAATTCGGAAAATTGACTGCACTGAGCTTCATTTGATCCGCCAAATATTATGTCATCGACATAAACCAACACCATTATACATTGATTACTATCGTTGCTGAAATAGAGATTTTAATCAACTCCCCCACACTAGAAACCAAGCTTATTGAAGTACTGATTAGGCCTTGAGTGCCATGCTCTTGGTGCTAGTTTCAGCCCATACAATGCCCTCTTCATCCTGAAAACTTTGTTCTCATCCTCATGGATGAGAAAACCATATTGTTGTTCAATGTACACCTCTTCTTCCAGAACTCCATTCAAGAACACAGATTTGACATCCATTTGGAATACTTTGAAATTTCTTTGCACTGCTATGGAAAAAAATAATCTGATTGTTTCCAGCCTTGCAATCGGTGCTAATGTCTCATCAATATCTATTCCATCTATCTGGGAGTATCCCTTTCACACTAGTCGTTATTTGTTTTGAATCATTGTTCCATCTTAATTAATCTTGTTGTGATTGACCCATTTCGTTCCAATGACATTCTTATCTACTGGCCTCGAAACAATCTCCCATGTCTAGTTCATCTCAATTTGATCAAGCTCTTCATTCATAGCATGAACCTGGTTTTCATCTTCAGCTGCATTGGAAAAACATTTAGGCTCCACCTAAGATAAAAATGATTTTTTCTGTAAGGATTTCATTCTTCGATTCTGAACTGGAGCTGTATGATCACCAATTATATTCTTCCTATCAATTTCATCTCGACTCTTTGGCTTTCTGGCAGACACAGACTTGACTCTTTCTTGTTCATCATCCGTATCTTTTTATGAATCAGCCTCTCCCAATTCTTTTCTTCCTGTGTTGCTTATCTCCTCATCACTTTCATCCAGAAACTAGTCACTGGGTCGTTGAGTATTATGTTTATTTTCAACTATGGTGACATCATTGCTCTCAAAAAATTTTACAAGCATTTTGCTGAAGCATTTATTTTCTCTGCTTTTCCTTGAGTAGACAAGGAATATCCCCTCATCTCCTCATCCCTCAAACTTCCTATGATTTTCTTTGTTGAGAATGAAACACTTACTTCCAACGATTCGAAAGTATTTCACCGTTGAATTCATTCTCCAACACAGTTCATATGGAGTCTTCCCTTGCTTTGGACGTAGCAGAGACATGTTCAAAACATAGACTGATGTCAAAACCTCTTCCTTCCAAAAATTCTCTGGTAGGTCCTTGCCAATAAGCATTGTTATGGCCATGTTTTTGATGATCCAATTTCTCCTTTCAACCACACCATTCTATTGGGGAGTTCGTACTCATGAATCATGATGCCTTATCTCGTGTTTCTCAAGATATTCTTCAACATGACTGTTTGTGAATTCTGTACCGTTATCATTACGAAACTTCTGAATTCTTTTCCCAAGCATCTTTTCAGATTCCCTACTATACTGCTTTATGCAACTGAACACCTCTGTCTTATAGGTAATAACAAATACCCTGACCATTCTGCTATAATCATCGATGAAAAGAACATAGTACCAATTCCCATTTATAGCTCGTGGTGAGATAGGTACACATACATATGCATGCACAAATTCAAGCACTCTAGTTGATTTCTATTCCTTTGGAATTTATGTCTTTATGATGATCTTCCCCTGTTGGAAAGCATCACACATATGAGTTCGATCACGTGATAGTTTCGGAAGGTCTCTAGCAGCATCACACATTACCAGATCTTCCATAGATGGTTGGCATAGATGACCAAGTCCCTTATGCCACAATTGGTTTTCATCCTCTCTGGATAAGAGGAACATATCTTCTTCTCCACTTACAAGGTAGAGATTCCCTTTTGTCCTTCTTCCTGCAGGACAACTGCTCCATCTTTTCCTTTCACACCACACATCTTCTTAGTAAATCGGATAGAATGGCCAGGGTCACATAGTTTACTGACACTGAGCAAGTTATGACTGAGACCCTCTACTACCAAGACATCATCACATATCATTTCTTTGCACCCAAACTTGGCTTTCCCTAAGCCAACAATCTTCAGGCCTTAATTATTTCCAAATTTGACAACTCCTTCTTTGTCATATTTTATGCATGTAACAAGATCCTTATTACCCGTCATTTGAGATGTGAACCCACTATCAAGGATCCATACACTAGAGCGATCTGATGCATTAAGGGAAATATCTTCCACTACAGCCTTCTCATTTTTCTTCTTCTTGGCCCATACTTTTCCCTTCATACTCGACATGGATTGAGACTTCTGTTATTTCTCAGAGTATGATGGACCAGCTTCATCTTGCAAAGCTTCAAATCTATTCTGCATTTTTAACTCACCTGTATGTTTATTGATCTACTTCATGTGATTTCTTTGATTCTACTTTGGAACATTTCTATGAATGGTTGAAGTACAGTACCTGGCCATGTGCCCATATCCTGCACACCAAAAACATTTTCCTTCGAAATATGTTCTGGAAAACCGTTCTCTGTTTGACTGACACCTCTGTTCTTGTTCCCTTCAAAATATCTTGGCTATGGAACACACATACTGTGAATGTCCCATATTCCCACAACAATAACACCTTATATAAGGTGAATTCCTTCGTGGTACTTCAGAACTACGAGTTTCCCCTTGGGATCTCTGAATATTCTGATTCTGCTTTGTGCCCAAATCAATCTTAAATCTTGGGACTGGTGCTTGCGGTCTAACATCAATTGTCATAGATTTTTGTTTCTTCTTAAGCCCCGAATCAGCCTTAACATCTGAGTTCAATTTCTGCTTCTTTCCTACTGAACTATGAGGCTCATCTTTGATATTTTCAGTCTTTGAAGTGACCTACTCTCCCAAGAATGTATTGGGAATCAAGGATTTTTTCATGTCTTTATCTTTTCTCTACAGACCGACAACTTCTTCTTCAAGCTCTTCGATATGCTTGACATGATCTTTTAGTCTTCTATTCAAGCCATCGATCTCCCTTTTATGTTCTTCAATCTTGAGCTTATACTCACTTACTGATTCTGAGTTCTCTGGTGTTGATAACTTGAGTTTTCAAATTTCTTCCATCAACAAAGACTTTTCTTCATCCTATTTTTGCATAGAGAGTTTGGCATCATGAACCACTTTATTATCTTTCTTTGTTTTGGCTCTCCAATTTTCTGTCTCCTCAAGGGCTGCTTCCAATTCAGCTTCCAGGTC
The DNA here is from genome assembly GCA_963277665.1 of Viscum album. Classification (NCBI taxonomy): domain Eukaryota; kingdom Viridiplantae; phylum Streptophyta; class Magnoliopsida; order Santalales; family Viscaceae; genus Viscum; species Viscum album. The sequence goes on along the minus strand of OY728136.1, from coordinate 1,078,936,900 downwards.
AACTCTTCCTTCAATTTATTCGTCTTCTTCATTAGCATCGATTTCATACTTTTCATGAGAACTACCGACAATAGACACCATTGCATTTTGTCCACAATCTTTGCAACATTCAATCTCCTCCTCCTCTTCATCCTAAAACTCATCTGAACTGTTTATTTCTTGTGAAAAAAAGATTCTTCTTCTTGAAGAAATTTCTCTTGAATTGTTTCTTCCCTTCCATATAGGCCGAAGATCTCTACATGTGAATTTCAACTTCATCTTCATCATTTTCTACTTGAAACATTTTGGGTAACCTTGCAACAAGATGTCCAACTTTTCCACATATAAAGCAAGAAAGTGGATGTTTCCCTTTGAACTCTCCTATTCCACTTTGCACGTTTGAGGAGAGGAATGACATTACCTCATCTTTCTCTTCTTCTTCCTGAGATTCTTCAATGGCGAGATGATTCATGGCCTTAAAGTCCACCTCTTTGGATTTCCACTTTTCCACAGTCTCTTTATCATCATTCATCATTTCATATGCAACCATGGTACTGTGAAAATTGTCTAGTGTCAGCTCTTTTGGATCTTTATCTTCTAGAACTGAAAGTTTCGGATTGAATCGAGGTGGAAGTTTTATCAAGATACGCTTAACAGTTTTTATGTCTTCAATGACTTCACCAAGACCTCGCATATCTTCCACAACAACATTTACTCTGTCAAAAAAATCATCAACAGATTCATTCGGGATCATTCTCAGATCTTCATACTTGTTCCACATAACCTGCAGATTTGTCTCTTTGACTTTTGTATCCCCTTCATATATATTAAAAAGGTTTTCCCACATAGCATGTGATGTTTTACATGACATCACCTTTGTATAGATAACATTTTAAAGAGCTCCACCTAAATAATTAATACCCTTTGCGTCAGCATCTAAATCCCTTCATTCATCTTTTGATAATGCTTCACTATTTATGTCAGCTGAGATACCTTGTATAGCTTCTGAAAACACATCCATTCCCAAAGATCAGAAATTGTGTTGCATTCGATTCTTCCATATCTGAAAATTACTTCCGTCAAATATCAAAATCCATTTATGATTAGTGACCACCATTAAGAGAAGATCAAATTTCATTCTTTCCCTATGATTCCAATTGTTAGGTCCATTAGGTTGAGTACCCAGAGAGGGGGTGAATTAGGGTATGAATAATTCAAAATTAAATCCCTTTCTGATCTTGTTTCGCTGTTAAGAAAAACACTCTTCTCTCTCTTTCCTGTGGCAAAATTTAAACAGAAGGTAAAGCATGAACAAGACACATCATTTTTTACTTGGTTCACCATCAAGAGATACGTCCAAGGAGCATACGCCGACAAGTTGCTGGTCGTACCAAATTCAACTATACTTCACTATATGTGGATTATAAGGTTCGGGCACAATCACTCTATCCCAGGCTCACTGCCATTACAAAGATTAGGGTTAGCTCACTACTTTCCCAAGGGTCACTTCCTGTTTCTCTCTCTCTGGCTCACTACTAGTGGAAAGGATCACATTCTTCCTCTTCCTTTGCTCACTGCTTTGGAAGGAATCCACTTACAGTTTATAGAACTGTAGGTCTCTTCATTTGCATGAAGGAATGCATCGTCCTCTGTATGTAGATGCTCTGTTGATGCCCAATCTTTCACCCGTATATGAGTTTCTCTTGGCAATGAAGGTATCAGGTAATCCCCCAGCTTCCACAAAACCCTAAATCACTGCCGGATATCAACCTTACATGGCGCCCTTCTCTAAGGAAGCGCGCAAGTGTCGGCGCACAAGTCAACACTAGCGAGCAAGTATTTCTAAAAACTTGTGCGACTCAAGCTTAATATTCTCCAAACATGCATGACACAGTTCCCTTTATGCCCAAACCAACATTGTCGCACAACCAACAACAATCACCCTTCTTCAAATATGGCGCGCAAGCCCCACTTGCGCGACACACCACCACTTGCACGACCACCACACCTGTGCGACGGGAGCTCTGAATCATCTAAGTGTTGAACTTCGTGGAAAATGAAGAGGGTAGTCCAGTATTTATATTCATTTGAACTACCTGCGCGACAGCGCGCAAGTCCCCCTCCAACGCGCAAGTCTCGGCGCGCAGCTCAACCGTCCTGACCTCTGTTGCGCTACCCACATGCGCGACCGTACTAGTACTTTCGTGACCCACCTTCCATTGCCGTATTTTGAAGTTCTGATCCTAAAAAACAACAGGCACGCAAGTTCCCAAGCTTCCAAGTCATTGGCGCGCAAGTCTCCTCACGGCGTGCAAGTACTTGCACGACCAAACACAATACTTGTGCGACCCATCTTCCTTTTCCATTTTTGGATGTTCTGATCTTAAAACACATATGGCGCACATGTTTCTTCTCCTCGAAGGCCTCGAATTGCAAGTATCTTTGCCAAAATCACTCTTCTTCATTTATTGATTTTTAGGCCCTAAAATTTGGCAAACACTGGAAAACGAAGCCACCTTGTATCTGTTCTTTTTGTACCACCTCTAGATCATCCATCTCTTTGTCGACATTCTTGAATCAAACATGGATCATTCACCATAGCTCTTGAACTCGACATTCCACCATGAAATCCCCTTTTGTCAACAAATTTGTATGTCATGGTTTGAATTTCAACAATCGCAACACAGATGTAAAATTTGTCAACATAAAAAATCACCTCAAACACACTTCAATGATGCCTTGAGGGATTTTTTCCCAACAGATATTCATCCAAAAAACTAGTTTTATAGTAGCTTTTACAACATCAACATCATCGTCATTAGAATGACATATAGCAAAAACAAAAGATCCAACAATGTATGTTAATTTTATAACTTGATTAAATCTATTTAAAATTTTATAAACTATATGAATGAAAATATACATAAATATTATATAATTAGAAAAATAATTATTTATATATATATAGAAAATAAAATTATAGTTCTGAAATTATAAATAAAAAATCTATTTGATATATTAAACATATTTTCCACTAGTTTATGTAATTAAATATCAAGTGGATGTTCCAAAGGATGTTCTAGTGAATTTTCATATGGAAGATCCTATAGAAGTTCAATAGCTGTAACAAACCAGGCAGGCCTAATGCCCAACCAAACATAGCCACGCCCGAGCCCAGCCCTCTGGAAGATAGCAGACCCCCGCCCCACAAGAAAACAACAGGACCCCACCTCATGTTGTACTAGATTACATGTGGCAGGTATAGTCCCCTTCCAGAAAAAGATTTTAATTCACCACCCTCACAACTCCAACCAGAGACCACAAGCTTATCATCAATCCTGGAGCATTAATGAGTACCACGTGTTATCTGGGCCAGAATGTGGTGGGGGCCTATTATCTGCCCGTGGAACGGGGGTCTGCTATCTGACAGAGTGCTGGGCTCGGGGGTGGAAGAGTTTGGATGGGATTTAGGCCTGCAGGGTTCATTACATAAAAAGTTACCTTTTTATGTAATGGACCCGACAGGCCTAAACCCAACCATACTCGGCCACAACCGAGCCCAGCCCTCTGGGAGATAGGAGACCGCCACCCCACTGGTAGATAACATGCCCCCACCTTATTCTGGCCCCGATAATACGTGGTGGGTACTGTCCCGTGCATGAGGATGATTTTAATTCTCCTCCCTCGCAACTCGAACTGGAAACCACAATCTTATCAGCCAACCGAGAGCGTAAAAGAGTACCATAGGGCCAATGGCTTTGTGGTACTCGTTAACACTCCCGGTTGGATTATAAGGTTGTGGTCCTGAGTTCGAGTTGTGAGGGAGGCGTATTAAAATCCACATCAGGTATGGGACACTACGTGAGACGTGTTATTTTGGACAACATGAGGTGGGGGCCAATTATTTTCCCGTAGGATGGGGGTCTTCTATCTGCCATAGGGCTGGGCTCGAGTGTGGCTAAGTTTGGTTGGGCTTTAGGCATGCAAGGTTCGTTACAATAGAAAAATCCAAACTACAAAATATATATATATTTCTATAATATGACATTTTATTAATAAAAATTAAACATTAATACATATACACATATAAAATGATTCATTTATATAATGAATATTTAATTTTACATTTGAACATTTATAAACTATTTGATAAAAACAAGAAATAAAAACTATATTACTGGGAATATTATAGAATAGGAAATTCAAATCATAATTTTTATAAATTTATATTTATAAAATATTCTTTCAAAAAATATTAATTTCAATTGCTTTATAATTTTTATTAAAATGATTTACTTTATAATTTGAAAATTTATAAACAACTTGAAATTTAAAATATTTTCCACTTTATGTTATAGTGGACGTTATGGTGGAAGTTCTATTAGAAGCCCTAGTTGACGCTCTAGTGGAATCATTATTGAAACATCTAGAGGATGTTTTGAACTTCCACTAGAATAACAAGTGGAACATCTGCAATTAATAAAAATTTAATATTTATTTTAATAAAAAATCCATCGCAAAATTCATCTTATGGTCCCCAATATAAATGAATTATATATTTTCCAAAAAAAATAGCCATAATAAAAATTCCAATATTATCTCCAATATAGTAACATGATTTTTCATACAATCATGGATGTAAAAAAAATCTATGTTTAACAAAAAAAATAGTAAAATTAATTCTAATACAACTTATAATACATTTATCCATTGCCATTATATAAAGAACAAAAATGTAAAATCTAAAATATGTCATGAATCCTATGATTTATACTGTTCTTAAACCCAATAAAAATGAAAAATTAGACCATGATGTATCCCAATATTAAATAATTCACTAAAAATTTCAAGATGACTTGGAATACCTGAAAATCACATTTAAAATTATTCAATTCCTCACACCTTGCCTCTATTACTTCAGATCCTTCCTAGAAAAAACCCAATGAATGAAAATTCCCAACCATTCCCAAAAAAACAAACTCTCATAAAAACCACTATGAAAAAACCCATATAAAATTCAAAACATTCACACAATTCTAGTTAAACCCACGATAAATTTCATAATCCATTACACATTTCCCACGCTCCTTTAGAGATCTCCAAGAAAAACACAACAAAAATTTCCAATACCTTTAATTCGATGCCTCATTTCTTGAGAATCATTTTCCGTTAGAGGAAACCTTCTTCCAATAAATCACTCTAATGAGATTAATACATGTAATAAAATTAACACATGTTAAGTTCTATTTATATCACCGAAGAATCATATAATCTAGGGATCATTAGATGATAAAATTTGTGCATTATGTGGATGGGTAGTAAGGTAGAATGAAAGTTGTACTAGAGGTGTGTGTGTACAGATTCTGTAGGATGAGACAGGTGGGTAAGAGGGTTGAATGGGAGTTGTACTAGAGTGGTAGGGGTATGGATCCTACAGGATTAGGTGGGAGGTTAGTGTGTGGGACATGAATTATACTGGAGCGGTGGGCTATGGATCATCTAGGCTAAGGAGAACAATTTCAGACAGTGGGGGGGATGAGGCTCATAGATGGTGGGTAGGTTTGCATTGGGATAATGATATTTTTATTTTTGTTATTCATAAAAAAAATTTAAAATTCAAAAAAAATTCAAAATTCAAAATTTCCCCCTTACCTTTGTTTGTATCTAGGGTGTGATGGATACAGTTTTATTAGTGCAATATGTAATGTGTTTTTTTAGAGTATGGGGCTAAGGGTCCAAGGGGATGAGTGGTTGAGTAGGAGGGAAGAAAATGTGTTACACTAGAGTGATACTAGTATTTTTGGCTTGACACTTTTCATTCTCTAGGGTTTTGTTGTGTGCAGCTATATAGGCACACTATGGATTGTTTATTGTGTAATGGGGGTGGGGAATGGGTCTAGTGGAATGTGGATGGTGTGTAGGAGGGTGGAATGAGTTTTGTAGATAAGTGGTGGGGGTATAAATTCTATGTGATAAGGTTGGTGGTTTGGAAGGTGGAAAAAGTGTTTTACTGGAATGATGGGTGTATGGGTCCTACCAGATGAGGCTGGTGGACATAAGGTATAACGATAGTTGAACTATAGGGGTGAAATTCTTGTACATTGGGATGGGGTAAAAAATTAATGGGGTATATGGTAGGTAGAGGGTGTGTTTTATCCTCTCTTATTTAATAGTATCCACTAGATGGTCCAGTTGAGTGGATCAAACCATGAATCTAATGGAACATTCACTGTTCATGTTGAAAAGTGAAATTTCTTATAGCTTTTTGGATTTTTCCACTAGACTGGACTACCCAGTATAATCTCCTGAGTAGGAGACAAATACAATGTAGTATACAGTGTGTTATCGAGTTATGGGATGATGATATTTTTATTTTTTTAATAAAAAAATTAAAAAACCTAAAATTTAGTAATATGGCTAAGAATATATAAAAATATAATTTTTCACAATATACTATAGTTTTTTATAAACATAAATAAATGATGTGTCATTTAACAAATTTTTTTAAAAAAAAACATATTTGGTGTCCTTAAATAGATATGTTTATTCACCAACATTCATAAGAAATAATTGTAAATGATGTGTTGCAAAATAGTGACATTTTTTATCCTTGTTAATTTTTCCACATTTATAGAAATTTTTAATTTTTAATTATTTTTAGGAACAAAATTAAATTAATTAGGGATGTTTTAAAACATTACTATCAAAAAATCAGAAATTATCATTTTTAGTGCATTATAGTTTTTTAATGGCCTTGAAATTGGAAATTTTTCAAATTTTTTTCGAAATAAATAATTTGATGATTCTATTCATGATGATAATGATGATGACTACACTAAAATATGATTTTGAAAATGAAATTCTATAGTGAAACTTAAATTATTGTGGATGTACCTGAAAAATATGTTGTTTAAGAGTGTTGATGAAGACTCTTCAATATTGAATGAATCAAAAGATGAAGGTTCAACCAAATATATTTAAATATTCATTGCCCAATTTAGGAGAAATGAATATTATTCTAGTAGTATTGAGCATGAATCAGATAGGAACTATGATTACATTCTTAGATCTTGAAAAAATAGTTGTCCCAAGAATGAAAAGAAGAAATTTGAGAATGAAACTAGAAATTTACTATAGAAAATAAAAACATATTAAATAGTTTATGTTGATGATGAAAATAATGAAATGATAAAAATATAAGTATCCTTTTTTAATGGTAATAATAAACACATATTAATCAAATGTTTATTATTATATAATGATATTTAATCTATAAGATAATTTGAGTACTGGATAGGAATATTTTTTTGTGACCCAAGCCTTATGTGTCCTTGTTTAACATGAGTTGATCAAGGAAAAATTGTATTTTAATAATTCTATTGAGATAAAGGGAGATAATTATAAAGCTAGATATTATAATGGTATATGTTCATCTAATCATTTATATGCATGTGTTACTTTAGATATTGTAGGTGTGAATGTTATAATTTTGGTAGGGAAAATTTCTCATGAAGCCCACAACCCCTCGAAAGAAGAGAGGCTTGGTTTAAAACAAGATAACAATAAAAAAATTTGGATTCTTCTAGAAAAAATCTAAGATAATAAATTTCCATGGAATATATTAGTTTTTTTGTATTAATAGTCACAAAACCAATTTTTTGTTCAATATATCATTACCATGAATGAGGTAATAATCATGGGGGTTTTGTTGAGTATTTATGAAAAAATCATTATGAATATAACTAATCAATATATATACACCACAAATCTCTAAACTAAACAATTTAATACCATATATGATGTTAGTGGTAAATATAGTTTATAGGTTCATAAGGCTTAGTTGTTCATGATATTACTATATAGAGAGGTTCCATATGTTGTGAAAGGAAAGACAATTAAAAATTAACCTAGTGAAGAATGATATTATATGGATAAAAATAATGAGAATGACAGGAAATGTATTTCTCCAAAAATAATTATATTTTAATAATCAATTGGAGGAGGTAGAATAAATTTTTAGATTTATGTAAAATTAAGATAAATATGATAATTTGTTATCCAAAATTGTAAAATTCAAAATTCAAAAGACTAAGGATGAAAACAATATTCAACACAGATAATAATAATATTATAATGGTGATATTAAAATAAATGAAATTAATAGAAATAGGAGTCCATTGAAATATTCCAAATGATGAGATTTTATAAAAAGAATGGCCCAGAAAGATAGGAAGCTTAGAGTTAAAATGTTATTTCTGAGAAACCAAGAGGTTCCACCTTATTACACCTGATTTTTTGTGTTATAATCATTCATGTAAGGAATTTAATTAGTGGGTATTCCTATCATATAATTATTGGTTTCCCATTATGGTAAAGCAGACCATACCATATGGGGGAGAAACCTTGATATTGAATTTTAAAAACATGGGACAAAATCAAATATGATGGTCAAGGTATTCCAATCACAAATTCATCCTTTATTATTAATTGTTTATTAAATTAAGGCGGAGTTCATTGTTGATGTTAAGAAAAGACAATTAGGGATATTTATTTTAAAGTTGAACATTCTAATATATTTTTTTACTTTGAAGAAGGAATTAAAATTTTATTTCATAAATATGTTTTATTATAACCCCTAAAATGAGAAGGTTTCAGCTTGATTTCACATTAATTGTTGTTTATGGACATATTATAAATCATTGGATTTATATCCCTTGTTTTCTATATTATATTTGACATCATAGAAATTGAGTTGAATTAAAAAGGGTTTTTACATAGAAGACCATGTGAGATCATCCATTTCTAACAAAAGATCATGAATATTTCATATAAAGCAGAAAAAAATTGTTTTTTGAGAAAGAATAGTGAAATGTAAATTAAACCCAATTATTCATTTCATTTGGTTTCAAATATGTGAGATAATTTATTCATCACATATTTACATGAATGATATGTGTTGACATTGGACACAAAATAAAAGGGAGGATATTGTTAAGACTATGTTTTATTTTTTGTCAATCAATAAATAAATGGATGAAGTATGGATTCCAATATAATTTTTACATATTAATCTAATAGAATTGTATTTCATGATTGGAAAAAAAATTAACTATGATTATTGTTTATGTGACATTAATTGATTAAAATTTTTTCTTATGGTGTTTTCAAATTACAACATGAAGGGTAGATGATGTGATATATACCATGAAAATGGTTGTTTTTATGGTGATTTGAAGATTCCATGAAAAAATTAATTTTTTACAGAATTATGTATAAAAATACAAGATTTATTCAAGAATATTTTGGAAAGGAATTTTAAAATAAGGAAGAATAATTTATTTTCATTTCCTTAGGTATTTTTTATTATTTAAATGTATTTTTTGTCCACCCATATAATATATAGATTTTGACAGGCTACCGAACCCCAGCCAACTCAACCATGATGAAATGTTAAACCCGAAGGGTCAACCACACACAAGTGAACTATACAAGAGATGATTGTAGGTGGATGTGAATGGAAGGACTGTGTATAGAACAAATGAGGGGTAAAGGGGAGTTGTGGTGGTGGAATCGTGTGGGGTGTCATGGTGATCCAACACGAGGCGGTGATAGTGGGGTTTTGGGATTTATGGTTACCCAGTGGGATTTGTTTATTGTTATATAGTGGATTTGACATATGAATAATTTTATGTAGGACTCCACAGAGGCAGGATAATATTAATTTACTAAAAAAGTAGAAAAAATGAGACAACCCAATTGAGCTGATCTGTTACATTCAATCAAGATGAGAATGGCTTCTTCTTCTTTCATTAGTTTAGTCATCTATGCGACATTGGGTCTACCAATACTATTGAATCAGAAGAGATCACAGTTGAGAATCCTCATATCAAACCAAGGACACAAACATGTTTAAAGTGGTTTCATTGAACTCTAAATTTGCATGAGATATCCAATCACATGTATTGTTCAAAATTTAATACATGTTGTGCATGAACATAGTAATCTGATCAATGAATATTGACTACAAAAACAGAGCCTTTTCATAACGTTAGCGAGATGACTATGCATAAAATATTCTCAATATATGTGTACACACATAAAATTTATCATTTATTCATGTAGATAAAGTAAAAGTAATGTAAATAAGATATGATATCAAGCAATATCTAAATGATCAATCATGAAGAAATTATAAGGAATCAAACATTTTAATATGAATTTGGAATGAGGATTTAATGAATGTATTTTGTAATGTACTAATAATGATGAAATTGGAATCCGGAATGGTTTGTGTGGTAACATGGGATGTAGATAATTTAATTCAGTAGTTTTCACCAAAATATGAAACATAGAATGATGAGTCTCTCAGCACATTAGTGAAGCTTCATTCATGCATGCCTAAAAGCATGATAGGTATCTATACCTTAATCCAGACTGCATGAATGGAAAAAGTTACACCCACCTTGGTATTTTTCAATTTATATAATCAAATAGAAAATAAATCTCATTTATTTTATGTGATATAAATTACATTGAAAAGATAATACCAATATATCCACTCATATTATAAATGTGCATAAAATGATTCCCATGGAAATTATGAGGTATTATAATGAGTTTAATTATAACCCAATTTAACATGGTCTTTAATTAGGAAATATAATAACAATTATTTCATAGGTATTAATATTTGAGTGAATATTTAAATAAAGAATTTAAATAATTTTTACCCATTGAACTATATTGTTTTTCATATAAATATGTGAATGTAGGTGATGATAAAAGAGTACAATTATTAAAATATCCATTCTGAATATTTGAATTCATTATGTAAGAAGTATTTTGACAATGAGATTAAGGCGTTTAATTCTTGAATAATCTGATAACCTAAGCCCAACCATTTGAAAAAATGTATCGAGAAGAACATTACTAAAGTTCTTTCCCGAGTAAAGAATGAAGAATGAAGAATCTTTCCTATGTCGAAATCTATCTTGAGTAATTAGTAGGATTCCAATATAAATAACAACAGCTTTTCCAGTGATAGATAATCTAATAGGATATAGTTTAAAGAACATTTGGGGGATTCCATTATAAAGATCATGTTGGGATATGTTCCACAATAATCATTTAAATCATATAATAAATGATTTTATCTGTGTGTCATTTTATAAGATTCCCCATAAATGCAATGTCATTTCATTACTATTAGAGATTTGATTTTGGTAAATCATAACAACATAGAAAGGATGTAGTCTCTCCTTCCATCAAAGTTGGAACATGTAAAAACTTCATGCCACTTTTAGTTTTTTGATTCTTTTCATATTTGATAAGTGAGACTTTAAATAATTATAAATCAAGATCATATCTGATCAGATAGGTTTAAAAAAATTGTAAAAGTACATCAATGATTCACTGCTTACCTCTTACTGATATATCTCATTATACGCTATTTAGAAGAAAATGAAGTGAAGAAAAATAAGAAAATTTATTTTAAATATATTTTTATAACACTTTCTGATGAGAAACCGACAATGAACATAATGAAAAAAATAGACTCATACATGATGATGAATAAATAAATTCTCAATTATAAAAATAAAAATAAATGGAAGGAATATGATATAATATTCTATAATTACAAAATTCAGACTTTTCATATTGCAGTAGCCCTTCTTTAAAATGTAAAATATTAAAAGTATGAAATCGTTCAATGTTTATAAATAGAGTGTAAAGTATGATTCCATCTTATTATCTGATTCGAGTGATTACAAAGGATAATTCATAATATTCTGAACATAATAAAATTATCTCAAAAGAAAATCCCAAAATCAACATAGTAATGGATAGTCTATGATCGATACAACTATGTATTGACTACATAGAATTCAATCATCATGAAAAACTCAATGTAGGGAACATAACATTTGGTTATAATTCATAAAGTACGTTAATCTATATAGGTATCATTGGTTTTAATAAAAATAACTTAATAATGATATTTTACATGTTAATGAATTGAAATATAGTATGTTAAGTATTTTATAATTACATGATGATGGTTTAAATGTCCCTTGGGTAATTTATCATCCTAATTTTTTTTCATGGGAATACTTTTATTTCCAAAATCAAATTTTCCAAATGGTTATATTATTGATTTAAGAAATCAATTTATTCAAAATATAAAATGGTTATGTTCACAATATGGTGATTTATTTCTTTCGCATATGAACCTTGCCCTTTTGTACAACACTTTCTTTCTAAATCTCAACTATTATTTTCCATTATAAGATTTAATCCAATTTCATTTCAAAAGTAACATTGATTTTGAATGTTTCCAACTCTATATGAAACAGGAAAATTCCAATAACTATTATATGGATTTGTCCACCTCTTATACCTCTCCCTTGATCATCCTGGTGTTTTTTGACCAACATAAGTTTCTTTTATTTGATTCGAATCATTCTATTGTAATCTTCAATGACTTTACAAAAAATACATGAGTTTATTTCTTATCTCATAGAAAACAGGCTTCTAAATGTCTAAATAAATATGAAAAAAGAAAATAATGAAAAAAAAATAGGATCATATCTATTAGAAGTGGTCATAGTGGAGTGTTTGATAATAAATACTATTGAATAAATTTTTACTTTATATGATTATAATCAATAAATTCTTTCTCCAATGACTACATATCAAAATTGAATTTTTGGAAGACATAATCAAACACTTCATGGAATTTAGATATCACTCATAAATTATTTTTAACCATACTAATATTTTTGTGCTGAGGAAGTTAATAAAACATTTTTACATTGAATCGTGTTCTTGTAATATCCCTCTATAAAAATCAACCATATAAAATTTATAAAAATAAACTTCCAAAATATTGAATTTTTAATGTTTTCATATTTAAATTACTTTATATTAATACCCAATAAAACCTAAGAATAATTGAACCTAAATTAAATGAAGTAATTTTTTGTAGGTAATAAAACTTATGTTAAGAATAATGCATATTTACTAAAATGATCATTATTATTGACGAATCAATTCACATAAAATTTGATGTAAATTATTTTAAGCATCATCCATAAATTAATGACAAAATAGAACTTTCAAAATTGAACTTCAATAATTCACCTACTTATAATGAAATTTAGGTTGAGTGGGAATTTCGTCTATCACTTTATTGAAGGAATATGGAAAATATAAAATCTATATATTAAAAAAATGTATCATTTGATTGACTATTATATTAAAATTATAGATGGTTGCTTTTAAATGAGGTTAAACATCATAAATTTTTCACACCTACAACCCTATAATATTTATGATTTCATTAATAATAAATGATGGTTACTTTACAAGAAATTAGAATATAACCAATTCCAAATGAATAAATTTTGAACTATCATTGAAATACCTAATGATAATCCCATTTTTTGTTTTAAATTATTTTTTAGAAATATGTTATACTAGTAATGTAACTTCACTCATTAAAAAAATAAACTCTAATTTAAATTATATTACTAAGAAGAATGAATTATTTCTATTGACACATGTTCACCTTTTATAATAATATTGGTATTCATATCTCGTTTAAATATTAATCTTAACCAAATGGGTGGTAAAAATTTTATTTTGAATTGTTTATTTCATAACTTTTTTGTGGAAAAACCTCCATGTTTTGAATATTTAATATATACAATTCAGTTTTTCGAGTTCTCCAATAATATTTGTGGTTTAAAATTATCCCCTCAGAAATTTTATGAATCGTTAACTAAATTAATTTTCTAATATTATTTTAAAATGGTTTAGACATATTAAAAATTATTTCAAAAATCTATTTGGTTTTTTATTTAAATTTATGTCAATGATAACATTTTTAGATCACCTAATGAATCTATCTATAATGGATTTTTATATTTACGAATAAAACTATTTGAAATGATATTCGTGGTGGAAAATACGTTTTTAGGCTTTCCAAATTTCTCATAAAAAGATGTTATTTTTAGAATATAAATTAAATAAGCTAATCAGTTTTTACATGAATTGTATGGTTTATGTTTAATATATATGTTCACCTACGATTATTCTTATTATTATAAAAATGTAGAAAGCTAATAGGCCAGTCGATAATATGTTTTTTAGATTTATGATATGGAGACTTTTATACCTCACTATCACTAGGGTGGGAATCATGATTCATTTTTTCAAACTGTGCATATTTCTAATCAAATCCTAATAGATATCATTTGAAATATATTAAAATAGAAATTAGGTCATTTAAATTATACAAATTATTGATTATTTATTAAGAAGACACCTCTCCTGAACTTTAAATGTTTTTTTCGCTAGATTTTGTAGGATTTCTAAAATAATGTAAAACTAACAGATAGAAATTTAATCCACTGGAAAAATAAATTTCCCTTATATTATGAAGTGTAATTTTGTAAATTATTTTATTGATGTGATGAAATATATAACCATTTGGAGTTGTTGAAGTAAAATTATTTGGGGAAAACAAACTCTATTATAGTATGGGAAAATTTTAATTCAATCCATATTAATTAAGAAAAATCTAGTTCAAATATATATTTTTAAAATCATATTTAAAAATATCACACTATGAAATTTGATTCGAGAAACCCATGTTAGAGAGAAAAAATTTAAAAAGGTGATATCTTTCATAATTTCATATGCAACATTCATAAATTATTTGATATCTATTAAAATATTATTTCCCTATATTTTTTATTAAGTGATATGTATGTTTGATTTACATGCGAGATTTATTTTCAAATATGTCAATATTGAGTTATTTATAATTTTGAAATCTCTTTAAAAATATATTTTTGAAAATAATAGCATTTTAAAACATTCTATAGATTAATTTTGTTAATGTAAAGGTATTGTAATATTCTTAGAAACTAATTTCATATTTAGCTATAAACAAGTCAAAGTGGTTTTGGCATAAATTGACAAATATCTTATAACCAAAATATAGGATGGTTTTATTTTTAATATGATATTAACCATATTCCCAAACAGTGGGCCATTATGTCACACCTAGTTTAACAATCACGGTGAATATTCTATGGATGACGAACAAACATTAATAACCATAAAAATGGATTAGAACTATTTTCTTGAAGTTAAAATATATTTTTTATTTATTTAATGAATATCAATGATTTATAACTCTTGATTTGTTTTTAATGAAATAATTTAGAGGATTCTTATTTTGTTAAAACTAAAATATTACTATATGAGACACCCTTTCTGATACAAAATATAATATTATTAAAAATATAATTTTTTATTCAATGTATTATTTCAATCATGAGCTTAATAATATTATAATGTAATTAAATTTTACATTGAGAATGTACATGTTTTTATTTCTTTTTAAAAGAAATATATTAATTTAAAAAAATATAATTTTTTTAAAATTTATTTATTTTTTTATCATGAAAGACCATTAGTGATTAGAAATGTTTCTTATTTTTTAATGTTTTCCCTAACATTGATTATGTGTTCTTTTTGGATAATAAAAAAGGTGGTGAAATTAATTTTTTTCATTTTTTAAATTTGTAGTTTAATAGTTTAAATAAAAATTTCAAGGAGAAATAGGGAATTATTTGGTAAAAGTAAGGTAACTAAGGATTATATTTATTTATTTCATAATTTAAATTTCATTTTAATAGAATTTTTTTTATAACTCATATTCTGTAAAATCCTATCGAAATAATATAGTTTTATTTTATTTTGTATTTAAAAATCAATGTAGCATCTCTTTCGAATTTCATCATGTTATATTGAAATTAATTCAGAAATTTTATATGATATATTCAATGTTATTTTTTCTAGAAATGGGGAGATTGGTGTACCTAACTCTATTAGATGTGTTTCGATTATCATAATAACCTATTAGTCTAATATCACTTTCAGTTGAGTGTATTTTCATATATTTTGATTCGTATGATATTTAGGATGATAAAACGAAAAATGAAGGAATAAGAGTGAATGAATAAAAACAAGGTAGGATGTCTCTTAGTCCATCACCACTGACTACCTAGTGTAATTTCATCATCCAACCATTGGAATTGGTTGTAACACATTATGATACAAGAAATCCACTATATACCCATGAGAAATTCACAATACAACCAATCACAGTGAAAAGAGACAAAAAACATCTCATATCTCACATACTATCTAGTAGTATCTTGTAGCTACCCAGTGAGGGTTGTACCATTGAGTAGACTTATCTTGTGTCTATCGTCTTGGTGATGGAACCTAGAAGCAATCTAGTCATGTCAGTGTAGGAAGTCAGTGTTGACAATAAACAAGGTCTAGAGTGGATCCTATGACCTAGTAACTACTAAATATCTACCCCCATACCCCATAGGTTATAAATACAAACCATGGGAAGCTAAGAAAGAATAAATATTCATAAAATATTAATTTTTTGATCTATTGGATATTTTATCAAGCATTAGCTCCAAAATGGATTCCTGTAGAAATTTCTGTGCATTCCTTATTATAATTATTTACTCACTAATTTATTTCTCTCTTGACCTCTATATTTGAAAATATATATATATAATGAAAATTAATATATTTAAATAATGTATTTTCCATATACAATATCTATTTTTTTATCTCGCATTGGGTTCATAACAGACCATTATAACCAAGTGATATTTCCCATCACGGTCTTGGAATGTCGATAAATACAATGTTCTCTTTCTGGTTTTATCGGTTAAAAATATTTTTTGGATTATTATTTTTTTTGTATTATTAGCTATTATGAAATAATAGACCTATATAAATTGGGAAATTATCACCCAATTATGGTGGAAAATGGAGGGGATCTTATTGAGAAATTTTCTATATTCCATAAAACATTGTCTGCCTGATTTACATTATACATATTTTTTTAATCACATTCATTCATTTAATCCATCAATCATATAATAATTGAATATTAGTCCCTTTAATAATAGAAATTTTTTTATAGTACACATGTAATTTTGAATTTTCTATTTAAATTTAAAATATATTATGACTACATTAATTATTTTAATTTATCACTAAAATTCATTTTTTATCACTTTATTTTATTTTTTTTAAACAGAAATTCACTCCAACCAATATTCCATTTTACTCCGACCAGCGGCCATATTCTAAAAATTTCAGTATCATCATCCTCTGAACATTGTTATAATTATGGTAAAACCCACTAAAAGAAAATGGGGAACCCCAACCATATTTTAATCCATATAAAAGTAATTTTGGACAACTTAAAGAAGAATATTCATTGTGTCCATGTTCCTCGTCTAGATCCATACTCATCTAGTAGAAAATATAGTCTAGGATAAACTGTTAGATGGACCATGACACCACACCAAATCCATTTCCAATTTATCCTCTATCACGGATCTACATTTCATAATATGTTAAAAATAATAGAAAACAAAGATAATAAATATTTCCATTTTTCCATTTTTTCCTTGTATAACATGTTGTTGCACAACGATTAAAATACAAATGGAACTGCGTGTACCTAATATGTGATACCTATAATTTTTATTCAATCCAATGGGAGTAAAAAATAGTTCCACCTAATCCCAACACCCAATGGATGCTTCCATGAGTCACACATCATTTAACATAGGTTTATTCACTAACACAACTAAACATGTTCCACAATTTGTATATCACATTAATAAAGAATCAATTTAGATCATCATCATAAAAATTAATCATTTTACATACGACATGAATTTTTTCTGGATCACCCGCTATCTAGCTATCATTTTAAACCCACAAGAATCCATAATTCTCCAAAAATGTCACAAAAACATAAAAAAATAATATGGTCAAGAACATGGCTATTAATTCCCTTGAAAACAATCCTTAATACCGAAAAAATTTAGACTGATATTTTTTTATCTATAAAATCCAAGGAATCTTTTTTCTAACACCATATCCTTGTGGAACCTCGTGTTCATAGATTGAAAGTAAATGAACATAAATATTCCTTCAATATTCAAAACATTTAAATAATTTTTAAAGAAAAATCCCACACCAAGTTACACCTAACATGAAACAATATCGTATCCCAAAGAATCTACTCATGATGTCATCCCTAAGGGAACACACAGGCCTTGGATTACCACACTCAAAGGTTACCCTTATATAACGCAAATCTACTTCATCCATAATACCTAATTGATCAATATCTAGATCCATATCTCAATTACACTACTACTCCCACCTAAATTTTTTTAAAATTTCATGGGTAACTCCCCTTTGTTCTAATCTAAATCATAATATGGACACTCACCAACCAAACATCTCCCTCCAAGTTCTGACATATACACAACTATAATTACATTTTAAAACATTGCTCACTCTGGCACTGATTTTCTCTTTGAATCCATATAATAGACCACCCCTTGATAATTGATACATTAGGAAACTCCTCATTATGTCTCTAAATATGGGAGTGACCACCATGGGGATTAAATATCATCTTTCAAAACGTAAATATAATTGTATCACCCTACTATAATTTTTATCATATATCAATAGTCGTTTTTTTGTTAGGTAGAATTCCACAAAAAAGATATAAAAGAAATATCTATAGGTTTTCACTAACACATTGAATAACTAAATCCATTTCATTTTCAAATTGAGTATCATATCTACCCATAAGGGATCTTTCACTATAGAATTAAATGTATACACTGACCTACTAAGGGCATATATGAATCACATATATTGAGGAGCTGCATAACCATCATCACCAAACATCTCTCCCTAAATCCACATGACATATCATAAGATTAAAATGTATTTGAGTCCACCTATATTTAATAAATACAATATGTTATATTTGAAAACATATATATGTTTCTATTTTCATAGTAAATAATAAAACCCAATCACCAGGAATATAAATCATACATTAAAATGTGAATTCCATGTGAAACCAATATCGAATAATGATAAATGAATATTTTACACTTTCTAGAATTTTAGGATACAACGACAAAATAAACTATAAATAATATATTCTAAACCCATTTGTATCATTCTTCGTAAAAATATTACAACTATTGAATTGAAAAAAAAAATTATAGAAATCCCATGAACATGGATACCTCCACTTATTATTGAAAAATGTATTCCAAAAGAAATGATATAGTATCCTTCATCTGTTATAAATCATCCATTGTATGAATTTCTATTATAAGCTAAAATATAAATTAAAAATAAATCATAGACAAACTCAATAATATACATCACAAAAAAAATGTGTTACCACATTGTATAATTTTCCCTAATCATAGGCCATTGAGCTGTGATTGAACAAGGGGAGTCACTTTTATGACCATTATAAAAATTCCAAATATACTTAATACTATTTATTGGGACTAGGGATCTATGATAGTGTTAGAGGGAGAATATACACTAATATAAGAGAGTACTTTTTTTGATGAATAATAAAATAAGAATCCATAATAGTAAATAATCAGAGTACACATAATTAATAAAATAAATGATTAATAAATAAATAAAAAATCATACCGTTATATAGACTGACTATCCACTAACATAGATGAACACATATAAAAAAATAATATATGACAAAATATTAATTTACAATATTCTCTTCTATATCCTTGAGCCTCACCTCTTCGCATCAGTATCACTATCATAGGTATCTTGATAAATAATGTGGCATTAAACCTCCACCCCCTATAACCTATTATTTCTGATGTCTTCTTTGGTATCTATGTTTCACATATTCCAAAGTAGGGTCTGAGTTCTACTTTGTGGGGAAACACCATTGTAGTCTCATACGTAAATTGTAAATGTATGTGTATACACATGATAATCTCAAAATATATATAACCATGTAAACCTATATAATACTTGATAAACATGATTTTTTTTTCATGAAACTCGGGATCGGCCATAAACATATATGGAATGTGTCATAGTGCCTCTTATAACGTCAAAAAGCTATTCCAAGAAATAAAAGTCCCATTGTTTATTCCTAAGAGAACATCCATGTTAATAAAAATTTACCCTGAGACCCATCCATGGATCAGGTCTATGACATTCCAACTATAATACACTATGTTCCCAGCCGTATGGGAAAATATTATATATTATAACTTAGATATATTTTGATCTAAATCAGGGGATCGAATATAAATAATATCATCCCATATGACCTACTAAATAGTTGGTTCTTAGTATCACATCCTAATCTATATAACCCATACATGGTGGAAAAAAAATCAGATTATTAATCCTGTATCCCCAACTCTATGAGCATGTTATGTAATTCTAAGACCGTGTTGGGTATTTGTGGATTGTATATCCCAGTCTATGGATCCTAGGATCATGTTCAAGGAGTCCAAATCTATATTTCAGTACCTGAATTATTTGAGTTATACTATGATAATGTCTCTAATAACCAATTTATCTCAATTCATCTCATTGGGTAGTGAAACCCACCCGAAACATTCAATTATAAGTATCTCTATGGGTTATCCACCTTATAGAACATGTACTAAAACCATAATTTTTCCTCTCTAATGAAAGAATAGTCACCGTCATATCCATAATATACATATTCATTCAGTTGGGTTTTGATGTTCAAAAACACAATCTTTCATACTCATTTCCTTGCACCCCCATTGTAGGGTCAACAACTTTATACGGGTTCCAATTATGGTATAATAGTAACCAATATATCCTGGACAACATTCACATGTCCTCTAATCCCAAACATATATCTCAGTTTAACACTAATATCTTGGAAGGCATAGAGTTCTACTACAACATTAATTTTTCCTCGAGACCTCACTAACCTAGTAAGTTATCTTATATCAGTGTCACATAAGGGAGATGGTCTCAAGGACATTCTCTTCTCAAGACAAAATAGTTAATTCTGCAAAACAAATTATCCATCAATTTTTATAGACTACTTACCTAGGTATATAAATTCAAGTGGGGGATAAAAACGCCCCACATTTTCATATCGCTAGCTCTATGACACTGATTAATATATAGGTTATCACATGACTATCCTTAGTATATCCATATCATATAAACAAATACCTCTACTTGGTGTCCAAAAACACACATCTATTCAATGTTTTTAAATATACATTTTATGTACACATCCCTCTATTGGCCTTTTATTTCCTGGAATACAATTATAATTATTCCCATAAAAATCGTTGGTTGAAGAATCAAGCAGGTACACAAGGGTCCATCATGGACCTTATAATTTTTTTAGTCCATAAATATCATTTTAATTAAACAATCCTTTAAAAATAAGGAATATTTATTTCTATAAGTGGATATAACACATAGCTTGTGGTTAAATGTAAATCATAATACCATAGAGAACTTATAATGTACCATATACTAATCACGAATCTGTTTCCATTTTAAACATTTCACGTCATCTCTTCCTAGGGATATCAAAATCTATTTGTCTATATCCAATCATTGATAGTCCCTAACACACATCCCAAACATATACATTAAATAATTATAATATTTTATAATTAAATAAAAAATATATAATTCAATATGAAATAAAATTTAATTATGAATAATTCAAAAAGGATCACAGTTAGACCTAATCATATTTAAATTAAAAATGAAAACCCATGAAATGTCTATAAGGAAACCTCATCCACATCCGTGTCCAAAACCCTGACACAATGAACGAAATGAATCACAAAAATAATTTAATTTCATCCAAAGAACTTTATAAATCTAAAGGATTACAATAACCCACTATAATAGTGTGAATTGTCATGAAAAAATAATCATGGGTCACCATATATGTGTTATATGAAGACTCCCAATAGATCTTAGTTTATTTCACCATGATATGGTGAAATCATCACCAAAAAATAAATTAGAATAACTAAAAATTATTTGTAATGGATGTAATATATAACCAAATATAATATGAGGATGAACACTAATGTTGATGATTTTATATCAACATTAAAAATAACATCTATGATGGGGGTGAGGAGGAATTGGCTAAAGGAATAACAACATATGTCTATCCAAAAAATGTGGTCCAAATTTACTTTTTAAATAAAAAGAAGTACTGTCCAGACCACATCACAATGTGAATATATGGATCATTCTATGATCAACTGATATGGTTTAGTTTTCTGTATTCCCAGGAAAACTTATGATGTGAACACTATGTTCATACCCTAAAAAGAAAATTAATACTATTTTCCAGCAACCCTGAACACCCATTCCACCTTGGAAAATATCATAAAATCATGGATAATAATTTTAGCCTTTAACCATATCCAAAAAATCCAGTTATCTTCCTAAAACCCTTCTAATTCCATTATAATTCATGGTTCTCAAAATAAACCACCCACCAATTCAAAATCTTAAATTCTTTTAGGAATTTAAAACCTGTCCAAATAGGGATATAACATTTAGAAGGTATGATTCAGTTCTATCATTGTAATAATTTCAAATAATAATATCCTTTTATTAATAGTATAACATATTCTTGGGATTCACTTATACTCAATATTCTATGTCTTAAATAATTATAACATCTTTTAAATATGAAAATATATTTTTTCTTTATAAGTTGTTTTAATGATTTTTATGAAATTTTATTACAATTAATTTCTTCCAATTAATGAAATATATTAATATTATATAGAACCAATATATGGGATTTTAAATTTATAATCTAGTAAAAATTTTAATATAATATTTTTTTTCATAATGGATATTTAGCTGGGAAAATGATTGTCACTACGACAAGGCTAAAAAGAGTTAATAATGGATTTAAAATAATATTTAAGGTTTCAAATTTGACATAAAAAGTCTTATTTTGATTCAATGAGTGGATTTATATTCTAAATTATCCAATCCATTAAATTTTACTTAATTAAATCCTTTTTCCCATGAAGGGGATATTATATTATTTAAAATCTCTAATGAGTTACAAGTGTGCCACACCTCTCACTTGTAATCAGGAAAAACCTATACCCAATTCTCCACACAATTTAATCACTATATATAAACCAATATATACTCAAATACATCAAAACCCATCATATTCATATCCAAAATTTCTTTTCCCCCAAAATTACCAATATTAGCAGGATTATCATGTAAGACAAAGAAATATATCTAAGAAAGAGGAACATGTCATAAAAAAGCACATTCACGTTTATTTATTCGTCAAACTCATAAATTTTACTATATAAATATTAAAATTTTCAAAAAAGTATCATGTAGATATTATAATTTAGTATGATTATGGGAAAAACAATTATACCCCTATTCCATCTTATGGTAAAAAACATCACTTTTATATGTTTTTGGATTATCTACCCCATGAAGCGATGTTCTTTTATTCATCATCACAAAACATGGATGAACATAAATAGATAATTAATTAATATATAAGATATTATGTAAAATATTATGATTTTGTTAATATATGATTTTATCTACCCTCTATCCCTTCCAACTGGTGTAAAAGTATAATTCCACTTGTCCATAATTGTAGGCAACAACCTCCTTAAAGAGTAGTGAATAATTATTCATTTACATAATCTATGTTAGGTCATAAAGATTGATTCCATTAATAAACATGATATTTAAAATATAATTTTTAATTTTTAATTTTAAACAATTATTTTGATTATTTCTTTGACGTCTAATAATAAAACCAAAATTTTTCCATGGTATTTACATAATATAAACTCCAAGAAATGTTGTGCTTGATTTTATGAAAAAGCATTGCGTTTAAGGATATGATAGTATATTAAATGTCTAAAATGATAATTATAACGTATTTTATATTATTGATAAAATAGAACCATGACCTCATTGATCATTGTGAAGACAATACAGTTATTTTGAGATTATTACCAAATTGACCTCAAAATATCAAACATAAACATAACTACAATAATAACTATATAAAACAATGAAAAAAATGGAATAAAAGGACAAATAATATGGTTATGAAAATGAAAATATTTTGAATAAGATAAATAAAATATATAATTTTGTCATTTAATTGATTGATAATATATGAATCTAAATGATACATAATGTATGGGTCACTAATCATTGTTATCATTCATTGATATATATATATGTAATAATCCCCACATATTAGATATTGTTTGGTGTGTATACTACCCTATGGATATTTTTATAATATATCAAAAGGTTCATTTGATTTAAAAGACTATATCCAGTTCTACGTTCATTGGGCATATGACTATGTCATTCTATTTATTGAGTTGTAAAAATTTTAAAATCTCATTTGTTAGTTTCTAATGTGAATGTTTATTACCAAATAACATTGAATATGAATTGTTTTTCTTATTAAATATTTTGAAAATTTGAAATTATTTTAAATAGGAAGTGAATGAGTGAGTACCTATATTAGATATATCGTTGATTGATTAGTAGTTCTCATCAGAAAAATAAGCTTTGAGGTTTGTATTACACATTACCAATATATTTATGATGTGTTAGAAATATTCGTTGATGTAATTATTATGACTTCCAACAATTTAAATTATATACTTTAAAAAAAATTATTTTTATCCATGTCATTATTTAGGTTTTTATGTTATTTACGGGTGTGTTCCCATTTTATAATATTAATTTTATGTAATATTTTATTTTTTATCTTTACTATATTATTAATGGATTATTTATCCTATTGTAGATTATGTTGAATAATTTTCATTTCTTGGGATCTATGAACATAGTTTTTTTCACTAGGGTACCTAGTAGTGAAAATATAATATCATCAAGGATATTATAAAATTAATATTATTATTCTAAATGGTTATTTATGGTTTATTTTAGGTTTCGTAGTGTATTATATGAATATATATATATATAGTGTATCAAGACTATTCAACAATTTGATCACATTGGGAAAATACCCTTTTATCATCTTCCAATGTAGAAATTTTACAACCACCATGTTTATTACCACAACCCATAAAGATACCCCTATTTGAAATTATCCAAAATCCTCTATCTCTAACGATAATTCCTCTGTGATTTGATGTATTTAATATAATCCACTTGTATAATATATATTTTAACTTAAATTTATTCTTTTAATGATAATGTAACAACAACATTACTAAATGTCAACACATAACTAGTCATTATTTATTTTGTGTCTCCATCTCCACCAAATTCAGATTCATCAAAATCTTTAAATGACTCAATCATTATAAATAAAATTTTCATGATTATAGAACCATTAAGTATTGAAAATCAAACATCACATCCTCTCAATGTTCTCTTCTAGGGATTCGAATATTTTTTTGACCACCCCAGTTTGGCATAATTTCTTGATGAGTTAAAACCATGGAACACATTTTGTTACTGATCACCGGTGTATATAGAATTTTCCCCATATTTTCAATAAAGGTAATTATTTTTGGTGACTTATGTACATGTTTCTTCAAGAATCTATCCAAGGGTGTGGTCTTCAATTTCACGTTTTCCATGATTAAGTACTCCACCACCTTCCATATGTAAAATGAGTGGATCAAGTACTATGTACTAAACAATAACTGAAAAAACCTAAGTAATGATGGAATAATAATTTTTCATATTAACAAAAAATTATTAAATATATATTATTTTTAATTAAAAGGGACACTACATTCCATAGAGTATATGATAAACCTAGTCTTAATGGTAAAACAGTAATTTTCTATCATTATGTTATAAAGCCATTAACATGTGTAGTTATTTTAATACTAACTTTTTTAATTATATAATTTCTATTTAAAATTAATAAATTTCTTCTTTTAAATTTTAAATAAAAAATTTACATTGGATACATTTTTTTAGATATGTTTCATTTATTGGTTTATTGTGAAACAAATACTGTATTATAATTTAAAACTAATTTTACATATAATTTATTCACATTGATAGATTATATTTTAGAGTAGTTTTAAATTATGAAATAAAAATATAAATTAATGAGTACAATGTGGTTCACTAGAGTCAATTTCACATTGAAATAGGATATCAATCATTCCAAACATTTGAAAATTTGTAGTTTAAAAACATGTTGCTTCATGCTATTTTAAGGATTAATTTTAATTAATTTCTGAATATTTTTTTAATATAATTTTTTAAAAATGGATTCTATATTAGTAATCAGATGCTTTAAATTTATCAAATAGGCTCCTTTTATTTATTTACATTGTGAATTGTAACATTAGTAATTTTTATTACAATGGTGAATTGTAAATTGGTTAATTAAAGGTAAAAAAACTAATATTATTAATATTATAAAATGTTGTAACACATGTCCTAATTTTAGTGGATGAGTTATTGTCAACCAAAATCATCATTGGGATGATTTTATGACCTCTTGGAGAAAATTCTAGGACATCATGAAAAATTATTTATATAGGTTTATTTATAAGATATATTAGAATACAAATAGTGTTCTTAAAGTTAAAATATTTATCTTAATCCTAGAAATTTAATATTAATTTTTAGTGTATAAATAATTCCTATAAATAATTTCACAATGATGATCCATTATTTGTTTGATTAATATAAATATCAAATAAAATATATTAAAGGTAAGATATATATATGTTTTGAATTGATTAATGTCATCCACAAATTTTGAGGAAAACATTGACATGTTCTTAATGTCATACACGTCTTGGTTGTATTTTACCATTTTTTTCTTATAAATGTAAAATCCAATATACGAAATAGTGAAAAAAATTGCATTAAAGATACTTCAAATTATCAAAAGTTTTATCAAATAGTATAATATTTATAAAAAACATTATCCTAAATGATTGGGTTATTTCAAAAAAATCATCAATGACCAAATATTTACTCATTTGGAATTTTATAGTTATTATATCAAGCCTCAACGTGTAAATTACATGACATCATTGTGAGAGTAATTAAGGTTAAATATGGGTGAAAACAATTCAATATGGATTAATAAAAATTAGAAATACTTTTATATTTTAAATTTTATGAATTTATATCAACCCATAGTCATCCAATATTTGAAATAACTCACATAAGATCAATTTGGAATATGAAATTAGTTTTTATTAATTTATTATTTTTATGAATTCAATGGGGCCAATCTCCTCTCATTTAAAATAGAACCTCTTATTATATTTTTTCATACATGAAAACAAACTTTTTTATCCAATATCTATCCAAATAAATTCCTATAATATATCCCAACATTATATATGTCGTATTTTACTCAAACCTCCACCTTTAGTGGTCTTAAGGTGTTAAAGAGTTCAGATCATCTGAATAACTTGTACAGTTTTACTCAAGTATCACTTCTTTATTTCATCATCCACTTCCTTATAAAAATATTAAATAATGATTAAATAAAATTTATATTATACGAAATAAACTGGTATGTTTTTCATTTAATATAATATCCTAAATCCATCTCTAATTTTGTCAACTGGTAAGTGGATTATTCGTTTGTATGTACAAAAGAGTACCACCTCGTGACCCGATATAATTTAGTTTCCACCACTGTCTCTCAAAAATAGTTATATTGATCGAATCATTGTTAATATATTTAATTAATGCTATATTTATTATTATTAAATAATAACGTTTCATTTATATTATTACCAATCCATACATATAAAAATGATTTTGTGTGTGTGTGTGTGTGTGAACAATCACCTCTACGAAGCAATGTGATTCATTTATCACCAACACATCCCATAGATTATAAATATAAGTATAATTAATTTCATAAAATTATAATTATGATATTATTATCATACTATAATGATAATATAATAATTAACTCCTTTCCATGATGACCCACTACCACAAAACCGGGCAAGGCCAGCGCCACCCTTTAACAGCGCTATCGAAAAAGCGCTGATAAAGGGGGGGGGGTACCTTTATCAGCACTAAAAAAGTGATGATAAAGGGTACCTCTATCTGCACCAAAAAAAGCATTGATAAAAGTACCCCTTTATCAATGCTTTTTTTCAGCGTTGATAAAGGCACCCCCTTTATCAGTGCTTTTTTTAGTAGCGCTAATAAAGGGGGGTATTTATCAGCGCTTTTTTAAAAGCGCTGATTATGGGTCTACTTCCAAAAAAATCATTAAAAATATATTAATATTTTAATATATAGATATACTTATATTGATATAAATATAATATATATATTTTAAATATAATTTCAAATTTATTACATATAAGTATAAATATACAGTTATACTTATTATATAAAATATTTAGTGAAAATGGATTATAAAAAAATTAAAAAATATTTTTAATTAATAATTTTCCAATTATTAGGGAGTAATAGTAAATTAATAACAATTTGAAGACTAAAATAATTAAAAAAATTAAAACAAGATCCAAAAATATGTTGAAAATGCAACTCGAACTTCAGAAGGCCATAACTTTTGATCCGGGTGTTCGTTTGAGCTCTACCAAATAAAAAATTAAAGCCTGCAATGATCTCTACAATAATATGATTGGGGTTTCCCCAGTCAAGGATACTTTGAGGCTAAAAGAGGCCCATATGGCCTCCAAAACTGAATTTTCATTCGGGATACCATGATTTTTCATCATTTTGTGGATTTTCAGCCTCATTTGAGGGGGTATTATTGGATTTGTTTAGTTGGGATTGAATTTATTACAAGGTATTACTTTCATATTGATATTATTTCTTTGGAATTTTATCATTTTTCATAATGCACTGCTATTTATAATCAAATATATAACAATATATACATATTTTTTTATATATTTACACATAAAAATAAAATTATAAATATAAATAAGAAAATATATTTACATATGAAATATATTAGCTTTATCTAAATAATAACTAATATACATTTTAATTAATATAAAAATGTATAAATATTTATATACCTATATATTAATCTAACTATATATATATATATTAATATAACAATATATATATTGATATAACTATAAATATATATATTAATATCACTATGTATATATATATTAATATAACTATATATATATATATATTAATATTACTATATATATATAATATATAACTATATTAATCTAACTATATATATATATTAATATAACTACATATTATGTTTTGAAGCTCAGTTAAAAGAATGGTCAATCCACTAAAAGAGAAAATTTCAATTTCCCATGGAATTATACCTTGTATTGAAAACACGGGTCATTACAACCACCCCCCTAAGAACTTGTCATCTATGAGAAGCCTTTAAGAATAATAAAAATATCACTTGACCTACAGGGGTCCTGATGTTTCATTCAAATGGTCACATTGAGTCTCTAATATATAAATATTTATATACAATTTACATATAAAATATATTTGCTGTATCTAAATAATAACTAATAAAAATTTTATTTAAAATAACAAAATATTTATATTCATATACCGATATATTAATCTAACTATATATATATATTAATATAACTACATATATATATATATATTGATATAACTATAAATATATATATTAATATCATTATGAATATATATGTTAATATAACTATATTTAGATTAATATAACTATATATTACTATATGAATAAATATAACTATATATATATATAAATAAAAATATATGTCATTATCTAGAGAAAAAATCAATTTGGCGGAGTGGTAAAGGCTTTAGGCGCGCAAGGGGGAGGTCTCGAGATCAAATCATGGTGGAGGTAAGGGCGCGCACATGGGGGTGGATTTGGGGGCTTGCGCTGATAAAGGGGGTGGGTGTAGAAATTATATAGGGTGGAGGGGGGTGTGTCCGGGTCATGGAGGGGCTGGAAATCGCTGTTAAAAGTAGGGCTCAAGCACTATAAAATCCCCCTCGATTGGCAGGATTTTTTTTATATTATTTAAATTTTCTAATTTTTTTTTAATTTTTTTAAATTTTTAAATTTTTTTATTTTTATCAGCGCTAAAAATAACGACTGATAAAAGGGGTCTTTTATCAGTGCTAAAAATAAAGCACTGATAAAGGACCCTTTTATCAGCGTTTTTTTTGCGCTCATAAAAGACCCATTTTATCGTCACTTTTTTTTTGCGCTGATAAAAGGGGTCTTTATCAGCGCTTTTTGGAGGGCTGATAAAGGGGACACCCCTTTATCTTATCATGCTATAACATCACTTTTCTAGCACTATTAAAGGCCATTTTTAGTGATGATAAAATGCATATTTGTAGTAATGACTATTGAAAATGGAAAACATTACTCATGCATACAGATGACCTATTCTCTCTATGATTACTACGTAGTTCATTTCTCATAAAAGTACAAAATTGGTTGATTTAAAAGTAATATTGATTTATAAAAGTTACTATTTTTTCATTATTATTATTTTAGAGATGATAGAATAATTACACATTGAATATTGACATCGTACAAAATTCAGTTCGGAGTCAAGTAACAATATCGTCAAAATATCCAACATGATCATAAATAATTATGTCATAATTATAACATAATGATGGTTGATATTAATATAGTAATAAAAATTAAAAACATTTCAAATAAATAAGATAATTAATTTAGAAATATTATTGTAGAAGATAAATATTGTACTTGATGATTAAGACTCAAGGTATGGGATTTTGTTTTAAAAACCCTATTTTAAATTTAATATTTCATCAATTCATAAAAAACGAAAATAATTTTTTTAAAAATATAAAAAATTAAATGATTTTTCTTAATTCATGATTATTTTAAATTTTTTATTTATTATCAATTTTCCAATTTTTATTTCAGAATAGTTTTTCATATTTATGAGTGTTCGACTTGTTAAAAATGAAACGGGATTTTAAATTAGAAAGTTTATTTTATATTTGTTCAGGATTTATTTTTTATGTGTATATTATGGTTCATCGAAATGTTTTCTGATTCCATATGGTTTCATGATTATCTTTGGTCCGATGAGCCTATTTCAACTCTCTAATTAATCAGTTAATGGGAAAGAGTTAACAAATAGTGTTTCTCCTAAGATATTAAGGGAATGTATTGTGGTTTTTATTCAAAATATAACAATAAAGACTACTCCAAATGTGTCTGGGAGAGATATAGTAAATATAATAGTGATATAGAATTGATACCACAAGATACAATTATAATTTATTTTTGATATGGAGTTTTATAACAAAATTATTATTTCATGATGTATAATAAATGGAGTATATTTTATGGTATAAAATTAAAACATTTTATAAATTTTATCATGGGGTATTATTATTCATGGAATTCCAGTTTATTTATTCTTTTTATTTCCTTTAACGATATTTGTTTACTCATACCAAGATTTAAAATATTTTTCACATGTTATAAGGATGGGTTAGAAAACAGAATATGTCATGGTGAATGATATGAATGTTGTTCAATGAAAAATGGACACTATTTTATTAATATAAAATTAGTATGAATAATGGATTTTTTTTATGAATGGTAAGAGAATTATCTAAAACTCTAAACGTGAAATGTTATTCTTTGTGAAATAAATTACATTCTTGACTAAAACTTGGGGGTTTTAATGTTGAAGGCTAGGTCCTTATAGTTGTTATAAATGTTCTTTTTAGATATATTTTTGGGTTTGGATTCTTTTAATATAATATCCAAAAAAAAAATTCTGGTTTAGTTGAAATGATATATTTTTTGATTATTACCTTGTTTTTTCATATATGATATGTCTATCCTAAATGGTTTTATGCATATTTAGTAGGGAAGTTTTTACTGGAAGGCATCGATAGGAAAACATCCTTCGAATTTGAATATTGATATTGTCAGAATCTAAAACCAAAAAATTTTTACATGTTGGTTAAGTTGAAACAAGCTATAAAGTGTTTTGTAATCCATGAATGATATCAAATTTTTTAACAAAAAAGGAAAATGCTAGTAGTGGGGAATTAATGAGGCAAAATCATCCAGCTTTTAGTAGATCTCTTGACCCAATGGTAGATGATAATTGGATTAAATCTATTGAAATGTTTCTCTATGTCATGGGTTGTTTGAAACATTAAATATTTAGTATTTTTATTTAATAGTTTGAATGTGTTTCTAAACACTGGTATTTAATGGTAAACAATATTAGGGGTGGTGAGGATATTGATTCTTTATAATGGGATGAATTAAAACATATTTTTCAAGAGAAATACTTTTTAGGTAGACTATATATAAGATGGAAATAAATTCATGGAATTAATGTATAAGGATGATTTATTATAAACATATGAAGAAGAAATCATTTTATTACTATGTATGCTCCAAATAATTGTTGGGATCATGATTGTAAAATAAATTGTTTTTATTTAGGAATAAATCATAAAGACTGAATGAAATTGGCTTCTCATTAATTCCAAAGATATGAGAATATTTTTTGATGTGATGAGAATGTAGAAGTGAATTCTTCTGATGATCATTTATTCATTAAAAACCACTAGAAAAATTGTTTGAGGTTTCATGAAAATGTAATAATTCATTAAATGATATTGATATTAAAAAAATTATTATATATAGTTTTAGGATTATGGTTCAAAAAAACCAGGGAATGCCTTTTGATTTCTAATAAGTGATTGTGATGTGGTAATATTTGGCATAAGGATCCTAACTGTGATGAAACAATATCATGGTAGTTGTAAGAAATATTAATATATATAGTTCTTAAAATATATTAAAGGAAATGAGATGTGTCATTATGTAAATGAGTTTCTAAAGTTTTACCCAGATGATGGGAAGAAACTTGTCTATAAGCAGATATGTGTGGTGAATTCCATGGAGACTACATTAGTAGCAGTTCGGTCATCAAATGAAGTGGAATTATTTTAAATTTATGTTTATTTATATTATTCTTATTTCTTATTTGATATGGTTTCTACACATTAATTCATTTAGGATATATTTTTTGGGAAATTGGAAATTCAAAATCATGATATGAATCTAGAACTTATAGTGAAAAACATGGAGGGAATACTAAGGGAATATTGAAATTATAAGAATCTTTTTTCTATTCTGTAAGGAAATAATTTACCTGTAAACAATTTTTCTGCACTAATGTACTATGAATTAAGTTTGAGTTTGGAATAGATTTCCATTTACCATGTTGAGATAGAGAATACGGGTAAACTAGTTGTATTTCAGAATGATTTGATATGGGTATACAAGAATGATCTCAGTCCATTGATAAAATATCTGGTATCTGAGAAACTATTAATATAGTGAAATGAAATTTATCATTCAAATATTATTGAAAATGAGGGATATGTTTCGATTAATGAATTGAAAGAAGTAAATACGTATTATAATATTTTTCCATATGAGTTTCATAGTATTATAGCTTCTCATGATATTTAATTTACTATTGACTTAGTACCTAATCTTATGCCTATTTATAATACCCCTTATTTAATGGATCAATAAAAACATTTAGAGTTGAAAAAAATTACACGAGTTAAAAGATAATGGTTTCATCTGTCCTATCACTTCACCATTGTGTTATGTTGCCTTGTGTGTGAAAAATTAAAATTTTTCAATGAAACATTGTACTAATTATAGATCAATGAATGGAATTATTTTTAACAAAAATAATCATTTTTTCCACATATTGATGAATTGTTTTATCGGCAGTTGAGATAGTAGTTTTGTTTAAATGTAGAACTAATGTCAATGTACCATCAAATGAATGAAAAGGAATATGATATTTTAATGACTGTGTTTCAGAATAGATATATGAATTGTGAATTCTTAGTAATTCCATTTTTTTTGACTAAATCGCCTTATTTATTCGTCAGGCTTATAAAAAATATTTTTTAATTTGTTGGATTAGTTTTTAGATGATTTTATTGCATAAAATTTGGTATATCTAAAAAGGAAATAGGATAATTGAAGACATCTAGGGATTTTTTAAAACACTCAAATGAAAAAGAATATATATAAAATTTATAATGTGTGAATTTATGTTGAAAAAAATTTCATTCCTTTTGCCCAATTTTTCTAATTTTGGTGTAACCATTAATCCTAAAAACGAAATTGTTGAAGAATGGCTATAACCCACAAATAAAAATGAGAATAATAGTTTTCTTGGTTTTTTTGGATATTACTTGAGGTTTGTTGAAAACAATTTATGGACATCTATTCTAGGGTATATGTTTACTCAAAATGGAGTTAAGTTCATATGGAAAAATTAATGTGATGATTATTTTTAGGAATTGAAATGAATACTGGGGGGTGATATAGTTCTGTCCCTTATTTCCATAAATAGTAAACTTTTCATCTACAGTGAAAACTTATTGAAAGGATATGGTTGTGAACTAATGAATAATGATCAGTTAATTCATTATTCTTAATGTCATTCGAAACCATATGAGTTAAATTACACTGCACATGATAATACAAATCTGAATTATATATTATCTCATGAATAACTTAACATGAGCTGAAGAAGATAGATAGAAATAATTAAATAGTATGATTGCATGATTCATTACCATCCTAGTGAATAAAAAAAAGGGTCTCAGTTATTGAGTTATAAATGTAATTCTTCATTTACTATGTTACATCTAGAACATGACCCTTTAGTTAACTATTTCAATAACTTTATCTTTGAAATTGTTTATATATGAAATTACTCTATTTCATTTTTGGTTTTAGTGAATTATATATATAATGAAGAATTAACAAAGCACAGAAAGAAGAACATGAGTTGTAGAAAATTTTAGAATTTCTATAAAAGGGTATGTTTTTTGAATTTAACATTTATAAAGATAGTTCATTGATAATTGGGAGGAGAATATGTGTTTATTTTTATTCATAATTGATGAAGAAGTTTTCATGTGAAGCTTATAGTTTTCTATTTCATTTCATCTTGGATACACTGAGAAATATGTAGAACATTGAGAGTATTAATTGTTGGATGGACTTAAATGTAATATTATTGACATTACCATTATGTTTTTGAGTTTTCCATGTTATTAAGAAGAATAAAAGTTCAAAAGGGGATTCTCCAGCCTTTTTTATGCCATCATGGAAATAAAAAAGTACATCCTTGTATTTTTATTCGGGTATTACCAATGATTTCATGAGGTAACAATGCTATTTAGATTATTATTGATCTACTAGATAAATCTAGAAATTTGATTTCTTATTTGAAACACTCTAACTCTTGATCATCCTTCTAAGTTGAATATTAAATAGAGAGTTTTCTACATAATAAAACTATGTCAATTAAATCTAATCATGATCCTTGTTTCACTTCTCATTTTTGGAATAGCCTTCATAATTCTTTATGAATTGAGTTAAATTTTAGCACAGCCATGCATCCTCAGTCTTGTGGATAGTCATAAAAAATATTTTAAAAAAAGAATATATTCAATTTTCTTTTTCAACAAAGTAATAAAGAATTTTGGATCAACCTATTTCATTGGTGGAGATTTCTTATAATAATATTATCCATTCAAATATACTATTGGAAATATTTATGGCATTATATGGAAAATGTTTTCGAAGTCCATAGTTTTGGGACGATGTGGTTGAAAGGAAGTTGATGTGACAAAAATGTGGGATGAAATAGTTGAAAAAATCAATTTATTCTGCAACACATTAGGATATATTTAGGAATTTATAAATTTTATGTCGATAACCATAGGAATGGTATTTATTTTATATAATGCAATCACATTTTTCTCATTTTTCTCTATTGAAAAGTTTGAAGCGATTTGGTTAAAGGGGATGTTGATTCTACAGTTTATTAGAGCATATAAAATAATGGAGAATGATGGATAATTTTTCTACTTAGTGTATTTTCTGACAAGAATATACCACATAACTAATTTATTTTATAGATCCATGTTGAGGAAATATTTTTTAAAATTTATCTCATGCAATATTCCTAGAAATATTTTTGTTCGAAGAGAATATTTCTTATGAGGAACAACTAGTTTGGGTCCCCAAACCTAGATATAATATTTTGGGGAATTCGGTGATTCATCAGATCAATGTTTTATTGAAACGAAAAATTAGAATTGAAGAGTAAGCATGGGAATCAATATATGCTAAGAGGAAAAGGTATCCCCACTTATTTGATATGTGAATAAAAATTGTGAGGATGAAATTTTCAAAAAGGGGGAAATGTTACAAATCTGGAAATGATAGAATAGTTAATTCTCATATTTATTAATATTTATTAATTATATAGATATTTATAATTAAAAATAAAAAAAATGTTCAATAGAATATATGATAAAACTACTTTTACAATTAAGGCTATATTTTTCTAAAAAGTGTTTTTGTCGCCTATTAATGTGTAACTTATTTTAAAAATAATTAATTTTAATTTTTAAAATCATCATTAGAGAAATAAAAATATTATTTTAAATTTTAATATCAAAATATTCATTGGTAAATTCTATTTAATTTTTTGGATATGTTTAATTTATTGATGAATAGTGATGAAGATACTGTATTTCATTTTAAAACATCTTTTTCATATAAAACAAATATTGATTGATTTTATTTTATATTGTTTTTAAAGTAGAAATTGTTCTAAATTACATCAATAAATCAAATGTTGGTCAATGTAATCAATTACATGTTAAAATTGGATAGGAAAACAATTCAAACTTCAGAAATTTTTTACTTTATAACTAGATTATTTTGTCCCGTCTGCGGGATTAATTATAATTAATTAATGAAAAATATATGAATTGAATTTTTAAAAATAGATTACATATTTAGAAATAGATGGTCCAAATTTATAAAATAGTTTCAACTTAATTTTGAACAATATTATGAGAAACATTAATAATTTTTACTATCATAGATTAATGTAAACTTGGTAATTAATGGTAATCAAGTAATATTATAAATATAAAAAATTACCCTAAAACATGTCCCAATTTCATTTTATTAATTATTTTAAACCCAAATAATCCCATGAATAATTTTATGACCTCTTGTATCGAAATGGATGAATTTATATCTTAATTAGTAATTTATTTTAATGAAATGTCAAATATGACAAACTTATATTATAACAACCATAAATTTTTTGGTATTGGACTATATAGAATATAGTATAAACTATAAGTACTATTTTAAAGGCGAAAGTTTTTTTATTCATCGTATTAATTTATTTCTATTATTTTGGGATGAAATAATTAATTTATATAATTACAAAATACTGAATTAGTAATTGTTTAATTAATATAAATATCAAATAAATTATTTCAAAAACATTAAAATAAAAATAATACGATGCGATTAATTTTATCCTTTACATTTTAATAATAATTAGACATGATATTGATTTTTTAGATTCCTTGTTTTAAATTTATCTTATTGTTTTGATTTTGGTAAATGTAAAAACATTGAGTAAAATCTCAAGTAAGATTGATGATATTTTAAAATATAAACTATTTTATTTTAATATATAAAATTAATAAAAAATTTAAAACATAACATAGATTGATATAAGAATAAAAATATTATAAATGACTCATTTATAAGTATTTTTTCATTTTATAAAAATTATATTAAGCCTCAAAGTGTAAATTACATGATATCATGGTAAGAGTAAAAGGAGTTAAACAGGTGATAAAACAAAACAAAAATTAATTATATAATAATAAAATCGTGAATAATTTTCATTGAATGAATTTATTTTGACCCATTATCTTAATATAATATAAATAACTCATTTTTTATTGATTTTTAATAGAAAATTAATTTAATATTTTGATGAATACCAAGATTTCCCCTCACCTCTCTTGTAAAGAATAAACGTATTCTTCTCATTTTATTCACACATAAAAACCAATGTGGATCATCCAAGACCTATCAAAATACATTATCATAATACCTCCCCTTATTCATGAGATCTTATTTTATCCATAACCCCACCTTTAGTAGTCTTAAGGTGTTATGTGATGGAGATCTTCCGAGAAAGATGTATTATTTTAATCAATTATTTAAACACTATTTCTTCTTCCACTTCCTTAAAAAATTACTCCATCATGATGAAATAAAATCTACAGTATAATAAATATAGAAATATGTTATTTTTTTTATATTATCACATAAATCCACACCACATTCATCGAATTGAAAATGTATTATTCGTTCGTATTTACAGCAGACTAGAACCTCGCAAACTGAAATAATTCATTTTCCATAACTATCTATCAATAATGGTTAAAATGATGTAATTAATACTTATATAGATTATTAATTTAAAAATTATCATTATTAAATAATAATATATCATTTATTTTGTATCCAATCCAAGTACATAAAAATGTTAATGTCGTCCATACGTACTTGTGAACTATCACCTCTATGATGTGATGTCATTATTTTTTCATCACAATATCATGTAGATGATACATATAAGTATATTTAGATGATTAACATTATAATTATGGTATTTTTATAATTTTTGAAATATAAAATAACAATTATATACTTTAGATTATGATCATTGAAAAATGGAAACGTTACTCATTCATACATATGACCTACCATCACCATGACTATAATGTAGTTTATTTATCATTACCATAAATAATTGTTTTATTGAAAAGTATAATTGTTAAATAAAATTTATTATTATGTCATGTATATTATTCTATAGATTATGGACTAATTCCATTGTGAATGTTGACGTCATAAAAAATTATTTTTTCAATGTCCTAGATTTTTTCATGTATTATTTTAATATTATATGGGAATTCTTTCAAGATCAATCATTGAGACGGCGTGCAGTTCTGAGGCCCGGTGAGCCAAATTTTTTTTGAATTTAATTAAATAATTAAATTATGCATGCATATGGTTTTATTTAAAAAGAGGAATAACTCTTTAATGCGTTCTTGGATCAGAAATTTGAGGGCACCGTTGTGTCCAGATCAGTGGGTTTACAATAGGAAAGACCTAACATCGGCTGACACAAGTTGGTGGTGAAATCCAGTTTTTGGACGTAACCATAATAAAATATTAAATTAAAATATTTTATGGAAACAAATATATTTTTTATCCTTTTTAAATAAAGGATTGTGTAGTGGTATAGGGTTATGGACCTCGTATCCTTAATCCCCTAGAGGCTCTGGGAAAGGTTTGGAGGAATACCCCAATGTGGTGACGACGTTCATGATGAATTTCACCGGCGACAACAACACGATGACTGGATCTTCACCAACGAACGTCACAGATCCAGGTAGGATGTTTGATTTTTGGTTTCATTTCCCCGTTCTAGATTTCTATGATGAACGCGGACTAATCCACGAACAGATTATCCCGCAGATCGATCGTAAGTGCGGGATGCAATTTTTTCATGGATTTTGGAGATTTGATTTTTGAGGTTGTTTTGGTTCGTTATTTTTCTAATGGTGATGAATCGAGATCAACACGAACATCGATCGAGGTTATTCCCTCTTGATTTGTTGTTCTTTTCTTCGCAGATTTCTCGCATTATTAGTATGCGTTCTATGTGTTCTTCAAAGAGATATGAACGACAGATCGTTGCACATCTGTTGTGAGACACAACGATCCCAAATAGATGATCTGGCATCGGTAAAACCCCATGGAGGTGCAGCTGCAGTGGTGAAGAACGGAGAGAAGCGGATCGGAAGATATAGTTTTTCAATAGATTTTCGCACGGATGACTGGAATTGGATTTCAGAGCTGATCAAAGGACCTAAACCCATAGATTCGGAATCACCACGATGAGGCGACCCACGGACTTTAGTTTCATAGAAAACAGATAAGAGAAACGTGATCCGGAAGATCAGCCGAGGCGCGGAGGAAGAAGACGGTTCTGGAAATTTCTCGACTACACGGCATGTAGTATGGGCTACACGGCGTGTGTTCATCAGCAAACTACCTGGCGTGTACTCCGAAAGTACACAGACACATGTGGGGTACACGCCCAAGGACAAGGCGTGTGTACCCTTCCCCGGAAAGACCCTAGAAAATACACGGGATACCTCGTGTACTGTTACACGAGCAGGAGACATAGACATTGATCATGTATGGACACATGACCAGTGTACACAGAGCGAACCCCAGATGCTCAGACACGGTGTGTAATCCAAGTACATTCCATGTAGGGACTTTTTATACGACTATCATAATGACATGAGCCATTTTCCCGAGCAGTACCCGGAGATTGGGAACACGACGTGTGATCCTTCTACAAACCGTTTAGTTGAGTTTTACACAGCTTTGACGAATGTAATGGGCCGTTTACAAGGGCAGTACCCGGGGTCAAGTAACACATCTTGAAAATATACTTCACGTCGTGTAACCTGTTTTACATGGATTGAACCAGTTTCCTTCTATGACTTGGACTAGTTTCCTTAGGGTTCATCCACTTGGTCTTTCTCCTAAAATATTCTGGTATCATTTCCTATGTCCATGAGTATGATCCCTTCAGTAGGAATTCCTAAATAGAGTTGTTTGAATCCCCTCTGTGAGACCTAGAGAAAGATCCTCAATTCATCCCTATAACCCTAGGTAGATTTCATGGTATCGACATGACCAAATTTACTCAGGTTCTGATCCTCTACATAGAGGATTAGTTCAGACTATGTTTTTGGAATCACCCCATTGATATTGGTTGGGATCCTCATCTGAACATCGTATTATCAAGTACTTGTGGAGTGTGTTCTCCCGGAATGAGTACTTCATATCTCTCTCTTCATACCTAGGAGTGTGTTATCCTTTTTATGAGCTTAGTAAAATCTTCGAGCTAGATCTTAGTGGTGGTTCTGTGATGGTCGTTTGTGTATCAGTATATCTGGATATTCTTGTTACATGTTATGTAGACATATACTATGTAGATCTGACTGAATCATTCCTTTGTGGCATTTTCCTTTGTTGTATTACTTTGTGGTTTTCGGGGTGTCCTATTGGGTATTGTTATACTCATACATGCATGGGCTTTTCCCGCACGTGTCATGTCTTGTGCAGATGAGTGAACCTTTGACATGATTCTAGGTGGACCCGGACCGGACTGTGCTCAATGAGCTCAGGCAGGCCGAGGTGTATTCCTACGGCTACAAATTGCAGTCCCATTACCTTTCTTCACAGGTTGGACTTTGTTGCAGACTCTCCTTTGGTGGGATTGTACTTTTGGCCCAGGGTTTTTACCTTACTATTCTTTACTATCTCGTCGTACTCTGCTAGTTGGGATTTTAGTTTATGCATGCTTTTCCATCTTCATTAGTTTTTACTTTTCATCTTTGTGGGCTTGGAGAAGTGTGTGTGTGTGTACGGGTTTATAGGCAATGCCTCCCATGTTAGAAACATTCCTACTCGGTGCTAGTCACCAGCCCCTGGCCTATTAGAGGAAGTCTTGGGGAGTGGCGACTCAGGCCCCACTGGGACGGGTCATGATAGAGTGATATCAGAGGTGATTGGTTCTACCTTAGGACCGAGAGTATGTGAGTTGGTTTGGGGTAATAGTGTTAAGTGTTTCGAGTTCGGCTTTCGGGCCGGGGACCCCAGTGTTAGTGTGGGTGGCCGACGTGTCCATACACTAGGACTCTGATAACAAGCATTTCGACTTGGAACATGAGAACACTAGTTGCAGTGGAAAAATAATGGTAGATGCATCATATATGAATGGGTTGTGGTTTCCTTGTCCTTCTTGAGTCAGCTCTCCAGATATACTCCCTGGATGAGATAGATCTTGTTTCTTCATAGGATGCCTCTACAACACACACCCACTAGGATCCACAGCTCAATCACGAGGATGACCCACTTATTGATGAAGCTTCAATATAGGTACTAGATCCCCGCGTTTTACCATCGGGTGGTCTTCCAGTTATTCCACCACCTGTGGAGCAGGTTTTAGTGCCTTCTGTACCAATAGAGGAGGATTGCAAGATGAGTGCACACCATGAGTTTCAGAGACAGTCACCCCTGAGGTTTTGAGGTGATCCTGACCCTCGGGCAGTAGAGGACTGGATTGAGGTAGTGGCCAGAGTCTTCCGTTTGGTCAGGACACCAGCAAACCAGATGGTGATCCTGGCAGCGATCCTTATCCATGGCTCAGTAGGGCGATGGTGGATTTTGGTTATCCAGACTCACGACTAGGAAACTCTTGCATGGTCAGAGTTTGAGCATCTCATTAGAGATGAGTTTTCACCGGTTACCCTGATAAAAGTACGTATACATGAGCTTATTCTACTCCAGTAGAGAACCTTGACGGTGGATGACTATTCATCGAGGTTTACCGACCTCTCATGGT
Organism: Viscum album; assembly: GCA_963277665.1. Lineage (NCBI taxonomy): Eukaryota > Viridiplantae > Streptophyta > Magnoliopsida > Santalales > Viscaceae > Viscum > Viscum album. The sequence goes on along the minus strand of OY728136.1, from coordinate 1,078,894,583 downwards.
AACCGATGGATATGGTCAGGGATCAGAACATCAGAGATCGGACTTTTGAGTGGGGCTTGCGCCGAGACATCTGAGCTAGAATCATCCCTATGAGCATTCCTACTTATGTTGGGGTTCTTGAGTGGGATTTGGTGTTCGAGAGCTTCTTGGTAGAGTAGAGACAACCAACAGTTGTCAGTGGAGTGCGAGTTGGAGTAGAGACCTCGGTAGCAGGGTGCCGACGTCAGGGACCCAGTCATGGGATACATTTTCAGTGGAGATCCCAGGATATGCGATCTGCCATATAGGGTTCACAAGGTGCATCCACCTAGCCTTAAGATAGGCGATGCTACTCTTGTGATGGGAGGGGACATCTCGCTCGAGATTTTATGAACCGTCGAACTATTGACATGGGATCATTGGAAGGACCACTGAGGTAGAGGAAACGTGTAGAGGAGACAGATTCGTGGGGAGGCAGACGTTGTAGAGGAGCCGGGAGAGCAGCTTGATGTGAATGGATTTTTGACCTTTTACCACCACCACCCCTAGGAGGTCCACCCCAGGGTTAGGGAGCTGGTGGACAGAGGTAGGGACAGCTGCAGGAAGTGGATTCTTATGACCCAGGTACTCCCGGAATGATTAGAGGTAAAAATATGTGTCTTTTATACTTTTTCTGTCATACTAATAGACACACGTGCTAGTTATTCTTTTCATGCTTCTTATCTTGTCTGAGACATTGAGATTCCTTTTGATCTGTTGACTCGACCCTTACGCTTAGAGACACCGACTGGAGAGGATTCAAAAATCACACACCTTTTCATACAGAGTGACCTGACCCTTGGAGACGATAGTTTCGGTTGGAACCTCTTAGTGGTAGCGTCGATGCCTTACGATGTCATTCGTGGTATGGATTGGCTATCCATAGTTCATGCCTAGGTTGATTGTTTTAGGTGAAGGGTGTGGTGTGTCTGCAGTGATGGAAGGAGGATCTCCTACGTTG